>CM068367.1:1246287491-1251087491 GCA_034769895.1 Magicicada septendecula
TTTGAATTTCAATAATAATAAAGACAATTAGAAGAATAATTGTACTAACATGAATCCAGTGGAACAATTCATAAGAACTAAGAAAAAAAATATAATAATATATATGCTACCCATAACCAGAAGAAGATGGTACGAACAATAAAAGAATTAAAGAGATTCAGATGAAAAAGTTTACACAATAACTAGTGATAATTATATCAACAAACTTTCCAACCATGAGAAAAATAAAAGAGCTTCCGACCATGATAAGAATAAATATATAAGCAGAGCTAACAAATGAGAAGAATAACTGAAAAGAAAAATAACTGAGATAGAAATATTAACAAATCTGAGCAAATACGAAGTGAGGTATCCAAGGATGTTTTTTATTAGTCGAAAAATATACTATTCTTGTATAATTTTATTAATGACTGTCTGTAGATAATTCCAGCAATATTATTATGTTTTGGGCAGAGATGAATTTCCTCTGACCTCAATGAGTAGTGTAGTATGGCCAGCAGAGTATATGTAGCCACAAGTGCCTCTCTGGACTGCCCCAGCTCACGTGTTAGGGAATGAATATCCCAAGGATAAAACACCAAGTTAAGGAAAAAATAAAAATAAATAATAATAAACCTCAGATAACAATAACTATCAAGGAAAAATCAATTTAAGAAAAAAAAATCTAAGCTCAAGTATGAAGAAGCAAAGATAGAAATGGAAAGGAAGACAAGAAATATAATAGCTAACAAATATCATAAGCAATTATTTCATACATACTCAAGGTATGGTCTGAACTAATCACTTCTGGAGGAGAGCAGTCTGTAGCATGACAGATTATCCACATTATAATGAATTAAAAATGATCATAAATAAATTTAAATAAAATGAAATCAAGGAAAAATCCAAATACAAACAAATAAGTATCACAGTAAAATGCAATCATAATTTGAAGAAATAAAAATAAATTAAAAACAACTAAGCAACACTTATGAGTAATGAAAAATAAATCAAAAAACTAAAATAAAGTAAGGAAACACCCAGGTAGGATAGGAGTAAGTAAGGAAAAACCCAGAAAATACCAACATCCCTAATAAAAGGAATGAAATTAGAAGAAACCACGTCGTAGAACAAGATAGAGTAGGGAAATACCCAAAGTAAAGCCAGTAATAAAAGGATAAAACCCCAAAAGAGAGTATATTTAACCGATGGAAGTATAACACATAAAATAACAAATAATGTAATATAGATATAAACAAAAGTGTCTAAAGGTTTTATAAGTGAACCAGTGGAAGTTATTTATATAATGGAAAAAACAAATCTTCTTAATCTTCTATAAATAAAATTCTTGATCTGATAAGACTAAAAAACTAATTAGAGATAGCAGTTAAGAATAACAGGGGACCAGTGCAAGTTATTTTATTATGTTAAATAAACTTCAAGTGTCTGTGTTTAAAGTTCTTAAACTAAGTGTATCTTAAACTGATTGGTACCTTTACACAACTTTAAAGTTATTGTATCAAATACAGAAATAGTATTTTGTAGAATGTTATTATAAAAAAAATAGACTACAAATGTTTTTAAGAAAGTGCCACTTTTTATCCAACAACATTCATTAAAATGACAGAGATAAAATAAGAGCAGGAAATATTTAAGTGAAGTGAAAAAGGGTACATACCCAATATACAACAAAAACAGCTAAGACTCCACCAAAAGTAATTTTAAGAAATGATCTAAATAATGAAAGTACATATGTGTTTTGTTTATGTTAAGTTCAATGAACTCAAGTCTGAAATGTCTGGGTTTGAATACAATTTTTTGTTATAAAATATTTGTTAAGAGTTAATAATTGTTGTCAATGCTAAATGTTCATATAGTTAAGTGAGAGAATTTAATTAAAATTGTATTAGAATAGAATGTCAGAAGGTGTAGAAGCAAGCTGTAATATCCATAAAACATGGTAAATGAACACAGGTAAAATTTAGGCAAATGTTAAATCTCAACAACCTTATAATTGATGAATAAGTCAAGTAAATTAATTAAACTGATGAAATTTGTATAATGTAAATCAGACACAGTGTATTATAACTGAAACTATACTTTAGAAAGATATTGGAAAAAGGTATGAAAGATTATTGGAAAAAATGCAAATGTAATAACAGAAAAATCAAAGGGGGGAGTTCCAAATTAAAGAATAATATTTAAAAAAGATAACTAATTCATAAAAGTACCAGGAATTAATGGAAAATAAACATTTTATTTCAATCAGGGATTTTGTTCAATCATAATTATAACTTCATAAGGATGGTAAACCATTTAATATGACAGGAAGTAAAATTATAGGCCTACATGTAAAAAATACAGTAAATAGGGCATTTTGAGATGGAAAACATTGTAAAAGTATCATATTTGGTATTAAATCACGTAGAATTAACTAGAGAAAGAGATTATGTATTAGGTATTTAATAAAAGTAAATAATACTAAAAATGTATTCAATCATATAATGTAAAAATCAGTTATGTAAGCGGAAATGCTAGAAATTTAAAACAATGTCTTTTTAATATTAAATTGGCTAAGACGTTTCGGATGAAGAAGAAAATAGAACAGTTGATTGTTATACGTTGAACAGGACACATCTAAGCCAGCTCTCGCAAAATATTCACATATAGTGAAGGAGTAAAACATGGCGAGAGTTTAACCAAGTCGAATAATTTTGAAATCACGAATTTTGGAAAAAACTTAAACAACCACTAAATTCAGTGAATAAACCAGTACAACTATTGAATTAAACTAATACTGGAACAGAAAAAAGTGAATTAACTATTAAAACACATAAAAACGATAATTCTGAATAGTGAGACGAAACCTGCCATTATCGACCTTATGGCATAAAGTGAATTAAAAACATTATCCAACACAATTTATCGAGGCGAATCACTGAACACTGATACAGGACAACTACACTATCACCAGAGAATTTAACCACCATTGCTGAGATGAGGAAAACTTGGAAAGGCGACATTTATTTGAAGAGAATTCCTTGACATGCAGCCTTCGACAACATATGCAGCACGAAGCAGCCATTTTGAAATCACATGATCCTCTGCAACCCACCGATAGCTTCGTCATCACAACGTTTGGTTCAAACAACTTACTTTACTAAACATTATATATAAATCATATCTTTGTATTTTTAGATAATTAAGCTTGTAATTGTAAGTGTTATTCTTTCCAGACTTTGCCCTTTCTCTGACTATTCTAACATAACAGTTTAAAGAACCTGTGAATTAATCTTAATAATTTATATAAAAATAATCGTTCGCCCTGAGAGAACGAGCCGATATTTTAACTGTTGAATAATCGATTTACAATCGATCCATAATTAATTTGTTAATAAAACTTGGAATTCTGCAAAAGTGATTTCTATTTATTTCTAAAACATATAAATAGAATAAAATAGGATAATATTTAAATCACAGACTACACGAAAAGCGGCAATTACCAAAGTGGAAAGAGCATACACTCAGAAGAAGAACCGCAAATCGATTATTACAGGAAACAATCCTATTAACGCAGAACCTAATTCTAATTACACGAAGTAATATAATTTGACAAAAACAATTTCAATAGAATTAAATTTACACAACAACAGTTTAAAATAATTAATCCAAAAACAATTAAAACATAAAACATAAATTTACAAAAAATAAACAAAATATTTTATTTTGTTTGGGACATAAAATAAATACGAGCAGAAGTTTGCGTAATATAACAAAATTGGCGTCCAACTGAAGGGGCTTTAATTAGTGATTGATAATCCTCATAAAATAAGAAGAATTTGCCCAATTCCTAATTAGAGCATGGCAGCTGTTATCAAGTCAGAAGAATAAGAAAAATGCAACGTCGAGCAACATCGAAGAAACGGGCGGCAGAGGCCGAAAGAGAAATCGATACGGAGGACAAAGAGGCAACTCCGGTAGAAGATTTAGAAGGAAGATTACCTCCTACGGAGCCGAAACAACCCGCACAACCAGAGGAACAACCCGAGGTACCGACGCAAACAGGGGAATTCAATATAAAGGAGAAAGAGTCCGAGAAATCCAAGACAACAGAAGATACTAAAATGGATAAGATAATGGAGATGCTCCTACAAATGAGAGAGGATAACAAATCATTGAGCAAGGAATTGAAAGAGAACAGAAAGGAATCAAAAGAGGACAACCAATCCGCAAAGGAAGAATTGACCAAGAAAATGGATGAAAACAACCAATCCACAAAGGAAGAATTGGGAGAACTGAAGGAAGAATTCAAATCAACCAAGGAAGAATTGGGTAATAAAATAGAAAATACAAATAAGAGAATTGAGGAAAACAGTAAGAAGATGGAAGAGAAGATGGAGGAAAACAGTAAGAAGATGGAAGAGAAAATGGAGGAAACCAGTAAGAAGATGGAGAGAGACAACCAACAGTTGAAGGAAGAGTTAAGGGAAAACAATAAGAAGATGGAAGAGAAGATGGAGGAGAAGTTGGAAGAATTGAAAGAGGATAACCAACTATTAAGAGAAGAATTAAGGGAGGTTAACCAGGAAAATCTGGACAAGTTAGACAAAAGGATAGAGTTGCAAAAAGAAGAGTTGAGCAAGGAAATCAACGATAATAATGAATCCACAACTAAGAAATTAGAAGAAGAAACAATAGGAATCAAACAACAAATTAAGGAAGTTGACGAAAGGATGTAGCCAGACTGAGCAAGAAGTACAGGGTTTTAAAGAAGAAGTAAACACCAAGTTCACTAACATCGAAGAGCACAATAGAAAGAAGGTGGAAGAAAACCGAAGAGAAACCCAGGAAGAATTAGGAAAGGTACGGAACCAAGTCGCGGAAAGGTGTGACGGTATGGAAGCTGCTATGACGAACATAACCAGTCAAGTACGGCAGAGCCAAGAAGAGATGGAAGTAATTCGTAATAGACCAACTAACTTTATGGGTATCCCAATAAATGAAAACCGGGAATGGTTGAATTTTTGCCAATACAAAAGGAAACCGGTGGCGTTCTTGGCCCGAATTGAGAAATACTTTGCCAAACATCGAGGAAGTAGGTGGAGTAACAACCGGGAGATATTGGACGAGTCTTTCCAAGAAATGACGGACAATTGGTGGATGGCGAATCAAAGTGAAATCGCAGACTACCAGCAATTCAAAAACGTATTCAAAGCAAAGTACTGGTCGGAGACAACGCAGAACCTAATACGGGACAACATCTGTCATGGTCGATACAATACCCAAGTAGGTAACACTATGACCGCTTACTTCCTAGGAAAGGTGTGTCTTGCGAAGCATTTGGAACCGGCCATACCAGAAGAATGCCTAGTGAACAAGCTGTCATACCATTACGATGAAGACATCATAAGAGCGAGAAGGGGTAGCCAGATAAAGACGGTACAAGCGATGACCGAATTATTGGAAAACTATGAGAATGAAGATTACTATCGGCAAAGTAGAAGGAGGAAAGATCGGCCGGAAATAAGAAATAATCAGTACCCCAATAACAGTAATAACCATAATGGAAATAACTACCAAGGGAACCGCAACAATTCAAATTATTATAATAATAATAATAACCACAATAATAATAATATCCAGAATAACCAAAATCCTAATAGAAATAACAACAGCTACCCGAGTAATCGAAATAATTATTACCAAAATCCAAATAATTATAATAGTCAGAGAAATCCCAACCAAAATAATACCGAATCGTATTACAATAATAATCAGGGTTACCAACAAAATAACAAGAACAATAACAATAGGGTTTCCCGACCCAGAGTAAATTTCATACAGGCCGAAGACAATAGTCAACGAACATATAACCATCAGCGGCGGAACAGTTTCCATGATTATGATGATCGGCGGAGAAACGGAGAATGTGATGGTCCAAGGTACAATCAACCTAGACGAAGTACCAGTTTAGATGATCCAGAACGGCAACCAAACCAAGAACAACCATTTGATCATCGTACAGAGCGGCAGGAACCCACTCCAAGTTTCCAGACTGACACCGCGGTCGGACCTAACAATAATAACAATGAAAATGATAATTTAAACGGGAGGAGGCAGTGATGAATGATCACGACCCTTCACTGCTCCTATCTCCTGGGTATCAAAAAGAGTTGCACGGTGCAACTGAAACTAATAATATTACAATCATTAGTTGTAACTATCTAAAAAATATCACAAACGAACTATTGGAGGAGAACAACACTAGCCTCAATAGTCTAAATAATGAGATAATATACATAAACGCAGAAGTAGAAGGAATTTTCGCCAAATTAATGATTGATACAGGTGCGAACGTATCTATAATTAACACTATTGAATTGGAAAGAATCCAACAAGAATGTGGTAGAACATTGCCAATATTACCGGTGAATAACATTGTATTAATAGGTGCCACTGGTCGCCAAAACAAAACAATTAGAAAGCAAGTTTCAGTAAACGTTATTAGCAAGGGTATAGCTATAAACATGGTATTTTTACTTGCGACAGGATTGCCCTTTAATATACTGGTAGGGTGCAATGTACTAAGGAGGAACTCCGCTATCATCGATTTTCGCACCGAAAGAGTATCACTGTTTACAGAAGGTATAACGTGGACGGCTGATTTAGTAGGTAGCGAGACAATACTTCCAAGCAGTATCCACCAACAACTTCGGAACATAAATTATATAGAAAATAACTCCATAATTAACCCAATAATATACAATAACACGGACTAAGATTTATGGTCACAAAAGATACAGGAAATAAGTGATTTCCGGGGCGGAATCACAAATGAAAAATTACCCATACACCAAGCAAATAAGTTAATAAGTATATATGAGACGAATCGCTCAGTATTTTCAGATGAACCCGGTAAGGTAAAAAATTACCAATGCAAACTTAAATTTAGAGAAACAGTGGTGTTTAACCGAAAGTCATATCCCATCGCGCATTCACGAAAGGAGGCTGTAAGAGCCGAAATTAACAAAATGATCAGCAGTGCCATCATAGAGAGTAGCCAATCTCCATTCACCAGCCCTATTGTAGCTATTCCGAAGAAAAACGGCCAAGTCCGGCTTTGCTTGGATGTGTGCGAGATAAACAAAATGATCATAAATGACAGAACATCGCCCGGTGAGATAGAAGAAATCTTGAAACGATTCCACGGTACCAAGTACATTAGTACCTGGGACATGGTATGCGGTTACTGGCAGGTGGAGTTGCACCCACAGAGTCGTCAGTATCTGGCATTCATATTCGAGGGGCGCAATTACCAATTCAAGAGATTGCCCTTCGGACTCGTGAATTCAGTAGCCATCTTTGTGGCCTGCATGGACCAGATACTTGGACAGGAAGCACTCCAATTTACCACCGTGTACGTAGACGATCTACTGATTACCTCAGAAACTTGGGAGGAACACTGCTACCGAGTGGAACACGTACTTGAGAAATTGGCTATAAATAATATCACTCTTAAATTAGAAAAATCCAAGTTCATTGCAAGAGAAGTCCAGTTCTTGGGGTTTAATTTGGATGACCAAGGAATCTCACTGTCATCAGAAAAGGTGGAAGCAAACCAGAAATTCCCTAAACCAAAGAATAGAAAACAATTACAGTCATTTCTGGGACTCTGTAATTATTACAGGAAGTTCCAGGAACAATATTCAGATTTAACAGCTAAGTTTCAACAACAATTATCCTCCAAAAACAAATGGATCTGGGGTCAAGAGCAGGACGTGACTTTTCAACTCATTAAGGACAAGTTTTTAAAAACATAATACTTCACCACCCAAATTTTAAACAACCTTTTTTCTTAAACTGCGATGCCAGCAACATCAGCCTGGGAACGACATTGTATCAAGAAGATGAGAAGGGTCAACATCTAATGATTAGCTTTGCGAGTCGGACTTTAAATCAATGCGAAAGGAACTACAATGTCACCGAAAAGGTTGACTACTGAGTGTAGTATTCGCTTGTGGTAAATTCCGTACCTATATCTTGGGTTACCCAGTTACAGTCCGAACAGACCATAAATCTATATCGTTTCTACGGAGATGCAAATTGATTCACGGCAGACTGACCAGGTGGATACTTGCCCTGCAAGAGTAGGATCTACGATAGGAGTACATCCCAGGAAAAAAGAATGTTGTAGCGGACGTATTATCATGTATAAAGTGGAAAATCAAACTTTTGAGGGAGAGAAGGAGAGCATACTCAAGATCTACCACATTGTTAGCACCAGATTTGATTTAGTAGCATTATTAATAAACATTAGCATCCACCAGCAATCTGACCCGAAGTTGAAAAACATACAAAATCGATTGGAAGAACAAGATGAAACAGTACCTCAATTTTACCAGATGAATAAAGGGATATTATTTATTAAAACTTCATTAAATCAGGAGACCTGGAAGGTGATAATTCCCACCAATATTGAAAAAGAAATAATAGTAGATTATCATATACGGTATGGCCATATGGGCGCCTTGAAGGTAATAAAGGCACTCGAAGAGAGCTGTCACATATCAAATCTTGTCATATTTGCCAACTGGTGAAAACTAACAACGAGAAGAAAGACGGCATGATGATACCGATAACATCTAAGGCGAAGTTAGAGAAGGTGTTCGCCCGTAGTGGCGGTCGACACCGATATAAATACCTAATAATAATAATGGACCATTTCACGAAGTTTATAAAGCTACACCCGGTCAATCGTGCAACTACTCTATAAATTCTGGGAGTAATAACAGAACTATATATTCCAAACATAGGGAAACCATCTTCGATCATAACGGATCATGGTACACAATTTAAAGGGAGAAAATGGCGGGATACCTTGTAATCACTTGGTATTAGAACGTACAAAACATCGCTCCACCACCCGAGTAGTAATCCGGCAGAGAGGGTGTTAAGAGAAGTGGGGAGGATATTGAGGTCTTATTGTCACCATCAGCAGAAAAAATGGCAAGAATATCTAGCAGCCACCGAGAAATTCCTCAACTTAGCATACCACCCAGCTATAGGAATTACCCCATACTCCGCCATGTACGAGAAACCACCCCCACGAGAGATCAAAGAAATCATAGTGTTCCCCATGAATGACGGTTATAAATTCAACAAAATAAAATCTATAACAAGGTGGCCGAAGACCAGGAGAAGCGGCAAACCAAGTATCAGAAGGCGATTGGGAAAATAATAACGTATAAACTAGGAGAAAAGGTACTGCTGAAAAATCGTGAACTACCCAGCACGCTGGAAGGAATAATGAAGAAGTAATTGCTACTGTATACAGGACCATATATAGTCTCCAAAATAAATAACAATAACACATATGAAATAAAGGAGATGGTTTCAGGAAAACTCAAATGCGTGTATAACCGGGCTTCCTTAAAAAGATATTACAAGGAGTGAATTTGAGAATATAAAAAAAATTCTAAAAGACAGTAAGAACAACTTACAACCAATTATTTATGAAACTTAATTTTGGAAATAAAGAAAAGGAATTTTGAATAAATATAAAAAATTCTAAAAGAAAGTAAGAACAACTTACAAATAATTATTTTGAAACTTAATTTTGGAAATGAAGAAAAGGAATTTTGAGAAATTTACAAAATTTTAAAAAGAGTTAAGATCAACTTACAACAAGTATTTACAGAAATAATTTTGAATGAATAATAAAACCACAAAACCTAAAAGGAAGTAAGAACCACTTACAACCGATTATTTAGGAGAAATAATTTGGAATTGAAGAAGATGAATTTAGAATGACCACTACAAAGTAATATCAACTTATCACAATTATTAACAGCATTTAATATTGAGTAATTATTGAATTACCAAACTCTAAAAAACTATAAGGACAACTGATACAAATAAAATGAATAAACTTGTTTTGGAATGAAAATAACAAAACAATTACGAAATACAAAGAGAAGCAATGACCACATAAATAATATAATTAAGGAATTAATTTAGATGAAAACAAGAGCGAAATAATTTTTTGAAAAGAATAAATATATAATATAACTATGATCATAATTTGAATTTCAATAATAATAAAGACAATTAGAAGAATAATTGTACTAACATGAATCCAGTGGAACAATTCATAAGAACTAAGAAAAAAAATATAATAATATATATGCTACCCATAACCAGAAGAAGATGGTACGAACAATAAAAGAATTAAAGAGATTCAGATGAAAAAGTTTACACAATAACTAGTGATAATTATATCAACAAACTTTCCAACCATGAGAAAAATAAAAGAGCTTCCGACCATGATAAGAATAAATATATAAGCAGAGCTAACAAATGAGAAGAATAACTGAAAAGAAAAATAACTGAGATAGAAATATTAACAAATCTGAGCAAATACGAAGTGAGGTATCCAAGGATGTTTTTTATTAGTCGAAAAATATACTATTCTTGTATAATTTTATTAATGACTGTCTGTAGATAATTCCAGCAATATTATTATGTTTTGGGCAGAGATGAATTTCCTCTGACCTCAATGAGTAGTGTAGTATGGCCAGCAGAGTATATGTAGCCACAAGTGCCTCTCTGGACTGCCCCAGCTCACGTGTTAGGGAATGAATATCCCAAGGATAAAACACCAAGTTAAGGAAAAAATAAAAATAAATAATAATAAACCTCAGATAACAATAACTATCAAGGAAAAATCAATTTAAGAAAAAAAAATCTAAGCTCAAGTATGAAGAAGCAAAGATAGAAATGGAAAGGAAGACAAGAAATATAATAGCTAACAAATATCATAAGCAATTATTTCATACATACTCAAGGTATGGTCTGAACTAATCACTTCTGGAGGAGAGCAATCTGTAGCATGACAGATTATCCACATTATAATGAATTAAAAATGATCATAAATAAATTTAAATAAAAAGAAATCAAGGAAAAATCCAAATACAAACAAATAAGTATCACAGTAAAATGCAATCATAATTTGAAGAAATAAAAATAAATTAAAAACAACTAAGCAACACTTATGAGTAATGAAAAATAAATCAAAAAACTAAAATAAAGTAAGGAAACACCCAGGTAGGATAGGAGTAAGTAAGGAAAAACCCAGAAAATACCAACATCCCTAATAAAAGGAATGAAATTAGAAGAAACCACGTCGTAGAACAAGATAGAGTAGGGAAATACCCAAAGTAAAGCCAGTAATAAAAGGATAAAACCCCAAAAGAGAGTATATTTAACCGATGGAAGTATAACACATAAAATAACAAATAATGTAATATAGATATAAACAAAAGTGTCTAAAGGTTTTATAAGTGAACCAGTGGAAGTTATTTATATAATGGAAAAAACAAATCTTCTTAATCTTCTATAAATAAAATTCTTGATCTGATAAGACTAAAAAACTAATTAGAGATAGCAGTTAAGAATAACAGGGGACCAGTGCAAGTTATTTTATTATGTTAAATAAACTTCAAGTGTCTGTGTTTAAAGTTCTTAAACTAAGTGTATCTTAAACTGATTGGTACCTTTACACAACTTTAAAGTTATTGTATCAAATACAGAAATAGTATTTTGTAGAATGTTATTATAAAAAAAATAGACTACAAATGTTTTTAAGAAAGTGCCACTTTTTATCCAACAACATTCATTAAAATGACGGAGATAAAATAAGAGCAGGAAATATTTAAGTGAAGTGAAAAAGGGTACATACCCAATATACAACAAAAACAGCTAAGACTCCACCAAAAGTAATTTTAAGAAATGATCTAAATAATGAAAGTACATATGTGTTTTGTTTATGTTAAGTTCAATGAACTCAAGTCTGAAATGTCTGGGTTTGAATACAATTTTTTGTTATAAAATATTTGTTAAGAGTTAATAATTGTTGTCAATGCTAAATGTTCATATAGTTAAGTGAGAGAATTTAATTAAAATTGTATTAGAATAGAATGTCAGAAGGTGTAGAAGCAAGCTGTAATATCCATAAAACATGGTAAATGAACACAGGTAAAATTTAGGCAAATGGTAAATCTCAACAACCTTATAATTGATGAATAAGTCAAGTAAATTAATTAAACTGATGAAATTTGTATAATGTAAATCAGACACAGTGTATTATAACTGAAACTATACTTTAGAAAGATATTGGAAAAAGGTATGAAAGATTATTGGAAAAAATGCAAATGTAATAACAGAAAAATCAAAGGGGGGAGTTCCAAATTAAAGAATAATATTTAAAGATAACTAATTCATAAAAGTACCAGGAATTAATGGAAAATAAACATTTTATTTCAATCAGGGATTTTGTTCAATCATAATTATAACTTCATAAGGATGGTAAACCATTTAATATGACAGGAAGTAAAATTATAGGCCTACATGTAAAAAATACAGTAAATAGGGCATTTTGAGATGGAAAACATTGTAAAAGTATCATATTTGGTATTAAATCACGTAGAATTAACTAGAGAAAGAGATTATGTATTAGGTATTTAATAAAAGTAAATAATACTAAAAATGTATTCAATCATATAATGTAAAAATCAGTTATGTAAGCGGAAATGCTAGAAATTTAAAACAATGTCTTTTTAATATTAAATTGGCTAAGACGTTTCGGATGAAGAAGAAAATAGAACAGTTGATTGCTATACGTTGAACAGGACACATCTAAGCCAGCTTTCGCAAAATATTCACATATAGTGAAGGAGTAAAACATGGCGAGAGTTTAACCAAGTCGAATAATTTTGAAATCACGAATTTTGGAAAAAACTTAAACAACCACTAAATTCAGTGAATAAACCAGTACAACTATTGAATTAAACTAATACTGAACAGAAAAAAGTGAATTAACTATTAATACACATAAAAACGATAATTCTGAATAGTGAGACGAAACCTGCCATTATCGACCTTATGGCATAAAGTGAATTAAAAACATTATCCAACACAATTTATCGAGGCGAATCACTGAACACTGATACAGGACAACTACACTATCACCAGAGAATTTAACCACCATTGCTGAGATGAGGAAAACTTGGAAAGGCGACATTTATTTGAAGAGAATTCCTTGACATGCAGCCTTCGACAACATATGCAGCACGAAGCAGCCATTTCGAAATCCCATGATCCTCTGCAACCCACCGATAGCTTCGTCATCACAACGTTTGGTTCAAACAACTTACTTTACTAAATATTATATATTAAATCATATCTTTGTATTTTTAGATAATTAAGCTTGTAATTGTAAGTGTTATTCTTTCCAGACTTTGCCCTTTCTCTGACTATTCTAACATAACAGTTTAAAGAACCTGTGAATTAATCTTAATAATTTATATAAAAATAATCGTTTGCCCTGAGAGAACGAGCCGATATTTTAACTGTTGAATAATCGATTTACAATCGATCCATAATTAATTTGTTAATAAAACTTGGAATTCTGCAAAAGTGATTTCTATTTATTTCTAAAACATATAAATAGAATAAAATAGGATAATATTTAAATCACAGACTACACGAAAAGCGGCAATTACCAAAGTGGAAAGAGCATACACTCAGAAGAAGAACCACAAATCAATTATTACAGGAAACAATCCTATTAACGCAGAACCTAATTCTAATTACACGAAGTAATATAATTTGACAAAAACAATTTCAATAGAATTAAATTTACACCACAACAGTTTAAAATAATTAATCCAAAAACAATTAAAACATAAAACATAAATTTACAAAAAATAAACAAAATATTTTATTTTGTTTGGGACATAAAATAAATACGAGCAGAGGTTTGCGTAATATAACAAAATTGGCGTCCAACTGAAGGGGCTTTAATTAGTGATTGATAATCCTCATAAAATAAGAAGAATTTGCCCAATTCCTAATTAGAGCATGGCAGCTGTTATCAAGTCAGAAGAATAAGAAAAATGCAACGTCGAGCAACATCGAAGAAACGGGCGGCAGAGGCCGAAAGAGAAATCGATACGGAGGACAAAGAGGCAACTCCGGTAGAAGATTTAGAAGGAAGATTACCTCCTACGGAGCCGAAACAACCCGCACAACCAGAGGAACAACCCGAGGTACCGACGCAAACAGGGGAATTCAATATAAAGGAGAAAGAGTCCGAGAAATCCAAGACAACAGAAGATACTAAAATGGATAAGATAATGGAGATGCTCCTACAAATGAGAGAGGATAACAAATCATTGAGCAAGGAATTGAAAGAGAACAGAAAGGAATCAAAAGAGGACAACCAATCCGCAAAGGAAGAATTGACCAAGAAAATGGATGAAAACAACCAATCCACAAAGGAAGAATTGGGAGAACTGAAGGAAGAATTCAAATCAACCAAGGAAGAATTGGGTAATAAAATAGAAAATACAAATAAGAGAATTGAGGAAAACAGTAAGAAGATGGAAGAGAAGATGGAGGAAAACAGTAAGAAGATGGAAGAGAAAATGGAGGAAACCAGTAAGAAGATGGA
Source organism: Magicicada septendecula (assembly GCA_034769895.1). NCBI lineage: Eukaryota > Metazoa > Arthropoda > Insecta > Hemiptera > Cicadidae > Magicicada > Magicicada septendecula. The sequence continues at coordinate 1,246,301,980 of CM068367.1, forward strand.
GAGAGACAACCAACAGTTGAAGGAAGAGTTAAGGGAAAACAATAAGAAGATGGAAGAGAAGATGGAGGAGAAGTTGGAAGAATTGAAAGAGGATAACCAACTATTAAGAGAAGAATTAAGGGAGGTTAACCAGGAAAATCTGGACAAGTTAGACAAAAGGATAGAGTTGCAAAAAGAAGAGTTGAGCAAGGAAATCAACGATAATAATGAATCCACAACTAAGAAATTAGAAGAAGAAACAATAGGAATCAAACAACAAATTAAGGAAGTTGACGAAAGGATGTAGCCAGACTGAGCAAGAAGTACAGGGTTTTAAAGAAGAAGTAAACACCAAGTTCACTAACATCGAAGAGCACAATAGAAAGAAGGTGGAAGAAAACCGAAGAGAAACCCAGGAAGAATTAGGAAAGGTACGGAACCAAGTCGCGGAAAGGTGTGACGGTATGGAAGCTGCTATGACGAACATAACCAGTCAAGTACGGCAGAGCCAAGAAGAGATGGAAGTAATTCGTAATAGACCAACTAACTTTATGGGTATCCCAATAAATGAAAACCGGGAATGGTTGAATTTTTGCCAATACAAAAGGAAACCGGTGGCGTTCTTGGCCCGAATTGAGAAATACTTTGCCAAACATCGAGGAAGTAGGTGGAGTAACAACCGGGAGATATTGGACGAGTCTTTCCAAGAAATGACGGACAATTGGTGGATGGCGAATCAAAGTGAAATCGCAGACTACCAGCAATTCAAAAACGTATTCAAAGCAAAGTACTGGTCGGAGACAACGCAGAACCTAATACGGGACAACATCTGTCATGGTCGATACAATACCCAAGTAGGTAACACTATGACCGCTTACTTCCTAGGAAAGGTGTGTCTTGCGAAGCATTTGGAACCGGCCATACCAGAAGAATGCCTAGTGAACAAGCTGTCATACCATTACGATGAAGACATCATAAGAGCGAGAAGGGGTAGCCAGATAAAGACGGTACAAGCGATGACCGAATTATTGGAAAACTATGAGAATGAAGATTACTATCGGCAAAGTAGAAGGAGGAAAGATCGGCCGGAAATAAGAAATAATCAGTACCCCAATAACAGTAATAACCATAATGGAAATAACTACCAAGGGAACCGCAACAATTCAAATTATTATAATAATAATAATAACCACAATAATAATAATATCCAGAATAACCAAAATCCTAATAGAAATAACAACAGCTACCCGAGTAATCGAAATAATTATTACCAAAATCCAAATAATTATAATAGTCAGAGAAATCCCAACCAAAATAATACCGAATCGTATTACAATAATAATCAGGGTTACCAACAAAATAACAAGAACAATAACAATAGGGTTTCCCGACCCAGAGTAAATTTCATACAGGCCGAAGACAATAGTCAACGAACATATAACCATCAGCGGCGGAACAGTTTCCATGATTATGATGATCGGCGGAGAAACGGAGAATGTGATGGTCCAAGGTACAATCAACCTAGACGAAGTACCAGTTTAGATGATCCAGAACGGCAACCAAACCAAGAACAACCATTTGATCATCGTACAGAGCGGCAGGAACCCACTCCAAGTTTCCAGACTGACACCGCGGTCGGACCTAACAATAATAACAATGAAAATGATAATTTAAACGGGAGGAGGCAGTGATGAATGATCACGACCCTTCACTGCTCCTATCTCCTGGGTATCAAAAAGAGTTGCACGGTGCAACTGAAACTAATAATATTACAATCATTAGTTGTAACTATCTAAAAAATATCACAAACGAACTATTGGAGGAGAACAACACTAGCCTCAATAGTCTAAATAATGAGATAATATACATAAACGCAGAAGTAGAAGGAATTTTCGCCAAATTAATGATTGATACAGGTGCGAACGTATCTATAATTAACACTATTGAATTGGAAAGAATCCAACAAGAATGTGGTAGAACATTGCCAATATTACCGGTGAATAACATTGTATTAATAGGTGCCACTGGTCGCCAAAACAAAACAATTAGAAAGCAAGTTTCAGTAAACGTTATTAGCAAGGGTATAGCTATAAACATGGTATTTTTACTTGCGACAGGATTGCCCTTTAATATACTGGTAGGGTGCAATGTACTAAGGAGGAACTCCGCTATCATCGATTTTCGCACCGAAAGAGTATCACTGTTTACAGAAGGTATAACGTGGACGGCTGATTTAGTAGGTAGCGAGACAATACTTCCAAGCAGTATCCACCAACAACTTCGGAACATAAATTATATAGAAAATAACTCCATAATTAACCCAATAATATACAATAACACGGACTAAGATTTATGGTCACAAAAGATACAGGAAATAAGTGATTTCCGGGGCGGAATCACAAATGAAAAATTACCCATACACCAAGCAAATAAGTTAATAAGTATATATGAGACGAATCGCTCAGTATTTTCAGATGAACCCGGTAAGGTAAAAAATTACCAATGCAAACTTAAATTTAGAGAAACAGTGGTGTTTAACCGAAAGTCATATCACATCGCGCATTCACGAAAGGAGGCTGTAAGAGCCGAAATTAACAAAATGATCAGCAGTGCCATCATAGAGAGTAGCCAATCTCCATTCACCAGCCCTATTGTAGCTATTCCGAAGAAAAACGGCCAAGTCCGGCTTTGCTTGGATGTGTGCGAGATAAACAAAATGATCATAAATGACAGAACATCGCCCGGTGAGATAGAAGAAATCTTGAAACGATTCCACGGTACCAAGTACATTAGTACCTGGGACATGGTATGCGGTTACTGGCAGGTGGAGTTGCACCCACAGAGTCGTCAGTATCTGGCATTCATATTCGAGGGGCGCAATTACCAATTCAAGAGATTGCCCTTCGGACTCGTGAATTCAGTAGCCATCTTTGTGGCCTGCATGGACCAGATACTTGGACAGGAAGCACTCCAATTTACCACCGTGTACGTAGACGATCTACTGATTACCTCAGAAACTTGGGAGGAACACTGCTACCGAGTGGAACACGTACTTGAGAAATTGGCTATAAATAATATCACTCTTAAATTAGAAAAATCCAAGTTCATTGCAAGAGAAGTCCAGTTCTTGGGGTTTAATTTGGATGACCAAGGAATCTCACTGTCATCAGAAAAGGTGGAAGCAAACCAGAAATTCCCTAAACCAAAGAATAGAAAACAATTACAGTCATTTCTGGGACTCTGTAATTATTACAGGAAGTTCCAGGAACAATATTCAGAATTAACAGCTAAGTTTCAACAACAATTATCCTCCAAAAACAAATGGATCTGGGGTCAAGAGCAGGACGTGACTTTTCAACTCATTAAGGACAAGTTTTTAAAAACATAATACTTCACCACCCAAATTTTAAACAACCTTTTTTCTTAAACTGCGATGCCAGCAACATCAGCCTGGGAACGACATTGTATCAAGAAGATGAGAAGGGTCAACATCTAATGATTAGCTTTGCGAGTCGGACTTTAAATCAATGCGAAAGGAACTACAATGTCACCGAAAAGGTTGACTACTGAGTGTAGTATTCGCTTGTGGTAAATTCCGTACCTATATCTTGGGTTACCCAGTTACAGTCCGAACAGACCATAAATCTATATCGTTTCTACGGAGATGCAAATTGATTCACGGCAGACTGACCAGGTGGATACTTGCCCTGCAAGAGTAGGATCTACGATAGGAGTACATCCCAGGAAAAAAGAATGTTGTAGCGGACGTATTATCATGTATAAAGTGGAAAATCAAACTTTTGAGGGAGAGAAGGAGAGCATACTCAAGATCTACCACATTGTTAGCACCAGATTTGATTTAGTAGCATTATTAATAAACATTAGCATCCACCAGCAATCTGACCCGAAGTTGAAAAACATACAAAATCGATTGGAAGAACAAGATGAAACAGTACCTCAATTTTACCAGATGAATAAAGGGATATTATTTATTAAAACTTCATTAAATCAGGAGACCTGGAAGGTGATAATTCCCACCAATATTGAAAAAGAAATAATAGTAGATTATCATATACGGTATGGCCATATGGGCGCCTTGAAGGTAATAAAGGCACTCGAAGAGAGCTGTCACATATCAAATCTTGTCATATTTGCCAACTGGTGAAAACTAACAACGAGAAGAAAGACGGCATGATGATACCGATAACATCTAAGGCGAAGTTAGAGAAGGTGTTCGCCCGTAGTGGCGGTCGACACCGATATAAATACCTAATAATAATAATGGACCATTTCACGAAGTTTATAAAGCTACACCCGGTCAATCGTGCAACTACTCTATAAATTCTGGGAGTAATAACAGAACTATATATTCCAAACATAGGGAAACCATCTTCGATCATAACGGATCATGGTACACAAATTAAAGGGAGAAAATGGCGGGATACCTTGTAATCACTTGGTATTAGAACGTACAAAACATCGCTCCACCACCCGAGTAGTAATCCGGCAGAGAGGGTGTTAAGAGAAGTGGGGAGGATATTGAGGTCTTATTGTCACCATCAGCAGAAAAAATGGCAAGAATATCTAGCAGCCACCGAGAAATTCCTCAACTTAGCATACCACCCAGCTATAGGAATTACCCCATACTCCGCCATGTACGAGAAACCACCCCCACGAGAGATCAAAGAAATCATAGTGTTCCCCATGAATGACGGTTATAAATTCAACAAAATAAAATCTATAACAAGGTGGCCGAAGACCAGGAGAAGCGGCAAACCAAGTATCAGAAGGCGATTGGGAAAATAATAACGTATAAACTAGGAGAAAAGGTACTGCTGAAAAATCGTGAACTACCCAGCACGCTGGAAGGAATAATGAAGAAGTAATTGCTACTGTATACAGGACCATATATAGTCTCCAAAATAAATAACAATAACACATATGAAATAAAGGAGATGGTTTCAGGAAAAATCAAATGCGTGTATAACCGGGCTTCCTTAAAAAGATATTACAAGGAGTGAATTTGAGAATATAAAAAAAATTCTAAAAGACAGTAAGAACAACTTACAACCAATTATTTATGAAACTTAATTTTGGAAATAAAGAAAAGGAATTTTGAATAAATATAAAAAATTCTAAAAGAAAGTAAGAACAACTTACAAATAATTATTTTGAAACTTAATTTTGGAAATGAAGAAAAGGAATTTTGAGAAATTTACAAAATTTTAAAAAGAGTTAAGATCAACTTACAACAAGTATTTACAGAAATAATTTTGAATGAATAATAAAACCACAAAACCTAAAAGGAAGTAAGAACCACTTACAACCGATTATTTAGGAGAAATAATTTGGAATTGAAGAAGATGAATTTAGAATGACCACTACAAAGTAATATCAACTTATCACAATTATTAACAGCATTTAATATTGAGTAATTATTGAATTACCAAACTCTAAAAAACTATAAGGACAACTGATACAAATAAAATGAATAAACTTGTTTTGGAATGAAAATAACAAAACAATTACGAAATACAAAGAGAAGCAATGACCACATAAATAATATAATTAAGGAATTAATTTAGATGAAAACAAGAGCGAAATAATTTTTTAAAAAGAATAAATATATAATATAACTATGATCATAATTTGAATTTCAATAATAATAAAGACAATTAGAAGAATAATTGTACTAACATGAATCCAGTGGAACAATTCATAAGAACTAAGAAAAAAAATATAATAATATATATGCTACCCATAACCAGAAGAAGATGGTACGAACAATAAAAGAATTAAAGAGATTCAGATGAAAAAGTTTACACAATAACTAGTGATAATTATATCAACAAACTTTCCAACCATGAGAAAAATAAAAGAGCTTCCGACCATGATAAGAATAAATATATAAGCAGAGCTAACAAATGAGAAGAATAACTGAAAAGAAAAATAACTGAGATAGAAATATTAACAAATCTGAGCAAATACGAAGTGAGGTATCCAAGGATGTTTTTTATTAGTCGAAAAATATACTATTCTTGTATAATTTTATTAATGACTGTCTGTAGATAATTCCAGCAATATTATTATGTTTTGGGCAGAGATGAATTTCCTCTGACCTCAATGAGTAGTGTAGTATGGCCAGCAGAGTATATGTAGCCACAAGTGCCTCTCTGGACTGCCCCAGCTCACGTGTTAGGGAATGAATATCCCAAGGATAAAACACCAAGTTAAGGAAAAAATAAAAATAAATAATAATAAACCTCAGATAACAATAACTATCAAGGAAAAATCAATTTAAGAAAAAAAAATCTAAGCTCAAGTATGAAGAAGCAAAGATAGAAATGGAAAGGAAGACAAGAAATATAATAGCTAACAAATATCATAAGCAATTATTTCATACATACTCAAGGTATGGTCTGAACTAATCACTTCTGGAGGAGAGCAATCTGTAGCATGACAGATTATCCACATTATAATGAATTAAAAATGATCATAAATAAATTTAAATAAAATGAAATCAAGGAAAAATCCAAATACAAACAAATAAGTATCACAGTAAAATGCAATCATAATTTGAAGAAATAAAAATAAATTAAAAACAACTAAGCAACACTTATGAGTAATGAAAAATAAATCAAAAAACTAAAATAAAGTAAGGAAACACCCAGGTAGGATAGGAGTAAGTAAGGAAAACCCCAGAAGAAACCGACAACCCTAATATAAGGACCATTTTTGAAGAAACAAGGTAGGATAGGAGTAAGTAAGGAAAAACCCAGAACAAACCGACACCCCTAATATAAGGACCATTTTTGAAGAACCAAGGTAGGGTAGGAGTAAGTAAGGAAAAACCCAGAACAAACCGACACCCCTAATATAAGGACCATTTTTGAAGAACCAAGGTAGGATAGGAGTAAGTAAGGCAAAACCCAGAAAATACCAACATCCCTAATAAAAGGAATGAAATTAGAAGAAACCACGTCGTAGAACAAGATAGAGTAGGGAAATACCCAAAGTAAAGCCAGTAATAAAAGGATAAAACCCCAAAAGAGAGTATATTTAACCGATGGAAGTATAACACATAAAATAACAAATAATGTAATATAGATATAAACAAAAGTGTCTAAAGGTTTTATAAGTGAACCAGTGGAAGTTATTTATATAATGGAAAAAACAAATCTTCTTAATCTTCTATAAATAAAATTCTTGATCTGATAAGACTAAAAAACTAATTAGAGATAGCAGTTAAGAATAACAGGGGACCAGTGCAAGTTATTTTATTATGTTAAATAAACTTCAAGTGTCTGTGTTTAAAGTTCTTAAACTAAGTGTATCTTAAACTGATTGGTACCTTTACACAACTTTAAAGTTATTGTATCAAATACAGAAATAGTATTTTGTAGAATGTTATTATAAAAAAAATAGACTACAAATGTTTTTAAGAAAGTGCCACTTTTTATCCAACAACATTCATTAAAATGACAGAGATAAAATAAGAGCAGGAAATATTTAAGTGAAGTGAAAAAGGGTACATACCCAATATACAACAAAAACAGCTAAGACTCCACCAAAAGTAATTTTAAGAAATGATCTAAATAATGAAAGTACATATGTGTTTTGTTTATGTTAAGTTCAATGAACTCAAGTCTGAAATGTCTGGGTTTGAATACAATTTTTTGTTATAAAATATTTGTTAAGAGTTAATAATTGTTGTCAATGCTAAATGTTCATATAGTTAAGTGAGAGAATTTAATTAAAATTGTATTAGAATAGAATGTCAGAAGGTGTAGAAGCAAGCTGTAATATCCATAAAACATGGTAAATGAACACAGGTAAAATTTAGCCAAATGGTAAATCTCAACAACCTTATAATTGATGAATAAGACAAGTAAATTAATTAAACTGATGAAATTTGTATAATGTAAATCAGACACAGTGTATTATAACTGAAACTATACTTTAGAAAGATATTGGAAAAAGGTATGAAAGATTATTGGAAAAAATGCAAATGTAATAACAGAAAAATCAAAGGGGGGAGTTCCAAATTAAAGAATAATATTTAAAGATAACTAATTCATAAAAGTACCAGGAATTAATGGAAAATAAACATTTTATTTCAATCAGGGATTTTATTCAATCATAATTATAACTTCATAAGGATGGTAAACCATTTAATATGACAGGAAGTAAAATTATAGGCCTACATGTAAAAAATACAGTAAATAGGGCATTTTGAGATGGAAAACATTGTAAAAGTATCATATTTGGTATTAAATCACGTAGAATTAACTAGAGAAAGAGATTATGTATTAGGTATTTAATAAAAGTAAATAATACTAAAAATGTATTCAATCATATAATGTAAAAATCAGTTATGTAAGCGGAAATGCTAGAAATTTAAAACAATGTCTTTTTAATATTAAATTGGCTAAGACGTTTCGGATGAAGAAGAAAATAGAACAGTTGATTATTATACGTTGAACAGGACACATCTAAGCCAGCTCTCGCAAAATATTCACATATAGTGAAGGAGTAAAACATGGTGAGAGTTTAACCAAGTCGAATAATTTTGAAATCACGAATTTTGGAAAAAACTTAAACAACCACTAAATTCAGTGAATAAACCAGTACAACTATTGAATTAAACTAATACTGAACAGAAAAAAGTGAATTAACTATTAAAACACATAAAAACGATAATTCTGAATAGTGAGACGAAACCTGCCATTATCGACCTTATGGCATAAAGTGAATTAAAAACATTATCCAACACAATTTATCGAGGCGAATCACTGAACACTGATCCAGGACAACTACACTATCACCAAAGAATTTAACCACCATTGCTGAGATGAGGAAAACTTGGAAAGGCGACATTTATTTGAAGAGAATTCCTTGACATGCAGCTTTCGACAACATATGCAGCACGAAGCAGCCATTTTGAAATCCCATGATCCTCTGCAACCCACCGATAGCTTCGTCATCACAACGTTTGGTTCAAACAACTTACTTTACTAAACATTATATATTAAATCATATCTTTGTATTTTTACATAATTAAGCTTGTAATTGTAAGTGTTATTCTTTCCAGACTTTGCCCTTTCTCTGACTATTCTAACATAACAGTTTAAAGAACCTGTGAATTAATCTTAATAATTTATATAAAAATAATCGTTCGCCCTGAGAGAATGAGTCGATATTTTAACTGTTGAATAATCGATTTACAATCGATCCATAATTAATTTGTTAATAAAACTTGGAATTCTGCAAAAGTGATTTCTATTTATTTCTAAAACATATAAATAGAATAAAATAGGATAATATTTAAATCACGGACTACACGAAAAGCGGCAATTACCAAAGTGGAAAGAGCATACACTCAGAAGAAGAACCGCAAATCGATTAGTACAGGAAACAATCCTATTAATGCAGAACCTAATTCTAATTACACGAAGTAATATAATTTGACAAAAACAATTTCAATAGAATTAAATTTACACCACAACAGTTTAAAATAATTAATCCAAAAACAATTAAAACATAAAACATAAATTTACAAAAAATAAAAAAATATTTTATTTTGTTTGGGACATAAAATAAATACGAGCAGAAGTTTGCGTAATATTACAAAATTGGCGTCCAACTGAAGGGGCTTTAATTAGTGATTGATAGGCCACATAAAATAAGAAGAATTTGCCCCAATTCCTAATTAGAGCTTGGCAGCTGTTATCAAGTCAGAAGAATAAGAAAAATGCAACGTCGAGCAACATCGAAGAAACGGGCGGCAGAGGCCGAAAGAGAACTCGATATGGAGGACAAAGAGGCAACTCCGGTAGAAGATTTAGAAGGAAGATTACCTCCTACGGAACCAAAACAACCCACACAACCAGAGGAACAACCCGAGGTACCGACGTAAACAGGGGAATTCAATATGCAGGAGAAAGAGTCCGAGAAATCCAAGACAACAGAAGATTCTAAAATGGATAAGATAATGGAGATGCTCCTACAAATGAGAGAGGATAACAAATCATTGAGCAAGGAATTGAAAGAGAACAGAAAGGAATCAAAAGAGGACAACCAATCCGCAAAGGAAGAATTGAGCAAGAAAATGGATGAAAACAACTAATCCACAAAGGAAGAATTGGGAGAATTGAAGGAAGAATTCAAATCAACAAAAGAAGAATTCAAATCAACCAAGGAAGAATTGGGAAATAAAATAGAAAATACAAATAAAAGAATTGAGGAAAACAGTAAGAAGATGGAAGAGAAGATGGAGGAAAACAGTAAGAAGATGGAAGGGAAAATGGAGAAAACCAGTAAGAAGGTGGAGAGTGACAACCAACAGTTGAAGGAAGAGTTAAGGGAAAACAATAAGAAGATGGAAGAGAAGATGGAGGAGAAGTTGGAAGAATTGAAAGAGGATAACCAACTATTAAGAGAAGAATTAAGGGAGGTTAACCAGGAAAATCTGAACAAGTTAGACGAAAGGATAGAGTTGCAAAAAGAAGAGTTGAGCAAGGAAATCAACGATAATAATGAATCCACAACTAAGAAATTAGAAGAAGAAACAATAGGAAACAAACAACAAATTAAGGAAGTTGACGAAAGATGTAGCCAGACTGAGCGAGAAGTACAGGGTTTTAAAGAAGAAGTAAACACCAAGTTCACTAACATCGAAGAGCACAATAGAAAGAAGGTGGAAGAAAACCGAAGAGAAACCCAGGAAGAATTAGGAAAGGTACGGAACCAAGTCGCGGAAAGGTGTGACGGTATGGAAGCTGCTATGACGAACATAACCAGTCAAGTACGGCAGAGCCAAGAAGAGATGGAAGTAATTCGTAATAGACCAACTAACATTACGGGTATCCAAATAAATGAAAACCGGGAATGGTTGAATTTTCGCCAATACAAAAGGAAGCCGATGGAGTTCTTGGCCCGAATTGAGGAAATACTTTGCCAAACATCGAGGAAGTAGGTGGAGTAACAACCGGGAGATATTGGACGAGTCTTTCCGAGAAATGACGGACAATTGGTGGATGGCGAATCAAAGTGAAATCGCAGACTACCAGCAATGCAAAAACTTATTCAAAGCAAAGTACTGGTCGGAGACAACGCAGAACCTAATACGGGACAACATCTGTCATGGTCGATACAATACCCAAGTAGGTAACACTATGACCGCTTATTTCCTAGGAAAGGTGTGTCTTGCGAAGCATTTGGAACCAGCCATACCAGAAGAATGCCTAGTGAACAAGCTGTCATACCATTACGATGAAGACATCATAAGAGCGAGAAGGGGTAGCCAGATAAAGACGGTACAAGCGATGACCGAATTATTGGAAAACTATGAGAATGAAGATTACTATCGGCAAAGTAGAAGGAGGAATGATCGGCCGGAAATAAGAAATAATCAGTACCCCAATAACAGTAATAACCATAATGGAAATAACTACCAAGGGAACCGCAACAATTCAAATTATTATAATAATAATAACCACAATAATAATTTCCAGAATAACCAGAATCCTAATAGAAATAACAACAGCTACCCGAGTAATCGAAATAATTATTACCAGAATCCAAATAATTATAATAGTCAGAGAAATCCCAACCAAAATAATACCGAACGGTATTACAATAATAATCGGGGTTACCAACAAAATAACAACAACAATAACAATAGGGTTTCCTGCCCAGAGTAAATTTCATACGGGCCGAAGACAATAGTCAACGAAGATATAACCATCAGCGGCGGAACAGTTTCCACGATTATGATGATCGGCGGAGAAACGGAGAACGTGATGGTCCAAGGTACAATCAACCTAGACGAAGTACCAGTTTAGATGATTCAGAACGGCAATCAAACCAAGAACAACCATTTGATCATCGTACGGAGAGGCAGGAACCCACTCCAAGTTTCCAGCTGACACCACGGTCAGACCTAACAATAATAACAATGAAAATGATAATTTAAACGGGAGGAGGCAGTGATGAATGATCACGGCCCTTCACTGCTCCTATCTCCTAGGTATCAACAAGAGTTGCAAGGTGCAACTGAAACTAATAATATTACAATCATTAGTTGTAACTATCTAAAAAATATCAGAAACGAACTATTTGGGGAGAACGACACTAGCCTCAATAGTCTAAATAACGAGATAATATACATAAACGCGGAAGTAGAAGGAATTTTCGCCCAATTAATGATTGATACAGGTGCAAACGTATCTATAATTAACACTATTGAATTGGAAAGAATCCAACAAGAATGTGGTAGAACATTGCCAATATTACCGGTGAATAACATTGTATTAATAGGTGCCACTGGTCGCCAAAACAAAACAATAAGAAAGCAAGTTTCAGTAAACGTTATTAGCAAGGGTATAGCTATAAAAATGGTATTTTTAATAGCGACAGGATTGCCCTTTAATATATTGGTAGGGTGCGATGTACTAAGGAGGAACTCCGCTATCATCGATTTGCACACCGAAAGAGTATCACTGTTTACAGAAGGTATAACGTGGATGGCTGATTTAGTAGGTAGCGAGACAATACTTCCCAGCAGTATCCACCAACAACTTTGGAACATAAATTATATAGAAAATAACTCCATAATTAACCCAATAATATACAATAACACGGACGAAGATTTATGGTCACAAAAGATACAGGAAATAAGGGATTTTACGGGGCGGAATCACAAGTGAAAAATTACCCATACACCAAGCAAATAAGTTAATAAGTATATATGAGACGAATCGCTCAGTATTTTCAGATGAACCCGGTAAGGTACAAAATTACCAATGCAAACTTAAATTTAGAGAAACAGTGGAGTTTAACCGAAAGTCATATCCCATCGCGCATTCATGAAAGGAGGCTGTAAGAGCCGAAATTAACAAAATGATCAGCAGTGACATCATAGAGAGTAGCCAATCTCCATTCACCAGCCCTATCGTAGCTATTCCTAAGAAAAACGGGCAAGTCCGGCTTTGCTTGGATGCGCGCGAGATAAACAAAATGATCATAAATGACAGAACAACGCCCGGTGAGATAGAAGAAATCTTGAAACAATTCCACGGTACCAAGTACATTAGTACCTGGGACATGGTATGCGGTTACTGGCAGGTGGAGTTGCACCCACAGAGTCGTCAGTATCTGGCATTCATATTCGAGGGGCGCAATTACCAATTCAAGAGATTGCCCTTCGGACTCGTGAATTCAGTAGCCATCTTTGTGGCCTGCATGGACCAGATACTTTGACAGGAAGCACTCCAATTTACCACCGTGTACGTAGACGATCTACTGATTACCTCAGAAACTAGGGAGGAACACTGCTACCGAGTGGAGCACGTACTTGAGAAATTGGCTATAAATATTATCACTCTTAAATTAGAAAAATCCAAGTTCATTGCAAGAGAAGTCCAGTTCTTGGGGTTTAATTTGGATGACCAAGGAATCTCACTGTCATCAGAAAAGGTGGAAGCAATCCAGAAATTCCCTAAACCAAAGAATAGAAAACAATTACAGTCATTTCTGGGACTCTGTAATTATTACAGGAAGTTCCAGGAACAATATTCAGAATTAACAGCTAAGTTTCAACAACAATTAACCTCCAAAAACAAATGGATCTGGGGTCAAGAGCAGGACGTGACTTTTCAACTCATTAAGGACAAGTTTTTAAAAACATAATACTTCACCACCCAAATTTTAAACAACCTTTTTTCTTAAACTGCGATGCCAGCAACATCAGCCTGGGAACGACATTGTATCAAGAAGATGAGAAGGGTCAACATCTAGTGATTAGCTTTGCGAGTCGGACTTTAAATCAATGCGAAAGGAACTACAATGTCACCGAAAAGGAATTACTGAGTGTAGTATTCGCTTGTGGTAAATTCCGTACCTATATCTTGGGTTACCCAGTTACAGTCCGAACAGACCATAAATCTATATCGTTTCTACGGAGATGCAAATTGAGTCATGGCAGACTGACCAGGTGGATACTTGCCCTGCAAGAGTACGATCTACGATGGGAATACATCCCGGGAAAAAAGAATGTTGTAGCGGACGTATTATCATGTATTAATGTGGAAAATCAAACTTTTGAGGGAGAGAAGGAGAGCATACTCAAGATCTACCACATTGTTAGCACGAGATCCGATTTAACAGCATTATTAATAAACATTAGCATCCACCAGCAATCTGGCAAGAATATCTTGCAGCCATCGAGAAATTCCTCAACTTAGCATACCATCCAGCTATAGGAATTACCCCATACTCCGCCATGTACGAGAAACCACCCCCACGAGAGATCAAAGAAATCATAGTGTTCCCCATGAATGACGGTTATAAATTCGACAAAATAAAATTCTATAACAAGGTGGCCGAAGACCAGGAGAAGCGGCAAACCAAGTATCAGAAGGCAATTGAGAAGATAATAACGTATAAACTAGGAGAAAGGTACTGCTGAAAAATCGTGAACTACCCAGCACGCTGGAAGGAATAATGAAGAAATTATTGCTACTGTATACAGGACCATATATAGTCTCCAAAATAAATAAAAATAACACATATGAAATAAAGGAGATGGTTTCAGGAAAAATCAAATGCGTGTATAACCGGGCTTCCTTAAAAAGATATTACAAGGAGTGAATTTGAGAATATAAAAAAAATTCTAAAAGAGAGTAAGAACAACTTACAACCAATTATTTATGAAACTTAATTTTGGAAATAAAGAAAAGGAATTTTGAATAAATATAAAAAATTCTAAAAGAAAGTAAGAACAACTTACAAATAATTATTTTGAAACTTAATTTTGGAAATGAAGAAAAGGAATTTTGAGAAATTTACAAAATTTTAAAAAGAGTTAAGATCAACTTACAACAAGTATTTACAGAAATAATTTTGAATGAATAATAAAACCACAAAACCTAAAAGGAAGTAAGAACCACTTACAACCGATTATTTAGGAGAAATAATTTGGAATTGAAGAAGATGAATTTAGAATGACCACTACAAAGTAATATCAACTTATCACAATTATTAACAGCATTTAATATTGAGTAATTATTGAATTACCAAACTCTAAAAAACTATAAGGACAACTGATACAAATAAAATGAATAAACTTGTTTTGGAATGAAAATAACAAAACATTTACGAAATACAAAGAGAAGCAATGACCACATAAATAATATAATTAAGGAATTAATTTAGATGAAAACAAGAGCGAAATAATTTTTTGAAAAGAATAAATATATAATATAACTATGATCATAATTTGAATTTCAATAATAATAAAGACAATTAGAAGAATAATTGTACTAACATGAATCCAGTGGAACAATTCATAAGAACTAAGAAAAAAAATATAATAATATATATGCTACCCATAACCAGAAGAAGATGGTACGAACAATAAAAGAATTAAAGAGATTCAGATGAAAAAGTTTACACAATAACTAGTGATAATTATATCAACAAACTTTCCAACCATGAGAAAAATAAAAGAGCTTCCGACCATGATAAGAATAAATATATAAGCAGAGCTAACAAATGAGAAGAATAACTGAAAAGAAAAATAACTGAGATAGAAATATTAACAAATCTGAGCAAATACGAAGTGAGGTATCCAAGGATGTTTTTTATTAGTCGAAAAATATACTATTCTTGTATAATTTTATTAATGACTGTCTGTAGATAATTCCAGCAGTATTATTATGTTTTGGGCAGAGATGAATTTCCTCTGACCTCAATGAGTAGTGTAGTATGGCCAGCAGAGTATATGTAGCCACAAGTGCCTCTCTGGACTGCCCCAGCTCACGTGTTAGGGAATGAATATCCCAAGGATAAAACACCAAGTTAAGGAAAAAATAAAAATAAATAATAATAAACCTCAGATAACAATAACTATCAAGGAAAAATCAATTTAAGAAAAAAAAATCTAAGCTCAAGTATGAAGAAGCAAAGATAGAAATGGAAAGGAAGACAAGAAATATAATAGCTAACAAATATCATAAGCAATTATTTCATACATACTCAAGGTATGGTCTGAACTAATCACTTCTGGAGGAGAGCAATCTGTAGCATGACAGATTATCCACATTATAATGAATTAAAAATGATCATAAATAAATTTAAATAAAATGAAATCAAGGAAAAATCCAAATACAAACAAATAAGTATCACAGTAAAATGCAATCATAATTTGAAGAAATAAAAATAAATTAAAAACAACTAAGCAACACTTATGAGTAATGAAAAATAAATCAAAAAACTAAAATAAAGTAAGGAAACACCCAGGTAGGATAGGAGTAAGTAAGGAAAATCCCAGAAAAAACCGACACCCCTAATATAAGGACCATTTTTGAAGAAACAAGGTAGGATAGGAGTAAGTAAGGAAAAACCCAGAACAAACCGACACCCCTAATATAAGGACCATTTTTGAAGAACCAAGGTAGGGTAGGAGTAAGTAAGGAAAAACCCAGAACAAACCGACACCCCTAATATAAGGACCATTTTTGAAGAACCAAGGTAGGATAGGAGTAAGTAAGGCAAAACCCAGAAAATACCAACATCCCTAATAAAAGGAATGAAATTAGAAGAAACCACATCGTAGAACAAGATAGAGTAGGGAAATACCCAAAGTAAAGCCAGTAATAAAAGGATAAAACCCCAAAAGAGAGTATATTTAACCGATGGAAGTATAACACATAAAATAACAAATAATGTAATATAGATATAAACAAAAGTGTCTAAAGGTTTTATAAGTGAACCAGTGGAAGTTATTTATATAATGGAAAAAACAAATCTTCTTAATCTTCTATAAATAAAATTCTTGATCTGATAAGACTAAAAAACTAATTAGAGATAGCAGTTAAGAATAACAGGGGACCAGTGCAAGTTATTTTATTATGTTAAATAAACTTCAAGTGTCTGTGTTTAAAGTTCTTAAACTAAGTGTATCTTAAACTGATTGGTACCTTTACACAACTTTAAAGTTATTGTATCAAATACAGAAATAGTATTTTGTAGAATGTTATTATAAAAAAAATAGACTACAAATGTTTTTAAGAAAGTGCCACTTTTTATCCAACAACATTCATTAAAATGACAGAGATAAAATAAGAGCAGGAAATATTTAAGTGAAGTGAAAAAGGGTACATACCCAATATACAACAAAAACAGCTAAGACTCCACCAAAAGTAATTTTAAGAAATGATCTAAATAATGAAAGTACATATGTGTTTTGTTTATGTTAAGTTCAATGAACTCAAGTCTGAAATGTCTGGGTTTGAATACAATTTTTTGTTATAAAATATTTGTTAAGAGTTAATAATTGTTGTCAATGCTAAATGTTCATATAGTTAAGTGAGAGAATTTAATTAAAATTGTATTAGAATAGAATGTCAGACGGTGTAGAAGCAAGCTGTAATATCCATAAAACATGGTAAATGAACACAGGTAAAATTTAGCCAAATGGTAAATCTCAACAACCTTATAATTGATGAATAAGACAAGTAAATTAATTAAACTGATGAAATTTGTATAATGTAAATCAGACACAGTGTATTATAACTGAAACTATACTTTAGAAAGATATTGGAAAAAGGTATGAAAGATTATTGGAAAAAATGCAAATGTAATAACAGAAAAATCAAAGGGGGG
Organism: Magicicada septendecula; assembly: GCA_034769895.1. NCBI lineage: Eukaryota > Metazoa > Arthropoda > Insecta > Hemiptera > Cicadidae > Magicicada > Magicicada septendecula. The sequence continues at coordinate 1,246,319,623 of CM068367.1, forward strand.
AGTTCCAAATTAAAGAATAATATTTAAAGATAACTAATTCATAAAAGTACCAGGAATTAATGGAAAATAAACATTTTATTTCAATCAGGGATTTTGTTCAATCATAATTATAACTTCATAAGGATGGTAAACCATTTAATATGACAGGAAGTAAAATTATAGGCCTACATGTAAAAAATACAGTAAATAGGGCATTTTGAGATGGAAAACATTGTAAAAGTATCATATTTGGTATTAAATCACGTAGAATTAACTAGAGAAAGAGATTATGTATTAGGTATTTAATAAAAGTAAATAATAGTAAAAATGTATTCAATCATATAATGTAAAAATCAGTTATGTAAGCGGAAATGCTAGAAATTTAAAACAATGTCTTTTTAATATTAAATTGGCTAAGACGTTTCGGATGAAGAAGAAAATAGAACAGTTGATTATTATACGTTGAACAGGACACATCTAAGCCAGCTCTCACAAAATATTCACATATAGTGAAGGAGTAAAACATGGCGAGAGTTTAACCAAGTCGAATAATTTTGAAATCACGAATTTTGGAAAAAACTTAAACAACCACTAAATTCAGTGAATAAACCAGTACAACTATTGAATTAACCTAATACTGAACAGAAAAAAGTGAATTAACTATTAAAACACATAAAAACGATAATTCTGAATAGTGAGACGAAACCTGCCATTATCGACCTTATGGCATAAAGTGAATTAAAAACATTATCCAACACAATTTATCGAGGCGAATCACTGAACACTGATCCAGGACAACTACACTATCACCAAAGAATTTAACCACCATTGCTGAGATGAGGAAAACTTGGAAAGGCGACATTTATTTGAAGAGAATTCCTTGACATGCAGCCTTCGACAACATATGCAGCACGAAGCAGCCATTTTGAAATCCCATGATCCTCTGCAACCCACCGATAGCTTCGTCATCACAACGTTTGGTTCAAACAACTTACTTTACTAAACATTATATATTAAATCATATCTTTGTATTTTTAGATAATTAAGCTTGTAATTGTAAGTGTTATTCTTTCCAGACTTTGCCCTTTCTCTGACTATTCTAACATAACAGTTTAAAGAACCTGTGAATTAATCTTAATAATTTATATAAAAATAATCGTTCGCCCTGAGAGAATGAGTCGATATTTTAACTGTTGAATAATCGATTTACAATCGATCCATAATTAATTTGTTAATAAAACTTGGAATTCTGCAAAAGTGATTTCTATTTATTTCTAAAACATATAAATAGAATAAAATAGGATAATATTTAAATCACGGACTACACGAAAAGCGGCAATTACCAAAGTGGAAAGAGCATACACTCAGAAGAAGAACCGCAAATCGATTAGTACAGGAAACAATCCTATTAATGCAGAACCTAATTCTAATTACACGAAGTAATATAATTTGACAAAAACAATTTCAATAGAATTAAATTTACACCACAACAGTTTAAAATAATTAATCCAAAAACAATTAAAACATAAAACATAAATTTACAAAAAATAAAAAAATATTTTATTTTGTTTGGGACATAAAATAAATACGAGCAGAAGTTTGCGTAATATTACAAAATTGGCGTCCAACTGAAGGGGCTTTAATTAGTGATTGATAGGCCACATAAAATAAGAAGAATTTGCCCCAATTCCTAATTAGAGCTTGGCAGCTGTTATCAAGTCAGAAGAATAAGAAAAATGCAACGTCGAGCAACATCGAAGAAACGGGCGGCAGAGGCCGAAAGAGAAATCGATATGGAGGACAAAGAGGCAACTACGGTAGAAGATTTAGAAGGAAGATTACCTCCTACGGAACCAAAACAACCCACACAACCAGAGGAACAACCCGAGGTAACGACGTAAACAGGGGAATTCAATATGCAGGAGAAAGAGTCCGAGAAATCCAAGACAACAGAAGATTCTAAAATGGATAAGATAATGGAGATGCTCCTACAAATGAGAGAGGATAACAAATCATTGAGCAAGGAATTGAAAGAGAACAGAAAGGAATCAAAAGAGGACAACCAATCCGCAAAGGAAGAATTGAGCAAGAAAATGGATGAAAACAACTAATCCACAAAGGAAGAATTGGGAGAATTGAAGGAAGAATTCAAATCAACAAAAGAAGAATTCAAATCAACCAAGGAAGAATTGGGAAATAAAATAGAAAATACAAATAAAAGAATTGAGGAAAACAGTAAGAAGATGGAAGAGAAGATGGAGGAAAACAGTAAGAAGATGGAAGGGAAAATGGAGAAAACCAGTAAGAAGGTGGAGAGTGACAACCAACAGTTGAAGGAAGAGTTAAGGGAAAACAATAAGAAGATGGAAGAGAAGATGGAGGAGAAGTTGGAAGAATTGAAAGAGGATAACCAACTATTAAGAGAAGAATTAAGGGAGGTTAACCAGGAAAATCTGAACAAGTTAGACGAAAGGATAGAGTTGCAAAAAGAAGAGTTGAGCAAGGAAATCAACGATAATAATGAATCCACAACTAAGAAATTAGAAGAAGAAACAATAGGAAACAAACAACAAATTAAGGAAGTTGACGAAAGATGTAGCCAGACTGAGCGAGAAGTACAGGGTTTTAAAGAAGAAGTAAACACCAAGTTCACTAACATCGAAGAGCACAATAGAAAGAAGGTGGAAGAAAACCGAAGAGAAACCCAGGAATAATTAGGAAAGGTACGGAACCAAGTCGCGGAAAGGTGTGACGGTATGGAAGCTGCTATGACGAACATAACCAGTCAAGTACGGCAGAGCCAAGAAGAGATGGAAGTAATTCGTAATAGACCAACTAACATTACGGGTATCCAAATAAATGAAAACCGGGAATGGTTGAATTTTCGCCAATACAAAAGGAAGCCGATGGAGTTCTTGGCCCGAATTGTGGAAATACTTTGCCAAACATCGAGGAAGTAGGTGGAGTAACAACCGGGAGATATTAGACGAGTCTTTCCGAGAAATGACGGACAATTGGTGGATGGCGAATCAAAGTGAAATCGCAGACTACCAGCAATGCAAAAACTTATTCAAAGCAAAGTACTGGTCGGAGACAACGCAGAACCTAATACGGGACAACATCTGTCATGGTCGATACAATACCCAAGTAGGTAACACTATGACCGCTTATTTCCTAGGAAAGGTGTGTCTTGCGAAGCATTTGGAACCAGCCATACCAGAAGAATGCCTAGTGAACAAGCTGTCATACCATTACGATGAAGACATCATAAGAGCGAGAAGGGGTAGCCAGATAAAGACGGTACAAGCGATGACCGAATTATTGGAAAACTATGAGAATGAAGATTACTATCGGCAAAGTAGAAGGAGGAATGATCGGCCGGAAATAAGAAATAATCAGTACCCCAATAACAGTAATAACCATAATGGAAATAACTACCAAGGGAACCGCAACAATTCAAATTATTATAATAATAATAACCACAATAATAATTTCCAGAATAACCAGAATCCTAATAGAAATAACAACAGCTACCCGAGTAATCGAAATAATTATTACCAGAATCCAAATAATTATAATAGTCAGAGAAATCCCAACCAAAATAATACCGAACGGTATTACAATAATAATCGGGGTTACCAACAAAATAACAACAACAATAACAATAGGGTTTCCTGCCCAGAGTAAATTTCATACGGGCCGAAGACAATAGTCAACGAAGATATAACCATCAGCGGCGGAACAGTTTCCACGATTATGATGATCGGCGGAGAAACGGAGAACGTGATGGTCCAAGGTACAATCAACCTAGACGAAGTACCAGTTTAGATGATTCAGAACGGCAATCAAACCAAGAACAACCATTTGATCATCGTACGGAGAGGCAGGAACCCACTCCAAGTTTCCAGCTGACACCGCGGTCAGACCTAACAATAATAACAATGAAAATGATAATTTAAACGGGAGGAGGCAGTGATGAATGATCACGGCCCTTCACTGCTCCTATCTCCTAGGTATCAACAAGAGTTGCAAGGTGCAACTGAAACTAATAATATTACAATCATTAGTTGTAACTATCTAAAAAATATCAGAAACGAACTATTTGGGGAGAACGACACTAGCCTCAATAGTCTAAATAACGAGATAATATACATAAACGCGGAAGTAGAAGGAATTTTCGCCCAATTAATGATTGATACAGGTGCAAACGTATCTATAATTAACACTATTGAATTGGAAAGAATCCAACAAGAATGTGGTAGAACATTGCCAATATTACCGGTGAATAACATTGTATTAATAGGTGCCACTGGTCGCCAAAATAAAGCAATAAGAAAGCAAGTTTCAGTAAACGTTATTAGCAAGGGTATAGCTATAAAAATGGTATTTTTAATAGCGACAGGATTGCCCTTTAATATATTGGTAGGGTGCGATGTACTAAGGAGGAACTCCGCTATCATCGATTTGCACACCGAAAGAGTATCACTGTTTACAGAAGGTATAACGTGGATGGCTGATTTAGTAGGTAGCGAGACAATACTTCCCAGCAGTATCCACCAACAACTTTGGAACATAAATTATATAGAAAATAACTCCATAATTAACCCAATAATATACAATAACACGGACGAAGATTTATGGTCACAAAAGATACAGGAAATAAGGGATTTTACGGGGCGGAATCACAAGTGAAAAATTACCCATACACCAAGCAAATAAGTTAATAAGTATATATGAGAAGTATCGCTCAGTATTTTCAGATGAACCCGGTAAGGTACAAAATTACCAATGCAAACTTAAATTTAGAGAAACAGTGGAGTTTAACCGAAAGTCATATCCCATCGCGCATTCATGAAAGGAGGCTGTAAGAGCCGAAATTAACAAAATGATCAGCAGTGACATCATAGAGAGTAGCCAATCTCCATTCACCAGCCCTATCGTAGCTATTCCTAAGAAAAACGGGCAAGTCCGGCTTTGCTTGGATGCGCGCGAGATAAACAAAATGATCATAAATGACAGAACAACGCCCGGTGAGATAGAAGAAATCTTGAAACAATTCCACGGTACCAAGTACATTAGTACCTGGGACATGGTATGCGGTTACTGGCAGGTGGAGTTGCACCCACAGAGTCGTCAGTATCTGGCATTCATATTCGAGGGGCGCAATTACCAATTCAAGAGATTGCCCTTCGGACTCGTGAATTCAGTAGCCATCTTTGTGGCCTGCATGGACCAGATACTTGGACAGGAAGCACTCCAATTTACCACCGTGTACGTAGACGATCTACTGATTACCTCAGAAACTTGGGAGGAACACTGCTACCGAGTGGAACACGTACTTGAGAAATTGGCTATAAATAATATCACTCTTAAATTAGAAAAATCCAAGTTCATTGCAAGAGAAGTCCAGTTCTTGGGGTTTAATTTGGATGACCAAGGAATCTCACTGTCATCAGAAAAGGTGGAAGCAATCCAGAAATTCCCTAAACCAAAGAATAGAAAACAATTACAGTCATTTCTGGGACTCTGTAATTATTACAGGAAGTTCCAGGAACAATATTCAGAATTAACAGCTAAGTTTCAACAACAATTAACCTCCAAAAACAAATGGATCTGGGGTCAAGAGCAGGACGTGACTTTTCAACTCATTAAGGACAAGTTTTTAAAAACATAATACTTCACCACCCAAATTTTAAACAACCTTTTTTCTTAAACTGCGATGCCAGCAACATCAGCCTGGGAACGACATTGTATCAAGAAGATGAGAAGGGTCAACATCTAGTGATTAGCTTTGCGAGTCGGACTTTAAATCAATGCGAAAGGAACTACAATGTCACCGAAAAGGAATTACTGAGTGTAGTATTCGCTTGTGGTAAATTCCGTACCTATATCTTGGGTTACCCAGTTACAGTCCGAACAGACCATAAATCTATATCGTTTCTACGGAGATGCAAATTGAGTCATGGCAGACTGACCAGGTGGATACTTGCCCTGCAAGAGTACGATCTACGATGGGAATACATCCCGGGAAAAAAGAATGTTGTAGCGGACGTATTATCATGTATTAATGTGGAAAATCAAACTTTTGAGGGAGAGAAGGAGAGCATACTCAAGATCTACCACATTGTTAGCACGAGATCCGATTTAGCAGCATTATTAATAAACATTAGCATCCACCAGCAATCTGGCAAGAATATCTTGCAGCCATCGAGAAATTCCTCAACTTAGCATACCATCCAGCTATAGGAATTACCCCATACTCCGCCATGTACGAGAAACCACCCCCACGAGAGATCAAAGAAATCATAGTGTTCCCCATGAATGACGGTTATAAATTCGACAAAATAAAATTCTATAACAAGGTGGCCGAAGACCAGGAGAAGCGGCAAACCAAGTATCAGAAGGCGATTGAGAAGATAATAACGTATAAACTAGGAGAAAGGTACTGCTGAAAAATCGTGAACTACCCAGCACGCTGGAAGGAATAATGAAGAAATTATTGCTACTGTATACAGGACCATATATAGTCTCCAAAATAAATAAAAATAACACATATGAAATAAAGGAGATGGTTTCAGGAAAAATCAAATGCCTGTACAACCAGGCTTTCTGAAAAAGATATTACGAGGAGTGAATTTGAGAATATAAAAAAAATTCTAAAAGAGAGTAAGAACAACTTACAACCAATTATTTATTAAACTTAATTTTGGAAATAAAGAAAAGGAATTTTGAATAAATATAAAAAATTCTAAAAGAAAGTAAGAACAACTTACAAATAATTATTTTGAAACTTAATTTTGGAAATGAAGAAAAGGAATTTTGAGAAATTTACAAAATTTTAAAAAGAGTTAAGATCAACTTACAACAAGTATTTACAGAAATAATTTTGAATGAATAATAAAACCACAAAACCTAAAAGGAAGTAAGAACCACTTACAACCAATTATTTAGGAGAAATAATTTGGAATTGAAGAAGATGAATTTAGAATGACCACTACAAAGTAATATCAACTTATCACAATTATTAACAGCATTTAATATTGAGTAATTATTGAATTACCAAACTCTAAAAAACTATAAGGACAACTGATACAAATAAAATGAATAAACTTGTTTTGGAATGAAAATAACAAAACATTTACGAAATACAAAGAGAAGCAATGACCACATAAATAATATAATTAAGGAATTAATTTAGATGAAAACAAGAGCGAAATAATTTTTTGAAAAGAATAAATATATAATATAACTATGATCATAATTTGAATTTCAATAATAATAAAGACAATTAGAAGAATAATTGTACTAACATGAATCCAGTGGAACAATTCATAAGAACTAAGAAAAAAAATATAATAATATATATGCTACCCATAACCAGAAGAAGATGGTACGAACAATAAAAGAATTAAAGAGATTCAGATGAAAAAGTTTACACAATAACTAGTGATAATTATATCAACAAACTTTCCAACCATGAGAAAAATAAAAGAGCTTCCGACCATGATAAGTTTAAATATATAAGCAGAGCTAACAAATGAGAAGAATAACTGAAAAGAAAAATAACTGAGATAGAAATATTAACAAATCTGAGCAAATACGAAGTGAGGTATCCAAGGATGTTTTTTATTAGTCGAAAAATATACTATTCTTGTATAATTTTATTAATGACTGTCTGTAGATAATTCCAGCAGTATTATTATGTTTTGGGCAGAGATGAATTTCCTCTGACCTCAATGAGTAGTGTAGTATGGCCAGCAGAGTATATGTAGCCACAAGTGCCTCTCTGGACTGCCCCAGCTCACGTGTTAGGGAATGAATATCCCAAGGATAAAACACCAAGTTAAGGAAAAAATAAAAATAAATAATAATAAACCTCAGATAACAATAACTATCAAGGAAAAATCAATTTAAGAAAAAAAAATCTAAGCTCAAGTATGAAGAAGCAAAGATAGAAATGGAAAGGAAGACAAGAAATATAATAGCTAACAAATATCATAAGCAATTATTTCATACATACTCAAGGTATGGTCTGAACTAATCACTTCTGGAGGAGAGCAATCTGTAGCATGACAGATTATCCACATTATAATGAATTAAAAATGATCATAAATAAATTTAAATAAAATGAAATCAAGGAAAAATCCAAATACAAACAAATAAGTATCACAGTAAAATGCAATCATAATTTGAAGAAATAAAAATAAATTAAAAACAACTAAGCAACACTTATGAGTAATGAAAAATAAATCAAAAAACTAAAATAAAGTAAGGAAACACCCAGGTAGGATAGGAGTAAGTAAGGAAAATCCCAGAAAAAACCGACACCCCTAATATAAGGACCATTTTTGAAGAAACAAGGTAGGATAGGAGTAAGTAAGGAAAAACCCAGAACAAACCGACACCCCTAATATAAGGACCATTTTTGAAGAACCAAGGTAGGGTAGGAGTAAGTAAGGAAAAACCCAGAACAAACCGACACCCCTAATATAAGGACCATTTTTGAAGAACCAAGGTAGGATAGGAGTAAGTAAGGCAAAACCCAGAAAATACCAACATCCCTAATAAAAGGAATGAAATTAGAAGAAACCACATCGTAGAACAAGATAGAGTAGGGAAATACCCAAAGTAAAGCCAGTAATAAAAGGATAAAACCCCAAAAGAGAGTATATTTAACCGATGGAAGTATAACACATAAAATAACAAATAATGTAATATAGATATAAACAAAAGTGTCTAAAGGTTTTATAAGTGAACCAGTGGAAGTTATTTATATAATGGAAAAAACAAATCTTCTTAATCTTCTATAAATAAAATTCTTGATCTGATAAGACTAAAAAACTAATTAGAGATAGCAGTTAAGAATAACAGGGGACCAGTGCAAGTTATTTTATTATGTTAAATAAACTTCAAGTGTCTGTGTTTAAAGTTCTTAAACTAAGTGTATCTTAAACTGATTGGTACCTTTACACAACTTTAAAGTTATTGTATCAAATACAGAAATAGTATTTTGTAGAATGTTATTATAAAAAAAATAGACTACAAATGTTTTTAAGAAAGTGCCACTTTTTATCCAACAACATTCATTAAAATGACAGAGATAAAATAAGAGCAGGAAATATTTAAGTGAAGTGAAAAAGGGTACATACCCAATATACAACAAAAACAGCTAAGACTCCACCAAAAGTAATTTTAAGAAATGATCTAAATAATGAAAGTACATATGTGTTTTGTTTATGTTAAGTTCAATGAACTCAAGTCTGAAATGTCTGGGTTTGAATACAATTTTTTGTTATAAAATATTTGTTAAGAGTTAATAATTGTTGTCAATGCTAAATGTTCATATAGTTAAGTGAGAGAATTTAATTAAAATTGTATTAGAATAGAATGTCAGAAGGTGTAGAAGCAAGCTGTAATATCCATAAAACATGGTAAATGAACACAGGTAAAATTTAGCCAAATGGTAAATCTCAACAACCTTATAATTGATGAATAAGACAAGTAAATTAATTAAACTGATGAAATTTGTATAATGTAAATCAGACACAGTGTATTATAACTGAAACTATACTTTAGAAAGATATTGGAAAAAGGTATGAAAGATTATTGGAAAAAATGCAAATGTAATAACAGAAAAATCAAAGGGGGGAGTTCCAAATTAAAGAATAATATTTAAAGATAACTAATTCATAAAAGTACCAGGAATTAATGGAAAATAAACATTTTATTTCAATCAGGGATTTTGTTCAATCATAATTATAACTTCATAAGGATGGTAAACCATTTAATATGACAGGAAGTAAAATTATAGGCCTACATGTAAAAAATACAGTAAATAGGGCATTTTGAGATGGAAAACATTGTAAAAGTATCATATTTGGTATTAAATCACGTAGAATTAACTAGAGAAAGAGATTATGTATTAGGTATTTAATAAAAGTAAATAATAGTAAAAATGTATTCAATCATATAATGTAAAAATCAGTTATGTAAGCGGAAATGCTAGAAATTTAAAACAATGTCTTTTTAATATTAAATTGGCTAAGACGTTTCGGATGAAGAAGAAAATAGAACAGTTGATTGTTATACGTTGAACAGGACACATCTAAGCCAGCTCTCACAAAATATTCACATATAGTGAAGGAGTAAAACATGGCGAGAGTTTAACCAAGTCGAATAATTTTGAAATCACGAATTTTGGAAAAAACTTAAACAACCACTAAATTCAGTGAATAAACCAGTACAACTATTGAATTAAACTAATACTGAACAGAAAAAAGTGAATTAACTATTAAAACACATAAAAACGATAATTCTGAATAGTGAGACGAAACCTGCCATTATCGACCTTATGGCATAAAGTGAATTAAAAACATTATCCAACACAATTTATCGAGGCGAATCACTGAACACTGATCCAGGACAACTACACTATCACCAAAGAATTTAACCACCATTGCTGAGATGAGGAAAACTTGGAAAGGCGACATTTATTTGAAGAGAATTCCTTGACATGCAGCCTTCGACAACATATGCAGCACGAAGCAGCCATTTTGAAATCCCATGATCCTCTGCAACCCACCGATAGCTTCGTCATCACAACGTTTGGTTCAAACAACTTACTTTACTAAACATTATATATTAAATCATATCTTTGTATTTTTAGATAATTAAGCTTGTAATTGTAAGTGTTATTCTTTCCAGACTTTGCCCTTTCTCTGACTATTCTAACATAACAGTTTAAAGAACCTGTGAATTAATCTTAATAATTTATATAAAAATAATCGTTCGCCCTGAGAGAATGAGTCGATATTTTAACTGTTGAATAATCGATTTACAATCGATCCATAATTAATTTACCTTATTTCTTATTAATTTAAATTATTAATTTAAATTACCTTATTAGCTATTCCTATCATAATTAATTTGTTAATAAAACTTGGAATTCTGCAAAAGTGATTTCTATTTATTTCTAAAACATATAAATAGAATAAAATAGGATAATATTTAAATCACGGACTACACGAAAAGCGGCAATTACCAAAGTGGAAAGAGCATACACTCAGAAGAAGAACCGCAAATCGATTAGTACAGGAAACAATCCTATTAATGCAGAACCTAATTCTAATTACACGAAGTAATATAATTTGACAAAAACAATTTCAATAGAATTAAATTTACACCACAACAGTTTAAAATAATTAATCCAAAAACAATTAAAACATAAAACATAAATTTACAAAAAATAAAAAAATATTTTATTTTGTTTGGGACATAAAATAAATACGAGCAGAAGTTTGCGTAATATTACAAAATTGGTGTCCAACTGAAGGGGCTTTAATTAGTGATTGATAGGCCACATAAAATAAGAAGAATTTGCCCCAATTCCTAATTAGAGCTTGGCAGCTGTTATCAAGTCAGAAGAATAAGAAAAATGCAACGTCGAGCAACATCGAAGAAACGGGCGGCAGAGGCCGAAAGAGAAATCGATATGGAGGACAAAGAGGCAACTCCGGTAGAAGATTTAGAAGGAAGATTACCTCCTACGGAACCAAAACAACCCACACAACCAGAGGAACAACCCGAGGTAACGACGTAAACAGGGGAATTCAATATGCAGGAGAAAGAGTCCGAGAAATCCAAGACAACAGAAGATTCTAAAATTGATAAGATAATGGAGATGCTCCTACAAATGAGAGAGGATAACAAATCATTGAGCAAGGAATTGAAAGAGAACAGAAAGGAATCAAAAGAGGACAACCAATCCGCAAAGGAAGAATTGAGCAAGAAAATGGATGAAAACAACTAATCCACAAAGGAAGAATTGGGAGAATTGAAGGAAGAATTCAAATCAACAAAAGAAGAAATCAAATCAACCAAGGAAGAATTGGGAAATAAAATAGAAAATACAAATAAAAGAATTGAGGAAAACAGTAAGAAGATGGAAGAGAAGATGGAGGAAAACAGTAAGAAGATGGAAGAGAAAATGGAGAAAACCAGTAAGAAGGTGGAGAGTGACAACCAACAGTTGAAGGAAGAGTTAAGGGAAAACAATAAGAAGATGGAAGAGAAGATGGAGGAGAAGTTGGAAGAATTGAAAGAGGATAACCAACTATTAAGAGAAGAATTAAGGGAGGTTAACCAGGAAAATCTGAACAAGTTAGACGAAAGGATAGAGTTGCAAAAAGAAGAGTTGAGCAAGGAAATCAACGATAATAATGAATCCACAACTAAGAAATTAGAAGAAGAAACAATAGGAATCAAACAACAAATTAAGGAAGTTGACGAAAGATGTAGCCAGACTGAGCGAGAAGTACAGGGTTTTAAAGAAGAAGTAAACACCAAGTTCACTAACATCGAAGAGCACAATAGAAAGAAGGTGGAAGAAAACCGAAGAGAAACCCAGGAAGAATTAGGAAAGGTACGGAACCAAGTCGCGGAAAGGTGTGACGGTATGGAAGCTGCTATGACGAACATAACCAGTCAAGTACGGCAGAGCCAAGAAGAGATGGAAGTAATTCGTAATAGACCAACTAACATTACGGGTATCCAAATAAATGAAAACCGGGAATGGTTGAATTTTCGCCAATACAAAAGGAAGCCGATGGAGTTCTTGGCCCGAATTGAGGAAATACTTTGCCAAACATCGAGGAAGTAGGTGGAGTAACAACCGGGAGATATTGGACGAGTCTTTCCGAGAAATGACAGACAATTGGTGGATGGCGAATCAAAGTGAAATCGCAGACTACCAGCAATGCAAAAACTTATTCAAAGCAAAGTACTGGTCGGAGACAACGCAGAACCTAATACGGGACAACATCTGTCATGGTCGATACAATACCCAAGTAGGTAACACTATGACCGCTTATTTCCTAGGAAAGGTGTGTCTTGCGAAGCATTTGGAACCAGCCATACCAGAAGAATGCCTAGTGAACAAGCTGTCATACCATTACGATGAAGACATCATAAGAGCGAGAAGGGGTAGCCAGATAAAGACGGTACAAGCGATGACCGAATTATTGGAAAACTATGAGAATGAAGATTACTATCGGCAAAGTAGAAGGAGGAATGATCGGCCGGAAATAAGAAATAATCAGTACCCCAATAACAGTAATAACCATAATGGAAATAACTACCAAGGGAACCGCAACAATTCAAATTATTATAATAATAATAACCACAATAATAATTTCCAGAATAACCAGAATCCTAATAGAAATAACAACAGCTACCCAAGTAATCGAAATAATTATTACCAGAATCCAAATAATTATAATAGTCAGAGAAATCCCAACCAAAATAATACCGAACGGTATTACAATAATAATCGGGGTTACCAACAAAATAACAACAACAATAACAATAGGGTTTCCTGCCCAGAGTAAATTTCATACGGGCCGAAGACAATAGTCAACGAAGATATAACCATCAGCGGCGGAACAGTTTCCACGATTATGATGATCGGCGGAGAAACGGAGAACGTGATGGTCCAAGGTACAATCAACCTAGACGAAGTACCAGTTTAGATGATTCAGAACGGCAATCAAACCAAGAACAACCATTTGATCATCGTACGGAGAGGCAGGAACCCACTCCAAGTTTCCAGCTGACACCGCGGTCAGACCTAACAATAATAACAATGAAAATGATAATTTAAACGGGAGGAGGCAGTGATGAATGATCACTTCCCTTCACTGCTCCTATCTCCTAGGTATCAACAAGAGTTGCAAGGTGCAACTGAAACTAATAATATTACAATCATTAGTTGTAACTATCTAAAAAATATCAGAAACGAACTATTTGGGGAGAACGACACTAGCCTCAATAGTCTAAATAACGAGATAATATACATAAACGCGGAAGTAGAAGGAACTTTCGCCCAATTAATGATTGATACAGGTGCAAACGTATCTATAATTAACACTATTGAATTGGAAAGAATCCAACAAGAATGTGGTAGAACATTGCCAATATTACCGGTGAATAACATTGTATTAATAGGTGCCACTGTTCGCCAAAACAAAACAATAAGAAAGCAAGTTTCAGTAAACGTTATTAGCAAGGGTATAGCTATAAAAATGGTATTTTTAATAGCGACAGGATTGCCCTTTAATATATTGGTAGGGTGCGATGTACTAAGGAGGAACTCCGCTATCATCGATTTGCACACCGAAAGAGTATCACTGTTTACAGAAGGTATAACGTGGATGGCTGATTTAGTAGGTAGCGAGACAATACTTCCCAGCAGTATCCACCAACAACTTTGGAACATAAATTATATAGAAAATAACTCCATAATTAACCCAATAATATACAATAACACGGACGAAGATTTATGGTCACAAAAGATACAGGAAATAAGGGATTTTACGGGGCGGAATCACAAGTGAAAAATTACCCATACACCAAGCAAATAAGTTAATAAGTATATATGAGAAGTATCGCTCAGTATTTTCAGATGAACCCGGTAAGGTACAAAATTACCAATGCAAACTTAAATTTAGAGAAACAGTGGAGTTTAACCGAAAGTCATATCCCATCGCGCATTCATGAAAGGAGGCTGTAAGAGCCGAAATTAACAAAATGATCAGCAGTGACATCATAGAGAGTAGCCAATCTCCATTCACCAGCCCTATCGTAGCTATTCCTAAGAAAAACGGGCAAGTCCGGCTTTGCTTGGATGCGCGCGAGATAAACAAAATGATCATAAATGACAGAACAACGCCCGGTGAGATAGAAGAAATCTTGAAACAATTCCACGGTACCAAGTACATTAGTACCTGGGACATGGTATGCGGTTACTGGCAGGTGGAGTTGCACCCACAGAGTCGTCAGTATCTGGCATTCATATTCGAGGGGCGCAATTACCAATTCAAGAGATTGCCCTTCGGACTCGTGAATTCAGTAGCCATCTTTGTGGCCTGCATGGACCAGATACTTGGACAGGAAGCACTCCAATTTACCACCGTGTACGTAGACGATCTACTGATTACCTCAGAAACTTGGGAGGAACACTGCTACCGAGTGGAACACGTACTTGAGAAATTGGCTATAAATAATATCACTCTTAAATTAGAAAAATCCAAGTTCATTGCAAGAGAAGTCCAGTTCTTGGGGTTTAATTTGGATGACCAAGGAATCTCACTGTCATCAGAAAAGGTGGAAGCAATCCAGAAATTCCCTAAACCAAAGAATAGAAAACAATTACAGTCATTTCTGGGACTCTGTAATTATTACAGGAAGTTCCAGGAACAATATTCAGAATTAACAGCTAAGTTTCAACAACAATTAACCTCCAAAAACAAATGGATCTGGGGTCAAGAGCAGGACGTGACTTTTCAACTCATTAAGGACAAGTTTTTAAAAACATAATACTTCACCACCCAAATTTTAAACAACCTTTTTTCTTAAACTGCGATGCCAGCAACATCAGCCTGGGAACGACATTGTATCAAGAAGATGAGAAGGGTCAACATCTAGTGATTAGCTTTGCGAGTCGGACTTTAAATCAATGCGAAAGGAACTACAATGTCACCGAAAAGGAATTACTGAGTGTAGTATTCGCTTGTGGTAAATTCCGTACCTATATCTTGGGTTACCCAGTTACAGTCTGAACAGACCATAAATCTATATCGTTTCTACGGAGATGCAAATTGAGTCATGGCAGACTGACCAGGTGGATACTTGCCCTGCAAGAGTACGATCTACGATGGGAATACATCCCGGGAAAAAAGAATGTTGTAGCGGACGTATTATCATGTATTAATGTGGAAAATCAAACTTTTGAGGGAGAGAAGGAGAGCATACTCAAGATCTACCACATTGTTAGCACGAGATCCGATTTAGCAGCATTATTAATAAACATTAGCATCCACCAGCAATCTGGCAAGAATATCTTGCAGCCATCGAGAAATTCCTCAACTTAGCATACCATCCAGCTATAGGAATTACCCCATACTCCGCCATGTACGAGAAACCACCCCCACGAGAGATCAAAGAAATCATAGTGTTCCCCATGAATGACGGTTATAAATTCGACAAAATAAAATTCTATAACAAGGTGGCCGAAGACCAGGAGAAGCGGCAAACCAAGTATCAGAAGGCGATTGAGAAGATAATAACGTATAAACTAGGAGAAAGGTACTGCTGAAAAATCGTGAACTACCCAGCACGCTGGAAGGAATAATGAAGAAATTATTGCTACTGTATACAGGACCATATATAGTCTCCAAAATAAATAAAAATAACACATATGAAATAAAGGAGATGGTTTCAGGAAAAATCAAATGCCTGTACAACCAGGCTTTCTGAAAAAGATATTACGAGGAGTGAATTTGAGAATATAAAAAAAATTCTAAAAGAGAGTAAGAACAACTTACAACCAATTATTTATGAAACTTAATTTTGGAAATAAAGAAAAGGAATTTTGAATAAATATAAAAAATTCTAAAAGAAAGTAAGAACAACTTACAAATAATTATTTTGAAACTTAATTTTGGAAATGAAGAAAAGGAATTTTGAGAAATTTACAAAATTTTAAAAAGAGTTAAGATCAACTTACAACAAGTATTTACAGAAATAATTTTGAATGAATAATAAAACCACAAAACCTAAAAGGAAGTAAGAACCACTTACAACCGATTATTTAGGAGAAATAATTTGGAATTGAAGAAGATGAATTTAGAATGACCACTACAAAGTAATATCAACTTATCACAATTATTAACAGCATTTAATATTGAGTAATTATTGAATTACCAAACTCTAAAAAACTATAAGGACAACTGATACAAATAAAATGAATAAACTTGTTTTGGAATGAAAATAACAAAACATTTACGAAATACAAAGAGAAGCAATGACCACATAAATAATATAATTAAGGAATTAATTTAGATGAAAACAAGAGCGAAATAATTTTTTGAAAAGAATAAATATATAATATAACTATGATCATAATTTGAATTTCAATAATAATAAAGACAATTAGAAGAATAATTGTACTAACATGAATCCAGTGGAACAATTCATAAGAACTAAGAAAAAAAATATAATAATATATATGCTACCCATAACCAGAAGAAGATGGTACGAACAATAAAAGAATTAAAGAGATTCAGATGAAAAAGTTTACACAATAACTAGTGATAATTATATCAACAAACTTTCCAACCATGAGAAAAATAAAAGAGCTTCCGACCATGATAAGAATAAATATATAAGCAGAGCTAACAAATGAGAAGAATAACTGAAAAGAAAAATAACTGAGATAGAAATATTAACAAATCTGAGCAAATACGAAGTGAGGTATCCAAGGATGTTTTTTATTAGTCGAAAAATATACTATTCTTGTATAATTTTATTAATGACTGTCTGTAGATAATTCCAGCAGTATTATTATGTTTTGGGCAGAGATGAATTTCCTCTGACCTCAATGAGTAGTGTAGTATGGCCAGCAGAGTATATGTAGCCACAAGTGCCTCTCTGGACTGCCCCAGCTCACGTGTTAGGGAATGAATATCCCAAGGATAAAACACCAAGTTAAGGAAAAAATAAAAATAAATAATAATAAACCTCAGATAACAATAACTATCAAGGAAAAATCAATTTAAGAAAAAAAAATCTAAGCTCAAGTATGAAGAAGCAAAGATAGAAATGGAAAGGAAGACAAGAAATATAATAGCTAACAAATATCATAAGCAATTATTTCATACATACTCAAGGTATGGTCTGAACTAATCACTTCTGGAGGAGAGCAATCTGTAGCATGACAGATTATCCACATTATAATGAATTAAAAATGATCATAAATAAATTTAAATAAAATGAAATCAAGGAAAAATCCAAATACAAACAAATAAGTATCACAGTAAAATGCAATCATAATTTGAAGAAATAAAAATAAATTAAAAACAACTAAGCAACACTTATGAGTAATGAAAAATAAATCAAAAAACTAAAATAAAGTAAGGAAACACCCAGGTAGGATAGGAGTAAGTAAGGAAAATCCCAGAAAAAACCGACACCCCTAATATAAGGACCATTTTTGAAGAAACAAGGTAGGATAGGAGTAAGTAAGGAAAACCCCAGAACAAACCGACACCCCTAAAATAAGGACCATTTTTGAAGAACCAAGGTAGGGTAGGAGTAAGTAAGGAAAAACCCAGAACAAACCGACACCCCTAATATAAGGACCATTTTTGAAGAACCAAGGTAGGATAGGAGTAAGTAAGGCAAAACCCAGAAAATACCAACATCCCTAATAAAAGGAATGAAATTAGAAGAAACCACATCGTAGAACAAGATAGAGTAGGGAAATACCCAAAGTAAAGCCAGTAATAAAAGGATAAAACCCCAAAAGAGAGTATATTTAACCGATGGAAGTATAACACATAAAATAACAAATAATGTAATATAGATATAAACAAAAGTGTCTAAAGGTTTTATAAGTGAACCAGTGGAAGTTATTTATATAATGGAAAAAACAAATCTTCTTAATCTTCTATAAATAAAATTCTTGATCTGATAAGACTAAAAAACTAATTAGAGATAGCAGTTAAGAATAACAGGGGACCAGTGCAAGTTATTTTATTATGTTAAATAAACTTCAAGTGTCTGTGTTTAAAGTTCTTAAACTAAGTGTATCTTAAACTGATTGGTACCTTTACACAACTTTAAAGTTATTGTATCAAATACAGAAATAGTATTTTGTAGAATGTTATTATAAAAAAAATAGACTACAAATGTTTTTAAGAAAGTGCCACTTTTTATCCAACAACATTCATTAAAATGACAGAGATAAAATAAGAGCAGGAAATATTTAAGTGAAGTGAAAAAGGGTACATACCCAATATACAACAAAAACAGCTAAGACTCCACCAAAAGTAATTTTAAGAAATGATCTAAATAATGAAAGTACATATGTGTTTTGTTTATGTTAAGTTCAATGAACTCAAGTCTGAAATGTCTGGGTTTGAATACAATTTTTTGTTATAAAATATTTGTTAAGAGTTAATAATTGTTGTCAATGCTAAATGTTCATATAGTTAAGTGAGAGAATTTAATTAAAATTGTATTAGAATAGAATGTCAGACGGTGTAGAAGCAAGCTGTAATATCCATAAAACATGGTAAATGAACACAGGTAAAATTTAGCCAAATGGTAAATCTCAACAACCTTATAATTGATGAATAAGACAAGTAAATTAATTAAACTGATGAAATTTGTATAATGTAAATCAGACACAGTGTATTATAACTGAAACTATACTTTAGAAAGATATTGGAAAAAGGTATGAAAGATTATTGGAAAAAATGCAAATGTAATAACAGAAAAATCAAAGGGGGGAGTTCCAAATTAAAGAATAATATTTAAAGATAACTAATTCATAAAAGTACCAGGAATTAATGGAAAATAAACATTTTATTTCAATCAGGGATTTTGTTCAATCATAATTATAACTTCATAAGGATGGTAAACCATTTAATATGACAGGAAGTAAAATTATAGGCCTACATGTAAAAAATACAGTAAATAGGGCATTTTGAGATGGAAAACATTGTAAAAGTATCATATTTGGTATTAAATCACGTAGAATTAACTAGAGAAAGAGATTATGTATTAGGTATTTAATAAAAGTAAATAATAGTAAAAATGTATTCAATCATATAATGTAAAAATCAGTTATGTAAGCGGAAATGCTAGAAATTTAAAACAATGTCTTTTTAATATTAAATTGGCTAAGACGTTTCGGATGAAGAAGAAAATAGAACAGTTGATTGCTATACGTTGAACAGGACACATCTAAGCCAGCTCTCACAAAATATTCACATATAGTGAAGGAGTAAAACATGGCGAGAGTTTAACCAAGTCGAATAATTTTGAAATCACGAATTTTGGAAAAAACTTAAACAACCACTAAATTCAGTGAATAAACCAGTACAACTATTGAATTAAACTAATACTGAACAGAAAAAAGTGAATTAACTATTAAAACACATAAAAGCGATAATTCTGAATAGTGAGACGAAACCTGCCATTATCGACCTTATGGCATAAAGTGAATTAAAAACATTATCCAACACAATTTATCGAGGCGAATCACTGAACACTGATCCAGGACAACTACACTATCACCAAAGAATTTAACCACCATTGCTGAGATGAGGAAAACTTGGAAAGGCGACATTTATTTGAAGAGAATTCCTTGACATGCAGCCTTCGACAACATATGCAGCACGAAGCAGCCATTTTGAAATCCCATGATCCTCTGCAACCCACCGATAGCTTCGTCATCACAACATTTGGTTCAAACAACTTACTTTACTAAACATTATATATTAAATCATATCTTTGTATTTTTAGATAATTAAGCTTGTAATTGTAAGTGTTATTCTTTCCAGACTTTGCCCTTTCTCTGACTATTCTAACATAACAGTTTAAAGAACCTGTGAATTAATCTTAATAATTTATATAAAAATAATCGTTCGCCCTGAGAGAATGAGTCGATATTTTAACTGTTGAATAATCGATTTACAATCGATCCATAATTAATTTGTTAATAAAACTTGGAATTCTGCAAAAGTGATTTCTATTTATTTCTAAAACATATAAATAGAATAAAATAGGATAATATTTAAATCACGGACTACACGAAAAGCGGCAATTACCAAAGTGGAAAGAGCATACACTCAGAAGAAGAACCGCAAATCGATTAGTACAGGAAACAATCCTATTAATGCAGAACCTAATTCTAATTACACGAAGTAATATAATTTGACAAAAACAATTTCAATAGAATTAAATTTACACCACAACAGTTTAAAATAATTAATCCAAAAACAATTAAAACATAAAACATAAATTTACAAAAAATAAAAAAATATTTTATTTTGTTTGGGACATAAAATAAATACGAGCAGAAGTTTGCGTAATATTACAAAATTGGCGTCCAACTGAAGGGGCTTTAATTAGTGATTGATAGGCCACATAAAATAAGAAGAATTTGCCCCAATTTCTAATTAGAGCATGGCAGCTGTTATCAAGTCAGAAGAATAAGAAAAATGCAACGTCGAGCAACATCGAAGAAACGGGCGGCAGAGGCCGAAAGAGAAATCGATATGGAGGACAAAGAGGCAACTCCGGTAGAAGATTTAGAAGGAAGATTACCTCCTACGGAACCAAAACAACCCACACAACCAGAGGAACAACCCGAGGTACCGACGTAAACAGGGGAATTCAATATGCAGGAGAAAGAGTCCGAGAAATCCAAGACAACAGAAGATTCTAAAATGGATAAGATAATGGAGATGCTCCTACAAATGAGAGAGGATAACAAATCATTGAGCAAGGAATTGAAAGAGAACAGAAAGGAATCAAAAGAGGACAACCAATCCGCAAAGGAAGAATTGAGCAAGAAAATGGATGAAAACAACTAATCCACAAAGGAAGAATTGGGAGAATTGAAGGAAGAATTCAAATCAACCAAGGAAGAATTGGGAAATAAAATAGAAAATACAAATATAAGAATTGAGGAAAACAGTAAGAAGATGGAAGAGAAGATGGAGGAAAACAGTAAGAAGATGGAAGAGAAAATGGAGAAAACCAGTAAGAAGGTGGAGAGTGACAACCAACAGTTGAAGGAAGAGTTAAGGGAAAACAATAAGAAGATGGAAGAGAAGATGGAGGAGAAGTTGGAAGAATTGAAAGAGGATAACCAACTATTAAGAGAAGAATTAAGGGAGGTTAACCAGGAAAATCTGAACAAGTTAGACGAAAGGATAGAGTTGCAAAAAGAAGAGTTGAGCAAGGAAATCAACGATAATAATGAATCCACAACTAAGAAATTAGAAGAAGAAACAATAGGAATCAAACAACAAATTAAGGAAGTTGACGAAAGATGTAGCCAGACTGAGCGAGAAGTACAGGGTTTTAAAGAAGAAGTAAACACCAAGTTCACTAACATCGAAGAGCACAATAGAAAGAAGGTGGAAGAAAACCGAAGAGAAACCCAGGAAGAATTAGGAAAGGTACGGAACCAAGTCGCGGAAAGGTGTGACGGTATGGAAGCTGCTATGACGAACATAACCAGTCAAGTACGGCAGAGCCAAGAAGAGATGGAAGTAATTCGTAATAGACCAACTAACATTACGGGTATCCAAATAAATGAAAACCGGGAATGGTTGAATTTTCGCCAATACAAAAGGAAGCCGATGGAGTTCTTGGCCCGAATTGAGGAAATACTTTGCCAAACATCGAGGAAGTAGGTGGAGTAACAACCGGGAGATATTGGACGAGTCTTTCCGAGAAATGACGGACAATTGGTGGATGGCGAATCAAAGTGAAATCGCAGACTACCAGCAATGCAAAAACTTATTCAAAGCAAAGTACTGGTCGGAGACAACGCAGAACCTAATACGGGACAACATCTGTCATGGTCGATACAATACCCAAGTAGGTAACACTATGACCGCTTATTTCCTAGGAAAGGTGTGTCTTGCGAAGCATTTGGAACCAGCCATACCAGAAGAATGCCTAGTGAACAAGCTGTCATACCATTACGATGAAGACATCATAAGAGCGAGAAGGGGTAGCCAGATAAAGACGGTACAAGCGATGACCGAATTATTGGAAAACTATGAGAATGAAGATTACTATCGGCAAAGTAGAAGGAGGAATGATCGGCCGGAAATAAGAAATAATCAGTACCCCAATAACAGTAATAACCATAATGGAAATAACTACCAAGGGAACCGCAACAATTCAAATTATTATAATAATAATAACCACAATAATAATTTCCAGAATAACCAGAATCCTAATAGAAATAACAACAGCTACCCGAGTAATCGAAATAATTATTACCAGAATCCAAATAATTATAATAGTCAGAGAAATCCCAACCAAAATAATACCGAACGGTATTACAATAATAATCGGGGTTACAAACAAAATAACAACAACAATAACAATAGGGTTTCCTGCCCAGGGTAAATTTCATACGGGCCGAAGACAATAGTCAACGAAGATATAACCATCAGCGGCGGAACAGTTTCCACGATTATGATGATCGGCGGAGAAACGGAGAACGTGATGGTCCAAGGTACAATCAACCTAGACGAAGTACCAGTTTAGATGATCCAGAACGGCAATCAAACCAAGAACAACCATTTGATCATCGTACGGAGAGGCAGGAACCCACTCCAAGTTTCCAGCTGACACCGCGGTCAGACCTAACAATAATAACAATGAAAATGATAATTTAAACGGGAGGAGGCAGTGATGAATGATCACGGCCCTTCACTGCTCCTATCTCCTAGGTATCAACAAGAGTTGCAAGGTGCAACTGAAACTAATAATATTACAATCATTAGTTGTAACTATCTAAAAAATATCAGAAACGAACTATTGGAGGAGAACGACACTAGCCTCAATAGTCTAAATAAACATATGTGTTTTGTTTATGTTAAGTTCAATGAACTCAAGGCTGAAATGTCTGGGTTTGAATACAATTTTTTGTTATAAAATATTTGTTAAGAGTTAATAATTGTTGTCAATGCTAAATGTTCATATAGTTATGTGAGAGAATTTAATTAAAATTGTATTAGAATAGAATGTCAGAAGGTGTAGAAGCAAGCTGTAATATCCATAAAACATGGTAAATGAACACAGGTAAAATTTAGGCAAATGGTAAATCTCAACAACCTTATAATTGATGAATAAGTCAAGTAAATTAATTAAACTGATGAAATTTGTATAATGTAAATCAGACACAGTGTATTATAACTGAAACTATACTTTAGAAAGATATTGGAAAAAGGTATGAAAGATTATTGGAAAAAATGCAAATGTAATAACAGAAAAATCAAATGGGGGAGCCCCAAATTAAAGAATAATATTTAAAAAAGATAACTAATTCATAAAAGTACCAGGAATTAATGGAAAATAAACATTTTATTTCAATTAGGGATTTTGTTCAATCATAATTATAACTTCATAAGGATGGTAAACCATTTAATATGACAGGAAGTACAATTATAGGCCTACATGTTGTAACTCCACGGGATTTATCCCTTATCAATATCTTCCTTCCTTAAAACCCACTGTTGTGAGTGCTAATCTATTACCCTTCAGGAATTACAGGTTCTTTATGCCTCACCTTGGATGTGTCAAATTACAACAAGACGGGTTTTAAATTAATTTATCCCTCTCTTTGTGTACATCCATTAGTAACACTTGTTAATTCTATTTCTATATAAATAAAAACACATGGAATAGTATTTGGTAATAATAATACTAATATTGTAATTTTATTCAAAAAAAATTGCTAGTCTATTATTTAGTGTAACTATTAATATAATTTATAAATCTCAGGGTCGATTCTCTTCTCTTTGTTTATATTATTTTTAGGTCCTTTTGGCTGATATGAAGGTTCAGTAATTATAAAGAAAAAACAAGTATAGAAAGTACATTACATTACAAACAAAAATAATAATGAATAATATAAATTGAGTATTAATTATAATAATATATATATACTTTACACAATGTTTATCAGTTCAGTTTGGTTTCACACAGCCTCCTGGTCACAGTGATGAAAAATTCCAATGTTAGTTTGTTTATGTTGTCAAATGACGGAATCCACTTCTTTTGGTGTTCAATAAATGTTAACTCTTGTCACTTTCGTGGTCCGAAGCCTTCTGTTGGAATATTGTGATTGAAGTCCAGTGTCTTGATATTAATTCAATCCAAGTGTAGTTGTTCTTCTGTTTTTGTGTAATCAGTAAGATTTAAAGGCTGGTTTGTTTATGATATTTCTTTATATGCTCCAATTTTATATTCTGTTATAGTTTGACATAAGGTTTTTTACTTTCTATTATATTATTTTTTAATAATATTCATATGTTTATTGTATAAATATTTAGCTTGTTTTCAAAATTTACACTCAACTCTCCTTCTTGGCTTATTATTTTTTAATAATCTTCAACAACATTCTTTTTCTCTCTTTTGGTTTCCTGGATACACATAAATACTCTGGTCATATCTGTTCAAATTGAGATTTAGTTGTCATAGGATATTATTTTTTATAATACATTATTTTACCTTCTACATACAAGTTGCTTTTTAGTTATTACATCTAACTTAATACAATTTACATATTATTTTAGCTGACAAAACTATGAACAATTTTAATACCAAATATTATAGTTATTTGTAATTTTACAAATATTTTTGAATAATTTATTATTTACTAAACATAATCATCTAGGCCTATGTTGACTGGTTATATTTTTATATTGGAAGAGTCATAATCGATCCTGCTTACACTTGTTTTATATTAATTAATTTTTTTTTAAATATAAACAAACTATTAATTAACAATTATATTTTAATTACTATAATTCCCTTTAGGGCTTAACTGAATGCACACTTTTAAACCATTGTCTGTGTGATTAATATTTATTAAATTTATATAACTCAAACACTAATAAAGAAAAAACTAAATGTTAATGTCAGTATCATCTGCTACTATGGATTAGTAATTCATTTCTTTAAATAATTGTTTCTAATTACTATCCACTCACAGTTATTCTTAATTGAATACCAATGTATCTCACATTCTCTTACCAATTAATTACACTTGTTTTATATTACATTTGTAGCACATCTTAATTACATTTTACATTTACTTCTAAATTTGTATTGTACTTTATATGACTTTCTATTTGATTCATTCATTATTCATTAAATTTATTATCATTATTTATTTTAATTTATTTATTAAACAACTAAATAACATTATTTATTTGTTTATGGACTACTCCAAATCTAACTGGGCACTGTCTATATAGTATATTAATCTGTCATAGTAATGTCTGTTGTAGGACTTTTGGTTTTTAAATAGGTTCACACTTTTATTTATTATTGTTTCTTCTTTCAAATTATTTTGATTTCGATTTGTTTAGATAACTTGTTATTGCTTGCTGATGTCTTCAACAGTTGAAGTGTATGATATTATGGTATTAATATTGCTTGGTGATAAGATTGACATTTATTATACAAATTCTTCATTATTATAGGCAAATTGAAACCTACTTTTCTTGTCAATACCAATTATTTTCTTCTTTATCTCTGGAGTTTGTTTATTTATATGGGTGGCTTTAACGAATTGTAATTCTTGAGTTTTCTCTTGGTTCATTGTGTATTCTATTTATATATTCCATTCTTTTATTCACATTGATTCCATACTAATGTTAAATGATTCCCTATATATTAATATGGTATTATGAATGAATATCGGCATTGAGTGGCCCTTTTACGTCCAATTGCTCATCCGAACATTCACACACTTGGTACAGTGCACTTTGGCTGCTGCCCATAAAATAATTCTAGAGTGGTGCCTTAGCTCTACAAATAAAATAATTACACTCTATAAATAAAATAATTATAAATCTTATCATTATACACATCATTGGAATCTTTTATCTTCTGAATATTTTTTCTTATTCTACATTGCCTTCCAATAACTCCATTTATTTATTATATTCAATATTACTGTTGGTATATTTCTTAAGTAGATTTCTTTCTCTTTTATATAACTTCACTTCAGAGTTCAATGATTTATTAGCCTTAATGTCATTCACCTTTGTTATTCAATACCTCTTGTAATATAGTAGTTTTAATTATCCTTCTATTATTCTATCTGTTTTTATACTGCAACTCTTCTTCAGCAAGTTCATTTTTTAATTGGTTTATTAAATTTCTCTTAGGCTTTTGTCATTAATATTGTGCACCATTATTATTATTATATTACTATATATATTATTTATGCTTGATTTAAATAGATGCGCTTATTTCTTTTAGAATTTTGGTGTCATTACATAATTGCCCTCCTTCAGAAGTAATTATTTCTGAACATGATCTTTGGTATGGAAGAAATAATTTCTTATGTTATGTTTCATTCTTCATAATATTTTTCCTAAAGTATGCTGTAAATTGTTCTTACATTTTTTAGAATTTGGTGGTATTTTTTGTGATCAAATTCATTTTTTATATAATAGTCATTTCAAATAATTCATGTAAGTTGATCTTACTTAATTTAGAATTTTGATGGTTCTTCTTAATAGATTCAAAATAATTTCTTCTTTAACTCATGGTAAGATGTTCTTACTTAATTTAGAATTTTAATGTTTTATATAATATTCATTTCAAATAATTCATGTAAGTTGATCTTACTTAATTTAGAATGTTGATGGTTTTCTTATTATCGGTTATCATCAAATCCGTCCCTTTTCTTGATGGTGTATGGTATTTAATTTAGCCATGGTCTATAATCTCAGTTCCCCTTATTTTCCGGACTATTATTGTCTTTATAATTATTCCGGTATTGTGACATCTCTGGCCTCTACCTTTGTAACAGTACATAGAGACCCAATGCTGTAATTATGGGATCTGAGGGTATTTTTTCAATGTTTTATTGTATAATTATCAAATACAGAATGGTTAGGTCCATTGTCCCTATATACGAAGGAACAATGCAGATTCAGTAAGAGTACCATGCCAAGGTCACCGTTGGATGTGCGAGAGCCGGTCAAGGACATGGCGGTGTTTATGACAACTGACTATAAATGTTCATTGTGATTGGATAATAACGTTGTCCCGTTTAACAAAGGCTGATGACGTCAAACACACTAACACAAGCATAAATTTGCATATTCATCGGTCTCAGTTCAGCACAGTACACCAAACAGTCCACAGCGATGTATCGCTGTTGGCATTAGTATTCATACAAAAGTTGTAAAAAGTCTATTCAAAATTAACAAAATGTGAGAACAAAGTCAGAGAACAATTAAATAACAATATACAGTAAAGACATTAAATGTAGAGTCAGTGCAGACAATTTAAAAACCAGAATGATGAGGCGAACACCGGCCATACTCCTGGGGAACATCTCATACCAGCGAGGGAGCGACGCTACACCGTTCTCAGAGAAGTCACAATATCTTTTTTTATTATCGTATTAATGAGCTCATTAAATAAACCCCAAAATTGTATAAAATGTAATTGTAACAGAGAGTATGAATGAGTGTGCGATCGAACGAATGCATGGCCATGCTTCTATGCATAGAGGGCATTGGTTTGTGAATTATATGATACTATGACTAATTACATGATAAGTGCTGCAGCTGGAAAACAAAAAAGAATATATATCAATAACTGGTAACAAGATTCACAATTCATATACAGTCAAAATAATTGAATAAGTTTGGAAGAAATATAGCCACCATTTTGTTTTTAGTAATAACACTTGACGCCAGTTTGAGGCACCTTTTAATGTATGTTTATGTTGTTCATGAAATTAAAACTAATAATCATATTCAATCAAGAAACAGTGTTATCATTTGTGTCACCTTCTTTGAATCAAAAATCTCGCTGTAACGAAACCCTGGACCCCTTAAGTAGAAAGTATCGCAAAAAGAAAAGCACGTGCTCTCAAGTAATTAAAATCGGTAAGTACACATATGTACCATATTATGGTAGTAATTATACATATACAGTTATAAATAAATGTGTGTATTAATAAGTGTATTAACAAATGGCGCCTGAACTAGGGACATTATATAAAGTCACTTTATATAAAACAGGCCAGATTTAGAAACAAAGAAGGTGATAGAAGAAGGTACATAACCTAATGCATGAGAGGTTATGTTGACGAAACAAAGTAACCAGTAATTGTATAATTAATTACAAGTAAAAAAAAATAAATAAAATAAATAAATAGTCATTTAAATAGTTAAATTAACACTGGCAGAAAGAAATAATAGTATGGAAGTAAATAATACAGACACAGAATCTATTTTATTAGACAAAATAAGCGCGAATTCTACACCTAGGGCAGTCGAGAATAAAATATCGCTGGAAGATCTGTTTATATTAATTAAAACACAAAATAGTGTATTAAAAGAAATTGACGAAAAGTTTGATAGCCTTGAGAATGAATTAAAGAAACAAAACAAAGTACAAGATGTAAAACTGAATCAATTAGAGGAGAAATTAGACAAGATAATTAATGAGATACAGTTAGAAAATAAGAGTAGAGAAATAGACAAATTAGATAGAAACAAAGACAAGGTAAGTAGTAGTGGAAATTATGATAAAATAAATAAAAATATGGTAATAGGAGATAATAGTGTGGATGTTGGTAGTGATAGTGAGATTTTAATGAGAGTAGAGGTTAATGGTGAGGTGACAGTTGTAGATGAGAGTGAAAGTGGGGGTAAGGAGAGTTTAAGTGAGTATAGTGAGCAGAGGGCAAATTTTCCCAGTGGTATAGTTGGAGTAAAGACTCCAAAATTGTTATTTGAGGAGGAAGGTTCCTCTAGAGTTTATGTGGGAGACGTGTGGTCTCCAAATGATCCCTTAGTTTTTTGTGTTAGCGTACCTGGTGAGGCCAGGAGGTGTTTTTATGGAGTAGTAGTGCCCGATGCAAATGTGGAAAGAGAGAGATGTTTTAAGAGAAAGAGATGGTATGATAGTGAGAGATATATTGAGAGAAACAGAGAAGTAGACATTTTTAAGATATGTAGAAATTATGAAGAGTTTATAGAAAGGTTCAGTAATAGTAATAGAGAGTCACCCAAACTAGAAAGGAAAAAGGGTTAGAAAAGGAAAATTCATAGCAGGAAGGTGATGTAACTGAAAGGTGAATGATATATTTGAAATTGTTTTATAGAATCTAATGAATGTTAAATGATTAAAAGTTAATAGAGAATTGTTGAAGTAGTAATGTGATAAAGTTTGGTACAAGTTGTGTAAATGTAAATTGTTTAATGTAAGATAAATGTAACAATGTTAATATGTAATGTACAATGTTTTATGATGTTTTATTATGTTGATGGTACAATAGTGTGTGTGGTTAGGAGGTCGTTACAGGGGTAATGATGGTAACAAATGTCAAAGAATAGTAGCTTTTAAAGGTTGAAAGTCTAAAGGTACAAATGAAGTTGAATAAAATATAGTATGATACCAGTTACAAAAGAGATAAATGATTATAAGTTGAGTAATAAAAAATTTGAAGAATAAACTTGTCTGCCATAGTAGTTGTAAGTGGAATTTGTAGAAATAATTAGGTGAAGGTGTTTTGAGGAATATTAAAGAATTGTTTATGTATTGTGTTATTTGTAGTTATATATATATAGTTTGTTTTCTTACAAGGAAGAGATTGAGTTTGGTGGTAGTAAAAAATCAGTATATGTTGAAGTCTTGTTGATGTTATGTTGAAACTTTTAAATTAGAACAAACCAATGCCCCAAACACAAACCAATGCGTCTAAAAGGGAACATATCAGTTGTAGATATGGAGGTATATTAGACCACTATTTTAAATTTTGTATTCAATGTTTCAGAGTTTTGTGGTGTTGTGACCGTGGTCCTGGGCTGGCTGGAGCGTCAGAACAGGAGCGTAGAGTACCTCATGGCCTTATGGTGTAGGGATCTCTCCTGAGAAGTCCAGTAAGGTCAGAGGGTGCGATCAGCATCATTGGACCAAGGGTAAGTGATGACAAATTTTATATAGTAACATTACAGGGGGTCGTGGTGACATATCTAGGCTAATCCTTTTAGGAAAGAGTGAATGGGTCAATGAAAGTTTTTGTGTCTCGACACAAAATCTTTCATTGAGGGGGTTTGTAACAGTACATAGAGACCCAATACTGTAATTATGGGATCTGAGGGTATTTTTTCAATGTTTTATTGTATAATTATCAAATACAGAATGGTTAGGTCCATTGTCCCTATATACGAAGGAACAACGCAGATTCAGTAAGAGTACCATGCCAAGGTCACCGTTGGATGTGCGAGAGCCGGTCAAGGACATGGCGGTGTTTATGACGACTGACTATAAATGTTCATTGTGATTGGATAATAACGTTGTCCCGTTTAACAAAGACTGATGACGTCAAACACACTAACACAAGCATAAATTTGCATATTCATCAGTCTCAGTTCAGCACAGTACACCAAAGAGTCCACAGCGATGTATCGCTGTTGGCATTAGTATTCATACAAAAGTTGTAAAAAGTCTATTCAAAATTAACAAAATGTGAGAACAAAGTCAGAGAACAATTAAATAACAATATACAGTAAAGACATTAAATGTAGAGTCAGTGCAGACGATTTAAAAACCAGAATGATGAGGCGAACACCGGCCATACTCCTGGGGAACATCTCATACCAGCGAGGGAGCGACGCTACACCGTTCTCAGAGAAGTCACAATATCTTTTTTTATTATCGTATTAATGAGCTCATTAAATAAACCCCAAAATTGTATAAAATGTAATTGTAACAGAGAGTATGAATGAGTGTGCGATCGAACGAATGCATGGCCATGCTTCTATGCATAGAGGGCATTGGTTTGTGAATTATATGATACTATGACTAATTACATGATAAGTGCTGCAGCTGGAAAACAAAAAAGAATATATATCAATAACTGGTAACAAGATTCACAATTCATATACAGTCAAAATAATTGAATAAGTTTGGAAGAAATATAGCCACCATTTTGTTTTTAGTAATAACACTTGACGCCAGTTTGAGGCACCTTTTAATGTATGTTTATGTTGTTCATGAAATTAAAACTAATAATCATATTCAATCAAGAAACAGTGTTATCATTTGTGTCACCTTCTTTGAATCAAAAATCTCGCTGTAACGAAACCCTGGACCCCTTAAGTAGAAAGTATCGCAAAAAGAAAAGCACGTGCTCTCAAGTAATTAAAATCGGTAAGTACACATATGTACCATATTATGGTAGTAATTATACATATACAGTTATAAATAAATGTGTGTATTAATAAGTGTATTAACAAATGGCGCCTGAACTAGGGACATTATATAAAGTCACTTTATATAAAACAGGCCAGATTTAGAAACAAAGAAGGTGATAGAAGAAGGTACATAACCTAATGCATGAGAGGTTATGTTGACGAAACAAAGTAACCAGTAATTGTATAATTAATTACAAGTAAAAAAAAATAAATAAAATAAATAAATAGTCATTTAAATAGTTAAATTAACACTGGCAGAAAGAAATAATAGTATGGAAGTAAATAATACAGACACAGAATCTATTTTATTAGACAAAATAAGCGCGAATTCTACACCTAGGGCAGTCGAGAATAAAATATCGCTGGAAGATCTGTTTATATTAATTAAAACGCAAAATAGTGTATTAAAAGAAATTGACAAAAAGTTTGATAGCCTTGAGAATGAATTAAAGAAACAAAACAAAGTACAAGATGTAAAACTGAATCAATTAGAGGAGAAATTAAACAAGATAATTAATGAGATACAGTTAGAAAATAAGAGTAGAGAAATAGACAAATTACATAGAAACAAAGACAAGGTAAGTAGTAGTGGAAATTATGATAAAATAAATAAAAATATGGTAATAGGAGATAATAGTGTGGATGTTGGTAGTGATAGTGAGATTTTAATGAGAGTAGAGGTTAATGGTGAGGTGACAGTTGTAGATGAGAGTGAAAGTGGGGGTAAGGAGAGTTTAAGTGAGTATAGTGAGCAGAGGGCAAATTTTCCCAGTGGTATAGTTGGAGTAAAGACTCCAAAATTGTTATTTGAGGAGGAAGGTTCCTCTAGAGTTTATGTGGGAGACGTGTGGTCTCCAAATGATCCCTTAGTTTTTTGTGTTAGCGTACCTGGTGAGGCCAGGAGGTGTTTTTATGGAGTAGTAGTGCCCGATGCAAATGTGGAAAGAGAGAGATGTTTTAAGAGAAAGAGATGGTATGATAGTGAGAGATATATTGAGAGAAACAGAGAAGTAGACATTTTTAAGATATGTAGAAATTATGAAGAGTTTATAGAAAGGTTCAGTAATAGTAATAGAGAGTCACCCAAACTAGAAAGGAAAAAGGGTTAGAAAAGGAAAATTCATAGCAGGAAGGTGATGTAACTGAAAGGTGAATGATATATTTGAAATTGTTTTATAGAATCTAATGAATGTTAAATGATTAAAAGTTAATAGAGAATTGTTGAAGTAGTAATGTGATAAAGT
The DNA here is from genome assembly GCA_034769895.1 of Magicicada septendecula. Classification (NCBI taxonomy): domain Eukaryota; kingdom Metazoa; phylum Arthropoda; class Insecta; order Hemiptera; family Cicadidae; genus Magicicada; species Magicicada septendecula. The sequence goes on from CM068367.1 coordinate 1,246,352,672, forward strand.
TTGGTACAAGTTGTGTAAATGTAAATTGTTTAATGTAAGATAAATGTAACAATGTTAATATGTAATGTACAATGTTTTATGATGTTTTATTATGTTGATGGTACAATAGTGTGTGTGGTTAGGAGGTCGTTACAGGGGTAATGATGGTAACAAATGTCAAAGAATAGTAGCTTTTAAAGGTTGAAAGTCTAAAGGTACAAATGAAGTTGAATAAAATATAGTATGATACCAGTTACAAAAGAGATAAATGATTATAAGTTGAGTAATAAAAAATTTGAAGAATAAACTTGTCTGCCATAGTAGTTGTAAGTGGAATTTGTAGAAATAATTAGGTGAAGGTGTTTTGAGGAATATTAAAGAATTGTTTATGTATTGTGTTATTTGTAGTTATATATATATAGTTTGTTTTCTTACAAGGAAGAGATTGAGTTTGGTGGTAGTAAAAAATCAGTATATGTTGAAGTCTTGTTGATGTTATGTTGAAACTTTTAAATTAGAACAAACCAATGCCCCAAACACAAACCAATGCGTCTAAAAGGGAACATATCAGTTGTAGATATGGAGGTATATTAGACCACTATTTTAAATTTTGTATTCAATGTTTCAGAGTTTTGTGGTGTTGTGACCGTGGTCCTGGGCTGGCTGGAGCGTCAGAACAGGAGCGTAGAGTACCTCATGGCCTTATGGTGTAGGGATCTCTCCTGAGAAGTCCAGTAAGGTCAGAGGGTGCGATCAGCATCATTGGACCAAGGGTAAGTGATGACAAATTTTATATAGTAACATTACAGGGGGTCGTGGTGACATATCTAGGCTAATCCTTTTAGGAAAGAGTGAATGGGTCAATGAAAGTTTTTGTGTCTCGACACAAAATCTTTCATTGAGGGGGTTTGTAACAGTACATAGAGACCCAATACTGTAATTATGGGATCTGAGGGTATTTTTTCAATGTTTTATTGTATAATTATCAAATACAGAATGGTTAGGTCCATTGTCCCTATATACGAAGGAACAACGCAGATTCAGTAAGAGTACCATGCCAAGGTCACCGTTGGATGTGCGAGAGCCGGTCAAGGACATGGCGGTGTTTATGACGACTGACTATAAATGTTCATTGTGATTGGATAATAACGTTGTCCCGTTTAACAAAGACTGATGACGTCAAACACACTAACACAAGCATAAATTTGCATATTCATCAGTCTCAGTTCAGCACAGTACACCAAAGAGTCCACAGCGATGTATCGCTGTTGGCATTAGTATTCATACAAAAGTTGTAAAAAGTCTATTCAAAATTAACAAAATGTGAGAACAAAGTCAGAGAACAATTAAATAACAATATACAGTAAAGACATTAAATGTAGAGTCAGTGCAGACGATTTAAAAACCAGAATGATGAGGCGAACACCGGCCATACTCCTGGGGAACATCTCATACCAGCGAGGGAGCGACGCTACACCGTTCTCAGAGAAGTCACAATATCTTTTTTTATTATCGTATTAATGAGCTCATTAAATAAACCCCAAAATTGTATAAAATGTAATTGTAACAGAGAGTATGAATGAGTGTGCGATCGAACGAATGCATGGCCATGCTTCTATGCATAGAGGGCATTGGTTTGTGAATTATATGATACTATGACTAATTACATGATAAGTGCTGCAGCTGGAAAACAAAAAAGAATATATATCAATAACTGGTAACAAGATTCACAATTCATATACAGTCAAAATAATTGAATAAGTTTGGAAGAAATATAGCCACCATTTTGTTTTTAGTAATAACACTTGACGCCAGTTTGAGGCACCTTTTAATGTATGTTTATGTTGTTCATGAAATTAAAACTAATAATCATATTCAATCAAGAAACAGTGTTATCATTTGTGTCACCTTCTTTGAATCAAAAATCTCGCTGTAACGAAACCCTGGACCCCTTAAGTAGAAAGTATCGCAAAAAGAAAAGCACGTGCTCTCAAGTAATTAAAATCGGTAAGTACACATATGTACCATATTATGGTAGTAATTATACATATACAGTTATAAATAAATGTGTGTATTAATAAGTGTATTAACAAATGGCGCCTGAACTAGGGACATTATATAAAGTCACTTTATATAAAACAGGCCAGATTTAGAAACAAAGAAGGTGATAGAAGAAGGTACATAACCTAATGCATGAGAGGTTATGTTGACGAAACAAAGTAACCAGTAATTGTATAATTAATTACAAGTAAAAAAAAATAAATAAAATAAATAAATAGTCATTTAAATAGTTAAATTAACACTGGCAGAAAGAAATAATAGTATGGAAGTAAATAATACAGACACAGAATCTATTTTATTAGACAAAATAAGCGCGAATTCTACACCTAGGGCAGTCGAGAATAAAATATCGCTGGAAGATCTGTTTATATTAATTAAAACGCAAAATAGTGTATTAAAAGAAATTGACAAAAAGTTTGATAGCCTTGAGAATGAATTAAAGAAACAAAACAAAGTACAAGATGTAAAACTGAATCAATTAGAGGAGAAATTAAACAAGATAATTAATGAGATACAGTTAGAAAATAAGAGTAGAGAAATAGACAAATTACATAGAAACAAAGACAAGGTAAGTAGTAGTGGAAATTATGATAAAATAAATAAAAATATGGTAATAGGAGATAATAGTGTGGATGTTGGTAGTGATAGTGAGATTTTAATGAGAGTAGAGGTTAATGGTGAGGTGACAGTTGTAGATGAGAGTGAAAGTGGGGGTAAGGAGAGTTTAAGTGAGTATAGTGAGCAGAGGGCAAATTTTCCCAGTGGTATAGTTGGAGTAAAGACTCCAAAATTGTTATTTGAGGAGGAAGGTTCCTCTAGAGTTTATGTGGGAGACGTGTGGTCTCCAAATGATCCCTTAGTTTTTTGTGTTAGTGTACCTGGTGAGGCCAGGAGGTGTTTTTATGGAGTAGTAGTGCCCGATGCAAATGTGGAAAGAGAGAGATGTTTTAAGAGAAAGAGATGGTATGATAGTGAGAGATATATTGAGAGAAACAGAGAAGTAGAAATTTTTAAGATATGTAGAAATTATGAAGAGTTTATAGAAAGGTTAGGTGGAGAGAGAAGTGAAAATAATAGCAAGTACTTACCTTGTATTGAAACTGAGGTAGTAGGAGATTATGTTGATAACAATGATAATATAACTTACCTGATTATGACTAATTACACTAAGGGTGACTGGACCATACCGAATGTTGACAAGTTTTATGATATAGTAATGTGGAGTAATCCTGCAGAGTATTACTATGGTATAATGGACAAAATAAATTTAAATAATTATTATATTACAAAAGATGATATAATGTACTTAATTAAAAATGAGTTATGTATATGTAAGATAAGATTATTATTTGACGATGGAGGGTAAACATTTTATTGTGTTTATAAACATTTAATTATGTGGACAGTGTTTTTTAAAATGGACTGTTTATGACTGATTTATGGTAAATGATTTAATGATTATGTGGATTGTATATTTTTTGTGTATTAACGTCAGTGTATTTGTGTATTTTTGCTGTTGTGTATTTTATGTATTTTTTTGTGTAAACTATGTACTGTGGAATTTTAAATAATTTAAGGAAGTTTGATGATTTTAAATGATATTATGGGATTCAGAGACTAATGGTTAGTAAATGATTATGCATATGATAGATTTGGATATTGAGAGGTATTGTTGTTTTAGAATTGTTAGTAGATAAGTGATGAATTTTCTAGTGGTATATTAAGGTGAAATGTAAAAGAGTTTGGGTAATAGTGATAAATAAGGGCATTGGAGTTAGTTAAATAGAGTTAATGGGAGTTAGTGAAAATAAAGTGTTGAGATACAGATAATATATAAAGAGGTGTTAGATATTTTAGGGACACAGTGGTTAGTGATTATATGTAGAGTTGAGTAATGGGAATGGTAATTATATTTGTTGTTGATGGTGATATTTTGTAGTAAGGGTATTGGTGTAGGGAGTCCGCAACGAAAGGTGTTGGGACAGGAAGGGACCGTTGTGTGCCGGAAAGGGTTATCTGAAAGGGTCAGGAACCAATGATGGAATGAGCATAGGAAGGGAACACACATACTAGTACAAAAATGAGCAGTGCCAGAGGTTTTAAATGGGATTTGTGAAGGGGGTTATTATAGAGATATTGGTGTCATAATATGTTAATGGTTAGAAGCGGTTGTTAGTAGTAAAAAAGAGGTAGTAAGGTTAGATTGACAATGCCAAAATAAGATAGAGAAAATAGTGAATAATAGAGAGTCACCCAAACTAGAAAGGAAAAAAGGGTTAGAAAAGGAAAATTCATAGCAGGAAGGTGATGTAACTGAAAGGTGAATGATATATTTGAAATTGTTTTATAGAATCTAATGAATGTTAAATGATTAAAAGTTAATAGAGAATTGTTGAAGTAGTAATGTGATAAAGTTTGATACAAGTTGTGTAAATGTAAATTGTTTAATGTAAGATAAATGTAACAATGTTAATATGTAATGTACAATGTTTTATGATGTTTTATTATGTTGATGGTACAATAGTGTGTGTGGTTAGGAGGTCGTTACAGGGGTAATGACGGTAACAAATGTCAAAGAATAGTAGCTTTTAAAGGTTGAAAGTCTAAAGGTACAAATGAAGTTGAATAAAATATAGTATGATACCAGTTACAAAAGAGATAAATGATTATAAGTTGAGTAATAAAAAATTTGAAGAATAAACTTGTCTGCCATAGTAGTTGTAAGTGGAATTTGTAGAAATAATTAGGTGAAGGTGTTTTGGGGAATATTAAAGAATTGTTTATGTATTGTGTTATTTGTAGTTATATATATATATAGTTTGTTTTCTTACAAGGAAGAGATTGAGTTTGGTGGTAGTAAAAAATCAGTATATGTTGAAGTCTTGTTGATGTTATGTTGAAACTTTTAAATTAGAACAAACCAATGCCCCAAACACAAACCAATGCGTCTAAAAGGGAACATATCAGTTGTAGATATGGAGGTATATTAGACCACTATTTTAAATTTTGTATTCAATGTTTCAGAGTTTTGTGGTGTTGTGACCGCGGTCCTGGGCTGGCTGGAGCGTCAGAACAGGAGCGTAGAGTGCCTCATGGCCTTATGGTGTAGGGATCTCTCTGGAGAAGGCCAGTAAGGTCAGAGGGTGCGATCAGCATCATTGGACCAAGGGTAAGTGATGACAAATTTTATATAGTAACATTACAGGGGGTTGTGGTGACATATCTAGGCTAATCCTTTTAGGAAAGAGTGAATGGGTCAATGAAAGTTTTTGTGTCTCGACACAAAATCTTTCATTGAGGGGGTTTGTAACAGTACATAGAGACCCAATACTGTAATTATGGGATCTGAGGGTATTTTTTCAATGTTTTATTGTATAATTATCAAATACAGAATGGTTAGGTCCATTGTCCGTATATACGAAGGAACAACGCAGATTCAGTAAGAGTACCATGCCAAGGTCACCGTTGGATGTGCGAGAGCCGGTCAAGGACATGGCGGTGTTTATGACGACTGACTATAAATGTTCATTGTGATTGGATAATAACGTTGTCCCGTTTAACAAAGGCTGATGACGTCAAACACACTAACACAAGCATAAATTTGCATATTCATCAGTCTTAGTTCAGCACAGTACACCAAAGAGTCCACAGCGATGTATCGCTGTTGGCATTAGTATTCATACAAAAGTTGTAAAAAGTCTATTCAAAATTAACAAAATGTGAGAACAAAGTCAGAGAACAATTAAATAACAATATACAGTAAAGACATTAAATGTAGAGTCAGTGCAGACGATTTAAAAACCAGAATGATGAGGCGAACACCGGCCATACTCCTGGGGAACATCTGATACCAGCGAGGGAGCGACGCTACACCGTTCTCAGAGAAGTCACAATATCTTTTTTTATTATCGTATTAATGAGCTCATTAAATAAACCCCAAAATTGTATAAAATGTAATTGTAACAGAGAGTATGAATGAGTGTGCGATCGAACGAATGCGTGGCCATGCTTCTATGCATAGAGGGCATTGGTTTGTGAATTATATGATACTATGACTAATTACATGATAAGTGCTGCAGCTGGAAAACAAAAAAGAATATATATCAAGAACTGGTAACAAGATTCACAATTCATATACAGTCAAAATAATTGAATAAAGTTTGGAAGAAATATAGCCACCATTTTGTTTTTAGTAATAACACTTGACGCCAGTTTGAGGCACCTTTTAATGTATGTTTATGTTGTTCATGAAATTAAAACTAATAATCATATTCAATCAAGAAACAGTGTTATCATTTGTGTCACCTTCTTTGAATCAAAAATCTCGCTGTAACGAAACCCTGGACCCCTTAGGTAGAAAGTATCGCAAAAAGAAAAGCACGTGCTCTCAAGTAATTAAAATCGGTAAGTACACATATGTACCATATTATGGTAGTAATTATACATATACAGTTATAAATAAATGTGTGTATTAATAAGTGTATTAACACCTTGTACTTTATTTTTCCTGCTGTTATATTTTCATTTGCTGCAACACTTATTTGACTCACCCTACCATATTGTTTATTAAAGCAATATGTCACTGGTCCATAAATGACTAATGATATCATTGATATTTTTCCACGTACTTTTATCTTTGGTATTTCCCATTTATATCTGGTCTTTTCTAAGTTGTAAACTATAGTTTTATGGTAAGTCATTATTGAAATTACTTTTAATCTCCTCCTATAATCTCTGACATTCATAATTTCTTTATCATTGGTCATTGGGATATTACTTACATTAATTAAACCACTGTGCATCATCTCATATTCTTCCTGTGTTTTTATTAAATTCCTTGGATGCATTCTTCTCACTTTCTTTGATTTCATTACCCTGTGTTTAATATTTTCTTTGTTTATGTTAGGTTTAATTTCTGATAATAATGCTACTTGTTCCCTTTGTATCGTCTCTATTTGAACACGACTATCTTCTTTTACCTGATCTATCTTGGAACATAAATTCACTCTATTTTGTTCAGTGGTTTCGTTAATTTGTTCTATTCTTTCATTTGTTTTGGCTATCTCTTGTCTCCTTTCTTCAGTGTTTCCATCCATCTTCTGGTTAATCATCTCATTAACCTGCTCCATCCTCCCATGAATATTTTCTCTCAGCTCTTGGTTTTGTTCGTCTATAAATCGTCTTATATTCTTATCAAAGTCTTCGATTTTTTCGTTAATTTGTTGTCCCAAACTTGTTTGATACTGTCTATTTTCTCATTCATTTGCCTATTATTTTCTTTTGTTTCTCAAAATTTTCTTCAAACCTTTCATTGATTCATTTTATATTCTCTGTATTGATTTGCTTTAACTCTTCCCTCGTGGATTTATTGTCATTTTTTAACTCGTCCATTTTCTCCTCCTTTTTCTTACTATTCTCCTCCATTTTCTTACTTAGTGTCTCCTCCATTTTCTTACTATTCTCCTCCATTTTCTTACTATTCTCCTCCATTTCCTCTTTCATTTCCTTTCTATTTTCATCAATTTTATTACCCAATTCTTCCTTCATTTCCTTACTATTTTCATCCATTTTTTTTACTCATTTCCATCATCACTCTCATCATTTTTTCCTGGAAATTGACATCCCCTACTTGTGTAGTATTCTTGGGCTGTTCCTTCTGTTGTATAGGTTTGATAAGTTCTGCAGGAGGTAGTAACATCTCTACATCTTACACTGGTGTCGCCTCCATGTCTTCCATACTACTCTCCTTCTCTGCTTCTGCTGCTCTCTTATTTGATGTTGCTCGTTTGTGCATTTCTGTTGTTTTATTGAACCTATATCAGCTGCCAGCTAAAATTAGAAACTAAATTTTGTTATTATTTTCTTTTTTATTTGCCTATTGATTCCCTAATTCAGCCTCACAGGTTGGACGCCAATTTGTAACTCCACGGGATTTATCCCTTATCAATATCTTCCTTAAAACCCACTGTTGTGAGTGCTAATCTATTACCCTTCAGGAATTACAGGTTCTTTATGCCTCACCTTGGATGTGTCAAATTACAACAAGACGGGTTTTAAATTAATTTATCGCTCTCTTTGTGTACATCCATTAGTAACACTTGTTAATTATATTTCTATATAAATAAAAACACATGGAATAGTATTTGGTAATAATAATACTAATATTGTAATTTTTTTCAAAAAAAAAAAAAATTGCTAGTCTATTATTTAGTGCAACTATTGTAACATGACATAAGGTAGCAAGAATTCAATGGTATTTAATTATAAAATAAACAGCAGAAAATAAGAGTGAAAGGCAAAAAACTTATGAACTTAAAGATCAATAACCCAATAAATGACAAATGACTATTAACCCGACAGACTTGACACAATAGATCGGATAGGAACCAAAAGAAAACCAAGAGACAGTGAAGAAGAAGTTTAAGTATAATCAAGTCATTCCAAAAAAGTGAACAGAATATTGTAAATTTAGTACTGAATTGATGTCTGTAGCATATGAGATGTAGCTAGGACAATAAGATTAATGAAGGGTAATAGTATCACATGTATCTTATTATTTAAAGAATGTAATAGTATAATATAATGTAGGGGGGTTAGAAGATAACCATACCCCAAACTAATTGTAGTAGTAATGGCCAAAGGCTATAAACAATACTTTGAGCCCAAAACAAAAGCAATATTAGAATGATGACCAAAAGTGATCAGTGTGATTTGGAGGTAAATAGTTATAAATGACCATAATCACACAGTGATGTAAAGTAATCAGACAACCATGATTAAGCGTGAATAAGCCCAAAAGTGTGTGTGTAAAACTAAATAAGTAGTGAAAGTGATAGGTATAAAATAATGAAACAAAGTGAGCAGGGTAGTAATGATAGAAACTTTCTAATGAAATAAAAGTGTAGTGAGAGTGTAGAACTAAATATTATGTAAGCTAACTATGTTAAACAGATAAACAATTTGTGATAAACTGTGCACTAGTAGGTAAGATTGAACTAATTGTACTATTGTTAATTTAGGTAATAAGATATCAAGATTATATATTAAGATAAGAGTTAAGGTATCAGAGTGTAGCAAATTAAGAAGGACTAACACTGTGTTAAAGTGAAGGGAATAGTAGATAGGACATAGCATACAAGGAACAGTTTGCCAATAGTATTATAAGAGTTTCTTTAAGTAAGTATTAAGGATTTTATTTGTGTTCAGAAAATCATAGCATAGAGTAAATTGTAGGATAAGCAGATAACAGCAATTAAAAGTTATTTCAGGGTAGAACCTGAAAAGAAATGTTTAATAGTAAGAATTAGAGTTAGGAATACTGATGTTTATCGTTTGTTTTGTTTGTAAATTATATTAGAGTTACCAGAAACGTTAGTAAGAAATGTTAAATGGTAGTAGAATGGAATCTAGGCTCTAAGCCAAACTGTTGAACATAAATTTATTAATTTAAGAACAAATAATAATCCAAAGGTAAGGCAGAACGTGCCAAATGATTAAACCATGTAAGTGGGTATTCATAGTACCAAAATATGTGGTTAACAACTAATTTTGAATAAATTATATGTAAGATATAAAATTGGGAAAATAGTAAAAATGTAATTAGCTATCTAAAAGTAGGCATGAGGGGTATCAAAATGTTCATCATAAAAATTTAGGAAGAATGGTACTAATGTGATGACCATAGATATTAGAACAAAGTAGTAATCTTCAGTTAAAGATATTTTGGTAAAAATTGACGAAAAAAGACGATAAATCTTAACAATAACCTGAGTTAATAACCAATGAAAAATTAGCATAATTTCTTAAGTAACCATAGCAACAAGAAAAATAACACCAAAAAACCGTTAGATTTTCAGTAAGTCATTATTAACCAACGCCAGAGGGTGGACCGAGTAGCTCTCGTATTAACATTAAATTATTATTCTTCAAACAATTTCAAAACTATTTAAAACTAATAGAAGACAAGTACAACAGTACAGGGAATCCTGAAACGTAAATTTTATTTATAAAAATTAATTTAACAAACCGTAGTGATCCAAAGAAGACGAAGCGACGCCGCGACGAAGAAAGACGACACGGACACTATATGAAGATCAGTAGAACCTCCTAAAAGAAGAAGATGACACCAACTGAAGAATTATGAGGCCTGAAGTAGCAAAGAAAAGTGCCGAGACGAGGGAAATAGACGACAGGAATTATCCATAGAAGAAGACGACAGCCCAGGAGTTATCTATAGAAGAAGACGACAGCCCAGGAGTTATCTATCGAAGAAGACAACACCAGGATCTTCAGCAACAAGTAACTGATGAGTATAAACATTATCCCTTAAAGCGTATTCACAAATTTTGGTCTGAATTAATTATAACTATTTCAAAATCACTGATCACTATTCCGAGTCAAAATAAATGCTGATTTAAATTCACTATTTAACTATAACAAATTAACGATTATTAAGAAAGTAAATTATGATAAATAATTAACGAATCTTCTAATAACGAACTTCTGGCAAATGAACATAACCAAAAATTGCTTCACAAATTTTCATTGGTGATTACTTAGTCAAATGTAAAGAGATATCGATTTATTTATGTAATTAGTTGTAAGAATTACTATAACTTTGTGTGTGTTAGCAGTAAACATATATTTCTGTAGCCAAAAGGACTTTACACCCCTGAGAAAAGACGATAATTTTTTACTGTAAACTAGAGTAACTGATGACTGTATACAACTGAGCTGAGCGTACCAACTACGCAATTGTAATAGCCGGTGCCGAAAACGAATTTTGATGTATAATAAACCAAGTGAAATATTCTAAAGGATTAATAAATGTTCTCAATCTGCAATGCTGTATGTTTGATTCCGTTAATTTAGAATTACGACTAGTAATTATTGAAGTGAAGGCGTTAAAGCGAGACGCAAGCTGGGTAATACTGCAGAGAGCTGTATGCCAATCAGGTGGCGAGGCGGCAACGTTTGCTACGTTTGAATGCGGCAGAGCAGAATACGGTTTACCCGTACACGACTGAGAGCATACATTTTGACACGTTTAACAACATTCTAAACTTTTATTAAATTTTTACAACCCACAAAGAACCTTTTTATTACAAAGTGGCGCGCCAACTAGTAGGGCTAGAATAGGTAAGGAAACATATCTTTAAACTTTACAGATTCTAGCGGCGACTACAGAAATGGAACGGGCGGAACACGACACCAGATACCAGGCCAAGCTACGCGAAAAGGAGGCGGAAGAGGAAGCAAGGAGATTAGAAAAAGAGATCGAGAAGGATACCAGAATGGAGGAAAGAGAAATAACTTCGGTGGAAGATGTGGAAGAATTACTAACTCCCATGGAAATAGATAAACCCGCACCACCAGGGAACTTGACCTTACAAGACATGGTAAGGCTAATGGGCGATTTCAGTAAAACAATGGAGAAGAAAATGGACAAAAATAATGAGGACAGTGAGAAAAGGAGAAGAGAAGACAAAGAAGAACTGAATAAGAAATTTGAGGAAATCAAGGAGGACAATAAAAAATTATTACAACAAAATAACGAAGAATTGAATAAGAAATTTGAGTCAATAAATGACAATTTCAAGAAAATGGACAAGAAGTTTGAAGATAATTCCAAGAAACAGAATGAAAAACTAGACAAGAAGTTTGAATCACTAAATGAAACCCTGACACAGAAGCTGAAGGAGGAGAATAAATTGATTAGTGAGAAGATAGAGAGAAGTAATGAGAAAACCAGTGAAGCTTTGAGACTAATGAAAAAAGATATAGAAACACTGAACCAAAAAATCGATAGTAACAGTGAAACTATACAACGACAATTAATAGCGTATCGTAAAGAACTAAAACAGACAAAAATGGAGACGAATCAGAGATGGGAAGAAACAAATTACAAAACCGATCAGATCAAGGAAACATTAGATAAGGGTTTCAAGAAGGTGGATGAAACACTAGAAAGAGTTTCTGAAAGTATTAAAGAAACATTGAACGAGAACAAGGAACCGGTAATTAAGAAAATAGAAGATAGTAGGAAGGAAATAAAAACAACAGAAGACAAAAGCATACTATTACCTGCAAATAAAAATAGCAGCCACAAGGAGAATATCCAAATCATGGAGGTGACGACTAAGAAGAGGCATCCAAGGAAACTCATAAATTCCAGAGAAGAATTGGAGATGATGAAGAATGGACTATTTGAGATGTTTAATGTACTAATTAACGACCAGAATGAAATGATGAATTTTAAAAATAACAGAAGAGACTTACCAGAAACTTTAGAAGGGAATCACTACAAAATAGTGGGTAACAAAATAAGAAGGAGAAGACACTTAATAGACATGCATAATCCAATATCAACGATAGCATCTACAATGGAAACAGCATTGACCTATTCATTGTATAAACAAAACAATGAAATGATTGCGATAGCAATGGAAACCAGTGAGAATTCTATAACAGAACCATTTAGATACAGAATAATAGCAAGAAAGTGGACACGAACAGCAGTCATTATGAAAACGACAGCAATCCAAACAGGAGCAACTCATATAATCATGGACCATGGTTAAACCAAGTGTGGAGGAACACTGAGAAAATGGGACTGATTTTGAGTAATTTGACCAGGCAAACCAAGTAATGTATAAATGAGAAGATTAACTTATAAGAAAAATGAATGTATATAACAGGGTCCATTATATAACAAAATAAATACCCTACCTCATATCGAAGGATAATAAAAATAATACCTATGTCGTAAGTGAAATCACAACTAAAAAGATAAAAGGGACTTATAACCAGTCTTCTTTAAAAAAGTATTATGAACCAGTGTCTGAAAATTAAAGAGAATTTTGTAAGTAACTATTATCAAAATTCAAAAGTAAAGTAAGCACAACTTACAGTAAGTATTTGATTGGAACCATTATTATTATAAATGAGAGGGAATTTAGAAGAAAGATAAGCTAAGTTCAAAACAAAGTAAGGCTAAACTTACGACCAAGTGTGAAACAAAATGTGTAAACACATGTAAATTTTGAAAATGTATAATGAAATATCATAAAAATTGAGATATAAAATAATTAAATATTACACAAATAATGATGACGCTACATAACATCATTAACAAACCCCATCACAAAAAGGGGATAAATAGAAATTAATGTTTCACAAAAGAAGAAACCAAAACAATCAAATAAAAAATAACACTGGCAGATTAGCTGAGTTATCAATGAAAAAATATAAATGAGTCAAAACCAGCTACAATGTTAATTAAATATCAATGAGCATTAGAGTGATGACAAATAGAATCACTACCATATAGAATAAGCTCTTAAAACAATACAAAATGCCTATTAAATATCGCCACAAGCTTAAAACAAAGGAATCCTAATAAGTTATTGAAATGAAAGGTCATGAGTTGTATGAAAGAAAGAATAATTAATCCCAAAAGTGTTTTATTGTATTAATATTATGTGAGTCGGAAATGAACGACTATTATTATAATTATTATGAATATTATTATGTGATGATTTTATGTTGAGATACGTCCAACATATGTTATTGAGCAGATAGGCAAGGCCTCTGAACTCAAAATGTGTATAAATGGATAGCAGAGTAATAGAGCCACACGTGCCCTCTGACTATTACCAATTTATATGAAGGAGAGAGAAGAAAAATTTTAGGGAAATAGAACATAAAGGGGAATAATAAAAGAAAAAAAAATATACCAATTATTATATTATGAACCATGACTTAATAAAGAATGAATACAGAAGAAGTAGCGAGGGAGGAATTCCTGAATCATAACAACTTGATAAAATGAACTATATTGATGATTTCAGAAAAAATCTAATAATCTTTGTTTCGAAATAATCAATTTTGGTGGCGATGCATTATGTAACATGACATAAGGTAGCAAGAATTCAATGGTATTTAATTATAAAATAAACAGCAGAAAATAAGAGTGAAAGGCAAAAAACTTATGAACTTAAAGATCAATAACCCAATAAATGACAAATGACTATTAACCCGACAGACTTGACACAATAGATCGGATAGGAACCAAAAGAAAACCAAGAGACAGTGAAGAAGAAGTTTAAGTATAATCAAGTCATTCCAAAAAAGTGAACAGAATATTGTAAATTTAGTACTGAATTGATGTCTGTAGCATATGAGATGTAGCTAGGACAATAAGATTAATGAAGGGTAATAGTATCACATGTATCTTATTATTTAAAGAATGTAATAGTATAATATAATGTAGGGGGGTTAGAAGATAACCATACCCCAAACTAATTGTAGTAGTAATGGCCAAAGGCTATAAACAATACTTTGAGCCCAAAACAAAAGCAATATTAGAATGATGACCAAAAGTGATCAGTGTGATTTGGAGGTAAATAGTTATAAATGACCATAATCACACAGTGATGTAAAGTAATCAGACAACCATGATTAAGCGTGAATAAGCCCAAAAGTGTGTGTGTAAAACTAAATAAGTAGTGAAAGTGATAGGTATAAAATAATGAAACAAAGTGAGCAGGGTAGTAATGATAGAAACTTTCTAATGAAATAAAAGTGTAGTGAGAGTGTAGAACTAAATATTATGTAAGCTAACTATGTTAAACAGATAAACAATTTGTGATAAACTGTGCACTAGTAGGTAAGATTAAACTAATTGTACTATTGTTAATTTAGGTAATAAGATATCAAGATTATATATTAAGATAAGAGTTAAGGTATCAGAGTGTAGCAAATTAAGAAGGACTAACACTGTGTTAAAGTGAAGGGAATAGTAGATAGGACATAGCATACAAGGAACAGTTTGCCAATAGTATTATAAGAGTTTCTTTAAGTAAGTATTAAGGATTTTATTTGTGTTCAGAAAATCATAGCATAGAGTAAATTGTAGGATAAGCAGATAACAGCAATTAAAAGTTATTTCAGGGTAGAACCTGAAAAGAAATGTTTAATAGTAAGAATTAGAGTTAGGAATACTGATGTTTATCGTTTGTTTTGTTTGTAAATTATATTAGAGTTACCAGAAACGTTAGTAAGAAATGTTAAATGGTAGTAGAATGGAATCTAGGCTCTAAGCCAAACTGTTGAACATAAATTTATTAATTTAAGAACAAATAATAATCCAAAGGTAAGGCAGAACGTGCCAAATGATTAAACCATGTAAGTGGGTATTCATAGTACCAAAATATGTGGTTAACAACTAATTTTGAATAAATTATATGTAAGATATAAAATTGGGAAAATAGTAAAAATGTAATTAGCTATCTAAAAGTAGGCATGAGGGGTATCAAAATGTTCATCATAAAAATTTAGGAAGAATGGTACTAATGTGATGACCATAGATATTAGAACAAAGTAGTAATCTTCAGTTAAAGATATTTTGGTAAAAATTGACGAAAAAAGACGATAAATCTTAACAATAACCTGAGTTAATAACCAATGAAAAATTAGCATAATTTCTTAAGTAACCATAGCAACAAGAAAAATAACGCCAAAAAACCGTTAGATTTTCAGTAAGTCATTATTAACCAACGCCAGAGGGTGGACCGAGTAGCTCTCGTATTAACATTAAATTATTATTCTTCAAACAATTTCAAAACTATTTAAAACTAATAGAAGACAAGTACAACAGTACAGGGAATCCTGAAACGTAAATTTTATTTATAAAAATTAATTTAACAAACCGTAGTGATCCAAAGAAGACGAAGCGACGCCGCGACGAAGAAAGACGACACGGACACTATATGAAGATCAGTAGAACCTCCTAAAAGAAGAAGATGACACCAACTGAAGAATTACGAGGCCTGAAGTAGCAAAGAAAAGTGCCGAGACGAGGGAAATAGACGACAGGAATTATCCATAGAAGAAGACGACAGCCCAGGAGTTATCTATAGAAGAAGACGACAGCCCAGGAGTTATCTATCGAAGAAGACGACACCAGGATCTTCAGCAACAAGTAACTGATGAGTATAAACATTATCCCTTAAAGCGTATTCACAAATTTTGGTCTGAATTAATTATAACTATTTCAAAATCACTGATCACTATTCCGAGTCAAAATAAATGCTGATTTAAATTCACTATTTAACTATAACAAATTAACGATTATTAAGAAAGTAAATTATGATAAATAATTAACGAATCTTCTAATAACGAACTTCTGGCAAATGAACATAACCAAAAATTGCTTCACAAATTTTCATTGGTGATTACTTAGTCAAATGTAAAGAGATATCGATTTATTTATGTAATTAGTTGTAAGAATTACTATAACTTTGTGTGTGTTAGCAGTAAACATATATTTCTGTAGCCAAAAGGACTTTACACCCCTGAGAAAAGACGATAATTTTTTACTGTAAACTAGAGTAACTGATGACTGTATACAACTGAGCTGAGCGTACCAACTACGCAATTGTAATAGCCGGTGCCGAAAACGAATTTTGATGTATAATAAACCAAGTGAAATATTCTAAAGGATTAATAAATGTTCTCAATCTGCAATGCTGTATGCTTGATTCCGTTAATTTAGAAGGATTTACGATTCCGTTAATTACGACTAGTAATTATTGAAGTGAAGGCGTTAAAGCGAGACGCAAGCTGGGTAATACTGCAGAGAGCTGTATGCCAATCAGGTGGCGAGGCGGCAACGTTTGCTACGTTTGAATGCGGCAGAGCAGAATACGGTTTACCCGTACACGACTGAGAGCATACATTTTGACACGTTTAACAACATTCTAAACTTTTATTAAATTTTTACAACCCACAAAGAACCTTTTTATTACAAAGTGGCGCGCCAACTAGTAGGGCTAGAATAGGTAAGGAAACATATCTTTAAACTTTACAGATTCTAGCGGCGACTACAGAAATGGAACGGGCGGAACACGACACCAGATACCAGGCCAAGCTACGCGAAAAGGAGGCGGAAGAGGAAGCAAGGAGATTAGAAAAAGAGATCGAGAAGGATACCAGAATGGAGGAAAGAGAAATAACTTCGGTGGAAGATGTGGAAGAATTACTAACTCCCATGGAAATAGATAAACCCGCACCACCAGGGAACTTGACCTTACAAGACATGGTAAGGCTAATGGGCGATTTCAGTAAAACAATGGAGAAGAAAATGGACAAAAATAATGAGGACAGTGAGAAAAGGAGAAGAGAAGACAAAGAAGAACTGAATAAGAAATTTGAGGAAATCAAGGAGGACAATAAAAAATTATTACAACAAAATAACGAAGAATTGAATAAGAAATTTGAGTCAATAAATGACAATTTCAAGAAAATGGACAAGAAGTTTGAAGATAATTCCAAGAAACAGAATGAAAAACTAGACAAGAAGTTTGAATCACTAAATGAAACCCTGACACAGAAGCTGAAGGAGGAGAATAAATTGATTAGTGAGAAGATAGAGAGAAGTAATGAGAAAACCAGTGAAGCTTTGAGACTAATGAAAAAAGATATAGAAACACTGAACCAAAAAATCGATAGTAACAGTGAAACTATACAACGACAATTAATAGCGTATCGTAAAGAACTAAAACAGACAAAAATGGAGACGAATCAGAGATGGGAAGAAACAAATTACAAAACCGATCAGATCAAGGAAACATTAGATAAGGGTTTCAAGAAGGTGGATGAAACACTAGAAAGAGTTTCTGAAAGTATTAAAGAAACATTGAACGAGAACAAGGAACCGGTAATTAAGAAAATAGAAGATAGTAGGAAGGAAATAAAAACAACAGAAGACAAAAGCATACTATTACCTGCAAATAAAAATAGCAGCCACAAGGAGAATATCCAAATCATGGAGGTGACGACTAAGAAGAGGCATCCAAGGAAACTCATAAATTCCAGAGAAGAATTGGAGATGATGAAGAATGGACTATTTGAGATGTTTAATGTACTAATTAACGACCAGAATGAAATGATGAATTTTAAAAATAACAGAAGAGACTTACCAGAAACTTTAGAAGGGAATCACTACAAAATAGTGGGTAACAAAATAAGAAGGAGAAGACACTTAATAGACATGCATAATCCAATATCAACGATAGCATCTACAATGGAAACAGCATTGACCTATTCATTGTATAAACAAAACAATGAAATGATTGCGATAGCAATGGAAACCAGTGAGAATTCTATAACAGAACCATTTAGATACAGAATAATAGCAAGAAAGTGGACACGAACAGCAGTCATTATGAAAACGACAGCAATCCAAACAGGAGCAACTCATATAATCATGGACCATGGTTAAACCAAGTGTGGAGGAACACTGAGAAAATGGGACTGATTTTGAGTAATTTGACCAGGCAAACCAAGTAATGTATAAATGAGAAGATTAACTTATAAGAAAAATGAATGTATATAACAGGGTCCATTATATAACAAAATAAATACCCTACCTCATATCGAAGGATAATAAAAATAATACCTATGTCGTAAGTGAAATCACAACTAAAAAGATAAAAGGGACTTATAACCAGTCTTCTTTAAAAAAGTACTATGAACCAGTGTCTGAAAATTAAAGAGAATTTTGTAAGTAACTATTATCAAAATTCAAAAGTAAAGTAAGCACAACTTACAGTAAGTATTTGATTGGAACCATTATTATTATAAATGAGAGGGAATTTAGAAGAAAGATAAGCTAAGTTCAAAACAAAGTAAGGCTAAACTGACGACCAAGTGTGAAACAAAATGTGTAAACACATGTAAATTTTGAAAATGTATAATGAAATATCATAAAAATTGAGATATAAAATAATTAAATATTACACAAATAATGATGACGCTACATAACATCATTAACAAACCCCATCACAAAAAGGGGATAAATAGAAATTAATGTTTCACAAAAGAAGAAACCAAAACAATCAAATAAAAAATAACACTGGCAGATTAGCTGAGTTATCAATGAAAAAATATAAATGAGTCAAAACCAGCTACAATGTTAATTAAATATCAATGAGCATTAGAGTGATGACAAATAGAATCACTACCATATAGAATAAGCTCTTAAAACAATACAAAATGCCTATTAAATATCGCCACAAGCTTAAAACAAAGGAATCCTAATAAGTTATTGAAATGAAAGGTCATGAGTTGTATGAAAGAAAGAATAATTAATCCCAAAAGTGTTTTATTGTATTAATATTATGTGAGTCGGAAATGAACGACTATTATTATAATTATTATGAATATTATTATGTGATGATTTTATGTTGAGATACGTCCAACATATGTTATTGAGCAGATAGGCAAGGCCTCTGAACTCAAAATGTGTATAAATGGATAGCAGAGTAATAGAGCCACACGTGCCCTCTGACTATTACCAATTTATATGAAGGAGAGAGAAGAAAAATTTTAGGGAAATAGAACATAAAGGGGAATAATAAAAGAAAAAAAAATATACCAATTATTATATTATGAACCATGACTTAATAAAGAATGAATACAGAAGTAGCGAGGGAGGAATTCCTGAATCATAACAACTTGATAAAATGAACTATATTGATGATTTCAGAAAAAATCTAATAATCTTTGTTTCGAAATAATCAATTTTGGTGGCGATGCATTATGTAACATGACATAAGGTAGCAAGAATTCAATGGTATTTAATTATAAAATAAACAGCAGAAAATAAGAGTGAAAGGCAAAAAACTTATGAACTTAAAGATCAATAACCCAATAAATGACAAATGACTATTAACCCGACAGACTTGACACAATAGATCGGATAGGAACCAAAAGAAAACCAAGAGACAGTGAAGAAGTTTAAGTATAATCAAGTCATTCCAAAAAAGTGAACAGAATATTGTAAATTTAGTACTGAATTGATGTCTGTAGCATATGAGATGTAGCTAGGACAATAAGATTAATGAAGGGTAATAGTATCACATGTATCTTATTATTTAAAGAATGTAATAGTATAATATAATGTAGGGGGGTTAGAAGATAACCATACCCCAAACTAATTGTAGTAGTAATGGCCAAAGGCTATAAACAATACTTTGAGCCCAAAACAAAAGCAATATTAGAATGATGACCAAAAGTGATCAGTGTGATTTGGAGGTAAATAGTTATAAATGACCATAATCACACAGTGATGTAAAGTAATCAGACAACCATGATTAAGCGTGAATAAGCCCAAAAGTGTGTGTGTAAAACTAAATAAGTAGTGAAAGTGATAGGTATAAAATAATGAAACAAAGTGAGCAGGGTAGTAATGATAGAAACTTTCTAATGAAATAAAAGTGTAGTGAGAGTGTAGAACTAAATATTATGTAAGCTAACTATGTTAAACAGATAAACAATTTGTGATAAACTGTGCACTAGTAGGTAAGATTGAACTAATTGTACTATTGTTAATTTAGGTAATAAGATATCAAGATTATATATTAAGATAAGAGTTAAGGTATCAGAGTGTAGCAAATTAAGAAGGACTAACACTGTGTTAAAGTGAAGGGAATAGTAGATAGGACATAGCATACAAGGAACAGTTTGCCAATAGTATTATAAGAGTTTCTTTAAGTAAGTATTAAGGATTTTATTTGTGTTCAGAAAATCATAGCATAGAGTAAATTGTAGGATAAGCAGATAACAGCAATTAAAAGTTATTTCAGGGTAGAACCTGAAAAGAAATGTTTAATAGTAAGAATTAGAGTTAGGAATACTGATGTTTATCGTTTGTTTTGTTTGTAAATTATATTAGAGTTACCAGAAACGTTAGTAAGAAATGTTAAATGGTAGTAGAATGGAATCTAGGCTCTAAGCCAAACTGTTGAACATAAATTTATTAATTTAAGAACAAATAATAATCCAAAGGTAAGGCAGAACGTGCCAAATGATTAAACCATGTAAGTGGGTATTCATAGTACCAAAATATGTGGTTAACAACTAATTTTGAATAAATTATATGTAAGATATAAAATTGGGAAAATAGTAAAAATGTAATTAGCTATCTAAAAGTAGGCATGAGGGGTATCAAAATGTTCATCATAAAAATTTAGGAAGAATGGTACTAATGTGATGACCATAGATATTAGAACAAAGTAGTAATCTTCAGTTAAAGATATTTTGGTAAAAATTGACGAAAAAAGACGATAAATCTTAACAATAACCTGAGTTAATAACCAATGAAAAATTAGCATAATTTCTTAAGTAACCATAGCAACAAGAAAAATAACACCAAAAAACCGTTAGATTTTCAGTAAGTCATTATTAACCAACGCCAGAGGGTGGACCGAGTAGCTCTCGTATTAACATTAAATTATTATTCTTCAAACAATTTCAAAACTATTTAAAACTAATAGAAGACAAGTACAACAGTACAGGGAATCCTGAAACGTAAATTTTATTTATAAAAATTAATTTAACAAACCGTAGTGATCCAAAGAAGACGAAGCGACGCCGCGACGAAGAAAGACGACACGGACACTATATGAAGATCAGTAGAACCTCCTAAAAGAAGAAGATGACACCAACTGAAGAATTATGAGGCCTGAAGTAGCAAAGAAAAGTGCCGAGACGAGGGAAATAGACGACAGGAATTATCCATAGAAGAAGACGACAGCCCAGGAGTTATCTATAGAAGAAGACGACAGCCCAGGAGTTATCTATCGAAGAAGACAACACCAGGATCTTCAGCAACAAGTAACTGATGAGTATAAACATTATCCCTTAAAGCGTATTCACAAATTTTGGTCTGAATTAATTATAACTATTTCAAAATCACTGATCACTATTCCGAGTCAAAATAAATGCTGATTTAAATTCACTATTTAACTATAACAAATTAACGATTATTAAGAAAGTAAATTATGATAAATAATTAACGAATCTTCTAATAACGAACTTCTGGCAAATGAACATAACCAAAAATTGCTTCACAAATTTTCATTGGTGATTACTTAGTCAAATGTAAAGAGATATCGATTTATTTATGTAATTAGTTGTAAGAATTACTATAACTTTGTGTGTGTTAGCAGTAAACATATATTTCTGTAGCCAAAAGGACTTTACACCCCTGAGAAAAGACGATAATTTTTTACTGTAAACTAGAGTAACTGATGACTGTATACAACTGAGCTGAGCGTACCAACTACGCAATTGTAATAGCCGGTGCCGAAAACGAATTTTGATGTATAATAAACCAAGTGAAATATTCTAAAGGATTAATAAATGTTCTCAATCTGCAATGCTGTATGTTTGATTCCGTTAATTTAGAATTACGACTAGTAATTATTGAAGTGAAGGCGTTAAAGCGAGACGCAAGCTGGGTAATACTGCAGAGAGCTGTATGCCAATCAGGTGGCGAGGCGGCAACGTTTGCTACGTTTGAATGCGGCAGAGCAGAATACGGTTTACCCGTACACGACTGAGAGCATACATTTTGACACGTTTAACAACATTCTAAACTTTTATTAAATTTTTACAACCCACAAAGAACCTTTTTATTACAAAGTGGCGCGCCAACTAGTAGGGCTAGAATAGGTAAGGAAACATATCTTTAAACTTTACAGATTCTAGCGGCGACTACAGAAATGGAACGGGCGGAACACGACACCAGATACCAGGCCAAGCTACGCGAAAAGGAGGCGGAAGAGGAAGCAAGGAGATTAGAAAAAGAGATCGAGAAGGATACCAGAATGGAGGAAAGAGAAATAACTTCGGTGGAAGATGTGGAAGAATTACTAACTCCCATGGAAATAGATAAACCCGCACCACCAGGGAACTTGACCTTACAAGACATGGTAAGGCTAATGGGCGATTTCAGTAAAACAATGGAGAAGAAAATGGACAAAAATAATGAGGACAGTGAGAAAAGGAGAAGAGAAGACAAAGAAGAACTGAATAAGAAATTTGAGGAAATCAAGGAGGACAATAAAAAATTATTACAACAAAATAACGAAGAATTGAATAAGAAATTTGAGTCAATAAATGACAATTTCAAGAAAATGGACAAGAAGTTTGAAGATAATTCCAAGAAACAGAATGAAAAACTAGACAAGAAGTTTGAATCACTAAATGAAACCCTGACACAGAAGCTGAAGGAGGAGAATAAATTGATTAGTGAGAAGATAGAGAGAAGTAATGAGAAAACCAGTGAAGCTTTGAGACTAATGAAAAAAGATATAGAAACACTGAACCAAAAAATCGATAGTAACAGTGAAACTATACAACGACAATTAATAGCGTATCGTAAAGAACTAAAACAGACAAAAATGGAGACGAATCAGAGATGGGAAGAAACAAATTACAAAACCGATCAGATCAAGGAAACATTAGATAAGGGTTTCAAGAAGGTGGATGAAACACTAGAAAGAGTTTCTGAAAGTATTAAAGAAACATTGAACGAGAACAAGGAACCGGTAATTAAGAAAATAGAAGATAGTAGGAAGGAAATAAAAACAACAGAAGACAAAAGCATACTATTACCTGCAAATAAAAATAGCAGCCACAAGGAGAATATCCAAATCATGGAGGTGACGACTAAGAAGAGGCATCCAAGGAAACTCATAAATTCCAGAGAAGAATTGGAGATGATGAAGAATGGACTATTTGAGATGTTTAATGTACTAATTAACGACCAGAATGAAATGATGAATTTTAAAAATAACAGAAGAGACTTACCAGAAACTTTAGAAGGGAATCACTACAAAATAGTGGGTAACAAAATAAGAAGGAGAAGACACTTAATAGACATGCATAATCCAATATCAACGATAGCATCTACAATGGAAACAGCATTGACCTATTCATTGTATAAACAAAACAATGAAATGATTGCGATAGCAATGGAAACCAGTGAGAATTCTATAACAGAACCATTTAGATACAGAATAATAGCAAGAAAGTGGACACGAACAGCAGTCATTATGAAAACGACAGCAATCCAAACAGGAGCAACTCATATAATCATGGACCATGGTTAAACCAAGTGTGGAGGAACACTGAGAAAATGGGACTGATTTTGAGTAATTTGACCAGGCAAACCAAGTAATGTATAAATGAGAAGATTAACTTATAAGAAAAATGAATGTATATAACAGGGTCCATTATATAACAAAATAAATACCCTACCTCATATCGAAGGATAATAAAAATAATACCTATGTCGTAAGTGAAATCACAACTAAAAAGATAAAAGGGACTTATAACCAGTCTTCTTTAAAAAAGTATTATGAACCAGTGTCTGAAAATTAAAGAGAATTTTGTAAGTAACTATTATCAAAATTCAAAAGTAAAGTAAGCACAACTTACAGTAAGTATTTGATTGGAACCATTATTATTATAAATGAGAGGGAATTTAGAAGAAAGATAAGCTAAGTTCAAAACAAAGTAAGGCTAAACTTACGACCAAGTGTGAAACAAAATGTGTAAACACATGTAAATTTTGAAAATGTATAATGAAATATCATAAAAATTGAGATATAAAATAATTAAATATTACACAAATAATGATGACGCTACATAACATCATTAACAAACCCCATCACAAAAAGGGGATAAATAGAAATTAATGTTTCACAAAAGAAGAAACCAAAACAATCAAATAAAAAATAACACTGGCAGATTAGCTGAGTTATCAATGAAAAAATATAAATGAGTCAAAACCAGCTACAATGTTAATTAAATATCAATGAGCATTAGAGTGATGACAAATAGAATCACTACCATATAGAATAAGCTCTTAAAACAATACAAAATGCCTATTAAATATCGCCACAAGCTTAAAACAAAGGAATCCTAATAAGTTATTGAAATGAAAGGTCATGAGTTGTATGAAAGAAAGAATAATTAATCCCAAAAGTGTTTTATTGTATTAATATTATGTGAGTCGGAAATGAACGACTATTATTATAATTATTATGAATATTATTATGTGATGATTTTATGTTGAGATACGTCCAACATATGTTATTGAGCAGATAGGCAAGGCCTCTGAACTCAAAATGTGTATAAATGGATAGCAGAGTAATAGAGCCACACGTGCCCTCTGACTATTACCAATTTATATGAAGGAGAGAGAAGAAAAATTTTAGGGAAATAGAACATAAAGGGGAATAATAAAAGAAAAAAAAATATACCAATTATTATATTATGAACCATGACTTAATAAAGAATGAATACAGAAGAAGTAGCGAGGGAGGAATTCCTGAATCATAACAACTTGATAAAATGAACTATATTGATGATTTCAGAAAAAATCTAATAATCTTTGTTTCGAAATAATCAATTTTGGTGGCGATGCATTATGTAACATGACATAAGGTAGCAAGAATTCAATGGTATTTAATTATAAAATAAACAGCAGAAAATAAGAGTGAAAGGCAAAAAACTTATGAACTTAAAGATCAATAACCCAATAAATGACAAATGACTATTAACCCGACAGACTTGACACAATAGATCGGATAGGAACCAAAAGAAAACCAAGAGACAGTGAAGAAGAAGTTTAAGTATAATCAAGTCATTCCAAAAAAGTGAACAGAATATTGTAAATTTAGTACTGAATTGATGTCTGTAGCATATGAGATGTAGCTAGGACAATAAGATTAATGAAGGGTAATAGTATCACATGTATCTTATTATTTAAAGAATGTAATAGTATAATATAATGTAGGGGGGTTAGAAGATAACCATACCCCAAACTAATTGTAGTAGTAATGGCCAAAGGCTATAAACAATACTTTGAGCCCAAAACAAAAGCAATATTAGAATGATGACCAAAAGTGATCAGTGTGATTTGGAGGTAAATAGTTATAAATGACCATAATCACACAGTGATGTAAAGTAATCAGACAACCATGATTAAGCGTGAATAAGCCCAAAAGTGTGTGTGTAAAACTAAATAAGTAGTGAAAGTGATAGGTATAAAATAATGAAACAAAGTGAGCAGGGTAGTAATGATAGAAACTTTCTAATGAAATAAAAGTGTAGTGAGAGTGTAGAACTAAATATTATGTAAGCTAACTATGTTAAACAGATAAACAATTTGTGATAAACTGTGCACTAGTAGGTAAGATTAAACTAATTGTACTATTGTTAATTTAGGTAATAAGATATCAAGATTATATATTAAGATAAGAGTTAAGGTATCAGAGTGTAGCAAATTAAGAAGGACTAACACTGTGTTAAAGTGAAGGGAATAGTAGATAGGACATAGCATACAAGGAACAGTTTGCCAATAGTATTATAAGAGTTTCTTTAAGTAAGTATTAAGGATTTTATTTGTGTTCAGAAAATCATAGCATAGAGTAAATTGTAGGATAAGCAGATAACAGCAATTAAAAGTTATTTCAGGGTAGAACCTGAAAAGAAATGTTTAATAGTAAGAATTAGAGTTAGGAATACTGATGTTTATCGTTTGTTTTGTTTGTAAATTATATTAGAGTTACCAGAAACGTTAGTAAGAAATGTTAAATGGTAGTAGAATGGAATCTAGGCTCTAAGCCAAACTGTTGAACATAAATTTATTAATTTAAGAACAAATAATAATCCAAAGGTAAGGCAGAACGTGCCAAATGATTAAACCATGTAAGTGGGTATTCATAGTACCAAAATATGTGGTTAACAACTAATTTTGAATAAATTATATGTAAGATATAAAATTGGGAAAATAGTAAAAATGTAATTAGCTATCTAAAAGTAGGCATGAGGGGTATCAAAATGTTCATCATAAAAATTTAGGAAGAATGGTACTAATGTGATGACCATAGATATTAGAACAAAGTAGTAATCTTCAGTTAAAGATATTTTGGTAAAAATTGACGAAAAAAGACGATAAATCTTAACAATAACCTGAGTTAATAACCAATGAAAAATTAGCATAATTTCTTAAGTAACCATAGCAACAAGAAAAATAACGCCAAAAAACCGTTAGATTTTCAGTAAGTCATTATTAACCAACGCCAGAGGGTGGACCGAGTAGCTCTCGTATTAACATTAAATTATTATTCTTCAAACAATTTCAAAACTATTTAAAACTAATAGAAGACAAGTACAACAGTACAGGGAATCCTGAAACGTAAATTTTATTTATAAAAATTAATTTAACAAACCGTAGTGATCCAAAGAAGACGAAGCGACGCCGCGACGAAGAAAGACGACACGGACACTATATGAAGATCAGTAGAACCTCCTAAAAGAAGAAGATGACACCAACTGAAGAATTACGAGGCCTGAAGTAGCAAAGAAAAGTGCCGAGACGAGGGAAATAGACGACAGGAATTATCCATAGAAGAAGACGACAGCCCAGGAGTTATCTATAGAAGAAGACGACAGCCCAGGAGTTATCTATCGAAGAAGACGACACCAGGATCTTCAGCAACAAGTAACTGATGAGTATAAACATTATCCCTTAAAGCGTATTCACAAATTTTGGTCTGAATTAATTATAACTATTTCAAAATCACTGATCACTATTCCGAGTCAAAATAAATGCTGATTTAAATTCACTATTTAACTATAACAAATTAACGATTATTAAGAAAGTAAATTATGATAAATAATTAACGAATCTTCTAATAACGAACTTCTGGCAAATGAACATAACCAAAAATTGCTTCACAAATTTTCATTGGTGATTACTTAGTCAAATGTAAAGAGATATCGATTTATTTATGTAATTAGTTGTAAGAATTACTATAACTTTGTGTGTGTTAGCAGTAAACATATATTTCTGTAGCCAAAAGGACTTTACACCCCTGAGAAAAGACGATAATTTTTTACTGTAAACTAGAGTAACTGATGACTGTATACAACTGAGCTGAGCGTACCAACTACGCAATTGTAATAGCCGGTGCCGAAAACGAATTTTGATGTATAATAAACCAAGTGAAATATTCTAAAGGATTAATAAATGTTCTCAATCTGCAATGCTGTATGCTTGATTCCGTTAATTTAGAAGGATTTACGATTCCGTTAATTACGACTAGTAATTATTGAAGTGAAGGCGTTAAAGCGAGACGCAAGCTGGGTAATACTGCAGAGAGCTGTATGCCAATCAGGTGGCGAGGCGGCAACGTTTGCTACGTTTGAATGCGGCAGAGCAGAATACGGTTTACCCGTACACGACTGAGAGCATACATTTTGACACGTTTAACAACATTCTAAACTTTTATTAAATTTTTACAACCCACAAAGAACCTTTTTATTACAAAGTGGCGCGCCAACTAGTAGGGCTAGAATAGGTAAGGAAACATATCTTTAAACTTTACAGATTCTAGCGGCGACTACAGAAATGGAACGGGCGGAACACGACACCAGATACCAGGCCAAGCTACGCGAAAAGGAGGCGGAAGAGGAAGCAAGGAGATTAGAAAAAGAGATCGAGAAGGATACCAGAATGGAGGAAAGAGAAATAACTTCGGTGGAAGATGTGGAAGAATTACTAACTCCCATGGAAATAGATAAACCCGCACCACCAGGGAACTTGACCTTACAAGACATGGTAAGGCTAATGGGCGATTTCAGTAAAACAATGGAGAAGAAAATGGACAAAAATAATGAGGACAGTGAGAAAAGGAGAAGAGAAGACAAAGAAGAACTGAATAAGAAATTTGAGGAAATCAAGGAGGACAATAAAAAATTATTACAACAAAATAACGAAGAATTGAATAAGAAATTTGAGTCAATAAATGACAATTTCAAGAAAATGGACAAGAAGTTTGAAGATAATTCCAAGAAACAGAATGAAAAACTAGACAAGAAGTTTGAATCACTAAATGAAACCCTGACACAGAAGCTGAAGGAGGAGAATAAATTGATTAGTGAGAAGATAGAGAGAAGTAATGAGAAAACCAGTGAAGCTTTGAGACTAATGAAAAAAGATATAGAAACACTGAACCAAAAAATCGATAGTAACAGTGAAACTATACAACGACAATTAATAGCGTATCGTAAAGAACTAAAACAGACAAAAATGGAGACGAATCAGAGATGGGAAGAAACAAATTACAAAACCGATCAGATCAAGGAAACATTAGATAAGGGTTTCAAGAAGGTGGATGAAACACTAGAAAGAGTTTCTGAAAGTATTAAAGAAACATTGAACGAGAACAAGGAACCGGTAATTAAGAAAATAGAAGATAGTAGGAAGGAAATAAAAACAACAGAAGACAAAAGCATACTATTACCTGCAAATAAAAATAGCAGCCACAAGGAGAATATCCAAATCATGGAGGTGACGACTAAGAAGAGGCATCCAAGGAAACTCATAAATTCCAGAGAAGAATTGGAGATGATGAAGAATGGACTATTTGAGATGTTTAATGTACTAATTAACGACCAGAATGAAATGATGAATTTTAAAAATAACAGAAGAGACTTACCAGAAACTTTAGAAGGGAATCACTACAAAATAGTGGGTAACAAAATAAGAAGGAGAAGACACTTAATAGACATGCATAATCCAATATCAACGATAGCATCTACAATGGAAACAGCATTGACCTATTCATTGTATAAACAAAACAATGAAATGATTGCGATAGCAATGGAAACCAGTGAGAATTCTATAACAGAACCATTTAGATACAGAATAATAGCAAGAAAGTGGACACGAACAGCAGTCATTATGAAAACGACAGCAATCCAAACAGGAGCAACTCATATAATCATGGACCATGGTTAAACCAAGTGTGGAGGAACACTGAGAAAATGGGACTGATTTTGAGTAATTTGACCAGGCAAACCAAGTAATGTATAAATGAGAAGATTAACTTATAAGAAAAATGAATGTATATAACAGGGTCCATTATATAACAAAATAAATACCCTACCTCATATCGAAGGATAATAAAAATAATACCTATGTCGTAAGTGAAATCACAACTAAAAAGATAAAAGGGACTTATAACCAGTCTTCTTTAAAAAAGTACTATGAACCAGTGTCTGAAAATTAAAGAGAATTTTGTAAGTAACTATTATCAAAATTCAAAAGTAAAGTAAGCACAACTTACAGTAAGTATTTGATTGGAACCATTATTATTATAAATGAGAGGGAATTTAGAAGAAAGATAAGCTAAGTTCAAAACAAAGTAAGGCTAAACTGACGACCAAGTGTGAAACAAAATGTGTAAACACATGTAAATTTTGAAAATGTATAATGAAATATCATAAAAATTGAGATATAAAATAATTAAATATTACACAAATAATGATGACGCTACATAACATCATTAACAAACCCCATCACAAAAAGGGGATAAATAGAAATTAATGTTTCACAAAAGAAGAAACCAAAACAATCAAATAAAAAATAACACTGGCAGATTAGCTGAGTTATCAATGAAAAAATATAAATGAGTCAAAACCAGCTACAATGTTAATTAAATATCAATGAGCATTAGAGTGATGACAAATAGAATCACTACCATATAGAATAAGCTCTTAAAACAATACAAAATGCCTATTAAATATCGCCACAAGCTTAAAACAAAGGAATCCTAATAAGTTATTGAAATGAAAGGTCATGAGTTGTATGAAAGAAAGAATAATTAATCCCAAAAGTGTTTTATTGTATTAATATTATGTGAGTCGGAAATGAACGACTATTATTATAATTATTATGAATATTATTATGTGATGATTTTATGTTGAGATACGTCCAACATATGTTATTGAGCAGATAGGCAAGGCCTCTGAACTCAAAATGTGTATAAATGGATAGCAGAGTAATAGAGCCACACGTGCCCTCTGACTATTACCAATTTATATGAAGGAGAGAGAAGAAAAATTTTAGGGAAATAGAACATAAAGGGGAATAATAAAAGAAAAAAAAATATACCAATTATTATATTATGAACCATGACTTAATAAAGAATGAATACAGAAGAAGTAGCGAGGGAGGAATTCCTGAATCATAACAACTTGATAAAATGAACTATATTGATGATTTCAGAAAAAATCTAATAATCTTTGTTTCGAAATAATCAATTTTGGTGGCGATGCATTATGTAACATGACATAAGGTAGCAAGAATTCAATGGTATTTAATTATAAAATAAACAGCAGAAAATAAGAGTGAAAGGCAAAAAACTTATGAACTTAAAGATCAATAACCCAATAAATGACAAATGACTATTAACCCGACAGACTTGACACAATAGATCGGATAGGAACCAAAAGAAAACCAAGAGACAGTGAAGAAGAAGTTTAAGTATAATCAAGTCATTCCAAAAAAGTGAACAGAATATTGTAAATTTAGTACTGAATTGATGTCTGTAGCATATGAGATGTAGCTAGGACAATAAGATTAATGAAGGGTAATAGTATCACATGTATCTTATTATTTAAAGAATGTAATAGTATAATATAATGTAGGGGGGTTAGAAGATAACCATACCCCAAACTAATTGTAGTAGTAATGGCCAAAGGCTATAAACAATACTTTGAGCCCAAAACAAAAGCAATATTAGAATGATGACCAAAAGTGATCAGTGTGATTTGGAGGTAAATAGTTATAAATGACCATAATCACACAGTGATGTAAAGTAATCAGACAACCATGATTAAGCGTGAATAAGCCCAAAAGTGTGTGTGTAAAACTAAATAAGTAGTGAAAGTGATAGGTATAAAATAATGAAACAAAGTGAGCAGGGTAGTAATGATAGAAACTTTCTAATGAAATAAAAGTGTAGTGAGAGTGTAGAACTAAATATTATGTAAGCTAACTATGTTAAACAGATAAACAATTTGTGATAAACTGTGCACTAGTAGGTAAGATTGAACTAATTGTACTATTGTTAATTTAGGTAATAAGATATCAAGATTATATATTAAGATAAGAGTTAAGGTATCAGAGTGTAGCAAATTAAGAAGGACTAACACTGTGTTAAAGTGAAGGGAATAGTAGATAGGACATAGCATACAAGGAACAGTTTGCCAATAGTATTATAAGAGTTTCTTTAAGTAAGTATTAAGGATTTTATTTGTGTTCAGAAAATCATAGCATAGAGTAAATTGTAGGATAAGCAGATAACAGCAATTAAAAGTTATTTCAGGGTAGAACCTGAAAAGAAATGTTTAATAGTAAGAATTAGAGTTAGGAATACTGATGTTTATCGTTTGTTTTGTTTGTAAATTATATTAGAGTTACCAGAAACGTTAGTAAGAAATGTTAAATGGTAGTAGAATGGAATCTAGGCTCTAAGCCAAACTGTTGAACATAAATTTATTAATTTAAGAACAAATAATAATCCAAAGGTAAGGCAGAACGTGCCAAATGATTAAACCATGTAAGTGGGTATTCATAGTACCAAAATATGTGGTTAACAACTAATTTTGAATAAATTATATGTAAGATATAAAATTGGGAAAATAGTAAAAATGTAATTAGCTATCTAAAAGTAGGCATGAGGGGTATCAAAATGTTCATCATAAAAATTTAGGAAGAATGGTACTAATGTGATGACCATAGATATTAGAACAAAGTAGTAATCTTCAGTTAAAGATATTTTGGTAAAAATTGACGAAAAAAGACGATAAATCTTAACAATAACCTGAGTTAATAACCAATGAAAAATTAGCATAATTTCTTAAGTAACCATAGCAACAAGAAAAATAACGCCAAAAAACCGTTAGATTTTCAGTAAGTCATTATTAACCAACGCCAGAGGGTGGACCGAGTAGCTCTCGTATTAACATTAAATTATTATTCTTCAAACAATTTCAAAACTATTTAAAACTAATAGAAGACAAGTACAACAGTACAGGGAATCCTGAAACGTAAATTTTATTTATAAAAATTAATTTAACAAACCGTAGTGATCCAAAGAAGACGAAGCGACGCCGCGACGAAGAAAGACGACACGGACACTATATGAAGATCAGTAGAACCTCCTAAAAGAAGAAGATGACACCAACTGAAGAATTACGAGGCCTGAAGTAGCAAAGAAAAGTGCCGAGACGAGGGAAATAGACGACAGGAATTATCCATAGAAGAAGACGACAGCCCAGGAGTTATCTATAGAAGAAGACGACAGCCCAGGAGTTATCTATCAAAGAAGACGACACCAGGATCTTCAGCAACAAGTAACTGATGAGTATAAACATTATCCCTTAAAGCGTATTCACAAATTTTGGTCTGAATTAATTATAACTATTTCAAAATCACTGATCACTATTCCGAGTCAAAATAAATGCTGATTTAAATTCACTATTTAACTATAACAAATTAACGATTATTAA
The DNA here is from genome assembly GCA_034769895.1 of Magicicada septendecula. NCBI lineage: Eukaryota > Metazoa > Arthropoda > Insecta > Hemiptera > Cicadidae > Magicicada > Magicicada septendecula. The sequence continues at coordinate 1,246,385,930 of CM068367.1, forward strand.
GAAAGTAAATTATGATAAATAATTAACGAATCTTCTAATAACGAACTTCTGGCAAATGAACATAACCAAAAATTGCTTCACAAATTTTCATTGGTGATTACTTAGTCAAATGTAAAGAGATATCGATTTATTTATGTAATTAGTTGTAAGAATTACTATAACTTTGTGTGTGTTAGCAGTAAACATATATTTCTGTAGCCAAAAGGACTTTACACCCCTGAGAAAAGACGATAATTTTTTACTGTAAACTAGAGTAACTGATGACTGTATACAACTGAGCTGAGCGTACCAACTACGCAATTGTAATAGCCGGTGCCGAAAACGAATTTTGATGTATAATAAACCAAGTGAAATATTCTAAAGGATTAATAAATGTTCTCAATCTGCAATGCTGTATGTTTGATTCCGTTAATTTAGAATTACGACTAGTAATTATTGAAGTGAAGGCGTTAAAGCGAGACGCAAGCTGGGTAATACTGCAGAGAGCTGTATGCCAATCAGGTGGCGAGGCGGCAACGTTTGCTACGTTTGAATGCGGCAGAGCAGAATACGGTTTACCCGTACACGACCGAGAGCATACATTTTGACACGTTTAACAACATTTTAAACTTTTATTAAATTTTTACAACCCACAAAGAACCTTTTTATTACACTATTAATATAATTTATAAATCTCAGGGTCGATTCTCTTCTCTTTGTTTATATTATTTTTAGGTTCTTTTGGCTGATATGAAGGTTCAGTAATTATAAAGAAAAAACAAGTATAGAAAGTACATTACATTACAAACAATAATAATAATGAATAATATAAATTGAGTATTAATTATAATAATATATATATACTTTACACAATGTTTATCAGTTCAGTTTGGTTTCACACAGCCTCCTGGTCACAGTGATGAAAAATTCCAATGTTAGTTTGTTTATGTTGTCAAATGACGGAATCCACTTCTTTTGGTGTTCAATAAATGTTAACTCTTGTCACTTTCGTGGTCCGAAGCCTTCTGTTGGAATATTGTGATTGAAGTCCAGTGTCTTGATATTAATTCAATCCAAGTGTAGTTGTTCTTCTGTTTTTGTGTAATCAGTAAGATTTAAAGGCTGGTTTGTTTATGATATTTCTTTATATGCTCCAATTTTATATTCTGTTATAGTTTGATATAAGGTTTTTTACTTTCTATTATATTATTTTTTAATAATATTCATATGTTTATTGTATAAATATTTAGCTTGTTTTCAAAACTTACACTCAACTCTCCTTCTTGGCTTATTATTTTTTAATAATCATCAACAACATTCTTTTTCTCTCTTTTGGTTTCCTGGATACACATAAATACTCTGGTCATATCTGTTCAAATTGAGATTTAGTTGTCACAGGATATTATTTTTATATAATACATTATTTTACCTTCTACATATAAGTTGCTTTTTAGTTATTACATCATAATACTTAATACAATTTACATATTATTTTATCTGACAAAACTATGAACAATTTTAATACCAAATATTATAGTTATTTGTAATTTGACAAATATTTTTGAATAATTTATTACTAGGCCTATGTTGACTGGTTATATTTTTATATTGGAAGAGTCATAATCGATCCTGCTTACACTTGTTTTATATTAATTAAATTTTTTTTAAATATAAACAAACTATTAATTAACAATTATATTTTAATTACTATAATTCCCTTTAGGGCTTAACTGAATGCACACTTTTAAACCATTGTCTGTGTGATTAATATCTATTAAATTTATATAACTCAAACACTAATAAAAAAAAAACTAAATGTTAATGTCAGTATCATCTGCTACTATGGATTAGTAATTCATTTCATTAAATAATTGTTTCTAATTACTATCCACTCACAGTTATTCTTAATTGAATACCAATGTATCTCACATCTCTTACCAATTAATTACACTTGTTTTATATTACATTTGTAGCACATCTTAATTATATTTTACATTTACTTCTAAATTTGTATTGTACTTTATATGACTTTCTATTTGATTCATTCATTATTAATTAAATTTATTATCATTATTTATTTGTTTATGGACTACTCCAAATCTAACTGTGTACTGTCTATATAGTATATTAATCTGTCATAGTAATGTCTGTTGTAGGACTTTTGGTTTTTAAATAGGTTCACACTTTCGTTTATTACTGTTTCTTCTTTCAAATTACTTTGATTTTGATTTGTTTATATAAATTGTTGTTATTGCTTGCTGATGTCTTCAATATTTGAGGTGTATGATATTATGGTATTAATATTGCTTGGTGATAAGATTGATATTTATTAAACAAATTCTTCATTATTATAGGCAGATTGAAACCTACTTTTCCTATCAATACCAATTATTTTCTTCTTTATCTCTGGAGTTTGTTTATTTGTATTGGTGGCTTTAACGAATTGTAATTCTTGAGTTTTCTCTTGGTTCATTGTGTATTCTATTTATATATTCCATTCTTTTATTCACATTGATTCCATACTAATGTTAAATGATTCCCTATATATTAATATGGTATTATGAATGAATATCGGCGTTGAGTGGCCCTTTTACGTCCAATTGCTCATCCGAACATTCACATACTTGGTACAGTTCACTTTGGCTGCTGCCCATAAAATAATTCTAGAGTGGTGCCTTAGCTTTCTACACTCTATAAATAAAATAATTATAAATCTTATCATTATACACATCATTGGAATCTTTTATCTTCTGAATATTTTTTCTTATTCTACATTGTCTTCCAATAACTCCATTTATTTATTATATTCAATATTACTGTTGGTATATTTCTTAAGTAGATTTCTTTCTCTTTTATATAACTTCACTTCAGAGTTCAATGATTTATTAGCCTTAATGTCATTCACCTTTGTTATTCAGTACCTCTTGTAATATAGTAGTTTTAATTATCCTTCTATTATTCTATCTGTTTTTATACTGCAACTCTTCTTCAGCAAGTTCATTTTTTAATTAGTTTATTAAATTTCTCTTACGCTTTTGTCATTAATATTGTGCTCCATTATTATTATATATTACTATATATATTATTTATGCTTGATTTAAATAGATGCGCTTATTTCTTTTAGAATTTTGGTGTCGTTACAATGTAAAAAATACAGTAAATAGGGCATTTTGAGATGGAAAACATCGTAAAAGTATCATATTTGGTATTAAATCACGTAGAATTAACTAGAGAAAGAGATTATGTGTTAGGTATTTAATAAAAATAAATAATAGTAATAATGTATTCAATCATATAATGTAAAAATCAGTTATGTAAGCGGAAATGCTAGAAATTTAAAACAATGTCTTTTTAATATTAAATTGGCTAAGACGTTTTGGATGAAGAAGAACATATAACAGTTGATTGTTATACGTTGAACAGGACACATCTAAGCCAGTTCTCGCAAAATATTCACATATAGCGAAGGAGTAACATGGCGAGAGTTTAACCAAGTCGAATAATTTTGAAATCGCGAATTTTGGAAAAAACTTACACAACCACTAAATTCAGTGAATAAACCAGTACAACTATTGAATTAAACTAATACTGAACAGAAAAAAGTGATTTAACTATTAAAACACATAAAAACGATAATTCTGAATAGTGAGACGAAACCTGCCATTATCAACCTTATGGCATAAAGTGAATTAAAAACATTATCCAACACAATTTATCGAGGCGAATCACTGAACACTGATCCAGGACAACTACACTATCACCAGAGAATTTAACCACCATTGCTGAGACGAGGAAAACTTGGAAAGGCGACATTTATTTGAAGAGAATTCCTTGACATGCAGCCTTCGACAATATATACAGCACGAAGCAGCCATTTTGAAATCCCATGATCCTCTGCAACCCACCGATAGCTTCGTTATCACAACGTTTGGTTCGAACAACTTACTTTACTAAACATTATATATTAAATCAAATCTTTGTATTTTTAGATAATTAAGCTTGTAATTGTAAGTGTTATACTTTCCAGACTTTGCCCTTTCTCTGACTATTCTAACATAACAGTTTAAAGAACCTGTGAATTAATCTTAATAATTTATATAAAAATAATCGTTCGCCCTGAGAGAATGAATCGATATTTTAACAGTTGAATAATCGATTTACAATCGATCCATAATTAATTTGTTAATAAAACTTGGAATTCTGCAAAAGTGATTTCTATTTATTTCTAAAACATATAAATAGAATAAAATAGGATAATATTTAAATCACGGACTACACGAAAATCGGCAATTACCAAAGTGGAAGAAGCATACACTCAGAAGAAGAAGAACCGCAAATCGATTAGTACAGGAAACAATCCTATCAACGCAGAACCTAATTCTAATTACACGAAGTAATATACTTTGACAAAAACAATTTCAATAGAATTAAATTTACACCACAACAGTTTAAAATAATTAATCCAAAAACAATTAAAACATAAAACATAAATTTACAAAAATAAACAAAATATTTTATTTTGTTTGGGACATAAAATAAATACGAGCAGAAGTTTGCATAATATTACACTGTACAAGTGATTATAAACTGTATTTGTGATAAAATAAAGCCGGTGATCAGTAACTTGATTGGTGTCAGTAATTTTCTTTTCCACTGTACCATACGAAGGAGTTAGACTGTCGTAACAGTGGTGTCAGAAGTGGAACAGAACCGTTAACAGTGGAAACACAGGACACTTCGTAGCAGAGTGGTGTTAGTAGTAGTTGATCAAAAAAGAATGGATACCAGTCATATGACAGAATCATTCAAAGTAGTGCTACTGCACGTCGTGGAACGACGCCGACAGGAGGCAGAAGAAGCAGAGACAAGACGCTGACAAGAGACAGCACAAGCAGAAGAACGACAAGTTGCTGAAGACGAAGTTATGCAAGCGGTTGTTGACGAGAACCAATCAGACTTGGACCAGCTAAAGACGTATAGGTCATCAGAACATGACGCAAAGGAAGTGATTCCAGAAAAACTAGCGGTTGAGCGGGAGACTCGTATTCCTGGGAACTTGATGTTCGGATCAAATGAGACTGAACTCGAAAAGCCGGAGAATTATTCTTCACAAGTAGACCAATTGCCTAGGTTGTCTGGCCAAGTATTACTTCAGAGATTCTTTGCCAGTTCGGGACGAACAGGCTTAAGGAGGGGGAAGTGTTTCGCAACGGAACATTCTCGAACAATGGAGTGCGTTGTTCTATTTTTTCTCTGCTATCCCAGCAGACCCCAGCTGTAATGTTTGTGTGAATACATATTGCTGCTTTGTGATGAAAGACAATTACGTGGCACTTATCATGCGTGAACTATCGAGGGTATTCCAAACCGCTGCCGTCGGGCACTGTGTTCAAGGCCAGACAGTGACACTGTTTTGAGAGCGCCTTTTTAACATGTCATCGAAAAAGTGATAAATTATTCTGGCATCTGAGCAGGGTATAAATATAAGCATCCAACAACGGCCAGTTCAGTTTGAGTGGCGATTTATTCAAATGAGGTTTGAAGTATTGTGGCGAAGTGTTATAATTGTGCGGGACTCTATTAATGACATTATTATTGTGTGCGGACAAATTTTTCTCGGTTACTGTACAAGTGATTATAAACTGTATTTGTGATAAATTAAAGCTGGTGATTAGTAACTTGATTGGTGTCTGTAATTTTGTTTTCCACTGTACCATACGATGGTCAGTTATACCTTCCTAACAATATTTAGTCACTGCCATATTTCTTGATTATTTCGCTCTGTGCGTTGTTCATTATTTTGGTCAGTTTCTCTGACGATTACTTTAGGGTTATAAAATAATACACAAAACTGATCAAAGAAACTGAACTCGTTGACCCACGCTTCAACACTTATACTATCTTCTTGATGTCTCACTGACTTGGAGCATAAATTACATGCTTCCTTAGGCTTATAAAATAATATACAAGGCTGATCAAAGGAATTGACCTCATTGACCCATGCTTCAACAATTTTACCATATTCTTGATGTCTCATTGGCTTTGGCATAAATTATATGCATACTCATAAATTATATGCGTCCTCGATGCTGTACAGGTCTTGCTATCTTAATAAATGGATATTTCTAATTTTCAGCCTGTCATGGATTCGCATATTTTATTATGTACTGCTTGAAGTGGTATTTGATTTGCAACATACACTTTTTCTTTCACTGTCTGTAAGACTTAAATGCCCTAGGTCACTTAGATGACCTAAACGAGATAACACACATGTAATCTTGCAGGTACCATCTTAGTTATCAGTGATGCAAATCCTTGCAAGACAGACAACATTGATTTTGTTATTTTCCTGTAATTTTAAGTGCCGACTAACTTTACTTTCAGAAACAATTTGCTCAGATCTATAGCATGTATAATAATGTCTCTGTGTTATCGGTAGTGTTATCGGAAACACTTTTTAACGTATCTTGAAAGCGTTTCCTTTTCTATATCTTGTTTCCATTCCAAAAAACTTTTGAATGAATTAAATTCTTTAATCTCAGACTTCACTCGTACAATACAAAGTGTTCAAGTAAGGCTTGTTCCTTTGCTGCAGCAAAAACATATAAGGGGCACTTAACTTTATTTGGTGCTGATACCCATGCACCATGGGATTCACGTTTATGATACGTCAATATGTAGGCCTATCCATGCATAAACTGTTTATCATAGATGTTACAGGTGACATGTACGTGACTTCAGGATGCTAAAACCTGCACTTTACTGTTTATTTTTTCTGGATGTAGGCCAGATTTTGGCTAAGATTCTCTAAATTTTTGCAATGTTTACTGCCCTCCGAACATAAGTATTATTTAAGCTCACTCATTTTAATAAACCAAAAATTAAAAAATATAAAAAGCTATGTTATGAATACAAATAAATTAACAAATTTATATCACATAAGAAACTGTCGATGAACAAAGGCACAGATAATTCAAATGAAATAAAAAGTTATATTATTGGAAACAAACTATAGAGACAGTTTTATTTAATAGTCACAGTCATATTAAAGAATAAAATTATAATTAACAGATGGTTGTCACACACTGTTAATTAACAAATGCACAGATACCACAGCTATCAGAAAGTTCCCGGACTAGGTCTAATAAATTCTTTTTGCTTACCTAGGCCATTAATGGCTCCCATCTCCTTCAAAGTAGTCTCCCTGCGAATTGATACAACGAATCCAGCATTGTTTCCATGCCTGGAAAGTGTCAAAAAAAGTCTTTTGCTGAAGGCTGTCAAGCACCTCCTGCGTGATCTTAATGTCTTCTACAGTGTCAAAACGGTGACCTTTCATTCCCAATTTTTATTTTCGGGAACAGAGAAAAATCACGGGGCTAAATCTGGTGAATATGGAGGGTGTGGGACGGTGGCCATATTGTTTTTGGTCAAAAACTCTGTTGTTTTCAGTGAAGCATGAGCAGGTGCATTGTCGTGATGCAACAGCCAGTTTTGGTCTTCCCACAATTTGGGCCTTTTTCGTCGTACATTTTGTCTCAGCCGCCTCAAAACGTCACAATAAAAATCTGAGTTCACTGTAACACCAGCTGGCACGAACTCGCGATGGACAATGCCTTTGATGTCGAAAAACACAATGAGCATGGTTTTTGTTGCACTTCTGACCTGCCGTGCTTTTTTTGGTCTCGGTGATTGTGGACTTTTCCACTGTGACGACTGCTGTTTTCTTTCTGGATCATAACCATAAAACCAGCTTTCATCACCGGTTATGAGATGAAGGTAGGGTCATTTTCAGACGTTTCTCTGAGTTCACTGCACACATCAACACGGCGCTGTTTCTGATCCACAGACAAAAGCCGAGGGACGAATTTCGCAGCAACACGATGCATGCCTAAATTTTCAGTTAGAATTTCTTGACAGCTTCCATAGCTTATTCCGGCACTTGTACACAACTCATGGATTGTTTGACGACGGTCTTCGTGAATGAGTTGTCGAATTTTTTCAACATTTTCATCCGTTTTGCTCGTGGAAGGTCGTCCTGAACGGTGATCATCTTCAAGTGACATTCTGCCGGCCTTGAAACGAGCGTACCACTCAAAAACCTGTGTTCTGTGTAGGGAATGTTCTTCAAAAGCTTCTCAAAGCATTGCAAAAGTTTCAGTAGGCGATTTACCAAGTTTAAAACAAAACTTAATGCACGCGCATTGCTCGAATTTATCAGCCATCATAAAATTAGCAAATGAACGTTAACACACGATTACAAACCGCAACGCGTAGACCGAACACAACCTCACAATACAACGAAACTCGGAAGACTGACTCATTACGTATTACGGAATCGGACACTGGGACGCCAGGTTGTACAGTCACGTCCAACAGCCGTGCCAAGTACAGTCCGGGAACTTTCTGATAGCACCTCGTATTTAAAATGAAGCAGTAAATTCATATTTTAAAAATGAACTACTGCCACGTTTTACGAAACAGGCTGGAGTAACTACTATAATTATCAAACAAATTATCAACACACTATTAGTTAACACACACATTACATAGTGTGTTCTACTATACATTTCCCGTACTATACTATCCGCATTCCTAGCATTTCCTAGATTTCATACCTGCTCCTAGCATTGGATATTCATGCCTCACTCAGCTCTACAAAGAGTTACGGAAATAAACAAAGTAATCAATGTGCGTCAGGGGCTAAGGTCTAGTGTGAGGAACAGCTGCAACCAGTTCCAAAAAAATTTGGAATTTTCATAGTAACCGTATTACAGTTGATATAGTATATATATTACACATTAGATGTTGCATAACCAGAAATGTCGCTGCCCAAATTGAAGGCTGCTGATTCCATCATTGTGTGGACTACAAACTTTTAAGTAGTTTAATATTCATATTACTATTACTACAGCAAATAATTAATTAGAATGGTGTAATCATGTGCTGCATTTAATTGTATGAATGGATGTGGTTACAAGAAATAGAAAGGAAGAAAAATTAACATGTCACAGTTATATTCCTACATTGAAAATTAAAATATTTGGCTAATGCTACAATACTCTTTGTTTTAGAAAAATAATGGATTTAAGTGCATTTTGTGGCTACAGATGATATTTATTTATCAGTTTTCAAATTCATTTAACGATTTATTTCTACATTATATTTCTGAGGATGATAGTAATTTAAAACTGTCAAAACATCAGGGGTTCTTTGGGCGCTAAGGCACGCGCCTGAATTCTGCATGATGTGAACAGAAAATAAGAAAAGTGAGAATCATGTTTTCAGAAGGCAACTGCTTTTGAAAGATGCATACCAAAAAATGACTGGATCTGTGGCTGTGACGTTCAGAAATCTTTGTTCTGTTTTCCGTGTATTTTATTTTCTCCCAGACAGTGTGGACTGTATAAGGGGTTAATGATTAAAACATCTTACAGAAAAAATTAAAAAGCATGAAATATCCATCAACCACATGAATATTGTTGTTGATTTTTCTTTGTTAGGCAAAGTAAACATACTGTATAGTCTGGATTCGCAATTTAGGCAAAATATTGAAAAGCACAATATTCAAGTCAACAAAAACAGACATATTTTAAAAGGACTGATTTTGTGTGTCAAATTCTGTAGTCTTTTTGAGTTGCCTTTGAGAGGTCATGATGAATCAGCATCGTCTACAAATCCGGGGGTATACAAATGTTTAATTAATTTTACTGAGGAGCTGGATTCTCCAATAAAAGACCAATTAGAATCGGCTACTGTATTCAAAGGTACATCAAATACAGAATGGTATATTGGACTATTAGTTTAGTGTCTGCTGGGAAGGAATAGAAAAGGAGATACAAGCTTCTAAATTTGTGGCAATCGAATGTGACGAGACAACTGATGTGACAAACCACTGTCAAATGGTATTAGTGTTTAGGTATGTGTTTAAGGGGTCAGTATAAGAAAGGTTATGGGAATTTCTCAGTCCTGAAGGTAAATGTGCAGAAACGTTAGCAAAGTGCATAATGGACAACATCAGTCCTCTTCTGCACATCAAAGGAAATAGCTCATACTTATGATGGCGCTAATGTTATGTGTGGTTCTATTAGAGGTGTACAGGCAAAACTTAGAGAAGTGTATCCGTTCGCACATATTGTACACTGTTACACTCATCAACTTAATTTGCTATTAGAAAAAGCAACAAGTGTAAACAACAAAGTTAGAGTTTTTTCTCAAATCTGTCTGCCATTTCAGCATTTTTTCACACTCATCTCTACTAATGGACGTTTTGGAGGAAGTAGTACAAGCCAGATTACCCAGAGTTTCCATTACAAGATGGAATTACAACATTCGTACAGTCAACGTTGTGTACGAAAACCGATGTAACTTGGAAGAAAGTTTCTAAGTTCTTGAAGAAAAAATGTACAAACAAACTCACAGGTAATGAGGCAAGTAGTCACAGAAGGCTCTTCAGCCCCAAAATTTCCATGTTCTTGTTAACTTTTTTCAATAGAATTCTACCCCATGTGGACGTACCAACAATTACAGAGTAGGAAAAAAGACAGTGTAATGTGGCAAAGCAACACTGGAATGTTTGAAAATGAGATACAGAAAGAGAGGGAGAAAATAAATGAAAAGTTCCCTGAGAACCAAGAAAAAGGAACAATAATGTTGGATGTAGCACTAGAATAGGGGGTGCAAAAGAAGTATGTGACATTATTATAACTCACGTAAAAGATAGATTTACTTCCACAGGTCACCTAGAAGCAGCTTCATTGATGCCCAATGACTTATTTCCACTTTTCTCTACAAACGTTTCAGAAGTAAAATTCAAGCGAGTCATTTAGCATTACCCTTTCTTACAAGAAAACAAACATTGGAGTGAACTGGAACTATTATTCAGATGGCATGATTTTAATCTTAAAGGCACAATAAAACTTCTTAACTTTATAGAAGAAAACAATCTTACATCAGTTTTCAAGGAAGAGTTGAAACTTCTGAAAATTATCATAACTACCCTCATGATAACTGCTGAGCCTGAGCACTGCTTTTTGACTCTGAAAAGACAACACTTTCTTGAGAAATACAATACAAAATGATAGACCGAATGCCCTTGTAACGTTATCTATCAACAAGGAACTTGTTAAAGAAATGAAGGACTTTGATGATAGAGTGCTAGAAAAGTTCGTTAATTTAAAGAAAAGGAGAACAGACTTTGAATATAAATAAATGGTCTGTTTAAAGTATAGGTATCATAAAAATAATATAATGTAAATATAGTGTATTACTTTTTGTGTGGAAAGAGTACAGACATTTTTGTGGACACTTTCGGCAGTTTGTGGTTATGTTTACTAATAAAACTACTGACTCTCTACAACTCACAATATTGTTGTTCAAATTTTTAAATAATCTTTGCATGCTGCACATGTTACTGTTCTTATTTTATTAATGAATTATGTGTCCAAATATTGGCAACATTTCTATTGTGCGTTAAATTCAATATTGATAAGTAATTAAGAAGCCTAAAGGCTGTGCCCTCCAGCCCCTTAAGTCACGAGCTGCCACTGCGAAACAGTAAAAACAATCAATATTTTTATATTTTGTTTATAAAAATATAAAATATTTATTATATTTATTCCAATAAAACAATGCAGCAAGAGTCATTTTAATATGCGAAGACGCTATTACACACTTTATGACGTTATAGAGATGTTTTAAATAGATTTTGTTCAAATTTTTGTATAACAGCTGTAAGTTTTGAAATAAGAGTTGGATAATTATGTTATATGTCAAAATGGCCAAAAATGTATTCTCTGTCATATCAAGTGCAAATTTGGTGCACGTATTATTTGTGTTTTCCTGAATAACTCCTAAAATAATTAACGTATCGGAATGAAACTTGGACAGTGTATGTCATAAATAGTGCTAAATTTTTTGTTTGTCATAAACTCAAAACATATAATTTTACTATGCATTTTTTAACTGAATTCACTTTTCTATAGAAGCCTTATCTGCAAAAAAGTCATAAAACTTTTAGATAAAATCTATACAAGATTTTGAAAATTCTGGCAGTCTTACATGTTGTCTAGCTATCAAGGTAGAAATCTATTACGTGTTCTAGATTTCATCCAATCAGGAGCTCCAATTTTCATCTGGGTTCGTCTCTGGTCTAATGAACATCAGTCAGTTCTCGTCTCCAACTCGTCCTAATAAGACGTACTCTCTGTGCGAGTTTTTTGTGACAGTACACGTTTTCTATAAGGGTGACACAATCCAATATCCTAGCTATGAGATGAGTATGCTAGATCAAGGGGTTATTAGAACGCAGAGCTGTTATTTGAATATCAAATAGTGCTAAATTGCAGTATTCAAGATTTCCACTTAGGGCAGTTGTATTCATTCGGAGTACACCTGTATGAACACGTTGACACATTAAGATTGCCAGAACGGTATGTTAAACACACTGCTTTAAATAATAACTAATTAACCCACACTTATCGAACCTGAGATTTGTAAATAAAAACCATATCGGGCAGATAAACGGAGTGCGTGAGAGAATCGCGGGTGTCAGCGCGTCAGTGGAGCCAGTGGACAACGTGAATCCAGCAGCCTACAACTCTATGACGTGAATGAATTCTTCAGCCAAGTAAAATAAACATTTATTAATAATTAAAGACAATATACTTTAATAAATAATTTGTGTAAAAGAATTTACAGGTAAGATTTAAATTTGTTTTAGTTTAACAAATGCCTACCTCCAGATAAGAGACTCTGTTATATATTATTAGTTGTAATACACGTCTATGCATCCTCAATTTGTTTCATTGCATAGATAGTTTTGGCGCCCACATGGGCACGAATAAATGTATGTTGTATAATTTGTAATATTTTGAGTCTGATTAAATTGAACTGTTATAACTTGTGTCATAACAGAGAGTCTATACTATGTATATTTGAGTATTCTCTGAGACTATATTAAATTTAGAACTGTATAATATTTACTAGGGTAGTTATCTGGAGTTGAATATTTGAATTTGTATGTACATGTTAGATTAAGTATTTGTGGATATTGAATTTATTTGATATCTGACAACTACAGTGCACTACAGAAATATACAGGGACGTAATATACAGTAAATAAAATAATATAAGAATAAGTGTTTTTGTGCGTAAGTCAATAAGATAAACTTTGTTTTGGGTAGTTAGCTTTAGCGCGAAAATGGCAAAACAACCATAAGAATCAGCTGATTTTGATTTACAATCAACACTCGCTGCGATATTAACTAGTATACAATCTGTGCTCAAAGAAAATAATAAAAACATTCAAGTGATATGCGATGACACCATAGGCGGCTTTTGGTCGTAAATTTTGGGGGGAGCTAGACTTTAGGTAAAGAAGAATTTTAAAAAGAGGCCCCATAGAACAGTTTCTAAAAATATGGTCCTTAAAACCAAGATTTTTTTACCATCAAAGATTTTCGCTCTTTAGGAAAATGTACTAATTAACATAAAATTTAAAAAATCGTTAAAATATTTAAAATTTATGGAAAGATCTTAGATGTTCTTAAATATTCATAGTATATGTGCACAACGTTTACAAACATTTTTAAAATTTGTTCATTTTGTTAAGTAGTTCAGCTGGCAAATGATTAGTTTTTAAAAAAATTTTATTAACGATTTTCAAATATAATTGGCTGCTTCTTCTCATACTTTTTGAAGATGAAAATTTGAAACCTCTTATCAGAAATATCTGGCTGATAGTACAATTTATATCAGATTCAGTTAAATCAAACAAATCTTTATAGGCGAGATTATTCGTAACCGTCCGATAAATATTTTAAGAAAAAAAAAGTAAAATATAATTTTAGGGATTTTTTAAACACAAATTATGTGTGATAATTCTTTTATGTAAATTGTTGTATTTATTATATAAGTAAGTTTTATAAATAAGCATAAATTTAAAAAAAAAAATGAGTGTTCGCTCAAAAAAGGGAGGTAATAATTCTTTGAATTAATTTTAAAGATTGAAGGTTCAGAGAGATTCTTAAATAATTCTGCACTAAATTTTATACTGAACCCAAGTCGAATCAACAGAAATTATCAAAATATCTTCTAATTTTATTTTATAGTAACGTATCAAAAATAGATTTAAAGTGTTAATAATCCGTAAATGAAACGTCACCACTGTTTAATTTATATAGACTGTTTTCAAAAATAATGGAACTAATGCTATAAATAGAAATAGAAATACAATTTTTTTGTAGTGCCTAATGTACTTAAAACTCGTGTAAATAACAGTCACTCAAATATTATATTTTTTTCAAAGTCACAAAATATTTTCTACGATTAACTAATATAAAATATTTATTCGTGAACTAAAAACACCAAAATGTCTGCAATAACGCTTATACTTGAAGACTCGTTTTCACTCGATTCGCTTCCAAGAACTGACTCGTTGGGGCAGAAGGTGTTGACTAAAATTCGGCGTTCGAAATTCTGTTTTGACGTTCTCGTTTTATATGGTTTTTCTCACACATTCTGATTGTTTTAATAAGACCAATACTTATAATATTTTAAATTAGATAATTATCATATTCTTAACTTTTATGTTGAAATAATTGCACTTGGAACTATTAGATGAATTAGACCCAATTTCCAGTTTCTCAAACTGTAGCATATAAATCATTGCGCAAGTTACATAAACTAACCTCAAAACAGTTAAAACATAGCACCTATCCAAAGCTACAAGAAACTGTATACTGCGCGTAAGTGTTGCAAGTTTAAGAAACAAGTCGCAAACCGTCTTCTATCAGATAGCACGGATAGTGCTGCTACCTTTCGCAACGCTTCAGTCGGAAGCGAACTTCTAAAATAAAAACAAAGGGGGCGCCAGCCTAAAATATCACCTAACAAGTGAATATCGTACTTTTTGCTTACTAATAGCAATAGCTATTATAATAACAAAAAAGTTTGTTTAAGTATCTTTATTTTAGTTTTATAAAGATCACATTTTTCTTGAAAAAATTTGAAATTTTTTATTTTATTATATTTTTCGTTGAGCAAGTTATTAAATTTTAAAAACAGAAGGCTGGATTTTTGGGGGGGTAAGCCCCCCCAAGTCCACCCCTTTAGCCGCCTATGGACGACACTAAACATTTACAAGATAATACCAATTTCCTTCGTGAGGATAACAGTAAATAAAATAAAAATATCCATGATGAGAATAAAAAAACATTCGCTGCGGTGCACGAGCAGAGTAAACAAAATAAAGCTATAATTGAATCGGCAAAAAAAGAAATTACCGATAAGGTAAAATTGATTCGTGCAAATTTTGAAACCACGCTAGAGATCAGTAACTCACGGATAAGCGAATACGAAACTAGAGTGCTGTTGGTGAAAGAACGGGTTCAAACTCAGACAGCCGCAATAAGCAAATTTATAAATAGTCAAGAACAAACATTAGACTATTATTTGACTATTTAGAACAGCAAATGAATAGGATACAGCAAACTACAACACCCACAAACTAAATTACATATGTGTGTAAGACCATTGACGATATGAACACCCAGATAAAATTTTATGGGAACAAAAGTGAAAATCCCATACAGTTTCTAAAGCAGTGTGAGCGTAATATGGAATCTCAGCAATTATTCCAGCAACAATCTCAGTGAAGTTGATAAAATAAATTGGGTAGTACATTTTTCTGGGTAGCTGCAGAGTGGATAAACCATTATATAGGATAAAGTAACCTTGTACCATGATCTAGTAGATCATTTTAACGAGGAAATCCAGCGTAAGGTATGTGTGTAGCTGGAGTTCGGTAAGTATGTACCGAGTAAAGGTACAAAGGAGAAATACCTTATTCAACTAGTAGCTAAGACAAAACACCTAGAACCCGAGATGTCGGAAGCAAAAATTGTCAACAAGCTGGCCCATCACTTTAGTAGAGGTATTCAAGTAGCTGTGATTACACAGGGCATTAAAACATTAGAAGAACTGCTATTACTGCTTACAAAATGGGAAAATGTTGATGGTAATGTTGAAAGTTACAATACACTGCAACGATACAGCCATAGCTGTATTAGGCATTAATTTAAATAAATGTAAATTTTGTATAATTTGTATAAGTTACGGGTAAATGGACAGGTCTGAGATTGCAGAAATATTTCATTGTTAGATTAGGGTAGCAATTAACCTGTTACGACACGCAGTGAACACCTGCTCAATTGTATGTGTGTTACACGTGTATCTTGTGTGTGTGAGTGAAGCAGGCATAGACAGGAAACTCAGCAACTCGCCCCAAGTAATTAATAAAATAATTGTTTTAATTCACTGTGAGAAAACTAATTAATGTATGATCAAACCAAAGGCACCAAAGTGTGGGTAAAAATTATAGTTATCTCCAGTGAAAAGATGACGTTAATAGAACACGTTATGCGAAGACAGTGCAAAATAAACGTGCTAAAAAATACGCAAATTACCCTAAGACGCTCAAATTAATATAGTGAGTGATTAATCGAAGTAGCTACGATTTGTGCTATCTCGATTCTGTGCAAAACAGTGCTATTTGCTAATAATTGCAAATAGATGAAAAGGTTCGGTAGTGGGGGCTGTCACGAGATACGCAGGTATCGACAGGATGATTTTGGAGCCGACAAGCGCGGAATCTCGAGAGGGTATAAATTAAGGGTTCGACCAAAAACCCTTCTCTTCATTTCAAGACTCAGTTGCAGCCCGACATGCTGTCCGTCGGCAAAACAGTTTATTTTTATCCTATTACAAGTCGCAGTAACAAACGAAATGACGTTTATTAAAGTCACAAGATTACAGGAAAAGTAAATACAGCAATAGTTAGTCTATCAAGAGTATATCCAGGAAATATGCTGTGGATCGACGCTGGACTCTAAACGTATCCAGGGAAGCTGCTGTAGATCGACGCTGGACCCTAGACGTATCCAGGACCACGCCAGGACAAGAGGAATGGAAAATTAACTCTAGACAACGCTGGAACCCCGGACAACAGTCATAAGATCATCAGAAATTGAGGTGACATGCTTAATGCATTTTAAATGATTCATAAAAACAAAAGAGCTCATAAAGATGATTTCAAAAGACAGTAAATTGAAACAAAGGAAGTTTATATTTAGTAATAATGTTAAAATGTAAATAAATGTTTAGTCGTAAGAATGAGCGATTGCATATACATAAAAGCAGTAATAAATGAAAGAGAATTTAAAGTAAAGAGAGTAGAGTTTATTATCAAAATAAATAGTAAAGTAATTAGATATTTGAAGTATAGAAAGATTAATTTAAAGTTGAATATTAAAACAAAAGCCAGTCTACAAGAAATTAATATAAAGTTAAATTGAAGTCAAAACATTGGTATAGACTGAGCTAGTAGAGGTCAGATCTGAGATAAGACAATTTATTTCAATAAAGAATATTTTAATTTTATAATAAATTAATAAAAATTATTTAACATGTTTAGATATAAAGATTTTTTTAAATATGTGTAATATTGCATATCGTAAGATATAAACATTAAATAATGAGCAATATCGTGACCGACAAATTAATGTTTATGAATAATTTTAATAGTGAAAAAATAATAAATATGAGTTTTTAATACTGATAATAGAAATACTCTATTATATTTATACCTGAACCCCAAATACACGTACATGTTGTTAGTAATGTTATATAAAGTGTACGAGTTCAATTAATGTACCAATTAAATTGCACAGAATATATAACTTGTAACATTTTTTGTCGCCCTTGACGTGTGGCACGACACGCTTACATTTAATAACATTGTATCGTTGTATAAAAAATGGCGCTCCAAGATCGTGGGGCTCCACAAATTTAAATTATATAATAAATTTGTTGTATAAAAATGGCTCCCAAAGAACGTGGGGCTATACAAATTAAATTACATATAAATTTGTATATACATATTGTTGTAACACAAACCTATACACTCCGAAAACCCAACAACATACTGACGATAAAAATAAACACTGGAAAAGAACAGATTGGGAACAAAATTCGTCAATATTCTGTAAACATAAAGTCGCGTCCATTAATCTTTAAAATAGGTTAGATACCAGTTATTCCTTCATGCAACTTACTTTGGTCGCTAGGCACGACGCGTTTCAGGATCAAGGTCCCATCTTCAGGTGATCACTCGGGTCTAGCTCGTCAGTTCATAAAAACACACACATAAAAAACACTGAATTCAAACACTCATACTGCGTGAGAGGGGACGATGCGCATCATCGAGAAAGTAAACGTGCACTCAAGTAAGTTTGTGAGTGCACGTTTACTTTCTCGACGATGCGCATCGTCCCCTCTCGCGCAGTATGAGTGTTTGAATTGTGTTTTTTTATGTGTGTGTTATTAAGAACTGACGAGCTCGGCCCAAGTGAACATCGCCTGAAGATGGGACCTTGATCCTGAAACGCGTCATGCCTAGCGACCAAAGTAAGTTGCATGAAGGAATAACAGGTATCTAACCTATTTTAAAGATTAACCATTGCAACTTGGTGACTATACACACAATGAATCGCATCTATTGCTTACGCTAACCAAAAAATGAACAGGGTTCAAAAAAACGCATAAGGTTGCAAGGCATGTGTCCATGAAAAGAAAACATACAACAGTCAGAATCATAAATCCAGTGTTAACATGGATAAAGATAGACAAACCTACTGTGCGTCAGGCGTATACCCAAATGATATATGCATTGAACTTGCAAATGAATGTAATGATGATATCAATAATGTACTCAAAGATATGCTAGCAGATAAATGTAGTGTGTTAAGAGCTAGAATAAATAATTGTGTAGGTAATGTATTAATAGACAGTGGTGCACAAATATCATTGATTAGTCAGACTTTTATAAACAAAAACATGGTGCATTTTAAAAAGGTACTGAATCCTACCTATAAACAATACTATAATTAAGACCGCTACTGACGACATACAGAAAGTAAATAAACAAGCATATATAATCATTCTATCTCAAAGTATGGAGCTGGAAACGCCTGTTAGTTGTTAAAAATTGAATTTATGATGTAACTTTAGGGAAGGTGAATTAAATTCATTGCTCTTATGAAACTGTTTTAGTTTCTAAAAATGTACTATCTTGTACTAAATTATACTAGTTTTTACTTTACTATAAATTGTTTAATTTAAGAAGTAATTAATTATTCATTGTATAATTTAATACGTATGCAATTAATTATAACTTTTTTATTTAATGTATAAATTTGCATCAATTTTCTAAATTAATGACTGCATCAATTATTATAATGCACTAACATTAACTCTCACATAATGTCAGTGTTATGGCATTTACAAATTCTATTCTAGAGTGTTTTTATATTCTTAAAATAATTATTGAACAAAGAATTGCAAAATGTAAGTATAAAAAATATGAAGACTGTAGTAACATAGCGGTCCACACAGATCACATAGCATTGCACATAGTGCTAAAATACTCAACTCGTCTTGATCGCCTTCATGCCATGCAATGTACATTCGTGGTGTGCTATGCACGAAGGTTTGGGCACCTTTACGGAAAATAAAATCCATTCCTCAGAAAAGTGGCCATTAGGTCAGGTTTTAATGTATACACATACACACATTATAATTTATAAACTGTAATTATATAATCATATTAATATCCATCCTTTTCTATATACGTAACTAAAAGTTTCTTGCTGCAATTATATAATATTGTGATATTGTTCAATATAGTTTCTTCTGCAAGTAGAGTATTGCGTTTTTATAGTTTCAATACCTTACACGTTTCACTCAAAAAATCAGCATCATCAGAGGCTTGTAAGTAAATCAATTTGTTTCGATTTTAATGCAAAATATCGGATAATCAATTTAAGAGATTAGTTAACGACTGATTTAATGTTTATTTGCTTAAGCAGCTGTTTTGTCGGTTATATTGGAAATATTTAATATTTATATTTTATTTATTTTAATAAATTTATAATTTTAAATAGATCATCTTGTTTTGTTTTTATTTGAGTTAGTTCTGTAATGAATAAATTATTGTTATTGTGTTTGTAAATATTAAGAATTTTCCAAATATTCATTTTTTGACTTTTTAAATTAATTGTATAGTTTATTAATTATATTTACATTTATATAATTTTGAAAACGTGAAACAAATGTTTGGAATTCATTTTCATATCTAACATTAATTTTACATCCCTTATTGGAGACTTCAAATGAATATCGGTATGGAGAACCATACATGACTTCCATATTCTAAGTTTTATATTTAAAATCATTTTCAAAATATTTCCATAGAAACTACTCCTTTCTACTTATTGCTTCAGCCTTAACCACAGTACCGTGGTCACTAACATATACCACCTCACATTATCGCCACTCGATTTTCACCGAAACATCTGGTTTTGCAGAAAACACTGGACTATGGCCAAACAGCCCGGGAAGGAATTTTAACAACAAACTACTTCTTTGTTGCCGATAACGTAGTACACATAAAAAATTATCCCCTACCCCTTCAACTATAATTTTCATTTATAGAAAATTACCCCCACCCCGTTCAACTAGCCTCTTCATTTACAGATATTTCATCTACGTTTCTACAGCGGATTAATATGATCTTTTTATCAGGATACTTTATTTATCAAAATTAAATACTTTACCCTTGTTAAAACATAAAGCGTTGCAGGTAAACTACCCCTTTCTCTTAACCGATCTTCACCAAAATCAATAGCAGGGTTCACACTGAAATTTTGAGTTTGATTCCTCCGACTTTCCATGACCAAATCCGCAAATTTTCCCTGACCAGTGTATGCGTTATTTTTTGCGTACAATACCAATTTTTCAATATATAAATTACCTATTAAACATTATTGTAGCCTATTTACTCAGTTTAAAATATTAGTTTTAGTGAAATTTATTTTTATTTGTAAGCATGAAACATTCATACATTATCTTATTGAAAATTTACTTTAGTACGCTTAACATTATAATCGTCCACCATCAAGGATGAATTTAAATAAATATTTATTTTTTTTAGTAATCGGCCTCCACCTTCCCCATAGCCGTCCCATCGCACTCCTTTTTATTTTTTCCAAAAAGTAAACAGTTGTATTTATACAAAAAACAATATCAAAATTAATTAGTTTAAATTAAAAAATTACAATAAATATACATTATTAGGTTAAAATATCACAAAAAACTGCATAAAAAATCTAAAGGAAACATACAAAGCAACAAAGAGATTGTATTATTCTTTAAAACTAAAACACTCTTTGATACAGGTAACCTAAAATTCCATACCTAATTTTAATAGATACATGAATACAAATTTAATTATCATAGCCTAGGTAAATAAAGTCGACCGTGATCATAAAACTTCTAAATGGGGAGATTTAGCCTAACTTTTTCTTCTCAAGAATCTGAATTTTTGATTTTATATTGTCTTCTTCTTTCAAAGCTTGCAGTTTTAACATCTTTCTCTGCTCTTCAAGTTTCTTGATCTCTATAGATAATTTTCTTTTTTCAACCTTTTTCTTCTCTTCTTTTTGGTTCCGTTTTGACTCTTTGAGATGTTCTTCATATCTCCTATGGGCAGCTCTTACATTTGTCAACATTGTTTGAGTGATAGGAACTTTAAGAATACTTTCATAATATCTTATAGCATTTTCCACTGTTCTTTGAGCAAAAAGATTATGTTCTTGCAAATTCTCCACTAATAATGTTTTATTTACAGAAAACCCTCCTTCTACTGTTGCATTTCCACGCAAAAATATCAGTCCTAATTTAATAATTTGCCACAATTCTGAATAACATTGATTCCCAAGTAATAAAGAAACAAAAATCAAGTCTCTTGGAAGAACAATCGCCATCCAAAAATACTTTGAATTGTACGTGAAGGGTAGAATGAGCTTCACTGCAAAGTTGAGTGTATTATGCTTTTGCTTTCTCAGCAACAGAATATGTGATTCAGTTATTGGTGTACAATGCCTCTACCAATAAACCAAATCTTTGTTTCCCTAGCTCTGGCTGATGAAAAATTATACTAGGATCCAATGACGAGAGCCCTTGGACAGGCTTGTACTTCAGAGGACATCTTTCTAATATCTTTTCTGTCATTTTGACTAGCACAGTCTGGCATTC
Organism: Magicicada septendecula; assembly: GCA_034769895.1. Classification (NCBI taxonomy): domain Eukaryota; kingdom Metazoa; phylum Arthropoda; class Insecta; order Hemiptera; family Cicadidae; genus Magicicada; species Magicicada septendecula. The sequence continues at coordinate 1,246,408,061 of CM068367.1, forward strand.
AAGTTTGAATTTTAGGATACCACTTTCTTTTGAAGTGGCTTCTTTGAGAAGTTTTTTTGTATGAAATCCGAGATCAATACTTTTTACATCACGCAAATTTTCTTTGTCATGTAAATCTAATGAAAAAAAGCTTAGTTGTAGTAGGCATTTTACTGGATTTAAGAAATCTCTCCATCAAATTTTGTACGAGACTTTGCAAATCTGTGAACAGGAATGGACAAAGTGGGTCTGAGGTTTGGAACTTTCGTAAAAATGGTTCACATTCCAAGGAAAGCATTTTAAAAAAAGCCAGTTTGCATTTCAGAAATATATCTTTGGTTTGAACAAACATTTTTTAATGGTTTTGTATAGATATTTTTGGCTGTCAACAAATTTCTTTATATCATCAAAAATACTTAAAACTCTGTCAATAGAAGGCACATTTTCAAGCCATCTGGTTGTACAGCGTTTTAAAGGAAAAACAGATTTTCCAGTAAGTTCAATGAAGTCAGCACAGCGGGCTGGTGAATCATTAAAGATGTAATAAACATCTCGCAAAAAGCTATCCACTTCCCACTTTGTCTGTAACCCAGTTTTTATCACACCATTGACAACAAACACCAATATTAATTAATGTTTTCCATCTGGATTTTCTTCTTTGATCTTTTCATCCAATTTTTTAATAAAACTCAAATTTACATTGGGACCGTCCATTGACACTTGGAGAATGTTCTTAGGCTGTAATGGAGTTATTCCTGCAATGAAGTTGTCTAGGTCTTGTGCTGTGGCTCTATCCAAAAAAACACTATTAAAATATTCAGTACGCACCCTACTTCTATTGACATCAAAAAACTTTACAAATATGTCCATCTGTCCTTTTTGAATGATCTTGTTCAAAGATTCATCGAAAGAAATGACGAAATCATCACACTGACATAATCGGTCTTTCATTTCATTAGAAAAATAGGGAGCAAGTCCATGGTTAATAAGGTATTTACATTTGCTCGGCCCCATTTTAAAACTTGAAGCTACTGCACTATCCAGAAACATTAATTTAAATGTTTCTCCTATATCTGCACACGAGTTTAAAGACATTTATTTAGTTTTTAAGAGTGAACAATTATTTTTAGTCATAGTGAAACTATATTCTTTAAAAACAATTACAGTTTAAAATATAAACTAAAGGTACATACATATTCAGGTCCATTACAGAGCAGCAAAGAATTCGTGCAGTTCTTCATGAAACTTGGATCATCTTCATACGTTTTGTGACTGGTCATAGTAAAAAAATTTCCCAGACTTTCTGAAAAATATACTTAATTTCCCTGACTTTCGGCATATCTTAAAATGTTTCCCCGACTTATTTTGATTTCCCCGACTTTCCAGGCCAGTATGAACCTTGAATAGGCCTCGAGTCCTCTACAATTCAGGGACGTACGCAAAACGTTATTTGATTCCGTTTGAATTTACTGCAGCTATCATCATAGAAAAAATTACCCTTGTTAAAACATAAAACGTTGCAGGTAAACTACCCCTTTCTCTTAACCGATCTTCACCAATATCAAAAGGCCTAGAGTCCTCTACAATTTCGGGATGTATGCAAAAAATTATTTGATTCTGTTTGAATATGTGGCAGTTATCGTTCATCATAGGAAAAATTACCCTTGTTAAAACATAAAACGTTACAGGTAAACTACCGCTTTCCTTTAACCGATCTTCACCAAAAACAATAGGCCTCAAGTCTTCTACAATTCAGGGATGTATGCAAAAAATTATTTGATTCAGTTTGAATTTGCGGCAGTTATCGTTTGCCATAGAAAAATTCTAGACACTTCGAAAAATGACTTATCTTCATGTTTTGAGGATAATACAATCGGAATCAGCCGTTATCTCTAACACGATTTTTTTGCCATGACCATACTTCCATTTCCTCATGGAACTTGGAAGTAAAAATGGAGACAATATAGAACGTTTATCAATTTTGAGCAGTTTCTATAGGCTAAATAATGCTCCGTTTCAGAAATGTATGTTTATTTTCTTCCGAATGGACCGTTTTTAACTATCGTTGAAGTTTCTAACGGTTCTTATCCTGATCATCGTTTTACTATAAAATACTAAATTTACACTAAAAACGCAAAGCCGCGAGGCTAATAATTAGTGTAGCTCTGGCCTCGGGCATGTAGCATATCATGCGAGGTATCGTTTGATTCGTCTCGGTGAATTCTACAAGAATAGGCTGAAAAAATCAAATAGTCAACATTGAGAAAATTGTGGTGCGAAGAAGTTTGAAAAATTTCTTTCACAAAATGTGAACAATAGATGGCTCCAAAATTATCGAAAACGCATTCGATATAGATATCAAGGTTAGAGTAGTTATCAGAATTCCAAAAAGTCGAAAATCACGGCTGAGCGCCATGACGCGATTACTAAACCCCAGCCAAGCACACCTACTGCCCTAGTGATAGAAAATCATTTGGAAACATGGGTGTGGATACTGATCACCCTCGTGATGATAAAAAGGCTCAGGTGCAGTCGTGAATGTATGAGAGAAGCGGCGATTACAGTAGGATTTGGCGATCGGCGTCTACACATTTCAATACAACTATCTACAATAATCAATTTGGATATTCTGGCAACGTTTGTCACCGACTGTGGTTTGAGAAGGATATGAAGCAGGTCACATGATCCCGCAGCTTTGAAGAGTTTCCCAAATACAATGTGGAATGTAATGTTTCAAGATGTGCAGTTACTGTTGGAAAGATATCACCATTGTCAAGATTGAATAGCTTCAAATATCCACCCAAGCCAGATTTATCATCTTTGCATGTGATTTTGACATATCTATTAATGGTCATATTGATGAATATCAAAGTAACAAAGGTGTCCAAATTTGAAAAATGGTTTGATCGCTTTTTCTAATACCACAAATTTGGCAAGAAATATTAATATCATAAATATTAAACCTTTTTCCTTATTATTAATAATTAATTACAAATATTGATAGAGTCATTACCAGGATACAAATGACAAGTACAAAATACTGCAGTACAGAGTATGACTGACAACAATGGACAGGGTAACGTTCCTCCTTCGTTGTGACATGGTTCTCCAACTACTTTTTGTCTGTGGTCAACCTATAGTCCTTACTGTTGCCTAGCATATTCATTACATATCTTGTGTACTGTCTGCCTCCTGTAGAGTGGCTCCACTTCTATTTCATGGTCACTGAAATTCTCCTAGTATAGTATAGAAAACGTGAGAACACAATCACTGGTGAAGCCTTCCATGTTTTTATTTTTTGTCTGAACTTCATACTATGCTTAACGATAGACTATAATTCTGATTGTTTGAAACTCTTCAGTGAAAAGGGTACCTGCAAACTCTGAAACCATTTTACTAACTGTATAATATGTGAAATATTGTTCTCTTAACTGTGTTTACAAGTGCCAATAATCACTTTCAACTATCCTTAGCGAACACTTTTGTTTTCCAATAACAATCATGCCTACATGTTGATGCTGGTGGAGAAATCATGTTGATTGCTATGACAAGATGAAAGACGATTACATAACGCTCTAGATAATTTGAAATAGACTTTCCATACATTTCTAATTAGTCTACCACTAGCAGTTGGCATGTTGCATTCAAGGTCGGATATATACCTTGTATCCACATTGTTCTAGCACCTGTAACTATGCCAATTATACTCAGTTCACCATCCGGAAAATGGAATAATTCTGGAATCCCAATGGGGTATAAATATAAGCATCCAGTGATCTGCTCAGTTTAATGTGACTAATTAACCCTTAATTGCCCGGGCGGTTTGGCGATACAATTTTGCCCGGGCGGCGTACTGAGTACGCCAGTCCATTTGTTGGTCTGTCCCAACAAATTATCATCAACTGCTTGTAATTTTTTAACACGTAGACTGTGAATGACACACCGTGTGTCATTTTGATAACAATTCCAAGTAATTCAGCTCCAGAAAATAAAACAATTTATTTTTCTCTGCTCTAGAACGTTTTTCGTTTCATAATATTATTTCTTTGTCCTTCAATGTAATTATCTTGGTTATAAACAAAATTGTAATTATCGTTTGCAAACAAACGAGCTAAGCCGTTGAGATAAGCCGCAACAAACAGAACACTACCAAGAGAACATGTTTTTTTTGCACAATGAAGTGAACGTGATAACATTGAAAAAACGAAATAAAAAAAACATGCGGGTAATTATGAGTTTATTGAAACGAAATATGAAAGAGGAAATGGCTGTCCTACATATATATATTTTTTTTTCTTACAAAAAGTTTCAAACAACATTTCAAAAATAAAAACAAAAGCACAAACGTTTTCAGTAATTATTGTCAAAAACTTAATCTTCGTCATCCAGTTCATTTTTATTGGCACATGTTCCGCAGAGATAAACTGTTTTCGCCAAATGAGTTTTGCATGTAAAAGCAGAATATTCTGAGCAACTAATCGTAGTGTAGTTGTTTTTTGCTCTTCCGCATGAAGTGCATCGTCCTTTTCCCTTTTTTGCGGGTGGTTGTATTTCCTGCTCCTCGTTTATTCCGTCCGAAGAAAGCACTCTACGAATTATTGCTTTTGAGTGCACAGGTAGGCTTCGTAAGTTTGCACGATCTTGAAGGTGTGGCTTCATAAGAGACGTCGCTAAGTTTTTCAAAAATGTTCTTCTAAACTTGGGAGAAGCACTGGGTTCAGAGAAATTCAAAAGGATTTGTGCATTTATGCCTCCCATGTTTTGAAGCGCAAAAAAAGTTGCCATCGTCCATCTCTTTGTTTTACGGGCTACGGTGTAGTTGCCACCGAGTTGGTCTACTACATCCACTCCACCTTTGAACTTATTATAGTCCATGATTATTTTTGGTTTTTGTGTCTCTGGATCAATTTTATCATCGTCGTGCGCAGTGCCGAGAAGAGTTACACATTTTTTTTTTTTTTTTTTGGTCATGTAAGAAACCATCGTGACATCTTTTTGAAAACAAAAAATTGAAGTTCCAACTTCTCTTATTTTCGTTGGCTGTAATTGAAAAGGGATTTCTTTTTTGTTCTTTTTTAGTGTACCCACGAGGGTAATACCACTGGCGAGGAGAGATTTGGCTAAAGGATAACTAGTGTACCAGTTATCGGTAGTCGGTTTCTGTTAGAACCTTTATAGCGGCTAATCAGCCTATTGACGATATCCAAGCTCGCATTCGAAGCTTCATACGGTCCAGGAGGTTGAGTGCCACAGTACATTTCCAATTTCAAGCAATAAAAAGTTCGCGAATCAACAACTGCAAATATTTTTAGGCCATACTTGGCCGGCTTATTAGGAATGTATTGAATGAAAGAGCACCTGCCACGAAATGGCTCTAACTTTTCATCAACCGTCAGTCGATCCCCAGGCGAATAAAATTTATCACAGTTGTCATTGAAAGAGTCGTAAAACTCCCGTATTGCGGCTAACTTATCGGCTATTTTTCGAGTAAGTCTTGTGGATGTGTCATCGAATCTTATGGAAGCTAGAAGGTATCTGAATCATTTCAGCCCGATCACCCCTTGCAATATTTCAATGCCAGTGCCATCCCGAGCCCATGCTTCGTGAAAATTTACTTTTTATAGGGCCCTTCTTCCATTTGTAAATTTCACTGATTTCCTTTACGACCCTTCCTCTTACTTTCTTCTTTTTGTAAATAGTTTTAGTAGAAAAATCGATGTCATCGGTATCACTCACCTCGTCGTCAGAAGTCGTTGAGGAAGATCACCATCTATTTCGGAATCACTATTGTGGTCACTCTGTTCGATAATCTCACGTTCGTCAATATCAGATGATTGAATGTCAGTGTCAACGCCTGAATTTTGCTTCTCTTCATCCGACAGTTCACGTAAAACACGTTCGAAATCTTCGGGCCGCACAATTTCATTCCGCGACATAGTTGGAGGGGCGGCGTACAGAGTACGCCAAACCGACCGGCAAGTAAAAGACGTCACTACTTCGGCTTGCGATAACAGACTGGTGAAATTCAAACGGATCATTGTGCTCGGAGAGAGTTGGTAGGAGGGTACTGAGGGGGCCGTGCCTCGATGATTGGTAGGTTTTCATTTACAGCCAAACTTGCGTGGCTGGCGTACTCTATACGCCTACCCGGGCAATTAAGGGTTAAAGTCTGCAATTAGCTTCTTTATTGGTCTCAGTTATTGTTTCCACTGAAGAACATGATGATCTTATGAGACCGTTGTAACAATATCCGTCTACGAGCCTTGTACATGGCGGTTGTTCCAAACATCAGTTGTCAAATATTTACCATTCATTTCATCATAGCAATTGCAATTTTTTTTCAAAACAATATCAATTATGCATTTTGTATGCATCCAATACTTCCTATCGAATGCAGCAAAAATCACAACAACCCCATTTTAACAATGGATACTTAAAACCAACAGCCAGACCAGTCAAAAAAGGATCTTGAGTGAATTAATTTTCACAATTCCTCACTCAGAATGAGAATGTAAAGAGCAAGAAGAAACCCTACTACAAGAACTTTGTTGGCTTAGCTCTCGTGCTTTATTTTTATCAATGCAGGTTTTTAAACTCACACAACTTGAGGGATGCAAAAGCCATATACATAATATACTTCCCTACAAAACTGTCTCATCAGAGTCCTGAACAGTTTGGCTCACTAACCAGTTTTTACTTTTCTTTTCATTTAGCTCTACACATTTCTCTTGCAGGATACTTTGTTATTCACTGCAAATTCAGTTTGTTTGGTTTACATTCTGGTTCATTTTTTATTTGTAATATAATACGCTAATACGAATATTTTTGTCAGGTACCACACACACTTCTTTCCCTATTCTGCCCTCTCGCAACCCTTTAGAGAAACTAAAATCATATGATAGATTAAATGTTTAGAAATACACTTTGTGATTTACTGAAATTTTCTCAAGTGTTTTTTACTCCCATCAATAAACATTTACATTTCCCCCATTTGTTTTATCACACTATGAACAAGTGGCCGGATTTTATGTTATGCTAAATCTAAATAAATATCTACATACTTTCTGGAAGTTCACTGTTACTACTATATCTTAATTCGTTCTAAGATACAATGTCAATAATTTGCTACTTAATGGATGATGAAAGCACATGAGGTATATTAAATAAATAAAAAAATTTTGACACAATTTTATTTATTTAACACAAATGTATGTAGTAAATGCATACATAGTACACATACAAATAAAAAGTCCACAGTAATGCAACATGATGTATTGAAAGGAAGACAGACAGTACTAAATGTAAAAAAGCTTTTATGATTATTTCCATTTCAAAAATTGTTTACATTAAGGCATTTTTGTCAAATACTATTCAAAACACATTAAAACTGACATTCATAATTATTTTAATAATAATACAAATCATGATAATTCTACAAAGCTGATTTTAATTACTTTTCAGCATTAAAACAATTAAACCTCATTTATCAACACTTACTTAATAATACACTTAAAAATTGTTAAGAATGTATTGTAAAGACACAAAAGATACCGAATAATGACAAGCAAAGTGTACAAACTAATCTAGGCCACAATTTGTACATTAGATATATGTCAACTATCTACTTAACCTAAAATATCTAGCTCTAAAATAATTAAAATGTTTAGAATGATAAAGTTGTGTTTGGGATAAATACTGTGTGGAGGGTGTTTCTGATTCACACACATAACTGTTTCAAAAACTAATTCAAATTTCTGTTATGGTAAAAAAATATATTTTCCAGAGCTTGTTGTAGAACTCAAATGAGCAAACTGTGTGGCAGAACACGGCCACAACTTGCAGAATTTTTAATATCGTCTCCCTCCACCTTGATTGGTGTTTTCATGTACACTGAAACAAATTACATTATAAGTTGTACAAAAAGACGTTTTTTAAATATAATACTGATAAGAAATATACAAATAAAAGTATTACACACAAAAGTCACTGAACTAAAACCATAAAATTCTTCTCAATCCTAATACTAATGCAAAAAAGCCACTACAATTTATAGATTCAGTTTATACTAAATCTAAAACAAATCGTATTGAATAATGTATTTATATGTTGTAAGCAAATTGGGAAGTCTGGCTCATTGCAAAGGACTTAAGTCATTTTCAGTAGTCTAGAAATGATTAAAAATTATATTTGCTATTTACCCCAACAAACCTTAGAATTATTGCAATTAGCCCAAAAAAGTTTAGGCTATTATGAAAATGAACTCCCATATCTTAAGCAGCTTTATTTCATCAGGCTTATTGCAATACACTACAGACACGAAAGGCTTATTAAAAAATTGAATGCAGACATTTTATGTGTAAGAAATATTTTCAAGACAAAGTAGACATTGTTTAAGAAAAATTGTTCATAAATCATAATAAAATAATACAGGTGTACTGCATAACTGTACAACAAAAATGATTGAAGAATAATAATATACAGTAGAACTCCATTTATCCGAACTAATGAGTCCCAGACGTAATTCGGATATTCAGAAATTCGGATAACTGGGACAAACATAAGAAAAAGGTACGAAAGAAAACACGAAACTTGCTCAAAAAATCACTTTTGTTTATTGTTATTACATGAATACAGTATCTTAATAAAAACCTGGTCACACGTGTTTTGCAAAATGTTGACTTTTACTACAAAAATAAAAAAAATAATACACAATTTCAATTTTAGGCGAGAAGTGGGCTAGAAAACATTGTACTGATCAGTACGTAAACTATGATAGGCCTACATAGCTAACAGTCTTATATGGATTTCATTTGCTTACGATGCTTTTTCTTTTGTTAGTACGGCAATTTGAATAATTATTGTTTTTTAGAAATTGTATCTTTTTAATTTCCTGATAATGAGTCGGATAATTGGCGATTCGGATAAATGGATTTCTACTGTAATACTGAAAATCATGAATAATGAGTCATAATAAAATAGACAAAACATTGATAAAACACAGCAATTTTATTTAAAGAGTTCACACCTGAAAACAGATATGATTATCAATAAAGTAATAAAATAGTGGCATAAAAATTAAAAAAATAATTTATTACCAACACCAGTTGTCAATTCATATTTCAAATAAAAAATTCTATTTATTTACAACATGAACTGATGCTGCAACATTCTGACATGCGCACTTTTTCTGTCTTTGTCACTGCTTCTTTGATCATACACTTACAACTGGCATATCACTGGACCCCAAACTTTTGATTCTTTCGCACAGCCATACTAAGCGATTCATATTTCTTGGGGATGTACCCAGACTCTTTGAGTACCACAAATACAGAGTCAATTCTACTGACCACATCTCCATTATGCCACACCTTGTTTCAATTTGATACATAGTATTTCTTGTATCAAAAATCTTCCCATTACATTCTGGTACTACTGGCCCTTGGTCAACCTGTGGAACATTCAACAAAACAAAGCCTCCAATTTCAACAGGCTTTAATTTGTATGGAGCAATGTTGACCATTTTTCTGTTTCCCTTATCTGCTTTTTCTGAAATTACTCTTGGTTTTGAAAGGGTTGCAAACACAAATCTCGTTAATATTTTTTTGAGGCCTCTCCAGTCCTCTTAGCACAATTAATGTGAATCCTCATATTTCATGGGGAACAACACACATTACCTTTCTCCAAACACTCTTAAGATTTTCCTTTACGTCTTCTCTAGCTTCTTGTTCTAAGTTGCTTCCCTTAAATTGTTCCAAATCTTTTTGTTATAAAAGAGTTTGTATAACTGCCACAATAATGACACTGAAAAAAATGGCATCCTGACTGCAATACTCTACTCCCCCTATGATGTAGGGGTCTTGGTCTGTCCTGCACTGGTTTATGTTCTGGCCACATATCTGAAATTTACTGGACACATCAGCTATCCTGTATGTCACCTTACTTATCAGTGCAAATAATAAGGCACACCGAAGTCTACAAATATCTTTGGAAGTTCCACTGCAACTTTATATACCTATTTGTTTCCAAAGGGCGAATAACACAAAATTTTGTTGTATGGTCTTGTAGGTCGATAATCATTTGTACTTGGAAAAGAGGGTGACATGAATTTCAATAAAAATGACTTGGCCACAAAAATCAAAATGTATATTATTTTCTTACCAGATTTTTTAAATCGTGAATTCTGAAATACCAGTGTAATAATATGCTGCTCTATCTGTAGCATTTTTATATAGAAATGCTACCCTTTCCTAGATTCTTCATTAACACTTTTTAATAACACATGATATAATTTTATGTCCTTTGGAATTAATTGTTTCATTACTTTTTTGCAAGTCACTTTAGTATTACTTATTACTGGAACTACTCATAAAAATAGTTACTAAGGTTAAATAAACTTCTTAGTAACTGACAATGAATAATAAATAATTAAACAATAGGCTAATAGGTAAATTGTCTATTAACAAAAGTAATAGTAAGAAAACACCCTTTAACAAAATATTCCAAATTAAAATTAATTAATAATTACTAACATATAATAAACAAACGCTCAAACTAATACACACACCAAATCACAACTGTTACGTATTCTGAACAAAACTGAACAATGTTTACAGAACCAATAATACGCCACCAACACAAGCACACAATTCATTCAGTAGTCACACCCCCACCCCCTCTCAACAGGTTTGTTAGCTGCAAAGCTGGTGTGTGTATATAGTAATTATGTGGTGTGTGTGTGTGTGTGTATATATATATATATATATATATATATATATATAGTAATTATGAGCTGTTACAGAACTATAAATTGCTATCAAATGGGTTGGAGAAAAAAAACTTAACCTTGTATGTATTTTTAGAGCACTCAGATCTTCAATGCTGTTTGCCTTCATCAAAACAAGATGTTTAAATTTTTAATCAGAAAATATACTGAAAGTATGCATCAACATTAAGTTGATAGTTCTATTTCAGTAAATGACAAACAATTAGTTACTGGGTAATGAAATTAACTACCTGATCACTGCTTCAACTAACTCTCATAGATTTAACCATGTAAGAGCATAAATTTCTGAGCTGCAAAATATTTAAGCATATTTAATATTCAAAAATGAAGACATCCCGTTCAATGAAAACTAAAAAAAAAAAGGAAATACCTGTGAATGTCTTAAACATCCAACTTTACAGTAAATCTATGACCTTGGTAGAAATGCTTTAAATTCATTTAGCAAATCTACTGTTCTGCAAAGGCTATTAGAAAAATTTAAAGAGGAAAATGGGAATCATAATCTATGATGCCGCAACATCAATGAGCTAGATACATAACTAAAAATTTGTGTTAAGTATCTTACTTCAATAACCAGAGCAATTTTAAAAGATAATCCAAAAGATGTTACTTTCTCTACAGAGTCAGGACGGCTATGAAGTCAATGGCTAATCTTTCATGAAGCAAACACAGCGTTATTATAATTGAAACAGAAACAGATTAAGCATGTCAAATTAACAATTTAATGTTGATGTAACCTTCAATCCTTTTTGTTTTATGTGCTCAAGTTGATAATACTCAGAAAAGAGCCTATCATTTCGATGAGAGACGGTAACTTTGTATGCCCAGCCTATCTCCCACAAAATATGTGCTAATGTATCAATAGTACTGTCACACAAATTACTTAATATTTGCTATATATGATTGTAAGATTATTGGAATAATAAAAATATAAAGCTGAATAACAATTTTGATAACCATTATATGAAACATATGACACATAAATTGAAATACAAGGGCAAATATAAAACAAAAACTAAGAAAAAGTTCATCAATTAAAATTTATAACCTGTTACACAGAAGCAATCTGTAATGTATAAACAAGTAAACAATCTTGAAGTAGTGTTTAAAAGTTATTTATATTCCTTATGTGTGGCTTCTATAGTTATGTTCATTCTTAGTGGAGTTTATGATCATTATTACGATATTTTTTACTTTTGATTCCAGCTGGCAAATACGAATTATACTCGCACATTTTATTAAAAATTATGTGTTAAACATTAGGCATAACTGACACAGTAGCAAGCAATCACAAGCAAAATAAAAAATTTGTAAACTTTTCATTTACTGCACGCACGCCCACACACACACGTGCACATAGTTCAAAACGAAAGTACAGTGCATTACAATTAGGAATAATTGCTTACTGCATATGTACCATTTTATGGATAACCAAAAATGTACTGTAATGTGGTATATGCTAGAACCAGTAAAAATTTTAACACCAAATAATCTTTTTTCTTACAAATACACAATCATATGCAACACATTTTACTTACAGTACACGCATTAAGCAGAATGAGGGCACAGCTGGTATTAATATATCTCCTCTGTGATGTTAGTAGCAAGCAGCACTGCTTTGTAGGATGACTAGAGATTTATTGTTACTCAAACATACAAACAACAAAATCACTAGTCTTCCATACAATGCAGACCCTATGTTAGTGAGCACAGCAGACAGAGGACTTCCCATAACCAATACACATGCGTCTCCTCACTGCCAAAATTGCTAACCACAACTACTTTACATACACGTCCTCAATCTTCCAATTACACATTTTATATTAACCAGTAACCTACAATCTTCTATTTTGTTCTATTGATATAATGTGCATTCCCATTGCATATGCACACTCACGCACGCACACACACATGCAAAAGCATTGTACTGTCATTCCTTGGAAGTCACAAAAGTAGTTAAAACAACAACAAACAGAATTCTTTACTAACATTACAATGGTTCAAAGATAAACATAACCTGACCCTTTCCCCCAAAACCAGCATTTAACTTGAACACAAAGGCGTTGTTTACAAACTAATTGGGAGGGGAACTATACAAGAGATTCATTTCCTTTTGTTATGTTATATCAGGTAATGGTCAGGCAACTTAAAAAAAGAATGTACAGAACTTTTATTAACAAAGTATTCTTGGTGTAAGCATTACAACAGTTCGAGCTAACATCAATGCATCATTTGATTATAAAGGGAATGAAGTTACATAATGAAACTATCACTATCCTCACTACAGTACAGTTTATACATCTAATCGCAAATATTTTGTAATACTTCTGTCACATGTGAAAAAATTATCCAGAATGAGAAAGCTATTACCAAGTGCTTTTAGTAATACTGAAATTATTCAAATAGACGAGCAGTGCTGTACATGGAGACACATCTCTTCTAATACAACTGCACTGATAACTGTTAACACATAAATGCTGTTATGTATTACATATGATCTATAACTGTAATTATGTATTACACTTCACATACAGATTTTGTCACATACCTACAAATTACATGCACATTCATGCAGACTTCTTGCTACGTTTTTACAAACTGGCAATTGGGAAGAATAGTCTGTAGTTGAACCTAAATAAAGTCTAGTCATACAGACATGTCATATAAACATATTATTTCATTTCATTGGCCAATCTATTTAGTATGAAGCACTGTACCGTCAATTCCTTGGAAGTAACAAGGGTAGTTAAAACATCAACAAACAAAATTTATTACTGCTACCATAAACAACTGTCTGGCAATTGGCACTTTTTAATCGTATTCATGGCTGCAATTTGAAGAGTTTACCATGAAAACTGCATGACCAATATATCTGGATGTTTTCTTATTCAGTTTTATTATTTATTTTGCCAACTGCACGGAACACCAATATTTTAGAAAATACAGTGGACTCCCTAACAAACATGAACAAAAAAGAGGTGATTCAAATACCTGTATGCCTAACAAGTAATGTGTAGTATATAAAGATTTTATAAAGTATTTGTTGTTATAATCAAATATGCCTATCGACATCTGACCACATAAGTTACTGCTGACAAGTACATTTTCTACATTTGTAAAACAGACTGCAATGTGATTTATATGCAGTGCATGCATACAAATTACATGACTTATTACATACAAACGCAATAAGGCCTCTATATTAGACTATACAACTGATTGCATGCAACTCGCCTGCGCGCGCATTCTGCGAACAACAACAAAATTTCCTGACATGAGACTGAAACAACGTATACAATTTTTTTTACAAAACTGCCAACAACTTGAAAGGAGGATTTTATTGAAACAAAACCCAAAATGAAATTTGCAATTTTGTCTCAATTTTGCTCACTGACACCATATAACTACCTCTATAGAATGAAAGGATGTAAAACAATTTCAATATATGTAAATTTCATTACATGGGACCATTTTAAGGCTCTGTTCTTGAAAATTATTAAAAGTTATTGCTTCAAATTACAGTGTAAGTGCAGAGACACGCTTACTCTGCAACTGACTGCAGAGAAGTTGCAACCTCTTTTTACTACCCTGCAACGAGTTCCACGTAGCCTTGAAATCAGTTGCGTAGTGTAACTGAGACCTAAGTGTTCAAGTTGTATGAACTGCCTGTACAGAGTTATCAATGCAACAATTTTTCATCTATCATTTGCTCTATTTACTGACTCACTACTGGAAACGCGATATGATCCTTGACAATACAGGCAGGTGGAATGGAGTGAACTCACAATTTTCCATATAACACATTTTCATCCATATAAGATATTTATAAGTTGTTGCACTATCAGTAGTTTGTTTTAAAGCTATTTTCGTATGTACTGAATTTTTGTCTACAATTTAAATTTAATTGGTGATTAACCCGTGTTTAGTACTTTTCTTAATCATATTACATCACATTTTATACCAACAGGAAATTTCTTTTTGGATACTATTTGAGGGTTAGCTTAGCTTATATTTGAACCATTCGACATAAACAGTATATGTGAAAATAAAAGTTATGCACAGTAACACCCCCCCCCTAATTTCAAAATTTACAAACATATTATCAATGTTAAGAATTACAAGAGCTACTTATAAATTGTATGGCCAGCTACTAAAAGCTTGCAACCTACTCGACATTTTAGCACAAATTTCAATTCAGTTTTGTAATATGAAGTAATAAGGTCAATATACATATCTGAAATTGTTTAAACAACACAAGAATGTAAAAAACTACCTTTGCTGTAGTAGATATTGCGCCATCTGAATTTGGTTGGGCAGACCGGTGATGGTAATTATCCGGTCATTTGAGCCCGGCAACGGTTCATCAATTGTTATTCCGGCGCCTGAATCCGAACGAATTTTGCGAATTCTGGCCCCTGCCTTGCCGATTATAGCCCCTGCCAGCTGTAACAAAAACAAAATAAATAAATAAAAATGACATTCTCCGTTTACATAATGTTCCTTACTGCTTACTAATTGAACAGCAACTTGTAATTACAAAAACTATTACCAGATGCATTACAAAAATTGGAAAAACATCTGTAATCCATATTCTCAACACTAGCATAACCTTTATAACATAATACACTACACAATTTCCAGTACATGTATTATGAAAAACATTTAAAGACAGACAGCCAATATTTTACAAAGAGATTTCTATATTAAATTAATTATATCTTGTTGAATTTAAATTCCTTTGATCTACATCAAGAATGTTTTTTGTGTATCATGCAAGGAACTGATGACTACTAAAGGAGGGCAATAAGGGAACGAGGCAGCTTGGCTAACACACAGGAATCACAGCGAGAACAAACATTCAGGGGAATGAAATTAGCAATACAAATTCAAACTACTATTCTGAAACATTTTTTGGCGTGTTTGTGTGTTGTGCTTACTGGCCAAACTGTTCGCTCCTTTTCTTATTTCCCTCCCTTCTCTTAAATGTTATATTAAAACCATTACTAGAAAGCCAAACAATTTTTTTTAATATGATAAATAAAGTATCAGAAGAAGCGCCTAACTTACCTACAGTTTGTTAATACTCACATCTTTTGGAATGGTTACTTGGGTTGAGTTCCTTGGGGGTCCACCGTTGCTGTTCCCCATGCCACCTCCTAAGCCTCCCCCCATACCCATACCCATTGGGTGTGGCTCATTCATCCCCATCCCGTTACCAGGTCCGCCTACACAGCAGAGACCATGTTACCATAGCTTGGCACAACACACGCCAACACACCAATGTTTCAAAACATGCAGTTGTATATAGTATGTACTCAGTCATCTTGTAATATGAATGTAACAAAAACTAATTGTTTCCCCCTCCATTAAAGATGAGGAATTATATATCTTATACATACAAATATCTTATTCTACTTCTTGCATCACACACAATAGCTGCATTTGTATGGTGATGGAAACATCCATACAAAATGAACCATACAAAAATGTTATAAAATACACAGAGAAATTAGCTTGTGTAATGATTCCAGTACAGATGTAGCAACATATTTTTTTATTTCCAACTTAAAAAAATATTCTGGTCTAGCAGTATTTTTTCATTTTAACACACACACTTTCATGGGCTGGCTTATTTTCATATACCAACCACAATTAATCATGCCTTCATATACACCAAATCTGGTTCAAAATACAAATGTGTACTACCACAATGAACCAAAGTACAAAAAACGTTGTACAAAAATATGATTAGATTTTATTTACACCTGTCGTGTAGTAAATTTCTTGTTTTATAAAAGAAATAATTATTAAAGGCACGAGATAGCGCAACTAGAAAAAAAATTGTTACTTATGGAGCAATATAGCCAGTAAATGTTTGATTTTGCAACGAACTCTTAATATGAAAGTCATAATAATAAACTTTCTAAACCACAGAACTAAACAATATTACTAAATTTCTGATTCTGAGGAGTCACAATGGCCTGTAAAGTGCCACAAATATTCATTATTTACAATTTACTACCAGCACACCAGGTAAGTTCATATTTTTTAATGGTACGTCTATTGGAAAATATTACACACGGAAATTTGTAAGATTCAATGGCATTTGGACATGAATTAACAGAAGGAATTTCCTAGTATGTGTTTATATATACAAAGATCATTAAAGAATAGAATGCAAACAACAGTCAGGTACTAGAACTCTTTCATAAGGTTTATAATACTTACTGTTACTTCAATTCAAAATTATCTTTATATCTCAAGTAATTTTGAAAACCACACTTTGTTGTTAATTATTGTTAACGTACCAAATAAACATTACAAAATATTTACCAGATTTTCCACTTTCTAAATTGACTTTTTTTCTGCAAATTTTTACCTACTGAAATCTATTTAAGTAGTTAAATTATATTGTCTAACATACATTTCATTGAAAGTGAATTATGATACTGTCAACATGTAGGAAATACAACAGGCTGGTGAAAATAACTTCACCCATACCATAAGATGAAATCCTGGTTAACGCAGTGTACACAACTGACACTACAGAAAACAAAAAGGCCTGTGGATGTGAAAAATGAACACTCACAGGAAAGGTCAAGAAAATGTTTGAAGATATGTGATCCAATTAAAGAATGTAATAACTGGATAATACACTTTAATCAAGAGCTACACAAGGATCACAGCTTGGTAAATTTTTTAAGTTGCAGTTGCAAAGACAGGCAAGGGCATGTAGAAAGGGTGTAAGAGGAGAAGATTCTACAAGGCTAACAAAGGAACACCTTGAGAAGGAGGAGTAAGGAAAGACGATGGGGCACTGTGATGGCAAATCATGTAAGAGAGTTAATGAGTGCCATTAATTAGTAGCTCTTGTCACAGAAGAGTGACTAGGGTCCAATGAAGGATGTCATACCACAAGAACATATACATTTCACATAATTAATTTCTCCATCGTCTGATGATGCAAGAACTGATTCTGTGAAACATACATCAACTAATGCCATTTTAACACACAAAAATAACGATTTTTGACAATTACGTAAATTAGTAAAGTTGTAACCCATTATGCAACTATTAGTTTGTATTATCGTTTTTTTTTTTTGTATACATTGTAATATAAAAAGACCTTGAGAAAACTTATAAGCTTATTTTGAATCAGAAATATGTATAGAACAAATCATTTAGGCAGTGGAAATTAAATTATACTAACTGTAGAACATACAAAAAGATTAAAATGTGGAAACTCACCTCCAAATCCTCCGCCAAATCCGCCACCACGTGGTGAAGGCCCTCTACAAACACAATATACAGCATTAATGATATATATTTATACAACACGTGTTATTTTAGTTTCATATAAGAATTTTTACGTACTTTCCAATAGCAAAATTGCAGTTATTCAAAATTAGAATAAATAAATAAGAACATACAGCAACTCACCCCAAGCCACGTGGAGGACCTGGTGGAAATGGAGGCCTGCCACCACGTCCCCCCATATCTCGTCCTATATCCCTACTCATTGGGGGTGGATTCATCAAACCTCTTCCACCAGCACCACCACCACCACCACCACCACCACCTCCATTACCATAACCACCATATTCATCAGAATAAATGTCATCATAGTTATGTGGATCATACGGATTATCAATTCCTTTCACTGGAGCCTACAACAAAATAAAAAAAAAAATGTACTTCAGCAGACATTTTATATATTAAACTTAGCTTGATCCAATCAGTCTCATCTGCAACAACTACAAGACTGAATGACTTAAAACATGATAACATAAAGCACAATTATTGTGGAAGGGAGCTGATACAAAACTACTGAGGCCAATGAGTAAATATGTGTATCATATATACATTCAAAGAGAAAATTCTAAGGAAAACATTTTCTGTTTTAAGTGCAAAAATATGTTGTGTGCACTTCAATATTTTTGGTAGAATAATTCCATAGTGAATGGCCATTCTCATTTCTATGTTGCGTTCAATCGCTGTAACCATTACTCATTTACACTGTATGTTCTCATTTTTATTTCCCATATGAGATAAATGTACTTGATTCTAAAACCCAACCTGAATATAAGACCATTCCAAATTTTAGAGAAAAAATTTAATATAACAAGGGCATCTTATTTTCAAGAAATAAAGCATGTACTGAGGAAGCTGACACGGTTGTGGAGGATTAACCTCAGCATGCTGGATCCCTGAGAAGCAAAGTTTATGGCATTCTGAATGATTAATTTGGCTACAAAGATTCTGATGAAATGAAGGGCAAAAATACAAATAAAAACAGAACATACTGTCAAGTCTTATCAACTTTGTAACAGCTACGTAAAATCCTTGTCAACTAGGTAAAACAGTTGTCAATTAAAACATACTTTTTATTTTTGTTCAAAAAATACCTGAGCAACAACACTGACCCATAGAAGACAAGTTAGCAGCTTTGTAGCTGTTATAGCAAAACTGAAAGTTAAGGGCATGGAAATGCGCGAAACGCTTGCGGTCAGAGGGGAAAGGCGATGTGGAGGGAGTCGTTGTGAGAAGAGAATTGTTGTTATCAGTGATACTGCTGCCAACCTATGAATCTTATTTCTAATAGTAACAAAAACTCGTGACTGTTAAGGTTTGTTTGTAAATGTTGTCACCACGAATCTGTGTTCGTGTGTGTGTGTGTGTGTGTGCATGCGCGCTTATTTGTTGCTGTTACATACATTGATGGTTACATATCAGAATGTTTTATAAACATATCTGAGTGTTCTTTGGTTCTGCCATTGTGTACTGCTGAGACGTAAAAAACTACAGCCTTCCTGACCATTCTTATCGCAATGGAATTTCCAAACTGTACACTTCCACTCTTAATTACACACAACTATCTCTCTAGTTTATCGTTACATAAAGGAACACTTTCTTCATAATAATTTAATTGTAAGAATCTTTTTAATCCTGAGCAACAAAAAACAGTTTCTAGAAGTAAAAAGCAAGTAATTTCAATACAGAATTTTAGGAAAAGAATATCTTTTAAATCGTTTAACACTAAAAGTGTTACAACCGGTAAAAGAAACAGATGAATGAGAAAGGAGATAATTTGTGTTTTACCAGCTGGCAAACGTTTTACTATAAATAAAGTGAAAAGTTGGAAGTTTACAACATGCGATGGTCAATATCTATAAAATTTCTTTCATTTCAGTAATCCATTTCATTTTATTATTACGCAAAATTTGAGCGCACGTGCAGGCACGCACAATTACCGGTACATATATTATTCATTATAATACAACTAATATTATACTATTATTTCTGTTCTACAGTAACCCGTTCGAAAACACTTTTAATTGGAATTTTTATTCCTTCAGCAGCTTGTCTTCTCATAAATTGTAAAACATTAAAAAGTACTTCCGGTGTTTGACTATGAATAATTTCCCTGTCTTTACTATTTGAAAGAGAAGTATCCATTTTCACAAATCCCGTTACTACATAATTACAGAAAAAACTACCAACAGAAATGAACTAGAAAATTAAATAACTAATAAAAATAAAATAAATAATTAAATAATAATAAAAATGAGTGACTAAGACAACGATACAATTAATAATAATTGAGATAATAATAACAAATTGAAGACTGAGATAGCGCGTAAAACAGTAACTAACAATGTACTGGTAACTAAAACGTCACACGCAAGTTGGCAATACCTACACTTGCATACCAGCTGATTCACACCGTTACCCTCCCGCCATTCACAATTTCAAAGTGGACTTGTCCATCCATAAATTGGTTTCTGCGCATATGCCCTTAACTTTCAATTTTACTACATATGTAGGACTTTCAGACAATTCAGAAAATTAGGGCACTATGTCAATTTAATTGCTAGTAGTAACACAATAATAAAAGCATCTACTTTACTTGCAGGATATTTCATTAACTTTATATTTTCTTAAATATTGAAGCAAGACCAAAGGCCATCATCTTTCTAACATAAAATTTTGAGTTTATATCACCCATTAACTCAGAACTGAGAAATATAGACGTCTCAAAAATTTTCAGTTACTAGCTTTTTAATTTACAGGAAAAGTATTACATGCTGTATTACATGTATCTACATGCTGATACATTACTTTTTAAGAAGTAAAATGATGACAGAAACTAAATCCATGCTCGACAATTACAGGGACTGTGCACCTTCACTTACAATAATTCTGATGAAGGTGCATTGATTTTTACTGTGGCCAAACAAACACAAGTAATGATGAACGACTGTATTCCTACTGAAGTTGCTTTAACATAACTATTGGACAATTTTCAAAAAGTTCTGGAACAAAAAATCCATGATACCATGATGAAGACTGGAAGATAAAATATACATGGCATCTGTTGAGGCTACTGGTATCTCAAGTGCATATATAATATTTTGACATGAGAAAGTTACTGGCAAGGTGGGTGTTGCGTTTGCTAACAATCGATCAAAAATATGAATGACTGAACATGTCAGATCATATTTAAATCTATTTCCAAAACATTCGGATTAATTTTTGTATAATTTCATAACAGCTGATAAAACATGGCTATATCACTATCACCCAGAAAGGAAAGGAAAACAAATGAGTGAACTGATGCAGATTAAGCTACACCAAAGAAAGCGAAAACAGTTCTCTCAACAGGAAGGTTAGTTTTTGTTTTTGAGGACGGAGAATCCATGGTGTACCATCTGCATTGGCTACTTGGAAAGGGCAAAACAATAATCAGGAATTACTATACCAAAGCACAGAATTTTTCAAATTGTGAAATTAAGACAAAAGAGCACAGTGTAAAACACATCTCCTCCGATGTAATAAATCTCCATGGGTCATTCATATTCAGTGTGCAGCCACATAACTGTTTAGAATGTGCTACAAAATTGTTCCTCACCTTTCATATTCCATATTCCCCAGATTTAGTCCGATTACAGTGGCTCCCAAATATAAATAAACTCTTGCAGGAAAGAAATATTCATCAAATACCAAAGGAAGTATTGAAAAAACACTTTTATCAGAAAATTTAACTACTGACATAACCGCGCTTGCGCACTCGAATAGTTTATACGTAGTAACACAATACACATAAAAATAACGTAACAATCATGAGTTTCATCAAATTCGTATCACACATACAATTAGAATACCTCCAAGATTCTACCCATGTACAATTGGACAACCATAAAATGGAAATGATAAAAAAAGATTGAAAATCAACGGACCAAATGTACTGATCGTAATGGATATGGTGCACAAAAATTACAAACAACAACCATCTATTGTTTTTAATTAAAGTACAGTATTTTAACACGAGACATTATTTCTCAAATAATTGGTAAATTTTTGACACGTATATAAATGCCTTGAGGTCTGAAATCCAAACAATCAATTAATTTGCATGACTTTGGTGGTCTTGTACAGTTCCAGAGAAATGGACCATTTGTAAAAAAAACAGGTATCTTGAAAAACACAGCACAAAATTTTAAAATGGTAAGTTACATGTTTATGATAGACACATGTAGAAAGAAATTCCCTACTTCCTCATCCTGAACAGCACACTTTGAAATCATACCGATGTAAAAATATACAGCTTATTTACACTGACTTACAGAAAAGTACCAGATTTGCTCATGAAAATTAAGCACTCGCTTATTCTTAATTTTGTTGGTGTCCATTTAGTTTTCTTGGTGATACTTGGCAAGTTCGCATGGTGTGATACCAGTAAACTCTGTCAATGACTGTTAGCTAGTTAGTAGCAGGTCACCCAATTCGTTTCTTCCTTTTCAACAACATGCTGTATTACCGTATTTTTGTGTGCATTAAAACACATTTTTCCTCAAATATTCTTTAAAAAAATAAGGGTGCATGTTGTAAATGAATAATATAGTTTCAAAGTGTGTTGCTGCAGTTTTCTCCTGGTAAAAAATTATTTTAGGGGAAGCAAAGTAATTTGTCCAATTAATAAAAAGAAAAAAGTAGTGGTGATGCTTTTGCCATTACCACTGAAATGATAATATTCAAACTCTTGACAAATCGCTCAATGTTTTGAGATCAATGGTACACAATTACATCCCAATCAATGTTATTGGTCGGAAAAAATTAGGCCTAAGGTATAAACGTATTTAGGAGATGCTGATTTGGTCCAATTTTGAATTAAGTGATTCTATTGAAATGATGCTGACATAACAAAACTTGAATGTCTATGATATAAAAGGAAAAAAGTACAAGAAGGGAAAAAACTTGGCATGAAGACTGGCTGATGCAGAGATAGACATGTTTCAAGTGTACGATGGCAAGACTGTTAGAAAGAATTTGTGAATGTGAAGGCTACGAAAAACTTTTTATACGCGGGACTTTAGCAGTAATGGAAACTATAGAGCCAGTAGCCAGTTTTCCAAGACTCATGAAGAGAAGATGTACTAAAAAGATGTTCACATGGAGAAGAAACAACCCAAATTAAAGTTTTAAGTGTTTAATTTGGCACAGACTTGTAGGCCTAGAGACACAAAAATTCAAGTGCCACTGATGCTGTTACGTTTCTAATGAGGAATGTGCTGCTGAACCAAACACTATTAAAAGATTATGCATCTATTCTGGAAACGTGATGATTGAAGGCCTGACAGGAATAGAGAATCAAAGAACAAATAAAAAGCACATAAACAGATCCAAGAAAAGAAAAAGAGAAGAATGAAAAAGAGATTATTGAAAATACAAAGCAAAGACAGTGAATGTAATGATTACTACCCTGGGGATTTTAATATGAAGTTCAGTGCCATTTTAATTTCAATTTAATAATTTTATGCTACACTCACTTGTTGCACACACCACTAGTCACTGTAACCCCGATTAACGCTTTCGAACGGGTTCGTTCGAAAGCGCTAATCGGGGTCACAGTGACTAGTGGTGTGTGCAACAAGTGAGTGTAGCATAATTTATTTAACCACTAATAAAATTTGTGTTTTAATAATTTTGTATGGTGTAAGTGACGTGTGTTAAATATAAGGTTAAGTTGTCAAGTCAGCGAGTCTAAGAGATTTTTTAAATTATGGTACTAAAATTTCAGGTATTTTTCCATTGGTATGCACAAAGGTATAGCAAAATTGAAAGTTAAGGGCATGGAAATGCGTAAAACGCTTACAGTCAGTGGGAAAGGCGATGTGGAGGGAGTCGCTGCGAGGTGTGAGAAGAGAACTGTTATCAGCGACAGTGCCGACAACCTATGCATATTGTTTTGAATAGTAACAAAAACTCGCGACTGTTAAGGTTTGTTTGTAAATGTGTCACCACGAATCTATCTGTGTGTGTGTGTGTGTGTGTGTCTAGTCACACAGCTGGCTTTAAAAAAGAATTATACGTTTATTGTTTCCAACGTAAATCAAATAATAATAATAACATTGTAATTGTATTACTATACAAATCAAGCAAATGATAATGTACTGTTCTGACATATTGGAATTTGTTGCTGTTACATCAGAATGTTTTATAAACACATCCGAGTGTTGTACGGTTCTGTCACTGTGTACTGCTGAGGCATAAAAAACTACAGCCTTTCTTACTGTTCTTATCGCAAAGGAATCTGCAAACTGTACACATCCACTCCTTAATTACACTCTACTATCTCCACAGTTTATCAGTAACGCATTCTTCGTATTAATTTAATTGCAAGAATCTTTTTAATCCTGGACATCAAAAAACTGTTTATTATTACTTCCTGTGCTTGACTATGAATAACTTTCCTGTATTTGCTAGTTGAAGGAGAAGTATCCATTTTAACAAATCTCGTTACTAGGTGGTAACACAAATAATTAAGATAAAACGTAATTACAGAATAAAAACTACCAATAAAAATTAAATAACTAATAAAAATGAGTGACTGTAAAACGACGATACAATTAATAATAAATTGAAATAGTAATAACAAATGCAATACTGAGATAGTACGTCACACAGTAACTAACAATGTATGGGTAACTAGAACATCACATGCGGCAATACCTTCTCTTGCTTACCAGCTGATTCTCCCTTACCCTCCCACCATTCATAATTTCAAAGTGGACTCGTCCATCCATAAATTGGTTTCTGCATATATGACCTTAACTTTCAATTTTACTATACAGACTACCCCTTAAGTGTTAACAGCGTTCATAAAAGGTATCTCAGACCTTATAGTGGCTCTCAAAAAGTAGGGTTCTAAATTTAGACTTTACAAGATACACCATGTGAAATCATACTACCATCAGCGAAGTTACTCTTCCACATCTATTTCATAGGCAGGAAACTTATTTCATTACTGATACAATGTTCTTTACAACTACACTGAATATTAAATATGTTTACAATGTGTCATAGGCAGGAAACTTATTTCATTACTGATACAATGTTCTTTACAACTACACTGAATATTAAATATGTTTACAATGTGTCATAAAATACAACTAAATTAATTTGTTTATACTAACACTCTTAAGTAGATCAATAATTTCCCTGATGCAATCAACACAAGTGTTGCCACGTCCTGTAATCTGTACAACTCTGTCAGTGCTCTGTGGACAACAGTTGCTATATATCTTAATGCGTGCACCTGTTTTCTGTAACATAAAATATAAACATGAAGAATTATCTCTTGTATCTTCAAAATTATTAAATAGTATCCTTAATATATGAACAGTACAATGAAAATGGATTATTCACCTCTCTAAGTTCCTTCACTTTGTTTCCGCCTTTCCCTATAATGCATCCAGCTTGACTCTGGTGCACCAACATCCTGATGTCTGCATCATCTCCACCTTTGCCTCGTCCACTACTCTGTAATTATGAATGGTTATGTTTGAATTATTACTGAAACTGAAATTCACCTAACAAACAATGAAATCACATTACATTACACAATCCAAATTACCTCTTGCAGTGACAAATATGCTGACAAAAAAAATGTATAAATGCACAATGTCAATGAATTACAGTGGAACTCATATGTATTGCTATCACACATTTCATCTCATTTTGTGAATTCCTGCCAAAATTTACAAAGAGTTATAATATAAAATCTTCCATTAAACACTCTACTACCCACATTTAACACGTATTTTTGTGATCATGTCTTTTATGTTTTAAAACACGAATGCATGTGAAATATATCAGTATACAAAGTTTTATTAATTATTAATTCATGATCTGGCCTATTTGCCTCATTGTTGGACATATTTCACTATCAAATAAACATTATATATCTGTTAAATCGGAGTTCCATAATGCTGTGCTATTGGATTACAAACAGAGGTGCTATATATATATATATATATATAATTTTCTATATAAGTAACTCGATGTTTCTTGCAGTAATTATATAATTTGTGATGTTTTCAATTTGTTTCTTCTGCAAGTAGATAATATTGTATATTCTTCAAAAAGAATATACAATATTATCTACTTGCAGAAGAAACAAATTGAATGAAGAATATACAATATTATCTACTTGCAGAAGAAACAAATTGAAAACATCACAAATTATATATATATATATATATATATATATATATATATATAAATTTTGTTTTATGTAATATTTTTGTTAAGTACTATTTTTTTGAAATTTAGAAAGAAAATTTTTAAGACAATACTGGTAGACATGTACTGTGCATGTGCATACCAAATTTCAGCTCCACATATTTTGTTGGTTGTAATTAAGTTTGTTTTTAAAAAAACATACGGAAAACCACACATTTCAACTTATGCTTATTGGACATTTTTCCTTCAGTTTAATGAGTAAAATCACTTCCCAAAGTTTGGCAGTCTTATCAAAACACCCTGAAAAGGATTTTCTATCTGTTGCAATTACTTCTCAGATCTGCCCTATTATGTAACTTAACAACAATAAACCTAGAGATCAAGTCCTGAGTAATTTTCTTACAATTGGAAAACTACTTTTGTTGCTAATATATATAAATCTAACCAAACTGTTACTTCCAAGTGTAGCAAACTCTTATGCAAGAATAAGATAACCACTGGAAGAAGAATACATGCAAAATATTTGAATACAAGTAATTTAATACTCTCGATTTAATGATATTATGACAAATTTTTTTTAAATTTTACAATAAAATATTTTCAAACTTTTAAAAACACGCGTAATAAAAATTAAATAAATACACCATAGGACAAGCATATAATCAGTCTGGCGTCAAGATCAAATATTTTATGTTAATTGGAGACAGGAGTATAAAACAAAAAAATTTGTTTGTCAAAATTTGACTATCAAAAACCAATGTCCAGTTTCATATGGAATTAACAGTTCATTTGCAGTAATTTGAAAATAGTTCAGTCAACCTCTAGTAAAAGTGACAATATGATTTGATTTCAAAATTATATTAACAATATAAAACAATTTCAATTTTTATATGATTGAAATATTGTTCACGTATCTGAAATCACAGAAAACTGACAAATTTAAATACACAGAACTTCCTACTTGTATTTGCCTTCACTTGATTATTCGAATTAAACTAAGAAAGACAAACAGTGTTGTGCACAAATTGTTTTAAATGAGGTAAACCTGGAATATAAGATCAGTTGCTGGAATCTGGTTGTTTTAAAGAATCAAGTCTATTACACAACTGATGATGAATAACACTACCTGCCGAGACTGCACTCTTGTAAACTGACCACAGCCTTACAGCCCATTTGTTTTTAATTCAATCAACAAAATCAAGTTTTCCAAAACTCAAGTTTCAGCAAAGTTTATACATTACTGTCACCTTTTGAAAAATGGTAAAGAGTGGTCAATTATCAGTCTCCAAGAGAATATGCATAAACATTTTTCAAAGATGAGAAGGAAGTGAAATACTGTTTTTATCACATAAAACCTTTCAAGAAACTACTACAAACTGTCAGCTAGAATTTAAAATGTAAATGGCTGCTAGTCACTTCACAAGTTAAATAACATCAACCAATCTGATATCATATACTGTGCAGTTATCATTCTTTCCTAGGAGCACGTTTTACATGTTTTCTTGTCCAGCATTTTCCCTTTCTAAAAATAGAAAAAAAAAACAATTACTATTACTGATCTGGATCAATTTATTGTAGGATAAACAACAGAAGTATTACAGGCTAGATATTTATACAGGACTTCTCTGGAAGTCAAAAAAGTGGAAGTGTGGAATGGAATAAATATGCAGAATATACTATGATTTGAAAACTTGCAATTGCAGGAAAAGAAAAACACATGTAAATACGTAAAATTAAATAGGTCTTATTTTAACAGTTACATAACAGAGCACTGTTTATAATATATTATATTAACCATTTTTCATGTATTGCTAAAATCCAAGTTTTGTAAAACCATGAACACAAACCATTCACATAATACACCTCACTGGTAAAAATGCTGGCAACCTTGTTGTATACCCTCCCTAATATTCGTACACGTTTCCTCTAATGTCAAAGCTTTTTCAGGAAAGATATATTACATCCATTACAATCTCAAAAAAACAAACTGTGCTTTTGATTCTACAGTTCCTGACAATGGGCTCTGGGTTAGGTACGTACATCAAGTTTCTCTTGTAAACATTTTTGGGCGACATCAGAATTCATGGAAGAGAGTAATTTCAAAACTCTTCTTATAACCTTCAATATGGATGTGATTGAAACTATTAGTATAATAGCACTGAGGGTGAAGAAGAATACAAAAGTTGTGATGAAAGTGTCAAATAACATTAATGTTAACACAGCATGTTAATTTCATTCAGGCAGTTCTATAACTGTAGCATTAGAAGGTCCATCATAGTAAAAACAAAAACACTAATACAAAACAACAGACTAGCATTTTAGTTTTTTGAGTTAGCTTGGATTGCTCTGTATACACAAACTCAAGTGTACTTAAATTCCCAATATAAGTTGAAAATAACTAACACTGAAAGTAATTTTCAGTCACAAGGTATTAAAATGTCTCTAGAAGTTTAGAAAATGCTTAAACAATATAAGCATATGCTGTCATTTTATGACAAATAATGTTAACACAACTACAAAAATCCAAATGGTACTAACCAGCACCAGATATCAACTTCATTTCCATTGCACCTTTTTAGTTTAAAACAACTTTATTACAAAAAAAGAATAAGACTACAGCATAATTTAACTGTATAATAAGAATTACTTACATCTTCCAAATTAGGTACAATCTCATTGATAACTTTTAAAGCAGTTTCCGCCTCTGAAGAGCACACTGTCAAAATGCTGTAGAAATAAACACAAATCACGAAATAGTTAAAGAAATCTTCATTCCTATATTATTAAAAAAATCATCAACATCTTTCTTTAAGAGTGCACATTACTGTAATTTATCTGCAGATTTTAATACATAATGCAAAGACCTATATGCATACATAGAAATTGTACTAAGTTTTTTTAATATTTCAAAATGTTACTGTTCAAAACAACTTTATAACAAAGCAAATTACTAGTATCTCACATGTTTCTTTTCTGTATTTCATTGGAGAAAAAATGTTATTGAATTAATTATGAAAAAAGTTCCCTAAATACCCTAGACATTTCAGCACTTCAAATTAACATTATAATGTGCACCAACTACTAAACAAATTTAGTTTATTGTTAAAAATTAATAACCATCTTGATCTGTACTCCTGATTCTAATGTATTTTGTTATCTACTTTTCTACAGCAAATATTTCGTTATATCAGTAATAATAAATTCATGGAAAATAAAGTTTATAGTTTACATTAACAACAACAAAAATACAGAGCTAAAAAACTTCAATATTTACTTCAAAATAGTGAAGATTAAAAGTACTCTTAGTAAAACTGTGTTTAACTGCAAAGTGAAAATGTGTAAGGAATGGACTAAAGGTAAATGACAGACTGAGGGAACTTGAATATCAACTAAAAGGATACTAACTAAAGCTAAGATACATATAACTGTAAAAAGTAGTTTTTATAAAAAATCTGACATTTCTTCTTTTGCTAAGATATTTAAATCATTTAAAATTGTATGTGCAGTTTGAAAGGTTGGATGTGGTGCTAGCTATTGATTCCCTACAGCTACGGTATAGACTTTTGCTATTTATAAATACAAATAAATATTCTTAAATTTTTAATATCATCTAAATCTTAAGTACTATGTAAACAGGAAATATTTATATCTGTACTATATTGACACACCATTTATTTAGTTGCACCAGAGAAAATATGCACGTGCACAGACACATAGATACACATGTGCGCGTGCTCTCTCTCTCTCTCTCTCTCTCTCTCTCTCTCTCTCTCTCTCTCTCTCTCTCTCTCATGTGTGCACACAAACATTAACACACACACACATACACACCTGCTACACATCCAACCTGTAAATACTTTTTTCCAATTTATTCCTTTTTTGCATCTGCACATTTATATTTGTAATAACTTTAATAAAAATCAACTTGTAAAAACTGACTTAAAATAAAAAATTTTAAACATGCATTAACAATGGGTTTAACAATAATTTTGGGATTTGGGTGAGAATCCCTTAGGAAGACCCCGTGTATTGAGTAGAGTACTGATAGTGAGTAGTGTGGGTATATTACCGTTCTGGGCCGGGGCAATCAGGGACTGTAACAGTGGCTTTGTACTGGGCATTATTCCATTATTGCGACGTAGTACACCAGGGTCAGGGCGGGCGAAGAGTAGCACCGGGCGAAAACATATGGTAAAAACATTAACACCTCCCTCCCATCAACAATAAAAAATAAACATATTTTAAGCAAAGTAATTCCAACAAATAATATAAACAACCAAGCCTTTGCAAGGTGCAAGACTTAGAGAATTTAAACATATAGATTGTAACTGTCATGTCCACACAAATAATTGGGTATCTATAATTTGTTGGAATTGACTTTGCTGAATTGTTAACAGGCCAGAACTAACCTCTCCATTTATGGGAAAACAAGGAATGTTTAAACATCTCTTGTTTTATTTTTCAACATCATTTTTAAACTGGAGGAATTAGTTGTGGACAGAATTAAATCAATATGTGAAACAAAAATACAAATATTATATACATTAACAAGTACAACAAAGTAAAACAGAAATCATTGCCTGTTGAATTAAATAGACACTTTAACTGTTTTTTAAACTAAAAGGTTTATTAAAAGTATTAGTTTCAGCCACATTTAACCTTGATTAAGTTATGGTCTCAAAATGTTCTAATCCAAGCAATTATATTTTATTGTCTACAATGAAATTACCAAATTTGATTTTTAAGATTAATAATACCAATAAATCAGTAACAATTTATTTTTAAACTTTTAATCCTTCAATATGATTACTAAACTATTAACAAAATTTTATTAAAATATATATCTTTCAATATAAATATTATTTTAATGAACAATACTCAATCTTAATTAAAACTGAAATAAAAGTAAAAAAAAACTGACCATACAACAAACATATTATGTTAGCAAGTGCAAATGAAATATATTGATTTCAAGAAGCAATGGTTTACTGAATTATAACTTTTATTAAAAATTAATTATTTTCCATACATTAAAAAGTCAATTACTTTTTTAGTACACAAAATACTGTACATTAATACCAGTAAAACATTAAATTAATAATCATACAACTCTACAAATTCTACTTTTTTTTTTAGAGGCCAACAAACAAACAAAAATTAATTATCTGTTCTGAAAGAGCACAAAATTCTTTGATTACCAAGAAATGACTTGTAATTAATAACAATTAAAATGAACCTACACATCTTAAAAACTTATACTTACAATTAAACTAAATTAAAAATATAAATATAGAAGCTTGTTTTATATACATTAAATAACCTTAACAGAACATACTGATCAATAACTGAATAAGTGCTTCAATTTTCTTATAATTAATATATTTTGCATAGTATATTTCCAACTCAAATCTAGAAAATATTTGGATCAACAATTTACATCTGTAAATAAATAAGTTTGCCAGTCATTTAAAAGAATTTATATAGTTGGTTTGGCCACTTAACTACCATTTGTAAGTAAAAGATAAGCACATGTAATAAATCATCACTGTTTGTTTCATTTATTTACTAGTCTCTTTCTAACAGGTAACTGTCTAATTTTTTTTTTACATTTGAAGATTTTCTAAACATGTGAAAAATATTTTAAGTAAATACTCACATCTGATCGCAGGCGTGATATATTTTTGCCACCTTTGCCAATAATGGAACCAGCAACCTAGAAATAGATTAATATTTACATATACAGTAGGAACCTCGCTAATCCGTCACCTGTGGGATTGGGGGTATGGTCGGAACGCAAAAAAGGTCAGATTATCAAAAGAATACAAAATGTTTATTATTTCATTAAATGAGACAGTCTAAAATAAAATAAAACTTATACAGTAGGCTACCAGGCTATATGATTGGTTATGTGCAATAAATGTGTAACAGGACAGAGATCAGGGGAGTAAATAATTTTTAACAATTGAAAGTAATGTTAACTCAACCAGTGTTCACCTTTGGGGAACCTCTTTTAACCCAGATGCTTACAATTTTATTATGAAACATCAGTCTGTGTTTGTGTCTGGCGTCAGTCTAGACGAGTTACATAATCCCCTACAACTCGGGACATCTGTGAATTACAGACAATGCGAATGTATTCGTCATTCAAACCCAAATAATCATTTCTGCAACAGTTTCGTCTATAGAACCCTGGAGGAGAACCTAAGGTAAGAAAAGAAGTAAATTGTAATATTTGTGCAATAATAATAAAGTAAAAGAAAAATGAATTGTTACAATTGGCGTCCGAACTGGGACGAATTTATTTGCTTAGAAAATTGAATTGTTACAAATGATAATACAGTATGTACAGTCCAGCAATAGTGTCATAAAAAACAAGAAACACATTTTATTGGTGAAAAAAATCGGTAATGTTCTTTTGTTTGGCAGACGACTGTCTAAACTTAGCTGCAATGTTCCTCCATTTCTTGATCCACAAGATATCCATAGGTGTAGAGGACGAGTTCTGTTAGATGTACTGAAGAGCAACATCAAAAGCTTTCTTGGCTTCTGTATGCGATACACGGGCAGGCGGTTCGTCATCATCATCAGGGTCTTCATTTACGGTTTCTTCATCAACTTGCGAAATAGCAGCAACGATCTGATCGTCATTTAGTTCTTTATTTGTTTCACAATCTTCATCACATTTAGCAATCTACTCATCAACATCATTTGCTTGGATATCATGTTGCAAAGTTTGTAAGTCGTTGACAATTTCCGGCGTGTCTGTGTCTTGCTCATTTCCAGTTTGTTCACTCTCGATCATCACTTCCGGCCAAAGTTGACGCCAAGATTTTTGCAGTGTGTCAGGTTTCATTTCATCCCATGACTCGGCTATTATGTAAATTGCATCTTTGATACTAAGGGATTTCATAGCTTCAAAAAGGTTACAGCCTTCTCCTGTCTTTTCCAAAATCGAGCTGATGTACTTTTGGCGATAACGCTTTTTCAGCCACTCGATCACTCCTTGATCCATTGGTTGGATAAGGGAAGTTACATTGGGTCAAAGGAATGCAGCTTTTATTTCTCCTTTTATCAATTCTTCAGAAGGGTGTGATGGTGCATTATCTAACAACAGAGCGCGAACAGGAAGTTTTTGGGCCTTCATAAGATTTTTTCAACAGCAGGCACAAATCTGTCAAAAAACCATGACTTAAAATGTGTACAGTCCATCCAAGCTGATTTTTGGTTGCGGTAATAAACTGGTAGCGATGATAAATTAATGTTCTTGAACGCCCTTGGTGTTTTGGACTTGCCAATGACAAAAAGCGGAAGCTTGTGTGTACCATTAGCATTGCTGCAAGTAGCAATGGTCAGCCTGTCTATGGCAAGTTTTGATCCTAGTATCATGGTCTCATTTGATGCAGCAAGTGTTTTTGTCGGTAACATTCTGTAGTTTAGGGCAATTTCATCTATACTTGGTCAGGTGCCAATTCATTTTCTTCAACAATTTTTTTAAATTTCAGAGAAAACTCTTTTGCTGCCTCGTCATCATCTGATAGTTTTTCACCTGATATTGCGACATATCTAACGCCATGATGGGTTTTCCACCGATCTAACCAACCTTCACTAGCTGTGAACTCACCTTCAACTTCCAATTTTTTGTGCAATTAGTGCCTTTTCTTTGACAATAGGCCCAGACAGCGGGATTCCTTTCCTCCTTTCTTGGCAAAAACCATATCCATAACGCGTTGTCTAGCAGTTCCAATTTTGGCTTTTTCTAGTGCTTTCTCGCCCTCTACCATCACTGTACAAGATTCAATATCCTTTCTATTTTTCCTCCAGTCCTTTATTGTAGTAACTCCCATATTGAGTTCCTTAGCAATTTTTTGGAGTGATTCCCCCTTGCCCAGTGTCTCTGTAGCACTTTTAATTTTTCACTTAAAGGAAGAGTAATGTGTTTACGTTTTGCTCCTGACATAATGCAAAAACTACAACAGTATGCACACACAGTATTAAAAGTGTAAACAAATATTTGTAAACACCAAAACTGTCACCTATTACTACGTACACCAATTCACACAGGATGAGTAATTAGCACAGACTAGACACTAGGTGTCGGCTCACTGAGGCAGCAAAACAACTGACAAGTATGTAAACAATCTGGCGAGTCATCAAGTCGGTGCCTGAGCCGCGGTCGGACCAGCTGGGGGTCGGACTAGATTGGTTTTACTGTAACTGTAAATTTACACCTGTCTTAATGACAGCATCCATAAGACAAAAGTTGATATAACCTTCTTCCTTCATCCACTACCCACCTTTCACATTATCTCACCACTGTATCATCCTCACATTCTTTAAATCTTCAATTACTTCCATATTGATCTTAATTATTCTTGAAGTCTCTACACAATCCTTACACAGACTCATTCCTTCTATTTACGTGTGCATACGATATAAATCTCTGTGCCTTACCTACTTTCACAAATCCTGACCTTCTTATTGTCTCCTGACAAATTAATCTCCTATACTTTTGCCTACTTCATTGGTGTATGTACTTCTGTAAGTTTGTATCATCCATTACACCCTTTTCACATTTATTCTGGGACTAATGAGTACTTGGAAGACCACTTCTTCAAATTCATGTTAAGTATGTCAAAGTTTTCTATATCACTTGTTTGCCCAGATTGTGTACTCCCACCCGTAGTACCGCACAATTTGGGTGGGAGAATTTGTCGGTGGAAGGGACACACAACTACATTCACACAAACACACACATGCCAGCAACCAGCAATACCACTACCCAATTCAACTGAAATAGCACAATACGTCTTTGTGTTTACGATAAAACGCTTTGTGTGCTATAATTTTATTTTTTTGTTTTTTTTTTTACTAAATTATTTTTATTATTACCATAATATCAGTTTTTTTATTACAATACATTTATTGTAATTAGATGTTAATTTTTATCTTCTTTTTAACATAAATCAAACAATACACAATTAAAAATAATATATAATACAATAATCAATACGTATTAAATAAAAGTTATAAATAAGTCTACACGTACACACCTTGGATGAATTTTAATCCAATGGTTCAATACCGCCCATGTCGTGAACTTCTTCACTTGACGATTCTGCTTCGCTTAAATTTTCACTGTCAGTCTCATCATCGCTAGTATCACTATGGTTGTCTGTTATAATTAGGCTGTCTGTTTGCATGTCTACAGCTCTATCATATTCAAAATAATCTTCAATTTTTAAAACGTGATCACAGAATTTCTTCCAATTCTCTGCCAAAGATCAGACAATTTTTGATCTACCATTTTTTTTACTTCTACCAAATTATTGGTTACGTTTTCACATGCCACATCGTTTTTGACTTTCGCCCACACTAATTCGACAGGGTTCAGTTCAGGATGGTATAGCGGTAATCTTACTATGGCATGACCATTTTCTTCCATTATTTTATCAAGATAATATTCATCGTAATGCTTATTTAGTTTTATCAACTCATATAGTTCCGCTTTGTACATTTTTTTCCGAACATGGTATATTTATATTTTTTAGCCACATTAACATTTTTTTCTTTCGCTGATTTGAATTTGGAGCTGGATCAGGGTGTCCACAGAAATTCTGTTTTAATTTTCCCTGACTTTCCCTGACCTACTTACAGAAATTTCCCTGACTCACTAAAATGCACAGTACGTTAATTCTTTGAGCATTATATTTTACAAGGAAGAAAAAAGAAAACCCAGCTTCCACCTTCCCCACAGCCTAATTCTCTCTCCACTTTCTTTTTTCTTCCTCTTTTATTTTATTTATTTTTTATTATTTATTTATTGAAAAATACAAATACATTGATGGCATTTTAAAAATAAATATTTCCATTATTACCTAAAGGTAACACTTAGGTAACGTAAGAATGAGAGTATTTTCACTAGAACTTAATAAAATAATATATGAACAAGATAAAATGGACTAATTAATAGAACAACTTACATGGTAACAAATAATTATAATAATCAGCTATAGCTTTCAAAATTGAAAATGAACCAGTCCGACAGGATGAGAATGAAAAAGAAAAATATGCACTCCTTCAAAATTTACTAGTGTGATCTCTTCATGTTCTCCAGCAGTTTTTCCTTTTCCCCAATTTCTACATCCTCCATTTCTCTTTCAAGTTTCAACTTTTTTCTTTTTTCTTCCAACTCTTTCAACTGTAATTCAATTTTCCTTTTCTCTATTTTCTTTTTTTCCTCTTCTGACTGCATTTCTTTTTTCTTTTCCAAATACGATTGATATCTTCTTCTTGAAGATCTGACCGAGGTAAGCATACTTCTGTTGATAGTCACATTCCTCAAACCACCTAAGATGCTTTATGCTATCACAAGTAACTCTTTGGGACACAAGGGATTCTTCTAGAAGATTTTCAACTAGTAAATGCTTATTGACAGAAAAGCCAGATTCAACTGATACATTACCATGGGATACAATGAAACACAGCTTCATTACAGACCAGAGATCATATTTCTTATCTTCTCCTAAAAGGCCGTAGTAAAATTCGTCCAATCCCATGTCATCAGATGTTTTGGAAATGAAATCGTTAGCTTCTTCAGTTAGCAAAGAAAACTGTCATTTGGCCTTTTCAGCACTTTTATCACATATTCTTCTATGGCTGTGCAGGTTTTCTAGAACAACATCAATCCTTTTTATTGCCAAACTGGGTTTGAGCATTATCATTTTAGGGTCTAAGGCAGTGAGGCCTTGTGCTACATGTGATTTCAAAGGACTTTTCTCTCCGAGTTTTTCTATCATGGTGGTAAGGAGATTTTTGAACTCATTTTTAAAAACAAGTTTCTCTTTTTCTGAGCATTTAATTTGTTTCATTAAGCTTTCTGCAGCATAACCAACATCCACCTTTTCTACTGAAACCAGATTGGCACCGTCTTGCAAGTCCAAGTTCATTAATTTTTGAGTAGTACTTGTTTCAGCTATTTTTTCATATTTTACAAATCTCATCATTAGGTTTTTCATAAGTTGTTCAAGTGAAGTAAAGAGACAAGGGACCATAGGCTTCTGACTTTGGAACCTTCTCCGGAACGGCTCAACGTCTGACAATATGCTTCTGAAAGCACTTAGTTTTGCCTTAAAAAATGGATTTTTCATAGCTTCTCTAAGGTATTGCAGGTTTTTGTTGTCTTTTTCACTGTATTCTTTTACAAATTTATCGACATGATCAAATATTTTGAGAGCTTGATCTACACAGCGACCATTTTCCAGCCATCTTACTGCTGTGAACTTAAAAGGGAAAGAGGTGCTGGTTGTAATATCTGAGTATTTTGCTCGCCGAGCTGGGCTATCTTTGAAAAGACTGTAGAGAGATCTAAAAAAAGTGAAAAAGTTCCCAACCAGTTTTGGAGATCCCAGTCTTCAGGGCTCCATTAACTGTATGCAAACTGCATATGCCAATATCAAGAAGGGACTTTCCCTCTGGATTTAAGACTTGCAAATGGCTCTCGAGTTTTTTCATAAAACTGAGGTTAACATTTGGCCCGTCCATTGAGATTTGCAAAATATTTCCTAAAGGTAAGGAGAGCCCTTGAATAAACCCATCTAACAAGTGATCTGCAGTTGCCCTGCCTAAAAATACACTATTCCAATATCGTGTTGAAACTTTCTGAAGGTTTACTTCCCAAAACCTTACACACAAGTCCATTTGTCCTCTTTGAACAAATTTGTTCAGAGATTCATCAAAACAAACAACATAGTCAGAGCACTGTTTCATGTTATTTTGCAACATTTCTTGAAAATATGGGGCTAACCCATGATTTATTACATAGGAAGCCTTAGTCTTGCCCATAGAAAAACTCCGAGCGATTTTACTGTCTGGAAACATATTTTTGAAGGCTGCAGAGGTTTCATCACAAGAGTTTAGAGACATTTTCCCAGTGATGACGTGGAGAGCCCATATTGCTTCGGCTGACGTAACATCATCTTCATTCACACTGAAACTCTTTAAACTTGTTTGACTTGTTCCTGGCACTACTAATAATTCTTTTGTAGCTGAAGTTGAAGGTGTTGGTTGCACATCTTTTAATGGAGATGGAGTAGTAAAAAAAGAAATTGCTGGCTGGGAAGCCTTTGCTCTCATGTTTTTTACATGAGTTGGTCCCTTAGCATGAGAAACAATTGCTTGTTTCCCCATATTGCTTAGTTTAAAAGATTTGAGACACACTTGACAATAAGCCGAATTTGCATCACTAACCACCAAGTCCAACCAACCACTAAATTCCGGAAACACTTTACTGTCCAGCCAAAGTTTATTAAACAAACATTTCTTGTTAGCCATTGTAATGAGTTTAAGTTAGCAGCCTAAAAAAACTGAAAATAGAAAAAGAATTAGCTAAATCGGTTGAAAAAAGGACACAAGGGCACAACAAAAAATATATAATTGTTGTGCACTTCTTGTGAAAAAAGACCTGGAAAAAATGCTAAAATAGTCTGGGTTACGGCAGACTAGAGCATTCAAAATTCCCCTCAAATCCATCATCGGGGAAGATTTCCCTGACTTTTCATGGGTTGCGGCAGACTAGAGTAAAAAATTACCCTCAAGTCTGTCATCTGGGAAGATTTCCCTGACTTTCCAGATTTTTTGTTTATTTCCCTGACTTTCCCTGACCAACTTTTTTTTCCCTGACTTTCCAGAATGTGGACACCCTGTGGATTCAATAATTTGTTGTGATAAGGCGCGTTCTAAGCCATTTTTCGTAATTGAGTGCATCCTTATCGTTATGATGGTCGCCCGATTTAAAAATTAAACGCGCGTTAGGCACTCCCCCCCCCCGCCTTCACTTCCAGCAGTGGTTATTATTAATCTAGGCCCTTTAGAAATATTTTTCTTAAAACCGTTGGCCGACCTGTCTGACCAACAATAGCTCTTCACATGGGTGGAATGGATATATGACTCGTCCGAAAAAACTATCGTTCTTCCTTCTTCTCTACATTCCTGAATTTTCCGTAATTTACTCGTTTGAAACGAATATCGTGTTTTTCAATCAAAATTTTTCGATTATTTGAAAAATATCTCTATTAACTTTCTTGTTAGTTCGTTTAAGAGTTTTCCCAGGTGTAGTAAACGTTTAGTTTTCACACAATTTTTTCAATTCCGACAGAATTTTTCTTACAATGTGAACCGATATTCCCACAGACCAGCAACATGGTTTTTAATTTCTGACACGTGCATGTCCGGATTTTCGCTGTTAATCTTATTAAACATGTTCATTATGATACATTTACTTTGGCTTCTTACAGCTATTCCTCTTCCTAATCGGCGTGAAGATTTCGGTTGAGGCATTGCAGAAGTATTGTATTCAACATTGATAAACACTGTTGAACGAATGAAGTACTGAAAAATACTCTTGTAATGAAATTTGCTTTGTATGAACATACTGGAAAGCTAGGCTCCGACAGTCTCGAGGTATACAACACGACTGGTGTGGCGTGGCGCGCCAAGTAGTCCCCTCCACCTCTCTGGACACGCCTTGCACAGACGACTGCGCATCTCACCGATGATATAAAAAACTTTGACATACTGTACATATTTCACTTTTTTTCCATCCCATATTTCTATAATTACTTTTGTATATGGAACTTTCTTTTAATTTCTATGCATACGCCTCCCAGCTTTTTTTTCTACCATGTGCAGACTTCTGTTCCTTACCACTATGGCTTCCACTCAGTGATATCACTCATATAAACTATTGCTTGAACCGACATCTCAACTATTCCAAACATTTTCTCGATACTCTTCAGCTGCCTACTTAGCTTACACCTATATTCCCCAATCTCCCAACTTGTTAAATTTAATGGATTGCATCTAATGTTGTATTTTCCCTGTCTCAATTGTATAAATTTAAAAGGTTTCAGATCACTGATCCTAA
This sequence comes from Magicicada septendecula, assembly GCA_034769895.1. Classification (NCBI taxonomy): domain Eukaryota; kingdom Metazoa; phylum Arthropoda; class Insecta; order Hemiptera; family Cicadidae; genus Magicicada; species Magicicada septendecula. Next base: position 1,246,448,266 of record CM068367.1, read on the forward strand.
TCTCTTACAGATATAATTATTCTGAGTCTACATTCTTCAGGTATTAATTTACTATTCCATACCTGCACTATCAATTTATGCTTTTTGTTTTCAATTCCTTGCCCATTGTTTATTACTTTAACATACATGTACACCTGCAACTTTGAATATTAAAATTCCTAACATTTTCCAAATGAATGATGAAAAATTCATTAAAATTACCCCTACACAACCATATTTAATCATAAAAATAGAAATCACAACAAAAACGACATAATGTAACTGATTATATAAATACTATAAAAACTCCTTAAAAGTATTATTTTCTCCATAAAAATTAAATATCCACAATTTTCATGCCTTAAGTTTCAGTTTGGATATCAAAAACATCATAAAAATCAACACGTTAGGCTAGAATAAAATCAAACATTTGCACTAAACTAATGTCTTTTTAGAATCATTACTTTGTGCAATTATCACAGTGATAACAGGTGAAATATGCCACAGCTGGAAAAAAACTAAAGGAAACGGGGAGAAATTTTAAGTTTAAATTGCTACATCAAAAGTAGCTTATATCAAATAATGGAATAATAAGAGATATTTATATTTTGTATAAGCCTACTCTAAAGTTGAATTTTTATGTGGAAAGGGACCTTGCAGATACATTTGAAATTAGCACATAGTGAGGCTTATGAGGATACCATAGTTACAATTATGGATAACACTCATCTCACATTGTATGAAAATAATTTAAAATGGATGATAGAATGTTCACGCATGCATAAAAATATTGATTTGTAGAAGACATGGAAACCAACTACCTGATTTTAGAAATGCATAAAATTAATATGCTAGTCTTGGAACATGCCCCTCTTCCTTCACATATCCAATTTTCTCCTAAGTATTTAGTAACCCTTTACAAGAGCACATGACAAAAAATAATAATTGCAAGTAGAATACTTTTCAGATTGTATGGGCATTTTTTGACTGAAGTTACTTTCCTATATAGAAGAATGCCCAATCTGTAAGAAAGTTCTGTCCATAACGTTGCTTCAAATTGTACTCTAAAATTTTTCAAATTGAAGAAAACTCAGCAGTTATCAATTGTGGATTGTGACAGAAAAATTAAGGGATTAATTTAGAATAGACAAAGTACATACTCTATCTTATGCATGGGGCATTTTACTCATCACAATACAGACATTTTCATGTATGAAACAGAACATCAGACCACACAGAATTTTTGTGTATGATTTTGGCCTGGGAAGTGCGCAGTTTTGAGAAGTGTACATGCTCAAAACATATTTTCACATGCGAGTCTTGCAGCAGATGAAAAGGAGTCGCTGCTTCAAGTTTCCTACAGAATAACCAGAAAAAACCACCAGAATGGGAGTTCCGAGCTATGGGACGCCGATAGGCAGCATAGGCAAGTTGAACACTGAAGAGAACAGATGCCAGTGACCACACATTTCAATCACAAAGCCTATGGTAAAAAATGTTCATATATTGGTAAAAAGGTTTCGAGTAATACAGTTGGTTACATTCCAACTACCTAACAGAACAGATGCAAAAAAACGGTGACTCAAGCCTATGAACAGGTTGTAGGCCTACATTATAAAACATTAAAACAGTGAACACGTAACATTTCCGGACACAATAAGTATCTGAAGTACTTTGAACACAGTTTTACCATAAAAAGTTAGTAGCAAACATTAGTAGAATACGAAGTTATTGAATATTCTTTTGTAATAACTGTTTTCAATAATTTTTTATTAAAGTGCTTGGTTTTATTTCTTTTATAACTTAGTCTTTGGTGAATATGCATACGTTATATGTTTAATCTGAGCAACAGTCGTGACACAATTAAGAATGTAGTGATTTATGGTTAACAAATCCAACAACAGTAAATGATAATAAATGAGCTTATTTCCATGCACATGAGTTAAGTTATTTTTAATGTTACCTCGCCTTAACCTAACATGTGTTCAATGTGTTCGTTTAAACGAATCTGGTAAAATTCTGTTAAGTACAAAATTGTGATTTTTAAGTTGTTTTCACATGGACAGTGCTGCGGTTTCCATATTCCGCATGTCAAAATGAGTGGCAGCTCTGGCTTTTGGTCTTTTTTGTCTTGAAAGGTAAGCAAGTTTGGGGCCTTCTTGCTTATAACCTTACAGGCTAATATAAATATAATACTTGTACTTTGGTAGGGACAAGAGGTACAGGAAATGAGACAACATAAAAAAATATCAAAAATACAGAATTACACCAAATGGTAAAAATCATAAAAGAAACAAAGATATACTGGCTCATCTACATAAAATTAATTCATATTTATTATACAAAGAGCATTAATAACATGAAATACAGACGACTGATAAAGAGTTAACTGGTCACTTCCACAAGATAGTTGCTGATTAATTTGAAAAGATATAATACATGTACATGTGCTTCATATATATTTTACACTTACTAATATATATTGTTTTACTTTTAACTGTACTAACCTTGCTAGGAATAAGAAGCCTGATTTCCATATCATCAGGGCCACCTCGAAATCTCTTCTGTGGACCTCCCATGTTTCCGTCCGAATACCGCTTCATACCGCCTATAACAAAGATGTAGATTTTTATAAAATGTGATAACTACAAATTATTAGCTCGCACAATCCAGCCAGTATATAACAGAAATCTCTTTTTATATTCAATAAACAGTGAATCTCTTCGATATATAAATTGATAGTGATATCCATTTACACACTCCATTATATACATATATAGTTAAAAATGACTTCTCGTTATACTTATTTACACTGATAGCATAAGTATTTTGATATATACTTACACTAACAGCCCTTTTTTCTCTATATAAAATGGGTGTAAATAACATCTAATGATGTCTGTGTATAATTTACAGTAATATTTAGGCCATAATTTAAAATTAAAATGTTTAAAAAATGGAACTAATGAAATTAACATTCATTCTGGAAATAAATGAATTGTATTTCTATACTGATGTCAGTATAGCAGCTCTTGTACAATTATTCTTTTATCATAGCATCACTACAACTAAAGGTATGTCTTAATATACTGAATTTTTGTAGTCTGCAGAGCAACCTGTTTTTTATTTGCCTATCTTTTATACAAAAGTGACAACTGATTTAATAGTCTACACGTTTTGGGTAATACAACAACAGGAATATTAAATCCTCACTTTACAATGTTTGATCATAAACCATATCTAAATAAAATATTTTATGTTGACCGTTATCTAAAAAGTTGTTAATTTTTAGTGTTTACCACTAACCACTACCCAGTGTGTTACCACTAACTTTTGTAAGGCAACTAATTTTTACATTTTGTTAGTTGAGCAAATTAACTTTCACTACAAAATTTAAGCTGGTCTTACAATAATACATGTTTCTATATAAAGTTTTACCATAAAAATCTATGACCATTTTAAAGACAACTGAATACTACACTATCCTCTTCATTTGTAAAAGAGATATATAAAAAATCATGAAAGACAAATCACGAGAGAGAAAGACAATCATGAGAGATATTAAATTGTATCATGAGAATTAGCACTGAAATTATTCATTCAAAATTATTGAATTTGAATGAGTTAACAAAAAATAAGCTTAAGTTTTAATTTTCTCAAAATTCTTTCTATCTAATTACACAACTAGATTATCGAAGTGACATGTAACAGTTCTGTTAACAGCTATTCCAAATGTTGGTTATATTTCAAATTCCAAACTGAACAATTAGTATTCATACAGTGGTGTACCTAGAATTTGGCCATGGGGGGGGGGGGGTCCTGCGAGTTGGCTTCATACAAAAGAAAAAAACAAGTGGCTTAAACATCTGTGACAACACACTGAAATCAATCCCATTAAAGTAAATGTACAAACACATTAAAAATATGCGTTACTGAAACACTAATGAGAAGATACTGACTGCACTGATTTTCCTATATTTCAAAAGTATACACAAAGACTGTATAATAAACCTGTTTGTATATTTAAATATCAGTATGGAGTACCATACACGACTTCCATGTTCTAAGATGTATATTTAATATCATTTACGAACTGAAATGTTTCCATAGAAACTACTTCTTTCCACTTATTGCTTCAGCCTTAACCACAGTACTGTGGTCACTAACGTATACCCCACCACACGTTATCGCACTCGATTTTCACTGATGATGGCAGTTGACGGCACTGCGGAAACGTCTGGTTTTGCAGAAAACATTGGACTACGGCCAAACAGCCCAGGAAGGAATTTGAACAACAAACAACTACTTTGTTGCCGATAACGTAGTACACATAAAAATTATCCCCTCCCCAATCAACTATAATTTTCATTTATAGAAAATTACCCCCACCCCGTTCAACTATCTTCTTCATTTATAGATATTTCATCTATGTTTCTACAGTGGATTATTAAAATCTTCTTATCAGGATACTTTATTTATCAAAATTAAGTACTTTACTCTTGTTACAACAAAAAATGTTTCAGGTAAACTGCCCTTTCCCTGTAACCGATCTTCACCAAAATCAAAAGGCCTTGAGTCTTCAACAACTCAGGCACATATGTAAAAAATTATTTGATTCTGTTTGAATTTACGGCAGTTATCGTTCGTCATAGAAACAATTACTCTTGTTAAAACATTAAAGGTGGCAGGTAAACTACCCCTTTCCCTTAAGCGATCTTCACCAAAATCAACAGATCTTGAGTACTTACAACTTCAGCAATGTATGCAAAAAATTATTTGATTCTCTTTGAATATGCGGCAGTTATCATTCGTCATAAAAATAAAATTACCCTTTTAAAACATAAAACTTGCAGGTAAACTACCCTTTTCTCGTATCCGATCTTCACCAAAATCAACAGGCCTTGAGTACTCTACAATTCAGGAAGGTGTGCAAAAAAGTTATTTGATTCTGTTTGAATTTACGGCAGTTATCGTTCGTCATAGAAAAAATTACCCTTGTTAAAACATAAAATGTGGCAGGTAAACTACTCCTTTCCCTTAACCGATCTTCATCAAAAACAATAGGTCTTGAGAACTCTACAATTCAGGGCTGTATGCGAAACATTATTTGATTCTGTTTGAAGTTGCGGCTGATATCGTTTGCCATAGAAAAAAATTACCTTTGTTAAAACATAAAACGTTGCAGGTAAACTACCCCTTTCCCTTAACCGATCTTCACCAAAAACAAAAGTTCTTGAGAACTCTACAATTCAGGGCTGTATGCGAAACATTATTTGATTCTGTTTGAATTTGCGGCTGTTATCGTTTGCCATAGAAAAAAATCTAGACACACAGACACTTTTCGAAAATATCGGTATGGAGAACCATACATGACTTCCATGTACCAAGATTTATTTTTAAAATCATATTCGAAATGAAATATTTCCATAGAAACTACGTCTTTCTACTTATTGCTTCAGCATTAACAACAGTACTGTGGTCACTAACGTATACCACCTCACGTTTTCGCACTCGATTTTCACTGATGATGGCAGTCGATGGCACTGCAGAAAAGTCTGGTTTTACAGAAAACATTGAACTACGGCTAAACAGCCCGGGAAGCAATTTTAACAAAAAACTACTTCTTTGTTGCCGATAACGTAGTACACTTAAAAAAGTCTCCCCTCCACCTTCAACTATAATTTTTAATAATAGAAAATTACCCCCACCCCGTTCACCTAACCTCTTCATTTATAGATATTTCATCTATGTTACTACAGTGGATTATTGTGGATTATTATGATCTTATTTTCAGGATACTTTATTTACAAAAATTAAGTACTTCACTCTCGTTGAAACATAAAATGTTTCAGGTAAACTACCCCTTTCTCTTAACCGATCTTCTCCAAAATCAATAGACCTTCAGTCCTCTACCATTCAGGGATGCATGCAAAAAAATATTTGATTCTGTTTGAATGTGCAGCAGTTATCGTTCGTCATGGAAACATTTCTCTTGTTACAACTTAAAATGTTGCAGGTAAAACTACCCCTTTCCCTTAACTGATCTTCACCAAAATCAACAGACCTTGAGTTCTCTTTAGTTCAAAAAGGTATGCAAAAACGTAGTTGATTCTGTTTGAATTTACGGCAGTTATCGTTCGTCATATAAACAATTACCCTTGTTAAAACATAAAATGTTGCAGGTAAAATACCCCTTTCCCTTAACCGATCTTCACCAACACCAATAAGTATTGAGAACTATACAATACAGGCCTGTATGCAAAACATCATTTGATTGTTTAAATTTGCGGCTGTTATAGTTTGCCATAGAAAAAAATTACCGTTGATAAAAAACCGTTGCCGGTAAACTACCCCTTTCCCTTAATCGATCTTCACCAAAAACAATAGGTCTTGAGTACTCTACAAATCAGGGCTGCATGCAAAAAAGTATTTGATTCTGTATGAATTTGCGGCTGTTATCGTTTGCCATAGAAAATACCCTTGTTAAAACATAAAACGTTTCACGTAAACTACCCCTTTCCCTTAACCGATCTTCACCAAAATCAACAGACCTTGAGTTCTGTATAATTCAAAAAGGTATGCAGAAGAGTAGTTGATTCTGTTTTAATGTACGGCAGTTATCGTTCGTCATAAAAAAAATTACCCTTGTTAAAACATAAAATGTTGCAGGTAAACTACCCTATTCCCTTAACCGATCTTCACCAAAACCAACATGTCTTGAGAACTCTACAGGGCTCTATGCAAAACATTATTTGATTCTGTTTGAATTTGCGGCTATTATCGTTTACCATATAAGAACCATACATGACTTCCATATTCTAAGATTATATTTAAAATCATTTTCGAAATGAAATATTACCATAGAAACTACTTCTTTCTACTTACTGCTTCAGCCTTAACCACAGTACTGTGGTCACTAACATATACCACCACACGTTATCGCACTCGATTTTCACTGATGATGGAAGTCGATGGCATTGCCAAAACGTCTGGTTTTGTAGAAAACATTGGACTACGGCCAAATATCCCGGGAAGGAATTTTAACAAAAACTACTTCTTTGTTGCCGATAACGTTGTACACATATATATAAAAAATATGCATAAAATTAATGGCTTGTATAAGTTAATGATTGATCTCCATTAAGTAGTGCCCAAGTATCCAAAGTTTTAATATTATGATGTCCGTAATTAAAACATCAGAGCAGGTTTAGTGTGTATGAGGATACACCGTGGACAAAAATTTTCAACATTTCCTATTGAGCGTTGCTTAGAATAAAACTGCGAATTTACAGTGTACGTTTCACAAAACAAACACGCGGAAAAGAAGGAGCGCTCTGAAGTCACTCATGGACCCTCAGCATCTTGCAGAGGGGTCATTCCCTAAAGACGAAAAGTCTGTCTATCAATCGTTCCTCTGTAAACACGTGCAGGTACACCGCCCAGCGATCCACAGAAAGCAAATCGCTATCCACGCTGGACACTTTTTCGGCTTGCATGCGTTATGTTGGTATGGGTTCGGCACTTTCCATTTAAAAACCGTGCAAATGTAAGAAAAGAAACATGAGGCCAGAAATAACGTGAATTGTGTGTGTGTGTGTGTGTGTGTGTGTGTGTGTGTGTGTGTGTGTGTGTGTGTGTGTGTGTGTGTGTGTGTGTGTGTGTGTCTTCCCTGCCTTTTCATTGCGGTGGTCATAATAATAAAATGGTAACGTAAACAGTACATAACTGAGAAAAAAATACATAAATGAAAAAATTTATTTTTATTGCCTGGCAACAAAATTATTTTATTTTTAACAATTACCATTGTTTGAAAAAGGTTAAATGAATTTTCAAGTACTTTACTGTTGTTAAAACGTAAAAGGTTGCAGGTAAACTACCCCTTCCCCTTAACCGATCTTCACCAAAATCGAAAGTCCTTGAGACCACTACAATTCAGGGACGTATGCAAAAAAATTATATGATTCTGTTTGAATATGCGGCTGTTATCGTTTGCCACAGAAAATACGCTTGATAAAAAAACGTTGCAGGTAAACTACCCCTTCCCCTTAACCGATCTTCACCAAAAACAATAGGTCTTGAGTACTCTACAAATCAGGGCTGTATGCAAAACATTATTTGATTCAGTTTGAATTTGCGGCTGTTATCGTTTGCCATAGAAAATACCCTTGTTAAAAAAAGTTGCAGGTAAACTACCCCTTTCCCTTAACCGATCTTCACCAAAAACAATAGGTCTTGAGAACTCTACAATTTAGGGCTGTATGCAAATAATCTTTCGAGTCTGTTTGAATTTGCGGCTGTTATCGTTTGCCATAGGAAATACCCTTGATAAAACATAAAACGTTACAGGTAAACTACCCCTTTCCCTTAACCGACCCTCACCAAAAACAATAGGTCTTGAGAACTCTACAATTCAGGGCTGTATACGAAACATTATTTGATTCTGTTTGAATTTGCGGCTGTTATCGTTTGCCAAAAAAAAAATTTCCCTTGATAAAAAAAAACCGTTCCAGGTAAAGTACCCCTTTCCCTCAACCGAACTTCACCAAAAACAATAGGTCGTGAGTACTCTACAAATCAGGGCTGTATGCAAAAAATTATTTGATTCTGTTTGAATTTGCGGCAGTTATAGTTTGCCATAGAAAAAAATTCTACACACAGACACTTTTCGGAAAACGACTTTTTTTTCATGTTTTGAGTGTAGTACAATCAGAATCTGCAATAATCTCGAACACGATTTTTTTTGCAATCACCATACTTCCATTTCGTTAAGGAATATGGAAGTAAAATTACCCTTGATAAAAAACCGTTGCAGGTAAACTACCCCTTTCCCTTAACCGATCTTCACCAAAAACCGTAGGTCTTGAGATCTCTAAAATTGAGGTATGTATGCAAATAATCGTTTTGATTCTGTTTGAATTTGTGGCAGTTATCGTTCGTCATATAAAAAATACCCTTGTTAAAACATAAAATGTTGCAGCTAAACTACCCCTTTCCCTTAACCGATCTTCACCAACACCAATAGGACTTGAAAACTATACAATTCAGGGCTGTATGCAAAAGAGTAGTTGATTCTGTTTGAATTAGCAGCTGTTATCGTTTGCCATAGAAAAAAATTACACGTGTTTAAAAAAAACCGTTGCAGGTAAACTACCCCTTTCCCTTAACCGATCTTCACCAAAATCAAGAGGTCCTGAGTACTCTACAAATCAGGGATACATGCAAAAAAGTATTTGATTCTGTTTGAATTTGCGACTCTTATCGTTTGCCATAAAAACCCCTTTTAAAACATAAAACGTTGCCAGTACACTACCCCTTTCCCTTAACCGATCTTCACCTAAAAGCAATAGGTCTTGAGTACTCTACAGATCAGGGCTGTATGCAAAACATTATTTGATTCTGATTGAATTTGTGGCTCTTATCGTTTGCCATAGAAAATACCCTTTTAAATCATAAAACGTAGCAGGTAAACACTACCCCTTTCCCTTAACCGATCTTCACCAAAATCAAGAGGTCTTGAGTACTCTACAAATCAGGGCTACATGCAAAAAAGTATTTGATTCTGTTTGAATTTGCGACTCTCTATCGTTTGCCATAAAAAATACCCTTTTAAAACATAAAACGTTGAAGGTAAACTACACCTTTCACTTAACCGATCTTCACCTAAAACAATAGGTCTTGAGTACTCTACAGATAAGGGCTGTATGCAAAACATTATTTGATTCTGTTTGAATTAGCAGCTGTTATCGTTTGCCATAGAAAAAAATTACACGTGTTTAAAAAAAACCGTTGCAGGTAAACTACCCCTTTCCCTTAACCGATCTTCACCAAAATCAAGAGGTCCTGAGTACTCTACAAATCAGGGATACATGCAAAAAAGTATTTGATTCTGTTTGAATTTGCGACTCTTATCGTTTGCCATAAAAACCCCTTTTAAAACATAAAACGTTGCCAGTACACTACCCCTTTCCCTTAACCGATCTTCACCTAAAAGCAATAGGTCTTGAGTACTCTACAGATCAGGGCTGTATGCAAAACATTATTTGATTCTGATTGAATTTGCGGCTCTTATCGTTTGCCATAAAAAATAACCCTTTTAAAACAAAAAACGTTGCCGGTACATTACCCCTTTCCCTTTAACCGATCTTCACCTAAAAACAATAGGTCTTGAGTACTCTACAGATCAGGGCTTTATGCAAAACATTTGATTCTGATTGAATTTGCGGCTCTTATCGTTTGCCATAGAAAATGCCCTTTTAAAACATAAAACGTAGCAGGTAAACTACCCCTTTTCCTTAACCGATCTTTACCAAAATCAATACGTCTTTTTTTCTACAATTTAGGACTGTATGCAAATAATCATTTGATTCTGTTTGAATTTGCGGCTGTTATCGTTTGCCATATAAAATACCCTTGTTAAAACATAAAACGTTACAGGTAAACTACCCCTTTCCCTTAACCGATCTTCACTAAAAACAATAGGCCTTGAGAACTCTACAATTCAGGGCTGTATGCAAAAGAGTAGTTGATTTTGTTTGAATTTGCGGCTGTTATAGTTTGCCATAGAAAACAATTGCCCTTGATTTAAAAAAAACTGTTGCAGGTAAACTACCCCTTTCCCTCAACCGATCTTCACCAAAAACAACAGGTCGTGAGTACTCTACAAATCAGGGCTGTATGCAAAAAATGATTTGATTCAGTTTGAATTTGCGGCTGTTATTGTTTGCCATAGAAAAAAAATCTACAGACACACACACACAGACACTTTTCGAAAAACGACTTTTTTTCATGTTTTGAGTGTAGTACAATCAGAATCTGCAATAACCTCGAACACGATTTTTTTTTGCCATCACCATACTTCCATTTCCTTAAGGAACATGGAAGTAAAATGACTTTTTTTCATGTTTTGAGGGTAGCAGTACAATCAGAATCTGCAATAATCTCGACCACGATTTTTTTTGCCATCACCATACTTCCATTTCCTTATGGAACATGGAAGTAAAAAGTTATTAGTTGAAAAACGCAGCTGAAAAAGTAATAAAAGAGCCTACAAGCCTACAAATTAAGAAATTAACATAAAAAATTCGTCAACTTTTTTTGGACCTTCTGGGAGGGGTCCAGTCCTGTTCGCTGCCCCTGTATTCATAACATGTCTAAATTGTGCTTAATAATTCCTAAGTGAATTAAAGTCATATGCACGGATGATTTGAATTTTTTGGGAATCTTTCCACGTTATTTAATAGTAGGTGTATAGCCAACATGACGTACCATATGTATTCCACAGTTACAGATGTTAAAATTTTTTATTTCAAAACATAATTTTTGACAATGTAAATTGTTATTCTTTTCCAGCTGGCTCTTCCATTAACAGAGAGTAGAAGTTCTAGATTTACAGTCCTACAATAAATAATAGTGTTGACTACCCATACATGCACAAAATTTTGTTTCCTTTGTCTAGTAAAGACCTGTGGGAGCCCTCACCATCGAATGAACATCAACCAATGTAACCTACTATCACAAAGAAACACTGTTCATCATACTTGGTTTTTATAAATCTGTGATAATCTTGCTAAACACACTTTTGCATTTACCATTTACTGTATATTACTTGGTTTAACTGCTATTCTTTCCTTTCGGCAAGGTTTTTTACAAATGAGAAAATTATTTCTTAGAATCAGCAAAAGCCATTGAAAATACAATTGTTATATGTAGGGAAATGTCCAATATAAACATCAAATGTACCGTTATAAGTAGGTTCACTGTACATCATTATTACATGGACTACCATGAGTACTGCCATTACCACTACCATGAGTTTTACCACTTTATACCATTCAGTACTATTTGTCATTTTAACTCTTCCGGTGCTTTATTCAACTATAGTCGAATAGACATATCATACATGTCAGCAAATTTTTGTTTCCGTTGGCTGCTTTATTATATTATAGTCACATAATACATAAAAACATAGTTTCACTTTATTTTATGATGCTGCACTCTAGTGGTGGCCCTGAAACAACAAGGTCCGACAGCTGATTTGTTGGCCCAGCTGATTTTCATAGACGCATGTGTTTGTTCTGTAGCTGAGGTTTGGATTGTTTATTGTTGTGAAGTGTTGTATACACAATGTGGTGTTTCATATTATGTATAATTATAGTTTTGTATCTGTTAACCTTATAGTGACCTCTTGAAAACTTTTATTTGGGGGTACAGCTTTAGTTATAATTCTTAATATCTTTATAATGGCACATACACCCCTTACTGATACACAAAAAGAAGAAATTTTAGATGATCCTGATTTGTTTTGGGTGGCGATGATTTGCTTTATAGCGACAGTGACTCGGACAGTATGTTATACATTTGTGATGAGTTGCTGTCTAACGATGAAATGAAGTGTGTCAGTGTAAAGTATAAACTGTAGTAAAACTCTTAAATTTAATTATACAAATAATAAACAGTCAAAATCAACTATATTGAAGTAAACTGTCTGGCATTCGCACATGACTTTGCTATACTTTCTTCAACATCTGACATCTGCAATAACACAAGTTGATTTTTTAGAGGACATAGCCAATAGAACAGGCTTAAGAATTTCTGCAGAAAAAACAAATGTCTCACAAACATTAAAAACGGGCCAAAATTCCTGGTAACAGATATTGGTCGAATAGAGAGGGTTCGAAAATTTAAGTATTTAGGAGAGATAATTCAAGAGAATGGCTTGGAAAAATCTGCTATAGAAGAAAGGTTTCATAAGATGGAACAGGCATATGGTATAACTGAAGATATTTATAATAAAAAGTGCATATCTAAAAATGCGAAAATAAGGCATTACAGTACAGTAGTGAAGCCAGAATCCCTATATGCAAGTGAATGTCTAGCATAGAATTATAATTTAGACAAATTAGAAATTTTGGAAAGACGAATTATTAGGAAAATATTAGGGCCACGAAAAACTTCAGAAGGTTGGAAATTAAGAAGTAATGATGAAATATATCAAAGTATAGAAATTATAACGGAAACAATGAGAAAAAGAAGACTATTATTTTATGGACATTTATATAGAATGGACGACAATAGGATGACAAAGCAAATCTTCAAATATCTGTGGGGGAAGAAGTCAACATCAAGTTGGATGAAAGAAATCCGAAAGGATTTAGAAAAAAATAAAACTCTCTCTCTCCCTCTCTATATTTATGCACCTAAGCATTCAAAGAATTTCGACGAAACCGAAACAACTAAGCATGATGTTTTTAGGTTTTTGAAACCTATAATGTGGATTATGTAAATCATTTCCAAACCACAGATGATCACAAACAGAGCATGTAAAACCAAATTTATTCTCACTAAAACGTTTGCTAAACTCAAATGTCAGCAGCGATTATTTCTGTCTTGATGCGTTTACATATCAAATTTCTAGACTGTGGGGAATCGAAAGTGTGGAAGCGTTACATTTTTTGATGACGATTTTTGTGGAATGACCCCCAGCCTAAAAACATTATCATGTTAATATATACGCAGAAGAAGCAATTGAAGGAGAAGTTTATCGGGCAAAATTGTTAAAAATGGAGGGAATCCAGGGTAGGAGAAAGAGAAACCCAGTTTCAAAGTGGATTGAAGACAGGAAGAGGAGACATAGTGAGAGGATGAAAGAGTATTGGAAAAAAAGGAAAGAACAAAGAGTAAAGAATTGAAATTGGCATGTGGTCCCTAGATGGTCGATCAAAAAAGAACTGAAAAGTCGGTGACAAAAGTAATAATGTAGTTATGTTGATTGAACAAGTTTTCTTTTTATGTAAATAAATATTCATAAAGTGGAAAGTGTGAATAAAACTGGAGAAGAATAAATCATGAAGATTGAAAAACTGCATTGTTATTATCCTGTATAAGTATGTATAGTGCACGTGCACACACACAATTATATATTGTGTGTACAGGCCGTGAGGCGAGTGATGAAACTGTCTATGCGCGTAGGAGGTTGGGGAGACACTTCCCCTCACGGAGACCTAAGCCAACTGATGGTTTGTTGTCCCTACCGCTGTCCCGCGCATGCGCATTCTTTCTCTTTGCCACTGCGCACCACCAAGACAGTTTCATCACTCGCCTCACGGCCTGTATATAAGTCAAATTTCGAGCAAAATAAGTTTGCAATGACTTAAGTACTATATGTGGGAATTCACAAAAAAAATTACAGAAAAAAAAAATTTAATTTTTTGACCAATAACGCAACTTTCAGAGAAACAAAGTAAAATTAAAGAGCAGTAAAAGGGTTAACAATAATATTTTGTATTTTTACAGTTGTTTTTTTAATGATATGGCACCAATGCTGCAGGCTCCCAAATAAAGATCCCATCTAAAATATTTATATTTAAAATCATATTCGAAATGAAATATTTCCATAGAAACTACGTCTTTCTACTTATTGCTTCAGCATTAACGACAGTACTGCGGTCACTAACGTATACCACCTCACGTTTTCGCACTCGATTTTCACTGATGATGGCAGTCGATGCCTCTGCCGAAAAGTCTGGCTTTGCAGAAAACATTGGACTACGGCTAAACAGCCCGGGAAGCAATTTTAACAAAAAACTACTTCTTTGTTGCCGATAACATAGTACACATAAAAATTTCTCCCCTCCACCTTCAACTATAAATTTTAATACTATAAAATTACACCCACCCCGTTCACCTAACCTCTTCATTTATAGATACTTCATCTACGTTTCTTCAGTGGATTATTATGAGCTTCTTATCAGGATACTTCATTTATAAAAATTAAGTACTTTACTCTTGTTAAATCATAAAATGTTTCAGGTAAACTACCCCTTTCTCTTAACCAATCTTCTCCAAAATCAATAGACCTTCAGTCCTCTCTACAATTCAGGGATGCATGCAAAAAAATATTTGATTCTGTTTGAATGTGCGGCAGTTATCGTTCGTCATGGAAACATTTCACTTGTTACAACATAAAATGTTGCAGGTAAACTACCCCTTTCCCTTAACCGATCTTCACCAAAATCAACAGACCTTGAGCTCTCTACAACTCAGGAAAGTGTGCAAAAAATTATTAGATTCTCTTTGAATTTTTGGCAGTTATCATTCGTCATAAAAAAAATTACCCTTTTCAAAACAAAACGTTGCTGATAAAATACCCCTTTCCCTTAACCGATCTTCAACAAATCAATAGACCTCGAGTTCTCTTTAGTTCAAAAAGGTATGCAAAAACGTAGTTGATTCTGTTTGAATTTACGACAGTTATCGTTCGTCATATAAAAAATTGCCCTTGTTAAAACATAAAATGTTGCAGGTAAACTACCCCTTTCCCTTAACCGATCTTCACCAACACCAATAGGTATTGAGAACTCTGCAATACAGGGCTGTATGCAAAACATCATTTGATTCTGTTTTAATTTGCGACTGTTATCGTTTGCCATAGAAAAAAATTACCCTTGATAAAAAACCGTTGCAGGTAAACTACCCCTTTCCCTTAACCGATATTCACCAAAAACAATAGGTCTTGAGTACTTTACAAATCAGGGCTGTATGCAAAAAATTATTTTATTCTGTTTGAATTTGCAGCTGTTATAGTTTGCCATAGAAAATACCCTTGTTAAAACATAATATGTTGCAGGTAAACTACCCCTTTCCCTTAACCGATCTTCACCAAAAACAACAGGTCTTGAGAACTCTACAATTTAGGACTGTATGCAAATAATCATTTGATTCTGTTTGAATTTGCGGCTGTTATCGTTTGCCATAGAAAATACCCTTGTTTAAACATAAAACGTTGCAGGTAAACTACCCCTTTCCCTTAACAGATCTTCAACAAAATCAACAGACCTTAAGTTCTGTATAATTCAAAAAGGTATACAGAAGAGTAGTTGATTCTGTTTTAATGTACGGCGGTTATCGTTCGTCATAAGAAAATTACCCTTGTTAAAACATAAAATGTTGCAGGTAAACTACCCTATTCCCTTAACCGATCTTCACCAAAACCAACAGGTCTTGAGAACTCTATAATTCATGGCTGTATGCAAAATATTATTTGATTATGTTTTAATTTGCGGCTGTTATCGTTTGCCATAGAAAATACCCTTGTTAAAACAAAAAACGTGGCAGGTAAACTACCCCTTTCCCTTAACCAATCTTCAACAAAAACAATTGGTCTTGAGTACTCTACACATCAGGGCTGTATACAAAAACGTATTTGATTCTGTTTGAATTTGCGGCTCTTATCGTTTGCCATAGAAAATACCCTTATAAAACGTTGCAGGTAAACTACCCCCTTTCCCTTAACCGATCTTCACCAAAAACAATAGGTCTTGAGTACTCTACAAATCAGGGCTGTATGCAAAAAATTATTTGATTCTGTTTGAATTTGCGGCTGCTATCGTTTGCCATAGAAAAAATCTACAGACACACAGACACTTTTTGAAAAATGACTTTTTTTCATGTTTTGAGTGTAGTACACAATAATCTCGAACACAATTTTTTTTGCCATCACCATACTTCCATTTATTTAAGGAACACTGAAGTAAAAAGCCATATAAAACAGGAAGTTTAAAACCCAACTTTATTACAATCAAGGATTATCCAGGACACAGTACGCAAGTAGTAAGTGGGGCAAAAGTCTGAAATAATTATATATACTGCTTTTAACAGGAAATTTCTAAAACCTGAAGATGCTTGTTCAACAGAACCATTTTTGTGTTTTTGGAATTAACGGTAGTACTGTGCATAATTAGGCCTACATTTCTACGTTAGAAGTGAACAATGGAAACACTTTAAATGAAATATAGATAAGCACAATTAAGATTTAATGGCTAAGGTATAAATAATCCATTTGTTATGTTCACATATGTATTAGTTAAATACAAATTACATCATTATGGTTGTTTACTCTAATAGTAGTACAGTCACTAAACGAAAAAAATTCAAATTAAGTGGCTTCTACGAGATTTTTTGCATAAGGCTAGATAAAAGGGTGAGAGAAACAATTTTAAAAAGATTACAAAAATTTAGTCGCGGGTTTTTGAAAAAAGGGAGGGGGAAGGTACAAAAAATTAATTTTTTCTTGATTATTACGAGAAAAAAAGACAAATTACAAAAATTATAGAGCATTAAATTCTCTACAAAAAAAATGTATCATGTTTTTTGTCAGGTCAATACTTTGTGAGAAAAATGGAATTGAAATATTAGAAAACAATTGATTGTCGGAGTCCGCCCCGATGAGCGGGAAGGCTAATTTTTTCTGACATTGCAACATACAAATTTTAATAAAATCCGTTATAATAGTCGTAGAGACAAAAATCAAAAAGCATTTTAAAGCTAAATGTTTGTACTTTCACATAAAATGAAAAGAAAATAATTAAAGTATTAATAAATACTTAAAATAAAGTAATAACCTTTTTGTTTATTTTTTCAACTAATGCATAAACATATTAACAATTTATTGCAAATGTATTTACATTTAAAAAAAACTTCACAATATGAACTTTACATGTCTTTCAAAAAAATAATAAAAATATTGATTTATTGGCATAAAATAAGTTTTAAAAATTTATCATTTTTTTGAGTTCGCAAGTATACATCATTTTCTTAACTTAAAATTTCCATAGAAATTATCAAAATAAATATTTTTTAACAAAATTATGAACACGTATTGGCCAAAGTGTCTTCAATAAGACTGCGGTGTAAAGAATTGTTAAAATTTAGTTAATTTAAATAAATGTAACTTTTATTAATAAATGTAAAAATATGTCCATAGCGCGTATTAATATTAATAGTTAAAAACTAAAAAAAAAAAATATTAAAATGTAACTATTGTACGTAAAACTACAATATTTGAGGTTTCTCTTCTACATAGTGAGAATTTATATCCGTGCATGGGCATAAAAAGAACAGACCCTGAAAGTTGAAGAATTGTAGGGAGAGCGGAGGACAGCTGGTACATGCGCCATACAGATATTGAATAAACGCAGTTCAATATTGAATGTTCCGTGAGTTCGATACTATTTTTTATATTGTATTTTGCTGGAAGTTCAATTTTATGTTTTAAGATTTGTGTTAGTAATTTTGATATTTTATAATTTCGTATAATTATTAAAGCGCAAATGATCTTCTGTAATTGCAAAAAAGATTGCGGAAAATTATGCAGTTGCAGAAAAGTGGATTGTACTGTTCATTGGCTTGTGGAAACTGTGAATTTAATTTGTGCACAATTTTTCAAATATTGTGTATGATGAGGGAGAAATAGAAATAGAAGACTTGACTTCTGAATCTTTTCAAGAAATTGGAGAAGAAATCGATTTTTAAATATATTTATCATTATAAAAATAATTGTTATAATTAAATTTTATAAATAAATAATAAATGTACTAAAAAGTTATTTTCCACCTTGATAATTGTGAAAAATTCCAAAGAATTGAAGAAATAAACGATATTTTAATAATTTTGTAAATCATAATAAGTTATAAGTAAATAATTTATAATTTGTATAAATAAGAAATGTTTTAAAATTTATTTTATTGTCAAAATCTTCAATGATTGGAAAAAACTATTTTTGAATATATTTATAAAATGAATTTTTTAATAACATTTGTATTATAATGCGTAATAAATAAATAAGTAAAAAATTACACATAATATATATATAAATGAATAATAATGAGTTTTTAAATTTATATTCCTGAAAAAATTGCATGTCTATTAAATAAACATTTATTTTGTGAAAATCCACCTTGTGAAAAAGTTTGCAAACTTTGATTTAATTTTTCTACTAAAATTATCGCCCCGACAAAACAATGTTAATAACCTTTTTTATGCAGACTTTTATGCTCTTTCTGTTTGGTATTTTGTATTTTTCTCACAAATTTAATATTTTTTAAGATAATCACGAAAAATGAATTTTTTTGTACCTCTCCCCTCCCTTTTTTTGAAAACCGGAGACTGAATTTTTGTAAACTTTTTTTTAAATTCTTTCTTACCTTTTTATCTAGCTCTATGCAAAAAATCTTGTAGAAGCCACTTAATTTGCAATTTCTATTTTTTTTTTGGCTTCAGTGACTGTACTATAGGCACACTGAGAGGGAGTACATAATACAATGAACACATACATGGATATCATACATATTAATGAGATAGTTTTTTTGTCATTTTTTCAAAATTTTTATGAACTAACATTATGCATATTCAGTTTTGTTTGGTTTTTATTAATTGATGTTGGCAATCATTAATACTTTGACTAAGAACTATTCTTTGAATGTCTGTAGTACCATCTAGTTTTCCCTGTTTGAAATTGTACAACAGTTTTCTATTTTCTTGAAATACGTGAAATTTTTTAATGTCACATTTTTAATACAGTATGTACCCTTTAAACTTGAAAGAACAATATTGAATACACAAGACACAAAATATTAGAATATCCAATCATCCGGATTTCCAATTTTGGGATTCAACCTTGAAGAGTTCAATCGGGTGTACTTCAAATTAAATGTAACAAAAATTTAGAGTATTTTATTAAATTATTGAAGATTAAAAAACGCCTTTGCATGCCTAAATCTTGTAAAACTAATTCATTATTCAATAATGGTCAACATTTAAATTAACAGAAAACCAAACATCAGCTTCACTCCATTAAAAAGGGGAACACATTTATACATAAGTTTCGTGTTTTCAACGTAATAGTCTAAGAGATAATAGTCCCTTTCATTTTTTTTACTAGGTCGATGGGATAATTTTGTCGCAAAATGTTCTATGACCTATATCGATCGTAAATAACTGACAGCGGAAAGCATTTCGGAAGATGAAAATAGGGGCAGCAGTAAAAATCGGAAAATTTTTAAGGTTTTTAAATCACTCTATATATGGCTGAAAATTTACAAGTAAGCACCAAATGTCATTCTTATGCCCCATGCAAAGTGGCGGAAACAGGAGTGAAGTATAAATGGCCAGCGGAAACCATCAAAGTTAGGAAAATTTTGAGAAAACCTAAAGCACAAGGTATATGTCCGCCAATTTGTGTATGCGATGTTTATAAATGTATAAGTTTGTGTGCAAAAGGGCGGACAAAAATTCGGTAGTTTTCCCTCTGAAAATCTCGATCGAAAGTGCCTTGAGTGCTGTGCGGTTTTTCAACGATCGCGATTCTGTCTTATTAGTTTGCTAGTAAAAATGTTCAGGATATGTCCGCCAATGAAGATATACGGTTATTGCATATTGCACAACTCTTACGCTGTGTCCTAGGTGAATCCGGCCACGTGCGTTCCGAGCACCGCAGTTATCGCACGCACCGCAGATAGTTGCAGGGAAACCGGAGGTGGCCAATGTGCCTGCATGCGATTAGTGGTAAAGTAATCTTCCTTTGATCAACATGGCGTGGTGTTCGGTGCGCTCCATTTTATTAATGGAAAATAGTTTTTTTAACTGAAAACATTAAAGAAACTTTGGCGACGCGACAGACAAAATACTCACGTAATCTATAGGAACAGGTTGATTTATGGCGAATTTCATCTCTGTATTATCAGCTACGAGAGGATGAAAACACATACCATCAATACACCAGAATACCTTCAATTATATTGTAGACAAAATACGTAATGCTTATCATTGTACAACAAACTTCCAAAAACCAATTTCTGTGGAAGAGAGGCTTTTGCTCACTTTGAGTTAAGTGACTGAATAATCACATTATTTATAATGCTTTTAGAATGATCACTGTTGCACACCACTATATAAAAATTATCCCGATTATATAGTGGTGTGCAACAGTGATCATTCTGATTGTGATTTCAACCACTAACACAAAGTTCTTCATTAAATATAATGCTTTTATTTAACTGTTTAAGAATACAATCTAAGAATACATAGTGCAGATTACTAACTTAATTCTTCTGTGTGTATATTACATTTGCATCATGAGGTGAAGGGTTAATATTTTCATAATTATGAGAAGGAAAGAATGGAGGATTACAAGAGTAAGGTGAATTGGCAGGAGAAACTGGTGAAGAAATGTTTGAGTAATTTGAGTGAACCGATGATGAAGCAGTAGTTGAGCACACAGAATAATTTGAAATATTAGAATTGACATTATTTGATGGAGATTGTGATAGCTCCTGCAGCAATATTTCTTGAAATTTATTTCTAACTCGTAGCTGCTGCAAAGGATCCATTCTTTTTAAATACAGCAATAATGACCTCAGAAACAGAGAATTTTCATCTTCAGGTGTTTCAATAAGTGCAAGCTTTTTACTTTCAATCTTCAGTGGTTGTCGTTCTATCTCGATGTTCTCTTCGCGAGCTCTCTTCCTCTTTGAACGAGGTAGCGTTGACTTGGACGAAGTAGATGGTATTTCCGTAGTTCGAGGACCAGACAGTGTCTGTGTTTCACTCGGATCCAAATGGAAGGTGTTCACTCAGATCAATATTTGTATTTGAGTTAGTACTGGCAGCTTCCTCCCAGTCTTCATCTTCGTTCAACTCATTTTCTTTCCTACCAGGGACCTCTGTGTCTTCTGAAAATTCTAGTCGTGGTACATTTCCCTCAGTCTCTCTTGGAACTACTGTACCCTTTAAAAAGATAAATTCTTAAAATACTGCCACTTTCCAGTATAAGTTGCAGCACGATCCTGGGAATCGCCTGATTTCCCTTTAGGAATTTTTTTAAACTATTTTATAAATTGGTTACGTAAATTGCTCCATTTCTAGCATCATCTTCTGAAAGCAAACAAAAGAACACATATTTTTTTCTTTTGTTTCAGGTACCTATCAACAGGTGTTGCATTCACATTTCGAATATCTAAATCATCTGTTGCATCTATAGTTATAGAGGTTTTCAAGGCAATTTGGGATTCACTTCAGAAAAGGCATATGCCTGTGCCTAATGTTGGAGATCTTGAACAGGTAGCCAAAGATTACTTTCTAAAATGGAACTTCCCTAACTGTATAGGAAGTATTGATGGAAACCATGTAAGAATAAAATCTCCAGCTAAGTCAGGCAGCATGTTTTTCAATTATAAACATTTTTTTTTCAGTAGTACTCTTGGCAATTGTTGATTGCAAATTATCGATTTTTAATTATTGATGTGGGTGCATAAGGAAAAGATAGTGATTCAGGAGTATTTTCTAACTCCGAAATTTATCGAAATATTGAAAATGGTTCTTTACCGTTACCTAAAAGATTTGCAGCTACCTAACTTACAAAAAGCTCAATTTGTGCTTGTAGGAGATGAAGCATGTCCTTTAAAAACTTACCTATTGAGACCCTATTCTAAAAGAAGAGTTCAAAACAATACAGCTGCCGCATATTTTAATTACGTTTATCACGTGCTAGAATGTCAGTAGAGTGCGCGCCTTTGGTATAAGTTCTGCAAAATTCAGGATTTTATTGAAACCTACTGAAACAGTAAAAAATGTTCGTATTGTAACAGCATATTAATATTATTAATAACAGTATTAATTACTGTATATATAACAATTTAAAACAAAAAAAAATTGACGTAGCTGGGGATCATAGTAAATGCCGCACCAACCAAAGTATTATGATCATTATTACAAAAACAATTATAAAAATATTATTTCATAAATATTGATTTTATAAAAATATTTTGTAATATTGATGCGCATGTTGTCAATTTTATATTTACCACAAACCAAAGTATTATGATCATTATTACAAAAACAAATACTGTAAAAATATTTTTCATAAATATTGATTTTATAAAAATATTTTATAATATTGACGTGCATGTTGTCAATTTTATATTTATTTACCCATACAAAATGTTTATAAAATATGATATAATGCACAGAATTGCTAGGTCTACTTTTCTGATCAAACTAAACCTGAAGATGAATAAAATAAAAAAAGAGCGGAATCTATTTTTTGCCTACAGGGTCATCTGGCTCTCCTTAAAATCAAACTATATTTAATTACAACTTACTTAAAAACCCTGTACTTTCAAGCTACAATATCCCATTCCTTATCCACAATTGCACGGTCCTTGTAATGTGGGTTTCTTTTATTCCACAAAGATCTTCTCTTTTGTACTTCAGAAATTAATACTTCCATGCTACTGCTTGCCGGACGACAACTGCGGTAAAAATTAACCAGTTTGGTTTTCAAACAATGCGTGCGATGCGATGGCGCAATACTGTACGAATCGCATGTGTCACATGTTCAGTTTGGACAAGGCAATTCTCTTCAAGCAGTTTGATCGGGAACGTCCATCGCATCGCACGTACCGTCTTGCCCGCGTTTACCTAGGACACAGCGTTAGTCTATTTGCTAAAAGGCAGACACCAGAATGGATGAAAAATGTTTAAAAAATAAATAATAATAATTGTAATAAAATATTATAAAAATTAATAATCCAAGCATTAGCTTTATATAAATAATTTATAAGACATCAATACTTTTTAATGAAAATTCACTATGATAAGAAAAGGTTGTATTAGTATCTCATTACAATTTCATTAAATTATTTGTATCTAACGAAACTGGTGACAATTCGGTACTGAAAAGAATCTGCGGCAGGTGCTTGTGGTCCCTCTAACTACCTGAACAGCAGTTTCCGTTAGACCACTGCAGGGTGCGCACCCCTAGTGGAGCATAAGTTACAGAAATTTTCATCAGAAAGTATTAATTTTGCGTCAAAAATTTACGTTATCGCTAAACAAAAATGGAATCTGAAAGTGTTTAACCTTTTTGTGTGTTTAAGTGTGGAGAAGAAAGTTGTGTTATCAAATTTTTTACTGATGAAAATCTGGGTATATGTAAAGAAATATTAAATGCGCATGTTACTTAAAATTACAATATTACGCTGTTATTCTACCTGACGCAGTTGATAATATACATGGCTAGCATTCGAAATGATGTTACAAACATTTCGTTTCAATCAAGAAAGCACACTTGGGGAGAGTATAGAAAGTCTATAACATCGACAGTTACAATAAGTGACACAGGTGACAACAGTAAACAAACTTTTATGCAGGTTACTTATGATTTGCAAATTGCAAAAGTTGCTTATCAACTGAAAAGTCATTGTTTGATAATCTTTTTATTCACATGGGCGTTTTCCATACAATGATGGCTTATTTTAAATCTGTCGGAAAATTCATTGATGAATGTGGACTAACAGAAATGATGGTAGAAAGCGAACTTTTGGCGAGCAGTTCTGTTAATGGATTTATTAGTAGGAGACATTTTAATAGACGTAAGCGTCTGCATCCAATGGTGTCTTTAGGTTTGCAGATACCACATTTTAAAGATTTTTTTAAAGAAAATCAGCTACTCATTGATGATAGAACACGGACAATAATTACGAAAATACAAAGTGAATGATTATCAAATGAAGTATTTCTTGACAGAACTTGACGATCTTTTCAATAAATATTTCAAATACAAAAAAATACAGTTGATGGAAAGTTTGGAAAACCCCACAATTCTATATGATGTACGTAAAGTTTATTAATTATTATTTGATGTTTTCCAGAAGTATCCGCACTAGCGATTTTGAGCTTTATAATAAATTCATCATACCAAAACTTATTAATTTGTTTTCCATATTTAATCATCACAATTATGCTCTGTGGTTACGTAAGTACCATGATAATTTATTAAAAATAAATGAAACACATCCAGCGCTGGCAGAGGATTTTGGAAAAGGCTTGTTCGCTATAAAAAGAACAGGAAAACCTTTTTCGAAAATACCTATTGATCTGACCTTAGAACAAACAATCAATCCTGATGCTGCTAGAAGACTTACTAGTGTAACACTTTACAAATTCAATGTCTGCTCGCCAACGATGCTCCAGAAGTTATAGGATCAGATCAAAAATAATTTCACACGTTCTCGATGAAACTGGATTAAAAAAGCTCAAGACGTCAGTTCGGAGTTAGAAAACATCAAATTAATAAAGATACAATTCAGTTAAATCAGGTTTATTTCCATAGTTAAGAAGAATAACATGAATACTTTTGTTGTATTGAGATGGATCAGGATTTGTTATATAACATTGCAACCAGACGATCTACGACAACAGAAGTAGCTAATTGTCTTTTAAATTCAGAAAAAAAAGGTAATGAGTTAAGAGAATCATTTATTGCGGAATGTGGTCAATCGATGACCCGATTTGAAGAACGTATATCTCAAAACAAGATTACTAATTTTATTAGTCTAACGAGAGGAAAAGAATGGTTGTCAATAATAAAGTACAAGAAGTGTGGTTGCAAAGAGACTTATTTGGATGCATGCTTGTTATTTCCAAGGAGCAAAATGCTAATATTGAAAAGATCTTCACATACCCTTTAACTCCTGTTTCAATGGTTTTGTGTAACGGTAGATGGCACGATTTGTAAAACGGTAAAATCTGCATTGATTAAATGTCTGAAAGTTGAAAGTAGTTCTTTACTACCCGACATCATAATAATAGATAGCTTTTACACATTTTGCATTGTATGAAAGATGTCCCTAGAACATTTGGGAGTATATCAAAAAAATTATTGTAAACAATTGCCAGTAGCCAATTATTGTTATTGGCATGGAATATTTTTCCGCCCTTTTAAATATCCGAAATTCATCTCATTTTTGATAATACTTTCAACTTCAATTAATGGTTTACGAGTGACCAATGGCTATCTGATCCTGACTTTGCCATTTTAGGGGAAAATCAACCGAGACATACAGACTTTTCTAAAGAACTAAGAAATAGTAAATTTAAAGAAGCAATGATTAATTTTATAATAAATCATTGTGGAGTAGTCAACATCTTGCTGAGTTTATTAAAAACAAAACTATTTTTCTCAATTCTGATAATAATTGCTACTTGTATGAAGTTGTAAATGGCGAAGTTGTCAAATCAGTCAATGCAAATTTTTCTTGTCCTGATCACGAAGAAGCAGATACAAAGATAGTTTTTCACATTTGCAAAATCAATCGCGATGCTAATGTTTTAATTAAATATTCTGATACCGATATTTTAGTTATTTGTTAGGAACTTGCATACCATTAAAATAAATAGAACTTTTCTATTGAATATGGAGTTTCGGGTAAGCGAACCGTAATAGATGTTAATGAAATATATGAAAGATTGGGTGAATCGTTGTGTAAAGCACTTCCAGGTTTCATGCTTTTACTGGATGTAATTATAATCCATCCTTTTTCAGAAAAGGAAAGCAGCATCCTTATAAAATTCTTCAGCAATCGGAACAGTCTCAAAATGCTTTCATAGAGCTAGGTAAATTTTTATTTTTTTTTGGACAAGTATGACGTAATATCAGTTATTAAAAAATATGTATGCCATTTATATAATGTAATAAGTACAGATGAAAATGACACCAACCGCAAATTGAATTATTGTCCGATTTGAATTATTTTGCGAAATTATAAAATAAAAAATTTAAATGAGCCATTTCAAAAGAAAAATATGAAAAATGATTAATTAAGAAAGTTGTGTTAGTGGTTGTAATCGCAAACAGAAATAACAATGTTGCAAACAACTATAGAAAAATTATTCCGATTAGCGCTTTAAAGCTTCACAGCTCTTCATCAGATCGGAAATGGGCTGATGATTTCGACTACACTTAAACACACAAAAAGGTTTAACACTTTCAGATTCCATTTTTGTTTAGCGGAAACGTAAATTTTTTAGCGCAAAATCAATACTTTCTGATGAAAATTTCTGCGACTTATGCTCCACTAGGGGTGTGCCACCCTGCAGTGGTCTAAGGAAACTGCTTGGTGTTCAGGTAGTTAGAGGGACCACAAACACCTGCCGCAGATTCTTTTCAGTACCGAATTGTCAGCAGTTTCGTTAGATACAAATAACTTAATGAAATTGTAATGAGATACTAATTCAACCTTTTCATATCATAGTGAATTTTCATTAAAAAGTATTGATAGCTTATAAATTATTTATATAAAGCTAATGCTTGGATTTTAATTTTTATAATATTTTATTACATTATTTATTTTTTTAAATTTTTCTTCCATTCTAGTGTCCGCCTTTTAACAAACAGACTAAGAGTTGTGCAATAACCGCGTATCTTCAATGGCGGACATATCATGAACATTTTTACTAGCAAACTAATAAGACGGAATCGCGATCGTTGAAAAACCGCGCAGCGCTCAACGCACTTTCGATCGAGATTTTCAGACGGAAAACTACCGAATTTTTTTCCGCCCTTTGGCACACAAACTTATACATTTATAAACATTGCATACACAAATTGGCGGACATCTACCTTGTGCTTTAGGTTTTCTCAAAATTTTCTAACTTTTGACGCTTTCCGCCGGCCATTTATACTCCCACTCCTGTTTCCGCCACTTTGCATGGGGCATAAGAACGACATTTGGTGCTTACTTGTAAATTTTCAGCCATATACAGAGTGATTTAAAAACCTTAAAAATTTTCCGATTTTCACCGCTTGCCCCCATTTTCATCTTCCGAAACGCTTTCCGCTAAGTCAGTTATTTACGATCGATATAGGTCATAGAACATTTTGGGACAAAATTATCCCATCGACCTAGTAAAAAAAATAAAAGGGCTCTATCCCCCCGTCTATACGGAACACAAATTAAAATTACATAAAACTACTCAAAATATGTACCTAATTCACCATAAAATGGAACATAAAAATAAGAAGGCATTGCCTATGACACTCTACATCTGTTATCTACTTGGGCAGTAGGTCTGGCGCCACTAGCGGTCCCTTCCGTAGGCGAGTATTGATCAGAACTGCAACCTTGGGCGACAAATCAGCCCATTCCCACCCACTCTCTCGTTTAGTTTGACTGACAAACGTTCTGAGAGACTAACTGTTTTATACAACTATCATGCCCAACACAATTACCAATTAAAATTACACAAACCTTTAATTTTGCGAGTGTTAAAACCTCAACTACAAATTTATTAACAAACCACTTGAAAAATATTGAGTAAAACAACAATGAAAAATGAGGCTAATGTCTTATTCTCTTCATATTTACAGAAAAAAAAAGATCGATTTAAAAAGAAACTTGCACGCGCCAATTCGGAACTACGAACCCCCCCCCCCCTACGAAAACAACATACTGTAAATAAGACAACCCGTTTACTACTAGAAAGTGACTACTGATTAGCGCAACTGATAAAAACACGCGGATAAAAATGTATTGTACCAACACGTTACAATTTTGGGAAATCTATTTATTTAAAAAGAATAATTTTTTTGTATAAGTACAACGCGCAAGACAATAATACACGAATAATACACGTACCCAATAAAACGTTTTAACATTAAAAATGATATACATATTATCACATCCACTTCGATAAATTACGTCAGTTTTTAAAACTAAATACTGTAAGATAAATAATTAGTAGGGTGTATTATCAAGATATCACGCCTTATCTTATCGCTTACAAAAAAACAACTAAGGCAACTATTATCTACACACTAATCACACTGCCCGTCAGATAAAGCACGTCATGCCAGAGTTTCTCGGAACAGCTGCTTAGTAAGACTCAAACAAATGGCTCTTGCGTATTGCGTATTTTATCAATCTACACGAAGATGCTGTAATAAAATGGAATGCATAGTATATACTTTCGGAGTATAATGTTAATCAAATGACGTTAATTCTTAAAAAAAAAATGACTAAAAAACCACACAACGCTTTAACTGCCGACTTGTTACTTTTATACAACAATAATTATAACCGCCTTACTTATTACAACTGTAATTGTTGGTTAATCTTGAAGCGAGAAAAAATTATTTGTATTTATAATACCGTAACTGTATATTTGCAACTCTTAAGCTTCAGTAAACTACGAAAATTAATTTTAGTACTTGTATTTTTCTTTAAACTCGTAACCTTAAAACGTTTTGCAAATGCTTTCCATTCTAAAAATTATATAATACATAAATTACAAAACAACGTACAGTTCAGCGTTCTAGTCTATTAATGCTAAAAAATTTGTATTAAAACAGAAATACTTAACTTCGTTTCCTGACATACGACGTCCTTTTGGCCCCATCTGGTTAAAGGCTTATTGCATACCACGCTTTACTCTACGTATATCAGCAAGACCTCTGGAAAAAAACTTATATTTACAGACATGTCAAGACACCCGCAAGCACGTATATTAACTTGTCTGCCAGTTTCAGGACCAAAGTAACTAATAACGTATTACAGTTACATAATCGTTATTACTTAAAATATTCTCTATAATTTACTGTAAGTCACCATAGGCAACAACTTCAAATAAAAATTACATATTTTTTACA
This sequence comes from Magicicada septendecula, assembly GCA_034769895.1. Taxonomy (NCBI): domain Eukaryota; kingdom Metazoa; phylum Arthropoda; class Insecta; order Hemiptera; family Cicadidae; genus Magicicada; species Magicicada septendecula. Next base: position 1,246,477,505 of record CM068367.1, read on the forward strand.
AATTAATTAAAAGTGATACAGGTTATGTGGCATCAAATGAATTTATTCTCGATTAACTTTATTTCACGCATTCGTGAACAATTGAAAGTACCCAAAATACGTCCGACTAATTCTATTACGTACACAAAGAACAGTACAGCCAAAAATTAAAACGATTACGCTCTGTATATGCGTTGGGATCAATATTGGTGAGAACTGTCAAAACTAAAAATATTACGCCCAAACTGGAAGACATTACTGTAACTCACACATACTATCATTTTTACAATGATGAGCGCCTCAAGTTAACAATCTAGCAATCGATTGTTTTCACAAATCAGGTATACTGAAAGATACTTTTGTATAAAACAAACAAAAAATAAGTAAATAAATGTATCAGGAAAAGCTTTGCTTAGGCGTCTGATAAAGAAGAGTAACAATATACTCACGTGTCTGTACGTGGCAAAGCCATGATTCATCTGAACTCGATCTAAAAGTCAAACGAACACCGTTTCTTGTTAGGTTCCGTCAAAATATACGACTATCTCAACCGCAAGTTCACACGAACGAAACTAGCTTGCTTTAAATATGTAACTCTCCTCCTATTGGTCATATAACAAGCCCGATGGCGTCTCATTGGCCGACACAGTTTACCACCCTACCTATATGTTTACGGGATCACCATAGTAACTACAGTCCAAACAAACTCGCACAGTTGTTCTTTTGTAAATATCGAGCCATGCAATGAAATATTCAGTTAAAAACTATTTTATCGGAATCGATATAATAATGTCGTGTGACCCACGAGTTTCAACTCGCTTAAACATTCACAAGGAATTAACTAACTTTGAATGTAAAACTGTTATTTAATATTTAATAATTATGTTCCGTAATAATAAGGCGTAAACACATCCATAATTATTAGGAATAAAACGCTACCGTTCACATGAACATACAGCAGAGAAGATGGGGCAGCTGCAACTTAAACCATAATATTAAACACTTTTACTCGGAGTGTTCTAGAATACTTCCGTTCAGGAAGCATTCATTTAAAACAATTCCAAATTCCAAAATGTACTTTTTTTACGTCTCAATTGCAAAATAAATACATCTCGAATCGAATAAATCTCAAGAAACATTAACGGGTAAACAGGGCTAATGACCTGGAGAATAGATTCTGACACCAGTGTTTACTTCTATTCGTTCAAACTGTGAACCGATAATCTGAATGACAGCAATGCAAACCGGCATTATTGGTCTTGTGAAAAACAATAGTGTCGTACATACGCTACCACCAATCGCGTTATCAAAACGTTTAACTGCTGACGTAAGCGCGCTTGTGTACTCGCATAGTTATACACAAAAATAACGTAAGCATCACGAGTTTCATCAAATTCGTATCACACATACAGTTAGAATACCTCCAAGATTCTACCCATGTCAATATGGATGGCTTGAATTAGCCACTATTTACGGGAAAATTACAAAAACAGCATACTAAGTCGTCAAAGTGTGCGCAGAGCGTAAACACGTTTCTTCAATATTATATAGTACTGGCAAAGCTGTAAGAAAGACGTCGAACATCGTAAGAAATATACATCTCATACCTTAACAAAATCTATAACCATCACGTAAACCCAAACAACCAAAGACAACGAGGTATACAATCTTAATAAAAAAATCAATTTCTAATTTTATTTAGGTGCAGGTATCAAATTTCCTAATAGTGCTACAATGTACATAATTTCTCAAGTCAATACTTTGAATACAGAAACATTTTTAAAAAAAAACAACAATTTAATAATTAATATTTAAAAACCGTTATGCTTTGGGTAAAAAACATTTGGTGAAATGAAAGGAGAGATACTACTATTAACACAACTCATATTCCATGAAGAATCATGAATTCCGCGATGTGAAGTGGACGTCCTGACATCGTCAATAACCTAAGCGTTTTCTCGATACCAATTTGACCGTACATTTTTCATGAGTAACAGCACACTTTATTAAATATGCAAGAGTAGCGTTACCTAGGCAACCGCTACCAACAAACTGAAAGGGCACGCGAGGATGTAATCACGAGGTTCACATGGTGAGACTATACTACTGCCAGACGTATTCAGCTAAGGCGAAATTTTGCGTTCCCGTTCACTCCTACACGTTCCTTTATTTTAACAGTTTTGTATGAATTTACAAAACTTTTAAAACTTAAAATTGTTTTATATTCCACCGACAAATCATTCTATATACCAAATTCTAGAGCAAATTTAATGGATGACATTATATAACCGCGTTAAGCAACTTTTCCTGTCTCATCGACATTTGACTGGATCCAGATCGTTTCTTAGACTACGATCGTGTATATACGTTTGCTAATTATTTTTTGTTGAATGTGAATGTCACAACAGTAGTTACTATATGCTCGACAAAGCCAAATAATTGTATTTCAGTAGAAGTCGCTCCTTACGACATTGTTGTACAGAAGAATTGGACGTATCCAATATAGTATACCACACTTATGTCTTATTCTCTTTATATTTACTACAACAAAAAATATATATATATATGTAAGATTTCACCTTAATCGGACCCTGAGTTCATTGCAACTTCGTCATCATCAAGAGTGTGCAACTACTACATAAGGTAGATGTAACGATTTAAAAAGAAACTACAGAAACTTGCACGCGGCAATTCGTAACTATACCCCCCCCCCACCATTCGAAAACAGCATAAGACCAACCCGTTTACTACTAGATAGTGACAATACTGATAGCACAACTGATAATAACACGCGGATAAAAATATATTATACCAACACATTACAATTTTGGGAAACCTATTTAAAAATAAATTTTTTTGTAGACGTACAACACGCGAGACCTTTATTGATTATCAACTTAATACAAATAATCGTTTTTTTAAACGCCAAAACCGGCTGGAACAAAAGACTGAATGTATAAATCTCTTACCGGATATAACGCCTACACACATTAGCAGTCCTTCAACAGGTACCACGCCTGGCTTTCCTGGAACGCTGTACAACACAGAAAAATGCCGAAAAACAAAAGCAAATGTTTTCAAACTGTGATTCACGAGTGATCACAGCATCGTCGCATTAACAGCCCGAATACTCGCTGTCAACTAGGCACTTTTATTTTTAACACAGAAGCCAACACGAGATATGGGGAGATGCGAGGGATGTAGGCGAGAGAATAATGGAATTTACTGAGGGCTATCTATATCGCCATCGACTGTTTCCACATTTTGGAAAAACTGACAGACGATTAAATGAGAAAAAGGTGAGAAAAATTATTTACTTAATTCCAAAGAATGAGGAATACTGATTATAACATACCGGATGGAGCACCGACTGCCATTTAAAAGGACAAAGACGTAAAAACGTCGCATGCAAGAGATGATGCTCGGGCCATTCATTACTTGAGACCAGTGAAGGAACTTGTTGTGTCCAAAAGTTTCAGATGTTTCCGCAACTTTTCAGTATTTTGCAACTGCGTTCTTCATCCCATCATTAAAACGTAAATAAAAAAAGCATGGTCTACATTCAAAAACAAAAAGTTCATACCTTATGTAACACAAAAAACGTAAAAAAAAATACTTAAATTGTTGTTGAAACTACATAAATTAATTTACCGAACAATGTTCCCATACAAGAAAACTGAACAAAATTTATAGTATAAACTGAAGTGGGTGGTAATTTTTATCGACTAACTAAAGCATCCAATTTTAGCTGTCCAATAGATATGAAAATTGTTATATCATAATGTCAAAAACTATCATCATGCTTATTAGCAAAACTCACTAAACTCCCCCCAAAATACATTAATCACCGTCTGCTAATAATGAACTACAGAGTTCAACATTCCTTTGTTTCCCATCTTAAACTGAAAAACAAATCAGTTTTGGGAACAAAAATTAAATTAAAAAAAAATTATTAAAAAATTAAAAATTAAGGAATTATTAAATTTATTGTTTTATTTTCAGGTGCTATCAAACTGTACACTCGTTGGATTACTATATTTATTGTGATAAATGCAGTCGGTTCTATTTTATTTTATTTCCCCACAGTACAAGTGGAAGGATTAACTAGAATAAGCAGTAATTGCAAGGGTATTACCTTCTATATCTGTGTTTTGGGGGGGGGGGATTAAAGATGGTTCAAAAAAGTAACTGAAACACTTTCAGTACACCTACCATCGAAAATGAAGAAACTATTGTATTCGTATATGAATTAGGTCTGGAACACTTGTATTTCGAGTTAAAAGTTAGCAAAATTGTAAAAACAAAAAACTGGATTTTTGTTATCTAAATTTATATCAATTTAAATTTTACTCATTTCATGAATTCTGGGTGACTGATATTCTTTCTGCAGTTATCTGTTAAGGAAAATGAATTAAGCATCATGTAGTAGCTCAATGAATTTTTAAAATCCACAAAAAGAATACTTCCTTTAAATTTAATTTTTTTTATTATTTACTAATGGCATTCGATTTATTTACACAAACAAGAAAGAATATTCTCTTTTTATTTAGTAGGAGAGAATTCTGTACTTTGGAGGGGAGGGGAACTATCGTTAATGTTAAATATCAACATGTCTGTGGTCTATTTTAATGACATTTTTAAAAATAAATTATTAAATTATGTTTGGGATAATCATTTTCTGAATTCCGTTGTTTTAAAACATAACATCACACATCTCGTAAAATTAGTAATATTATGTGTACAATCTGAATCTCAAAGTCGTGTTTTTACATTAAACTTAAAGCAATTTTTCTATACAATACCTTATAAGCATGCATGCTTACAAACCTAACACCATTTATATTAAACAAGGCCAATCATCACGCTACAGGATGAACATACAAAATGTGAACATATGATGGGAATGATCTGACGATAGTCTAGGCACCTTTACACACATAAGGATAAGCAGAAAGTAATGATTATATCCCCACTAAACATAAAACAAAGTATTCCCACACCTGTGGTGATGACATGAACTTCACTAATAAAAATAAAAGCTTTCACTTGTAGAATATATACTGAAAATTTCAATATTTCATAAACAACCCTGTAATGTGCGGAAAAACGATGCGTGCTCACACGGCTTTCTACACACTCAAATCTATGTATCCCAAGCATACTTAGAAAACCTACTCCGATTTTTATTTACCTGTAACATGAATTATGATTCAGCAAAGGGGCAGAATACTGACAGTGATCATACAGGTGGAAAATAGGTTCCCATTAAAAACCAGTTAAACTTTTGCTCTTTAGATTAAATATACCATATCCATTAACACTCTGGAAATGGACTTCTGGTAACAACATATTTAAAATTACATATTATAAAAACACAGACATTCAACAAAGTGAAGCTAAAACACACTGTAAACAATAATGTGAAGCATTTCACAGCTACACCATATGCTACAGGTATAATTTGTTATTCTGTTTATTTGACATTGTGCTACTACATCAACAATTTTTAGAAAAACAAAAACATACAATAAACAATACCATAAATCTTATAAAGCAAGGACGTTCATACTTTTACATGGTAGTGAAAAATAAGTGTGTATGTAGGCATTTAAAATTAATTATTCTACAACAAATTTCTCCCTTTGTTAACAATATATCACTCGAAAGCAATTATACCTAAAAGAGGTGAATCTTCAGAAAGTGTACATTTTCAATTTGAAAAATAATTATAGTTGCGTGTAGTAAGTGCATGGTAGCCATTTAGTTAAGTGCTCGTCCTGTTTGTCATTTTGTTTTGTGTTGGCAACACACCTTAGCAACGTACCACCTCCAAATCAACTATATTATGTACTATTTGTACAAACAGAAATGGACATAATCAATATCGTTATTGATCATTATTAACCAAACATATATACCATTCAAAAATTAAGACAAAAAATTACAAAACTATGTTCACCATCATACAAAATTAACAATTCATATAAAATCATAATAGCTTTACCTAACTTTATCAGCAGTAATTATAATCACATTAACAACTATATTACAGTTGTCACAAAAGTTCAAAATCCACTCAAGATGGCCATACGTAAACAAAATAAACGTCATTCAAGTGACTGAAAAACACAGTAAACAAAATTAACAAAGTCATTCAAATGACTGAAAAACACAAACAGCCAAAATTACTGAAGACTATCATCTTCAAAAACACTGATAGAAAAACGTGGCGATTGTTGAATCCAGTAGCTTTTACAATTAAAAAAATTTACAGCAGATATCGTTGAAATTTTTTATACTAAACATAACCTACCAAATAATGTTAACTATAAGGTTTCAGAACAGTTAACTAAAGTGCTTTGGCCAAAGCTATACATTGTGTGGGGCATCCTCAATTCACTGTACGAATAATTAATTAAGGAGTACTTAAATATAATCCCCAAAATTAAATTACAATAGTACAACTGAACATCTGCTTACATGGTCACTGATTAAAAACAGAAGAGAAACGTTTAATGTTAACATAAAGATTGAACATCAGTTTCACAATTCCATGTCATTAAAATACACACAGATCCCCCACCAATCCAGCATGCATGTTTAAAACTTAACACATTCATAATTCACTGTCCGAGCACTGTAACTTAAAAATCACACCATCTGCTTAAAAACATCCTCTTCAACAGAACTCCAACATTTTCAAAGTAATATATTTTATTAGCAGGCCAATCTACCTCAAGTCAACCAATTAAAAAAAATAAACTTGTTGCTAAATTTTTCTTATTAAATATGATGCCAGTGATTTCTACATCTTTCAGGAAGCTCAAAACACTTTTTCTTTAATGTTTAACACAATTATTAACGTTTCTTTGGCCATTTTGTTTTGGAATTTTGGCTGTTTTCAGCATTTTTTTTGTATATTGCAAAATCCAAAACTATCATAATCTGCAAAAAAACATCTTTAATTTGTTGTTACCATAATTTTGCTAGGTTCCGAGGAAATGGCATAAAACTAAAGCTGAACATAGGATTTACTACCATGCAAATGAACAACTTCCGAAACTAAAATTTCATGCAAATAAGACTCATCTTCAACAATTTTTTACTTAAGAACCATACTGCACTCCTTGTTACACGAGTTAAAAGTTAGACTTTGACATTTTTAATGGGGTATCATATACCGAACTTAGCTTGAAAATAGCAATTTTCAATTTGTAATACCAACATGAAAATATGAAATTTTCTCAAAACACTCTTCTAACAACCATTTACTTAAATAGAAAACTTCATCATTGAGACTTAAACATTACTGAAACAACAATATACTTTAAAACTTTACAATCAAATTTCCATTATTTAAACAAAATTTGTACTTTAACTTTCTGTAGTATAGTCAAAATAATAATAATTTTCAAATAATAACAGAAAATTTCATATATGCATAAAGGTGCATGTGTGGTTCTCAAATTTCACCCATCCTGAGGTACAATGAAGCACCTTCAAAAATATTGGCCACAGCCAAAACTTTAGCCATGTAGATGCCCCCTTCAGCCACAAGATAAGGCCCTCTCACTACAAAAACCGATCAATTTTAGATTATTTTCAAAAATCAATATCTCCACACCACCTTAACTAAATTACCTGTGTAGGGGCTTTCTTTGTTGTTACGTCCTATACAGTTTACTAAAATTAAATGCAACTACACAAATTTTAAGGGCTTTTTTTGAGAGCTGATTGCAGACAATCACCTTTCGAAAAAAAAGACTAAAAAAATACTTTCATTAGATCTCATAGTTCTTGTTTTTTTTTTGCACTTTTAAATGATACCTAGAAGTCTGAAATTGGTCAAGAGGAACCAAAGAAAATGAGTTTCTAAAGGAAGTGAGTTTTTCAAAAATTTGCGATCTTTACTTAGATTAACATTTCTGTATCACTAGAAAATGCATTGAAATTTGTGAGAAGTTAGTTCTTTGTGTGAACAATAAACCCTTAAGGTTTTTTTTGGGCCGCCCTTCTATCTATGCGCTTTTAAATATTATGAAAGTTCCTTAAATTACAATAATCAAATTTGCTGCACAAAATTATCTCCAGATGTGTGCGAATTATTTGACTTATCTGTTTTTTTATATTTTTGTAGTTTCATACATTTGTTTTGCTAGAAATTACAGCTTTAAGACTGTTCTGCATTGCTGCAAGGTTTTTTCATTACTTACTAATGGGTACTTGTCTTCTTTATAAAAAATTCACCTGGGAAACGGTTGCTTTTTGAAAATCTCCTCGAATGTCAGGTGTTTGTGAAAACTTTTACATCACCTTTTACATAAGATGTTTTGCTTATAGTAGTATTGTGTGTGCGATTCATTACTTTAATATACTTGTTTTGTCTTTTATAAGCCATTAAGATAATGATATACCCACTGGACCCAATCTGTATGATTTTCATCAACAACCTCAGACAGATGCTGTTCAAGTGTCCTATTAAAACTCTCGACTATTCCATCGAACTGAGAGTGAAGAGGCAGGCGCCGCTGTCCGCGTCTGAGTAGGCGACATAATTCCAAGATGCCATAATAATAATAATAAAATTTGTGAACTAACACCTTTGCCATAGTGGTGACCTGCTGATTTGGAATTGCCAAAGTTTCTACCCATTTAGTAAAATAGTTACCTATAACAATGACGTGCCGGTTTCTCAGTGTTCCAGTGATACTTGATACTCTTTCGAGTGAATAATATTCTCTTGATTATACAGAACATAGATGATGTTAATGACTTTGTTTCTTGAAAAGTGAGGTTCCAGGAACATTAGCAGACCTGTCTTCCAAGGTAGAAGGCCTTGGTTATGTGCTTAATGAAACAACAAAATGTGATGTATACAAAAAACTCAATGGTTCTAAACATCAGTCTGTTTTTAATAATCTTACTCAGACGTGGTGAGGCTCTAGGTTCGAAACAGAAAGGCAACTATGGTTGAAAACACTATATAAGCTCACAAGCAGAGTGGAAACATGTCCAGATCACTAAATCAAACAGAATTGCAACCATCAATAACATTTCTAAATATGTAACATAATAAGGCATGAAAGTGCTATCGACTACTGTTCAGAAAACACCCATTGCCCACCTCTTTCATGCAGACCACATAAAAAAGACAAATTTATGCCTGCAGTGGCTGAGAAAAGGCCCTTTTGGGCTAAAGAAGTTCTAGAAAAGACTAGTCCAATGCAATCTTTCATAATATTTTAACCAGAGTGTAAACAATTAAGGCCACAGCCTAACAGATTTGTCATACTTGTTTTAACAGAAAAGCTGACAGAAAACTGACTGGTTTTACTTTTAGAAAAAAAAATGAAGATTTTATTTCATGCCACAATGCCCAATCAGTCGTTACTGACAAAAAATATTGTTAGTCTTTCCTTCACCAGGTAATAGTCCGTACAACAAATCCAATAGCGAATCTTTGGCAATTATTACAAAAATATAAAGAATAAGACCATCTACACATCTACTGTTACACCTGGACTTACATGAATGTGGCACACCAATGAAGAAACCAAGAGAACATCTGAAACTCTTATAAAAAGCATGTTGAACCATCCACAAAACAAAACGTACCACAGTGGTTCAAATTCTTAAACTTGTCCTGGCAAAAAGAAATATGCAACCACTTTGATGATTCAGAAGAAAAATTTTCTTAAAAAAAAGTTACTGCTTTATACATGTCACTTAGTTTTCATTGTTTTCATCACGTCACTTACTTTATAGTATTCATTAGTTTTCTATTAAATTAAAATTACAATTGCATTCATGCTAGGGATTCTGAAAATCACACTATTTGTATATATACTGAACATGAGAATGTTAAATTTAAGCTCTCTGCTTTAACTAAAAAAATCAAATTGGAGATCTATTTCAAGGGGTAGTTTGTAATGTTAATGAACACTGCATCCTTAATTGGTGTAACAAACGTCCATGTTTAGCAAGAAGACAGGATGTTATAGCAACAAATAGCACAGTATATGAGAAAGTAAGTGTCATGGAAAAAGAAACAATAAAAGAAAAATTAGGTAGGGCAGGAAAAGGTCGAGCATCCCTTAAAAAGCTTTATAGAGAAGTCTGACAACTTTAAAATTATTTAAATATTGAGACCTGGAACTTGAAGCATCATAACTACACTATGGGCATTAAAAAGAGCTATTTAGACAAATGCAAAAAATAACTTAAGGACACAGACTACTTTAATGAATTTTTCTGGAAATTATTCATTCATCATACAGAAATCTGTTGTTCATTCACCATACAGAAATCTGTTGAAGATTTATATTTTAACACAAGCAACAGTACATCCTTTTGACATCAATTATAAAGCTGAAGTCAAGGACAGGGGAAAATGGAGGCAGATGATTATGGAGGCTAAGGTTCGACTTCGAACTGTGAGCTCATAGAAGAAGAAGATAAAGACGAAGCAAGTGAAAATTGCTAAATATGAACTTCTGCTTCATAAATGATATCAATGACTCTTTACATATACCATACATGTTATTCTAGAAAAATGGATGTCGACAATCCTAAAGTAATTAAGCTGGATTCAAATTATTGACTATTTTATGGAACAAATAACAAACGTCTTTAAATAATAATTTATAATTCATTTTAATAATTACAAAAATTTCTAATAACAAATGTTTTACACGATGCCTATGAAATATCTGACTTAGCATCTGTTGACATGACAAGGATTCTGAAATGACAGTTATCTCTTACAACCTCTTTGTGACCAGTCATGGGAAATCGCCGTCACGCAATTGATGCTACTATTAAAAGATTAACCATGCAGTATTGATTAAGATTCTGCCTCATGAAAATCAAATAACCCCACTTGCGAAATGTATGAATATGCATCTAAAGACGTAAATCTGTAAGGTAAATGTAGTTGAACAGTTGTAAAAAAATGTTTTTGAATAATTCATAAATTAAAAAAAAAAAAAAACTGAGGACTCTTAAGGCTTAGATTAATCATTTAACTATAACTTAAATTTTTTACTTATCTTTTTGACTGCAGATGACTTATTTAATTTAATTATATTGGAGGTACTATATAGCTACATCTAAATACAGAGTCAATAACACACTATCTTTCCTCTTGAATTAGCTCCAGAGTTTCACTAAGAACATCCACATCATTATGAGTTTGATTTTCTTGTACAAGAAATATTTTTGCTACGACAGGTAGGAATAGAATAATGATATCACTGTAATTAAAGCTACAGGAATATTTTTATCCTCGCCAAACCTTTTTAAGCAGGATTTCACTCAAACCACTGCCCCCCTTATTACAAAACTTTAATTGGGCAAACAGAATCAATATTCTCTGAAGCTCTTTCATTTTTGAGAGGTTAGTTCATTTTGGCAGCTCAGTAGATGCGTTGGTATGGCACCTGGCTACTAAAACCCCGCACCATAAATTCAAGGTGCGTTTTTCAGGCCCAGGTCGACTCAGCCTGTTGAAAATGAGTACCTGGGATAACATCCTGGAGATAATAATAATGGCCGGCTGAAGCGTAGTGCTGGCCACACTGCCTTCCTTGTATGCTGTACGGTTCGCATAAGGCAGCCTACCCTGCCTGACTCCTAAAGCTGCTTCGTAGTTCACATGGGAGCCATTATTATTATTATTATTATTATTATTGTTGTTGTCCATTTTTACTTCCATGTTCCATAAGGAAATGGAAGTATGGTCATGGCGAAAAAAATCATGTTTGAGGTAACTGCACGATTTTGATTGTACTACCATCAAAACACGAGTCATTTTTCGAAGTGTCTGTGTGTTGAATTTTTTCTATGGCAAACGATAACAGCCGCAAATTCAAACAATCAAATAATTATTTGCATACAGCCCTGAATTGTAGAGGACTCAAGGCCTATTGTTTTTGATGAAGATAGGTTAAGGGAAATGGGTAGTTTACCTGCAACGTTTTAAGTTTTAACAAGAGTAAAGTGTTTAATTTTGATAAAGTATCCTGAAAAGAAGGTCATAATAATCCACTGTAGAAAGGTAGATGAAATATCTATAAATGAAAACGGTAGTTGAAGGGGGGTTTTTATTTTCTTTTATAAATTAAAATGGTAGTTGATGACGGAGGAGGTAAATTTTTATAAGTTTTATATTTGTACTATGTTATTGACACAAAGAAGTAATTTCTATGGAAACATTTCATTTCACTTTTACAAAATTCTATATTTTTCATTTTAATTTGTCACGTTTAAGTGAAAATATATCGTTCCTGGCAGGCAAGCATATCTCAATTGTGCCAATGTTTACTTTTCCAAAGTTTTATTATTGTGATTACCGCAATAAAAAGGCGGCACACACACACACGCTTCGCATTATTTCTGGCCTCACTTATGTTTATTTTCTTATGTTTGCATGCTTTTTAAATGGAAAGTGCCGAAACCCACACCAACACTACGCATGCAAGCCGAAAAAAAGGTGGACATCGATTTGCTTCCTGTGGATCGCTGGGCAGTGTTGTTGTGTTCAAGCAATTAATACAATCTGTGTACTTATTTCTATTATATGAGAATTATAAACTAATATGTGCATGCGTATATGTATGAAAAATATATAAATATTTTTCTCCTTTGAAAAATTGTTTGCCCCTCCTTGAAAATATTTTGACCTCCCTGATGGGTAGTTATTTACTAGCCTGTGTGGAATATAGCGTTATGCCATGGATCTGAATGGTGGGTGTTAAACAGGAGACACAAACGTATTAAGGAAGAAATGTTTTGCTGAGAAATTTATAATTATACGGGTGAACAGAACAGTCGTTCAGGAAATCAGAAGACAAATGGAAAGAACGAAATCAAGACTCGATGTTAAAAAAGAAAACTGATTAGTATAGTATTGACAGGAAAGACTTTGATAACACTATAGACATCCCTCGGCCCCTGGCAGCGAGTCCAATTTCATTACAGGAATCAGATTGCAGCTACCTTTAGCTAGCTCTTAATTCGACCTACAGACATTTTATCCAAAAGTACAGTCCTTCCTCACGAAGGTTGAGGATAGTCTTAATCCACCTAACATGGTGGTATCATTTTAGCTGATACGTAATTCCTTCAGAACTCAAGCATCCACTTATTTAATTAATATTTAAATGATTTTAAATATAAATTTTAGGACATGCAAGTCATGTATGGTTCTCCATACAGATTTTTATATAGATCACATACTTGAAAAATTCTTTGGGATGTAAGTCGATAGTTGTGGGACAAATTTCATTGACAAAAATCCAACAGAACACCCCCGTTTTATCACTTAATAATAATAATAATAATAACACTAGCACTTCACTTTTAAACCACACTTGCAATTTACTTGTAACACTTCATCCAGAAGAGCCACTGAACAATGAGGGATCTGTACAATTGGCATGCTCTTTTGGAAGACTTCAGAGTTGGACATAGAGCACTAGGATTTTCCATTGATTGGAGTTTGTTTATCCTGGATTGAACAAATTTACTTTCTGATATTAAACACGCTATTTATAAAAATATTTCCTTTAATTTAGTAGCCATATTACTCATAATCATTAAAAGGTTTTAAATTTAGTTCTATTATAATTATTGTACTATCGTTTTTTATATTTTAAGGTATTTATTACACAAACACATTTTGTTAATGTTACTTTTTATTTAATGAACTTTCTTGTATTTTAAAATTTTACAAATAATCCTATTCATTTTAAAGTGATATAAACTTACACTGATATTTTTAATTTGATCCATTTTGTAAGTACAATTTTTTAAATTAAGTTCATTATTCCGCTAGTTTGTATTTCAGTTACTAGTTGTTAGAATATTTTGAGAACATTTCAGATTTTCATCTTGATCCCTTTTTGGGATATTAAAAATTTCAAATCGCTATTTTTAACCATACCTGGACATTTGAAAGCTCATGAAAACATCTGGACAAAAGCCTGTAGTTTCTAACTTATATAACAACCAATTCAGTATGGAGTCATCACACAAAAATTATTAAAGGAGAGTCTTTCTTATTTGTATGAAATTTTTTTCTTGTAAAGTTCCCCCACACAATTTTATGCTATTTCCTCAAATCAAGCTAAATTATGGTGATAACATAATTAAAGACGGTTTTATGCAGATTAAGAAGGTTCTCATTTCATGCTAATATCTTGAAAAATTAAGTTATTTAAATTTTTGCTAAGTATAAAAAGTGTGGAAAACAGCCAAACTTTATTAAATTTTATACATCCTGTTAGTCTTATGCTGAATTTAACCAGCATTCTAAGGTCTCCCACTTCCACAGACTGCTTAGCCTCACCAAGTAGCTACTGTACAATGTTATGTTTAATGACTTACATATTGTTTCGCTCATGTCAAGATATTTATATGACTTATTTAGATATTATACATTTTAAAGTGTAGTTTTTTTAAATTGTGGTTCATTTAAAAATGGCAGTTACTAGCTCGGATATTATAAGTAGTAAAAAAAGTTGGTCTGTGTACACAATCATCTTAAGAACCTTGTAATAAACTGACCAAATGCTATAACAATCGAAGTGTTACCAACGCCCTAACTGCATGTTTCTTTGTCCCTTCGACAAATTCAGCAAATGATGTCAGAAAGAAATGAAAAGCAAATTTCAACTCTATGAATAACACCTGCAACGAAAAACATGAAACTCCAATTTAGATAATTTCAGTAAGGATGTTGCGCAGTGTATGGTTTTATGGTCTTGAGGCATGTCAAGACTTTTGAAAAAGTAGAATGTGTGCCAACACTCTTCCACCCTATGTCATCTTTAAAAGGAAAATGTTACTATAGGAACATATACCATCAGGGATTCACATGGCAAGTTCAAGAAAAGGACTGGATATCAGCAGAATTCGTAGTTGATTGATTAAAGGAGTATGGGGAATATGGCCAGGTGCATTGTTACAATGCAAGTCCTTGTTTGTATTCAACAGTTTCCATGGCAATCTTGTAGCAGTGGAAAAAAAAAATGAAACATGAAATCAGATCCTGTCATCATCCCTGGTCTACACTTCAGCCATATGTAATACATCAATGTATAACATCTATTATGTATTTCCTGGTCTTACATCAATGTAAGTCTATACTTCAGCCATCAGACATCAGTATCAACAAATCCTTTAAAAGTAATATCCGATGTCTATATACATAATGGATGGCATAGGGCAATCTTCAGACAACTCCTGGCAGCAAGATAAGCCTGTCGATATCCAAGATATGTGAATGGATAATCCAAGCATGGTTGCTCATCAGTGAGGAAACTGTTAAGAAAAGATTTTAAAAAACTGGCACTGATAGTGTAATTGATGGGAAAGAGTATGCCATGTTGTGGGATGTTGATAATGAAGAAAATGATGTATCTGGACCTGATGTACATGAAAACAGTGACGATAGTGATGAAAATGACAGAGAGGGAAACATGAAACATTTTGACTAAAGAGTGTTTATTTGAATGGATTAAACAACGAGCCTAGATATGCAAACTGTTTCTTTTGTAAAGTCATGATTAATTTAATATACTACAAAATAATTTATTTAACAAATTTAAGGTAGTATTTATGCATGCCTTAATTTCTTTTCTGCCACTAAAAATCACAATACTTCTGCAGATTCAACACATAAAACGAATGGGAATTAACAAGTTATAGGCTCTTTATGTTGTCAAGCCCTTAAAACTGCTTTATGTATCCTCTGGTAAACATGCTCGCATAATCCCCCCCCCCATTTAGTGTTTTTCAGTTGAAAATTTCAAAAAAATAATATAGACGTGTTTTTTGTAGAGTTAGAAAAGGTAGTTTTAATTTTATTTATTTCCTTATTTAACCTGAAAACTATTCATTGTTTATCATGCTGTCACAAATTATCCCAGCCAATCTGATGAATAAACGGATAGTTGTTGTTCAATGCACTGTAATGTTGACATGATACAGTCCAGTGTTTTAGTGCAAGGCATTAGGAAACACAGTTTCGGTTTTATTTATATTTTTGGATAGGTTTTTTTCAAAAACTGAACCAAACCCAGCTTTCCTAGTTTTACACAACTTACTCTGGTTAAGTGTAGGTATTGAATTATATATAGCACTGAATGTATCAATGATCAATATAGGAAGGTGGGTGTAATACACAAGTACTATACAATTTCATCTTTTCCAAATCAAACTGATGCTGACAGATTAGTTACCCAAATGGGAGTAAATACTGAATCTAAAAATGTTGTCATGGTTTCTGAGAATGCTGATGTTACCATTTTTAATAACTTGACAAAGGAATTTATTTTTAAAAATTAGGTATTGCTCCATCTACATCAAATTCCTTGTAGGTGAAGGTGTTGGAAACTTAAGGAAGTGCTCACGTGTTTGGAGTTACTCGCCATCAGCAAAACGCATTAATAGCAGAAAATATAAATGCCTAAAAGAATGTTATAGTGGTTCCAACAGCATAGGACAGAGGGTATTTCTTCAATACTTTAGAAACTATGTCCTGGCTAGAAAAACAGTCTGAGAGCATTCTTTGTCAACTGATATACTTATGAAGAACAAGACTTACCCACAACAAACTGACCCTCAAGAGAAAATATCAGATATCTCTTTGAAAGTTCAGACTGAATACTATGAACTTTTTTTTTAATTGATTTTATTTCTTTGAAAATAATCAACAATTTGTATTATAATTGTTCTACATAGGTATTTATTTATTCACTGTACTTATGAATTATAGAACACAGTTATGAATTAACTGGTACTATTATAGTAGACTTTAAGGTGTAGCACTAAAGAAAAGTAAAGCAAGTTGTGGCAAGTTTTGTTTGCAGGAAACATGTCAGCATCTGTACATATCTTTATAACTATTTTACCAAAACTATATTATCATTCCTATATATAATCGAAAATCCTGCCAAAGTTGACGAATTGTCGACTTTGTTAAGATATGCCAGTATAAAGAAAAAACTACTTGAAGTGTCATGGAGTTCTCTTAAAACTGAAGAGAAATTACCAGACAAATATTGTAAGGAGGAAATAACTGTTGTACATTAAAGTCTAAAAGAACCCAATCTCAAAAAACATATTACCATAATTCATTCTTGTTTGTCTAAAATCTGATTTCAAATATTCTGCGAGTGAATAGGTAGAAAAAATACTATCTATATTGCAAATACTCGTAACTGACCTAGAGACAGTGTCTTGTGGTACAGCCAACTTTCAATGGTACGTGGACATTAACAGGTTTGATCGACTATTACCATCATTCAAAATTAATTACTAAAAACCTTATGCCAACTAAAAAATTTGGGACCATTTTAAGATGTATCTGTAGGCCTACATTCTATTACTGAATGTTAGTAAATGGATCATACAGGCCTAACTTGACATTTAATGTATTAGTTTGATTTACAGATACACCTGAAGATTTTTTTACTGGTGAAGGCACAGTAAGTAAATTTTAACGACAGTTAATCGTTCGATAAATCAATACTCTCTGATAATGAAAAGGTATAGTGATTAAAAGCAGAGTTTACAATGTAAAATGAAAAACAGAAGCTTTATTTGTCCTATGTCGTATGCAAATTAACTTCTCCAGTCCTCATTTTATTTTGTCATGTATCCATATCACTTCCTTTTACGTATACCAACATTAAATTGTTACATTTGAGTTCACAGTTCTACCGTCATTTTATAAATTTGATTCCTGGAAAAGTATGGTGCAAAAAATTAGCGTTTTACAACAATTAAGGAAAATACAGTCCATTATTATCAAACAAATAAGAAAATTAAAATTTTTTACAAAAACTACCGAAAGTTACCAGTGTTCTGGAGCACACACACAAATTTGGTACATTCATGCAACTATGTTCACCAGTCTGTAAAAGCTTCCATTAAATTAAAAAAAAATCTATGCCTTTCCAACCAAATATACGTAATTGGGATGGGTTTGGTTTTAAGTATCTTGAAAATATAGTGAAAATTTTTCTGCACTTTTACAGGCTAAAACAACACTTGTGCGATTTCTGTTCTATCACTAATGTACTATTAGTTCAGATTTTTGCCACTAGTGCTCTTCAGTGACATATACTCTGTTTTCGTCATGTCGGCTTGCGATACGTTTATTTATGTTCTGTACACTTTGAACTTTAGTTACTACGATATGTAACAGTATCTACATGTATTAGTTTTATATTTATGTCTGTAATGAATTTATATTATAGGAGTATACTATACGAGGGGAATTTGATCAGTTCATGTAGTCAGATGGCACTCATAGTATATAAATGGCGTCATTTTTAGTTTTCTGCATCCCGCTAGGTACATAAAGTGGGTACACCACGTTTCAGTACCATACATCCATAATTCTATTATTGCCAATCGTTTGAATTGATGAAGTATTGTGATTTGCAAAACAAATGGATGAAAGAGAATTCTGTGTGGTGATGAAAAATTACTTTTTGAAAGGCAAAACCGCACAGGGAACTAAATCCAAGCTGGATAAATATTACTGTGAGTCAGCTCCATTCATTAGAACAGTTTACAAATGGTTTGGTTATTTTCGTAGTGGTCACATGAGCACAAACGACGCTGAACGTTCCGGATGTCCTGTTGAGGTTACGACTGCAGAAAATATTGAAAAAATCTATGACATGGCGATTGAGGACAAAAGATTGAAAGTGCGTGAAACTGTTAATACAATAAGCATCTCAAATGAATGGGTGCATCATATTTTACACGAGCATTTACATATTTACATGAACATCATATGCATTTACATATTTGCAACTGTCTGCAAGATGGGTGCTGCATTTGTTCACAATCGATCAAAAGCATGAACAAATAAACATTTAACACAGTTTGGAGCTGTTTCAACGCAATCAAGAATTTTTGTTGTGTTTCATAATAGCTGATGAAACTTGGATACATCACTACCAACCTGAAACCAAGGAAGTCAAAACAGCGGATCGCAGTACGAGAACATGTTCCAAAAAAAGCGAAAACCATTCCATCAGCAGGTAAAGGTGATGGCCACTGTGTTTTGGGATGCTTGTGGCATCATCGTAATTGACTTTCTGGAAAAGGGTAAAACAATAACTGGGCAATATTATACTCTCTGCTGGATCACCAAACAAGGAAAAAACAACCACATTTGACAAAAAAGGTTCTTTTTCACCAGACAATGGACCAGCTCACTCCTCTGCGACTGAAAGCAAAATTGTTTGAATTATGCTACGACATTCCTCCATACACCCTCTTACTCACCAGACTTAGCACCTTTAGACTATTATCTGTTTCCAAATTTGAAGAAGTGACTTGCTGGAAAGAGATTTATGCGAAATGATGAAGTTATTGCCAAAACATCTGCGTATTTTGAAGACTTTGATAAATCATACTATAAGGTGGGATCAAAATGCTTGAGCATCGATGGACTAAATGTATAGTCTTGAAAGGAGATTATGTTGAGAAATAACGAGAAATAACAAAGAATTTTCACGAAAAATTGTGTTTCCTTTATTTTTGCACAGACTTATCAAACACCCCTCGTATATGAACAGATTGACACTAGCAGGACAATATGGCTTAGACCTGTTTTGTTATACTTGCTATTGCACTCTAACCTAAAAGTTATATTGTGTTTCTTCCCAAGACTGCACATTATTTTTGTCTTGTTGCAGCTTTTATCAAAAGCTAATATACTGGGAATATTACTCTAAGTATTTTATTAACTAATTTCTTGTTTAACGTCCTTAATATTCTTATACAACAAATGTATTTAAATTTTGGGTTATGTTTATGTGTTTTAAATGTATGACTCTTCATTTTTCTATCTCACACTGTTTTAATATAAAATAGATTTTTCTTTATTTAGGTTTCAAGAAAAGAAGAAATTTTGAGACTTTTTGAATCTGATTGGTTGTCTAGTGATGACAATAATAATAGGTGGATAGCAACACCTCCCTCAAACCAGCTGCTGAAGATAGAAATAGTGACATTTCTTTTGGTGAGTCTACATAACTCAGAATTGTAACAAAACCAGAGGTTATATTTCAAGAAAAGACCTTTAGGAAAGCACATCCTCCACAGAAGGGCTGTGAGTTCAGTAACAACAAAGTAGTAGTCTGTTTAAACACCATATAAAACATACTGTTCTTTACATACTAGGCTTATTTGCAACATAATTACCTTCTTTTATTTTTAGGTACCCCATTTGTCCAATCACCAGTCCAGTATTTTTCTATTTTATTGAAAGTCTGAAGTACAGTATACAAATATAATAACAATATAATGTAATAAAAATTGGACACTCATTAGAAACTACTGTTGGAAACGTTAAGAGTGCAGTTTGAAGGAACTGGTAATATTTTAGTCTTACGGTGTGACAATAAAGAAAAAGAAAATGCACTGTGACGAAAAGTCATTAATACGTTCCTTCTGATGAAGCTACTGTAGTGATTGAATGTAAAAGCCACCAGAAGATAATTTTGGACTCTACACATTCAGGTGGTCTAGTGGCTATCGCGGGCGCTTGATGCGCTCGTGGTCCGGGTTCAATTCCCGGCGGAGGCTCCGTACGGCGTGCACTCAGCGTCGCGAGGCCGAACTGAGTAGGCGCTGAGATAACAGCGCCGCCTCCTGGCTGTGAATACCGCAACTAGCAGCAAGTGGCGCGCTGTACTAGCCATGCAACCGTCACATTGCACACAACAGCCGCGCAGTATACCTTGGTCCTTTCAGGGACTGTTGAGCGAAGGTTTGACTTTTGATACATTCAGTGATTGAACACAGCGAGTACAAAGGTAGTGTAAATGGGAAGAGAAATTTATTGAAATAAAACTGCCCGTCCATTGTCAAAAACTACAACCATTTTCTGGGAGACTAATGCAATCAACCGACAGAGATTTATCAAACATGATTAAAACTAGTGAGTGGATTCTCAAATTACTGTTACACCTTTTTTCTGAACTATTGTTAACGGGTGGGTGATTTACCGATAGGATTGCTGAGAAAACAATTATCCAAGAAAATGATAATGGATCTATTATCATTCCAACAGCAACTGAAGAGGCATTAATTGCTACACCAGGTGAGAAAATGGGTGGAAGAAGTTCAATTTCAACAAAAAACATTTAAAATTTATACATCACCAAAGCCAATTAAAGACATGAGGTACAATGGATGTGACCGCTGACCAGTTGTGGACAATACAATACCCCTCCTCACACCTGTTGGCTGAATTCTTGCAGCAGCAGAACCAAAATAAGATGCAGCAAGTGTGATGCGTATTTGTGTTTATTCAATTGGAAAGATTATTTAAGAATTTACCATGTTAATGCCTAATTACTGTTATTCTCAATGTTAATCTGACTCCAATGTTTTGTAACTAACATTTCTTGCTCTCTGCATGACAACATGTATGAGAAAAATTTGGAAAGTAACAAAAAGTTAAGAAAAAAGAAATCTGATTGGACTTTTTTCTTAAGAAATAAATTAAATGCTGGATGATTAGCTGAATATATTAAAACTCTTATTTAAACATCTATAATATAACGCGCTAGGTAGTGTGTCCATTATCGGTATGTTACCATAGTAACAAGTAAATAAACAAATGCTATTTACTGGCATCGAATGTAATCTCAGAATCTACTGAACCGATTTCAATGAAACTTTGCACGCAGATAGCAGGTCCCCAACGGAAGGTTTTCCACTTTATCTGATAACGATAGGTTAAAAAGAACCGAAGTTATTGCAAAAAACGCATTTTTTTTTAAACCTGCGGCTTCGATCGCGAATAACGATAGGTTAAAAAGAACCGAAGTTATAGCAAAAAAAAACTCATTTTTTTAAACCCGCGGCTTCGATCGCGAATATTTGTATATATGATTGTTGTAACTGTCGAGTTGGTAAATTGCTAATGGTACATCTGTATTAATAATATTCTTATGGAATTCTTATCAGCATATGGAATTCGTATAAACAATACAATAATTCATTGTTTCATTATATTGTAACATTGATTATATAGTACACATTGATTCTGACAAACCATACTCTTCGACATTTGAATATTCAGTAGGCCTATGTGCAGTAGGAATAATTAATTGTCAAGAATTATACTTAACCTACTTCATCGAGAATTATGCGATGAGCGTCAGTGATGTAGTATAATTGCCTTTTTTCGTTAATTTTATGTCATCAGTAAGTAATATGTGCAATATGTATTGTATTGTATAAATTATTAATTGCCCCCTAGGGATTTATTAGTATAGTTCAAATAAATAAATTTCCCTTTTTTTAGCTTTGCTATGCCAAAAAGACGATCATGTTTAGAAAGTTCTATTGCTGCTGCGGAAAGAAAGAGGCGTCTTAGAGCATCTGAAAATGATGTCGAAGGAGTCGAAATGCAATCAGCTCCTGGAAACTCTTCAGAAAGATCTGGATTAGAAGAAGTCTCACGGGTTGAAAGTCCTACGATTCGTGAAAATAGATTAGCGGCACAAAGACGCAGGCAAGCGACTCTCAAATCACGAGGTCCTACTTTATGATGGAATGCAAAATTAAATAGTGGTTTCAATTATAATCCAGTTATTAACTACGCGAATGAAACAGATATCGGGTTACCGAGTATGGTTTGCCCTCATTGCATTGCAAAGCTTTAAAGTGGAAAAATGAATCACATGGATTATGTTGCTCTGCAGGAAAAATGCGATTAGATCCCATACTTCCTCCTCCAGAACCGTTAAAATCATTATTAAATGGAGAACATCTTTTATCGAAAAAATTTTTGAATGCATTAAGATCGTACAATTCAGCTTTTCAATTTACATCATTCGGAGTCAATGAAATAGTCGACGGGAGCTTCATGCCTACTTTCAAACTTCAAGGGCAAGTATATCACCTCATGGGATCATTAGGCTACTCCCCACACAAAACGAAGTACCAAAATCGAATTGCAGAAACGCATCGAGCTTGTGATGCTTTACAGTACCCTTTAATGTTTTGCAGAGGAGAAGATGGTTATCATTTTACATTAAAATTAGTCGATCCTCAGATTGGGTTACAAACTACTAACTCGACAGTTACCACAACAATCATATACAAATATTCGCGAGCGAAGCCGCGGGTACCTGCTAGTTTTATATATAACAACACACTACATTTTCATAACCAACTTTTTGACTTAAAAAAAAACCCCCATTCACACCCATGTATGTGCAAGAGCATGAAGAAAATTTACAGAAAGTGCAAAAACTGTCTGGGGTTTTTCATGTTGCAGTGACAATAATTATGGAAGTAACTAAAGGTGACAGTAGTGCTGCATATATACAAGTAATTCTTACTTTTCAATTCCACAAAATTATATAACACAGTATTTTTAAAACTATAATAATGTGCATCTAAATAAACAAAATTTTGGAATAAATAACAAGTAGGAATGAAGTAGCCTATCTCTTTCTACTACCATAATGAAGAGTTTTATCAAGCTTCATCTATCTATGCTGCTATTTTGTATAATGCTGTTGTCTAAGGTTAAAAAAAATAAAATTGGACATTACATTTCATTAAGTCTTTAACAACTTCGGTAAATATTTACCTGTGCTACACCATACGCCATATTAACTGAGTAGTTAGTGGGATCACCACTACATTTTGCCTTAACGTAATTCAATTGCCTACAACGCAAAGCATTACATTTCAGACTCGTGGGTGGCCGACTCATCAGTTTCCTACAGTATCCACCGCCGAGAGCGATTTTGGGTAGCCGGCTCACCGCACATGCTTTAGTCTACGGCGCCTCCGAGGTTACTAATAATAAACTCGCGGTGGGCTCAACGCAAAGCTTTAAACCGCCGTTTGGGCTCAACGCAATTTTGAACATGTAAGAATCATGTAAATTTTGTTTTGGAAACGCATCAACATGATTTCCAGTCAAATTCGGCTCACCGTCTACACAGTCAATATGGCGATCATTCACTTTTGCATGCATCCTTATGGGAGTATTTATTTTATTTTTTTTCTTCGTAAATAGCTTCGACCCCCGTTTAAAATTAATTTTCGCGTGTTTATATAACAGAAGAATAAAAAAAAAAAAATATTTCACTTCAAGATTGTATGGTGGAGCACAGGTAAATATTAACCACAACTTCTTGTCTTTATTTTCATAATTACAGGCTATTACTTTGTTGAAATACATTTCAGTTTCAATGTCTAATGAACATTTTTATCAATAATAAAGGTCAGAAAGATAAAAATAACCAAGGCATAAACAGTTATCATGATGCAATCTGAGGTTTACTACAGAATGCTAAGCCTTGCTGCCGGATTGACTCATTATTTTGTTTACGCTGTGATGGTCTTTACTAGTTTGTATGACCACGCTTTTCTTATCAAAATGGTGAACCTTCACGTCTTATATACAAAACACAAAAAAGACAATTTAGTTTGAAATTCGTCAGTTTCCATTCATCGTTCAGTGTGCGAGTTTGAAGACTCTGGGTAAGCAGTGTATCCATGCAGCATTTTGGATAATTTGCTAATTTAAGTGGAATGTAAGTCCATAGCACAAATCGTATTACACAAAATTACAGTACCCAAATTGGTTAACAGCTACACATTATTTCTAAACAATGTTGATTGGAGGCCACGTCCCGGGCCGTAGTACATACAGTAGCCACCACATGTGCCATGGCCATGCTGCTCTCTATCCAATGTTTTTTATCAGTGTGCCTTAGCACTTAAACCACATAATTAACCTTAATGTTAGAAATCAATGTGCTAGTAGGGTTATACAAATACCCTTTCAACATTGTGTTAACAACCTATAACTTGTTACTTTACCTTTCTAATCTTCAATATTGATTAGTGCAATAATATTGGCATTAGTATATTAAAACGGAAATATACTATAGTAGGAAAGAAACTGAAACATGCAAATGTGTTGGATAACCCATCACTGATGAATCATTTTACCGTTAACCGATGTCCAGCTTGATTAATTATACTTTATGGTAAAAAAATTAATAACTCAACGCCAAATAAACTGTTACACAAATTAACAAATATCCACTGGCCACTCACATGCCAATTTATCAATCAATAATACTAAACACATAATTGGGATTAAAAATTAAAAGACCTTGTGTACACTTTTGAATATTCAATTACATGTGACTCGCACACATTAACAAAATAGAAGCAGTGAATGAGTCAACTGTCTTTAAAATATAGTCTAACAGTATCGCGCGCGCGCGCGCGCGCACACATACCTAACGGTACGGAATCCTTTTCCGTTTTCACTCTTGTATTAATATTAACATGCTTCCTAAAAAGGCTTCATCATAGAATGGATAAAATATTATGACTGTTCAGAAAATTATATCCAAAGGAAAATACATTTTAATGCAGGAAGCTCCATGCTAGCCAAAATTGGCCTAGTGAAATGTAAGAGAACTGTTACAATAGACTATCCAAACATCCAATGGTTAATACAATGAGCATTTGGAGCTAATCTGTGTTCACAAATTTGTTTGGTACTACAAATTTCAGACTGAATGCACACACTTGCGCAAAATGTAACGGAACTTGACTACAGCCAGGGCGTTAAATTTATATATATATAAATGAACACTTCCCCTAAACTCATAATCCTAATATCAATTACACTAAAAGTGCAACCAATTACACTAAAAGTGCAAAACATTTACTCAAATCTATCCACCCTAAAATTTCGCCCAACCAGCGCCTATAAGCTTCGACACCACGTTTTCGAAACTTAAACTGGAGATTATATCAATTTCCCTACCTATACCATATACGTACGCAAAAAACCTATACAAACCTATCGCTTTGTATTATTTAATTGAGCCAGTAAACCAGATTCTAATTTTCTTTTTAATTGCACAATATTTACAGAACAATACAAATTGCCGGCCATTACAAGTCAAAAAAACCCAAGCTATTGTAACTCCAATAAATACCACACATACACTTAAAATAAATACTCACTTACCTTCTGAAGCTATTAAGAAAGGTTCAGGTAACGATACACGAACAAATTCTTCGATTTTATGAGTAGAAAATTAACAAGACCACAAACCCTTAATAACAACCACCTAACGGAAATGGCGCTTGATGCTGGAAAGAGCGGTTTCAGCTTTGTGTTTCAGCTTGGGTTCGTACCACAGCCACTTGCATCATAGGTGCACAACCAATAAAACTTATATTTTATTTTTGATTGACCATAATTTTTATGATAAAGTAAATTTATTTATCGGCTGTATACAAATTAATATTACACATTATAGTATGCATAGTATATCACATTCATAATAAAAATTTATTCATATATTTAAAATATATTGAGAAATGTATTGTATATATATAATGTAAAACATTCACAATATATTCATTCAACGGATCGTTTCCGTTTATAGTACCGTGTGCATGTATTTTTATTTGTGTGTTTGTATGTGTGTGATTAACAATAATCAGACCATATCGCTTAACGTTCATATAATTAGGTTCATTCAAAGACGGAAATAGTTTTTAAACCTATTCAAAATGTAGAAAAAGTGTGCTTGGTATACGTATACATAGATGTTTTAAATTATGAGAGTTCTTGCCACTCGACACATTTATTAAAATCAATCCTTACGATATGTGTGCAACTGCAATTTTAGTGTTGATGACAGGCTATATAAATGAAATCACATGTACGGTTTTGTGTGTCTGTATGCGAACGAGTGCGCGCGCGCGCGTTTCAAATATTCTAATGTACCTGTTAACTTTATTGTTATTCCTGTTAAATACACAAGAAACACATACAAACCCCTATACAAACTTATTGTAAGACGAAAAATATGATCACCACTTCTTCCCAAAATCAACCTTTTAAAAAGGAGCAGTTGGTTCTCAGAATAATATAGTGACAATAACTCATACACAACACTTATGTTAGTGTTATGGAATTTGAGGTAAAAAAAAGCTATGGAATTGGCCTGTTATAAAGTAATGCAGCACAATTGAGGCCTCCAGAAAATTAGCAAAAAATGAATATGAGAACAAAAGGTAGGTTAAGCTATTCCCATGGAGTATTTTACTTCCATGTTCCTTAAGGAAATGGAAGTATGGTGATGGCAAAAAAAAATCGTGTTCGAGATTATTGCAGATTCTGATTGTACTACACTCAAAACCTGAAAAAGTAATCATTTTTCGAAAAGTCTAGATTTTTTTCTATGGCAAATGATAACAGCCGCAAATTCAAACAGAATCAAATAATTTTTTGCATACACTCCTGATTTGTAGAGTACTCAAGACCTGTTGTTTTTGGTGAAGATCGGTTAAGGGAAAGGGGTAGTTTACCTGCAACGTTTTTTTTCAATCAAGGGTAATTTTTTTCTATGGCAAACGATAACAGCCGCAAATTCAAACAGAATCAAATAATGTTTTGCATACAGCCCTGAATTGTAGAGTTCTCAAGACCTATTGTTTTTGGTGAAGATCGGTTAAGGGAAAGGGGTAGTTTACCTGCAACGTTTTATGTTTTAACTAGGGTATTTTTTGTGGCAAACGATAACAGCCGCAAATTCAAACATAATCAAATAATTTTTTGCATGAAACTCTAAATTGAAGAGTTCTCAAGACCTATTGTTTTTGGTGAAGATCGGTTAAGGGAAAAGGGTAGTTTACCTGCAACGTTTTATGTTTTAACAAGGGTATTTTCTATGGCAAACGATAACTGCCGTAAATTCAAACAGAATCAAATACGTTTTTGCACACCTTCCTGAATTATAGAGTACTCAAGGTTTGTTGATTTTGGTGAAGATCGGTTAAGGGAAAGGGGTAGTTTACCTGCAACATTTTATGTTGTAACAAGAGAACGTTTTCCATGAAGAACGATAACTGCCATACATTCAAACAGAATCAAACAATTATTTACGTATGTGCCTGAGTTGTAGAGGACTCAAGGCGTATTTATTTTGGTGAAGATCGTTTAAGGGAAAGGGGTAGTTTACCTGCCACTGTTAATGTTTTAACAAGATATTACTACTGTAACATGACGACTCGGAACACTAAGTTTTTTATAAGTAACATCGTAAAGTTTTACCTTACAGCCGGTTTACAATAGTGATATTTAGTTAAATAACGGACACGTCATGGACAACGAAATCCAAGTTTTAACAAGAGTAATTGTTTATATGATGAACGATAACTGCCGCACATTCAAACAGAATCAAATAATGTTTTGCATGCATCCCTGAATTGTAGAGGACTCAAGACTTTTTGATTTTGGTGAAGATCAGTTAAGAGAATGGGGTAGATTACCTGCAACGTTTTATGTGATAACAAGGTTAATTTTTTCTATGACGAATGATAACTACCGTAAATTCAAACATAATCAAATAAGTTTTTGCATACGTCCCTAAATTGTAGAGAACTCAAGGCCTGTTGATTTTGGTGAAGATCGGTTAAGGGAAAGGGGTAGGTTTACCTGCAACATTTTATGTTGTAACAAGAGAAATATTTTCATGACGAACGATAACTGCCGTAAATTCAAACAGAATCAAATAATTTTTTACATATGTGCTTGAGTTGTAAAATACTCAAGGCCTATTGATTTTGGTGAAGATCGGTTACGGGGAAAGGGCAGTTTACCTGAAACATTTTTTGTTGTAACAAGAGTAAAGTACTTAATTTAGATAAATAAAGTATCCTGATAAGAAGATTTTAATAATCCACTGTAGAAATGTAGATGAAATATCTATAAATGAAGAGGCTAGTTGAACAGGGTGGAGGTAATTTTCTATAAATGAAAATTATAGTTGAAGGGGGAGGGGATAATTTTTATATGTGTACTACATTATCGGCAACAAAGTAGTAGTTTTTTGTTAAAATTCCTTCCCGGACTGTTTGGCCGTAGTCCAATGTTTTCTGCAAAACCAGACGTTTCCGCAGTGCCGTCGACTGCCATCATCAGTGAAAATCGAGTGCGATAACGTGTGGTGGTATACGTTAGTGACCACAGTACTGTGGTTAAGGCTGAAGC
The DNA here is from genome assembly GCA_034769895.1 of Magicicada septendecula. Classification (NCBI taxonomy): domain Eukaryota; kingdom Metazoa; phylum Arthropoda; class Insecta; order Hemiptera; family Cicadidae; genus Magicicada; species Magicicada septendecula. Next base: position 1,246,506,570 of record CM068367.1, read on the forward strand.
AATAAGTGGAAAGAAGTAGTTTCTATGGAAACATTTCATTTTAAAAATAATTTTAAATATAAATCTTAGAACATGGATGGTTTACAATGGTCATGTATGGATGGATGGATGGTCATGTATGGTTCTCCATACCGATATTTATATTAAAGCACCTTTTAATTACCCCGACTTTTTTTACATGAATGTTGGGATGCATAATGCTTAAATTTTTAGTTTTCATTAATACTTATTTCAAGAAAGGCAGGTACAGTGGATTAGTCAGGTATACTGGTATGGCCAAGAGTGGAAGTGATAAAACTGATTCTAACTTAGAGAAAAATGATAAAACTCGTGCATCAAACCAGACGCTTAAAGTTGTCTTATCAGTAACGTGAATAAGATCAGATTTGATCTTTGAATAAGGTGAGATCCATTGATCATAGTCAACTTCAGATGACCCATCATAGTCTTATCAACTTTTATAAAATGCTATGTTTAAAAAGGGTGTAATAAGGAAGATTCGTTTACCAAAAAACTACCAATAACAGTAGTTGATGTGCAGTACTGTGATAAGTAAATTGTAGTACGGTTGATTGGTGTTTTGATTTTGAAAACTAGGTGTATAACTAAATATAATTAGTGATAAACATATGCCCTAGAACCAAGTATAACGTTAGTGTATATTATATACTAATCCTATGAAAAAATTGTGTAAGAAAATGGTTATAATGAAAACCTAATAAACAAAAACAAAATGAAAATATCGGTATGGAGAACCATACATGACTTCCATATTCTAAGATTTATATTTAAAATCATTTTCAGCCAAACAGCCAGGGAAGGAATTTTAACAAAAAAATACTTCTTTGTTGCCAATAACGTAGTACACATATAAAAAAAAATTATCCCCTCCCCCTTCAACTATAATTTTGATTTATAGAAAATTACCCCCAGCCCGTTCAACTAGCCTCTACATTTATAGATATTTCATCTATGTTTTTACAGTGGATTATTAAGATCTTATCAGGATACTTTATCAAAATTAAGTACTTTACTCATGTTACAACAAAAAATGTTTCAGGTAAACTGCCCTTTCCCCGTAACCGATCTTCACCAAAATCAACAGACATTGAGTTCTCTATAGCTCAGGCACATATGTAAAAAATTATTTGATTCTGTTTGAATTTACGGCAGTTATGGTTCGTCATATAAAAAATTACCCATGTTAAAACATACAACATGAGATTTATAAAACATATCTAAGATTTATATTTAAAATCATTTTTGAAATAAAATATTTTCATAGAACCTACTAACGCTGGGGAAATCTGAGGAGCCAATCAGAGTTGGGCCTACCTGTCACTCTGCTGAATTTGGTGGAAAGCCCTGTCACTGTCGTCAAAGTATCAGCCTTGACAGGGTCCTCTTTTTCTGCAAAATGGGAGAGGCTTGAGATGGAGTGAGTGACATGGTCCCCACCTCAATGAAGAACCCATTCTTTTATAAAAATATATTTAAATTTTGAAAACTGAAAATTCTTTTCTTGTTGTAAATATTTATATTTTATAATCAAAATGACTTTATTTTTGTTACCTGGCAACAAAATTATTTTATTTTAAACAATTACCATTGTTTCAAAAAGTTTAAATAAATTTTCAAGTACTTTACTCTTGTTAAAACGTAAAAGGTTGCAGGTAAACTACCCCTTTCCCTTAACCGATCTTCACCAAAATCGAAAGTCCTTGAGATCTCTACAATTCAGGGATGTATCCAAAACATTATTTGATTCTGTTTGAATTTGCGGCAGTTATCGTTTGCCATAGAAAAAAAAACGTTGCAGGTAAACTACCCCTTCCCCTCAACCGATCTTCACCAAAAACAATAGGTCTTGAGTACTCTACAAATCAGGGCTGTATGCAGAAAATTATTTGATTCTGTTTGAACTTGCGGCTGTTATCGTTTGCCATAGAAAATACACTTGTTAAAAAAACGTTGTAGGTAAACTACCCCTTTCCCTTAACCGATCTTCACCAAAAACAATAGGTCTTGAGAACTCTACAATTTAGGGCTGTATGCAAATAATCTTTTGATTCTGTTTGAATTTGCGGCTGTTATCGTTTGCCATAGGAAATACCCTTGTTAAAACATAAAACGTTACAGGTAAACTACCCCTTTCCCTTAACCGATCTTCACCAAAAACAATAGGTCTTGAGAACTCTACAATTCAGGGCTGTATGCGAAACATTATTTGATTCTGTTTGAATTTGCGGCTGTTATCGTTTGCCAAAAAAAAAATTTCCCCTGATAAAAAAAAACTGTTGCAGGTAAACTACCCCTTTCCCTCAACCGATCTTCACCAAAAACAATAGGTCTTGAGTACTCTACAAATCAGGGCTGTATGCAAAAAATTATTTGATTCTGTTTGATTTGCGGCAGTTATCGTTTGCCATAGAAAAAAATCTACAGACAGACACACAGACAGACAGACAGACACACACACAGACACTTTTCGGAAAACGACTTTTTTCATGTTTTGAGTGTAGTAGAATCAGAATCTGCAATAATCTCGAACACGATTTTTTTTGCCATCACCATACTTCCATTCCTTAAGGAATATGGAAGTAAAAAGCACATTTCAGAACTGTCCTAGAACCAAAGTAAGGCTAATTGACAATGACTGTGGAATTCTTGGATTTCGTTGTCCATGACGTGTCCGTTTCTTAACTAAATATAATTATTTCACTACCGACTCGGAACACAAAGTTTTCTCTGAAGAAACTTTTTAAAAGCAAAAACCGGTTCAGGTTATAAGGTAAAACATTTACGTTTTTACCCATTAAAAACTTTGTGTTCTGAGTCGGTAGTGAAATAATTATATTTAGTTGACTAATGACATCAATAAATGAGCTACATTTACATAAAAAACTATTTAAAAAATGATGACTGTTCAGTGACAGAGATGTTAACATAGCATATCAAACAAACAATATATGTATATATTAGATAAGCAAACAAATAACTCATATAACAGCAGTGTTTCTCTAAAAAGAAGAATTTACAAAATGAATTCACAGACTGCAAAAATACATCAAAGGGTTTACTATACAATATTTACAGGCTTAAAACCGTGGTCAATAATTAAATCTGGTGTTAATACTACTTGTTAACATTTCAATGGCTTGTGAGGTAAGTCATCTGTCACTTTAGAGCTGGGAACAGATGGAAAAGTTGTCCCAACACTAGTAACAAGTCAAGTCACTAAAGCCGGAGAATTTATATAGTGATAAAAAACAAGCATTAACAAATCTAATTAAGCAAAACATGCTATAAATACAGGACATGAATTCCCAAACATTAATGACATGATACTGACAAAATATGTCACCATACAAAGGCACCACAATGAATATGTCAGAAAACCTACAATAAACACAAACCTAATTATTAATACCTGAACAAATACAAGTTACTACAAAATAGAACACAATTTTTTTAATATGCTAAATAAAATACTGGAAAGCCAAAAAATTACCAAAACCAATCACAATAATGCAACCAAAAAAGTCCCATTCAGTACCATCCAACAATAATATTACAATCTAATCACAAATACAGTTCCACGCAGCAAAACAACTGGTTGACAATGAGCATACAGCCTGGTGTTTTTAAAGTCTAGGAAGTACTAAAACTAATATCATTATTAATATATTTATACAATATTAATTTATTAAAAAATAAAGAAAGAAATTCTGTGCAGATGTGTGTATGCGCGTGTAAACATTACTGTGTGTTTGGTGTTGGAACTATAAATCCTACTAACACAAATAAATTATACAAAATTCAACACTAAAGGAAGCATATGATGGATAAAGGACCATTAAGGATTATAATTCATAGACAAATTTTTTTACAGGTCAGCATCACATCAAGTTGATGTACAAGACAAAGCTCTTGTTCAGACAATACTGAAAGACAACTCGGGCTTTATTTTTGCAGTTTGTTGTTTATAATCAGAATAGATACACCATCAGAGGCATGCAGATCTCTAAAGTAAAGGTGATACCATTTTATTCTCTGTATTTTATGTATGCAGATGATAGAAGGTCTTTGTAAGTACCATATAATTCTTGGTTATTTTTTGGATGCCACTTTCCATTGTCTTCCTTGATTGGATATGTATCCTTCTCAGAGATTGACTTTCAAACCAGTAAAGCCTACCCCAAGTGTTCATACTGAGAGTCTATATCTCACTGGCATAGTGAACAATGGACATACCATAATGCTGGTTCATATCCACTGTACCTAAGTGTTATACTTGAAATAAGTGTTTATGAAAACTGAAAATTGAGACTTTATGCACCCAACATTCATGCCAGAAAAGTTGGAGTAATGTTAAAAAAAAAGAAGTGCCATGGTAACTTTAACATAAACATACTTGTTCCCCGTAGCTTTATTCCTTCTTTGCATGTTTACTAGAACATTTCTAGAAATTTCTTTTATAGTTGCATATTTCTTCTTGATTGTTTCCTTCTCATATTTTCAATTTGTACTATATTTACTTGACAACAGATGAATTTCATGAATTTTTTAAACATAAATTCAATAGTACTAACATAAATACTGTGTAAGGTATAATTTACTCCATTAAAAATTTCTCTTTTTCAAAAGTTTGATTTTGATAAAGTCATACTTTCTCATTAAATTGAGATTCAAGGCTGTTTGGCCATGGTCTGTAGCTAAAATCCATAGCAGACATTTTGGCCATGCCATCGACGGCTATCTTCAGTGCAAAATTTGAGTTTGCACTAATGTAGGGTGTTCACGTTAGAGACCACAGTACTGTGCCAATGGCTAGCAGTCCCGTGTACTTATAAATTTTCCAGGTACCATGATGATGTATTTTTTTCACCACCACCCAATTGAGTAGCAGTTTAATATCAGCCAATCAGGAAGAAGACTGCATATGAGAAGTTCACAGTAAACCGTGCCAAAGAGTACTTAAAGAGAGGCTTTCACCTCGCCGATTCATTGCAATCGCAGCATGTTTCTGGATCTGGACAGACTCCATATGAAGGCAAGAGAAATTCACACTCACCGACGACAGAATTTTCGTCTCTTCAAAGAGTATCCTGTGGTTGGTGTTGGCTAGTGTGTGTTTTGCTATGGCAGGCTTCTCCAGCTGCCTCAAGCAACAATGGCAGCTGTGTTCACGGACACTGCACTTCGTGGTTCTGATGTACAACTGGCCACACAAGTATGGAACTCCGTAGACTCTGCACAACAACAGCAGGTCCCTGACATCTTCCACCGGCCTCAGGAACTGATGGACTTTCCTCGTCGACCTAATGCTGCGCCAGCTCAGCAACCTGCCAATCCGGTCTGTTACCCCATAGGGCGACACCGCGAAGCCAACACTCTCCTGTGACACTGACTCCACCGGCCTGGATGTTCTCGGCTGGACCGCATGTCACACCTCTGCGACAGAATAGCCATTGGCCTGCAGTGCACATTCAAGATGCCGCAGCTCCTCGTCAAGGTACCGGGGCTCACAAATCCTCTTCGCCTGGTCCACCAAGGTCTTCAAAACTGCCTGCTTCTGACTAGGGTGGTGATTGGACAGCTCATGGATATAGCTGTCGGGATGTGTTGGCTTCCTGTACAATTTGTTATCCAGGCTGCCCTATGTCCATGGGGTGACTGACTATATTGGCAGGTTGCTGATCCGACGCGGCATTAGGTCGATCTTCAAGCCGACCAGGAAAATCCACCTGTTCCTGAAGCTGATGAAAGATGTCAGGGACCCGCATTCGTCGTGTGGGGTGTATGGAGTTCCTTGCTTGTAGGTGCAGTGTCTGTACCCACGTTGGTGGAACACAGCCGCTACTTTTGCTTGAGGCAGCTGGATAAGTCTGCCGTGGTGGAGCACTCACTTCCCAATATGGACCATCGCATCCTCTTTGAAGAGACAAGGCTTCTGTCGTTGTGAGTGCATATTACCCTCGCCTGCACATGGAGTCTGTCCAGATTCAGAACCATGCTGCTATTGCAATGAATCGGCAGGGTGAGACCTTCTCATTAAGTACTTTGTAGACGCAAGTCCAGAAACAGAGAGGGGAATATCGCCATCCCAAGAGAAAGTAGAGGCTATCCAGAACTTCCCTACCCCAAAAAACAAGAAACAGTGACAATCATTTCTCGGTATTTGTAACTATTACCGGAAATTTCAAAGCAACTACTCATATTTAATGGCAAAATTTCAGAAACAACTTTCGACTAAAGACAAGTGGACCTGGGGAACAGAACAGGATGCTGTATTAACATTAATTAAACAAAAATTCTTGGAAACCGTGATGCTGCATCATCCCAATTTTGATCAACCATTTTATTTAAACTGCGACGTCAGTCTGGGTGCTGAATTATATCAGGAGGATAAGGAAGGACAACACCTGGTCATCAGTTTTGCCAGCAGGGTATTGAACAGCTGCGAACGTAACTATAACGTTACTGAGAAAGAATTATTAAGCATAGTGTTCGCATGCAATAAATTCAGGACGTACATACTGGGATACCCTATAACAGTTAGGAGTGACCATAAGTCTATATCATTTTTAAAACAGTGCAAACTGAGCCATGGCAGACTCACCCGTTGGATCCTCGCCCTGCAAGAGTACCACATCACATGGGAGTACATACCAGGTAGAAAAAATATAGCAGCAGACATATTATCCAGAATAAATGTTCAAGATCAAACATTTGAAGGAGAAAAGGAGCAAATCACCAAAGTGTATTATATATTGAAGAATAGAAAGGACCTGGATTATATAGTCAGTGAAATTGTGCAACAGCAGAAACTGGAGACTAAATTAGTAAACATTCAGAGTAGAGTACTGGAGTCAGAAGAAGTAATTACACAATTTTATTGTATCCACAATGATGTATTATTTATTAAAAACCATGTGAGTCAAGGAAATTGGAAGTTGGTAGTTCCAGCATCAATAGAAGATAAAATAATCAGAGATTACCATATCAGGTATGGACATATGGGAGCTCTGAAAATAGTAAAAGCGTTAGAAGAAAGAGTATTTATAAAGAGTATAAACAGGAAGGTGCTCCGAAATATCCGGACGTGCAGCATTTGTCAAATGGTGAAATGCAATAACGAAAAGAGAGACAGAATAATGATACCCATCACGTCTAATAGTAAACTAGAAAAGGTTTCTCTCGACATATGCGAGCCATTCCTACGTAGTGGAGGAAGACACAAGTTCAAGTTTATAGTAATCATGTTCGACCATTTTACAAAGTACACTAAATTATACGCAATTAACAGAGCAACAACGAAGAAAATATTGGATATCATTATAGGTAAATACATACCAGAAATCGGAAAACCATCTACCATAATCACCGACCATGGAACACAGAAATCAACATCAAAACGTACAAAACTTCAGTATATCATCCCAGCAGCAATCCCGCTGAAAGGGTATTAAGAGAGGTGGGACGAATTTTAAGGACATACTGCCACGACAAGCAGAGAGAATGGCAGAAGTATTTACAATCTACGGAAGAGTTTTTAAATATTGCTTATCACCACTTCATTGAAAACACCCCATACACAATGATGTTCGGAAGGAATCCGCATAGAGAGATTCAAGACTTGATCGATTTTCCACCAACCCGTGTTGACAAAGAAAATATTATAACAAGATCATGGAAAAGATAGAACAACAGAAAAACAAGTATTCACAAAACAGAACCAAGGTCATTAAATACCAAATAGGAGAAAAAATATTAATAAAAAAAATCGAGAGCTACCCAGTACGTTCGAAAGAATAGCAAAGAAACTATTACTATTATACGTAGGACCATATATAATAACTAAGGACAATGGCAACAACACATATGAAGTAAGTGACCCACTAACGAAAATGATCAAGGGAGTATACACTCAAGTTGCCATAAAGAAATTCCACAAGGATGGTCAATAAATCATAAAAATAGAATCAACAAAATTCCAAAATGATATTTTAGAACCAACAAAATTCTAAAATATAAGTAAGAACAGCTTATACCACTATTTAGAAACCATATGAAATGAAATAAACAAACAAAGGAACAAAGTAAAAGTAAGAAATAATAACACAAGATAGTTAGAAAGGATATAAGTTAAAATAAACAAATATAAAACAATCAAGACGTGCTAAGACAAATAAATAAAATTGTAAGGAATGTAGAATATTAAGAGAGTATAAAGAAATGGTATAAGGAAAAATAACAACCAAATACAATAAGAAGCTGAAGCAAAATAAGGGTAATCAATAAATAAAAAGAAAGGAAAAAATGTCTAAAAATAATTAAAATGATCACAAGAAGAAAAGAAAAACAGACTATTTAAGAGTTAGAAGTAATGAAATTAATAAATAAATAAAAACAATCAAATGTGTGAATATATAACAGAATATAGCAAAGGAATAGCGGAAGGAAGAATGAGTAGGGAAAGTTAAAATGATCTGAAGGACAACAAAGTGAAAAATCCCCAAAATATTATTATTATTAGTAATGAGAAGTCACAAGATGACTACCTTTTAAGGTTTATTTATGAAGATTGGCTGAGAATAGTTCCAGCAATCAATTAACAGAGCAGAGATGATGTTCCTCTGATCTCAGAAAAAAGTAGTAATGGACAATGCCAGCTACAAAATGTTAGGGAGAATTAGGGAAATTATATATTAAAGGGAGTATTATTAGTATTATTACATACTAAATACTAAACACCCTGAGATAAGGGTGATGACACCACTGTGATTAATACAAAGAAACAAAATAAAAGTGTATAATGCTATTGACACTAAGTACAGTGAAACAGTACAAGTGCAGGTGTAACCCAAAATATAAAATTAAAAAAAAAAAACAATAAATAAAGGGTGTCCCATAAAGTACACAAGATTGAATAATGTTGTAAAAACTTTGATTTATTGAAAAATATCAGATGTTTTAATGTTAATACAAAGTATACTTACTGCGGTTAAATGTGGAACACAATATCAGACAAATGTCCCCCGCGACTCTGCGGACGCGAAACGGACAGTGATTTTTCCCACAAAATCATCTTTACCGATGAGGCACACTTCCACCTCAACGGGTACGTAAATAAACAAAATAGTCAGCTTTGGGGTACAGAGAACCCTCGTATCATTCACGAGAAGCCTTTGCATACACAAAGAGCAACTGTTTGGTGCGGGTTTTGGGCTGGTGGCGTGATTGGGCCGTATTTCTTTGAGAATGAGGCTGGAGATGCAGTAACAGTGACTGGCGAACGTTACCGGAACATGATAATGGAGTTTTTGTGGCCTCAACTGGAAGGTATGGAATTCGAAGATATGTGGTTTCAGCAGGACGGCGCAACCAGTCATACTGCCCGCGAAACAATTGCTTTGTTATCTGAAAAGTTTCCTGCACGTCTTATTTCACGCAATGGCGATCAGAAATGGCCACCGAGGTCTTGTGATTTAACACCATGCGACTTCTTCCTTTGGGGATATGTGAATTCACGCGCTTATGTCCGCAATCCACGAACAATTTTTCAACTCAAGGAACAGATTCAACGAGTTATTGGTGAGACAGCCGGAATTGTGCAAGAAGGTCATCGAAAATTTCGATCGACGGACAACAGTGTGTCAGCAGAGTCGAGGGGGACATTTGTCTGATATTGTGTTCCACATTTAACCGCATTAAGTGTACTTTGTATTAACATTAAAACATCTGATATTTTTCAATAAATAAAAGTTTTTACAACATTATTAAATCTTGTGTACTTTATGGGACACCCTTTATAAGCAAGAACTCATATAGTGAGCAGTACTAGAGCTTAGTGGTGGAAAAGGACCAACAACAGTAGTAGATAAGATATCATTAGATTATATTATTAGTCAGTATAAAAATACCTTAATGTTATTCAAAGTATTATTGTTAGCAGTTAGAATTAATAATTAAAGGGCTTGACCAAACTTTAAACCAATAATATGGTACAAAAGAAAGGTAGACCTAAAAAAGAAATGAATGTTTAAATACTAAAATTATATGTTAAAGGTTTGAAGGTATTGTTATGATGTTATAAAGAAACGCAGAGAAGAGAATAATAATATTATAGAAATGTGCAAATGTTATATTTGTTGAAATAGTATTAAGAGTAAGTTGTATTATGTTGAATGGTGATGAAAGCCTAAGAAACAGTTCATGTTAAAGTTATAAATTTAAATATAAAAAGCATTAAAATGTCAGAGAAGCTGTAATATTCATATACTAAGGAATGTAAATCAGTAATTAATGTAAACTAGCTAAAACCAAACAATAAGAAACCAGTAATAAGAGTAAAATTAAAGTTTAAACAATGTCAAAATGATAGGCAAAGTAGGCCTAAAACTATGTGAACAAAAATTGTAAAATATAAACAAATAACAGTACACAGTGAGGGAAAAAGATAAGCAAACATAAAATACCAAACCAAGGAACAATACAAACCCAAAATAATTGCAAAAAACAACATAATAAACAAAATAAATAAAAAGAACAAAAATAGCCAAATGTCAGAACAGCCCAGAGATAATAGAAACTAGTCATGTTTGATGTCTAAATAATCTACATCAGAAAAGCTATTCAATGATAATAATAAAAATCATATTGTTATAATACAAGGAAATTATCCTAATTAGAAAATATTTATTCATTTTGGGCAAGAAATCCAAGCCATATAACAATGAGTACAAAATTCTTTCAGCCAATAGAGATAGGAGTCTGGCTACCATGACAACGAAACTTTATTAGAAAAAAAACATTACAAACGAATGAAGAGGCTTCAGAAGAGGGCGGATGACAAAATAGTCGCTCCATAAAAATTAGAAAATAAACCTACCAGATGAATTAAAACCAACAATACTAACTGGAAATGAGAAAACAAAATTAACAGAACATAATAACAAGATACATCCAAGTTAATCGAGAATTACCGAAAATAACACCAATGAAATAAGAGAAGGAAGACCTGAACACCAGACTTTATGAAAATAATCTACCAAACATCGATGAAATTGTAACGTATAATATTTAATTAATTTACTACACCCACGAGAAGGATCACAACACTTACAAATTAATGCACAATATCCAAACTTGGTTCAAACACAAAAAACACTGAATGACTATTAAAATATACAATAATCATTATTAAAAGATTATTCAGATTAATTATTAACACTTTGGGAAGTAAGAAAATATTTGTACATGATATCTAACTTAACCTATATTTGTAAACTGAACTCACGATTGTTTTAAATACTAAGAAAACTGTTGTAAAGAAGGATCATAATATTTAATTAACTTGATGTGAAGGATTGTACTTTCAAAAATCATTTTGTTATCTTTTTTCAGTAATCAAAAGAACTTTGTGACTGATTACACGTTGTATAATATAAAATCAACATAGACGCTGTCAGTCAAACGACCCAATCAACATAGCCAATCGCTGAGTTGTAATTTCTTTATAGCCGGAGCAAAAAAGTAATATATTTTTATAATTTCATGTCTTAATGACTATTACAAGCAGAACCGATAATTAATAAACCAATACGCAAAATAATACCTGTTCATTATTTCTATTAATAATATTCATGTGTTTATTTCATTAATGTAGCACCATGAAAATTTTCTACCAGAATTACAGGTTGGTACGACTGTCGCGAGAGAGCGGAATTCGAAATTAGTTGAATCCAAGCGGCGAGAAATACGGTTGCATCCAGAGAAGGAAATTAAAATTTTTTTAATTGTTTTAAATCAAACAATTTGGTGCCTATTGGTAAAATAACATCTACGTGGAACAGGTAAACAGGTATTGGCGAGGTAAAAAATACGATGCAAGCAGATCGTTATAAATTGACGACGTAACTTGGGAATTTCACGGGATGACAAGAGCTACTCGTTATAATATATAGGTAACAGGTTATAGCCCAGACCAGACTTGCAGAAAAGAATGCTCAATTAGTGAAAATACATACATTTATTGTCCTTTTCTTTTACACACAATTATATCAAAATGTTTTTTCATTATTTAAAACAATTATTGAATTTCCATCTTCTTTGAAAATATAATTTAAATAAATGTTCTCTTTATTTAAATAGTGCTGTAAATTTTAACTGTTCGAAGTCTTCTTTAAACAAAATTATATTTAATATAAATGTTCTTTTTACTTTACACAATGAAATACATTTTTTTAAAGATTCAAAAGTTCTTTCTTTTTCAATTTAAAGCTTTATACTTTGACAACAAATTTATTTAAATTTGGCTTCCCTGTTCTGTTGTCTTCATTGTCCTCCCGGTCGACGATCTCGATCCGGCCTCCAGCGATCCGTCGTCTTGGTTCCACGTCCCAGCAACCGCCTCCAGGAACTGCCTTGCAATAGGTGTCCGTTTCCAGCTGCCACGATCAGCAAAACGAAGCTCAGGAACAGTAGCCAACTATCTTGTACTCAGTATTAGTTCCCTGCCGACACTCGTTGCTATCTTGACTCCATGGGCCCCAAGGACTGCCTGGCATTGATGTTGACTGGACGATGCCCACCGCGACTGCTTTCGCTGAGTGCTGTATGAAGACTCTTAAGAGTTAGATGAAGACTGGCTACTGTTTTATAATCTTGCACAAGGCATGCAGCAGCGCTGTAGAATGACGTCACCGCCGATATGCGCGTAGGCGTATTTTCTACATATTCTATGATATTCTGGACTGGCCATGTGTTCACTGAGTTCCTTATTCTTGAATTTTCTAGAACAATGCTTTATTACATATGAATAAACTTCCATAACCTTCTATATGCTACCCACACTACACAACACTTCACTCACATATTAAATTATATCTTCATAGTCTTTACATTGTCTTATTACTAATTTATCCTATTAATTTTAATTTTTAGTAATATTATTTTACTTTCAAACATTCTTCAATCGTCCTGGACACCCATAACAGCCGATAATAATTATGCTCCACATTTACATATAATGTGACAGCCTGTCATATTGCAATATATACATATATATATTGTTACATAATGTTTACGTGTGAGTTGTAAAAACTAAAGTTTTAATGTTGTTTGGTGTTAAACGTGTCAAAATGTATCTTCTCAGTCGTGTACGGGTAAACCGTATTTTGCTCTGCTGCATTCAAATGTTGCCGCCTCGCCATCTGATTGGCGCACAGCTTTCTGCAGTATGACCCAGCTTGCGTCTCGCTTTAACGCCTTCACTTCAATAATTATTAGTCGTTATTCTAAATTAACTGAATCAAACATACAGAATTGCAAATTGAGAACATTTATTAATCCTTGAAAATATTTCAATTGCTTTAAGATACATCAAAATTCGTTTTCTGCACCGGCTATTACAATTGTGCAGTTGGTACTTGCTCAGTTCAGTTTGTATACAATCCGTCAGTAATGTTAGTTTACAGTAAATATATCGTTTTATCTCAGGGGTGTTAAGTCCTTTCGGCTACAGAAATATACACTTACGGCTAACACACACAAAGTTATAACAATTCTTAAAACTAATTACATAAACAAATCGATATCTCATTACATTTGATTAAGTAATCACCAATGAAAACTTGTAAAGCAATTTTGGGTTAGGTTTCGTTTGTCAAAGTTTCGTTATTAAAAGGTTCGTTAATTATTTATTATATTTTACTTTCTTAATAATTGTTAATTGGTTAAAGTTAAATAGTGAATTTAAATAAGCAATTATTTTGACTCGGAATAGTGATCAGTGATTTGAAATAGTTATATTTAATTCAGACCTAAAAATTGTGAATTCGATTTAAGGGATAATGTTTATACTCATCGGTTAATTGTTGCTGAAGATCCTGATGTCGTCTTCTTCTATGGATAACTCCTGGGCTGTCGTCTTCTTCTACTCTCCCGTTGTCTGTTTCCCTCGTCTCGGCGCTTCTCCTCGATGCCTCAGGCCTCGTATTTCTTCAGTTGATGTCGTCTTCTTCTTTGGATATTCCACTGATCTTCATTTAGTGTCCGTGGTCGTCTCTCTTCGTCACGGCGTCGTTTCGTCTTCTTCGGATCACTACGGTTTGTTATTTAATTTTTATAAATAAAATTTTGGTTCAGGATTCCCTGTACTATTGTAATTGTCTTCCTCTGGTTTTAATTAGTTTGGAAATTACTTGAAGAATAATAATTTTAATTTTGATATGAGAGCTCCTCGATCCACTCTCTGGCGTTGGTCAATAATAACTACTGAAAATCTAACGGTTTTTTGGCGTTATTTTTCTTGTTGCTATGGTTACTTAAAAAATTATGCTAATTTTCATTGGTTATTAACTGAAGTCATTGTTATGATTTATCGTCTTTTTTCGTCTATTTTTACCAAAATATCTTCAATTGAAGATTACTACTTTATACTAATAGCTAGAGTTATTACATTAGCACCATTCTTCCTAATTTTTCATGATGGTCATTTTGATATCCCTCATGCCCACTTTTGAATATCTAATTACATTTTTACTATTTTCCATATTTATATTCTACATATATTTTATTCAAAATTAGTTGTTAATCACATACTTTGGTACTAGGAATACTCACTTAAATGGTTTAATCATTTGGCACATTCTGCCTTAACTTTGGATTATTATTTGTTCTCAAATTAATAAATTTATATTCAACAGTTTGGCCTAGAGCCTAGATTCCATTCTACTTCCATCTAACATTTCTTACTAACATCTCTGGTACTTCTAATACAAATTATAAACAAAACAAACAATAAACATCAGTATTCCTAACTCTAATTCTTATTATGAAATATTCCTTGTCAGGTTCTAGCCTGAAATAACTTTTAACTACTGTTATCAGCTTACCCTATAATTTACTTTATGCTATGATTTTCTGAACACTAACAAAACTCTTATAACACTATTGATAAACTGTTCCTTACATGATATGTCTTATCCACTATTCCCTTCACTTAAATACAGTGTCTATCCTTCTTAATTTGCTATCCATTCTAATACCTTAATTCTTACCTTACTATATAATCCTGATATCTTATTACCTAAATTAATAATATTACAATTAGTTCAATCTTACCTACTAATGCACAGTTTATCAAAAATTGTTTATCTGTTTAACATAGTTGGCTTATATAATATTTGGTTCTGCACCCCCACTGCACTTTTCCTTTCATTAGAAAGTTTCTTTAATTACTACCCTGCTCACTTTGTTTCATTATTCTATACCTATCACTTCACTACTTATTTAGTTTTACACACACTTTTGGGCTTATTCACTTGTTTATTCAAGGGTTGTCTGATTACTTTACATCACTGTGTGATTACAGTCGTGAATAACTATTTTATCTCCAAATCACACTGATCACTTTTAGTTATCATTCTAATATTGTTTTTTGGTTTTGGCTCAAAGTATTGTTTACTGTCTTTGGCCATTATCATTACAATTAGTTTGGGGTATGGTTAGCTTCTAACTCCCTACATTATATTATACAAGTACATTCTTTTATCCACAAGATACATGTGATACTATTACCCTCCATTAATCTTATTGTCCTAGTTATATCTCATATACTACAAACATCAGTTCATTATTAAATTTACAATATTCTGTTCACTTTTTTGGGATGACTTGATTGTACTTAGGTTTTAACTGCTTCTTCACTGTCTCTTGGTTCCTTTGGTTTCTATCCGATCTATTGTGTCAGGTCATTGTCAGGTTAATAGTCATTTGTCATTTATTGGGTTATTGATCTTTCAGTTTATAAGTTTTTGCCCCTTACTCTTATCTTCAGCTGTTTATTTTATAATTAAATACAATTGAATCTTCACTACCTTATGTCATGTTACTATATATATATATATATATATATATATATATATATATTACATTTAATAGTTATAACTAAATTTACCTCAAGATGTTATTTTTCCTTATTTGGAACATGTTTCGAGAGTTCCCGTTCTCTCATCTTCAGCCTTCGTGATCTTGTGTCTGGTGAAGTATTTGTGTGTTGGCTGCTGGATGCTATTAAGGTTGTTTGTTGGTCTTTGGTATTTTAAAGTTGTATTATTGTGTGTGATTGTGGTATATGTATTTGTATTTTGTGTATTTTCGATGTTGAGTGCTTTGAATATTTTGTCATGTTTTGTATTGATTTGTATTTGTTCTGGTATTAGTTTGTTTTGTGTTTTATGTTTGTATATTTGTAAATTTTCCCAAATGTTCATTATGGTGCCTTTGTGTGGTACTTTATATGTTTTATTAGTGACACATTGGTTATGTTTGGGAATTCATGTCCTGTGTTTATTGCATGTGTGGCTAAATTGGATTTATATATTTCTGGTTTTTTGTATGCGTTTAGGTGTTCAAAATAATGTTTTTACAGCTGTTTTTTTGTTTGTCCTATGTAACATTTATTGCAATCTTGGCACTCAATTTTGTATATACCATTAGTTGTTGTATTTCTTTGTTGTGTGAGCTATTTAGATTTTGTAATTTATTTTTATTAGTTTTGTATCCTATTTTTATATCTGTGTTTTTAAATAGTTTTGTTAGTTTTGTCATTTTATTATTTATGTATGTGAATGTGGCTCATTTTTTGTTGTTGTTATTATTTATGTGTTGTTCATTTTGATTAATTCTTAATTGTTCAGTTTTTATTTTATTATTTTATTTTATTTTATATTAAGCTTTGTTCCAAAGCTAACAAAATTATTTAAAAACAAAGATATCAAAATAGCATACAAAACTAATAAAAATAATTTACAAAAACTAAATAACCCACACAACAAAGATAATACAACAACTAACGGTATATACAAAATTGAATGCCAAGATTGCAATACATGTTACATAGGACAAACAAAAATATCGGTATGGAGAACCATACATGACTTCCATATTCTAAGATTTATAATCTGAAATATGCTTGCCTGCCAAGCACGATATATTTTCTAATATATACATAATTTACATTAAAATGAAAAAATTATAATTTTATTGCCTGGCAACAAAATTATTTTATTTTCAACAATTACCATTGTTTGAAAAAGTTTAAATGAATTTTCAAGTACTTTACTCTTGTTAAAACGTAAAAGGTTGCAGGTAAACTACCCCTTCCCCTTAACCGATCTTCACCAAAATCTAATGGCCTTGAGTCCTCTACAATTCACTGACGTATGCAAAAAATTATTTGATTCTGTTTGAATTTGCGGCAGTTATCGTTTGCCATAGAAAATACGCTTGATAAAAAACATTGAAGGTAAACTACCCCTTCCCCTCAACCGATCTTCACCAAAAACAATAGGTCTTGAGTACTCTACAAACCAGGGCTGTATGCAGAAAATTATTTGATTCTGTTTGAATTTGCGGCAGTTATCTTTGCCATAGAAAATACCCTTGTTAAAAAAACGTTGCAGGTAAACTACCCCTTTCCCTTAACCGATCTTCACCAAAAACAATAGGTCTTGAGAACTCTACAATTCAGGGCTGTATGCGAAACATTATTTGATTCTGTTTGAATTTGCGGCTGTTATCGTTTGCCAAAAAAAAAAATTTTCTCTTGATAAAAAAAAAACTGTTGCAGGTAAACTACCCCTTTCCCTCAACCGATCTTCACCAAAAACAATAGGTCGTGAGTACTCTACAGGGCTGTATGCAAAAAATTATTTGATTCTGTTTGAATTTGCGGCAGTTATCGTTTGCCATAGAAAAAAAATCTACAGACACACACACAGACACTTTTCGGAAAACGACTTTTTTTCATGTTTTGAGTGTAGTAGAATCAGAATCTGCAATAATCTCGAACACGATTTTTTTTGCCATCACCATACTTCCATTCCTTAAGGAATATGGAAGTAAAAACAGCTGAAAAAATGTTATTTTGAACATCTACATGCATACAAAAAACCAGAAATATATAAATCCAATTTGGCCACACATGCAATAAACACGGGACATGAATTCCCAGACATAACCAATATGACACTATAAAACACATACCACACAAAGGGACCATAATGAACATTTGGGAAAGTTTACAAATATACAAACATAAAACACAAATACCTGAACAAATACAAATCAATACAAAACACGACACAATTTTCAAAGCACTCAACATCGAAAATACACAAAATACTAATACATACACCACAATCACACACAAAAATACCACTTTGAAATACCAGAGACCAACAAGAGACCACAATGGCGACAGACCAACAGGTACTTCACTAGACGCAGAATCCCGAAGGCTGAGGATGAGAGCACAATAGCTCTCGAAACATGTTCCAAATAAGGGAAAAATAACATCTTGAGGTAAAGTAAATAAAAATTTTAAATATATATATATATATATATAATATATATTATATTATATATATAATATATATATAATATATATATACAGGGTGTCCCGGGAGGAGAGGGGAAAGGGGAATAATTTGAGAAATGGTTCTATAGCGTAAAAGAAGAAAAAAAGTTCATATAAACATATGTCCGGAAACGCTTTGTAAGCGAGTTACGGCTAGCGAAAGATTTCGCCCGGGTTTCGGTAAATGAAGACTTTCTGAAATTCTGGAAAGGTAAATTAAGTGGCGAATTCTTTTGTTTCTTATGGTTTTTGACCTGAAAAATCGAATAAAACAGGTCGCAGAACCTGTATCTCCCATAACTTTCATGATATCCGACCTAAAACAGAAAAATCTTTGCCTAAAAACGTATTGTATTGTTTTTAGCCAAAATTGGAATTTTTTGTTGATTTTTATTGACTTTATTTACATAATTTTTCTCAAAATTAAATTCTTTACAAGATGTTTTTAACTGTTATGCATTTATTAATCATTTAACAAAGTTATTGTACTTCTAACCTAAAAAAACATGTTTTTAGGTTAGAAGTACAATAACTTTGTTAAATGATTAACAAATGCATAACAGTTAAAAACGAAACTTGTAAAGAATTTAATTCTGAGAAAAATGGTGTAAATAAAGTCAATAAAAATCAACAAAAAATTCCAATTTTTGTTAAAAACAATACAATACGTTTTTAGGCAAAGATTTTTCTGTTTTAGGTCGGATATCATGAAAGTTATGGGAGATACAGTTCTGCGACCTGCTTTATTCGATTTTTCAGGTCAAAACCCATAAGAAACAAAAGAATTTGCCCCTTAATTTACCTTTCCAGAATTTCAGAAGTCTTCATTTACCGAAACCCGGGCGAAATCTTTCGCTAGCCGTAACTCGCTTACAAAGCATTTCCGGATATATGTTTATAAGAACTTTTTTTCTTCTTTTACACTACAGAACCATTTCTCAAATTATTTCCCTCTCCTCCTGGGACACCCTGTATATATATTATAACGCTACTTTTTATCTAACACACTTATATAATATATTTAATGATAGATAAAACGTTACTTACCCGTGATTTTACTTTACCTGGGTGCCAGAACAAATCCCAGATATAAATGACACGGTTTCAGCTTAGCTCAGAGCATAGAGACACACTTTCTCAGGATTTGTTCAGTGAATGTGGAATTCAAGGGGAATCGTTACAAATAACACTTTTAAATTTTGCTTGAGTTTGTTTAATTAATGTTTTCATTATTTTGTTAACTTCTTGAAAATGCTAATTGTAGGACTTATTGCTACCCTAACTCTTATAATTAATGAGTGTGCGTGAAAAGTGAAGATTATATAAATTTCGGGCCCCACGTTGGGCGCCAAATTTTATACAACGCTACTTTTTATCTAACACACTTATATAATATATTTAATGATAGATAAAACGTTACTTACCCGTGATTTTACTTTACCTGGGCGCCAGAACAAATCCCAGATATAAATGACACTGTTTCAGCTTAGCTCAGAGCATAGAGACACACTTTCTCAGGATTCGTTCAGTGAATGTGGAATTCAAGGGAAATCGTTACAAATAACACTTTAAAATTTGCTTGAGTTTGTTTAATTAACGTTTTAATTATTTTGTTAACTTCTTGAAAAATGCTAATTGTAGGACTTATTGCTACCCTAACTCTTATAATTAGTGAGTGTGCGTGAAAAGTGAAGATAAAAACGTCCAAACGACCTATTGCTCTTATCTGGTTTAATTAAGAAAATTGATATCTCCCAAACCAGTGCTAAAGAACAGGTCTGCAATAATTTGCATGTTCAATACTACACCTCACTTTTCATTCAACACTCCTATCCTATACTATTAAACGAGCAATAATTGTTTGTCTGTAAATTTTTTTTCCGAAACGGCTCGAGGAATTTTCTCGGAAGTTGGTACTTAAGGGTATTTTGACACCAGGAATCGATTGGACTCTGTCTCATTTTCCGTAAGGGCCTTTCCTATACTATTAAATGTTTGTCTGTAAATTTTTTTTCCGAAACGGCTCGAGGAATTTTCTCGGAAGTTGGTACTTAAGGGTATTTTGACACCAGGAATCGATTGGACTCGGTCTCATTTTCCGCAAAAATCGTCTAAGGGCCACATTGAGGGCCTTTATTTTAAAATATCACGGGACCGATACCGCGCGACAATTAATTATTGCTAGGCAACTAATTTCTAACCAGCTTTCTTACCGTACAGAAGCCGTCGATAAATGCAAACGGCGCAGTATCGATATGTTTATATATGAAGAAGAATAAATAGCTGTTGCAAACAATGTAAATAAACAAAATAAGAGTTGAGACGAGCAATAATTGTCTGTCCGTCTATAAATTTTTTTCCCGTAACGGCTCGAGGAATTTTCTCGAAATTTTTACATTACCGAAATTTCATTACATTATTATTCAAAAACGTTGTGTCTGTTTGTTTATTCAAAGGTTTATTTGAAAATTATAGGTGAGCTATTTCAGAAATTAATCGATTTGTGTGATCATTTTCTTTGTCTTTTACAGTGATTTTATTCCAGTGAGTTATTTAGTGTTAGATCTGCTCAGTAAAATAAAAAAATAACTGCAATTTTTCTCTGCTCAGTGATCTATTAACAATAAAAAACCATTACAGTGTTTGTGCAAGTGCAAAGCGACTCAAATTCTTGCTCGATTGGTAATTTATATAGTTTTTTAAGAAGGTAAGTGTCATCACCTTAGGTTACATATTACTATTCTGTGCACACCTACCAAGCATTGGACACTGTGCAACATTATTTATACTTCCAGTCTTATGCTCAAGTGCTTTTAAATATTTTTGGCAGAAAAAATCAATTTGAAAATGTTATTTTTTAGATGCATCGCGGACGACCTCCTAAACGGCGAATTTGTAACAACTTAAGGCCACCGCAACAAAGACAGCAAGAATATGAGTTACCACAGCCTCTTCAGGAAATAACGAATGTCATAGACGAACTTTCTAAAAATAATACTAACATCGTCATTCATGAAAATCAGGCATCAACTTCTAGACCTGTGCGAAGTGCCAAGAATGATTGTATGAATACACTAAATGAAGTATTAAGGGAGCTTAAGGATTACCAGTCGCAAGAATTACGTGAGCAAATAAGGGAGATAAATAATAAACGCAGAAGATTGGCAGAATCAACAGAAGAGCGTGAACGAAGGCAAGAAAACGATCGATTGCGAGCAAGTAAAAGGAGAGCTGAAGAGTCACCAGAGCAAAGAGCTCAACGGCTTCTAATCATTCGATTACGAGCAAGTCAAAGAAGAGCTGAAGAAAATGAAGAAAGACGTCAGCAGCGATTAGAGGAGCAACGTCGCCGGAATGAAAGACGTCAAAGAGCTCTTCAGGAAATAACGAATGTCATAGACGAACTTTCTGAAAATAATACTAACATCGTCATTCATGAAAATCAGGCATCAACTTCTAGACCTGTGCGAAGTGCCAAGAATGATTGTATGAATACACTAAATGAAGTATTAAGGGAGCTTAAGGATTACCAGTCGCAAGAATTATGTGAGCAAATAAGGGAGATAAATAATAAACGCAGAAGATTGGCAGAATCAATAGAAGAGGGTGAACGAAGGCAAGAAAACGATCGATTGCGAGCAAGTAAAAGGAGAGCTGAAGAGTCACCAGAGCAAAGAGCTCAACGGCTTCTAATCATTCGATTACGAGCAAGTCAAAGAAGAGCTGAAGAAAATGAAGAAAGACGTCAGCAGCGATTAGAGGAGCAACGTCGCCGGAATGAAAGACGTCAAAGAGCTCTGCTATTGAACCCTTTACGAACATACAAATTAGCTGTCACTTCTGATGTATCCAATCACACATTAGGAAATTTTAATGTTGCTTGCTTGCATTGTGGCGCTTTGCATTTTCCAGAAGAACGTGTTAGCAATCGAACCCATAGAAATTCTTTCGGAGACTGCTGTTTGCATGGCCGCATTGAGCTGCATCCACCTAAATTTCCAAATGAGTTGGTGCGACTATTTCTTCATTGTCATCCATTAACTGATGAATTTCATAAAAGAATACGTAATTTAAATGCATGTTTTGCAATGGCTTCCTTCACCGTGGATGATAATCGAACCATAAACAATCGAGGAATTTATACGTTTATTGCAGCAGGGAATGTTTATCATAAAATTAACATGGCTGCTCATCCAACTCAAAATTCACAAGGTGAGTTTGAACGACCTCGATATGGACAGATGTACTTCCTCGATAATGAAGATGCTGTCAATGAACGTGTCAACATTCCACTGAATAATGGAATTAGTGTTCCATTAATGAACCTGTTGGAAGGAATTATCCGCTCACAAAATCCATTTGTACAAGGTTTTATGATGATGCGAGAGGTTGAAGAAGAAGTGAACCAGCGTGCTGCTGAGGAAAGAACTGAACCACCTTACGTGAAACTTCTCTTTGCGTTGCCCGAGGGTGCAGACCACAGAAGGTATAACATTCCATTCCAAAATGATGTTTGCGCCGTGGTCACTTTGAATGCCGATCAAAGTTTTCCAGATAATGAATTAGTTATTCGACAGAGAGGTAAATCCATTGTTACAATGAGGAACATCGACCAACAGGTTGAGCCATTCACTTACCCTCTATTTTATCCCAAAGGTACTTTTGGATATTCCATAGATCTACCATTAAGAACTCCGTATGCGAGTCGTCGTCACCTTACAAGACTTGAATTGGCTCAATATAGAATTGCTTTTCGGCCACAATTTGCTCAATTTCTTCCACTCGAGACTCCTGTAAGAAGTCCTGATCTGCGTCTCCTAAATTTTAACGCTCTACATTATGGTGGTAAACTTTTCCAACAGTACCTCGTTGATACTGCTATAAGAGTTATAAAAGATCGAATTGATTGGATTAAAGCTAATCAAAAAAAAATTCTTGCTGATAATTACGCTTCAGTTACCAATTTCATAAACAAACTTGCTGAACAAAAAAATGCTACTGTTGGGGAAAAAGTTATATTACCTTCTTCATTTCCTGGGTCTACAAGATATTACGCTGAACATTTTGAAGATGCTATGGCCTTAGTTCGTCGTCTAGGATCGCCGGATTATTTCATTACGATGACATGCAATCCTGATTGGTCAGAAATTAAGGAAGCAGCAAGAATACAATTCCATGATCAAAGTGTTTTAAATCAACCAGGTCAAGATAGACCTGACCTCGTTGCAAGGGTCGCAAAAAAAAATTTCATGAACTAATTGATGATCTGGATAAAAAACAAATGTTTGGTAAAGTTGCAGCTTATGTGTACACTATAGAATTTCAAAAGCGAGGTCTTCCCCACATGCACTTGCTATTGATTATGTCTTCTCAAGACAAAATATATAACGTCGAGGAGCTTGATGACTTGATTTCTGCTGAAATTCCTGATGACGACCCAATACTGCGAGATTTGATGATTAAATGGATGATACATAATCCGTGTGGAGACCATAACCATAAAGCTCCATGTATGATCAATAAAGATGGAAAAATGAAGTGTCGCTTCGGATTTCCAAAATCATTCAAAGACTTTACATCTTTAGTTGAAGATGAAAAAACCAATTATCGACGTCGTTATGATTCGAGAATGGATCCAAACAGTCCAGACTTTTCACACCATCATGCTGTTTATCGTAAGGATATTCAAGGTAGACGAACAACAAGAGACAATCCCCATGTTGCTTCATATAACGCTTACCTTTTAAAAAAATTTAATTGCCATATTAATGTAGAATACGTTGGTAGTATAAAAGCAGTTAAATATCTTTATAAATATGTTTACAAGGGACATGACTGTGCATTTGTCAAGGTAATTCAAGATCAACGTACATTAAATTACAATGAAGCAGAAACATATGTGCAAGGTCGATGCATCACACCTCCAGAGGCATGCTGGAGTCTCTTTAGCTATGAAATGCAGAAAAAAAGTCACACTGTTCAACGTTTAGATATTCATCTACCTGGACAATATCGAATGGCAAATATTGAACAGACGCAGGAAGATTTAGCTGACGTAGGCCAAAGAGGTTCAACTTTAGAAGCTTACTTTAGACATAATTCACATTCGAAGCAGCAACAACAAAATCAAGTCCACAATGAAAATCAACAAGAAATACATTATTATTATTATTTGCAGATGCCAGAGCACTTTAGGTGGATTGGAAGTAACAGTGAATGGCAGCCCAGGGTCAGGCGCCTTCGAGTTATTGGTAGAGTTCACAGCATAAACTTTGTTTCGCAACCAGAACTTTACCATCTACGGCTATTGCTCTACCACGTCAAGGATGCTACAAGCTTCGATGACCTTTTATTGGTAGAAGGAACAAGATACGCTACATATAAACAAGCCTGCCTAGCTAGAGGACTAACATATGATGATCAACAATGGGTCGAAGGTTTGAGAGAATCTGCCATGTCAAAAATGCCTTCAGTAATGAGAACACTATTCACACAAATTCTTATTTTTGGCGCTCCTGAAAATCCTAAGGCTTTATGGGATATGTTCAAAGAAGAATTGGCCGAAGACTTTATTAGCGAGGCCAGACGTAATAACACTTCTATTGAAGAAGCGATAAAAAGAGCTTATCGGATCATTGCTTACAAATTGAACACAGAAGCTACAGAAGGTCAAAATTTCCGCTTCTGGGTACAGAGATACAATATGGACGATATAGACAATTACGAAAATCAGTCGAATGAAGAAATAGTAAACGTTGATGAATACGCAGAATTGGGGGAAAGCATGTATCAACGTCTTCGAGGAAGACAATTAGAAATTGTGGATCGAATTTTAAGTGCTGCTGAAGGTCAATCTGAGCAAAGGTGCTTTTTTATTGATGGACCTGGTGGTGCGGGAAAAACTTTTATTTATAAGACACTATTCCACATTCTTTCTGGAAGAAATTGTAATGTAAAGTGCATGGCGTTCACTGGAATTGCGTCTATCTTACTTCCTAATGGTCGAACATCCCACAAAACATTTGGACTTAAAGTTCCTTTAACTGCTGAATCTGTTTCAAATATAAAACCAGGATCTTCGAAAGGCAGGGAACTCGCTCAAGTTCAAGTTTTTTTAATGGATGAAGCACCCATGTTACCTAAGTATGGAATGCATAATATGGACCAATTGCTTCGCGCTCTGGGTAATCCACATTTACCATTTGGAGGAAAAATTGTTGTTTTTGGAGGAGATTTTCGACAGTGCTTGCCTGTTCAAAAACGTGCCAACAAAAGTGAACTGATAGATCTATACATAAAAAGAAGTAACCTTTGGCAACATTTCCATCTCTTTTCTTTGACTGAAAATATGCGTGTAGATCCAGAGCAAAGAGATTTTTCTGAATATTTGTTGAAGGTCGGGAACGGAGAGTTGCCTGTAAATAATATGGACGAAATTGAGCTACCAGTAGATATTCTTTCTAATGGAAATCTAATTGATGAAGTCTTTGGAAACTGTATTACTAATAATAGATTTCAAGATATGAAAGACAGAGCTATAATTGCTCCTTTGAACAGAGACGTAACAAAAATTAATGCTGAGATAATTGAAAAACTACCTGGAGATATCAAAATTTATCACAGCTACGACTCTGTAAAAGATCAACCAGAAGGAGCTCTTCAATTCACTTCAGATTTCCTTAATTCTGTTGACATAGCCGATTTACCGCCACATGAACTTAAGTTGAAAAAGGATACTATAATAATGCTTTTACGAAACTTAGACATTACAGAAGGGCTTTGCAATGGAACTAGATTAAATATTACAGAGTTGTGCAATAACATTATTAAAGCTAAGATCATTACTGGAGAAAAATCAGGTCGAGAGGTACATATCCCAAGAATTACATTGGATTCTAACAAAGGTCAACTTGGCTGTACCATGCAAAGACATCAATTTCCCGTAAGACCGGCATTTTCTATGACAGCTCACAAGGTCCAGGGTCAAACATTTGAGTACGTTGGAGTTGACTTACGAACACCAGTTTTTATGCATGGAATGTTATACGTCGCTTTTTCCCGAGTTAAAAGGAAAGGCAGTTTAAAAGTTCTTCTACCACAAGAAAATCCTCGACACACTCGTAATATAGTGTGGAAAGAAACATTGAATGATATTGATTCTAATAATAATGTACAGAATAATCTACAAATGGATACTGATGATGAACATCTTTTTTTGGACATTCCAGACAACTTGGATGATTTCAACATGACTTTTTTATAAAATGTTGTACAAAATTAAATTTTTAAATATATTGCTATATATATATATTTTTTAAATATATTATGTTTGTTAACCTACATGATGAGTTATAACATTACTATTTTAGTTTCCCAATTTCATAAAATTCTTTTCCAATTTCTAAATTAATATTGTAAAATGCAAATCTGTTTTTGTTTTGTTATGTAAAAATAAATATGTAAAATCTTACTAAAAAAATTATTTTTTATTTGAAACCGAGCTAAGCTCGGTCCCCCGGTACTACTATGTTATAACTAATCTTACTAATTAAATACAAAGTGTGAAATTCTTACTGTCTTTTAAAATTGTTTATTATTTATTTCATTGATCAATGAATCTATTTCTTACTGTTTGATGCGTCGACCATAGATAGGAATCCGTAGAGACCCTCCTTTTGATGGTTCAGCACAGAAGAAATGATGTTGACCAATCCTGTTGGACGATGATCTGGGCAATTACAGATGCTGTAGCTCTCTGTTGCACCAGTCACTTCACAATTGATTATTAATTAATTAATGTGGTGTTACACAGCGAGAGTTGTTGTCGAACCATACTAGAGTCAGCTGCATGGAACTAAATACTTCTCGAACTTTTTACTTAAATGAAACTTTGCGTGTTTGTGAAATTAAGCACGTAATTTACACACATCTAGCGCATTGAAGATCCGAACGAAGAGTGCTGCTTCCCCAAGTCTGAGTTGGCGTCCCTTCTTAATACAGCTTTGTGATTGGTTGTTCCAAATAAATCATGCGTTTTTCCAGTTGAAACAATATCGGACAGGTCGAGCAAACGCCCCTTGACAGGTCTGAGATGGCACAGAATTACTGGCTAAAATCGTACTTCCTTTGTTTGCAAATCATTTGATTACAGGTATTTGCAAACGTGTTTTCAAAGATCTGACCACAGAATATTATTGCTTAGGTCTTTATCTGTGTGTGTGTGAAAACACCTAATTCGTACCTAGCCTAATTCTCGAGTTATTTCGCTTGGCGTTCTTCTTCTGTATATCTTCTGTAAATGTTAATTATATTTGTTGATATTTTGGCTACTTATAGAGCTTTAATTGCTGAACACTATGCTGTTTTCAGAATTGCTGTATTTTTATTGGTTTTAAAGATATTGCAGTTTTAACACATAAATTCAATTGAGTAAAATTTCATGTCCATCCCGGCATTTGTTGTAGCAGTGACGAGGTTAGACAGAGATGGCTGCGATTATACGCTCTCTCTCTTGCTTACGTCGCTATACTTGCTCCGTTTGACACTTTCATATAACGCTCAGATAGGACGACAATATGAATCGTTATAATATATATATATATATATATATATATATATATATATATATATATATAAACACTTTCTGCTACAGTCCGTTTCTTGAGGTATATAATATATATTTTATAATTACTTTACCTCAAAATGTTTTCTCCCTATTTGGAACATGTTTCGGGAAGCCTTGTGTTCCCATCCTCAGCCTTCCTAATTTTGAGTCCTGTGAGATATTTATGTGTTGGTTTGTTGTTGCTTTGATTTCCTGTTGGTCTCTGGTGCTTTAAATTGGTATTATTGTGTGTGATTGTAGTATACAAAATACTAATATATACACCACAATCACACACAATAATACCAATTTAAAGCACCAGAGACCAACAGGAAACCAAAGCAACAACTAGCCAACACATAAATACTTCACAAGACTCAAAATTAGGAAGGCTGAGGATGGGAACACAAAGGCTTCCCGAAACATGTTCCAAATAGGGAGAAAACATCTTGAGGTAAAGTAATTATAAAATATATAATATATATATGTATATATATAATTTGTGTGTGTGTAGATCAGTGCCATAGTCAGTCAACTTAAGGATATGGTTCTTTGAGGCTTGTATGAAGTATGAAGTTGTGTGGTTCTTGTGTTGTATGAAATATGTCTTGTTTTACATGGACATTATTATAATAGGGAAGGTGTTTGCTAAACACCTGGTTAATCTGGAGAAGGTCTTAAGTCAGCTGCAGAAGGTAAACTTAAAACTTACAATTTATACCCAAGATACAATTTTTAGGCCAACCAGTATCAAAATAAGGCATTGCAAAGTATCCTGACAAGCTGAGCACAGTTAAGAAATGGCCTGCACCATCCAACAAGACTGAGCTATGCAGTATACTCAAATTATGTATAGTGGTATGTTACAGAAGATATGTCTGTATCATTAAAAAAATCTTTGATCTGAGATGAGTGAACAAGAAAGGTTTTTTCTACACTAAAAGAAGCACTGCGCTGTACACCAAACCATGTCAACCTTATTCTGGTGAACATTTCATCAATCCAGGTGCAAGTGATGTTGACTGGCAGCCTACTGTCACAGGTTTATGACAGTGAAGAATAAGTTATTACTTACTTTAGAAAGACATGTTTCTGAGCTGAAATTTTAACTTGCTGCAATACTTTTAAGGAGCTGCTGGTAACTATGAAGATCATCAAACATTTCCACAAGTATATGGACAGAATTTCACTGCTATAACAGATCGTTCAGTGCTATAGTGGTTGTTTGAATTTAAGACCTGAAGCCTGGAACATGACATTTTCAACTTTGTTACTGAACAGCAAAAGGTATTAATGCATTTCATACTCTTTCAAGAGGACTGCGAGTCCTTAAAACTACTGTGGGTAATTTTAGGAAAGTAGAAGAAATTGCAGCACATTGTGTTAGAGCTGAAGCTACTGATGATAAAAATAACATTGTAGTAAGACACAATTAGCTTCAAGATATCAGAACAGTTCTGAAAGAAAAAGAATAGCATTATTGGCCACCTTTGGTTAGGATACCATTTTGAACCACAGTCTACATGAGCTCCTAGGTCCAGTGGGCCCAAAAATTGAATGTGGAGTAGGCCTACTGTGTTGACATTGGATTGAGCCTGGTGATGGATACACTAGAATTCTACAAAAGGTTCTGTTGAAAACCTGACTTCACGAGGTGCTGGAGGAAGGATTCAGCAGTATAACATTGGTCTGCCATATTAATGGACCACCACTGTATTATATTTCTACCTTAACAGGAACATATACATTAAACAGTATTAAGAAATCGTTATTTTCTTTTGATTATGAACTACTTTATTAAATACTCTGAAATCTTCCCTATACCAGATCAAGAAGCAGCAATGGTGGCAGAAACCTGTCTGATGGTTTGATGTGCTATAGGAACTCCATCACACCTAGATAAAAACTTCCGGGATGTCTCCACATAGAAAGAGCATCTAATATGTCTGTGACTTTGCAACATCTATGAGCTGATGTGGAAATACCTGAACCAGGCCATTTAAAACATGATGATCTGGCAGTGACTGCATCAGGATATAATATTATGGACTAGGATGGGTTTCATAATTTGAAGGAGAAGAAAGGAGTTAACTCAACACTGAGACCACTGTGGAAGGCCAACATACTGTCATCAAGGTTATTAGTGATGCTGTGTATTGTATCTAAAGGACTGATGGTCCTTCAAACTAAAGGTGGTGCACTTGAATGAACTGACGAGGGCTAGTGAATACTGGAGACAAATGTGCTTAAAGAGGAGATAGTGCTATAAAGTTTGTCACTAGTAACATCTCAGTAAATTAACTAAACAGCAGCTGGACTGTATTTTATAGTAGTAAGTTAACATGTTCATAACATAAAAAGTAACCGTTGAATTTATTTTACCCACATCATAGTTTACTGATAAATAAATTTACCACATGTTTTATAAAAATGTATACATAATTTCTAAAGCTTAGGAAATAACCATGATAAATTATATAAGAGTATCAAATCACAATAGAGGAACTTCACTTTTCTAAAATACTTATAGTTGGTGAATCAGTATGACTGATTGGGCACCCTGTAAGAACTTTTTGTATGTATAGTAAGTCATAAAATTTGTATCGCTGTGTGAATTTATATGACAAACAAAAAATAATGGGTTAATTATAGTTATGGTATTAAAAAAGAATCTGTTTGCGAAAAATTTATATGCAAGAAATATTAAAGGTAATATTTCTGTCAGTTCAAAGGGCAGTTTCTAATTGGATATGTTCCATGTTATATATTTACTAGTTTCTAAACTTAAGCAGCATGAAAACAGAATTTTTGTAATGAAACAAAATGTTGTATACAAATAAAACAACTGTAATCTAACCTACGTGAATAATAAAAGTGCATTAAAACTTCTGTGATAATATAGTATAATATGTATATTATTTTCTTTAATTTATAAAAATAACCAAATTATGATTTATTTCATGTTAAAATTGGTAAACACTTGGATTGCTGTATTCAGGGATACACTTACCTTAGAATACCAGTGATGTGTAAGGTATAATACTAACAACCGTTTGTGTATTATAAAATAAGATATGAAACAAATAAATGAACGAAATAAAATGTATACAAAATTATGTATTTAAAATTAAGGTAAAAAAAAGGAAAGGAGAATGTAATATTACATGTATGAATACAAATAAGTAATGTTATGGAAATAGGAAGAAGAAACTGGTTACATGTAACAAAAAAATATAAACGCCTATTACATTCTTTGTTGGACTTTTACAGAAAATGTTTGAACTCTTGATTGATACAGTTTTTCATTGGAAAAATTTAATACAGTAATATAACATACAGTGGTAGTCAAAAGGGGGGGGGGAGCAGCTGCCCAGCTTCAACTTGGGGGGTTTGGGGGGCTGCATAAGTTCTAACAAAGGTAAAGGTTCACTACAAACCTTCATCTCCATTTCATATTCTATAATTGAAATTGTTTGCTTTTGACCCAGAAAATGGGTTACTTGTAACAGAGAAATAATTCACCTCATCAAACAACTGGAAATGACAGAAACATCAGAGATGATTCCACATACATGATATAATATCATGAAAACAAAATTCTTGATGGAAACCTCTAATAATGATTTAGAATCACGAGCAGAAAATCTTAACTTTGTATATGGTGAATCTGATAAAGAACTATTAGTGCAAGAAGTAAAAAGAATTCAGCAACACACACCCACTACTATTGCCACCACAGAAGCAGCAGTTACATGGACAACCAATGAAATTCTTCATTTTATTGTGAAATAAAACTTGACTGAATCTGTTCCCAACTTGTGACTCATTTTAGACAATTTGCACATCTGTGGTCTCATGTAAAAAAAGTTTTCACACCTTAAATCAATAAAAATTAGCTTAAATTAATAATAAGTGAGGAAAGACTAAAATACTTGGCCATTTCCCTATACAAAGAAAAACCTATTTTAATAATTGTAAGTGAAAAAAAGCTTTGATTTTTCTCATTTTATGTCCATTTTTTCTGGTTTGCTAAAATATAACAATAATAAGTAAAATATTTGGGTTAAGTATTAATAAATAACTATAAAATATTTACCTATATAAAAAAAACTACAGCTGGGGCCTCAAAATGAAACTCCATGCCCCACCACAGGGCTTAGTCTTTGTATGCCACTGACTGCACATAAGACACAAACAAACAGATCAGACACTGTAATAAGAAAAATTAATTTAATATTTAATTGTAATAAATTTAATATAATATTAATTTAATATTTGGTTTTTATATATTAAGTTTTGACAACTACTTAGCTTCATATCATAAAAAATAACTA
Source organism: Magicicada septendecula (assembly GCA_034769895.1). Taxonomy (NCBI): domain Eukaryota; kingdom Metazoa; phylum Arthropoda; class Insecta; order Hemiptera; family Cicadidae; genus Magicicada; species Magicicada septendecula. The sequence goes on from CM068367.1 coordinate 1,246,538,935, forward strand.
AGGTTTAAGAGTAACTGAATTAATATTGTGTGATACATATAGAAACGTCTCCATGAAAAAAAGATCAAACAATAAAACATTTGTTTCCTTGAGAAAGTGGATTTCAAATTTATACATTTTTAGATTTTATAATAATTTATGAATGGTTTTTCAGTATGTTAAACAACAAATAATGGAATGAAATGTGAGAAACCTCAGGTTAAAGTACTGTTATATAAAGACATGTACTGCAGGATATGTTTGTATTTTTAATTTTGTGTACTAAATAAATTTTAACCATTTTAATAATAAAAACTAATCAATAAAGTGTTATCATTCTTCTTTAAGAATACGTGTAGACTATTCAATAAAAATAAATTTTAACACACAATCTGATGGAACAAAGATGTATTAAATGAATGATTAGAGAATTTAACAAAGAAATCTATTAGGTAGATACAAAAACGTAGAAAACATCTTTTAATTTTCTCATGCTTATGGGGTGTTGGCTTTTCAGCTAATTCGATTCCTTATCTATTTCCTCCATCCCCCATTCCCTATCATCTCTCTTAGTTCTTCTACCATTTGCCTCATTTTCCATAAATTCCATTTAAGACATTACTTCCTTAGTCTGCCCCTCTTACGTTTCCTGTGCCTTCCCATTTCTAGCACAATCTATGTCAGACTATTTGGATCCATCCTAGTAATATGTCTGTACCATTCCAGTTCTCTATTTCATAATTACTGAACTATCGGTTTATCATTAACAATACCCCTCATGTCTTCATTTCTGACATGATCTCATTTTGTTCTGTCTGTTTTTTTTTTCTAAACTAATTCTTTTAGCTGCTATGACTTTGATCTCTTGTCTCCTTTTTAACATCCAGATTCCATCACCATACAGCAAAGCAGGTAACATAAATGTGATGTGTATCAATCAGTCTTTTGGTTCTTCTACTGACTTTGCTTTTTTCAAAACCACACTTCTTTATTTGCTTGATATTTTTAGACTTTCTTACTTTGTCAGCTATATCATTATATATTCTTCCTTTATTTGTAATCGTGCTTCTCAAGTTTCAGACATTAAGGACTCTTATAATCAATAGTGAAACTAGTTTTCTGGCACCTAATTTCACTGCCTGGTATAAAAACATATCCAGCAAACATTTTAAAAGTTTAATTAAACCAAGATTAAACATTGCTGTTACTCAGTATGTACCCAATAAGAATAATACTGTATCTCCATATAATTTTTCTAGCATTTGCACTTAAATTTGATTTTAAAAATTGTTCCTTATGAGAAATATCACCATCATTCATGTACAAACACTGTACAAACAGTGACGGCTACAGACTGATTTGTTACCATAATTAATCTTGACGATAATGGTTGCACATAAATATTGTTGTTTATGATGCAAGGTGTATGACTGCGATGCTACTTTTAAGAAAAAAGTAGTTATAACTAAATTTGTATTGGTATTTTTATGTTGAAGTGAATCTGCTAATATGTAACAAGTCTCTTGAAAGAAAGCATGTTCCCCACAGTAGTAACTGATTCTATCATTCCCAATTTCTAGTTGGTTTATTATCATTACCTTGGTTTTGTTAATATTAATCTCCACCTTCAATTTTAGTGTTTCTCCTCTCCAGATGTCATTAACACTATCATCAGAATATATAAATACAATAAAAAAGATATTCACAACAATATTAAATTAGAGGACTATTTATTGGCAATACAGAGTTTGAAGAAAGCAACTTTTTTCAGTAAGTTGATGTTAATTATGAAGTTACATCAGAATTATCATAAGTAGACATCATTTCAGAAAATAAAAATATTTGAAGTTTATAGAGGCAAAGAATTTTTGAAATAATTACTGACAGAGAAAGAGACTACCTTCAAAATAGCAAGAATATATATCTCTACTAGTATTTTTATACAAACTTCGGCTTGACTGCTGAAAGCGCTCGTCAATACCAAATACAACATACTGGTTTGTATAAAATTACTAGTAGAAATATTTGAGACCACTAACACTCCAAAATAACAATAAAACAAGAATATATAGTTTACAGTATTACAGATGATTATCTATAACTAAGAATTTCGAATTAATTATAAATAACTACAATGGAAGTCAATATATGAAATAAAAAATATCGGTATGGAGAACCATACATGACTTCCATGTTCTAAGATTTATACTTAAAATCATATTCGAAATGAAATATTTCCATAGAAACTATGTCTTTCTACTTATTGCTTCAGCATTAACCACAGTACTGTGGTCACTAACGTATACCGCCTCACGTTTTTGCACTCGATTTTCACTGATGATGGCAGTCGATGGCACTGCCGAAAAGTCTGGTTTTGCAGAAAACATTGGACTACGGCTAAAGAGCCCGGGAAGCAATTTTAACAAAAAACTACTTCTTTGTTGCCGATAACGTAGTACACATATAAAAATTCTCCCCTCCAACATCAACTATATTTTTAATAACAGGAAATTACCCCCACCCCGTCCACATAACCTCTTCATTTATAGATATTTCATCTACGTTTCTAAAGTGGATTACTATGAGCTTCTCATCAGGATACTTTATTTATAAAAATTAAGTACTTTACTCTTGTTAAAACATAAAATGTTTCAGGTAAACTACCCCTTTCTCTTAACCGATCTTCTCCAAAATCAATAGACCTTCCGTCCTCTACAATTCAGGGAAGCATGCAAAAAAATATTTGATTCTGTTTGAATGTGCGGCAGTTATCTATCGTTCGTCATGGAAACATTTCTCTTGTTACAACATAAAATGTTGCAGGTAAACTACCCCTTTCCCTTAACCGATCTCCACCAAAATCAATAGACCTTGAGCTCTCTGCGACTCAGGAAAGGTTGCAAAAAATTATTTGATTCTCATTGAATTTTCGGCAGTTATCGTTCGTCATAAAAAAATTACCCTTTTTAAAACATAAAACGTTGCTGATAAACTACCCCTTCCCTTAACCGATCTTCAACAAAATCAACAGACCTTGAGTTCTCTTTAGTTCAAAAAGGTATGCAAAAACCTAGTTGATTCTGTTTGAATTTACGGCAGTTATCGTTCGTCATATAAAAAATTACCCTTGTTAAAACATAAAATGTTGCTGGTAAACTACCCCTTTCCCTTAACCGATCTTCACCAACACCAATAGGTATTGAGAACTCTACAATACAGGGCTGTATGCAAAACATCATTTGATTCTCTTTTGAATTTGCGGCTGCTATCGTTTACTATAGAAATATCGGTATGGAGAACCATACATGACTTCCACATTCTAAGATTTATAATCTGAAATATGCTTGCCTGCCAAGCACGATATATTTTCTAATATATACATAATTTACATTAAAATGAAAAAATTATAATTTTATTGCCTGGCAACAAAATTATTTTACTTTCAACAATTACCATTGTTTGAAAAAGTTTAAATGAATTTTCAAGAACTTTACTCTTGTTAAAACGTAAAAGGTTGCTGGTAAACTACCCCTTCCCCTTAACCGATCTTCACCAAAATCTAATGGCCTTGAGTCCTCTACAATTCACTGACGTATGCAAAAAATTATTTGATTCTGTTTGAATTTGCGGCTGTTATCGTTTGCCATAGAAAACACGCTTGATAAAAAACGTTGCTGGTAAACTACCCTTTCCCCTCAACCGATCTTCACCAAGAACAATAGATCTTGAGTACTCTACAAATCAGGGCTGTATGCAGAAAATTATTTGATTCTGTTTGAATTTGCGGCTGTTATCGTTTGCCATAGAAAATACCCTTGTTAAAAAAACGTTGTAGGTAAACTACCCCTTTCCCTCAAGCGATCTTCACCAAAAACAATAGGTCTTGAGAACTCTACAACTTAGGGCTGTATGCAAATAATCTTTTGATTCTGTTTGAATTTGCGGCTGTTATCGTTTGCCATAAGAAATACCCTTGTTAAAACATATAACGTTACAGGTAAACTACCCCTTTCCCTTAACCGATCTTCACCAAAAACAATAGGTCTTGAGAACTCTACAATTCAGGGCTGTATAAGAAACATTATTTGATTCTGTTTGAATTTGCGGCTGTTATCGTTTGCCAAAAAAAAAAATTTCCCTTGATAAAAAAAAACCGTTGCAGGTAAACTACCCCTTTCCCTCAACCGATCTTCACCAAAAACAATAGGTCGTGAGTACTCTACAAATCAGGGCTGTATGCAAAAAATTATTTGATTCTGTTTGAATTTGCACCAGTTATCGTTTGCCATAGAAAAAAAATCTACAGACACACAGATACACAGACACACACACAGACACTTTTCGGAAAACGCCTTTTTTTCATGTTTTGAGTGTAGTAGAATCAGAATCTGCAATAATCTCGAACACGATTTTTTTTGCCATCACCATACTTCCATTCCTTAAGGAATATGGAAGTAATATCGGTATGGAGAACCATACATGACTTCCATGTTCTAAGATTTATATTTAAAATCATATTCGAAATGAAATATTTCCATAGAAACTACGTCTTTCTACTTATTGCTTCAGCATTAACCACAGTACTGTGGTCACTAACGTATATCACCTCACGTTCTCGCACTCGATTTTCACCGATGATGGCATTCGATGGCACTGCCGAAAAGTCTGGTTTTCCAGAAAACATTGGACTACGGCTAAAGAGCCCGGGAAGCAATTTTAACAAAAAACTACTTCTTTGTTGCCGATAACGTAGTACACATATAAAAAATTCTGCCCTCCACCTTCAACTATAATTTTTAATAATAGAAAATTACCCCCACGTCGTTCACCTAACTTCTTCATTTATAGATATTTCATCTACGTTTCTACTGTGGATTACTATGAGCTTTTTATCAGGATACTTTATTTATAAAAATTAAGTACTTTACTCTTCTTGGATTTCGTTGTCCATGACGTGTCCGTTACTTAACTAAATATCACTATAATATTGACGACTCGGAACACTAAGTTTTTTATAAGTAAAAACGTAAAGTTTTACCTTACAGCCTAAACCGGCTTTCACCTATAGAAGGCTTCATCAGAGCCTCTGATGAAGCCTTCTATAGGTGAAAACCGGTTTAGGCTGTAAGGTAAAACTTTACGTTTTTACTTATAAAAAACTTAGTGTTCCGAGTCGTCAATATTATAGTGATATTTACTTTACTCTTATTAAATCATAGAATGTTTCAGGTAAACTACCCCTTTCTCTTAACCGATCTTCTCCAAAATCAACAGACCTTCCGTCCTCTACAATTCAGGGAAGCATGCAAAACAATATTTGATTCTGTTTGAATGTGTGGCAGTTATCGTTCGTCATGGAAACATTTCTCTTGTTACAACATAAAATGTTGCAGGTAAACTACCCCTTTCCCTTAACCGATCTTCACCAAAATCAATAGACCTTGAGCTCTCTGCAACTCAGGGGGTGCAAAAAATTATTTGATTCTCATTGAATTTTCGGCAGTTATCGTTCGTCATAAAAAAATTACCCTTTTTAAAACATAAAACGTTGCTGATAAACTACCCCTTTCCCTTAACTGATCTTCAACAAAATCAACAGACCTTGAGTTCTCTTTAGTTCAAAAAGGTATGCAAAAACCTAGTTGATTCTGTTTGAATTTACGGCAGTTATCGTTCGTCATATAAAAAATTACCCTTGTTAAAACTTAAAATGTTGCTGGTAAACTACCCCTTTCCCTTAACCGATCTTCACCAACACCAATACATATTGAGAACTCTACAATACAGGGCTGTATGCAAAACATCATTTGATTCTGTTTGAATTTGCGGCTGTTATCGTTTACTATAGAAAATATCGGTATGGAGAACCATACATGACTTCCATATTCTAAGATTTATATTTAAAATCATTTTCAGCCAAACAGCCAGGCTGTGTCTTACCTGCCTTTTTATTGCTGTATTAAATGAAAAATATTATATTACATTAAAATGAAAAAATTATAATTTTATTGCCTGGCAACAGAATTATTTTATTTTTAACAATTACCATTGTTTCAAAAAGTTTAAATAAATTTTCAAGTACTTTACTCTTGTTAAAACGTAAAAGGTTGCAGGTAAACTACCCCTTCCCCTTAACCGATCTTCACCAAAATCGAAATTCATTGAGACCTCTACAATTCAGGGACGTATGCAAAAAATTAGTTGATTCCGTTTGAATTTGCGGTTGTTATCGTTTGCCATATAAAATACGGTTGATAAAAAAACGTTGCTGGTAAACTACCCCTTCCCCTTAACCGATCTTCACCAAAAACAACAGGTCTTGAGTACTCTACAAATCAGGCCTGTATGCAAAATATTATTTGATTCTGTTTGAATTTGCGGCTGTTATCGTTTGCCATAGAAAATACCCTTGTTAAAAAAACTTTGCAGGTAAAACTACCCCTTTCCCTCAACCGAACTTCACCAAAAACAATAGGTCTTGAGAACTCTACAACTTAGGGCTGTATGCAAATAATCTTTTGATTCTGTTTGAATTTGCGGCTGTTATCGTTTGCCATAGGAAATACCCTTGTTAAAACATAAAACGTTACAGGTAAACTACCCCTTTCCCTTAACCGATCTTCACCAAAATCAACAGATCTTGAGAACTCTACAATTCAGAGCTGTATGCGAAACATTATTTGATTCTGTTTGAATTTGCGGCTGTTATCGTTTGCCAAACAAACAAAATTACCATTGCTAAAAAAAAACCGTTGCCGGTAAACTACCCCTTTCCCTCAACCGATCTTCACCAAAAACAATAGGTCGCGAGTACTCTGCGAATCAGGGTTGCATGCAAAAAATTATTTGATTCTGTTTGAATTTGCGGCAGTTATCGTTTGCCATAGAAAAAAATCTACAGACACACACACAGACTGACAGACACACAGACAGACACACACACAGACACTTTTCGGAAAACGACTTTTTTTCATGTTTTGAGTGTAGTAGAATCAGAATCTGCAATAATCTCGAACACGATTTTTTTTGCCATCACCATACTTCCATTCCTTAAGGAATATGGAAGTAAAATATCGGTATGGAGAACCATACATGACTTCCATATTCTAAGATTTATATTTAAAATCATTTTCGAAATGAAATATTACCATAGAAACTACTTCTTTCTACTTACTGCTTCAGCCTTAACCACAGTACTGTGGTCACTAACGTATACCACCTCACGTTATCGCACTCGATTTTCACTGATGATGGAAGTCGATGGCATTGCCGAAACGTCTGGTTTTGTAGAAAACATTGGACTACGGCCAAATATCCTGGGAAGGAATTTTAACAAAAACTACTTCTTTGTTGCCGATAACGTTGTACACATATATATCAGTGGCGAAGTTACCTGGAGGCAATTGAGGCAATGCCTACCCTAACAAATTCTGTAGAATAAAAATTATAAATACGTATGAACTACATAACGTAAAGATTATACATTGTTAATGGGACTGTCAAATTTATTAAACCGAAACGTGCTTTATTGAGCGACCGCTAGATGGTGACAGGTGAGATTCGGCATAGTTCGTTTAAAGCGAATGAGGCAACCTGAACTTGCCTCAGCGTTTTTTGTATACATCGTATGTAAGCAATGTATAGGTGTGATAGGGAAGTGTAGGGAGGGGGGATTGTCCCGCGCTGTACACATAGAGCGTTGAGGCATGCCTCACTTCTGTGGTCCAAACAGTTAAGTTAAAGCGCCTGTGTTGTTTCTAAGTGTTTATTTTATGCGGTTATTAAAAGTGTCACTGTTATTCCGCTGAACTAACAGATGATCAAGATTGTTATTTGAATTATTTGTAACATTAAACATATATATAGAAACTAATCAAGTTTAAAAATTTGAAGTTCAATCAGTTGTATTATTGTGTATGACTAATACAAGGATTGTTCAATAAACACACGTATAGAGCTGTAAAGCATTTTTTATTCAACGATTTTAAAAGAAGTCTCCAATAACATTAAGACATGAGTTCCACTGTTGCGCTAACCTGTAGATTCCCTGCTAGTAAAATTCTTACGGCTGTTTGTGGAACCATTCAGTTACAGCAACTCTACCTCAGCGTCCGATTTGACCCACCGTCCTTTTAGTGATTCCTTAAAAAAAATTTAAGATAAGATTTTTGCCTATCCATTCATTAACTACTAGCTTCGCCAGTAAGCAAATTGATGTCCATTTTTTCGGCTTGCACGCGTTATGTTGGTGTGGGTTTCGGCACTTTCCATTTAAAAAGCGTGCAAACGTAAGAAAATAAACATGAGTGAGGCCAGAAATAACGTGAATTGTGTGTTTGTGTCTTACCTGCCTTTTTATTGCCGTATTAAATGAAAAATATTATATTACATTAAAATTAAAAAATTTTAATTTTATTGCCTGGCAACAAAATTATTTTATTTTTAACAATTACCATTGTTTCAAAAAGTTTAAATAAATTTGCAAGTACTTTACTCTTGTTAAAACGTAAAAGGTTGCAGGTAAACTACCCCTTCCCCTTAACCGATCTTTACCAAAATCGAAAGTCCTTGAGACCTCTACAATTCAGGGACGTATGCAAAAAATTATTTGATTCTGTTTGAATTTGCGGCTGTTATCGTTTGCCATAGAAAATACGCTTGATAAAAAAACGGTGCAGGTAAACTACCCCTTCCCCTTTAACAGATCTTCACTAAAAACAATAGGTCTTGAGTACTCTACAAATCAGGGCTGTATGCAAAACATTATTTGATTCTGTTTGAATTTGCGGCTGTTATCGTTTGCCATAGAAAATACCCTTGTCAAAAAAATGTTTCAAGTAAACTACCGCTTTCCCTCAACCGATCTTCACCAAAAACAATAGGTCTTGAGAACTCTACAATTTAGGGCTGTATGCAAATAATCGTTTGATTCTGTTTGAATTTGCGGCTGTTATCGTTTGCCATAGGAAATACCCTTGTTAAAACATAAAACGTTACAGGTAAACTACCCCTTTCCCTTAACCGATCTTCACCAAAAACAATAGGTCGTGAAAACTCTACAATTCAGGGCTGTATACGAAACAATATTTAAGTCTGTTTGAATTTGCGGCTGTTATCGTTTGCCAAAAAAAAAATTTCCCTTGATAAAAAAAACCGTTGCAGGTAAACTACCCCTTCCCCTCAACCGATCTTCACCAAAAACAATAGGTCGCGAGTACTCTACATATCAGGGTTGCATGCAAAAAATTATTTGATTCTGTTTGAATTTGCGGCAGTTATCGTTTGCCATAGAAAATACGCTTGATAAAAAACGTTGCAGGTAAACTACCCCTTTCCCTTAACCGATCTTCACCAAAAACAATAGGTCTTGAGACCTCTACAATCCACGGCTGTATGCAAATAATCTTTTGATTCTGTTTGAATTTGCGGCAGTTATCGTTTGCCATAGAAAATACCCATGTTAAAAAAACGTTGTAGGTAAACTACCCCTTTCCCTTAACCGATCTTCACCAAAAACAATAGGTCTTGAGAACTCTACAATCTAGGGCTGTATGCAAATAATCTTTTGATTCTGTTTGAATTTGCGGCTGTTATCGTTTGCCATAAGAAATACCCTTGTTAAAACATAAAACGTTACAAGTAAACTACCCCTTTCCCTTAACCGATCTTCACCAAAAACAAAAGGTCTTGAGAACTCTACAATTCAGGGCTGCATACGAAACATTATTTGATTCTGTTTGAATTTGCGGCTGTTATCGTTTGCCAAAAAAGAAAAATTCCCTTGATAAAAAAAAACCGTTGCAGGTAAACTACCCCTTTCCATCAACCGATCTTCACCAAAAACAATAGGTCGCGATTCCTCTACAAATCAGAGCTGTATGCAAAAAATTATTTGATTCTGTTTGAATTTGCGGCAGTTATCGTTTGCCATAGAAAAAAAATCTACAGACACACAGACACACAGACACACACACAGACACTTTTCGGAAAACGACTTTTTTTCATGTTTTGAGTGTAGTAGAATCAGAATCTGCAATAATCTCGAACACGATTTTTTTTGCCATCACCATACTTCCATTCCTTAAGGAAATATGGAAGTAAATATCGGTATGGAGAACCATACATGACTTCCATATTCTAAGATTTATATTTAAAATCATTTTCACCCAAACAGCCAGGCTGTGTCTTACCTGCCTTTTTATTGCTGTACTAGCGAGTACCCGGCATGCGTTGCAATGCCACTCAAAGAAAGAAAGTGTTTGTATATATATAATATATAAAGACTTCGTTCGCGTGGTCTTCAATTTAATGCGATAATATATTTAGAACAGAATCTATTCCATTGGGTTGCCATAGTAACCAGATCTAATAAGTTAGTTTTTAAGACTCCAAAGGACCCCCCAGAGGATCGTATCGAAAAAAACACCTGTCCTATGTTGGTTCTCCCGTTGCGTAAAATATTTGTGCCAAGTTTGGTTGAAATCGGTCCAGTGGTTTAGGAGGAGATGTGGAAGACCCCAAAGAACCCCCAAAAGAACCCCATCGAAAAGCACCTATCCTATGTTGGATCTCCCTTTGCGTAAAATATTTGTGCCAAGTTTGGTTGAAATCGGTCCAGTGGTTTAGGAGGAGATGTGGAAGACCCCAAAGGACCCCCCGAAGTATCATATCGAAAAAACACATATACTATGTCGGTTCTCCCGTTGCGTAAAATATTTGTGCCAAGTTTGGTTGAAATCGGTCCAGTGGTTTAGGAGAAGATGTGGAAGACCCCAAAGGACCCCCCAAAGGACCACCCAAAGGACCCCCAAAGGACCCCATCGAAAAAACACCTATCCTATGTTGGTTCTCCCTTTGCGTAAAATATTTGTGCCAAGTTTGGTTGAAATCGGTCCAGTGGTTTAGGAGATGTGGAAGACCCCAAAGGATCCCCCAAAAGACCACGTCGGAAAAAACACCTATCCTATGTTGGTTCTCCCGTTGCGTAAAATATTTGTGCCAAGTTTGGTTGAAATCGGTCCAGTGGTTTAGGAGGAGATGTGGAAGACCCCAAAGGACCCCCCGAAGTATCATATCGAAAAAACACATATCCTATGTTGGTTCTCCCGTTGCGTAAAATATTTGTGCCAAGTTTGGTTGAAATCGGTCCAGTGGTTTAGGAGGAGATGTGGAAGACCCCAAAGAACCCCCAAAAGAACCCCCAAAAGAACCCCATTGAAAAAATACCTATCCTATGTTGGTTCTCCCTTTGCGTAAAATATTTGTGCCACGTTTGGTTGAAATCGGTCCAGTGGTTTAGGAGGAGATGTGAGAGACCCCAAAGGACCCCCCGAAGGATCATATCGAAAAAACACATATCCTATGTTGGTTCTCCCGTTGCATAAAATATTTGTGCCAAGTTTGGTTGAAATCGGTCCAGTGGTTTAGGAGAAGATGTGGAAGACCCCAAAGGACCCCATCGAAAAAACACCTATCCTATGTTGGTTCTTCCTTTGCGTAAAATATTTGTGCCAAGTTTGGTTGAAATCGGTCCAGTGGTTTAGGAGGAGATGTGGAAGACCCCAAAGGACCCCCCGAAGTATCATATCGAAAAAACACATATCCTATGTTGGTTCTCCCGTTGCGTAAAATATTTGTGCCAAGTTTGGTTGAAATCGGTCCAGTGGTTTAGGAGGAGATGTGGAAGACCCCAAAGGACCCCCCAATGGACCCCGTCGAAAAAAACACCTATCCTATGTTGGTTCTCCCGTTGCGTAAAATATTTGTGCCAAGTTTGGTTGAAATCGGTCCAGTGGTTTAGGAGGAGATGTGGAAGACCCCAAGAAACCCCCATAGGACCCCATCGAAAAAAATTCATAAACCTTCGCGGGCGTGCGCACAACAACTCACCGAAGTTTCATCGCAATCGGATGAATGGTATAGGAACGCATACGGGACAAAGAAAGAAAGAAAGAAACAAACATTCATTTTTATAGATATAGATTAAATGAAAAATATTATATTACAATAAAATGAAAAAATTATAATTTTATTGCCTGGCAACAAAATTATTTTATTTTTAACAATTACCATTGTTTCAAAAAGTTTAAATAAATTTTCAAGTACTTTACTCTTGTTAAAACGTAAAAGGTTGCAGGTAAACTACCCCTTCCCCTTAACCGATCTTCACCAAAATCGAAAGGCATTGAGACCTCTACAATTCAGGGACGTATGCAAAAAATTATTTGATTCTGTTTGAATTTGCGGCTGTTATCGTTTGCCATAGAAAATACGCTTGATAAAAAAACGTTGCTGGTAAACTACCCCTTCCCCTTAACCGATCTTCACCAAAAACAATAGGTCTTGAGTACTCTACAAATCAGGGCTGTATGCAGAACATTATTTGATTCTGTTTGAATTTGCGGCTGTTATCGTTTGCCATAGAAAATACCCTTGTTAAAAAAACGTTGCAGGTAAACTACCCCTTTCCCTCAACCGAACTTCACCAAAAACAATAGGTCTTGAGTACTCTATAAATGAGGGCTGTATGCAAATAATCTTTTGATTCTGTTTGAATTTGCGGCTGTTATCGTTTGCCATAGGAAATACCCTTGTTAAAACATAAAACGTTACAGGTAAACTACCCCTTCCCCTTAACCGATCTTCACCAAAATCAACAGATCTTGAGAACGCTACAATTGAGGGCCGTATGCGAAACATTATTTGATTCTGTTTGAATTTGCGGCTGTTATCGTTTGCCAAACAAACAAAATTACCCTTGCTAAAAAAAAACCGTTGCAGGTAAACTACCCCTTTCCCTCAACCGATCTTCACCGAAAACAAAAGGTCGCGAGTACTCTGCAAATCAGGGCTGCATGCAAAAAATTATTTGATTCTGTTTGAATTTGCGGCAGTTATCGTTTGCCATAGAAAAAAAATCCATAGACAGACAGACACACAGACAGACAGACAGACAGACAGACAGACAGACACACAGACACTTTTCGGAAAACGGCTTTTTTTCATGTTTTGAGTGTAGTAGAATCAGAATCTGCAATAATCTCGAACACGATTTTTTTTGCCATCACCATACTTCCATTCCTTAAGGAATATGGAAGTAAAAATTACCCTTGATAAAAAACCGTTGCAGGTAAACTACCCCTTTCCCTTAGCCGATCTTCACCAAAAACGAAAGATCTTAGGTACTCTAGAATTCAGGCCTGTATGCAAACAATTATTTGATTCCGTTTGAATTTGCAGCGGTTGTCGTTTGCCATAGAAAACACCCTGATAAAACATAAAACGTTGCTGGTAAACTACCCTACTCCATTAACCGATCTTCACCAAAAACAATAGGTCTTGAGAACTCTACAATTCAGGGCTATATGAAAAACATTACTTGATTCTCTTTGAATTTACGGCAATTATCGTTCATCATAGAAAAAATAACCTTGATAAAACATACAACGTTGCAGGTAAACTACCCCTTCCCCTTAACCGATCTTCATCAAAATCAACAGACCTTGATTTCTGTATAATTCAAATGGGTATGCAGAAGAGTAGTTGTTTCTGTTTGAATGTACGGCAGTTATCGTTCGTCAAAAAAATACCCTTGATAAAACATAAAATGTTGCTGGTAAACAACCCTATTCCCTTAACTGATCTTCACCAAAACCAACAGGCCTTGAGAACTCTACATTTCAGGGCTGTATGCAAAATATTATATGATTCTGTTTTAATTTGCGGCTGTTATCATTTGCCATATAAAATACCCTTGATAAAACAAAAACGTGTCAGGTAAACTACCCGTTTCCCTAATCCGATCTTCACCAAAAACAATAGGTCTTTAGTACTCAAAAAAACAGGGCAGTATGCAGAAACGTATTTGATTCTGTTTGAATTTGCGGCTCTTATCGTTTGCCATAGAAAAATATCGGTATGGAGAACCATACATGACTTCCATATTCTAAGATTTATATTTAAAATCATTTTCAGCCAAACAGCCAGGCTGTGTCTTACCTGCCTTTTTATTGCTGTATTAAATGAAAAATATTATATTACATTAAAATGAAAAAATTATAATTTTATTGCCTGGCAACAAAATTATTTTATTTTTAACAATTACCATTGTTTCAAAAAGTTTAAATAAATTTTCAAGTACTTTACTCTTGTTAAAACGTAAAAGGTTGCTGGTAAACTACCCCTTCCCCTTAACCGATCTTCACCAAAATCGAAAGTCATTGAGACCTCTACAATTCAGGGAAGTGTGCAAAAAATTATTTGATTCTGTTTGAATTTGCGGCTGTTATCGTTTGCCATAGAAAATACGCTTGATAAAAAAACGTTGCCGGTAAACTACCCCTTCCCCTTAACCGTTCTTCACAAAAAACAATAGGTCTTGAGTACTCTACAAATCAGGCTGTATGCAAAACATTATTTGATTCTGTTTGAATTTGCGGCTGTTATCGTTTGCCATAGAAAATACCCTTGTTAAAAAAACGTTGCTGGTAAACTACCCCTTTCCATCAACCGAACTTCACCAAAAACAATAGGTCTTGAGAACTCTACAATTTAGGGCTGTATGCAAATAATCTTTTGATTCTGTTTGAATTTGCGGCTGTTATCGTTTGCCATAGGAAATACCCTTGTTAAAACGTAAAAGGTTACTGGTCAACTACCCCTTTCCCTTAACCGATCTTCACCAAAATCAACAGATCTTGAGAACTCTACAATTCAGGGCTGTATGCGAAACATTATTTGATTCTGTTTGAATTTGCGGCTGTTATCGTTTGCCAAACAAACAAAATTACCCTTGCTAAAAAAAAACCGTTGCCGGTAAACTACCCCTTTCCCTCAACTGATCTTCACCAAAAACAACAGGTCGCGAGTACTCTGCAAGTCAGGGCCGCATGCAAAAAATTATTTGATTCTGTTTGAATTTGCGGCAGTTATCGTTTGCCATAGAAAAAAAATCTACAGACAGACAGACAGACAGACAGACAGACAGACAGACAGACACACACACAGACACTTTTCGGAAAACGACTTTTTTTCATGGTTTGAGTGTAGTAGAATCAGAATCTGCAATAATCTCGAACACGATTTTTTTTGCCATCACCATACTTCCATTCCTTAAGGAATATGGAAGTAAAATATCGGTATGGAGAACCATACATGACTTCCATATTCTAAGATTTATATTTAAAATCATTTTCAGCCAAACAGCCAGGCTGTGTCTTACCTGCCTTTTTATTGCTGTATTAAATGAAAAATATTATATTACATTAAAATGAAAAAATTATAATTTTATTGCCTGGCAACAAAATTATTTTATTTTTAACAATTACCATTGTTTCAAAAAGTTTAAATAAATTTTCAAGTACTTTACTCTTGTTAAAACGTATAAGGTTGCAGGTAAACTACCCCTTCCCCTTAACCGATCTTCACCAAAATCGAAAGTCATTGAGATCTCTACAATTCAGGGACGTATGCAAAAAATTATTTGATTCTGTTTGAATTTGCGGCTGTTATCGTTTGCCATAGAAAATACGCTTGATAAAAAAACGTTGCAGGTAAACTACCCCTTCCCCTTAACCGATCTTCACCAAAAACAACAGGTCTTGAGTACTCTACAAATCAGGACTGTATGCAAAACATTATTTGATTCTGTTTGAATTTGCGGCTGTTATCGTTTGCCATAGAAAATACCCTTGTTAAAAAAACGTTGCAGGTAAACTACCCCTTTCCCTCAACCGATCTTCACCAAAAACAATAGGTCTTGAGAAATCTACAATTCAGGGCTGTATGCGAAACATTATTTGATTCTGTTTGAATTTGCGGCTGTTATCGTTTGCCAAAAAAAAAAATTTCCCTTGATAAAAAAAACCGTTGCCGGTAAACTACCCCTTCCCCTCAACCGATCTTCACCAAAAACAATAGGTCGCGAGTACTCTACAAATCAGGGCTGTATGCAAAAAATTATTTGATTCTGTTTGAATTTGCGGCAGTTGTCGTTTGCCATAGAAAATACGCATGATAAAAAACGTTGCTGGTAAACTACCCCTTACCCTCAACCGATCTTCACAAAAAACAATAGGTCTTGAGAACTCTACAAATCAGGGCTGTATTCAGAAAATTATTTGATTCTGTTTGAATTTGCGGCTGTTATCGTTTGCCATAGAAAATACCCTTGTTAAAAAAACGTTGTTGGTAAACTACCCCTTTCCCTTAACCGATCTTCACCAAAAACAAAAGGTCTTGAGAACTCTACAATTCAGGGCTGTATGCATATAATCTTTTCATTCTGTTTGAATTTGCGGCTGTTATCGTTTGCCATAGGAAATACCCTTGTTAAAACATAAAACGTTACAGGTAAACTACCCCTTTCCCTTAACCGATCTTCACCAAAAATAATAGGTCTTGAGAACTCTAGAATTAAGGGCTGTATGCGAAACATTATTTGATTCTGTTTGAATTTGCGGCTGTTATCGTTTGCCAAACAAACAAAATTACCCTTGCTAAAGAAAAACCGTTGCAGGTAAACTACCCCTTTCCCTCAACCGATCTTCACCAAAAACAATAGGTCGTGAGAACTCTGCAAAACCGGGCTGTATGCAAAAAATTATTTGATTCTGTTTGAATTTGCGGCAGTTATCGTTTGCCATGGAGAAAAATCTACAGACAGACACACAGACACACAGACACACAGACACACACACAGACACTTTTCGGAAAACGACTTTTTTTCATGTTTTGAGTGTAGTAGAATCAGAATCTGCAATAATCTCGAACACGATTTTTTTTGCCATCACCATACTTCCATTCCTTAAGGAATATGGAAGTAAAAATTATCCCCTCCCCCTTCAACTATAATTTTGATTTATAGAAAATTACCCCCAGCCCGTTCAACTAGCCTCTTCATTTATAGATATTTCATCTACGTTTCTACAGTGGATTATTAAGATCTTATCAGGATACTTTATCAAAATTAAGTACTTTACTCATGTTACAACAAAAAATGTTTCAGGTAAACTGCCCTTTCCCCGTAACCGATCTTCACCAAAATCAACAGACATTGAGTTCTCTATAGCTCAGGCGCATATGTAAAAAGTTATTTGATTCTGTTTGAATTTACGGCAGTTATGGTTCGTCATATAAAAAATTACCCATGTAAAACATAAAACATGAGATTTATAAAACATATCTAAGATTTATATTTAAAATCATTTTTGAAATAAAATATTTTCATAGAACCTACTAACGCTGGGGAAATCTGAGGAGCCAATCAGAGTTGGCCCTACCTGTCACTCTGCTGAATTTGGTGGAAAGCCCTGTCACTGTCGTCAAGTCCCCACATCAATGAAGAACCCATAGTTTTATAAAAATATATTTAAATTTTGAAAACTGAAAATTCTTTTCTTGTAAATATTTATATTTTATAATCAAAATGACTTTATTTTTGTTACCTGGCAACCAAATTATTTTATTTTCAACAATTACCATTGTTTCAAAAAGATTAAATAAATTTTCAAGTACTTTACTCTTGTTAAAACGTAAAAGGTTGCAGGTAAACTACCCCTTCCCCTTAACCGATCATCACCAAAATCAAAAGTCCTTGAGGCCTCTACAATTCAGGGACGTATGCAAAACATTATTTGATTCTGTTTGAATTTGCAGCAGTTATCGTTTGCCAAAAAAAAACAATGTTTCTGGTAAACTACCCCTTCCCCTCAACCGATCTTCACCAAAAACAACAGGTCTTGAGTACTCGACAAATTAGGGCAGTATGCAGAAAATTATTTGATTCTGTTTGAACTTGCGGCTGTTATCGTTTGCCAAAGAAAATACCCTTGTTAAAAAAACGTTGTAGGTAAACTACCCCTTTCCCTACACCGATCTTCACCAAAAACAATAGATCTTGAGAAGTCTACAATTGAGGGCTGTATGCAAATAATCTTTTGATTCTGTTTGAATTTGCGGCTGTTATCGTTTGCCATAAGAAATACCCTTGTTAAAACATAAAACGTTACAGGTAAACTACCTTTTTCCCTTAACCGATCTTCACCAAAAACAATAGGTCTTGAGAATTCTACAATTCAGGGCAGTATACGAAACGTTATTTGATTCTGTTTGAATTTGCGGCTGTTATCGTTTGCCAAAAAAAAAATTTCATTTGATAAAAAAAAACCGTTGCAGGTAAACTACCCCTTTCCCTCAACCGATCTTCACCAAAAACAATACGTCTTGAGAACTCTGCAAATCAGGACTGTATGCAAAAAATTATTTGATTCTGTTTGAATTTGCGGCAGTTATCGTTTGCCATAGAAAAAAAATCTACAGACAGACACACAGACACACACACAGACACTTTTCGGAAAACGACTTTTTTTCATGTTTTGAGTGTAGTAGAATCAGAATCTGCAATAATCTCGAACACGATTTTTTTTGCCATCACCATACTTCCATTCCTTAAGGAATATGGAAGTAAAATATCGGTATGGAGAACCATACATGACTTCCATATTCTAAGATTTATATTTAAAATCATTTTCGAAATGAAATATTACCATAGAAACTACTTCTTTCTACTTACTGCTTCAGCCTTAACCACAGTACTGTGGTCACTAACGTATACCACCTCACGTTATCGCACTCGATTTTCACTGATGATGGAAGTCGATGGCATTGCCGAAACGTCTGGTTTTGTAGAAAACATTGGACTACGGCCAAATATCCCGGGAAGGAATTTTAACAAAAACTACTTCTTTGTTGCCGATAACGTTGTACACATATATATCAGTGGCGAAGTTACCTGGAGGCAATTGAGGCAATGCCTACCCTAACAAATTCTGTAGAATAAAAATTATAAATACGTATGAACTACATAACGTAAAGATTATACATTGTTAATGGGACTGTCAAATTTATTAAACCGAAACGTGCTTTATTGAGCGACCGCTAGATGGTGACAGGTGAGATTCGGCATAGTTCGTTTAAAGCGAATGAGGCAACCTGAACTTGCCTCAGCGTTTTTTGTATACATCGTATGTAAGCAATGTATAGGTGTGATAGGGAAGTGTAGGGAGGGGGGATTGTCCCGCGCTGTACACATAGAGCGTTGAGGCATGCCTCACTTCTGTGGTCCAAACAGTTAAGTTAAAGCGCCTGTGTTGTTTCTAAGTGTTTATTTTATGCGGTTATTAAAAGTGTCACTGTTATTCCGCTGAACTAACAGATGATCAAGATTGTTATTTGAATTATTTGTAACATTAAACATATATATAGAAACTAATCAAGTTTAAAAATTTGAAGTTCAATCAGTTGTATTATTGTGTATGACTAATACAAGGATTGTTCAATAAACACACGTATAGAGCTGTAAAGCATTTTTTATTCAACGATTTTAAAAGAAGTCTCCAATAACATTAAGACATGAGTTCCACTGTTGCGCTAACCTGTAGATTCCCTGCTAGTAAAATTCTTACGGCTGTTTGTGGAACCATTCAGTTACAGCAACTCTACCTCAGCGTCCGATTTGACCCACAGTCCTTTTAGTGATTCCTTAAAAAAAATTTAAGATAAGATTTTTGCCTACCCATTCATTAACTACTAGCTTCGCCAGTAAGCAAATTGATGTCCATTTTTTCGGCTTGCACGCGTTATGTTGGTGTGGGTTTCGGCACTTTCCATTTAAAAAGCGTGCAAACGTAAGAAAATAAACATGAGTGAGGCCAGAAATAACGTGAATTGTGTGTTTGTGTCTTACCTGCCTTTTTATTGCCGTATTAAATGAAAAATATTATATTACATTAAAATTAAAAAATTTTAATTTTATTGCCTGGCATCAAAATTATTTTATTTTTAACAATTACCATTGTTTCAAAAAGTTTAAATAAATTTGCAAGTACTTTACTCTTGTTAAAACGTAAAAGGTTGCAGGTAAACTACCCCTTCCCCTTAACCGATCTTTACCAAAATCGAAAGTCCTTGAGACCTCTAAAATTCAGGGACGTATGCAAAAAATGATTTGATTCTGTTTGAATTTGCGGCTGTTATCGTTTGCCATAGAAAATACGATTGATAAAAAAACGGTGCAGGTAAACTACCCCTTCCCCTTAACAGATCTTCACCAAAAACAATCGGTCTTGAGTACTCTACAAATCAGGGCTGTATGCAAAACATTATTTGATTCTGTTTGAATTTGCGGCTGTTATCGTTTGCCATAAAAAATACCCTTGTCAAAAAAATGTTTCAAGTAAACTACCGCTTTCCCTCAACCGATCTTCACCAAAAACAACAGGTCTTGAGAACTCTACAATTTAGGGCTGTATGCAAATAATCGTTTGATTCTGTTTGAATTTGCGGCTGTTATCGTTTGCCATAGGAAATACCCTTGTTAAAACATAAAACGTTACAGGTAAACTACCCCTTTCCCTTAACCGATCTTCACCAAAAACAACAGGTCGTGAAAACTCTACAATTCAGGGCTGTATACGAAACAATATTTAAGTCTGTTTGAATTTGCGGCTGTTATCGTTTGCCAAAAAAAAAATTCCCTTGATAAAAAAAACCGTTGCAGGTAAACTACCCCTTCCCCTCAACCGATCTTCACCAAAAACAATAGGTCGCGAGCACTCTAGAAATCAGGGTTGTTTGCAAAAAATTATTTGATTCTGTTTGAATTTGCGGCAGTTATCGTTTGCCATAGAAAATACGCTTGATAAAAAACGTTGCAGGTAAACTACCCCTTTCCCTTAACCGATCTTCACCAAATACAACAGGTCTTGAGAACTCTACAATTTAGGGCTGTATGCAAATAATCTTTTGATTCTGTTTGAATGTGCGGCAGTTATCGTTTGCCATAGGAAATACCCATGTTAAAAAAACGTTGTAGGTAAACTACCCCTTTCCCTTAACCGATCTTCACCAAAAACAATAGGTCTTGAGAAATCTACAATTTAGGGCTGTATGCAAATAATCTTTTGATTCTGTTTGAATTTGCGGCTGTTATCGTTTGCCATAAGAAATACCCTTGTTAAAACATAAAACGTTACAAGTAAACTACCCCTTTCCCTTAACCGATCGTCACCAAAAACAAAAGGTCTTGAGAACTCTACAATTCAGGGCTGCATACGAAACATTATTTGATTCTGTTTGAATTTGCGGCTGTTATCGTTTGCCAAAAAAAAAAAATTCCCTTGATAAAAAAAAACCGTTGCAGGTAAACTACCCCTTTCCATCAACCGATCTTCACCAAAAACAATAGGTCGCGAGTCCTCTACAAATCAGAGCTGTATGAAAAAATTATTTGATTCTGTTTGAATTTGCGGCAGTTATCGTTTGCCATAGAAAAAAAATCTACAGACACACAGACACACAGACACACACACAGACACTTTTCGGAAAACGACTTTTTTTCATGTTTTGAGTGTAGTAGAATCAGAATCTGCAATAATCTCGAACACGATTTTTTTTGCCATCACCATACTTCCATTCCTTAAGGAAATATGGAAGTAAATATCGGTATGGAGAATTCCATATTCTAAGATTTATATTTAAAATCATTTTCACCCAAACAGCCAGGCTGTGTCTTACCTGCCTTTTTATTGCTGTATTAAATGAAAAATATTATATTACAATAAAATGACAAAATTATAATTTTATTGCCTGGCAACAAAATTATTTTATTTTTAACAATTACCATTGTTTCAAAAAGTTTAAATAAATTTTCAAGTACTTTACTCTTGTTAAAACGTAAAAGGTTGCAGGTAAACTACCCCTTCCCCTTAACCGATCTTCACCAAAATCGAAAGGCATTGAGACCTCTACAATTCAGAGACGTATGCAAAAAATTATTTGATTCTGTTTGAATTTGCGGCTGTTATCGTTTGCCATAGAAAATACGCTTGATAAAAAAACGTTGCTGGTAAACTACCCCTTCCCCTTAACCGATCTTCACCAAAAACAATAGGTCTTGAGTACTCTACAAATCAGGGCAGTATGCAGAACATTATTTGATTCTGTTTGAATTTGCGGCTGTTATCGTTTGCCATAGAAAATACCCTTGTTAAAAAAACGTTGCAGGTAAACTACCCCTTTCCCTCAACCGAACTTCACCAAAAACAAAAGGTCTTGAGTACTCTATAAATCAGGGCTGTATGCAAATAATCTTTTGATTCTGTTTGAATTTGCGGCTGTTATCGTTTGCCATAGGAAATACCCTTGTTAAAACATAAAACGTTACAGGTAAACTACCCCTCCCCCTTAACCGATCTTCACCAAAATTAACAGATCTTGAGAACGCTACAATTGAGGGCCGTATGCGAAACATTATTTGATTCTGTTTGAATTTGCGGCTGTTATCGTTTGCCAAACAAACAAAATTACCCTTGCTAAAAAAAAACCGTTGCAGGTAAACTACCCCTTTCCCTCTACCGATCTTCACCAAAAACAATAGGTCGCGAGTACTCTGCAAATCAGGGCTGCATGCAAAAAATTGTTTGATTCTGTTTGAATTTGCGGCAGTTATCGTTTGCCATAGAAAAAAAATCTAAGACAGACAGACAGACAGACAGATAGACACACAGACACTTTTCGGAAAACGACTTTTTTTCATGTTTTGAGTGTAGTAGAATCAGAATCTGCAATAATCTCGAACACGATTTTTTTTGCCATCACCATACTTCCATTCCTTAAGGAATATGGAAGTAAAATATCGGTATGGAGAACCATACATGACTTCCATATTCTAAGATTTATATTTAAAATCATTTTCAGCCAAACAGCCAGGCTGTGTCTTACCTGCCTTTTTATTGCTGTATTAAATGAAAAATATTATATTACATTAAAATGAAAAAATTATTATTTTATTGCCTGGCAACAAAATTATTTTATTTTTAACAATTACCATTGTTTCAAAAAGTTTAAATACATTTTCAAGTACTTTACTCTTGTTAAAACGTAAAAGGTTGCAGGTAAACTACCCCTTCCCCTTAACCGATCTTCACCAAAATCGAAAGTCATTGAGATCTCTACAATTCAGGGACGTATGCAAAAATTTATTTGATTCTGTTTGAATTTGCGGCTGTTATCGTTTGCCATAGAAAATACGCTTGATAAAAAAACGTTGCAGGTAAACTACCCCTTTGCCTTAACCGATCTTCACCAAAAACAATAGGTCTTGAGTACTCTACAATTCAGGGCTGTATGCGAAACATTATTTGATTCTGTTTGAATTTGCGGCTGTTATCGTTTGCCAAA
The DNA here is from genome assembly GCA_034769895.1 of Magicicada septendecula. Classification (NCBI taxonomy): domain Eukaryota; kingdom Metazoa; phylum Arthropoda; class Insecta; order Hemiptera; family Cicadidae; genus Magicicada; species Magicicada septendecula. The sequence continues at coordinate 1,246,562,152 of CM068367.1, forward strand.
AAAAAAAATTTCCCTTGATAAAAAAAACCGTTGCAGGTAAACTACCCCTTCCCCTCAACCGATCTTCACCAAAAACAATAGGTCGCGAGTACTCTACAAATCAGGACTGTGTGCAAAAAATTATTTGATTCTGTTTGAATTTGCGGCAGTTGTCGTTTGCCATAGAAAATACGCATGATAAAAAACGTTGCTGGTAAACTACCCCTTCCCCTCAACCGATCTTCACCAAAAACAATAGGTCTTGAGTACTCTACAAATCAGGGCTGTATGCAGAAAATTATTTGATTCTGTTTGAATTTGCGGCTGTTATCGTTTGCCATAGAAAATACCCTTGTTAAAAAAACGTTGTAGGTAAACTACCCCTTTCCCTTAACCGATCTTCACCAAAAACAAAAGGTCTTGAGAACTCTACAATTTAGGGCTGTATGCGACACAGTATTTGATTCTGTTTGAATTTGCGACTGTTATCGTTTGCCATAGGAAATACCCTTGTTAAAACATAAAACGTTACAGGTAAACTACCCCTTTCCCTCAACCGATCTTCAACAAAAACAATAGGTCTTGAGAAATCTACAATTCAGGGCTGTATGCGAAACATTATTTGATTCTGTTTGAATTTGCGGCTGTTATCGTTTGCCAAACAAACAAAATTACCCTTGCTAAAAAAAACCCGTTGCAGGTAAACTACCCCTTTCCCTCAACCGATCTTCACCAAAAACAATAGGTCGCGAGAACTCTGCAAAACCGGCCTGTATGCAAAAAATTATTTGATTCTGTTTGAATTTGCGGCAGTTATCGTTTGCCATAGAAAAAAATCTATAGACAGACAGACAGACAGACAGACAGACAGACAGACACACAGACACACAGACAGACACACAGACACTTTTCGGAAAACGACTTTTTTTCATGTTTTGAGTGTAGTAGAATCAGAATCTGCAATAATCTCGAACACGATTTTTTTTGCCATCACCATACTTCCATTCCTTAAGGAATATGGAAGTAAAATTACCCTTGATAAAAAACCGTTGCAGGTAAACTACCCCTTTCCCTTAGCCGATCTTCACCAAAATCAACAGATCTTGAGAACTCTACAATTCAGGGCTGTATGCGAAACATTATTTGATTCTGTTTGAATTTGCGGCTGTTATCGTTTGCCAAACAAACAAAATTACCCTTGCTAAAAAAAAACCGTTGCCGGTAAACTACCCCTTTCCCTCAACTGATCTTCACCAAAAACAACAGGTCGCGAGTACTCTGCAAGTCAGGGCCACATGCAAAAAATTATTTGATTCTGTTTGAATTTGCGGCAGTTATCGTTTGCCATAGAAAAAAAATCTACAGACAGACAGACAGACAGACAGACAGACACACACACAGACACTTTTCGGAAAACGACTTTTTTTCATGTTTTGAGTGTAGTAGAATCAGAATCTGCAATAATCTCGAACACGATTTTTTTTGCCATCACCATACTTCCATTCCTTAAGGAATATGGAAGTAAAATATCGGTATGGAGAACCATACATGACTTCCATATTGTAAGATTTATATTTAAAATCATTTTCAGCCAAACAGCCAGGGAAGGAATTTTAACAAAAAAATACTTCTTTGTTGCCAATAACGTAGTACACATATAAGAAGTAAAAAAAAATTATCCCCTCCCCCTTCAACTATAATTTTGATTTATAGAAAATTACCCCCAGCCCGTTCAACTAGCCTCTTCATTTATAGATGTTTCATCTACGTTTCTACAGTGGATTATTAAGATCTTATCAGGATACTTTATCAAAATTAAGTACTTTACTCATGTTACAACAAAAAATGTTTCAGGTAAACTGCCCTTTCCCCGTAACCGATCTTCACCAAAATCAACAGACATTGAGTTCTCTATAGCTCAGGCACATATGTAAAAAGTTATTTGATTCTGTTTGAATTTACGGCAGTTATGGTTCGTCATATAAAAAATTACCCATGTAAAACATAAAACATGAGATTTATAAAACATATCTAAGATTTATATTTAAAATCATTTTTGAAATAAAATATTTTCATAGAACCTACTAACGCTGGGGAAATCTGAGGAGCCAATCAGAGTTGGCCCTACCTGTCACTCTGCTGAATTTGGTGGAAAGCCCTGTCACTGTCGTCAAGTCCCCACATCAATGAAGAACCAATAGTTTTATAAAAATATATTTAAATTTTGAAAACTGAAAATTCTTTTCTTGTAAATATTTATATTTTATAATCAAAATGACTTTATTTTTGTTACCTGGCAACCAAATTATTTTATTTTCAACAATTACCATTGTTTCAAAAAGTTTAAATAAATTTTCAAGTACTTTACTCTTGTTAAAACGTAAAAGGTTGCAGGTAAACTACCCCTTCCCCTTAACCGATCATCACCAAAATCAAAAGTCCTTGAGACCTCTACAATTCAGGGACGTATGCAAAACATTATTTGATTCTGTTTGAATTTGCGGCAGTTATCGTTTGCCATAGAAAAAAAAAATGTTGCCGGTAAACTACCCCTTCCCCTCAACCGACCTTCACCAAAAACAACAGGTCTTGAGTACTCTACACATTAGGGCTGTATGCAGAAAATTATTTGATTCTGTTTGAACTTGCGGCTGTTATCGTTTGAAATAAAAAATACCCTTGTTAAAAAAACGTTGTAGGTAAACTACCCCTTTCCCTTAACCGATCTTCACCAAGAACAAAAGGTCTTGAGAAGTCTACAATTGAGGGCTGTATGCAAATAATCTTTTGATTCTGTTTGAATTTGCGGCTGTTATCGTTTGCCATAGGAAATACCCTTGTTAAAACATAAAACGTTACAGGTAAACTACCCCTTTCCCTTAACCGATCTTCACCAAAAACAATAGGTCTTGAGAACTCTACAATTCAGGGTTGTATGCAAATAATCATTTGGTTCTGTTTGAATTTGCGGCTCTTATCGTTTGCCATATAAAATACTCTTTTAAAACATAAAACGTAGCAGGTAAACTACCCCTTTCCCTTATCCGGTCTTCACCAAAATCAACAGGTCTTGAGAACTCTACAATGTAGGGCTGTATGCAACTAATAATTTGCTTGTGTTTGAATTTGCGGCTGCTATCGTTTGCCATAGGAAATACCCTTGTTAAAACATAAAACGTTGCCGGTAAACTACCCCTTTCCCTTAACCGATCTTTACCAAAATCAGCAGATCGTGAGAACTCTACAATTCAGGGCTGTATTCGAAACATTAATTGATTCTGTTTGAATTTGCGGCGTTATCGTTTGCCAAACAAACAAAATTACCCTTGATAAAAAAAACCGTTGCAGGTAAACTACCCCTTTCCCTCAACCGATCTTCACCAAAAACAATAGGTCTTGAGAACTCTGCAAATCAGGGCTGTATGCAAAAAATTATTTGATTCTGTTTGAATTTGCGGCAGTTATCGTTTGCCATAGAAAAAAAATCTACAGACACACAGACAGACAGACAGACAGACACACAGACACACACACAGACACTTTTCGGAAAACGACTTTTTTTCATGTTTTGAGTGTAGTAGAATCAGAATCTGCAATAATCTCGAACACGATTTTTTTTGCCATCACCATACTTCCATTCCTTAAGGAATATGGAAGTAAAATTACCCTTGATAAAAAACCGTTGCTGGTAAACTACCCCTTTCCCTTAACCGATCTTCCCCAAAAACGATAGGTCTTGAGAACTCTACAATTCATGGCTGTATGTAAAATATTATATGATTTTGTTTGAATTTGCGGCTGTTATCGTTTGCCATACAAAATACCCTTGATAAAACAAAAAACGTGACCGGTAAACTACCCCTTTCCCTTAACCGATCTTCACCAAAATCAATAGGTCTTGAGAACTCCACAATTCAGGGTTGTATGCAAATAATCATTTGGTTCTGTTTGAATTTGCGGCTCTTATCGTTTGCCATATAAAATACTCTTTTAAAACATAAAACGTAGCAGGTAAACTACCCCTTTCCATTATCCGGTCTTCACCAAAATCAACAGGTCTTGAGAACTCTACAATGTAGGGCTGTATGCAACTAATAATTTGCTTGTGTTTGAATTTGCGGCTGCTATCGTTTGCCATAGGAAATACCCTTGTTAAAACATAAAACGTTGCCGGTAAACTACCCCTTTCCCTTAACCGATCTTTACCAAAATCAACAGATCGTGAGAACTCTACAATTCATGGCTGTATTCGAAACATTAATTGATTCTGTTTGAATTTGCGGCGTTATCGTTTGCCAAACAAACAAAATTACCCTTGATAAAAAAAAACCGTTGAAGGTAAACTACCCCTTTCCCTCAACCGATCTTCACCAAAAACAATAGATCGCGAGTACTCTATAAATCAGGGCTGTATGCAAAAAATTATTTGATTCTGTTCGAATTTGTGGCAGTTATCGTTTGCCATAGAAAAAAAATCTACAGACACAGACAGACAGACAGTCACACACACAGACACTTTTCGGAAAACGACTTTTTTTCATGTTTTGAGTGTAGTAGAATCAGAATCTGCAATAATCTCGAACACGATTTTTTTTGCCATCACCATACTTCCATTCCTTAAGGAATATGGAAGTAAAATATCGGTATGGAGAACCATACATGACTTCCATATTCTAAGATTTATATTTAAAGTCATTTTCAGCCAAACAGCCAGGGAAGGAATTTTAACAAAAAAATACTTCTTTGTTGCCAATAACGTAGTACACATATAAAAAATATCGGTATGGAGAACCATACATGACTTCCATATTCTAAGATTTATATTTAAAATCATTTTCAGCCAAACAGCCAGGCTGTGTCTTACCTGCCTTTTTATTGCTGTATTAAATGAAAAATATTATATTACATTAAAATGAAAAAATTATAATTTTATTGCCTGGCAACAAAATTATTTTATTTTTAACAATTACCATTGTTTCAAAAAGTTTAAATAAATTTTCAAGTACTTTACTCTTGTTAAAACGTAAAAGGTTGCTGGTAAACTACCCCTTCCACTTAACCGATCTTCACCAAAATCGAAAGTCGTTGAGACCTCTACAATTCAGGGACGTATGCAAAAAATTATTTGATTCTGTTTGAATTTGCGGCTGTTATCGTTTGCCATAGAAAATACGCTTGATAAAAAAACGTTGCAGGTAAACTACCCGTTTCCCTTAACCGATCTTCACCAAAAACAACAGATCATGAGTACTCTACAAATCAGGGCTGTATGCAAAACATTATTTGATTTTGTTTGAATTTCGGGCAGTTATCGTTTGCCATAGAAAATACCCTTGTTAAAAAAATGTTGCTGGTAAACTACCCCTTTCCCTCAACCGAACTTCACCAAAAACAATAAGTCTTGAGAACTCTACAATTTAGGGCTCTATGCAAATAATCTTTTGATTCTGTTTGAATTTGCGGCTGTTATCGTTTGCCATAGGAAATACCCTTGTTAAAACATAAAACGTTACAGGTAAACTACCCCTTTCCCTTTACCGATCTTCACCAAAATCAACAGATCTTGGGAACTCTACAATTCAGGGCTGCATGCGAAACATTATTTTTATTATGTTTGAATTTGCGGCTGTTATCGTTTGCCAAACAAACAAAATTACCCTTGCTAAAAAAAAAACCGTTGCAGGTAAACTACCCCTTTCCCTCAACCGATCTTCACCAAAAACAATAGGTCGCGAGTACTCTGCAAATCAGGCCTGCATGCAAAAAATTATTTGATTCTGTTTGAATTTGCGGCTGTTATCGTTTACCATAGGAAATACCCTTGTTAAAACATAAAACGTTACAGGTAAACTACAAATCTACAGACACACAGACACACAGACAGACAGACACACAGACAGACACACAGACACTTTTCGGAAAACGACTTTTTTTCATGTTTTGAGTGTAGTAGAATCAGAATCTGCAATAATCTCGAACACGATTTTTTTTGCCATCACCATACATCCATTCCTTAAGGAATATGGAAGTAAAATTACCCTTGATAAAAAACCGTTGCAGGTAAACTACCCCTTTCCCTAAACCGATCTTCACCAAAAACAATAGGTCTTGAGAAGTCTACAATTGAAGGCTGTATGCAAATAATCTTTTGATTCTGTTTGAATTTGCGGCTGTTATCGTTTGCCATAAGAAATACCCTTGTTAAAACATAAAACGTTACAGGTAAACTACCTTTTTCCCTTAACCGATCTTCACCAAAAACAATAGGTCTTGAGAACTCTACAATTCAGGGCAGTATACGAAACGTTATTTGATTCTGTTTGAATTTGCGGCTGTTATCGTTTGCCAAAAAAAAATTTCATTTGATAAAAAAAAACCGTTGCAGGTAAACTACCCCTTTCCCTCAACCGATCTTCACCAAAAACAATAGGTCTTGAGAACTCTGCAAATCAGGGCTGTATGCAAAAAATTATTTGATTCTGTTTGAATTTGCGGCAGTTATCGTTTGCCATAGAAAAAAAATCTACAGACACACAGACAGACAGACAGACAGATAGACAGACACACACACACAGACACTTTTCGGAAAACGACTTTTTTTCATGTTTTGAGTGTAGTAGAATCAGAATCTGCAATAATCTCGAACACGATTTTTTTTGCCATCACCATACTTCCATTCCTTAAGGAATATGGAAGTAATATCGGTATGGAGAACCATACATGACTTCCATATTCTAAGACTTATAATCTGAAATATGCTTGCCTGCCAAGCACGATATATTTTGTAATATATACATAATTTACATTAAAATGAAAAAATTATAATTTTATTGCCTGGCAACAAAATTATTTTATTTTTAACAATTACCATTGTTTGAAAAAGTTTAAATGAATTTTCAAGTACTTTACTCTTGTTAAAACGTAAAATGTTGCAGGTAAACTACCCCTTCCCATTAACCGATCTTCACCAAAATCTAATGGCCTTGAGTCCTCTACAATTCACTTACGTATGCAAAACATTATTTGATTCTGTTTGAATTTGCGGCAGTTATCGTTTTCCATAGAAAATACGCTTTATAACAAACGTTGCAGGTAAACTACCCCTTCCCCTCAACCGATCTTCACCAAAAACAACAGGTCTTGAGTACTCTACAAACCAGGGCTGTATGCAGAAAATTATTTCATTATGTTTGAATTTGCGGCTGTTTTCGTTTGCCATAGAAAATAACCTTGTTGAAAAAACGTTGTAGGTAAACTACCCCTTTCCCTTAACCGATCTTAACCAAAAACAGTAAGTCTTGAGTACTCTACAAACCATGGCTGTATGCAGAAAATTATTTGATTATTTTGAATTTGCGGCAGTTATCGTTTGCCATATAAAATACGCTTTATAACAAACGTTGTAGGTAAACTACCCCTTCCCCTTAACCGATCTTAACCAAAAACAATAGGTGTTGAGAACTCTACAATTTAGGGCTGTATGCAAATAATCTTTTGATTCTGTTTGAATTTGCGGCTGTTATCGTTTGCCATAGGAAATACCCTTGATAAAACATAAAATGTTACTGGTAAACTACCCCTTCCCCTTAACCGATCTTCACCAAAATCGAAAGTCATTGAGACCTCTACAATTCAGGGACATATGCAAAAAATTATTTGATTCTGTTTGAATTTCCGGCTGTTATCGTTTGCCATAGAAAATACGCTTGATAAAAAAACGTTGCAGGTAAACTACCCCTTCCCCTTAACCGATCTTCACCAAAAACAATAGGTCTTGAGTACTCAACAAATCAGGGCTGTATGCAAAACATTATTTGATTCTGTGTGAATTTTCGGCTGTTATCGTTTGCCATAGAAAATAACCTTGTTAAAAAAACGTTGCAGGTAAACTACCCCTTTCCCTCAACCGATCTTCACCAAAAACAATAGGTCTTGAGAACTCTACAATTTAGGGCTGTATGCAAATAATCTTTTGATTCTGTTTGAATTTGCGGCTGTTATCGTTTGCCATAAGAAATACCCTTGTTAAAACATAAAACGTTACAGGTAAACTACCCCTTTCCCTTAACCGATCTTCACCAAAATCAACAGATCTTGAGAACTCTACAATTCAGGGCTGTATGCGAAATATTATTTGATTCTGTTTGAATTTGCGGCTGTTATCGTTTGCCAAACAAACAAAATTACCCTTGCTAAAAAAAAACCGTTGCAGGTAAACTACCCCTTTCCCTCAACCGATCTTCACCAAGAACAATAGGTCGCGAGCACTCTGCAAATCAGGGCTGCATGCAAAAAATTATTTGATTCTGTTTGAATTTGCGGCAGTTATCGTTTGCCATAAAAAAAAAATCTACAGACAGACAGACAGACACACAGACAGACAGACAGACAGACAGACAGACAGACACATAGACACTTTTCGGAAAACGACTTTTTTCATGTTTTGAGTGTAGTACAATCAGAATCTGCAATAATCTCGAACACGATTTTTTTTGCCATCACCATACTTCCATTCCTAAAGGAATATGGAAGTAAAATTACCCTTGATAAAAAACCGTTGCAGGTAAACTACCCCTTCCCCTGAACCGATCTTCACCAAAAACAATAGGTCGCGCGTACTTTACAAATCAGGGCTGTATGCAAAAAAATATTTGATTCTGTTTGAATTTGCGGCTGTTATCGTTTGCCAAAAAAAAAATCTACAGACACACACACAGACACTTTTCGAAAATATCGGTATGGAGAACCATACATGACTTCCATATTCTAAGATTTATATTTAAAATCATTTTCAGCCAAACAGCCAGGCTGTGTCTTACCTGCCTTTTTATTGCTGTATTAAATGAAAAATATTATATTACATTAAAATGAAAAAATTATAATGTTATTGCCTGGCAACAAAATTATTTTATTTTTAACAATTACCATTGTTTCAAAAAGTTTAAATAAATTTTCAAGTACTTTACTCTTGTTAAAACGTAAAAGGTTGCAGGTAAACTACCCCTTCCCCTTAACCGATCTTCACCAAAATCGAAAGTCATTGAGTCCTCTAGAATTCAGGGACGTATGCAAAAAATTAGTTGATTCTGTTTGAATTTGCGGTTGTTATCGTTTGCCATATAAAATACGCTTGATAAAAAAACGTTGCTGGTAAACTACCCCTTCCCCTTAACCGATCTTCACCAAAAACAACAGGTCTTGAGTACTCTACAGATCAGGGCTGTATGCAAAACATTATTTGATTCTGTTTGAATTTGCGGCTGTTATCGTTTGCCATAGAAAATACGCTTGTTAAAAAAACGTTGCTGGTAAACTACCCCTTTCCCTCAACCGATCTTCACCAAAAACAATAGGTCTTGAGAACTCTGAAATTTAGGGCTGTATGCAAATAATCTTTTGATTCTGTTTGAATTTGCGGCTGTTATCGTTTACCATAGGAAATACCCTTGTTAAAACATAAAACGTTACAGGTAAACTACAAATCTACAGACACACAGACACACAGACAGACAGACACACAGACAGACACACAGACACTTTTCGGAAAACGACTTTTTTTCATGTTTTGAGTGTAGTAGAATCAGAATCTGCAATAATCTCGAACACGATTTTTTTTGCCATCACCATACATCCATTCCTTAAGGAATATGGAAGTAAAATTACCCTTGATAAAAAACCGTTGCAGGTAAACTACCCCTTTCCCTTAACCGATCTTCACCAAAAACGACACGTCTTGAGTACTCTACAATTCACGCCTGTATGCAAACAATTATTTGATTCTGTTTGAATTTGCGGCTGTTATCGTTTGCCATAGAAAACAACTTTGATAAAACATAAAACGTTGCTCGTAAACTACCCTATTCCATTAACCGATATTCACCAAAAACAGTAGGTCTTGAGAACCCTACAATTTAGGGCTGTATGCAAAACATTAGTTTAAACTTTGAATTTACGGCAGTTATCGTTCGTCATAGAAAATATCGGTATGCAGAACCATACATGACTTCCATGTTCTAAGATTTATATTTAAAATCATATTCGAAATGAAATATTTCCATAGAAACTATGTCTTTCTACTTATTGCTTCAGCATTAACCACAGGACTGTGGTCACTAACGTATACCGCCTCACGTTTTCGCACTCGATTTTCACTGATGATGGCAGTCGATGGCACTGCCGAAAAGTCTGGTTTTGCAGAAAACATTGGACTACGGCTAAAGAGCCCGGGAAGCAATTTTAACAAACAACTACTTCTTTGTTGCCGATAACGTAGTACACATATAAAAATTCTCCCCTCCACCTTCAACTATAATTTTTAATAACAGGAAATTACCCCCACCCCGTCCACATAACCTCTTCATTTATAGACATTTCATCTACGTTTCTACAGTGGATTACTATGAGCTTCTCATCAGGATACATTATTTATAAAAATTAAGTACTTTACTCTTGTTAAAACATAAAATGTTTCTGGTAAACTACCCCTTTCTCTTAACCGATCTTCTCCAAAATCAATAGACCTTCCGTCCTCTACAATTCAGGGAAGCATGCAAAAAAATATTTGATTCTGTTTGCATGTACGGCAGTTGTCTATCGTTCGTCATGGAAACATTTCTCTTGTTACAACATAAAATGTTGCAGGTAAACTACCCCTTTCCCTTAACCGATCTCCACCAAAATCAATAGACCTTGAGCTCTCTGCAACTCAGAAAAGGGTGCAAAAAAGTATTTGATTCTCATTGAATTTTCGGCAGTTATCTTTCGTCATAAAAAATTACCCTTTTTAAAACATAAAACGTTGCTGATAAACTACCCCATCCCTTAACCGATCTTCAACAAAATCAACAGACCTTGAGTTCTCTTTAGTCCAAAAAGGTATGCAAAAACCTAGTTGAATCTTTTGAATTTACGTCAGTTATCGTTCGTCATATAAAAATTACCCTTGTTAAAACATAAAATGTTGCTGGTAAACTACCCCTTTCCCTTAACCAATCTTCACCAACACCAATAGGTATTGAGAACTCTACAATACAGGGCTGTATGCAAAACATCATTTGATTCTCTTTTGAATTTGCGGCTGCTATCGTTTACTATAGAAAAAAATTACCCTTGATAAAAAACCGTTGCAGGTAAACTACCCCTTTCCCTCAACCGATCTTCACCAAAAACGACAGGTCTTGAGTACACTGCAATTCACGCCTGTATGCAAACAATTATTTGATTCTGTTTGAATTTGCGGCTGTTATCGTTTGCCATAGAAAACAACCTTGAGAAAACATAAAACGTTGCTGGTAAACTACCCTATTCCATTAACCGATCTTAACCAAAAACAGTAGGTCTTGAGAACTCTACAATTTAGGGCTGTATGCAAAACATTAGTTGATTCTCTTTGAATTTACGGCAGTTATCGTTCGTCATAGAAAATATCGGTATGGAGAACCATACATGACTTCCATGTTCTAAGATTTATATTTAAAATCATATTCGAAATGAAATATTTCCATAGAAACTATGTCTTTCTACTTATTGCTTCAGCATTAACCACAGTACTGTGGTCACTAACGTATACCGCCTCACGTTTTCGCACTCGATTTTCACCGATGATGGCAGTCGATGGCACTGCCGAAAAGTCTGGTTTTTCAGAAAACATTGGACTACGGCTAAAGAGCCCGGGAAGCAATTTTAACAAAAAACTACTTCTTTGTTGCCGATAACGTAGTACACATATAAAAATTCTCCCCTCCACCTTCAACTATAATTTTTAATAACAGGAAATTACCCCCACCCCGTCCACATAACCTCTTCATTTATAGATAATTCATCTACGTTTCTACAGTGGATTACTATGAGCTTCTCATCAGGATACTTTATTTATAAAAATTAAGTACTTTACTCTTGTTAAAACATAAATTGTTTCAGGTAAACTACCCCTTTCTCTTAACCGATCTTCTCCAAAATCAATAGACCTTCCGTCCTCTACAATTCAGGGAAATATGCAAAAAAATATTTGATTATGTTTGAATGTGCGCCAGTTATCTATCGTTCGTCATGGAAACATTTCTCTTGTTACAACATAAAATGTTGCAGGTAAACTACCCCTTTCCCTTAACCGATCTCCACCAAAATCTGTAGACTTTGAGGTCTCTGCAACTCAGGAAAGGTTGCAAAAAATTATTTGATTCTCTTTTGGATTTTCGGCAGTTATCGTTCGTCATAAAAAAATTACCCTTTTTAAAACATAAAACGTTGCTGGTAAACTACCCCTTTCCCTTAACCGATCTTCACCAAAAACCGTAGGTGTTGATATCTCTAAAATTGAGGGCTGTATGCAAATAATCATGTGATTCTGTTTGAATTTACGGCAGTTATCGTTCGTCATATAAAAAATTACCCTTGTTAAAACATAAAATGTTGCTGGTAAACTACCCCTTTCCCTTAACCGATCTTCACCAACACCAAGAGAATTTGAGAACTCTACAATTCAGGGCTGTATGCAAAAGAGTAGTTGATTCTGTTTGAATTTGCGGCTGTTATCGTTTGCCATATAAAATACCCTTGTTAAAACATAAAACGTTGCGGGTAAACTACCCCTTTCCCTTAACCGATCTTCACCAAAAACAATAGGTCATGAGTACGCTACAAATCTTGTCTGTATGCATAAATGATTTGATTCAGTTTGAATTTACGGCTGTTATCGTTTGCCATAGAAAAAATCTACAGACAGACAGACACACGGAACACACACACATTTCTAAAAACGACTTTTTTTCATGTTTTGAGTGTAGTACAATCAGAATCTGCAATAATCTCGAACACGATTTTTTTTGCCATCACCATACTTCCATTTCCTTAAGGAACATGGAAGTAAAAATTACCCTTCATAAAAAACCGTTGCAGGTAAACTACCCCTTTCCCTTAACTGAGAATGAGAATTGTAGAGGTCTTGAGAACTCTACAATTCAGGGCTGTATGTAAAATATTATATGATTTTGTTTGAATTTGCGGCTATTACTTCCATATTCCTTAAGGAATGGAAGTATGGTGATGGCAAAAAAAATCGTGTTCTAGATTATTGCAGATTCTGATTCTACTACACTCAAAACATGAAAAAAAGTCGTTTTCCGAAAAGTGTCTGTGTGTCTGTCTGTGTGTCTGTGTGTCTGTCTGTCTGTCTGTCTGTCTGTCTGTAGATTTTTTTTCTATGGCAAACGATAACTGCCGCAAATTCAAACAGAATCAAATAATTTTTTGCATGCAGCGCGGTTTTGCAGAGTTCTCGCGACCTATTGTTTTTGGTGAAGATCGGTTGAGGGGAAGGGGTAGTTTACCTGCAACGGTTTTTTTTATCAAGGGAAATTTTTTTTTTTTTGGCAAACGATAACAGCCGCAAATTCAAACAGAATCAAATAATGTTTCGCATACAGCCCTGAATTGTAGATTTCTCAAGACCTATTGTTTTTGGTGAAGATCGGTTGAGGGAAAGGGGTAGTTTACCTGCAACGTTTTTTTAACAAGGGTATTTTATATGGCAAACGATAACAGCCGCAAATTCAAACAGAAACAAATAATGTTTTGCATGCAGTCCTGATTTGTAGAGTACTCAAGACCTATTGTTTTTGGTGAAGATCGGTTAAGGGGAAGGGGTAGTTTACCTGCAACGTTTTTTTATCAAGCGTATTTTCTATGGCAAACGATAACAGCCGCAAATTCAAACAGAATCAAATAATTTTTTGCATGCATCCCTGAATTGTAGAGGTCTCAATGACTTTCGATTTTGGTGAAGATCGGTTAAGGGGAAGGGGTAGTTTACCTGCAACCTTATACGTTTTAACAAGAGTAAAGTACTTGAAAATTTATTTAAACTTTTTGAAACAATGGTAATTGTTAAAAATAAAATAATTTTGTTGCCAGGCAATAAAATTATAATTTTTTCATTTTAATGTAATATAATATTTTTCATTTAATACAGCAATAAAAAGGCAGGTAAGACACAGCCTGGCTGTTTGGCTGAAAATGATTTTAAATATAAATCTTAGAATATGGAAGTCATGTATGGTTCTCCATACCGATATTTATAGTTTGCCATACAAAATACCCTTGATAAAACAAAAAACGTGGCAGGTAAACTACCCCTTTCCCTTAAACGATCTTCACCAAAAACGATAGGTCTTTAGTACTCAAGAAATCAGGGCTGTATGCAAAAACTTATTTGATTCTGTTTGAATTTGCGGCTCTTATCGTTTGCCATAGAAAATACCCTTTTAAAACATAAAATGTTGCCGGTAAACTACCCCTTTCCCTTAACCGATCTTCACCAAAAACAAAAGGTCTTGAGAACTCTACAATGCAGGGCAGAATGCAAAACATTATTTGATTATGTTTGAATTTGCGGCTGTTATCGTTTGCCAAAAAATACGCTTGTTAAAACATAAAACGTTGCTGGTAAACTACCCCTTTCCCTTAACCGATCTTTACCAAAATCAACAGATCTTGAGAACTCTACAATTCAGGGTTGTATGCGAAACATTATTTGATTCTGTTTGAACTTGCGGCTGTTATCGTTTGCCAAACAAACAAAATTACCCTTGATAAAAAAAAAACCGTTGCAGGTAAACTACCCCTTTCCCTCAACCGATCTTCACCAAAAACAATAGGTCGCGAGTACTCTACAAATCAGAGCTGTATGCAAAAAATTATTTGATTCTGTTTGAATTTGCGGCTGTTATCGTTTGCCATAGAAAAAAAATCTATAGACAGACAGACAGACAGACACACAGACACTTTTCGAAAAATGACCTTTTTTCATGTTTTGACTGTAGTACAATCATATTCTGCAATAATCTCGAACTCGATTTTTTTTGCCATCACCATACTTCCATTTCCTTAAGGAACATGGAAGTAAAAGGCTGTATAAAGCTAAAATATCGGTATGGAGAACCATACATGACTTCCATATTCTAAGATTTATATTTAAAATCATTTTCAGCCAAACAGCCAGGCTGTGTCTTACCTGCCTTTTTATTGCTGTATTAAATGAAAAATATTATATTACATTAAAATGGCCTGGCAACAAAATTATTTTATTTTTAACAATTACCATTGTTTCAAAAAGTTTAAATAAATTTTCAAGTACTTTACTCTTGTTAAAACGTAAAAGGTTGCAGGTAAACTACCCCTTCCCCTTAACCGATCTTCACCAAAATCGAAAGTCATTGAGACCTCTACAATTCAGGGACGTATGCAAAAGACTATTTGATTCTGTTTGAATTTGCGACAGTTATCGTTTGCCATAGAAAATACGCTTGATAAAAAAACGTTGCTGGTAAACTACCCCTTTCCCTTAACCGATCTTCACCAAAAACAATAGGTCTTGATTACTCTGCAAATCAGGGCTGCATGCAAAAAATTATTTGATTCTGTTTGAATTTGCGGCAGTTATCGTTTGCCATAGAAAAAAAATCTACAGACACACAGACAGACAGACAGACAGACAGACAGACACACACACAGACACTTTTCGGAAAACGATTTTTTTTCATGTTTTGAGTGTAGTAGAATCAGAATCTGCAATAATCTCGAACACGATTTTTTTTGCCATCACCATACTTCCATTCCTTAAGGAATATGGAAGTAAAACTAATTATGGTTTGATAACATTTATGGAAGGATGACCCCAGCCATCAATGACAGCACATCTAAGGCAAACAGCCCAAGAAACTTTTCAGGAATGTAAACCTCAGTACCAGAACAGGATATTAAATATTTCACTACTGTTAGTGCAAAAGGTCGTATGTAAAAATTTTCCATTTTACTTCCATATTCCTTAAGGAAATGGAAGTATGGAGATGACAAAAAAAATCGTGTTCCAGATTATTGCAGATTTTGATTGTACTACACTCAAAACATGAAAAAAATCGTTTTTAGAAAAGTGTGTGTGTGTGTGTGTGTGTCTGTCTATGTGTCTGTAGATTTTTTTTCTATGGCAAACGATAACAGCCGCAAATTCAAACAGAATCAAATAATTTTTTGCATACAGCCCTGATTTGTAGAGTACTCACGACCTATTGTTTTTGGTGAAGATCGGTTGAGGGAAAGGGGTAGTTTACCAGCAACGGTTTTTTTTATCAAGTGTAATTTTACTTCCATATTCCTTAAGGAATGGAAGTATGGTGATGGCAAAAAAAATCGTGTTCGAGATTATTGCAGATTCTGATTCTACTACACTCAAAACATGAAAAAAAGTCGTTTTCCGAAAAGTATCTGTGTGTGTGTCTGTCTGTCTGTCTGTGTCTATAGATTTTTTTTCTATGGCAAACGATAACTGCCGCAAATTCAAACAGAATCAAATAATTTTTTGCATGCAGCCCTGATTTGCAGAGTACTCGCGACCTATTGTTTTTGGTGAAGATCGGTTGAGGGAAAGGGGTAGTTTACCGGCAACGGTTTTTTTTTATCAAGGGTAATTTTGTTTGTTTGGCAAACGATAACAGCCGCAAATACAAACAGAATCAAATAATGTTTCTCATACAGCCCTGAATTGTAGGGTTCTCAAGATCTGTTGATTTTGGTAAAGTTCGGTTAAGGGAAAGGGGTAGTTTACCGGCAACGTTTTATGTTTTAACAAGGGTATTTTCTATGGCAAACGATAACAGCCTCAAATTCAAACGTAATCAAATACGTTTTTGCATACAGCCCTGACCTCTTGAGTACTAAAGACCAATTGTTTTTGGTGAAGATCGTTTAAGGGAAAGGGGTAGTTTACCTGCCACGTTTTTTGTTTCATCAAGGGTATTTTATATGGCAAACGATAACAGCCGCAAATTCAAACAAAATCATATAATATTTTGCATACAGCTCTGAATTGCAGAGTTCTCAAGACCTGTCGTTTTTGGTGAAGATCGGTTAAGGGAAAGGGGTAGTTTACCGGCAACGGTTTTTTATCATGGGTAATTTTTTACTTTTTCTATGGTAAACGATAACAGCCGCAAATTCAAACAGAATCAAATGATGTTTTGCATACAGCCCTGTATTGTAGAGTTCTCAATACCTATTGGTGTTGGTGAAGATCGGTTAAGGGAAAGGGGTAGTTTACCTGCAACGTTTTATGTTTTAAAAGGGTATTTTCTATGGCAAACGATAAGGGCCGCAAATTCAAACAGAATCAAATACGTTTTTGCATACCTCCCTGCTTTAATGAGTACTAAAGACCTATTGTTTTTGGTGAAGAAAGGTTAAGGGAAAGGGTTAGATTACCAGCAACGTTTTATGTTTTAACAAGGATATTTTTTCTGTGACGAACGATAACTGCCGTAAATTCAAAGAGAATCTACTAATGTTTTGCATACAGCCCTCAATTGTAGAGTTCTCAAGACCTATTGTTATTGGTGAAGATCGGTTAATGGAATAGGGTAGTTTACCAGCAATGTTTTATGTTTTATCAAGGGTGTTTTCTATGGCAAACGATAACAGCCGCAAATTCAAACACAATCAAATAATTGTTTGCATACAAGCCTGAATTGTAGAGTACCCAAGACCTGTCGTTTTTGGTGAAGATCGGTTAAGGGAAAGGGGTAGTTTACCAGCAACGGTTTTTTTTTCAAGGGTAATTTTTTTCCATAGTAAACGATAACAGCCGCAAATTCAAACAGAATCAAATGATGTTTTGCATACAGCTTTGTATTGTAGAGTTCTCAATACCTATTGGTGTTGGTGAAGTTCGGTTAAGAGAAAGGGGTAGTTTACCTGAAACATTTTATGATTTAACAAGAGTAAAGTAATTAATTTTTATAAATAAAGTATCCTGATAAGAAGCTCATAGTAATCCACTGTAGAAACGTAGATGAAATATCTATAAATTAAGAGGTTATGTGAACGGGGTGGGGGTAACTTTCTATTATTAAAAATTATAGTTGAAGGTGGAGGGCAGAATTTTTTATATGTGTACTACGTTATCGGCAACAAAGAAGTAGTTTTTTGTTAAAATTGCTTCCCGGGCTCTTTAGCCGTAGTTCAATGTTTTCTGCAAAACCAGACTTTTCGGCAGTGCCATCGACTGCCATCATCGGTGAAAATCGAGTGCGAAAACGTGAGGTGGTATACGTTAGTGACCACAGTACTGTGGTTAATGCTGAAGCAATAAGTAGAAAGACGTAGTTTCTATGGAAATATTTCATTTCGAATGTGATTTTAAATATAAATCTTAGAACATGGAAGTCATGTATGGTTCTCCATACCGATATTTTACTTCCATGTTCCTTAAGGAAATGGAAGTATGGTGATGGAAAAAAAAATCGTGTTCTAGATTATTGCAGATTCTGATTGTACTACACTCAAAACATGAAAAAAAGTCATTTTTCGATGTGTGTGTGTGTGTGTGTGTGTGTGTGTGTGTGTGTGTGTGTGTGTGTGTGTGTGTGTGTGTGTGTGTGTGTGTGTGTGTGTGTGTGTGTGTAGATTTTTTTCTATGGCAAACGATAACAGCCGCAAATTGAAACAGAATCAAATAATGTTTTGCATACAGCCCTGAGTTGTAGAGTTCTCAAGACCTGTTGGTTTTGGTGAAGATCGGTTAAGGGAATAGGGTAGTTTACCGGCAAAATTTTATGTTTTAACATGGGTAAATTTTTTTATGACGAACGATAACTGCCGTACATTAAAACAGAATCAACTACTCTTCTGTATACCTTTTTTGAATTATACAGAACTCAAGGTCTGTTGATTTTGTTAAAGATCGGTTAAGGGAAAGGGGTAGTTTACCTGCAACGTTTTATGTTTTAACAAGGGTATTTTCTATGGTAAACGATAACAGCCGCAAATTCAAACAGAATCAAATGATTATTTGCATACAGCCCTAAATTGTAGAGTTCTCAATGTTTGTTGATTTTGTTGAAGATCGGTTAAGGGAAAGGGGTAGTTTATCAGCAACGTTTAATGTTTTAAAAAGGGTAATTGTTTATATGACGAACGATAACAGCCGAAAATTCAAACAGAATCTAATATTTTTTTGCACATTTTCCTGAGTTGTAGAGTGCTCAAGGACTGTTGATTTTGGTGAAGATCGATTAAGGGAAAGGGGTAGTTTACCTGCAACATTTTATGTTGAACCAAGAGAAATGTTTACATGACGAACGATAACTGCCGCACATTCAAACAGAATCGAATATTTTTTTGCATGCATCCCTGAATTGTAGAGGACTGAAGGCCTGTTCATTTTGCTGAAGATCGGTGAAGATAAAGGGGTATTTTACATGCAACTTTTTATGTTTTAACAAGATTAAAATACATAATTTTGATAAACAAAGTATCCTGATAAGAAGCTCATAATAATCCACTGCAGAAACGTTGATGAAATATCTATAAATGAAGAGGCTAGTTGAGCGGGGTGGGGGTAATTTTATATTAATGAAAATTATAGTTGAAGAGGGAGGGGCGAAAATTTTATATGTGTACTACGTTATCGGCAACAAAGAAGTAGTTCTTGTTAAAATTCCTTCCCGGGCTGTTTAGCCGTAGTCCAATGTTTTCTGCAAAACCAGACGTTTCGGCAGTGCCATCGACTTCCATCATCAGTGAAAATCGAGTGCGAAAAAGTGAGGTGGTATACGTTAGTGACCAAAGTACTGTGGTTAAGGCTGAAGCAATAGAAAGAAGTAGTTTCTATGGAAATATTTCATTTCGAATATGCTTTTAACTATAAATCTTAGAACATGGAAGTCATGTATGGTTCTCCATACCGATATTTTCTATGGTAAACGATAAAATCGGCAAATTCAAACAGAATCAAATGATGTTTTGCATACAGCCCTGTATTGTAGAGTTCTCAATACCTATTGGTGTTGGTGAAGATCGGTTAAGGGAAAGGGGGTAGTTTACCTGCAACGTTTTATGTTTTAAAAGGGTATCCTCTATGGCAAACGATAAGAGCCGCAAATTCAAACAGAATCAAATACGTTTTTGCAAAAAACCCTGTTTTGTTGAGTACTAAAGACCTATTTTTTTGGTGAAGATCGGTTAAGGGAAAGGGGTAGTTTACCTGACACGTTTTTTGTTTTATCAAGGGTATTTTATATGGCAAACGATAACAGCCGCAAATTCAAACAGAATCATATAATATTTTGCATACAGCCCTGAAATGTAGAGTTCTGAAGACCTGTTGGTTTTGGTGAAGATCGGTGAAGGGAATGGGGTTGTTTACCAGCAACATTTTATGTTTTATCAAGGGTATTTTTACTTCCATGTTCCTTAAGGAAATGGAAGTATGGTGATGGCAAAAAAAATCGTGTTCGAGATTGTTGCAAATTCTGATTGTACTACACTCAAAACATGAAAAAATGTCGTTTTTCGAAAAGTGTCTGTGTGTCTGTCTGTCTGTCTGTCTGTAGATTTTTTTTCTATGGCAAACGATAACAGCCGCAAATTCAAACAGAATCAAATAATTTTTTGCATACAGCCGTGATTTGTTGAGTACTCACGACCTATTGTTTTTGGTGAAGATCGGTTGAGGGAAAGGGGTAGTTTACCAGCAACGGTTTTTTTTTTATCAAGGGTAATTTTGTTTGTTTGGCAAACGATAACAGCCGCAAATTCAAACAGAATCAAATAATGTTTCGCATACAGCCGTGAATTGTAGAGTTCTCGCGATCTGTTGATTTTGGTAAAGATCGGTTAAGGTAAAGGGGTAGTTTACCGGCAACGTTTTATGTTTTAAAAGGGTATTTTTTATGGCAAACGATAAGAGCCGCAAATTCAAACAGAATCAAATACGTTTTTGCATACAGCACTGATTTCTTGAGTACTAAAGACCTCTTGTTTTTGGTGAAGATCGGTTAAGGGGAAAGGGGTAGTTTGCCAGCAACGGTTTTTTATCAAGGGTAATTTTTTTCTATGGTAAACGATAACAGCCGCAAATTCAAACAGAATGAAATGATGTTTTGCATACAGCCCTGTATTGTAGAGTTCTCAATACCTTTTGGTGTTGGTGAAGATCGGTTAAGGGAAAGGGGTAGTTTAC
Source organism: Magicicada septendecula (assembly GCA_034769895.1). NCBI lineage: Eukaryota > Metazoa > Arthropoda > Insecta > Hemiptera > Cicadidae > Magicicada > Magicicada septendecula. Next base: position 1,246,583,141 of record CM068367.1, read on the forward strand.
CTTCAACGTTTTATGTTTTAAAAGGGTATTTTCTATGGCATAGATAAGAGCCGCAAATTCAAACAGAATCATATAATATTTTGCATACAGCGCTAAAATGTAGAGTTCTCAAGACTTGCTGGTTTTGGTGAAGATCGGTTAAGGGAATAGGGTAGTTTACCTGCAACATTTTATGTTTTATCAAGGGTAATTTTTTTTATGACGAATGATAACGGCCGTACATTAAAACAGAATCAACTACACTTCTGCATACCTTTTTGTATTATACAGACCTCAAGGTCTGTTGATTTCGTTGAAGATCGGTTAAGGGAAAGGGGTAGTTTACCAGCAACGTTTTATGTTTTAACAAGGGTATTTTTCTATGACGAACGATAACTGCCGTAAATTCAAAGAGAATCAAATAATTGTTTGCATACAGGCCTGAATTGTAGAGTACTCAAGACCTGTCGCTTTTGGTGAAGACCGGTTAAGGGAAAGGGGTAGTTTACCTGCAACTGTTTTTTATCAAGGGTAATTTTTTTCTATGGTAAACGATAACAGCCGCAAATTCAAACAGAATCAAATGATGTTTTGCATACAGCCCTGTATTGTAGAGTTCTCAATACTGATTCGTGTTGGTGAAGATCGGTTAAGGGAAAGGGGTAGTTTACCAGCAACATTTTATGTTTTAACAAGGCTAATTTTTTATATGACGAACGATAACTGCCGTAAATTCAAACAGAATCAACTAGGTTTTTGCATACCTTTTTGAACTAAAGAGAACTCAAGGTCTGTTGATTTTGTTGAAGATCGGTTAAGGGAAGGGGTAGTTTATCAGCAACGTTTTATGTTTTAAAAAGGGTAATTTTTTTATGACGAACGATAACTGCCGAAAATCCAAAAGAGAATCAAATAATTTTTTGCATCCTTTCCTGAGTTGCAGAGAGCTCAAAGTCTACTGATTTTGGTGGAGATCGGTAAAGGGAAAGGGGTAGTTTACCTGCAACATTTTATGTTGTAACAAGAGAAATGTTTCCATGACGAACGATAGATAACTGCCGCACATTCAAACATAATCAAATATTTTTTGCATGCTTCCCTGAATTGTAGAGGACGGAAGGTCTATTGATTTTGGAGAAGATCGGTTAAGAGAAAGGGGTAGTTTACCTGAAACATTTTATGTTTTAACAAGAGTAAAGTACTTAATTTTTATAAATAAAGTATCCTGATGAGAAGCTCATAGTAATCCACTGTAGAAACGTAGATGAAATATCTATAAATGAAGAGGTTATGTGGACGGGGTGGGGGTAATTTCCTGTTATTAAAAATTATAGTTGAAGGTGGAGGGGAGAATTTTTATATGTGTACTACGTTATCGGCAACAAAGAAGTAGTTTTTTGTTAAAATTGCTTCCCGGGCTCTTTAGCCGTAGTCCAATGTTTTCTGCAAAACCAGACTTTTCGGCAGTGCCATCGACTGCCATCATCGGTGAAAATCGAGTGCGAAAACGTGAGGCGGTATACGTTAGTGACCACAGTACTGTGGTTAATGCTGAAGCAATAAGTAGAAAGACATAGTTTCTATGGAAATATTTCATTTCGAATATGATTTTAAATATAAATCTTAGAACATGGAAGTCATGTATGGTTCTCCATACGGATATTTTTATGACGAACGATAACTGCCGTACATTAAAACAGAATCAACTACTCTTCTGCATACCTTTTTGAATTACACAGAACTCAAGGTCTGTTGATTTTGTTGAAGATCGGTTAAGGGAAAGGGGTAGTTTACCTGCAACGTTTTATGTTTTGACAACGGTATTTTTTCTATGACGAACGATAACTGCCGTAAATTCAAAGAGAATCAACTAATGTTTTGCATACAGCCCTGAATTGTAGAGTTCTCAAGACCTATTGTTTTTGGTGAAGATCGGTTAATGGAATAGGGTAGTTTACCAGCAACGTTTTATGTTTTATCAAGGGTGTTTTCAACAAATTCGATCTACCAGGTGTATACAAGCTAAATTGCTCATATTGCAATAAATTCTACATAGGCCAGACAGGACGTAGCTTCAAACAGAGATACATTGAACACACAAAACCACTCCACACCACTACAGTATCCACCTTTGCAAACCACCTCATTGAAGCAAACCACACATATAAAAACATCGACAATAACATGAACATTCTACACGTACACACAAAAGGCCGAAAACTAGACACTCTAGAACAATTAGAAATATACAAACACACAAAAACAAATAAAAACGACATCCTAAACGAACAGACACAATACAAATCGCACGCATTATTCGAACACATCTCGCCACACACACACACACAGCTTCGATCTTTCGAAAAACTATCCCGTCGCCAAGAACAAGACGGACAACGCTACCTATGGCAGCCTCTGATGAAGCCTTCTAAAGGTGAAAGCCGGTTTAGGCTGTAAGGTAAAACTTTACGTTTTTACTTATAAAAAACTTAGTGATCCGAGTCGTCAATACTATAGAGATATTTAGTAACAGTAAAGTACTTGAAAATTCATTTAAACTTTTTTAAACAATGGTAATTGTTAAAAATAAAATAATTTTGTTGCCAGGCAATAAAATTATAATTTTTTCATTTTAATGTAAATCATGTATAAGAGAAAATATATCGTTCGTGGTAGGCAAGCATATCTCAGTTATGTAATGTTTACGTTTCCATTTTATTATTATGACTACCGCAATAAAAAGGCAGGGAAGACACACACACACACACACACACACACACACACACACACACACACACACACACACACACACACACACACAAAATTCGCGTTATTTCTGGCCTCATTCATGTTTATTTTCTTACATTTGCACGCTTTTTAAATGGAAAGTGCCGAAACCCATACCAACATAACGCGTGCAAGCCGAAAAAGTGTCCAGCGTGGATAGCGATTTGCTTCCTGTGGATCGCTGGGCAGTGTAACTGCACGTGTTTACAGAGGACGATTCATAGACAGACTTTTCGTCTTTAGGGAATGAACCCTCTGCAAGATGCTGAGGGTCCATGAGTGACTTCGGAGCGCTCCTTCTTTTCCGCTTGTTTGTTCTGTGAAACGTATACTGTAGATTCGCAGCTTTACTCTAAGCAACGCTCAATAGGAAATGTTGAAAATTTTTGTCCACGGTGTACCCTCATACACACTAAACCTGCTCTGATGTTTTAATTATGGACATCATAATATTAAAACTTTGGAAACTTGAGCACTACTTAATGGAGACCAATCATTAACTTATACAAGCCATTAATTTTATGCATATTTTTTATATATATGTGTACAACGTTATCGGCAACAAAGAAGTAGTTTTTGCTAAAATTCCTTCCCGGTATATTTGGCCGTAGTCCAATGTTTTCTACAAAACCAGACGTTTCGGCAATGCCATCGACTTCCATCATCAGTGAAAATCGAGTGCAATAACGTGAGGTGGTATACGTTAGTGACCACAGTACTGTGGTTAAGGCTGAAGCAGTAAGTAGAAAGAAGTAGATTCTATGGTAATATTTCATTTCGAAAATGATTTTAAATATAAATCTTAGAATATGGAAGTCATGTATGGTTCTCCATACCGATATTTTATTTTATTTGTGCTAAAGGTGGCATTTTGTAGTCTGCAACTGCTACAAAAATATCGTATGTCATCAGCTGATCTATTATAAGTTATGGTGAAATGTAAAAAAGTCGTATGTTGTACAGCTGATTTTTGTTACTGCAAAAAGTCGTATGTAGAACATAACCTTGATGTAGAACAAACAGGTTAGGTTACTCACGTGTGCTGTTCACTGTTTAGTTGATGTTTTGAAGTTTATTGTTCAGAAGGATTTTGTGCTAAAACTGAAAGAATCTACAGTTCAATTAAGGTAAGTTTATTTTTCTTTTTTTTAGTTAGTTAGTCTAAGTGTGTGTTAAGATAAAAAACGAAAACAAGGTACGTAGGTGACAATAACCTAATTCTTATACTTTTAGTGTAAAAACACGCGTCTTGAAAACTTGAACAAATCTTTGGCTCTTTTCAGCCATTCAATTATTAAATAATGAACACCTCTATTATTAAATAATGACTGATGATGTAGTTGCGATGTTTTATTGAAGTTTTTGTTTGAATTGCAAAATGTCGTATGTCAAATTTTTTCCGGGTCTTTGGGCCTATTTGATGGAGTGTGTAACATACGACTTTTTGCAATTGAGCTTACAACATTTTTTTAGGAATCGTGAACAAAATTGCTTTCTCAAATAAAGAAAAATAAAATAATAAATAATTATTTAAAAAAAAAATAATAATAATAAAGTTCTCATGCAGGTCACATAATAATAAATAATTATAAAAAATTTACTACATTCCTACAGTTGTTGTATTTGTTTATGTTTCAGAAGAATGCTGTCAAGGGGGAAAATGTTGGTCAACATGGCCACATCCAAAAGTGACCCACCTGCTGCTTATAAATGTAAAGAACATGGAAGTAAAAAAACAACCTACCTTCCGGTGATGTACATCCTGCTGCTGGTGTCAACAAAAGGGATCTACCTGTTTCTGCTGTCTACAAAAGCGATCTTCCTACTGCCGATTACAACGAAATCAATCTACCTGCTGCTGATATCTTACCTGCTTCTGTTGATGATTGCTGTGAAAATAACCTACCTTAGGGTGACCAGACGTCCCGTTTTTAACGGGATTGTCCCTTTTTTTCATTATGTGTCCCGTTGTCCCGGCAAATTATTAATGGGACGTCAAATGTCCCGTTTTTCCGTACTTGCAATAACGGATAACCTAATCTTTTATCTTCGCTTCGTTTTGAGTTTTTATTTGTTTTTGTGTCATTTTGGTCTCGTTCGTTTAAACTTTCTTACTGAGGTCAAGACGGGTCTCGAATGGTTAAGGGAACACAATCGCGAAAAGAAATGATGATCTCTGGTTTCCGCCAGAGTGCGTCAAGGGAGAGTGAGGCAATCAAGGTAAACTTTTTTTGTTTGGTTAGTTTTAACGCTTGGCGTGGCGAGCTTGCTCCATTGTCTGTTGTTCGCTTGGTTCGAGATACACGTGCATATTAATATGGGGAAAAGAAAGTGTACTTTCTCCAAAACCCTGAAAGAAGAGTTTCCTTTCTTGAAGGACGACACCACATCTACAAAGGTAGAATGTACTTTATGTCGTTCAGTTTTTTCCATTGAACATGGAGGACGTGCCGATATTACACAGCACATTAAGAAAAAGAAACACATGTTGGCAGTTTCCGCAAGAACTTCCAGTAGTATAACTTCCTTTGTAAGTAGGAATGGACTACAAACTGAGGAAGATAAACGTATCGCTGCTGAAGAAGGGCTGTTTGCATTTCATACTGCAAAACACAACCATTCTTTCCGTTCAATGGACTGCACATCTCTTATCATCAGAGAACTATTTGAGAAGAAATTCACGTGTTCCAGGACAAAGTGCGAGTCGATTTTAGTGAACATTTTATCGCCGTATGCAATGCATGAAGTGCAATCAGAACTTGAAGATGCTAAGTATGTGTCTGTGATGGTTGATGCATCATATCACAAAAGCTTAAAATTAGTGCCGATTCTAGTTAGGTATTTCATTCCTACCAAAGGTGTTCAGTGCAAAGTAATCTGTTTTCAGAACGTTGGTGGAGAAACAGCAGAATTATTAGCTAATCATGTTCTGGACATCTTAAAGAAACATCATTTAGTTGACAAAATCATCGCGTTTTGTGCAGATAACTGTAACACTAACTTTGGTGGGTACAAGAGGGCCGGAACAAACAACGTTTTTTCTAAATTGAACAGTGTGCTCAAAATGAATATTCAAGGCATTGGTTGTGCAGCTCATGTGGTACACAATGGTGTACAAACAAGTGCAGACATTCTTCCTATCGACATAGAAACAGTAGTGAATAAAATATTTCAATATTTTCACGTTTATACCGTGCGTGTGGAGGAATTGAAATTATTTTGTGATTTTGTTTCTACTGAACATAAGCAGGTTCTGAGTAGTGTTAAAACTAGATGGTTGTCATTGTTGCCAGGAGTTACAAGGGTTATTGATATTTATGAACCTCTAAAGTCTTATTTCATGTCTCAGGATAGGTGTCCTACATTGCTAAAACAATTTTTTGAGAACCCAGTCACTTCTTTGGCTTCATTTCATACAAAGCCAACTGAAAATGTTTTCAAATTCAATCCAAAAGTTGGAAAGAACCAACATTTCAGCCACTGAAGTAGCTGAAGAATTAGAATTGCTTACAGAAAAAGTCAATAACAGGAAATGTAGTAAGTTTCAAACTTCAGTTGTTTCTTCAATTTTAATTAACTTAGAAAATGAAGGTCTTTTCACCCAATCGAAATATGAAACGATTATCAATTTATTTTATGACACATTTTTAAGTTATTTAAACAAGTGGGTCTCTCCATATCAGCCTCTGAAATCATTTCATTGGATAACATTGAAAAATTCTGTATCTTGGGATGAGGTTTTAAAAAGTCTGAAAATTCTTAAGACAGTAGATTCATGTTCAACAATTCAGGTACATGAAGATGAATTATTTGATGAGATAGGACATGTGAACAAAGTTTTATCCAGAAAATTTGAGGAATGGGAAAAAAGTTAATGTGGAGATTGATAAGAAATGGTGTGATGTCTTCCACATACTTAAAAGTATAGGCATTCCATGTAAAAACATAGAGGTGGTTGTGAGTTTTGCTCTGGCTGTACCAGGCACAAATGGTGTTGTGGAAAGAGTCTTTTCAATTGTGAACTCCCTTTGGATTGATGAAAGAAACCGTTTTACTACCAAAACTATTCAAGCAATTGTAATTTTAAAAACTCATTTTCAAGACCTTAGCTGTAAGGAATTCTACAACCTGCTATTAAGTAATTCAAAGCTCTTGCGAGATATCAGGTCTTGTGATAAGTACAAAGTTAATAGTGATATTCCTGATTCAGAAGCCACAAGTTCATGTTCAGCAGGTTGTTGATATCTATGAATCACATCCATGTAATTTTATAGTTGTTAAGAATTTGAATATTTGTATTTGAATAATTATAATTTTATAATTCTTGAAAAAACTTGATCAATTATAATATGATCCAGTGCCATGATAAGTATGTTTTTAAGTTGGTTATTAAAATATATGTCTTTTTATGTGTAAAAAGTAGTTTTTATTTGTCTTAGTGAAGCAGTGCAGTCATATATGAAGCACATTTTCTTTGTAACTCATGTCCTGTTTTGTCCTGTTTTTTATTTCCATATTTCAGAAATGTCCTGTTTTATGTCATAAAAAATCTGGTCACCCTAACCTACCTTATGTTGATGTTGACGAAAGCGGCATACTTGTTGCTGATATCTTACCTGCTGCTGATATCTTACCTGCTTCTGTTGATGATTGCTGTGAAAATAACCTACCTTATGTTAATGTTGACGAAAGCGGCATACTTGTTGCTGTTATAAATAAAAGCGGCCTACCTGATGATATTGGTAATGAACTAGCTAGCCTTAACTATTGGACTAGCAAGAGACCTGATAGGGTGAATAAAATAAAGGGAAGGAACAAAATCCAGACCTTTCTGAATGAAAACATTTTTGACGAGAGTCTGCAAGAACGTTTGTTTTCTTCTTCAGACTCTAGTGATGAAGAATATTACAATAATAATATCCCTCAGCAGAGACAAAAAGTTTTAAACCAAAAGGAAACTGTTCAAAAGAAACTACCACAAAATCAAGTGAGGGGCACACAACATTGAATCAAGTGAGTGTTTCGGGTGAAAGTGAAAACATTAATCAGGGAGTTGATGAAGTTCAGGAATTAAGAGAAAATGGTTCAGATGAGGTAGAAGTTTTAGCTCCAGCAAAAAAAAGAAAATATCAGAAAGGAGAAAATGTAAATCCAAGCAAATGGAGTAGAAATTTAAATGCAGCAAAATGAAGAAAAGGAGAAAAATATTTGGGTCTGAAAAAACAAGATAAAAGTGGTCAGTATAAACTTTCTGTTGAAGGGGATGAAAGAAAATTAAAAGATCGATGTGGTTGCAAAAACGTAAGGCAATTTAAATGTGACGAAGTGCCGGATACTGAAAGAATGAAACTTTTTAATAACTTTTGGAAAGGTATTGACACTTGGGAGGCTAAGCGTGCCACAATTGTGTCGTTGGTGGAAAAATCTAAACCAAGCTTTCGGCGTGGAACCTCTCTTGACAGGGAGTCCCATAAGAACACAACTTTAAAATATTATCTAAAGGTGGGAGATGGTAAACTTAGAGTGTGTAAAAAAATGTTCCTGAACACATTTTGTCTAGGTGAAAAATCGGTTCACAGTTGGTTAAAAAAATCACCCTTGGACAAAGCTTTCAACCAAAATATCAATGAACACATTAATTGCATTGATGAATTGGAAAACATTAATGAAAATCTACTTGATATGAATGATACTCCTCCACTACCTAATACTCTTCCACTGGCTCAAAAAAAGGCTGGAGTATGTCAGTTTCTGGACTCGTTACCGAAAATGGAATCCCATTATTGTCGAGCCAGGATATCTAAAAGTTATCTAGAGCCAGTGTGGGAAAGCAATACTCAACTGTATAATGAGTATAAACGCATCTGCCTGGAGAAAAAGGATGAACCAGCATCCAGAGTTTTGTTTACCAAAATATTTTTCTCTATGAACATTGGATTTTTCATTCCGAAAAAAGATCAATGCGAAACATGTATTAAGTTCAAGCTAGGAAAAGTTACACCTGAAAATTATGAAAGTCACCAAAAGAGGAAAGTCAAAGTGAGAAATGAGAAGGAAAATGAAAAGTCCAGAGCCGAAAAATCAAGCGAAATCTCAGTTTACGCAATTGATGTCCAAAAAGTAATGACATGTCCAGATATTAAAGCATCCGTGGCATATTACAAAACTAAACTAAAAATCCACAACTGGTCTGTTTTTAATTTGGCAACATACGATGGAACATGCTGCATCTGGCATGAGGGAAATGGAAACTTAGATAGTGATGTATTCGCTTCATTGCTGGTGAGGTTCTTAAGCAAGGAATTTGAAAAAAAAACAGACACCACCGAAATGATTATTTGGAGCGATGGTTGTACTTACCAAAACAGATGCTAAACTGTGGCTAACGCTCTTCTGTATTTTGCTATAAACAAAGGAGTTAATGTGTACCAAAAATATTTATAAGTTGGACACACAAATGGAAGTAGATAGTATACATGGTCAAACAGAGAAAAAGCTTCGGAAGCGTGAACACTTCATACCTGCTGACTTTGTGAGGGATATTAAAGATGCAAGAAAGCACCCCAGCCCGTATCATGTGGAAACTCTTAATTACAAGGACTTTTATAATTTCTCCAATGGGTACTACAAAAGTATTCGTCCCGGATCAAGAAAAGGTGATCCTTTTATCACCGATTTAAGGTGTCTTAGATACAAACCTGATGGGCACATTTGGTACAAGCTAAACTTCTCTGAAGACTGGTCTGAACTTCCTAGGCGACCAAAACCGGCAACTGATATGTTCCAACAACTGAAACCACTCTACAAGCAGCCCCTTCCCATTCAAGAAAGGAAGTTTAAGGACCTCCAAGAGCTGAAAACTTGCATGGCAGAAGATTATCATTTTTTTTATGATAATCTCCGGCACAGCAATTGCTCAGAAACAGTGTGCCCTCACATTATTACCCAATGAATCTTTTAAAAAAATGATAAAATGTAAATACAGTGGAACTTGGTTATAACGTCATTGAAGGGACCAAAAAAATAATGACGTTATGTCCGAGTGACGTTATAAAAGAGTCGTTATAAAAGACCCTTTTTAATCACTAGTAAGGAAGGAGAAATAAAAAAAAAGATCTTTGCATTATTAACATTATTCGTGATATTTATTCTAAAGTTTACAAACTGCATTTCATTTATACAAACAGCATGAAGAATATTTTAAAAGATCAAAAAGAAAGTACATGTAACTTACATTTAGGCTTACTGTCGAAAGTAATCCGTAATTTTCTTTTGAACGCTCCTTTCTGAAAAATAAATTCTTTCTGTTGTGCTGTGGAGATGCTGCGCTGCATTGAACGTGTCGTCAGACGTCTCTCTAAAGCAGTAAAATCGTGAAAGAGTTTCGGCGGCTCTCATTGCTTCCTGTACTGTCGGACAAACGATGTCGGCATCCTCCTCTTGCTCAGCATCTTCTTCAACACTATCTTCTGCTTCTATGTTTTTTACTTCCGCGATAATTTCTGCGTCACTCAACACTTGGAATGTTTCTACTTGGTCATCCACTGATGCATAGGAATCAAGTTCATTTCCAAATTCATTTACGTCGAATTTCTTAATCCACTCCGAGAGCGGCAAGTCGTCGTCTTCGTTATCATCGGGTAAATTTTCATGTACGAGTTGTGCTTTACTAAAGCATTTTGCTATCGTCTTCTGTGTTACACTCTTCCAAGAGTCGTCTAGGAATTGTATTGCATCTAAGAGTGAAATTGTGGCAGGTTGCGCCGTGTCCATACAGAAAATAATTTTTTGTCTGTATACAGAAAATAATAATGTATGTCTGTAGCCATGGGCATAGCGCGCGCGCACATATATACGTTTATATGAAATTTAGAGTAAAATATCTTAGAAATTTTTGACGCTATAACAGAGTAGTACAATATTTAGTGACGTTAAAACCGGGAATATTTATAATGTTAAAGATATCAGTTTGACCGGACTTATGACAAAATAACGCTACACCCGAGTTGACGTAACAGCCGAGGCCGTAATAACCAAGTTCCACTGTATTTCAAGTTTGATGGTAAGATTCAGTTTCCAGACAAAAATGAGTGTTTTTATTAAGATCAATCAGACAATATTTATTATTTAACAGTTTCAAAGCATTTCTAGCTTCCTCATCAGAAACATGAAAGTTGAAATCTGAAACAATTCAACTCTCATGTTTCTGATACGGAAGCTAGAAATACGTCGAAACTTTAAACAATAAATATATTTCAATATTTATTAAATCAATTGTCGGATAATTTTTCACTTTGTTTGTACAAAATTTTAAATAAAAGAAGTTTTCTTAGTAAAAATGTTGTTTATAAAGTTCCTAAGTCTATTAATTTCCTTACAAATCAAGTGCGAAAAGATGTGTGCCTAAATGCAAAAGGTTGTATGGTAAATTGAGGCTCCAACATTAATTGCAAAGAGTCTTATGTTAATATGCAAAAAGTCGTATGTCAAATTAAGTTCCAATTTAAAACTGCAAAAAGTCGTATGTTATTGTAATTTTTTTATTTATGAATTTAATGTTTTAAAAGTTACGTTATACATTAGTTACTATGGAAACAGCAGAGGAAAATAAAATATGAAATTATACTAATAAATCATAAGGAAATAATCAGTTTATGCTCTCTTGTAAAGTACACAATTTTTACATACGACCTTTTGCACTAACAGTAGCGATTTTTTAAAAGCTGCTTGGAACTTTACATTGAATTTTTTTAATGTAAAGGAATGGGTTGCCTTTGCAGAATCTGTTGTTTTACTTCCATATTCCTTAAGGAATGGAAGTATGGTGATGGCAAAAAAAATCGTGTTCGAGATTATTGCAGATTCTGATTCTACTACACTCAAAACATGAAAAAAAGTCGTTTTCCGAAAAGTGTCTGTGTGTGTGTCTGTCTGTCTGTGTGTCTGTGTGTCTTATATTTTTTTCTATGGCAAACGATAACTGCCGCAAATTCAAACAGAATCAAATAATTTTTTGCATACAGCCCTGATTTGTAGAGTACTCACGACCTATTGTTTTTGGTGAAGATCGGTTGAGGGAAAGGGGTAGTTTACCTGCAACGGTTTTTTTTTATCAAGGGAAATTTTTTTTTTTGGCAAACGATAACAGCCGCAAATTCAAACAGAATTAAATAATGTTTCGTATACAGCCCTGAATTGTAGAGTTCTCGAGATCTGTTGTTTTTGGTGAAGATCGGTTAAGGGAAAGGGGTAGTTTACCGGTAACGTTTTATGTTTTAACAAGGGTATTTCCTATGGCAAACGATAACAGCCGCAAATTCAAACAGAATCAAAAGATTATTTGCATACAGCCCTAAATTGTAGAGTTCTCAAGACCTATTGTTTTTGGTGAAGATCGGTTGAGGGAAGGGGTAGTTTACCTACAACGTTTTTTTAACAAGGGTATTTTATATGGCAAACGATAACAGCCGCAAATTCAAACAGAATCAAATAATTTTTTGCATACGTCCCTGAATTGTAGAGGTCTCAATGGCTTTCGATTTTGGTGAAGATCGGTTAAGGGGAAGGGGTAGTTTACCTTCAACCTTTTACGTTTTAACAAGAGTAAAGTACTTGAAAATTTATTTAAACTTTTTGAAACAATGGTAATTGTTAAAAATAAAATAATTTTGTTGCCAGGCAATAAAATTATAATTTTTTCATTTTAATGTAATATAATATTTTTCATTTAATACAGCAATAAAAAGGCAGGTAAGACACAGCCTGGCTGTTTGGCTGAAAATGATTTTAAATACAAATCTTAGAATATGGAAGTCGTGTATGGTTCTCCATACCGATATTTTACTTCCATATTCCTTAAGGAATATTTTACTTATGGTGATGGCAAAAAAAAATCGTGTTCGAGATTATTGCAGATTCTGATTGTACTACACTCAAAACATGAAAAAAAGTCGTTTTCCGAAAAGTGTCTGTGTGTGTGTCTGTCTGTCTATGTGTCTATCTGTCTTGTAGATTTTTTTCTATGGCAAACGATAACTGCCGCAAATTCAAACAGAATCAAATAATTTTTTGCATACAGCCCTGATTTGTAGAGTACTCACGACCTATTGTTTTTGGTGAAGATCGGTTGAGGGAAAGGGGTAGTTTACCTGCAACGGGTTTTTTTATCAAGGGAAATTTTTTTTTGGCAAACGATAACAGCCGCAAATTCAAACAGAATTAAATAATGTTTCGTATACAGCCCTGAATTGTAGAGTTCTCAAGACCTATTGTTTTTGGTGAAGATCGGTTAAGGGAAAGGGGTAGTTTACTTGTAACGTTTTATGTTTTAACAAGGGTATTTCCTATGGAAAACGATAACAGCCGCAAATTCAAACAGAATCAAAAGATTATTTGCATACAGCCCTAAATTCTAGAGTTCTCAAGACCTATTGTTTTTGGTGAAGATCGGTTAAGGGAAAGGGGTAGTTTACCTGCAACGTTTTTTTAACAAGGGTATTTTCTATGGCAAACGATAACAACCGCAAATTCAAACAGAATCAAATAATTTTTTGCATACATCCCTGAATTGTAGAGGTCTCAAGGACTTTCGATTTTGGTGAAGATCGGTTAAGGGGAAGGGGTAGTTTACCTGCAACCTTTTACGTTTTAACAAGAGTAAAGTACTTGAAAATTCATTTAAACTTTTTGAAACAATGGTAATTGTTAAAAATAAAATAATTTTGTTGCCAGGCATTAAAATTATAAATTTTTCATTTTAATGTAAATTATGTATGAGTTAATATCTTTATATATATAATTCTTCTGTATGTCACTGAACTCCTCCATGTATAAAATAATATATCGTTCGTGGCAGGTAAGCATATCTCAGTTATGTAATGTTTACATTTCCATTTTACTAAATATCACTATAATATTGACGACTCGGAACACTTAAGTTTTTTATAAGTAAAAACGTAAAGTTTTACCTTACAGCCTAAACCGGCTTTCACCTATAGAAGGCTTCATCAGAGCCTGTCTTTACCTTACAGCCTAAACCGGCTTTCACCTATAGAAGGCTTCATCAGAGGCTGTCTTTACCTTACAGCCTAAACCTAAGGTTTTTACTTATAAAAAACTTAGTGTTCCGAGTCGTCAATATTATAGTGATATTTAGTTAAGTAACGGACACGTCATGGACAACGAAATCCAAGAATTTCCATTTTATTATTATGCCTACAGCAATAAAAAGGCAGGTAAGACACACACACACACACACAATTCACGTTATTTCTGGCCTCACTCATGTTTATTTTCTTACATTTGCACGCTTTTTAAATGGAAAGTGCCGAAACCCACACCAACATAATGCGTGCAAGCCGAAAAAATGGACATCAATTTGCTTACTGGCGAAGCTAGTAGTTAATGAATGGGTAGGCAAAAATCTTATCTTAAATTTTTTTTAAGGAATCACTAAAAGGACGGTGGTTCAAATCGGACGCTGAGGTAGAGTTTGCTGTAACCGAATGGTTCCACAAACAGCCGTAAGAATTTTACTAGCAGGGAATCTACAGGTTAGCGCAACAGTGAAACTCATGTCTTAATGTTATTGGAGACTTCTTTTAAAATCGTTGAATAAAAAATGCTTTACAGCTCTATACGTGTTTCTATTGAACAATCCTTGTATTAGTCATACACAATAATACAACTGATTGAACTTCAAATTTTTAAACTTGATTAGTTTCTATATATATATATGTTTAATGTTACAAATAATTCAAATAACAATCTTGATCATCTGTTAGTTCAGCAGAATAACAGTGACACTTTTAATAACCGCATAAAATAAACACTTAGAAACAACACAGGCGCTTTAACTTAACTGTTTGGACCACAGAAGTGAGACATGTCTCAACGCTCTATGTGTACAGCGCGGGACAATCCCCCCTCCCTTCACTTCCCTATCACACCACTACATTGCTTACATACGATGTATACAAAAAACGCTGAGGCAAGTTCAGGTTGCCTCATTCGCTTTAAACGAACTATGCCGAATCTCACCTGTCACCATCTAGCGGTCGCTCAATAAAGCACGTTTCGGTTTAATAAATTTGACAGTCGCAGTAACAATGTATAATCTTTACGTTATGTAGTTCATACGTATTTATAATTATTATTCTACAGAATTTTTTAGTGTAGGCATTGCCTCAATTGCCTCCATGTAACTTCGCCACTTATATATATGTGAACAACGTTATCGGCAACAAAGAAGTAGTTTTTGTTAAAATTCCTTCCCGGGATATTTGGCCGTAGTCCAATGTTTTCTACAAAACCAGACATTTCGGCAATGCCATCGACTTCCATCATCAGTGAAAATCGAATGCGATAACGTGAGGTGGTATACGTTAGTGACCACAGTACTGTGGTTAAGGCTGAAGCAGTAAGTAGAAAGAAGTAGTTTCTATGGTAATATTTCATTTCGAAAATGATTTTAAATATAAATCTTAGAATATGGAAGTCATGTATGGTTCTCCATACCGATATTTTTAATACTATTTCAATACTTAATGCATCAAAGTTAAATGAAGAATACTGAACACATGTGTTTGGCATTAAAAACTGTTAAACACTCCTTCCTTCCATAATCTGGAGAGTTATTTCTTTCTCTTAATTTTAGCTTTCTCCAGTGCCTCTGTTAAAGAGTTTTTAGTCTTTTCAAAAATTATGGATCCAATATAAAAAATTATCTCAAAAACAGAAACAGTGGTAGCTTTAATGCCTACTAAGAAGGTGATAACAAACATTTGAACTGTTGAATCCCATGATGAGAAGAAGCATCTGAAAAAACATATTGTTACGATGTCACAGAACAATCTACGTGTTTATCGAACGTTCCAGAGAGATCCAGAGTGTAAGCCTGTGGCGTACATGCTTGTAGACGCATTTTGCGAGAATCTTTTCGACTGTGTCAGGCTTCTCTGGGGCATGTGGACTATGTCAAGGCCGCAGTTAATTATGTAGTTCACACGAGAGATAAGATGCAGTTTGGAAGCTTCTGGTGTCTGAACGGGACTATAAATACATGGCGGTAGCGGCCTTAGTTTTCAGTATCAGTTGCGATTTTGGATAGTGCGGTCCAAGAGTTATAGTAGTGATATTACTGTGCGCGTTCAAGTGGTTATTAGTTAAGAGTGGTGTTTGATAATCGGACGGTATAATTGTAATACAATTGTCTTTAATATTAGTGGACATTTTATTGCGTGTGAACTATTTTCATTTGATTTGTTGTAGAGACTGTGTTGTTAATTACGAACTGTTTTACTGTAACAATTAAAGGTGTGATTAGTGACTTAATTGGTGTCTTGTACTTATTTGTTTCCACTGTACCTACGACGATCGAGTATACCGTCGTAACAATATTTTAAAAGTATTATAGCTCTATAATTATATTGTATTATACTTTTTTTACATAGTATTATCTCTTATCCTTTGAATGGCATAATTATTTTTTTATAGCAAATCTATATCTATAAAAATGAATGTTTGTTTCTTTCTTTGTCCCGTATGCGTTCCTATACGATTCATCCGATTGCGATGAAACTTCGGTGAGTTATTGTGCGCACGCCCGCGAAGGTTTATGAATTTTTTTCGATGGGGTCCTTTGGGGGGTTCTTGGGGTCTTCCACTCTCCTCCTAAACCACTGGACCGATTTCAACCAAACTTGGCACAAATATTTTATGCAACGGGAGAACCAACATAGGGTAGGTGTTTTTTCGATGGGGTCCTTTGGGGTCTTCCACATCTCCTCCTAAACCACTGGACCGATTTCAACCAAACTTGGCACAAATATTTTACGCAACGGGAGAACCAACCTAGGATAGGTGTTTTTTTCGACGGGATCCATTGGGGGGTCCTTTGGGGTCTTCCACATCTCCTCCTAAACCACTGGACCGATTTCAACCAAACTTGGCATAAATATTTTACGCAACGGGAGAACCAACATAGGATATGTGTTTTTTCGATATGATCCTTCGGGGGTCCTTTTGGGGGTCCTTTGGTGTCTTTCACATCTCCTCCTAAACCACTGGACCGATTTCAACCAAACTTGGCACAAATATTTTGCGCAAAGGGAGAACCAACATAGGATAGGTGTTTTTTCAATGGGGTTCTTTTGGGGGTTCTTTGGGGTCTTTCACATCTCCTCCTAAACCACTGGACCGATTTCAACCAAACTTGGCACAAATATTTTACGCAACGGGAGAACCAACATAGGCTATGTGTTTTTTCGATATGATACTTCGGGGGGTCCTTTGGGGTCTTCCACATCTCCTCCTAAACCACTGGACCGATTTCAACCAAACTTGGCACAAATATTTTACGCAAAGGGAGAACCAACATAGGATAGGTGTTTTTTCGATGGGGTTCTTTTGGGGGTTCTTTGGGGTCTTCCACATCTCCTCCTAAACCACTGGACCGATTTCAAACAAACTTGGCACAAATATTTTACGCAACGGGAGAACCAACATAGGACAGGTGTTTTTTTCGATACGATCCTCTGGGGGGTCCTTTGGAGTCTTAAAAAACTAACTTATTAGATCTGGTTACTATGGCAACCCAATGGAATAGATTCTGTTCTAAATATATTATCGCATTAAATTGAAGACCACGCGAACGAAGTCTTTATATATTATATACATATACAAACACTTTCTTTCTTTGAGTGGCATTGCAACGCATGCCGGGTACTCGCTAGTTGAATATATATGAAACAGTGTAGAATATGTCCTTAAAAATAAAAGTTTTGTGGTCGATACACAGGTAGTTTTAACTGAAATTGGGTATTTCCCGGAAGGTAAGTTTCATAGACATGCACTGGCAAAACTGCTTAAGTAAAATTTTTGTGATTTAGGTGAACTCAATGTTTTAATTCAGAAAGAACAAAATACTGTACTTATTTTAATCTGAAATTTACAGAAAGACAGATTAAGGCAGATAAGACCCATTATGTTACATTAAGTACTTACATTTAAACTTTGATTACAGAAACAGGCAAATAGTGGAGTGCCATTGGCATTTTACCATGGAACCAAGCCATTCTCAATGAATTAATGTGAAACTTTTTGCACTGTCCTAAGTACAAAAAAGTTTATCCCTTGAAACACCTTGCTTGCTCCTCTAAAAAATAAAAAATACACTAGGAAAACAAAGTAAAAAACTTCAATAACTTTCAATATTATTTCCATTGTCACAAAAAGTTTACCTAAGGGGTTCCTAGAAATTCTTACTTGTGAGTATGGTGTTAAAGACTACAAATTCAACATGGTAAATTTAAAATAGGAAACCAGACTCATAAAAAGTATGCTTAATATAAAAACATTAAAAATTAGCAATTTATATTTTTTAATATTTTTATTACCTATATGTAATAAATTATGAATGAAATAAACGTTGAAAATGCAAACTCAAAACAGTTGAACATTGATCTATTAATATTTACAATTTGTGAAAACTAATTCATAAGTTTACATAAGCAGTTTATGTATTTCTGATTATCAAATAGTTTTCCACACGAAGAATTTTACATAATAATGACGTCCTAAATGAACAGACACAATTCAAATCACACATATTATTCGAACATATCACACCCCACACACACAACATCGATCTTTCAAAAGACGGTGCCGTCGCCAAGAACAAGACAGATAGCACCCCCAGTGGCAGCCTCTGACGAAGCTTATAATAAGCGAAAACTGGTCCAGGCTATAAGGTAAAAATTTTACGTTTTTACCAATATAAAACTTTGTGTTCCGAGTCGGTAATGTTATACTTATAATTAGAAGAATTTTAATTACGATTTTAGGAAACTGTTTCAGACTTGCTATAAAATATTTTTTCAACTTTAATTAGCACCAACAATAGTTCTTTTAATCTTCAACTTCATTTATAAGTATAGATTTTGATTGTGTAGGAGACTGTTATCATTGCACATTGACCAATCAGTGATGCAATATAATCCACTTTTTCTGCATCCACATGTAGTACTACATCCTGTTTTACAAGTATAAAAAATTGTTTAAAAATTTTTTACAGGAGTTGTTGTTAGGTTTACTGTAACTGGTGTTAGAAAATCGTGATTTATTTCTGCCCCCATTCCACTGATAATAGATAATTACCAAGCCATAATTGAGCCTGTAGATAAAGTCTCTTAAAATTGTACAAGGCTGCATCAAGTCTACACACATTAATGAAGAGAGCTGTACACAATTATGGATTGGTGGGACAATTTTAGATGTAGCTTTAATAGAAAAATTAAATCCAAATTATGTAAAGAATTAATATTTCTTTGTGCTGTGTATGTTCCTAGAAGCCATTTTATCCCCAGCTTGTAAAATTTATTTTATATCTTGGTTTCCTTTTGCAAATCATGCAAATTGTTTATTTTCCTAAGCTATTAGAGAAAAATATATTTTAAAAAATATTCTCGTTTTTGATTGTTGTAGAAAGTAACTTTCTCAGTCATGTGGTTCTGGTAAACTAACATATTAATATGACAAAACTTTTAGATTAGATCTAACCAATCAATAGCATCTTTCAACTAATTTGTGTTGTCGTTTTTTCTTATAAGTATCAGACACTACAAAATAATTCTTGCATAATTGCCATTCTGCCATATTTCTTAAGTATCTGACATAGCACCGACTTACTGTATAACATGTATGTTTTCCATTTGACCCAATGAAATAACATCCCTCCATCATTCTCTTATTCCTCTCTGAGCAGGGAGTCTGAAAGAGGGATAAGTGAATTCCTGAGGACCCAAAACATTCAAAATCAATTCTCTACGTGCTCCTAAAAGAGTGCTTTTGTCTTTCTCATTCCCAAAATCATACTTACTTACTTACTAGCCAACGCCCACCCTTGGCTGTTGGGCCATTAGGCGGCGCGCTGACCAGTAGAGACGTGAGAGCCTTGCCGTACCATCTTCGTCTTGCACTTCCGTGTCTGAGATCAAGGCTGGACATGCAATTAGGTGATCCGCATTCATGGAAGCGTATCCACAGAGAACACATTCAGGAGACGACAACACGCCAATGCGGTGCAGGTGGGAGGCCAGGTAGTCATGACCGGTTGTAGTTCTAAAAAGAGCAACACTAGTTGCTCGGGGTAGAGTTCTGTTGATGGGGCCGTCCGTAACCAATGTTGCCCATCTTTTTCCCACACAGGCTCTTAATTGTTTTTCTTTTAGCCATAGGCTTATTGAGGAATTTATTCGTGCTTTCGCAGATGCATATGAGCTGGGGGTCTCCGGCTGAGGTAGTGCTGCGCCCATTTTGGCGAGGATGTCGGCTTTTTCATTTCCCATGATGTTGACATGGCTGGGTACCCATTGCAGTTCAATCTGCCAGCCTAATTGTACAAGGTTCTGCAGTTCTCGCCTACACTCAATTGTCAGGGAGCAGTTTGTATCACCATTTGAGGTCACGTTTTGAATCGCTGCAGTCGAATCTATGAGGAAGATGGCTTTGTTAGGTGGTGAGATCTTGGCAAGCTCAATAGATGCTGCCTTTATGGCTGCTACCTCTCATTCCCAAAATCATGAAAGGTAGCCAAGGGATAAAGAGTTATATGAATGTATGTTTTAATTTCATGAATTTTGTTTAATACACAAATAATTGTAAAATAAATGAGGATCAATTGGTGCCAATTCATTTTGCACTATTTTAATTTTGTTGTTTACAGATAACAATGGAATAACATTTTGTTAATTTTAATTATTTTTCTGTTAAAACTTGTGTTCATTTTTGTTAATTTTTACTCCTTTAAAAGTTTTATTATATATTATGTCTTTATTGTTTTAGTTCCCTCCTCAATAGTGCTTTTCAAACGCCTCGCTCATAACAATTAAAATATTCATCACCTATTATTCCAGTTACAAGTTGTAACACCTTACATGAGAGGTCATTCTACACAATAATTAATTTCTTTTAATGAAGAAATTTGTGTTAGTGGTTGAAATCACAATCAGAATGATCACAG
The DNA here is from genome assembly GCA_034769895.1 of Magicicada septendecula. Taxonomy (NCBI): domain Eukaryota; kingdom Metazoa; phylum Arthropoda; class Insecta; order Hemiptera; family Cicadidae; genus Magicicada; species Magicicada septendecula. Next base: position 1,246,603,926 of record CM068367.1, read on the forward strand.
TTGCACACCACTATATAAAAATTATCCCGATTAGCGCTTTCAAGCCTCACAGCCCATCGTCAGATCGGAATAGGCAGAAATTATGGAACTACATAAAATAGTACTGACATGGAACACATTTATTTTCTGAAAAATGATTAAATTTGTACCTTACTGCCTTAACTAGCTTTCACTCATTATGAGCTTCATCAGAGACTGCCAATAGGAGCACTGTCCGTCCTGCTTTTTGTGACAGCGCCATCGTTCGAAAGATCGTAATTGTGTGTGTGTGTGTGTTGTGTAATTTGTTCAAATAGAATGTGTAATTTAAATTGTGCCTGTTTGTTTAGGATGTTGTTTCTATGCGTTTTTGTATGTTTGTATCTTTCTACTTATTCAAGGATGTCTAGTTTTTGGCCTGTTTACGTGTAGGATTTCCATGTTATTTTTCATGTTTGTGCATGTGGTCTGCCTCAATGAGATGGTTTGCAAAGGTGGATTTGGTGGTGGAGTGTAATGCTTTTATGTGTTCAATCTTGTCTGGCCTATGTAGAATTTGTTACATCCCTGAGTAGTTTAATTTGTAAACCCAGGTAAACAAAATTTGTTTAGCTGTTTGTGCGTGGTTTTTGACAGTGTGTTCTGTTTTGTTTGTAGTCCTGTATGCAATGCTGTTTCCTGCTTTTTTAAATTAGCAAGCTATTTTATCAGTGTGGTTATTGATATATGTTACTGTTATGAATTTGTTGTTTACTGTCTTTGCCTGGTTTGTGTTGTTAATTATTGTTTAATTGTATCCATTGGCTTCTGCTAGATATTTGTATTTAATTCATCTTGATAGTATTTTTCTTCTAATGGGGCGTTGTTTAGTCTGCGTATCATGGGGTCTTAAGGCAAATAGTTTATGATGCATTGGATGATTGGAGGAGTTATGTATCAGTGTGTTAGTTGTAGTGAGTTTTCTGTGTATACTGAATTTGCGTCTCTGTTCTAGTTTTGTAATAGTAAGATCTAGGAAATTTATGCTGTTATTTTCGTATTAAGCAGTGAAGGTTATGTATTTTGTGGAGTTTTGAGTCCGGCCATGGTGTAGTATATCAAAGAGAACAAAAATGTAAATGGTATGTTAGTGTACGTCCATGTCAGTCATTGTTTGTATTATAATCTATAGAATATCCCAACATTCGTACCTGCACTACATTTTCGACGTTTTGGATATGCGATTATATCGATATACTACGATGTGAAGTATGAAAATACAAATAATTTTAAACGGCGGCCGAACCTAATGGGCGTTTTCACACTTACCGACACGGCACCGACCCGACACCGACACGATATCGGTGGGAACAAAAAGTAAAGAAATGTTATGGAACCGTTTCACACTCACCGACATGTCGGTATCGGGTCTGTGTCGGCACCGACGTGTCGGCGGGCAGCAGCTCTCCCATCTTGGTCGGCGTTGTGTCGTCACCGATAGTTCACTCTGCCTAGCGCATTATTTTAGGTTAGTAGTTGAATAGTTTGTGAAATGACTAACAAACTATTTAAGTATGACATAGTCACATTGATTGAACTTATGGAGACGAAGCCTTGTTTGTGGGAAAAGACAGATGAAGCAAATAAAAATAAAATTCTTCGCCAGAAGAGTTGGCAAGAAATATATGAATACCTATGACACACTTACTCTTGAAGAGAAGAAAAAAACAGGTGAGTAAACAATCATTTTAATTGTTAAAACATTTTTATTGTCTGTTTAAAAATACTTCAACTACATTGATTCAAGTATCAAGTATCTTGATAATGTAAATTTAACACACATTTTCAGTAAAAGTGTACTCCAGTTCTCAAACAAATTTTTAAAAAATGATGTTTTAAATTTTTGATAACTGCCAAGGTAATTTCCCTTCATCACTAATGAAATAGTTTGAAAAATTGCTGCGAACGCCTTTTCCTGTTTTTCCTGTGCGCTTTGTTTTGGCGGGTAATTCTCGAAATTGCGATCCTGTAGATATCATGTCGTCGTGTTCTCTTCCGCCATCTCTCGAGCGTACTATATTGTGCAAAACAACGCACGCCTTTACAATATTTATTGAAAATGTTTTCGATACATTCAAAGGCCTATGGAATATTCTCCATTTATTGCTCAGTATGCCGAAGGCACACTCCACATATCTACGGGCTCTATGTAGTCTGTAGTTGAAAACACGTTGTTTCACACTCATATTATGATTTGAGAATTCTTTCAAAATATGTTCATGAATTGCAAATGCACTATCGGCAACAAACACATAAGGCACTTTTAAACCTTTTGGTGGTAAAGGTTGTGCCTGCGGAATACTTAATTCACCGAGAGTCAGTCTGTTCCAAAATTCTGTACTTCGTAGAACGGAAGAATCACAATCCTTGCCGTAGGCTCCGATATCAACCAACACAAATTGTAATGAGACTCAACGACTGCTAAGAGAACTATAGAGTAAAATTTCTTATAATTGAAATACATTGAGCTTGCATGGGGGAAATTCTGGATCCGAATGTGCTTACCGTCAATGGCACCAAGGCACATGGGAAAATTAGCTCTGCTTTTAAATTCAGCAGCAATTTCTTCCCAATCTTGCTGTGCCATTTCTTTGAGGTAAGTTGAACGAAACGTGTCCCATATTTTACTGCATACGTACTGTATGATATTACTCAACGTAGATATCCCAATTCGATATGAGTAGTGCAAATATGTCAATGTGTTTCCCGAAGCCAAGTATCTAAAACAAAAACACAACCGTGTAACATTTTGTAAGGGCAAGTACAATTTTTAAAATACAACTTGTAACGCTAAAAAATATAACAACAGTTTGTAATTAGTCTTTTTTTTGTAATTTTCTACAAAGAGAAAATTATGTTTCTCTGCCTAAACTTCAATGTTTTTCTGCCTAAACATGTTACAACAAGCTTTTCCTTTTTTGTTTCAGGTGACGCTATCAGGACCAAGTGGGACAACATACGAGACGCATTTCTGCGATCTCTACGAACAAAAAGTGGGCAAGCAGCAAAGAAGAGCTACATGTATGCAGAACATTTGCAGTTCTTACTGAAAGCCGCAAAGAAGGGTATCACCACTAGCAATTTAACGCAGGACAACTCTGAAGATGAAAAAGATGAAATTGAAAACTCTTCACAGGTTCCATCACCAGCTCAGTCCGTATCTGATTTAAATCATAATTTAGATACAACAACAGAAAGCTCCATCCGTTCGACCGAACCAGCCTCAAACACTAGCACACAGAAGAAAAAAAATACAAATAAGAAAAAGAGACAATTAGACCCAGTGGAACAAGAAATTTTATCTGAAATAAAAAAATCAAAGCCTTCCCACAATGAGCATGAATTGATGATGTTGTCCTTCGTTCCATACATTCGCGATATGAATGAAACGGACCTGCATATGAACATTCTAATGTCCATAAAATCAATCAAAGAAAAACGAAGTTCAAATTCGCGTTTTCATGGATCGACTTCCCTTCCATTGACTTCACCTACTACCTCCAGTTGCAATTCTTGCCAAAGTCATGACATGACTTTTCATTTGTAGGACATCCAGCCGCAGGAGCTTACAAACAACAACAAAATACGTCTCAACCTCCATCGGATTCCAATTTGAACGAGTCTACAATGGTTTATTGTCTCCAACCTCTCAAAATTGCTCCGAGCTCAATGGTGACTAACGAAGTTCGCAAAAGTTCCAACATATTCCAAGATTTTCTTGACAATTAGTGTGGAACTGAAGAAGATTTGTGAACATTTTATAAATTTTCCTAATTGTTTTAGCTTCGTAACTAATCTTTTAGCTTTAAAAAATCATTTCAAAACTCTGTTTCCTTTTTTTTTAGACAAAACATTGTCGTTTAATGTATAATAAAAGACATACGTTTTATTTTTGAATTGTTAGTATTATTTATAAAAAATTTACCTTATTGCAACTGATAGCATTTCTTCTGGTGGGATTGCCATTCTGAATCGAGTATCTTCTTTCTTGATAATATCTGACAAGTTAACTAAAATATAATCAAATGTTTCTTTACTCATTCGAAAAAAATTGAAAAACTTGTTATCATCTAAAACCAACTTATCAAATAAGGTGTAGTATGCGCCTTCTACATAGCGAACTTTAATAATCGGGTGAACCCAATACTTTCTATCTACTTTTCGTCTTCTCCGTCTTAAATATAACAAATATAGTAAATACAATCTTCTGTTGAATTCAGCCATTCTACACTCACCACGGCCGATATATATCGAGATCTGTCGTCTTGAGTGTGAAAGTACCTTCCCGATATCGTGTCGGTGTCGGGTCGGTGCCGTGTCGGTAAGTGTGAAAACGCCCATTTACGGAGAAAAAAATTAAATAATTACATAAGACAACTGAGTTGGATGAAAAGCGAGTTGAGCCGATACCTGCCGGTTAGGTTCGGAGGGGCGGCCCGAAGGGCCGCGGTTATAGTTCATTCATTGTTTCATATAATTCTTGCAAAAATTAAGGCGAACCATTTTTCAAATATTTAAGACGCCAAAAAACATTTAATACGTCATACTCGTCATTCGCTGTGCATTTGTGCGCCGTTGCTCAGTTAACATGGCGGCCATTCACTTTACATGCGTGCTTATGGGAGTAATTAATTTTTTTTCTCCGTAAATAGGTTTCTACCGCCGTTTAAAATTATTTTTCTCGTGTTTATATAGTATCGAAGAATAGGAAAAGAAATATTTCACCGCAATTTGAGCATAATCCGGATCGTGCACAATTACCATTTCTACTTACAGACTAAAAGTATATGCGATAGTCACTACATATCAATGCTAATAATCGCATAATCAAAATATCAATATCGAAAATGAGTGTGTGTACGGATATTGGGACAGTACCTATCTACCGATTCTGGTACTGTGTGTTACGGTTCTAACGTTCTAACCTGACCACTGTTCAAGCTCGTTGAGTTGATGTGAATTATGTAAACAGAAATCATTCGAATGAACTGTTGAGAAAATATATTCGTTACGCCTGTTGTAAACAACTGTAAAAATTGGTCGTTTTGTGTGACATGTTTTAAAATTTGAAATAAGTTTGGTTTTAATTACAGTTTATTTTTTATTTATCACACACATTTGTTTTGTCTGATCGTTGTTAATTTTTTTGCTAAGCAAAAGGTATACCAAGCAAAATATAAAGAACAAACTGGTCATACAAGACTGGTGTAGCGTTAATGCAGCACTGAAAATAACATTATGTAGTAGAGTAACCTTGCATTAAACCTAAAGATATAGGTTAAGAGGTGGTAATAATATAAAGTAAAACGCTCCTGATGTTGTTTAATTAATTCTATTGTATGATTTCAGCGAATTCTGTTACCACTCTATTTTATATTCTAGTTTTAATATGATTAATTATTCCTATTTGATTAATCATTATTTATTATCATCATGTTTTTATTTAATAACATGAATGTTTTTTACGTAAGTGTGTAATAGGTATATAAATATGAAAGTTAAAAATTAGTATAAATAAAAATGTAGGCCTAAGTGTACTAATTATGGTATAATATTCAATGGTAAAGTCAAGGAAAACATGAAACTGGATGACAGGTACACTGTGAAAATAAGTGTTTTTGTTTGCATATTATGTGTTTGTATGTACTTTACTATGAAATATAATTTGTTCAGTTTACAATGCTGGTATAATAATGAAATACATTACTTACCTTTACAAAAACGTCTCGATGGTATGACATCCTCTCTTTGGTGTACAGAGGATTTAGATAAACATAAATTGTGTGCAATTAAAAATTTGTGCTATTTACCTAACTCAGAAAATCAATTTTTATTTACAGTTTCAAATGAGACAATAATATCAGGTTTAAAAGAAAAGGAGATGTTAAAAACCTTGACCTTAACATCAGTTTTAGAACATAATGGTTTTCCATTAAAACTTGTAATAATGAACGAAAGTAATTGGGATAATGTGTTGTTGAAAAATGAGGAAATTTTTTTAATTTCTAGATTTAAACCAGATAATATAATGCACGTCATTCATGATGACGTACTTCCTCTGTATGTAACGTACAATAAAATTTGTGAAGGAGATGTTTACAAATGTATATCTAAGTACAGGTTAGCTTTTCTAGATGACGTTTCACCAGGACCTTATTATGAGTGGTATAAATTATTATCAGATAAGGAACCTATATTTCTTAAGAAAGAAAACAATGTGATATGTTTTGAAAAGGTTAGAATTGGATTATCAAAAGAGAGTGTTTGGTTTCAGTATGGATTCAAAACAGTTCATGGGCCAGTAAAACCCATCATTGACAGTGCAATGTTAAGAGGATTTACAGATTTTATTCTAAAGCGTTTGAAAGTTAAACAAAATATAGAGAATATTTACCATAATTTTGGAGTATTTTTCAGCAGGAAATTTAATCGTAAAATAATTAATGAAGAATTTGTTATGGAGGAAACAAAAAATGTGTATGAAGCTACAAATCCTGGTAGAAATTTGAGTATAGTAAACCTTGATATGTCAACAAATGATTCAAAAATTATAATTTCATTATTACAAAAGTCATCAGTTTTAGTTGGAATGCATGGGTCAGCTATGATATTATCAGTTTTTTTACCCCCTGGAGCTATAATTATTGAATTATTTCCTTTTGGTCTTCAACCACAATATGTTTCACCAACAAAAGCTATGTGCAATATTCAGGGTATGAGTTGCCAGTATTTTTCATGGGTTAATTCAAATGAGAATAATTCCATAACACATGAGGATTTTCCATCATTATTAGGTGGAGTTTCTAACGTTCCAAAACAATTACAGGAACACATAAAAACAATAAAGTTGGTTCCTCCAGTTAAATGTTGTCATAACCCTATTTATTTATATAGAATGTATCAAGATACAATAATTGATGAATCTTTTACGGTGGTTTTGAAAGAAGCATTCGGTACACAAAGTTTTTACAAAGATATTAACCGTGTACCATATATAAAAAATTATCAGTTTGATAAACTTTTATTTCCATCAGTGGTTACAAATATAACATGTTCATTTACAAATGAACATTTAATTGTATCATGGAATAAGCCAGTTAATGCAAAGTACTATAATCCTAAATATAAACTTAACATAGTTTTTGAAGAATATAGTTTTATATATTATACTAACACATCATATATAGTTGTAAAAATTAGTAAAAAACATGTAGACAAAGTGCAGATATGGATAAACTGCATAACAGATAGCAATGAAGGTATCGATACATATGCAGAATGTTAACTTTTAGATAGTACAGCATTGCTTTGTGTAATTTTTGTGACAGCATAGTGTGTAAATACAGGTATATAGTACACAGACTCGTTTTACATTAGTATAGTGAAAGAAATACTCCACACATTTTGTTTTGTAGTCTGTTGTGTATCTTGACAGTTTGGAAGTTGAAAGCATACACTTAACGTTTATTATAAGTGAACATATGTACTTACTGATACGCATTGTTGCATAATAAAGCTAAGTTTTTATGTTCTATTTAAATTACTTCAATCGATTCGTAATATATACTGTATTATATATAATTTGTAAGAGACTTGACCAATGTCTAATAAAATCCTGCAAGTTTTTAGTGTTATACCCTTAATTATTATGAAACATTGTTGTTGAAAGATTAATTCATTTAAATTTGTTCTTACATGCTCTATAGAATCCTAAATGCAAATAAGAGATCAGTTACATAAATATTAATACTCTTTTAACATACACAGTGTAACCTAATGAACTACGGACAGAGTATTATTTTATTCAGCCCATTAGCAGTGACTTACAGTGTTTATATAGTTAAGACCCATTTTTTAAAGCAGCACATTATAATTGTTAATAAGCAGTAGTCAGCAATATAATAAAGGATCATATCAGCAGGTTTACATAATTCTAAAATGTCAGTTGCTTCAATGTTGTTACAAGGATCGATTGAGTGGTGACCTTAAAACAGTGGAATGCATTATTTAATGCCAGATAAATCAATACCAAACACTTGTTATTAACACTTTTATGAAACAATGGCACTCATACTACAGTAGTTCTCCAAATTATGTACTTGTTTAATATAAAATATGTATAAGAAATAATAAAAATCGCCAAGTTAAATATCATTCAATAATCCGCACAATAAAACTGTTTTCTCTCACAAAAGTGTTGTGCCATGTATCACTAAATATAATTACTCCATACCACTAAATGCCATGTAAACTAAATATTCACCATACCACCTGTACAGAATCACTGAAGTTCACTGTTGTTTTGTGCATGTAGTAATTCACTGTACTACATCTGATGAATTTTGCTTTTCATAGACAGCCAAGGTACTTATGGCATAATATTATCCAGCACCTTCCAGGTGTTACACAATTAATGAGGGTTAAAGGAATATGCATTTGTTTTGCTAATTCTCATTTATGTTGCATCAGTAACACTATTTAAAAGTGTGGAGGGAAGTACATATTATAGTAGTGGAGGGTAAGTTACATTTTATTCAGGTATTCACAGCTTTTCAAGAGTCGATTTAATTTTTTTGTTTTTGGTAATTTCTACTTTAACAACTTTTGTAATTTGAAGTACAAATTTTGTGACTTAGAGCATAAGTAGGATCACTGTGCTATGTTAATATAAATCAAGATATTTCAACAAAAAAGTATAAAATGACACATGACTTAATTGCGATTACAAAGGTAAAAGACTACATAGAGGGTCCTAATACTCACCATTTAGCTTAAGTTACCAGCAGCCAGTAGTATTAGAAAAAGAAGTAATATCAAGTACAACCAGGAAAGAGTGTTGTTTATCATCATAAGACAGTTAAGAAGGAGATTCATTCATGGATAATGTGTTACTCTAGTGTAAACATGAAAACTTTCCCATAATTCTTATAATTAACAAGAATTCTTATATTTCTCATAATTAACGAGATGAACAGCAAATAATAAAACAGGTCTTGTTGAACTTGAAGCAAGTGATGTTGCTACAGAGGAATATGATGACCTCAGTTATGCTACAGATTGGAGATTTTGTGGTAGCTACTGTCACAAAGCAGGGAGAGGTTGTGGTTAAGGACGTGACTAAAAAACAATTTTGATACTGTCAGAATGCATGTGTTGATAAGAGAGTGTTCTGGATATACTATTTACAGATTACTACAAATCAATTTATTCTCATAATCACTCGTTAGTTTGACATAATCACAACTTTTGCAATAGTTATGTTAATTTTTTGTTTGTTTTCTTTCAGTATACTTCCATTACTGAGGAAGGAAATTATTGGTTTAATAATTTAAATCAACGAATCAATATCTTCTTGTACCTTCACACTAGCACGTGCCCTAATTTCACTCCATTTTTAACACTTTAATTTTGCAGATCTTTCTATCTCATTGACTTGCAGATAACAACAGGGCACATAGCTCACTCAAGCAAGCCTTACAGAAAAATGGGCATACTGCCAGACAAATCAGCTCAGAACTCAACCACAGAACATGTGCCATAGAAAGATGACACAATTAGATTGGTTTACTGCCCGATGGGTCAAATTTGGCACATATAACAAAATATTTATTCTCATCATGAAAGAATACTTTGTTCCTTTTGAAGCCCTTTGTTCTATATCTGGCACACTTTTCAGTAAGTGCTGCTTTCTAGTGGCCATCTTGAAGACTGTGTGCTGTTCATAACCTCATACTTCTTCATCACTGTTCTTATGACATAAGGTAAATATCATAAAATAAAAATAGCAGTTATTTGCACTGGTATATTTAGAACAGATTTTGATAAATATAATTTGATTAGAAGATTAGAATCGTGTTTTTATCTGTTTGTGCCAAATTTGATCTACTGGCCCATAACAGTTGTATTCTGTTATTTCATTTTGGGTAAAATATGGCACATTGAGAAACAGTGGAAAAATCAAAACACTTTTGAGTTTGTATATTTTTAAAATTTTTTATGTACTGTTTGCTAAAAGTGAACCGTCAAATAAATGTAATACCACTGTATGACAGTGACAACAGCCTGAGAGATGACAGTGACTATGATCCTGACTACACTCCAGAGAATGAAGGGCAGAAACGTTTCATTTTTTATTGGAAGGGAACGTTTGAAGGACTGAATATTTTGAAAGAACTGGTCTATAAACTACTGTGTAAACACATTCTCTATACTCAAGAAGGGAACACAAATAGAAACGCCAGGACTTTCAGGATGTTCTTGTGGGTGCATGTTCATGTGTTGAACATATCTCTAATACATTTGTATACTCAACCAAGCGGTGGGATTTGAACTTATTTGAGTTACATTCAAGCACTACATCACATAAAGATTGAAGTTGTAGAGAGGAGAGAGTATCGTAGGATGAAATAATTAAAATGAATTTAAAAACACTAAAATTGTGTTCTATTTAAAAAACAAATCTGAAAATTAAAAAAAAATGTATGCCCCTTCTTGAAAGTGTGCATGTATTATAATCACAGTATGTAATGCTCAACATTTAAATAACTTACACTTATATAAACCTCATCGTCATCATATATATTATTTCTGTCGTCAACATCCCTTTTTCTCAACTAATACAAAGCCTACAGCGATGAATAAGGTGCCAGTGGATAGAATTTTTTACCGACTTCTGACATAGCATACTCAGTTTACGTTAAAACACATTGTTTGTTTAAAATTTAAGTTAAAAGAAAAAGTTAAGTTAAACAACACGGCTACCATTGCGAAGACTTCGGGTTGCTGAAACCCACAGATTGCAATTTTCACGATGACGGCAACAGATACAACACCAAAGAAGAAAATCAAACGGGAATGGAAGCTTATGCCAAACTGAACAACTAACAGCAACAAATCACAGAGGACATTTTGCAAGCAGTCAGAAGTGGCACACAGCGATTAATGTTCATCGATGGACCAGGTGGAACCGGCAAAACGTTCCTTTACAGAACGTTATGCCACATTTTACGAGGAGAAGACAAGGTTGTCTTACCTGTTGCTTGGACAGGAATAGTGGCCAATTTATTGCCGGGTGGCAGAACTTCTCACTCCCTATTCAAATTACCTGTACCTATCCTTGACACTTCAGTATCATCTATCAGGCCATATTCAAAACAAGCCGGCCTACTTCGAAGAGCATCATTGATAATTTGGGATGAAGTTTCAATGGTTCCCAAACACGCCCTAGGAATTGTTGATCGACTCCTACGATATATTTCCAACGTAAACACACTTTGGAGGAAAAACAATAGTTTTCATGGCGACTTCAGGCAGATACTTCCTGCTGTCAGGCACGGAAACAGAACGACCATAATAGAAGAAAACGTACAACAATCACCACTGTGGCGAACAATACAGAAACAAAAACTGATGCAAAATATGAGAACAGACGATCCATAATTCAGCAATCGGCTGCTGCAGTTAAGAAATAGAGAGCTCAAAGTGAAACACAATGTTTCACCAAACACAGTGAAGATTCCAAAGACATTCTACTGCGACAAAAACGAGATAATTGCAAAAGTGTTCCCAACTGGCAGCATTAATGCCAACGACTTTATCAGCACAGCCATATTATGCCCAAAAAATGAAGACTACAAAAATCAACGAACACATTGTGCAAAACATTGTAGAAGGAGATTGCAAAGTTTACTACAGTTGTGATTCCGTACAATCCGACAAGGGGACTGACAACCAATTGTATCCTCTAGAATTCTTAAATAGTTTAAACCCATCAGGCTTGCCAACACATAAATTAATTTTGAAGAAACACTATTGTCATGTTGATCAGAAATTTAAATGCTAAACGGGGATTAATCAATGGGGCAAGAATGGTCGTCATGCACCTCCATGAAAACACAGTCACTGCTCGGTTAATTGACTCTGGAAAAACTGTTGTCATACCACGAATTAACCTCACCCCATCCGACCCAACCATGCCTTTCCAAATGACCAGAAGACAGTTCCCACTGAAAGTTGAAAGTTGCCTTTGCAATGACTATCAATAAGTCTCAGGGACAAACGCTTCAAAGAGCTGGATTATACTTGCCAAATGCTGTATTTACTCATGGACAACTCTATGTAGCCTTTTCTAGAGTCACTAAATCTAACAATATTTTTGTATCAATTACTGAAAATGACAAACAAAAAATTCAAGATGATTGCATTCTGACATCAAATATTGTATACAAAGAGGTATTGTAAATTGTAAATACGTTCACATGAATAAACTCTTTGCTATTTTGTGTATACACTTCTCTGAGTATTTAATTTCAACAACCCAACAGAAGACTAAATCATTTGGGGGGGGGGGAAGGTTCAATGTGCAAAAGTTTCACACGGGTTTACTGGTACTGATATATTGTACCATACAAAAAAATTTATTTTAAAATTGGATGCCTGACAGACATTAAGGCATTCTGACAAAAGTCGGTTAATAAATGTTTTCCAAAGAACATCATTATAACAGTAATAATGTGCACCCAAAAAATCTGAAAGCTTAGCATGTCAATTATATACTTCTTACAGATTCTTTCTTATTGTCTGTTTTAAAAAAAAGTTAATTCGTCATCTGATGGTATAGGTCCTTGTAATGACTGTGTATGTGTGCGAATGGTCCAGCATCATTGGAGGTCTCGAAAACAAGTGCTACTTGCAATACACACAATGTTCACTTGGCGACAATCTGATGGCAAAAAGAGAATGTGGTTCACCAAACTTGGGGTTATGTAGTCCTGGGATTTCAAACCTGTCGAAGATTGATTAAACACTCCTGGCCTGCTCAACAATTATTCTGGCAGATTTGGCATCACTTTCACAACATAAAAAATTATTTGCCTATATTGTTTGTAGAACGCTCTTGGCAAATATAATAATTGTTCTTAATTCACATGTTTCAGTTAATGGGAGTACTACCATAAGTCCATACAACCCAATGATATAATTCCTGTCTGTACTGGCAACACACACACACACACACCAGAAACTTATAGTGTACTCAGAGATCTCACCCCTCTTGACTTCATCTCACTTGATCCAACTGTCTGGGATTGTTAGTTTTGAAACTACACAAGAGTGTTCAATAAGTTTTTCTTAATTATGTTTGTTATACTTTACATATGCATCGTAGTACATTATTGGGGTACAATTTTTACCATTGCACTATTTCTCATAAGCTAAAACTCACATCAGCTATTGTGCCTTATAACAACAGCCTAAAACTCTACAAGTATCACTCTTAGTAAGGATGAAAATGTTTGACTTTCATGTATATCTGCTAACAATTGGCCGTTTCCCATGACACATCAAACAGCTGTGCATGAGGAGTGTGTGTAAGAAATACAAGATTACTGCTTCATAGTTTCTTCAGAAAGATGCCTCCTACATAAGAAATGAATTTGATGAGTATCAAGTTGGCATTTTATTTGTTCATTACTAAAAGTGATTTTAATTGCTTTCAACTAAAATTTGAAGACACAACCTTTCAGAAGCTGGTTGGTTTGCTAAATTAATGTCCATATGCCTCAGAGACACAAAGAAAAAATTACTTTGATAATAAAATTTCTTTTGTCTTCTCCAGATTTTAGTACAAGGTATGCGTGTGCGATGTGAAATCCTTCGGGTGCTGAATTGAGGACTACGCTGTATCATTAAAATATTTTTTTGTTCAGCTACAGGGTGTTCAATAGAACAAGCAGATGATGGAAACAGCCTGTTAGTTCATAAATTATGAAATACCAGGGGAAATCTTTTGTAATGAGGTACTCTTCTGGTTGGCAGTCGTAGATATTCACTTTTTGCAGCTTGGGAATTCCTTTGCAAAAAAAATATCGGTATGGAGAACCATACATGACTTCCATGTTCTAAGATTTATATTTAAAATCATTTTTGAAATGAAATATTTCCATAGAAACTACTTCTTTCTTCAGCCTTAACCACAGTACTGTGGTCACTAATGTATACCACCTCACGTTATCGCACTCGATTTTCACTGATGATGGCACTGCCGAAACGTCTGGTTTTGCAGAAAATATTGGACTACAGCCAAACAGCCTGGGAAGGAATTTTATCAAGAAACTACTTCTTTGTTGCCGATAATGTAGTACACATATAAAAAATTATCCCCTCCCCCTTCAACTATAATTTTTATTAATATAGAATATAGAACTTTCACTTGTGAAACTTACTTGTTCTTTCTTCCCGTACGCGTTTTAGCGTGATGTGCGCCTTTGTCAGGAGTCTGTCTCAAACTGCTGATGAAGGCGCACATCACGCCAAAACGCGTATGGGAAGAAAAAACAAGTAAGTTTCACAAGTGAAAGTTCTATGTTAATTTAGTACTGTGAAAGAGGAAGATGAACAATCAAAACAACTATAATTTTTATTTATAGAAAATTACCACCACCAACTAGCCTAGTGTTCAACTAGCCTATTCATTTATAGATATTTCATCTACGTTTCTACAGTGGATCTTATCAGGATACTTTATTTAACAAAATTAAGTACTTTACTCTTGTTAAAACATAAACATTGCCAGTAAACTACCCTTTCCCTCTAACCAATCTTCACCAAAATCAATAGGCCTTGAGCCCTCTACAATTCAGGCATATATGCAAAAAATTATTTGATTCTGTTTGAATGTGCGGAAGTTATCGTTCGTCACAGAAAAAATTACCCTTGTTAAAACAAAACGTTGCAGGTAAACTACCCCCTTCTCTTAACCGATCTTCACCAAAAACAATAGGCCTTGAGTCCTCTCCAATTCAGGGATGTATACAAAAAATTATTTGATTCTGTTCGAATTTGCGGCTGTTATCGTTTGCCATAGAAAAAATTCTACACACGGACACTTTTTGAAAAATGACTTTTCTTCATGTTTTGAGGGTAGTACAATCAGAATCAGCAGTTGTCTCTAACACGATTTTTTTCGCCCTGACCATACTTCCATTTCCTTATGGAACATGGAAGTAAAATATCGGTACGGAGATCCATACATGACTTCCATGTTCTAAGATTTATATTTAAAATCATATTCGAAATGAAATATTTCCATATAAACTACTGCTTTCTATTGCTTCAGCCTTAACCACAGTACTGTGGTCACTAACGTATACCACCTCACGTTTTCGCACTTGATTTTCACTGATGATGGCAGTCGATGGTATTGCCGAAACGTCTGGTTTTGCAGAAAACACTGGACTATGGCTAAACAGCCCGGGAAGGAATTTTAACAAAAAACTACTTCTTTGCTGCCGATAACGTAGTACACATAAAAAATTCTCCCCTCCCTCTTCAACTATAATTTTCATTAATAGAAAATTACCCCCACCCCGTTCAACTAGCCTCTTCATTTATAGATATTTCATCTACGTTTCTACAGTGGATTATTATGATCTTTTTATCAGGATACTTTGTTTATCAAAATTAAGTACTTTACTCTTGTTAAAACATAAAACGTTGCAGGTAAACTACCCCTTTCCCTTAACCGATCTTCAATAAAATCAACAAACCTTGAGTTCCGTATAATTCAAGACGGTATGCAAAAACGTAGTTGATTCTGTTTGAATTTGCGGCAGTTATCGTTCGTAATAGAAAAAATTACCCTTGTTAAAACATAAAATGTTGCTCGTAAACTACCCCTTCCCCTTAACAGATCTTCACCAAAAACAATAGGTCTTGAGAACTCTGCAATTCAGAGTTGCATGCAAAAAATTATTTGATTATGTTTGAATTTGCGGCTGTTATCGTTTGCCATAGAAAGTACCCTAGTTAAAACATAAAACGTTGCTGGTAAACTACCCCTTTCCCTTAACCGATCTTCACCAAAAACTATAGGTCTTGAGAACACTACAATTCAGGGCTGTATGCAAAAAATTATTTGATTCTGTTTGAATTTGGGGCTGTTATCGTTTGCCATAGAAAATACCCATGTTAAAACATAAAACGTTGCTAGTAAACTACCCTTTTCCCTTAACCGATCTTCACCTAAACCAACAGTTCTTGAGAACTCTTCAATTCAGGGCTGTATCCAAAACATTATTAGATTCTGTTTGAATTTGCGGCTGTTATCGTTTGCCATAGAAAAAAATTACTCTTGATAAGAAAAACGTTGCAGGTAAACTACCGCTTCCCATTAACCGATCTTCACCAAAAACAATAGGTCTTGAGTACTCTACAAATCAGGACTGTGAGCAAACAATTATTTGAATTTGCGGCTCTTATTGTTTGCCATAGAAAATACCCTAGTTAAAACATAAAACGTTGCTGGTAAACTACCCCTTTCCCTTAACCGATCTTCACCAAAAACAATAGTTCTTGAGAACTCTATAATTTAGGGCTGTATGCAAAACATTATTTGATTCTGTTTGAATTTGCGGCTGTTATCGTTTGCCATAGAAAAAAAAATTACCCATGATAAAAAAAAACCGTTGCAGGTAAACTCTACCCCTTTCCCTCAACCGATCTTCACCAAAAACAATAGGTCGTGAGTACTCTACAAATCAGGGCTGTACGCAAAAAATTATTTGATTCTGTTTGAATTTGCGGCTGTTATCATTTGCCATAGAAAAAAAATCTACAGACACTTTTCGAAAAATGATTTTTTTTCATGTTTTGAGTGTAGTACAATCAGAATCTGCAATAATCTCGAACACGATTTTTTTTGCCATCACCATACTTCCATTTCCTTAAGGAACATGGAAGTAAAAAATTAAATAAATACATTCCCAGCTCACTGGTTAATTATGATAAATAATAAAGCTACTGTATTATAAAATAACATCTCTGTCCTGATTAGACTTCAATTTTGAGTCTGAACAGTACGTTTTTTATAAACTTTATTGAAACATTTTAGTTAATGTTGTTAAAATTATTTTTTGTTTTAAAAATATTCTGTAAATATTAACTGAAATTAATATTTTTGTATTATTAACAAATAAATAGTTTTCAGTACATTACCAGAAGAAATTTCATACATTTTGTTTTGTTTAATCTATTTTTTGTTTTGTTTCATCTTTCAATAAAAATGTTTTTTATAACATTCATTTCTTTTTGTATACTTTACTTACACAAAATTTATTATAATTAAATTCTTTATACATTGTATTACAAATTTACATTAAACCTAAAAAATGTGTTACTGACACCAATTTTTTTGAGATTTATAAAATTTTTCTAAAAAACTACCTGAGATACAGTTCTGGAACCCTCTTTTCTTCAGTTTTTTAGATCAGAAACCATTACAATCAACATCAAAGTTGCAAAAATTTCAGTAGCACTTCACTTTAGCCGTGGATCAGAAATCATGATGAAATTGTTTGCAAGCCGTAACTTCAAAATGAAGAGTTTTTGAATGATGTTTACATGAAATTTCTTCATTATTCCAGCATGTACGAGTAGAATGCATTTCTGAAGTATGGCCCACTCCTCATGGGGCACCCTTATTATCTGTGTAACCACATGCAAGTCGACAATACCAGAGTTCTAGAAGGCAGTATTTTAAAGTATGGGAGAAACTCCCATCTGTTTGTGAAAAAGTTTTCTCATGAACACACTAAATGCAGAAGACAAAATAATAAGGAATATTGTCACAAAACAGCTGATGGGATTGTCGAAGATCATATGGACGGCAAACACAACAAACAACCTACCCTAGACCCCAGTTAAGAAAGCCATTCATAAACATATTGTAACTCAACAAAATGTTACATAACCTAGACGTGTACCAAAAGAATAAATAAGGACACGGAAATAATATAAGTGACCAACGAAGAAGAAAGAAGAAGAAGAAGGACCACAAGAAGCAGTAAGGAATACACTGCATGACACTACAACAAATACTATGACTGTCTCTAACTAATGGACAAGCCAAGTTCACTATAAGCTGTCAAACAAGCCAGTCAATGACATAAATGTAAAGTCACATGTTTATAAAATTAATTAAAGAATGACAAGAATAATATAATATCAGCAACAGTATTTGGCTGAAAATAAATGAACCATGACCAGTAAATAACAATGCCTATGACTAAGACTAGCTATGGCCACAATGTAAAGTTAAAACTAGCATTGCAAACCCCGAATGTAGTATTAAGAAGTGAGAATACTTGTAAGAGGAAACCTTATATGAATAAGTAACTTCCTCAATATACCAAATGTAACTAATGACCATTATTGAGGCATAAACCGATGCTAAAGGTATGCCTAGGCTACGCCTAAACAAACGTTTGTCAGTGAATTAATAAGTAGAAAGGACTACTAGTGTACATAAAATCTACTGAACAATCTATACAACCAAATGTAATAGTGAATATCACCACTCAATTATTAATGAGTAACATTAAGTTGAGTAGGATAAACAAAATGTAATTAGAAAGTAAGGATTCTTCATAGTAATGTATCACCATAGTTAAGATAAGATTTAATAATTGTATTCAATAAATAGATATTAAGTATAACGACGAATGTGTTAGTGTTCCGACAAAGACGTTTAAAAGAAAACGCGATGTGAAACACTAAATATAACTAGATAGGTAATAATCGTGTTTGGCTTCGCTAGCAGAAGACAGTGCGAAACCATGTTTCTGAACATTATTTATTAGCAATGTCAGAGAAAGTGCGATTAAAACCAGTGTTAAGTCATATCAAATTAAAGCTCATGAACTATTCTTTAATTTGATAGTAATAGACCCGCGATCGCAACTATAATAAAGATGTAGTATGCGGTAGCATCATTTGTTATTATAAAGTGAGAAATTGGTTGGTTAAGACTAACAACAACGAAAGTTGTCAAAGACGTTTGTCAAACGACGGTTGGAAAACAATGCGTCATTTTTGTAACGGCTGTCGGAGCCAATCAAAAATTAGCTTATTAAACGAATTCATCACCTAAGCCCCGTGAAGTGAGGGGGTATATAATCAAAAACCAAGCGAAATCATTACACTTTTGACAATCATCTCGAGCGAGAAGGTGTCGCTCGTCACCTCAAAATTTTTAATAACTTTAGAGTATAATGTAAACAGTGAATCCATTTAACCGATTCTTCAAGACAGATAACTACACAACAATTTATCAACAGGAAGTGCATCGATGTGAAGTAATTATTTTTATTTTGTGCGCGATAGTTAGAACGAGAGAAAGATTATTAACCAGTATTTAACTTAGTCCGAATTTAGTTAGAAGAGGACTATTATTCTCCGTTCTTAGTTCATGTGCAGTGTAATTAACCAGGGTCACTATAATCCGACCACTGGAGTGTTTAAAATAAATTTTAATCTATAAGATTAAAATACAAAAGGTAACATTGTGACAATTCATTTTATTCATCTGTGTGCACTTGTATTTCTTCAACACAAAATTGTACTGACGCAAAAACATCAAAACTTTCTATCTGTTACACTGTGATCAAATTTATTTAGTGGATTTGTTAATCCCACGTAAGATTTGTATTAGTCTTAAGTGATAAAATATTTGTTAATAATTAAGTCAGCGTGATCAACGCTAACCTAGCAATAGGTACGAATTTTAAAAAAGAGGCCGAATTAGTAAATATTGTCATTAACGTCTGTATAGGCATAAAGTAGTTCTTTCTTGTATTTAAAAGAGCTTACGCCCGAGATATAAAATAATATTTAATTAAAGGTTAATCTGGTGATAACCATAAGAGTTGATTTGTTCTATCTGAGCTAGTTCGTAGGGTAAAAGAACGAAGTAATTGCAATTTTATATTAATGTATCTATTATACTTGTAATTGTTTGAATTTATTCTCAAGGGTAAGAATAAAACCCGTTTGTTATCAGCATAAACCTTGACTCTATTTATTTCAAAGAGTGAACTAATAATTAACTTTGAACACAAAAATAACTCTGAAGAGAGGTTGTATTTTGTTAGATTTGAATTGCCATAAGTGCAATAAGCATTAATACAAATTTTAAAGAAAAATTATCAAATATTTAATCTCATTAATTGGTTTTTCATGGGATTTTCCCAAAATAAACCCGTGTGGCGCCCTTATCAACCAAGGAGTGATCTAACCTTGTCAATAAAGCAAGCTGGTATTGAATACCTTTTTGGCAGCTTATTAATTATTATAAGTGAACTTCAGAACTTCTAGTATCACGATCCGGTACGTGAAAGTATATTATTATAAATTTTTGTTGTCCAGACGAGACTTAACATTACGTACTTTGACGACAATTAACTAAGAAGAGGAGTTTCGCTGCCAGATCGACGCTACGGCTACCTTCATCAGTCGACCAGCGATTAACGCTTTATTCACTAAATTGATCAACCATTACTAATCAAACAGTATTTATTAATTATTACTGCAATTATTTTAGAAAAGAGTTCATTGTTTTAAATATTAATAATTATAATCGATTCATAACTTAAATTAATTAAAATCAAAACACATTTAAATTTTTCAACACGGAATAATCCAGGTACGTTACAATATTCTATATCACAAATTGTCTCATTAGCTGCACAGGGATTATGTACAGGGCTGCCAGAAATAACGATCAAGGTAAGGAAATTACTCAGCTTACTGAAACACTTTCTGACTGAATTCAATATTAGTTTTTTATCCCTTAAAAAGGCCAATGCTCATTCTGTGAGAAGTGGAAAAATATTAAAAAATCCAGATTAAAAAATATCACTGCAAGGAAACTAAATTAAGCAGTGAAGAATAAACCAAAGATGAATCACCTGCTACGGAAAGAGGTGTGTCACAACTTGTATGATTCACAAGTGGGCAGACATCAGTTTTTAATTTTACAGTTTACGATATCAGGAGACATTCTTGACATTTCTGTTTTTGCCATGAGAGTGGTGGCAAAGAGACAAGAATGAAATCTGTTCATGATTTTTCTTTCAGTTTTTGCAAAATGAATATAAATGAGAGGTGGGTCTTCTACAAATGAAAATTGTGGAAGACAACAGAAAATGCACTATTGCTTTATACATGTATGGACCGTTGCTTATAATATTTCAAGCATAAATTTATGACATTACACATGCATTTTTAGTTACTGGTTACACTTAGATGAAGGGGACCACTTACCTCAATATCATTAATATAAAAGTAAAGGGAGACTCTAAGTGGCAACCACAATACAAATGGTTAAAAAGAAAGGAGATTGATTAAAAAGAAAGAAATGATTTAAAGTGACAGAAATGGATACACCAGACTTCACATGGATTTCAATTAAACATTTTATGGAATAAACTTTCCAATAAATGAAAATTATGAGGTTTCTTGTCTGGAGCTATCAGAAATCAGAGTATAGAAAGAAAAGCCTTTTCTACTTGAAACTTCTAGAGGGACTTCTAAAACATTGTACACGACAAACTACAAGAAGCATATCTTCATTACCAACATTGAATTGTGCATATTCCTCACCACCAGGAATAACTGATGTGAAGAAATGGAATCTGATATCTCCCTGTGAAAATGGAATTATAAATGGGAATCATCACTTATTCTATAAAAATCTTGCTGTTATGGCATCAAATAAAAAAATGTGAGGTAGATTTGTATGAAGAAGACCTGCAAGGTTTTCAACAATATATAAGGTTTTAAATAATACTCTTATTACAGTTATTAAAAAGGAACTATTTTTTACACTCTATCGTTTTTATTATTTTGACAAATAAGAAAATTATGAATAAAACAAATAACATGTACACAATACTTTGATAGCATTTACAGTCATATGCATTAAAAACGTCTTACTAAGTTGTTGTAGACAATCATGTGTCTTTTACAACTTGTGGTCTCTACCTTTCAATGTGGAGTAAGTTTGTTTTGCATAATGTGTTCATGAATTAAAATTTGGATTGCAGAATCTATCTGCTTGAGTATTTATACCTGTTTAAGTGTGTATGAGTGAGAATATGTATTTATACCAAATAAAAATTATCTTGTTGTTGCATCCTCTTCGTTCACTTATTAATTTAAT
The DNA here is from genome assembly GCA_034769895.1 of Magicicada septendecula. Taxonomy (NCBI): domain Eukaryota; kingdom Metazoa; phylum Arthropoda; class Insecta; order Hemiptera; family Cicadidae; genus Magicicada; species Magicicada septendecula. The sequence continues at coordinate 1,246,625,938 of CM068367.1, forward strand.
AATATATATAATACTTTCACTTATGAACTTACTGTTGTCACTTCCCAAACGTTTCAAGATGTTGTTTCTCTTCTTCAGTGGAAGTACCAACTGTCGACTACAGAACCCACCACACACAGTGGGTACAGTGGGTGTTCTGTAATCGACAGTTAGTACTCAACCCACTGAAGAAAAGGAACAACATCTTGAAACGTTTGGGAAGTGACAACAGTAAGTTCATAAGTGAAAGTATTATATATATTATTATACCAAATAGTTTGTACTTACAAGTACTTTCTAAACATTGAGCACATTCCTTGTTTACTTTCATTTACATGTAACCAATATTGCTGAAAGTTCTTATCTTCTTGTGATCAATCTGCATAAAGAGAGTGTGTTTTGGCTTTGTTCAGACCTAAAATGTGTTCAAACCATGATTCGCCTGTGACGTCGACTGCATATCGCCCGCGCCCCCTCCAATCAAGCAGGCAGCTCAAGGAGCTCCAAGAGGAAAGAGCCTATTCTGCGCTGTGTTACGCAAATTTACTTTATGGCCGTCAATATGTTAACGATTTAATCAATTCAATTTCAATTAGCCTAAATTAATAGATATGCAGTCGTACGGGCACGCGCAGAATCGCATAAGTATAATTTAATCTGTTCTTTATAATAAACCGTTTTACACAGTCCACTTTTATCGTTTTATATTTTGTTAAACCCAGCATATGGTTTAAAGTGTGAACAGCCGTTAACCCCAAGCTACGCGAGGGGACAGCAGGTTCAACCGCAACATATGGTCCACCAGGGCCGGATTTACGGTAATTTCGATCTCAAGGTGCGTAGAAAACTTACGAGCAGTTCAGAGTGACGGACTTTAAGCGTCGTAAGTGAGTTATTGCGTACTCGTTTTCGGATATTAGTGCGGCATAGTTGTATGCGTCCGAATATTATTCGGACATTGAAACTGTTATGCATAAGTTCCGCAAGATCATTTAGCTTGTAAATCAAATACGTAAATATGCTGTTCGCAAGTGTCTACCGGACAATCTATTACATGCAGCACAGACAGAATTTGACAGGTACGACCAATATAATATATTCGTACTCTGCGGGTACGACACACCTACGCAGAGGCAGAGAGACGCATCTTTATCTCACCGCATTGCAGAAATCCGACGTCACGAGCTGCCGCTATCTCAAGAGATAACGACCCGTTCTACTCATCGATGTATAATAACACTGGATAGCGCGCTAGGTGGGAGTAAAAGCGCAAAAAACGGTCCGCTGGGTAAGCAGCAGCCCCCCACCACAATAAGGCAAGAAGCCGTCACTAAGCACAAGTTTACACATTGTATGCAGCCGTGCTTCCGTGTTTTGTTAACTACATACTTAATTCAGTTCGGAAATTTTTCCGTGTTTATTAGCGAAACTGTTATGTAATTTTTATTATTTATTTGTATGTAATTTTGATTGTTGTGATTATTAGTTTTGCATAATGGTAACTTCCTGTGCTGCTTACAACTGCACTAACAGATACAAGAAGAAAATTTGATTGTTTTGATTATTAGTTTTGCATAATGGTAACTTCCTGTGCTGCTTACAACTGCACTAACAGATACAAGAAGAACAGTGGAATATCATTTTATAGGTAAGTACTGTATTTCGTTTAATTCCTTTATAACTTTTATTAGACTAATATAAAACATTCATTTTTTTAAATCTCTACAAATTAATTACTGATTAAATTAATTATAAATTATTTTTTTTAACGTTGTATTCTTTTTCATATAAACTGTGAATTGTCTATTACAGTGTATTGTCTGATAGCATTATTATATTATCAACATACCATAATATAAGAAATGCAAATGTCTAAGAAAAAACTGTGGTTTTTCATTATTTTACGTAAAGTACAGTATTAAAAATAAGGAAGACCGTACTATAATAACATTATTTCTTCCAGATTTCCACAAGATCAATAGCTACGAAAGAAGTGGATTATAGCTACAAAAAGAAAAAATTTTGTTCCTTCAAAACATACGTCACTTTGTAGCAAACATTTTGCTAAAGACCAGTATCAGTTCAGACCCAACTGTAATTACGAACTGTTGAAAAGCTATGCTGTGCCAACGCTCTTTGACTTCCCCGTGCATCTTTCAAATCCTCTGACAAAAAAAAAAGAAGGACCATTATTAAAGAACCATTATGTTGTTATTGCCAATGAATAAACAGCATAAAATTAAGTCCTGATTTTTATTTTTCAGTTGTGTGTATCGCCTACTGATAAATTCCTCCGCCGGAAGGTGAAAATACTGCAACAGCGTTTACACAGAAGGGATGCTAAAATTAAATCCATGAAAGATATTATTTTAGTTTTAAAGAAAAAATTAAATTCTGAAAGGTTACTAGAAATTTTAGAAGATAATTTTTCTGGTTTTCCGATAAAAATTATTATTAATAACTTTAGCAATAATAATAGAAGTAAGTTTAAGAGGTTTTATTCAGACAAAATGAAGGAGTTTGCTTTAACCGTTTATTTCTACAGTCCCAAAGCTTATAAGTATTGAGAAATCTAAACTTTCAGTTACCTAACCCATCAACTTTAAGGAGGTGGCTTTCTAATTTTAATTGCTCACCCGGTTTTTTAGAAGATATTTTTATATATTTAAAAGAAAACGTTCAAAGCAACCCACATTTACAACACGTTAACTTGGTTTTTGATGCTATGAGCATAAGGAAACAAGTAATCTACGATCCACGAGAGGGGAAGAATTTTGGGTACAGTATGTGAATTTGGGTAATGATATAAAAGTAAATGAACACGAAACATTAGCTATTGAAGCACTAGTCTTTCAGATAGTTGCACTACGAAAAAATTCAAATGTGCCGTTGGTTATTTTTTTATTGATAAGATTAGTTCAGAAATTTTGTCCAAACTAATAAAAATGTGCATTATTAAATTATACAAATCAGGTATCCATGTACATAATGTAACATTTGATGGTACTAGTACAAATATAAACGCTGTTACGAAACTTGGTTGCGAATTGCCAGAAAAGCCTTTTTTCAATGTGAAAATAAACAAAGAAAATGTAACAGTTTGTGTAATGCTAGATGGTAGCCATATGATTAAATTGGCTCGCAACACATTAGCAGATAAAGGTACTTTACTATCTACAGATGGTGTGATAGATTTTAAATATATTCAACGGCTAAACACTTTACAAAAAGAACAAGGATTAAAGTTTCCCAATAGCCTTTCAGACATACACATACATTATGGCAACAGAAAAATTAACATGAAAATTGCGGCCCAAACCTTAAGTGCCAGCGTAGCAGACGCCATCGAATTTTTGATGTATAAACAACATCCTGATTTTGTTGGTGCTAAACCAACAGTGGAATATATTAGAGTTATAGACAGGCTATTCGATTATTTTAATAGCAGGGACCCATTTGGGCAGCACTTCAAACAACCAATAAAGAAGAAGAATTTAGAAAATGACAATAAAATGTTAGATAATTTTTTGGCATATTTAACGACGTTAAAAATTGAAAATATTCAGGTTCTGCGGCATCCTAGGAAAACATTTGCACTTGGATTTATTACGAATATAAACGCAATAAAGATTCTGTTAAACAGATTATTAAATAGTTTACAATTCAAGTGTATTTTGACTTATAAGTTTTCTCAAGATCAATTGGAACTGTTATTTTCCTGTGTAAGATCTCGAGGGGAACATAATAACAATCCTAATGTCAAGCAGTTCCAATGGGCCTTGAGGAAACTTATGTTCAGGAACAGCGTTAAAGCACCTGACAAAACCAATTGTTTGAGTTTTGACATGACATTTCAAAACTCTGTTGAGTTTTGCAGAAGCAGAAGAAACAGTGGACCTAAACTCAGTCAGCGTCTATGAAGAACCCATTAAAAACGTTAAATGTCTGCTGGAAAATAAAAACTCGTATTATAAAGATAATATTCTTTTCTACTTGTCTGGATTTATTGTCAGAAAAATTAGTTCTAAGTTGAAATGTGAAGAATGTATAAGACTGCTGATAGCCGATGATAGCAACCTTAGCCCTTACACCCATTTTGTTGATTATATTTCAAAAGGAAATTTGGTCAGGGCTTCCTCAGACGTAATCAGGATAGTAGAATTTATGTACTCCCTTTTTAGAAATAAACAAAACATTGACAAAAACAATTTGGACACAAAAAAGATGATTATATTAGCGTGTAGAACCTTTACTAATAACATATTTAAAGGCCATACTTCTAACAATGATTATGGTGAAGACACTCACGAAATTAGATTAGTAATGTTAATAGGTACCGTAGTTTATTTTACAAAATTGTATGTTTTAGTATAGCTAAAGAAAAGACATCATTAGCTATGTTTTCGAAACTTGGTGTGCGTCAAAAATTAAATAAGTTAGTTCTATTTAGCAATGTTTAGCCCAGAATTGCAATATGTTATTCATAGCAAATGTAGTTTTATATCAAATGTAATATATTTTGATTAGAAATAGTAAGATACGTTGTAATTATATGCAGATAGGTTGTAAACTAAGATTTTTTTTTGTACATATTCATCAATGTAAAAAAATGTAAAGCTATGTAATAAACAATTTCGTTTTCATTTGTATTCTTGTTTAGTCAGTTTCCTTTATTTTATTGACAAAATAAAAACAAACTACTACAAAAAAGAGGTAATTATTACACCCTAACAAACCGGTATAGTTAGCGAAAATATGTATGCATAACTTTAATGTTACCTGTAACTTGTTTGTTGTTTATAGATCTGTACCAACGAAAAAAAGTGTACGAGCTTCTATTATGAACAACAGGAATTAAACTTATATTTACATTATTTTTAAATTAGTATCAGGTGTTCCATTTAATTTGATTAATATAAAATACACAATTTTCATAACAATGTTGTTTATGCGACGATCAAATCGGTTAAACTAATATTAAGATAACACTGCGAGTATGCAGGCGAAGTGGCTTTTGCCTTAATGTGGTGGGGCGAGCGTAGAGTTGAGCGGACCGAATTCAGTACACGCAGCCGGCAATCCAGTGTTATACATCGATGGTTCTACTCAACGGCAATTACGTCATCCTAGTTGACTCTTATCCGCCATCAGCTGATAATCTCTACAAACCGTACCTATGTAACTTATTATCTCGAATCAGTGGAAATTCAATTAAGAGGTTTTTGCCATGGACTTTCTGCCATTCACTCATTATGTTATGTTGTATTATTTATTTGCAATTATTCTATTTAACTATTAATACGTAGTTACATTGCTGAGAACCGAGTTGCCTGTTCTACTTTCGTTTCACGTCTTAATACGCTCAATATGGCCGAAGGCAAACAGCTCATACGGCAAAGGGCCGTTATTAAGGGCTCAATAACAAGAATTAATATTTTCGCGGATGCTTTCGACATAACAAAAAATGACGTCCACGCGTTGCATGTTAAATTAAGGTCGCTGGCGAGCTCCAGCGCAAATATGACACAATTCAATCCGAACTCGGAGATGTCCGAGGACGCTGTTTTTGACGCGGATAGCGATCGAATCCAGGTCGAAGATTATTCATGTACAATCGAGTGTAAAATGCACAACCTTATAGAAAAATTCTCGACTAATCTTGCTGAGAATTCTAATACTACTGCTAATGACAGTAGAGCGGAAAGATTCGCTCATGTCACGCAACTGGAGCCCATTAAAATCCCAGAGTTTAGCGGAAATGTTATGGAGTGGCAACACTACATACACATATTCAAAGGCTTGGTAGATTCTCGCTTGCATCTTACCAACATAGAAAAGTTGCATTACTTACACAATTCATTAAAGGATGAAGCGCTCCAAGTTACACAATCGCTGCCTATAACTGGTGAGAATTATGGCGTAGCCCTAGGGTTACTCAAGACTAGATTTGACAATAAGCTAATTATTGCCATCCATCATGTCGAAGACATACTGTAAATCAATTCTATCGATAGGCAATCGGGGGGTAGCATATCTAAATTTCTTAATAAAATAAGCGCACCCATAAACGCGCTCAAGGTTATGGCGTTACCCGTGAATATTTATGAGCTTAATATCACTATTGTATTGACGACTCGGAACACTAAGTTGTTTATAAGTAAAATCGTAAAGATTTACCTTACAGCCTAAACCGGCTTTCACCTTTAAAAGGCTTCTTCAGAGGCTGCCGTAGGTAGCGCTGTCCGTCTTGTTGTTGGCGACGGGATAGATTTTCGAAAGATCGATGCTGTATGTGTGTGGTGAGATGTGTTCGAATAATGCGTGCGATTTGAATTGTGTCTGTTCATTTAGGATGTCGTTTTTATTTGTTTTTGTGTGTTTGTATATTTCTAATTGTTTTAGAGTGTCTAGTTTTCGGCCTTTTGTGTGTACGTGTAGAATGTTCATGTTATTGTCGATGTTTTTATATGTGTGGTTGTGGGGTTCTTTTTTATTAGCAGTGGACTGTATATTGTAAAACTAAAATATTTAAAAGGATTTATTCTCAGGCAATCAACAATGCATAAATATTAAGCGTTTACTGACCTTGTCCTTGTGCGTTGTAAATGTCCCGTTGTAAGCAACACTTTGGTGATTTTTTAGGCAGTCCTAAACCTCACAATAATATTCCAACAAACGTTAAACACATAAAATAAACACATGAAATAAGCACAAAGTAAAATAACAATAGCGGTGAATAGTCTTTCTATTCTTGCGGTATGAGTGTATAAACCAAAAAGAACTGAACTGCACGATATACCGTACACTACAGGAAAGAAAAATGCTCTAATTATGACTGCTGATTACAATGTGAATTGTACTTTGAAACAGGTAATGGGAGTGCACTCTATTAGAGATAATGAAGTAGAGATAGGGTGAGTTTAACTATTGTTATGAAAACAAAATATCTGACATACCGGCCCCTTTGAACCAACTGGTTCAACAAGAAACATTAAAAGAACATAAGAACAAATTTGATCCTTTGGAAGAGTATAATAAAACTAAATTATAAGGGGCAGTGTAGCCAGTTGACTGGTCAAGGATTTTAGTAAATGGGAAGACGGGAAACCTTAACAGGACAGGTCAAGGTTCCACCGGCACTCTTCATGTTGACGACACGTACCACTCCATCATTCCCTGGAGATACGGAGATGACTCTCCCGAGCTTCCACTTGAGGGGTGGCAGGTTCGTTTCATGAATAACGACTAAATCTCCTATTTTGAGATTTTCTTGAGGTCTGATCCATTTGGACCGTTCTTGAAGTGTGTAGAGGTACTCCATTTGGCATCTCTTCCAGAGATGTTGTGCAAAGGCTTGAACCAATTTCCAGCGTTTTATGTGATTAAGTGGTGCATTAGTTAGTTGAGGTTCGATCAGGCATTAAGAGCCATTTTCCAGTTAGAAAATGTCCTGGTATAAGAGGTTGAAGATCTGAAGGGTCATTCGAGAGAGGAGCTATCGGCCTCGAATTAAGGATAGCTTCAACACGCACAGCTAAGGTGATAAACTCTTTGTACGTTAAAATGTGTTCACCTATGACTCTGGTGAGATGATATTTTGCACCTTTAATGGCACGTTCCCAACGTCCACCTTGGTGAGGTGGACGCGGAGGAATGAAATGGAATGTGATACTATTGTTCGTAGCAAAATCTTGCATCTCTGGTTGCTTTATGAGATCTTGTAAACATCTTTTGAGCGAAGAAGCAGCTCCTATGAAGTTAGTCCCACAATCAGAGTACAGGTCTGATACAAGACCTCTCCTAGAGATGAATCGCGTAAGGGCTGCAAAGAAGGCGTCTGTAGTTAAATCAGTAACCACTTCCAAGTGTACAGCTTTTGTTGCAAAACAGATGAACAGGCAGAGGTACACCTTTATAGGCTGTATCCTGCGAAGTGTAAAAAACTTGACCCTGTAAGGGGCAGCATAATCAACTCCAGAAGCGTTGAAACAACGAGTAGGGGTAACACGACCGGCTGGTAGATCACCCATGAGCGGAGACGTGTTTGTTGATTTTGTACGAAAACATCGTACGCATTTAAATATTCTTGAGTGTATAACACTGCGGGCGGAGAGGATCCAAAAGCGTTGAGATAGTGTTGCTTGGAGGAACTGGGGACCAGCGTGCAGGTACATGCCATGATAGTAATCGATGAGTAAATGAATAGCGACATGATTTTTTGGCAGAAGAATAGGATGTTTGGCATTGTAAGTAAGCGCAGAGTTCTTCAGTCGACCTCCGACACGGACTATTCCTGCATCATCAATAAAGGGTGCTAGACGTTGGATGCGGTTTGAGCATGTCCTTTTCTTGGAGAGTAGATCTATGTCTTCTGCAAAGTGAAGTCTCTGAATGAGCCAACAAATGCGGTTACAGGCGTTATTTAATTCAGTTACTGTAAATGATCCACTTATGGTGGTTTTAAATTTCAAACGGGTTATAAAGCGAAGGACATAAGCCATTACATGAAGAAGAGTCTTCCAAGAAGAAAACTTTGTAAGATAGTTGTCTTGCTTATTCATCTCTTCTTTCACAGCACTAACACTTATCTAAAAATGAACTTTTCTTGTGAAACGTACGCCGAAACGCGTCCAACGAAAAACAGTAAGTTTCACAAGAAAAAGTTCATTTTTAGATAAACTTTGTAAGAAATCCGAATGTTGGGACTTCTTTTGTGGTCATCATAAGATTAAGCACATTTGGTTTCATTTCGGGAATAGACTCCTCCGAAATTGGATGAAGGATAGATTGTGGCCAGGTCTGCGTTGATTTAGCGAGCCACGGTGGTCCTAGCCACCACTGGCTATGTTTCATCAGAACCGTGGGTGTCAAGCCTCGAGAAGCACAATCAGCAGGATTGTCAACAGTTGAAACATATTTCGAGACGTGCGGTGAAACTAAGTCTTGTATTTGTGCCACACGATTAGCAACATACACCTTGAGACGAAAAGATAGAGTGCGTATCCAAGATAGAACTACTGTAGAGTCGCACCATGCTGAAATGTTGTCAATCTTGTGATGTTGTGTGAGCTGTTCTGTACAGTAATGTAGCAATTTGGCTAACATGTGCGGACCACAAAGTTCCAAGCGGGGAATAGTCACACGCTTCAGTGGAGCTACTCTTGATTTTGCGATCAGCAGTCGTATGTTGACATCTCCTTCTGCGTCTTCTGTGTGCAGGAAGACACAAGCTGCATATCCGGATTCACTTTCATCTGAAAATCCATGAAGCTGGATATTGACTGCAGTTGCTAAGGATATGAAATGTGGTATCCTTAGCTTTTCTATTTCTGGAAGTTCTTTCACGAATCTTGACCACTTCTCGGAAATATGATCAGGTAATGGAGAATCCCAATCTAAGCCTAAGGTCCATACATTCTGCATTAAGACTTTAGACCAAAAAACTATTGGGGATATCCAACCACAAGGGTCATAGATCTGAGCAATTGATGAAAGTAAAGTTCTTTTTGTGTAATTACTTGAAGGTGTGTGCATCAAATATGAAAAGACATCAATATCTGGGATCCATTTTAGCCCTAAAAGACTTGAAAATGGCTGTTCCCATGTGCGTAACATGAGGGGTGTCTCATGATTATCTTGCATGACATTTTCTAAGAGTTTAGGATGGTTTGAAGACCACTTGCTCAGTTCGAATCCACCCTTTTTCAAAAGTAAAACAACATCCTCTTGAAGGTGGAGAGCTTCTTCCAGAGAACTGCTCCCTAATAGAGCATCATCAACATATATTTGCTGTTGGAGTGCTTCAGCAGCAAGTGGATGATTTTTTCCTTCGCCCATAATGAGCTGTTGTACTACTCTATTAGCAAGGTAAGGCGAGGACGTCATACCATAAGTGACAGTAGTCAATTGGTAGACCTTTAGCAGGACTGAAGTGTCTTCTCTCCAGTATATTAACTGAAAGATCTGATCATCTTCATGGATGGATATCTGCCTAAACATTTGTTTGATATCACAAGAGAAAACAAATTTATGTTGACGAAAGCGAAGAATTATATCAGTAATGTCATTGTGCAACTTTGGACCCTGATGTAGAATGTGGTTCAGTGAGACACCTGAAGAAGATGGTGCTGATGCATTGAAAACAACACGGATTTTCCTATCTGTAAAAACGCAATGATGTGGCAAAAAGTAATGAGGCTTGTTCAGAGACGGCACAGATGTGCACAGTTTCATGTGCCCACATGCTAAGTAGTCATTCATAAAATTGACATGCTTCTGTTTAAACTCAGGTTGAGATTCAAATTTGCGTTCAAGTGTATTAAACAGGTGTTTTGCCAAAGTTGTAGTCACCTAGTTGAGCAGGGTTTCGGCTGAAAGGCAAGTGACAAACATATCTGCCGGAGGCATCTCTCTTATGAGTAGAGACGAAGTGAGCTTCACATTTTTCATCTTGTGGAGCAAGTTTTGTAGTGTGAGGTGGTTCCTCTATGGACCAAAAACGTTGGAATGTTGCGTGCAGATCACGATCATTCGTCGACAAAGAGTCACTAAGCCTGTGTAAGGATTAGACTTAAGTGAAACAGGTGTCGGACCAAGCACCACATAGCCAAAGATTGTATTGACAGCGTACGGCATATTCTTGCCGAGATTGATAAAGGTACTATTAAGAGTCAATGCAAATAAATCTGCTCCAATCAGAAGGTCAACTGGACCCGGAACATCAAAAGTGGGATCCGCTAGCATATAACCTTTGAGTTGCTCTTTAATTTCTGGTGGGAGCTGAACACGAGGCAGATTGCATGATATTTTATTAAGAATCATGACTGGGTGAGATTTTGCTAAAATATTCCCACTGAGCGAAGACAATGTCACAAAGGTAAGTCCCTTTGTTTTCACTGGGGCGGTAGAGATGCCACTAAGTTCTGGAACATCTGTTTGAGAGCGGTACAAACACAAAGTCTTTGCACAACTTTCTGAAATAATTGTTGTTTGGGATGCACTATCAAGCACAGCTCATACAACTGCTGCATTTCCATTGGCAGATGTGATATGCACCAAAGCGGTTGCGAGTAACACAGTGTTATTCTGGTTGCAAGAAACACCTATCAAGGTAGTATCCTGGTGACACTCTGCAGAGTGGTTTTGCTTATGCATCGTCATTTCAACAGAAGGGCACAAGGTAGGTCTATTTGACTGAGTCAATTTTTGTTGCGGTTGTGCGGAGCGGTTCTCAACAAAAAAATGTAGTAGGCTATGGTGACGCCTATGACATACATTGCATGTGTGGACGGACTTACAGGTGACTAACTTATGTTCCAAAACAATTTTGACACAAGTTCTTATTTTTAACAAAAGCTTGTCTGTCTTGTACAGTAAGTGCGGAAAAATCTGCACATCTATATATGTTGTGTGAATTTGATGAACAGAAGATACAATGCTGAGTGTGAGTAGTGACCATCGCTATTTTGTGTGGTTTAAACTGGTTTGTATTCATTTTAAAGCCACTGATTTTTTGAGAGGTTTGAAGAGAAGGTTCATTTTTTGAGATATTAGTTAAACCTGCTGCTTCTTTGGAAGAACATTCATTTTCTAAGAATGTAATTACTTCTGTAATGGTAGGAACATTTTGTAAATTATCTCGAGAACGTTCAAGTTTGGCCGTGTCAAATCTACGCAAATTATATGAGGTCAACAACAAACGTTCGCTAGCAATATCATGTCCTAGTGCTTGATAATTTTCATTGTAGGTCGACAGGAAATTCCTCATTTGTTTAACTGCAGGATTGTGCAATTGTGGTAACTCAAATATATTGTTTACGTGAAGTGTTATCAACAATCTAGAATTTTGATATCTTTTTAGCAAAGTTTGCCAGGTTATGGCATAGTTTGTATTAGTGACAGGCAATGATTTAATTAAATTTACCGGCTCATCAGTCAAACAAGAAAGCAAGTATGTAAATTTTTCCACATTAGAAATGGTTTCATTTTTGTGCACTGCATTTTCAAACAGACTGTGAAAGGCTACCCATTTCTCAGGTTGTCCAGAAAATGTTCCCAAGTTTAAGCGAGGTAAATTTACAGTGGGAGTAGGCGCAACTAGTTGTGCTGCACCAGTGTGAGACTGATCCAAGGTTTCCTGCGGTAGCAATGGTAGAAAAGGAGCACACGAACTTTGTATAGCTATATTTAAGTCTGATATAGAATCTTGTAATCTGTTCATTATCCAGATCTTCTGGTAAAGGTGTTGTACTAAATAGTTTATTTATAAGCCTTTCAAATTAAGCATATTTATTTTCTGCGGTGAAACTAAGCAAACTAACTTTTCGTGTTTGCTGTTCAGTTAAATTACCTATACCAATAACCTCAAGAGCAACAATTTGCTTGTTAATATTATGAAGCCTACTCTCAATCAGTTCACTTTGCTTCACAAAAGAAGAAAATCTCATTTTGGTAATTTATTAATACACTCGCTTTAAAAAACAGATTCAGATGTAAATAACAAAAGAGTTCTAAGTAAAAGTTGTAATTCACAATGTTCTTCCAGTATTCAGTAATTTCCAGTCCAAATAATTTTTATTTATTTATTTTTTTTTATCACTCTAAAATACCAATAGCGTAGATGACAGTAATAATAGTAATAAAGGAATATGGCTACTGTATTTTATAGAAACTAATACAGAGGTCGGTTTTGAAGAAACACACTACACTTCAGAACTATGCTTGCTAGATAAAACATGAAATAACCCACGCTGCACAATGAATCAATAAACTATGCTTGCATGAAAAAACATGAAATAATCATAACAAAATGAAAAGTGCACTGAGTATTGGCAATACTTGCCAGTAGCAAATAATTGTTTTTTTTTTAATATTTAAGTGTTACAATAATTCAATAAACGTAATAATAAAGAGCATAATAATTAATAAAAATCTTGCTTTCCAACGTGCTGGATTCTGAATGAAAGATGCTATCCGGGCTGGACGGACCAAAAATGTGGGGTTCTTTTTTATTAGCAGTGGACTGTATATTGTAAAACTAAAATATTTAAAAGGATTTATTCTCAGGTAATCAACAATGCATAAATATTAAGCGTTTACTGACCTTGTCCTTGTGCGTTGTAAATGTCCCGTTGTAAGCAACACTTTGGTAATTTTTTGGCAGTCCTAAACTTCACAATAATATTCCAACAAACGTTAAACACATAAAATAAACACATGAAAAAAGCACAAAGTAAAATAACAATAGCGGTGAATAGTCTTTCTATTCTTGCGGTATGCGTGTATAAACCAAAAAGAACTGAACTGCACGATATACCGTACACTACAGGAAAGAAAAACGCTCTAATTATGATTGTTGATTACAATGTGAATTGTACTTTGAAACAGGTAATGGGAGTGCACTCTATTAGAGATAATGAAGTAGAGATAGGGTGAGTTTAATTATTGTTATGAAAACAAAATATCTGACAGTGGTTTGCTTCAATGAGGTGGTTTGCAAAGGTGGATTCTGTAGTGGTGTGGAGTGCCTTTGTGTGTTCAATGTATCTCTGTTTGAAGCTACGTCCTGTCTGGCCTGTGTAGAATTTATTGCAATTTAGCTTGTATACACCGGGTAGATCGAATTTGTTTTGTGCTTTGTGCGTGCATTTTGATAGTGTGTGTTCTGTTTTGTTAGTAGTTTTGTAAGCGATTCTGTATCCTGCTTTTTTGAATTTGTGGGCAATTACTGACTATCGTTCTGTCATATCCGTTAGATTCTGCTAGATATTTTATCGTGTTTAGTTCGTCTTTGTAGTCTTTTTCATATAAGGGGATGCTGTTAAGTCTATGTATCATGGTTCTAAAAGCAGCTAGTTTTAAACAGAACACACACTAACAAAACGCACGCACAAAGCAAATTCGATCTACCCGGTGTATACACGCTAAATTGCTCAAATTGCAATAAATTCTACATAGGCCAGACAGGACGTAGCTTCAAACAGAGATACATTGAACACACAAAGGCACTCCACACCACTACAGAATCCACCTTTGCAAACCACCTCATTGAAGCAAACCATACATATAAAAACGTCGACAATAACATGAACATTCTTCACGTACACACAAAAGGCCGAAAACTAGACACTCTAGAACAATTAGAAATATACAAACACACAAAAACAAATAAAAACGACATCCTAAACGAACAGACACAATTCAAATCGCATGCATTATTCGAACACATCTCACCACACACATACAGCATCAATCTTTCAAAAATCTATCCCGTCGCCAACAACAAGACGGACAGCGCTACCTACGGCAGCCTCTGAAGAAGCCTTTTAAAGGTGAAAGCCGGTTTAGGCTGTAAGGTAAATCTTTACGATTTTACTTATAAAAAACTTAATGTTCCGAGTCGTCAATACAATAGTGATATTTAGTTAAGTAACGGACACGTCATGGACAAAGAAATCCAAGAATTTATGAGCTTATTATCACTCAGCTATTAGCGTCGAAATTGGACCCGAATACTTCCAAACATTGAAGGAGTCACTCTCTAACATCAACTTTCCCGATTTTTAAGGGTTGATTGATTAAACACTAGATCGGTGCTGGAAACCGTGGCGGCAGATTCCGAGAGTGGTCGGGCAGGCAACTCAGCAAGGCCTAAACAACTGATAAAATATGTAAACAATTCAAAACAAGGCAAGGTGGTCAGCTATCATGCTAATTCTAAAAACATTCTATGTGCAATGTTCAATGCTAACCACCACTTATATACATGTAAACAATTTGAGGGGTTAACCATTGACAAACGTACGGAGTTTTTAATTAAAACTAAATGCTTCTTTAGCTGCTTGCGGGTGGGCCATTCTGTAAATGAATGTAAAAATAAGCACACCTGTAAAACTTGCTCTAAGAAGCATCACTCCTTAATACATACAGGACAGGCCACCTACTGTGTCCTCAAACTAAAAACTAATAGGAACATACTACTGTCTACTGCGTTATGCAAAACCTTAGACAATTCTGCCTTTGCAGGATTTTACTGGACTCTGGTAGCCAGGCGAATTTCATTACACAGGCCTTTGCCACAAAACTTGAACCTTGTAAAAAATGAGTTGCCAATTACAGGCATCAACAATGCGTCCTGTCGGTCCTACCACAGCACCACTATCACCTTACAATCGCTGTACGAAAAATTCAATTTTAGCGTACAATGCTCAATTTTGCCTAATCTTACTGACAATCTCCCCACGGAATCTTTTGATCCTGCGCAGTTGGGATTGCCCAAGGGTATATTCCTAGCGAACCCAAACTTCAGCATGTCCTCGAGCATTGACGTTCTGCTGGGCGCCCAATTCTTCTTAAGTTTGATTAAGCCCAGTAAATTTGTTAGGGACGGGAACTTCCCCATTCTTCAGGAAACTAGACTTGGTTACATTGTGTCCGGAAATCTTCCTTTCAAATTTAAATCCCCTTATCGTGCTTTGTCATTTATAGCGAGAAATGACAATAAAGGGCTCACTTCTAGGTCGAGGAGTATCCTGTTGATTTGCCCTCAGCTGCCGATGAGTCATGTGAGGGACACTTTGTGCATAACACGCTGAGAAATAGTGACGGTAGATTTGTTGTTAGGTTGCCCCGTAGGGCTGGTGATGTGGCTCTGGGTGATTCGCTGGCCCATGCGAAACAGCGTTTTCAGACTCTTGAGCGTAAACTCATGAGGAATCCTGGGTTGAGGCATGACTATTCCAAGTTCATCAAGGAGTACCAACTGCTGGGGCACATGTCACCACTCGGTCCCAGCAACAATTTGGTTCATCGGTCCACGGTGTAGTACTTACCCCATCACGCAGTTTTCAAGAACTCAGGTCTAACTACAAGCCTCCGCGTGGTATTTGATGCGTCCGCAAAATCCGTTCACTTAAGGATACGCTACTGGTGGGGCCGACCAGGACATTTTTTCTATTATACTCAGATTTAGGACCCACGTCTATGGCTTAACGTCCGACATCGAGAATATGTATAGACAAATTTTGGTTGATTCAAGCGATTGCAACCTCCAAAGAATACTTTGACGGGATTCCCCCGACTTGGAGTTGAAACATTTCGTGCTCAGAACTGTGACTTATGGCACAGCCAGCGCTTCATTTCCTGCTACCAGGTTGCGAATGACAACCTCAATCAGTTTCCCTTGGCATGCCGAGTTATTGCTAACAACTTCTACGTCGATGATTTAATTACCGGCTGCGATGATTTGCACAAATGGTTTTCCAACAGCCAAGAAATCATAAACCAAGGGCGGCACCCCTAAACAAGGGTGAAAATGTGAGCACTTTAGGGCTACTATGGAACAACGGTTCCGATATGTTTGTTTATAAGACAACGCTCAAACCTTGCCATGAGGCGTTTACCAAAAGAACTGTTCTTTCAGTAATTGCGGGCATTTATGACCCGTTGGGTCTACTTGGTCCCGTAGTTTTTCTATACAAACGTTTCATGCAGCAGCTTTGGCAAGCAAAAACGAATTGGGATGAGGTCTTATCAGATTCTCTTCTCCCCAAATGGAGGAAATTGTATAGTAAACTAAATCTAGTCAATAAGATTAATGTGAACCGTTGCATAAAGTCTAACCCATACACGAGATCGTTTCAAATTCACGAGTTCGCGGATGCTTCCTGTGAGGGTTATGGTTGTTGGATATACGCAAGAATTGTATATGATAATAGGATATCTCATCTAATTTACTGTGTTCGAAATCCAGGGTAACTCCCCTAAAACAAATTACACTGCCCAGACTTGAGCTGTGCGGATGTCTTCTGCTTCAAAAGGTTATTCGTGCATTGAACATACATGCTCATGAGATTCATTTGTACTCCGACTCCATGGTCGCCCTCCAGTGGATACACGGTGAGTCCTCCACGTGGAAGACCTTCGTCGCTAATCGTGTGGCTGATATCCAGCAGGGTTCCAATAATGCCGACTGGCATCATGTGAAGTCCCAGGATAACCCCGCCGATGTTCTATCTCGTGGTTGTCATCCAGACAAATTGCGGAACTTCCAATTGTGGTGGCATGGCTTTTGCAAGATCCAATTGGCCCCAAATGATTCGGCCACCATACGGGAGTGGCGATCTGAACAAAAACAATCGGCAGTTCTTGAATGTATGGCTAGCGTCGTCGCTACCGATATAAGTGAAGACTTTTCCACTCTTCAGAGATTGATACGCGTTATCAGCTATTGCTTCAGATTTATCTATAATCTGAGATCTAATTCCTCTGGTTCGGGACATGACCTGCGACTGTCCAGGGAGGAATTAAACAACACTTTAAATTTCTTTACACGCCAGTCTCAATTGACGTACTTTCACAAGATCATTGAGATAAAGAATGGCAATCTATCCAAATTATCTCTCTTGATCCATTCATCGACGATTTGGGGTTACTTCCGGTTGGAGGTCGTCTCCAACATTCCGATACTAAGCATCTGATTATTCTGCACCCAAAGGCCCACCTCACTAGATTAATAATAGAGGGTGAGGTTCGAGGCTGCTTCACGCGGGCGTTCAGTTAACGCATAGTTCTGTTATTCAAAGGTATTGGATCGTCAACGGCAAGATTGTTGTCAGTTCTGTCATCCGTAAGTGCATCAAATGCTTTCGTTTCAGAACCCACAAGGAAACGCAGCAACTTGGTCAGTTGCCTTCGTCACGAGTGGTATTGACCAAGGCCTTTTCTTCGTCTGCTGTAGATTACGGCGGCCCTATCGTGATCCGTCATGGCGGGCAGCGATCCATTTGGAATTGGTGTCTGGCCTGACTGCTGAGGCATTTATTGCCGCCTTTAAATGATTCATTGCCCGCCGCAGCATTCCCGGGGAAATGTTGACAACGGCACTAATTTTAAGGCCGCGATTTCCACTTTGCGCGAGTTATATAAATTATTAACCTCTGAGGAATTTAAAACAAGTATTCACTCATTCTCACTTGCCCAAGGTTTCAAGTGGTCGTTCATTCCACTCTCCTCACTTTGGCGGCCTTTGGGAGAGTGGTGTAAAAAGCGTCAAGCATCATCTGCGCCACCATTCTTAACTTTGAGGAATTATACATGATCCTTACTCAAATTGAGGCGTGTTTGAACTCCCGTCCTCTTTCTGCCATCTCATCTGATGCTAGGGATCCGCAGCCCCTTACACCCGGACACTTCTTAATTGGCTCGGCCTTGACAGCCCTCCCCGACACTGACCTTGCAGCCACTCCATGTAACCAACTGCGACGCTGGCAATTGTTGCAGAAATTTGTACAATCTATCTGGAGCAGGTGGTACAAGGACTACCTGCACCAGCTTCAACAACGTAATAAATGGCAGACACCCGCGGGGAACCTCGCGGAGGGTGATGTAGTCATCATTATAGAGGATAACGCCCCTCCATTACACTGTAGTATGGGTGTGGTCACTAAGATTTTCATGGGCGACAACCAGTTGGTGCGTGTCGTTGACGTCCGCACTCCCCGTGGTATATTGCGTCGACCTATTCATAAGTTGTGTGCGCTTTACCTGTGTCCAACGAATAAGGATTGTCGTCACTTGTGTGGGTTTCACTCTATGCGAAGGGGTGTTATTGTTCTGGTCCTCAGTATGCTGCCTTGTCCAGAGGACTTTATTCAATTTGCAACTCATCCAATTCGTGCAATTTATGCATTGCAGTCAATTCATGTATTTTATTCAATCTATGTATTGTATTCACTTTATGTGATTTATGCGATTCATGTATTCTATTCAAGTTATGTGATTTATGCGATTCATGTATTATATTCAATTATGTGTTACAATCAATTTATGTAGCTGCTGTTGGCGTCATGGGTGAGTAAACTGCTCACTGCATCAAGCTCAGAAAAATCGAAATCTTCGATTTTTGACGGGCAGTATGTTCAGACCTAAAATGTGTTCAAACCATGATTCGCCTGTGACGTCGGTTGCATATCGCGTTATCGCCCGCGCCCCCCTCCAATCTAGCAGTCAGCTCACGGAGCTCCAAGAGGAAAGAGCATATTCCGCGCATGTGTTATGCAAATTTACTTTACGGCCATCAATATGTTAACGATTTAATCAATTCAATTTCAATTAGCCTAAATTAATAGATATGCAGTCGTACAGGCATGCGCGGGTTCGCAGAATCGCATAAGTATAATTTAATCTGTTCTTTAAAAAACCGTTTTATACAATCCACTTTTATCTTTCTATATTTTATTAAACCCAGCCTATGGTTTAAAGTGTGAACAGCCGTTAACCTCAAGCTACGTGAGGGACAGCAGGTTCAACTGCAACAGGCTTTGTAGAAGAGAACGTTTTTTAAAGCTTTTCTTCAAAGTTTAAAGAAGAAAGGGTTTTAATAAAAAAAGTCAACCTTGTTTATTTAAAATTTCTTATTTAAACAATTAAAATTATGAGCAGTATGCAAGTACGAGAGAAAAAGATAATTCACAAAAAACAAAGGGGACATGTTTATGGAAGGAAAATAACAAAGTAAACACACATTATTAAATGTAAACCAGTTGTTTATAATAACAAAAATAAACAAACTAAGCGAATCTGTTACACAGGGATAAAAGTTAATAGCTCATAATCCACAAGTAAATTAATATGCATTTCCTGTACACAGGGTCACATTAGACAGGCCCGTTTCTTGAGTGACATTATTATGTACTATAGTATGTGAGAGTAACAACCTTAAACAGTGCAGCAGTTTATAAACATTGTACAAACTGTTACCCTTCTGGGACGCCGTAGCCGGCCCAATGCATGTGGTGTTAACCCTCTTGACTTCTGACATTACCACATTGATGTTAATGTTCACATCACAATGTTGTGGTTTAAACATTAATAGTTACAACAAACACAAACAAACTGATACAAGGATATACTGTGTTAACAGTGAGAAGTTAAAATGAATATAAAATAAAACAATATATTTATTACACTTTAGTGCTCAGACTGGACTGGACCCCACTGGAATTTAATTTAATTAACTCTCATATTAATATCCATCATTACTATATTTAAAAAGTTATGTACACATTAGTTGTGAACTGTTATTTTAAAGTCTTTATATTTGTATTCAGAACTCTGTTAACATAGTTGATATTTAATGACCATTTAACGTACCATTGTAATACGTATATTATATTAACAATGCACATATCTTAAAATTAAATACAGGACGTGATGACTTGACTGTCTGCACTTAACAACTATAACACAAAAAGTGTTTTCACTTAAACCCATATCTTTCATAGTGTTGGGTAGGCCAGAAGAAGAGCATGTATCCAGAGCACTTCTGCTTTACTGTAATAAAACAACTGTTCCAATTAAACGGAAACTAAAATACAAATTCCACTAGATAAACAAAAATTTCCCTTCCTATGGTATGTGTTTTCGAACAATGTGTATGACTTATGAGAAATGCACTCATGCAGACAATACATTAGAAAACAGCATCACCAAGTAAAGGAGACTTATATTCTACATGCCTGACTTATGTTTAAATCAGCTTACAACTAGTTGGTGAGTATAGAACTTCTGCTCCATAAGTAGGCAAGCAATTATACACACAAAAATGTAAATAATAAATATTTTATCCACTGCATCATATTAAATGTAAAAATAAATGGTCACAAATGTACACATAAAGCCACACATACACTAAACAATTTTATTATTAAGTCTTATAAAAATGTTACAGCTAAATATATAAAAATGTAATTTCTCAACTAGTAGCTATGTGCATTATTTTCTATACATAATATTCACTGACTAAAAGAAAGATGGATATACTTTAACAGATATAAATTTTTGTATATACAACATAAATATTAATTAAAACTGAAGGCAACTAAAAATTTAATGTATTGTATACACTTTAAATTTTATTTATGATTGAATAAAATTATAATAAACATTACATAACACAACCCTCGAAAATTGCACTCGCCCACTCGCCAGTGTGGCGAGTGGGTTTTGACTATGAAAAAAAGGAGAAAAGAGGAGAGAAAGAATGAAAAATGGAAAAAAGAAGCCAAAACACGTCATGTTTTTGTTTTAGTAAAGGCGCGTGTTGAAGTCATAGGCCGTCAGTTAGCTGTCACCGTGTAAATTTTATAAACAAAACTGCTCTGTTGGATATAAACATCTTAAAACACGTCGAACAAAATAGTGTTGTTGAGCGAGGGAAGCGGAAATTTCACGCCGTTCTGTGCGGGCCGCCGGCCTTTGTCACTCCTTCCAAGTTGTACAGTCTGCTAATTATTGTTGAGTTGACCGGATGTGTTACGCGTGTGATTTATTGTTTCGTGTACTAAGAGTATTCTCAATTTCTAAGATCGTGTTCAGCGTGTATTTTATTTTTCGTGTGTTATTTTATTCATAATGAAACAGATTAAACTTAATTATTTCTTTAAAAAAAGTTCTACTGTCAGTACGACGACGCCTAGTGAGTCTGCGAGTGCGACGTTTATTGCTAGAGATTTAAGTGCCGGGCCTAGTAGGGAAACTGAAATGCCTACTATGGAAAACGCGAGTTCTAGTGGACTTAGGCCTACTCACGGTTCCTCTGGGAAACGAAAATTTCAAAGAGCTTGGCTGCATATCTTCCCCTGGCTAGCTTACGATTCCGACCGCGCAAAATGTACTATATGCGCTAAATACCCTCAAAATAGTGACCCAAAATGGGTAGCAGGATTTTCTGGTTCCATGAAAAAGGAAACTTTTGTGTTTCATGGTAAAAGCCTAGTACATATGGACAATTTAACGCGTCTTGAAGTAGAGTCAGAACCAGGAAAAGCTCCTCTTGCCAAATGTATTAAGAAAATAGAGTCTTCTATGTTTGAGCATCTAACAACTTTATTCAACATAGCCTATTTTATAGGCATCAATGAAAAACCATTCACTGACTTCCCTAAGCAAGTTGCCCTTGCAACTAAATTAGGTGTAAATGTGGAGACAAAACAATATGTAAACGATAAAAACTGCCAAGTTTTCATTAATTTTATTGGTAAACAGTTACAAGAAGATGTGGTTCAAAAACTAAAAAATGCTCAGTGTTTCAGTATTTTGATTGATGGTTCCACGGACCGAAGTGCTGAGGAACATGTGATTGTTTATGCTCGTTATGTGTGTGAAGGGGAGATAAGAGAAGACCTTTTAGGCCTTGTGCCTCTCGAGAGCGGTAGGGCAGAGTCGTATTTCACTGCTGTTACTGGGCTCTTGGATAACTTAGGGCTTGATTGGAGAAGAGAAAAGTACATGGTTAGTGTGGGAACTGACGGGGCGTCGTCTATGATTGGCTCAAAGTCAGGTTTCGTACTTCGTTTGAAAGAAGAAGCTCCGCATTTAATTAGCATTCACTGCGCCGCACATCGTCTACAATTGGCCATACTTGATGCTGCCAATTCCATCCCTTACCTAGAAAAGCTTGACGAAACTGTGAAGAACATATACAAATTTTACAAACGATCCTCAAAACGCCTCCATGAGCTTAAAAACACCGCGAAAACTTTAGAAAGTGAGATAGTAAAACTCAGAAATATTCACAATGTACGGTGGCTATGTAGTAAATCTGACGCTTTGAAAGCTTTGCGGCGTGATCTCGTACCTCTGGTCATCCATCTTGAGGATATAACGAACCGGAAAGCTACAACAGGAGAAGCTACGGATGCAGCTAGAGCAAAAGGCTATCTAAAAATCCTTACATCATACAAGTTTGTAAAAACACTAAACTTTTTGATTGACCTGTATGGGAAACTAGAGCCATTTTGTAAAGTTTTACAGTTGAAACAGTTACTGGTCTCACAGGTACGATCGTCAATGATGGTAACGGTGGAAATGGTTCAGTTCTTGCTTTCATCTGAAGGATCCAGTGTGAAACAATTCCTTTCTGACACTTCAGACTCAGAGAAACTGAATTGCTCAAAATACAAAGGTGACCAAGGAATTGTTCTCACAAACACGTCTCAAGGGGAGGAAGAATACAAATCAATCCGTAATAAGCTGATCGAAAGCACAGTTCATTACTTGAAGTGCCGTCTTGATACACTTGAGACTGTAGTAGGCACCAAGTGCCACGTTCTGGATTTCTTGTGCTTTCCTCAAGATGACACCCTAACTGCATATGGCAATGAGGAGATTCTTCAATTGGCGCATGTTTTTATTACTGGTGATATAAATGAGGATGTTTTGCTATCGGAATGGCTTCAATTAAAAATGATGGTTAAAGAAGAGCAAATAACTTCAAAAGGACTGGGTGAGCTATTAAAAACTCTGTACAAGTTTCCTGAGCATTTTGGTGAGCTAAAGAAAGTATTTTACGGCGTTGCATGCATGGCAGTAACAACAGCATCTTGTGAACGAGGATTTAGCTTCGTTAACAGGATAAAAGTGAAACAGAGACTTTCCCTGGACATCACTTCATTAGGAGATCTAATGCAGCTGGCAGTAAATGGACCACCCTTAGAAGATTTCAACCCTGGTGTAGCAATAGACAAATGGTATTTCTCGTCGGGACTTCGCCATGTTAGTGGCCACAAGAGGAAACACTCAGCCTAGTCCAGATTGATTATTTTTAATCAATTATTTTTCATCTTCAACTCGATAAGGGACTATCAGAATATAAACTGGGCTAATGAATAATGTAGCGGTACATGGTAAATATTAAATAATAAAGTTTTATTCCCCCCCCCCCCCCCGGAAACGGTATCTGGCGAGTGGGAAACGCCAACAATTTTCGAGGGTTGCATAACAGAATCTAAATAGTAAGGTTGTTATAAATCCAAAGTACTTAATCCGTTTAAGAAGCTAGATCTTGTGTCAGCAAAGTTTTACTTTTTACACACAAGAATAGCTAGGTCAAATTGACACAATAATTTAAAATGCAGAGCTATGTAAAAATAAAGAGCATTTAGTTATGGAGCCATCAATATTTGTTCAAATGACACAGACAACACTGAATTAGACTGTGCTGTAGCACATATGGTAGTGAGGGGGACAAAAATGATGGGCCTGGCACAGTAATATCCATTTCTGTGCTATGAAAAATTAGTTGTTCCAAATCTGTTGACTACGACTGTTCTTTGGTTATTGGACATGTACGAATGAATGTTTTGATTAAGTTTATGTACATGTTACAAAATTTTTTTAATAATTATATTAGGTGTGTTTTCTTGGTAATCTGAAAACTGAGCAATTTCAAACAGAATTTTGGTTATGGTATACAGATAACTTCAAATTCAAGACAACAAATATTAACAACTAAGAATATGTATTTAAAAATATATTTATTGTGTAATAATTATCAGTTTAATTACACATACCACATTCAAGATAAAATGCATGCATATATACAAAAAATATGTAAAACAATTCTTGCAAAGAATACATTTTTAAAACATTAAGAAGTAAAATTTTAACGTGAAACTGTATGGCTATTCAATAAAATACCTACAGTGTTTTTCATATGGGAAGCTGTTCGTCCTCTGGGTGTCTACCAACCACTACCAAATTTGGAGTGTGTATCTGTTTGCAACACACAGTGCTGAATATTCTGCAGAGGATCACTAATATATGATTAACATTTATGGTAGGCATAAATTAATTCTACATTAATTGCTCTATTAAAGTGTTATGCAGAAACTTACCACACAAGTATCCCCAAACAGCTTGTTTTAGCAGTAATAGTTTTCAAGCTATTGCCCTTTAAAATATTTTTGTACATTAGCTTATTGTGCAATATCTGTATTCTATATACTACTGGTTCTATAAATTAATAAATTACCTTAGATCTGTCGTGTGACTTTGTTGAATATTTAGAATTACGCATCTAAATATAAAACAAAGTCACACAACGGATATCTAAGATAATTTATTAATTTATAAATAACCAAGTGACTTGGATACCAATAATAATATGTATGTCAAAACTACTTGTTCTGTTTTTAGACAACCCATATTTGAAGCCTACTGAAAACAAGTATATACCTCCTGTCTTTAATATCAAGTTTGCACTTATTGCATTCCACACTTTTTTCTAAAGAGAAACAAACTAACATGAGACACGCAGATGTTTCAAGTATTTTTTTTTATCAGTCTCAGAAAACGTGTAAATTCTGGAGTGCTTTGTACAAACCAAACTGATTATTTCCTTCCCTATATATCCACACTG
The DNA here is from genome assembly GCA_034769895.1 of Magicicada septendecula. Taxonomy (NCBI): domain Eukaryota; kingdom Metazoa; phylum Arthropoda; class Insecta; order Hemiptera; family Cicadidae; genus Magicicada; species Magicicada septendecula. The sequence continues at coordinate 1,246,651,115 of CM068367.1, forward strand.
TTCAATTTCTTAACTTAATTAAGAAAATAAACGTCTATTTATATAGAATATTCATGTGGTGTGAAGGTGGTTTTATATCATTTAGTAAAAAAGGCACAAGCAGGACAATGATAGCGGTGCTTGAAACATAAGTATTGCTTAATACTTAATCAAGTTATTATTTTCAATGTCTGTTCATTTCTTTAAAAACATACACAGGAAGTGAGACAAACACTTAACTTTGTTAACTGACAGTGCCTCACCACACAAGCTTTTGGAGTACTTAAATCCACTATATGTTATTCTCTATGGCCACAAAGTCAGGTTCAGCAAAGTTCCAGCATTTCTGTCCTGTAGTTAAAAACTGGACCTCCTAAGAGGATTACCAACTTCAACAACTTAATCAAACATTTGTGTAATGTATGTAGAAATTTGTTTGAGTTCCATCATAAATGTGAATTCCTAACCTTTTAAAAAATTATGCTAGTTTGAACAGCCCAAGTTATTGTTATGCAAGTTCATCAACAACAGGATTTGTATCTTGGTATGTAACAAAAACAGCTTCAATTATCATGAGGAAATTATAGTTGTGATGTTTAATGACTGGTTATTGAACAGATTCCTAAATTAAAAAGAAAAGGGAAGGATAATTGTAATGGATAATGTCCATTCACTTTAGATCCATTCAGCTAGAATGTCATTATTAAATTGTTGCAACAAAAGGTCTCAAATTTCTGGCACATGAAATTAAAGATGAACTCTCACAATACATATTACTCTACAAAGAACCTAAAATGTATGAACTCAATCAGCTCGCAAATGAAATGTGGCATCAATTATAAGACTGCCTCCTCCTTATCACTGCCTCTACAATCTCATGCACATACAACATGCTGTAACACTGGATGAAGTGGCCTTTATTAATAATGTATTATCACTGTATAACAGTGGTGGTCAACCTGCAGTGCACGTGACAATTAGTGGCACATGGAGACAAGTTTCACACTGTAATGCAATAAAGTATTATTTTTTTTAAATCTTGTTACTTGTAAAACTTAGACTGGATTTATAATAAATTTTGAAGATAATTTTTCATTAAATTTTAAAGGTGATGCATACTAAAAACTACCTTATATACATATATAACTATTAAACAAAAAATGATTAGCATAAGTGACACGTGTGTTTCACAGCTGCAAAACGTTTGTCCCCCACTGTTGTAGAATATTTTACAGGACGATTACCAGCTGTTTTCAACGCTGGAGTGAACGAGGTGGGTGGGATGTTAATGCCACAGCAGACAGAATCAGACTGAGCATCCCCACGCTATGAGAGAAAGGGATGGGCATGCACACTGGAACCTTGGATGGCTATTTGCGTATCATTTATCTATGAGAAAAACAGCTTCCCATTTGAAAAATAAATACTCTACTAGTCAAGACATTTTAATTTTATAAATATTATAACAAATATCTTCAGGTAACACTTTACAAAAAACATATTAATAAAACCACACTTACATCATCTTTCCATAACTAATTTAAATGAGTTCTTTAGTTTATTTACAATTAAACAAATACAGTTACTGTCATTTTCCAAAGTCCCATTCTCTGAAAAGATATACGTTAAGTTTTCTGTTGTTTTCAATAAAAAGTAAATTTGCTTTGAATGATAATGAAGTTATTGTAATGTAAAATTACAAACTTTTATCTCTTAAGCAGAAAATACATTACTTCATGTGAGTAGTATTTAGTTTTTACACTTTCTTGTGTGTATAATGGTGTTACAGTATACTGTTTACATCTTGTCTTTGTCGCATTACATGAGGGACTAATTTCAGGTAACTTACTATTATTCAAACTAAGCATAAAACAACATATAAGGTAATAAATATTTACTCTAGTTTGATACATGATTGCATGTTACCGAATTAGGTTCATAATAATAATTACAATTTATTGCCATCAAAGATATATTCATTTATTAATAAAGGATGTTCATGCTGGCGACATGTAATACTATTCCAAAATATTTTCATATTACTTATGATTATGAGTTGCCTTTATAGGATATATATTCCTTCTTTCTTATACATTTTTTTATCATGAATACAGAAAAATTTGAAAATATAGTGCAATTAGTAATAAACCAGAAATGAGTACATGTGAATTTCAGAATAAATCTGGTGATTATGTTTTTCTGAAAACACCATTAACTTACTCGTTTGAACCACTGATACTTTCAAAATGTTGTAATACTGAACAAGTGAATTATAAAATTATCATCTTTGTTACTAAAAGCCATTAGCAAATTTGTAGACTACCAGATTAAGGCCACTGCCATATGTTTTCAGACATTCTTGCAAAAATGGACATAAGTTTTGACAAGAAGTTTCACAGTTCATATTTTATATACAAAACTTTATGTAACGATCATCGTCACAAGTTTTGTTTATTATTTCTGTCATTTAAAGCTGAATTTCAAACAGATGATGTAATTAAATGACTATTGATGCCGGTATTTTACTGTATTTATGCAAAAAGTTAACAGTTGAGAGTAACAATGAAGTGTCAATTGGAACATTACACAAATTTTAATTTCTACCAGGTCTGAAAATTTGATTGTTTTGTTCTAGTGACTGGTACTGAAGGAACTAAACAATCTGATCTAGACTAGATCAACTAAAAAGATCAGTTTAACGGACTTTATTAATTATAACATAAGTCGTTTTTTATATGAAATATTGGTCTCATTTTCACATTCAAGATATATGTATTTTTAATTTATAGGATTTTGTTGTCCATGATGTGTTCGTTGATTAACTAAATATAAGTATATCACTACCGACTCGGAACACGAAGTTTATTATTGGTAAAAACTTAAAAGTTTTACCTTATAGCCATGTATTTTTAATTTCCTGTAAGTGGTTTATACATTACTGTTATTATTTTATCGTTTAAATCTTGAGTACTTTCACTTTGCAGTATGCAACTTCTGCCTTAAATAAAAGATTTGTATAAAACAAAATACTTACATATGACAAAAAATTCTTTGATACTTGATCAAGTACCAGATTATTAAAAGTTACAGGTTTTCTATACAAGTGATTATTAATGCCATAACAGATCAACTGTGAGACTCACTAGCGACTAGCCACCACTATATCATTCTATAATATGATAGAACGATACTATATAATGTGTTGTATATTAATTTATGAATCCTACATGTGTGTGTGTAAAATTTATTAAGCTGTATCAAGTGGTGTGTAGGATAGTACTTTTAGTTCCAAAACTGGAGAGCTAACCTATGATTGAATCTGGCAGAAGGACTGAAGTATTTGCTAGCTGTATTGTAATACAAATCATTTCACATCTGTATACTAGTGTTATCTTATCCAAACAAGAAGGGACCAGGTTCATAACAACATTGAGATAGAGGAGGACACAATTGAAGTGGTGGACAATTTCACATATCTCGGAGTGAACCTAGCAAAGACTGGATCAGAGGAGCCGGAGATCCAAAGACGGACCACCATGGCTAACAAGGCATACTTTGCATTGCTGCCATCATTTAGGTCTGGGGACGTGCACAGGTAAACAAAAATGAAAATATATAGGACTGTCATCAGACCGGTGTTATGCTACGGGTGTGAGGCATGGACAATCACACAGAAAACAGCCGACATAGTAAACACCTTTGAAAGGAAAATCCTCAGACGCATTATAGGCCCAATACAAGAAAATGGCTCATGGAGACTGAGATACAACAATGAACTGTATCAAATATATAAAGAGATACCAGTCTCAAAATTTTTAAGAATGCAAAGATTGCGTTGGGGCGGACATGTTATGAGAATGGAGGATGGCAGGAACCCCAAAAGGGCTCTGATGGTTATATGGGACGGAACGACACCTAGAGGCAGACCGAGGAAGAGGTGGGAAGATGGCGTTGCAGAGGACGCGAGGGTCATGGGGATAAGAAACTGGAGGAGGGCTGCAATGGATAGAGTAGATTGGAGGCGGAGATTGGTGCAGGTCAGGGCCCGACTTGGAGCTGTAGTGCCATAGGAGGAGGATACTAGTATTATACACAAACATGCACCTTTGCAAAAAACAGCCAGTCTTAACAATTTGCTAAATACAATTAAACATTCACTTTTATAAAAAGGAATGGTTTGAGGTTTATACTATAAACCCTCTCACAGTAAACTTTCAGTTAAATGCTTTATATGAATCCACTGTTATTACATGAAAATTAGAAATTTATGGTTCTTCTTTGAACCCTACAAATGATCCCTGAAAAATTATTAAATAAAAAAAAAAAATTTTCCCCCACACAAAAAAAAGAATTAACCTATGTATGTTGCAGGAAAAACATCTAATATTATTGTGAAGGAAAATAATTTTAAAATTAATACTGACACTGTTTATTATTTTATTAGGTTTCAACAAATTGTTTTTTACTTATTATTACTGTTGTCATAAACTACACTATTGTTTTAATATTCATAATTAATGAATTAATTAAACTATATTTAAGTTGGAAAGTATGCAGACACAGATACTGTCACACAGTTCTACTACTTACTGATTTTCAGTTTGGCAAAACTATGCCCCATTAGTTTGACTAAAACCTGGAAGGAAGTTGAAACTAGTTATACACTGAACACTATATGGGTGGGTGAATTATAATTTAGAACTATAATCATAGCGATGCATTTTTTTTTAACCAATCCTCTTGAGTACTGACCAAAGGCTGATAAAGTACAATACAAAAAAAAAAAGGTAAAATATATAGTACATTAAAAAGAATAGAACCCATTGAAGTTAAACATGATTTAGTCTAGTGATTTTGCAACTAAGCGGTCTACAAATAAATCTTGCACTTTACGAGTAACAACGCCTGTGTGCTGTTTTGAAGGGGACGCACCATCTTTTTCACTATCAGGACCTTCATCATTTAAAAGACGTTTTCCGATTCTCCGTACTTCATGCTGCACCATGATATTAATTGCATGTAAATCCTGAAAACAAAAGTTATAAATTATACACACACATATTGCATGTAAAACAAGTGATTATGAATTCTACCTCTCACATGATCTTACCTTAGCTGGGCTGCGGCTGAAACAGTAACTAAGAGGCTTTGTTGGAGATGGTGGGAATACTTTTGGGTCATTTGATGTAAGTGCTCGAATATAAACTGAATGTTTATCAGAAACACGTCTATATGGAGAGACAGGTACACTTTTACCAACTGGCAAAGGTGATAGTGTCAGATTATCATTCTGAAACAGTTACATTTTTATGTAGTATTTACTTGTCGCAGCAATAATTAATTATTATAATTATGTATACTTACATTAATTATAACAATTAATGTAATTATTGTTAATTCATTATATACTAAATTACAGAAAAAACTGACAATTATGAAATGCTAGTGATACAACCACATGTTAATTAACCTTTTTGATGCACAATATGGGTGAGTGGGTATTCAATGCCCATGCGTTACACTTTTAGCAGCTTCAAATGCTAACACAGAGGACTAAACCATTTTCAGCATTCACTCCAAAATATATAAAATGACTTTCACAGCTCTATATTTTACATCTCTTCAAAAATACAGTGTGGGATTCACTTGTGTAGTTGAAGTTTGTTCATTTTCATAAACAGTATTATATTTACATTATTATGTAGGAATTTAAGTATGATAATTATTATTTATATTGTACAAGATTTTGAGTTGGACACCAAAACTGTGCAACTGTTATTTTATATACCTGGCAATGCATAAATATTTAACCATGTACCAGTAATTCATCCCATAAGCACATACGCCAGCCTACACATATGCAAGCTTGAAACTCTTACTGGCTGTGTAACGGGACAGAACTGGGTGATGGGTTTTATTTCAATTGTAAATGCGACAAAAAGGAGTTACCCACATAGGGCCTCAATTTTAACAATAGACATTCCCTGTTGGGGCACCCAGTTCCACTGCACGTTTGGTCTGTCCGCCCCGCAATATGCTACTTTTCCAGGTGCTAAGGTATGTGCACAAGTGCGCGTATGCTTGCCCGTACAGATGAATTGGCACGTACAAGGCTCGCTAGTCAGCTAGAGGGAATATACAGTACCTCGTGGTCGCTAATTACTGTGTCACGTGACGCCAGCTCGACCTATCACAAGGCAAGTTGGTCAGCAGGAGAACGCTTTGGCCATCTTGAAACTGTCTGTCGTTTTATAGTTGTGGAACTGCGCAGTTCAGCGTAAAAGGCTCGCGAGCCGAAAACTTATTAAAACTGGTAAAACTTATTTATTAAAACTTATTAAACTGATTTAAAGTGGTATAAAATGTGAATAAACTTATAATTAAAAAGGCAGCAATTAACTTTGAATGATTCGACAGTGTAACATCAAACTAAAATGCAGTGAACAATTTGGACGAACTAAAATATAGGGAGTGCGATACGTGATCTGCAGGGACGCCGACAGTCAAGTAACCGAATATCATAAACCAATATATAAAAAATTTACAAAAGCGCTTTAAATGTAAAGGGAAAAAAATGTGAGTGTGAAAGAACGAAAGAATGAGCAAAACTGGGTTGCCTTATGTAGTATATTTAAACTAATCAGAATAAGTAAATAACATGTTATAATTACATAAGTTGTATTTCCAAATATGTTCAAATAACGTCCGTAGCAGGGCTGAAAAGCAAAGAAATAGAAGTATGTAGAGGAAAGAGGGGAGAGTAAATTATGTAATTGAGAGTATAACGAAGAGTGTCACACTACAGTATAATAAAATAATCTTTTATTTCAACTTGCTATATGTGTGTTAGAATAATCATTTCAACCACCTAACTTCATTTTCTGTGCTGGTAAATTCGCTATACGAAAAAGGGTTTCTACTACTAGATGATCTGGCCAAGCTAGTTAACAAATTAAAGGTAAGTGGGAGTTTGTGGTTATTTAATATAGATAAAATACACAAAAATGTTACAGCTGTTATAAAAATATCCATATAAAACATACCTTTAGGCCTAATATCCAAAATAGTGTTAAAGTGTGGTCTACAAATAGTTTTCACTTATATTTTACAATTTCAATCATGTGCTGTTAATTACTATTGTTATAGATGTGTCAGTCATAGACAATTATGTACCATAATTTATATGATTTCATCAAGCCATTTGAATCATCACAAATTCATGCAGGCTACTTTAATTTGCATGATTCTGTAGAAAAAAATGTACTGTATTTATTAGTCAGTAAACTAGTATTCGTAAATATAAATGCATTATTAACTAGTGTTAAATCTCTGTATTTGTTTATATACTCGCGCGCAGTCGGCCCACGCAATTACGTCATCAGCTTAAAGTACAGTTCGCTACCGCGAGCTGCTACAGTTAGTTAAAACTCAGCCTTCATCCGATCAGTACTCTCTTCCATTTGCTAGCCGCGGTGATGTGAAATTAATTATGCAACTTCTTTATACAATTTTCTTTCTTATATCGGTATTTATCTTGGCAATGTACGCCATACGTAATTGCATGGGCCATGCGCTTCATTATAATTCTTCAATAAATGGCTAGTTAACTCACGATTCATACAGTCCACTTCTTCATTAAAAAAAAAACACATTTCCGATTCCTATACCAGCAGCACTTCGCATGGAAAAAACTAACTCTAGAAATATTCGAGAGCATTGAGCATGCAACATTTGGTCCTCCAGGACGGATCTTCATTTTATGGATGATTCATTCCACATACAATTTATTCCACGGATAATTCATTTCATGGATTCAGTTCAATTAGCAGGCCCTATCAGCATTTAACAACATAATTTAAATCAGCAGTTCTGTAATTATTAACCATAACTGGACCACGCATTGCACGACTTTGGGGACGTCCTACTTTGCCGACCGGATCGTTCGAAGCATTATTTCAGCATTTGAACACCATCACCACGTAGCATTCATCATTTGGGAAAATCCAAAGCAGCCAGCCTATGCAGAATTCGACCACTTCAAACATCACCTGACAGGCATCGACCGTGTCTACATCGTCTATTCATGGGTGCCGGATGGGACTGCCAAGGATTCGACATGCTCTGAGACCTTCTTGAACATGTCGATAAGTACCACATGCCAAGTGACTATAAATTCATGTTTCCTATGATCTTTTCAATTTTGCATAATTTTGTATATCTTTCAAGGGCATTCAATTAAAAGAAGCAGTATTATGATACTAACATATATGATACTATTATTATAATACTAACAAAAACACAGACACATACAGCAAAACAGGGGTATATAAATTAAATTGTAATGATTGTCACCAATTCTACATCGGCCAGACGGGATGATCTTTTTCTTCCAGATTTTCAGAACAGTTAAAAGCCCTCACCACAAACTACATACATTCCACATTTGCCACACATTTACAAAACGAAAACCACAGTTACACAAACATAGAACACAATATGGAAATATTACACTACTTACCTAAAAGTAGAAAACTAAACACAGCTGAACAATTTGAAATATACAGACATCACGCACTACAACCAAACAACATATTAAATGAACAATTACATTATAGATCACATACACTATTCGATACATTGATCCAAACACACAATTTGAACCTCAGCGCCAATTCCCTCCCACCATCAACCCCCACCACACACACCAGTCCATGACCGTTATACTGTTAAAATGACATTCAGTATTCATTCCCACTGAGGAAGAGGAACATCACCTCGAAACGTTTGGGAAAGATAAATGAATGTACGTTCATATTGTGAAAGTTTATATATATAATAATATTTATAAAGTGAACGAAGAGGATGAATCAACAAGATAATTATCAACAAACTTATATTCATATTTCTTTTTTGATTCAATTGTAAATCATATTTTAAATAGTGTTCATAGCAATAGGGATTATACTGTTATATTGTATATGCTGTCTATATCAGTATTTATTACAACATAGAATTAGTATGAGATGTGTTAATCAATGGTTACCGCGTTGTAGCGTGACTTATCTCTCTGCATTCACTCAGTTTTTTCTTATTATCGTTCAAATCTTCAGTGATACACAATCATGGCCTCTATATTGCGCATACACACCTACGCGGATAATTTTAAGCACGATATGCATGACCACCATATGCTAAAAATAAAGCTTCGTCATCTGATGGAGCTATCTGCCAAATATGACGAGATTCAAACGCAAATTGAGTCTGAGGACTCTGATTTTGCATCCGTTAGTGATAGAGTTCAGACGGAAGATGATTTGTGCAACATAGAATGCAAGTTGCAAAATTTATTAGATCATGCCGAAGAGATGAGCAAGAAAATACTAAATCAGTCCGAAGTCGTCACATTCAGTACACCTCCTATTCAATTCAACCAATTAAACTACCCTGCTCCGCAGGTAACATAATTGACTGGCACCATTTTTACCATATGTTTGTGGAGTTGGTTCATGTCCGAACAGACCTGACCAGCATCCAAAAATTTCACTACTTGCAGTCATCGCTAAGGGATGAGGCGCTGAATGTTATAAAATCACTCCCAATCACGCACGAAAACTACACGGTGGCTAATGTCTTGGGCATGAAGCACATGCAGCAGGACTCTATGGTTAGCATTTCCAAATTTATAGATGATCTCACCGCTAACATAAATGCTCTGAACTCATTAAATTTGCCAGTGAACACATTCGAAATTATTTTTGTGCATTTTCCCACCCAAAAACTTGACGATCGCACAGTAGATTATGGAAGGAAGGTTTAACTGACGAACAGCTTCCGAATTATAATAACTTTATTAAATTCCTAAATATTAGACGCCAGCTGTTGCAAAATGTTAATGTACCGACTGGTTCGTCTTACGGTAGGCAAGTTAGCAATAAAACTTCTTATCACAAACCGGCTAAACGCGCTGAGTTCACTGGGTCACTGATACATACTCAAACAAGCAATAGACTTTGCCAGCTGTGTCGCGGCAATCATAAATTGTCCGAATGCCCACAATTCGTGGCTTTACATCCGAGTCAACGGAAAGACGTTTTAATAAGTCACAAGCTCTGCCTAAATTGGACACGCTCGGGCCATGAAACCTCGCGTTGCCCTTCCAAATTTTCGTGCAGAGCATGCTCGAAAAGGCACCACACCATGATCCACGCTTCAACAAATAATTCTTCGAACAGGAACAATAATCAATGTTCCCTAAAACTACAAACCAACAAATCAATTTTATTGTCTACCGCCGTATGTACCACCACCGATCGTGCCGGTAACAAACACCCGGTAAGAATCCTGTTGGATTCAGGGTCACAAGCAAACTTTTGTACCATGGGCTTCGCTCGCCGCATGGGCTTAAAATTAAACAAGTCCGAACTGCCTATCACGGGCATAAATAATTCTCTATGCCAAGCCAATTTCAGTACAAGGGTGCGCCTAAACTCACGCTACAGGGATTTCAGTTTGAATGTACACTGCGCTGTTCTGCCCAGAATTACAAATAACCTCCCTACAGAATCTTTTAATATGGCATCATTAAATATTCCAAAAAACATATTTTTAGCTGACCCGCAACTTAATTTTTGTCACAGATCGACATATTACTCGGGGCACAGTATTTTTTGCAATTGATTGAGCCGACTAAATTTATTCGCAGCCCGAACTTTCCGATTATACAGGAAACAAACCTAGGTTTTATCCTCGCCGGAAATTTACCCTTTAACGTAGACATGACAAAACCGGTTTCTTCGTTTATGGCTCGTGACGACAATAATGCCATCTCGTCACAGTTGAGGAACTTCTGGCAGTTGGAGGATGTTTCTTTCCGTACTCCCTCAGCTGAGGATGTAACGGGCCGAATTTGAGGGTTATATCATTTTATTAACTTTATGGGGTTTTATTAAAATATTTGTAAATTTACTTTTCAACTATGACCAGACCACGTGTTGTATTGTAGCAGTGGTATAACAAAGGCAGCACTACGTTTCAACAATTGTGCAATCAGAACCAGGAATGTACAAAGTCGTCATTTCCAAGAACTTTGCAAGTGTGTGGCAGTGCGCTCGTATGCATCACACGAGCATGCGCGCGGAGTGATGCCGTTTTGTGCAAAGCAAAAATGGCTAAGAGAACAAATTTTGTTCCCTTAGTCTACCATGCGGCTGGACGTAAAACCTAAGTCACGCCTATCTTGTGACGTCAGCCAGTGCCTAGCGAATATCTTACACGAACTGCACACAAACAACTACATGGGTTTAAATAGGACAAAGCTACGACGAAGAACCATGAGGCTTTGGCTTCCACCTAAAATGACGAAACTGAGTTGGCCGCGAACATATAGCCACTCTTCCCAGTTTCGCCTAGATACTGTGTCTGGCCAGACACTGCCCCAAAGGGGCTCGTTAAAATTTTCTAAGTTCAGATATTAAAACTCGAGTTTCGGTTAACGATGAATATGTGACAGTGAGGTGAAACATATAGTCAACCAAAGAACACCAACAGTGAATTCGGACATACTACTAAATACGAAATATGAGAAGTTGCGCAAGCGATCACCACTTGCCGGCAGGGAGGGGTATTTCTTTTAAAATGTTAAGGGTCTATTAATATTCTGTGTGTGTGTGTGTGTGTGTAAAAAATGCAGGCTGGGCAGTCTCCATAGTCGTAAGTAGTCTATAACAATAATTATAACAATATAAGATGTGTGACCAAGAGGTACGAAAATTTTAATTCAATGTAATAAAATTTATTGGAAGACTAATCGTTTAACTTTGAAGTATTTGATCATTAAAAATGTTAATTCTCTTCAAAAAATGAGTAGAGTAAATTATTACAAAAACCTGTAAATCACGCTAACATCTTACGTTCGTGCGAGAATCCTGGACCCAGATAGAATCTTCGCAGGTAGGTGCAAGTAAAATCTATATGTTTATATATTTAATAGTTTATTAACTTCACAAGTGGCGCAGCCAACAGGGACCGTTTTTATGAGTACAAAATATAAAGTAAAAACCGCACCTACAAATAAGATGGAAGCGTGATTTGGAGGTTAAGTAGAAATGAGAACCAATTACATATAAATGAGGTTAAGGTGTAGTTAGACAATACTTAGATTATACTATATTGAATAATACTGAAAATATTTAAGATTGAATTTTTATGTAGAGCAAAATCTCATAAATAAGATAAAACTGGAATACGGAGATAAAGTTAGTATGAGTGATGTAACTGTCACGGGGGAGGGAGAAATTAATTCAGACCCTAATGTGGTCAAAGAAAGCGTTTTAAATGAATCAGATAATATAAATGATTCAGGAATGGAGACAACTCCAAACCTGATAGACGAGAATAATTTGACGCAATCGGTAATAATGAGTGGGGCAAAAGCAGAATCTACTCCTGTAATAAATAAAGAAAAAGAAATGTCAATGAATGACCTATTTAACCTTCTCAGTAAACGATTTGATAGTAATGACAAAAAATTTGATGTACAGAACAACAAATTTAATGAGTTAAATAAACGTTTTAATTCTAATGACGAAAAATTTGGGATTTTAAGTAAAGAAATTAAAGAACAGAACATTCAGTTTCAGCAGAGTATAAGTGCAAAATTTGATAATCTGAGTCGTGTACTAGATAAACATGTTGATGAACGTTGTGAAAGTAATAAATCACAGTTGACAGAGTCTATGAATGAACAATTAGAGTGCCGTGTTTCTGATATAAAAAATGATATAACCAATAAAGTAGAAAAACAGATCACGGAACAATATAGCGTAATAAACACAATTGTTGAGAAACAAATAAATGAATGCAACACCAATACTGAATGTAAGGTTAGTTATGCTATGAATAAGATCGAAAATAATAACATTAAAATAAGTGAAATAGAAAATAATTGTAAGATTGAATTTAAGACAATACACAATACAATAAGTGACCTTGAATCTGATAGTAACCTTAAATTAATAAACGTTGAAAAGAATATTATGGATGTTAAAAATGAATTGAGTATGGCCATCAGCCAACAAGTAAACACTGTGACCGAACGAGTAATTATGACTCGTGACGTAAGCAGTGAAGTTGAGTTAGAATCATTTAGTTGTGATAATAAAAGAGTGCATCCTATGCAATTCATAAATAGAGTGAGGGAGTTCAATAAATTTAATACTAATAGCTGGGAGGTTCAATTATTGAAAATTTTAAAATGTTTCAAGGGTAGTTCGGAGATATGGGCCGAGGTACACAAAACAGAATGGGGGTGTTCCGAAAGTTTCGAGGCCGCATTTAGAAATAAATATTGGTCTGAAGAAGACCAAGAGGTGTACGTAGTAGAATTATGGGGACCGGGAATTTTGGGGGACCCAATAATAATATAACAGGGTATGTAATGAACATATTCAATGAGGCGAAATACCTAGAACCGCCATTGCCATTTAGATCTTTCGTGAGGCATATAAGTAAGCATTTGCCAAGGGAAGTGCAAATAACACTGATGACGCGGGAGGTAGCCAATATTAGCGAATTAGAGAACATTTTAGATGTGTTTCAGAACATCCGGGACCAAGAAATGAGTCGCCGGCACAACCAGCAGAATATGAATAACAGAGGCAATCAGGGACCGCCGAGGGGACCTACAAATGGACCGGCATACACAAGACGAGAACAAAATAATCGAGGCACAATGTGGATTTGTCCAGCGTGTTCGCAGGAAAATTATGCGTCCCAAAATTTTTGTTTTAGATGCAGGAGAGAGAGACCGGGTCAGCGACAGGGACCACAACCCACGCAGAACCAGCAGGTATACCAACGAAGGGGAGAGGGCCAAGGAGGAGCGCCGAGAGGTAACACCCATGAAAAGCAGGTGAACCAGAGTGGAAGGGGATACAACCCAGCGGTGGCGAGCACGTCTGTGGAAAACTAAGAGAGACAATGGAACACCGGACCCGACCGTTGTCGCCGGAAGCTTCTGGGGTCCAAATGAATGACAGCTATCAAAACAACATTATCATAACTGATTTATCTGAGGAATTATTGGAGGAAGAAGACATCGAAGCAGTGAGACGGGAGAATGGACTGACCGAGGTGAAAATCAACATTGAAGGTAAGGAGATTAAAACTTTGATAGATACAGGTAACGAAATCTCTGTTATTTCTGAACACGTACTAGATGAATGAAAAGAAATAAATAGAAATATTCCATCTTTGCCAGTTGCGGGAGTGAGATTGTAGGTGTTACGGGCGTTAGGAGTAAAAGAGTCACCAAACAAGTACATTTAAATATGATAATTAACGGGGTAGTGAGCCGCTCATCACCCATGACGTCACAACAAATTTTGAACTTTCCAACTGACAACCGAAAATTAAATTTCAAAAAACCACAACTTACCTTGATGACCGGCTCACCATTTCACTGAACTAGGAGAGGCCTCCTAGTGGAAGAAAATCCGCATGCTGGATAACCTTTGGGTAATTGGAGGAATGAGGTGACCTCAGTTTTAAAACTTCAAAAATTAACACAAGTTTATTGAGGCTATCATATAGTGTTTTGTTACAATGAAATCTCATAAAATCAGGTTGTGAGGTTATTCCATTAAAATCTATAAGTAGGTGAAATATTCACTATATTACATGACACTCCAATTTAAAATTTCAAAAAATATTCAAAATTTAATATGTAAAATTATTTCATGAGAAATATATAAATCTGTAAAACATCTACAAAATATTACATGTTTTCTGAAAATGATTCATAGTGTCCAGGCAGAAGGTATTCTATCAGAATTATAGAAAATATGTGAATATTCAAAATCCATGGTAGGGTAACCAGAATCTAAAATTTTCAAAACATTCAAATTTAATATTTAAGACAAATTCCAAGAAAAGTATATAAAATATATATCACCTTTAAAAACCCTTACATAGCCTACTGAAATTCTATAAAATATATAAAACATTTAAAATCTCTGACATGCCATACTGAAATTCTATAAAATATATAAAACATTTAAAACCTCTGACATGCCATACTGAAAACTATGCAAAATATATAAAACATTTAAAAAACTCTGACAGGCCATACTGAAAACTATGCAAAATATATAAAACATTTAAAGAACTCTTACAGGCCATACTGAACACTATACAAAATATATAAAACCTTTAACAAGCATTACAGCCACAACAATGCAAACAATTACATTACCCAACAACATGCGCCCTCTGAAATCTAACTCAAACCCTAGAAAAAAGACTCATCTAATCAATAAAGTAACATGCAAAATGAGATAGATAATATATACTTGTGTGGAACTCACAAGTGCATGTGCTCTCCCCCTGCCATAAACCTGTATAAACTGGTGTAGCCCCAAGGCTTACAGATTTCAGAGTGCACAATTATAAATTATATCAATTATAACAATTATAAAAAACATCAGATAATAAGTTACATATATCTCTGCAAACATTATAAATACATAAAGAGAGAAAATTTCCTCTTGTAGAACAGTTCAGACATATTATTTAATAGGTTGGATGCTTCTGAATTACTGTTTTATCACAAGGTAAGGCATTGTTACAACTGGAGGTAGACTGCAACTCTTTTCCCAACCAGATCTACAAGTTCCAATAAACAGGCAGCCACAATACAAGTTCCACACAGACTATAGTAAAAGATGTAGTGGCCATTACATGCTCAGGCAATTCAACACAAGACAAATATCACCCAGAGTCATTCAAAGAGCAATTAAGGAGTTTTGCTTCACTAGGCCAAATGAACGCCCCGGCCGATTCCCAACACATTTTCTTAAGTTTTTTTTTTTTTTTTTTTTTTTTTTTTTTTTTTTTTTTTTTTTTTTTTTTTTTAGGTAAGAAAAGTTTTGTCCATAGAATACACGGTCACCGCAAACAGCGGCGAAGCTACTCATCATTAGAGAGAAACATGCGTAGTTACTCAAGTTCTGCAAAAACCGGCATGTTTCAATAGTACATGAGATTACAAGAGTACCAAGAAGTGACAAAACTCCAGTATTCAGAAACTATTGTCCTTTTTTTTTTTTTTTTTTGTTAGAGAAATCAGCCAGACCCGACCCACAAAGTCCCAGGGCAAAATTTAATAATTTTAATTTTCCATACCTGTTCATGGTGCATCAATACCTCACATCACAATACCTGTTCAATACTCACACAATCTATCACATAATTTACATCTTGGTCTTCCCAGATTCACGGATGCCGGAGTTCCCCGAGGACCCCTAGCACGCTTTTCCCTTAGCCTGACATAATGGTTTCACTCAACGCCGGCATAAAAAAAAAACCACGAAACTTTTCAGCACTCAACAATTTAGACCCACACGTGGTGAACAGCTCCTGAATAGACCAGCTGACATCAACCCAAAAAAAACTCGAGTCAAGACAAAACTCAACAGCTGATAACTCCAGCTGTCTGAGTTCCAAAGGCGCTCTACAACCCACGACGGAATACAGCAGGCGCACTCTAGCAGCGGGAAAGGAAGATACCCCAGTCAGAAGTTACAGCGACGTCTACTAGATGGCGGGAGCGTAACAAACAGTCGCCGTAACGTCTCATAGATCGCGAAGAGAACCTGTCCAAAGCGAACTCCCCCAGATACATGAAAATAACGCCCGGAATCCTTAGAACCGCTATTTGCCGTACACCTACGTACGGCACACCCCCACAACAAAAGGAGTCCAACGGGTTGGACGACACTGGGACTGCCACCACCGGAGGAAAAGCGGGGACTGACTTAAAAACAATTTAAAAGATAAGATCCGGCGAAAGTGGAAAACGAAAGGACACCAGAAGGAAGGACAAGGTGTGTGTGGGTGTGTGTAAGTGTAGAAGATACGGGGAGTGTGAGCGGCCGCGGCCTAAAGCAATAGAAAGAAGAAAGGAAAGGAGAGAAGCTAAAATACCGATAAAACGTTTAAAACCCCAATTAACCCCACCTAAAACAATAAAACACTAAAAAAATAAAACCATAAAACACAATCCCTCCAGCGAAGCCCCCCGAAAACCAAACCCGAGGACCCTAACTACTCCTAACTGGGGTGAACAATACCAATTTACCTCTCACGGAAGCTCCATCCGCGCACACGCCTTCAAATGGGACACATGGGCCACCCTCACCTTCATCCCATCCTCCGGATCCACCAGGCTGGCAGTGACAAACTCAGAAATCCGGAAGGGTCCCAACCATCTATAGCAGAGCTTGGCAGCGCGACCCTCCACCTTAGAGCTGAGCGGGTGGCTCCTGCAATAAACCAGCTGACCCACCCTAAAAGGGTTGGGAACTCTCCCAGCATTATAGCGACGCCGCACGCGCTCGTGCGATCGGAGCAGGGCTCTCCTCACATCTTTCCACCTGTGAACGACCCCTTCGTTAGGCAAATCCGGGAGAAGATCCTCCAGTTTCCACAAATTACCAAGGGGATGAGCGGGGGAGAAACCAAACATGACCTCAAAAGGCACGGCACGATGGCTTTCATGAAGGGACGAATTGAACGCCATCTGCAACCACTGAAGATTCTGGTCCCACGTATTCTGCTGCTCCGCGTGATAGGCGATAAGAGCGGATCTCAGATTGCGGTTGAATCGCTCGGCGTGGGAAGGTTGCGGGTGGTAGGGGGAAGTGGTTACATGCCGGATGCCGTGCCGGAAACACATGTTTCGGAATTGCCTCGAGATGAATTGCGGGCCATTGTCTGAGACAATGATGGAGGGAAGCCCGAAATGCTGAAAAATACTGGTCTGAAGGGCTACGATGGTATTGGCAGTACTAGCCTGACGCAAGGGAAGTAGCCAGACGTACTTGGAGAAGGCGTCCACACAAACAAGGAGGAACGAATTCCCGGCCTTGCTACGCGGGAAAGGACCCACGTAGTCGACGAAAACCTTCTCCATCGGTCTGCCCGCCACCCCAGAAGACAGCAACCCCAACTTAGTATTCTGAGCGGGCTTGCTCAGACTGCAAAGATGACAACACTTCACCCGGGTGGCGATGTCCCGGTCCATGCCTTTCCAGATGAAGTTCTTTCTGATCGCGGCGATGGTCTTTGAAACACCCAAATGGCCTCCAACCGGGGAATCATGATAATATTGGAAGACCATGGGTATCAGCTTGCTCGGCAGCACTATCTTAGGGACCCGTCCTCTACGTTCCTTGCAGCAGAGGACGCCCTTGGACAGATGATATGGAGCCTTCATCTCGCCTGATTTGATTCTATCAATGATGGGACCCAACACCTCATCATCAAGCTGATGAGGGATAACCTCCGTGAAGGCGAGGGGGAACTCCAGGAGTACGGCGCATGGTTCATTTATTGGCTCCTCACTGGGTAGGTGATACATACGGGACAGAGCGTCGGCAACAACATTTTGGGTCCCCCTTATATGTTGTGCCCGAAACTTAAAAGAAGAGATCTTGACCACCCAGCGGCCAAGTTTACCCAGTTGACGGGGGTGCGCCAGAAGCCACGAGAGAGCCTGATTGTCCGTCTCTAATAGGAACTCAGCGTGTTCCAAATACCTCCTAAACTTGTCAAGGGCGAAGACTACCGCCAAACACTCTACCTCGTATACCGAGGATTTCTTTTCAGGGTTGGTAAGGGTCCTGGATACAAATGCAACTGGCTGCCGAGCACCATCCACCTCCTGAGAGAGCACGGCCCCGATCGCCACAGAGCTGGCGTCGGATTGCACAATGAAAGGCTTCGTGAAATCGGGCATCCGAAGCACGGGCGGCGACAAAATGGACTCCTTTAGGGACTCGAAGGCACGTTGCTGTGCGTCTCCCCACACGAATTTGGCCCCTTTTTTCCTTAAGGAATTTAGGGGAGCCGCAATCTCAGCAGCCCCCGGGATGAACCGCCGGTAAAAATTCACCATGCCCACGAAGCGGGCCACCCCTTTAGCATCCCGTGGAGGAGGAAAATCCCGAATTGCCTGCGTCCTCTCTGGATCAACCGTGACCCCTTTATGAGAGACAAGGTGACCGAGGAAAGAAATTTCCTCCTGGGCAAATTTCACCTTGTCGGGATTCACCGTAAGCCCCGCGCGCCTCAAGCGACACAACACCTCACGGAGATGGTTCATGTGTTCTTCAAGAGTGGAGCTGTAAATGAGCAGATCGTCCAGATAATTAAACACATATTGGAATTTAATGTCGTGGAACACGGAGTCTAATAGACGGGTTAACGTCTGCGCACCAACCGCCAGTCCCATGGGGACTCTCTTGTATTGGTACAAGTTCCACGGCACGCAAAAGGCAGTAAACGGCCGAGAATCCCTGTGTAAGGGTATCTGGTGGTATGCTGAATTCAGGTCGAAAATGGTGAAATATCGGGCCTGCGAAAACCAGTCAAAGGCCGAATGCAGGTCCGGGAGGGGCACCGACTCAACTTCAATATTCTGATTCAATTTTCGATAATCGATGACCAGCCTATGCTTCCCTCCCGGTTTAGGCACCAGGAATGCTGGACTGGCATAGGCCGACGTGGAAGGTTCAATAACCCCCTGGTCCAA
The DNA here is from genome assembly GCA_034769895.1 of Magicicada septendecula. NCBI lineage: Eukaryota > Metazoa > Arthropoda > Insecta > Hemiptera > Cicadidae > Magicicada > Magicicada septendecula. The sequence goes on from CM068367.1 coordinate 1,246,670,682, forward strand.
CAATTCCTGCACCTTCTCACGCAAGATGGTCATCTTAGGCGGAGCGAATTTATACGGGTGCGAACGGACTACAGCGGAGTCGCACAGGCGGATCCGATACTCCAAATTGTGAGTGAGTTCGAGGTTGGCGGTCAGCACCTCGGGGAACTCATCACACAATTTACGGAAAGCAGTTTGTAGAGATGGGCTTAAAGTATTAATGTACGCCGGGGGTTGAAGTACTTCAAGACCTTCCCCCGCCTCATCCCGATATCCCAGAAAGGGGATGCGTACTGCACGGTTGAACTTAAAGAAGCATACGTGCCCCTGGATATCGAGAACCATGCCACTTTTCATAATAAAATCCGCACCCACAATACAGTCCACGCTCAAGTTCGGAGCCACGAGAAACTCCCAAACCCACGAAAAATAGTTTATTTTAAATTTAAAAGCCACCAATATGGAGGTCGGCAAGACCTCCCTCGAGGCCGTCCAACATACCACCGACGAAGGAGTATTCGACCGGATCAATGACTCCCGGACCAATTGCTGGTAAACACGGTAGGAGATAAGACACCGTGCCGATCCGGAGTCCACCAGGGCCTTAACCCGGCCCTTCCCGACCTCCAGCTCCAAAAATGGACACACGGAGAGACCCGGACGAATCGGCTTGGGATCGGCCTCCCCGGATGGGTGTCCCGTCTCAACTGCACATAACGGGACCTGGGATGCAACATCGCTACCAAACGTGGGGAGGGACCGGCGTCCCCTCAATCCCCCCCACGCAGGCCGTTTTTTGATGGACGGTTTTCCCGCGAGACCTCCGATCGTTTGAGGGGGCAATTCCGGGCCAAGTGTCCCATCTTCCCACAGGAATAGCAGCGGACTTCCCGCCTCTCAGAGTCGCCACCACGTTGCTCTTTCCAAGGGTTGCCACCACGTTGCTCCCGGGTAGGCCGCTGCTGACCAGATGAGGAACAGGGGACAGGGAATTCGGAACGGCCGGAGCGAGCCTCATCGTTCATCTGGATGGTGCGGGCGAAGACACAAGCCTCGTTAAGATCAGCGAAGCTGCGTGGTCGCTCCAAAAACACCAACCTTGACCTCTCCTGCGGATTAAGGCCCTCCAAGATAACCCGCACCACCTCAGACTCCGACACATCCACCCGCAGCACACGGGCAGCACTTTTGATCGAGTTTATAAATACGTTCAACTGTTCCCCTTGCCCCTGAACTCTGTAGAAAAATCGCTGCCGCATCCGGTCACGCAGCCTCCCGGGGATAAACAGTTCCAACACATCTTTGTGGAACGCCTCAAAATCCCCGCCCGCGCCCAGATGCCAGACCACACGATCCAGCAGGGGCGCCCGACAATACGGGTAAATCAAATTTAACAGGGCAGCGCCGGTCACCCCAGGGACATCAAAAATGCCGAAAACCCCTTCAAGGAATTGGACAAGCTGGTCAGGGTCCAAACCGTCGACCACTGGAAGCCGACGGAGGAGGTCATAAATGGGGTTCGGCAACGATTCATACTTAACACTAGCAGGTGGAGTACCCAACCCTCGAGGCACTTCCACATGCTCCCCCTGAAATCCCCGGGGGCGACTGCCCACCGAAATAGACGGACGTTCCTCCACCAGAGCGCTACAAGGCTCCCCTAGGAGACCCACCCGCTCAGGGGCCACGGTCTGGCGCATGGGTATCTCCTTCAGGTTACTAGGGCTTTCGGGAGCCTCCCCAGGTAGACCAATCTTTGACTGGAGGGCCGACGCCGTCCGCCTACCCTCCTCCTCCAGATCATCCTGCAAAAGCAAATTACTCAGGCGGGCGGACAAGTGGTGCATCCTTTGGGTCACCCGCTGCCAAACACGGGTGGAACTCCCCATATATTCCGAGTCCTCCATCAGGGTGGAGAACTCGGTCCACTTGTCCTCACACACGGCCAGCTCCTCCTCCAAATCCTCGATTTCGACCCTCCGGATGGGAGCGTCACCCACCAGCAGTTCCCGCAGTTGACGCCGCAAGGACGCCACGTCCCTCTGGGGAACCCCACCCCGCAAACGTATCTCGAAAAGGAGTTCGTCCTTTGTGAAATATTCGGGCACCAGACCGCGGCCTTCACGACTCCTACTCTGCCCCTGCTCCGCCATAGTATCCAACAACAAGAAACTGAATTCAACAAGAGCTGACAATCAAGGTGCCACAGGGTCCCCGACCCGGCACCGGACCAACAATGAAGACCAAGATGAAGTGCGATAGGACAACCAAGACAACAATGACCACACAAGAACACAAACAAACAGATAAACACTTAAGAACCCCCAAAACCATCAGAAATCGCCAGGCTGTGCTCAACCCCCCCTAGGGGTCCCGGCCCGGCAACTGCACCCAAAGACCAAGATTTACAACACTGATAAACATCACATACTTAACATAACATATCCCACTAAAATATGGAGGTCACCTCATCCATTTCCAATTTTCGTTTCTGAGGTGGCCAGGACTACGTCCAACCACGCTCTGCTACCATTTGTGAGCCGCTCATCACCCATGACGTCACAACAAATTTTGAACTTTCCAACTGACAACCGAAAATTAAATTTCAAAAAACCACAACTTACCTTGATGACCGGCTCACCATTTCACTGAACTAGGAGAGGCCTCCTAGTGGAAGAAAATCCGCATGCTGGATAACCTTTGGGTAATTGGAGGAATGAGGTGACCTCAGTTTTAAAACTTCAAAAATTAACACAAGTTTATTGAGGCTATCATATAGTGTTTTGTTACAATGAAATCTCATAAAATCAGGTTGTGAGGTTATTCCATTAAAATCTATAAGTAGGTGAAATATTCACTATATTACATGACACTCCAATTTAAAATTTCAAAAAATATTCAAAATTTAATATGTAAAATTATTTCATGAGAAATATATAAATCTGTAAAACATCTACAAAATATTACATGTTTTCTGAAAATGATTCATAGTGTCCAGGCAGAAGGTATTCTATCAGAATTATAGAAAATATGTGAATATTCAAAATCCATGGTAGGGTAACCAGAATCTAAAATTTTCAAAACATTCAAATTTAATATTTAAGACAAATTCCAAGAAAAGTATATAAAATATATATCACCTTTAAAAACCCTTACATAGCCTACTGAAATTCTATAAAATATATAAAACATTTAAAATCTCTGACATGCCATACTGAAATTCTATAAAATATATAAAACATTTAAAACCTCTGACATGCCATACTGAAAACTATGCAAAATATATAAAACATTTAAAAAACTCTGACAGGCCATACTGAAAACTATGCAAAATATATAAAACATTTAAAGAACTCTTACAGGCCATACTGAACACTATACAAAATATATAAAACCTTTAACAAGCATTACAGCCACAACAATGCAAACAATTACATTACCCAACAACATGCGCCCTCTGAAATCTAACTCAAACCCTAGAAAAAAGACTCATCTAATCAATAAAGTAACATGCAAAATGAGATAGATAATATATACTTGTGTGGAACTCACAAGTGCATGTGCTCTCCCCCTGCCATAAACCTGTATAAACTGGTGTAGCCCCAAGGCTTACAGATTTCAGAGTGCACAATTATAAATTATATCAATTATAACAATTATAAAAAACATCAGATAATCAGTTACATATATCTCTGCAAACATTATAAATACATAAAGAGAGAAAATTTCCTCTTGTAGAACAGTTCAGACATATTATTTAATAGGTTGGATGCTTCTGAATTACTGTTTTATCACAAGGTAAGGCATTGTTACAACTGGAGGTAGACTGCAACTCTTTTCCCAACCAGATCTACAAGTTCCAATAAACAGGCAGCCACAATACAAGTTCCACACAGACTATAGTAAAAGATGTAGTGGCCATTACATGCTCAGGCAATTCAACACAAGACAAATATCACCCAGAGTCATTCAAAGAGCAATTAAGGAGTTTTGCTTCACTAGGCCAAATGAACGCCCCGGCCGATTCCCAACACATTTTCTTAAGTTTTTTTTTTTTTTTTTTTTTTTTTTTTTTTTTTTTTTTTTTAGGTAAGAAAAGTTTTGTCCATAGAATACACGGTCACCGCAAACAGCGGCGAAGCTACTCATCATTAGAGAGAAACATGCGTAGTTACTCAAGTTCTGCAAAAACCGGCATGTTTCAATAGTACATGAGATTACAAGAGTACCAAGAAGTGACAAAACTCCAGTATTCAGAAACTATTGTCCTTTTTTTTTTTTTTTTTTGTTAGAGAAATCAGCCAGACCCGACCCACAAAGTCCCAGGGCAAAATTTAATAATTTTAATTTTCCATACCTGTTCATGGTGCATCAATACCTCACATCACAATACCTGTTCAATACTCACACAATCTATCACATAATTTACATCTTGGTCTTCCCAGATTCACGGATGCCGGAGTTCCCCGAGGACCCCTAGCACGCTTTTCCCTTAGCCTGACATAATGGTTTCACTCAACGCCGGCATAAAAAAAAAACCACGAAACTTTTCAGCACTCAACAATTTAGACCCACACGTGGTGAACAGCTCCTGAATAGACCAGCTGACATCAACCCAAAAAAAACTCGAGTCAAGACAAAACTCAACAGCTGATAACTCCAGCTGTCTGAGTTCCAAAGGCGCTCTACAACCCACGACGGAATACAGCAGGCGCACTCTAGCAGCGGGAAAGGAAGATACCCCAGTCAGAAGTTACAGCGACGTCTACTAGATGGCGGGAGCGTAACAAACAGTCGCCGTAACGTCTCATAGATCGCGAAGAGAACCTGTCCAAAGCGAACTCCCCCAGATACATGAAAATAACGCCCGGAATCCTTAGAACCGCTATTTGCCGTACACCTACGTACGGCACACCCCCACAACAAAAGGAGTCCAACGGGTTGGACGACACTGGGACTGCCACCACCGGAGGAAAAGCGGGGACTGACTTAAAAACAATTTAAAAGATAAGATCCGGCGAAAGTGGAAAACGAAAGGACACCAGAAGGAAGGACAAGGTGTGTGTGGGTGTGTGTAAGTGTAGAAGATACGGGGAGTGTGAGCGGCCGCGGCCTAAAGCAATAGAAAGAAGAAAGGAAAGGAGAGAAGCTAAAATACCGATAAAACGTTTAAAACCCCAATTAACCCCACCTAAAACAATAAAACACTAAAAAAATAAAACCATAAAACACAATCCCTCCAGCGAAGCCCCCCGAAAACCAAACCCGAGGACCCTAACTACTCCTAACTGGGGTGAACAATACCAATTTACCTCTCACGGAAGCTCCATCCGCGCACACGCCTTCAAATGGGACACATGGGCCACCCTCACCTTCATCCCATCCTCCGGATCCACCAGGCTGGCAGTGACAAACTCAGAAATCCGGAAGGGTCCCAACCATCTATAGCAGAGCTTGGCAGCGCGACCCTCCACCTTAGAGCTGAGCGGGTGGCTCCTGCAATAAACCAGCTGACCCACCCTAAAAGGGTTGGGAACTCTCCCAGCATTATAGCGACGCCGCACGCGCTCGTGCGATCGGAGCAGGGCTCTCCTCACATCTTTCCACCTGTGAACGACCCCTTCGTTAGGCAAATCCGGGAGAAGATCCTCCAGTTTCCACAAATTACCAAGGGGATGAGCGGGGGAGAAACCAAACATGACCTCAAAAGGCACGGCACGATGGCTTTCATGAAGGGACGAATTGAACGCCATCTGCAACCACTGAAGATTCTGGTCCCACGTATTCTGCTGCTCCGCGTGATAGGCGATAAGAGCGGATCTCAGATTGCGGTTGAATCGCTCGGCGTGGGAAGGTTGCGGGTGGTAGGGGGAAGTGGTTACATGCCGGATGCCGTGCCGGAAACACATGTTTCGGAATTGCCTCGAGATGAATTGCGGGCCATTGTCTGAGACAATGATGGAGGGAAGCCCGAAATGCTGAAAAATACTGGTCTGAAGGGCTACGATGGTATTGGCAGTACTAGCCTGACGCAAGGGAAGTAGCCAGACGTACTTGGAGAAGGCGTCCACACAAACAAGGAGGAACGAATTCCCGGCCTTGCTACGCGGGAAAGGACCCACGTAGTCGACGAAAACCTTCTCCATCGGTCTGCCCGCCACCCCAGAAGACAGCAACCCCAACTTAGTATTCTGAGCGGGCTTGCTCAGACTGCAAAGATGACAACACTTCACCCGGGTGGCGATGTCCCGGTCCATGCCTTTCCAGATGAAGTTCTTTCTGATCGCGGCGATGGTCTTTGAAACACCCAAATGGCCTCCAACCGGGGAATCATGATAATATTGGAAGACCATGGGTATCAGCTTGCTCGGCAGCACTATCTTAGGGACCCGTCCTCTACGTTCCTTGCAGCAGAGGACGCCCTTGGACAGATGATATGGAGCCTTCATCTCGCCTGATTTGATTCTATCGATGATGGGACCCAACACCTCATCATCAAGCTGATGAGGGATAACCTCCGTGAAGGCGAGGGGGAACTCCAGGAGTACGGCGCATGGTTCATTTATTGGCTCCTCACTGGGTAGGTGATACATACGGGACAGAGCGTCGGCAACAACATTTTGGGTCCCCCTTATATGTTGTGCCCGAAACTTAAAAGAAGAGATCTTGAACACCCAGCGGCCAAGTTTACCCAGTTGACGGGGGTGCGCCAGAAGCCACGAGAGAGCCTGATTGTCCGTCTCTAATAGGAACTCAGCGTGTTCCAAATACCTCCTAAACTTGTCAAGGGCGAAGACTACCGCCAAACACTCTACCTCGTATACCGAGGATTTCTTTTCAGGGTTGGTAAGGGTCCTGGATACAAATGCAACTGGCTGCCGAGCACCATCCACCTCCTGAGAGAGCACGGCCCCGATCGCCACAGAGCTGGCGTCGGATTGCACAATGAAAGGCTTCGTGAAATCGGGCATCCGAAGCACGGGCGGCGACAAAATGGACTCCTTTAGGGACTCGAAGGCACGTTGCTGTGCGTCTCCCCACACGAATTTGGCCCCTTTTTTCCTTAAGGAATTTAGGGGAGCCGCAATCTCAGCAGCCCCCGGGATGAACCGCCGGTAAAAATTCACCATGCCCACGAAGCGGGCCACCCCTTTAGCATCCCGTGGAGGAGGAAAATCCCGAATTGCCTGCGTCCTCTCTGGATCAACCGTGACCCCTTTATGAGAGACAAGGTGACCGAGGAAAGAAATTTCCTCCTGGGCAAATTTCACCTTGTCGGGATTCACCGTAAGCCCCGCGCGCCTCAAGCGACACAACACCTCACGGAGATGGTTCATGTGTTCTTCAAGAGTGGAGCTGTAAATGAGCAGATCGTCCAGATAATTAAACACATATTGGAATTTAATGTCGTGGAACACGGAGTCTAATAGACGGGTTAACGTCTGCGCACCAACCGCCAGTCCCATGGGGACTCTCTTGTATTGGTACAAGTTCCACGGCACGCAAAAGGCAGTAAACGGCCGAGAATCCCTGTGTAAGGGTATCTGGTGGTATGCTGAATTCAGGTCGAAAATGGTGAAATATCGGGCCTGCGAAAACCAGTCAAAGGCCGAATGCAGGTCCGGGAGGGGCACCGACTCAACTTCAATATTCTGATTCAATTTTCGATAATCGATGACCAGCCTATGCTTCCCTCCCGGTTTAGGCACCAGGAATGCTGGACTGGCATAGGCCGACGTGGAAGGTTCAATAACCCCCTGGTCCAACAATTCCTGCACCTTCTCACGCAAGATGGTCATCTTAGGCGGAGCGAATTTATACGGGTGCGAACGGACTACAGCGGAGTCGCACAGGCGGATCCGATACTCCAAATTGTGAGTGAGTTCGAGGTTGGCGGTCAGCACCTCGGGGAACTCATCACACAATTTACGGAAAGCAGTTTGTAGAGATGGGCTTAAAGTATTAATGTACGCCGGGGGTTGAAGTACTTCAAGACCTTCCCCCGCCTCATCCCGATATCCCAGAAAGGGGATGCGTACTGCACGGTTGAACTTAAAGAAGCATACGTGCCCCTGGATATCGAGAACCATGCCACTTTTCATAATAAAATCCGCACCCACAATACAGTCCACGCTCAAGTTCGGAGCCACGAGAAACTCCCAAACCCACGAAAAATAGTTTATTTTAAATTTAAAAGCCACCAATATGGAGGTCGGCAAGACCTCCCTCGAGGCCGTCCAACATACCACCGACGAAGGAGTATTCGACCGGATCAATGACTCCCGGACCAATTGCTGGTAAACACGGTAGGAGATAAGACACCGTGCCGATCCGGAGTCCACCAGGGCCTTAACCCGGCCCTTCCCGACCTCCAGCTCCAAAAATGGACACACGGAGAGACCCGGACGAATCGGCTTGGGATCGGCCTCCCCGGATGGGTGTCCCGTCTCAACTGCACATAACGGGACCTGGGATGCAACATCGCTACCAAACGTGGGGAGGGACCGGCGTCCCCTCAATCCCCCCCACGCAGGCCGTTTTTTGATGGACGGTTTTCCCGCGAGACCTCCGATCGTTTGAGGGGGCAATTCCGGGCCAAGTGTCCCATCTTCCCACAGGAATAGCAGCGGACTTCCCGCCTCTCAGAGTCGCCACCACGTTGCTCTTTCCAAGGGTTGCCACCACGTTGCTCCCGGGTAGGCCGCTGCTGACCAGATGAGGAACAGGGGACAGGGAATTCGGAACGGCCGGAGCGAGCCTCATCGTTCATCTGGATGGTGCGGGCGAAGACACAAGCCTCGTTAAGATCAGCGAAGCTGCGTGGTCGCTCCAAAAACACCAACCTTGACCTCTCCTGCGGATTAAGGCCCTCCAAGATAACCCGCACCACCTCAGACTCCGACACATCCACCCGCAGCACACGGGCAGCACTTTTGATCGAGTTTATAAATACGTTCAACTGTTCCCCTTGCCCCTGAACTCTGTAGAAAAATCGCTGCCGCATCCGGTCACGCAGCCTCCCGGGGATAAACAGTTCCAACACATCTTTGTGGAACGCCTCAAAATCCCCGCCCGCGCCCAGATGCCAGACCACACGATCCAGCAGGGGCGCCCGACAATACGGGTAAATCAAATTTAACAGGGCAGCGCCGGTCACCCCAGGGACATCAAAAATGCCGAAAACCCCTTCAAGGAATTGGACAAGCTGGTCAGGGTCCAAACCGTCGACCACTGGAAGCCGACGGAGGAGGTCATAAATGGGGTTCGGCAACGATTCATACTTAACACTAGCAGGTGGAGTACCCAACCCTCGAGGCACTTCCACATGCTCCCCCTGAAATCCCCGGGGGCGACTGCCCACCGAAATAGACGGACGTTCCTCCACCAGAGCGCTACAAGGCTCCCCTAGGAGACCCACCCGCTCAGGGGCCACGGTCTGGCGCATGGGTATCTCCTTCAGGTTACTAGGGCTTTCGGGAGCCTCCCCAGGTAGACCAATCTTTGACTGGAGGGCCGACGCCGTCCGCCTACCCTCCTCCTCCAGATCATCCTGCAAAAGCAAATTACTCAGGCGGGCGGACAAGTGGTGCATCCTTTGGGTCACCCGCTGCCAAACACGGGTGGAACTCCCCATATATTCCGAGTCCTCCATCAGGGTGGAGAACTCGGTCCACTTGTCCTCACACACGGCCAGCTCCTCCTCCAAATCCTCGATTTCGACCCTCCGGATGGGAGCGTCACCCACCAGCAGTTCCCGCAGTTGACGCCGCAAGGACGCCACGTCCCTCTGGGGAACCCCACCCCGCAAACGTATCTCGAAAAGGAGTTCGTCCTTTGTGAAATATTCGGGCACCAGACCGCGGCCTTCACGACTCCTACTCTGCCCCTGCTCCGCCATAGTATCCAACAACAAGAAACTGAATTCAACAAGAGCTGACAATCAAGGTGCCACAGGGTCCCCGACCCGGCACCGGACCAACAATGAAGACCAAGATGAAGTGCGATAGGACAACCAAGACAACAATGACCACACAAGAACACAAACAAACAGATAAACACTTAAGAACCCCCAAAACCATCAGAAATCGCCAGGCTGTGCTCAACCCCCCCTAGGGGTCCCGGCCCGGCAACTGCACCCAAAGACCAAGATTTACAACACTGATAAACATCACATACTTAACATAACATATCCCACTAAAATATGGAGGTCACCTCATCCATTTCCAATTTTCGTTTCTGAGGTGGCCAGGACTACGTCCAACCACGCTCTGCTACCATTTGTGAGCCGCTCATCACCCATGACGTCACAACAAATTTTGAACTTTCCAACTGACAACCGAAAATTAAATTTCAAAAAACCACAACTTACCTTGATGACCGGCTCACCATTTCACTGAACTAGGAGAGGCCTCCTAGTGGAAGAAAATCCGCATGCTGGATAACCTTTGGGTAATTGGAGGAATGAGGTGACCTCAGTTTTAAAACTTCAAAAATTAACACAAGTTTATTGAGGCTATCATATAGTGTTTTGTTACAATGAAATCTCATAAAATCAGGTTGTGAGGTTATTCCATTAAAATCTATAAGTAGGTGAAATATTCACTATATTACATGACACTCCAATTTAAAATTTCAAAAAATATTCAAAATTTAATATGTAAAATTATTTCATGAGAAATATATAAATCTGTAAAACATCTACAAAATATTACATGTTTTCTGAAAATGATTCATAGTGTCCAGGCAGAAGGTATTCTATCAGAATTATAGAAAATATGTGAATATTCAAAATCCATGGTAGGGTAACCAGAATCTAAAATTTTCAAAACATTCAAATTTAATATTTAAGACAAATTCCAAGAAAAGTATATAAAATATATATCACCTTTAAAAACCCTTACATAGCCTACTGAAATTCTATAAAATATATAAAACATTTAAAATCTCTGACATGCCATACTGAAATTCTATAAAATATATAAAACATTTAAAACCTCTGACATGCCATACTGAAAACTATGCAAAATATATAAAACATTTAAAAAACTCTGACAGGCCATACTGAAAACTATGCAAAATATATAAAACATTTAAAGAACTCTTACAGGCCATACTGAACACTATACAAAATATATAAAACCTTTAACAAGCATTACAGCCACAACAATGCAAACAATTACATTACCCAACAACATGCGCCCTCTGAAATCTAACTCAAACCCTAGAAAAAAGACTCATCTAATCAATAAAGTAACATGCAAAATGAGATAGATAATATATACTTGTGTGGAACTCACAAGTGCATGTGCTCTCCCCCTGCCATAAACCTGTATAAACTGGTGTAGCCCCAAGGCTTACAGATTTCAGAGTGCACAATTATAAATTATATCAATTATAACAATTATAAAAAACATCAGATAATCAGTTACATATATCTCTGCAAACATTATAAATACATAAAGAGAGAAAATTTCCTCTTGTAGAACAGTTCAGACATATTATTTAATAGGTTGGATGCTTCTGAATTACTGTTTTATCACAAGGTAAGGCATTGTTACAACTGGAGGTAGACTGCAACTCTTTTCCCAACCAGATCTACAAGTTCCAATAAACAGGCAGCCACAATACAAGTTCCACACAGACTATAGTAAAAGATGTAGTGGCCATTACATGCTCAGGCAATTCAACACAAGACAAATATCACCCAGAGTCATTCAAAGAGCAATTAAGGAGTTTTGCTTCACTAGGCCAAATGAACGCCCCGGCCGATTCCCAACACATTTTCTTAAGTTTTTTTTTTTTTTTTTTTTTTTTTTTTTTTTTTTTTAGGTAAGAAAAGTTTTGTCCATAGAATACACGGTCACCGCAAACAGCGGCGAAGCTACTCATCATTAGAGAGAAACATGCGTAGTTACTCAAGTTCTGCAAAAACCGGCATGTTTCAATAGTACATGAGATTACAAGAGTACCAAGAAGTGACAAAACTCCAGTATTCAGAAACTATTGTCCTTTTTTTTTTTTTTTTTTGTTAGAGAAATCAGCCAGACCCGACCCACAAAGTCCCAGGGCAAAATTTAATAATTTTAATTTTCCATACCTGTTCATGGTGCATCAATACCTCACATCACAATACCTGTTCAATACTCACACAATCTATCACATAATTTACATCTTGGTCTTCCCAGATTCACGGATGCCGGAGTTCCCCGAGGACCCCTAGCACGCTTTTCCCTTAGCCTGACATAATGGTTTCACTCAACGCCGGCATAAAAAAAAAACCACGAAACTTTTCAGCACTCAACAATTTAGACCCACACGTGGTGAACAGCTCCTGAATAGACCAGCTGACATCAACCCAAAAAAAACTCGAGTCAAGACAAAACTCAACAGCTGATAACTCCAGCTGTCTGAGTTCCAAAGGCGCTCTACAACCCACGACGGAATACAGCAGGCGCACTCTAGCAGCGGGAAAGGAAGATACCCCAGTCAGAAGTTACAGCGACGTCTACTAGATGGCGGGAGCGTAACAAACAGTCGCCGTAACGTCTCATAGATCGCGAAGAGAACCTGTCCAAAGCGAACTCCCCCAGATACATGAAAATAACGCCCGGAATCCTTAGAACCGCTATTTGCCGTACACCTACGTACGGCACACCCCCACAACAAAAGGAGTCCAACGGGTTGGACGACACTGGGACTGCCACCACCGGAGGAAAAGCGGGGACTGACTTAAAAACAATTTAAAAGATAAGATCCGGCGAAAGTGGAAAACGAAAGGACACCAGAAGGAAGGACAAGGTGTGTGTGGGTGTGTGTAAGTGTAGAAGATACGGGGAGTGTGAGCGGCCGCGGCCTAAAGCAATAGAAAGAAGAAAGGAAAGGAGAGAAGCTAAAATACCGATAAAACGTTTAAAACCCCAATTAACCCCACCTAAAACAATAAAACACTAAAAAAATAAAACCATAAAACACAATCCCTCCAGCGAAGCCCCCCGAAAACCAAACCCGAGGACCCTAACTACTCCTAACTGGGGTGAACAATACCAATTTACCTCTCACGGAAGCTCCATCCGCGCACACGCCTTCAAATGGGACACATGGGCCACCCTCACCTTCATCCCATCCTCCGGATCCACCAGGCTGGCAGTGACAAACTCAGAAATCCGGAAGGGTCCCAACCATCTATAGCAGAGCTTGGCAGCGCGACCCTCCACCTTAGAGCTGAGCGGGTGGCTCCTGCAATAAACCAGCTGACCCACCCTAAAAGGGTTGGGAACTCTCCCAGCATTATAGCGACGCCGCACGCGCTCGTGCGATCGGAGCAGGGCTCTCCTCACATCTTTCCACCTGTGAACGACCCCTTCGTTAGGCAAATCCGGGAGAAGATCCTCCAGTTTCCACAAATTACCAAGGGGATGAGCGGGGGAGAAACCAAACATGACCTCAAAAGGCACGGCACGATGGCTTTCATGAAGGGACGAATTGAACGCCATCTGCAACCACTGAAGATTCTGGTCCCACGTATTCTGCTGCTCCGCGTGATAGGCGATAAGAGCGGATCTCAGATTGCGGTTGAATCGCTCGGCGTGGGAAGGTTGCGGGTGGTAGGGGGAAGTGGTTACATGCCGGATGCCGTGCCGGAAACACATGTTTCGGAATTGCCTCGAGATGAATTGCGGGCCATTGTCTGAGACAATGATGGAGGGAAGCCCGAAATGCTGAAAAATACTGGTCTGAAGGGCTACGATGGTATTGGCAGTACTAGCCTGACGCAAGGGAAGTAGCCAGACGTACTTGGAGAAGGCGTCCACACAAACAAGGAGGAACGAATTCCCGGCCTTGCTACGCGGGAAAGGACCCACGTAGTCGACGAAAACCTTCTCCATCGGTCTGCCCGCCACCCCAGAAGACAGCAACCCCAACTTAGTATTCTGAGCGGGCTTGCTCAGACTGCAAAGATGACAACACTTCACCCGGGTGGCGATGTCCCGGTCCATGCCTTTCCAGATGAAGTTCTTTCTGATCGCGGCGATGGTCTTTGAAACACCCAAATGGCCTCCAACCGGGGAATCATGATAATATTGGAAGACCATGGGTATCAGCTTGCTCGGCAGCACTATCTTAGGGACCCGTCCTCTACGTTCCTTGCAGCAGAGGACGCCCTTGGACAGATGATATGGAGCCTTCATCTCGCCTGATTTGATTCTATCGATGATGGGACCCAACACCTCATCATCAAGCTGATGAGGGATAACCTCCGTGAAGGCGAGGGGGAACTCCAGGAGTACGGCGCATGGTTCATTTATTGGCTCCTCACTGGGTAGGTGATACATACGGGACAGAGCGTCGGCAACAACATTTTGGGTCCCCCTTATATGTTGTGCCCGAAACTTAAAAGAAGAGATCTTGAACACCCAGCGGCCAAGTTTACCCAGTTGACGGGGGTGCGCCAGAAGCCACGAGAGAGCCTGATTGTCCGTCTCTAATAGGAACTCAGCGTGTTCCAAATACCTCCTAAACTTGTCAAGGGCGAAGACTACCGCCAAACACTCTACCTCGTATACCGAGGATTTCTTTTCAGGGTTGGTAAGGGTCCTGGATACAAATGCAACTGGCTGCCGAGCACCATCCACCTCCTGAGAGAGCACGGCCCCGATCGCCACAGAGCTGGCGTCGGATTGCACAATGAAAGGCTTCGTGAAATCGGGCATCCGAAGCACGGGCGGCGACAAAATGGACTCCTTTAGGGACTCGAAGGCACGTTGCTGTGCGTCTCCCCACACGAATTTGGCCCCTTTTTTCCTTAAGGAATTTAGGGGAGCCGCAATCTCAGCAGCCCCCGGGATGAACCGCCGGTAAAAATTCACCATGCCCACGAAGCGGGCCACCCCTTTAGCATCCCGTGGAGGAGGAAAATCCCGAATTGCCTGCGTCCTCTCTGGATCAACCGTGACCCCTTTATGAGAGACAAGGTGACCGAGGAAAGAAATTTCCTCCTGGGCAAATTTCACCTTGTCGGGATTCACCGTAAGCCCCGCGCGCCTCAAGCGACACAACACCTCACGGAGATGGTTCATGTGTTCTTCAAGAGTGGAGCTGTAAATGAGCAGATCGTCCAGATAATTAAACACATATTGGAATTTAATGTCGTGGAACACGGAGTCTAATAGACGGGTTAACGTCTGCGCACCAACCGCCAGTCCCATGGGGACTCTCTTGTATTGGTACAAGTTCCACGGCACGCAAAAGGCAGTAAACGGCCGAGAATCCCTGTGTAAGGGTATCTGGTGGTATGCTGAATTCAGGTCGAAAATGGTGAAATATCGGGCCTGCGAAAACCAGTCAAAGGCCGAATGCAGGTCCGGGAGGGGCACCGACTCAACTTCAATATTCTGATTCAATTTTCGATAATCGATGACCAGCCTATGCTTCCCTCCCGGTTTAGGCACCAGGAATGCTGGACTGGCATAGGCCGACGTGGAAGGTTCAATAACCCCCTGGTCCAACAATTCCTGCACCTTCTCACGCAAGATGGTCATCTTAGGCGGAGCGAATTTATACGGGTGCGAACGGACTACAGCGGAGTCGCACAGGCGGATCCGATACTCCAAATTGTGAGTGAGTTCGAGGTTGGCGGTCAGCACCTCGGGGAACTCATCACACAATTTACGGAAAGCAGTTTGTAGAGATGGGCTTAAAGTATTAATGTACGCCGGGGGTTGAAGTACTTCAAGACCTTCCCCCGCCTCATCCCGATATCCCAGAAAGGGGATGCGTACTGCACGGTTGAACTTAAAGAAGCATACGTGCCCCTGGATATCGAGAACCATGCCACTTTTCATAATAAAATCCGCACCCACAATACAGTCCACGCTCAAGTTCGGAGCCACGAGAAACTCCCAAACCCACGAAAAATAGTTTATTTTAAATTTAAAAGCCACCAATATGGAGGTCGGCAAGACCTCCCTCGAGGCCGTCCAACATACCACCGACGAAGGAGTATTCGACCGGATCAATGACTCCCGGACCAATTGCTGGTAAACACGGTAGGAGATAAGACACCGTGCCGATCCGGAGTCCACCAGGGCCTTAACCCGGCCCTTCCCGACCTCCAGCTCCAAAAATGGACACACGGAGAGACCCGGACGAATCGGCTTGGGATCGGCCTCCCCGGATGGGTGTCCCGTCTCAACTGCACATAACGGGACCTGGGATGCAACATCGCTACCAAACGTGGGGAGGGACCGGCGTCCCCTCAATCCCCCCCACGCAGGCCGTTTTTTGATGGACGGTTTTCCCGCGAGACCTCCGATCGTTTGAGGGGGCAATTCCGGGCCAAGTGTCCCATCTTCCCACAGGAATAGCAGCGGACTTCCCGCCTCTCAGAGTCGCCACCACGTTGCTCTTTCCAAGGGTTGCCACCACGTTGCTCCCGGGTAGGCCGCTGCTGACCAGATGAGGAACAGGGGACAGGGAATTCGGAACGGCCGGAGCGAGCCTCATCGTTCATCTGGATGGTGCGGGCGAAGACACAAGCCTCGTTAAGATCAGCGAAGCTGCGTGGTCGCTCCAAAAACACCAACCTTGACCTCTCCTGCGGATTAAGGCCCTCCAAGATAACCCGCACCACCTCAGACTCCGACACATCCACCCGCAGCACACGGGCAGCACTTTTGATCGAGTTTATAAATACGTTCAACTGTTCCCCTTGCCCCTGAACTCTGTAGAAAAATCGCTGCCGCATCCGGTCACGCAGCCTCCCGGGGATAAACAGTTCCAACACATCTTTGTGGAACGCCTCAAAATCCCCGCCCGCGCCCAGATGCCAGACCACACGATCCAGCAGGGGCGCCCGACAATACGGGTAAATCAAATTTAACAGGGCAGCGCCGGTCACCCCAGGGACATCAAAAATGCCGAAAACCCCTTCAAGGAATTGGACAAGCTGGTCAGGGTCCAAACCGTCGACCACTGGAAGCCGACGGAGGAGGTCATAAATGGGGTTCGGCAACGATTCATACTTAACACTAGCAGGTGGAGTACCCAACCCTCGAGGCACTTCCACATGCTCCCCCTGAAATCCCCGGGGGCGACTGCCCACCGAAATAGACAGACGTTCCTCCACCAGAGCGCTACAAGGCTCCCCTAGGAGACCCACCCGCTCAGGGGCCACGGTCTGGCGCATGGGTATCTCCTTCAGGTTACTAGGGCTTTCGGGAGCCTCCCCAGGTAGACCAATCTTTGACTGGAGGGCCGACGCCGTCCGCCTACCCTCCTCCTCCAGATCATCCTGCAAAAGCAAATTACTCAGGCGGGCGGACAAGTGGTGCATCCTTTGGGTCACCCGCTGCCAAACACGGGTGGAACTCCCCATATATTCCGAGTCCTCCATCAGGGTGGAGAACTCGGTCCACTTGTCCTCACACACGGCCAGCTCCTCCTCCAAATCCTCGATTTCGACCCTCCGGATGGGAGCGTCACCCACCAGCAGTTCCCGCAGTTGACGCCGCAAGGACGCCACGTCCCTCTGGGGAACCCCACCCCGCAAACGTATCTCGAAAAGGAGTTCGTCCTTTGTGAAATATTCGGGCACCAGACCGCGGCCTTCACGACTCCTACTCTGCCCCTGCTCCGCCATAGTATCCAACAACAAGAAACTGAATTCAACAAGAGCTGACAATCAAGGTGCCACAGGGTCCCCGACCCGGCACCGGACCAACAATGAAGACCAAGATGAAGTGCGATAGGACAACCAAGACAACAATGACCACACAAGAACACAAACAAACAGATAAACACTTAAGAACCCCCAAAACCATCAGAAATCGCCAGGCTGTGCTCAACCCCCCCTAGGGGTCCCGGCCCGGCAACCGCACCCAAAGACCAAGATTTACAACACTGATAAACATCACATACTTAACATAACATATCCCACTAAAATATGGAGGTCACCTCATCCATTTCCAATTTTCGTTTCTGAGGTGGCCAGGACTACGTCCAACCACGCTCTGCTACCATTTGTGAGCCGCTCATCACCCATGACGTCACAACAAATTTTGAACTTTCCAACTGACAACCGAAAATTAAATTTCAAAAAACCACAACTTACATTGATGACCGGCTCACCATTTCACTGAACTAGGAGAGGCCTCCTAGTGGAAGAAAATCCGCATGCTGGATAACCTTTGGGTAATTGGAGGAATGAGGTGACCTCAGTTTTAAAACTTCAAAAATTAACACAAGTTTATTGAGGCTATCATATAGTGTTTTGTTACAATGAAATCTCATAAAATCAGGTTGTGAGGTTATTCCATTAAAATCTATAAGTAGGTGAAATATTCACTATATTACATGACACTCCAATTTAAAATTTCAAAAAATATTCAAAATTTAATATGTAAAATTATTTCATGAGAAATATATAAATCTGTAAAACATCTACAAAATATTACATGTTTTCTGAAAATGATTCATAGTGTCCAGGCAGAAGGTATTCTATCAGAATTATAGAAAATATGTGAATATTCAAAATCCATGGTAGGGTAACCAGAATCTAAAATTTTCAAAACATTCAAATTTAATATTTAAGACAAATTCCAAGAAAAGTATATAAAATATATATCACCTTTAAAAACCCTTACATAGCCTACTGAAATTCTATAAAATATATAAAACATTTAAAATCTCTGACATGCCATACTGAAATTCTATAAAATATATAAAACATTTAAAACCTCTGACATGCCATACTGAAAACTATGCAAAATATATAAAACATTTAAAAAACTCTGACAGGCCATACTGAAAACTATGCAAAATATATAAAACATTTAAAGAACTCTTACAGGCCATACTGAACACTATACAAAATATATAAAACCTTTAACAAGCATTACAGCCACAACAATGCAAACAATTACATTACCCAACAACATGCGCCCTCTGAAATCTAACTCAAACCCTAGAAAAAAGACTCATCTAATCAATAAAGTAACATGCAAAATGAGATAGATAATATATACTTGTGTGGAACTCACAAGTGCATGTGCTCTCCCCCTGCCATAAACCTGTATAAACTGGTGTAGCCCCAAGGCTTACAGATTTCAGAGTGCACAATTATAAATTATATCAATTATAACAATTATAAAAAACATCAGATAATCAGTTACATATATCTCTGCAAACATTATAAATACATAAAGAGAGAAAATTTCCTCTTGTAGAACAGTTCAGACATATTATTTAATAGGTTGGATGCTTCTGAATTACTGTTTTATCACAAGGTAAGGCATTGTTACAACTGGAGGTAGACTGCAACTCTTTTCCCAACCAGATCTACAAGTTCCAATAAACAGGCAGCCACAATACAAGTTCCACACAGACTATAGTAAAAGATGTAGTGGCCATTACATGCTCAGGCAATTCAACACAAGACAAATATCACCCAGAGTCATTCAAAGAGCAATTAAGGAGTTTTGCTTCACTAGGCCAAATGAACGCCCCGGCCGATTCCCAACACATTTTCTTAAGTTTTTTTTTTTTTTTTTTTTTTTTTTTTTTTTTTTTTTTTTTTTTTTTTTAGGTAAGAAAAGTTTTGTCCATAGAATACACGGTCACCGCAAACAGCGGCGAAGCTACTCATCATTAGAGAGAAACATGCGTAGTTACTCAAGTTCTGCAAAAACCGGCATGTTTCAATAGTACATGAGATTACAAGAGTACCAAGAAGCGACAAAACTCCAGTATTCAGAAACTATTGTCCCTTTTTTTTTTTTTTTTTTTTTTTTTTTTTTTTTTTTTTTTTTTTTTTTTTTTAGTGTTAGAGAAATCAGCCAGACCCGACCCACAAAGTCCCAGGGCAAAATTTAATAATTTTAATTTTCCATACCTGTTCATGGTGCATCAATACCTCACATCACAATACCTGTTCAATACTCACACAATCTATCACATAATTTACATCTTGGTCTTCCCAGATTCACGGATGCCGGAGTTCCCCGAGGACCCCTAGCACGCTTTTCCCTTAGCCTGACATAATGGTTTCACTCAACGCCGGCATAAAAAAAAAAACCACGAAACTTTTCAGCACTCAACAATTTAGACCCACACGTGGTGAACAGCTCCTGAATAGACCAGCTGACATCAACCCAAAAAAAACTCGAGTCAAGACAAAACTCAACAGCTGATAACTCCAGCTGTCTGAGTTCCAAAGGCGCTCTACAACCCACGACGGAATACAGCAGGCGCACTCTAGCAGCGGGAAAGGAAGATACCCCAGTCAGAAGTTACAGCGACGTCTACTAGATGGCGGGAGCGTAACAAACAGTCGCCGTAACGTCTCATAGATCGCGAAGAGAACCTGTCCAAAGCGAACTCCCCCAGATACATGAAAATAACGCCCGGAATCCTTAGAACCGCTATTTGCCGTACACCTACGTACGGCACAGTATGGTACGATAATACATTTCTAGTCGTACGGGGATTAAATCTGGAGGTTATTTTGGGAAACGATTTTCTGATTAAACATAAGGCGGTGATTGATTTTCAGAAACGGGTGTTAGAATTAAACAATGAAGTAGAATCAGTTCAGATAAATTTTGAGCGGGTGGTAGATGCGGTAAGAATTTCGGGAGTAAGGGTGATACCAGATCGGGTTAATAAACAAGAAGTGGAAGTTAGTATGAATGCATGTAGTGAGAGTAAAATAGAGTGTGATGAGAATGTAGATCAATTATGGGATGAGAGGGCACTTAAATTTTGTAGTGAGGGTGGCGTAATAGGGAGTTCTCAACGTGAATCGTTGTGGCGGGTAGTAGAGAATTTTAGAGAAGTGTTTGCCGATATACCAGGGAGGGCAAGAAACTATGAATGCGAATTAAAGGTAAGGGAACACGCACCCTATGTACAAAGAAGTTATCCGGTGCCATATGCGAAGAGGAGAGCGGTTCAGATTGAGTTAGAGAAAATGTTAGAGGGAGATATAATTGAGCGATCCGTATCACCATATTCTAACCCCTTAGTAGTAGTGATTAAAAAAGACGGGAGAGTTAGGTTATGTTTAGATGCCCGCAGAATTAATCAAATAATTATTCCAGACCGGGAGTCACCCGAAGCCATCGAGGAAATTTTTCAGAAGTTCAGCGGTGTAAAATATATGACCTCTTTAGACCTAACCGCCGGGTATTGGCAAGTTCCGTTGGCAGCGAATAGTAGGAAATATACAGCTTTCTTATTCAATGGAAAAAATTATCAATTCAAACGACTACCGTTTGGATTGAACACCAGTGTAGCTAGTTTTATCAAGTGTCTGGACGAAATTTTGCAACCTCATAACTTAGATTTTTTAACTATATATGTAGGTGATATTCTGATAGCTTCCCGAACATTTGAGGAGCACATAGAACATTTAGAATATGTGTTGGAGAAGTTATACCAGGGAGGTTTGACGGTGAACTGGGACAAATCCAAATTTTTACAGACTGAGATATACTTTCTAGGTTTCATCATAACACTTACAGGAATACGGGCTAATCCGGACAAAGTAGAATCCATCCTGACGTTCCCGGAGCCTAAGAATATAAAACAATTACAAAGTTTTCTTGGTCTCTGTAATTTTTACAGGAAGTTCCAGCGAAACTACGCCCAGACAACGGCCCGACTTAGCGCAGTGCTACAGAAGAACAAACAATGGAGGTGGGGTGAAAACGAAAGAGAAGCGTTTAGCGAAATCAAGAATAAGTTCGCGGATATGATCTTAATGAACCATCCAAATTTTAATGATAATTTCTATTTACAGACCGATGCCAGCAATATAGCACTCGGAGCTGAACTGTACCAAGAGGACAAGGCGAGAGAACACAAGACCATTGCCTTCGCCAGCCGGACGTTACTAGCCGCAGAGCGTAATTACACTACCACCAAAAAGGAGCTTCTCAGTATCGTATTTGCGGTGAAGAAGTTCCGGACATATCTGCTGGGCAATAAAACGATCATCAGGACGGACCATAAAGCGCTGTCGTTCCTGAATACTTGCAAACTCACACACAGCCGGATAACCAGGTGGGTGTTAGCTCTCCAAGAGTATAATTTTTCTTGGGAATACATTAAGGGTGTAGAGAACAGGGTGCCAGACACACTATCACGAATAGACACAGATAGAAATAGAACGGGTAGAGATATTAAAGAAATAGAGATTTATAGACTATCCCAGGAAGATAAACTTTTTGGGGAAGAATTGAAGGATATAAATGTAATGCAAAGAGCTGATAGTAAATTAAATAAAATAATCACTAGCGTAGAATCAGATGTAGATGAATTTGGGTATAAACAATATTTTCAAGTATTTCAGGGGAGTTTTTTTAAAAAAGTAGAGGGGAGAGAAAGGGATTGGAGGTTAGTTATACCTGAAGGACTGGTAGAGAAAATAGTGTAGGACTGTCACCTTAGATACGGGCATTTTGGGGCAAAGAAGTGTGTGAATGTATTAAGGGAATCTTGTCTATTTAGAAATATGGAGAAACGCGTCCGAAAGATACTTAGAGTTTGCGAACTATGTCAGAAGTCTAAAGTTATAAATTATAGGGTAGAAGGGGAATTAAATTACATTAAGGTAGAAAAACCATTTGATTTAGTAGCTGTGGATTTGTACGGCCCATTGCCAAAGGGTAGGGGTGGATTGATGTATATTTTTGTTGTACTTGACACATTTTCTAAATATGTAAGGTTATATAGCGTGAAGCGAGCAACAAGTAAGGTGCTGAGTGAAAAGATCACACGCGACTACATGATCAACGTGGAGAAGCCGAAGGTGATATTATCCGACCATGGACCACAGTTCATCAGTGGAAGATGGCGCCAGACTCTCGGATGGGAAGGTATCATCCCGAAGCACACCGCAGTATATCATCCGCAGTCCAATCAGGCGGAGCGCGTCATGAGGGAGTTGGGCCGAATTTTCCGAACATACTGCCATGCCAAACACAGCGAGTGGCCACTATATGTTCAGAAGATTGAAGACTGGCTTAACTGCACCACCCACGAGTCGACGGGGTTCACACCTTATGAGTTAATAAGAGGGATGTGTCCACAGAGAATTTTGGAACAACTAATTGAGTATCCACCAGAAACCAATACTATTGGTCGCGATGAAAAACTTAGGCTGGCGAATGAAAGTTTATTGACGAAGGGGGAGAAAAGAAAACAGAGGCATGATATGATATGAAAGGTAAGTGTACGCAGTACGAGGTTGGACAGCTGGTATTAGTACGACGACATGATTTATCGAGTGCTCAGGATAAGGAGATCAAGAAATTTTTCTTGCTCTACGAGGGGCCGTACGAGGTAATAGAGGTTAAAATGAAGAATTCATATGTGTTGCAGAACAGAGAGACGAGGGAGATAGTGGGAACGCACAACGCTACAAATTTGAAATTATATTGGTCAGCATAAGAATTTTAGCGATGATTATTATTTATGAATTGTATGAATGAAATTTAATTGGTGCTATATGTTTTCAGAAGGGATCCTCCCCCATTTTCGGGCGGTCACGATCTTACCAGTCCTGGCCGTGGTTTTCGGAACTCGGAGGCGGGCCATGGTTGGAGGATCTTCCTTCGGGCGGTGAACACAACGATGGTCCGGCTCCACCAAAATTGGTTGAAATTAGAAAACTTACTTCACATTTGAACGGGGAGGGGGACCCCAAAGGTACGTGACACACATTATATTATTAACACACTCATGGTGCAGCGGTCTGGTGTACCTGTCACGTGCCTGCTCTGCCTTAGAGTGTATGTATATAATGGAGGCTGCACCTAAATAAAAGGCAGTGCATACAAATTTAAAATTTTGATGTCAATGGTGAGACTAAAATTTAGCCATTGACAATAGTTTCTGTTTAGTCCGAAAAGACAAATTTTGTTGGGAGGGAGATTGGGTGATAGGATAGACAGCGGGTTGGAATAAATGGTAGGGGAGGGGAGTAGGTTTGGTCAAAAAAGGGGAACGTGAATTCACGTAGTGGATCTATCTTGTCTCCCAGCTTCCCTCATGGCAGAATCCTGGCTTTTCAGGACGATTACTGCCTTACTACCACTTATCATAGGAATGTTAGTCAGCCTCCAATGTAAATAAATAAAACCAAAATATTTTGGATGTTTATAATTTTAAATTTATATAAATTTTAGAATTAAGTGACCAAATGATTGTAAAGTTTTAGCATCAGTGAAAATGGGACCGTTTTGAAGAGTGTGAAATAAAATAAAAACTTGTTGTCAATACAAGATGTGGGGATAATTTTGGGGGGTAGATTGGTGCTCAAAGAAGTGATATAACAGTGGAGTGTGGAACTGCAAATGGTAGAAAGTTTTAATTCATTACTATTATTATTTAGTTATTAAGGCGCTATTGCTGGGGTGGCCTGTGCCCCAGTAGATAGTGGAATGGGTTGGGGGTAACAGTGAGTGTTACCTCCATCGGAGGCCAACATGGCGAAAATGTGCGGCACACCTTTTTCTGTACGATTTCTTTGTTGTACTATGATAGACTCCCGTGCCGTACATAATAATGATGAATAGAGCAGGCATTAAAGTGAAGTTTGATTTCCCCGACTTTTCGGGCGATTACTGCCTTACCAGTACTAATCGTAGTTTTGGCTAGCGGTCAGCTATGGCCATATCAAGTCCCTTGACCATAGCTGACTTGAAATTGGTTGATAGTAGAAATTAATAGGGGGGTGAAACTAGGGGAAATCCCAGGAACTATGGAACAGCGGCTGCCACTCTGTCCGCGTGGGGACAGCATAGCCAGGTGGTAGACCCGTCTTAAGGGCTTATAAATATAAAACGAGGATATGTCGATATCCAAAATCTTTAAAGTGTAAAGCCGAAGCAAAGACACGGAGATGTTCAATTCCTCCAACTATGCAGTCTTTGTGAAAGCAAATGGGCGTTACAGTCCAACATAAAATACAATAGTGTGTGTGGATTTGGGGGTTGCTCCGGCGAGCAACGAATTGAAATTTTGTAAATTAAAAATGATAACTCAATTTTGCTCTAATAAAATGCTTGTGTTAAGCTTTGATAAATAGGGGTTCAGACATTCAGTATACTGTGTTCATTCTATTTTAGCAATATGTTATTCTATTGTAGTATGTTAAATAATAAGTCTTAAGTCTATAAGAATTGATAAAAAGTATGTGTTTTATATAATTTGTGATTTTGAAATGAGTATAACAAAGTAAATAACTAAACCGACTGGCAGGCGGTTTACACAATAGTACCAGAGTCAGAAAGAGGGGAAACAATGATGTGTAGTATGGTAGATGTAAGGATTGATAACCATATGTATTTCAGAGAAGGTGTATAATTCTGAAATGTGTTTTCGCTTTGCTGGGAATGTCAGCTGATCAGTAGTAAAATGTCACTGTTAAATTGTTTATAAATGTTTAAGGTAGTTAATGTTAAAAATAATGTTTTAATGTGTTAAAAACACTGTTTCGAATAATGAGGAAAGTAATTTGATAAAGTGAGAAATAAAGTAATGATTTGTGAGTAATAATAAAAGATAGATGTTGGGTGATTAGTATTTTGTGGGACATATAGATCAATCCAAGTCAAAGTTAAAATGGCAATAGAGAGAATAATAATGTTGTTAGGAGTTAATGTAATAGAATTTGAGAAGTCTTGATGTTGACACAGTAGTTATGGGGAATATATGTAGAGTATTGATTGATATATTGATGTTTATAAAGGATGATGTTATTTTGTAATTGAAGTGAGGTAATGAAGAATGAGATTTGGGGATGGTAATTTTGTAATAGGGGATAGTGTAATGGTGGAGTCCGCAACAAAAAGGGTTGGGACGGGAAGGGACCGATTGTCGCCGGAAAGGGTTACCTTAGGTAGAATCCAGGAACCAACATAAGGGAATGAGCTTTATGGGGGGGGGGGAAACACTTATCCTAAGTACAAAGGGTTAGAGAGTATTTTTTTTATATATCGAGAGAATGTGGCGAATTGAGTTTAATAGTAAGTTGGGTTTAGAGATTGTTTGATAGATGTTTTGATAGAGATGGGTGTCTTATTAGGTAAAGCTGTTGATGAGTATTAGAATCAGAGAGAGGTAAAGATTATATATGTATAAATGCCAAATGGCAAATCAAGCTAGTATAAATAATTAGATCACCCAAAGTAATGTAGAATGAGAATGATTAAGTAAAGAGATTTAGAGTAAAGAGTATAAAATTTTGATTGAAACCAGTGACAATTTTTGATAGAGTTTGAAGATAATATAAAGCTATAAAGTGTTTATTTGAGTAATTTAAATATCAACTTGATTGTTAATTATAATAATATTTTGTTAATTTTAAATGTTTTATTTTATTATGTTTTTATGTTTAAAGATAGAACTTTTAAAGAGGTGCAATGTATTTTCAGATGTAACTTGTGTATGATGTATGTAGGTCAAGGTTCTTGACTTGACCCAGTTTTGATCAGCTGATAGGTGAGGTCATATACTAGACACGTTTAGCAAGGAAGTAAAGCCAATTTTGCTTTTAATTCATTTGAATAATTTTAAATAATTTCAATATTGAAAAAAGGATATATTTTAATAAATTTAAATTTGTTGAATTTAAAATTTTTTGGAAAAAAAAAAATTTTCTTGATTTTGCGCCTGCCATCTAATTGATATTTTTGAACTTTGATGATGTTATTGTTTGTGTACTAATCGTGTTTATTTTATTGAGTTGTATTGTTAGGGCATATGTATAATCACATGTTAGGTTAAGGATGTTCCTATTTTAAGAAATGTTCAATTTGTGTATGTTCAACAACAAAAAACTAATGAAGAGCATATTTTAGATAAAAGATTTTAGTTTGATTTTTTGGATTTTAACTTAAATGAAATGGTATAGCTAAAGATGTTTCAATGTTTATATGATGTAGTATAAGTGTGTGTGTGAGCCCAGTATCTGCTAAAGGCAGCCCAGTTTGCATATAAGGGGGAACATATCGGTTGAGGATCTGGCATGATCTAAGCCAGGGATTTCGATTTTTGGGGAAACATGTTAGAAGGGGAGGTGCGCTGTGGTGCGTATCTGTTCGATTTTTCGGTGTTGGGATCTCAAACAGAGAAGTCCAGTGATCTCGTTCAGATGCGTCCATAGTCGCTGAGCCAGGGGGGTCGTTTACCCATGAGGTGTAAGAGCAAGAGGGGGTTATTGGCACCAGTTCCTCACCGGTCCTCTTAGGGGTTTTAGCAATGAGATTTCTTCTGTTTTGGCAGAAGACCTCTCATTGGGGGGGTATTGTAACGGGCCGAATTTGAGGGTTATATCATTTTATTAACTTTATGGGGTTTTATTAAAATATTTGTAAATTTACTTTTCAACTATGACCAGACCACGTGTTGTATTGTAGCAGTGGTATAACAAAGGCAGCACTACGTTTCAACAATTGTGCAATCAGAACCAGGAATGTACCAAGTCGTCATTTCCAAGAACTTTGCAAGTGTGTGGCAGTGCGCTCGTATGCATCACACGAGCATCCGCGTGGAGTGACGCCGTTTTGTGCAAAGCAAAAATGGCTAAGAGAACAAATTTTGTTCCCTTACTCTACCATGCAGCTGGACGTAAAGCCTAAGTCACGCCTATCTTGTGACGTCAGCCAGTGCCTAGCGAATATCTTACACGAACTGCACACAAACAACTACATGGGTTTAAATAGGACGAAGCTACGACGAAGAACCATGAGGCTTTGGCTTCCACCTAAAACGATGAAATTGAGTTGGCCGCGAACATATAGCCGCTCTTCCCAGTTTCGCCTAGATACTGTGTCTGGCCAGACACTGCCCCAAAGGGGCTCGTTAAAATTTTCTAAGTTCAGATATTAAAACTCGAGTTTCGGTTAACGATGAATATGTGACAGTGAGGTGAAACATATAGTCAACCAAAGAACACCAACAGTGAATTCGGACATACTACTAAATACAAAATATGAGAAGTTGCGCGAGCGATCACCACGTGCCGGCAGGGAGGGGTATTTCTTTTAAAATGTTAAGGGTCTATTAATATTCTGTGTGTGTGTGTGTGTGTGTAAAAAATGCAGGCTGGGCAGTCTCCATAGTCGTAAGTAGTCTATAACAATAATTATAACAATATAAGATGTGTGACCAAGAGGTACGAAAATTTTAATTCAATGTAATAAAATTTATTGGAAGACTAATCGTTTAACTTTGAAGTATTTGATCATTAAAAATGTTAATACTCTTCAAAAAATGAGTAGAGTCAATTATTACAAAAACCTGTAAATCACGCTAACATCTTACGTTCGTGCGAGAATCTTGGACCCAGATAGAATCTTCGCAGGTAGGTGGAAGTAAAATCTATATGTTTATATATTTAATAGTTTATTAACTTCACAAGGACTCGGAGTGTGAAAATCATTTCCTAACAAACACCTATCGTAACACTAGTGGTAGGTTTGCTGTGTCGCTACCCTGTAGGACAGAGTATCTCGGCGATTCACTCCCCGGAATTCTTCCTGTACTCATCCAGATCTGGATAAAGAAAAACGTAAACAAGGTCAACTCGCTCTGGTTACTACTTCATCCACTCCTAATTACATTGAAAATTGTTCCTCGCTTTCAAGACTTATTCGTGTGTTTGCTTACTGCCTGCGATTCATTTGGAACGCTAAGTCTACCGTCGCTAACAGAAACGCTTCTTTTTTAACTTCACAAGAGCTACACAGCGCACTTTTGATTTTTATACGTCAATCCCAGCTATCGCATTTCAACATCGAAATTAAAGAACTTCAGGCGCAATGCCCTGTACCTAATACTAGTAAAACCTTTTCGCTTAATCCCTTTATAGACAACACGGGGATATTACACGTGGGCGGACGCCTTCAACAGTCTCAGCTCAACTATAATAGTAAACACCAGATCATACTTCACCCGCAGTCTCATCTCACTAGACTAATCATAGAAAACGAGCATATTCGTCTACTCCATGCCGGAGTACAATTAACGCAGTGCTCTCTACGTCAAAGATATTGGATCATCAATGACAAATCTTACATACGCTCCGTGTTACACAAATGCATCACTTGTTTTCGATTTCGCGCAACTGGCTCAAGCCAGCTTTTAGGGCAATTACCCTCTTCCAGAGTCACTCCTTCTAAGCCATTTTCACAATGTGCCGTCGACTATGCCGGTCCCATATTTCTACGTCAGGGCGGGTAGCGGTCCAAATCATTCACAAAGGCTTACATTTCACTCTTCATTTGCATGGCCACTAAGGCAATTCACCTTGAATTGGTATCAGATTTGACTGCGGACGCCTTTATAGCTGCTTTAAAACGCTTCATAGCTCGCAGGGGCATCCCTGCACAAATATTCTCTGATAACGGTACAAATTTCCGTTGTGCTGGCACGATATTACACGATTTGTACAAACTTTTTCAACAAGACGAATTTCAACAATCCACTCAGGACTTCGCCAGTTCACAGGGGGGTCAAGTGGTCTTTCATACCTCTTTCAGCACCTCATTTTGGTGGTCTATGGGAGAGCGGAGTCAAAAGCATTAAATTTCATTTACCGCGCATTATCGGCAGTACGCCTCTCAGCTTTGAAGAGCATTACACTGTTTTGACTCAAATAGAGTCATGTCTGAATTCACGTCCCTTGTTCGCCATTTCAAATGATTCTGGGGATCCCGAGCCCTTGACTCCAGCACATTTCTTAGTTGGTTCTCCACTTATTGCGCTCCCGGAACCCGACTATTCGGATGTAAAAATGGGTCGCTTGGGGAGATGGCAGCTTCTGCAGAGATTCACCCACTCTATATGGAAGAGTTGGTCAAGAGATTATCTGCATCAGTTGCAACAACGAAATAAATAGAGAAAACATTCGAAAAATTTGTCTCCAGGACAATTCGTCCTCATTTTAGAAGACAATACTCCACCCCTGCAGTGGAAACGTGGTATTGTCACCCAAATCTATGTAGGTCAGGATTCGTTAGTACATGTAGCGGATGTCCGAACCACAAACGGCATCCTGCATAGGCCTATCCACAAACTGTGTCCACTTCCCGTGGCATCAGACTAATTGGTTTTTCAGTGCTTCATGCCCGGGACATTTCCGGATGAGCACATGCTCTACGTACTACTAAGTACAATGTTAAATGTGCTTGTTTATACATTTGTATTATATTTATGCCAAATTAATGTACGCTGTTTATGTGTGCATTAGTAAACATTTTAAGTGTTTTTTCGTCTGTGTGATGTCAGTTATTGTGTACTGTGTGGTGCAGTGTTATTATTATTATTATTATGAATTTTTTGGGTATATTTCTATTGTATTATTATGTAATATTGCTTATTATGCACTTATTGTCATGCTATTATTACTGAATTCTTTGGATTTTTATTAATTATTATGTAATGCTACTTACTATGTGTTATTCATTGCCATGTATCATTGTTATTGAATTTGGATATATTGTCATTATTATTATTATGTGTCATCAGACATTCTAGCATTTGTATTTTATCATTATATATTATTCGATCAGTATTGATCAATATTGTATTTATATTTATTTAGTATTTAAAATTTATAATTATATTACCTCAAGATGTTCTTTTCCTTATTTGGAACATGTTTCGAAATATATGTACTTTATATATATCAAGAAACGAACTGTAGCAGAAAGTGATTATATTTATTTATATTGTATTTGTATTTATGCTATCTAATGGGCCATCTATCGATGCGCCAATATTCATTATATTATGTATTATCACACATTTCAGGTTTGTAACTTGTTAATGTGTACTTGTATGTTTTCAAGCAACTTTCATACCGTAAACTATATCAAAATCGCCCGATTTTGGGCGGCAGTATGTTAAATCTCTGTATTTGTTTATATACTTGCGCGCAGTCGGCCCATGCAATTACGTCATCAGCTTAAAGTACAGTTCGCTACCGCGAGCTGCTACAGTTAGTTAAAACTCAGCCTTCATCCGATCAGTACTCTCTTCCATTTGCTAGCCCCGGCGATGTGAAATTAATTATGCAACTTCTTTATACAATTTTCTTTCTTATATCGGTATTTATCTTGGCAATGTACGCCATACGTAATTGCATGGGCCATGCGCTTCATTATAATTCTTCAATAAATGGCTAGTTAACTCAGATTCATACAGTCCACTTCTTCATTTAAAAAAACACATTTCCGATTCCTATACCAGCAGCATTTCGCATGGGAAAAACTAACTCTAGAAATATTCGAGAGCGTTGAGCATGCAACAACTAGATTTCACAAATGTTTTCCACTAACACATTAGTTACTATCCTGAATGATTATTTCTCAGTTATTAAGAAAGTAAATTATTTTCCTTTCAAAATTCTAATTTTTGAATCCGTAACATAATTTAAATTGTATTTCAATTGTTACAACATTCTGTCATCAAGAACAAAACTATTTCAATAACCTGTTTGAGAAAACAAAATTATGTTGGATACTATCTTATATGTAGAGATTACACAGTAAAACCTTCTTAATTCAAATCTAAGGCATAAAAAAATAAAAGAGTTAACAAAATTTTGAACTACACAGTTCTTGCGTACTAGTACCCATATTGTCTGCCCAATTACTTTAATCTGTAAGTGAAGACTAATAAAACATTTAAGATTTTTAAACATACACTTTACTATTGAAACTTAATTCATGTAATAAGTCCAAGAACAAAACATTTCAGATTCTTAAAATAAATTTATGTAAATATTTTAAATTTTGTATTGTATTGTTATAAATTATCTACAGTACGGAATTACTAATCATTTCTAGCAGGAAGAAAAGAAGTGTGGAGTGTTTCAAATGTCTAATCATGCCTTCCTCTATCAGCTAGCACACATGTGTATGTGACTGTAACTTTACAGCCATCAATATCAGAAATTCAGAGGGTGCAGAATGGTTGTCAAACAAACAGGATGACTTTTTTATTTTGTTGTCAAAATGTTATGTTTAATTTGCAAACACACATTTTTCATACCAAAGTCGGTAATGGTTTCACATTTGCCATATTCTACAGGCAATGTGTTTACATCTTTGAACCAATGTGGTTAAGCTACTCTTCCAGTCATCTATAGTGGTAGCTTTTCTAAACCATCCCATATTTGCACCCAATAAAATTGTTACTTTTTCCTTACAATTTTCCACCAGTGGATGGTAGACCCTGTCATGACTACATAAAAGCAAAAACTATATCCTCATTAGAATATATCTTTTATGGTATAATCTTTTACTGAGTCTTTTAACTTTTGATTCTACTGATGGACATCTACTTCGATAACAGATGCCCTCTCCTCACACAGACAATGAAAGAAAGTTCACTCTGGCCTGGAGAACTTTCCAGCCAACCTGCAGTTGTTTTAAATGATTTACTTCTTGACATACTCCCTAGCATCTCAGCCTTTGCCCTAATTAAATGACCCTTTATTATTGGAATATTACTACTAGGTGCTTCTCCTAACAATGTTAACTCTCATCTTCAATAACTAGAAATGTTAGCCATCTAACATATATTTTCCTTCATCTCCGTTGTTGTTTTTCTTCTTCTTCTTCTTCTTCTCCACTTCAGGCATTAGGTCATAGACCTGTTGCGCCCTCCAGCCATGATAGAACTCACGCCCCACCCCAGCCAGAGAGATATTAGCCAACCTCTTAACCCATGCCCGGGGGCAAGCCGTGCGGTGGGGGGGGGGAGAGCGTTGTTTATGTGTGTAGTATAGATTGTGTGCCCTTGTTACTTATCTGGCCCGGGTATGCCAGAGAAGACGTAACGTATTTTTGTCTGCGTACGTGCGGGTGGACGAGCAAACCGAGCAGTGTTATTTTTAAAAAATATTACTTTTTACGCTGCAAGTGGTGATAGGGGAGTACCATAATCTTTGGTAATTTATGTTTTCTTCTACCTCTTGTTTCAACTGCTCTTATATTTTTCACTATTTGTTTAAAACTTAAAAGGTTGGTATTTTTTAATTGTTGCCATTTTAAAACGAATTGCAATGACTACAATTATAATCCATGTTAAATGTAAACAAGAATTTTTTGTACTGTGCAGTACTGTTCAGCACACACACAAACATCGTATATAGTCTTAAAATATAAGACAACTGGGAACAGACTCTAGGTCCTTTTGGATGATTGAAAGGGGAGGGTCTCTGGAGGGGGGGTTGTGAAATATTCAGGAAGGAAGTCCCTGATGACGATCTCGTGGGCCTGGTCATAGATGCCTCTATGGACCGTAAAGTGTTCCTCGATGCAGTTAGCAAAGACCTTGGACTTGCCTTCCTCAAAGTATACAGTGCCGGTGCTTTCTCACCTCAATTCAGTGTCTCTCAGACCACATTGGAGTCAGTTCTGTATTTGAGAAAAAATTGTGAAACCCAAGTACAAGGGTCTTCTTATGCTTTTATTCAAAACAGTAGGCATGCGTTGCATGTGGAGCATATTTTGAAATTAATTCAGTTTTTATAATTTTTAAATACTTCTCCATTTTTTCCACTTTTGTTTACAACTTTTTAAGTTGCCAACTGCAAAAGATGACTGATTACAATAATGAAAGTACACCCTAATTATCTGGATTGTATCAAGGTGTATCTGTTTTGTGCGAACAAAAACGTATCCACTAGAAAATAAAACAAAGTACACTATACAATTATATAACCCACTGGACCAATTCTTAGCATGAGGACAAGTGTAAAGTAGCATAAAAGTAATATAAAATCTAAAAGAACAAGCTGGATATTTGTACCCTTCTAAAGAAGAAGCAAAATTTACAGATGAGAATGAAAAATAAACATCTACAATTTAAAAAATATTTTAAAGAATACTGGACTTGCAAAGGATTTTGATTCTGATTTGTTAGCTTTTTGGATTTAGTCCACTGCAATTTACTTTAAGTACCATTATAGAAATTTGATTATTTTACCTGTTGTCCTTTGGCAGTAAATTTTCTGACAAAAGATTGAACCTTCTTTACATATACTGTATTATAAAATTTAATTATGTCGCATCTATCTTCGCTGTCATATGTATTGCTGCCAGATGTAGATTGTCCTGCTGTTTCTGTTTTCATTACTGGAAGTGTACTTGATGACCTAATTCGTTCATCTACATTTTTAAGACAAAAAACATATTAAGTTATATACTCAAGTCTGAAAGTTACTAAACATAATAAATAGAATTGGCACATACAAAAACAACAATAAAAACTCACATTTAAAAATATGATTATAAAAAATTATAACACAGTGAAAGTGCATACAATTTTATAGCAATGATGTCACTTGATTGTTAGTTACTCTGCCAATACTAAATATTTTTGGTCTACTTTATGATCTACTTACTGCTTTCAGCACTATTTTCTGAAGGAACTGGACTACACACACTAGAACTATTTGTGCGGCTGTGTTTTGATGCCAGTAGTACACTTCTATAAACATGTGATGACGATTGTGGCTGGTAACGGTAACACCTCATTACATCTGTGAATGGTTTCTCAGGTCCTACTATCTGCAACATTTAACAATTATCTATGTCTATTAAATACAATAAAACATACACACATCTGGTAGTTATCCAAACAGAAGTTA
Source organism: Magicicada septendecula (assembly GCA_034769895.1). Taxonomy (NCBI): domain Eukaryota; kingdom Metazoa; phylum Arthropoda; class Insecta; order Hemiptera; family Cicadidae; genus Magicicada; species Magicicada septendecula. The sequence continues at coordinate 1,246,705,324 of CM068367.1, forward strand.
ATCTACTCATTTGCAAAACACTGATACTTTATCACTTCCACTCCAGAGAGACAAATCTCACTACTGTATTTATAATTTATTACTACTACTACTACTACTAATCTCCAGCACTACAGCCCATGGTGAGCCCTGGCTTCCGCTACGACCCGTCTCCACTCATCTCTGTCCATTGCCCTCAGTCTCCAGTTCCTAATGCCCATCTTTCTCAGATCTTCTTCCACATCCTGCTGCCATCTTCTTCGAGGCCTGCCTCTTCTTCTTTTGCCCAATATCGTTCCACTTAATATAGTTTTGGGCATCCTCGTAACATTCATACGGGATACGTGTCCCAGCCATCTAATTCTAGCTGATTTTATGTGCCTCACCAGGTCTTGTCCACCAATCAACTCATTTATCTCACTGTTATTTCGGATCCTATACATATTCCCTTCCTTCACCAGTCCAAATATCTGTCTCAATATTCTTCTTTCAAAAATTCTTAGAGCGCTTATATCCTTATTTACGAGAGTCCATGTCTCGGATGCATAAGCAACAACAGGTCTGATCAGTGTTTTATATAACATCAGTTTGGTTCTTGGAGTTAGAAGCTTTGATTTCAGTAATGATTGGTTTGCATAGTAGGCTCTATTGCCGGTTATGATTCTATTTACTATTTCGCTGCTCACTCGGTTTTCATTATTCAGAATAACACCTAGGTACTTACATTATGTAACTCCTTGGAAACAGTAATGGCCTGTGTGAAGGTCTAGCAGTTCTCTATTTTCCTTCGTAGACACTTTCATATATTTTGTTTTAGCCTCATTGACTTCCAAACCAATTTTGCTTACTTCCTTCTCCATTTCAATAAAGGTATCTTTTAATACATTTTTGTTCCTGGCTACCAGCACAATATCATCCGCATATGCTCCTTGTTGCCTCGTCCTTTTGAAGATGTGTCTTCTGAAGTCTATCTTGTTTATAGCATAATGTAGTACCAAGTTGAAGAGGGTTGCAGATAGTGCATCACCCTGCTTTACTCCAGTACCAACCATAAAATCTCGGCTTTTGTTTCTTCCCAGAACTACTTTTCCTTTGAAATCTTTCAGACTGAGCAGTACCAGTCCCACAATCTTTTGAGGTACTCCCAATTCTTCCAATGCTTTATAATTTATTATTCGTCATGAAATTTTAAATCATAAATTATACTCCATCGGAACTTTACTTTATAAGTTATTTTGTACGCAAAAATGTTTTACCTTTAAAAGAAGAAAAGAACATTGAAATCTTCAGCAATGGGCTTTTCTACACTTGGCTTATAAGGAAACATATATTTTTAACTTTTTTCCAGACTTCTCTACTAACTACTCTTATAATACTGCACACAGTTGATAATTCGAGCCAGAAATAAATATGCAAATCAGTCATCGCGTGATCATAGTACAAACAAATTGAGGCTTCTACTTCTTTCAACACCATTTTAGACTAACTGCCCTCACAAAAAGCACTATGCTCCACATAGTGAGAAAAAAATATCACTCCACCAATAGTGACCTTCGTGTGAAGGCGCCCTTAAGGAGTGGAATTGCACAGTTTGTAGAGTCCACTGCAATAAGAGCTGGTAGGAAGACTGTAGTTTATTAAAAAAAAAAAAAATTTGTGTTTCCAATCATAAAATCATTCCGTAACTTTGATTTATTACCCAGTTTATATTGCCAGAAAATGCACATTATTTATTAATTATCCATAACTTTCTTACTCTTCAATAGTGTAGAGTATATTATACTATATGAATACCCATTACACTTACACATACTTGCTCATCTAATATATTTTCCATTAGCTAAGTACAATATGTCAAAGTTTTGTATATCACATCGGTAAGATGCGCAGTCGTCTGTGCAAGGCGTGTCCAGAGGTGTACGAGAGGTGGAGGGGACTATTTGGTGCGCTGCGCCACACCAGTCGTGTTGTATACCTTGAGAACGCAACTGATACCCAATATGCCGCCCCGTTCTGTGTTGGTAATAGACAACGCGCCTTATCACAATAAATTATTGACTCCAGCTCCAAATTTAAATCAGCGAAAGGAAAAAATGTTAATGTGGCTAAAAAAACAGAAATATACCATGTTCGGAAAAATGTACAAAGTGGAACTATATGAGTTGATAAAACTAAATAAGAAGTGTTACGATGAATATTATCTTGATAAAATAATGGAAGAAAATGGTCATGCCATAGTAAGATTATCACCCTACCATCCTGAACTGAACCCTGTCGAATTAGTGTGGGCAAAAGTCAAAAATGAAGTTGCAGGTGAAAATGTAACGAATAATTTGGTAGATCAAAAATTGTCTGATCTTTTGCCAGAGAAATGGAAGAAATTCTGTGATCACGTTTTAAAAATTTAAGATTATTTTGAATCTGATAGAGTTGTAGACATGCAAACAGACAGTCTAATTATAACAGACAACCATAGTGATACTAGCGATGATGAGACTGACGATGAAAATTTAAGTGAAGCAGAATCGTCAAGTGAAGAAGTTTATGACATGGACGGTATTGAACCTTTGGATTAAAATTCATGAATAATACTACCTGTAGGCTTATTTGTAACTTTTATTTAATACGTATTGATAATTGTATTGTATTTTATATTATTTTTAATTGTATTGTTTGTTTATGTTAAAAAGAAGATAAAAATTAACATCTAATTTTAAGAAATTTCTTGTAATAAAAAATTGAAATTATGGTAAAAAAAAAAATTACAGTACACAATGCGTTTTATTGTAAACACAAAGAGGCATTGTGCTATCTCAGTTGAATTGGGTGGTGGAACTGCTGGTTGCTGGCATGTGTGTGTTGTGTGAATGTAGTTGTGTCCCTTCCACTGACAAATTCTCCCACCCAAATGGTGCGGTACTACGGGTGGGAGTATACGATCTGCGCGAACAAGTGATATACAAAACTTTGACATACTGTACAACCAGTTTAAAGATAAATGTCGCTGTTTGCTTACAGATTTGGGTGTATACAGCTGTTATCATTTTGTCTGAAAAAGTTAACGTCTTTCCTTAAGTGAGTACTGACTGGTTATATAATTAGTTTGTATTCCTAATACTTACAAACACTCACAAACAATAAATGTTGAGAAATAAAGATCAATGAATAACTGCAATCATTCATATAAAGTGAAAGTCACTAATAAAATATGTAGAACTAAAGCATTACATTTATAAATTATCCATACCTTACATATTACGTAAACTGCACACATAAGAATCTGATCCAAATGCCGATCTAACATGAGGTTTGTATGTTCAACAATTGAATGTTCAAAACATGTCCAAATTTTTCTTCTTAGTTCTGTTTCTTTAAGATCTAAATGATTACACAATTCTTGCATCCTTACTGACGCTAAATGATAAAACTGAAACAGTAAAAGCAAGTTGTAACTGACAAACTGCTTATAGTTTAATAACAGTTCACCTATTGTTTAATAACTTTACAAACTGAAACATTGTTCTATCTAATGTGCGAGTGATCATAATATTTAACAGACACAAGTGAAAATAGAGTATTTATAAAAACCAAGTTAATGATTTAAACATTATAACAATGGTCACAGGTGTCTCTTTAGAACAGTATTAAACATGTACATTCATTCATACAAAATATTTAATACTGTCAAACCAAACCAAACCATGTTTTTTATTTTTGAAAACAGTCCAACACATATTGTTTTACAAATTCAAAAATTTGTGTAAATATAAATCACTTTTTTCAATATATGGAAATATAACTAGTTTACACATAACACACTAACAAGAAAATAGAGCAAAATTCATTGTTCCAATAATATTTGGCTACTGTGTGATAATACTCTTTGAAGCGCTCAAGCCGACACAGCCCATTTTCATATTAAGGGCACCATCAGTTTGGCCTTTGAATCTGTCTAGATATATCTGGATATACTGATCTAACATTCTATATATTGGTACCTATCGACCTAAAAAGCTTTCCAGCCATATATAGCTCTCAGTGGACTTTGTACAAGATTGCAAATGACTACAGCCCGAGCTAGATACGGACACGCGGGGCACGCCACAGCTGAATAAAACATTTAAGCCTGAGGCAGGCACGGGATTGGCATGGAAAGTGTTAAATCTCCAGTGACTTCAACGCCACAGAGTGTGGGGACAGCAGTACATCAGGCATGTCAGTTAGCCATATCCCAGAAATACCAGTAGGAGTTGCAGATGATCTTGGAGAGTGGCAGGTATAATTTAGTGATGCACTGCATCAGGAACTTGTTTAGTAAGTACTGGGGGGTGGGGGTGGAAGAGTTTTTGAATAGAGCAGCAAAATAGCTAGTGCCGGCCTGGTTTATCAATCATTATAAATGACACATGAGGCACAATACAACTTTATATAAACAATTACATTTCAGTCTGATATATTTTACACTACTGCTAGATACCTTTCTAAAGAACAGTCCAAGTGAGCCAGTACGCTTTGGCCGTTTATCTTTCTGCAATGATTGGGTTTGTGTAGGTGCTTGAATAATGACACTTCCAGAATTTTGTGATATTGCAATTGGAATATACCTTTTCCCATCTTCAGCTTCCACTGCTGTAATAAATTATACATCTTGTAAGTATATACAGAAAAGAAAAACTATCGTTACTCCTGATTGAATGAACTTCATAACTTTTATACACTTTAATGAAACTACGGTAACAACACGCAACAACAACAAAATAATAATCATATGTTTGTTCTGTTATTTGAAGATTATGTAATTAGTTACTTTAGTAGTGTGACCACTTTTATGTTACATTCTATTATGGAGAACTATTATATCTTTGTGCCAAAAGGAGGTTTTAAAAGTAAACAGAATTTCAGATTTTATAAAAATTTTCAGTAAAATTGTAAAATAGCCATTTAAAAAACTGTTTGGTCACAACAACTGTATGTCTGTTGTGTGTCTATAACCAATGAACAGTCTAGCAGTTAACCAGTCTTTAGTGAAATTAATGACAGTTCAAACTGGTTATAGATTTGAAATTCATTAGTCACACTTGTTATACACATTATCCTTAAACAAGACTGTTCACTCAACTGTGGTGATGAACGTTCAGGGCACCCCAAAACTGCTACAAAGTGATGAAAACAGAAAAATCCACAATGTGTCTTAAGCCGAATGTGTGAAAAAGTTTTAGGACAACAGATACACTCTGTTTGCTAATGGCTGTTTAGAAACACACCCTAATGAAACATTTCTCAGGAATGCTTGGACATGCTTAAATGCAGTCCAACTGAATTTCTGCGATAATTTATCACTGTGAAACATGAATTACCACTATATGACACAGACAAACCAGCAGTGCACACAATGAGTGCAGCAGGCGTGAGTACGTCAAAAAAGGCGAAAACTGTTGCATGAGCTGGAAAAACACATGGATTGCTGGAACTGAATGAGTAAAATGTCCGCATTTAGCAAAGAAAAAAGTACTTTTTCATCAAGGCGATGCACCTGCTCACCACTTCACCAACTGCAGTCACAAAGCTTTTTTAATTATGCTATCAATTACTGCCGTATGCACTTCACTTGTCAGATATATCTCCCAATGATTCTACCTGTTCCAGAATCTGAAGAAATGGGTTGCTAGAAAAAAAAATTCACTTCACAAAAAAAATATAAAGGTCACTGTTGTGGCAAGTGTGTATGTATTTTATTTGATCACTACAATCAAACTAGTAAATACAGCTAGTTTAAACATTATGATATACCATTTTGATGGACCAAACGTGTGACCAATCATAGCCATTTGATACTCCTGGCACTCTCTGTCAGGAAACTTGTTTCGAACTACATTCATAGTACTGTGTACTGTGTTTAAGAATACTTACATATTTTAAATATAATAGGAGAAAGGCTACAAATACTGTGCAAATGATCAGCAGGTATGAGTAAAACATAATATAAACTCATACAAATATATATTCTCATGTAGGCGTCCTGTATTTGAAGTCTTGTTCCGGTATGGGCCATGTCAAAAATGTCTCGTAAACCAAATGTTTCACCCATATTACAATGGGTTTACTCAGGTCTCCATGACTATCAGGCTTTCTAGGACTGACTGAAATCTACACACTGCTGCCCTTATATCATTTACATGATTCAACAGAATCTAATTAGTTATGTATTGGCAATGGCAATCAATTTATAATCAACAGTAGCAGTACTAGTTAAAATAACATCAATGTTTTGTTGATATAATATATAATATTTATATAATAAACTTAAAGATTATATAATTTTAATTTCAATGAATTTACTTTAATTTGTACACATTTCAAGAATGTTTGTCTAGGTAACTCCACCCTTTCACTATGACAAATATTTTTTCTAAATTTTAATAATCTAGTAGATATATCGTCACATATCATAAACTTACATATTCATTTCTATAACTTACACAGTCAATCCAGATTTTACTGTAATTTTATATCTTGTTTTCCTCTCTATTTGCCTTTTTTCATTTGAGTACTGTGTTATTTACAAATTTCACTGTTTCTACCTCTGAAATTCGTTTATATTTAAATACAGTTACTTATCAGAATTTTATTTTCAAGTTTCCTTGTACTTCATTTCTACCATTCAGTATTTAAGGCACTGTTAAAGTCTCATACTCACTCTTGTTTCTAGACACCATTAGAAATGCTGGATAACTGATCTATGTCAAATGTGATCAACCTGTAGATCATGTATGATTGATTGATTACCATAACACCCTAAGTCAATCTTTAACCTTCTGTTCTAATATAACAGTATTCAATTATAAATAAATTTTATTTATTTATTTGTTGATCAATAAATCATACTTTGTTTTTCAATTGTTTTTCGATGTAAGGGAACATTAAAAACAACTATTAATGAAATTAATAGTATGTAGTGATATTACATCGTTATTTAATTCTCTATTACACAATCACATCACTTAAACAATGTAACTCATATTATAACCTCTAATAACACATAATTTTATAAGAACAAAGTTATATTATATTCTTGTACATTCTTATATTCATTGAAGCCAAGAGGTACATTTGGGTACATGTGTATGCTCAACATATTAAATAACAGAAAGAAGTTAGTTTCATGAACAGCACTTTAGCAGTGGAAATGTTTATGTTATGAAAACATTCAATTGTCCAAACATAAACCTGAAACATGTAAAAACTGTACAACTTCTGGAGCACACAAGATACAAACACATACTGGCATGGAAGTGATACATTGCAATAAGTCTTATTTTTACAGTGCATGCTAATTACAATAGATCCAAACCTCTTACTTGGTAAGTTCATAGTGCAGGTGACTATTTTTGTAGACGTGTTACTGCTGACAGAGTGATGAGTTCCTGTAGTAATTGTAGGAGTGGTTGTTCCTGCAGTTGTTGACACAGAAGTGACTAATGATGCTGTTGTTGCTACTACTGACATCTGCTGCTGAGTGTTAAGTAGAGACTGACCTGGTTTTACAGAACGTGTGAAACTACTTGCTTCCATAAAGAGACGTTTTTTTGCCAAGCCAGATGATACAGGTGACTGAAATCTCTCTGATGCTGATGGCCCTGGTGACTGAGTGCCTTAAAAGAAATTATGATACATTATACAGAAATTATGTAATATAAATAAATATAAATTAATATAATTTCCAACTTTTTCTTCAACTGTGTTTAAACTGAATAATTGTATACAACTTCTTTTTGTGTTTGCACACACACACACACACACACTAAAAGCAATGTTGGGATACAACACATTTTTAAAAGTCATATACACCAATCTATGGTGGACTTTGCAATTGAAAATACATTGCCAAATCATATTTGTATATATGTTGAATTGTGGATTGTATATTTCTGTGTAGTCAGCACAGAAACAGAAGTGGCTAAAGAATAAGAGCATTGTTCATGAACATAGCAAAACAGTACAATTAAAAAGTTATAGTTATTATGAAAGATTAATTGCTATTACATTTCTGTTAGCTTCTCTCTAAAGTGTACTCATGGTTTTACTTCATTTGTTTCTAGCACGAAATGTACTAAGTCTAACATACAAAAAATTTCTTAATGTGAAAATATTTTTATAATATTCTGAATAAAATCATACTCCTTATCAAAAATCTGATTCCATATTTCTTTTCTTATTCTTATGTTTTATTGCCTTTGTTTTCTTTCTGCATTGCTGTGACCCCACCCCACCCCCCACACACAGCATTTGCTTCAATCAGTCTAATAATTCACTTGGTTGATTATTCACTGAATTAACTCCCTCTCCCTCTCTCTATTTATGCTCCTAAGCATTCAAAGAATTTTGACGAACACGAACCATCGAAGCATGATAATGTTTTTAGGCTTTTGAAAAGTATAATGTGGATTACGTTTGGTGGATTACGTAAATCATTTCCAAACCACAGACGATCACAAACAGAACATGTAAAACCAAATTTATTCTCACTAAAACGTTTGCTAAACTCAATGTCAGCAGCGATTATTTCCGTCTTGATGCGTTTACATATCAAATTTCTAGACTGTGGGGAATCGAAAATGTGGAAGCGTTACGTTTTTTGATGACGATTTTTGTGGAATGACCCCCAGCCTAAAAACATTATCATGTTAATACTGAAATTAGTCTATTAACACATCAATCATCAGTAAAAAGGTTTTGCTTCAGAAATAGTTTCATCTATCTTATCACGGTTGGTTCTACAGATGAGTTGGAAAATATCCTAAGAAACAGTTAAATTAAACATAGATAGAAATATGAACTTAACATTTTTACTTGCTACCTGTATACAGTTTTCATACATACATCATACATATAGAATCAGCAAACAAAAGAAATGAACCAACAGCCATCGGTGGCTAGTATACCATCAGCTTAGCCCCAATGTAAGTAAAGGAAAAATTTGCAATGGTTTAGATGCACTACATAAGGTGTAGTATCTAAGGATTATTTAGAAAAATTAAAAATATTGGGTACTCAAGTTATTTTTAATAACTAAAATATTTCTTTATTAAATACATTATAACTTTTAAACTGTACTACTAACAATTTATTTACTCTATAAGATTCCCTTATACCATAATGGAATAAGGATTTAAAAAGTGCTAGTTCTTTTGATATTTATAAGTCATGTTATACAACAGAAACTACATTAATTCATAAACTTATCTTTGTACATTCAACCAATTTTTGATACTTTCCTCTCAAGACACAGGTAAGTCTACTCACATTTAATGAATTTGGTTATTCAGGTAAACACAAACTTATGCACAAACACTTTTGATTCTTTTTTGTCTTCCTATCGAATGAATATACTTGTTATTATCTTATCCCACTCTCCTCTTAAAGTCTCCTATATAGCCAATAAAGCCATAATAGTTTCCTTTACTTTATTATTAGCTAGCTGTTATGTGAATATTTGATTTTTAATAAGTATTTAAATTGTCCCAATTGATATTTAATATGCAGTGAGTAATACAAAGAAATCCATTAATTTTTCAATTTCAAATGAAACACTCTTGCTAAGTCTTGTTGATCTTGATATCATGCCAATTGCCTAAGAATCTCTTTCCATTTATAGTTTGTTGTGAACATTGTAAACAAATCAGGAAAGAAGTACTTGTGAACATTGCAAATGGCGTCTTGAATTCATTCATGCATATACTACGGTCCACCAATAAAGCTTGACAGTAGAATAACCAAACAGCCTAGGTTCTCAAAGTCTTCATTATTTCTCAACACATCTTGTAAATATATGTAATGTTCAGCTCTTAAGTTAGTTTGATTGGTACGAATGAATATAAGTATTTTTGTTTCTATTGTAGCATATATGTCTATTCAGTCAATATATAATTAATTCAGTTGCTTGAAATAAATTTAATGATTATACTTATCTTTTCTAACAATGAGCCTATACAAATAAAACTGTAACTCTGAAACTTTCTTATTTGTTTCTCTTCCAGAATTAGAATCCCTTAGTTTCAATATAAAGTGAAACCTATATTTTCCTTGACAAAAAATTCAAGGTACTGCATCGTAAGCCCAGTGTGTTTTACAAACCAATGTAGTCTATCATCCCTAGCACTAATCACTATATCACATCTATTGTGATTGTACATGTCCGTATGTCACAGTAAATTTGAAATCCTGCGACAGTAGAAAAACAATGAAGTCTATTTAGAAGGGAGAGGCACAAGTGTGTGTGTGTGCAAAAAAATAAATTAATCAAGAAAATAATAAATTGTGTAAAAAGATGACAACATATTTATTGAGATACGCAATAGTAATATTGGTACATTAAAATGAAAATGAGGATAACACACTGTGATGATTAGTGCCTACATTGACTCGTGTAATCAGGATAGTGTTTGAGTGAAAAGTAGTTTACTATCTATCTTACAAACAAAAATATCTTGGGAGCAATGTAGCCCAAAAATTGAGTGAATGGGGCTGTTTTGAGATAATAGATAGAGTAAAACCTTTACTAAAGCCAAGAAGAACAATTATAGTAGCAGACTAGTTTCTTCATCTAATTTTCGCATCATGGTGATACGACCGACAACACTTTTAGTCATGGCGTGAGAGACTGTGGACGTTTTTATGCAGTAGAGCAAAGTTAAGTTCGTGAAAGTATTCAAACATGTGCATGTGTATATTTAGTCTCAAACCCTACAATAGTGCCAAGCAGTGATCGGGACAAAATTGTAAAAAGGAGAACCATTGGAAGGTTCAAAATATTAAAAGAGTTTTAATGTGGACAATGAACTGAGCATGTGGTATCAGTTACAGCACCGTGAGTGCAAGACGTATTGGTTGGTGAATGGTTCAGACTTCAAACTTGAAAAGTAATTAAAAAAATGTGAAATAACTTGAGATAAATATGAAATTTGGGGGGGGGGGGAGGAGGAGGATAAACTTCAACATTGGAAGATACTGAAATGAGAGGTGACATAATCTTTGGGCAATGGCAGGAGTAGAGACGCCATACACCATATGAGCGGACACAAATCATAACAAAAAATTGTCACCTCAAAATGTATATTTGATAAAAGAATTTGTGTGTGCGTGTGTGTGAGTGAGTGAGTGAGTGAGAGAGAGAGAGAGAGAGAGAGAGAGAGAGAGAGAGAGAGAGAGAGAGAGAGAGAGAGAGAGAGAGAGAACTGTTGTGTAGAGAATAAGAATTGTGCCTACAAAGCATTGGTAACTGGTCTGAAGACTTTGTGCCCAAAATGAAATGTGTATGTGGACTATGTGCTCACATTTGTAACTATTTTAGTCTTTGTAAAGGAACTACTCATTTTGAAGAAACAAAATGTTTTTAGCCATGTTTTAGTAACTATTTGTATTTGTATTTCAATTTAAAAGATTCTGTAATAACACAATACTTCATACTCTATACATACATATGTAGTAACATTAACACTTTTTGCTCCAACAGTTTCCCTATCTGTTAGGTTTGACAGAGAAATGTAGATTCGTTTTTTCTCAATGAAGTTCTAAAAAGCAGTCAAAATTGTTAATTACCGGAATCAAATTGATATGTTTTGTATGTTGATAATTTGGAAATACAGAATCAATATGACGATAGTTTAAGCATTTTTATTATTCAACCAACCCTGACCTAACCTGAGCTCGTGGACCCGCCTAAACGGACTTGGTCCTCCACATCTTATGTCAAGTACTTTTCTAGCATCTCAATTGTCTGTTGGGAATGTGATACAGGTCCCACACGCCATGTGTCAAGTGTGGGTGGCGACCCTGGGGGATTCCTCATCTTGTACAGCTATATTGTCACACTCTTGATTAACTATAACCACAACTTCGTTTATTGTAGCGGCCCCAGTGCTCCATATTATTCACTTTTCGATCAGCACGAATTACAATATTATATTCATTATCTTTTGAAGAGGATATAAATTTAAAAACACTTTTCAGTACCAGTTTCCACCGTGAAGTAAATTTTGAAGCTCTGATTCTAATGTTCAATCTAAATTACTAAATATGATCCATTCTCGTTTGAGCCTGTTGCAAATAATCTGCAATGAAGTACGCTTTAAGAAATTTATAATTGGAATGCCGGAGGTCTTAGCAACGATAAATTTTTACAATTTAAACGAAGCATCTGCCAAATTGATGTGGATCTATATGTTATAGTAGAAGCAGGCACTGCGACTGAATTCTCTGAATTTTACCAAACTACCGGATACTGCAGCCATATTTTACCTCGATCACGACAAGTCGCCTCGGGGATAATTGTTGGAATAAAAAATAATCTCTGCTCTGAATTTGAGATAATCCATGAGATGCAAGATGATGACAAAGTGGAAATAATTCTAGCCCATATATGGAAAAATAACAAACATTTCACAGTCATAGGATTATACAACCCTCCTGGCAATATTCCATCCCTTGATGCAATTGAATCAATGATCCAAGCAAATAGCATAATCATAGGTGATTTTAACAGCCAATCACCGAGATGGGGATATGACAGGTTAACACCCGCAGGAAGACGCATAGAACTTTTCATCGACGAAAATTTTCTTGACCTGAAAGACACGCCACCAACCTTCCTGTCATTTGCTGGACAGACTTCCCGACCAGATCTCGTCCTTACGCACCCTAACATCGCACAGAAGACAAAAGTTCACTTGATGGATGACGCAGGAGGCTGTGGACACCGCTCCATTCTCATCAAATGTGCGACAGGAAAAGCCACATACATTAACAAACGTGCCCCCCGGTGGAACTTTAGAAAAGCCGACTGGAGCGAATACGGCAAGATAACAAATGATATTATACCACATGAAATAAATTGGAAATCACCTGAAACAGCTATAGAGTGCCTGAACGATGCTATACTGAAATCTGCTCTATTATGTGTACCAAGGGGTCAAGTAAAGGGTTTTCGACCGTTCTGGAATAAAAGACTTTCATCCCTCAAGAAAACAAGAGACTCTCTGAGAAGGAAAGCAGAGAAATCTAAAGAACTATCTGACTGTATCCAACTCCGAAAATCCCAGGCCATACTACGTAAAGAAATTAAACAATCTAAAAGATCGGCCTTCAAAACCTTCCTATCGGAGCTGGATTTCCGGCGCGATGGAGCAAAAGCACATCGTTTTGTCTCAAGGCTAAATAATGACACTGAAGCCAGAGGACAACAACCTTTCAAAAACGGACTCAATCTTATCACAGATCCCAAAAAAATAGCCAACACCTTTTGCAAGTACTACGCAAATATAAGCCGAACCCGAAAGACAAGAAACGAACACAGACACCTGAATAAAAAACCTCTAATGCAATGCCTCAACAAAACCGAACAAAAAATTTGCTTAAGCGATTTTAGCCTCTCCGAACTTGAATTTGTACTATCAAACACAAAGGGCAAGAAGGCAGCAGGAGCCGACGCAATCTACCCAGAGCTCCTAAAAAATCTTGGTAACACAGCGAAACTAGCCTTGCTCAATCTCATTAATCTAACGTGGAAAACACGCGTCCCCCAGCAATGGAGGAAAGGGGAGATTATACCTATTACCAAGAAAGGAAAGCCAAGTGATACACCTGAGGGCTACCGCCCCATCACATTAACAAGTGCTTGCTGCAAGGTTGCCGAAAGAATGGTTGTGCGGCGTCTGAACCAGTTCTTTGAAATGAATGCTGTTATTGATGAATGCCAAGCAGGTTTCCGAGCGCACCGATGCACCATGGACCAAGTCGTCTACTTTGCACAAAGTGTTAAGGATGGGTACCACAAGAAAATGTCCTCCCTGGCAGTAATGGTTGACCTAAAAAACGCGTACGACACAGTCTGGAGACCCATGTTGCTTCACAAACTTGCTTTGAGTGGCGTCGCAGGTAACCTTTTTAACTGGATAGCGTCCTTCCTGAGTCAAAGACAAATTCGTGTCCGCTATAATGATTGCCTTTCAGAGTACCGAATTCAACGCCAAGGGCTACCCCAAGGTGCCGTTATCAGCTGCAGCCTATTTAACCTTACGGTCAATGACATTCTGGTGGCTGTTCGGTGTGTGCCGGGAGTACAAGCGCTCCTGTATGCCGATGACCTTATCATCTGGGCAACTAGCAGCCATATCATGGGTCTTGAAACAACTATTAATAGTGCACTTGTTAAACTAGAAGAGTGGGCCAAACTAAATGCCATGACGGTAAATACCACCAAGACGACATACCAACTTTTCTCTCTATCAACAAGGCGGCCTACGGTCAATCTGCGCTACTGTGGATCGGAACTCGAAGAGGTGAACATGTCTAAATACCTGGGTGTTAATATAGATGTATAAAAACAAACTATTTATACATTTATTTCGATTTATTTTACTTGTTCGTACTTACCCATATTTCGATCTTTCTCGGGTCCCAAGGTTCTTTATAAGCGAGATCAGAAACAGTGTGAGGTTACGAAATAATTATTCTGACACATTTTGAATGAAGAGAATTTACATTTTAATTTTATTTTAAATCATTTACGAAAACGGTTTATAAACTTGACCTTTGAAATAAATTAGTTAGAAAATATATTGGTTGTTCCATGATCATCCTTAAACTAACTTAAGCTACTCTTACCTTACTTTTCAAACACACACACTCACAAAACTGCCCAGCCTGCATATTTTGTACACACCCGTACACACACAAAATTTATTTCTCCCTTAATACATTTTTTCTAATAATCCCCCTACGTCGACCACGCGGTCATCGCGCCCGCACCAAGTCCTCGTTCACGTGTCCAAAAAACAAACGAAACTGTTAGTTCATCTTCTTCATTTCGGCTTACTAACAACGATTGCTATTTCACTCGTGCACTTTTGACTATTATTCCATATTTTAACGGTGAGGTCGGCCGACCTTGGAAAGAAAACTGTTAACAAAAATTTAGATGGACCGCATGCGGTCTGTTGGTAAGAGGCACTGGGCAGAAGTTTTTTCTTGGTTCCCTCTCCACAGTTTGCAATACGGGAACTCACTGCCTTGGGCGTCGTCGCCGTTCATGCTTAGTTGTTGTGCGGTAACCACTTTACGCATGGAATAGAGCTGGTATATGTGTGTGACCAGAGGCTAATATTGACTTCGGCTCTGCTGATGTCTTTATTAGTAGGCGGGGCTTTAGCAGTATTTCCGGATGACCGATGAAGAGATGCTGAATAATTCTTCGCTCTAGCCATCTTGGTTTTAGTCAAGAGCGTCACTTGGAGCGCTTGCGTGAGTGGTGGCGTGTGTGCACTGCCACACATGTACAGAGTTCTGCGAATTTTGTGGAGGTGCAAATTCCTTTGCCGCATTACACAATTGAAAGTGCGTATTGCCTTTGTTCCAAACACTGTTTCTCAACACTAGTTCTTTCACAATGGAAATAACGTTGACCAAAAATTTTATAACTTTTGACAAGCCTGCCCAAAATGAAAGAAATAAAAGATATAAATGCCCCATACTGTTAAAAATAAAAATACCCAAAAATTGACACGCTACAATACCCCCTCGATGAGAATTCTGCTGTTCACAACAGAAGAAATCTCATCGACAAACCCCGAAGAGGACCGGTGAGGAACTGGTGCCAACAACCCCCTTGTTCTTAATCTGCATGGGTACACGACCCCCCTGGCTCAGCGACTATGGACTCATCTGAACGAGATCACTGGACTTCCCCGTAAGAGATCCCAACACCGAGAAATCGAACAGACTCGTACCACAGCGCACCTCACCTTCTAACATGCTACCCCCAAAAATCCTCAATCCCTGGCTCAGATTATGCCAGATCCTCAGCTGATATGTTTCCCCTTTTATGAAAGCTGGGCTGCCTTTAGCAAATACTGGGCTCACACACACTCACATTCCATGTTGACATACCACATAATAAAATTGAAAAATTATCTTTTAAGATTTATAACAAATTTAAAAAATTCAAAATAATATTTTATCAAAAAAAATTCTCTTTTTTTTTTTTTTTTTTTTTTTTTTTTTTTTTTTTTTTTTTTTTTTTTTTTTTTTTAAATGACTTAAATTAAGCGTTTCTTCTACTTGAACAAATCCTTAACCTAACATGTCTTAGTCTAACGACACAGTGCAGTACAAGAAATCAGTAAACTAAACCTGGTAAATACACACATAATAAAACAATCACTACCTAAAATATGCATTTGCTGGCAGGCGAAAAATCATTTTTTTTTTCTCAAAAAAATTAAAATTTCCAAAAATTTTAAAATTAAAAAAAAAATTTAAATTTATTTAAAGGTTTCCCTCATATGCAAAATTATTTAAATATTGGTTTGAATTAATTAAACAAACAAATTAAAATTGACTTCCTACTATACAAGCTTAGTAGGTGTATGACCTCATCAGCTGATCGAAACTAGGTCAAGTCTAAAACCCTTGACCTACATATGTTATGTACCTCCTATCTGAAAATACCTACAATATCTGTAACAATCTGATTTGAAACACAAAACAATAATAAAATAAAATATTTACCATAAACAAAATATTATTATAAATAATAATCAAATTGACATTTGCATAATAAACAATCCTTGACTTTACATTATTTCCAAATTCTGTCACTGGTTTCGGAAAAATAACAAATTTTATATTCTTTATCATAAATCTCTCTCTTTATTTAACAATTTCACTTTATTCTACCATGAGTGATTTAAATTATTTATTCTCATTGACTGTACTAGATCTGTATACATATATAATCTTTATTCCCCTGACTCTAACCATTAACAACTTCAACTCCCATGACACCCATCTCTATCAAATCTCTACTAATCAAGACACTCTAACCCCAACTTATCATTAAACCCCATTCGCCACCTTCTCTACATATAAAAAAAAAAAATACTCTCTAACCCTTTGTACATAGGATACGTGTTTCCCCTACCCAAAACTCAATTCCCTTATTTGGCCCCTGGATTCTACCTAAGGCAACCCCTTCCCACTAAATCTATACCAAATCCCGTCCCAACCCTTATGTTGCGGACTCCCACAATACACTACCCTCTAATACAAAATTGCCATCCCCCAAAAATCTCAATCTCATTACCTTACTACAACTACAACAAAATAACATCATTAATCATAAACATCAACATATCATTCAAAACTCTACATAAATTCTCCATTACTACTGTGTCAACATTAATATTTCACAAAATTCTGTTACATTACATTAACTCAAAAACAACATTACATCATATTCATCTCTACTATTTCTCTAACTTTGACTTTAACTTGGACAGATATATGTGTCCCATAAATTACGCATCACCCAAAAACTATCTTTTGTTAACTTGCATAAATTATTATTTTATTTCTTACTATCATTACTTTAAAATATCTGTAATACATTAAAACATTACATTGAACTGTAATTACTTGTAACATTTACAAACCAATATACCAGTGACCTGTTGCTGATCAGCTGATATCCTAACATAATGCAAACACATCTCAAACTTGAACAAACTACATGAAATATATATCTTTTTATTTATCATTACTCCTCCCCTCAGGTTTCCCATTTTTCTCTAATTCTGACAATTCATATTGACTGCCTGCCAGACGTTTTAATTATTGGCTTAGAAAAAAAATATACACATAATGACAACACTTGTTATTATCAACACCTATATCTAACGTACAACAATAAAATGGTACATTTAAAATTATAGCATATAATGAACACCTCATACTAAATATCTAAGCATCTAGTTAATTGAACAGAGCACAAGCAGTTTTATTTGATCAAAATCTGAATAAAAAATGTTATGTTATAAAATTTACATTCGTGACTCCTTTGAGTCACCTCCCAGCCACACACACTATTTCAAATTATGTAAGACTGTGGCGCCTTTTCGCTTCGGCAAAGACTGTATATTTTGGAGCAGGTTTTACCTCTCCATGTCTTTGCTTCCGCTATTACGTTTTAAAATTATTGAACATCAACATGTTCGGGTCTATAATTATACACCCTTAATGCGGGTCTACCACCTTTCTCTGCTACCCCCAAGCGGGCAGAGTGGCAGCCGCTGTTTCATAGTTCCGGAGATTCCCCTAGTTGTCTCCCCCCCATTGAATTTCAAATATGTACCAATTTCAAGTCAGCTATGGTCAAGGGACTTGATATGACCATAGCTGGCCGCTAGCCAAATCCACGATTAGTGCTGGTAAGGCAGTAATCGCCCGAAAAGTCGGGGAAATCTAAACTTCAATTTGACTGCTTGTTACAATCATTACTAGTATGTGCGACACGGTCGTTTAGCAGAGTGTAAATTTTAACTTACACAAAAAAAAAAGGTGTGCCGCACATTTTCGCCATTTTGGCCTCCGATGGAGGTAACACTCTCGGTTACCCCCAACCCATTTTGCTACCTACGGGAGCACAGGCCACCCCCGCAATAGCAACCTACTAACTAACTAATTAATTAACATTTATACACTAAAGCTTTCAACCTTTGCAGTTCCACACTCCATTGTTCTATCACTTCATTGAGCACCAATCTACCCCCCAAAATCATCCCCACTTCTTGTATTGATACCAAGTTTTTATTTTGTTACACATCTTTTAAAAGCGTTCCCATACTCACTGATTATTTTTGGTCACTTAATTCTACAACTCATTTAATTTTGAAATTATATGCATCCCATTTTTTTTTTCAAAAAAATTAAAATTCAAAAAATTTAAGTTCATTGTTAAGAATCATTGTTTCTATTAATTTGATTACCAAATTAATTTAATGGTGTTTAATTTCTCAAACTATAAGTTACAATAATTACCTCATTATTATTTTGACAAAAATTTTACTTTAATTCTTTTATGTCACAATATGTTTTTGCTCAAGATACTGATTCAGCAGACTACATTTCTTGTTATGGTCACCAAGTATGTCTGTAGGCATTAGTCACAACATACCACTACAACACACCTGTTTACTGTTTACATAAACACAGTTGTGTGCCAGACTTGTTTTCATAAACAACAGTTATAAACATTCTCAGTTTCAGCATTCATAGTCTAAACACTCTGGTTACATCATATACTGCCATATCTGCTTACTACACTTTTCAAGTTTTATAAATCTTTTAGATAACATATTTGTCTCTTAGATTTTTTATTCCAATTCAAATCAGATATATTTTTGATTCATTAATAAAATTGGCCCTTTTGAATTATTTGTTTAACTTGAAAATTCTTTAACAATCTCCACCCAAACAGTTTGACTTTAATTACAGCTGTATGAAGTTAATGTATAAAATATGTAAAATTACAATTTCAATTTGAATCGACATGAATTTAAACACACCACTAACATTAAGTTACTCCAGGGGCGGCTACAATTCAATTTCATCTCTTCGTACATTCAAAACAATTTCCATGACTTTGATTACAATTTTCAAAATGATTCTACGTGATTAAATGTTTCAGTTTTTCTTAATATTTCAATAAATTTTACAAACATTACCTCATTGGTTCTAATCTCACTTTAAATTCCTCCACAATCACATTCTTAATACCATAATCCCCTACTCATAACCTAACATAGCAGGTACCACAAAATAATAATTAAACCTTTTGGTTACATAAGTTTACTTTAGAATATTTTCCAAAATTATTTTTTCTTAATTACCTGTAAATAGGTTATATATGATTATGAAATTTTCATACTTACAATCCATTTAACACGATATACACACAAAACATAATCACCATATCACAATACTTTTCACCTCATCTCTGTAACATTTAACACAAAAATATTAGTTTACATCAAATAATTTATCATTCATTACCAAATTTCCCACTCTCATAAAATAAATTAAATTCATTAAAAAAGTTTAATTAATTAACATTCAAATAATCAATCAAAATATTAACATGTATCAAATTGTTTTAATTAAATTAATTACCAAAAATATAAATTATATAGTTATCAAAACAATTACCATTAGTCAATTACTATTTTCACAATTAATTCTGGTATTCGTTGAACTTGCAAATATTTCAATATTATTATTACAACAATCATCTTACATACACACATCATTTACTTAACATTCCACAATGCACACAAATAAATTCCCTATATTTTTATTTACAAACTCTTGTTATTAACTGGTCAGTTTTCCCCCTTCATTTGCCCAGATTTGCCATGTCAAAAAACCATAAAACATAATATTTACACTGTCTTATATTGTTTTAATAGTTTATCCTCCATCGTTCCAGATTAACCTTGGTTCTACATAACATCGTTCAATTTTATCACTACACAAATGACTGTTTTGTGTGTTGTAACCATACAAACTAAACTCATTTATTTTATCCACATGATCATTAAACAAGTCAACATTAAGTACATTGGTTAAGTCTCCATCAGTAATATTCGTTATCAAGTCAGCTATTTTTTCTTAATAAAGTAAATTATTATTGTTTAAACATGTATCATCAAAACAATCTTCACTCTCTATTTTAACAGGTAAGTATTTCATATCAACTAACATCTCTTTCAACTCATTATAATCTCTCATTAGTTTATATAATTCTATCTCTTTGTCAACACATAACTCTCCACTTAAATCTCTCTCATCATAATGCCATATCACACTTTCTCTCTCATTCCATGCAGAGGGTACAAAATTATTCAACAAAAATAAACAACTCAAATCTTTCACTAATAAGGGTCTCTTGCCCAAAAATAACACTTTTGAACACTCTGGTTCATCACAAATAAGGGGAAAATTTACCCTCTGCCCTACACATTCATCTACTCTCTCTCTCCATTCTTTTTCTAATTCATCAATACTAATTATTACTTCATTACAACTTATCATTTTCTCACTCTCACTTACTGTTTCACTATCTATTTTCAACGTATCACTTTCTAATACCACCCTTTCAATCACATTACCATTTTCAATATCATTGTTCTTACTCTCTACTACCACACTGTTAATTATATTCTCATTTTCGACATTATTGTCATCATTTGTTAAATTCTTACTATCATTATTATTTTTACTTTTACTCTGTTCTACTACTGACTCTACTATTTTCTCAATGTCTCGTTTCAATTCATTACAACTATTTTCCCATTTTGTTTTTACCTCATCAATATCAGATTTAAGTACATCGAATTTACAATTGAACTCACTTTTAATTTCATTCAATTTTATGTCATTATGGTCAAAACGACTAATTAATTCGTTAAATTTGTTAATCTGTTCATCGTGTTGTTTTTCTGAATTTTCTTTCATACTACACATCAAACTATACAAATTTTTTAACATGCTACTGTCGTCAATTTCAAAATTACTTATATCTGACTCATCAAAAACTTCGACACTCGTCGTTTCATTTACATTATTTTCGTGATCTGACATTTTTATAATTGATTAAATTAAATTAAAGAAATTAATTAAATAAATAATGTAATTAATTAAATTTTGTAATGTAACGTTATTTCGCTACACTAACCTAAAACATGTTTGTATCTTTGTAGATGTGGAATTTAATTATATATATAATTATAATTCGTGCCTGTTTCGTGGCGCCATCTGTATAAAAACAAACTATTTATACATTTATTTCGATTTATTTTACTTGTTCGTACTTACCCATATTTCGATCTTTCTCGGGTCCCAAGGTTCTTTATAAGCGAGATCAGAAACAGTGTGAGGTTACGAAATAATTATTCTGACACATTTTGAATGAAGAGAATTTACATTTTAATTTTATTTTAAATCATTTACGAAAACGGTTTATAAACTTGACCTTTGAAATAAATTAGTTAGAAAATATATTGGTTGTTCCATGATCATCCTTAAACTAACTTAAGCTACTCTTACCTTACTTTTCAAACACACACACACTCACAAAACTGCCCAGCCTGCATATTTTGTACACACCCGTACACACACAAAATTTATTTCTCCCTTAATACATTTTTTCTAATAATCCCCCTACGTCGACCACGCGGTCATCGCGCCCGCACCAAGTCCTCGTTCACGTGTCCAAAAAACAAACGAAACTGTTAGTTCATCTTCTTCATTTCGGCTTACTAACAACGATTGCTATTTCACTCATGCACTTTTGACTATTATTCCATATTTTAACGGTGAGGTCGGCCGACCTTGGAAAGAAAACTGTTAACAAAAATTTAGATGGACCACATGCGGTCTGTTGGTAAGAGGCACTGGGCAGAAGTTTTTTCTTGGTTCCCTCTCCACAGTTTGCAATACGGGAACTCACTGCCTTGGGCGTCGTCGCCGTTCATGCTTAGTTGTTGTGCGGTAACCACTTTACGCATGGAATAGAGCTGGTATATGTGTGTGACCAGAGGCTAATATTGACTTCGGCTCTGCTGATGTCATTATTAGTAGGCGGGGCTTTAGCAGTATTTCCGGATGACCGATGAAGAGATGCTGAATAATTCTTCGCTCTAGCCATCTTGGTTTTAGTCAAGAGCGTCACTTGGAGCGCTTGCGTGAGTGGTGGCGTGTGTGCACTGCCACACATGTACAGAGTTCTGCGAATTTTGTGGAGGTGCAAATTCCTTTGCCGCATTACACAATTGAAAGTGCGTATCGCCTTTGTTCCAAACACTGTTTCTCAACACTAGTTCTTTCACAATGGAAATAACGTTGACCAAAAATTTTATAACTTTTGACAAGCCCGCCCAAAATGAAAGAAATTAAAGATATAAATGCCCCATACTGTTAAAAATAAAAATACCCAAAAATTGACACGCTACATAGACACCAGAATGACGTGGAAGCACCATATAGAACAGTCCGCGAACAGTGCGTCTAGGCGCTGCCGGCTACTTAAACGACTCACTGCGACTACATGGGGAGCAAATCAAGATGTTCTGACAACTGCATATAAGAGCTACATTTGTCCGCTACTGGAATACGGCGCAGAAGCAACTATTACTGCCTCCAATGCGGCATGCCAGAAACTTCACTTGGTCCAAAATGCAGCCCTTAGAACGATAACTGGTGCGCCGAAATCAACTCCTATACTTGCCATGGAGTCACAACTGCAAGTCGAACCTATCCAAGTAAGACGGGAAAAGCTGTGCCTCATATCTTGGGAGAGATGTAAAAGAGCCTACCAACAATGGTGGAATAACTATAAAACAGCGACAGAAAGGCTAAAAACTCAGAAATGCCCGATTGCGATCTATGAAGAACTCCAACGCAAATATGACAGAACCAAATGAGGCAGCACCATTTATACATCACCGTGAATTCTTTAGCCAACTCCCAAATGCTAACTTGAAACTCTTTGACCATAACAAGACAAAAACAGAGTCGAATGAAGCCGAGCTTCGTCAAGCAGCCTTACACACTGTACAAAAACATTTTCCTGCTGAGCAGTGGATACGAATCTACACAGACGGATCCTCTATACCATCTACAGGGGCTGGGTTCTACAGCTCTCTATTTGAAGGCCACCTCGCTGTAGGAGGCCGGCTAAGCAACTATGACGGAGAGGTAGCAGCCATAAAGGCAGCATCTATTGAGCTTGCCAAGATCTCACCACCTAACAAAGCCGTCTTCCTCATAGATTCGACTGCAGCGATTCAAAACGTGACCTCAAATGGTGATACAAACTGCTCCCTGACAATTGAGTGTAGGCGAGAACTGCAGAACCTTGTACAATTAGGCTGGCAGATTGAACTGCAATTGGTACCCAGCCATGTCAACATCATGGGAAATGAAAAAGCCGACATCCTCGCCAAAATGGGTGCAGCACTACCTCAGCCGGAGACCCCCCCCTCATATGCATCTGCGAAAGCAAGAATAAACTCCTCAATAAGCCTATGGCTAAAAGAAAAACAATTAAGAGCCTGTGTGGGAAAAAGATGGGCAACATTGGTTACGGATGGCCCCATCAACAGAACTCTACCCCGAGCAACTAGTGTTGCTCTTTTTAGAACTACAACCGGTCATGACTACCTGGCCTCCCACCTGCACCGCATTGGCGTGTTGTCGTCTCCTGAATGTGTTCTCTGTGGATACGCTTCCATGAATGCGGATCACCTAATTGCATGTCCAGCCTTGATCTCAGACACGCAAGTCCAAGACGAAGATGGTACGGCAAGGCTCTCACGTCTCTACTGGTCAGCGCGCCGCCTAATGGCCCAACAGCCAAGGGTGGGCGTTGGCTAGTGAGTGAGTGAGTGAGTGAGTGAGCTTTAAGAAATTTACAACACTGTTATTTATTGGTTGTAATGACCTTAAATTTTAAAAGTAAGCATTAAATTCCTTTGACTATTTCACTGGTTCCAAATAATGTAAATTGAAAAAACAAATTGTAAGACCATAATGCATTTAAAAATTGCTTTGATAAAGGATGTTCTTCATTCAATAATGCTTTAAAGGTTCTGGAGGTGTAAGTATGGAATCTAATTGTACTTTCCTGATGGAGCAACATAAACCAGCTGATTTGCCTTCCACTTCAAAGCTTTACAGTGAAGACAAATAATATTCATTTATCTTAAGTCAGTTTCATTTGCTTAGTCGATGGTGGATTATAACTAAAACCGCTATTTAATTTATTTTTCTACCTCACAGAATTTTGTTCAGCCCTTGTAGTAACTATAACATTTGTTTGCCTACTTTGTTGAGTTATACACATTGCGTCACGTTATTTGTTGTTTCCCAAGTTATGGACAGTATGTTTTGCTTTGCATTTATCATCAACGTTCCTACAGATGATTTTCTCTTTGGCACTTTGAAGTATGAATAATTGAAAATCAAAATAATTGGCATAAACACATTAATCAATCTTATAAGTTATTACTTTGAATGCTGACTTACCAATGAAAGCCACTGACAAAAGCAATGAAAATGCACAGGACTGTATGTTAACAATATTGAATATCTTGCTGGGACTTGGACTCATGACCATTTCTGCTGTGGTACATGACTTGTCTTCTTTGTCTAACAATGCTCCTTTTTGAGATATCAAAATGAAACAATGCCTGAAACCTTCTTCAAAGTAGCCACTATAGGGCTGCAGAGTTTGATGCATTTCATCCCACTAGTTTCTAAGATTAGTGTAGCCAAACTATTTTCCCCACACAGATTCATTAATATAGATTATACTAATTAGTAATTATATCAGTGCTTTCCAAAATATTTCTTTACTTTGCTGCATTTTGCATTCAAGTTGTGTTGCCTGTTATTGAAGATTTTGGCCTTTTGTTTTATCCTTATCTGTCATTATCATTGTTTCATTTCAATGTTACATCGTATTATACACGGCTAAAGCATGCTGGGCTGGAACCACTGTTGTTCCATACAGCAAAAACAGTCCATCTGTACTGACTGAAACTTTACTTGCAACTGACTGCTGAGGCCTATGCTTCGACTTTGCTGCACCTCAGAAACTACTAGTTAATTTCTAATTCAACCTAGACTGTAATGGTGTTTTGCAGCTAAGTTCATTTGGTATGTGCAAATGCAGTTGTCTGTAAATGTGTGATCTGCAAGGTCGAGCACACACATATTATAACATAATATATATGTTCTCTTCCATTGTTACAAGTCACATATTGTTCGATATTTTAATATGTGAAGAAATTATGTGCTTGAACAAAATATTTATGTACATAGATCGACTTGTCCATCCTAGTGACTGCTTTTTACAATGCACTCTACATGTTTCCTCTGTGCATGTGCAGGTCGTTTCAGTTAAGACCTGGGACAGTGAACAGCCAGCACACAGCTGGGGTTGGCTCAATACCACATGGTCATAGCATCTGTCTAAGGAGCCAGGTTTCCACATTCGGCCTTGGATCATTGCTAGATTTATTTTTCCATCGATGCAAGTAAACCCTGTTATTCCTTACATCCATTCTATTCCTTCCTATAAGATCCTGCTTCCCACGGTTTGATTTTCTTGTTGCAAATCGTGGGGAATTTCAAACTGCGATAAGGTAAGCTGAATTTATGATTTGAATATTCATTTTTTACCAGCTCACCACTTGCTTGAGCTCGCCATAGGAGTGATTATTAAACCATACAGGTTTTCATTACATAAGGTTCTCATATAATTTTTACGTGACCAAAAAACCTATCAGTTTTTTGTCTGGTAGTTCCTACCAGAGGATTTATGTGTAATTAGTTCACTTAAGTATGTTTTCTTTTTTTCTTTTGAGTAAGGTTTTGTATGGTCTTTATGGGGCACATTTGGTCTGAGGTAGATTACCTAGGACTGTTTAATTTGTTAACACGTACATTACAATAAATTTTGGTGGATGCATGTGATAATCCTGGTGGGTTACAAATTTGTCTTCATATGCTTATTTCTTTTTGATTCAAGTTTTCTTGTTGTGTAACCCAACGTTTTCATGCTTGTGACATTTTGAAACCTGTATAGTAATTTTTCTGCCACGTTGCAGAGCTTATCGGTGCAGGTTACAATTCGCAAGATTATCATTACTGACTTGTTTTACATGGTGTTAAGCCATTGTTAAACGGCGAGTTATTGCAATTTTTGGTGTACTGGTATGTAACAAATGTTAATTTACATAAATTAACGTCCTTTTACATGGTATCTTGCATTTTTGTTTTTTCTTATTTGTTATCATAGGCTAGTTTTGGGTATTCTTTGGTCATGTGTTTTAAGTTTGTATTTTTGTCAAAGTTTTCCTCTGTGAAAGTTGGCTATGAGTTATTAATAATTAGCATTCATGTTTTCCACTAATTAAAACTATTTACAACAATTTCTATCACTGCATTACTTAAATGTACAAACAAATTATTATACTGTATTTGCAAATGTGTATCATAATAGTTTCTAACATGAACGCACATGAAGAGCAACCATCTCCTCAAAACATACAACACTGACAATATACCATAACAAATATTCTTTTCAATTATACTGTGTTTTGTGAAAATAGAGTTATGCCATCACATCTTAAGTCCACTAAATCGACGACTGGGATATATTTCTGCGACCTCCTACATCATGGTCTCTACTGACTAATGTTCTTGAACTTAATGTGAGAGGTTATGGAGATTCAAGTATTGTGGAAGCTCTGTATAATGTCACTGTAACATACTGATTATATGAAGTGTCTGACAGGATAAAATGAAACATCTGCAGGCAGGAAAAGCCAGAATTAGTGCTGGAGATTAAGCAGTATGTTTGCCAAACACTCTCTAATAAAAGGCTGTGTCAAGCCAAAGCCTACCTGGTCTAAGAGAAAAAGGGTATAAAAAAGAAAATATGGGTAACTGAAACATGTTATAAAAAATCATCACAACAAAATATCTGACAGCATCCATAAGCGTACTTCAGTATGTTGGAAAATAAGTAAAAAATTGTTTAACTTCAATAGTCTACCAATATAAACTAGTCAAAAAGTAAAACAGAATTTTATTGTAAGTTTAAAAGAGGATATGAATACAAGGGCCAGGCCAAAAACATCCGACAGTCTAATATGTAAATATGGGGTTTGCATGCTGCTCCTCCTCGTCTGACACATTAATACTACTACCCCTCCCCCTTACCACTATATACAGTCTTACATTCTAATAATATTTTTGTATTAACCATCACTACTAAAATACAATTAACAAATTTCTGTAACATACTCACCAGGCATATTCACTAAACGACGTATTGCTGGATTTGTCAGAGGGGGAGGTCCCACTGAAGATGTGTCATCTGTAGACAACTGGCCAGGCAACAAAACATCCTCGCAACTAGGTACTGGCAAGCCACTACTTGTTAAACTATCCCATAGAGGACTATCACTTTTCCATGCCAGAGATTCTAAAATTTGTTCTTCTATCTGAAACATATTTTCATAATTGCTTTATACACAAACGCAACGCACTCTATATTCACAATTTTTATGAGGTTGAAACGGCTAATCTCAATTTACCTACCAACATTGTTGTACATCGTAACTGCTTCCAAGTAGGTTTATAATTTACAAATTACCAATGATAATGTGATGTATTTAATATACACACACTTATTGTTTCTAATGGTACCTATAATTTCAATTTTCTATTGTATTGTATTTATTGTTCATAGCCTAAAGGTACCATACATACGATTTGCAATACAATTTTTATTACTCATTCTTAAAAACGATCGATTTCGGTCACAGACCATCGTCAGGTCATATACAGCACACTTGCGGTCACAATATCGTAAAACAGCCACTATTTACAAAAACGAATTCGTAAACATTGATTAATGAACGTGATACGTACGTTGTTGTCTAAAGTTTCCCGAGAACTGATTTTGTTAGTGTTTATGTTTACATTCCGTTCTATATATTATATCAGCTGATTACTGAATGTTGATTTTCATTTTGCTGCAATATCTCAAATGTGATATGATTTTTGAAGTCCGTCATGACGTTCAATAGATTTTCATGGCCCTTTTCTTTTACATGTTTGTATATTCGGTATTGTTCATACATATTCGATCTTATTTCATCACTGCATGTTTTCAATACGGTTAAATGTTGCTGTATTGGACCATATTGACAAGACTGTTGTTTTATGTGTTTGGCTACTGTTGAGTTCGGATTTGAGTGTTCAGAATGTTTGGTATGTTCAATATATCTGTGTTTAAACGATCTTGAAGTGAATCCCATGTATTTTTTGTTGCACCGTACATTACATTCTGTCAAGTTAGCAGGCTGACATTGATATTGGTAGACTCCAGCTTTTTCATAAATGCTTTACTTTTTTGTACTGCTTATTTTCAGATTGTTGTAGATGTCGTTGCTTGTTCTGAACGCTAATTGATAGTCGTATTTTGCAAATGTTCTACCTAATTTTTGAGAGTTGTTGTCAATGTAATGTGCAGGTACATAGGCTTTCTTCCTTTTGATTGATATGTTATTTGTTTTTGATTTATTTCTTTTTTGTTTTTCAATGTTTTTATCGATCATTTGAGGCTGATATCCATTGCTTTGAGCTATTTGCTTTATGATGTGTATCTGTTTTTCATACTGTTTCTTGCATAGAGGATATGTGAGGGCTCGATATACCATGCTGTTGTATGCAGACATTTTGTATGAGTAGGGATGGTTGCTCTCTGCGTGAATGGTAATATCTGTTTGAGTATCTTTTCTGTGTATAGAGAAATTATGTTTGCTTGCATGGGGTTTTATGGTAAGGTCTAGGAAGTTTATTTCGCCTTTATTCTCTATTTCTTTTGTAAATGTAATGTCAGAATTGATGGAGCTGATGTATGCTAGAAGTTGGCCGATTTGTCTAGCAGTACCTACAAATAAACAGATGACAATCAGAATGATCAATATTGCACACCACTATATAAAAATTATTCCGATTAGCGCTTTCAAGCTTCACAGCTCATCGTCAGATCAGGAATAGACAGAAAATATGTAATACCCAACCCTTCACCCCTCTCCCCCACCCTGCTCACCCACAACAAACTAAAAATTAATGACCCTTCCCCACCCCCTAAACTCTGTCTCACTATCTGTATAGTTACATATTTTTCTAGTAAATTCCTTGTGTTTACTAGAAAAATATGTAACTATACAGATGGTGAGACAGAGTTTAGGGGGTGGGGAAGGGTCATTAATTTTTAGTTTGTTGTGGGTGAGCAGGGTGGGGGAGAGGGGTGAAGGGTTGGGTATTACATATTTTCTGTCTATTCCTGATCTGACGATGAGCTGTGAAGCTTGAAAGCGCTAATCGGAATAATTTTTATATAGTGGTGTGCAATATTGATCATTCTGATTGTGATTTCAACCACTAACACAAATTTCTTCATTAAACAGATGACGTCATCCATATACCTGTACCAATATTTGATGTGTTGTATAAATGGATTTTTGGTTGTGAGTATACAATTTTCTTCTAGGTGCTGTAGGTACATTTTACTGAAGATTGATGAAAGTGGAGCCCCCATTGCAAGACCATTTTTGTTCTCATAGTGGTGATTTTAATATATGAAATAATTTTGGTTAATTATCATTTTTACTAATTTGGTCAAAGAGGGCCATGAAAATCTATCGAACGTCATGACGGACTTCAAAAATCGTATCACATTTAAAATATTGCAGCAAAATGAAAATCACCATTCAGTAATCAGCTGATATAATATATAGAACGGAATGTAAACATAAACACTCTGTAACAAAATCAGTTCTTGGGAAACTTTGGATAACGACGTACGTATCACGTTCATTAATCAATGTCTACGAATTCGTTTTTGTAAATAGTGGCTGTTTTACAATATTGTGACCGCAAGTGTGCTGTATATGACCTGATGATGGTCTGTGACCGAAATCGATCATTTTTAAGAATGTGAGTAATAAAATTTTATTGCAAATCGTATGTATGGTACCTTTAGGCTATGAACAATACAATAGAATAAAAAATTAAAATTACAAATTACCAGTTACTAAATTAACAAAAAGTTCTTTAAAATAAAAATAACTGTTCATAAAATCGACCTTTTATAGTATATACTTATTTTCCAAACCTTTCGGTAGTGATATATTTGGAATTTTTTGGTATATTAAGAGCAGTCAGTATATAAACACTACAGTAGACTCAGTTACGTAACATAAACTGGTGGATCTGATGTAAGATACAAGGTGTGGCTAACTTCATAAATATGGTTTATTTACAAAATAAACATTTTAACATTTATCTCCTTCAATATACTCCCCACCCCTCTTTATACAACATTCTATTAGAATTTTCTACTGTTGGAAGCAGTACTGCAGCTGGTCATATGTAAGCTCCTTTAGTAGGTTTGCCGTTTTTGTTTTAACTCCTTCCATGGATTGACAGTGGGTCCCTTTTAGGCTACTCTTGATAAGAGGTGCCAAATCAGGTGAATACAGTTGGTATTCCAGCACTATAATACATTTTGATGCTAAAAACTCTTTTATAAAAATGGCTTTGTGAGCAGGATCACTGCTTTGATGAAGGCCATAATTATCTTTCTTCTTCAGAGAAGGTGTCTTTTTCCTTAGCAGTTAACACAGCTTAGTCAAATAATAACCCTGGTTGATTGTTTATCCCTTTGGAACCCATTCCACCATGATCACACCCCCAACATAAAATAAAAAATAACATACCTTGAACTTCGATTTAATTAGTCTCACCTTTTTATTTTTGAGGACTCAGGTGCTTTCCGGTGCACAAACTGACATTTTGTCTTAGGATCATATTTAAATATCTACGTTTTGTCACATGTTATGACTCTTCCAAAAAAGTTTGGCTGCTTTGAAGTTTTAATATCAGAACATTCTTCTTTCAAAACTCCTTCTGATCAAATGTTAGTATTTTTGGAACAATTTTAGCGTAGACTTTACTTGTCTTTAAATTTTCATTGAACACTTGCCTGATTGTGTCTTTGTCAATTATCATCCTACAATTGACAAAGAAATTTATCATACTAATAATCAGGCGACACTCAATTACATATGTGTTGTGTACTTTCATCAATTCTTGACATAGTTGGCCAATCTGGATACCCATTGTATTCCATCTGTTCCCAACCTTCACTAACTTTAGGACCACTCAAAAACTTGGGTTTGTGACATTCTTCCTTAAACACTTCTTTCAACAAACTAAACACTCTGTTGTATTCTTTTTTAATTTCACTAGAAACTTGAGGTAAATATGCTGTTCAGTTTCGTGGCTAACCATTATTCTGGTAACACGAACTACAAATGATGTTTTTCTAACATTGCTTATGACACTACTGACCACCCTTGTGGCAGTTACAAATGGACTCATCCAATTTGGAATGTCTCAAGGTTAAGAACCTATCCTCTCTGATCACTGAGATGTGCTGTATACAACACACAAACACAGCTGGTTATTTAATAGTCACCCCTTATACATGGGAATGATAGAATACCAGTTTTAACCATAAACTGTACTAATTTATGCAATGTTTAATAAATGTTTGTATACTGTATACAAATGTGTGCATAACTGAAAAACTAAATCTGTAATTCGAAGACTATAATATGGTATTATTCAAGTCATTCATTACGCATTCAACTTTACAGCTGGAGTTAGGAAAAATTGTAGTTGTAGGCTGTTTCCTCACACACTGCTCCTTTTTTTCTGCCAATGATGTATCACTGGAACAGTGCCACACACTAATCTTCCTCTATTGTTCAATGTATTTTAAAGCTGTCTTCAATACAGCCGCTGATTCCCAAATATGTTTTACTTTCACACCTTCTTTCTTTAGATGAGTTGTTACTTCAGCCATTTCATTTTCATTACCATTTACAAATTGGGAAAAATTCTTGTCCAGAACCACTGTTTATTAAACCTTAGTGCCACGAATTTTCCATAATACTATTCAAATGAAACAGAATGTCACATAACTAATGACTGGATAATTGTAACTCTATTATATTTATTAAAATAAAATCGTAATATTTATCTACAATCTTTTCATAATAAAAACCACATAAAAACTAAAAATATATGCCATAACAATACCAATGTATTATTTCCTATTAGTTAGTGATATTAGATCTGTCAGGTTGTAAAATACTGTAATGTTTAGTTATCCTTAACATGAAAAGCATACTGCCTATATGAGTTTTGCATAGGATATACGAAAACTAACATTTACTTATTAAGTTGATCCTAATCCATCATAACATTGAAACAATTAAGCCAATCTTCATCATAAACAACCGTGTATATGCAGGATTAAAAATATTTTTTTCAGTATAAAAATAAAATACAATAATAAGATATTCCATTTGGATTTATGAGGCTCATTTTTTAAGTAACAACCATTTGCACATCTTGATTGGACAAGCCGTTGGCAGCAGTAGTGCAAGGTCATGCAAAGTCGACAGCCCCCCCCCACTATACAGCAGCCATTAAGTTCAAGTCTGTGTGCGTGTTAGGTGTATGGTTATGCAGCACTGTTCACCACCATGTTGATCGATAATCCTGGCGATTGTGAAGTGCGTGCTGTAATTAGATTTTTGAATGCAAAAAATGTTTGTCCTGCTGAAATTCATCGGCAACTCATATAGAAGTGTACAGGGACAATGCCATGAACAATGAAAATGTGTGTAAGTGGTGTAGGTTATTCAATGAAGGAAGGGAAAAAGTCCATTACAAGGACCAGGCCGAACGGCCTACTATCATAATTGAAGATTAAATCTATACTGTATTTGAGAAAACAAGCGAATCAATATTGATGAGTTGCACCTGTCATTTCTTCATGTATCACGATTTGTCATTTACGACACTGTTACTGAGAAGTCCACGATGGGCACCAAAAGTGCTGACAGAAGAGCACAAGGAAGAGCATATAGTCCACTCTTTGATGTTTTTTGAACATTATCACAAGGATGGCAATGAGTTTTTGAACCATATTGTCACTGGAGATGAAACCTGGATCTGTCACTATACACCAGAGACCAAACGACGATTCTCTGAGTGGTCATTCCCTATCACTGTCAAAACCATGAAAATCCAAGCAGACTCTATCGGCCTGAAAAATTATGGCTACAGCTTTCTGCAATTGGAAAAGCATCCTTTTGGTTGGCTCCCTCCCTCAAGGAATTATATTAAATGTGGAAGTGTATTGTGAAACAGTCATTAAGCTTCGGTGGGCCATTCAAAACCTCTGCCGTGGACTGATTTCAATGGCGTGTGCTTCCTTCATGACAATGCTCGACCACACACTGTGGCAAGGAATGGGAAAAGCTTGATCACCTGCCTTATAGTCCTGATATTGCACCTTTAGAATTTAGAAAGCTGAAGGATTTTTGGGGAGAAGCGAGTGGCTGACGATGATGAATTGAAACAAATTGTCATTACTTGGTTGAACAGTCAGGCGGTAGATTTCTTTAACAACAGTATAAATAAACTAGTGCCACGTCTGAACAAGTATTTGGATCTTAATAGTGACTATGTAGAAAAGTAGAGTAATTTTGTAGTTTATGTTTACATTTGTAATTTTATTAATCAATAAAGTTTTCCTGGCTATGTAGAAAAATGGTTCTTACTTCTTCCTAAACTGGTACTTCTATGTGGCCTTAATTTCTGTTACCTGTTAAATTTGTTATTATTACTAAGAGCAAGATATAATAAACTACTTTTCTAATAATCTGTTGTTTATAGTTTACAGTTTAACATGTTTATATATTTCAACAAAGTCACATATTCCCAGTAATAATACATGTAATTTTCAGCAATTTCAGTATGAATAGTTTATTATAATGGCCGATACAAATTATAACACACATGTACATGACTGGTCAATCAGACCATAGAACGAGTTAAAATTTTAATGTTTTATTCTGTATAACTGAGCATCATCATTATATACGCTTCATTATGTTTTTACAAACACCATATATACTACAAATAACAACTCTTGCTAAAAAAAAAACATACAAGATTCAGATGTTTCACCATATCTCGAGACAGCTGATCTTCTGTACGGACTATAATTTCTATAATTTTGTAGAAATGATATGGTTCTATTCCAAGAGCATCCAGGACCCACGGAAAAGTACGTTGTGAATTATATGAGTAAATGACAATTTCCAAACAGCAGGCAAAAAGTGTCTGATGAAAAATTTCATGCATCAGGAGTCCCTGAAACACAACACTCAAGAGTATAAAATACCGCACAAGACATTACATATCTCAAAAATCAGATTAGAGTGCTTAACATTTTAACATTTAAATGTCAACTATCCAAAGTGAATTGGTAGACAATTAACTTATAGCATGTCAATTTCATATTTGGTTTTATGACGCACTACATGTTGATTCTTACAATGAGGAGATTTTGATCCAGTTAACTTGAAATCCTACTTCGATTTTCAATTATAAAAATTTTTATAAATTCTGCCATCAAAGTGAAAACTGTAAATGAAAGAATATATCAATTTTTGGTTACAAAATTATAATCATCTGGATTTTATATGGCATAATTTTACGACTGAGTTATTATAATGTAGTAGTAATAAGATTAATAATATACAATAGTAATCATAATTACAGTTATTTTCTATTATGGGCCCTACTAGGTTTTGTGCTTTTTACATTTGTTGTTGAAAGTATCTGGTGGAGTACTACTGTTGGGATGTATAAGCAATATCTTTAACCCCAATACCACAAATCATAAATATGATATGTCTTATCAAATTCAGTACCAACTTTCAAATCATATATGCGTCATTTACTTAACTGTGATATTAGTTTAAACATACCTTTAGCGAAAATGGTAATTTAATGACTATGAATGTCATCACTGTGTCATTAATGACAGATCAAGATTATAATTCTCCTCATTTATTGATACCCCTTAGTCTAAGATGTCAAGGCTTCACAAAAGTGAACGGAAATTGTTCACCAAATTGGTCTCAAACGTTTTGCAGAATTTATAGCATTTCAAATTTCTTCACAATATTTTTATGTATTCTAGAATGTCAAATATTTATTCCTTGTTATTGTATGATTTTCATTCATCATTTCTCCCTGCACAGTTTTGTCAATGCTACCAGAGACAGTTTTATAACAATCAGAGATAAGAAATGCCATCGTACCTACAGGTTTTGTTAACCAGTCATAGGTTTTTATACACAAGTATTTTGATTCTTGTCCTAACTATATGCTGTTAGTATGGTAGCATGAATTTCTCAAGTGCTGGAATTATTGGGTTTATGTTATCATGAAAATGCTTTGACATTCTATAATACAACACATGTAGCTGCTAAAGTAATGTCTTCTACACAACTGTATTATTGATAAAACATAATTTACAAAACAACAACTCTCATAACCTGAATGAATGCAACAAATATGAATGAATTCAGGTCTGTTCATTCACCCAATTTCTCTGTTGCCTGTATCATACCAAACTGCGCTGTCTACTCTTCTGCAATGACCTGGAAATTTTTTTAATTGTTATGTGAGTCTCCACATCTAAAAATGAAATTAATGCTTTCAAGGAATCGATTTTGGGGAAGTTTTATAAGTATATGTTGGACAATCGTAAATGGCAGTGTAATTAAATAAAACTGGTACAGTGGATAATTTATAAATTGTAATGTCTTT
Source organism: Magicicada septendecula (assembly GCA_034769895.1). Lineage (NCBI taxonomy): Eukaryota > Metazoa > Arthropoda > Insecta > Hemiptera > Cicadidae > Magicicada > Magicicada septendecula. The sequence goes on from CM068367.1 coordinate 1,246,741,474, forward strand.
GTTTGACAAGCCCATACTTTAAAACAAGCAGAATTTGTGAATATAAAAAATAACAGAAAATTAAAAATGGAAATATCCAAAGAAACTCGATGATACAAAACAGCTAGAAATTTGTACAGTGACATACAATGGTGTGCCAAAAAGGAACAGATCTAGTGGGGTTGTTGCTGTTATGTAGACAGTGTACGGAATAAGTTACTCTTAGAGAAAAGGTAGCATTAATTACTTTCAGGCAAATAGCAGTAAGAAGTAGGTGCACCTACAACTAAATCCAGCCAGTGATTGCTTCCTGATGTATGTCACAAATGATATAGTTAAAAGGTCCTAAACGTTCTGCACAATACCTGATGATAAAAAACCCACAATTTGATGGTTACAGAGCTGGAAAACTTTTTTTGCAATTCTTGACGGGCAATAATTTCTTGGGGCCAAATAAAGTAGAAACATTTAATATGGTCCAAAACTGAGAGATGGGATGTTTTGAAAACACCCCATTTTTCACTTTTTCCCAGAAATTAACTTTTTGTATCGCATTTCACCCAATTTATAGCTCTATACAAAAAATACAAAGTTGAGATACCATTCAATTCCATTTAATGTGAGACCTGTCACATCTTTTTACAACAAATTTGCCAAGAGATGACAAAAAATGCATGTCCCTTAAAAAATTAATGTTGTAAAGTAACTTTGCTATAGTGTGTCCAATCAAAAAAATATGTGCAATATTTATCTTCTTTTTAATGAGAAACTTGGCATATCATATTTTTTTTAATTGTTATAAACTATCATAGTCAAACAAATCACTGCTAAAATTCATATGTTCCAGCTTCATATGTTCCAATTCATACTTCACCAGATTCATCACAGTATTGTTTATCTCTTTTTAGTATGGGAAGTTAGTCTGAAGGTCTGATAGCATTTGGATTCTTGCTTGCACCAAGCTTGGGCAACCTGTAACATTTTGTGTGTGTGTGTGTGTGTGCGTGTGTAGTACTTATATTGTCTACCTTGTTTTGTATTCTCAGGAATGATTTCTGTTTACCTGTTTATGCTTCTTTTATACTGTTTATAAGTTCATTTTCATTTAAAACAAGGAATCACGCTGCATCAACATATTTTTCTAACCAATCAGTTGTATGTAGTTCACCGCAATATACAAACCCGGGAATTAACAAGAAATGTTTAATTACTTCACTCATTATCTGTTATCACTTTCAGCTTTGTTTGCTTCAGTCATGTCTGTTATACCTCAATTTTTAACCAGATGAAGAAGCCTATTACCATAAGTCTACTAACATGTGCAGCTATACTTAAGACTGAGCAAATGCTATGGACATGCAGTGGTCACCATGAGCTCATGAGTTTATTTATTTAATGATTTAGTGATGTATGTCAAGGTTTGTGAATCCTATAATCACACCTTATTTGTATCCCATATTCATCATGTTACCATTTGTTTAAATTCCTTTCTGCATTTTCTCATATATCTATAATATATTAACTTTTCTCATATATCTATAATATATTAACTTTATGTTACATGGTTTTAGTACATTGATACAAATACATATTTATAAAACAGTAACGCATCAATGAGTTAATATCATATATTTCATGTTCATGTAATTCTGGCATGTTAATTAAAACAAAAACATTTCATTCTATATTGACGTAATGCGATATATAACTGTAAACAAATAAATAATTATTACTGAGGAATACATTAAAACATGTCTATCTACAGAACTCTCTACCTCTCTCTTTTTGTGTGCGAGTGCAAACATGTTACATTCTGTACTCTTTGAATATCACAAGATTTGTCATAATCTCCGCACTCTTTTTTTATTTTTAAGTTGTGTTCTGGTAAATCGATCAGATTTCAATAACAATTTTGTTTAATATCGTTTCTTTTTATATACACCAGTTATTACATTTCCATATAAAAAAATAAACATTTTATATAAAAAACAACTACAGCAAACTCCCAAATTATCTGCGGAATTGGGTGGTGTGATTGCCACAGATAGCCGAATTCTGAGGATAATCCACAACATGTAAAAAAGGGGCAGAAAGTAATAGAAATACTTTATCAACATTAGCTGTTTATTTAAAGTAAAGCAATACACTCATCACGGCACCTCGTGAAAACCACTTATTAAGCAGGACATTACCAAGAAGCAAAATAAGCCTGTTACTGTTACTGAAACTGTGTAACTAATAATCAGTTTCTATGCAGTTTATTTACTAATTCATACGAAATGATATTTTGTCAGAAGCTGTACTGAAAAAATTGACTTATGTGTATAATGGATGTATCATCCACATTGAGTATTTCTGAAGTTACTACCTATATACATACAAAAACTAACCCTCGAAAATTGCACTTGCCCACTCGCCAGTGGCGAGTGGGTTTTGACTGTGAAAAAAAGGAGAAAAGAGGAGAAAGAATGAAAAATGGAAAAAAGGACGTCTATTAAACCAAAACACATCATGTTTTTGTTTTAGTAAAGGCACGTGTTGAAGTCATAGGCCGTCAGTTAGCTGTCACCGTGTGAATTTTATAAACAAAACTGGGATCTTTTCGGTTAAGGGGCAGCATGGAGTGAGCAATTACTCTACGTAGCAATCGTCAGTAGCAACGCATTTCCCCCTCCACACGTAGCTATAACCAGCGACAGTTTGTATTTTTATTTTTATTTTGACATATTTTTTTATATTTACATAAAATGGTGCTCACACACTTCTCGCATGTATGAATTCCAATCCATGCATGTGAAGTGATTCATTTCCTACTCATCTGGACAGTATTGCCCGGTTGTGTACGCCTTACTCCAACAGTAAATGAAGTATATGATTGTGAGGATATCTAATCGAGAATTATTTAGTAATGTATCCTGTCGAACTTGTTTGGATTCCCGACAGTCCTTTGTAGAACATACCCAACGGTCTTTACCTGTCGTATACAGTTTCATTTGATCGCCGTTCGTACAAATTCTTGGGTTATGTAAAATATTTTTGTCTCTTAGAAACTGTATCGCTGAATCTTTGTCGGGAATCTGTGCTGTTAACTGAAGGAAATTCATAATACGCAACAATACTACTACACTTGCGATTGCGGCATACAGAGTCGCAGGGCACGCTGTCACCATGGAATAGTTGCAAAATGCGTTGGAGGGGGAAATGCGTTGTTACTGGCGATTGCTAAGTAGAGTAATTGGTCACTGCATGCTGCCACTTAACCGAAAAGATCCCAAAACTGCTCTGTTGGATATAAACATCTTAAAACACATCGAACAAAATAGTGTTGCTGAGAGAGGGGAGCGGAAATTTCATGCCGTTCTGCACGGGCCGCCGGCCTTTGTTACTCCTTCCAAGTTGTACAGTCTGCTAATTATTGTTGAGTTGACAGGATGTGTTATGCGTGTGATTTATTGTTTCGTGTACTAAGAGTATTCTCAATTTCTAAGATCGTGTTCAGCGTGTATTTTATTTTTCATGTGTTATTCTATTCATAATGAAACAGATTAAACTTAATTATTTCTTTAAAAAAAGTTCTACTGTCAGTATGACAACGCCTAGTGAGTCTGCGAGTGCGACATCTACTGCTAGAGATGTACGTGCCAGGCCTAGTAGGGAAACTGAAATGCCTACTATGGAAAACGCGAGTTCTAGTGGACTTAGGCCTACTCACGGTTCCTCTGGGAAACGAAAATTTCAAAGAGCTTCGCTGGATATCTTCCCCTGGCTAGCTTACGATTCCAACCGCGCAAAATGTACTATATGCGCTAAATACCCTCAAAATAGTGACCCAAAATGGGTGGCAGGATTTTCTGGTTCCATGAAAAAGGAAACTTTTCTGTTTCATGGTAAACGCCTAGTACACATGGACAATTTAACGCGGTTTAAAGTAGAGTCAGAACCAGGAAAAGCTCCTCTTGCCAAATGTATTAAGAAAATAGAGTCTTCTATGTTTGAGCATCTAACAACTTTATTCAACGTAGCCTATTTTATAGGCATCAATGAAAACCATTTACCGACTTCCCTAAGCAAGTTGCCCTTGGAACTAAATTAGGTGTAAATGTGGAGACAAAACAATATGTAAACGATAAAAACTGGCAAGTTTTCATTAATTTTATTGCTAAACAGTTACAGGAATTTGTGGTTCAAAAATTAAAAAATGCTCAGTGTTTCAGTATTTTGATTGATGGTTCCACGGACCGAAGTGCTGAGGAACATGTGATTGTTTATGCTCATTATGTGTGTGAAGGGGAGACAAGAGAAGACCTTTTAGGCCTTGTGCCTCTCGAGAGCGGTAGGGCAGAGTCGTATTTCACTGCTGTTACTGGGCTCTTGGATAACTTAGGGCTTGATTGGAGAAGAGAAAAGTACATGGTTAGTGTGGGAACTGACGGGGCGTCGTCTATGATTGGCTCAAAGTCAGGTTTCGTACTTCGTTTGAAAGAAGAAGCTCCGCATTTAATTAGCTTTCACTGCGCCGCGCATCGTCTACAATTGGCCATACTTGATGCTGCCAATTCCATCCCTTACCTAGAAAAGCTTGACGAAACTGTGAAGAACATATACAAATTTTACAAACGATCCTCAAAACGCCTCCATGAGCTTAAAAACACCGCGAAAACTTTAGAAAGTGAGATAGTAAAACTCAGAAATATTCACAATGTACGGTGGCTATGTAGTAAATCTGATGCTTTGAAAGCTTTGCGGCGTGATCTCGTACCTCTGGTCATCCATCTTGAGGATATAACGAACCGGAAAGCTACAACAGGAGAAGCTACGGATGCAGCTAGAGCAAAAGGCTATCTAAAAATCCTTACAGCATACAAGTTTGTAAAAACATTAAACTTTTTGATTGACCGGTATGGGAAACTAGAGCCATTTTGTAAAATTTTACAGTTGAAACAGTTACTGGTCTCACATGTACGATCGTCAATGATGGTAACGGTGGAAATGGTTCAGTTCTTGCTTTCATCTGAAGGATCCAGTGTGAAACAATTCCTTTCTGACACTTCAGACTCAGAGAAACTGAATTGCTCTAAATACAAAGGCGACGAAGGAATTTTCTCACAAACACGTCTCAAGGGGAGGAAGAATACAAATCAATCCATAATAAGCTGATCGAAAGCACAGTTCATTACTTGAAGTGCCGTCTTGATACACTTGAGACTGTAGTAGGCACCAAGTGCCACGTTCTGGATTTCTTGTGCCTTCCTCAAGATGACACCCTAACTGCATATGGCAATGCGGAGATTCTTCAATTGGCGCATGTTTTTATTACTGGTGATATAAATGAGGATGTTTTGCTATCGGAATGGCTTCAATTAAAAATGATGGTTAAAGAAGAGCAAATAACTTCAAAAGGACTGGTTGAGCTATTAAAAGTATTTTACGGCGTTGCATGCATGGCAGTAACAACAGCATCTTGTGAACGGGGATTTAGCTTCATTAACAGGATAAAAGTGAAACAGAGACTTTCCCTGGACATCACTTCATTAGGAGATCTAATGCAGCTGGCAGTAAATGGACCACCCTTAGAAGATTTCAACCCTGGTGTAGCAATAGACAAATGGTATTTCTCGTCGGGACTTCGCCATGTTAGTGGCCACAAGAGGAAACGCTCAGCCTAGTCCAGCTTGATTATTTTTCATCTTCAACTCGATAAGGGACTATCAGAATATAAACTGGGCTAATGAATAATGTAGCGGTACATGCTAAATATTAAATAATAAAGTTTTATTCCCCCCCCCCCCCGGGAAACGGTATCTGGCGAGTGGGAACGCCAACAATTTTCGAGGGTTGCAAAAACCATATAGGCCTATACAAAATCCAAGTAAACGTCTCTCAAGTTTTCATGCACAGCAGGAATTAGATTCAGGAATTAATTGCTGCAAACTTATTAATTAAAAAATGTCATTAAAAAAATACATGTCAGTGAAGTCACTGCTGGCCTGTTGGTAAATATACAAGTGGAGTTCAACGTCAATATCCAATTTTTCACAACTGTTAAATCAGCTAGTATAGTACAACCGCTTTCAATTATACCATATAAACATGAAGACAAACACTGAGAAAATTAAATGTCCCCACATGTGTTTAACTCGCAGTAAAGTATATATACTGAAATGAATTACTGAGCGACATATGAGTACATATATGCCAGTCACTGAGCAACAAGCAATACTGTACCTGTTGGTGAGTGGTGACGCAATGCATCCCTCAGACATACCTTACATAATTTTAAAACAATATTGTTTACGGTAGTTAATAAAATAATGTATTAAGCTCAGTAGAACAGCTTTATTATTCAGCAGAACTTTATTTCTGCTTATAAAAAAATCTGTAGGTTGCCATGGATAATCGGTAGTTTACTGTATATTAAAAATATGTTGAATGAAAAAATACGTTTAATGCAGTTTGTGTCAGTAAAAATTAACTAACACTGGTGAAATATACCTTTTACCCTACTCCAGTTATACTAAATCTTGGGGGCAGTTATACTTTCTGCCCCAGTAATACTACTCCAGTGGAACCTCGATTATAACACCACTGTGATATAACACGACCCTTGACGTTACACTCATTTTTCACGGTCCCGGCAAATTAAATAGTTAAAACTTGGGACCTTTATATAAAACGACCCTCGATATAAAGCACTTTTTATCAGCAGAAGAGCGTTATATCAAGGTTTCACTGTATTGTGGTTTCTTTACTGACGGTTTTTTCTACGATAACTGTTTTCAGGTATCAATTACAATGGTTGCTTCTTAATTATTCAAATATCATGGTAAGGCCATAGTCTACTAAAATTATCATGCTGACAGATGTTATTATCAGATCTTTGGCCACACATCTGGAGGCAACCTTCAGTGAAACAGTTTTGAAACAACTGACAAGGTGTTCATCAGTAAAACCACAGTACTGTGGCAAAGGCTATGTGGTCCCAAGAAGGACCGTTGTATATAAAGTTTTAGAGTTGCATGATGCCAGCTGAAAACCATCAACGGTCAACCAGAAACAAGCGCAATGGTATAGGTCGAAACAAGCAGCAAAGGATACCAAACTCTTATGTAATGTGAGGCTTTCTCCACGCTGATTCACTGCAACACCAGCATGCTTCTGAATCTGAACAGACCCCATATGCAGGCAAGGGAAGTACGCACTCACCAAGGACAGGATCTTGGTTTCCTCAAAGAGAACGCGATGGTCAACGTTAGCGAGTGCGTGTTCGGCCAATGCATACTTTTCCGGCTACCTCAGATGACACCACACGTGCACATATACTGATATATGTTTTGAGTTAACAAAAAAACTTACGTGTTGTAATTGTAAGATATTCTGTGTGGTAAAGTGTACAATAAACTGATGATTCAAAATCACAAACAAAGTAGAATTTACATGCAAATATATTTATACAATCAAATTCTATGTAAATGTGATACAATATGAATGACAGGCCTTACATTGTAATCAAAGTTTGGTTTCTTCATTTCTTCACTAAGAATAGATTCCAACAGTTTGTAATATAAAGTCTCTGCTAACTGTAGACGTTTGTGAGCAAAATCTAAGGTGCCAGGATTTTCAACTGATTGTGTATAATGTGCACAAAACTGCTGACCCATTTCTTTCACACGTTCTTCAATGTGTGGATTTTCCTGGCATGAACTAAAACAAATACAAAAAAAGAACACTACTACAAATTCAAATTCTTATACAAAAACATAGTGGCTATTATACTGTCATATCTCAAATCCAGATCCCAAAATCCACAACGTTTTCACTTATCTAAATTACATATGAAAAAGTCTTTTATTTGTTGTCAAGCTACAACTACTAAGCACAATCTAAAATCCACTATGAATTTCCCATTCAAAATACCGATATCAAATTTGTATCATCTACAAAAGATGGTTTCTTTGACCAACAACTGGCATTGTGAACTTTTGTGTTGATGCCGCTACAGTTTTATTTTTTTTTCATTATCTAATGAGTTAAAATAATATTTTGTTGTACATGCAACAAATCTGTGAAATATTAAATCACAGTTATTATTGTCATTGTATTTAGAGCTTCTAAATTAATTACTGTGTGTACATTTCAATAATTTTAAATCAGCCTACTGTATTTTTGAGAAATAACACCGTCCATTATTAATAAACAGCCTAGGAAGTACATAGAATTCCAACTTTGTTGTGTTTACTTACTGAACTGCTGCTTGTCATGTTCCGGATAAGGCATTTCAGTATTTCCACCATTTTCAAGTTCTAAACCATTAGGTTGTGGTTTAGGACTTGAAAATGGTGGAAACACTGAAAGGCCTCGTCCGGAACATGACAAGTAGCAGTTCAGCAAGTAAATACAACAAAGTTGGATTTACAGAGACTGTTAATTCAAATAACAAATTGAACAAGTATATAGAATTATTAAATATACTTAAAAGTGGTATTCCTGTGAAAATTTAAGAAAGAAATGAAACAGAATCTTGACACTTTATGAGATAATAAATTATTATGGAGTAATGTTCACTTCTTTGATTGATAAAGGAAAAAATTTATATTAGGTAAAAGCACTGAAAGTGTAGAGACTGTTAATGGTGGATTACACATATAAGAAGTGAAAATTTTTCTTTGGATTAGTCGGTGATTATGAACCATGCAAAGTTATTACACGAACGGCTAGGTATATCTTCTGTTATTTGTAAATAATCTATAGGATGGTATAAATTAAAATGCCATGCCTTATGTCTCATAAATGTATGCAGAATACTGGTCTCTTCTGATCACACAACTGCAAATGAATTTTCCATATTTGAGCAAATTATCATAGACAGCAAAAATATACTCTAAACATGGTACTATATGGTACAGAAATAAGTCTTTGGTTTGGAGGTATATTCATAGGGAAACCTATGTAACTGCTGAAAAGACTAGGGCATCTGGCTTTGAAGATTCAAAAAGCAAGTTATAGTCCTTGCCTGTTCATATGGTTTCAGCACCTGTCAACGCAAAATGCGGATTGGCAAAATTAAAAATCAGAAGCTGTGGCTCTGGCAGTAGACCAAATCCTGAAACTTAAAGGGATTGGGAGTTCGACCCTGATTGTAACGAACACGGACACGCTCGTGCGCACGGAGCAGATCCTTCTGGGGTTCTTTCCACCTGTCTACTGTCCTAATGTTAAATGAAGTAAAAGTTTGTTCTGTACATGATAGAGGTAAAAAAGATGTTTGGGTTATGTCTGAGGTATTTTTAGATGAGTTTAAGACCTGATTTCTATTAGAAGCCTTTATTAAGCCTTCCAAATGTCATGTAAAATAATATCAATTGACGAATTTGCCAAAATTACACCAGTTAAACCACCAATAGTGAATGAAAATACAAATCCTAATGAACACGAAATTTTAATGACTGCAAAAATACATCCTAATGAAGATAAAATTTTAATTTTTGTTCCTCTTAAAGCTGCTAATCACCTAAAAACACTAATTTCTTTGCAAAACAATGTTAGCTGTAGATAACTGGCATGCATATCTATCAGCTAGCCTTTCACAAAAATTAATCTGTGCAAAAAAGATATTTGCCTTCAAATTATTCGGCCAATGGATCACAGTTCATTTAAATGTACATGATAAATTCATCTTGTTATTTGAATTAGCTGTCTCTGTGATTCCTACTTTGCCATGCTTACTTGCTGAACTGCTACCTGTCATGCTCCGCATAAAGCCTTTCAGTGTCTCCACCATTATCAAGTCCTAAACCATGAGATTGTGGTTTAGGACTTGATAATGGTGAAGACACTGAAAGGCCTTGTCTGGAGCACGACAGGTAAATGCTGAATGCTTGTAACATTAACATAGTTACTCATTTACAAGGGGTTGGAAAACAATTTGATCTTAAAGATGCATTGTGGAGAGTGCCAACAAAACACTGTGGGAAAAGCATTTAAAGTAATTCCAGCTTATGCGTAGTATAATGTGTGGGGTCCAAACTGGTTAACGATAAAGTCAACGAAAATGATTCCTCAATATTGCAATGTTTAGTAATTAAATATTTAAATTCGTATTTGCGTCTTTCTCTGCCATTTTTTCGACTAAATTATAAATCAACTGTAACATAAATAATGTAAATCGTACTGTTAATTTACAATGTCCCTGTTCGGGCGCCATTTGCAATGTTTAGTAATTAAATATTTAAATTCGTCCCTGTTTCGGGCGTCATTTGCAATGTTTCACGGGAATTAATTGTTAAATTTAATATTATTTGAATATAAGGTATAATCCAGGAATTCGTTTAGTGTACTCAGGCAGAGAACGGTGTGCAAATACAAATAACAATACACAAATCAAGTAAATATAACATTATTTATTTATTATAGCAAGTACCAATAACAATGCGCCATATGCAATGTTACTCAGTAATTGAGTAATTAAATTTGTCCCTGTGATGGAGTCAATTTGCAAAGAACAATATGCAAATACGATTAACACAATGCGTGTTTCGAGTAAAATAGAACATTAGTTATGTTCTCTTGAAAACATAGAAAAGATTACGAACACCCTTATTTCACCTTAAAGCATAAAACTGATTATTAGTAAACTACGTATATCAAATTACGCAAACTCAACACTTCTTTTTAGGCCTATATTTTTACATTCACTCAATTACGCACACTTTCACACTTCTACATTTATTTATTTTTAGGTTTTTTGTTGAGCTCAACTTAAAAACTTTGGTGAAAAGCCAGTATTTAATGATTGTTGAAATGTCTACTTCCCTTTCATGGTTTCATCCTACGGGACGTCTCCTGTTGCGTGCACTGTTTGTTGTTTTCACTTTTATATCTTATAGCCGAACTGTCCATTTATTTTTGTTGATCACTGATTAATACATTATCTATATTTTTTAAAGTTCCAAAACTAGTTAAAATTTCACATTCTTATGATTTGCGTCTTATGCTGTTTATGCAGGCGAGACGACTGCTGCTGTACACAGCGAGAGGTGAATGTCGACTGACTTGTTTTGTGTTAAAAACTTTCCGTTTGGTACGTTGCACACTGCTTCACCCTGCTCCCCGCCGTACATCTCACCTATAATATTATAACGTTCCGCTGGACTGAGGTTCACCTCTTCAACATCGCTGCGAGTTGTTTTCCGTCAACAAATACCGTACTTGATGTATTGGTCACTGGCTATAAATAGACTTTAGTTATAACCATATAAGGCCAGGGAAATTTACTGACTCATATTTACTGGCATTCTTTGTGTCACCTCAAAAGGGGCCTCTTCTTTACATGTTATAGAATTTACGAAATTACACAATAATAGTTAAATAAATTTAGACCCATTACAATATTTAAAACTGATTTAATTCAGGTTAAATTTTTAGATAAAAAACATTTAGAATTAAATAATTTAATGAAATCCATTCAAGAACTTAACTTGCAGAACCAGAATATATGTAAATCAACAAGCTATTGTAGCATACTTAATTACTGAAAAAAAGTGCTCCTGTTTCTCTTCAGCTGTCGAATACTGAAATAGCTGATATGGTTCTTCACCTTGGAAATGGTCAAGATTATGAAGAAGAGACCATGTAACAGTACAAACCTATGGGTATTTGGGATTGGGATATTCACACTTTTATTTCGCCCAAGTATAGCATCAAGGTTGGTGTGAATTGAGAAAGGAATGTGCAGTTATTGACGAGGGGGCATACGTCCCGCCAAGCGCGCACTTCCTCGGCCAAGGTTCTCAGGCGCTCGGTCACGTTTGACTACATACCTCAGCGCTGTGCGCACCCTGAACAAAGCAGTCGACTTAAAACCACTCCCCCGGCCGGGTGAATACATAGGCTTACGAGCCAAAATTTTATTAAAATGTATACCAAAGTGAATTTGAGAAAACAGTAAAAACAGTTAATATCAAACAGTGCTGATGTGAGCATTTCCGCTCGCCGTCGGCTGCGTACCTTTATGCCCGCAACCAAAATGTGAACACAGCCAGTATAATAAAATAACCAACTTATAATAACTTTATCAGGATGTATTAGCAGTTTAAAAATACTTAAAGTCAGTGAACATTAGAAAACCAACATCCGTAGTGCGCGTGTAACGATGAGACGTCTTCTGGACAGATTTGCAGCTAAGTAACAAATAAGAGATAAAACCAAATTTTCAGTACTTTGTTTAGATTCAATAAAATGAGCTCAGTTAGGGAAGTCCATGAAATTGTACCGCATGAATGAGTGTGTGATTGCGTGAATATAAAAAATATAAATTTAAGCAGTGCTGGGTTGTGAAATATATATAATTCTATAATTTAAGGCATGATTGATTATGTTTATTTTGGTGGGATTATGTTTATTTAATAAAATTATAAATGGGAAAGAAATTTTAACTTGATTCAATAACTACGCCTCATGGCGAATAACAATGTGTTTTGTTTCCGAAGTAGAATCTCATGTAACTATGTGTGGCTTGATAATAAAGGGTAATGCCATTGGTAAATCTTACAATTAAGAGTAAGTTATTTCAAGTAACAAGATCCGCTGTTTTTGGTTTGCTTAAACGAAACTGGCCCAAGAAGGTGCGTATATTTGAGTTTTTCTTTGTTGATAACAACATGGCGCCCGAAATAGTTAATACAGAAAGTAAACAGTATGTAACTCAATTAATAAAATAGTAAAAAGAAAGAAAACATTACAGATGGCGCCCGGAACAGGGACTCGACATAAAATTTTATTTTATGTAGAGTAAGCCTACTGGAAGGAGCGGAACAGTTACTTGAGGTAATATACAATTTGGAGATACGTAAATACAGACGTAAAGATAAGGTTATGTTGTGACTACATGTGGTAGGGTAAATAGTTGAAATAGAATATTTTCTTTTAATAATAAGTTGTGTAATATTACATAGTAGTAGTTTGAAAAAGAGAAAATATAAATTTTGAGATGGCAGATAATAATGAAAACGTCAGCATAACTGACATTGAAACAGAGAGCTCAGTAAACGCTGAATTAAGCGGAACCGAGTCGAAAATTATGGGTGAATTAATTCATTCAACGCCAGTCCCGATTAAAAAAGCCGAGGAAAATGATATGATAAAAATGATGGAATTGCTTTTCAATGAACAGAGTGTAAAGCTAAATAAATTTCATGAAAAATTTAATAAATTTGATGTAATGTTAAATAAATTTGATGTAAAGTTGGATGAACAAAAAAGTGATTCCAATCTGAAATACGATAAAATAAATACCAAATTTGATGAGAAGTTTGATGAAGTGAAAGAGGAAATTAAAAAATAAAATTTTAATTTTGATAAACAAATTAAAACAAAATTTTAATTTTGATAAACAAATTAACGAAATCAATACACGTTATGAAAATATTCAAGAACAGATCATAGAAGCGATCGATCAGGTGTTTGATAAACAAATTGCCAGAGTAGACGACATTATTAATAAATTGAAAATGAATAAAGTAGAGGACAATTATGAGAGTAAAATGGGGGTAGAGAATAGTGGAGAAACAGATAAATTAAACGTAAATAAAGACGGTCAGATGACATATAATGAGGTAAGTAGGGGTGAAATTACAATGAGATAATTAAAAATAGTGGTGATGAAATTTTAGAGGAAGTAACATGTAATAATGGAGTGTTAGTGTATGTTGATGAGTCAGAGAGAAAGTGGAGAGTATATAGGTAGAGGGGTTGCAGGGGGTAAATTTTTCCCGTGGTGTAGTTGGGGGTGAAGAAAAGGCTTTACTAGTGTATTTGGGAGACATATGGTCTGCAAATAGTTGTCCCTTGAATTGTTGTGCAGTATGATAGGTGGTGCAGTAATAAAGTTGTAGTGTCCCCTGCATATATATATATATATATATATATATATAGAGAGAGAGAGAGAGAGAGAGAGAGAGAGAGGTACGGTGATAGGAAAATAGAGTTGTTTGAGGTTGGGAGGAATTATAAAGAGTTAATAGAGAAAATAAATAACGAGAGTTGATTATATAAAAAAAGGCTTACCTTGTGAAGTAATAAGTACAATAGATGACGATAATAATGACTTTATAACTTACCTGGTTGGGACAGATAATACTAAAGGCGACAGGAGCATACTCAATCGTGACAAGTTATATGAGATAATAATATGGAGTGATCATATTGATTATAATAGTATTGTGGAAAATTATAAAAAATTGAATAACTTTTACATTCATAATAATAAGATAATGTATTTAATCAAAAATGATTTGTATAGACCTAAGATTAGACTGTTATTTGATGATGGTGGATAAGTGTTTTATTGTTTATGAACATTTAATTATGTGAACAGTATGGTTTTGAAATGGATTGTCTTATGGAGTGATTTATGGTCAATGATAACAAATAATAAGTTGGATTGTATATTCTTGTGTGTTAATGTCAAGGTATTTGTGTATTACATTATGTTGTGTATTATATGTATTTTTATGTAAACCATGTAGATAATAGGAGTTGATTGAATAATAGTTATAACATTTTTTTTTTCAGACTAAATAAAGGTAATGAGAATAATTGTGAAGTTTAAGGTAACTAAAGTAATTGTGAGATTTTAAATTGTTTGAATCAAATAATTGAACATTAATTAATTAATGTTGTATAAAAGAGATTTGATAATGAAGTTAAATGATTTTCTGAAATTTAGATGCTATAAAGAGTAGTAAATAATTAAACATATAATATGTTTGGCTATGGAGTTACATTGTTATTAAGAGGTAAGTGATGAATTTTCTAGGGTAATTGTCAAAGATCATATTAAGGTGAAAAAAGATAGAGTTTGGGTAATGATAATTATTTTAAGAAGGCATTTGAGTCAGTCAAAATTAACTCTAATGGGTGTTAGATGAAATAAGAATTTTGAAGAAAATAAGACAGAAACAGGGTAATAATAGGGACACAGTAGGTAGTGCTTATATGTAGACAGAGAGGGTAATGTAATTAGAGAGTATATAGTTGCGGGTGATATTTTGTAGATGAGGGTGAGGTGGTAAGGAGTGATCAACGTGCGTCGTTGGGCAGGTACAGTACGAAGGGTCGAGGAGTGTTTGCCGAGATTATGGCAAGGGCAAGATGTGATGAATGGAATTGCCAAGGTTGTGAACACACATGCTAGTTACAAAGAGGGTATTAGATATTTTATTATAAGAGGAAAGTTATTTAAGTGGAATTAGTGTTGAAGGTGGTTATTATTGAGAGATTGGTGTCACCCTATGCAAATTCTGTTAGCGATTGTTAGTAGGAAGAAAGGGAGTAAGATTATAGATATAAATGCCAATTCAATAAGTCAAATTATAGTGAATACAGGAGTCGCCCAAACTAATTAATGATCAAAATGTGAAATGTTAAGTAGAGAATTCATAGTAGAAAAGTAATAAGAAATGAAATGTGATATAACATGAATGTTAATAATAAATTTGAAATTTTATAGAATTAAATGGTACAATAATGAACAATTAAAAGTTTGATATAAAAGAGTTGATGGAAATGATAATAGTAGTGTTTATAATTTTTATACAAATTTTTACTTCCATATTCCTTAAGGAATGGAAGTATGGTGATGGCAAAAAAAATCGTGTTCGAGATTATTGCAGATTCTGATTCTACTACACTCAAAACATGAAAAAAAGTCGTTTTCCGAAAAGTGTCTGTGTGTGTGTCTGTCTGTAGATTTTTTTTCTATGGCAAACGATAACTGCCACAAATTCAAACAGAATCAAATAATTTTTTGCATACAGCCCTGATTTGTAGAGTACTCAAGACCTATTGTTTTTGGTGAAGATCGGTTGAGGGAAAGGGGTAGTTTACCTGCAACGGTTTTTTTTTATCAAGGGAAATTTTTTTTTTTGGCAAACGATAACAGCCGCAAATTCAAACAGAATCAAATAATGTTTCGCATACAGCCCTGAATTGTAGAGTTCTCAAGACCTATTGTTTTTGGTGAAGATCGGTTAAGGGAAAGGGGTAGTTTACCTGTAACGTTTTATGTTTTAACAAGGGTATTTCCTATGGCAAACGATAACAGCCGCAAATTCAAACAGAATCAAAAGATTATTTGCATACAGCCCTAAATTGTAGAGTTCTCAAGACCTATTGTTTTTGGTGAAGATCGGTTAAGGGAAAGGGGTAGTTTACCTACAACGTTTTTTTAACAAGTGTATTTTCTATGGCAAACGATAACAGCCTTAAGTTCAAACAGAATCAAATAATTTTCTGCATACAGCCCTGATTTGTAGAGTACTCAAGACCTATTGTTTTTGGTGAAGATCGGTTGAGGGGAAGGGGTAGTTTACCTGCAACATTTTTTTTTCTATGGCAAACGATAACTGCCGCAAATTCAAACAGAATCAAATAATGTTTTGCATACATCCCTGAATTGTAGAGATCTCAAGGACTTTCGATTTTGGTGAAGATCGGTTAAGGGAAAGGGGTAGTTTACCTGCAACCTTTTACGTTTTAACAAGAGTAAAGTACTTGAAAATTTATTTAAACTTTTTGAAACAATGGTAATTGTTTAAAATAAAATAATTTTGTTGCCAGGTAACAAAAATAAAGTCATTTTGATTATAAAATATAAATATTTACAACAAGAAAAGAATTTTCAGTTTTCAAAATTTAAATATATTTTTATAAAACAATGGGTTCTTCACTGAGGTGGGGACCATGTCACTCACTCCATCTCAAGCCTCTCCCATTTTGCAGAAAAAGAGGACCCTGTCAAGGCTGATACTTTGACGACAGTGACAGGGCTTTCCACCAAATTCAGCAGAGTGACAGGTAGGCCCAACTCTGATTGGCTCCTCAGATTTCCCCAGCGTTAGTAGGTTCTATAAAAATATTTTATTTCAAAAATGATTTTAAATATAAATCTTAGATATGTTTTATAAATCTCATGTTGTATGTTTTAACTTGGGTAATTTTTTATATGACGAACCATAACTGCCGTAAATTCAAACAGAATCAAATAATTTTTTGCATATGTGCCTGAGCTATAGAGAACTCAATGTCTGTTGATTTTGGTGAAGATCGGTTACGGGGAAAGGGCAGTTTACCTGAAACATTTTTTGTTGTAACATGAGTAAAGTACTTAATTTTGATAAAGTATCCTGATAAGATCTTAATAATCCACTGTAGAAACATAGATGAAATATCTATAAATGTAGAGGCTAGTTGAACGGGCTGGGGGTAATTTTCTATAAATCAAAATTACAGTTGAAGGGGGAGGGGATAATTTTTTTTTATGTGTACTACGTTATTGGCAACAAAGAAGTATTTTTTTGTTAAAATTCCTTCCCTGGCTGTTTGGCTGAAAATGATTTTAAATATAAATCTTAGAATATGGAAGTCATGTATGGTTCTCCATACCGATATTTTAAATGTGAATTGTTTGGTTAAATGTAGCAATGATATTGTTCATGTATCTATATATTAATACGTGAAGAGAAAACTTTGTACCCCTTTTTAAGCATATTGCGCGCACGGAGGAGTGTGAGATTTGGCATAGTTAAAGTTTATATGGAGAAGGAGTGCAGAAAGCTAAAATTTATATATAATGTGTTGCAAATACATTAAATAAAATAAAATAAAACATTCATTTGCACTTGAAAATTCATTTAAACTTTTTCACACAATGGTAATTGTTAAAAATAAAATAATTTGCACTTGAAAATTCATTTAAACTTTTTCAAACAATGGTAATTGTTAAAAATAAAATAATTTTGTTGCCAGGCAATAAAATTATAATTTTTACTTCCATATTCCTTAAGGAATGGAAGTATGGTGATGGCAAAAAAAATCGTGTTCGAGATTATTGCAGATTCTGATTCTACTACGCTCAAAACATGAAAAAAAGTCGATTTCCGAAAAGTGTCTGTGTGTGTGTGTGTGTGTGTCTGTAGATTTTTTTTCTATGGCAAACTATAACTGCCGCAAATTCAAACAGAATCAAATAATTTTTTGCATACAGCCCTGATTTGTAGAGTACTCACGACCTATTGTTTTTGGTGAAGATCGGTTGAGGGAAAGGGGTAGTTTACCTGCAACGTTTTTTTAACAAGGGTATTTTCTATGGCAAACGATAACAGCCGCAAATTCAAACAGAATCAAAAGATTATTTGCATACAGCCCTGATTTGTAGAGTACTCAAGACCTATTGTTTTTGGTGAAGATCGGTTAAGGGGAAGGGGTAGTTTACCTGCAACGTTTTTTTATCAAGCGTATTTTCTATGGCAAACGATAACAGCCGCAAATTCAAACAGAATCAAATAATTTTTTGCATACGTCCCTGAATTGTAGAGGTCTCAAGGACTTTCGATTTTGGTGAAGATCGGTTAAGGGGAAGGGGTAGTTTACCTGCAACCTTTTACGTTTTAACAAGAGTAAAGTACTTGAAAATTTATTTAAACGTTTTGAAACAATGGTAATTGTTGAAAATAAAATAATTTTGTTGCCAGGCAATAAAATTATAATTTTTTCATTTTAATGTAAATCATGTGTAAGAGAAAATATATCGCGCTTGGCAGGCGATATTAAGATTTAAATATAAATCTTAGAATATGGAAGTCATGTATGGTTCTCCATACAGATATTTTCATTTTAGTGTACGTTCATACTGCCAATGTCAAACGCATAATAGTCTGTCATTTGTTTACGTTCATACTGCCAATGTCAAACACATAATAGTCTGTGGTCAAACAGTCGCACAGAGTAGAGATTGTCGCCAAAGAATTTTAAAATGTTGCCAACAAATAATTACTGACAGATTGACTGAATGAGCTGTGAATTTTGTGTGATTTCAAATGTTCCTTTTTCAATAGTCTGTGGAGTGTATGTCAAGGCAAAAAAGCGTTTATTTTATATTTTGTATATTAGATATCTGTGTTTTATATATTAATGTGCAGTTGAAAGTGAAATACAGCTTGCTTAATATACACCTGTTGCAAAAGGAAAATTTTGTAGCACCAATTTGAATTGACTTACTCTCGCCTAATTATTATTGGTGGTTTCAAAAAAGTGAGTACATTTTATTATTTTTAAATTAAACCCTGTCTAATCTTAGTTTCAGTAATTTCATTACATGTTTTTTTTTACATTCAGATATTCGCACCTACTTCCATTATGCCTCGACATAGAACATTGACGGGTCGGAGTGAGAGACAAAGAAGAAGGAATATATATTCGCGTGAAAGTCAAAATGATAATAGACCAAATGCAAATTTAAATAGGGTAAATAGTATAACATTGACGGGTCGGAGTGAGAGACAAAGAAGAAGGAATATACTGTATATTCGCGTGAAAGTCAAAATGATAATAGACCAAATGCAAATTTAAATAGTGTAAATAGTACACAAAATGATGAAATTATTTTGAGGGATACATTTAAATGCGCACTGAATGTCATTCTAAGAAATTTTAATACTTTTGATTGTGGATTAATGCATTTACAATGCAGGTTTTGCAATGCAAAACATTTCGAATCTGAGGTCACTTTAGGTGAAAGGACTGCATTCACTTCATGTTGTCATGAGGGTAAAGCAATATTATCGGCCTTAAGTCAAAATGAATACTTTAAATCATTGTATGATGGACTTACTTCAAATGAACCTTCAATAAAAAGAAAGTCAAAAAATTATTTTGAAAACATTCGTAAATACAATTCATCATTTGCTATGGTTAGCTCAGAAGCTAAAATTTCGGATACAGTTACGCGTGGAGTGTATCATATTAAAATACATGATGTTTTTTATCACAGATCAGGTCCAATGACTGCTGGATATGGTCGCTCACCATGTTATGCGCAATTATATTTTTATGATGTTGGCACTGCTGTCAATTATAGATTACGTGAACACTATAATCAAACATGCAATAACAATATAATGCGTGAAATCTCTCTTGAATTGCAATGCATTAATCCTTTCGTTCGGTCATTCATTGCAATGAAAGATCATTGTCAGAGAGTTGAAAATCAAAATAAAGAAATTTGTATGCTCATTAAAGTAAATCGTGATTTAGATCTACGCCGTTATAATGATGCAGTTCAAACTGATGTAGCAGTAATATTTAGTACAGTCGATGGTGATCCACCCTTTGAACGAAATATGGTTTCGTTTTCAAAAGTTAATGGTACCATTAAAAATATCTGTTTTGGATTCATCATTGGACCCTTTAGCGTATCCATTACTTTTTCCAAATGGTGATACTGGGCGGCATATCAATATTTCTCATAATGTACCAACTACATCTAATTCAAGAGCGCCCAGAAATAAATTAACCATGCTTCAGTATGCAGCCTATCGACTTGCAATTGGAGAAGATTTTAGCATGTTGCACCATTCACAAAAATTATTTCTGCAGTGGATAGTTGATATGTATGTGAGAATAGAGGGCACAAGGTTACATTTCATTCGACAAAATCAAACAAGTCTTAGGTCTGAAGTTTACAACAATTTAACAGATTATTTAGAATTGAACCCCAATGCCAATAATGTTGGCCGTAGAGTAATTTTACCATCTTCATTCAATGGATCTCCAAGAAATATGTATCAGAATTATTTAGATGCAATGTCAATTGTACAACATTCCGGAAAGCCTTCTTTGTTTATTACAATGACTTGCAATCCAAGTTGGCCTGAAATAGTTAGCAATATTGGTGTAGGTGAGTCAGCTAATTTTTGACCTGATATTGTTGTGCGTGTATTCAAGTCCAAACTGAAAGCATTAATTGAGTGCCTTACACTAAAAAAATCTTCGGTAAAGTTGAAGCACTCATTTATACAATTGAGTTTCAAAAGAGAGGATTGCCTCATGCTCACATTTTACTCTCTTTAAATGAGCAAGACAAAATTGTTAACGCTACCGATATTGATAAAGTTGTATCTGCGGAGATTCCTCACATTCAAAGACATCCTACATTACATGAATATGTTGTAAAACACATGATGCATGGTCCATGCGGTGTACTTAATCCAAATTCTGTATGTATGAGAGATGGAAAATGCACAAAAGATTATCCAAAACGATTTAATGAAGTTACATGTGAATCATTAAATGGATATCCATTATACAGAAGGCGTGATAATGGTATTAATGCTGAAGTTTGCGGTAGTTGCCTCGACAATCGTTATGTTGTAGCATACAATCCGTATTTACTTGCCAAATTTAATTGCCATATAAATGTTGAAGTATGCACTACAGTTAAAAGTGTTAAATACATTTATAAATACATGTATAAAGGCTATGACAGTGCATCTGTTGAATTAGGTTCAGAGAGAAATGAACCAGGTCAAGAAATACAAACTGATGAAGTTAAAAATTTTTTAAATGGCCGTTATGTCGGATCAACTGAAGCTGTATGGCGCATCTATGAATTACCAATGCATTTTCAATCACATGTCATCGTTAGACTTGACATTCATTTACCGCGTAGACAGAATGTTTACTTTTGAGAAGGGCAAGAACATCAAGCAACTGAAAATGCAAGACAAACAAAATTATTAGCATTTTTTGAATTGAATCGATCAGATCCATCAGCGCATGAATATAAGTATATTGAAATTCCTTTGCATTATGTGTGGGAAGATTCCCGAAAAAATGGAAGAAGAGAAGGCGTGGAGGTGATAAAATCATTACACGCATATATGTAGTATCACCAAAAGACATCGAACTTTTCCATTTACGATTGCTTTTATTACATGTCTGTGGTCCAAAATCATTTGAGGATGTTAGAACATACAATGGAATTATACACACTTCTTTTGTTGAAGCGTGCCATGCTCGCGGCATTGCTTCAAATGATAATGAATGGCGCGAATGTTTAAATGAAGCAAAAGAATTACATTCACCAAAACAAATGCGAAATTTATTTGGTTACATTTGTGCATTAAATGTGCCAGCCAATGCATTGGCGTTATGGAATGAATTTAAAGTATATCTTAGTGAAGATTTTTTGAGAGATTACAACGAAGAAGTATCCTTTAACACAGCTCTATTAGAAATTGAAGATATTTTGAATGTTCATAATTTGTCAGGTTGTGGAAAAACATTCACACAAACAGCAATCATTCACAAATTAAATTCGCTTAATCTTAGTTGCATTGCAACAGCGTTCAGTGGCATAGCTTCAACTCTATTACTTGGAGGTAGAACTTTACACAATGTGTTTAAATTGCCTATACCCATTTTGGAAAATTCTGTAGCGAATATTACCGCAAATAGTAGCTATGGACGTTACATAAATTCATCATCATTGATAATTATTGATGAAATTTCTATGTGGCCACTGCAAGTGTTGAAAATCATAGATAGATTATTGCAGGATCTATGCGATGAAAATGATAAACATAAACTATTTGTAGGGAAAACGATACTTCTGTGCGGTGATTTTCGGCAAATCTTACCAGTTGTCCCACATGGATCACGTGCAACTTTAATTGAAAATTGTGTCACGAGTTGGCATAAATTTGTTTATTTTCATAAAGTAACGTTTACTCAAAATATGAGAGCCTTACCAAGTGAAATAGAATTTGTCGAATTCTTGAAAAAATTAGTAATGATGAAGCCCCACAATTCCCTCAGTTTGGTGAAAATATTATTGAAATACCTCAGCAATTAATAGGAGATGAAAATAATATTATTAATGAGGTGTATGGAAATATTTCCGAAAACATACTCTCAGATAACATATTGAAGTCAGTTATTTTAGCACCTAAAAATGATGATTGTACTTTTATTAATACTGATATACTTAATCGAATACCAGGTGAACAGAAAACATATCATAGCTACGATAAAATAATTTGTGATGATGACAATGAAATCAATAACTATCCAGTAGAGTTTTTGAATTCTTTGACTATTAGTGGTTTGCCACCACATAAGTTAGTATTGAAAGTTAACTGCATCGTTTTACTGATCAGAAACTTAAATACAAAGGAAGCATTAGTCAATGGAACAAGAATGCACATCAAGTGTATGCATCGTAATGCTATTGATTGCGAAGTTTTAACTGGAACCGCACGCAATAAGAGAATTTTGATTCCACGTATAAATTTAACATATTCCGGTACTGTTTTACCATTTAACTTTCAAAGAACTCAATTTCCAATTATACCTGCATTTGCGATGACAATAAATAAGTCTCAAGGACAAACATTCGAAAAAATTGGAATTTTATTGAGGCAGCCAGTTTTTACACATGGTCAATTGTACGTCGCAGCAAGTAGAGTTCGATCATTCGATGGTTTGAGATTTTATATTTCCGAATATAATGGCCAAGGGCATTTAGCAAATGATGAAAGAGTTTTTACAAAAAACATCGTTTACACAGAAGTTCTGAATCATTAAATTCACTTTCAAACTATTTTAAGTTCAATGGACAACATTTATTTTTTTAACCGCCCGGCTTTTTTGATTTAATGAAAAATATATGAAAAAATATGAGGCACGTTTCATTTTTTATTTTGTATTAATTTTTTATTTAAATTTTATATAATTCGAAAAAGACAGGCAAAATAACTGTGTAGCCTTGGCGAAACCTGGTCAGTATGGCAATAAAAAAAACCCAAGGAAATGTCAAAAAACGCGTTATTGCTTTTTAAATTTGGCTTAGCCAAGCTAAACCTCATTTTTCCTATCTTTCATATTTTTCAAATAACTCGAAAATTAATGCATAGAAAAAAAAATTAAAAAATTATATAAGCTTTGTAGCAGATAATCTTCAAACTGTTTTCGAATTTTATACCTTACCAAAAATGAAATGTAATCCACTGGAATTGAAAACAATGTATCTTATACTTCTATGAACATAAAGTCTCATTTTTATTAGCGTTTATTTGATTCAATAATAACATGAAAAAATTAAAACACAATGAATTATATCAAAAAATAAATACGAATACAAGCTGTAATTGTGTTTTTTTTTCAACTGTTACTAACATTAAATTTTAAATTTCATAGGTATTGCAGGGAATTAAGGCAAACAACACACGCTAATGACGTATTTGTACACGCTCGCAGCTGACGTAATAGAACAAAATTCAAAAAAATTATATGCAATGATTATAGAGGTATACTCTTTGACAAAAGAACCTCAATAACGTTCAAACTTAAAAATTTAATGAATTACGGTCGAATTTCGACCACTGGGCAACCACTAGTATTATGTTATTATGCAAGATTCATGGGTGATTTTGGGGGTAGTTTGGTGTTATTAGAAGTGTAAATCAATTGTAGAATGTAGAGACAGCAAATGTAGAAGGACATAAGTTTAGATATAGGTAGGCTATGGCAGTGGCGGCAGGTGCCACTGTAGATAGCGGTACGGGTTGATGAGTAACGTCCAGTTACGTTACCATCATCGGAGGCTTCAAGAAGGCGTACATACACTGTACAACTTTGATATAATTTTATATTATATATGATTTTTAACCGTACAGTGTATTCTAAAGACGAAGTGATAACATGCGAATGAGAGAAGATTCCCCCGTCTTTTCGGGCGATTACTGTCTTACCAGCACTAATCGTGGTTTTGGACGACAACCAGCTGTGGGCAGCAATTGTAAAACTGACCATGGTTGGTTGCCCATGAAATTGGTGAAAATTGAAATTAACGGGGGAAATCCCCGGAACTATGGAACAGCGGCTATCACCTTGTTTGAGTAGGAACAGCAAAACAGGTGATAGACCCGTCTTAAGGGTATAACTATGTAACATTCAGATATGATGATATCTGGCAATTTAAAAAATGCAAGGCCGAAGCAAGGACAGGAGACAACAAAATTCCTCCACTAATTCAGTCCTTGTGGAAGCAACTGGATGCCACAGTCCAGGGGGGTCATAGTGTGTGTGGAAGGTGGTTACTACAGGGGGTAGTAACGTTAAATGAATATCAAATATTAAGTAGATGATGTTGATAATGGTGTTGAGCATAAAAAATAATTATGATTTTGCTTTGAAGAAGTATTAGTATCAGGAAAACTGATCAATGAATTTTGAATAGATAGATTATTTTGCAATAATGAATTTGTGATTTGGTGATATTTAATCAAAATATAGATAAACTGTTTGTTGATTTTGGTGAATTTGATTAATTATTTGACATATTATTGCATTAGTATAAGAGTATATTTCTTCTTGTTAATGGGAAAGGATTAATTATTATCGATTGGAATCGAAAATTCTATAAATGTTAATGGGAGTGAACTAAGAGTACGGATAATAAATCTAGTAATCATATACGTGTTAAAAGTTAAAGAAAACCCAGTGCTTCTTAATACAAACCAGCACACAGCTAAGGGGAACCAGATCAGTTAGGGATATGGTATTATACAAGGCCACTATTTGATATTTTAATTTGATGTTTCAGTGTCTGGTGATGCTGTGGCGGCGGTCCTGAGCTGGACAACGCGTCAGAGCAGGAGCGTCAAGTGCCTGACTGGCCTTGCGGTGTTGGGATCTCGAGAGAGAAGTTCAGTAAGGTCATTCAGGTGCGGTCACGGCCACTGGACCCAGGGAAAGTTATCTATATTCTTTTATATAAACAATACAGGGGGTTGTGGCGACATATCCTAGCTGATCCCTTTATGGAGTATGAATGTGTCAATGAGAGTTTTTATGATTCAGCATAAAACCTCTCATTGAGGGGGTTTTGTAACGGTACAAACCTACGGGTATTTGGGATTGGGATATTCACACTTTTATTTCACCTAAGTATAGCATCAAGGTTGGTGTGAATTGACAAAGGAATGTGCAGTTATTGACGAAGGGGCATACGTCCCGCCAAGCGCGCACTTCCTCGGCCAAGGTTCTCGGGCGCTCGGTCACGTTTGACTACATCCTCAGCGCTGTGCGCGCCCTGAACAAAGCAGTCGACTTAAAACCACTCCCCCGGCCGGGTGAATACATAGGCTCACGAGCCAAAATTTTATTAAAATGTATACCAAAGTGAATTCGAGAAAACAGTTAATATCAAACAGTGCTGATGTGAGCATTTCTGCTCGCCGTCGGCTGCGTACCTTTACGCCCGCAACCAAAATGTGAACACAGCAAGTATAATAAAATAACCAACTTATAACTTTATCAGGATGTATTAGCAGTTTAAAAATACTTAAAGTCAGTGAACATTAGAAAACCAACATCCATAGTGCGCGTGTAACGATAAGACGTCTTCTGGACAGATTTGCAGCTAAGTAACAAATAAGAGATAAAACCAAATTTTCAGTACTTTGTTTAGATTCAATAAAATGAGCTCAGTTAGGGAAGTCCATGAAATTGTACCGCATGAATGAGTGTGTGATTGCGTGAATATAAAAAATATAAATTTAAGCAGTGCTGGGTTGTGAAATATATATAATTCTATAATTTAAGACACGATTGATTATGTTTATTTTGGTGGGATTATGTTTATTTAATAAAATTATAAATGGGAAAGAAATTTTAACTTGATTCAATAACTACGCCTCATGGCGAACAGCAATGTGTTTTGTTTCCGAAGTAGAATCTCATGTAACTATGTGTGGCTTGATAATAAAGGGTAATGTCATTGGTAAATCTTGCAATTAAGAGTAAGTTATTTCAAGTAACAAGATCCGCTGTTTCTGGTTCGCTTAAACGAAACTGGCCCAAGAAGGTACGTATATTTGAGTTTTTCTTTGTTGATAACAACATGGCGCCCGAAATAGTTAATACAGAAAGTAAACAGTATGTAACTCAATTAATAAATAGTAAAAATAAAGAAAACATTACAACCACTGAGGAAGAAGCATCTTCAATAAGTACCATTAATCAGTACTTGGCACTGACTGAACAATTAATTAAAGGTCTTTTTTTTTCTGAAAAATTTGTTACGTCCGCAAAAATACAAGGGACTTAAAAAAGTACAAATGGATAGAAATGGACATGTTTAAAAAAAAAAAGCGATTCAAATTAAGAAAAATGTAAGTTATGTGTTTATTTTATTAAAAAGTAAACAATAAAGTTATGGTGCATACACCTAAATGTTCTTGAAATTCTGTAGAAAGTTAACTTTAAATACCTAACAAAATATAATGTGACACAAAATTTTCGAAGATCTAAATACAAAAAATGCCAGATTCTGAAAAAAAGCTTTATGCCAGGTCTTAGACTGCACTATTGAAATAACATTCACATTTACCTACATATGTTGGCGTCTATGTACATATGTAAATAAGTATGTACCAGTGCTATGTAGAAATATAAAAATGAGGATTTTTCAACTTTACCAAATCATTTTACTGAATATCTATATGACAAAAAGGCATTAATGATGTGAAAAACTCTTTACGTTAATATACCTTCTACATGAAGTTGGAAGGCATTTTGCTATCCCAACATAAAGAATACTGCCTAAACATGGAAGCAGATGCAACTGTATCCATCAACTTCCTGTTCTTTACTTCAAGACAACAGAAACACTTACAGTCTGTGTAAATTACATTCTTTTATTATTATTTTTATATAATGTAGAATATTATCTTCTAGTGACCAAGGTTTCCGTGTTGGAGGGTGAAGGGTTACTTACACACAAGTATGGTGGTAATACAATGGCCTGCATGCAGATTTTACCTATAAAAAAACCTCATTGATAACTTCATTATAACCCTCTTCCCTTAACCCACCCTTTGTTACACCATTTCCACTGACCCTCAGGGCTTTCTTAGGCCACATATCATCAACTTTTAAGTTATAATGTGAGTTGTGGAGCTTTAATGTACGCAGTTTAACCAATACATATTTTCTATGGAATCTTCTGCATTTTCAGTGCAGATCCTCTAAGAATCTTATACAAGGCAATGATATACTACTGTCAACTATTATATTACCAACAGAGTTTTCTATTGAATAGGTAATATACCTATAATAACCAAATGAGTATGAATCTCTCTCATTCTCTCTTTCAGACATGTTCACGCTCTTCAACATATGAATATTTCTCTAGAACATTAGACACAAAGAACACTGAATGTACAAGGTATATTTGGAAATTGAGTACAGTCTCCAAATTTGAATACTAAAGCTCTAAGATTGTGACTATACACACACGCTGATTTTCTTCATACACTGACTTGTTGCAGCCATCACTTTGGGAAATTCGGAGATGGAATCACTGATTACATTTTGTATCTTGCATTAAAACTTTTAAGAAAATCTATATTTGCAGACTGTTGAATATGAAATAAAATCTATTCTTGTTATGGTCTATTTCCTTACCCCCCCTTATTATTAAACTTTTACTTACCTTTTACGCATTCACCCTGACTTACCAAAAACAGAAGATTCCCAACTTATAGGTCGCCACCAATATTTTTAAACAAAAGGACAAATATGGAAACCTTAATACATTTTCCCACTATTTACTTTAAATTACTTACCAGGTCCGTTTACGCGAGATTTTCCATACAGGACAGGTTATGTTTACAGGCATAATAACTTACTCTAACACATGTTTATATCCCTAAACAAACTTGATTTTATTTTATTAAGTAGCCTACAGCTAAAAAACATGAATTTGTTCAAACACAAGTTTTATCCACTAATTATTTTATAAGAACCAGTACTTTTAATCATGATTTTTCCCATTAAATATATATAGCTTTTACCCCCTTTATAGTATTCTCATTAATTCTTTTATAAATCTAAATTTGTATAACTTTTTACTGATATCAGATTGTTACGGAGTCACTTTTGTATATATTTGTTACTTAACTGACATGTGTTCCAGTTGTTACCAGATCACTAGTAGTTCACTGTCACATTAGCCACATCACACAGAACAGTTCTAACTGCACAAATTAACGTATTCGTTTTTGTCTCGATCTCTTTCTTTGATACTCTTTTTGCACACCTTTTAATAAAGTTCGGTAGGCCTAGGCTACTGTAATCGCTTTGGCCTACCAAAATTTCCGAGGCCACTGTATAAAGTTTACTTATATATGTACTGCTCTCCACTGCTGCCTGATGATAACTCTGGTGATAGACTGCATACTGTTTTTAGTTAATGAACTGAATTAATACACTGCTCTCCCCTGTTGACTCTATGGTGACAAACTGCTTACTGTGATTCACAAGGGAGACTGCTGCTGGCAAGCTGTTACGTAATATGTCTAGACGGTTGTTTATACTAACATTGTATGTTACTGAGGCACCTCACAGGTGGAAGCTGACAATTGAAAATTAAAACTGATTTAAACTAAACTGTTGTAGCCCACAATTCTGTACCGTTACAATACCCCCCCCCCCAATGAGAGGTTGAAGGCCGAAGCCTACAAACTCTCATTGCCTAAAACCTAAGAGGATCAGTGAGGATATGGCGCCGCAACCCCCCTGAACTCTCTACTAAAATAATGGGTACTTACCCCCCTAGTCTGGTGACTGCGGCAGCACCCATCCGATCTTACTGGACTTCTCTGTACGAGATCCCAACACCATAAGCTCAGACAGATACCCGCCACAGGAACGCCTGACTCTATAACATTCAATTAAAATATCAATAAATGGCCTTCCATTATTCCATATCCACAACTGATCGGTTCCTCTTAGTCGTACTGGTTCATTAACAAAGTACTGGTTCTTTTTAATTTTGATAATATAACCTAAATGTCTACTTACAGCTAAATCATACAAATATGCCATACAAATTAAATAGTATTCCCCATACATTGTTACCCCTCCAAAATGACACATTAATTCACAAAACAATTTTTTGATTCTTTTTTACCCAAAGTTTTACTTCAGTATTTAATTAACTCAATTCAATTTTAAAGGAATATCTTACATTTGGACTTTGAATCCGAATGAATTTAAATTCATTATTAAAATCATTTTTTCAATTAATTTAATTACCAATTTAATTTAATTTTATTTAATTACCAGTTTCAAATTATATTTTTTCAAAATGATCCAACATTAACAAAATCCTATCACACAAATATTAACTGTCTTACAATCAAAACATTAAGTCATTTCCTTATTATTTAAAAAATTTACCTTCATTTCTTCACATCTGGCTGTGAACATTAGTCAAAACATACAACACACCTGTTTACATCAACAGTTGTCTGCCAGACTGGTGTTATAAACACTCTCAGTCTCAACATTCATGATTACATCATATACTGACACATGTACTTCAACTTTCAATTTTTATAAATCTTTTAGTTAACATATTTATCACTTATTTGTTACAATTCAAAGCAGAGTTAATTTTGCTTCATTAATAAAATTGACCTTTCTTAGATTAACTTCATTTTAACTTCAATCAGAACAGTTTAACTTTAATTACATTATTTAAAACACTTTTAATAGAAACACATAATACAAAATAAACTTCATGAATACCTTTTGTTCATTATTTAGTGAAATAAAATATTATTCATTATTATATCTTTCCCTCTCATTACAAACATATGTTACACATAAGCTATAATATACATTGCAACAAAATAGTATTAACACAATACATTTAACATTAACACATTTATTTACAGATTTTCATCATATTTTTTATCATTTACCACACTTCATTACCTAAATCAGCAAGGTCAGAACCATATACTAAAGTATTTAGAATGTCCATTCATTGTTTTTTATATTCAACCTCCATCATCGTGTAACACTCTTATTTTTTTATAACACTCTTCACTTTTATTTCTGCACATCATATGGCTATCATTTGTGTAATAACCATAAGATTTTATATATTTCATCGTACCATAATAACAATATATAGGGTTACCCCTCATTATTATTTTGTCATAAATCATGTAAATATTATTTTTTGTCAAATCTCCGTCAGTATTATTTGTTATTCCCAGGTAAATTACGTTATTATTACAATTGTCTGCTATTATCAGTACACTACTTCTCCCAACAGATAAATGTTTATCTTCAATATACACATTGTTTATTACAGTACAAGGTAAATCTACATTATTTACCATAATATTAATATTCAAACTCTCTACCAACTCTCTATAACTTCTGTTTAACTTGAAACACTCCAACTCTTTCTCTCTCTCATAATTACTTTCATCACAATACTTCTCACAACATTTCACATTCTCATTCCACACAGAGGGCAATACCACTTTATTATTGAAACACCATCTGGCCCTACCAGATAAACACAAACAACTTATTTGACATTCTGAAGACCTTTTGTCTTCTACAAAAACTATTGAGGAACTCTTGTCCTCCATCAACACTTATGAAGTCTCTGCTGCACATTTAATCCCATAAAAATTTGCCCCCTGTTCATACTCTACATTTGAACTGTCACTATACTCCCTTTCTAAATCATAAGCACTAACTAGCAATCCCTGATCAACCTCAACTCTCATTCTACTCTCATTTTCACTACTATTGTCTACTGTATCACTTTTTGATACCACATTTTCAAATTTATTACTCGCTTTATTTATGTCTGTTTTATTGTCTACCACACACACACACTCTCTTAACTCCTCTGTTTCTCTTTTTGTTTCACTACATATTTCATTTATTTTGCTTTCAATACTACACAATGAATTAGTTAATACGTCAAACTTAGCATCATTAGTGTCAAAACGTTTATTTATATCGCTACTCATTTCCTCAAATTTATTCTCAAACATTTCATCATTATTGTCTAAGCGATTATTTAATTCACCGAATTTAATCTCGTTAGTGTCAAAGCGTTTATTTATATCGATACTCATTACATCAAATTTAGTCTAAAAATGATTATTTAAGGCATTTAATTTACTGTTCATCTCGCCCATAAATTCATTAAAATTATTGCTTAACATCATACTTTGTTTTTCTAGCATTACTTGTATCATATTCACTATATCGTTGTTGTCGTTTTGCTTATTTTGGATAGGCGTTGAATGAATCTTAGCGCCTTCCATTGTCACTGATTCTGTTAGGCTTATTTCATTTATTAGCGTTTTGGTTGTTATTGTATTTACTTGATTGTCTGTACTTGTACTAGTCAAGTCAACGTTGTTGACTTTATCACTCTTACTCTCCATTTTTTAGTAAATATATACTTGTAAATGTATACTTAGCAAACTACACAATAATCGCCCTCACTTCCAAATAACCTGTTCTGCAGCTTAATTAGGTCTGATCTGTGTGATTTATATTAAATCACGCAAATCGTCCCTGTTCGGGCGCCATTGAGACTACTCAGTTATTTGAATTAATAATTATAATATCTTATCTTACCTTCGGATTCTCGTCCAAGGTCGTACAGACGAAAAAATCAGCTGCATACCAGGTTAACTGGGTTCAAGTGCGAAATGATTACGCTAACGCATTTTATACAGTCTAAAATCACATGCTTATTTTTTATTTATAAAAAATCTCACATCCTTCTTTTACATTCTACGAAAGGTTGTACAACTGTTTTATATCAATATCAAATCATGAACTTAATTCTTATCCCTATAAGTTTTTTAACTACAATTATAAATGATTTTACTGACTGGATATGAATATATTAAATGCTGTAACGAACCAGTACATAACCTTTACACACACATACACACTCTCTCTTTTATATTACTGTTTGAATAAAACCCATTCCCTTAGAGATCTCGTAATAATATTTATGAATTTTATGACTGTTCAATTTTGTAATTAGCAGAAAATGATTTAATGAGTACTCAGCCTGGTTGTA
This sequence comes from Magicicada septendecula, assembly GCA_034769895.1. Classification (NCBI taxonomy): domain Eukaryota; kingdom Metazoa; phylum Arthropoda; class Insecta; order Hemiptera; family Cicadidae; genus Magicicada; species Magicicada septendecula. The sequence goes on from CM068367.1 coordinate 1,246,774,205, forward strand.
GACCTGGTCCAATTTGTGTAAGCACTTTTTTTGTCCCGCACTTCGTAAGTCACTTGAAGTTATTTAGAGTTACTTTGTCCATCATCTATCGTTAATTGCTTGCGGATTTTCAAACAGTTTTGTTTAAATTCAATCATTCGAACATTTCACTTTTAATAATGCAGTCGGCCGACTTTACTTGTGATTAAGTACTTAGGTGGTTAATTTTTTCTGGTCGCGCGGCCACGAGTAATGAGACTGTTTTTATGTTTTTTATTAGATAGGCCCTTTTGCTTTAGGCCTACCTTACACGCCCGAGGCCACTGTTTTCACTTATAGAACTGTATTCTACACTTTACTGTCTGTTGTTGCTTCTGTGGTGACAATCTGCATACTGTTTTTTTATTAATGAACTGCATTAATACACTGCTCTCCCCTGTTGACTCTATGGTGACAAACTGCTTACTGTGATTCACACACACAGACTGCTGCTGGCAAGCTATTACGTAATATGTCTAGACAGTTGTTTATGCTAACATTGTTTTGCACTGAGGCACCTCACAGGTGGAGGCTGACACTTCAAAATTAAAACTGATTTAAATTAAAACTATTGTAGCCCACAATTCTGTACCGTTACATTCTTTTTAAATGTAAGAAATGTGTAGCCCACCAAGATTCATCAGCAACTTAATGAAGTCTATTGTAAAAAAGCAAAGAGTGATGGAATGTAGAATAACGTGTTACAACATTTACAGATATGTAAATATGCTTGATGAAATATAGAGTGGGCAGGTATCTTCCATTTATGTCAACTTGATCTAAAAAATTAAATAAAAAGTTCATGAGATTAGATTGTTTATGATTTAGTTATAGTTTTGTTAATTTCATTAAGTTTCATGATCTGTTTTGTATGAAATAGTGACAATTTGCTTAAACAGGCAGAAGCTATGCTCATGTTGGAGCCTATAAATTACGCTGGGATACACAAAATCCAGCAAGTAGGCGGTGCTTTAACTTTTCTCATAAGCTACAGTGAAGATATTTTTTGTAAATAACAATACTGGTGAAGAAACATGGGTGTCTCGCACTGCCGAACAGTAGTCCATAGAGTGGAAACACACATGTCCAAAAAGGCAGAAATTTAAGCAAACAACTTCAGGTCAGAAGGTAATGCGAAGCGAACTGTGTTTTGTGATACAGTGGACAAGGTGTCTGGCTACTGATCAAGAGGTCCCAGGTCCAATTCCTGGGTTGCACTATAAAATCAAGGTGCACTATCAATCCTGGTTCATTTTCAGCTCCAGGTTGACTCAGCCTGTGGAAACGAGTACTTTCGATAATATCCAGGGGTAATAATAGGCAGGTAAGCGTAGTGCTTGCTACACTACTTTCTTTACTGCCAAATACTCCAATAAGGCAGTCTACGCTGTGTAACTTCTAACTACTTCGGTGGTACAAAAAGGAGCCATTATTATCATTATTATTATGATGTTTTCTGATACGAGGGAGGTTTTTGCTTTCAACTTCATGCTACAATCTACCGTGAGAGGTTCAAAAACTGTTTTGTGCAACCCACAACCAAATAAGAGACATGTTCAGCAGAGTAATGGTTCACAACAATGCTTGACTACATGTTGCTGTGTACACCCAAGAGTTTATCACATTATTTGCCTATGAATAAACTGACCCTCCCCTCACTCCAGCAACTGAGATCTAACGTCTCTTAATTAACACTTGATCCTATATTTAAAATGGACATTATGATTATGATCCTAGACATTGGTTTGTTACCAGAACATAATGCCAGTTTTTTTCTTTTTGTACAACCAGTGTTTCCTTCATGTTCAGCCGCATAAAAACTAAAAAAACTATGCAAAGAATATTAAAAAAGTTGTTTGTTTGGTAATAAACAGTTAAAGTTTGCAGCCTCATGTTGCAACACATGTTTTAAATTAAAAATAGTAAAAAACTCATCTAATCTCAATACTACATACTACTGCTTTACATGCTTTAACTTTGAAAGATGCTTTTACAGTACCTATGGGAAATGCTGACAATGTTGCCTGAATGTACTTTTTTTAACCAGGATAACTTGATACAAATACTCTCACCTAAAAACAATTTATTATAATACAAAAAAAAAAATACTTACGAAATCGTCTGTTGCAAAATTTGGCTAGGAGCTGCTTGCCTTCCACTAAGAAGAGTCTGCAATCGGCTGACACTCTGTGTAGCAGTTGATACTGGAGTAACATTGCTTGGCTCTTTACTTTTCAAATACTTCCTTCCAGTTAGTGGTGTTGATGGGGTTAGCTGTTGCTGCAACTATCAATACAGAATTAATTTAATTTAGATGTTTGTATATATTTATATAATTGTAGAATGTACACAAAATCTACATTCTTCTAAACTGTATTAAGCATAGTTGTCTTGATTATTCATCTCTTCTTTCACAGCACTAACACTTATCTAAAAATGAACTTTTTCTTGTGAAACTTACTGTTTTTCGTTGAACGCGTTTCAGCGTACGTATTCGCCTTCTTCAGCTTTGAGCCAGACTGCCATCATTTAGTAACGGTTGTTGTGTGGAAGGTGTAGTGGGGGTGGTGTATGGAGGAAGGGGATTGGCGCGGGGATTCAATTATACAAAAAACAAACATTAAGTTGAATCCCCGCGCAAATCCCCTTCCTCCACACACCACCCCCACTACACCTTCCACACAACAACCGTTACTAAATGATGGCAGTCTGGCTCAAAGCTGAAGAAGGCGAATACGTACGCCGAAACGCGTTCAACGAAAAACAGTAAGTTTCACAAGAAAAAGTTCATTTTTAGATAAGTGTATTAAGCATGTTGTCTAATTATAGATACCTTTGCCTATTTGTATGTATTTTTCCTTGTGTGTGTGAAAAATTTGAAAAAAATACGCTTTAATAATTTCACACAACTCACTTACTAGTATTTTAAACGAGACCAGTTCTGTCAATATAAATAAACATAATTTAGTCTTCAAAATTTGTTATTATTTGGTGTACAAAAAGGAATTGCTGAAGATGCAAAAAAGGGGATGAAAAAAGTAGGTTTCCAGAACGACTCACACATGCTTTGGACGTTACACACATTAAATTTATATTATTGCAACAGAGTATTATAATTTTTTTATTTTACAGTTTTCACTTTTTTACAATAAAACTGAGTGTCCAGACATCAAAATCAGCTGTTGGTACCTAGTGATACATTACTGAACACATGTATATATATTGTAACAATAAACTGTGGTCGTACCTGTTAAAATGTATCACACTTGTTTATTTTGTGTATTAGTGTGAATGTAGTGTGTTTGCCTCACACTGGTCGTTACATAAATCGACGTCACTACTGGAGTCCGTAGCGTTGTCAATGTTACCAGTACAACCTACCTGTTAATTCATAGGGATTACGATTCCCGGGTGGCGCCAAATTGTTTCTGTTAAAACAATTAAAATAGTTAATTTCTAAGATAATACGTGGTATTAGCATGGACAGCTGTGGCGTTCGAATTGTTCCCGCTGCTATACAGGTTGTCGACTCGTCCACTCGTGATGAGCGCTAGTTGGTTGTTGCTTAAAACTCGCTAACACACATATATTCTACAAAATCCTATGAAATAACAAGATAGTAATGTTCTGTACTGTATTTTTAATACAAATTTGGTCATCAATAAATTTGACAAATGAATTATAAATAATTTTATAACATTCGGCTCCGGCTTAGAGCTTGAAACACAAAATATCTCAGAGTTGGCAAAATTGATTTCAAAACATTATCGTTGCCGAAACGGCATCAGTCACTTTTAATAAATTACTATGTTTAAAATCTGGAGTTCTTTGGATCATGAAATAAGACATAAACGTTGGTTACATTAAAAAAGTACACTACCATACCTTATACGTACTTAGAAATCATAATGTGTTTTTACAATTTGTTCGGTAGTGTCGTATTTCTGTTACAAAAATTGTGCTCTCAAATAAGGTTATATTTTGATTAATGAAATGTTTTTTAAGTAAGTAAATTATGCATTTACCTTTGAAAGAAAATACTACTTTTTAAATAGTGAGAAATTTTATCATATGAAAAATATTTTAAGTAATTTGGGGTTTTGGGATTAAGGAATTTATTCGGTACTTATCAGTTCATATCACGTTGAAGCGTCGTCATCTGTGTAGTTGTATATTCTTCAAATTTGGGCTGGTTTTAAACTTCTAACATCTTTTCAATCTGGTCTTGGGTTTTTCTCTAATTAATTTATTTGATTTGGTTCCTGGACATCGTGAATTCTTTATAGATCGACGTCTATTTGTCTTTGGTCATCTTGGTTCACTAATTCGACTTTTTGTAACTGTTTAAATTAAAATTTCAATCGTTCCAATTTTGCGTGCCGCTTACCCATGCGTCGTTTTTCAGAGTCTATATAATTTAACGGAAAATAAGCCCTCAACGGCTCGTTGTCATAGTAACCATAATTCGTTGATTGGTTAATTACTCCTTTAAAGACATTGTTAAAATATTTGAATTTTTATTCAAATTTATTAAGTATTTTCCTAATGGTTTTATTCCTTTATAATTCCTTTGGGGCAATAAATGACATCACTATTATCTTTCTTTCCTTTCAAAGTTTACAACGATACCTCATAAGGTCATATTCTGTTATACATTAACTATAGTCTAATTATTTGACATTTAATAAATAACATATCTTTCTTAAATTAAACTATTACAATAACATTTCTGTTTTAAAATAATTGATATATAATTACTGGCCATTCACTGGTCTTAGGTTAGTAAGATTTCTTGTGAAATTGATACAATTTACATTTGAATGTCTTTGGCAGTTAGATGTTTTCATAGTCAAGATTAGCCATGATTGATATATAATTACCTTAATATCCACTTTAGCGATACACAGTTTCGTCACTGATGACGCGTTTCGGGACTAAGTCCCATCCTCAGATACATAATTAATAAATTAAAATATTAAAATCACGATGGGACTTAGTCCCGAAACGCGTCATCAGTGACGAAACTGTGTATCGCTAAAGTGGATATTAAGGTAATTATATATCATATAATAAGTGATACGGTACGCAAACAAATAAGTAATTAACATTAGCCATGATTGTTTTTTGGTGTATTTCTTTTTAAATTACATTCTGAATTCAGCCTGATGGACTTCACTTATTTGTTTGTGTTTTAGCTACTATTCATCATACATTTTCATTGCTCTTCTTTTAAAACATAATAATTAGGTTTATGGACTGTAGGTTCCTTTCAGCCATATTCCTCCTTTAACATTGAACCAACTATTCTTTACAAGTCATGAGTTATTATTAGTTCTAATATTGATTTCTTTCTTTTGTTACAATCTAGAGTGATAAACATTGTCACTTCTCATAAAATGATGAAAGTTAATTCCCCTTTCAACATGGGGTGTTGTATTCTTTGCAATCTTAATTTTGTGAAGCTACGAATTAAGTCCCTAGTTCTGGGCGTCAAATGTGAAGCTACTTACCTTTTTGTATCACATAAAATTCACTAACAAACATTGTATACTTATCGGGCGCCATCTTGCCAACTGCAAGAAAATCATTTATAAGGGTTCTTTTTAGGCGAACAGGAAATCAGATTGGTTGCTTAAACAAACAAAGAAACTTTATAAGTTTACACATAATTAAAATTTATTAACATTTTTTACTATAATTTTATTATTAACAAACTACCTCCTGCCATCCTCTCTCTACTGGAAATTCACATTTACGAAAGTTATTAATTATATAATCATTCTGCTACAATGAGAATGAAAACATGGTATACAAATTCCAAATAAATTTTAAGAAATTAAAATTGAATTAAATTAAAATACACACAACGCAAACCAGCCTTCTTTGTCTACCCGCTTACTCACGCACACACACACAATGATTTTATGATTTGAGAGCTCTCGTGTTACATGTTATTAAAATTTATTTCCACATTACTTAATTAATTTTAAAAGAAAACCTTTGTTGAAATTTTAATATGAATTCATGGCTACTTAGCTGTTCCGTAAGTTGTTGGCGTCACACTTTTCCGCACATTGTCCGGTATAATAATTAATTGCCGAAAACTGTTTTTATAATGAAGAAATAAAACTGTTAATTACTTTTGTATTTCTCTAGACTTTACTTCACATTTTCTTTTATATGTTAATCACATTTTTGGTCTGTTGCGGGCCCGCACTTACGTTTCGAAACTTTTATCCAGACCACTCGCGAGTGGTGATGAAGTTGGACTGGGCTGAGAAATAGGCGCTATTTTGTGAAGCAACTGTTGTAAGATGTGATCAAGTCCTATTGTTTTTTAGTTTGTATCCTTCCGCCAGCTGCATGTCACCGTTATGTAACTGACTTACTCATCAAGGATAGGCTCTGACGTAACGCTCGCCTGATGCTGGTTATATAATTTGTTTACTGTTGTTTTCGTCATTGTCTGACCTTGACACAGCTTGTCGGCTATCAAATACGTTCATACTGGTTTTACAAAACATTGTTAAACAATTCTGCACAGTCAATGTTGCCACGGTTGTTTTCATTTCAAACAAATTTACCTCTCGGTTACAAAATTTATAATTTCTGTCCCTATCACTCAACAAGTTATTTATTATTAAAAAATACAAATCCTGTTATTACCCCAGGTATGCCCAAAAATGCCCCGCTACAATACCCCCTCAATGAGATATTTTATGCCGAAGCATAAAAAATCTCATTGACACATTCATACTTGCTAGAGGGATCAGCCAGGATATGTCGCCACAACCCCCTTTACGGTTTACAAAAATATAATCAACTCACCCTTGGTCCGGTGACTGTGACCGCATCTGCATGACACTACTGGACTTCTCTCTCGAGATCCCAACACCGTAGAGTCAGACAGATACTCAACGCCCCTGCCCTGACGCGCAGGCCAGCTCAGGTCCGCCGTCACAGCATCACCAAACGCTGAAACAACAAATCAAAATATTAAATAGTGGCCTTATACAACACCATATCCCCAACTGATCTGTTCCCCCCTAGCGGTGCTGGTTTGCGCTAAGAAGCACTGGTTTTGTTTTTACTCACTTATTACTAACATGTATATATCAGAATACCTAACATAACTTAACATAAGAAAACACAGTACATTAATAATTCATTTTAAAATAAACAACTTACAATTAAAATGTTACACGCTTTACATCATTAAATTAGCATATAAAATCAAAAAATTACTTTTAAACTTGATTTACTCTTATTAATTCGTTTCTCAAAATTACAAAAATTATTTTTTTTATTTATTTTTTTTTTTTTCAATTCTGGCCATCATTATTCCATTTCATTACTTTGGGTGATTCTACGTTATTCATTATTTCATTATAATTTACTTCATCCATTTGGCATTTATTCATAATCTTACCCCTTTTATTACTCTAATGCTCCCTTACAAAATCTTTATCTAGTATGACACCCCACTATCAAAATTTTACTAACCCTTCTCTACCTCTAACTACTTACTATTTTAACTCCAATCGCCACCTTCTACTCTTATAAAAAAAAAATACTCTCTAACCCTTTGTACATAGGATACGTGTTTCCTTCCCAAAACTCATTCCCTTATGTTGGTCCCTGGACTCACCCTAGGTAACCCTTTCCGGCGCCAATCGGTCCCTATCCCGTCCCAACCCTTGTTGCGGACTCCCCAAATACACTACCACTACTACAAAATTACCATCCCCAAAAATCTCAATCTCATAACCTCACTACAATTACAACAAATTAACATCAACAAATAAACAATATATCGCTCCAAACTCTACATAAAATCTCCATTTCTACTGTGTCTCCACTTATTTCTCAAAATTCTATAACATATACTAACTCAAAACAACATTGCATTATTTTCATCTCTCATTCTCTTTAACTTTTACTTCGATTTGAACAGATCTATATGTCCCACAAAATTCAACTTGAATTGATTCAAACATTTTATTCAACTAATTACTATCACCCATTTCTATCTTTTACAACCCATTGAAAATTTTACCTATCACAACTATTTTTCATTTTATTTTTAAATCTATAAACACATTGAAAACATATTATTATATTTTTATAATACTTATTCCTAACATACTAAATGCAAACAACACAATAAGACACAATAACACAATCTAAGAAGTATTTAGTGCATCTAATTTTTAAATTCAAACAAAATTATTGAGTAGCAAATCATCATTATTAATTAAAATATATCAAATTTTTAATACGTTATCCCCTTGGATAACCTCCCAGCCACACACACTATTATAATACATTACATAACATAATACACAAATAGCAATACACCTGGATTATTAGCATACATCAAACAAACAATTCTCTTTTAAATAATTTATATAAAATTTATAAACATTATTATTTAAAATTTTTCATTAACTGTTTTTATTTATCATCATTATTGACTTATCCTGTGTTGCAATCAGCTTTTCAAAATTGCTTAAAATTTATTATTAACATATATTTTTAATCATTAAGTTATTCCACAAAATAGACCATTTAACATTTATTTATTTATTAATTATTATTAAATCAGAATCTCATTACACAATTTAATTACCTTATAAAATTCAAACACATAACATTCCATCACAATATCTAAAGATCTCAAATTATTTACTTCAATTTATTATTAAAATTGAATATTCATTTGATTATTAAAATAACATATTTCAATTATTATCAATATTCTATAAATCATTAATTATTGTCTTCATTATTATTTTATTATTTAACTAGAGTGCTAAAATATTAATAATATTATTATTATTAATACAACATTTTCTAAAACATATACACATTACTTATTTAACATTTCACAATACACACAAATGAATTCAATATTATTTACAAAATATGCGTCAAAACTGTTCAAGTGTACCTCACTTCATGTCCACATCTGCCATGTCAAACAACCATAAAGCAAAATGTTTAATTGTCTTTTATTGTCTTACAGTCTACCCTCCATCGTCCCAAATCAACCTTGGTTTTATATAACACTGTTGCTTTTTATTTACAAACAAATGGTTACTTTGTGTGTCATAACCAGAACAACCACATTCACTCATTTTACCAGAATACTCATTAAACCAGTCTACGTTAGGTATTTTTGTTACGTCTCCGTCATTACATTCAGTCACTATCGGTCTAATTATTTTTATCAAATCATTGTAATCATTATTATTCAAATATATTTCTAAGCCTTCTTTCCATTCATCATACTTTCTATTCAAATTATACAATTCTGTTACATACCATTCTCTATTTACCTCTCTCTCTTCATAACACCACATCACACTCTCACAATTATTCCGGACAGAGGGTACACAATTACTCCACAAAAATAAACACCTCAATTCATCTACCAATACGGGACTCTTGCCCTTCAACCACAACACTTGTGGACTTAATAAATCATCATAAACATCATAAATAATAAAGGGAAAATTTGCCCTCTGTCCCCACTCTACTACAACATTATTTTTTCTCTCTCTCTCTAACTCACTGACACACATTAACATTTCATAATCACTACCTTCCACCAACTCATCAGTACTCTCATTCTTTATATTTTCATCATTATTCTTCACCCCCACTATACTCTCAAAATCGTATACTATTTCGTCATTTTTACATTTTGTCTTACTTAAAACATTGTCACCTAATTTCTCGAACTTCTGTTCTAACTTATTTAAACCGTTTCTTATTGTTTCGTGAGTGCTTTCTAAATTTTTTTTCATTTCTTGTATCTCATGTTTCAACTCTTTATTCTGAATTTTTAATAACTCTTCAAAACTATTCTTTTGAATATCGAACTTTTCATTGATACTACTTTTGAACTCTTGCATTTCGTTTTTGTGTTCGTCTAACTTTACACTCTGATTTTCTATCATTGCTTGTATTGCTTTCAACATTTCATACGTACCGTCATTTTTTTTATTTTGGATAGGTGTCGATTGATATTCGACATCTTTCATTATTTTTGATTCGGTCAACTGACTCTCTACATTATCATTCGTTTGAACTCCCGAATCGCTACTAAACTGACTGTCAGATAAGCTGACAGCACTATTATCTGCCATTTTTACTTTTTTATAATACTCTTTATACTATTTAATAATTATCATACATACCAATTATTATGTATATTACCTCATAATACTCCTTATATAATTTGACAAATAATTCACTACATACATAACCTTATCAAAACATAACCCCATACTTGCGTCTAATTTACGTATGAGAAAAAAAATTTATTTTACCTTAAACAACCATTCTGCTTTCCCAGTGGGCCTATATTTATATAATATTATTATATAAATCGTCCCTGTTCGGGCGCCAAATGTGAAGCTACGAATTAAGTCCCTAGTTCTGGGCGTCAAATGTGAAGCTACTTACCTTTTTGTATCACATAAAATTCACTAACAAACATTGTATACTTATCGGGCGCCATCTTGCCAACTGCAAGAAAATCATTTATAAGGGTTCTTTTTAGGCGAACAGGAAATCAGATTGGTTGCTTAAACAAACAAAGAAACTTTATAAGTTTACACATAATTAAAATTTATTAACATTTTTTACTATAATTTTATTATTAACAAACTACCTCCTGCCATCCTCTCTCTACTGGAAATTCACATTTACGAAAGTTATTAATTATATAATCATTCTGCTACAATGAGAATGAAAACATGGTATACAAATTCCAAATAAATTTTAAGAAATTAAAATTGAATTAAATTAAAATACACACAACGCAAACCAGCCTTCTTTGTCTACCCGCTTACTCACGCACACACACACAATGATTTTATGATTTGAGAGCTCTCGTGTTACATGTTATTAAAATTTATTTCCACATTACTTAATTAATTTTAAAAGAAAACCTTTGTTGAAATTTTAATATGAATTCATGGCTACTTAGCTGTTCCGTAAGTTGTTGGCGTCACACTTTTCCGCACATTGTCCGGTATAATAATTAATTGCCGAAAACTGTTTTTATAATGAAGAAATAAAACTGTTAATTACTTTTGTATTTCTCTAGACTTTACTTCACATTTTCTTTTATATGTTAATCACATTTTTGGTCTGTTGCGGGCCCGCACTTACGTTTCGAAACTTTTATCCAGACCACTCGCGAGTGGTGATGAAGTTGGACTGGGCTGAGAAATAGGCGCTATTTTGTGAAGCAACTGTTGTAAGATGTGATCAAGTCCTATTGTTTTTTAGTTTGTATCCTTCCGCCAGCTGCATGTCACCGTTATGTAACTGACTTACTCATCAAGGATAGGCTCTGACGTAACGCTCGCCTGATGCTGGTTATATAATTTGTTTACTGTTGTTTTCGTCATTGTCTGACCTTGACACAGCTTGTCGGCTATCAAATACGTTCATACTGGTTTTACAAAACATTGTTAAACAATTCTGCACAGTCAATGTTGCCACGGTTGTTTTCATTTCAAACAAATTTACCTCTCGGTTACAAAATTTATAATTTCTGTCCCTATCACTCAACAAGTTATTTATTATTAAAAAATACAAATCCTGTTATTACCCCAGGTATGCCCAAAAATGCCCCGCTACAATTTTAATAACAAAACTTTAATTCTATTCTACCATACCATGTTAACACAAGTTATTTGTCTGGGCTTTCTCCCTAAATAACATCACAAGCTTCCTTTATATTAATTTGGAATACTATTTCTAATTATTTCTAGATATATTAATTTTTACAATGTCACTCCAATCATTGGTTGTTCATCAATGTTTTATAAAGTGTCTCCTTACTTATCATTATATTTTTAATGTTTCACATACACTTTCACTACTTTTTAGGGTATTTACACTTCACTAAAGCACTTCACTTTGGTTCACTGTTTTGTATTTAGTGTTATTTAATGGGTAATCCCTATACTTTCTCTTATCATTTCTCACTATTTCGTTTTAGTATGATATTTACTATTGACAATATTAGGTTATTTGTGTTTTGTTAAATCTAACCTTTCTGACTGTGTTAGTGTACTTTTTCTATATTACATTGCTTTACAATTGTATTGTCTTTAAAATGGGTACATAGGTTAAATTAATGATAATAATAATAATATTGATTTCATTGATACATAATTATTCGAGGTTTATTGACCGTATTCTATCCTTAAGTATGCTATCTTTCCCTTTTATATGTGTGTTAGTTTCCCCTTTGGGTTGAACCTGTCTCCTCTTCATTCTTCCTCTTCTTCATCTTCATTAGTCTTCATCTTGGTTCGGTTCTCCTCTTCTTCTCTTCTGGTTTAAATTCCGTTTAATTGTAGGGATCTGTTCTCTTCTTCTGGTTCTTCTTTAGTTCTGTGTTCATCATTGTTTTATCTATCATATTTTTCTTAAGTATGTTACGTGGTTCCCTTCTTTATGTTTAGGTTGTTGGCTCAATCACTTGGGTTGGGTAATATCGTTGTACGTCGTGTCAAAGTACTTATATTTTAATCGTTTTTTAAACATTTTATTTTATATGAAGTATTTTTATTACAAGAATTATCTTGTTTATCACTGGTACGAGATTTGGCTTAATTGTATCGTTACATAATGCCTCTCCTCTAAAATTGATCATTTTAATAAAATACTACCATAGTTTTTTATGAAATTATCAGTTATAGATAACATTTTTCCTTCTCTTCCTTGTTTGTTTCTCCATTCTTCATATCTCTTCTTACTTAATTCATTCCATTTTGTTTGGATCTGTTTTTATTTATTTCCATTGGTGCATTTTCCCTCATACACAAATTTTTTCCCTAACTTTTATACATAGTAGCTGGTTTCTCCCATTACTACTCATTTTCCTGAGACTAGAGGCACATCTTCTCTACTCAGTTCATTTGGATTGCTGGACTTTTCAACAGTCAATCTTAAATACCTTCTTTGTCAACTTGTGACTTAATAATAATAATACAATAATAATAATATAATATAATATACTTTGGGATTGTCCACCTTGTGGTTTGTTTTTAGATCACTTTGTCATTACTACTCATTCTTCCTTCCGCTATACCTTAACTATACACTATCATCTACTCATACACTTGATTGTTTTTATCTTTAATCATATGTTAATTTCATCATATCTCACTTTTCCTTGTTTTATTTTCAATGCTCGTTGTGATCATTTTAATTGTCTTAGACATTTTTTTTTCTTAGTCATTTAGCAAGATTCTGCTTTAGCCATATCTGTATATTTGTTTTATACATAATCTCCTTCTCTCCTTGTACCAGGTATAATTTTAATTTTTTTTTTCTTAGTCATTTAGCAAAATTCTGCTTTAGCCATATCTGTATATTGGTTTTATACATAATCTCCCTCTCTCCTTGTACCAGGTATAATTTTAATTTTTTTTCTTATAATACTTTTGATTCAGTATTATTTCAAGTATTTATCTCATTAATTTGAGCTTGATTTTATTTTTGTTTATTTTATTCTGTATTCAACATCATTTTTGATAATTCTTTGGTAAGTTAATTGTCTTACCTTAAAGGAGTGTTTGTAGCTTATTCCTTTTTAGCTATTTTTTGTTTAATTATAATAGTAAGTTTGTGATTCTTACATTTTTATTATATAGGAATGTGTATAACTTATTCCTTATTATTTCACTTTTTACTTCATACTTCATATATCAATCTTTTATTAGACTGTGAGTTGCTTTAAATTGAAAGGAATTTGTGTAACTGTTTCCTTTGTTTTTTTTTTCCATTATCCACTTATATTACTTCTTTTTATGGTTCCGCATATATCATCTAAATAAGTTAGTAAGCTACTCTTACAATCTCCTTTGGAATTTTGAAATATGTTTCATTTCACAATGGTTTTATTCTTCTTCGTAAAACTTTTTTATCGAATTTTGGTTATAAACTCCCTTGATTTTCCTTGTATTGATATTACTGATCTGGTAAGTATTATTACCATTATCTTTTGTGATGATATACGGTTTATTATGATATACATAATTGTTCTATTCATATTACTATACACCGGACCTTGTTATTTATTTTTGTAAGTTGACTTCTCCTTTTCTTTCCTTTATTTTTGCCTTCTCTTGTTCGACGCTTCGTTACTATGCACCTCTACTCCTTCAAGTGCTTGATAGACACACTTATTCTGGATGATATTATTAAATTTTATTGATTAATTATGGTTTATTTTTTCTCATTTAAATCGTCTTGGTCGTCTCTTGTACCCTCTTGTTTTGGTGATTGTCTAGTAGCTTTATTTAATTTTAATATCTCCTTCTATTCCATTGGGTTGCTTGGTCAGTAACTTGAAGATCCGTCCCTTTTCTTGGTTTGTGGTATCTTCACTTAGTTTACCCATGGTCCATCAGTTCCTCTGTCCTTATGGTTCGGATAACTCTGGCGTGTAGAACTGTTTTCTTACTGGTGAAATAGGTCTCCTCCATCTTGTACCATAATTCCTTTAATACCATATGTTCCGTGGTATTTATTTCTACCTCCATCATTTGATTAGTTTGTCGATTAATCAGAGAAGTTATTTGTGCCTCTCTTATTAATATTATTTTTGCCTTTTTATTTGGTATTTCCATTTCTGGCATCTTCCATCTAAGTATAGATTTGTTGAAATTTTCACCCACTGGTTGGTTGTGAATTCCTTTTATAACTTCCCTCAGAGTCCTCCTACAATCTTTGTACTTTATTAATTTGCTTTGGTAGGTAATGGGCAAATTAAATACATCGGTGAGTCCGTTCTTCATCATCTCCACTTCTTCTCGTGTTTTGATTAGTTTCTTTTTATATACCTTTCTCATTTCCTTTGTTTTCTTAATCTTCTTAATGATTCGATTCTTCTTCATACGACTGTTTACATCTATTTGTAATTCTTGGTGCCTCTCCTCCAGTTCCTTGACCATCTCCTTCTGTGTTATTTTCTGATTCCCCGGTTCCATGTTCTCATTCAACGTTTCTTTGATACTTTCAGAAGTGCTGTCTAGTGTTTCATTCAATTGTTTGAAATCACTAACTATTGTTTCTTGAAGTTGATTTACTGGGTAACTTGTTTCTTCCCATCTCTTATTCATCCCCGTTTTTGTCCGTTTGTCTTCTTCACGAAACCCTACAAACATGAATCTCAATTCTTCTCTGTTCTTCTCACTTTCTTCCTCGATTTTCCGTTGGAGAATATCATGATTATTTTCCATATTTTTATTTACTATTTCCAGATCCTTCTTGGTCTGTTTCTTCAGCTCTTCGCTCTTCTTTTCCAATACCTCCTGACTTTCATGTATCACTTCCATTTGCTTCTTAAATTCTTCACTGTTTTGGTCCAGTTTTTATTCACTCCTATTTGTAATAATTCCAATTTTTTGTTCAGTTTTTCCTTGTCTTGTCTTCTCTCTTCCTTGTCTTGTCTTCTCTCTTCCTTGTCTGACCTTCTTCCCTCTTGCAATGACTCTAATCTGTTCATTTGTTCCATCATCATTCTCATCAAACTATCTAATTTCGTCTCATCGGTTGGTTTGACTGGTTGGTTATTCACCATGACTTCTGCTTCTATTTTCGGTTCAGGTGGATTGGGATTTTCCATTTGGTCCTCCTGTGGGTTCTCTTCTGACAATTCTCCAGTCGTTTCCTCCACTTCTACTTCCTCAACATCCTCCATTTCTTCTGGGTTTCCTTCTTGGTTTACTGCTTCCTTCCCTTTGCGCCTCGTAACCATACCGTGTCTATTCATGACCGCCGCTAGTTAGTCTTTCTAGCCTCACGTTGCTGGTCGCCAATATGTAACAATAAACTGTGGTCGTACCTGTTAAAATGTATCACACTTGTTTATTTTGTGTATTAGTGTGAATGTAGTGTGTTTGCCTCACACGGGTCGTTACATAAATCGACGTCACTACTGGAGTCCGTAGCGTTGTCAATGTTACCAGTACAACCTACCTGTTAATTCATAGGGATTACGATTCCCGGGTGGCGCCAAATTGTTTCTGTTAAAACAATTAAAATAGTTAATTTCTAAGATAATACGTGGTATTAGCATGGACAGCTGTGGCATTCGAATTGTTCCCGCTGCTATACAGGTTGTCGACTCGTCCACTCGTGATGAGCGCTAGTTGGCTGTTGCTTAAAACTCGCTAACACACATATATTCTACAAAATCCTATGAAATAACAAGATAGTAATGTTCTGTACTGTATTTTTAATACAAATTTGGTCATCAATAAATATGACAAATGAATTATAAATAATTTTATAACATTCAGCTCCGGCTTAGAGCTTGAAACACAAAATATCTCAGAGTTGGAAAAATTGATTTCAAAACATTAGCGTTGCCGAGACGGCATCAGTCACTTTTAATAAATTACTATGTTTAAAATCTGGAGTTCTTTGGATCATGAAATAAGACATAAACGTTGGTTACATTAAAAAAGTACACTACCATACCTTATACGTAATTAGAAATCATAATGTGTTTTTACAATTTGTTCGGTAGTGTCGTATTTCTGTTACAAAAATTGTGCTCTCAAATAAGGTTATATTTTGATTAATGAAATTTTTTTAAGTAAGTAAATTATGCATTTACCTTTGAAAGAAAATACTACTTTTTAAATAGTGAGAAATTTTATCATATGAAAAATATTTTAAGTAATTTGGGGTTTTGGGATTAAGGAATTTATTCGGTACTCATCAGTTCATATCACGTTGAAGCATCGTCATCAGTGTAGTTGTATATTCTTCAAATTTGGGCTGGTTTTAAACTTCTAACATCTTTTCAATCTGGTCTTGGGTTTTTCTCTAATTAATTTATTTAATTTGGTTCCTGGACATCGTGAATTCTTTATAGATCGACGTCTATTTGTCTTTGGTCATCTTGGTTCACTGATTCGACTTTTTGTAACTGTTTAAATTAAAATTTCAATCGTTCCAATTTTGCGTGCCGCTTACCCACGTGTCGTTTTTCAGAGTCTATATAATTTAACGGAAAATAAGCCCTCAACGGCTCGTTGTCATAGTAACCATAATTCGTTGATTGGTTAATTACTCCTTTAAGACATTGTTAAAATATTTGAATTTTTATTCAAATTTATTAAGTATTTTCCTAATGGTTTTATTCCTTTATAATTCCTTTGGGGCAATAAATGACATCACTATTATCTTTCTTTCCTTTCAAAGTTTACAACGATACCTCATAAGGTCATATTCTGTTATACATTAACTATAGTCTAATTATTTGACATTTAATAAATAACATATCTTTCTTAAATTAAACTATTACAATAACATTTCTGTTTTAAAATAATTGATATATAATTACTGGCCATTCACTGGTCTTAGATTAGTAAGATTTCTTGTGAAATTGATACAATTTACATTTGAATGTCTTTGGCAGTTAGATGTTTTCATAGTCAAGATTAGCCATGATTGTTTTTTGGTGTATTTCTTTTTAAATTACATTCTGAATTCAGCCTGATGGGCTTCACTTATTTGTTTGTGTTTTAGCTACTATTCAACATACATTTTCATTGCTCTTCTTTTAAAACATAATAATT
Organism: Magicicada septendecula; assembly: GCA_034769895.1. Taxonomy (NCBI): domain Eukaryota; kingdom Metazoa; phylum Arthropoda; class Insecta; order Hemiptera; family Cicadidae; genus Magicicada; species Magicicada septendecula. The sequence continues at coordinate 1,246,791,844 of CM068367.1, forward strand.
AGGTTTATGGACTGTAGGTTCCTTTCAGCCATATTCCTCCTTTAACATTGAACCAACTATTCTTTACAAGTCATGAGTTATTATTAGTTCTAATATTGATTTCTTTCTTTTGTTACAATCTAGAGTGATAAACATTGTCACTTCTCATAAAATGATGAAAGTTAATTCCCCTTTCAACATGGGGTGTTGTATTCTTTGCAATCTTAATTTTAATAACAAAACTTTAATTCTATTCTACCATACCATGTTAACACAAGTTATTTGTCTGGGCTTTCTCCCTAAATAACATCACAAGCTTCCTTTATATTAATTTGGAATACTATTTCTAATTATTTCTAGATATATTAATTTTTACAATGTCACTCCAATCATTGGTTGTTCATCAATGTTTTATAAAGTGTCTCCTTACTTATCATTATATTTTTAATGTTTCACATACACTTTCACTATTTTTTAGGGTATTTACACTTCACTAAAGCACTTCACTTTGGTTCACTGTTTTGTATTTAGTGTTATTTAATGGGTAATCCCTATACTTTCTCTTATCATTTCTCACTATTTCGTTTTAGTATGATATTTACTATTGACAATATTAGGTTATTTGTGTTTTGTTAAATCTAACCTTTCTGACTGTGTTAGTGTACTTTTTCTATATTACATTGCTTTACAATTGTATTGTCTTTAAAATGGGTACATAGGTTAAATTAATGATAATAATAATATTGATTTCATTGATACATAATTATTCGAGGTTTATTGACCGTATTCTATCCTTAAGTATACTATCTTTCCCTTTTATGTGTGTTAGTTTCCCCTTTGGGTTGTCTCCTCTTCATTCTTCCTCTTCTTCATCTTCATTAGTCTTCATCTTGGTTCGGTTCTCCTCTTCTTCTCTTCTGGTTTAAATTCCGTTTAATTGTAGGGATCTGTTCTCTTCTTCTGGTTCTTCTTTACTTCTGTGTTCATCATTGTTTTATCTATCATATTTTTCTTAAGTATGTTACGTGGTTCCCTTCTTTATGTTTAGGTTGTTGGCTCAATCACTTGGGTTGGGTAATATCGTTGTACGTCGTGTCAAAGTATTTATATTTTAATCGTTTTTTAAACATTTTATTTTATATGAAGTATTTTTATATCAAGAATTATCTTTTTTATCACTGGTACAGGATTTGGCTTAATTGTATCGTTACTATATATATATATATATATATATATATATATATATATATATATATATATATATTGTAAAGAAAAGAAATATTCTCGTATATGTTTTTCTTAAGCCCCACTGTTGGGTTCGCCAATTTGTACAGAAAATGGTAATTACTCCCGTATTTATCTTTACCTTACTGTTGAAATTGTCAATTTGTAATAAAAAGTGACTTGTGATATGTTTTTTTCTGTTTGTGAACAGTGTAATATCACAAAATGTTCCATAGCCATAATGCTCACCAGAAGGGTGAAATATGACACTAGAGTTGTAAAATGAATAATTATAATGAATGTAACAAAGAAGAGAAGGGACCAGCAAAGAAGAGAGAAGAAGAGGGATCCCAAGAAGCAGTGATGAATACACTGCATGACACTACAACTTAAATACAATGACTGACTATGACTAATGGACAAGCAAAGTTCACAAATAAGCTGTCAAGTAAGCCAGTCCAAGACATTGATGTGTAGAGTCATATAGTATAAACAAAATAACCAATGACTTTAACAAGATAATAACAAATAACAGCATATTGGCTGAAAGATATAGAACGATGATACAGAAATAACAAAGACTATACACTATGCTAGCTGTAGCCACAAAGCTATAAAAAATAGAATTACCAACTAAGATGTAACAGTATAGATTAAGGGTAATTATAAACGGAAGCCTTATATGTAAATAAGCAACTTCCTAAATAAATGAAATGTAAGTAGAGATAATAATAAGCAGGGAATAAACCTTGTACTAAAACTATAGCCAGACCCTGTATGGACGAGTTTATGTCAGTGAAATAATAAGGAACCAGGACCCCTAATTAACATAAACTTACAGAATAGTAAATATAACGAATAAGGTGTGAAATACCACCACTTAATTAATATTATATGCCTTAAAAATGTGTAGGCCATGTAAAAATGTAATTAGAGAATAAGGAATTTTCAGAATAATGTATTGACATAATTATACTAAGATTTAATATTGTTCAGCTGTAGGCAGCATTCAGTTTTAATAATGTAAGTACTTTTATTCATTTAATAACGTTCAAAAGAGAAAACAGATATAAATAATCAAATATCAAAGAAAGGAAAATAGTCGCATTTTGCATTATTAGCAGACGACACTAAGAAACCATGTTTCAGGACGGTATTTCTATGTATTGTCAATGAAAACTAGGTTCAAACCGGCCTCAAGCCACATCAAAATAAAGATCAGAAACTAAGCTTTAATTTGGTGATAATAGCTTAAAGAATGGAATTGTAATAGTTTAATAATTAGTGTCAGCATCATTTTTTAACAAGATTTAAGAAAGTGCAAGTGAATACTAATAACAACGGTAGTTGAGTACAGAATACGCGTCGGTGGTGTTTATGAAAAACATTAAGTCACTATGACATAATTTTGTACCAATCACAAACGAGTTTACTTAGCAAAAATTACTCCTAGCGGCGATCGAGAGGGGGGTATATAATCAAAAGGACGCTAAGAAATTCGCATTCGCATCATTATCCACAAGCTAACCAGTTGTGTCTCTGCATTGTTTCATATTTAAATAATCAACAACAGTACAATTGTAGTAAATACCTTGAATTTTGTCAAATTAACCATTGGAAAGGCGAGTCATCGTCTCTGAGTGCATCGAAAGTTAATTGTGAGATTATATAAACAGTGCGTGTAATCGGAACGAGCAAAGTTAACATAACCTGTAAAGGCTATAACCTATTGTCAGTAAGAAGAAGGTTATTTCTCGTTTCCAAGTGCGATTAAAGTGAAGTGTATTAGCGATCAATATAATCCGATCGTTAAAGTGTTCATTTTAATCAACACGATTAAAAATCAAGGTAGTACGGTGACCAAATTTATTGTTTATATACCATCCATTGATTGTAGGAATTAACATACTTGTACTGACGCAAAAACAATCAAACTATTCGTAGAGAACACTGTATTAATTATTTTAGAGGGATTAATATATCCCAACATAAGAATATATGTATTAGAATTTTTTATAACTAATATGAATTAGAATATAAGCAAACGAAATTCTGATAATCAATTATTTAATTGAAAGTTATTAAAGAGGCCTAAAATGAATTATTACATCATAGTAGTAATTTTTAAAAGAAATTAATATCGTTCTATTCTGTATTTTAAAGAACTCACCCTTGAGGTACTTAGTCCAATAAGATAAATATTTTGTTAGTATAAATAAGAGTTTTTTATTGTGCTTAAACTGAGCTAGACCAGTCAGTAAACGGATAACTTGTGATCCGAATTATATTATTGTTAAATGTATTTTTCAAAGCAATTCTAAAGGTTATAATAAACCAATAATATTATACAGCATTAACTTTTGTTTTAATTATTTTAAAATAGGTAATCAACCCTCAGTATTGCAGACACTGAGGTACATCACAACATAAATTTTTAAGTATACTATTTAAATTATTTTCAATTCAATTAACATTCAAAAGATAGAAACAGTAAAAAATCAATTCCCACAATTATAAAATTAGAAGTTTGTTTTTTATGGAACATTTCTTTAAGAAAACCCATATGGCGCCCACATAACATTCAAGGTGTTGTAAAACCTTGTTTATGAAAAATTATACTGGTCAAAAAGGGAACTTGACAGTTTATTCAGTAGCGGTGAACGTCTGAACCTCAAGTACGTCAACCAGGTACGTGAAGTGTTAATTATATTAATATATTTTGTCCAGACAACACTTGACTTACACATACACAGACGACATTTAATATACAAGAGGATTTCGACTTCAAGTTCGACGCAACCGTTACATTCATCGGCGGATCAACAAGTTAATATTTTATTCATAATAAACCATATCACTACAAATAAATTATCCTTTATCAATTATAAAAATAATTACTGCATACAAGAGACCCCATTAAACATTTTTAAACAGTAACATAATTACTGAACAGAGTGACATTCAATAGCGGAACCTGAACACGTATACCCGTCATTTTACAGATCGTAATCTGGTTATATTACAACAGTCGCCTGCTGTAAGCGTTAATTTGTAATAAAAATTATTAAGAAATATAATATGTTCTTATCTCTAATATATTATGTAATAAATAAATCTGTTCGGAAAGAGTAGAGTACAATATTAATGATTATATTGGATGATTATCTTGTTACTATTCAGGCCTAGTCTGTACACAACATTAAGAGAGGAGAGTAAGAGCCGTAAATAGTTTTTCTCTTCTCTCGTAATTCAACAGCTGTACGTGGGCTAGTGCTGTGGTTTATAGTCAGCCGGTTATTATAGGTTAAGTTGTTCTAAGCCTTGTATTCCTCTTGTTTCTCCCTCTATACGCTATAAATTCTTCAAAACACACTAAATCATCAACAAATAATAATTCATCAATTTCAGGAAAGATTCATTATTTTTATTTTTCAAAACAAATGTTTTCTCTTGGCACAGATACAACACATCGATCACACTGGAATGAATCAATTAGTTACCGAATTCGGGTTTAGATGTTATTTTATTTATATTGTTATTTTTTCTTAACTCAGGGTACGAAGGGTTTTTGTGACTATTAGGAAGGTCAGAAAATGCAAAATAAAATTACAAGGTATTACAATTTAATCATAAAATCTTATTAATTAATATTTAAATGTAAGTTGAGTTTTACCATATGATGGCAAAATTTACTTGTAATGGCAGCGCTCCAATAGACTCGTGATGGTAGCCGAATGATGTACAAATGTCTGAGATACGCCAGTCCAGTCTCCAGCTTCTAAATAAAATTTTGGTGTTTGTGTCCCAGGATGTAGTGGAAGTCCCAGTTCTTAATATTCGCTAATGTTTGAAGTTCGGGTGGTTACAGGTTCCAATGGATTTTGAGTAGTATTAGTTCCTTTGCTTTGTCGTAAGAAGTGAGGTTCAGAGTGCAGTTTCAATTTTGCCTTTTGTCTTTTATAATACTTGATTATTTTAATTTCTTCAGGTCTTGGGTTGTTTTCATTTATTTATCATTTAAATTTCATTATTTCTCGTTTTACTGGAATTAATTTGTAAAGTTATTCTTTGAGATTTTTATTTAATTTTATTGATAGGCTGAACCTATACTCTCTTCTAGATAACCATCGAAAATCAGCCAACTATCTTTTTGTTAATTAATAGTTATTAGAATTTACTAAGCAATTTATTCTTCAGATTTCTCTTTTTTTTTCTTGATTCATGGAACTGAACTGTCCTCGTTCATATATAACAATTGAGTCCTATTGAATAAACAAAATTTCTTGCATTTTGTCGTCCTTGACAACCAGTCTTTGTTCTGTTATTGGATAATATTTGAAATCCTAGAGCCATAATTAAAAAATGTTCTTGCACTTACTTAATAAAATACTCCCTTAATTAAAGTTACATTATACTATATTAAACTTTCACATTTTCTTTGTTATCAAATTATATACATTTTGCTATCTTTTCCTCCTAATCTTCTTAGTCTAACAAGTACTATCTTCTCATTACAAAATACTAATTTTGGGCCTATTTGTTCTATTACATATTTTATGATTTTATTGTAATTGAAGTTACTTATCTGCTATTAATAACTACTACTGCTTTCTCCTAATTTATTATATTACATTTAGTGTTTTTACAATTTTTGTTACCTAACTTTTCTGACCTGACTTCCTGTACAATGTGTCACTGGCTTATTGCCAATCATTCCATTTTTATTTCATTTTGATTTTAATTTATTATTACTTAGTTTACTATAGAACCCTCCATCTGTTTACAACATAGTTACAGTAAACCCTTTGGCATCTTATCAACAATTATTGCCTTCCTGGCCAAGTTTATAATTATAATTTAGCAATACCTCCATTTAATGTGAGTACTAAAATATTTACTCTATATGAAGTTTAACACAAATTCTATGGTGACATATTCATTAACATAAATCAAATTATTATATACACACCACCAAAATCAGTAAAATTATAATTACATACAACCAACAAACGTACATAATTGAAGACTGGTACAATTAACTGAAAGTAGGCTACCTACAGTCCATCAAGTCATGTTACAATAAAGGGGCAAGATATTAACTTCTTAACATTTTTTGACAAAACGTTTATAGGCAGAAGCAACTTCATTTATAATTTTACTGATTTTGGTGGTGTGTATATAATAATATTATAACAAGTCAGTGGCATAATGTTTGGCAAAATAATAAATCAAATTACCATCAATTATTTGATATCCTCTTAAAGCAATTGCTTCACACCTCCTACATACAAAATACAACATAAATGCCATGATAACAAAACAACATGATAAAACATGATAACGTGATAAATTAAATTAACATCAATTAATTAGTCTACTCTCAATGTAATCATTTTCGATCATTGACTAAACTGTCTATATTATTTTCCACATTACTTGACACTGTATTTATCACTCACACTTTTCACTGACCACTTCATAGTTTGTATTTATAAACATTTATTTTTTTTACTCTATTACCTTGTAATCTTATTTGGTGTTATTTATTTATTTATTTAATAAGGGTTTACTTTTCTGACCTTTATTACAACGGACAATTAGCTTTTTTTTATTTTGATAATTATAAATTTTTATGTAACGTAGGGGACCTTAGTTTCGTTACGTTACAATATATATATATAATGTGTGTGTGCGCGCGTCTTAAAGTTAAGCATAAGTTTTTCTGCTGCATGAACTACTCACTGATATTTGTAAATTATTTTTTGAAAAAGCGCTTAACACTTTTTTTTACTTGAGTATATAAACTTACACTACATTTGTTAAATTTTAAGTGAACCTGTCCTGGCATGGAGTCTCTGTGGCTAGTTACAATAAAACTGTAGAACAGGATAAAGAAAACAGGGGAAAATAAATTATAGCTGCCTCATTTACGCTGTTAACTTTGACAATTAAAGCAACTGTTATCAGTCATAATTTATTTTTTATTCCTGTGGTTACATTGTTGACATGTTTCTGCACATCACTGTCAGAGCAAATCTATAGCAAATGATGCCAACATGACATGTCAGCTTCACTTCTAGGTTTTCAAATCATCTCAGGTTAAATATCTGATAGTAAAACTTGTCATATTAAGTTATTAGCATGGGTAAATATATTTATAATTTTGTTTTAAGAAAAAAAAAAAATTGAAAAAGCATGCGCATGCTTAAGCCAGCAGTTATTTTTTTTCATATCTTTATTCTGAGTTATATCATTACAACATCCTCAAAAATACATTCCACTTACATATTTCAATTTCATGACTCAAAATAACTATTACATCATGTATTGTTTCACTTTAAAAAGTAAGTAAACAGGCAGTAATTTCTAGGTATTATATACATTACCTGATTTCTTATATTCATTTTGTAATTTCTCCTCAGATTCAATTCAGGGAGTCAGAAAACACTATACGAATTTTTTCATAATCATCGGATAGTATTTTTAATTAATTAACTTTCAAAACAATTATGGAAAACATGATTTTAATCCAAAATATTTTTGAATTTTGATCTGTACATTTTTTTAATTTATAAACTTATTAGTAATTAATTGTTTTTAAAAGACTTTGATCTTTGGCCTATTTTTTGTTTTTGTGGGAACTGGACTACATGCTGTAGGCCTACTAAATATATACTATTGGTTCTTTTTTTTGTACTCTAACTAAACTATAATATCAATACTTGAGAGTATGAAGGTTTTAGTGTGTGAAAGTGAGCAATTTAACTCTACTGCACTAACATCAAACAAGATTATAACCATTTGATTCCAGTGCCAACTAAGTTTCAGTTATTTGTGTCAAAATATGCATATGTCTTTGAGTTCAGTAAGATCTTTGTCACACAAGTTCAACTAACACACATCACTGACAACAATTTATTTCATATCACAAAAAAAATAATTTGTTATGCAACTAAAATACCTGTAAACATATTACTATACAGTAGAGTATCATACCATAAGTCACAATAAAGCATATTGTTACGATACAATTAAGCCAAATCCCGTACCAGTGATAAAAAAGATAATTCTTAATATAAAAATACTTCATATAAAATAAAATGTTTAAAAAATGAATAAAAAGTAAATTTTTTGACACGACGTACGACAATATTACCCAACCCAAGTGACTGAGCCAACAACATAAACATAAAGAAGGGAACCACGTGACATACTCAAGAAAAAATGTGATAGACCAAACAATTATGAACTAACAAGAGAAGAATCAGAGGAAGAGAACAGATCCCTACAATTAAACAGAATTTTAAACCAGAAGAGAAGAGGAGAACCGAATCAAGATGAAGACTATTGAAGATGAAGACTATGAAGAAGAGGAAGAATGAAGAGGAGACAGGTTAAACCCAAGGGGAAACTAACACACATAGAAAGGGGAAAAATAGTATACTCAAGGATAGAATACGGTCGATAAACCTCATATAATTATGTATTGATGAAACCAATATTATTGCTATAATTGAATTAACCTATGTACCCATTTTAAAAACAATACGATTGTAAAGTAAAGTAATGTAGAAAAGTACACTAACACAGTCAGAAAGGTTAGATTTAACAAAAACCAACTAACCTAATATTATTAATAATAAATATTATGCTAGAAGGAAATAGTGAGAATTGATAGGAGAAAGTATAGGGATTACCCATTAAATAACACTCAATACAAACAGTGAACCAAAGTGAAGTGCCTTAGTGAAGTGTAAGTACCCTAAAAATAGTGAAAGTGTATGTTAAGCATTAAAATATAATGATAGATAAGAAAACACTTTATAAACATTGATGAACAATCAATGATTGGAGTGACATTGTACACATTAATATAACTAGAAATAATTAGAAATAGTATTCCAATTAAAATATAAAAGAAGCATGTAATGTTATTCAGGGAGAAAGCCCAGACAAAAGTAATTTGTGTTATCATGGTATAGTAGAATAGAAATAAAGTTTTGTTGTTAAAATTAAGACTACAAAGAATAAAACACCCCATGTTGAAAGGGGAATTAACTTTCATAATTTTATGAGAAGTGACAAGGTTTATCACTCTAGATTGTAACAAAAGAAAGAAATCAATATTAGAACTAACAATAACTAGTGACTTGTAAAGAATAGTTTGGTTCAATGTTAAAAAGGAAATATGGCTGAAGAGAACCTACAGTCCATAAACCTAATTATTATATTTTAAAGGATGTGTAATGAAAATGTATGTGGAATAATAGTTAAAACACAAACAAATATGATAACTAAGCGAAGCCCATCAGGCTGAATTCAAAATGTAATTTAAAAAGAAATACACCAAAAACCAATCATGGCTAATCTTGGCTATGAAAACATTTAACTGTCAGTTACACTCAAAAGTAAATTGTATCTATTTTGCAAGAAATCTTACTAATCTAAGACCAGTAAATGGCCAGTAATTATAGGTCAATCATTTTAAAACAGAAATGTTATTGTAATAGTTTAATTTAAGAAAGATATGTAATTTATCAAATGTCAAATATTTGGACTAAAGTTAATGTATAACAGAATATGACCTTATGAGGTATCATTGTAAACTTTGAAAGGAAAGAAAGATAATAGTGATACCATTTATTACCCCAAAGGAACTATAAAGGAATAAAACCATTAGGAAAATACTTAATAAATTTGAATAAAAATTCAAATATTCTAACAATGTCTTTGAAAGAGTAGTTAACCAATCACAGGATTGAGGTTACTATGACAACGAGCCGTTGAGGGCTTATTTTCCGTTAAATAATTGAGACTCGAAAAAACGACGCATGGGTAAGCGGCACGCAAAATTGGAATGATTGAAATTTTAATTTAAATAGTTACAAGAAGTTTCGAAAAGAATCAAGATGACCAAAGACGAATAGATGTCGATCTACAAGAATTAACGATGTCCAGGAACCAAATTAAATAAATTAATTAGAAAAACCCCAAGACCAGATTGAAAAAGATGTTAGAAGTTTAAACCCAGCCCAAAATTGAAGAATATCCACTAACCCGATGACTACACTTCAACGTTATATGAACTGATAAGTATCGAATAAATTCCTTAATCCCAAAAATCCAAATTACTTAAGTTATTTTCCAAAGGATAAAATTTCTCACTATTGAACAAGTATTATTTTCTTTCAAAGGTGTTAATGCATAATTTACTTACTAAAAAACATTTTATTAATCAAAATATAACCTTGGTTGAGAGCACAATTTTTGTAACAGAAATACGACACTACCGAACAATTTGTAAAAACACATTATAATTTCTAAGTACGTATAAGGTATGGTAGTGTACTTTTTTAATGTAACCAACGTTTATGTCTTATTTCATGATCCAAAGAACTCCAGATTTTAAACATAGTAATTTATTGTATGCAACTGACGCCATATCGGCAAACGAAAGTGTTTTAAAATCAATTTTGCCAACTCTGAGATATTTTTGGTGTTTCATGCTGTAAGCCGGAGCAATCTGTTATCAAATTATTTATAATTCATTTGTCATATTTATTGATGACCAAATTTGTATTAAAATCACAGTACCGAGTATTACTATCTTGTTATTTCATAGGATTTTGTAGAGTATATGTGTGTTAGTAAGTTTTATTCAACAGCCAACTAGCGCTCATCACGAGTGGACAAAACGGCAACTTATATAGCGGCGGGAACCATTCGAACGATCCAGCTGTCCATGCTAATCACACGTATCATTTTAGAATTTAACTATTTTAATTGTTTTAATAAAAACAATTTGGCGCCACCCGGGATTCGCAACCCTTATGAATTAACAGGTAGGTTGTACTGGTAATATTGACAACGCTACGGACTCCAGTAGTGACGTCGATTTATGTAACGACCAGTGTGAGGCAAACACACTACATTCACACTAATACACAAAATAAACAAGTGTGATACATTTTAACAGGTACGACCACGATTTGATTGTTACAATATGTATCTTTAAGCAAACCACTGATTAAATTCCTTTCCCTAATATTTCAACAGAACAGAACAGAAATGTTTGTAATAAAACTGTGTATACAACCGGTTTTTAGTCTAATGTTAACTTGAAGAAATACTTCTCAGTGTAGCTTATCTATTGGTAAAAGGATGTTGTGTGTACAAATAATTTATTTTGTGATCAATCAATATCCAATAAATAATATACCAATATCCTAAATAAAAACATGGCGAGATTAATTATTTTATAATGCAGTTTCTAACTGGCCACAGTCTGTTCTGGGCTTACCTATACAGGATGGGGAAGTGCAGACCAAACTGCATTTTCTGTAAACAGGAAACAGACAATGTGAATCATACGTTTTTTACCTGTGATAAATGGAAAGATGAGTCAAACGCTGGAAAATGTAGTGGGACAGATCTCACCCAAAAATGTCATCGGAATAATGCTGGAGAGCGAACACCACTGGGATCAGGTAGTGGCCTTCATAGAGAAGGTACTAAGGCAAAAGAAGGAAGCTGAAGATGATCTTACTAGGGCCACTGACAGCATAGCAAAAAACAGGTAACTTGGAGCCGCTGAAGGTTTAAAACAGATGAACCTCTACAGGACAAAGTACGAATGGCACCACCTTGAAGTATTGCAAAAGCTGAGTCCCAAGGTGGATACAATTCTAAAATGGTAAAAGATACTTGTGAAAGAGCTATGATGATGCAAGAATTTCTATACTTCAATCTGCAAGACCGTTCTAGTGCAATCATATAAGAACACAAATAGCACTATGACTTGCTATAATATGATTAAAAAGTAACAAAAAGCTAGTAATGGTCAGTCAAAAAATGAAGAATTATTATGGACCCCATATTTTGAGGATAACTGAACAAGTCGCTGCTGTTGGTGATGAAGAAGTTATAAAAACACCCAAACGTGGCATATGGCATGAAACAAAAGTGCATGCCGGACTGACAAAAATCATAAGAAAAGATAAAACATTTTGAACTGCAAAAATATAAAACTTATTATATACAACCAACAAACGTACATAATTGAAGACTGGTACAATTAACTGAAAGTAGGCTACCTACAGTCCATCAAGTCATGTTACAATAAAGGGGCAAGATATTAACTTCTTAACATTTTTTGACAAAAAGTTTATAGGCAGAAGCAACTTCAATGCCAAGAATAAATACTGGTTATTCAGATATCTGTTCTAAAGTGACAGGTTGCATAAAAATGATCATGCAACTGATCATACTGTCCATTGGTAAACCTACCTAGTGGCCTTTAGAACTAGGGTGACTTATGGGTCAAAGAACTATTATATTATAAATATTATATATTAAAAAATATAATGAATTCCTCACTTATTATATTTGATTACATCTATAAGGAATGCACTGTAATTATTTACGACTGAAATCAAATTTTTATCTTGCATCGGACCATACTCCAGTTATCACCAGACATTATAATGTGCAATCAGTCTTCAAAACTATGCAATTCACATAATCTCAGGTACCTGAAATACCTGTATGAAATCAAAGAAAAATTTACAATGAATCTAAGAAGTCTTCAAGAGATTACATCTGTACATGACACTGAGTATTCATTACTGAGGGCAACTAAGAGATTACAACAACCAGTGATGTGTGTACCACTAAAGCGAAAAGACAGTTGAGCCTGTAGTAACAAAGAGAAAGCTAACTGCTTTGTTGATTATGAGAAAACTTTTAAAGCCTAGTGATATTCCCCAGTACAGTGGTTTATAAATGGAAATACACAACACACTAAGCCAACTTTTGAACCTTTCAGATCTTATTACACACTCCCAAACAACGAAACAAAAAATAATACAGGACAAACAAAAGAAAAAAATGCTCCAGGATATGACCTTATCATTTACATGGTCCTGACGAACAGCCTAGAAAAAGCACAGTCCAACTAACTTCAGTTTTTAACTCAATTATCATATCGGAATATTATTCAGTGCAGTGGAAGGCTGCTCAGTACATGTATATTTTGAGAAATAATGGGAAAAAAGTCCGTACTAAAAAGATTAGCTGACAAAAAATCAATAATACATGATCATCGATTTGGTTCCTACACAAGTACTCAACAACTGAACAAGTGTCAATAATTACATCACAAAATAATACAGGACGCCTTCGAAGACAAGAATTATTGCTCTACTGCACTTTTGGCAGGATATCAGCTAGTTTATTCTATCCCTCTGAAGTGATATCAGAAGGAACCAAAGCAGTTTCAGCATGCACAAATAAAAAAGTTATGGCATTATGTTCTTTAAAACTATCCAGGCAAAATTAGTAATAGTCTTAAAATTAATTTTGCCTTATTTAGTAGTAAATTCCTTAGAGTTATCTCTAAATTAAAGGTTCACTCAGTAGTACGTTTTCGTCACATGGTTGTGTGAACCATTTAATAGGTATTTATTTTTTAAGCAATTCTGAGATATTCCTACAATCTTGTTCACTTTTTGTTCACCCCCCCCCCCCATTATGGAGTCCAATGGTTCTTTGTTTTTGATTCCAATCCTTATTGGCTGATATTTTAAATTGTTACTATTATTACAGGAATCAATTTTTACAGCTGTGAAATGGCAGCTATAAAACAGACATACTGTAAGTAGTTTACAATCCAAATAAATTGTATTCTTTTTATCAGTAATATGATTATATATTAGAAATATTGGTATATTATCATTTCCATGTCACAATGTTTGGGATTACAATTTTATTGGGGTTTTTCTGACAATTTTTTTGTTACGATAATAAGTTGTAATTTTTACTTATTGTATTTTCAAAAATGGTCTACTAGAAAGAGTCAATTTTACTGTTCATACATGTAAAAATCGAGTAAACTTTGATGCTGTTTCATGTTAAAAAGGTTTTAATTAAATTTTTTTCATTGTAGTGTAGTTTTTATTTCTTACAATAATAATGGCAAGACATAATTTAAAATGTTTTTAAATAAATGATTATTTTGATTTTATTCTCTAGTTTTACTGAAGTGTACAGACACCTAATGATTCAGTACAGTTCTTTTGCTGCCAGGTATGGAATCATTTCATTTTATTTTGAGGAATAAGTTAAATGCAATAATTTAATTTAAATATCTCATTAATTTATATACATTTATGTTACAAAATTAATTACTATCAAACAACTTGGTTCTATCAACTTGTAAAAAAAAAAGGTGCGTCATGGGACACATGCCAGAAATAAGAACTTCAGTGTCAAGTGGCGAGTGAACTCATTCAGTGTTGCTTATATCTATTTGAAGTACGAGAGATTTTGCTATACAGAATTAAGATTAAAACAACAGTGAACAGACAATTAAATGAGATGAGGGCATAGTAGTGTCTGAATATATTTTATTGTAAGAAATTGATATTGTAACGTAACGAAAATATGGTCCCCTACGTTACATAAATCAATTTATAAGTTTTAAAATAAAATAAAAATAATAATTATCCATACTCGTAAAAGGTCAGAAACCCAATCCATAATTGAATAAATGAATTATCCCCAATAAGAATACAAGGTAGACAGAAAAAAAATTAATAATGTTAATAAATACAAACCTCAAAGTTCAGTGAAAGGTGTAAACAATAGACATTAACAAATGATGTAAAAAACTAACTTAGACTGCTTTATAATAATTGATGTTTTAAATGAGAGGAGAATGAGTAATTCTTACATGACTTATTTCATAAAAATGTACCTGTTATTACGTTGTATCATGTTGGATTATTATCATGATAGTTATGTTATTTTTTGTGTGTAGCAAGTGGAGTTATTCTTTTAATAGAATACCAATTAACTAATTAGTATGTGTTGTCAATATATCATTATAGAACTGTTGTTAAACTCATTAATTAATTACCAATTAATTTCATTTTTAAGTGTTATCAATATATCATTATAGAGTTGTTATTAGACTTTATATAGTTAAATGTTTGTATACATGTAATTAGATAGTAGGCTGATTATAATTGTAAACAGGTCAGAAGGCTATAGTTGTTAACGAGATACAAAAGGGTTTAGTATAATTATATCATAAACAAATGAAGGATTTTATAATAATGCAGGTAGTAACAAATTAAAATCAGAAGTAGATAAAAGTGTAATGATAGGCCTAAAAACCCAGTAACATTGTATAGTAAGTCAGGTCAGAAAGGTTAGGTAAAGAAATTTGTAAAAAATACTAAATAGAATCTAATGAGTTAGGAGAAGTTAATAATAATTGCTAATAACAGATAAATAAATTCAATTTAAATAAAATCTCAAAATGCAATAGTGCAATGATACCGATAGGTAATGTTTTGTAACAGAAAAATAATACTTGTTAGAGTAAGTAGATTAAGAGGAAACGATAGCAAAATATATAAAATTTAGTAACAAACAATATGTAAAATTATAATAGGATATAATGGAAATTTAATAAAGGATTATTTTGATGAGTGTAAGAACATTGTATGATAATGGTTATAGTATAATATAATATCCAATAAGAATAGACAGGATGGTTGTCAGGGACGACGAGAGAATAAAATTTGTTGATTCGATTATTGAATAATTACCCATGAACGAAGACGGTTTAGTTTGGATGCACTAAGAAAAGAATTGATTAAACTGAATTAAAACAACACAATTGGGAAACAAATTAAGTAATAAATCACCATAGTATGGTTCAGACATTCAACCGTCTTGTGTAACCGAACAATCATAAACCTGTATATGAAAATTGACAGAAAATCTAAGTGAAGAACTCTAATACTAAAACTCGATATAATGAGCAAATATTAACTTAATTAATCAACCAAAACAGAGAAATAACTACCTGAATAGAGTTATATAATCCAATAACATAAAGAACGAAAATAAAACACAAAATTATAATTGAACATCAGTTTCCACAATTCAATAGAAAAAACGTCGTTGGACACGAAATCCGTTGAAACACGTAACCACAAAACTCGGACATTGGTGAACAAAAGGAGCGGCATTTCTGCATCATCCCAGGACCAAGAAGTCAACTTTTATTTCAAACTTGGAGCGAAGACTGGCGAGGATTAATTCATCTGTATTCGTTACTGACCAAACACTACGACGAGGTTAGCTGTACACCGCCTTACCGAGTCACGATGCCCAGCGGACGGTAAACTACAATTATTTTAAATAATATTTAATAAGAACTTAATTCTATATTGTAATACCTTGTAATCCTATTTATGCATTTTCTGACCTTACTAACAGTTGAAAGAACCTTCACTCCCTGTGTTTAAAGAAATATAAAATCATAACTAAAATAATATAAAACCCTGAATCCGATCGATAATCGATTACTGCTAATACTATAGACTTTTGTATCTCCGTAAAGAAAAAACTTTGTTGGCAAGAAATATCTTAATAAAGAATCCTTTCAGAATTTAACGATATCTTCTCATTTATATAATATAAGTAGAGAGTGTAACTTAGAATTATTGTACGCGGTGGACTAACCTACAATTTTCAGCTGTCTGGGAACCACAGCGCTATTCGCGGACTGCTTTGGTATTAAAGAGAATGAGAAACCAATAAAAATTCCTTCTCTTCTCTTCAACGCGGGTTAGGCTTGAACGAAAAAATTAGAATTACACATTCAATACATAAATTTAACCACAACACAAATATATTAAATAGGGAGAAACTGGGGTATATTTAAACATTATTATACCTTCCCATATTGAGATAAGATATAATATAAATTGGCACTCACAACAACGGGGTCTAGAAAAGATTAATAGAACGAACCCGTTACACTATAATATTTACCATGAACATAAATAGAATCATGTCACACGTCTTATTTTCAGTATTCTTATATATACAAATAATATATAACAAATAATTTTTTTCAATGTTGCAATAGGATTTACGAATATTTAGTTGAAAAGTACAATGGTATATGCACAGTATAGTTCAATTTTTTACAAAAAAAATTTAAAAAAGTTTTGTTTTAATTAAGCTATTATGTAACCACCAAATCTTGTTTGGTGCTGCTCTCTGGTGGCAGGTCTAAAGTTAACGCTAATGTAACGTTAAACACTAAGTTAAAAGAAACAGCCATAGTCCTATGCTCTGGTGGTAACCCTGAAGTAAGTGCCAAACATTTTGTCATCAGATGTGATCAAACGCCAAACAGATCAATTTAAGAATAAAATTATTTTTAATTTTTACATTATTCTTGTAATTTATATTTAAACATATAGAATACGCTCACATTCTGTAAAATATTGCGCTTTGCTTAAAGCACACATATTTGTACGGAAACGAGGTTTGATTGACCTGTCAACACTGCATTTTTGTTTCAGCTATTTTGTGATGCACTGAATCGGTTTATTGCCCTAGGAGCGGTAAATAAGATGTACAGGAGTAAGCCAAGCAATATAGTATATGAAATTCTCACTTCAAAAACACACACCTAAAAAAAAAACTTTTGCAATTTCATTCCCTTTCTTTCACATCTTTCTTTTTCATTCCATTTTCTATCACTTCTATTTTTGCACCAAAAATTTCTTTTGTTTAAACACAGACCTAACATTTGATGGGATTTATATTTTAAGATAAATATCATACATAATTATATGATTATAAGAAACATACACACATTGTACACTAAGTAAATGAACTTGAAAAAAAAAACTAATGTAAAGTCTTAATGAGGAATTTCATTTGAACAAATGGGGAGACTGTTGGAGTGATGTGGCTTTTTTATGTACTACCACCACAGATGTTTATAGGGTTGTACACATACAGTAAGATTGAAAATTGGAGATAATTTTGGCTAAAATAAACCTAGATAGAGATAAAATGCCAAGAGCTCTGTCAAATATGCGTAGACATATTTTTGCATAGACTGTAACATCACAAAATGTTCCATAACCATAATGAACACCAGAAGGGTGAAGTATACCACTAGAATTGTAAATGAGTAAATAAAATGAATGTAACAGTGAAGAGAATGGACCAGCCAAGAAGAAAAGAAGAGGAGGGATCCCAAGAAGCAGTGATGAATCCACTACATGACACTACAACTTCAATAAACTGACTGACTATGACAAATGGACAAGCCAAGTTTCACAAATAAGCTGTCAAGTAAGCCAGATAAAAAGATTGATGAGTAGAGTCATACAGAACAAACAAATTAACCACAGACTTTAATAACATGGTAATAAATAACAGCATATTGGCTGATAGAAATAGAACCATTATATAGAAATAACAAATACCATGTACTATGCTGATGTAGCCACAAAATTGTAAAAAATAGAATAAAAAACAAATATGTGGTAGTATAAATTAAGAGTAATTATAAATGGAAGCATTATATGTATGTAGCTAACTTCCTAAGTAAATAATATCTATGTAAAAGATAATAGTAGTCAGGGAACAAACATTGTAATAGAATTATACCCAGACCCTGTATGACCAAGTTTATGTCAATGAAATGATAGGGAAATAGAACCCCTAATTAGCATAAACTAATAGAATTATAACTATAATGAATAAAGTGTAAAGTACCACCACTTGGCCAGTAATATACACTTAAGAAATGAGAAAGACATTTCAAAATATAAATAGTGAATTAGGAAAATTCAAATTAATGTGTCGACTTAATTAGACCAATAATTTATATTGTTCAGCTGTAGGCAGCATTTAGATATAATAATGTATGTAATTTTAATCATTTTCTAATGTTCAAAAGAGAAAACAAACATAATTAATCAAATAATAAAGAAAGGTAAATAGTCGAATTTGCGTTGTTAGCAGACGACACTAGTAAACAATGTCTTAGGACATTGAAAACTATGTTTAAACTGGCCTCAAGCCACATCAAATTAAAGATAAGAAAGTAAGCTATAATTTGGTAGTAACAGAATCCGAAATGGAATTGTAATAGTCAAGTAATTAACGTTAGCATCATTATTTTGGCAAGATTTGAAGAAGTTCATGTAATAATAACAACAATGAGAACGAGTACAAAATACGACTCGGTAATGTTTATTAATAACATTACGTCATCATGACATAATTTTGTACCAATCACGAACGAGTTTAGTTAACGCAAATGAACCCTAGCGACAGTCAAGAGAATCCTATATAATCGACGACGCGCCAGAAAGACGGCATTTCATTTCGGAACTGTCCTCGGACCATTGCCCTATCAGTGTGCATATAGCTACCCAGCACGCAACCGTCCGCGACGAGCGGCGGGTAATCGAGTGGGACCGCTTTGGCCCGGCGTTCAGTCGCCGCCTACCAGAGCATATCCCGCTCGACACTACCCAGCATGTCGACGAGGCAGTTGCCTTATTCGACACAGCTGTAGTCTCGGCGGTAGACGTGTCCTCCCGGATGAAGCCGGGGCTCACGCCCGACTATCAGCGGATCCCCGAAGAGGTGTCTCAGCTCGCTTGCGAGAGGAATCACCTCCGGAGACGCTGGCAGAGGACTCGTGGCCCGGCTGACAAGGCTGCGTTCAACAGAGCGTCCGGCAAGTTGCGTCGCGACATGCTGGCGTTCCGTAGACGCAACTGGGAGCTAGCTGTTACACAGATGGATGGCCCTGCCGAGGACCGTAATGTCTGGCGGATTCCCAGTGCCCTAACGGGAAAGCGCAAACGCGCGCCTCTCCCCGCACTGGCCGGACCCGGCGGTCAACCCCTTGGCCGCCCCCTCGAAAAGGCAGAGTTCTTGGCTGACAGTTTAGAGCGTCAGTTCGCTCCCAACCCATCCAAGAACCCGGCCTTCACTGAGCAAATCTGCCGCGAGGTAGAGCGCTTTCTATCGGCCGATATCACAGTCCAGCCGGAGCCCATCTCCCCGGAGGAGGTCTCTGAGAGGATTGTTCAGCTCAAGCCCCGGAAGGCGCCTGGCCCGGACGGAGTCATGAATTCCGCCCTCCATCGCTGTTGCGGTTTGGAAGCTCTTGAAGAATCGCGAGTTATTCCAAAGACGCTAATAAGGAAGGCTGGATTGTTTGTTAGAAAGAAGTGGACTGTATTTGAGATATTGAACATGCGTTTATTGAATAATTTGGTTTGTTAGTTACGATCGGCACGTGCGGAAGCATTTGAGGCGATAATGCCCGAGATTAATTTTGAATGAAATCGTGGTCCATTGCAGATGGACGCAGGTAGACGATTAAAGTGAAATGTTATAAATGCATGCTGTATAATAGCCAAAAGCCGCGGCTGTAAGAGAAGTGTTTAACGAGAGTTGCGCTCGGAGTCGTGTTATAAACTAAACTAATACTGGCTTGCAGTCGGCTAGGCTGGCCGATTGCAAGGTTTGATAAAAGCGTGACGTCATCCGCGCGTGCCGTGCAATGTTAGTAGGCTGCTTACAACTGACAAAACAGTACAAAGTTTAAACATACTGCCCGCCAAAATCGGGACGATTTTGTACATTAACGGTTAAATTGAACAATATAATAATTAGACTTACATGTCGTAAGCGATACAATAATTGGCGCACTGGCCAGAGAGCAATGACATAATGGACATAATATAAATTCAATTAACAATCACCAAGCATACAATAAATTGATAACACCATAAAAATACAATAATTTCCCCATGATATTGACATAACAACCCCAATGAATTTCATAATGTTTTGACCCTTAGAAAATACAATACATATATAGAATAATTGCCACTATAACTGACACTTGTGGTTCTCAGAATTTGAATCACACAAACATATTAACGATACACAACATTCATAATAATTGATAGTACATATGAGACACAGTCACTATTTCTGTAATAGCTAGCGACACTTAACAATGTTACAATGCTTATGATACAATTGACTTGTATGCTCGCCCCGGGGAATGTCCCGGGCGTCTTCCATGTAATGTGACACGCGCACACCCATGCATACACACACACACACACACACACCGTAAGGCACGCAAACGACTAGCTTGTTGCCACCGGAAGGGGGCATAATTTGTGGATGGGTCGGCGTAAGATACCTAGCGCGGTGCGTACTTCTGCGACGCGTACTAAGGAATCTTGACCCGGAAAAACATTGGTAATTACCCCACGCTTCCATTCTAGAGGGGGGGAATTGTCATCCAAAATGAGGACAAGTTGTCCGACCTTCAAATTTTTAAATGGGGTGCGCCATTTGTTGCGCTGCTGCAGCTGGTGCAGATAATCCCTAGACACACCGTTTCCAGATGGTCTGCGTAAATTTTTGGAGCAGAAGCCATCTGCCCAAATGAGTATTATTGCCTTGTGTATAGTTGGGTTCCGGAAGTGCCGTCAGTGGAGCACCGACCAAAAAATGAGCGGGTGTTAAGGGTTCAGGGTCTCTAGCATCGTCGGACACGGCGCATAACGGGCGTGAATTAAGGCAAGCCTCAATTTGAGAAAGAAGGGTAGAATATTCCTCAAAATTCAAGATCGTACCGCCAATTACGCGACGTAAATGGAATTTAACACTCCTTACACCACTTTCCCACAAACCACCGAAATGAGGGGCTGAAGGGGGGATAAAGGACCATTTGATGCCGTGGAGACCGCAAAACTCCAGAGAAGATTGTTCAACTTCCTTGGAAGTTAAAAATTTGTACCAATCATGCAACGTGTGGTTGGCACGACGAAAATTCGTGCCATTATCCGAAAATATTTGCGCGGGAATACCTCTGCGCGATATGAACCTTTTTAAAGCCGCTATAAAGGCGTTGGAAGTAAGATCCGACACCAATTCTAAATGGATGGCCCTAGTACACATGCATATAAATAGAGCGATATATGCCTTGGTCGTGGACTTAGAGCGCTGCCCGCCATGGCGCAAAAACACCGGACCTGCGTAATCCACGGCCGACTGTGAGAATGGCCTTGGCGGCGTGACCCTAGAAGAGGGTAATTGACCGAGTAATTGATTCGCGCCTTTAGCCCGGAAACGAAAACAAGTGACACACTTATGTATCACTGAGCGGATATAGGACTTATCGTGTATGATCCAATACTTACGCCTAAGCGAAGCTTGAGTTGATTGCACTCCAGCGTGCAACAAACGGATGTGTTCGTATTCAATTATTAATCTCGTGAGATGAGAGTGCGGGTGTAAAATTATTTGGTGTTTAGTCTCGTAGCTAAGTGGGGAGAATTGCAAGCGTCCACCCACTCTTAAAATGCCTGATTTATCCAGGAATGGGTTGAGAGCAAGAATTTTACTACTGCGTGGAAGGCACCGGTGTGCCTCAAGTTCCCTAACCTCTACGTCGAAATGCAACTTCTGAGATTGCCGGACAAAAACCAAGAGCGTGTCAGACAATTCTTGAGCCGACAAAAAGGACGTGTCTCTTTCAACCACCGCGAGCCTAGAATTGCGAAGAAATCGACGGCAGTATGCGAAGACGCGAATAAGCCTCAATAGTTTTCAATGTAACTGTGTTGAGGACGCGACAATTAGTGAGGTTTGAGCCTGCTTGCGACGTTCCTCTTCAATGTCGGGAAAGGTACAGGGAGCATTAATGTCGAACGCGCTGACCGGCCATGAGGCCGCATCACGAGCCAACCAGGAGGGACCATGCCACCATTGAGCATGACAGTGCAGACCACGAGGGAGGCAACCGCGCGATAAAACGTCGGCTTTATTTTCATATGCTATTTGAGCCAGACAACGCGTAGCAAGGAAGGAGGCACTAGCAGTGCCATATGTAACCGTCCTTAACGCGTAATGTCGCAATTCCTTATGCGGTGCATCACGCCAAACAATGCGTTGCAAGTTTGAATCCTTAGGATTAACAATGATCTGGCGATACATCTTTTCAATGTCCGCAATAAGTACGTATCGGTGGGTGCGGAACCGAACCATTATCGAAAACAGATCCTGCTGGATCGTAGGACCGACCATTAAAGTGTCGTTAAGGGACAAATTATTGGTGGTTTTAGCGGATGCGTCAAATACCACGCGCAATTTAGTGGTTAAGCTAGAGTCTTTGAAGACTGCGTGATGGGGCAGATAAAAGATCTCTGACCTGTCAAGCGACAGATCGTATTCATTAAGCGGCGACATGTGGCCAAGTCTTAAGTAGTCATTCATGAACTCACTATAATCCTTGTAAAGGGTAGGGTTCTGCTTGAATTTGAATTCTAACGATTGGAATCTGCGTATTGCTCCGCGGAGAGAATCTCCCAAATAAGATTTATCAGATCTGCGGGGCAGGGCTACCACGAATCTCCCGTCGCGATTGCGGCTAGTGTTTTTCACGAAATGCCTTTCACACGGTGAGTCCTCAGATCGGGTTTCGCGACTAGAGATTTCCTCCAACTTCCAAAATTCCTTTAGTTGCGAGGAAACCTGATTATCATCCTTACAGACCACAAATGAAGAAACCGTTCTAGTCATGTCGACGTTGAATGGTAAGTCACCGGCCAAAATAAATCCTAACTTGGTTTCCTGAATTATAGGAAAGTGTGGTCCGCGCGTATATTTCACAGGTTCAATTAATTGTAGAAAATATTGAGCGCCGATTAATATATCGACTTGCGATGAGCAATGTAGGTGAGGATCCGCCAGGAATATGCGCTTGGGTAAATTTAAAGAGGTAAGATTGAATGACTCCGCCGGTAAATTATTAGTTATACTGGGTAGTACGGCACAATGTACGTTTAACGTGTAGGGTTTATAGCGTGAATGTAGCCTTACATTAGTGCTGAAGTCAGCCTGGGAAAGCGAGTTGTTTATACCCGTGATGGGCAATTGCGATTTAACTAATTGGAGGCCCAACCTGCGGGCGAAATCCATTGTGCAAAAGTTCGCTTGAGAACCGGAATCCAGTAATATCCTAACGGGAAATTTTTTGCCGACCTTATTGTATGTCATACAGACGGCGGTAGATAACAATACAGATTTATTGGTCTGTGATTTCAGTGAGCACTGGTTGTTAACAGAAGTTACGTCCCTGTTGGGGACATGAATCATGGTGTGGTGACGCCTAGAACATTTTTTACACGAAAATTTGGAGGGACATTTTGAACCCTCGTGTCCCGAACGGAGAGAGTTTAAGCAAAGTTTGTTTTTTAGTAACGCATTTTTTCTATCAGGGATAGACAGCGATATAAATTGTGGGCAATCGCTAAGTCTATGTTCACCGTTACATAGCCTGCATAAATTATTTCTAATATGTGAGTGGAATGCGCCCTTTGGATTGCTTATCTGTTTAACTGCCTTGCGATAAGGAGACTTATCGCTTTTGTTCAACCTGCTCGTTGGGCTAGTCACGCTATCGATATTTTGCAGTAGTTTCCTACGTGAATTTAAAAAATTTATAAAACTATTAAAATCAGGGAGTTTATGCTCCGATAAACTCTCTTTCCACAAACGTAAAGTGTAACTGTCAAGTTTTTTGGCTAGATAATTTACGACAATAATTTCAAACGTGTTGACTGGCAGTTTGAGATTATTTAAAGCGTTTATATTTGCAGAGATTTGATCAATAAATTGCGATATGCTACCTTGGGATTCCTGCTGAACTAATGGTACGTCTAGGACATTCCACACGTGGTGAGCGGAGACAATCAGCTTACTATCATATCTATTCCTCAACAGATCGATAGCCACCGCGTAATTTTCATGTGTTATGGGTAATGATTTTATTACGTTAAGCGCCTCGCCATGTAATGACGAGTGCAAATAATGAAGCTTCTGTATATCTGTCAGGTCTGTTCTGACATGAATTAGTTCCATAAAAATATGGTAATAATGTTGCCATTCCACAATACTACCCTCGAACCGTGGTAATTTTATTGGTTCCAATTGAATGGGGGTTGTTTTAGGCTGTTTACCATCAGTATTAATTAGTGGTTTTTGGTTCAAGTGCTCAGATTGCTCCAACAAGTGTTGCAATTTACATTCTATAGCACAGAGATCGTCCTCCGTTTGCACTCTATCACTTGTTGACGCAACGTCTGCTTCCTCAGCCTCGATTTGTGACTGTATCTCGTCATATTTGGTGGATAATTCCATCAAATGATGCAGTTTTATTTTGAGCGCATGAGGATCGCTGTTTAACAAATCAAAATTATCCGCGAAGGTATTTATTCGGGATATTGAGGCCTTAATTGTACCTCGTTTTTTTATCAGAGCCCTTACATCGGCCATTATTACAGTTTGAGATAAAAAATGGAAAGATATTTAGAAACAATTGAGCATCGAGCATGTGAACCACAAACTTAATTTTGAATAAGTTTAAATACGTTTGGTAGCTAGCGATCGTTGGTTTGAACATAAACTTACTCTCTCTAACTAATCAAACTCGTTGGCAGTTAAATTATTGAAATTATAAATCTAAATGATTACAAAGTATAGCTTTATCTTTAAAGTTCTGACTGATAATGAGCTGCCAACCATCTATTAATTTATATTGTGTAATAAGTTAATTGTTTATATAAATATGTCAAAAATACACACTGGGTGAAATATTATTAAAAATAAATCAAATATAGGTAAAGTTTATAGTCACGTGGCCGTCGATCCATTCGTGATGAAGCTGGCTTCGATCCCGTTTGGAGCTGCTACACCTCCTGTCTCTGCCGGTTAGCCGTTGCCTCATGTTGTACCCTCCATCATTTAAAGCTGTGGAATCTCGAAAATGTTGTCCTGTTTCGTCCCGTCGTCTCTGGTCTACTGCTTGGCTGAATCTTGTCGAGATGACTGCGACGTGCTTCACGATAATGGTGTCGCTCAGGACGAAAATGATGCCCGTCTGTCGTGATTAACTTCAGATTGGTTTTTCCAGAAATGATGTATATAAATAAATGTTGTCGCCTGTGTACTCAGGTATGAGAAATCTGTGCCGTTGGGACCAAAAATGATGTAGTTTGTTTTGGCCTGAAAATATGAAATCCTGCCTGATTGGACCAAAAATGATGTCGTTTTTGGCCTAAAATGTGAAATCCGGTCCGGTGGGACCAAAAATGTTGCGGTTTGGAAGCTCTTGAAGAATCGCGAGTTATTCCAAAGACGCTAATAAGGAAGGCTGGATTGTTTGTTAGAAAGAAGTGGACTGTATTTGAGATATTGAACATGCGTTTATTGAATAATTTGGTTTGTTAGTTACGATCGGCACGTGCGGAAGCATTTGAGGCGATAATGCCCGAGATTAATTTTGAATGAAATCGTGGTCCATTGCAGATGGACGCAGGTAGACGATTAAAGTGAAATGTTATAAATGCATGCTGTATAATAGCCAAAAGCCGCGGCTGTAAGAGAAGTGTTTAACGAGAGTTGCGCTCGGAGTCGTGTTATAAACTAAACTAATACTGGCTTGCAGTCGGCTAGGCTGGCCGATTGCAAGGTTTGATAAAAGCGTGACGTCATCCGCGCGTGCCGTGCAATGTTAGTAGGCTGCTTACAACTGACAAAACAGTACAAAGTTTAAACAATCGCCTTCCGGAGCGAGGAACCCAGTTCCTCACTGACCTGTTCAATTCATGCCTCAGACTGGCCTATTTTCCGGTGAAATGGAAAACGGCTACCGTCATCGTGATACCTAAGCCGGGAAAGAATTCTTCTCGAGTGGAAAACCTCAGGCCCATCAGCCTCTTGTCCGCGACGTCCAAGGTTTTTGAGCGTCTGATCCAGCGTAGGATCCGCGACCATCTAGAAAGACTAGACGTGCTGATCCCCGAACAGTTCGGCTTTCGTGAGCTGCACTCCTCGACTCATCAGCTGATGAGACTCGTGGAATGCATAACCGAGGCTGGCTGCCAGGGCAAACAGACGGCTGCGATCTTCCTAGACGTAGAGAAAGCCTTTGACCGCGTGTGGCACGAGGGTGTCCTGTACAAACTCACGGTAGTCCTTCTCCCAGACTGCTACGTTCACTTGATCGGCAGCTTTCTGCGAGACCGTAGCTTCCGAGTGAGAGTAGACCAAGCTCTCTCTTCGGAGAGGCGTATTACCGCTGGCGTCCCTCAGGGAAGTGTCCTTGGGCCTCTCCTGTTCTCGTTGTTTGTCAACGACACGCCCCGAGTTCCTAGAGTGAAATTGTCGCTGTTCGCGGACGACACTGCGGCTTTTGCCTCAGAGCCGAACGCGAGTTATGCGGCAGTTAAGCTCCAGCGCCAACTCGACGCGTATGTCGGGTGGACCGATGACTGGAGAGTTGCCGTTAACGCTTCCAAGAGCGCCGCGGTAATATTCTCGCGCAAACGTAAGCGGCCTCGGCCGCTTAAAGTAGGCCCCGTCGAGGTGCCCTGGACCAACAGCGTCAAGTACCTCGGGCTCCACGTGGATTCCCGACTCACCTGGCGAACCCATACAAACTACATCAGACAACGCGCTTCGGCGCAACTCAGTAGACTCTGGCCCGTGCTTTCTAATCCGGCAATGACCCCCCGGCTAGGTAAGCTCATAGTCAACACGTATGTGTTGCCAGTGATTACCTACGCCTGTCCTGTTTGGGGATACCTGGCTCGTGGTCATAGAATCACGCTCCAGCGCGTACTCGACCGGGGACTGAAGCTCGCGTGCAAAGTCCCCCGGAGGTACTCTTCTCGTCTTTTGAGGAGAGGACTCGGTGTCCGCTCTCTTGATGACACCGTGAGACGCCTGGCGCGACGATTCTATGTTCGTTCCGACAGAGTAACCCACAATTCCCTCATTGCCGGACTTGGTAAATACACCCCGCGACCAGGTGAGTCCTGGAAGCGACCTCGTTTGCTAGTCCCGGTGGTATAATCCACCAATCGCAGGTCGCTTCAGACCCCCCCCCCATAAGTAGATAAAAAGTATATAATGAACTCCAACAGACCCAGTGGCAGGAGTCCTTTCTGAGACTCGGGACACTGCACTACTCGCGACCCGCGCAACCCCCAGTTGTGTGTAAAGACGGCATTGGCATTTTTTCCACAAGCTAGTCGTCTGCGTTCTGCATTTTGTCAATATCACATAACCAGCAACAACAGTCCAGATTGAAATAATTAATGTAAATTTTGGAAATTAATCACTGAGAAGACGTATAATTTCACCTGCAACTGTTGTTATGTGCAACTTTTTATTGTCCCAGACAGAGATGAAGATTCCTCTGATCTGTGAGTGTATAGTTGAGGAATAGCGGAGAATGGATGCCAAAGAGAGCCCCTCTGACTCTGAACCTGCTATAATGTTAGGGAATTATGATATTTCAAGGATTAAATCAACAACTATGAGGTAAATAAAAGAGCAAAGGAGAATTGTCACATGAATCAAGATATGTATAATGTGAAGAAAAAATGTATTATTGCAGAAAACAGGGAAATTGTTAAAATAAGAACAAATGTACAATATAACTAAATGACCAAGAGAATAAACTTGACCAATACTTGTAAGCTGAAGATAGTACTAGCAGTGAACTTAGTCTAAAACAACTCACCAACAGACTATTAAATTCAGTAAAGAAAAAACCGTAATCTTATAATCAAACCAAGATAAAGTGATAATTTCATCAAACCACAAAACTTGTTTTCTCAAATTATCAATTTTGAGAGGGGAGTATAAGTAACATTACAAAATGTTCCATAACCATAATGAACACCAGAAGGGTGAAGTATACAACTAGAATTGTAAATGAGTAAATAAAATGAATGTAACAGTGAAGAGAATGGACCAACCAAGAAGGAAAGAAGAGGAGGGATCCCAAGAAGCAGTGATGAATCCACTACATGACACTACAACTTCAATAAACTGACTGACTATGACAAATGGACAAGCCAAGTTTCACAAATAAGCTGTCAAGTAAGCCAGATAAAAAGATTGATGAGTAGAGTCATACAGCACAAACAAATTAACCACCGACTTTAATAACATGGTAATAAATAACAGCATATTGGCTGATAGAAATAGAACCATTATATAGAAATAACAAATACCATGTACTATGCTAGATGTAGCCACAAAATTGTAAAAAATAGAATAAAAAACAAATATGTGGTAGTATAAATTAAGAGTAATTATAAACGGAAGCATTATATGTATGTAGGTAACTTCTTAAGTAAATAATATGTATGTAAAAGATAATAGTAGTCAGGGAACAAACATTGTAATAGAATTATACCCAGACCCTGTATGACCAAGTTTATGTCAATGAAATGATAGGGAAATAGAACCCCTAATTAGCATAAACTAATAGAATTATAACTATAACGAATAAAGTGTAAAGTACCACCACTTGGCTGGTAATATACACTTAAGAAATGAGAAAGACATTTCAAAATATAAATAGTGAATTAGGAAAATTCAAATTAATGTGTCGACTTAATTAGACCAATAATTTATATTGTTCAGCTGTAGGCAGCATTTAGATATAATAATGTATGTAATTTTAATCATTTTCTAATGTTCAAAAGAGAAAACAAACATAATTAATCAAATAATAAAGAAAGGTAAATAGTCGAATTTGCGTTGTTAGCAGACGACACTAGTAAACAATGTCTTAGAACAGTAAATTAATGAATAGTTAATGAAAACTATGTTTAAACTGGCCTCAAGCCACATCAAATTAAAGATAAGAAAGTAAGCTATAATTTGGTAGTAATAGAATCTGAAATGGAATTGTAATAGTCAAGTAATTAACATTAGCATCATTATTTTGGCAAGATTTGAAGAAGTTCATGTAATAATAACAACAATGAGAACGAGTACAAAATACGACTCGGTAATGTTTATTAATAACATTGCATCATCATGACATAATTTTGTACCAATCACGAATGAGTTTAGTTAACGCAAATGAACCCTAGCGACGGTCAAGAGAATCCTATATAATCGACGACGCGCCAGAAAGACGGCATTGGCATTTTTTTCCACAAGCTAGTCGTATGCGTTCTGCATTTTGTCAATATCACATAACCAGCAACAACAGTCCAGATTGAAATAATTAATGTAAATTTTGGAAATTAATCACTGAGAAGACGTATAATTTCATCTGCGTGCATCGAGAGTTAGTAGTGACTTTAACAAGCAGTGTGTGCATCTGAACGAGATATATAATCATAACCTCAAACGGCGATAACCTGCCTGTTTAGTAAGAAGCAAATTATTCTCGTTCCAAGTGCGAATTAAGTGAAGTGATTTAACGATCATTATAATCCGATCGTTAATGTGTTTATAAATTAATCGATACGATTAAAATACAGGTAGTACAGTGACCACTTTATTTGTTTACATTTTCATCAGATAACCGTAGAACCTAACACACTTTGTACTGACGCAAAACAATAAGACTATTTGTAGAGAACATTGTACCAGATTTATTTAGTGGGATTAACACATCCCGGAGTAAGATTATATGTATTAATATTTTTATAACTAAACTCAGTTTGAGTTTGAACAAACGAACTTTTCGTTATCTAAGTGAAATTTATTAAAGGTGTCTAACCTAACTTATGATATCATATTAGTGTTTTTTGAGAGAAAATAACGTTCTATTCTGTAGCTTAAAAGAAACCACCCTTGAGGTAATTAATTAAGATAAATAATTTGTTAATAAGAAATAAGTTTTCATTGTACTCAAAACTGAGCTAGGCCAGTAATTAAACCTGACGACTTGTGATCCGTAAATTATTAATTTGAATGTATTTGTTAACTTAATTCAATAGCGATTAATAAAAAATCAGTATTATACAGCATCAACATTTGTTATTAATTATTTTAATTAATAATCAGCAACCCGTATTGAAAAACACTGAGGTGCATTTAACAGTGAATAACCAAGTAAAGATTTAATAATTGATCTCAATTTAAATAACCGATCACTGATAGAGTCATTGAAGGTCAATACTCACAATTATTAAAGTCAGAAGTTTATTTTTATGGGACATTTCTATGGAAAAAGCCCATATGGTGCCCAAGTAATATTTAAAGTGTTGTCAAACCTTTTACAGTAATGATATACTGGTCAACCAAGAACCTGACAGTTTATTAACTACCTGTGAACATCTGAACATCCAGTACTTCAACACAGGTACATGAAGTGTAATTTATATTAATAACCTTGTCTAGACAATACGTTGACTTACACAGACGACACTTTTAACAGAAGAGGATATCAACTTCAAGAGATCTACGCATCAGTTACATTCATCGACGGATCGACAAGTAAACATTTACTCATAATAAAATAAACATTGATTAAACGACGACAAGTGTAAGTAAACCGATTTGTCTACACTGGATTCCACAGTAGGTTGAATTGAATTAGATAAATCAATAAACTAAATCGTTAATAATAACCACAGACTTTATCAATTATTAATAATAATTATTACAATATTAGAGACCCTATAAAATATATAAACCGTGAAATCTGGGTATTTAACAGAGTGACACATAAAACGTTGTAACGTGACGAATTTTGAGGGATTTTATTTTATTGAAGTTGGGGACTTATTATAAAATATTTTAAATTCATTGTCCATCTGTGTGGCCACTCCACGTGTTTGAATAAAGCATTGTGCGGACAAAGGAACAGTACGCAATAACTGTTGTGAAACCTTTACAAAAGAATGTGCGAGACGTCAATTCTAAGAACTGTACGTTTGTGTAACACCTGCGCCCAAACACACCACACCATCATGTGCGCAAAACGACGCCGCGGTAGTAAAACAACAATGGCCTGGAGGCAATATTTCTGTTCGCCTCGTGGACCATGCTGGAGGAAATAAAACTAAGCCTAACCTTTTTTGTGACGTCAACCAGTAAGCATCTAAATATCGTCGACGTACAGCACACGTAAATCCTATGTGTCAGGTGAACAATTACCAAGACTTTGACAACTCAGGCTGTGCGCGGCAACGAAATTTGTTCGTCGGCAAGGCAGTAATGTCCGGCATCATGTAGGGGCAGTCCACAAGAACCACAACACCGAACGGACGCAGATAGTGCCGCGTGGGCCCGGTCGGACTGAACTTTACAAAATAGGAATAACTAAGTATAATACAGTTTTCATACCGACCGGGATCCAAGGAAATAATCGACTTACAAAATGATAACGGGCGAATTGAAGTTGTCAGCGAACAAGTGAATTAATGGGCAGTGAATCGGTGAGCTAAAAACACGTGTCCGGCCGGAGTCTCGGTAGTCTCGAAATGTTTTTGTTAAATAAAAACAAAGGGTAAGGGGTTAATATTGTGTGTGAATGAGTGAACGCTGGCAGACTGGGCTGTCTGACATATGTATTAAAATAAGGTAAGATGCTAGAATAAGATTACAATTGCATTGTCGTAGCCATGAAGTAAATCACAGAAAATATGTATGTATGTATTTCATTTTCCAAATTTTGAGAAATAGTTGACATGAAGGTTTAAAAGTTTAATAAAGAAAATTTTAATTTAAATCTCTTCAATCATGAGTTGCGTAAGTGATTTGTATAACCTGAAAACCATGCTTGCATCCTACGTTCGTGTGACAGAATCCTGGCCCAAGAAAACTTTTAACAGGTAGGTGGAATTAAATTATGTATTTGTATGTAATAGATAAAATAAATTTCACAATGGTGCAGCCGAAAGGGACGGTTTTTATAAATTAAAAATTTAAAATAAAATCCACACCTACAAAAGATGCAAGCGTGGTTTTAAGGTTGGAGTAATGAAGTAAAAGTGCGTCATTTACGCACAATTGGCATAAGATCGAAATTGTATTATGATAAATTAAATTAATTAAAGTAAATTAACAAATATCAATTATAAAGAATAAGTGATGGCAGGAAATAATGAAAGTGAATAAAATGAAATGACTAATATAGAAAATTGTAATGAATCAAATAGTATGAGCGATTTTGAAATCCACTCGACTCCAAACGTGAGTCGGGAGAATGAAATAAAAAATAATTCAGATGAAACAAATATTACGGAGGATTCAGGGGTGCAGATAACTCCGACCTCAACAAATTGTAGTAAGTCCGATAACGATATAATGAGTTTTTTACAACAGCAATTTTAGGAACAGAGTAGAAAGCTCAATGAGCTTAAAATCGATATTAATGAAGTCAAAATTAAGTGCGAAAGTAGTTGTAACGAACTAAAACGAGACATTGAGAAAATAGTAGAGTCAGTAGGAAAACAGAGTAAAAGTAAAAATAATAATGATAGTAAACAAGTAACTAGTGAGAAAAATAATGTTGCAAATGAGAATATAATTAAGAATGTAATAGCGGAGAGTGATACGTTGAAAATAGATAATGAGATAGTAAGTGAGAGTGAGAGAATGATAAGTTGTAATGGAGTAATAATTAGTGTTGTTGATCTAGAAAAAGAATGGAAAGAAAGAGTAGATGAATGTGTAGGGCAGAGGGTAAATTTTCCCCATATGTATGATGAACCAGTGTGTTCACAAGTGTTGTTTTTGAAGGGCAAGAGTCCCGTGTTATTGGAAGATTTGAGTTGTTTCCCATTTTTGTATAAGTTAGTACCCTCTGTGTGGAATGGTGTTGAACGTGACAGATGGTGTTATGATGAGAGAAATTTAGATGGAGAATTGTGTATTGATAGAGAAATAGAATTATATAAATTAAAGAGAGATTATGATGAATTGAAAGAAATGGTAGAAGTGTGTTTAAACAATAATAATTTAATTTATAATGAAAAAATAACTGACCCGATATTGAATATAATTACTAATGGAGACTGGACAGAAATACATAATGTTGACTTGGTATATGATTATTATGATAAAATGAATAAACTGAAATTTTATGGTTATGACACACAAGATAGCCATATGTGTGTAACTGAAATTGGAAACTGTTATTTGAAACCAAGACTAATTTTTGACGATGGAGGTTAAACAATAAAGCAATAAATGGACAATTTTAAATATTTTGTTTTATGGTTCAGACCTGGCAAACTTGGACATTGAAGTGTGATATAACTGAATAATCAATGATGAAGAATTGTAAATAAATGTTTAGTGAAATTAACTGTGTGTTTTGTAAAATGTTAGGTAAACAATGTGTGTATGTAATGCAAATTGTTGTGAGAATATAATATTAATATTTTGCAGTCTAAATAAATAACAAAAATAATTTGGAAGAAGATAATGAATGAATTGTAATTATTGTAGTTGGTGAAAGTAATTAAAAATGTTGTGTTTTCAGTAATTAATTCAATTAAAATAATTTGAAATGTTTAAATATTTTGATTGATTTAAATGTTATATGATTGAGTTTTCTAATGGATTTAAATTATTTCAGGAGATATGAGATTTGATATTAATTAATAAATAAATGTTAAATTGTTTGATATGAAATAACACTGTGATTAAATGTTTCAGAGGTTACGTGGAGATATTGGTGTGTATGATGTGTATATTTTGTGTTTATGTCAGTAGGTGAATAAAGTACTGTAAGTATAAAATTTATGATAACAGTCAGATATAATAAAATGCTTACAGGTGTGAAAAGATTTGGATGTAATAATGAAAATAACTTGAGATAATAATTTAAAAAGAAATAATAACTGACAGGTAATATAAAATAAATGTTAATAATAAATTTGAAAATTTTAAGAAATCTAATTGTAGAAAGTGATGAATGATTTAAATGTTGATGGATAAAAGAGTTAATGAAAATTTCACATTATAATGTTTTATAGGAAGATTTAATTTAGTTATTAGGGTGCTGTTGCTGTGGTGGCATGTGCCACAGTAGATAGCGGAAAGTGTTGGGGGTAATAGAGTGTTACCCCATCGGAGGCCGAAATGGCGAAAATGTACAAATGTATGTTGTACCATGATAGACTGCCGTGCCGTGCAAAGTAATGATGTTGTAACATGCACGAAGGTAGAGTCTAATTTCCCCGACTTTTCGGGCGATTACTACCTTACCAGCACTAATCGTGGTTTTGGCTAGCGGTCAGCTATGGCCATAATTCAAGTCCCTTGACCATAGCTGGCTTGAAATTGGTTGATATTAGAGATTAACAGGGGGGTGAAACTAGGGGAAATCCCGGAAACTATGGAACAGCGGCTACCACTCTGTCCGAGTAGGGACAGCAAAGCCAGGTGGTAGACCCGCATTAAGGGTGTATAACTATACAACAAAGATGTCGATATCTAAACAGTTCAAATGTAACGCTAAAGCAAGGACAAGGAGATGTTCAATTCCTCCAACTATGCCGTCCTTGTGGAGGCCAATGGGCGCCACAGTCCAACAGAACAAAACAATAGTGTGTGTGGTTTGGGGGGTTGCTCAGGTGAGCAACGAATTCAAATTTTTGTAAATTAAAGATGATAACTCACTTTTGCTCTAATTAAATGCTTGTATTATGCTTTGATAAATAGGTGTTCATATGTTCAGTATACTGTGTTTATTCTGTTTTATAAATGTATTATTTTATTGTGTTAGGTATAAGGATTGATAAAAATATGTGTTTCATATAATTTGTATAAATTTGAAATGTGTTTGCAGTAAGGTCATTCACCTTGCTAAGAAAGTCAGCTGATCCGCTGTAAAATGTCACTTATTAATGTTTGCTAATTTCCAAGGTAACTGATGTTTGGATATAACAATTCTAAGGTGTTAAAGAGTTTCTTTTAAATGATGAGAATAATTTGATATAGTTACGATTTTTAATGATTTGTGAAAGATAGTAAAGGTTAGATTTTGGGTGATGAATATTTTTTTAGGACATGTAGATCAGTCCACGTTGAGTTTAAAGTGGTAACAGAGAGAATAATGTTGTTGTGAAGTAATGTAATGTAGAATTTGAGATGTAATGGTGACACAGTAGATATGGGGAATATATGTAGAGTATTGATTGATATATTGATGTAATAAGTAAACGATGATATTTTGTTGTAGTTGAAGTGATGTATTGAGAATGGTAATTAGGGGATGGTAATTTTGTAAGAGGGGATAGTGTAGTGTTGGAGTCCGCAACAAAGTGGTTGGGACGGGAAGGGACCGTTTAGCGCCGGAAGGGGTTGCCTTAGGTAGAATCCAGGAACCAGATTAAGGGAATGAGCTTTTTTGGGGGGGGAACACACATCCTAAGTACAAAGGGTTAGAGAGTATTTTTTTTATATAACGAGAGAATGATGCGGATTGAGTTTAGTAGTAAGTTGGGTTAAGAGAGTGTTTGATAGATGTTTTGATAGAGATGGGTGTCATGTTTAGTTAAAGCTGTTAGTGGTATTAAAGTCAGAAGGGATTAAGATTATATATGTATGCATACCAAGTTGATACAATCAAGTTATTATGAATAATTAGATCACCCAAATTAAGGTAGATTGAGAATATTAAAGAAAGAGATTCATAGTAAAAATATAAAATTTTGATTGAAACAAGTGACAATTTTAATAGAATTTGGAAATGCAAAGTTGTAAAAGGAGTAATCTTGAGTAATTTAAATATCAATTTTATTGTTAATCATAATAATACTTTATTTTTAAATGTTTTATTTTTTTTTATGTTTTTGTGTTTAAAGATAGAATTTTAAAGAGGTTCAATGTATTTTCTGATGTAACTTATGTAGGTCAAGGTCCTTGACTTGACCCAGTTTGATCAGCTGATGGGTGATGTTCTATACTAGACCTGTTTTGGCAATGAAGTGATCCCAATTTTGTTTCTTAATTAATTTAAATAATTTTAATATTGAGAAAAAATATATTTTAATAAATTTAAATTTTTTTTGGAAAAAAAAATTTTTTGATTTGTGCCTGCCATCTAATTGATGTTTTGAATTTTGATTATATTATGGCTTGTGTGTATTAATAGTGTTTTTTATTGAATTGTATTGTTTAGGGTATATGTATAATCACATGTTAGGATAAGGAAGTTCATGTTTTTAATAAATGTTCAACTTATTTATTTTCTAATTATCAATAATAACAAAGAGAATTATTCAATCCTGACAAAAGATTTGTATTTTGATTTTTGAGATTAATGGTAATATAGATTTGGTTTCAATTTAAAGGAAACTCCTAAATTTGATAAGATTTGATAGGATGTAGCAATAAGTGTGTGTGCAAGCCCAGTAACTGCTAAAGGCAGCCCAGTGTGCATGATAAGGGGAAACATATCGGTTGAGGATCTGGCATGATATAAGCCAGGGGTTTGGATTTTTGGGGCGGCATGTTAGAAGGTGAGGTGCGCTGTGGTGCGTGTCTGTTCGATTTTATGATGTTGGGATCTCGCACAGAGAAGTCCAGTAATCTCGTTCAGATGCGGCCATAGTCGCCGAGCCAGGGGGGTGGTTTACCCATGAAGTATAAGACCTAAAGGGGGTTGTTGGCACCATATCCTCACCGGTCCTCTTAGGGGTTGTAGCAATGAGATTTCTTCTGTTTCGGCAGAAGATATCTCATTGGGGGGGTATTGTAACGTCACGAATTTTGAGAGATTTTATTTTATTGAAGTTGGGGACTTATTATAAAATATTTTAAATTCATTGTCCATCTGTGTGGCCAGTCCACGTGTTTGAATAAAGCATTGTGCGGACAAAGGAACAGTACGCAATAACTGTTGTGAAACCTTTACAAAAGAATGTGCGAGACGTCAATTCTAAGAACTGTACGTTTGTGTAACACCTGCGCCCAAACGCACCACACCATCATGTGCGCAAAACGACGCCGCGGTAGTAAAACAACAATGGCCTGGAGGCAATATTTCTGTTCACCTCGTGGACCATGCTGGAGGAAATAAAACTAAGCCCAACCTTTTTTGTGACGTCAACCAGTAAGCATCTAAATATCGTCGACGTACAGCACACGTAAATCCTATGTGTCAGGTGAACAATTACCAAGACTTTGACAACTCAGGCTGTGCGCGGCAACGAAATTTGTTCGTCGGCAAGGCAGTAATGTCCGGCATCATGTAGGGGCAGTCCACGAGAACCACAACACCGAACGGACGCAGATAGTGCCGCGTGGGCCCGGTCGGCCTGAACTTTACAAAATAGGAATAACTAAGTATAATACAGTTTTCATACCGACCGGGATCCAAGGAAATAATCGACTTACAAAATGATAACGGGCGAATTGAAGTTGTCAGCGAACAAGTGAATTAATGGGCAGTGAATCGGTGAGCTAAAAACACGTGTCCGGCCGGAGTCTCGGTAGTCTCGAAATGTTTTTGTTAAATAAAAACAAAGGGTAAGGGGTTAATATTGTGTGTGAATGAGTGAACGCTGGCAGACTGGGCTGTCTGACATATGTATTAAAATAAGGTAAGATGCTAGAATAAGATTACAATTGCATTGTCGTAGCCATGAAGTAAATCACAGAAAATATGTATGTATGCATTTCATTTTCCAAATTTTGAGAAATAGTTGACATGAAGGTTTAAAAGTTTAATAAAGAAAATTTTATTTTAAATCTCTTCAATCATGAGTTGCGTAAGTGATTTGTATAACCTGAAAACCATGCTTGCATCCTACGTTCGTGTGACAGAATCCTGGCCCAAGAAAACTTTTAACAGGTAGGTGGAATTAAATTATGTATTCGTATGTAATAGATAAAATAAATTTCACAACGTGGGGCTATTTACTCACACAAAGGAGGGTGTAAATTAGATATTTAACAAGACACATAAGGATAAACAGCCATAAGAAATAAATGACAGTAAAGGACTACCAGAAATGCATAAATGAACCAGTATAATCAGCTGTAAACCTTCACTTACCAAGTAAAAGCGAGAAATGTGATAAATTTTAATACTGTGAGAATTATTTGTGTTAACCAAAAATATCACCATAAACTCTGAATTAAACAGAGCTCTTATATATTACTGATATTGCACAATTCAAAGGGTCTGAAGTAAAGTTTGCATTATCCGTATTTCATTATACTAATTTACACAATACATTAGCTACTTTACCTATAACTGGATACAAATGTAGTTAACTAAATTCGAATCCTTAACTAAAATAACATGTATACCCATAAGAAGGCCATAGAAACAGTATAGTATTATGGCTCATAATGTGGACACTATAGGTAGGTAACCATTCTTACATCAACCAAAGTAATCTTTCATGATCTGTCAATATTTAGTAGGCACATTCTACATACCTGGTGGCTAAGATTCCGTTTTGCTTGTATCCGCTCTGTGAATTCACCTATACCACTCTGTCCTACTATTTTGGTAGGTGTACCAATTTCTATGTTGGCATCATCTCCTAAGGCAAACAATTTCTATATGTTTATCTAAAAGATTAACTAAGAAGGCTTGCCTATACAAATACAATACTCAAGTTGATACAATATAGTTCAGGACTGGAAAGGAAATTGATTGCACAGGAGTAAGTGCATATGCTGAAACATTTTTGGTTGATGGATTTAGCCACACAAGCTACTGAAATATTTTTTGTACTTACAGGACTGGTCACGACATTTCATTGCTTATATTACTCAATAACATAATTACATACTAGTTATATAATCTATGTCAAAGATAAAGTAGTATTGAACTAATTGCAGTAATAAAGTGTATGCAACATTTTTGTTGCACATTATTTAGCAGTATATGGACCTCATCATTCAAACCCATGCAGCTTGGTAATTATAGCCAAAGCATAAAGCACTAAATTCATTAGTGTTCTTTTCTCTTCCACAAAAACAGACTACAATCAACTGCTTACAGTTATTTTCAGTAATACAGCAGTGTCCCATGTAAACATGGGATATTCCCAAGATATTGACCAAATTCCATACCAAACGTATCATCACTAGTCCAATACTGTACTTCACATAAAATACTAATCTTATTATAAACTAATATTGTTTCAGCTTCAATGTCACTTTATACACCATACTGTTCTTACTATAACTGTTCATTGTTAATCATTTGCTAACACATACACCACCATCAGTAATGGATTCAGAACTGACTGAATCCTTACTTACAAAAAATGCACATATGCGTGCGGAACAGCAAACATGAATGTTAATCACATCAACCACTTAGCACAGGGCCATTTTATTTATACAAATTCTTACTGTAAATATGTGTCTATGTGTCTTAATCTACTAGTAAACACTCATTACAGTTATGATTTACTGAAGGTCTACTGATATTTCCTGGGGGGGGGAAAAGAATACAGTCGACTCCCTCTAATCCGGACACCTTGGGACCGGATCCCTGTCCGGATTAAAAAATTTCCGGACCATCCGGCGGTTTTTTACTTATGTAAATTACAACCTGTAATAGCGTATCTATATTTATAAATCACATTTTAAGACAATTTTCAAGTGTACGGAACACAATTTTAGGTTCATAAAATTGTCCCAAACGAATAAACTTAAACCTAAAACTAATGAAAAACTTGGCTTTGCAATATTAAAAGAAATCTGTTATTTTCTTCTGCTTCTTTACTTCAACTGTTTCCTTGAAGGCATAATCACGCCACTTCCTTAGAAACATAACATCCACAGCTGATGCGCCAGGCTGTTGTTCGACGTAGGTAGTTGCCAGTTCCAGTGCTGCCCTACCCTCTGCATGAGTCAAAATTCCCACGCCATTTCCCGCTTCACTATCACCTTCGTCGTCGTCTTCTTCTTTTTCTTCCTCTTGACGAAGGACTACATCGACGATTTCGTCATCATTCAGGATTTCATTAGCCAGTTCATCATCAGCTCGCGAAATCCATTCCACAACGTCATTCTCATTAATACTAGCAGAATCAGGCAGCCGTTGTAAATCCTTTAAAATTGAGTGGTTGTCATCAGGTTCAGTTGCATGAATATTTAACCCTATTGTATTTGGGTTGTCTTCTTGTCTCTTCTCAACGAGAGTTTCAACATCTGGCCACAATTTTCTCCAGGATTTGGTAAACGTAGATGATGGGATTTCATCATACGATTTAGCAGCGATATAAATGACGTCCTTAATGTTAATTGTCTTGAGCGTCTGGATGAGACCTGCATTGTCATTACCATCCATCTTATCCAAAATTTCTGAAAGAAGCTTCCTCCGGTATTTTCTCTTAAAGCATTCGATTACACCCTGGTCCATGGGCTGTGCGATACTTGTTACATTTGGAGGCATATATAAAAGCTTGATGTCACTGTAACTATCACATTCGAGACCTTCCTCTGGATGCGTAGGGGCATTATCAAGCACAAGAACTGCTTTTACTGGCAATTTCAAGGATGTCAAATGTTCTTTTACAGACGGAACAAATTGAGCCACGAACCACTCCTTAAACAAATAAGAATCCATCCAGGCAGACTTTTGTGACCTGTAATACACTGGAAGGGAAGACATGTTTAAGTTTTTGAATACTCTGGGTTTGGCCGACTTTCCAATCACAAATAGCGGCATCTTGTGTGTCCCAGTTGCGTTTGAGCATAGTGCAACAGTGATTCTTTCTTTATTTACTTTAAAGCCCGAAGCAGACTTTTCTTGAGGAGTGGCAAAGGTTTTATTAGGCAAAAGTTTATAGTTAAGCCCGGTCTCATCGATATTGTACACTTGTTCTGGGGTTAGTTTTTCACGCTCAATGATACGCTTCAATTTTTCAGAAAAATCATTAGCTGCCGGTTGGTCTGCTGAAAGCTTCTCCCCGCAAACTCCAAGGAAATGCACTCCATGCCGTTTTTTCCATCTCGTTACCCACCCATCGCTTGCCGAGAAGTTTCCTTTTTCCCCAA
Organism: Magicicada septendecula; assembly: GCA_034769895.1. Taxonomy (NCBI): domain Eukaryota; kingdom Metazoa; phylum Arthropoda; class Insecta; order Hemiptera; family Cicadidae; genus Magicicada; species Magicicada septendecula. The sequence goes on from CM068367.1 coordinate 1,246,833,709, forward strand.
GTTTTGAATGAAGAATGACGGCTTTTTCTTTCAAAATCGGCCCATTTATAGGAGTCCCTCTTCTACGTTCCTGCATGAACCACAACCATAATGCGTCATCAACAAGTTCATGGTGTGGTTTTTTCAAGGTAGATCGAGTAGAAAGGACGGATTCGACTTCAATTTGCATACAAAAATCCTTGATCGATTTTCTGTTTTTCCGCCAATCATAAACTGTGCTTTTCCCTACATTAAACTCCGTACAAATACTTTGCACTGATTCACCCTTATCTAAACGTTGTAAAATATTAAGTCTGTCTTGCATTTTAACCGTATTATGCTTCCGTTTTTCACTCATTTTTGAGAATTTTACTGTCAAATAATCAGAGTTACTGAAACTACAATTTCACCTAACAAATAAACTCACTTATAATAACATATGTAACTCACATTGAAAATTATTAAAACACACAACAATATCAGTAGTAATTAGTAAAAACAGCTACAGTACACTGTATGACGATCCGGAGCAAACGCAATCGTAAGCCGAACTGAGGATCTTTGTTTACATGTAGGCCGGAAATAAACAGACACGCTCAATCCTGTCGTTTTCGGCCGTGAGAAACCCGGCGCGCGCTGATGACTCATTTCCAAGAAGTAGTCCGGACCATCCGGCGTCCGAACCATCGGAGTCCGAACGAGAGGGAGTCGACTGTAGTAAGAATAAATGGATTATCAAAATCAAACTAACACACTCCTTTTGAAAATCAATTTTAATGGTGAAGGGTTTGCGAGGATCGGTCAAAAAAGCATAACACAAATTTTACACCATTTGTGTCGATATTTTGACAATATTTATTGCCATCATCAGGACCTGTGTACAGATAGATACAAGAGAAAATATCAAACACAACAGATCAATTGAGTGAATTTGTTGATGTAAAACAAACTGGTTCAACTCCTTCACACACACACGCACACAATTAATTGATACGTTGTATTTGATATTTTCTCTTGTATCCGTACACAAATTCTGATGATGACAATAAATACTGTTAAAACATCAACACAAATAATTTAAAATTTGTGTTATACTTTTTTGACCGATTCTCGCAAACCCTTCATTGTTAAAATTTATTGATTGACGGTCACTATGAAATTAAGGAGTCATTAGAAAATAAACTTAACAGCCAAGAAACCTTTACTAGCATTACATTAAACAAAATATTTATTTCTCTTGTCAGTCTCCAAGAGAAAATGAACTTTTTTTGACATAATATGAAAGTTTCTTTACATAATATGAATGGCATAATAAAATGAACTGTTGCTTGATGACATAATCAATCAAACAAGAAGTTACTTTCTGGGAAGTACAGTAAAACTTACTCAAAGCTGGAAAACTTACTTACTGAAAAAGTGGAAACTTATCCAAGGTGGGCAATTTTTCTGGTCTCAGCAATGTTAGAGGTTTTTATAATCATCTCTTGTATATTATATGCAGAATATGCTCAACAAGGAACAGTATGCTAAATTTCAGAAACGTGCCTGGATAATATGGAAATTCAGTTTCTAAAACTTTCCATTTCCCAAACCCCCCCCCACACATTGAGCTGTTTAATGAAAATGAAAATGAACTAGCCATATGCTGTGTAATACAACACCAAAAACATGTCAGTGAATCACTGCTACCTGATCTGTCAGCAGATATCTTCTAAGACAGCTTGCGATGCCAATTTCTAACTTACGACATCCATTATCTAAGCTAGTAGAGTACAATGGACATTTATACAGCTGTATTGTTGTTTTAATAATTATGCACCTTTTAGTTATACCATGAAAACATAAATGTGAAAAACTGGAGCAAGTAAGTTTTCCCGCACTCATAGTAAATTAGTTTGTAAATAGTAGGTTCCATGCCACAGATCAGTTTGACAAACACTGCGTTAAAGATCATAGCTAAATGTTAAGTACCACTCCCGCTTACTGATAAGGTAAAAGTTATTAAAAATAAAAATATGCTCTGTCCATGAATTTATGATTTGCTTTAAGTGTGGAACGATTCAAATTTATAATTTGTGCATGCAGTTACAATATTTCAATCTTGTATTTTATTAGGGCAATTACTTTGGTTTGTGCACTGTGTATTATTTTCAATTATCATAATACGAACTTATAACCTGAAGATTGGACTGTTAACCCAAAACATATTTTACAAAACAAAGTTGCTACAAGGATCTTGCAAACATCCTTTGTTAACACATAACAAAATTAACAAACTGTTCCAGTAAACTCAAAATGTAAGCTACATATAACAACCAGGAACATCTAGTCATAAACTAGGTAAGTACATACGTTTACATAGTAACATGTTATGATGGAAGTACATGTTAATAATAATAGTAAAACGAAGTGTGTACAATTTAAAGTACATTTTAACTAGAGACATGTCCAACCCAGAAAAAAAAACTTTTTTTTTGCCCTGGCAATCATTCTCTGTACGAGTTTTATGGTATTATTCTGTACAATGAGTTTTTTATGCTAGTGAACAAAAACACCCACATGCTAGTGCATGAGAAAACTTAAAAAAGGCGGAGTTAGGATATAGAAGTTGTTATAAAAAATATTAATCTGAAACAGTTTCAGTTGCTCCCAACTAATATTTTGAATTACTTAAAACAAGCACACAGGGTACTTATTACCTGGATTGGAATGTTTGCACATTATACAACCATCAGACATTAGTCAAGCTTTGCATTTTAAATTGTATATACACTTTGTTTCTGTGTTATTAACATATTCTTTTGCCATAAGAGATTACTAGATAAATGTGTGTACTTACCTTGTTTATAACTTTAGGTGACCCTAGTTATCTTATGTAGTTCACTTACAGCTACAAAAACACTTATTTTCCAGATTAATACAAATTTTCAATTGACACTGGTTTGTCATATGCAGCTAATAAATTGAATCTTGTACGCAGTGACGTTAAGTTTAACAACTCATGACACTTATTAATGCAGCTAATTCTAAAAAGGAATTATACACATTAATACAAATTAAATAAACCCCTCTTAAGGAGGCTCTGGGAGGAAAGAATTTTTTATGGACGAGGTCAAAACTATGGAGAATGCATGGCTGTGCAGTCAGCCAAGATTTATCTTATGGAATCAAAGCTCTCATGAATCTCTGGCGCACATGTATTGAATGCAGAGGGGATTTTATTGAAAAGTAATGATGCATTTTCATTGGATGTTTGTATTTTGTCAATAAATTTATTTAAGGTTACTTTTTGATCCTCCCTCATATGATATATTCATTAAACTTTAATGCTCCTTCTTGAAAGTAAACCTTCTTGGGTCAATGCTAGAAAAACAAGCTCTATTTTTGCCTGTTCACTGGATTGAGCTATTTTTAAATTGACGCTGCACAGTAACAACAGCTTACTTGGGTAAAACTGCAGTGTTGAAAATTTAAATTCTGGAAAGAAATTGTTGGAAGGAAGAACTCCCAAAGAATTTCCTGTTGAAATTTTGAAAGAAGACTATATTTTATAGTCATGGTTAACAGAACACCACAAGACATTAAGAACTTTATACTGATATTACTGTTGACCAAAAAATGCAGAATACATAATGTGAATCAAACTGCATAAAACAAAACATAATATGCAAATTACAATTGAAACAGGAAATATAAAAATTTCATCAAATGTCAAATATAAAAATTAATGTCAAGCGAATTATATTTACAACGAATACAAAATTGAGTATAAAATATGAAATTCCATTAACAAATCAGAAACTAGTACAGTATAAGCAAAATGAATGTAGTTCTATTCTCTTAATGCAATTGCTAAGTAGAAGTTTTTTACAAGAACATACCACAAATTAAAACACACACACACACACACACACACACACACACACACACACACACACACACACACACACACACACACACACACACACACACACACACACACACACACACACGTATTTGTAAGTAACTAAACATCAACAGAACAAGTATTAACCAACAAATAATGCTTTAATAATAATACATAATTACATTATACTAAATAATATTGCATATACTATTGAACACCAACTGGCATCACCCTCAATGAATATCAGGAAAAGTTTAATTTAAAACTCAGGACATTTTTAATAAAGTGAGATGTACGTTCAATTTGGGCGAAAATTAACAGAAATAGGTTTTAAAAGCGTAGTTTTTTTTTACTTTCAAACACAACTGTATTTTATGAACTTACATAATTACATTACACTAAATAATATTGCATATACTACTGAACACCAACTGGCATCACCCTCAATGAATATCAGGAAAAGTTTAATTTAAAACTCAGGACATTTTTAATAAAATGGGCTGTACATTCAATTTGGGCGAAAATTAACAGAAATAGGTTTTAAAAGCGTAGTTTTTTTTTACTTTCAAACACAACTGTATTTTATGAACTTGTAAAGGTTTAAATTGATTTTAATCTACCTGCCCAAACTATCACCTACCTTATCGATTGAAAACTTGCACCTACCTTACATCTCATCAATAGGGCCTTACATCCTTATTGTGTGCACTTACCTTACATCCCGTTGTGTGCATCATAGGGCCTAGTAATCGGATCGGAAATACTGCATACGTACCGTACTCAAAATACTTTTTTTTTTTTGAGGGCGGGTCGGATAGGCCGGAGGTCGAATAGTCGGGAGTCGGATAGCCAAGAGTCTACTGTATTTTCATGCTCTATCAGCTAGTGAAAAGTTTGTTCTTTCATAGCTTCCCAAATAATAATTTTTACCTTTTCTTTTTGCGCTTTTACACAGCGAATGGCCGCTCGGGCTGAATCAAGTATACTTATGCGCCGCCAAGCGGCAGTACTACATACTTGCCAGAGCATTACGTACTACGAGGCCATTCGCTGTGTACAAGCGCAAAAAAAATGTAAAAATTATTATTTGGGGAGCTATAAAAGAATAAACTTTTTTCACTAGCTGATAGACCATGAAAATACGAGTATTTAAAAAAAACAAACTTTGTCCTGTGATGTCAGGGTGATGACTGGACCCAATTTTGAGAAATTTCCCTTTTCAACTTGAAAAATTTATTGTGGCTTAATGACAATATATTTCGGGATAAAAATTAATATGGAAATTCGTCTATTGGAATACTATATTCAACAATTTTTTTATAAAGAAAAAATCATTATTTCATTCAATATTAATGGAAATCTGAAAATGCACTTTTTTGCAAGTTTCAATTTTTTTGTAGGTTATGTTGCCTTTAAAAAAATGCATGACTAACACAGATCGATAGGAAATTTTCCAGTGAACACCCTGGTATTTTTATTTTTCTGATTTGGTGAAGTTGTCATCAGAAAAACTGAGGAAAACTTTAGTCTCACGCTCCGCTGTTTGCCGGAAGGGAAAAGTCGGGGAAAATGGGGGGTGCGAAGTCTGGAACTTGGATAAACTTTTAGGTAAACACTAAACCTATCGTTTAAAAAAAATCAGCTCAAAAGATGCTGTTTCTGGAAATTTGCTATTTTTAAATTAGTCTTACTCAGCTAATTGTTATCTGCACTCATCTTTTTCACATTTATTGTAATCTGTAATCTTACCCACAATTTCGTATTATATAACAAGCAATAATGTCCTTATTATGTAGTGATACTGACACACCTTTTAATATTATTAAATCTTTGTATCTGACTGATTTAGAACACCAAAACACTTCATGTTATTTACACAAATAGGTAGGCCTACTATCCAATGAAATCAACATGTATTTTTAATTCGCAGTTGTTAAATTTCATTTGAAGTTCTGCTTATGGTGATTTATTTCTTCACCTAAAAAGAAAATGTATTGAATTCCTTTTACATTTTCTGACTAGGAATGGTGAATTTCCTTGTCTATCCTTATTCAACTGTTAGTTATTAATGGCAAACACGTTTTAGTAACTTCTCGTTTTGCCATGTGCAGTAGCAAAAAATTTCACTCATCAGCAATACTGAATGTCTCTTTCTGATCACATAAGTTAACGAGGTTTTCTTGTTCTCATTCTGGTTACTTAAACTATCTGAAAAATAAGTAATTTTTTAGCTGCAGAAACAGTGTTTTTGATATTTTCAGTTAGTTGACATTGAAAAGTGTAAACTACCACTGTATCATGCAGTGTGTGGTCACTAATCACACAAACGATTCAGCTTTTCACTTTATTTTTTTCGTCATAATAGTACCAACAAACAGATAAAAATAGTCAATCTGTGTATCCTCAAGGTAACTTTGAATTTCATCTTGTATGATGAAAGCAAACTTATTGGAAAAGTCAGAAAGTGCAATACATCTGTCCTTGGTGAGTCTAATCTTCCTTTTTTCAAAAATGCGGGACTGAATCTTTGACATATAGTGATGGGACATTATGCTTTTCAACCTTTTCTACAAGAGATTGCAAATTCTCTTCACTTCACTCTGTGACTGTAACCATTTTGGCTGTCAATGGTCAACCATTGTTTAAAAGTTAAATTGTTGGGCATGTTTTTAATTTCATCAGATGATTTTGGTTAGTAAATATAAATGATATTGTTAGACGGTTTCTTTGTTCTTCAATTATTAAATTAATTTTACTCCTATAGAATGTGTACAATACTACTGCTGTTCCATTTGTGGTAAATTCTCAGCTCCACTATTACTTAAGTCTACTCTCCCAATTTTTGCTGCCATCTCGTCTCACATGTCCCAAGATGAGTACAAATTCATAATTTTGCATGCTTGCCTACTAGTGATAATGGGCTTCAAATTATATAGCATATAAAAATCTGCTAATTTAAGCAACTATATGAAAAACTATGTGAGTCTTAACGTTGGTCAAGACCTAGATATTTATATAGGTCTTTAAAACATAAAATTGTTAAAAAACCAGGGATGCCCATACCATGGTGCAAGTCACACCACTGGAATTTTGGGGGAGGGTATTTTTCAAGGCGATTTTTGAAATGGGGTGGGATTGTGGGATTTCCATGGTACTCAATCTTTTACTTTTACATCCCCCCAGAATGTACCCCCTCCGCTACAGTAACAATGAATAGGGCCTACCCCTCACAGAGTGTTCAAACTTTCTCTTTATGAACTTTATAAAACTTTTTAGGCCTTACAGTTTAGATTCCCACCCAGTATCCCAATAATTTCAAATTCCCCTCAGGCAATGTTAGCCCTCCCCCATAATAACCGTAAATCACCCTCAAAATTCTTAACACCTCCGGAAGTTTAAAAATATGAGTAACTTTCGTGCCTCAATTTTCCTATGACTTCATACTTTTCCCTTTTCTCTTCAGAAATTCTTTCCCTTTTATGTAAAATTTTTATTTCTTTTTGAACATTTTACTCACCATTCAGTCACAGATTGTTGTGATATTTCGGCCAATAAACTGTGAGAACCAAATTTATAGTCAAAGAAAAATAGTATTCAGTACAATCATAGTAGGATATTAGTAAATATTTGGTAAATTTTGTTTTGCAAACTTTGGGTGGTAACATTGCACTGGTAATCTGGCAGGCTAGGAAACCTAACCTAAACAGTAAGCAATCAAATGTTATCGTCGACTGAGCTGTGACTGTGACTGCGTTTGTGCAAGTGAATAACTGTAGTGACTTGTGTTTTTTTTTTTGTAATGAAACAAAATGCTGAGAAAACTGGGAAGGTTTATAAATACAAGCGTTTAGAGTTGCTATGTAATACAGTCCATCGACAAGATATCTTGAACACTGTAAAAAGAAGCATGGGTACAAACTGAAGAATAATCTCGAGATAAGGTACAAAGTAGTAGAAGTCAAGACAGGTGATGACCAGGGGGGGAAAAAGCTGAATCTTCATCTTTCGGTAGTCAACACGGACATTCTGGTTTTTAATGTTCTACGTAAGTTATAGATACCTTACCATGGCAACTGCCACCATGAAAGTACAAACCCACAGTGTTCCTTGAAGTTGTGAATGTGAAATTGAAACCAGTGTTACCAACCAGAACTGTGGAATAAAGTATTCCATAGTCTGTTGAACAGCCTTAATTTTCTAAGGTTAATGCTTAAAAGTCTTTAAATATTGTCAGCAAGCCTACAGTTTTTTTTTTTTTAAGTATGACATATAGCTCTTTGTTTAAGTGCGAGACAAGACAAAGAAAGTGACATTTCTCCTAATAATGATGGGGAAGTCAAATATCAGCCTTCTTCAAGTGACAACCCTAATGAACATATAGGAATGCCTAACACTGAAGAGCCTTGTAGCAGCTCACATAAGGATATTCCTAGTAACATTGAACATTTTGATGAGCAGCTATCATGTTCTTTAAATATGGTTGTGATGAGAACATTTGCCAAATTCATGAACAGCCACCTTGTAGTTCCAGAACTGATCTCGTTATAGACATAAAAAATCTAGATAAGCCAATTGATAACCCTTCATGTGGAAATAGATGAAATTGAATTTGACAATGATTTTGAAAACTCATTAGATGAATTTACAGATACAGACCTCATTCAAGATCCAGGTAACTTAGTTAGAAAATCGCTCAGCCCCCAACAAATTAATTTAGCATTAGAATTAGAAAATCAAAATCTCCGTGAATTTAGCTATCCTATTTCAAGTGGCAGGATGTTTTTACCTAGCTGGCAAACCATTATTTTGCCTGATGGATCAAAAAGAGAGAGAAAATGATTTGTGTACTGTTACTCTTGTTTTTCTATGAGTTAATAAACCTTATTAATTAATATTAAAATTTTATTTTATTTATTTTTTCTTACCTTCGGGTTTCCTTCAGAGTCCTAGAGACGAAAACAGTTGCAGAAAGGTTATCTGGGTTTGAGTGCGAAATAATTATGCTAAACACAGTCTTTCCAATTCTAATAAATTCTTTCTCGTTTATTGAGTAAAACTCCTTCAATTTATGATATATAATTACCTTAATATCCACTTTAGCGATACACAGTTTCGTCACTGATGACGCGTTTCGGGACTAAGTCCCATCCTCAGATACATAATTAATAAATTAAAATATTAAAATCACGACCATGATACTGGTCAAGTCAAAATAAATAAAATAAATTATAAATCGCATGTAATAAGTTTTGCTAACCACGGCTGGAGCTCCTGCATGCGTTCACCCGCAACCGCGATTGTCACGCGACTGGTCAAAGATTAAGACAAACTGATTGCAGTGTCGAACAGGTAATTTGACGCAAAATTTACCTGGTCATTTAATAAACTGTTTTTGGTGTTACTATCTTTTAAAGCTTTATAAATTTCAAATTCCTCCAGACTATCCATCCGTCTACCCTTTTTACAAATATGCAACGCTGTTAAATTTTCTTCGAAGTTCGTATATTTATGTCCGCTTGATATTAAATGTTGTGCAAAGTTGGACTTATTATTACTTGGCTTAGGAATATGTTCTAGAAATCTTTTATAAAAACATCTGCCAGATTGACCGATATAGAACGCATCACAATCATCACATTTTATTTTATATACACCACATTGCTTTTTTAATGGTAATTTGTTTTTGTTTTTGAAATAATTTCCTAAATTATTATTTGTTTTAAATGATAAAATATAGTTATTATCTTTAAGAACGGGTCTTAAAATATTTGGCATAATACCTGTGAAATTAGCCGAAAGATATTTATAATTTTTGTTACTTGCTTTTATAGAGTTTGAATTTTTATTTTCTAAACGTTTCCTATGCCTATTTATTATTTTGTCAACTATTGTAGATTTATACCCGTTATTTATTGCTATTTGTTTGATAGTGCTAACCTCATTTAAGTAGTCCTCCTTTTCGAGGGGAACATTTAAAAGTCTGTTGACAAGACTATTAAACACTGCCACTTTTTGTGTAACGGGATGATATGAATCATAGTGTATTACTGTGTCAGTACTAGTGTGTTTTCTAAAGATTTTGTATTTTAAATTATTCCCGTTGTGTAATACAGTGAGGTCTAAAAAATTTTGACCTTTATATATATATATATATATATAAATAATATATTAATATATATTTATATATAAATATTTATAATAATAATAGTATGTTTTTCTTTTTTTAATCTAATAAAAAAAAAAGAAAAACATACTATTATATATATATATATATATATATATATATATATTTATTATATATGAATATGGCAATACAGTAACATTAACATTAATATTTTTAATTTAACTATAAATATATTGTATAAAAATTATAAATATTGAAAACCGGGATTACTCAAATGAGTGAATATTGTTGTAAAAGATCTGTTTACAAAGGTTTGATGCCATGATTTATAAATTAATGTATAAATATAATATTATATTTCAAAAAATTCACCAGTCATGAATTCTTATTTTTATTGTGAGGAAACATCGATTAAAAATTATACATTTTTGAGTGAATATTGCTTTAAAGGGATTGTTTGACATTTTGGAAAACTATGCTATTAATAAATAACTAAAAAGGAGGAGTTTTATTCTAGCTTGTAAATTAAATATTTAATTATATTACATGCATAACTTTAAATTGATTAAAAACTATCTAAATGATAGTTATTTATAGCGCAGTATTAAGTATTATTAATTATTAATTTTAGAGATAATAATTTTATTTATAGAGGACAAAATTCGTGCCAGCAGTTGCGGTTACACGATTCTCTAACTTTAATTATATTAGTTTCAGTTAAAAAATAAATTAATAGTAAGATTTTTAAATTTTGGTGAAATAATGTATAAATATGTGTTTACTTTTATGTCTGATAAACTTTTATCTAAAACTAGGATTAGATACCCTATTATTGAAAGTGTAAATAAAACAACTAGATTATTAATAGTTATGATCTTTAAATTCAAAGAATTTGGCGGTAATTTATCTAATCAGAGGAATCTGTTTTATAATCGATAACCCACGATAGATTTCACTTTATATAAGTTTGTATACCTCTGTCAAGAATGCTTTATCAGAATAATTTTCATTAATTTTATTAATAAAATGTCAGGTCAAGGTGCAGCTAATTTTAAAGAAAGAATGGATTACATTATTATAAAAATGAATTGTTTTCTATAATGAAAATCATGAAATTGGATTTGAAAGTAAATTTATTAAATATAGTTTTTTGAATTTAGGTTCTAAATTATGTACATATCGCCCGTCACTCCCATTATAAAGTGGGATAAGTCGTAACAAAGTAGCTGTACTGGAAAGTGTGGCTAGAGTGCAAATTAGAGCTTAAGGCATATTAATTACACTAATAAAAATTATTGATTTATCAATATAATTTGAATAATAATTTAAATTTAAAATTAATTTATTGAGATTATTTTAAGTAAAAATAATTATTTAGTTTTAGTATTATTTATAGAAAAAATATTTTTAATTGAACTGTGAAGATCAAACAATAAATATAAATAAGTAAAATTATAATTTGTACCTTTTGTATCAGGGTTAATTAATTGTATATAAAAATTTATTTTTCCCGAATTATAGTGATTTAAAATTATTTGTTAATTATTGTAATATTAATATTAATAAAATAATTTTAGTGATGAAACTTCTCTCGAACTATAATATTTCTGGTTTCTTAAGAATTAAATTTAATTTAAAATAAATATTATAACTTATATTTCAATATAAAGTTTTATATTTATTTAATTATATTAAGGATAAGCTAAATATAATTTCTATAATATTTTAGATTTTAATTAATTAAATAGGCTTGCAATTAGCTTTTTTATATGAGTAAGTTAAATTTTATTTTTTATTTTAATACATTTAATATATTTTAGGTATATATTAAGAAAATTAAATTAATTAAAATATTTTTATTAAAATGATTAAATTAGTAAATTATAATAAGTTGTATTTAAGAACTAGGCAAATATAATTTTCGCCTGTTTACCAAAAACATGTCCTTTAGAAAAATATTAAAGGTCTATTCTGCCCAATGATATTTTAATGGCCGCGGTAAGTTGACCGTGCAAAGGTAGCATAATAATTAGTCTTTTAATTAAAGGCTTGTATGAATGAATGGATGAAAAATTTTCTTTTTTAATTAAAATAGATTGAATTTAGAGTTTAAGTAAAAAATCTTAAATAAATAAGTGGGACGAGAAGACCCTATAGAATTTTAAATAAATTTGTTTTACTAGAATTTAGAATTAATAACTGAAAAAATTACTTTATTTTTTGTTGGGGTGACATTATAATAAATAAAACTTTAAATGAACTTTTCATAAATTAATGCTTAATTGATCCAATTTTTTGATTATAAGATTAAATTACCTTAGGGATAACAGCGTTATTAATTTGGAGAGTTCATATCGATAAATTAGATTGCGACCTCGATGTTGGATTAAGAAAAGAGTTTAGAGCAAAATCTAAATATTCTAGGTCTGTTCGACCTTTAATTTCTTACATGATCTGAGTTCAAATCGGCGTGAGCCAGGTTGGTTTCTATCTACTAATATATTTTTGATATTAGTACGAAAGGACCATATCAAATAATTTAATTTATTCTATTTTAGCAAGAAGTGCATTAAATTTAGAATTTAATTATGTAATAATATTACATGTAGAAAATGTTTATAATTACTGTTTTAATTACTGCTTTGTTTATTTTGATTGGTGTTGCGTTTTTAACTTTGATGGAGCGTAAGATTTTAAGATATATTCAAATTCGTAAGGGTCCAAATAAAGTAGGATTTATCGGTATTTTACAACCATTTTCAGATGCTATTAAATTATTCTTAAAAGAGAGAAATATACCAATGTTATCCAATTATTTAATTTATATGATTAGACCTGTGTTAGGCTTATTTAATTCTTTACTATTGTGAGTTATTTATCCATACCTAATCAATTGTGTTTCGTTCAATATGGGTATAATATTTTTTTTTTGTTGTACAAGAATAGGAGTTTATAGTTTAATGATTACAGGCTGATCATCAAATTCTAATTACGCTATATTAGGTTGTATTCGATCAATTGCTCAAACTATTTCATATGAAGTCAGTCTTGTATTAATTATTTTGTGCCCTATTGTAATGATTGAGAGTTTTAATTTAATTGAATTTTATTTTTTTCAACAATTTATATGATTAGTATTTTTGTTTTTTCCTCTGAGAATTTGTTGAATTTCATCATCAATAGCTGAAACTAATCGATCACCATTTGATTTTTCTGAAGGGGAATCAGAATTAGTTTCTGGATTTAATGTTGAATATAGAGGTATAGGATTTGCATTTATTTTTTTAGCTGAATATGCTAGAATTATTTTTATGAGTATAATATTTTGTTTAATATTTCTAGGTAGAAAAATTAATTCTTTGGTTTTTCCTATTCAATTAACATTAATTTCATTTTTATTTATTTGAGTTCGAGGTACTTTGCCTCGTTATCGTTATGATAAATTAATATATTTAGCATGAAAATCATATTTACCAGTAAGTTTAAATTTATTGATTTTTTTTTTCATGATTAAATCTATTATTTAGTTCATTAAAAATTGTATTAATATTAAGTTAATAGAACTCAATTTTCTTTTCTTTACTTTCAAAGTAAATGCTTTACTTATAAGCTAATTAACTATTTAATTAATTTATCTCAAAAAGATTTAATTATAGGATCTAAAACAAAATATATAAAATAAATTGTTGTTAAAAGTATCCCAATCTTGATATATGGGTACTCAACAGGACAAGCTCCAATCCAAGTCAATAAAATTAAAATAATGAATAAATATCAAAATAAAATCTGATTAATAGGGTAGTTTAATAGTCCTATAAATTTTGAATTGTTTATGAAGGGAACAAAAATTAAAATAAAAATTGATATAAATAATGCAATTACTCCTCCTAATTTATTAGGAATAGATCGTAGGATTGCATATGCAAATAAGAAGTATCATTCTGGTTGAATATGTTTTGGAGTAACTAATGGGTTTGCTGGAGTAAAATTATCAGGATCACTTAATTTATATGGTTCAAGTATCATATAACAAAGAAAAATAATTAAAATTAATAAAAATCCTAGTGCATCTTTAATAGAAAAATAAGGATGGAATGGAATTTTATCATTATTTGAATTAATTCCAAGTGGATTGTTTGATCCCAAAACATGCAAGAAAATAAGGTGTACAATTGTTAATGCTAAAACAACAAATGGTATAATAAAATGGAAAGAATAAAATCGAGTTAATGTTGCATTATCAACAGCAAATCCTCCTCAAATTCAATTTACTAAAATTGTTCCAAGATATGGAATTGCTGACAATAAATTCGTAATGACTGTTGCTCCTCAAAATGATATTTGTCCCCATGGAAGGACATAACCTATAAAAGCAGTAGCTATTAAAGTTAATAAAATGATCACTCCTACAGCTCAAGTTTCAAAATTTTTATATGAACCATAATATAGTCCTCGCCCAACATGTAAATAAACACAAATAAAAAATAATGAGGCTCCATTTGCGTGTGAAATTCGTAATATTCATCCATGATTAATATCACGACAAATATGTCTTAATCTATCAAATGCACTTGCTACATCTGCATTATAATGTATTGACAAAAATAATCCAGTTAAAATTTGAACAACTAAACATATTCCTAGCAGCGATCCATAATTTCATCAATATGATAAATTCGTAGCTGCTGGTAAATCAATTAATGAATTATTTATTATTTTAATTAATGGGTGTATACGTCGAGTGATATTTAACATTCATTAAAATTTTCTTCGTAAAGGAGATAGTTTAATTCTAATAATATTTACAACAACAATCAATGTAAATAAAAGATAAATAACTAACATAATAGTTATTATTCCTGACGGAAATATATATAATTTCTTAATTATAAATCTATCAAATAAATTATTCATTTCCAATAATTTATTAACTCTATCTATCTTAAATCTAATAGTATTTATAATTATGATCAAAATTCAAATAATTATGTTTAAAATTAATAATTTTATTGAAAAATAAAATTTTTCATTTGAAGCAATTCTTGATATATATATAAATAAAATTAATATTCCTCCAATAAAAACAAGAAATAAGATATAAGAAAAAAAATAAGAATTTATATAAAATATACAAATAATTCTAGTTAGTATTGTTTGTATTAATAAAATAGATCCCATTGATAATGGGTGCTTCATAAAAATAAAATTTATTGATAATAGAATTGTAATTGATATTATAATTTTCATACAGAAGATAATTTAATAAAAATGTAAGCTTTGGGTGCTTGAAATGATTCTTTACTCTCTTCTGAAGTTTTAAAATTATTAATTTATCTTAGATTTACAAGATCTAAATTTTTTTTAAACTATTAAAACGAATGAATTTGTCATTACCTTTATTGTATTTAATTATATTTATATCGGGCATTATTTCATTATGTTTAAATCGAAAACATATCATAATAAGTTTATTAAGATTAGAATTAATAATTTTAAGATTATTTTGTATATTTTCTGCATTTCTATCAATTGAATTAAATGATATATATATATTAATAGTTTTGCTAACATTTAGTGTTTGTGAAGGAGTTGTAGGACTATCAAGATTGATTAATATGATTCGATCACATGGTAATGATCAACTATTATCAATATCTTTAAAAACATGTTAAAATTAGTTTTATTTTCATTATTTTTAACCCCTTTATTATTTAATATATGGTTATTAAGAAATATATTAATTCTTTTAGTGTTATTTATCATCTTATTCTTTAGAAAAGATTTAATTATACTAAGATATAACATACATATAGATAATATTTCATATAGATTAATTATTCTTACAATTTGAATTACCTTCTTAATAATTAATTCTAGTCCCTTATATAAATATAATAATATAAATTTATTTTTGTTTATAGTGTTATTATTAATAACATTATTAATTTTATCATTTTGTTCATACAATATTATAATATTTTATATCTTTTTTGAAACTAGTTTGATCCCTACCATAATTATTATTATAGGATGGGGGTATCAACCTGAACGAGTGAATGCCAGATATTATTTATTGTTTTATACTTTATTCGCATCTCTCCCCATATTAGTTTCAATTATATATATATATAGAAATAATATAACTAATATTATAATGTTAATGAGATCAGATAATAGGTTTATTTACTTAGGGATAACATTAGCATTCATAATTAAGGTTCCATTATTTATATGTCATTTTTGATTACCAAAAGCTCATGTTGAAGCACCTGTTTCTGGTTCTATAATTTTGGCTGGAATTCTTTTAAAATTAGGAACTTATGGTTTAATTCGTGTTATATATATTATACCAGCAATATTTATCAATTATAGATTCATCTGAATTTGTATTTCATTAATAGGAGGAATTATGATTAGATTATCTTGTATAATGCAAATTGATATAAAATCTATAATTGCATACTCTTCTGTAGCTCACATAAGATTAGTTATTAGAGGAATTATAACAATAAATATATGAGGTATAATCGGAGCATATTTCATAATAATTGGACATGGTTTATGTTCATCTGCTTTATTTTGCTTAGCAAATATTTCTTATGAACGTTCGGGAAGACGTAGAATCCTAATTAATAAAGGAATATTAAGATTTATGCCTTCAATAACTCTCATATGATTTTTAATTTCTTCTAGAAATATTTCATGTCCTCCAACAATTAGTCTAGCAGGAGAAATTATAATTTTAAATAGATTAATGTCTTGAAATCCATTGTGCATAATTTTCCTATCTTTTTCTTCATTTTTATCAGCTTGTTATAGTTTATATCTATACTCTCATACCCAACATGGAATAATTTTCTCGGGTTGTTATTCTTTTAATTCTGGAAACGTACGTGAATTTTTCTTAATTATAATACATTGAATTCCATTAAATTTAATTATTTTGAAATTAACATTATTGATATAATTCAATTAGTTTAAAATAAAACATTAAATTGTGGATTTAAAAATATAAATCTATATTGGATCATTACTAAAAATAAACTTAATATATATATTTTTTTAATTTTATTAATTTTAAGATTAATAATATTAATTTTATCAATAAATATGATTATTTTTGATTATGCAATTATAATAGAATGACTGATTGTTACAATTAATTCATGTAATATTTATATAACATTAATTTTTGATTTTATATCAACCTTATTTCTTTCAACTGTTATATTTATTTCATCAATGGTTATATTATATAGAGGTATATATATGATAAATGATAAATATATTAATCGATTTATTTATATTATTATAATATTTGTAATGTCAATAGTATTATTAATTATTAGACCTAATATAGTAAGTATTCTTATTGGATGAGATGGATTAGGATTAGTATCATATTGTTTAGTTGTTTATTATCAAAATTTAAATTCTAGAAATGCTGGAATACTAACGGCATTAATAAATCGTATTGGAGATGTTATAATTCTTTTATTAATTGCATGAATAATAAATTTTGGATCTTGAAATTTTATATCTTTTATTAATAAGATAATAATGAATCCAATAATTATGCTAGTTGTTATTGCAGGATTTACAAAAAGAGCTCAAATTCCTTTTTCTTCATGACTTCCAGCAGCTATAGCTGCTCCAACTCCAGTATCGGCCCTTGTTCACTCATCAACATTAGTTACTGCAGGAGTATATTTAATTATTCGATTCAGAAATTTAATTATATCATTCAATTTAATTCAAGTATTTTTAATGTTATCATTACTAACAATAATTATATCAGGTTTAGCTGCAAATTTTGAATTTGACTTAAAAAAAATTATTGCATTATCAACTTTAAGACAATTAGGAATTATAATATCAATTTTAATATTTGGTTATCCAATATTATCTTTTTTTCATCTTATTATTCATGCTTTATTTAAGGCATCACTTTTTTTATGTGCTGGAGTATTGATTCATAGATTAATGAATAATCAAGATATTCGCATGATAGGCTGTATAAGTTATAATATACCAATAACTAGAACGTTCATAAATATTGCAAATTTATCATTATGTGGGATACCCTTTATGAGAGGATTTTATTCAAAAGATTTAATTATAGAAATAATATGCTCCAGAAATATTAACTTTTTAATTTTATTATTAATATATATTGGAATTGGAATAACATCTTTTTATTCTGCCCGATTAACATATTTTTCAATAAACATAAATTTTAATTATTATAATTTTAGTTCACAAAACGAGTCATTTAATAGTATATTAAAGAGAATCATGATTTTATCTATTTATTCAATTTTATCAGGATCTATATTTAGATGAATCATATTTAATAATCCTGTAAGAATTATTCTCCCCATAGAAGGGAAACTAATAGCAATGGCTTTATCTTTTTTAGGGCTATTAATTGGATATGAAATATCCATATTTTCATCCATAGTAAAAAAATTTACAAGAGAATTCATAAATTCTATATGATTTTTAAAACAACTATCAACTTTTCATACTCAATTTCTTTTTTTAAAAAATTCACTTATATTTCAAAAATCAATTGATTTGGGGTGAGGAGAAAAAATTGGGCCTCAAGGTATGATTGAATTGATAAAATTAATTATAATATTTAATATTAATATAAGAAAAAATAATTTCAAGATTCAAATAATAACATTTATTGCTTGATTTCTAATTATGATATATTTAAATAGCTTAAACATTAGAGCATAATATTGAAGATATTAAGGTAATAAATATTTTTAAATATTTATAAGGATTTTTCCTCTCTTTTCAATGAAAATGAAATGTTTTATAAACTTTATAAATAAGGAAAAAACGGAATTTAACCGCTTTAAAAGCTAGTTAGCAGCTGCTTTTATTCTTATTTCCTTTTAACTGGAAATTATATATTCAATAACTTTATTAACAATAAAGTGCCTTATTTTTGGCTTCAATTAATAAACAAAGGAATAAAGATTCTTTTTTTAGGTCGAAACTAAGTGTATTTATTACTTCATTGCTTTTAAGAATGGCTAGACTGAGCACCTATTGATTGCAATTCAATAATTATAATTAAATACATTCCCATTAAATTCAATTTAACATTCTATTTTTTCATTCATGATATAAGCCTAATATTAAAAATAACAAAAATAACAATATCACTAAATAAATTTCAATAATATTAATAGTTGATATTGCAATAACTATAGGTATAATAATCACTAATTCAACATCAAAAATAAGAAAGATGACTGCAATTATAAAAAAATGTCTTGAAAAAGGAATTCGAGATGACTCAAAAGGATCAAATCCACACTCAAATGGAGATGATTTTTCACGATCAATTATTGATTTAGTTGACACAAAATATAAAAGAGTTATTAAAGTAAATAAAATTAATAATATCATAATACAATAACTTACAACATTGAAAATTATTCTATTTAAAAATTAATCCTTTTAATTGGAAGTTAAATATACTTATATACTAATAGAATATTTATCTACCCCATCAATAAATTGATACATATAAAAATAGTCAAACAATATCAACAAAATGTCAATATCAAGCAGCTGCTTCAAAACCAAAATGATGAGCTCTAGAAAAATGAAATTTCAATTGACGTAATAAACAAATTATAATGAATGTTCTTCCAATAATGACATGAATTCCATGAAACCCTGTTGATACAAAAAACGTTGATCCATATACAGAATCTGAAATACAAAACGATGATTCAAAATATTCATATATTTGAAGAATAGTAAAATATATACCTAATATTAAAGTTAATAAAATACCATAAACAGATTCATTATATTTACTTTCTATTATGGAATGATGAGCTCACGTAATTGTTACTCCAGAACACAGTAAAATTATAGTATTTAATAGAGGAATTTGTATTGGATTAAAAGGCATAATTCCAGAAGGAGGTCAATTTATACCAATTTCTATGACAGGTCTTAATCTTCTATGAAAAAATCCCCAAAAGAAAGAAAGAAAAAATAAAATTTCTGATACAATAAATAAAATTATTCCTAATTTTAGACCTCTCACTACAACTATTGTATGAAATCCTATAAACGTCCCTTCACGCGAAATATCACGTCATCATTGAATTATAGTTAAAATTAAAATTAAAAATCCAAAAGATATTAAAATAAAATTTTGTATATGAAATATTATTACTATACCAGAAACAAAAGTTAGAGCTCCAATTGATCCCGTTAGAGGTCATGGTCTACAATTAACTAAATGATATGGATGATTATTCATTAAGAGACTTCTCTATAATACAGAGTTCTTAAAACTGTAAAAACATAAGATTGAATTATACAAACTGCTGATTCAAATAATATCAATAATATCTGAATTAAAATAATTAAATTTATATAAATTTCTAAATTAGTTGATCTATTTCCTAATAATGTTATTAGTAAATGACCGGCAATTATATTTGCTGTTAGACGAACAGCCAAGGATCCTGGTCGAATTAAATTTCTGACAGTTTCAATACATACCATGAAAGGTATTAAAATTATTGGAGTCCCTATTGGAACTAAATGACAAAATATATGATTTGTATTATTAATAAATCCAAATAAAATAAAAGTCAATCAAAGAGGAAGAGCTAAACTAAGAGAAAATACTAGATGTCTTGATCTAGTGAAAATATATGGAAACAATCCAAGAAAATTATTGAATAGAATAAAAATAAATAAAGAACAAAATAATAATGATCTACCAAAAGATCCTGAATTTATTAATAAATTTAATTCAAAACTTATTGTATTTAAAACTTTATTTATAAAAATTACATAACGACTGGGAATATATCATAACCCTATAGGCATGAATAATAATAAAATTAAAGAACTTAATCAATTTAATGAAAATAACCCTGTTGATGGATCAAAAGTTGAAAATAGATTTGTTATCATAATCAATTATATAAATTATTAAAATTATTAATCAAATTTATCTTTGGAATTTTCATAAAATAAAAATAAATAAAAGTTATA
This sequence comes from Magicicada septendecula, assembly GCA_034769895.1. Lineage (NCBI taxonomy): Eukaryota > Metazoa > Arthropoda > Insecta > Hemiptera > Cicadidae > Magicicada > Magicicada septendecula. The sequence continues at coordinate 1,246,854,741 of CM068367.1, forward strand.
ATTAAAATAACAATTAATAAAAAAAAGAAAAACATAAAACATCAATTTATTGGAGATATTTGTGGGATAGAAAAATACCATTCTTAGTTTCTTGAATCTGACAGATTGATGTTTTTATAATAAACTAACTTTTCATCATTAAAAGTAGTCGTTAGTTACTATAAATTGGTTTAAGAGACCATCACTTACTTTCAGTCACTTAATGAATAACTTATTAACCAATTAATAAAACAATTTATATCAACTCTTTCAATAACAATAGGTATAAATCTATGATTTGCTCCACAAATTTCAGAACATTGACCAAATGATATACCAGGTCGATTGATAAATATTCTCGCTTGGTTTAATCGACCAGGCACGGCATCCACTTTAATTCTCATAGATGGTATAGCTCATGAATGAATAACATCAAATGATGAAATCAATAATCGAATTTGAGTACTAAAAGGTAAAATCGTTCGATTATCTACTTCTAATAAACGGAATTCTCTAATTAATATATCATTTTGAGATTTTATATAAGAATCAAATTCAATATTTAAAAAATCTGAATATTCATATGATCAATATCATTGATGGCCAATAATTTTTAAAGTTATTAAAGGTTTATTAATTTCATCCAATAAATATAATAATCGTAAAGATGGAAATGCAATAAAAATTAATGTTAAGGCAGGCAAAAGTGTTCAAAAAAACTCAATTAATTGTCCTTCTAATAAAAGTCGATTAATAATATTATTAAATATAATAACTGTTATTATATAAGTAACAATTGAAGTGATAATAATTAAAATAGTTAAAGTATGATCATGAAAAAATATTAACTGTTCTATTAATGGTGATATAGCGTCCTGCATATTAATATAAGATCAATTAGAAATTTCTAACAAAAGTTATTTATATATGAATCTTAAATTCATCGCACTTCATCTGCCATATTAGAATTGAACTAATAATGGAATCTCACTATATGAGTGCTCAGACGGAGGAAGTTTGTGTAACCATTCAATAGAAGAATTTATATTAATTGAATATAAAATCAATCGATGTGAAATAAATCTTTCTCAAATAATAAACAATAAAAATAAAATTCCAATAAATGAAATTCTTCTTCCAATAGAAGATACAATGTTTCATGATATAAATGCATCAGGATAATCTGAATACCGACGTGGTATACCTCTCAATCCTAAAAAATGTTGAGGAAAAAAGGTTAAATTTACCCCTATAAACATAATCAAAAAATGAATTTTTAATCAATTAGAATTTAAAGATAATCCAGTAAATAAAGGATATCAATGAATAAATCTTCCTAAAATTGCAAATACTGCACCTATTGATAACACATAATGAAAATGAGCTACAACATAATATGTATCATGTAATACAATATCAATTGATGAATTAGCCAAAATCACCCCAGTCAATCCACCAATAGTAAAAAGAAAAACAAAACCTACTGCTCATAAAATTGAAGGTCTTATCTTGATTTTAACTCCTCTCAAAGTTGCTAATCATCTAAAAACTTTAATTCCAGTTGGAACAGCAATAATTATTGTAGCAGAAGTAAAATAAGCCCGTGTATCAACATCCATACCAACTGTAAATATATGATGTGCTCAAACAACAAATCCTAAAATACCAATTGATATTATAGCATAAATTATTCCTAGTGATCCAAAAGATTCGATTTTTCCACTCTCTTGAGTGATAATGTGAGAAATTAGTCCAAATCCAGGCAAAATTAAAATATATACTTCAGGATGTCCAAAAAATCAAAATAAATGTTGATATAAAATTGGATCTCCTCCACCTGAAGGATCAAAAAAAGAAGTATTTAAATTTCGATCAGTTAATAATATTGTAATTGCACCAGCTAAAACTGGTAATGAAAGCAATAATAAAAAAGCAGTAATTAATACTGCTCACACAAATAAAGGTAACCGATCTATGTATATTCCCATTGATCGTATATTAAAAATTGTTCTAATAAAATTAACTGCACCTAAGATTGAGCTAGCTCCAGCCAAATGTAAAGAAAAAATAGTTAAATCAACACAAGATCCTGAGTGTGCGACGCCTCTTGACAACGGAGGATAAACTGTTCAACCAGTACCTGCACCTCTATCAACCATTCTACCAATTAATAATAATGTCAATGAAGGTGGTAATAATCAAAAACTTATATTATTTATTCGAGGGAAAGCCATATCAGGAGCACCAATTATTAAAGGAACCAATCAATTCCCAAATCCTCCAATCATAACTGGCATCACTATAAAAAAAATTATAACGAAAGCATGAGCAGTAACAATCACATTATAAATTTGATCATCTCCAATAAAAGATCCAGGAATGCCTAATTCAACACGAATAAGAACTCTTAAAGTTGTACCTACTATTCCCGATCAAATCCCAAAAATGAAATATAATGTTCCAATGTCCTTATGATTAGTTGAGAAAAATCACTTATTCATAACTAATCATTGATTTATTCCCAATTGAGATGACTGAATTAGGTAATAAACTGTAAATTTATTTATGGATATGTTTTCCTCTCAATAATCTAATCTAATCTAATATTTTCTTCCCTATTCTTCTATTTTTTTCTTCAATATAGTCTTATATTTAATAATAATATTAAATTGCAAATTTAAAGGTGATTAAAATAAATCTAAGGCTTACAATAAATTATATTTTTAACTTTGAAGGATAATAGTTTTATTAACTTAAAACCTTACTAATTCATAACATTAAATAAGGTTACAACTATAAATCCAATCAATAAAGAATTTACTATAAATAATGTACTATTTAACCTAAAAGTTGACAACTTTAAAGATATATTGGTTATCATTAATCCTGTCATTACAACTCGCAAATAATAAAATAACACTAATAAAGCAGTTATTACTAAAATTAAACATAAAAAATACATTTTATTAACCAAAAGACAATAAATTATCATAAATTTTGGGAAAAATCCTAAAAATGGTGGTAATCCACCTATTGACATAAAAATAATTATTAACATTAATGATTTAACCCTATTGTTAAACAAAATAAAAATTTGATTTAAATAATTCATATTATTTATTCAAAACAGATAACAAGTCAAAAATAAAGAGAGGGAATAAATTAAAAAATATACCAGTCATATATAATTTATCAATATAACCCCTCTAAAAATTCAACTTAAATTGTAGATTGATGAATATGCTAAAATTTTTCGAATTGATGAATAACACAGTCCCCCTAATGAACCTCAAATACATGATAAAACAATAAATAAAATCAATCTTATATCTAAATAACTCAATAAAATAATGGGAATAATCCTTTGAACAGTTATAATTAAAAAAGACACTAGTCAAGATAATCCATCAATTACTGAAACATATCAATAATGGAATGGAGGAGATCCAATTTTAATTATTAAACTAATTATAATAAAATATTTTACTTGAAATAATATTCCTAAAATAACAACAAACAGGAATAATAGTCTTGAACCCATTCTCTGAATAATAAAATATTTAATTATTGACTCAGATGAGTAAACTCTTATTTTATTTATCATAAAAGGCAAAAATGATACTATATTTATTTCGACTCCTATTCAACAACCCAGTCAATTGTTTGAACAAATCACCAATATAATACCAAAAAATAAGAATGCCACAAATATTATATAAGAAGAATTTTTTTTAATTAAAAAGAGGATAATTTTCCATAAATGAGGTATGAACCCATTAGCTTAATTTTAGCTTATCTTTTATATGTTGTAGTTTATGAAGAACATTAATTTTTGATATTAAAAGACAGTTTAATTCTGTTAACATAATAAGAGTATAATATTACATAATTTATTCTATCAAAATAACCCTTTTTCATTCAGGCATCTTATTTTTTTTCTTGTTTTTCTTTTTTTTTTATTTTTATATATGACTTATAATATCTGGTGTATGGTTTATTATACAATAGACTTACAGCCAATACTAGATTCGCAACTTTATATATTCTTTCCTTCATTTCTCCCTATCTCTATTTATTGATTAAAATAAAATTACGGAACTGAATAACTAGTAACAGTTGAAGAGTTAGCTAAAATACAATAATTACATCAATTTTTGTACACCCACATTTTGCAAATCCGATTAATAAAATATATGCTTACAGTATATTTATAGTTAAATTAAAAATATTAATGTTAATATTACTGTATTACCATATTTATATATTCATATATAATAAATATATATACATATGTATATATATATATATAATAGTATGTTTTTCTTTTTTTTTTTATTTAGAATTAAAAAAAAGAAAAACATACTATTATTATTATAAATATTTATATATAAATATATATTAATATATTATTTATATATATATATATGTATATATATATATATATATATATATATATATATATATTGTTATTATTATTATTATATATTATTACATATATATATATATATATTGTTATTATTATTATTATATATTATTACATATATATATATATATATCAATTTTTTAGACCTCACTGTATTACACAACGGGAATAATTTAAAATACAAAATCTTTAGAAAACACACTAGTACTGACACAGTAATACACTATGATTCATATCATCCCGTTACACAAAAAGTGGCAGTGTTTAATAGTCTTGTCAACAGACCTTTAAATGTTCCCCTCGAAAAGGAGGACTACTTAAATGAGGTTAGCACTATCAAACAAATAGCAATAAATAACGGGTATAAATCTACAATAGTTGACAAAATAATAAATAGGCATAGGAAACGTTTAGAAAATAAAAATTCAAACTCTATAAAAGCAAGTAACAAAAATTATAAATATCTTTCGGCTAATTTCACAGGTATTATGCCAAATATTTTAAGACCCGTTCTTAAAGATAATAACTATATTTTATCATTTAAAACAAATAATAATTTAGGAAATTATTTCAAAAACAAAAACAAATTACCATTAAAAAAGCAATGTGGTGTATATAAAATAAAATGTGATGATTGTGATGCGTTCTATATCGGTCAATCTGGCAGATGTTTTTATAAAAGATTTCTAGAACATATTCCTAAGCCAAGTAATAATAAGTCCAACTTTGCACAACATTTAATATCAAGCGGACATAAATATACGAACTTCGAAGAAAATTTAACAGCGTTGCATATTTGTAAAAAGGGTAGACGGATGGATAGTCTGAAGGAATTTGAAATTTATAAAGCTTTAAAAGATAGTAACACCAAAAACAGTTTATTAAATGACCAGGTAAATTTTGCGTCAAATTACCTGTTCGACACTGCAATCAGTTTGTCTTAATCTTTGACCAGTCGCGTGACAATCGCGGTTGCGGGTGAACGCATGCAGGAGCTCCAGCCGTGGTTAGCAAAACTTATTACATGCGATTTATAATTTATTTTATTTATTTTGACTTGACCAGTATCATGGTCGTGATTTTAATATTTTAATTTATTAATTATGTATCTGAGGATGGGACTTAGTCCCGAAACGCGTCATCAGTGACGAAACTGTGTATCGCTAAAGTGGATATTAAGGTAATTATATATCATATAATAAGTGATACGGTACGCAAACAAATAAATAATCCTTCAATTTACTTTGTGAACTAATAACATAACAGATTATTGTCTTTTCTGGCTCTACCTTTTCTTACTATTACAACTTCCGCCTATATATTACATACAAAAATCATATAGTTTCATATTATTCATATTACTTGCTTATTCTCCAATAATAATTACCAAAACAAGTATACATAAAAAAAAAAAACAACTTGCATTACCTATTTTTTAATTACATTTCTACTAAATGAATCAGTACTCTTTTTATATGTTTCCCCTCCCTCTTCCTTTTATAAGCCCCTTTCCCTTAGAGATCTCTATTTTACATTTTAAATTTACAATTTATTTATGTTGAACTATACTTTGGAAAAAAGGTAAAATGATTTTAGTTGAAAGTCAGTTGATACTTAACGACTGATGAACTCCGCTGTGTTGCACCATTACTGTGAATACACTTGTTTTTTGGTTAACACACCATAAATTGGTTTTGACACTATTTAACTGCGATACTGTTGCGATTGATTCATATTATATGCGTCATTGTTATTTTAATCCACTTTAGAATAACATTTCTTTTTTATTTTGTCGGCCGACTTTTTTGCTCGAGCACTTACGGGTTGACCGCGTGGTCAGAGTTACGAGTTGACTAACGCTTAAGCTAGCGTTAGGGCAATGATTACCAAGGGTGAGTCTGGTCACGTGATTGCCAGTCTGCGCTCCAATTGGTTCTTTTAAAATGTTCTAGAATCTGGACAGCGAGTTTTGCAACATTTTGCCGCCTGGTGAAATCTATGCCTTGGCTTCATTTTTTCCGTGATTCATGACTGCCACAAACTGTATGTCGTTACGTAATATGTCCGGCCTGTCTGAGTCCAGAGACAAAACACAGACGTGTTGTTTTGTAATAACACTGCATGCGTGGTTGGTTAAATCGAGGTTCCACAAAGGTGAACACTGACTGCTTTGAAATTAAAACTGATTTAAATTATTATCTTTTTAGCACACAATTCTGTACCGTTACAGTACAGCCATAACACAAATAATGCTGTCTTTTGCTTATATTGTTCACTTTTTGAATTACCCCAGAATCATACAATGAGATCACCATCAGGATTTCATTTATGGGCCCATGCTGCTAGAGACATAGTACAGCATGAAACCTCCAAATGGCACATGGCTTGCCCAAGAGAGAATCGACATAGACGTAGTCAGTCAGAAAAACAAAATTGTTACCCAAAATTGGGAGGTATTATCTGTCATCATAAACTGCTGCAGATATTTGAGCGAGGAAATGCTAGCCTTTAGGAAAAATGATGCAATGACTGGAAAATTGTTTCACCTTTTTGAACTATTAAGTACATACAGCCCTGGAATTTACTTAGAAAAAGTAAACAAAAGCAAAAGAAAACAAAAAGAAGTTAAGTTCAAATTTCGTGAGCTAAAGATATGTTCATCTGTTAATCAACGTAATGGCAGATCTTGTCGTTTCCAAAATAATAACTGCCGATAAAGAGTCAAAATATTTCTGTCATAGTTGACTCAACACAAGATGTCAGCACAAAAGAAGCTGCAGCAGTTTCGGCAAGATACGTTCAACATGCAGGTGGAAGTAAAAACATTGCTTTCTCTATAGCTAAACCTAACGAGCGCTTGATTAAAGTTGTCACGTGTGGAGATACATCAGGGAAAACCTGAAAGATCACCTGGTATCTTCACTAAGGTCTGTGAAACTTGATCCTCAACACATTGTTGGGCAAAGTACGGATGGTGCAGGTAATATGCTGGGGTTTGAAGACATTATTGCAAAAAGAGTGTCCAAAGGCTTTCTATGTTTGGTGGCATTTGCACCGATTTTCTCTTGTGACAGATAAATCAAGACATATTGCCCTGAAATGAGAAATCTGTTTTCTCTTTTAGAAGAGTCATACGTTTTCATGAGTGGATATTGTCGAGCACATAAATGTTCTGCAGGAAAGTAAAGTTCCCAAAAATCAAAGAAAAAGGTTAAAAAGAGTTGACAGCACCCAATGGTCAAGTAAGCATGATAAAAGAAACACTGATTTTTTTTTAAGACAAAACTGCTCAGGATAAAACTTGTATTGCTGCAGCAGGCCTTCTAAGAAAACCGACTGTAGCACTATTGCAGCAATGACAATTGCTTACAAGATTTTTAAACACTTATACATCATCACTACTTGCCTTCAAGGAAAATCAGTAGATTACGGTATGGTTCAAAGTCTCATCAGTGATACTAAGAAGGTGTTTGAAAAATTTACAAGTGACCAGATATGGCAAGGAGTAAAAACAAAAATCCAGGAATTTGCAGAAAGTAACAATATAGAGATCGATATGGTCGCCTGCAATAGGACAAGAAAGAGAAAAAATATACATGGATGAGCTCTCTGTAGATGAGTCTCCAACAGACCACTTTGAGTATTTGAAAGTAACTGTCTACTTTTGCATATTAGATTCTCTGGCAACACAGCTCCACGACCACTTTTCAGAGGAATCCTTGACAACGATTAAAGCTATAAGACATTTCACTCATTTCGGACTTTCAGATATACCAAACAAACGCAAGGAAGTAAAACCAGAAGCATGAGCGGCCTGAAATTAATAACAAAAATCCACTGCGGTCTGCCATGGGAGATTAATGGCTGGCTATCAAATCTCATGGTTCTATCATGTGAGAGGGACATCTTAGAAGATATAAAGTACAATGAGATAATTGATTCATTTGCTAAAACAACCAAAAATAGATAATCTCTGTTGTTGAATAACTGACTACAGAACCAGTATAAACTAAATCATTGTTCATACACATCTCACTGTATATATGCAAGCAATAAATTGTGTTTCAAAATTTAGTAGATTTTTTTATTTTATTATTAAACTTTCCTTACCATTAATAATCATCTTTTTCCTTTCAGAATCCCTTGGTGGGAACAGAAGTCACATGAATTTAAACCAGATGCATAGCCATGAATTACCCCCTTACAAGCATCATAAATCAAACAAATCAGTGAAGAAAAAGAATGCAATTACAAAATCAAGTTAGATTATCTTGATGAGGCCTAATGTACTACTAATTATATTATGCCAGGTTTGACCAGGCTTTTATATTTCTCATAATTTAGTTATTTATTATGCATACTAGAAAACCTTTTGGTATTGAAAAGAATAACATTAGTTTTTTGATTCCAATAGTTGCTTAAATGGCTTTAGTTTTTCAAACATTTTTGAATAACGCCCCAAATCCACTGTTAACTAGGGGTTATTCCAAACACCCGTATTATGACCCCCACCACCCACAAAATCAAATGGGGGGATTTTGGAATACTTGGGGGGGGGGATTGCACCACGGCCTTTGGGGGGGGGGTCCTCTGGTCAAACTATCTAGTTTTCCCCCTTGTAAGAGAAGTCTTTCAAAAATGTAATTTTTAAATATATTTATCTCCAAGAACGAGGCTAAATTTCAGTCCTACGGATTAACTTCACAAAAAAAAATTGCAAAAATTAAACAAAGCCATCTCTGGATAGTCAACGATTAGAGAATTTCATAAATAAAATATAAAATTGTTTAAAAATGGTCAACCAATATTAAACAATATTAACCAGTCAACCAACCTTTACCAGGGCATATGTATTGTTCCAGTACATTGTTTCCTTTAGCAACAAAATTATTTTAAAAGTGACACTGATTGTGTTCAATTCTCTTAAATTACTCGTTCTGCTGGTTTGCTAATTAAAGTAAATACACACCATGCACACAGTCAACTCTTTACTGAATCTGCCTTTGATGCAAATCTATATATAACTACAGACACCCATGCAAAACAACATTAACGTATGTGCATGCACATGCACACACAATATAACAAAAAAATTATGGTAATTACAATCTTACATGTTCAGACAAGCATGTTGGATATAAAATGAAATAATATATTAGCAATTCTAATAATAATTACTACTCACAGGAAGATGAATTAACCAACACTACACTCCACACAATTATTTACTCATATGCATACACATAGAACACAACACAATAATAATATATGCATGTGAGTAGTTGTTCACCAAACAAATCAACTCTCACGTACAGAGACTTTCCCAACAAAAAATTATGATATAAAAAAGTACGCTAGTTAATATTTCAAAATTTCTCATAAAAAGATTGGGCGTATGGAAATGTTCCAGCTACTAAAAAATTATGACAAAAAATTTGAATGATTATAAATGGAACCTACATTAAAAAATGCAGTGGGTGAACAAAAGATGTATATGATAACAGAAAACAACACTAAATGGAAGCAGTTAAATCATTCATTTATTTACAATCAGGTCTATGTGTTTCACTATAAACGGTATTGGACAATATTAGAGGAGATTCTGGAGTAAATAATATGGGAAATAATTTCTTGGATGGAAAAGTAAAGACAATATCACACTATACAAATATAATGTTTCTGCAACTGCACAGTACTTTCCTAAAAACTGTAGTGTTACAACGTTACGGACACAGATAAATATTTTGCTTGGAGACAAGAGGGTAATGATAAGGCTACAGCATGAGCATTTATGATTTAAGTAATGGTTAGATAAACAAAGAATAAAAATATAAAACTTGCTTATATTACCCAACATAAATGTTAAATTATACATAATGTTTAATATTTAAATAAATACTAAACTCTGCATACTACAATTTAACTTATCACTGTTTCTAATCAATCTTCACCATTTAGTGGGAAGTATAAGGGAAGCATTCCCAAAGTAATTCAAATGCACGTTTCACTGCTATAGTTTCATCTTTCTTAAAGTTTAAATAAAACAGACTTTACATGTATGACTAAACATAATAATTGAGAAAATGTTTTATTTCTTAGTAACATTTTATCACTGAAAAACTGTAGCCAATAATCGGAGTTTAATTAAAAACTTTCAATTTACCTATACAATGTATGGTTTGCTCAATATCATACCGGTACATAGTGAGTTCTGTAAAATCATGGTGGACTTGGAATGGGCAGATGGGCATCTATACACACTAGCATTGGGGTGAATTATAACGGCTGTATACTATCTTTTATAACTTCTGTATACTATCAACATTATAACCTCGGGAGCCCGGTTAATTGACGTCGGTCAATTAAACAGGCTGCCATAATATTCACAAAATATATATATTTAATTAAAATACAACGTAACAAAACACTTGATTGGAACCTGTGAATTAAGGAATATTAGATTCGTGTTGCCAAATTTATTTACGCATATTTACGTTCATGACATCTCTTTATTTACATACCTGGTAATTAGCATAAAAAATATGTGTTACTGTCTTATTATTAAAAATCAATCAGGCTTGTGATTTGTATTGTTAAAACATACATACATATATATATATATATATATATATATATATATATATATATACTTAAAACCTACTTTTCGTTTACTCTATTTCGTTCAACTGATTAGTTAACTATATTAAAAAAATAATAACTGCATAATGTATTCATTAATCAACTTGGTTAATTATTTATAAAACTTTGGTAATTCATACCCTTGGATCCGAGATATATCCTTTCTTTATATTACAGTTAAACAATTTACTTTTGCTGCCATATGAAGAATGGACTTATTAATATTAGTGTTATAGTCATTAAAGCTAAATACATCATACTGTTTATTACAAAGTTACAATGGTAATTTAATTCGGCCAGTCTTTTGTGTAATATTAATTTTATTTTGGTGTCAATTGTCTTTCATATTTTTATTAAGTAATTTCTGAACTACAGAAGTTTGACTTCTGTATCACCTGTATGTAGCATCCTCGGCGAATCGGGGTTGTCTGTAGTAAACGGTGGCTCAGCGGCTTCTGGTCTATCCTGGAGACTGAAGAAGGTGTAATAATGGAAGGTGTGGTTTTCTCTTTTTCCAAGGTTTATGAGATTCTGGTGCTGGCGGTGGTGAGAAACTTTCACTTGAACTCACTTACTTCGGTTTTCCGCACTTTTTACTTATAGTTAAACTGTTACATATACTGTGATCTCTATCACGTTGATGTGATATTAAATCAACTGCAGAGATGTCATAAACACACACTTAAAACGTATCAAAGATGTTAAACATATTGAAATTACTGATAATATTTGCTATCAGCTTTACTAAGCATTAGCTTAAAGAAACTAAGAGAGTGAATGACATATTCTTTCATTCTCTATAATTTTGTCGTTACTGACTACATTTTCAACTGTGTTGTTCTCGCTGCAGAGTCTGATTTACAACTAATTTTTGGGGCACGCATCGCTGGCTTAGCGAAGTGCTTGTCCGCGGTGTTGTTATTTACCGGCGCGATAAATAGTTCTTAATTTATTAATTATTATTTTTACTTATTTTAAATTGCTGGTTTATTACGTCTCTCTATAATTTATTACTCGCTGATGAAACAGGAGGTGGTTTACATATTTATTTGTTTAACATTATTTAGTTTTCTATTTATTTCATAGGGATAGAAATTATGGAAATTATGTAGTTTCATTTAGGATTATATTATTTTTACCTTTTTTTTTTTATTTTGTGCTATTTAACCCTATTAAATCGTCACATTCTCCTCCACTTAAAGAAGACACTGGGTTGGTGACCGATGTGTATTCAACGGGGAAATAGCTAAAAATTACAATGGGAATTTTGTACGAGCTTCCGTGTGAAACCCCCTTTCTCTCTTTTCGTGATTCACTCGTGTGATAATCGAATCATTATCAATTCAATTATTATTTTTTTCTTCATCTAAAAGATACGATACTATACTATCTTTAAAATTTATCTTAATTCTACTACTTAATACTACTACCGGTTTTTTCGTTTAGCTTTTTCTAACTCGTTTAGTGGAGTTATTCTACACAGAGTATGTTTTTCATACTTACTGCGATTCCTTTCCTTTTTTAATTGTTCGTCGACAATTTTATTTTAGTACTGTATTTTTCTGTGGTAACGTTACCTTTATTTGTCAGTTGACTTTACATATCGCTTTTATTTATTTTTGGTGAATAGGATCTAAGGTTGATCATGCCTCATTCTTATTCATACCTTACGATTGTGTAATTAAGTATGGTATACAGTGACTTAATTACAATATAGGAAATATACTTCGTAGTACATTTATTGGTTTTTACTTCATTTCTTTCTTTGCTCACTAGCAGAACAATTTCCATTCTAATATTTTATCTGGGAAACATGACTTCTTCGTACATAATTATCCGTAGTGGGGTCATACAATGCTATGGTTAACAGGCGTTAAATATTTGTGAATCCTGTAAGGGCCACACCATCGGTAAGATAGCTTGGAGGTGGTCTTATCAACTGCACTACTCGTCGGATGAGTTTGGTACATCACTAGGTCTCCGACTTGATACTTAATTTCTTTACTATCACGCTCGTGATATTTTCGCGATTTTCTTAAGTTTACTCTCAGATTTGCGCGAGCTTCGTTCCATATTTTTTTTATATTTTTAACACTGATTTCGCTGGGTAGCAATTCATGTATTTTCCACTTTGTGGATAATGGGTGATTTGGTTTATATTTGTACAACAAATCAAAGGGTGTAGATTTATGTCCTTCGTGATATGCTGAGTTGAAAGCAAATTGGATCCAGGATAGGTTCTGGTCCCATGATGTCTGGTCGTTTGCATGATAGGCTATTAAAGTGGATTTTAAGTTTCGCAAATACCTTTCAGCGATATTACCTTGTGGACGGTACTCTGTAACAGTTATATGGTCTATGCCTAGTCTGAAACACATGTCCCTGAATTCTTTGGACTTAAACTGGGGTCCGTTATCTGACACTAAGTGTACTGGTGTACCAAAGTCTTTAATAATCTCTCTTGTAAAATTTTCACTGTGGTTGATGCTAATGCTCGTCGCATGGGATACATCCAGACGAATTTGGTAAATGAATCTACGCAAATGAGTAACATGGTGTTACCGGATTTTGAACGTGGATAAGGGCCAGAAAAGTCTATGTACATTTTTGAAAAGGGTGTCGTGGGAGTCTCGGAGATTAATTTACCAATGTGGCTGTTTCTCGCGGTTTGCTGAGTGCACACAATTTACACTCTTTTACGAACTTAGCTATCTCGCTGTTCATATTTCCCCAATGATATTCTTTTCTAATACGATGTATGGTTTTATTAATACCCATATGAGCTCCAATGGTGGATGCGTGGTAGTATTGCATAAGCATTGGTTTAATAATGTCCGGGGCAATTAATCTCAAGGATTTTCCATTTGCTAGTTTATAACATAATACTCTCTTACTCAATATATATTTATCTGAAGTATTTCCTTTATTGATCTGTTCTATTATTTTACTTAAGGAGGGATCTTGTTGTTGATACTGGGCTATGTCAGTAAATGCCAGTGGGAATTCAGTTATTAGGGTACTTATTATTGATGTTTCACCTCTTTCATTATGTTCGGATTCCTTACTCGGCTGCTGGAACATACGGGATAGTGTATCGGCTACTATATTTTGGGTGCCACGAATGTGTTGTACTTTAAACTTGTAACAATTTAATCTCAATACCCATCTTCCGATACGACCTAACTGTTTATGGTGATTTAATAACCATGATAAAGCTTGATTAACCGTTTCTAACAGAAATTCTTTATGTTCTAAAAATGGCTTGAATTTCTCGAATGCGAATACTACGGCTAAACATTCTAATTAGTATGCGGAGAATTTCTTTTCCTGATCGGTTAGGGTTCGCAAGGCATAACTGATCGGTAATCTAGAATTATCTACTTCCTGATATATGACTGCTCCTAGGGCTACACTTGAACTATCTGTCTGTACGATAAATGGTTTCGTGAAATCGGCCAGTTGTAATACTGGAGGTTGTATTATACTTTCTTTCAGGTTGTCGAATGCTGTTTGATGTTGAGGGGTCCATTCAAATTTTACTCCTTTTTTTCTTAACGCATTTAAGGGTGCTGCCATATCAGCTAGGTGTGGAATATACTTGTGGAAGTAATTTATCATTCCCAAAAATCGGGCTATTCCTTTCGTAACACGTGGTGGTTAAATTCTCTGATTGCACGGGTGCGTTCTGGGTCTATGCTTACCTTTCCGTCGGCAGATACTATGTGACCTAAAATGAGAATTGGTTAACGGCAAAATTTACTTTACTTGGGTTCACGGTTAATCCGGCTTTTTTTAGTCAGGATAAGATTTCGTGTAAATGATGAAGATGTTGTTCCATGGATTCGCTGTAAATTACTATGTCATCTAGGTAGTGGTATACGAATTTAAATTTTACGTCGTGGAATATTTTTTCTAACAATCGACTACAAACAGAACTTCCTTGGGAGATTCCAAAGGGTACTCTTGTAAATTGGTACAGGTTGAACGGGACTGCGAAGGCGGTTAGATGTTTGGATTCTTCCGATAATGGTATTTGGTGGAATGCTTGATTGAGATCCATTATGGTGAAAACTTTAGCTTTTGTAAAATAGTGGAAGGCGCTGTGGATGTCGGGGAGCGGTATGGACTCGAATTCTATCTTTTTATTTAATTGTCTATAGTCAACGACTAATCTATGTTTATCAGTGCCTTTGGGTACTAAGAACGCGGGTGATGAATACAGGGAAGTGGAAGGTTCTATAACTTGTTGTTCTAACAATTTATTGATTTGATTTCTCATGATTTCTATTTTTGGAGGAGATAACTTATATGGATGCAGTCGGATTACTTTATTATCGTTCAGGTCGATCTTGTACTCTATTAGATTCGTTAAACCTAACTTTGGGGTTAGAACGGTGGAAAATTCTTTTATTAGATTTTGTATTTTTTGTTTATCTTTACTCTCTAAATGATCTAGTGCAGGTTCATGGTGTACTACGTGCATTGCGGATGTTTCTATACCTTTACTGTTATTTACTTCGAAGTCAAAATTAAATTTTTGGGTACGGTCAAATCTAAAATAATACTTCTTATCGTACATGTCAAGAATTATACCTGTTTTACTGATGGAGTCCGCTCCTAATATTAAGTTTGGTCCTAATTCTTCAGATACTAATACTGGAAAATACCATGTTAAATTTTTAATTTTTAGTTTGATAGTAACGCTGAGTTTTATTGTTAATTTTTGGTTATTAGCGGTAGCGCATTTCATATTCACCGGTTGTCTACGTTTAACAAGGTGGTGTTTGGCTAATGTTTCGGCTAACTGTTGGCTAATTAAGCTCCGTGTTGATCCGGAATCAATTAATCCTAGTATTTTCGTAATGCCAAGGTCTACTTGTACATATGGTAATTGACACACACTGGATTTGCATGTAGTAACTGAGTTGCATCTATTGACAAATCTTTCTACGTAGGGGTCTAATTTTTTTTTATTATTATTTTTTGTTGTTGTACTTCTCGGTTTTTACCTACTCTTACGTCGCGGCGGGAGACACAGGATTTCGGCACTCCCTGCCTTACATGTTTTTTGAATGAGAGGATTTTTGGTAGTGCTGTTTCTGTTTACAGTACCTACTAATGTGACCTTGTTTACCGCAGTTATAGCATCTTTTTTTCTCTACTCACTGTGTCGCTCATATTCGGTTGGGATTTCAGCTGATAATTTTGTGCAGGTTGGTAGTGTGAAGGTTTCGGAGATCTAAAGTGTCGACTATCACGGTGTATTCTCGGTTCTGATACCAGGGGCGGTGTTTCGTTTCTGCGTTGTGCCTGAGGAATTAAAGCACGTCTGTTTTGGTCCGAATACCATACGTTTGATGAGTGGATACAGCATTGTTCTAATTCTGCAAACGTGTTGGGACTATTGATCAGTACTAATCGCGATCTCTCTTCTGGGGATAATCCTACCAGAATCGTTTCTACTAACTGTGGTTCGCTCAAATTTACCTTCAGTAATAATGAAGATTCTCTTATTTCTGAAATATAGTGCGCGAGTCTCTCGTGCGCTCCTTGTACTCTAAATACTATGTTCCGTTTCAATTCTTCATAAATTCCCGTTGGAATAAAATGTCTTATTAAGGCAGAGAGTAGTTGGTCTACGGAATGCTGAAAATTCATTGACTCCTGTACACGGTCTTTTAATGGTGGTCTACATTTAGTCATAATGACTTGCAATATCTGGCTATCGCTCAGTTTCTGTAAGTCTTTGATTTGCAAAAGGTGTTTTATGAACGCTAACAGTTTGGTAATACTTAATCCATCGGTGTATTGGATTTCTGATAAAATCTTTTCTACGGGATGAGTTATCTTTCCGTATAGGTTAGAACTAAAGTTCACGTGAGATTGTATTCTCGGGTCTCTCGACACTGAATTAGTTATCGCAGAGGGTGGGAACACACGATTACTCATTAAATCATTATTATATGTGAGACTACGCTGGGCATTTGGAGGTGAGGATTCCGCTGTTGGTGTGGTAGTCACATTTCTATTAAGCGTCTGATCCGCATTCGGTTCTACACTTGATACTTGTAGAATTTCGAAAGTCACGGTAGTGGGTTTCTGTTCTATGGTGGGTGACTGAGATGGTGTGATATTTAATCTAGAAAGAGATTCTTCTATTTCCTCCATTTTAAATGAGTCTGATTTACGACGTAGGTTTCTTATTATCGTTGGTAATTGCTGCAATGCTTCGTCTGCAAATTTTTGCACGTCACGGGGTGTTACAGTAGCTCCGGGCCAGTTTAGTAAATTATTTATGTGACGGGTTAAATGCTCTATCCGTTGCGTGGTACGCAAGATTATGGCGGGTGATTTTTCGACGTGGAGGGTTTGCGATATTGACGTCAATTCCCTATATTTTGCATAACACGTTTCTACTTCGCTTTCAAGTTCTATTTCGTTTAATCTATCTAACTTGGTAGGTATATTTTCTTGTTTTCGCGTAACGTTTTGCGTAATTCTGCGACCGTTATGTTTGCATAAGGTAAACCGTGTAAAAGTGCTTCATAGCATAATTCGTCTTTTAATAACAAATCCGGGTTAAATTGAGACATTGTCTTAATATGCTAATTGTAGTAATCTACTTATACTAATCAACATCAGTTTGATTATATTAATTATATCACTGTATATGACTATCTTTAGTTTTGTGGAATCAAATACCTTTCAATTCACAGAGAGTATAATAGCTCGTATGCAGATATAGAAGGGGATCTCACACAGAGTTTCACAGGACATGACATGAAATATTATGACTACTGTTGTTATTAGGCGATAACATTCCTATGCGAGGGGAGAAATTACGCGTTGTTGCACATACGCTTATAACAAAGGCATAGTTTATACAGTTTATAACACGTTAATATATTTCCTGTTTGTTCTTGCTCTCACGCTTACTTTGGGGTGACAATCTGTGCACGCTTCAACATGGGTTTACAGAATTAAATTATCATTACATATATTATTTTTCTTAATAATAATTACTACTTTACTTTCTTATTATTCTTTCTTAAAATTTTTATTTTTTATTATTAAGCTTTTTATATGGCCTTTTTTTTATTTCTTTATTGCAGTAACTCCAATTAGTCTTTTATTTATTAGCAAAGCAGAGTGGCGCATCTTATAACGGCTGTATACTATCTTTTATAACTTCTGTATACTATCGACATTATAACCTCGGGAGCCAGGTTAATTGACGTCGGTCAATTAAACAGGCTGCCATAATATTCACAAAATATATATATTTAATTAAAATACAACGTAACAAAACACTTAATTGGAACCTGTGAATTAAGGAATATTAGATTCGTGTTGCCAAATTTATTTACGCATATTTACGTCCATGATATCTCTTTATTTACATACCTGGTAATTAGCATAAAAAAAATGTGTTACTGTCTTATTATTAAAAATCAATCAGGCTTGTGATTTTTATTGTTAAAACATACATACAGTGGAACTTGGTTATTATGGCCTCGGCTGTTACGTCAACTCGGGTGTAGCGTTATATTGTCATAAGTCCGGTCAAACTGATATCTTTAACATTATAAAAATTCCCGGTTTTAACGTCACTAAATATTGTACTACTCTGTTATAGCGTCAAAAATTTCTCAGATATTTTACTCTAAATGTCATATAAACGTATATATGTGTGCGCGCGTACTCGTACATGCAAATTTACCCGATGATGACGAAGACGACGACTTGCCGCTCTCGGAGTGGATTAAGAAATTCGACGTAAATTAATTTGGAAATGAACTTGATTCCTATGCATCAGTGGATGACCAAGCAGAAATATTCCAAGTGTTGAGTGACGCAGAAATTATCGCAGAAGTAAAAAACATAGAAGCAGAAGATAGTGTTGAAGAAGATGCTGACCAAGAGGAGGATGCCGACATCGTTTGTCCGACAGTACAGGAAGCAATGAGAGCCGCCGAAACTCTTTCACGATTTTACTGCTTTAGAGAGACGTCTGACGACACGTTCAATGCAGCGCAGCATCTCCACAGCACAACAGAAAGAATTTATTTTTCAGAAAGGAGCGTTCAAAAGAAAATTACGGATTACTTTTGACAGTAAGCCTAAATGTTAAGTTACATGTACTTTCTTTTTGATCTTTTAAAATATTCTTCATGCTGTTTGTATAAATGAAATGCAGTTTGTAAACTTTAGAATAAATATCACGAATAATGTTAATAATGCAAAGATCTTTTTTTTTTATTTCTCCTTCCTTACTAGTGATTAAAAAGGGTCTTTTATAACGACTCTTTTATAACGTCACTCGGACATAACGTCATTATTTGTTTGGTCCCTTCAATGACGTTATAACCAAGTTCCACTGTATATATATACAGTAATCCCTCGTCAACCGCGGGTTCTCCAACCGCGGAATTCATTTATACGCGGTTTTATAAATGCGCAGTAGTTTCCAACCACGGGGCTGGAATTTGCTTATACGCGGTTTGTAGTAGCATCCGCTAGGCAGCGCTTCGTGCACACATATCCCTTCAAATCGGATTGAAGTCAGTCAGTCTCGCATTGCTCTTCTGCCGTGACGTATTGCGTGTTCTTTAGTTTTTAGTGTTCGTTGTTCTTATTATATAGTGTTAATTTACTCTTTTATAAACTATCCTTTTGTCATAATGTGTTCCAAACGTTCGGAAAACATAATTGGCGGTGATAAGCTAGCCAAAAGGGCTAGGAATGTACTACCGCTGGAGAAAAAGCTCGATGTTTTGAACAGGTTAGGGCGCGGCGAGAGTGCTGCGTCTGTGGCCAGGTTAAAAATTGTTTGTGTTAAAAATTGGTTTTATTTTAAAATTTTAAGTTGAAAATTGTAGTAAGCTATAAAACTGGACTTACTTAGCACTAAAAACTGGCCGCTATTTTTTCCTTGTCTTAGCGGCTTTTTCGTTATACGTAATGTAATACAGTATGTATTTTAAACATTTTGAAAATTTTTATAATTTAAGTAACTGTCAGCTATTTGAAATCATTGGACTGGTTTTATACATTCGAACAATGTAGTGTATACTGTATAATAAAGAGTCGTACAGTATTTTATATTTCTGGCTTTGTTTCAGATTCCCCTAACCTTACTTTTCCCATATAAAGTTAACTTCACCAACCGCGGATTCACTAACCGCGATGTTTTGTAGGAACCTAACCCCCACGGTTGGCGAGGGAATACTGTACTTATAACCTACTTTTCGTTTACTCTATTTCGTTCAACTGATTAGTTAACTATATTAAAAAAATAATAACTGCATAATGTATTCATTAATCAACTTGGTTAATTATTTATAAAACTTTGGTAATTCATACCCTCGGATCTGAGATATATCCTTTCTTTATATTACAGTTAAACAATTTACTTTTGCTGCCATTTGAAGAATGGACTTATTAATATTAGTGTTATAGTCATTAAAGCTAAATACATCATATTGTTTATTACAACGTTACAATGGTAATTTAATTCGGCCAGTCTTTTGTATTATGATATTAATTTTATTTTGGTGTCAACTGTCTTTCATATTTTTATTAAGTAATTTCTGAACTACAGAAGTTTGACTTCTGTATCACCTGTATGTAGCATCCTCGGCGAATCGGGGTTGTCTGTAGTAAACGGTGGCTCAGCGGCTTCTGGTCTATCCTGGAGACTGAAGAAGGTGTACTAATGGAAGGTGTGGTTTTCTCTTTTTCCAAGGTTTATGAGATTCTGGTGCTGGCGGTGGTGAGAAACTTTCACTTGAACTCACTTACTTCGGTTTTCCGCACTTTTTACTTATAGTTAAACTGTTACATATACTGTGATCTCTATCACGTTGACGTGATATTAAATCAACTGCAGAGATGTCATAAACACACACTTAAAACGTATCAAAGATGTTAAACATATTGAAATTACTGATAATATTTGCTATCAGCTTTACTAAGCATTAGCTTAAAGAAACTAAGAGAGTGAATGACATATTCTTTCATTCTTTATAATTTTGTCGTTACTGACTACATTTTCAACTGTGTTGTTCTCGCTGCGGAGTCTGATTTACAACTAATTTTTGGGGCGCGCATCGCTGGCTTAGCGAAGTGCTTGTCCGCGTGTGTTGTTATTTACCGGCACGATAAATGGTTCTTAATTTATTAATTATTATTTTTACTTATTTTAAATTGCTGGTTTATTACGTCTCTCTATAATATTACTCGCTGATGAAACAGGAGGTGGTTTACATATTTATTTGTTTAACATTATTTAGTTTTTTATTTATTTCATAGGGATAGAAATTATGGAAATTATGTAGTTTCATTTAGGATTATATTATTTTTACCTTTTTTTTTATTTTGTGCTATTTAACCCTATTAAATCGTCACAGAATGAATAACAAATTCACAGTTTGTTGGAAAATTTAAGATTTATTAGGATATATGAAAACCATAAAAGTTAAATATCATCATTGTAAAAAGTTCAAAAAAATGTATATTTTAATTTATAAAAACTTAACAAATTGTGGAACATTAATAATTTAGGAATGAATTCAACTCTTAGTATTGTCGAATTGCAAATTAGAAACTGAAAATTTTAATTTATACTTTTAAATTATTTGAAGTCTTGTTACACTTTTTTAGAAATCTAAATGAAGTGAGTATTGGCTGAATTTTACTACAGATTCAGTTGTGAATGATAAATCAAAAGTGTCATATATACTAGTGATTAGATTCACCTAGAAAACAAAATACAAACAAAGAACAAAAATTTGTAGCAGATTAATACAGAATACAAAGCATCAACAAATATCAACAACAATAATATTTTAGAATTGAATAAGCCAACATATAAAAATATTATTAGAAAATCGGTCTACTTTTTAAAACCTCAGAAATCTATTCTTAAAGTTCCATTCAAGTTACTTATATAACACCCACACACTACTATTAATGTGAACACATCAAAGTATCAAAACAAAAATATAATAATTCATGCATCAAGCATAAAACTAATAAAAATGAATAATATGCACGCTATGGGCATTTTTCTTTACTGTTCAAATACTTGCTATTTTAAAATGGAACTCATTTAAAAATCAATGAGGGTTAAAATTCAAATACCTGTATATTATTCAAACAAATGCAGTTATTAGAAATTAACAATTGATATGGTCTCTTAATATTTTTACAAAGACAATAAAAGTAAAAAGATTACCATTTGAGTGCGCCTATGTAATATTTTTGATCCCACGCGTGTTGTTAATAGAAAGGAAAAGTATACACTATTTATGCACCTCATTAATGAAATTTTATTCACTCAGCAGCTCCTTCACTCATCTGCTACTCCAGTGGCTCCACCCCGGGACAGCGCATTGATTTGTGAAGCAATATCACCCTCACTCATACTTTATACTAGAACAGACGAAGCCCTAGTCAGCTGTGTGATGAAAGGCTTGATGTTATCCTGCAGGTAATCCCCCCCCCCCAAATATTCTCTTCTCACTACTCGCAGTAATTCTTTCACTGGTGTCAAGTAATGGATACAAAAGTGATGTTTATAATTTTCATCAAATTTTGTATTGTAAACTGCCACATTTTGCTTAATCTGGCTACAGACAAGTTCAAAAGGATTGAGTTTGGCATGGTATGAACGCAACCTCAGTAATGTAAATCCATATTCTTTGGCTTTCTAGTAAACTACACACAACAAACGTAAGTGTTGAAGTTTCTCCATTTCAACTAACAATTCCATGACAAACTGTTCTCAGGAAAGTCAATATCTTAACCCCTCAACCAGGTTCTTATTTCTTCTCTTCTGTTTTACTTATTGGTTTTCCCCCCTTCTAACTTCTGAGATTGGTAAGGCATATTGTCCATATCCATTTGCTTTAATTTTTTTTTTTTGCATCAACTGTTTTTCAAACCACTTTTCAAATCTCCCACTGTCCATTTTGCCATTATAGTGCTGTTCCCTTTTGAATCAAAAACACCATTTTTGATCCACCAAAAAACTTGTCTTCCTCCAGCATGAGCAATGACAAACCGGCATCCTCACTGTGTACGTTTCTTAAAGCCAAAGTATCCAATTTTAGGTATTTTGGTGTTCTTGTCATGCTACAAATTGTTTAATTTTTGCTGATGTTTATCTACATCCTGTCTATCTAAACAATAGTCCTTTTACCTATTCTGAACTTTCTAATTTCCATGAAAAAAATGTCTGCACAATATTCTGTTACAAAATAAGAACGCATTTGTTCCTTACTTCATAACAAAATCCTATTTCCATAATTACAAAGTGTGAATAACAAATACTCTGTACAATCTTCCTATCTTAAAATCACAGGTCATAATAAATACATGAAAGGAAATACTGGAATCAGATAGTCTAAACTTTGATTTATGTCCGAAGGAGAGGATCTGTGTTCAGCATGCTTATCTCATCAGTGTTTTGTGTGTATGTTTGCAGAAGACCTAGGGAGAAGTAATGCCAAAGGTTACTTTTATACAACTATGATCTATTAAGTTTTAGAACACAAAAACAATTTTGCCAATATTTTGGATTTATTAACCCATTTAAGATTTTCATTTACAAGATTTCAGATGAACATTACAAAATCCCACATAAATATAAAAATCACAGCTAATAGAATGTCTTTACAAAATCCATAATAAAATTATATCAATTTTTGATAGAATTTTCAAATTGTACCTTGCTTAGGTATCTTAGACACCTATGCTGAATTTTATGAAAATCATTTGGCTTTTGAAGTATTTACAATAACAAAACAAATGGTGACAACAAAGACACTGACAATAAGACTAACATAAAATTGCCTAGTGTTATAAAGAATTCACAATTTAATAATTAATATCAAAACTCAAAACTCAGATATAAATATTTATAACATGTAATGTATAATATTAAAACATGTTTAATATTTGCAAATAAAGTATCACACGATTCTTAATTATTAATTTGCAATCATCGATGAGATGTAATCGATGTTCAAAACTCCTTTTTTTCCTAGAACTCAAATCACATTAACGTTTTTGAAGTTTTTAAATAATTTTATCTGCTTGTTAATTTTTTAAAAATATTTAAAAGATGAATTAGCACCAATAAAAAACAAATACCTATTATGAACAACATATAAGCTGTTCAATGTTTCTATAGAAAGTAGCACGGCGAACTCAGTGCATTGTGCTTACCCTGCCAGCTAAACAGTGAACATTGATTAGATCCTGTTATTTATATATAATAAACATAATTTTAGTCAACATTTTTCAGTGCTAAAATATTTGTTACAAAATATTAAAATTTTAAAATATCAATTTATAAATTATACAATCATCACAAATTCACGATTATAACTTATTTAAAACTCTCAAGCCAACGGCCTGTTATTTGGAAATGAAACCAAGACTCAGTGCATTGTGCTTACCCTGCCAGCTAAACAGTGAACACTGATTAGATCCTGTTATATTATTTATATATAGTAAACATAATTTTAGTCAAAACTTTTCAGTGCTAAAATATTTGTTACAAAATATTAAAATTTTAAAATATCAATTTACAAATTATACAATCATCACAAATTCACGATTATAACTTATTTCAAACCCTCAAGCCAACGGCCTGTTATTTGGAAATGAAACCAAGACGAGTCTTCAATTAACCACTACTGCAGCTGTGTGCATTATATGTAGTGTAGACGCATGCAGTACTTATGCCATTTGTCTCAGCAAAGATGATAACATACAGAATGCAATAAGGTAATGCAATACAAATAGTGAACTGGCAGTCAAGCACAAACTCTCACTAATGGCCCGTTATAATTAAGTGAAATTAAAACAAAATTGTTAAATTCGTATGTTCCTGTTTTCAAGAGGAAATTTACTTCTTTTAGTTGAAGTGAGTTGGTGGCTACTGTGCCACACTCATATCTTATATTACTCTACGTACTGAACAGCAAGGAATAAAATGTCATTTTTTCATACTTATATACCATACATATACTATATAAATTTTAAGCACAATGCAATATGTACTATAAAACTAAATACAAATTCATTTAGTCAAAAACATAACTCACCAATCAATAAAACACCAATACTGATCAAAATGATGTAATGAGTTTACAGGAGACCAAACAAATTCTACTAGAAAAGAGAATAGTACAGTTTGGACATGGTACAATTCTTTATTGCCAGTGTGATATATTCTGTTGTAGTTATGTAACTTATCTTAAGAAAACCACTAATTTTCTGCATCATTAGTGTATACAAAATATGATATAAAAGTTTACTTTAAAAGGACTGAATTTCTTATAAACGGTAGGATCTGAATGGCAAAAAGGCGTAGGAAGCAGATGGAGACGGTGGACAAGTTTTTGACAAATTTTATAACAGCTTACTAAAAGATATTGAAAAGAATGGTAAGATAAGAATAATATGTTGTACAGGCTTTTATAGTATACCAGGTAACATATGAAGCATAAAATACATTTAAAAGAGCTAAAGCATAAGCTATATTCTGAAACACTAAATTCAATATATACTACTCAGATAACTTATTCAAGATTATCTGTACAACAAAATTCAAATGTAGTAGTATGAAAGGTGACAAAAAAAATACCATGAATATAAGTATTCAGCTAAGTAATCAGAGTGGCTGATGGCAACTGTAAAAACTGAACACAGTGCACAGAAAACAATGATGTCAAAGGCATTAATTTTTAGAGAGGACAGTATGGAGAAGACACTATGTAATAGCAATAGTAGAGCTTTTTTTGTTTAACACACATTGTTTATATTTCTTTAAACCAAACAATTCACCCATACTACAATGAGGCACTTCCGTGGTAGAGTCTCAGTGACCCAGTGAGGATGTCTCATCATAGTATGGGCATAGGACGGCTTAAAGAAAAATAAAACAACATGTGTTAAATAAAAGACATATTGTTATTAAAAATAAAAACCATGAAAGCTTACAAGTGAGTTTATATACTTATCTAAACAGCAACATAGACATTGCTTCTACCAGTCAACCAGCCAATTTTCAAATTCCTAAAAAATTTGATACTTTTTAAAAAAATTATAATTATTTCACTAGTTTCACCATACTCTCTTTAAGTTGTCAATGTACTACACTGTACTGTTATACTACACCCACAATAAAATCGGCTAACATACAAAGAGGAACCAAGAATTTTTCCAGTGACTGTTAAAAAAAATATTCATCTCACCTTTAGAATTTCGTAACCTAAGTACTGGTCTGTCTGAACTTGATTTGTATTCTCTGCAATGAGTTTCTTGCCACTGTATGTTCCCCGGCCAAGACTCTTTGGCTTTAGCTAGGGCGGCACCACACCAAGCATTTAATATAATTACCTTTCCCTTATTAATTTGACCTCAAAGTTGAATTAACAATTATTTAAAATAATAATACACTACTGTCTTACAACCACTAAATATTACACATCTTATAAAAATCTTTTATCACTGCTATAAAATTGAAACTTTGCAACCGTTCACCAAAGCACGAGGTAAACATCTTGTAACAAGTAATATTTGGAGGTCATAAAATAGTACAATAGTGTAGCACTGATTAGTACAATTAACACTAATGCTAAACCATTAAAATTGTCTAAATCATTAAGCAATTCTTAAATTGACACTTTAAAATAACACACAACATTATATTAATAAACACAATACTTATTGTCAACTACGAATAATGCACTATTATTCTAATCTATTCTGGTACACCTAAACAAAATTATAGACAACAAGAAAATGCAGTAAATTGTAGATATATCTACATACTCATGAATAAGTAAATATTATTAATTTTTATAAAACTGGTCTTATAATTACTATAACTGCATTATCAATTGTATACAATACATGCAAAGTACATAATTTATATAACATTTAATGTGAAGAAAAACCTAAAAGACACTACATACATCTACATATCTATGTATTATTCTGCTTTGCAATTATTGCCACTACGACTATTATGTTTGTTCTTTTTCAAGTTTGCATTATAAAATAATTTTATATATGTATATATATATATATATATAAATGAATTAAACTATTGAATTAAAGCAAGGAACTTGCAGAAAATATCTTCGTTCTAATGAACAAAGGCAAGAGTTAAGGCACTTAAAAACAGAAGGAATAATTGAGGAACCAGAAAACAGCTGACAGGACCTTAGCTTTGAATTATATCAAAAATCTACACTAACAATAATAATAACACCAATAGATACTTCTGAACCAGTAAAGCAGACAGAGTTCAGTTAACTTTTAACCAAATGACATTCAAGGAAGATAATATGGTCAGCCAGAAGATAACTATGCTGCAATTGACTATTACTGCCATGGGGCTTAACCTAGATACAAAAGCTGAGTCAACCTGGGAACTGAAAATGGACCTGATTTTAAGGTACTGGTCAAAAATCAGTCCCATACCTGCTTTCTACTAAGCTTTCAAAAAATCCAAAATATAGGTATTAAACATAATAAATAAACACTTTGTATAGTTCTACAGGTACTTTTTATTTTTCTGACAATTGCTTCACCAGTTCCGGCAGCTTCAGAGGTTGATATGAACAGAGAGGTCTGAAATGTATGTTAAATGGCGGTGTATGATCACAGGGCCAAATCAGGGAATTACATATTGTTTTACTTGTAAATTGGTTACTATAAATTATACAGAAAATCTTACTGTACATTATTTAAAATCACCTAGTAATTGTACTATACATATTTCATATATATTTACATTAAGTAACGTATAGTTTGACATGTAAATGGTCTTCACACAAAAGCTTATTGTATACTATTTATAATTATCCAGTAACAGTACTTTATTTTGTTCCGAACAACAGAATACCCACCTTTGTTCAACCGTTTACCTGGGATTTTCCAATTGCCTTCTTGATCATACAGTACCTCCTCCCCTGCTTGACATACATTTCAAATCTCTCAGGTCAAATCGAACCTCTGAAGCTGCCATAACTGACTAAACAATTGTCAGGAAAATAAAAAGTACTGAAGAACTATACCAAGTGTTTATTTATTAAATTCTAATATTAATCAAACGTTCTACAAAGTGCTGAGTGCCCATTTGATCAGTATAATAGGTATTAAAATTTAACCTATAAAGTTATATAAATCTCTCCAATAGGTTAGAAAGGCATACAATCCAGTAGCTGAAATAGACTGTATAAAGTATTATATGAATACATACTTTTATACTTTGTTTACGTTTTGGATGAAACAGTAGGCGAGTTAGGGAAATGTTGGGTATATAAGTTTTGCATTTCTTATTACTACATGACTTAAAACCATGGAGCAATAAAAATGAAATGCAAAACAATCTATGGAATGTACACAATCGTGTTAATCTGTGATGTTATTCAATTTGTTTCTTCTGCAAGTAGTGTAATTTCGTATATTTAATTACTGCAAGAAACGTCGAGTTACCTATATGGAAAACAATGGTGTTAGTATTCTAATTCTACATCTTATGACATATTTTAAATATTCAAAAACTGAGTCAGCAGGAATTAAAAAAAAATCACCTGTGCGATTAGTGTTTTAAAAATCTAAACCATTAAGTGGGATGTATCTTTATCAAAAAAAAAGCTTTCCCCACATATAGATTAAATAAAAATACATACATGAATGAATGTTACTGAATAGTATTCTTGTAGCAACAAAATAAAAAATTGAACTTTCATGTCAAATTTGAATTCTTTCCAGTCATGAAGCAAATGAGAATTTTTTCTGTGAGAAACATTTATCCTGTTCAAGATAGCCTAATATACATATCAAGTGACTTGTACAGTCATATTTAATTTTATCAGACTCCTCCAACTATCTTTACTGTTTTACAGACTTTTTCAGACTACTGAGTGTTTCAATCAACTCAGCACGAACTAATCATGGATCTCTCTTTTATGATGGTTAAATTAACAGAACAACTACATCCGAGGGCTTCAAAAATTACAAGGCCTCATCAAATTTTGATTACACGAGGTAACAAAGTATTATAGCAAGTAACATTTTAAATGTTTTGTAATTTTCTCAACAAATTTGGAAGCGAAAGTATTTACGTGTGCTAGAATCATTTTCATTCATAAAAAGACATAAAATTAGAAGAATTTCCTTTTTTTCTAATAAAAAGTCCCAGTTTCTAGTGAAAAGATATCATCCCACTTTATTTGAGGTTTTACAATACTCTTTCCCTTTGCTGGCTAATATCCTAGCACCTCTGACACCTTGGTCATGATCCATTTCTCCAGCTTGCTCCTTCCCTCCCTTACACTTGTAATATACTCTACAATTCACTGTGGATACAGTAATTTCATTATAGTATATCACATAAAATGTTTGATGCTCATAAAAGTATTGTTTCAGAAGATGAGTACCAAATACATTTTCTTGCTGAAAGATAGGATTCCTGATACAGCTAGTAAAATCAAGATTCCCACCAATTTAAAAACCTTAATTGTACTTTCTATTTATGTTTCATCACCATCCTATAATTTAATACAAATTTTTGTAGTTTGTTATTAATATACTTTACAATTGTAAACAACACTGGTACTTAAAGAGTTAAAGTAATGTTCTTATTTCAATAGACTGCCAATTACTGGTTTGGATCTTACTGGGTATTTAGCCTGAAAACCGCTGTCTTTGTTTTTGAAATATATTTGTTTATGTAAAAAGTAATTCTTATGTTACTAATAAATTGTTATACAACAAAAATCACCATATATGAAACTGACATTTTTTCTCCAGTCAAACAAAAATGTGTTTTAATAATTTAAAGTTTAATGATAAAAAAGATATTCTCCTTACCCAAAAATATCCTTTCATCAAAATCTCCAACGCTTAGAACGTACTCTTCATATGCTTTATTAATTGCTTTTATATTCTGGTCAAATGTAGAAATGTCTAATAAGCCACTGAAGTTATTAACATCACCTCGTAATACCTAAACAAAAAACTTTCAACTTAATACAAAATTAAATGTTTAACTATTAAATTATAGTTATTTAATTAATGTTAATATTCTCATCTGTCACTTCTCTCTTTCATTCTCTCATCAGAAGGTATGTGAGTGTGTGTTTTAGTAATTCCTAAATAGGATTCTGATTTGTAGGATGGCAAAGGTAGGCCTCATGTTCAAGAAATGTGACCATAAAGACTGTGACAACTATACCGGGATCACACCACTACAGACGTCTTACAAATTATACACATCTACCTTAACGAGTGCAATAACAGAGACCATTCTTGCAGAGACCTACCATGGTTCCAGAAAGGACAGATGATGTTCAGATTGGAACTTCGCAATAACCCAGGTCACTGAAACGCACAGAAATATCAATTGCCCACATACATGGCTTTCATAGACTTTGGAAAGGTATCTGATCAAGTGAATAGGGGCAGGCTGTGCCAAAGAAAGGGATCTTGCCAGTGGTGTAACAACAGGGGGGAGTGACTAAGGGGATCAATACGACGTCCAGAGGTATTGAAAAGTTCAATGAAATTCCGCGATTACTTAAGGAAGATTTATTTCTAAGTGTGTTCCATGTTTTAAAATCGTGAGGTTAGTGGTGAAATTACTCAAGTCCAATGATGTAAAAGATGGCCTATGCTGTAGTTGGCATGAGAAACTATACAGATGTCGAAGTACTGTGAATGCTGAAGATAGTATTTAGAATAAGGAATGTAGGGAGGCAGAGATAGAAATTATACACACACCACATTATACAAACGCCTATAACTTGAATTAAGTGTATATGTGTAAAGCATCTTTCAAACAAATTAAAGATGTAAAAAAGGGGGCTAGTTAGAGTACAAAACACAATGTTTCCAAGATGATGCCATATTAACACTTAGGCTACCAATCATGACATTTTGACATGACAACAGAACTTCTACAGAATGCCAACCCTGACATTTGATGGAACAGTGGAACTTCTGTAGACTGCCAATCCTGTCATTTAAGGGACTATTAGCATTTGTGTCTAATTCTAATTAAATAATAAATCATTTTTAATGATGTAGTTTTCACTACTGTGTAATATTTGTTACTTTTAGTTCTCAAAATCATGGGTAGATGACAGCTCACCTTAACCAAATCAATACAACAAAGAAATAATACAGCCTGTGTTTCTTTATTGCATTCACTTATAAGTCCAGAAACCAGTGGCAGTTGGTGGTTGCAGTAGTTGGTTGGACAGGGTGGGAGGTTCAAAGAACATATCTGCATCATACACAGTGCTGTGATACGGAAAAAATAGAAAGATACTGTTTTCCTAAAAAGAGAGCTGCCACTGTTAATGCAATGATGTTACTTCTATAGGTATGTCTACCTATGCCAGATTCCATGTTCTCACATGCTCATGAATGGTCGACAAAATCATCACTAACTTGCAGTCACCAAATACTAAATATGCACCAAAAGGCAAAGTTAAACAGTGTCATGCTTTTTACAAACTACACATGGTTTGAAAACACACAGGATCACTGACTCCAAAAAGCACTCAGCAGCACTAAACAAAGTAAAAAGTAATAAAAATAATATTTAATACACATTAGGGTTAGGTGGGGTAATTACAAACGAAATATGAAGGATTGAAACATTTTATTGATTAAAAATCACGTATAGGTTTTAAAATTGAAATAACTGCAAATAATAGTTAGTATATAAATCTTTGTTATTATGTTGCATATAAAAAATTGTTTAAACATCAATCATAAAGACCTCTAAAATTCAATTTACAATTACTCCATTCATTTCCAATTACCCCAATATATTATCGATAATTGTAAACAAGTGTTTTCTTTATCCTCTGAAAAAAATTGAAACAACTGTAAACTACTTGATATTGTACTATTCTGTGTTGTGTTTTTAATCCTAACTGCATGTTTACAATTACCCCATCTTCGTCTATGTGAAAAGTAAATGCAAACAAGATACTTCAGACACTATGCTTGTTAAAAATCATATAGAAATGTTGTTCTGTTACATAATACAATAATGTTGTTCTGTTAGTAAGTAATAGAATAAAAGTTTATCATTTTTCAAAAACAGAAACACTTCCAGGGAACTTGCAGACAATTTGTCTGTTAATTTACTAAATTTATGGATCAGGCAAAACTGTCAATATTTGTTCAAAGCTTAGTACTTTCATTATTTTCTTTTAATATAACCTTGTAGAAATTTCATCTTTGCATTAATATCACGTAACATAAATTTCTCCCTCATCATCATCTACTTTCTGTACTCAACAATCACACTTGTAGTGAGTTTTATTTCTTGGTCCCCCAGCAAAATCAACAAGAATAAATTTTCCTCATTGAATCTTTTGCCACTCTGGTATTCACATGTTACTTCCATGGTATTGTCTTTCAAAACACTTAACTTATTGCAAATGAATCTTTGTTATCATCGGAGTCATCACAATACATGTGGTTCAGAATCTTGTTAGATTCCTTTACTCCTTTACAACTAAAAAAAATTGTCTTCATAGATTTTTTTTTCTGTTCCTAGACATTTCTTCTCGACTTTTTTCAAGCTTTTTTCTTGATACTGTCTTTAGCTTCTTTAACTTTTGCCAGGACTCTTTTGGTTGTTAAAAATTCTCCGTATCTTTCTGGTTTCAAACGAGGTACTTTTCTTTCTTTTTTTTTTATATTGAGTTCTGTAAACATCATAGAATTTTGAGTTTTTAAAATTTCTGATCTAAATATTTCTATGATTCCAGTTGGCGTTTCTAGAGTTGACTTTATTTGTGGCATTTTAATAAGTGTCTTCTCAATAATCTTACTTGGTGAAATACATATCTGAGAAGCAGATGTGCCTGGTATAGACGATGCAGCTATATGATCAACACAGCTGCTTGTAGGTGGACTGAACATTTAATATGTATAATAGCCCTACTCTTCTTATACTCATTGAGTTCTTTTGGACTGAAAGCAGATTCTGAAAACTTTCTTGATCAACTTGGTAAATTCCTGTTGTTACAACCAGCTATGACATTTTTACTAATCATGCCTTCTCTCCACACTTGACCTAATAGTGTAGAAAATTCACATTTTGCCAATGGACAAATCCTTGCCTTTCAATCTGCCCCCCCCCCCCCCAAAAAGCTTTTCAATTTTTTCTCCCAAGAAATTTTTACAGGGCCATTTTGATCAATTAGTTGAATATCAGTTAAGTGACTTGGTAACAATTAAGCAATAACATAACAATACACCTGACTATTTACCAGATGGCAGAAGTATTTTATCCACATCTGTTCTATATTCATAGGCCTAACAATTATTTGGAATTTTTTTCCATAGTGTTTTGAATAATTAATTTTATGTTTAAGAATATAATTTAGAATATGTTATAAGAGTGGTAAACTCAATAGTATCTAGATTTGGTAAATTCTGACATTTAATAGTACTAAACAAACAAGAGGATTTGAATAATAGCATTTACAATTACCCCAATATCACATTTACATTTACCCCATTTGGAAATTTTTGTGGGATAATTGTAAATGCAGTACAGCTTGAGACTATCTTAAGATTCCTTCACAACACATCATAAAAAGTCAATAAAGACTGTTATGTTAACCTTTATATTGTTTTGGTGCAGTTTCTGGTTGTTTCTGTCTACAAAATCGGTATACTTCCAAAGTCATACAAAATTGTTTCACAATATTTTTTTTACATGAAAACTTTAGTTATAAATATTAGCAAATAACCTTATATCAGAAGTTCAGCAGCACTCTGCAGTTTTGAAGAAAATTTCAACAGATGGTGTAATGACAACGTAGACAGTATTGGTTGTCTGAAAACTAAAATCTCCCTACCCTTTACAATTACCCCACTTATCCCTAATTAATACATAGTTGATTGACACTTTACTATCACAGTTATACAAAATTGTTCCTATTTCATAATGTCAAACAACACGTAAAGTTTACCTTCAACTAACATAAACACTAAACCGGACACAGCTGATTTCATTTCAATTAAGGATCCACTACAACACTCAATGAAACCAGCAATCTCACATATGAACCATTGGGGAATTATGAGGAATAACGGACATCCTCCCACATGTTTGTGTAGCAAGCTCTGCCATTTACTCTTCAAGTTGCAATTACTCTATAACCACCAGCCTGAGTGCCACATTTGAATTAATTGTACGGACGCTGTCGAATGGAAACTAATATTTTCATTGAAATTGATGACACTTTTCACGCTTAATGTTTTCATGTATTATTTTACAGTTTAGTTATTCTATATTGGTGGCTGTGCAATGCTGCAACCATAACATCAGTCGCCACTGCCAGAAACATATCACCCGATGCAGAAACTGAAGTCCTGTATTTTTAGTGAATATTTTCTCAGTACAATACAGATGAAGTTTCCTAATTATATTAAAGATGAATCTGATATAATTTAGATGCAATTATAACTTAAATAATTGCAAAATTTTCTATATAAACTGATTACACGTTAGACTTTTGTTACACTATTTTTAGTTCTACTAAAAGAACACTCCTATTTTGTATTATTTTTTATTCAGAAAATGAAGACAAGCATTTTGTCAGTCACGTATGAAGTTCTGGACACATGTGAAAAGCCCTGTACATCTCACCAAACATAACCACAACCAATGTGTGAATACGCGCTTTCAAACTCTCCTGTCTCAATACGCTTCTTTTTTACACTTTTGGATACTTTAAAGTGTTTTTGTAGTGTAGTGCCTATTAAATTAAATTAAAAAATTTTTTTATAAACATGGTGTGTCCAAAAATTAGCTTGTCATAAAAGTGGTCACATCAAACAGAAGAATGTGTGTGTATACACAGAAGACGGTCTAAATTTTACAAGATAAGTACAATTTTCCTATACTGTTTCATAAAAATTATTGAAAAACCACTATAAGTGGCCTACATTCTAAGAAAGTATAGCACTGACACATCTGGCAGTCTAAGTATGATTACAAACCATATACTTTAAACATTACAATAATCAGACTACCAATTTATACCTTTTTCTCAAAGAGCTTTTTAATGTGATTTTTCCAACAGTATTCTTTGATACCTTTGGCCTCTACCAAAATCCCATCATGCTTCTCACATAGGTGATAAATTATGCACGGTGGATCTTTTGGAGGAGTATAGTCATCATCATTATAATTACGTGGCAGACCTGAACAATAAAACATGAGTGTAAATTACAAAGATATTTATTCTCTAGGACACCTAAATGAATCCTTTAGTATAAATTATTTCAAAATTTTACTTACACTAAAAAATAATATATACAGTAGAGCGTCGATAATCCGGACGTCAAAAATCCGGACCGTCAATAATCCGGATTTGATTCTGGCGAAAAAAAATCGCATTAAGTAAATATTTATTTAAAAGCGTCGACACAACTGTAAAACTCGCCGTGCCCTACAGAGTGGAGCACGAATTGCATGTTGTGTGGAGGAGGGAGGGGCAGTGAAAGCGGGAGAGTCAAGGTCGCACAGTCACATGTACACCTGCTACCCTGCCCCTGTCAGTCGCATCAGGCCACTGACCTCGAGTATTGTTCTCTGTGCATGCACTAAGTTTTTGTTTACCAAATCGATCGTTTATGTACAGTAGAGTGTTTGTGTGTGTGTCAGTTTGTCTGTGTTTTGTTTTTTGTAACACATTACAGTACTGTTCTGTACCCATGATGGCATCGAGTTCGAAGAAAAGGCACACTTTTTTAACCGTTGAAACCAAGTTACAATTTTTAGAAAGGTTAGGAAAAGGTGAAAGTGGGGTATCACTTGCAAAGATTTATGGGGTAGGAACTTCCACAATAAGTAATATTAAGGCGAAAAGAACCCAGGTGGAACAATTTGCGTCAAAACTGGACTCTGAAGAAGGGACGCTGAAAAGAAAAACTGCACGTTCAGCAAACAACAAAGCCTTAGAAGACGCAATGTACGTGTGGTTCACTCAAAAGAGAAGCTTAGGAGAGCCAATTTCAGGTCCATTGATTTGTGAAAAAGCCTTACAATTTAATGAACAGCTTAATGGACCGAAAGATTTCAAAGCCAGTTCTGGCTGGCTTAAGAACTTCAAATCTAGGCACGGGATTAGAGAGTTAGACATCGAAGGAGAAAAACTAGCGGCTGGAAGAGTTTTTAAGGAGAAGTTTATTAAGGAAGCACTTGAAAAAGGTTATTCAAGGGATGACGTATACAATGCCGATGAGACCGGGATAAACTGGCGAGCCCTTCCACGCAAGTCGCTGGCGTCAAGACGCGAACAATCCGCTCCCAGGTTTAAAGTAAGCAAAGAGAGAATAACGGCTATGGTATGTGCTAATGCCAGCGGGGAGCACAAGGTAAAATTGTTAGTGATTGGGAAGAGCAAAAAACCACGTTGCTTTAAAAATATGCACACCCTTCCTGTTTCGTACACGTCTCAGAAAAGTGCTTGGATGACTTCAGTCATTTTTCATGATTGGTTTAAAAATGATTTTATCCCTAGTGTTACAAAATTCCGTGAGGAGAAAAAGAAAAGTGGGAAAGTTCTTCTTATCATTGATAACGCACCCACACATCCCCCTCTCGAAGTATTAAATGAAATTGATCAGAATTTCGAAGTGCAATTTCTCCCACCTAACGTTACTGCAACTCTGCAGCCAATGGACCAGGGACTGATCGAGAAAATTAAGAGGATCTATAGAAAGCAGCTCCTGCGTCGCCTTTTATTGGCAGAAAAGGACGAAGAGAGTGTAGTTCAGTTTATAACAAAGTTGAACGTTAAAGATAGCATTTACATGCTTGCCGATGCTTGGGAAACTCTCACCAAAAGTAATTTGCAAAGAGCCTGGAGAAAATTATATGGCCTGATGAAGAAAGCAGGACTGAAGAAAATGCAAATGAAAATGAAGATTGTGTTGTAAATGAGGTGACAGAAATCTGCAGCACGATCCCGGGATTTGAACAGTGTGACGAAAATGATGCCAGTGAGTGGTTGGCTGTTGATGACAACGATCCTGGGTACCAGATTTTGAGCGACCAAGAAATAGCTGACATGGTGTCTGAAGGTATGTAGCACTGCTTAAACATACAGTAGGCCTACTGTAACTTTTTTTTATTTTAGCCAAACAAGCTGTATGCTTGTTTGTTATATCTGACGCTGTACTGTTAGTCGTTTTAAATTCACTGTTCTATTTTTAAAATATTTCGCCAACTTTGCGCTTGTTCATTTTTTCTATAAAATTAGAAAAAGAAAACATTTGTTTCGTTTGTTTATTTAGGCGTATTTTTTCATTTTAAGGGGACGCAGAAACAGGAGAATCTGATGGGGACGAGAATGAAAATGACATGAAGAAGCAGGGCCGACACATTCCGAGCATTTATGGCAGCAGAAACACTGATGTCATGGCTTGAAAAACAGACTGAGAGCACACCAACCCAGCTCATTCTCTTAAAACGAATCAAGGACTTAGCTGCAAAAAACGAACCACTACCACTGTTCAAAAGTCCATAAAAGATTTTTTAAAAGCTCAAATACTGTATGATTTACTGTAGGTATTTTTATTACTGTACTTTACTGTATTTTGTTGTAGGTCTAGATTTACTGTACATATAATAAGACAGTCTGTAAATGCAATACTGTACATACAGTATTTTTTTGTGTAATAAAAAACGTAAACATTTAACTAAATTAATGGATTTATTCATCCGCTCCACCTCTGTAACCATCAGAGTGAATTATGAACGATTTTAGCAAGTTTTTTTACGTTGAAGACGTCTACCGGCGCTTTTATTGGTTCATTTCGAAAATCCGGACAATTTGATAATCCGGAAGGGGTCCGGTCCCAATTAATCCGAATTATTAATGCTCTACTGTACCTCTAACAAGTGCTAATTTTAATTGCCCACATGCACACACGCATGCGTGCACGCGCGCGTACACACACACACATTCACTTATAATGTAATTAAAAAAACATACAGTAAAATTGAAAGTTAAGGGCATATGCGCAGAAACCAATTTATGGATGGACGAGTCCACTTTGAAATTGTGAATGGCGGGAGGGTGACAGAGAATCAGCTGGTATGCAAGTGGATGTTGCCAACTTGCATGTGATGTTTTAGTTACCAGTACATTGTTAGTCTGTTACGTGGTATATCAATCTTGCATTTGTTATTATTACCTCAATTTATTATTAAAATTGTATCGTTGTTTTACAGTCACTCATTTTTATTAGTTATTTAATTTTTTAGTTAATTTCTATTGGTAGTTTTTATTCTGTAATTACATATTATCGTAATTATTTGTGTTATCACCCAGTAACGAGATTTGTTAAAATGGATACTTCTCCTTCAACTAGCAAATACAGGAAAGTTATTCATAGTCAAGTACGGGAAGTAATTTTTAATGTTTTACAATTTATGAGAAGAGAAGTGGCTGATGGAATAAAAATTCCAATTAAAAGTGTTTTTCAATGGGTTACTGCAGCAACTGGAATATCTATCCGCACGTTATCGCGTATTGCAAAAGGAGGGAGAAAAATTAGGACAGTTTAAGAGCCCAAAAAAGACCAAATCCCAGGTTAGTCCCACGACAAGTGTGGACGACTTTGACACCCACGTTATACGTCAGACTGTTAATCAGTTCCATATCACTCATAACAGGCATCCAACGGTAAGCGCACTGATACCCATCATTAGAGAAAACATTAACTTCAAGGGCCAAATTAGTTCCCTCAGAGTTCTAAGAAAAATTGGATACAAGTAGGCTTGGGCGTCAAAATACGCTAACTGAATAAGCTTATTTAAAAATTAAACTATTCATGCTAGCTTTTGCACATTCTTGAATGAATCTGGAGGTGTTTTATTAAGGTATTGCGTTTCTTTAAAATAAATGTAATTAATTATAAAAAAGAACAGAAATAATAGTAGAATATTAGTTGTATTATAATGAAAAATATATGTACTGGTACATGTATCTGTGTGTCTTCGCGCACGCGCGCACATTTTGCATAAAAATAAAATGGAATATAATATTGAAATGAAAGAAATGTCATAGATATTGAACATCGCACGTTATAACTTCAACGTCTTGCTTTATTTAAAGTTAAATGTTGTTTGATAGTTAGTAAAACATAAATTATCTCAATGCTCATTCATCTGTTTCTTTTACCGGTTGTATCACTTTTAGCGTTAAGATTTTAAAAGGTATTTTTTTCCAAAAATTCTGCATTGAAATTACTTGCTTTTTACTTCTTCTAGAAACAGTTTCTTGTTGTCCCGGATTAAAAAGATTCTTGCAATTAAATTAATATGAAGAACGCGTTCCTTTATGTAATGATAAACTGGAAAGATAGTCGAGTATAATTAAAGAGTGGAAGTGTACAGTTTGCAAATTTCATTGCGATAAGAACGGTCAGGGAGGCTGTAGTTTTTTACGTCTCGGCAGTACACAATGACAGAACCAAATAACACTCAGATATGTTTATAAAACATTCTGATATGTAACAGCAACAAATTCCTATTGTATTTGTTGGTACACGTACAAGATACATGTACTGTTCCAATTGTATTTATTTCACTTTTGTTTGTAAATGTAGATAAATCAATTACAATATTATTGTTATTATTATTTGATTTAGGTCAGAAACAATAAACGTATAATTCTTTTTTTAAGCCAGCTGTGTGACTGTAGGTACACCCCCCACACATGCACACGCAGATAGAGATTTGTGGTGACCCATTTACAAACAAACCTTAAGTCGCGAGTTTTTGTTACTATTAGAAACGATATTCATAGGTTGGCTGCACTGTCGCTGATAACAACAATTCTCTTCTCACATTTCATAGCAACTCCCTCCACATAGCCTTTCCCCTCTGACCATAAGCGTTTCGCGCATTTCCATGGTGTAACTTTCAATTTTGCTATACACAGAATTTGTTGCAGTGTTTACATATGATACTGAAAGGTAGTGAAGCACATACAGGTGGTGGTATATGCGGTGCATACAATTTAAAATTATATATAGAAATATATAAAGTTTGTAATTAATTTTAATATTAGTTGAGACATAAGGAAAGTTTACATCCAAAAACTCAACACTTCCGTTCACTTGAGGGATACAGATAGTGACAATAAAACTGGAGCCAAGCGCTTTGTAATATGTGGCAGAACTAACGAATACAACAGCATTCATTAACTCATGCAGTCTGTCTGAATAAGCAAAACGTTCTACTTGCCCCCTGCCTTTGATACACCAGTTATTTGTGAATCATGGTAATTTATGTCTTACTGTTTCTGCATAGCACATCACTGTCTGTATTGTTTACAGTTTCTTAATAATAAGTGCGTTTGTAGTAGGAGCTGTGCCACGAAGTCACCTTCATGTGTAATTAAATGTAACTGTGTAGTTGACAGTTTGTTTATACAGCCATTTAGTGGAAGAAGATTACAGACAAAATTGAACATTATCTCTCAGTACACTGACACCATTAAATCCCACGATGATGTCAAAAACAAAAACTTATATATATGGTATTTAAAGAAACAACACTATGAAGAGTACAAACATTGATTTGCAGGTACAGAAAATCATTGTAATTGTACAGTTCACCATGCATTCTTTTACGACAGAAAAAAATATCTGGACAAATTCAGTAGTTTCTGATTTAAACAATTTGTTTATTTTGCAAAAACCTTATGAGGTTTCACATAATCATGTTACTTTCCTTCTTACTTTAAAGCACAGCGACACAGTATTAAAAAAATGGTACATTCTTCATTGCCTAATTTATATAGTGTGTTCTTTGGCTGAAAATGAACTGCCTTTTCGTACCAAGGACCAAGGAATGATATAAAACACAATGAATAAAATTACCTTCCGACTTAAATAGGTAAACAGAATAAAGACTGTTGCACACCACTATAGAAAAATTATTCCAATTAGCGCTTTCAAGCTTCACAGCTCATCATCAGATCGGAATTAACCTGTCGATGAGATCTGAAACTTAAAACTGCTAATTGGAATAATTTTTCTATGGTGGTGTGTAACAGCGTTTATTCTGTTTGTGATTATAACCACTAACTTTCTTAATTTAATTTTAATAAGTAACTTACAAATTGGAAAATGTTATAACAAGCACATACACACCAACATACCAATTACTAACATGATAACACATATATGAATACTAATTATTCTCTGTAGCGACAGACACACACATAATTATAAATAAAATCTAATTATAATATATGAATTAAATTAATAGCTCCAATTATATATAACTGTATAATTATATACAATATATTACAACGATATAAAATTGCAAATTTAATATAATTTAAATTTGTGGAGCCCCACGTTTTTTGGGAGCCATTTACTACAACGATACAACGTTATTAAATATAAGCGTGTCGTCCACACGCTGATGGGTGACAAAATTATAACAATACAAATAACGTGTATGTGTAATTGGGGTTCAGGTGTAATTATAATAAGAGTATTAGATTTATGAGTATTTAAAAATTCATATTTATTGTTTACTCAATCTTATAAATAATAAACATCATTAATAATCTTCGGTCACGATATTACTCATTATTAAATGTTTATCTCTTATACTATACGGTGTTACACACATTTAAACCCTCTTACATCTAGACATGTTAATAATCTTAATCTAGACATGTTAATAATTTGATTTACTAATAAAAAAAATATAAAATTAAAATGTAATTTGATTGAATTCTTTAATTCAGATCTGACCTCAACTCGCTCAGTCTATACCAATGTTTAAAATTAAATTTAAATTTATATTAATTACTTTTAGACTGGCATTTGTTTTATATTAAAATTTAAATTATTTTTTTCTATAATGCAAATGTCAAATCAATTTAACTATTTACTTTGATAAACAAAATCTACTCTCTCAACTTTAAATTCTTTTTTTTCTTGTTTCTTTATATGCGATTGCTCATTCTTACGACTAAACATTTATCTACATTTCTAAAATATTACTACTAATTATAAAATTTTCTTTGTTTTTTTTATTGTCTTTTGATATAGTCTTTATGAGCTCTTTTTTAAAATCATTTATAAATGGATTATGCATGTCACCTCGAGTTCTGATGAGCTTACGACTTATTGACAGGGTCCAGCATTGTCCAGAGTTGGTTTTCCATTCCTCCTGGCCTGGCATGGTCCTGGATATGTCTAGAGTCCAGCATCCCTCGTCGCTCTGGTAGCTTCTCCTAGATACTCTTTGTAGACTTAAATGGTCCCGGTACTTTACACTTTCCGAAATACTGTCAACCTAATTGTTGAACGTCTTATTAGTTCGTTAATGAGACTTGATAAAAAAATAAAACTGTTCTGCCGACGGACAGCATGTCCGACTGCAACTATGTCTTGAAAAGAAGAGAAGGGTTTTCGGTCGAACCCTTAATTTATACCCTCTCGAGATTCCGCGCCAGTTGGCTCCAAAATCGGCCTGTCGATACCTGCAGATCACCTGATAGCCCCCACTCCCGAACCTTTTCATATATTTGCAATTATTAGCAAATAGCAATGTTTTGCACAGAATCGAGATAGCACAAATCATAGCTAATTTGATTAAGCACTCACTGTATTAATTTGAGCGTCTTATTGCAATTTGCATATTTTTGGCACATTTATTTCGCACTGTCTTCGCGTCGTGTGTCCTATTAACATCATTTTTTCACTGGGGATAACAATAAAATTTACACACACTTTGGTGCCTTTTGTTTGTTTATAAACTAATTAGTTTTTACTCAGTGGAATTAAATGATTATTTTATTAATTACTTGGGGGCGGGTAGCTGATTCCTGTCTGTACATGCATCACTAACACCCACAAGATACGTACGCGTAATACACATACAATTGAGCAGGTGTTCACTGCCTGTCGGAACAGGTTAATTTCTCCCCTAATCTAATAATGAAATATTTTTACAATCTCAGACCTGTCCATTTACCCTTAACTTATAATAATTCTACAAATTTTATATTTATTCCAATCAATGCCTAATACAGCATATGGCTGTATCGTTGCATTATTCCTCTGCTTGAAAAAAAAATTTTAATAAATATTTATTTATTAAATTTTTGTCTATTTTTTCTAGACAAATACAATCATTTTATATTCGCTTACTTTAGTTTACATCGGTTAAACAACACATAATAATGAGTAGGTGTAGGTCAGTCTAACGCTCGCCGTGGTGGAATGTACTATTTTTTCACCCCCCCCCCCTCATACAGGTGATCGGTGCGTTGACCTTGGACGGCTCAGTGTCATTGTCCCACTCTCACTCCTTCTTCTCATTATTCATACAGCGTAGCTAAAATATTTTTTTTTATCGTTCTCCTTTAATCGTGGAATTAAAGGACAACGATTACACTTTGCGTAAGTGTACGCAAAATAATGAGAGAATTTGATGCCACTAACTACATGGTACATCAGGCTAAAAGACTTTTAAAAGAAAAGGGAATACTGGAAAATCCAGATCAGAAACCTGGAAAAAACTTACCACAAGAAGTCGCTCAAACAGTGCGTGTGTTCTACGAAAGTGATGAAATAAGTAGAGTAATGGCAGGCAAAAAAGACTGTATTTCAGTGAAAGACGAAAATACAGAGAAAACTGCAGTTCAGAAGAGATTAATTTTAAGTAACTTAAAGGAAGCATATATTATTTTTAAAGAAAAGTATCCTCAGATGAAAGTTGGATTCTCTAAATTTGCAGAGTTGAGGCCAAAACACTGTCTTGGTTGGAAAAAGTGGTACACACTCAGTTTGTGTTTGTACCACCCATAAAAATATCAAATTAATGACTGAAAATTCTCAATTAGGAAAATTAACTAATGGAGAATTTGCAACCTATAAAAATTTTCTTGCAAAGGTTTTATGCAACCCTCCATCTATTGATTGCATTATGGGAGATTGCACTTCTTGCCCAGGAACCGATGAACTAAAAAATACTTTAGAAAATGTTTTAGAGGAAAACATGATTGAAAACATAACCTTTCGTCAATGGGTTACTGTAGATAGATGTAATCTTGAAACTGCACAGAAAAGTTCATCCGAGTTTGTTGAGGTGTTATGTGAAAAAATTGTTTTGTTAATTCGCCATAACTTCATAGCAAAACAGCAAAGTTCATTTATGAATGAAGTAAAACAAACACTGAAAGAAAATGAATATGCTGTCACATTGGATTTTTCAGAAAACTACACTTTCGTGGTTCAAGATGAGGCCCAAAGTTACCATTGGTCAAGTGACTCTGTAACAATTCACCCCTTTGTAATTTATTACAGAGATGAAGATAAAGTAAAACACATCAGTTATGTAATCATTTCTGAATGTTTAGAACATAATACAACAGCAGTATATTGTTTTGAAAATAAACTTGTGCAGTTTTTAAAAAGTTATTTTCAATGTGCTGTTAAGAAATTTTATTACTTTTCCGATGGAAGTGCTGCCCAATACAAGAACAAAAAGAATTTTTCTAACCTATGTTTCCACAAACGTGATTTTGGAATAGACGCAGAGTGGCACTTTTCAGCAACTGCCCATGGAAAGGGACCATGCGATGGTGTTGATGGCACGGTTAAAAGACTGGCAGCAAGGGCAAGTTTACAAAGACCTTA
The DNA here is from genome assembly GCA_034769895.1 of Magicicada septendecula. Classification (NCBI taxonomy): domain Eukaryota; kingdom Metazoa; phylum Arthropoda; class Insecta; order Hemiptera; family Cicadidae; genus Magicicada; species Magicicada septendecula. The sequence continues at coordinate 1,246,899,523 of CM068367.1, forward strand.
CGAAAACCAAATTCTCACACCACAGCAGCTTTTTGAGTGGTCAGTGCAAAATATCAAAACTGTTAACTTTGAATTTGTTAAACAAGAAGAGTATGTAGAGACTGAAAAACTCTTGAATGATCGGTTTGGAAGAGCGGTGACCATTAAAGGAACACAACAATTCCATGCCTACTTGCCAGTTAACAAAAATCCATCACAAATTAAAGTAAAAGTATTTTCCTATGACACAAATTACAGCATTATGCGCACCACAAGATTAGAAAATAAATTGCCAATGACGGAAGTTAATGGCTATGTAACTGTGACGTATGACAGAAAATGGTGATTGACATATGTTCTAGACAAAAATGAAAGTGAAGATGAAATAAAAGTAACATTTCTGCATCCTGCTGGTGCCTCCCCCTCTTATTCTCACCCTCAGAGAGCTGACAATCTTTGTGTATCACTGAACGACATTTTGTTCACAGTTAACCCAATCACACCCACTGGAAGAGTATACAGACTTTCAGAAAAAGACACTCAGAAATCAAGTGACGCTTTGCAGCGCTAAATAAATAATGTACTTTCAACCTTTATTTAAATGGAAATAAAATACATGCACCACACATACTGGGTGAGTTTATTTCATTTAAACTTCTTTAGTAGTAAACTTAAAAAAAAACACTTAGGTACTATTTTAATAGTTTGAAGTAGTTCTAGAAAATTCCTTCAAAAGAATTATTAAACTTAAATGATAAGTACTTGTACCACACACGACTAGATGCGCTAGTAAAGGACAGTTAAATAAAAAATAAGTTTAAAAATTTTTAATACAGTAGAACCCCGCTAGTCCGAACTAATTGGGACCGGGGCCGGTTCGGATTGGCAAAAATTCGGATTATCCGAAATAATTATTATTAAATAATTATAATTATTTATTTGAATTAAATATGGTCTTTAACTTATATGTAACTCATATATGCCCGTTTTTTATTCAACGAATGCATTTTACGGTTTATAAGGTGAACAGTATTGACAGTGACGTTCGGTGGCTTTCTAGTGCGGTATTGTTGTTTACTATCACGGGCGCGCCAGGGCGTCAATGACTCATGCCAGTTTCTTAGTAATCCCACTTCCGCCACTCTTGTTTGTTTCTTCTCGTGGCCTTGCTTTCAGTAGTGAGACACCTGTCAGTCTGAGACGTTGTGTGTGCATTCCAACTTACATACGTTTTCAGTGTTGTTTTTTAAGTGCGTATTGTATAAAAATGGTTGGTAAGCGGAAACATAGTTCATGTGCACTAAAAGATAAAGCGGACGTGGTATCGATTACGTACACTGGAACGATCCCAACGAACTGGTTGAACAGTTGAGACTGCTGGTAAGTTCAAAACGCGCCAGTCACACCGGACACGGCATCGAAATCATCTCCGCTGTGGAGGAATTACATGAAGCCAACATTATCGTATACATTTTGTGAACGCCGGTGTAACAACTCATTGTTGTCAACACTGTCGACATGTGCGGATTAGATTTGACGCCTGACTTTGAAGTCGAAAACGAGAGACTGAAAACCTTTACATCATGGCCTGTGCATTTCATCAGTCCGACCGTTATGGTTGCCACAGGCTTTCATTACATAAATGAACTGGACAGGGTTCGATGTTCATTTTACGGTATAGAAATATTTCGTTGGAAAGAGGGTGACGATCCGATTGTGTTACACACGCGATGGTCACCACAGTGTCGTTACTTAAAACGGTTAGCACACCTTTTGTGAAGAAGCAGACGAAACAGATGTGAACGAGTGGGTGGCAGCTGACACGGAAGACCACCAAGTTTTGACAGATACGGAAATTGTTTCCCTGATCAGACAAGACTTCGATGAAGATTCTGATGTGATGGATGAAAACGATGATTCAGAACATCTCATTTCACATTCAGAAGCAGCAAAGGCGCTGGAAATATCCCTGCAGTATGTGGAGCAGCATGCCAACGCTACAGCGGCGGACATCATGTTCATGAGACGCTGGTGGAATATTGCGTCGTCTGCTAGATTCACGTCTTTACGCCAGCAGAGAATAACTGATTTTGTGCAACCAGTGAATAAGTGAAGTGTTAATATTGAAGTGTTTATTTGGAAATTCTGTTAATAAAGTATAGAAACTGTAATCTAAGTACTGTTCAGTACAATAATTGAATTCTGTTTTTGTAGTTTGTAGTTTTGTTTAAGAATTTTATTCCAGTAATTGTAGGCCTACTGATTAATACGTATTACAGTGGTTATTATTATTTTCTACTGATTTTGCAAAATGTAACCATTTTATTAGAAATGTAATGAAATCATTTGTCACTTCATGAAATCTGCAGTTGTTTTTATAGCTTTCCTTGCCTATTTGGTTCCTGCAGGTGGTTCGGATTATCCGGAATTTCGGACTAGCGGGGTTCGGACTAACGGGGTTCTACTGTATCTTGTCTTTTAACTCCACTGTAGCCTACATACATATTGAATATCAGATTCTGTGTAATTACGACTAATAAAGTTGCCATTGTAAATGAATGGAAGTGTGTAGTCCTATTTTGGAAAAACATCTGATTGAAAAAAAAAATTTTGAATGTAAACCCATATGAATACCACCATGAAACTTTCAGGATCAGTTATCAATATTACAAAGAACAACATATATTTTTTTGAAAATTTTCAAAATTTTGACAATTTTGATTTTGAATTTGAAAAAAATTTCCTCTTAACCTGTATAGTGTTGCATGTCATATGAAAGGTCCTTCAATAAAGCTTTAAAATGACACCTTTCCCAGCTCTTTAGGTTAATTAGGAGAGCCACAATTGCAATTTGAAAATTATCCGGACGCACCATTTTTAGCGGTTTTTGGGAACTTTAGGTAGCTGTAATTCGAAAACCGGTTGATATATTTCAAAAATATTTGGTATTTTTCTTATCCTATATGAATAATACCTGTGTACCAAATTTCATAAAAATCTGACATGGTAAGGTATAAAACTAATTAAAACTGTGTTGATTTGACACGGAATGACTCACACGCGTAACACATACAATTGAGCAGGTGTTCACTGCCTGTCGGAACAGGTTAATTTCTCCCCTAATCTAACAATGAAATATTTTTACAATCTCAGACCTGTCCATTTACCCTTAACTTATAATAATTCTACAAATTTTATATTTATTCAAATCAATGCCTAATACAGCATATGGCTGTATCGTTGCATTATTCCTCTGCTTGAAAAAAAAATTTTAATAAATATTTATTTATTAAATTTTTGTCTATTTGTTCTAGACAAATACAATCATATTATATTCGCTTACTTTAGTTTACATCGGTTAAACAACACATAATAATGAGTAGGTCAGTCTAACGCTCGCCGTGGTGGAATGTACTATTTTTTCACCCCCTCCTCGTACAGGTGATCGGTGCGTTGACCTTGGACGGCTCAGTGTCATTGTCCCACTCTCACTCCTTCTCATTATTCATACAGCGTAGCTAAAATATTTTTTTTTATCGTTCTCCTTTAATCTGGTCCCATCGACATATATATTTTTACATGTAGAACTTCCTACACGAGTTTGTATTCTTGCACTGGTAAACATTTTGCATCTTAACATACTATGCTATTCTTCAATCTGTACTTTTACATTATCTTAATCATACATTCTTACCATTCTTTACTCTTTTCTTAGCCTACTATTCCAATCTTCATTCTTACATTTCTTTATATTACTTATACAATATATTAACTTTCATTACCTTTATTACATTTCTAATCGCTAATAATTTTCTTCATCCTTACTATGTGCTGAAATACACCTTTTTTTGTAGCTTCGTAGTGAGTCACATTATTGGCTACAGATGACTACCTTAGAAACACGTCTATATCCAGACTTTATGTGCATAACTCTACTCGTTGTTTTAATCGTAGTATTTGAGCTCTAAATAATCTCTGCCCTCGACTTTCACTATCGCTATCTTCTGAGTCCTTGCCTTTCCACTACGGTATGAAGATTTCGCTTGATCAGCCATTCTGACAATACATTTATTTCTCATCTCTGATCCTTTCTTCATATTAATAACAACATCGATAATAACATTCCTTTACAATCATTTCTTAACACTAACATTCCTTGCCATTTACAATACATTTCTTAATTAACCTTTTAAAATAATATTCCTTTTATTTAGCATAACACTCATTTATAATTAATTCTTTATTCTTATATTTCTTTCACATTTCTTTTAAAATAATATTCCTTTTATTTAATTACTTCTTTAACCATAACATTTCTTAATTAACCTTTTATTCTTTTACACATATTATTTTTTATTAATTAACTCCTTTTCTTATTAATAATCAACAGTAACATTTTCTTTTAAACATAATTATTCATTCACATTGAACATTGAGTTCGCTGTGTCGTTTGATTTTATACCCCTCAATATAACAATGCATTGGGTCCGTCAACAGGAAATCTATTGTACCTCTGTAGTCAATATTCCATTGTATTGCTGTGACGTCTGGTTTGACCGTGGAAGTCACCTGTTCATAGGGTAACGATTTCATCTTACCTGTTGACCACACAAAATCTCCCCTCTTCCTCTCTTTACCAACGCTTCTCTCTCTCTCTCTCTCTCTCTCTCTCTCTCTCTCTCTCTCTCTCTCTCTCATTAGTTCGTTTGAGTGAACTTACCTGAACAGCTGTGCGCGACGGTTTTTTCATTCGTCGTTTATGATAATCTTTGTAGTTTTTATAATTATTGTGATTATCATTATGATTATCGTTCAATCGATAGTTGTTGTGCATATCCTTGTCGCGTGTGATTTGTTCCAATCGTGTTACCTTTTTTAATTGTTTTACTAGTGTGTGTGTGTGTGTGTAACCACTACTTTGGATATTTTCGCCAACAAGGTATGCCTGCTGAATTTTTATTTTGTTCTCTCTCTTCTTTAATGTTAATAATTTCTTTATGATTATCGTTATTAATTACGAACGTATTTTTAACTATTATGGCTTGTTCCCATAGCATCCTTTCACATATTTGTTCCGTTTGTTTACCAATTACTTCACATATATCTTCTGTTATAGTGTCAATACGTAAGTTGGTATCAACAATTTTTTCTGTTAACTCTTTCTGTTGCGTATTTTTTAGGTCCTGTTTAAAATTTTCAGTCTGTTGTTCTAATTTATTTTCTAAACTTTCTGTTTGGTTCTTATTAAATTCCTTTAATTCGTCTATTCTAGCATTTAAATTTTCTGTCTGTTTTGTGCTTAATTCATCTATCATGGCCCACATCATTTTTCGACATGCCTCCATATCAAAACCTCCTGGTGCTGCCATGTTGAAGTATTATAACATCGGCAATTTCGATAAAATTTTGATAACAATAAGTATGTAAAAAATGCTAAAAAATAATATATTTTAATAAATAAATAATGAAGAGAATGAAAATATAAAAAGTAATTAAGAAAGAAGGAGAAAGAGTTATAAACAAAAAGTGATTAGTAAAGAAGAGAAAGAGTTATTAACCAAAAGTGATTAGTAAAGAAACTCGACGACTAGACTGACAGACAAACGACATTGACCCAACCCCAGAGATTGGCCAGATAAGAACAAATATGAAAATAAACAAGATGAGAAGTGAAGGAGAAGAAAATGAGAACAAAGAGGGAACAAACCAACGATGAAGAAAATAAAATGAAACACGTCAAGAAAACACAGACAAGACATAGAGAATAGAGAAGGGAGAAACAATGTAATCAAATATAATAAAGAAAATGAAACCGGTAAAGAACCAATATAAATAATGATTGTTAGTATTGATTGAGTGACAATTGTAATTAATCATTAATAAAAAACACGATAGCTAAAAATACACTAGCCAAAGAATTAGAAGTACATTTAAGTTGTTAATTGAGAAAAACATGATATTAATAATTATATATAATATTGTAACATGACCAGGTGTTACATAACCTAGACATATGCCCTTAGATTTAATAAATACATGACGGTAATGTAAGTAGATAATATAATGATAAGAGTAGCAAAGAAGAGAGGAACCATTGAAGAAGAAAGAAGAAGAAGTGCCACAAGAAGCAGTAAACCTAAACACTGCTTGACACTACAACCCATACTATAACTGACACAAACTAATGGACAAAGTAAATTCACTTTAAGCTGTCAAGCGAGTCAGTGAATAACTTAAATGGAATTTGACATGTTAATAAAAACAATTAAATAAGAATCCGAATAATGTGATATCAGCATCAGCATTTGGCTGAGAATAAATCAACTATGACTAGTAACTATTAATGCCAAGGACTAAGATTAGCTGTGGCCACAATATAAGATTGAAGCTGTATTACAGTCTCAAATGTGCTTATGACAAGTAAAAATGTTTGTAAGAGGGAACCTTATATAAATAAGCTACCTCATCAAGGTACCGAAATGTAAACTAATAAACATTATTAAGGCATAAATCCGATACAAATGGTACGCCTCGGCAATGCCTAAAACAAACAATAATCAGTAAGGTGATTAGGAGAAAGTACTATGAGTGTAAATCACATACACTGAACAATCTTTGTGCCAAACATAGCGATAAGCATTGTTAATACGTTAGACAAGTAATAGTTCAATTGTTAATTAATAGCATGGAGCAAAGTAATGTGAAACAAAATGTCATAGTGAGTAAGTATAGTTCATAGCAATGTATAAGTTAAGGTTTAATCATAATATTTAATAAATAAATATCAGAATGGATATAATAGTGTTCTAACATAGACGTTTAAGTGAAAAATGCGATGTGGAACACAAACAATGTATTGATAAGAGAGAGTAATCGCCAGCTTTGATTAGCAGACGACAGCGCGAAGCCATATACCTGAACATTATTAATTAAAAAATGTCAGTGAAAGTGTAAATAAACCAGTGTCAAACTATATCAAATTGAAGGGGAAAAAATATCCTTTAATTTGATAGCGATACGACCCCGATCGCAACTATAATAAGTGCGTGACAGGCGTTAGCATCATTTGTAAATAATAAATAAGAAATCTGTTTATCAACACTAACAACAACGATGGCTGTCAATCATTCTGGCGACGAGTCGGTTAAAAAACCGTTAGTGACAGTTGGAAAGACAATACGTCACTTTCGTAACGCCTGGCTAAGCCAATCAGAAAATAGCTTAATAAATAAAACAATTGCCTAAGCCCGATCAAAACAGAGGGTATATAAAGAAGCGTGGCTAATTGCCATTAGACACTTTTAACGTTCATCCAGAGCGGAAGGTACGCTCGTCTCATCAAAATTTTTGTTAACTGATAGCTTCATTGTAATAGTGCGTCAATTGAATTCTTTCGGCAACAACAAAAAGTAACTATAAGATACTCTACATAAAATCAGTGCATCGAAGTGAAGTATTATTTTATTTAGTGCGGGAACATATCGAACAGGAGAAATAATTAAATAGTACCATATAAGGTCCTTTTTAGTCAGAAGCGGACCAATATTCTCTGTTCCAGTGTGTGTGTAGTGAATATCAATGGTCATTACAATCCGACCATTGAAGTGTTTAATTGGATTTTAATCAAAAGATTAAAACACAAAGGTAACTGTGTGACAATTTATTCCATTACACTGAGTGCACTAACCTATATGTTTTGGTAAACAAATCTGTACTGATGCATAACACTGAAACATTTTCTGTATTACACCATGTTTGAATTTATTTAATGGATTTGTCAATCCTATTTAAGAATGATGTTAGTCATAAGTGATCTCACCATATAACTTTGTGAATAATTAAGCAAGCGTGACGAACGCCTAACCTATAAACTAGGTTCGATTTTTTATTAGTAAACTAAAAGGCATTACTAGTCGATATTGTATTATAAAATAATTAGTCATTGTGTAGGCATGAGCATTCTTTCTTGTGTTTCAAAGAACTTACGCCTGAGATATAAATAATATTAATGTTTAAAGTAAAGAGTATCTGGACTTAACCAGAATTATTGTTTATGCTCTGAGCCAGTCATATAGGGTATGTAACCAAATGTTTGCAATTGTATATCAATGTATTCTCTTAATTATATTGGTCTGAATTCATTATCAAGGGTACAAATAAAACCCAGTTATTAGCAGCATAACTTGACTTGATTTATTTCTAAAAAAAAATAGATAAATAATTCATTCAGAATAATCAAAACAACTTTTAGTTGCGATCATATATTGTTGAATTGAATTGCCATAAGGGCAATAAACACGATTTCAGTTCTTTTAAATTATTATTTGATTCTATTAATGGGTTTTCCACGGGATTTTCCTGAAATAAACCTGTGTGGCGCCCATTATTAAACAAGGTAACCTAACCTTGTAGATAAAGTAAGCTGGTTTTGTAAACCGTCTTGGCAGCTTATTGATTTATTGAACTTCTGAACTTCCAGAATCACGAACAGGTACGTGGAAGTGTATTTTATTAATTTTATTGTCCAGACGTTACTAGACTTTACGTACTTAGACAACTGTCAACCTGGAGGAGGAGTTTCGCTGCTAGTATCAACCCGACGGTCACCATCATCAAGCGACCAGCTAGTACACTTTATTTTGAAATTTAAGCAACGTTATTGTTCAAATAATATTAATGCAATTACCTTATTTTTTATCTAAAAGAGTTCTTTTCAGACACTTATAATTTTTGCAATTGTAAACACACTTTTAATAACATCTAATGCTACATTTTAATTACTTTATAAAATTAGTAACTTCCAATTTTCAACTATTACAACGTTTAAATATTTTACAACTCAGTTTCAAATTAATAAACATAAATTAATACTTGGCAATTGTAGTTTATTACAAATTGACGAACCCAACGCGGGGCTTTTAAGAATAAAGGAAGTACCCCAATAAGTTTATTACAAATTGGCTAGCCCAACAGTAGGGATGAAAGGAGAGCCGTAGTATATTACAAATTGGCGACCAGCAACGTGAGGCTGAAAAAATATTAGATAAAAATATTTTTTATATTTATAATCAGCCCGGCAGACACAAAAGAACAAACATGCCACACACACATCAGTACGACACAAGATACAAGGACAGCCGAGTAGGAGAGGTACAACCAGATACAGAGACATATGAGACACAACCCACACACGAGATGGAAGTCATTACCATCAATAACATAGAAACTCGACCTGAAGAAACACCCTATGTAGAACCGGAAGTGGAAGTGAGGATCAACAACCAACCCAGACAACCTGAGAGACCCACACAGTCAGGGGACATAAGTCTACAAGAAATCATGAGGGCGATCAAGGAAAATAATAACTCATTGAATAAAAATATGGAATCGATCCATCAAAAAATAGATGACAGCCAGAAAAATATCGAATCATTAAAAGAAGATCTCCATACGAAATTAGACGACAATAATAGAAACATGGAGTCATTAAGAGCCGGTTTACATGCGCGGTTAGACGACCAGAATAAAAACTTTGAACTATTGAAGGAATACTTGAACAAAAAGATAGAAAATACCAATAGATCAGTGGACGCCCTGAACCGTAAAATAGACGACAGCAACAGAGCGTTGAAGGAAGAGTTGAATACCGCATTAAATAAGATTAGCCAGAAAATGGATGAAATGAATAAGAAATATACGGAAGAAGTGGGTCAGACAACAAGAGGAGAATTACGAAACGACAGCAACTCAGAAACTGAAGAGATACCCAATGATGAAACCACAGAAGAATTGCAACCTGAAGATGAGGTCGAACAAACTGAGAATGAAGGGGACTCAAATACATCATCGTCTGAAAATGAGTTTGACAGAAATCAGGAAGATGTTCAATATAAGGAGATCGATACCGGAAGTATAGAGAACACTCAGGTAATTAAGGAAGTGGAAGAGTTAGTAGCCGAGAAGGAAGAATTAGAACAAAATAATCTGCCCATGTGTGATGATTAAGTGGAGACAAAAGAATTACCCGGAAATAAAAACACCGAACAAGTGAATTTAAAAACTAAAAATCGTGAAGAAAGGAACAAAATAATTCAGAAAACGGAAGAAAAGGAGGCGAAGATAAGAAGAATAATACGCCCAAAGAAGACTAGAGTAACAAAAGAATTAATCGAAATGACTCGAAGTGGTCTAATTAATATGATTTATTTCCCAGTCATCAACCGTGAAGAAGGAATCTACAGGGAGGAGTACCGAAGGAGCTTCATGAAGATGGACGAAGAGAAGAAATGTGCTACAACAAAGAAGACTATAACCAATAAAATACTTAAAGCAAATATTTCCAAAGGGAGAATAAGGCATTCCAAGAAAAGGAAAGGGTATCAAGAACAACTGGACCGGATCATTGAAGGGTACGCCCAAGAAATAAAGGAATTACGGAAGAAGAGGGACCAATCAATGGAAAAATCCAACCAGGAAACTAATGACGATCAACCAGAGTTAGAAGAAGTACTAGACGTCAATAATAACAAAGACCCGGAGTACACGGGACACATGGATATCGAAGATGAGGAGAAGAAGAAGGCGAGAAAACGGGGAGCCAATGACTATCTGGTAGCCGCAAAGTGGAAGAACCGCATGATAGGGATAGGGTGCCAAATACCACAAACATGTAGTACTAGAGACAGCTATGAAAAAGGGTACCTGTGAAACGTAATTGTCCCAAACATTGGACCCAATAGAATGGAAAAGCACAATATAACCCCAAATATGTAGACCATAAATGTGATTATTGTTAAAAACAGATAAATTATAGTGGTATACAACATTTACCACCGGAATATTTAGTGTATAAGAAATTTTAAAAGTAGCTACCATAAACGGATTCAATTAGTGATTAGAAGGATCATGTATTATGCCCAAGGTATTGAAAGTGACTAATTGCCTATAGCAAACCTATTTGCCATATTGTGTTATAAAAAGTGTGTAGTATTAGTGTACAGGCCAAACTATTTATTGCCTATGAAATAAGAGCCAGATCTATCATACTAAATGGTAGAAAAATGTGTATAGTAAACCCAATAATTTAATGAGAAGAAAGATATCTATTATATCATATAGAACCAAAGGTAGCATATAACAAAAATATACCTAAAAGAGTGACATAAAATTACTATAATACTCCTATGTTAGATTAATTTAAAGAGGAAATACTACTATTTTATAACTAAAATTATTATGCTATATTTAAAGAGGAAAAGAGAAAAAGTATTAACTACTAATGTGTTATAATTGTATCGTTATATTGTATCTAATATATTATCTAATATATTGTATGTAACAAGAATTTAAATGTCAAATATTGTATACCCCTCACAAAACTAAGATATTATATAAAATCATCCAGAATAAGTGTAAATTACCAGACACTTGAAGGAGTAGAGAGGCAGAAGACCAAAGAGAGATAATTATAAAGATGGCTATTATTATTGTGGAATGAAGAGAAAGAAAAATGTTATTTAATTACCAAATGTCGTATATAACAAGAATTTAAATGTCAAATATTGTATACCCCTCACAAAACTAAGATATTATATAAAATCATCCAGAATAAGTGTAAATTACCAGACACTTGAAGGAGTAGAGAGGCAGAAGACCAAAGAGAGTTAATTATAAAGATGGCTATTATTATTGTGGAATGAAGAGAAAGAACAATGTTATTTAATTACCAAATGTCGTATGTAACAAGATATGTCAGAGAACATCTCACAAAAACAATTAGTATATGAATACTGTAAACCCTGATAATTCAGGATAAGTGTAAATTATTGACGAGAGAAAAACTTGTAAACTATTGTAAGAATGAAATATTGTAAACTCCATATGTAAGAAACAACTGCATAATTATATGATGATCAATGTAAATGTGTAATTTTAAGAATACTCGAGTAAACCAAAACAAGTTGTCAACTAGTATAAAAAGGTAACAATACGGCTAATAAAAAGCATGGCCGAGAATGTCAAGTCTGAAAAGAAATGATTACCTGTGAAAAGGAAGTATGTTAGAAAGTATAAAAGAATGAAATGTGATACAAATGAAAACCTCTAATACCTTGAATGTTATATTATTGAAAAATGAATGATATGTTATATTTTATGTGTTGTGATAGTGCAACTATTGCTATGTGCAATTTTTATTTTGTCTCAGACAGAGATGAGGATGCCTCTGATTCTGAGTATGTGTAATGAGGAACGGCGGAGAATGTATGCCACAGTGAGCCACTCTGATTCCGAACCCACTACAAATGTTAGGGAATTATATAGTAATGTATCAAGGACTATTAATAAAGAATCTGTGAGGTAAAAAATGAAAGAACCATTGAGATTATCACAAAAATAAAGATATGTAATGAGAAAGAAAAATGTATTATTGTAAGACAGGAAATCGTTAATTTAAGAAGTGAAACCTATTGTAATTAAATAACTTGAAATGTGAGAAACTTGAAAAAATACTAGTAAGCTAAGAGTTATATCACTAGCCAAGAACTCAAACTAGTGTAACACACTAATAGTATGTTAAAGGTCAATGTAAAGAGTACAAGACAAAAAGCAGTAGTAATATACTAAAAACAGAAATGAAATGATAATTTTATCAAAAAATCAAATTTTCTCTCAAATTATCAATTTTGAGAGGGGAGTATATGTAACATGACCAGGTGTTACATAACCTAGACATATGCCCTTAGATTTAATAAATACATGACGGTAATGTAAGTAGATAATATAATGATAAGAGTAGCAAAGAAGAGAGGAACCATTGAAGAAGAAAGAAGAAGTGCCACAAGAAGCAGTAAACCTAAACACTGCTTGACACTACAACCCATACTATAACTGACACAAACTAATGGACAAAGTAAATTCACTTTAAGCTGTCAAGCGAGTCAGTGAATAACTTAAATGGAATTTGACATGTTAATAAAAACAATTAAATAAGAATCCGAATAATGTGATATCAGCATCAGCATTTGGCTGAGAATAAATCAACTATGACTAGTAACTATTAATGCCAAGGACTAAGATTAGCTATGGCCACAATATAAGATTGAAGCTGTATTACAGTCTCAAATGTGCTTATGACAAGTAAAAATGTTTGTAAGAGGGAACCTTATATAAATAAGCTACCTCATCAAGGTACCGAAATGTAAACTAATAAACATTATTAAGGCATAAATCCGATACAAATGGTACGCCTCGGCAATGCCTAAAACAAACAATAATCAGTAAGGTGATTAGGAGAAAGTACTATGAGTGTAAATCACATACACTGAACAATCTTTGTGCCAAACATAGCGATAAGCATTGTTAATACGTTAGACAAGTAATAGTTCAATTGTTAATTAATAGCATGGAGTAAAGTAATGTGAAACAAAATGTCATAGTGAGTAAGTATAGTTCATAGCAATGTATAAGTTAAGGTTTAATCATAATATTTAATAAATAAATATCAGGACGGATATAATAGTGTTCTAACATAGACGTTTACGTGAAAAATGCGATGTGGAACACAAACAATGTATTGATAAGAGAAAGTAATCGCCGGCTTTGATTAGCAGACGACAGCGCGAAGCCATATACCTGAACATTATTAATTAAAAAATGTCAGTGAAAGTGTAAATAAACCAGTGTCAAACTATATCAAATTGAAGAGGAAAAAATATCCTTTAATTTGATAGCGATACGACCCCAATCGCAACTATAATAAGTGCGTGACAGGCGTTAGCATCATTTGTAAATAATAAATAAGAAATCTGTTTATCAACACTAACAACAACGATGGCTGTCAATCATTCTGGCGACGAGTCGGTTAAAAAACCGTTAGTGACAGTTGGAAAGACAATACGTCACTTTCGTAACGCCTGGCTAAGCCAATCAGAAAATAGCTTAATAAATAAAACAATTGCCTAAGCCCGATCAAAACAGAGGGTATATAAAGAAGCGTGGCTAATTGCCGTTAGACACTTTTAACGTTCATCCAGAGCGGAAGGTACGCTCGTCTCATCAAAATTTTTGTTAACTGATAGCTTCATTGTAATAGTGCGTCAATTGAATTCTTTCGGCAACAACAAAAAGTAACTACAAGATACTCTACATAAAATCAGTGCATCGAAGTGAAATATTATTTTATTTAGTGCGGGAACATATCGAACAGGAGAAATAATTAAATAGTACCATATAAGGTCCTTTTTAGTCAGAAGCGGACCAATATTCTCTGTTCCAGTGTGTGTGTAGTGAATATCAATGGTCATTACAATCCGACCATTGAAGTGTTTATTGGATTTTAATCAAAAGATTAAAACACAAAGGTAACTGTGTGACAATTTATTCCATTACACTGAGTGCACTAACCTATATGTTTTGGTAAACAAATCTGTACTGACGCATAACACTGAAACATTTTCTGTATTACACCATGTTTGAATTTATTTAATGGATTTGTCAATCCTATTTAAGAATGATGTTGGTCATAAGTGATCTCACCATATAACTTTGTGAATAATTAAGCAAGCGTGACGAACGCCTAACCTATAAACTAGGTTCGATTTTTTATTAGTAAACTAAAACGCATTACTAGTCGATATTGTATTATAAAATAATTAGTCATTGTGTAGGCATGAGCATTCTTTCTTGTGTTTCAAAGAACTTACGCCTGAGATATAAATAATATTAATGTTTAAAGTAAAGAGTATCTGGACTTAACCAGAATTATTGTTTATGCTCTGAGCCAGTCATATAGGGTATGTAACCAAATGTTTGCAATTGTATATTGTAACATAACAAAATGTTACCTAACCTAAATGTATATTATCAGATTTTATAAGTACAGAACAATAATGTAAATAGGGAAGATAGTAAGAAGAATAAACAAGAAGAGAGGAATCAAGGAAGAAGAATGAAGCAGAAGTGCCACCTGAAACAGTAAACCCAAATACTGTTTGACACGACAACCAGACAATGACTAACACAAACTGATGGACAGAGTAAATTTACATTAAGCTGTCAATCAAGTCAGTAGATAATGTAAACAGAATATTATATGTAAATAAAAAGTGAATCGATAAGAATCTGAATACCGTGAAATCAGAATTAGCATTTTGCTGATAATAAATTTAACCATGACTAGTAAATTATGAATGCCAAAACTAAAATTAGCAATGGCTACAAAGTGAGAACAAAGATATATTTCAATATCAAATATACTTATGAGAAAAAAAACCCATTTGTATGAGGGAATATTATACAAATAAAGTACCTCAACAAATTACCGAATTGTGAACCAATAAATGTTGTTAAGGCAAAATTCCAGTCTAGATGGTATGTCTTAACAACGCCTAGACCCAGCAATAATCAGTGAGTTGATTATTGGGAGATAACGTAAGTGTAAATTAAATACACAGAACAATCGTTATGCTCCAACATAACAAAAAACATTATTAAAATGATATATTTAATCATAATTCAATTGTTAAGTAGTAGAATAGAATGAGTCAGCGTAAAACGAAATGTCATAGTAATAAGAATCGTTCATTACAATGTATAAAGTTAAGGTGTATTCATAATGTTCAATAATTGAAGTTCAGTACAGAGTTAATGGTGTTCTCACATAAACGTTTGAGTAATAAAATGCTATGTGAACACAAACAATATTAATCAAAGTGTAAAATCGTCGATTCAGGTAAACAGACGACAGCGCAAAATAGTGTACCCGAACAGTGTTTATGTAGCAATGTCAGTAAAAGTGAAGTGAACTCGGTATCAAACTATATCAAATTAAAGAGGACAAAATAATCTTTAATTTGATGACGATATCGACCCAATCGCAACTGTATTAAGTGCGGGAAGGATGTTAGCATCATTTACCAAATATGCATCAGAAATTTGTTTACTAATACCAACAACAATGAAAGCTATCTGTCACCTCAGGATTTGACAGTTAAAAAACCGTTATTAACGGCTAAATGACCAATACGTCATACTCATCACACCTACAAGAACCAATCACAAAATTAGTTAGTAATTAACATTTTTGCCTAACGCCGATCGACGGGCGGGGTATATAAGAGAATGTAACCGATTCTCGACAGACACTTATCAACTTCATACAGCACGGAACGTGTGCTCGCCATCCCAACATTTTTAACAACTGTCAGCGTCATCTACATAATACATCGAAGGAAATAGCTCAACACCAAGAAACAACTACTTCAAATTAATCTACAGAAAACAATAGTGATTATGTGCAGTATTATTTCATTTTTGTGCAGGAAATAATGAACAGGAGTAATTATATAATGTTATTTATGATCCATTAAGTTAGAAGCGGATCGAAGTACTCTGTTCTTGTGCGTGTGCTGTGAAAAATGATAATCATTATAATCCGATTATCAAGGTGCTAAAATGAGTTTTAATTAAATAATTAAAACCAAAAGGTAACAATGCAACCATTATTCATTTTCACTACAAGCGCCATAACCTGTACGTTTATACACTGATCTGTACTGACGCAAACCACAGAAACATTTCAATAATACACCATGTCTCAATTTATTTGATGAATTTGTCATTAGTAATTAAGCTGAATGTTAGTTATAAGTGTTCTCAATTTATAAACTTTGTAATTCACAAATCAGGCGTGACGAACGCGCAACCTATCAAATAGGTCATTTTTATTTGTTTACTTCATGAAAGTAACGTCAAAACATTATTGATCAATTTTATATCAGAAAATTATTAGATATTGTGTAGGCATAACTTTCTTTTTCGTGTCTCAAAGAACTCACATCTGAGATTTTAATAATATTAATGTTAAAAATAACCAACATCTGGACTTAGCCAGATTCGCCACTTGTGCTCTGAGCAAGCCTTATAAGGTATATAATAACTTATTTACAATTGTACAACTTTGTATGTTTTAATTATATTTGTTTTTGAATTCTCAATCAAGGGTATGAATAAAACCCATTATTAACAGCATAACTCGACTTGATTTATTTCTAACTGATAGTTAAATATTTTATTTAGAAAACTCAAACAACCTTCAGTTGTGTTTAAATATTTTGGAATAGCATTGCCATAAAGATAATAAACAATTATTCTAAATTTTTTTAAATCATTCAGTGATTCTATTTGTGGGTTTTACACGGGATTTTCCCAAAATAAATCCGTGTGGCGCCCACTAACAAACAAGGCAATCTAACCTTGCAACTAAAGTGAGTTGGTGTTTGTAAACTGAGTTGACAGCTTACTGAACTTCTAGAAAACACGACCAGGTACGTGAAAGTATATTATGTTTGTTATATTGTCCAGACATTACTAGACGTAACGTACTTAGACTATCAGCAACCTGGAGGAGAAGTTTCACAGCCAGTATCAACAAGACAATCATCATCATCAAGCGACCAACTATTGTACTCTATTTTTAAACCTAAGCAAAATTAGTATTTAATTATTATCACCCAACTATTTTATTTGTTTCATATAAGGGAATTCTTTTCAGACAAGTATAATTACACCATTGTAAACACACTTTGAGTAACCTCGAATGTTACATTTTAAATCGCTTTACAAAATTAGTAACCTTCAACAACTACAACATCTAAATAATATTTCACACATAATTAAATTTTGTTTAAACACGACCCTTAATATTTTAAAGATAAACATAATTGTAAACAACAACAGTAAATCTTTTATTTTATTACAAATTAAAGCATACAACGTGTGGCAGAAGTACACACCGTAGTTAGTTTACTTACAAATTGGCGCACCAACCAGTGTGACTTAAAAAATATTAAATAAAAATATTTTTTATATTTTATATCAGCCCGGTAGACACGAAAGAATAAACATGCCACACACCCATCAATATGATACGAGGTATAAGGACAGTCGGGTAGGAGAGTTACAACCAGATATGGAGACCTCTGAAGCACAACCCATACATGAAATGGAAGTCATTACCATCAATAATATCGAAACTCAACCTGAAGAAACACCCCAGGTAGAACCGGAAGTGGAAGTGAGAGCCAACCACCAACCCAGACTATCAGAAAAACCCGCGCAAGCAGAGAATACGGACTTCCAGGAAGCAATGATGAGAGTGATGATGGAACTGAAAGAAGATGGTAGGAAATCTAGTGCGGAGAACCGGTAGAATATCGAGTTACTAAATAAAAATATAGAGTCAATAAAGGAGGATCATCGTGACTTAAATAAAAATATAGAGTCCATGAGGGAAGACCTGAATAAAAAGATTGACAGTACCCATAAATACATGGACACGCTGAACAGTAAAATAGATGATAACAGTAGAGCCATCAGAGAAGAATTGAACACCACCTTGATTGAAATTAGCAGGAGGATGGAAGAAGGCAATGAGAAAATTAACACGAGAATAGACGTGGAGATTGCTGTTGTGAGGGAAGAAATGATAGAAGTAAACAAAAGGTGCGAACAACACGACCAGGACTTGAAGCGAACTATAGAAGAGGTCGACGGGAGGCTCGATACCATGGAGGAGGTGACGGAAGCCCGAATAGAATCCTTGAAAAGAATGAATCAAGATGAGATTAAACGGGTAAGGATAGACGTAGGCGAGCGCTGTGAAGAGGTAAGTACATCAGTAGACGCAGTAAGAAATTTAACTGTCGCTAATCGAGAAAGAATTGAGGAACTAAGACAACAGGAAATAGTGCAAATGCGGGAGGAGATTGAAGTTATCCGCAACCGTCCGATCCAAGGTCAGTATCTGCTACCAAATGACAACCGCGACGCGATTAATTTTAAAAACTACCGAAGAAACCCTATCGAATTCTTAGCACGTGTTGAAGAAAACTTAGCACGGATCCGAGAGACCAGGTGGAACAACATAAGAAGCTTGATAGATGAGTATTTCAAAGAAATATATGATAATTGGTGGACTGCAACGCGCCACGAAGTTCACAGTTACGAGGAATTCAAGACTCAATTCCACGCAAAATATTGGCCCGAGGCCACGCAAAACATAGTACGCGATCATATATGTCACGGGAAATACGATGCGAGCAGAGGAGGAACCATGACTTCTTACTTTTTGGGTCAGGTGTGTCTAGCACGAAATTTAGAAACAAAAATACCTGAAGAATGTCTCGTTACAAAACTGTCTTACCACTTTGAGGAGGGTGTCGCTAAGGCACGTCAGTGGGGGCAGATTAAAACTATAGCAGCTATGTCCAAGTTGCTCGAGGATCAGGAGCATGAAGGATATTACCGAAGGAGTCGTCGGAGGAATGACCATTTTAATAATATGGGCGGTAACATAAACAATAATAATAATAACAACTCCAGAAATTACAGAAGTAATTTTAATAATAATGGCCATACAGACCAAAATTATAACAACAGTAATAATAATAACAATAATAGTAGGCCGAATAACCAGGGTAGTAATAATAACAATAATAATAACGGTAGCCATAATAATAATAATAATAATAACAACCGGCGACCCAATTATAATAATAACACCAATCGACCATCAAACCAAGGCGGGAATAATCCACCGCCACAATATCGCCGAGCCAATTATGTGCAAGCCAATTACGACTCCGATAGAAGGCGGCGATACCAACGAAGAAACAGTTTCAGTGGAGACAGAGGAAGTATAAGAGGAGGACGATGGAGGAGTAGTAGCATTGAGGGCGACGACCGCAACAGCGACTACCGACCACAAGTACACTTTGTTCCTGACCAGGAACCAGCCCATCAGGGAGGACGTACAACGGACGATAGGAATAATGTAGGTAATCAAGAACGACACCACGAGGAGAGCACTAGCTCTTTAAACTCCTCGCGGCAGTGAATAATTATGATAACATAAACCCTTCGCTGAACCACTCTATTGGGTATGATTACGGCACCAATCCAAATAAAATCACCATATTGTACAACCATTACCTAAAAAACATAAGGCAGGAATTGTTAGAAGAAGGAGTAACCGATCACCATCAACACACCCACGATATCGTGTACATGACGGCCAAAATTAATGAAGTAACTGTCACATTAATGATCGACACCGGGGCCAACGTTTCCCTAATGGATAGCACCGAGCTCAATCGTATTCAGGAGGAGAGCAGGGTTAACATACCGACGTTACCTGTTACTAACATCATCCTGATAGGAGCTACGGGACGACAAAATAAATCAGTGAAAAAGCAGGTTAGGTTAGAAGTAACCAGTCAAGGTGTGAAAATATCGATGATATTTCTGATAGCCACGGGTCTACCATTTCGTAGCTTGATCAGCTGCGACATTCTGCGAAGGCACTCAGCCATAATCGATTTAAGTTTGGACAAATTAACTTTGAAAACGTCTGATACCAATTGGATTGCAGACATTGTAGGAAACAGGGAAGTTCCCCCAGAGAGAACGATATATCACATCCAAAGAACAACCAACCCTAGAAACCAAACATCTAGGCATGAGCTGGAGTACAATAACAGTAACAATAATTTATGGGAAGAAAAGATTAGAGAAATAAGACAGTTCCAGTCGACTAACAGAACAAAGTCACCAAGCCCAGGCCAACTCGAAAAATTAATAACCATATATAATAAATATAGGCACATATTTTCAGACCTCCCAGGAAAGGTTAAAAATTATCAATGTATATTAAATTTCAAAGAACCGGTTAACTTCAACCGCAAATCTTACCCCATTGCGTACTCCCTTAAAGAGGCGGTTCGATCTGAAATCAATCAGTTGATAGAGGATGATATAATAGAACACAGCCAGTCCCCTTATACCAGCCCTATAGTAGCGATTAAAAAGAAAAACGGTAAGGTGAGGCTTTGTTTAGACGCACGGGAAATAAACAAACACCTAGTTAATAACCGGACATCTCCGGGCGAAATTGAAGAGATTCTAAAGAAGTTCCATGGTGTACAATACATAAGCTCATGGGATACGGTCTGCGGATATTGGCAGGTCGAGCTGCATCCCAACAGTCGAAAATATGTTGCTTTTATATTTGAGGGACGCAACTATCACTTTAAGAGGTTGCCCTTCGGGCTAATAAATTCAGTAGCCATATTCATACAATGCATGGATCAGGTGTTAGGACCGGAAGCACTTAAATTCACTACCGTCTATGTGGATGACCTGCTAATAACGTCCACCAACTGGGAAGAACATTGTCAGAGGGTAGACCACGTGCTAAACAAGCTATCAGAAAATCATATTACTCTAAAATTGGAAAAATCCCAACTTATTGCGAAGGAAGTACAGTTTTTAGGATTCCAACTCACCGAATTAGGAATAACTCCATCAACAGAAAAGATCGAAGCCATTCAAAAGTTCCCCACTCCCAAGAATAAAAAACAGTTACAATCTTTTTTAGGATTGTGCAACTACTATCGAAAATTTCAAAACAATTATTCGGAACTAACCACCAGATTGTCTCCGCAATTGTCCTCGAAGGATAAATGGACATGGGGTCCGGCACAGGAAAGTATATTTCAAAAGATCAAAACGAAATTTTTAGAGACGGTAATATTACACCATCCAGACTTTGATAAACCTTTTTATTTGAATTGTGATGCCAGTGACATCAGTTTAGGCTCCACCTTATACCAAGAAGACAGCGAAGGAAACCACCTGGTAATAAGCTTCGCGAGCCGGACTTTGAATAAGTGTGAAAGAAACTACAATGTCACTGAAAAAGAACTCCTAAGCGTAGTATTCGCATGTAATAAATTCCGCACATACATATTAGGATACTCTGTTACTGTTAGGACAGATCACAAGTCCATATCCTTTTTAAAGAACTGCAAATTAAGTCATGGGCGATTAGCAAGGTGGACATTGGTCCTACAAGAGTATAACATTAATTGGGAATACGTCCCTGGCAAAAAGAATATAGCCGCCGATGTACTGTCGCGAGTAAACATTACAAATCAGACTTATGAAGGTGAAAAAGAAACACTAGCCAAAGTTTATAACATATTAAAAAGCCGCACAGAATTATAAGGCATTATCAAAGAAATAGAGTTACATCAAAGACAAGACAGTAGACTGGCACAAATTTTCCAAAGGTTGGATAATCAGGATGTAAGAATAACTCCTTATTACTGTATAGTTAATAATATATTATTTGTTAAGACTAAGTATCACGATAACGGTTGGAAGTTAGTAATACCTAAAACCATAGAGAAGGAATTAATCACAGATTACCATGTTCGTTATGGGCACATGGGTGCTGTTAAAGTAATAAAGGCGTTGGAAGAACATATGTATATAAAGGACATGAATAGAAGAGTGAGGCAATGCATTAGAACCTGTCGGATTTGCCAAATGGTGAAGTGCACAAATGAAAGAAAGGAGGGGCAGATGATTCCCATAACATCTTCGGGGAAACTAGAAAAAGTTTTTGTAGACATCTGCGGCCCATTTCCTAGAAGTGGAGGTCGTCACCAATACAAGTATTTATTAATTATCTTAGACCATTATACTAAATATATAAAACTATACCCTATGAATCGAGCAACCACCCAGAAGATACTCAACCTAATAATACATATTTATATACCTGAGGTAGGCTGTCCGAAAACCATGATCACAGACCACGGTACACAATTTAAAGGACGGAGGTGGAAGGACACACTGATGGAATATGGGATAAAAACATACAAAACTGCAGTGTACCATCCCAGCAGTAACCCCTCAGAAAGAGTATTAAGAGAGGTGGGACGGATCCTTAGGACTTATTGTGCAACTCAACAAAGACAGTGGAGTGGGTATGTCCCAGCTGCAGAAGATTTTATCAATCTAGCGTACCACCAATCAATTGACACCACCCCATACAATGCCATGTTCGAAAAACCTCCACCCAGAGAGATCAGTGACCTGATTAAGTTCCCCCCGAGTCCCGAATATCACTTTGATAAAGTCCAATACCACGACAAGATCATAGAAAAGTTAGAACAACGTAGGAGAAAGTATAAACGGCAAGCACCAACCCGGATAATTAAGTATAGAATAGGAGACCAAGTACTATTAAGAAATAGGGAGCTGCCCAGCACAATGGAGGGCATCACCAAGAAACTGCTGGTATTATACGTCGGTCCATATACAATCACAAAAGACCATGAAAACAATACCTATGAACTCACTGACACGATGAATAAAAAAGTTAAAGGGACATACAATCAAACGTCATTGAAAAGGTACTATAGTTAAAGAAAATTAATTAGGATAAGTAATTACAAAGTGCCAAATATTCCAAGAATGTAATGCTAAAAGCTGATATGGGAAAGGACACCTGTATAACGTAATCATCCCCAATAATGCACCCAATAGAGTGGAAGAGCACAAAATAACCCCATGTATATCAACCACAAAAAATGATTACTATTAAGAGCAGATAATATGTAGTAGTAGGCGACATTTATCACCCGAATGTTTAGGGTATAAAAGAAAAATAAAATCTGTTTAAAAACAATTACTGTAAACGAACTCATTTAATGTTTCACAGAATCACATATTAAGCTCCAAATTATTGAAGGTAACTAATTGACTATAACAAATCAATTTGCCCTATTGAGTTACAAAAGTGTGTAGGATTAAGATATAGGCCAAACTATTTGTTACTTGTGAAAAAAGAACCAGATCTATCACACCAAAGGATAGAAAATTATGTAATGTCAACTAAATGATTTAATAAGGAAAAGGACATCTATTATGTCATAAAGAGCCAGTAGTGGCATATAACTAAAATTACTATACTATACTTAGAGAAAAAAAAAAATGTTTATCCAAATGAATATTATATGTAACTAAATTTTATCAAATGATTATTGTGTACCTCTCATAAAACTAAAATATTAATTAAATTCATCCAGAATAAAGGTTCACCCAACTAACCTTTGAAGGAGTAGAGAGGCAGAATAACAAAGTGTGTAAAATAAAAGAAGGATATTATTATGGAAAGTGTAAGGAGAGAGAAAAAATGTTTATAAAATGAACTATGTAACCCCAAGAATGTCTATAAAATTAGATATTAGTATGTTATTATATTATCACATTAAAGTGTAATTATCAAATATTGTATACTTCATAACTTAGAATTAAAATCATCCAGAAGAAGTGAGAACCACCATCACTTGAAGGAGTAGAGAAGGAGAATAACAAAGTGAGTTAATTGTAAAGATAGCTATTGTTATAAGGGAATGAAAAGAGAAAAATGTTTATTAATTATCAGATATGGTACATCACCAGATATGTCAGAGAACATCAAACAAAAAACCATT
This sequence comes from Magicicada septendecula, assembly GCA_034769895.1. Taxonomy (NCBI): domain Eukaryota; kingdom Metazoa; phylum Arthropoda; class Insecta; order Hemiptera; family Cicadidae; genus Magicicada; species Magicicada septendecula. The sequence continues at coordinate 1,246,923,843 of CM068367.1, forward strand.
TAGTATACGAACATTGTACGCCCTGATAATTCAGGATAAATATAAATTATTAAGAAAAGCTTAATGAAATATTGTGAAAATAAAAATATTGTAAACTCTAGATATAAAAAACCAACTGCATAAGTACTATAAGCATCACAGTAAGTGTGTAACCTTAAGAATACTCAAGTGAGCCAAAACAAATGGTCAACTAGTACAAAAAGTAACTATACAGCTGATAAGAAGCATAGCTGAGAATGTCTAGTCTGAAAAGAAATAATTACCTGTAAAAAGAAAGTATGTTAGCAAGTATAAAGATGGAAATGTGATATAAATGAAAACCTCTGAAACCTTGAATATTATAGTGAATATATTATATTATTGTAAATGAATGATATGTGATATTTTATGAGTTGTGATAGTGCAACTATTGCCTGGTGCAATGTTTATTTTTTTCTCAGACAGAGAAGAGTAATGCCTCTGAATCTGAGTATGTGTATTGAGGAACGGCAGAGAATGTAAGCCATAGTGAGCCACTCTGATTCCGAACCCACTACAAAAGTTAGGGAGTTATATTGTATTAATGTATCAAGGACTATTATAAGAGAATCTGTGAGGTATAAATTATAATAACCATTAAGATAATCACGAAAGTAAAGATACGTAATAAGAAAGAAGGATGTGTATAAAACAGGAAATTGTTAATTTAAGAAATAAGATCTATTGTAGTTAAATGACTTAGAAAGTAAGCAACTTGAAAGATACTAGTAAATTAAGAATTATATCACTGGACAAAAGATCAAGTGTAACACACTAATGGTATGTTAAAAAATCAAAGAGTACAAAGAAAAAAAAAGAAAACAATAGAAATATACTAAGAAAATGACATGAAATGATAATTTTATAAAAAATAAATTTTTTCTCAAATGATCAATTTTGAGGAGGGTGTATATGTAACATAACAAAATGTTACCTAACCTAAATGCATATTATCAGATTTTATAAGTACAGAACAATAATGTAAATAGGGAAGATAGTAATAAGAATAAACAAGAAGAGAGGAATCAAGGAAGAAGAATGAAGCAGAAGTGCCACCTGAAACAGTAAACCCAAATACTGTTTGACACGACAACCAGACAATGACTAACACAAACTGATGGACAGAGTAAATTTACATTAAGCTGTCAATCAAGTCAGTAGATAATGTAAACAGAATATTATATGTAAATAAAAAGTGAATCGATAAGAATCTGAATACCGTGAAATCAGAATTAGCATTTTGCTGATAATAAATTTAACCATGACTAGTAAATTATGAATGCCAAAACTAAAATTAGCAATGGCTACAAAGTGAGAACAAAGATATATTTCAATATCAAATATACTTATGAGAAAAAAAACCCATTTGTATGAGGGAATATTATACAAATAAAGTACCTCAACAAATTACCGAATTGTGAACCAATAAATGTTGTTAAGGCAAAATTCCAGTCTAGACGGTATGTCTTAACAACGCCTAGACCCAGCAATAATCAGTGAGTTGATTATTGGGAGGTAACGTAAGTGTAAATTAAATACACAGAACAATCGTTATGCTCCAACATAACAAAAAACATTATTAAAATGATATATTTAATCATAATTCAATTGTTAAGTAGTAGAATAGAACGAGTCAGCGTAAAACGAAATGTCATAGTAATGAGAATCGTTCATTACAATGTATAAAGTTAAGGTGTATTCATAATGTTCAATAATTGAAGTTCAGTACAGAGTTAATGGTGTTCTCACATAAACGTTTGAGTAATAAAATGCTATGTGAACACAAACTATATTAATCAAAGTGTACAATCGTCGATTCAGGTAAACAGACGACAGCGCAAAATAGTGTACCCGAACATTGTTTATGTAGCAATGTCAGTAAAAGTGAAGTGAACTCGGTATCAAACTATATCAAATTAAAGATGACAAAATAATCTTTAATTTGATGACGATATCGACCCAATCGCAACTGTATTAAGTGCGGGAAGGATGTTAGCATCATTTACCAAATATGCATCAGAAATTTGTTTACTAATACCAACAACAATGAAAGCTATCTGTCACATCAGGATTTGACAGTTAAAAAACCGTTATTAACGGCTAAATGACCAATACGTCATACTCATCACACCTACAAGAACCAATCACAAAATTAGTTAGTAATTAACATTTTTGCCTAACGCCGATCGACGGGCGGGGTATATAAGAGAATGTAACTGATTCTCGACAGACACTTATCAACTTCATACAGCACGGAACGTGTGCTCGCCATCCCAACATTTTTAACAACTGTCAGCGTCATCTACATAATACATCGAAGGAAATAGCTCAACACCAAGAAACAACTACTTCAAATTAATCTACAGAAAACAATAGTGATTATGTGCAGTATTATTTCATTTTTGTGCGGGAAATAATGAACAGAAGTAATTATATAATGTTATTTATGATCCATTAAGTTAGAAGCGGATCGAAGTACTCTGTTCTTGTGCGTGTGCTGTGAAAAATGATAATCATTATAATCCGATTATCAAGGTGCTAAAATGAGTTTTAATTAAATAATTAAAACCAAAAGGTAACAGTGCAACCATTATTCATTTTCACTACAAGCGCCATAACCTGTACGTTTATACACTGATCTGTACTGACGCAAACCACAGAAACATTTCAATAATACACCATGTCTCAATTTATTTGATGAATTTGTCATTAGTAATTAAGCTGAATGTTAGTTATAAGTGTTCTCAATTTATAAACTTTGTAATTCACAAATCAGGCGTGACGAACGCGCAACCTATCAAATAGGTTATTTTTATTTGTTTACTTCATGAAAGTAACGTCAAAACATTATTGATCAATTTTATATCAGAAAATTATTAGATATTGTGTAGGCATAACTTTCTTTTTCGTGTCTCAAAGAACTCACATCTGAGATTTTAATAATATTAATGTTAAAAATAACCAACATCTGGACTTAGCCAGATTCGCCACTTGTGCTCTGAGCAAGCCTTATAAGGTATATAATAACTTATTTACAATTGTACAACTTTGTATGTTTTAATTATATTTGTTTTTGAATTCTCAATCAAGGGTATGAATAAAACCCATTATTAACAGCATAACTCGACTTGATTTATTTCTAACTGATAGTTAAATATTTTATTTAGAAAACTCAAACAACCTTCAGTTGTGTTTAAATATTTTGGAATAGCATTGCCATAAAGATAATAAACAATTATTTTAAATTTTTTTAAATCATTCAGTGATTCTATTTGTGGGTTTTACACGGGATTTTCCCAAAATAAATCCGTGTGGCGCCCACTAACAAACAAGGCAATCTAACCTTGCAACTAAAGTGAGTTGTTTGTAAACTGAGTTGACAGCTTACTGAACTTCTAGAAAACACGACCAGGTACGTGAAAGTATATTATGTTTGTTATATTGTCCAGACATTACTAGACGTAACGTACTTAGACTATCAGCAACCTGGAGGAGAAGTTTCACAGCCAGTATCAACAAGACGATCATCATCATCAAGCGACCAACTATTGTACTCTACTTTTAAACCTAAGCAAAATTAGTATTTAATTATTATCACCCAACTATTTTATTTGTTTCATATAAGGGAATTCTTTTCAGACAAGTATAATTACACCATTGTAAACACACTTTGAGTAACCTCGAATGTTACATTTTAAATCGCTTTACAAAATTAGTAACCTTCAACAACTACAACATCTAAATAATATTTCACACATAATTAAATTTTGTTTAAACACGACCCTTAATATTTTAAACATAAACATAATTGTAAACAACAACAGTAAATCTTTTATTTTATTACAAATTAAAGCATACAACGTGTGGCAGAAGTACACACCGTAGTTAGTTTACTTACAATATCAATGTATTCTCTTAATTATATTGGTCTGAATTCATTATCAAGGGTACAAATAAAACCCAGTTATTAGCAGCATAACTTGACTTGATTTATTTCTAAAAAAAAATAGATAAATAATTCATTCAGAATAATCAAAACAACTTTTAGTTGCGATCATATATTGTTGAATTGAATTGCCATAAGGGCAATAAACACGATTTCAGTTCTTTTAAATTATTATTTGATTCTATTAATGGGTTTTCCATGGGATTTTCCTGAAATAAACCTGTGTGGCGCCCATTATTAAACAAGGTAACCTAACCTTGTAGATAAAGTAAGCTGGTTTTGTAAATCGTCTTGGCAGCTTATTGATTTATTGAACTTCTGAACTTCCAGAATCACGAACAGGTACGTGGAAGTGTATTTTATTAATTTTATTGTCCAGACGTTACTAGACTTTACGTACTTAGACAACTGTCAACCTGGAGGAGGAGTTTCGCTGCTAGTATCAACCCGACGGTCACCATCATCAAGCGACCAGCTAGTACACTTTATTTTGAAATTTAAGCAACGTTATTCTTCAAATAATATTAATGCAATTACCTTATTTTTTATCTAAAAGAGTTCTTTTCAGACACTTATAATTTTTGCAATTGTAAACACACTTTTAATAACATCTAATGCTACATTTTAATTACGTTATAAAATTAGTAACTTTCAATTTTCAACTATTACAACGTTTAAATATTTTACAACTCAGTTTCAAATTAATAAACATAAATTAATACTTGGCAATTGTAGTTTATTACAAATTGACGAACCCAACGCGGGGCTTTTAAGAATAAAGGAAGTACCCCAATAAGTTTATTACAAATTGGCTAGCCCAACAGTGGGGCTGAAAGGAGAGCCGTAGTATATTACAAATTGGCGACCAGCAACGTGAGGCTGAAAAAATATTAGATAAAAATATTTTTTATATTTATAATCAGCCCGGCAGACACAAAAGAACAAACATGCCACACACACATCAGTACGACACAAGATACAAGGACAGCCGAGTAGGAGAGGTACAACCAGATACAGAGACATATGAGACACAACCCACACACGAGATGGAAGTCATTACCATCAATAACATAGAAACTCGACCTGAAGAAACACCCTATGTAGAACCGGAAGTGGAAGTGAGGATCAACAACCAACCCAGACAACCTGAGAGACCCGCACAGTCAGGGGACATAAGTCTACAAGAAATCATGAGGGCGATCAAGGAAAATAATAACTCATTGAATAAAAATATGGAATCGATCCACCAAAAAATAGATGACGGCCAGAAAAATATCGAATCATTAAAAGAAGATCTCCATACGAAATTAGACGACAATAATAGAAACATGGAGTCATTCAGAGCCGGTTTACATGCGCGGTTAGATGACCAGAATAAAAACTTTGAACTATTGAAGGAAGACTTGAATAAAAAGATAGAAAATACCAATAGATCAGTGGAAGCCCTGAACCGTAAAATAGACGACAGCAACAGAGCGTTGAAGGAAGAGTTGAATACCGCATTAAATAAGATTAGCCAGAAAATGGATGAAATGAATAAGGAATATACGGAAGAAGTGGGTCAGACAACAAGAGGAGAATTACGAAACGACAGCAACTCAGAAACTGAAGAGATACCCAATGATGAAACCACAGAAGAATTGCAACCTGAAGATGAGGTCGAACAAACTGAGAATGAAGGGGACTCAAATACATCATCGTCTGAAAATGAGTTTGACAGAAATCAGGAAGATGTTCAATATAAGGAGATCGATACCGGAAGTATAGAGAACACTCAGGTAATTAAGGAAGCGGAAGAGTTAGTAGCCGAGAAGGAAGAATTAGAACAAAATAATCTGCCCATGTGTGATGATCAAGTGGAGACAAAAGAATTACCCGGAAATAAAAACACCGAACAAGTGAATTTAAAAACTAAAAATCGTGAAGAAAGGAACAAAATAATTCAGAAAACGGAAGAAAAGGAGGCGAAGATAAGAAGAATAATACGCCCAAAGAAGACTAGAGTAACAAAAGAATTAATCGAAATGACTCGAAGTGGTCTAATTAATATGATTTATTTCCCAGTCATCAACCGTGAAGAAGGAATCTACAGGGACGAGTACCGAAGGAGCTTCATGAAGATGGACGAAGAGAAGAAATGTGCTACAACAAAGAAGACTATAACCAATAAAATACTTAAAGCAAATATTTCCAAAGGGAGAATAAGGCATTCCAAGAAAAGGAAAGGGTATCAAGAACAACTGGACCGGATCATTGAAGGGTACGCCCAAGAAATAAAGGAATTACGGAAGAAGAGGGACCAATCAATGGAAAAATCCAACCAGGAAACTAATGACGATCAACCAGAGTTAGAAGAGGTACTAGACGTCAATAATAACAAAGACCCGGAGTACACGGGACACATGGATATCGAAGATGAGGAGAAGAAGAAGGCGAGAAAACGGGGAGCCAATGACTATCTGGTAGCCGCAAAGTGGAAGAACCGCATGATAGGGATAGGGTGCCAAATACCACAAACATGTAGTACTAGAGACAGCTATGAAAAAGGGTACCTGTGAAACGTAATTGTCCCAAACATTGGACCCAATAGAATGGAAAAGCACAATATAACCCCAAATATGTAGACCATAAATGTGATAATTGTTAAAAACAGATAAATTATAGTGGTATACATTTACCACCGGAATATTTAGTGTATAAGAAATTTTAAAAGTAGCTACCATAAACGGATTCAATTAGTGATTAGAAGGATCATGTATTATGCCCAAGGTATTGAAAGTGACTAATTGCCTATAGCAAACCTATTTGCCATATTGTGTTATAAAAAGTGTGTAGTATTAGTGTATAGGCCAAACTATTTATTGCCTATGAAATAAGAGCCAGATCTATCATACTAAATGGTAGAAAAATGTGTATAGTAAACCCAATAATTTAATGAGAAGAAAGATATCTATTATATCATATAGAACCAAAGGTAGCATATAACAAAAATATACCTAAAAGAGTGACATAAAATTACTATGATACTCCTATGTTAGATTAATTTAAAGAGGAAATACTACTATTTTATAACTAAAATTATTATGCTATATTTAAAGAGGAAAAGAGAAAAAGTATTAACTACTAATGTGTTATAATTGTATCGTTATATTGTATCTAATATATTATCTAATATATTGTATGTAACAAGAATTTAAATGTCAAATATTGTATACCCCTCACAAAACTAAGATATTATATAAAATCATCCAGAATAAGTGTAAATTACCAGACACTTGAAGGAGTAGAGAGGCAGAAGACCAAAGAGAGTTAATTATAAAGATGGCTATTATTATTGTGGAATGAAGAGAAAGAACAATGTTATTTAATTACCAAATGTCGTATGTAACAAGATATGTCAGAGAACATCTCACAAAAACAATTAGTATATGAATACTGTAAACCCTGATAATTCAGGATAAGTGTAAATTATTGACGAGAGAAAAACTTGTAAACTATTGTAAGAATGAAATATTGTAAACTCCATATGTAAGAAACAACTGCATAATTATATGATGATCAATGTAAATGTGTAATTTTAAGAATACTCGAGTAAACCAAAACAAGTTGTCAACTAGTATAAAAAGGTAACAATACGGCTAATAAAAAGCATGGCCGAGAATGTCAAGTCTGAAAAGAAATGATTACCTGTGAAAAGGAAGTATGTTAGAAAGTATAAAAGAATGAAATGTGATACAAATGAAAACCTCTAATACCTTGAATGTTATATTATTGAAAAATGAATGATATGTTATATTTTATGTGTTGTGATAGTGCAACTATTGCTATGTGCAATTTTTATTTTGTCTCAGACAGAGATGAGGATGCCTCTGATTCTGAGTATGTGTAATGAGGAATGGCGGAGAATGTATGCCACAGTGAGCCACTCTGATTCCGAACCCACTACAAATGTTAGGGAATTATATAGTAATGTATCAAGGACTATTAATAAAGAATCTGTGAGGTAAAAAATGAAAGAACCATTGAGATTATCACAAAAATAAAGATATGTAATGAGAAAGAAAAATGTATTATTGTAAGACAGGAAATCGTTAATTTAAGAAGTGAAACCTATTGTAATTAAATAACTTGAAATGTGAGAAACTTGAAAAAATACTAGTAAGCTAAGAGTTATATCACTAGCCAAGAACTCAAACTAGTGTAACACACTAATAGTATGTTAAAGGTCAATGTAAAGAGTACAAGACAAAAAGCAGTAGTAATATACTAAAAACTGAAATGAAATGATAATTTTATCAAAAAATCAAATTTTCTCTCAAATTATCAATTTTGAGAGGTGAGTATATGTAACATAACCAGGTGTTACATAACCTAGACATATGCACTTAGATTTAATAAATACATGACGGTAATGTAAGTAGATAATATAATGATAAGAGTAGCAAAGAAGAGAGGAACCATTGAAGAAGAAAGAAGAAGAAGTGCCACAAGAAGCAGTAAACCTAAACACTGCTTGACACTACAACCCATACTATAACTGACACAAACTAATGGACAAAGTAAATTCACTTTAAGCTGTCAAGCGAGTCAGTGAATAACTTAAATGGAATTTGACATGTTAATAAAAACAATTAAATAAGAATCCGAATAATGTGATATCAGCATCAGCATTTGGCTGAGAATAAATCAACTATGACTAGTAACTATTAATGCCAAGGACTAAGATTAGCTATGGCCACAATATAAGATTGAAGCTGTATTACAGTCTCAAATGTGCTTATGACAAGTAAAAATGTTTGTAAGAGGGAACCTTATATAAATAAGCTACCTCATCAAGGTACCGAAATGTAAACTAATAAACATTATTAAGGCATAAATCTGATACAAATGGTACACCTCGGCAATGCCTAAAACAAACAATAATCAGTAAGGTGATTAGGAGAAAGTACTATGAGTGTAAATCACATACTCTGAACAATCTTTGTGCCAAACATAGCGATAAGCATTGTTAATACGTTAGATAAGTAATAGTTCAATTGTTAATTAATAGCATGGAGCAAAGTAATGTGAAACAAAATGTCATAGTGAGTAAGTATAGTTCATAGCAATGTATAAGTTAAGGTTTAATCATAATATTTAATAAATAAATATCAGGACGGATATAATAGTGTTCTAACATAGACGTTTAAGTGAAAAATGCGATGTGGAACACAAACAATGTATTGATAAGAGAGAGTAATCGCCGGCTTTGATTAGCAGACGACAGCGCGAAGCCATATACTTGAACATTATTAATTAAAAAATGTCAGTGAAAGTGTAAATAAACCAGTGTCAAACTATATCAAATTGAAGAGGAAAAAATATCCTTTAATTTGATAGCGATACGACCCCGATCGCAACTATAATAAGTGCGTGACAGGCGTTAGCATCATTTGTAAATAATAAATAAGAAATCTGTTTATCAACACTAACAACAACGACGGCTGTCAATCATTCTGGCGACGAGTCGGTTAAAAAACCGTTAGTGACAGTTGGAAAGACAATACGTCACTTTCGTATCGCCTGGCTAAGCCAATCAGAAAATAGCTTAATAAATAAAACAATTGCCTAAGCCCGATCAAAACAGAGGGTATATAAAGAAGCGCGGCTAATTGCCGTTAGACACTTTTAACGTTCATCCAGAGCGGAAGGTACGCTCGTCTCATCAAAATTTTTGTTAACTGATAGCTTCATTGTAATAGTGCGTCAATTGAATTCTTTCGGCAACAACAAAAAGTAACTACAAGATACTCTACATAAAATCAGTGCATCGAAGTGAAATATTATTTTATTTAGTGCGGGAACATATCGAACAGGAGAAATAATTAAATAGTACCATATAAGGTCCTTTTTAGTCAGAAGCGGACCAATATTCTCTGTTCCAGTGTGTGTGTAGTGAATATCAATGGTCATTACAATCCGACCATTGAAGTGTTTATTGGATTTTAATCAAAAGATTAAAACACAAAGGTAACTGTGTGACAATTTATTCCATTACGCTGAGCGCACTAACCTATATGTTTTGGTAAACAAATCTGTACTGACGCATAACACTGAAACATTTTCTGTATTACACCATGTTTGATTTATTTAATGGATTTGTCAATCCTATTTAAGAATGATGTTAGTCATAAGTGATCTCACCATATAACTTTGTGAATAATTAAGCAAGCGTGACGAACGCCTAACCTATAAACTAGGTTCGATTTTTTATTAGTAAACTAAAACGCATTACTAGTCGATATTGTATTATAAAATAATTAGTCATTGTGTAGGCATGAGCATTCTTTCTTGTGTTTCAAAGAACTTACGCCTGAGATATAAATAATATTAATGTTTAAAGTAAAGAGTATCTGGACTTGACCAGAATTATTGTTTATGCTCTGAGCCAGTCATATAGGGTATGTAACCAAATGTTTGCAATTGTATATCAATGTATTCTTTTAATTATATTGGTCTGAATTCATTATCAAGGGTACAAATAAAACCCAGTTATTAGCAGCATAACTTGACTTGATTTATTTCTAAAAAAAAATAGATAAATAATTCATTAAGAATAATCAAAACAACTTTTAGTTGCGATCATATATTGTTGAATTGAATTGCCATAAGGGCAATAAACACGATTTCAGTTCTTTTAAATTATTATTTGATTCTATTAATGGGTTTTCCACGGGATTTTCCCGAAATAAACCTGTGTGGCGCCCATTATTAAACAAGGTAACCTAACCTTGTAGATAAAGTAAGCTGGTTTTGTAAACCGTCTTGGCAGCTTATTGATTTATTGAACTTCTGAACTTCCAGAATCACGAACAGGTACGTGGAAGTGTATTTTATTAATTTTATTGTCCAGACGTTACTAGACTTTACGTACTTAGACAACTGTCAACCTGGAGGAGGAGTTTCGCTGCTAGTATCAACCCGACGGTCACCATCATCAAGCGACCAGCTAGTACACTTTATTTTGAAATTTAAGCAACGTTATTCTTCAAATAATATTAATGCAATTACCTTATTTTTTTATCTAAAAGAGTTCTTTTCAGACACTTATAATTTTTGCAATTGTAAACACACTTTTAATAACATCTAATGCTACATTTTAATTACTTTATAAAATTAGTAACTTTCAATTTTCAACTATTACAACGTTTAAATATTTTACAACTCAGTTTCAAATTAATAAACATAAATTAATACTTGGCAATTGTAGTTTATTACAATATGTGTAGAGAAAGAGAAAGATATTGAAATAGTGAGAAGTAAACGGAAGTTAACCTAGTGAAAGTGTAATTACCCTGAAGTGAAATGATAGAAAAAGAAACACTAAGTAAATTATAATAAATACAAAATAATTTAAAAGTGCAAGTGATAAATACATAAAAATATTGTCAGTAATAAAAATAGTAAGAATAGAGAAGGCTAAGATAAACACTTAGTAAAAGTAACAAACACTTAAGGTTTGATAGTGAACAATAACATTTAAGAAAGTTATTGAGAATAATATTTAAAATAAACCATTGATTCAGTAATGATGAACACTGAAGAGTGATATTAACTGTAGTGATTATAAAATAATATTATTGTAGAACGTAAAAATGTACTGTAGAATTTAAAGGTGAGAATCACATGACAAAGTAATAAGATAGTGTTGATATGGAAAAGAAAGCAAAGAGTTTTTATAAAATAAGTACAGTAAAACCCCGGTTAACCGAACTAAAGGGGGGAAAGCCGTTTCGGATAACAATTTTTTCGGTTAAGCCATGAACATCTAATACTACAGTATTTTGTATTGTAATTACAGTACATATTTTTTAAAGGTTTTGAAGGTCAAACGAATTCAAAAATCTCTTTGTAGGCTACACTTATGTTCTTTATTAAAGTTAAAATTACGTTTTTAGGATTACAGTACATCAATATACAGTATACAGTCATCCCCCGAGATACGTAATTAATGCGGACCGTAGACTTTTGCGTAACTCTAATTTTACGTAAGTCGAATTTGAACATTGCTTAAGTGTACCTACGTACTTATTATTATACAGACATATGTATGGGTATGTACGTACAAGTACGAACAAATCACTCGCGGCAAGCTACACTAATGACGTGAAACAATACATCTAGAAAAACGAGCGATAAACATGTGCTCGGTTCCGCTGCTCAACCTTCACTGATTAGAAGAAGTTTCTGAGAAAGAGTGCCCGGTACGCTTGCGTTCGTGCTTAGACCGAAAAGTAAAGGATTAGCAGAGCAATAAAGTAAGAGAGAGTGTGTGTGTGTTTGTTTACAAAGAGAGAGAGAGTGAATAGTGTATTGACGCAGTCGCTACAAGGTACAGTATTGCATGCTTGAAATAGAACACAGTACAGTAATTCTTTGTAAAATTGTATGTTACTCTACTCAAAAATTTTTCCATTTTTTTAAATTTTCATTTTACGTAACTGCGAATTTACGTAAGTCGCGTGTTACGTATCTCGGGGGATGACTGTACTGTACTTAATAGTTTGGAGCATATGAATTACTACTCATTTAAAAAACTCAGTAATTTTTGTTTGTTTCTTGCGTCCCTCCCAACGTTTTCGAGCAGCGATGTCCCGCCATCTTTTCATAAGAAGGACGTCAGCCGGCGTTGACTCGCTGCATTGTTAAACAAATCTTAGGGCAACCTAACAACAACACATGTACTGTACTGTAATTTTTGTGTTATACTATACCCAGTAGGTTTTTGAAAGATAACAAATTATTAATTTAGGCTTACCTCTAGTGCTCAAAAACCATCGTCAGCTGTCACTCCGTCATCTACTTCGGTCTCTTCGTTCGCGTCAGCATTTGACTGCAACACTGTTTCTACAATTTCTTGGTCCGTGATTTCTTGCGAATCGTCCGCGACAACCCATTCATCCACCTCGCACGTATCCATGTCTTCGCATCCGGGAATTCTTTTTACCATTTCTGTCAAGTTTTCAAAATTTTCTGAGTCGTCTCCTTCAAGCCCATCATACAGTTTGCTCCAGCACCTTTGAAGAGTTTCTGCTTTCACATTATCCCAGGCTTGCGCACACCAATAAATTACGTTTTTCATATTTACTGCCTTCAGTGCTTCATTCATGTTTTTGTTTTGCATGTCACTATCTTGCAGGATGGTTCTCAAAAATAGCCCACGGTAGTGCCGTTTAAATGTCGCTATTACGCCCTGATCCAGTGGCTGAATTAGACTGGTAACATTTGGGGGAAGGAAACGCACAACAATATCGCCACTTTTTAACTCGCAAGGATGCGTAGGCGCATTGTCAATTAATAAGATCGCTTTTTTAGGCAGACCTTTTTCAGTTAAAAACTTTTCAACTTTTGGTACAAACTGATCACTAAACCATTCAGCAAAGAGTTCACAAGCATCAAAGAACTTTTTTGGGCTCTATAAAAAACTGGTAGCGCATTTCGGGCAACATCCTTCAAGGCCCGAGGTTTTTTCGACTTCCCGATACACATTGGGGGCAGTCTATGTGTGCCAGAAGCGTTTGATGCCAAAAGAACAGTTATCCGTTCTTTTTGCATTTTGTGTCCTGGGGCAGACGTTTCTTTTGAGGAAGCTAAGGATTTTGTAGGCAACATCTTGAAATTAACACCCGTTTCATCGGCATTGTAAATTTGGTTCTTAGTGTAGCCTTGGGTGTAATCTTCAAACTCTGTTTTGAAAACAGCAACCGCGTCTGGGTCTGCAGATAACTTTTGTCCACATACATTCAGTTGCCGAATGCCGTATCTGTTTTTAAACCTGTCTAACCACCTAGAGCTTGCACAAAAATCTTTTCCTTCCTCACCTAACAACTCAGCTAACATTTTAGCTTTTTCTTGCAGTATCGGGCCAGTCAAAGGCATGCCTTTTTCTCGTTATTGGGTGAACCAAAGATAAAGAGCTTCGCCTACTTTTTCAAAGTCGGATGTTTTCAGTGTTTTTCTATGAGGATTTTTCACAGCTTGCTCTAGAAATTTAGATTTAGACCACCCATTCTGAAACGGTAGAAACACCAACTACGTAATTAGCCGCAACAGTTTCAAATAAACTTCCTTTTTCAACTTCTTTGATAGCAGCTAATTTATCAGCGAAAGTAATCACAACACGCTTCCGCTTAGTCGCCATAGCACAAAAATACACACGCAATGGAAATAAACAACCACTTGAAGGCACTATTGTATCGCAGATCCGCACTTGTGTGTTGACAGCTAGTGACTGATGCGGGCGTCATGGTCTTGGGAGGGATTGGAGAGTTGGCAGTGTAGCTATATTTAGACTGGTGAGCCGGTGGCTGGGGAAGCAACTCAAGGTCGGGCGTTCAACTCTCCCCGCTAGCCATAGCCCAGCACACTCTCGCCCTCGAATTATTTCCGTGCAGTACAGTACTGTATTATTTTTTGGATTTGCGAATTTCGGAGGCATTTTGGATAACCCGGGTTTCGGTTGACCCGAGTTCGGTTAATCGGGGCTTTACTGTAGTTTAAAACCATAAGTAAACACCCATGTTGTAAGGGAAGAGTAATGAAACAAGTTCAATAGAGGTGAGATTGTTTATCACCCAAGCAATAAATTAAAGTTAATGAATTGTACACAAATATTAGATAAGAAGTGTTAAAAAATTATCTAAACAATTATTTATGAATAGGGTATGGATTGGGTAATTATCCCAAATATAGACCTAAATGTTATATGTTATATGATGAAAAAATAGTAATTAATAGCCATATTGTTGACATTGGCAGAGTAAATAAATAAGAAACGAAAGTAATGTTTGAGTTAGAAAAGAGAAAACCGTTAGTAAATAATTAGCAAGAAATAATGAATAAAACTATTGTAACACAATAAAATCACACAAAAACTGAACCAAAACACATCCATAGATAATAAACATAATTATAAGAACAAAATAACGCTCTAGGACAGAATGAGATATAATGTATAGGAAATAATCAAAATCAGTAATGGCTACTTAGACTTGAGTTAGGCCTAACGGTCAAACACCAACAAATACTAATTGTGTGAAAATAGCCAAGTAATTAAGAAATCCAAGGTGACGAATTAACCAAGGATAAATGGTAAATGTTATTAAAAACAAAATATCAAAATAAGGAGTTATATAAGAAGAAAAATGTAATTAGTAAATAGTAAATTAATTGTAAACTTAGAAAACATGAAATAACCCAATATTGTGGGATACCAAAATAATCTTTGTGAGAAAATACAAATGACAGTGCTAATAATTAATACTTAAGAAGGAAGATAAGAGAAGGAAGAAAGTCAGAAGATATAGGAAGATTTGAAAAGAATTCAAATTCTGATAACAATGGATTTATATCGAGCTAGTCCAATCAGATTTCTTTGGTAACCATGGAAACCACCACTGAATACGAATTTACCGTTGAATATCGTTACTCAAAAAGTGACGCTCGGGAAAAACAGACGCCAGAATTCTGAAGAACCAATTTTCTTATTTAAAATGTTTTAAAAGTCAAACAAATTGTCAAAATTGAACGAGAAGGAGGCGGACTATCACTGAACACAATTACCTGAGGGAGAAGACTTTTTAATTCAAGACGAAGTGAATAAATTAATCCCAGTACTTTGAAAAAGATGCCAGAAGCCCGAATAAGTGAAAACTGAATTATATTGCGGCCACATTCCTTTGTTCCAGACCAACAGATTAATCACATGCTACGAAGCTGTTAAGTATCCTATAAATTATCTAAACTTCCGAAATAACGCACTTTGAATATTTCTCACTATATTCTGAAATATCACTGAATCAATTTTATTCTCTTTCAAAGATTAAATAAAAATATTAAGACACTGAGAATTTGTCAAATTATAAAGCTAACCTAGTATTAATATACGAACCTTTAAAACACTTTCACTACACTTCAACAAACCATTTATAGTTACACGTTATAATATTTAAGTAGCAACATTGTAAGGTTGTGTATTTTTTATTATTGTAATTGCATCTGAGCCTTTTAACGTGATCAAAAGAATCCAAACATTTGAACGAAAATATTTGTTTACCACTTAGGTAGAACGCCATACTGTATGTTAGTCACGTTCAAAATCGATTTGTAAAACCCAGAGAGAAATTGTCTCATAAATCAATAACCAGTGCGAAAGTATATAAGAAATCAAATATAGCTTGTGTCTATGAAAACAGTAATAACCACTCGCTAATAAATCAATACTGTGTATATAAAAATGTGTTTTATTTTCAGTAGGAAGGTGTATTCTTAATATTATAAATTATAGCGAACGTCTCTGACGTGATAACTAGCGCTCAAGCAGCGAATGCGGCAAACTGCTGGCTTGATCATACAACTTGATAAGCGGCGGGACAAATTGAATTCTTCACACCGCCTGAGCGGAACAACTGATAATAATACATTTTTAATTGTTTTAAATAAACAATTTGGCGCCACCCGGGAATCATACACTCCTAGTGAACCTCAGGGCAGTACTACGATACCTGGTTATCCGTACGTTCGCGACGGACTCAAGCATCGTAAGTTACGTTACCGAGCGAGGACGAATTGGTAAGACACACATACACAAGTTACACTCTGACACACTTCCACATTTTACACAATACTTTAAGGACGACATTTACACGCTTGCAGAAGTAAGATGGCAGTAGAGTCCTGTAATAAATTGGCGACCAACTGGTGGGACTAGAAGAAAGGAAGATACTAAATTCTAGCGGCGGTCACGAAAGGAGATCAAGATGCATACAAGAGGATTATCGAAAATGTTGCCGAAGGACAAAGAAATGGAAGAAAATAGAGGGGAAGAAGAGGAAGGAACATCGATTGAAGAGGTGGAGACGGCAATAACCACAACAGAACCAACCCAAGACAAAAAAAGGGAACCACAAGCAGATGACAAGGAGGAAACTAGAGGAGACTCAAATCTGATGAAATTTATAGAACAAATGAATGAAAGGTTAATAAAACGAATGGAGGAAAAATTAGACAAGAACGGGGAGAGTCTGAAACAGATGAACGATAGATTCGACAAGAGTGAAGAGAGCCTAAAACAAATTAATGAAAAATTTGACAAGAGTGAGGAGAGCTTGAAACAAATCAATGAAAAAATAATTAGTACCAATGAAAGTACTAAGGAAGAGTTAAGACAAACAATTAACCAAAACAACGAAACGTTACAACACCAATTGATGGAGTACTGGATATAAACTAAACAACAGATCACCGAAACAAATGAAAAATTAGAGGAGACGTTGGAGAAACTAGAGAAAACCAACGAAACTGTTTCAGAAGTCCGTGAGGAAGTACTCAATAAAATGAACAACCTCGAAGGAGAAAATAAAAGGAGAACTGAGGAATGCCAAGAAGAAACAGCCAAAAGATGTGAACAGATGGACCAGGACATACATCTAGTCCGGGAAGAGAACCAGAAGGAGATAGCAACTGTACGAACAGACCTGGGAGAAAGAATGGAAGGGGTGTACAGCAATTTAAATAAAATAGACAGCAAGGTAGACAAAAACAAACAAAGGATTGACGAGATGCACAGACTAGAAGAAGTACAAGACTAGATGCATTACGGGAAGAAGTGGATGCCTGGTGCGACCGGCCATGTAACAGTAACCATACCATGAACGCGGACAATAGAGATATGATCAACTTCCGTAATTATAAAAGGAACCCTATTGAATTCCTGAAGAGGGTGGAAGAGTTGATAATAAAAATATCGGTATGGAGAACCATACATGACTTCCATATTCTAAGATTTATATTTAAAATCATTTTCACCCAAACAGCCAGGCGGTGTCTTACCTGCCTTTTTATTGCTGTATTAAATGAAAAATATTATATTACATTAAAATGAAAAAATTATAATTTTATTGCCTGGCAACAAAATATTTTATTTTTAACAATTACCATTGTTTCAAAAAGTTTAAATAAATTTTCAAGTACTTTACTCTTGTTAAAACGTAAAAGGTTGCAGGTAAACTACCCCTTCCCCTTAACCGATCTTCACCAAAATCGAAAGTCATTGAGACCTCTACAATTCAGGGACGTATGCAAAAAATTATTTCATTCTGTGTGAATTTGCGGCTGTTATCGTTTGCCATAGAAAATACGCTTGATAAAAAAACGTTGCAGGTAAACTACCCCTTCCCCTTAACCGATCTTCACCAAAAACAAAAGGTCTTGAGTACTCTACAAATCAGGGCCGTATGCAAAACATTATTTGATTCTGTTTGAATTTGCGGCTGTTATCGTTTGCCATAGAAAATACCCTTGTTAAAAAAACGTTGCAGGTAAACTACCCCTTTCCCTCAACCGATCTTCACCAAAAACAATAGGTCTTGAGAACTCTACAATTTAGGGCTGTATGCAAATCATCTTTTGATTCTGTTTGAATTTGCGGCTGTTATCGTTTGCCATAGGAAATACCCTTGTTAAAACATAAAACGTTACAGGTAAACTACCCCTTTCCCTTACCCGATCTTCACCAAAAACAATAGGTCTTGAGAACTCTGAAATTTAGGGCTGTATGCAAATAATCTTTTGATTCTGTTTGAATTTGCGGCTGTTATCGTTTGCCATAGGATATACCCTTGTTAAAACATAAAACGTTACAGGTAAACTACCCCTTTCCCTTAACCGATCTTCACCAAAAACAATAGGTCTTGAGTACTCTACAAATCAGGGCTGTATGCAAAACATTATTTGATTCTGTTTGAATTTGCGGCTGTTATCGTTTGCCATAGAAAATACCCTTGTTAAAAAAACGTTGCTGGTAAACTACCCCTTTCCCTCAACCGAACTTCACCAAAAACAATAGGTCTTGAGAACTCTACAATTCAGGGCTGTATGCGAAACATTATTTGATTCTGTTTGAATTTGCGGCTGTTATCGTTTGCCAAACAAACAAAATTACCCTTGCTAAAAAAAAACCGTTGCAGGTAAACTACCCCTTTCCCTCAACCGATCTTCACCAAAAACAATAGGTCGCGAGTACTCTGCAAATCAGGACTGCATGCAAAAAATTATTTGATTCTGTTTGAATTTGCGGCAGTTATCGTTTGCCATAGAAAAAAAATCTACAGACAGACACACAGACAGACAGACAGACAGACAGACACACAGACAGACAGACAGACACACACACAGACACTTTTCGGAAAACGACTTTTTTTCATGTTTTGAGTGTAGTAGAATCAGAATCTGCAATAATATCGAACACGATTTTTTTTGCCATCACCATACTTCCATTCCTTAAGGAATATGGAAGTAAAATCGAGAGACCCGATGGTCAACATTGAGAGGAATGCTGGACGAAATGTTCAAAGAAACCTACGACAACTGGTGGACTGCCACAAGACCAGACATCCAGAGCATTCAAGAATTTAAGACCCAATTCAAGGCTAAATACTGGTCTGAATCGACTCAGAACATGGTCCGCAACAACCTAAGCAACGGGAGGTATGAGAGTCAAAATGGACAATCTCTCACATCCTACTTCCTGGGAAAGATCTGCATGGCAAGGAATTTGGAACCACGCATCCCGGAAGAGTGTCTTGTGATACAATTGTCTTACCATTACGACGACGCCATACAAAAAGCACGGATGTACAGTCAGGTAAAGACCATTCAAGACATGGCTAGTTTGTTAGAGAGCCATGAGCACGAGTGGCAATACAGGAAAAATAGAGTCTCAAGCTTCAGAAGTAGTAGAATAAACGAAGGACCATCATCACCAAACCAACAGGGTGATAACAAGCCACCACAAAACAACCCTAATAATTATCAAGGGAACCAACGGGGCAATAATACACCCAGAAATTTCAACCGAAATGGGAACAATAATAACAACTTCAGAAACAACTACAGAGGTAACTACCCACAGAATGGTCCCAATAACTATTATCGCCCTGGAAACGGTAATAATAACAACAACCAAGGATACCAACCACAGGTAAATTGTGTAAGAGGACAAACACAACGGAGTCCAGGAAGAAACTATTCCCAAGTTAACTATCGACGAGCGTACTTTAACCAGGTACCCGACACAAGAAGCCACCCATTTGAAGAAAATACCAGGAACGACGTAGATAACAGGAATAATCGACAGGAGCCGATCACTAACCAACCATTAAACACTAATGAAGTTAGGGACAATGAGGCCAGCCCTCATTTAAACGCCTAAGGTCAGTGAAAACTGTGAACAGCCCATCTCTGGACCAATCTCTTGGGGAATGTAAGACGACAGAAAATATAATCACTATAATACAAACGAATTATCTAAAAAATATAAGAGACGAGTTGATTGAAGAAAGTAATCAACCAATGCCTAGCCGAAACAGTGAGATAGTGTACGTAAATGCCCAAATAAATGGAATTATGTCAACATTAATGATCGATACTGGATCTAATATATCTTTAATTGACCAAGTAGAGTTAAGCAGACTACAACAGGAAAGTAGTATACCTATACCAACTCTACCAATAAACAATGTGACCATCATCGGTGCTACCGGCAGACAAAACAAAACTGTCAGGAAACAAGTGTCCCTGGAACTTAATAGTAAAGGCCTAACATTCACTATGTCTTTTCTTGTTCCCAGCAGCCTGCCATTCTCCATACTTGTTGGATGTGATGTACTCCGACAATACTCTGCCATAATTGATCTGCGGCAAGGAGAAGTGTCACTAAACACTGAACATGGAATATGGACAACAAATATAGTGAAGGGTAGTAACTTACCTTCAATAACCAACTGTTGCACCGTATTACAAAACAATTATTGCCAACAATCACGTGGAAAAATAGTAAATGAATGGAAGGATGAAGAACTATGGTCAAACAAGCTGGAGGAGATCAGACAATTCCAACGAAAAGTACAAGATCAACAGATTAGTGTTCACCAGGCAGAGGATCTCATAAACATTTACAATAAATATTGACACATTTTTTCTGATTCCCCGGGCAAGGTAAACGATTACCAATGTAAAATCATATTCAAAGAGCCCGTTGATTTTAAGAAAAAATCATACCCTATCGCCTACTCTCAAAGGAATGCAGTGAGGGCAGAGATCAACCAGATGATGGAAGACGATATAATAGAATTAAGCCAATCACCATATACAAGTCCAATAGTGGCGATACCGAAAAAGGATGGAAAAGTAAGAATATGCCTCGATACTAGAGAGATCAATAAAATGATCGTGAATGATAGAACATCCCCAGGCGAAATTGAAGAGATTCTAAAGAAGTTCCATGGTACTAAATACATCAGCGCATGGGATACAGTATGTGGATACTGGCAGGTGGAGCTACATCCGAACAGTAGAAAATACTTAGCTTTTCTGTTCGATGGGAGGAACTACCAATTCAAAAGCCTGCCATTTTGACTAATCAATTCAGTTGCAGTATTCGTTAAGTGTATGGATCAGATATTGGGACAAGAGGTACTTAATTTTACTACTGTATACGTAGATGACTTGCTGATCACCTCATCAAATTGGCAAGAACACTGTGATAGAGTGGAGACAGTATTGAAAAAATTATCAGATAACCACATTACCCTTAAGCTGGATAAGTCAAAGTTCATAGCCAGCAAGGTACAATTCTTAGGGTTTAATCTGACAGAAGAAGGCATCTCCCCTTCATCAGAGAAAGTTGAAACAATACAACGATTCCCCACACCTAAAAACAAAAAACAGCTAGTCTTTCCTTGGAATCTGCAATTATTATCGGAAATTCCAGGACAATTATTCCAAGCTAACAGCACAATTTAAAAAACAGTTATCCACTAAAGATAAATGGACATGGGGAGCCGAACAAGACGAAGTATTTAAACAAATAAAAGAGAAATTTTGAACACCGTCATTTTACAACATCCAGATTTCAAAAAGCCATTCTTCATGAACTGTGATGCGAGCGACGTGAGTGTCGGTGCTGTATTATATCAAGAAGATGATAAGGGGCAACCCCACATTCGATCACTTCACCAAATATACTAAATTGTACTCCATTAACCGTGCTACTACCAAGAAAATTAAAGAAATCATACTAAACAACTTTATACCAGAAGTGGGGAAACGTATGGCCATCATAACCGATCATGGGACTCAGTTTAAAGGAACTCTATGGAAAACAAACTCTGGGAACATGGTATTAAAACCTACAAAACATCCGTTTATCACCCCAGCAGTAACCCAGCTGAGAGAGTACTTAGAGAAGTAGGTTGAATTCTAAGGACCTACTGCCATAATAAACAAAAGGAATGGCACAATTACCTAAAATCCACTGAAGAATTTATAAACCTGGCTTACCACAACTTCACTGAAGCCACACCATACTCAATGATGTTTGAGCGACCACCACCTAGAGAGATAAACGAGCTGATTAAATTTCCCACAAACACCGAATACCAATTTGAAAAAAGAAAGGTTTATAACAGAATCGCAGAGAGGGTAGAGCAACAGAAGAATAAATACTCTAAGAACCATGAAAATACTATCAAATACCAGATAGGAGAAAGTGTGCTGATAAAAAACAGAGAACTACCCAGCTCAATAGAAGGCATTACAAAAAAGTTACTATTATTATACGTAGGACCGTACACTATCACAAGAGACAAGGGCAATAACACTTATGAGATCACTAACCCCATCACTAAGAAAATAAAGGGGGTATACAATCAGGCATCAATTATATTATGACAGCCAAACATGACTGAAAAAACTTAAAATTGAAAAACCAACCCAATTACTTTGAATAAAAAGGAGGTGATAAGACAAATGAATAAGTTTGCTAATAAATAATAAAGAAAAGTATAAAATGAATTTCAAAATTCAAAA
The DNA here is from genome assembly GCA_034769895.1 of Magicicada septendecula. Classification (NCBI taxonomy): domain Eukaryota; kingdom Metazoa; phylum Arthropoda; class Insecta; order Hemiptera; family Cicadidae; genus Magicicada; species Magicicada septendecula. The sequence continues at coordinate 1,246,946,713 of CM068367.1, forward strand.
AAGTTATGTAAGGCCAACTTACGCAAATATTTCGATAATATTTTAGACCAATTATAAAATGGAGAAATAAAGTTACAAAGAATCCATATAAAGTAAGAACCACAAACTTACTATGATATTTAAATAAAAAATAATAATAAAGGAATGAAGTTACAGAAAATTCCTACAAAATAAGATTAAGCTACAATAATCTTTAGCCAAAATATGAGGCATAAAAAAGCAAAACATACTATAAAGGAATAAGCTACAAAAAATTCCTAACTAGTAAGAAGCACTAACTTACTATGATATTTAAAAAATTATGAAAAAAATATCAATCAAAATGATCAACTTCCACAAATATTTAGAAAAAGATGGGAAGTAAGATTAAACAAACCAATGATCAAAAAACGAAATAAATAAAATAAACATTCTAAGAGTTATAATATGAAATGAGATAAAACAAAGGGTAATTAAAAAAAATAAAAATGTTAATTGTATCAATAGAAAGCAACGCTTCAAGTATTATCAAATGATATCTATAAAGAAAGATGAAAAAATATATGACTCGAACTGAGCAATAATGAAATACAAAAGTAAAAGATTCCCAACAAATATTATGATTATTATTATTATTATTATTATTATTATTATTATGAGTCACAAGATGACTGTATTGAAGATTCATTAATTGAGATTGACTGTTGAATAAGTCCAGCAATCATTTAACTGAGCAGGGATGATGTTCCCCTGATCTCAGAAAAAGAGTAGTTTTGAACGATGGAGTTAGGTAAGCCAATAGAGCCCATCTGAATCGATTTCAGCTATAAAGTAGGGATAGTTAGGGAAAATAAGATTTATAGGGAATAATTTATAATAAAAAATCAATAAGCCAGTTCGTAATAAGAGAAAATGATGAAGAAAAGACTCAGAAGAAAGGAAGTAGAAGATACAGAATTAAACATAAAAATGAACGAGAAGCAGGAGAATTTAAGAAGAATATGATACAATACAATTGATAATTTCATCAAACTTAGAATCACGTTTTATAAAATGATCAATTTTGGTGGAAGGGCATTATATAACATCGCCAATTTCAGATCAATTTTGATAACAATAAGTATGTAAAAAATGCTAAAAAAATAATATATTTTAATAAATAAATAATGAAGAGAATGAAAATATAAAAAGTAATTAAGAAAGAAGGAGAAAGAGTTATAAACCAAAAGTGATTAGTAAAGAAACTCAACGACTAGGCTGACAGACAAACGACATTGACCCAACCCCAGAGATTGGCCAGATAAGAACCAATATGAAAGTAAACAAGATGAGAAGTGAAGGAGAAGAAAATGAGAACAAAGAGGGAACAAACCAACGATGAAGAAAATAAAATGAAACACGTCAAGAAAACACAGACAAGACATAGAGAATAGAGAAGGGAGAAACAATGTAATCAAATATAATAAAGAAAATGAAACCGGTAAAGAACCAATATAAATAATGATTGTTAGTACTGATTGAGTGACAATTGTAATTAATCATTAATAAAAAACACGATAGCTAAAAATACACTAGCCAAAGAATTAGAAGTACATTTAAGTTGTTAATAGAGAAAAACATGATATTGTAGCGTGACAGAAAATCCACTACATTTTAAGTCATGTGAAATCATAAAGTTTAATTACACCAACAAATGTTATAATAATACTGAATGACATTTAAATAAATCAGAGGAATGAACCACAATAAAATAAAAATCCTCACTACATTATATATAAAAACCACTGTTTTAAGAAACCAAAGAAAGTATCGAAGCAACTCATAGTATCATATCAGTAAGTTACCCAGGAAGCTCAGAGCAGTAAACCAGTTATATAAGACCATATCAAGAAAAAAGAGATTCAATTAAAGAGTGGTGAATACCAAAATACCCCAAAAAACAAGAAGAGGGAAGAATAAAGTTTGTGATCAGGAAGAAAACAATACCCTGAAACCTGTATAGAAGAATAAAGTCAGTTCAGTGAATAAATTAAATACTCCAAACTAAACCTCAGTCGAGATAACACCAAGTACCTTGGTTTACCCAAGAATGAGGAAGGAAGACCAGAAGAGTGAAGACTAGACGAGGGACAAGAATGAAGACTAGAAGAGGGACAAGAATGAAGACCAGAAGGAAGATACGAAGAAGGACAAGAAGGAAGACAGGAGGAGAGGAAGAAATAGTATGAAACAAACACCGTAGTAAAACCTATTATTATATAAACTACTATCAACCCCAAACCCACAAAAACTATGCAAAAGAAAGTATAACATACCCAAAATCCTATAAAAATGTAATTATTGAGAAAACTAAAGTGCTGTATAGCGTTATAAGAAGTGCACCGACTAAAGCTATTGTGTAATAAAGAAAATAAACTAGTCTTAACGGTCCATGATTACTAAAGGTCTGGTCTGAGATAATAAGACTCAAAATATCAGAACCAACAGTGAAAGTGAATTGTGTAAGTGTTTTTTAAAAAATGCAATAAACTTAAAGTTGGTGATACTATAACTTAGTAGTATGCTATATCACAACTTTGATATCTAATAATAAACAGCATAATAAAATAATAAAATGGAAGATTTCCAGTATTTTATTATTTTAATGTAAATCTTTATTTACAAGACATTTGTAAAAAATGATAATAAATAGAGTATAGGAGTTAATGTTTACTGATGTAGGGGATCACAATAATAATGGTTTAAATCAGAAAGGACTGATATTAGTATAGTATTGATAAGTGTAAAATGTTTAACTAGACTGTTTATTCACAGTCCTAAAATCAATGTGTTAATAAATGTATTAGTAAGGTTGATTAGAAAATAAGGTTTATGTTATGTGTTTTAAAAAGAATTATGTTTGATAAATAATAGCCTACATACCATTAATAATGTTCTAATAGGTATGTTATGTTAGCTCAAAAATAGTTAAAAGATATATGTTCAAACCATATCTGCAATATGTCCAATTGTGCAGATTGCTAAACAATGTTCATAATTATTTATTTTAATAACAGTAGTGTTAATTAACTACTACAGCACACAATAAGTTATAAACCATGTTATTTTCATATAATTGTAATTATGTAAAGTCAGAGGAGGAATTAAGTTTAAATTATTTGAGAAAGAAAGAAATATAAAATTCTAAAATCTAGGCCATTTGGTGAAATCACAGAACCAATATAAACTAGTCTAGTTTACTTATAAATCCTGTAAACTACCAAGATTTAGATAAAGTAACACAGTTAAACACTACTAGGAATGATCCTATGAGTTAAAATGATAATAAGGAAATATACCTTAAAACATTGTAAATTTTCAAAATATATAAATTAATTAATTTTAAAGAGCAATGTCAAATTTACAGATTAACACAAAAAACCAGTTCAAAGGTGTAATTTATATGTATTTAAGGAAAGGAAGAGGAATATGACTAATTAAAATTTATTATAATAGTATTAATGATATTTAAAATGGAGGAATTTTATATAAAGACGGAAATCCAATTTTGAGCCTATATTTCCAAAATGTGAACAAAATTTGTTAATTTCCACAAAATGTCCACAGATATGGACTATAATACATCAATTTAAAGGGAATGAGATGATTAAACCAATAATAAGGTTAATAATTCATAAAAGTAAGGAATAAAATAAATAAATTCCATACATAATGTAATATTTTATCATATGTATGGGAAGTCGAAATATGTTAACAATACTTTTTCAAGGATTAACTGGGCCAGATTTATGACCAAGTTAATTAGTCTTTTGTTGAATATCAAGCTGGACAGTTGTGTAAAGAACGTTTCTTTAAATCGAGAAAAATGGTATTAGCGTTTAGCCATTGAAATAAGTGAACGAGAGTTAGACGGTTTAGACACTTTTTAAAGCTAAAGCTGTTAATACATTCACGACAATAGTGAAAACAAACACTTAACTCCATAATACGAGTGATAGAAACAAGTAAAACACTATATCTCAACTGATTTATTCTGCAATTCCTAACCAATAACTTGAAAACTTAACCGCAGAAGTTGAACACATAGAAAATAAACTAACTAACACAAGTTTACACAGAACACTTCACCAGAATACACCAAATAGATTAACAGACATATTACACCAGTGCGGGGACATTTTAAACCTTAATAAAGGGAATTTTATTGTGATTTTCTGACACGACGCATATGCTGTAACTTAGTCCAACTCGAGTAGCGGCCATCTTGAAAACGGAGTCTGCTAACCATATCGCAGTGACGTCAGTCTTCATTGGTTTGACAAAACATTTATATTCAAATATTATATACTGGAATTATTTAAATACTATTGAATAGTAATTATTGTATTTATTTTTAATTGTTAATGTTATACTTTCTCGTCACCCTTCTCTGACTATTAATTCTAATCGCTCAAAGAACCTGTCTTTTAATATAATATAACATAAAATTTTGTTCTGTATGACACAATCGATAATTCCCGAGACAGAGTCGATAATTGCTCTCCATCGATAAAATATCGATTCTTTATTTAATTTGTCAATAAATATTTATATTTCCATTATTTTGTATCTGTTACTTATTTCACAGGGTAATTTAAGGGCATTTATAAGGCTGAAGGACTTAAGTAAGAAGAATATATTCTATCTGAACGAGATATTGGACCAGTCAGAAAAGTCACCAATCGATTATTACCTGGAGTTAATCTATTTAACTCCAGACTTGGTTCAAATCTTCAAGAAGTGCTCGACGGTCAATAAATACCTACCTGTTATTAAAATTTTACAGAACCTTTTTAAAACAGATGTATTTCTCATTTAAACACATTTATTAACATAACAAAATTATTTTATTATTTGAAAATTCTATTTTTATTGAATTTTCCATATACATTTTATTCTTTTGTAACGACCGGCATACAGGGTCTTATTACAAAGTGGCGCCCAACGTGGGGCTTAATAATCTAAGCTTGGCAGCGATTGATAAATAGAGACAGAGAAAAATGCAGAGACGAGCTACCTCGAAAAAGAGGGCGGCAGAGGCCGAGAAAGAGGTTGACATGGGGGATAAGGAGGCAACACTTGTGGAGGATCCGGAAGTGTTACTAATCCAGGTGGAACCGAAACAACCAGCACCACCAGAGGAACAACCTGAAGTAACGACGCAGACGGGGGAAGTCAATGTCCCAGAGAAGGAGAAACCATCACGAGCAGAGGATAGTAACATACAGGAAATGCTCAGACAAATGATGGGAGAAATCAAATCCATGAACAAGAAAATGGATTCCACTATGGAAGATAACAAGAAGATGGAGGAGAATTTTAACAAGAAGATGGACGAAAGTAGTAAGGAAAGGAAGGAAGATAACCATTCATTAAATGAAAAACTAGAGGATCTGAAGGAAGATAACCAACCGATCCACAAAGGAAGAATTGGGCCGTAAGATAGAAAATACTAATAAGAGGATTGAAGAAACTAGTAGAAAGATGGAAAGGAAAATGGAAGAAAATAATAAGAATTTAGAAGAGAAAATGGAAGAAACCAGTAAGAAAATAGAAAGCGACAATCAGCAACTGAGGGAAAAGTTGGAGGAAAATAATCTGAAAATGGAGGAGAAGATGGACGAGAATAATCAAAGATTGAGAGAAGAACTAAGGGAAGTTAACCAAGAGAACATGAATAAGTTAGACGAGAGGATTGAGCTAGCTAAAGAGGAGATAAATAAAAAGATAACTGAGACGAAGAAGTCCATTGTAAAGAAATTAGAACAGGAAGTCGTGGTTGTTAACCAGCAGATCCGAGAAGTAGACGAAAGATGTCAAACAGAAAACGAAGTGCTGGAAGTCCGGGAAGTAATAACAAAGGAGATTACTCAGGTCCAAGAACAACAGAGAACTAAATTGGAGGAGACCAAGAAGTTTGCCTTGGAGGAAGTAAATAAAGTGAGAACCCAAGTAACAGAAAGATGCGACGGCGTGGAAGCCGCTATGGTGAACATAACCGGACAGGTGCGTCAAAGCCAGGAGGAGATAAAGTTTATAAGAAACAGACCATCCGGATATCACAATTTCCCCATGTCAGAGAACAGAGAATGGCTCAATTTCCGGCAATACAAACGGAAGCCTATGGAGTTCTTGGCACGAATAGAGGAGTACCTCGAGAAACACCGAGGGAACCGATGGGTCCAGAACAGAGAGATCCTTGACGAGTCGTTTCGGGAGGTGAATGACCATTGGTGGATGGCCAACCGGAGCGACATCGACAATTATGAACAATTCAAGAGCCTGTTCAAAGCCAAGTACTGGTCAGAGACAACGCAAAATCTCATACGAGATAATATATGCCACGGCCGCTACAAACCACAAGTCGGCAGCTCAATGACGGCTTATTTCCTCGGCAAAGTGTGTATGGCCAAGCACTTAGAACCAGCCATACCGGAGGAATGCCTAATAAACAAGCTGTCTTACCATTATGATGAGGAGGTGATTCGTGCTAGGAGGGGCAGCCAGATAAAAACCATCCAGGCAATGACAGAACTCCTAGAAAATGATGAAAATGAAGATTACTACCGGCAGAGTCGTAGAAGAAGTGATGGGCCCGAACCAAGGACGTACCAGAACAACAACCAGGGTACGAACCACATAAATACTGGGTACCAAGGAGGTCGGACATACCCGCGAAATAACAATTCTAATAATGGAAATAATGTAAATAATAATAATTACAATGATAATAATAATACGGGTCCCAACCAGCAAAACCCGATTCGACCCTCTATTGGTTATCAGGGTAACCGCAATCCCTACCCTAATAACGTAAATAGTCAGAGAAGCCCCAATTATGGTAATAGTCCTTACCCTAATAATGCTAATCGTGCGGGTCCCAATAATGGTAATTTTAATAATAATAGGTATCCTCGCCCTAGAGTGAACTTCATACGAGCCACAGATGGAAGACAGCGAGGATTCAACCACAATCGACGAAGCAGTTACTGAAGATACGAAGAAAGGCGGAGGAGCCTAGAACGGGACCAACCGAGGTACTATCCGGCGCGTAGGAGCAATAGTTTGGACAACACTGAACAGAGGTCGCACCATGAACGACCGGAAGCCCATAGGACAGATCGGCAAGTAACCACTCTGAGCATCCCGAATGAGGCATCGAATAATATGGCTCAAAGGAACAATGATGCCGAGCCTTTAAACGGGCACAGGCAGTAAGAAATCACAGAACCCATTACTGCTTCTGACTACTGGGTATGATAATGATAATGAGTGCAATTTCGAGAATAATCACAATCGTATTATAATCATCGGGTGCAACTACCTGAAGGACATCAGACAGGAGTTATTGGAAGAGGATAACAGGAGTCCCACCAATAACTTCAACAATGAAATTATACATGTTGACGCCAAGGTAGAAGGCATCCCAGCCAAGTTAATGATCGATACTAGGTCAAACGTATCAATAATAAGTACGACGGAACTGGAGAGGATACAGCAAGAGTGCGGGAGAACTTTACCAACATTGCCGTTGAATAATATTGTTTTGTTGGGAGCAACCGGCCGACAAACCAAAACTATACGTAGACAAGTTTCCGCCAGTGTGATGAGCTGTGGTATAGCGATTGACATGGAATTCTTGGTGGCGAGCGGTCTGCCATTTAATATACTGGTCGGGTGTGATGTGCTTAGGAGAAATTCCGCCATCATTGATCTAAGAACTGAAACATTGTCGCTGTTTTCTAACGGACATACTTGGACGGCGAACTTGGTGGGTAGTGACCAAGTCGTTCCCCATAGTATCCATCAGCAAATCCGAAAAATTAATTACATCCATCCAACATCCATAATTGAACAGAGAATAGACGACACCTCCAATGAAGATTTATGGTCGCAAAAAATCCAGGAGATCAGGGATTTCCGGAGCGGAATAACTGGCGAAGGTTTAACAACAAACCAAGCGAACAAATTAATAGACATATACAATAAATATAAATCAGTCTTTTCTGATGAGCCCGGTAAAGTGAAGAATTTCCAGTGTACTCTACAATTCCGAGACACTGTAGACTTTAACCGGAAGTCTTACCCCATAGCGCAATCACGAAAGCAAGCAGTAAGAGCTGAAATAGAGCAAATGATTAACCGTGACATTATAGAGAGTAGCCATTCCCCTTATACAAGTCCTATCGTGGCTATTCCTAAGAAAAACGGACAAGTCCGTTTGTGTTTAGATGCACGCGAAATAAATAAGATGATCATAAATGACAGGACTTCGCCCGGTGAGATTGAGGAGATCTTAAAACGATTCCACGGTACCAAATACTTCACTACCTGGGATACGGTGTGCGGATACTGGCAGGTGGAATTACATCCACAGAGTCGCCAGTATCTGGCCTTTATATTCGAAGGGCGGAACTACCAGTTTAAGAGGTTGCCCTTCGGACTGGTAAACTCAGTCGCAGTCTTTGTGCACTGCATGGATCAGATACTTGGCCAAGAAGCACTAAAATTCACCACCATATACGTCGATGACTTGCTAGTGTCCTCAGAAACTTGGGAGGAACACTGCTACCGTGTGGAACACGTCTTACAGAAGCTAGCAGCAAACAATATTACTCTGAAGTTAGCAAAGTCTCATTTTATTGCTAAAGAGATACAATTCTTGGGCTTCATATTAAATGATAAGGGAATCTCACCGTCGGCTGAAAAAGTCGAAGCAATTCAGAACTTTCCTACACCAAAGAATCGAAGGCAGTTACAGTCGTTCCTGGGACTCTGTAATTACTACCGCAAGTTCCAGGAAAAGTACTCCGAACTGACTGCCAGATTTCAGCCGCAACTGTCATCTAAAAATAAATGGATCTGGGGTAATGAACAACAAAACTTACTGACTCTTATAAAACAAAAATTCCTTAAACACATTATACTCCGCCATCCAGATTTTAACAAGCCTTTCTTTCTTAATTGTGATGCCAGTGACATCAGCCTCGGCACTACTTTATATCAAGAGGATGAGGAGGGCGAGCATCTTGTAATCTGTTTTGCCAGCAGAGCTCTGAACCAGAGTGAGAAAAACTATCATGTGACAGAAAAGGAGTTATTGAGTGTCGTATTCGCGTGCGGAAAGTTCCGTACATATATTCTTGGTTATCCCGTTACCGTCCGGACAGACCATAAATGTATATCATTCCTTAAGAGATGTAAGTTGAGCCATGGAAGGTTAACGCGGTGGATACTATTGCTGCAAGAATACGACCTTAAGTGGGAGTATATCCCCGGAAGGAAGAATGTCGTCGCGGACGTATTGTCTAGAGTAGACATTGACAAACAAACGTTCGAGGGGGAGAAGGAGAGTATTCTGAAGGTGTACCATATTCTCAGCAGCAGCGCCGGTTTATAATCAGTTCTGGAACAACTAAGCACACACCAACAAGCTGACCCGAAATTAATTACTATTATCTCAAGATTGGAAGCAGGAGATGAGACCATCTCCCAATATTACACTATACATAAGGGAATCCTGTTTTCCAAACCATCATTATATAAGGAGGAGTGGAAGGTAATAATTCCAACCCATATCGAGAAAGAGATAGTGATCAGTTATCATGTTCGATATGGGCATATGGGCGCTTTAAAGGTGGTAAAGGCCCTGGAAGAAAACTGCTATATCAAGGACATCAATCAGAAGGTACGGAGGTATATTAGAAACTGTCGCATTTGCCAACTCGTAAAAACTAATAACAAGAAAAGAGAAGGGCAGATGATTCCAATAACATCGCAGTCTAAACTTGAGAAGGTATTCCTGGATATCTGCGGGCCATTTCCCCACAGTGGAGGCCGCCACCGATACATATATATCGTCATCATTATGGACCATTACACCAAGTTCGTGAAGCTATACCCAGCGAATCGGGCGACTACGAATAAAGTTCTTAATATCCTGATCGACCAGTACTTCCCAACCGTCGGAAAACCGGTATCGATCATAACCGACCACGGAACGCAATTCAAGGGGAGGAAATGGCGGGATACACTGCTGACAATGGGGGTTCATACATACAAGACATCCGTATACCACCCAAGCAGTAACCCGGCCGAAAGAGTCTTGCGCGAGGTGGGGCGCCTATTAAGAACGTATTGCCATGATCAGCAGAGAAGGTGGCAAGAATACTTGGAGGCCACTGAAGAATTCCTCAACCTGGCCTACCATCCAGCCATAGGAATAACCCCATACTCCGCAATGTACGAGAGACAACCCCCTAGAGAGATTGAAGATATCTTGGAGTTCCCCAGAGAACATAAATATAGATTTGATAAAATTCAATTTTGTAATAAGGTGGCCGAAGATCAGGAGAAACGGCGGAATAAATACAATAAAAGTATGGGTAAGGTTATTCATTATACCGTTGGAGAGAAGGTGTTGTTGAAGAATAGGGAATTACCCAGTTCCTTAGAGGGGATAACAAAAAAGTTATTGCTCCTGTATACTGGTCCCTATATCGTCTCAAAGGACAATAACAACAACACCTACGAAATCAAGGAAATGAGTTCAAATAAAGTCAAGGGTGTCTTTAACCAGGCATCCATGAAGAAATTTTATGATTAAATACCTCTAAATTCTAAACACAATATAAGCCAATTATATACAATTTATTTGAAGGAAATTATTTGAAAAGAAGAATAATATAGAAGAAGAGTTTAGAATATAAACAGCCAAATTCTAAAAAGAAATATAAGCACATATTATTTACAATTATTAGAAAATTTTATGGCAAGAATATAAGAAGATAGAATTTAAAAATCCCCCAAATTCTAAAAACAAGTAAGCCCATCTTACATAAAGAAAATATTTGAAGGAAATTTTATGGCAATGATAGAAGAAGAATTAGAATTTAAAATCCTCAAAATTCTAAAACACTTGTAAGCCAATCTTACATAAATAATTATTTGAAGAAAAACTTGATGGCTATAATATAATAATAAAGAAGGAGAGAATTTAGAAATAAAACCATCTAAGGTTAAAAACAAGTAAGGACAGCTTACTAAATATTTATTTGAAGAGAAACATTTTGACAATAATACCAAGAGAATTTAGAAAAATAAAACCAGCCAAAACACATGTAAGCCCACCTTACATACAAATTATTTGAGAAAACTTTATGGAATAATATAAGAAGAGTGAATTTTGAATTATGAATAAATCAAGTTTCCAAACCAAGTATAAGTACAACTTACCAACCAATTATTAATAAAACACTTTGGTGAGATAAACAGAAGAGATGTCATACCATATTTATGGTAAGCATAGAAAATAATTACCATGATAACAAAGGATCATAATGGGATGAGTAAAAGGAAACAGATTTAGAATTAAAACAAATAATTCTGGACAATATGATCATGTCTAAGTTCAATATGAAGAGTAAAAACCTTTCCATAAAATGATGCTAAAGGAAATAAAAAAGAAAAAAATTCTTTAATACGATTTGAGTGATTGAATACAATAAAGTACAAAAACTTCTTTGGAATTATGAGAGAATGAAACTTTGAAGTGGTATGAGGAGAAATTATGACCTCATTATGAAATTAATAAAAAAAACCATCATTCGAAAGTATAATAACAATGACAGGAATAATGTGAGAATAATGTCAAAGATATATGTAATTAAACGAATTAATATAAAATGATTTATGAATTAAATGACAATTATGATAATGACAGTTATAAAAATTCTAGAAAATAGAACAAGTGGAAATTTAAGAACAAAGAAACAGTCTAAAAATGTCATAAAGATATGCTACTATAAATAATGCAGATTATAATAAAAAAAAACAGAAGGTAATAAAGAAATTATAACCAAAAGATTTATATGATAAGAAAAGTTGAAAAATGTAATAATAGAAGAGCTTCCTACCATAATATCAAATGAAAGAAACATCCAGTTAATGAGTCAGAAGAACAACTGAGATAGGAATATTAAAATCTCTGAGAAATATAATAAGTAATAAGTGAAGTATCCCAAAGATATTTTTTTTTAAATAGTAACAAATGTGTACTATTCTGAATAATTTTTTAATCTGTCTGAAGATAATTCCAGCAGGATTAATATGTTTTTTGAGCAGAGATGATTTGCCTCTGTACTCAAATATGTGTGAAGTATTGGACAGCAGAGGAAAGTAGCGTACAGTGCCTCTCTGAACTGAACCAGCTCACAAAGTAGGGAACGATAGGGAGGAAATATCCCAAGGAGAAAATACTAAGAAGAAATATAAAATGAAATAATAAATATGAAACTCAGATGACTATTACTATCAAGGAAGATCAAGTGAGAATGATATAAACTCAAATATAAATAAGAAAATTTTAAAATGGAAGGAAGTCCAAAATAATAACAAAACTTGAATAATTATCATAAGCAATTGTTTCAGACAAAGCAAGTATAGTCTGAAAAAATTACTTCTGAATGCCCTATTCTGTAGCGTGACAGAAAATCCACTACATTTTAAGTCATGTGAAATCATAAAGTTTAATTACACCAACAAATGTTATAATAATATTGAATGACATTTAAATAAATCAGAGGAATGAACCACAATAAAATAAAAATCCTCACTACATTATATATAAAAACCACTGTTTTAAGAAACCAAAGAAAGTATCGAAGCAACTCATAGTATCATATCAGTAAGTTACCCAGGAAGCTCAGAGCAGTAAACCAGTTATATAAGACCATATCAAGAAAAAAGAGATTCAATTAAAGAGTGGTGAATACCAAAATACCCCAAAAAACAAGAAGAGGGAAGAATAAAGTTTGTGATCAGGAAGAAAACAATACCCTGAAACCTGTATAGAAGAATAAAGTCAGTTCAGTGAATAAATTAAATACTCCAAACTAAACCTCAGTCGAGATAACACCAAGTACCTTGGTTTACCCAAGAATGAGGAAGGAAGACCAGAAGAGTGAAGACTAGACGAGGGACAAGAATGAAGACTAGAAGAGGGACAAGAATGAAGACCAGAAGGAAGATACGAAGAAGGACAAGAAGGAAGACAGGAGGAGAGGAAGAAATAGTATGAAACAAACACCGTAGTAAAACCTATTATTATATAAACTACTATCAACCCCAAACCCACAAAAACTATGCAAAAGAAAGTATAACATACCCAAAATCCTATAAAAATGTAATTATTGAGAAAACTAAAGTGCTGTATAGCGTTATAAGAAGTGCACCGACTAAAGCTATTGTGTAATAAAGAAAATAAACTAGTCTTAACGGTCCATGATTACTAAAGGTCTGGTCTGAGATAATAAGACTCAAAATATCAGAACCAACAGTGAAAGTGAATTGTGTAAGTGTTTTTTAAAAAATGCAATAAACTTAAAGTTGGTGATACTATAACTTAGTAGTATGCTATATCACAACTTTGATATCTAATAATAAACAGCATAATAAAATAATAAAATGGAAGATTTCCAGTATTTTATTATTTTAATGTAAATCTTTATTTACAAGACATTTGTAAAAAATGATAATAAATAGAGTATAGGAGTTAATGTTTACTGATGTAGGGGATCACAATAATAATGGTTTAAATCAGAAAGGACTGATATTAGTATAGTATTGATAAGTGTAAAATGTTTAACTAGACTGTTTATTCACAGTCCTAAAATCAATGTGTTAATAAATGTATTAGTAAGGTTGATTAGAAAATAAGGTTTATGTTATGTGTTTTAAAAAGAATTATGTTTGATAAATAATAGCCAACATACCATTAATAATGTTCTAATAGGTATGTTATGTTAGCTCAAAAATAGTTAAAAGATATATGTTCAAACCATATCTGCAATATGTCCAATTGTGCAGATTGCTAAACAATGTTCATAATTATTTATTTTAATAACAGTAGTGTTAATTAACTACTACAGCACACAATAAGTTATAAACCATGTTATTTTCATATAATTGTAATTATGTAAAGTCAGAGGAGGAATTAAGTTTAAATTATTTGAGAAAGAAAGAAATATAAAATTCTAAAATCTAGGCCATTTGGTGAAATCACAGAACCAATATAAACTAGTCTAGTTTACTTATAAATCCTGTAAACTACCAAGATTTAGATAAAGTAACACAGTTAAACACTACTAGGAATGATCCTATGAGTTAAAATGATAATAAGGAAATATACCTTAAAACATTGTAAATTTTCAAAATATATAAATTAATTAATTTTAAAGAGCAATGTCAAATTTACAGATTAACACAAAAAACCAGTTCAAAGGTGTAATTTATATGTATTTAAGGAAAGGAAGAGGAATATGACTAATTAAAATTTATTATAATAGTATTAATGATATTTAAAATGGAGGAATTTTATATAAAGACGGAAATCCAATTTTGAGCCTATATTTCCAAAATGTGAACAAAATTTGTTAATTTCCACAAAATGTCCACAGATATGGACTATAATACATCAATTTAAAGGGAATGAGATGATTAAACCAATAATAAGGTTAATAATTCATAAAAGTAAGGAATAAAATAAATAAATTCCATACATAATGTAATATTTTATCATATGTATGGGAAGTCGAAATATGTTAACAATACTTTTTCAAGGATTAACTGGGCCAGATTTATGACCAAGTTAATTAGTCTTTTGTTGAATATCAAGCTGGACAGTTGTGTAAAGAACGTTTCTTTAAATCGAGAAAAATGGTATTAGCGTTTAGCCATTGAAATAAGTGAACGAGAGTTAGACGGTTTAGACACTTTTTAAAGCTAAAGCTGTTAATACATTCACGACAATAGTGAAAACAAACACTTAACTCCATAATACGAGTGATAGAAACAAGTAAAACACTATATCTCAACTGATTTATTCTGCAATTCCTAACCAATAACTTGAAAACTTAACCGCAGAAGTTGAACACATAGAAAATAAACTAACTAACACAAGTTTACACAGAACACTTCACCAGAATACACCAAATAGATTAACAGACATATTACACCAGTGCGGGGACATTTTAAACCTTAATAAAGGGAATTTTATTGTGATTTTCTGACACGACGCATATGCTGTAACTTAGTCCAACTCGAGTAGCGGCCATCTTGAAAACGGAGTCTGCTAACCATATCGCAGTGATGTCAGTCTTCATTGGTTTGACAAAACATTTATATTCAAATATTATATACTGGAATTATTTAAATACTATTGAATAGTAATTATTGTATTTATTTTTAATTGTTAATGTTATACTTTCTCGTCACCCTTCTCTGACTATTAATTCTAATCGCTCAAAGAACCTGTCTTTTAATATAATATAACATAAAATTTTGTTCTGTATGACACAATCGATAATTCCCGAGACAGAGTCGATAATTGCTCTCCATCGATAAAATATCGATTCTTTATTTAATTTGTCAATAAATATTTATATTTCCATTATTTTGTATCTGTTACTTATTTCACAGGGTAATTTAAGGGCATTTATAAGGCTGAAGGACTTAAGTAAGAAGAATATATTCTATCTGAACGAGATATTGGACCAGTCAGAAAAGTCACCAATCGATTAATCTATTTAACTCCAGACTTGGTTCAAATCTTCAAGAAGTGCTCGACGGTCAATAAATACCTACCTGTTATTAAAATTTTACAGAACCTTTTTAAAACAGATGTATTTCTCATTTAAACACATTTATTAACATAACAAAATTATTTTATTATTTGAAAATTCTATTTTTATTGAATTTTCCATATACATTTTATTCTTTTGTAACGACCGGCATACAGGGTCTTATTACAATATTAATAATTATATATAATATGTGTAGAGAAAGAGAAAGATATTGAAATAGTGAGAAGTAAACGGAAGTTAACCTAGTGAAAGTGTAATTACCCTAAAGTGAAATGATAGGAAAAGAAACACTAAGTAAATTATAATAAATACAAAATAATTTAAAAGTGCAAGTGATTAATAAATAAAAATATTGTCAATGATAGAAATAGTAAAATTACAGAAGGCTAAGATAAACACTTAAGGTTTGATAGTGAACAATAAAATTTAAGAAAGTTATTGAGAATAATATTTAAAATAAACCATTGATTCAGTAATGATGAACACTGAAGAGTGATATTAACTGTAGTGACTATAAAATAATATTATTGTAGAACTTAAAAATGTATTGTAGAATTTAAAGGTGAGAATCACCTGACAAAGTAATAAGATAGTGTTGATATGGAAAAGAAAGCAAAGAGTTTTTATAAAATAAGTAGTTTAAAACCATAAGTAAACACCCATGTTATAAGGGAAGAGTAATGAAACAAGTTCAATAGAGGTGAGATTGTTTATCACCCAAGCAATAAATTAAAGTTAATGAATTGTACACAAATATTAGATAAGAAGTGTTAAAAAATTATCTAAACAATTATTTATGAATAGGGTACGGATTGGGTAATTATCCCAAATATAGACCTAAATGTTATATGTTATATGATGAAAAAATAGTAATTAATAGCCATATTGTTGACATTGGCAGAGTAAATAAATAAGAAACGAAAGTAATGTTTGAGTTAGAAAAGAGAAAACCGTTAGTAAATAATTAGCAAGAAATAATGAATAAAACTATTGTAACACAATAAAATCACACAAAAACTGAACCAAAACACATCCATAGATAATAAACATAATTATAAGAACAAAATAACGCTCTAGGACAGAATGAGATATAATGTATAGGAAATAATCAAAATCAGTAATGGCTACTTAGAGTTGAGGTAGGCCTAACGGTCAAACACCAACAAATACTAATTGTATGAAAATAGCCAAGTAATTAACAAATCCAAGGTGACGAATTAACCAAGGATAAATGGTAAATGTTATTAAAAACAAAATATCAAAATAAGGAGTTATATAAGCAGAAAAATGTAATTAGTAAATATTAAATTAATTGTAAACTTAGAAAACATGAAATAACCCAATATTGTGGGATACCAAAATAATCTTTGTGAGAAAATACAAATGACAGTGCTAATAATTAATACTTAAGAAGGAAGATAAGAGAAGGAAGAAAGTCAGAAGATATAGGAAGATTTGAAAAGAATTCAAATTCTGATAACAATGGATTTATATCGAGCCAGTCCAATCAGATTTCTTTGGTAACCATGGAAACCACCACTGAATACGAATTTACCGTTGAATATCGTTACTCAAAAAGTGACGCTCGGGAAAAACAGACGCCAGAATTCTGAACAACCAATTTTCTTATTTAAAATGTTTTAAAAGTCAAACAAATTGTCAAAATTGAACGAGAAGGAGACGGACTATCACTGAACACTATTACCTGAGGGAGAAGACTTTTTAATTCAAGACGAAGTGAATAAATTAATCCCAGTACTTTGAAAAAGATGCCAGAAGCCCGAATAAGTGAAAACTGAATTATATTGCGGCCACATTCCTTTGTTCCAGACCAACAGATTAATCACATGCTACGAAGCTGTTAAGTATCCTATAAATTATCTAAACTTCCGAAATAACGCACTTTGAATATTTCTCACTATATTCTGAAATATCACTGAATCAATTTTATTCTCTTTCAAAGATTAAATAAAAATATTAAGACACTGAGAATTTGTCAAATTATAAAGCTAACCTAGTATTAATGTACGAACCTTTAAAACACTTTTACTACACTTCAACAAACCATTTATAGTTACACGTTATAATATTTAAGTAGCAACATTGTAAGGTTGTGTATTTTTTATTATTGTAATTGCATCTGAGCCTTTTAACGTGATCAAAAGAATCCAAACATTTGAACGAAAATATTTGTTTACCACTTAGGTAGAACGCCATACTGTATGTTAGTCACATTCAAAATCGATTTGTAAAACCCAGAGAGAAATTGTCTTATAAATAAATAACCGGTGCGAAAGTATATAAGAAATCAAATATAGCTTGTGTCTATGAAAACAGTAATAACCACTCGCTAATAAATCAATACTGTGTATATAAAAATGTGTTTTATTTTTAGTAGGAAGGTGTATTCTTAATATTATAAATTATAGCAAACGTCTCTGACGTGATAACTAGCGCTCAACCAGCAAATGCGGCAAACTGCTGGCTTGATCATACAACTTGATAAGCGGCGGGACAAATTGAATTCTTCACACCGCCTGAGCGGAACAGCTGATAATAATACATTTTTAATTGTTTTAAATAAACAATTTGGCGCCACCCGGGAATCATACACTCCTAGTGAACCTCAGGGCAGTACTACGATACCTGGTTATCCGTACGTTCGCGACGGACTCAAGCATCGTAAGTTACGTTACCGAGCGAGGACGAATTGGTAAGACACACATACACAAGTTACACTCTGACACACTTCCACATTTTACACAATACTTTAAGGACGACATTTACATGCTTGCAGAAGTAAGACGGCAGTCGAGTCCTGTAATAATATTTATTTATTATGTTTTAGAATATTATTGTTATGGAACCGACTTATTAATTTTATTTATTTATTGTTTAGTTATTATTATTTATTTATTTTTATTTACTCCTGTTACATTTACACCTGTTTATTTGGGTGGGCGCCAGTTGCGTTATTACAATACAATACACAACAATTTAAAATATACTACCATACAAAATTAATTAAAACATAATATTAGTTATAACATATAAATTATAAAACACTGGTAATCATAGAGCATACATTAATTATTAAATATAGGTGTTGCGTGCTCCACGTTCATGGGCGACATTTTATTACAACGGTATAAAATTGCAAATTTAATATAATTTAAATTTGTGGAGCCCCACGTTTTTTGGGACGCCATTTTATTACAACGATACAACATTATTAAATGTAAGCGTGTCGTCCACACGTTGACGGGTTACAAAATTATAACAATACAAATAACGTGTATGTGTAATTGGGGTTCAGGTGTAATTATAATAAGAGTATTAGATTTATGAGTATTTAAAAATTCATATTTATTGTTTACTCAATCTTATAAATAATAAACATCATTAATAATCTTCGGTCACGATATTACTCATTACTAAATGTTTATCCTTATACTATACGGTGTTACACACATTTAAACCCTCTTACATCTAGACATGTTAATAATCTTAATCTAGACATGTTAATAATTTGATTTACTAATAAAAAAATATAAAATTAAAAAGTAATTTAAATTGAATTCTTTTAATTCAGATCTGACCTCAACTCGCTCAGTCTATACCAATGATTAAAATTAAATTTATATTAATTACTTTTAGACTGGCATTTGTTTTATATTCAAATTTAAATTATTCTTTTCTATAATGCAAATATCAAATCAATTTAACTATTTACTTTGATAAACAAAATCAACTCTCTCAACTATAAATTTTTTTTTCTTGTTTCTTTATATGCGATCGCTCATTCTTACGACTAAACATTTATCTACATTTCTAAAATATTACTACCAATTATAAATTTGTCTTTGTTTTAATTTATTGTCTTTTGATATAGTCTTTATGAGCTCTTTTTTAAAATCATTTATAAATGCATTATGCATGTCACCTCGAGTTCTGATGATCTTACGGCTTATTGACAGGGTCCAGCGTTGTCCAGAGTTGGTTTTCCATTCCTCCTGGCCTGGCGTGGTCCTGGATATGTCTAGAGTCCAGCATCGTTCTCCAGCAGTGTGTGGTCCTGGATATGTCTAGAGTCCAGCATCCCTCGTCGCTCTGGTAGCTTCTCCGTAGATACTCTTTGTAGACTTAAATGGTCCCGGTACTTTACGCTTTCCGAACTATTGTCAACCTAATTGTTGAACGTCTTATTAGTTCGTTAATGAGACTTGATAAAAAAATAAAACTGTTCTGCCGACGGACAGCATGTCCGACTGCAACTATGTCTTGAAAAGAAGGGTTTTCGGTCGAACCCTTAATTTATACCCTCTCGAGATTCTGCGCCAGTTGGCTCCAAAATCGGCCTGTCGATACCTGCAGATCACCAGATAGCCCCCACTCCCGAACCTTTTCATATATTTGCAATTATTAGCAAATAGCAATGTTTTGCACAGAATCGAGATAGCACAAATCATAGCTAATTTGATTAAGCACTCACTGTATTAATTTGAGCGTCTTATTGCAATTTGCGTATTTTTGGCACATTTATTTCGCACTGTCTTCGCGTCGTGTGTCCTAGTAACGTCATTTTTTCACTGGGGATAACAATAAAATTTACACACACTTTGGTGCCTTTTGTTTGTTTATAAACTAATTAGTTTTTACATAGTGGAATTAAATGATTATTTTATTAATTACTTGGGGCGGGTAGCTGATTCCTGTCTGTACATGCATCACTAACATACACAAGATACACGCGTAACACACATACAATTGAGCAGGTGTTCACTGCCTGTCGGAACAGGTTAATTTCTCCCCTAATCTAACAATGAAATATTTTTACAATCTCAGACCTGTCCATTTACCCTTAACTTATAATAATTCTACAAATTTTATATTTATTCAAATCAATGCCTAATACAGCATATGGCTGTATCGTTGCATTATTCCTCTGCTTGAAAAAAAAATTTTAATAAATATTTATTTATTAAATTTTTGTCTATTTGTTCTAGACAAATACAATCATATTATATTCGCTTACTTTAGTTTACATCGGTTAAACAACACATAATAATGAGTAGGTCAGTCTAACGCTCGCCGTGGTGGAATGTACTATTTTTTCACCCCACTCCCCCGCATCGTACAGGTGATTGGTGTGTTCACCTTGGACGGCTCAGTGTCATTGTCCCACTCTCACTCCTTCTTCTCATTATTCATACAGCGTACCTAAAATATTTTTTTTTATCGTTCTCCTTTAATCTGGTCCCATCGACATATATATTTTTACGTGTAGAACTTCCTACACGAGTTTGTATTCTTGCACTGGTAAACATTTTGCATCTTAACATACTATGCTATTCTTCAATCTGTACTTTTACATTATCTTAATCATACATTCTTACCATTCTTTACTTTTTTCTTAGCCTACTATTCCAATTTTCATTCTTACATTTCCTTATATTACTTATACAATATATTAACTTTCATTACCTTTATTACATTTCTGATCGCTAATAATTTTCTTCATCCTTACTATGTGCTGAAATACATCTTTTTTTGTAGCTTCGTAGTGAGTCACATTATTGGCTACAGATGACTACCTTAGAAACACGTCTATATCCAGACTTTATGTGTATAACTCTACTCGTTGTTTTAATCGTAGTATTTGAGCTCTAAATAATCTCTGTCCTCGACTTTCACTATCGCTATCTTCTGTGTCCTTGCCTTTCCACTAAGGTATGAAGATTTCGCTTGATCAGCCATTCTGACAATACGTATATTTCTCATCTCTGATCCTTTCTTCATATTAATAACAACATCGATAATAACATTCCTTTACAATCATTTCTTAAATATTTCTTTACACTAACATTCCTTGCCATTTACAATACATTTCTTAATTAACCTTTTAAAATAATATTCCTTTTATTTAGCATAACACTCCTTTTTAATTAATTCTTTATTTCTTATATTTCTTTCACATTTATTTTAAAATAATATTCCTTTTATTTAATTAATTCTTTAACCATAACATTTCTTAATTAACCTTTTATTCTTTTACACATATTATTTTTTATTAATTAACTCCTTTTCTTATTAATAATCAACAGTAATATTTTCTTTTAAATATAATTATTCATTCACATTGAGCATTGAGTTTGGTGTGTCGTTTGATTTTACACCCCTCATTATAACAATGCATTGGGTCAGTCAACAGGAAATCTATTGTACCTCTGTAGTCAATATTCCATTGTATTGCTGCGACGTCTGGTTTGACCGTGGAAGTCACCTGTTCATAGGGTAACGATTTCATCTTACCTGTTGACCACACAAAATCTCCCCTCTTCCTCTCTTTACCAACATTTCTCTCTCTCTCTCTCATTAGTTCGTTTGAGTGAACTTACCTGAACAGCTGTGCGCGACGGTTTTTTCATTCGTCGTTTATGATAATCTTTGTAGTTTTTATAATTATTGTGATTATCATTATGATTATCGTTCAATCGATAGTTGTTGTGCATACCCTTGTCGCGTGTGATTTGTTCCAATCGTGTTACCTTTTTTAATTGTTTTACTAGTGTGTGTGTGTGTGTGTGTATGTGTAACCACTACTTTGGATATTTTCGCCAACAAGGTATGCCTGCTGAATTTTTATTTTGTTCTCTTCTTTAATGTTAATCATTTCTTTATGATTATCGTTATTAATATCGTTATCACCTGATAGCCCCCACTCCCGAACCTTTTCATATATTTGCAATTATTAGCAAATAGCAATGTTTTGCACAGAATCGAGATAGCACAAATCATAGCTAATTTGATTAAGCACTCACTGTATTAATTTGAGCATCTTATTGCAATTTGCGTATTTTTGGCACATTTATTTCGCACTGTCTTCGCGTCGTGTGTCCTAGTAACGTCATTTTTTCACTGGGGATAACAATAAAATTTAAACACACTTTGGTGCCTTTTGTTTGTTTATAAACTAATTAGTTTTTACACGGTGGAATTAAATGATTATTTTATTAATTACTTTGGGCGGGTAGCTGAGATTCCTGTCTGTACATGCATCACTAACACACACAAGATACACGCGTAACACACATACAATTGAGCAGGTGTTCACTGCCTGTCGGAACAGGTTAATTTCTCCCCTAATCTAACAATGAAATATATTTACAATCTCAGACCTGTCCATTTACCCTTAACTTATAATAATTCTACAAATTTTATATTTATTCAAATCAATGCCTAATACAGAATATGGCTGTATCATTGCAATATATTATATATAATTATGTTATTAATATAATATATTATTATAATTAATTCGATAATTATGTCTTAACATATTGTTAATAATATCTACAGTATATGTTTAGACTGCAACAAATTTTGACAAAACAACAATACAAAGTTGTATCCAATCAACTGACCAACCTCATTAAATCTTTAATCATTGCTTAAGATACTTATTATCTCATTATACAAATTATTCTGCTTACTTATTTCGCTTGGCTGAAGGTGATTTGCCACACCTTCTTAGTGTCTAGAAAAATATCCGAATTGCCACACCATCAAGCAGATAAGAAAAGGATGAACTGCCACACCACAACCTCGCTGGGAGGTAAATGATCTACTGGTATGTGTAGACCACTGACGTAGGAATGATGACCATCTCTATCCCCTACAATCTAATTTTTGGATTTTGGGGTAAGTATAATACATGTATATGTATGTATACATGGGTAAGCCAACAATGTATAATACAAGGATCACGTGCTGTGTTCACTGAATTTGGTCCAACCACTGCTCGTTGCTCTCCCCACCACTGGAAGGCAAGAACACGGAAGGCGCATGCCATACACTGTACCTGCACAAAGTATGACTTCTTCTGTTTTGTGATAGATGTTATTGCTTTAGTGAAGTTTTGGATTACAATGGTACTATCAGATGCTTTCAATGTGTGTTTTAAAAAGCAATGCAAACAACAAATGCAGACGCACAGCCCAAGGTCAAGTTAACTTAATACATGGTCACAGTGTGGCAATATACCTGTGTTGTTCCTTTGCAACAAACCCTTTTCCAACCTCCATGGTCAGTGTGGCAATTCGTCCACAGTTCTAGATTCTGGCAATTTACCGCCATGCATTTCACTCAGTGAAAGTTGTTATAACCAGTTATATATCAATGTTCATTGTCATATCACTAAAAATGTTACAATACTACATACACATGATGTCAGAACTGTAGCCAATATTATGTTAACAATTTTAAAATACAAATACAACATTACACCTACTTATGAAAGTATAAAGTTGTACATTTTTGTACATTATACAAATTTGAAACACACTTTACATAATTTTATTACACATTATATATACTTTCATCCAACTGTTGTGTATACGCAGCGATATTTATGTTCATGTTTGCCTGTTATGTCATATTATAAAATGTCTAAATTTATCTTTCTGCTAAAGGAACATTCTGTCAATTTAAACTACAAATTTTATTAGTGGTTAATTAAATTTATGCTACACTCACTTGTTGCACACACCACTAGTCACTGTGACCCCGATTAGCCATTTCGAACTAACCCGTTCATCATCAGATCGTGGCAGTTACGATCTGATGATGAACGGGTTAGTTCGAAAGCGTTAAACGGGGTCACAGTGACTAGTGGTGTGTGTGCAACAAGTGAGTGTAGCATAAATTCTGTCAATTTGATTGTCTATAAAGAATATTAACTATTATTAGTCTACACAAAGTAATATTCTATACCAAACTATCTCAATTTCACAAAAGTATGCACTACTTAAGAATACACTCAAACACATGAAATAAAGAACATTTCCTGCCCATACATAGTACAGTAAACCCTCGATTTAACGGACTAATTGGGGCTGAGGGGTGTCCGTAAAATCGAAAGTCCGTTAAATCGCAAATTTTGTTTTTGTTTGGAGATATATTTAAATCAAATAGGCTTATAACACTTGAAATTTTAATACTATTAATATCATGCAAATACCGTATTGTTCCGAATACAAGCCGCACTTTTTCTCCTAAAAACATGGTCGCTAATTTGGCCTGCGGCTTGCATTCGCGCGCTATTCGAAGTTATACCTGACTTCTGGCGGGACAAACGCTTTTGGTATCTATGAGTTGTTTACTGCCTAAGCAACAGCAGTTTTCCCGGGTGTAGTTAACTCTGACGTTATGATTTATGACTACAACCGAATGTTTTAACAGCAAACTGAAGAAAGAATAGGAAGATAAAGTGTAAGTGCGTGCGCATGTGCGCGTGCTCGCACCCTTCTGTAGGCAGCAAGACAAAGGATGAGTATAGGGGGTGTGAGTAACATGTTTCTAAATAACGGGTAAACTGCCAGTGTGGTTTTCTATTGTAACAGCGACAACATCGCTTATCTGTACTTTGTTTTCATTCGGCGTTTTTGTAGTGCGTTTGCGGTATGAGTGATATTGTGGAGACTAAAGGCACGCAGTCAAATCAAATTAAACGTAACCCGTACGATGTGAATTTTAAATTAATTGTGATACAATATGTAGAAAAAACATGCAATCGCGAAGCCGCAAGGAAATTTGATATTGATGAATCCTGTATTTGACGATGGAGAAAACAGAAGGAACGACTTTTAAATGCAAATACTGCGGGACGAGCATTCGCGGGACCTCAAGTTGGGCGTTTTGTAGCAGTAGAGTCCAGCATCTTTGAATACGTACGGCTTTTAAGAAGGCAAGGACTCCCTGTCACTAGACATGTTTTAAAATTAAAAGCTTTAGAAATCGCAGAAAAATTAAAAGTCTCCGGTTTCAAAGCCAGCTTCGGGTGTATAAGACGAATGATGCGGCGAAACGGATTTAAGCTTAAATGACGTACATCACTCGCACTAAAACTACTGAGTGACTACGAAGAAAAACTCCTAC
The DNA here is from genome assembly GCA_034769895.1 of Magicicada septendecula. Taxonomy (NCBI): domain Eukaryota; kingdom Metazoa; phylum Arthropoda; class Insecta; order Hemiptera; family Cicadidae; genus Magicicada; species Magicicada septendecula. The sequence continues at coordinate 1,246,972,308 of CM068367.1, forward strand.
AGTATCAGCGATTTGTCATTCATTTACGCAAGAAGCATAATTATTCACTTGAACACATGGGAAATGCCGATGAAACGCCCGTATTTTTTATTTTTTATTTACGTATATTTACGGTGGACCAAAAGGGAACCAAATCTGTAACAATAAAGATTACGGGAAATGAAAAATTATGTGCCAGTGTAATGCTTGCTGTATTAGCCGATGGACGAATATTTCACAGTGAAATAAGATATTATATTGATCAGTGTTAGTCGTCGTGATGTCTTCCACTGAACGTGTGCGACGCCTGCGTCAACGACAACGCAAAGACAGGGATCGTGAAGAATTAAACGAATTCTTGATGAATACTCCGTTCTCATCAAATACAACTGAAGATGAGAAAATTTGCGTGTTTCAAAACAAGAAACAAGAAGAAAAGAAACGAAAGAATGCTGCGATAGCCAAGCAATATCGCCAGAACACGAGAGTCAGTTTATGCACATTATACGTTTCAAAAGCCTAAAAACATTATCATGCATTTTTTTCCGTCAAATTCTGTCCGTTAAATCCGAAGTCCGTTAAACCGAGGTCCATTAAATTGAGGGTTTACTGTATTTAAAAACACATACATATTAAATATTTAAATATATGTACTTATTACAACATACAATTTGTAGTACTCACCTTGAAACTTTGGATTCAGTAAATCTCTTCTGTCAGAAAGCAAGGCATTAGAAAAAATTAAATCACAGCAAGCAAGCAAAAGATGATACGAATTCACCAAGTCATCACTTATATCAGGAAAGTCTGCTTTTACACAAACAAATAGTGTCCATGCAAAATCAAATACACGGCCTGAACTGCATGGTAAATTCCTAAACATAAATAAAAAGTATTGCAAATGAATTTGTTCTCAAGTCTCCAATTCTAAATATTCCCATTGTATGAACAGTTGATCTTAATCATAAACTGTACTCTAACCAATACACAATGTTATTAGAACGCACTTCTATTTTACAACAAATTTTATGTATCAGAAAATATATTTAAACCATATGCACGTGCACACACACACACACACACACACACACACACACACACACACACACAATAGTAATTAAAAAATTAACCTACCTCTGCTTCTTAGACTTTGTTTGCTTAGGAGCATCATTTGAGGGAACAGCAAACATATCCGCAAAAATTGGTTGAAACTTCTTGAAAATCACCATTGACACAGCAAAATTACGTTCTAATCTCATAATTTTATCTCTGAAATCTGGAGACAAGCTTGCCATATCTGCCCATTTCTTGCTCTTATTAAAAAACTGGATTAAGCTAAAAATTAAAATACATAATTACACTTGACTAGTAAATTACTGAGAACTGCTGAGAATATCAAATACAATTGAAATATACTTGTTCATATTACAAACACGCCTTGTTTACAGTCTAACTACATTCCTTATGGAAACATAAATTTCCAGTTTTCTTTAAGATGTCATCTTCTAGACAGTAATTGAAATAAAAACACTCGTATCACTGTCAACACCTTGTTTATTTATCATTATTACTTCACAAATAAAAATATAACACAGAAAATACAAATTTTGATTCACAACTGATACCGATTATTGACACAATCTTAATTTATACAAGCAAAAAGCCAACACACAAATATAATATTGATCCACAAATGTGGTACTAAGGAATCCACAAAAATGTTTTCATAAGGAAACACCATATCTTCAAAAAGAAAAATAGATAGAAGCATAAAAAATACAAAGTACACATTAGTTTTATAATGAAAAACATGTATAAGAAAAATACTTCTAAAGGTTTTAATAACTTTTTGAGAATCATTAATGTGTATTCTTTCTTGTCAACAGTTTTCCATAAATATTCCCAGAAATGTTTACCAAGAAAAGTTTGTTCAAATGTATGCAGCAATGATGCAAGTTTTAGAACTTCTTTAGCACTACAGAAGATTAAGCTGATGATTCAACAGTCACGAAACAATAACTATACCCCATTACCCAATAAAACAACTAACCCCAAAAACATTACCCCAAAACTAACAAAACTGGAACTTAAATCATTACAAGAATACACCTGAAATTTAGGAAAGTACTTCTGAAACGTTGACAAATGACAAAATCAGGTGCACAGCAATCAGGTGGTAACATGATTACATTTCAAGACACAGAGAATCAGTAATCACTAACAAATTAATAATCACTCTATCAAGTCCGGTATTCTAAATATAAAATATGGACCTACAAAATGAACAGAATTAATACTATCTAAAAAAAAAAACAGTTTTTTATGCATGAGCTTGTTTCTGATACGACAAATACACATACACATGAAACGCTTTACCAACAGAAGTGACTGATACAATTCACTCAAAATTTTATTACGTTTCCTTTTCCTTTTAATGTGGGATGCATTTACTAAAATATGGACAATAAAAAAACAACCTCTGGGATACTACGTGTCATTATGTTGTAGTGGTAGAGTCTGAAGTATTTGAAATTTCTTAGTTTACATACAGTTTTCTCAAGAATTTACACTCATACTGGTATTTCTTCTGCAGTCAAAGCAAACATTCTTAACAGATAATGGAATCATGTGTATATATGCCTAAAGATTCAGACTTTAGTAAGTAATTTAATTACATTACCTGCAGATACAGATAAACTAACTTTGACTTTTTCAACTTGACTTAATTTATCTTAAAATACAATCAATCATTCATTCATTCTTTCATTGGCCTCCCCGACTAGTTGTCTCCAAACACCTCGGTCCTCCAGCCTCCGCCTCCATTCCCCAATACCCATCCTCCTAAGGTCACCTTCTATGTCCTGTAGCCACCTTATTCTAGGTCTTCCTTTCCTTCTTTGCCTCTCTAAGAATTACTTTGGGCATTCTGTCGTCCTCCATGCGCATCATACGTCCCAACCAGCTGATCCTCAAAGACTTGATAAACCTCACTATGTCCTCACCATACACCAATTCCTCCAATTACCTATTGTTCTGTATGCACCATTCTTCACCTTCCTTCACTGGTCCAAGAATTTTCTTTCAAAGACTCTTACATTATGTATGCCACTATTAGTGTCCAGGTCTCCGCAGCATACGTCACAACTGGTCTCTATTACCATTCATTATGTGATTTGCAATCTCATTGCCCATTTTGTTCTCACTGCTTATGGAGGCACCCCAAATATTTGAATTCCTGGACCCCTTGGAAAGTATGCCATCTGACATTGAGATTTTCAATTCTCCTCCTTCCCTCTGCATTTGATACCTTCATATATTTTACCTTTTCTTCTTTGGCATAGAGTCCTACTTTCTGGACTTCCCTTTCCAGTTCTTCAAAGGTTCTTTTTTAAAGTGTTCACATTTCTGGTCACCAGTTCCACATCATCTGCATATGCACCCATCTGCCTCAATCACTGAAATATATATCCCCTCAGGTCCAACTTTCATACTGCATACTGGAGAGCTAAATTAAATGTTGCCAACAATGCATCACCTTGTTTATTCAATGTCGACAATGCATCACGTTACTGTGAATTCCTTACTCTTTTCTCTTCCTAGCAATACTTTTCCGTTGGTTCCATCCATTGTAATCTCAACTAGTTTTATAATTTTCTGAGGAAATCCAAGTGCTGTAAGGGCCTTTAATAGTCTGGATCTGTTCATGCTGTCGAAAACTTGTTTATAGTTAATAAAAAAAGGATGTGTAGATCTACTCCGTGTTCGTAGCATCTCTCAAGCCACTGGCTCATAATATTTGATCTACTGTGCTCCTCCTACTTCTAAAACCACTCTGATACTCATTCAAAATCTCTTCAGCATATGAATTCAGTCTTTTCAGGATTACATTAGAGAAGACATTATACACACAACTTAGCATAGTTTTACCTCTGTAGTTACTGACATTGCCTTTCTTGAATACTGGACATATTAGTCCAATATAATAGTCTCTTGGCATTTCTTCCTTGAACCATATCTTACATATTACTCCATATATTTTGTTTGTCAGCGGTTCCCCTCCATATTTAAGTAATACTGCAGTTACGGCGTCTTCTCCTGGAGCTTTGTTATTTTTTAGCTGGTTTATAGCCTCCCTTACTTCTTCTACCACTGGTTTCTCTATTAAAATACAAACACATTTTCATCTTTACAATGTAGGATCTATAAGACAGTCTTTATTTCTCTATCTCCATTCTTCCTGGATTATCACTGTCATGGCACATGTGAGCCTTGATAGGGACATTTGTGGCATCTGTCTTGGCTGCATTTTTGCAGGCGTTTTCATGAGTCTGTTCATTCCCTGCAATTCTACAATGGGCTGGGACCCACTGCAAGGCTATATTTTTCCCTTCCTTTTGAACTGGATGAGCACTGTTCTTACTCAAGTTATGCAGAAAGCATAGTCATTTGGGTACGGGTCTTTCAGGCTTTCTATGGCATATTTTGAGTCCGATAGTGTGCAGATGTCCGTAGTCTCTATCTGTAAGCAGTGCATTGGAGCAACATTTTTTGCAAGTAGTTTAGCATCCAGGTTTGAAATAGAAATGCAAGGAACTAAATACCTCTTGCCTGTCCGTGTATAATAAACACTGGATTTTCATCATTGAATGGCTACCATCGTGTAGAAATGATTACCCTATTACTTGGTACTTTACATGAGCGACCAGTGCTGTACATGCAAATAGATGGACATAGTGTCAAAGCTGAAAAGTACTTCATTAAAGGGGTACAGGCTACTGATCACACAGCAATCTATTTGAGAATGTTTTAACATTGAAAATGTTTATAAGGACGTGTCGCACATTTGAAAACGATCGCTGGTGCGTGATTGAAAATGGGAACCGGTGAGTTTCCATAGAAACTACTTCTCTGTTGTCAATAACGTAGAAAATTTTGAATTTTTTGGTGAGTTTCAGTGATGTGTATGGTACGGTGATGTGTGTTGTGTTCGTGTCGAATTTAAGAATACTCAAGGATTAAGAATACTCAAGGACAAGAATGTGGATGTAAACTCCACATCATTCTGATGTACGGACGACCAAACATCATTGAAGACGAGTTATTTCGTTTATTCAAAGCCGCTCTTTTGCGCTTTAACATTTATAGCATGCGCAGCTATACGTCACATACCGATGACTTATACTACTACCACTACTCTCCAGCACTACAGCCCATGGTGAGCCCTGGCTTCCGCTACAACCCGTCTCCACTCATCTCTGTCCATTGCCCTCAGTCTCCAGTTCCTAATGCCCATCTTTCTCAGATCTTCTTCCACATCCTGCTGCCATCTTCTTCGAGGCCTGCCTCTTCTTCTTTTGCCCAATATCGTTCCACTTAATACAGTTTTGGGCATCCTCGTAACATTCATACGGGATACGTGTCCCAGCCATGCCATCTAATTCTAGCTGATTTTATGTGCCTCACCAGGTCTTGTCCACCAATCAACTCATTTATTTCACTGTTATTTCGGATCCTATACATATTCCCTTCCTTCACCGGTCCAAATATCTGTCTCAATATTCTTCTTTCAAAAATTCTTAGAGCGCTTATATCCTTATTTACGAGAGTCCATGTCTCGGATGCATAAGCAACAACAGGTCTGATCAGTGTTTTATATAACATCAGTTTAGTTCTTGGAGTTAGAAGCTTTGACTTCAGTAATGATTGGTTTGCATAGTAGGCTCTATTGCCGGTTATGATTCTATTTACTATTTCGCTGCTCACTCGGTTTTCATTATTCAAAATAACACCTAGGTACTTAAATTTTGTAACTCCTTGGAAACAGTAATGGCCTGTGTGAAGGTCTAGCAGTTCTCTATTTTCCTTCGCAGACACTTTCATGTATTTTGTTTTAGCCTCATTGACTTCCAAACCAATTTTGCTTACTTCCCTCTCCATTTCAATAAAGGTATCTTTTAATACATTTTTTGTTCCTGGCTACCAGCACAATATCATCCGCATATGCTCCTAGTTGCCTCGTCCTTTTGAAGATGTGTCCTCTGAAGTCCATCTTGTTTATAGCATAATGTAGTACCAAGTTGAAGAGGGTTGCAGATAGTGCATCACCCTGCTTCACTCCAGTACCAACCGTAAAATCTCGGCTTTTGTTTCTTCCCAGAACTACTTTTCCTTTGAAATCTTTCAGACTGAGCAGTACCAGTCTCACAATCTTTTGAGGTACTCCCAATTCATCCAATGCTATTCACAAAATTTTTCGATTTACACTATCGAAGGCTTGCCTGAAATCTATAAACAGTATATGGAGGTCAATACCATATTCGAAACATCTTTCGAGTGACTGCCTCATGACGAAAATTTGATCGACTGTGCTCCGGTCGGCTCTAAATCCACTTTGATGTTCACCTAGGATTTCCTCTGCATATACATTTAGCCTATCAAGGAGAATCATGGAAAATATCTTATAGACACAGCTTAGCAGTGTTATGCCCCTATAATTACTGCATACAGTTTTATCTCCTTTTTTAAAAATTGGGCATATTACTCCAGTCTTCCAGTCATTTGGCATTGTCTCTTCCTCCCATACACTACATACTATATCATGAATTTGTGCAGTTAGTGCTCCACCACCTTTTTTGATCAGTTCAGGGCTAAGCTGATCTTCGCCAGGCGCTTTCCCGTTCTTTAGTCGATTAATTGCTCTTCTCACTTCCTCAACTGAGGGAATTTCTACATATGGTTCTGGACCTATTCTTACATTCTCTTCTACAGTCTCCATTGTGTCAGGCTTATCAATGACTTATACTGGAACCCGTTAATTATATGTGGTGACTTTAACTACAACTTGAAACTGCCCGAAGCTGGATGACTGCTCGCATATTGGAAGAATTTTATTCGGTACGTTTAGCATCTGATCGAAATATCATAACCACTCGTAATGGTATTACGATTGACAGTGTATTTTATAAGTTGTGACCAACTGAAGTGGTCCCATACGCTTCATATTTCACTACGCATCGTCCGATGATTATACTTCCAAGTGAAATCGATGAATTTCAAGAAGAACAGCGAGCTTCCCTCCGCGCTTATGAATGCAACTACATTTAACTTATAATCTGTATATTGGTAAATGAAGGAAAATAAATATATATATTTTTTAGATTTACTGAAGCATTTTCAATGCCTTTCTCTGTGCATTGCATTTGTGCAATGCCTGTAAATTTTTATCAATGATAGTATAAATATATCTGTTGAAAGGTATTTTAAAAACTGAAAATGTTTTAGTGTTTTGATTAATGTTATGAAATAAGGCCAGCTGAGTAGTTTAAACACCATTATGTGTTGAGGATTATTTATTAAGAGAATTATACTTGAGGGGGTGTAACTGATACCTTTTCAACCAAAAAGTGTAGAAAGAAGTCGTACCTAACTGTTTCAGTACACTAAATGTACATTTTATGTATTTGAAATACTGACTCTTTCACTGTTTTGTCGTAGAATTATAATGCTAAAGTAATATCTGTATCTTATGTTTTTACTGTTTGCATAGTGTCATATGTATAGCGAGAGGAATACAATATTGATCACAGTCAGCTACAATGTAAATTTTAAGAAAATATCGTAAACAAAACTTTATTTTTTAACACTCTACGTAGTAGATATTGTAGTAGTAGTAGGTAACATGTCATTACTAAAACAGTAAAGATTCGTTATTGTGGGAAGGGGGATTAATACAATTTTTCAACAGTGAACTTTCTGGGCAAGGGCATCACTTCAAGGAACTGCTGGAAGCTTCAGAGGCCCTAAATAAAACCCTCTGCCTAATTTGTGTTTATAAATTATATAATGTGGGCTTATTATGTGGATTATTCAGCACATAAGTACTTCTAAAAATTTATATAAACCAGTATCCTTCTAAAGGGTACATGCCAAATAAAATGTCAGCATTCATTACATATACATAAATATTTACCTTCATTAAAAGAAAAATCTAAGCACTGATAAATAAATCAAAATTTGAAAAACAATGTTTACTTGTGTAACTACATTTTAATCACTGCGCCCAGTGGTTAGAAATACTGACTAATGGTGTACCTTAAATTGCACAGCCTCAATAAGCGTGTAAGGCTAACGAGGTTTCCCTCAACACTGGACGACCGTCCAACTGTTGGAGTTGTACACTTCCTACATGCCACGTACAGAGCACAACCCAGCCAGTGAAGTTGGTCTCCCTGTAAAAAAATTAAAAACATTAAATGATACAACACAGAATAGTAAAATATGTATAGCACAACACTTTTGTTGCGACACCATCAAAAAGACTTAAAGAGACACCTTTAACAGAAGCAATGTTAAGCTCAAAGAACAATGACATCATTATTTTTTATTACCTTTCAGAAATGTGACTCATTGGAAGAAATTTACAAAATGGCATATCTGATTACACAAGGAATACATGAAATAAGGCCAGTTGAATAGTTTAAACACCATTATGTGTTGAGGATTATTTATTAAGATAATTATACTTGAGGGGGTGTAACTGATACCTTTTCAACCAAAAAGTGTAGAAAGAAGTTCACTAAACATATTTATTTAACAATAATACTGTATCTAACTGTTTCAGTACACTAAATGTACATTTTATATCTTTGAAATACTGACTCTTTCACTGTTTTGTCGTAGAATTTTAATGCTAAAGTACCATCTGTATCTTATGTATAGAGAGAGGAATACAATATTGATCACAGTCAGCTACAATGTAAATTTTAAGAAAATATCGTAAACAAAATTTTATTTTTTAACACTACGTAGTAGATTATTGTTCTAATTTTCATATAATATGTACATATAAATTCAGGAAATAATATTGCGTATAGCCTCAATGCATAACAAAATAATCTACACAGTAATGCTTAGTATGATTTTCCAATTTTAAGGGTCATATGGTTCCTAAAAAAAATCACACACACACACACACACACAATACATGGCTTTGTTTATGTGTTGACAATAACTGTTAAAATTTCATCTGTAAAAGCTCATAACTCCAAGAAGACAGAATAATGTATTTTAAAACAGAGGATACTAAAAAATAAAATATAATTAATTCACTAACAACTTGTGTTCCAAGTCGGTAGTTAATTAATGATATTTAGTTAAGTAATGGACAATGAAATCCAAGAAAAAATAAAAAGTACAGACCAGCATTCCTTTACAACTGAATTTCATATTTGTTGTTTGACAACCACATTGAGATGTGAAGATTTGTCATTCACACATCAGTAGACCATGAGACAAACTTTCCCCAAACTGATCAGCACCATATACATATAGTTATCAATGCAGACTTTGGTAGTTTAAAAATATTATGGCATATTTTAAAGACTTAATATAATTAGATTAAGCTTTGAATAAGTTCATATTTCTAAAAATAAATATGTAATACTTATACAATTACAATATAACCCATGCTTGTATAATTCAATTCAATTTCTGAAGTACCTATTCTGAATTTGAATAGCAGCAGCTGCGAATTCAGGTTTTCTTTATTTTACTTTCTAAACAATTCATTTTCCTAACAAATGTGCTCACAAACCCAGCAATTTTATTTTAAACTGTTTTTTATCATAATCACAAAGATATAATAAAAAATACAATCGTTTATAAAGAGTAAAAATAAACAGTGAGTTCTGTTTAGACTGCCTAAGCCAGAAGGATAACATTACGAAGCCTTTAATAACTTTGAAAACCTCCACGTAAGAATAGTCCTCTTAATTGTGTAGCACTTCCCAACCCCGTCTCTATGAACCGGATTGCACCATTAGTAAGACAAGATTACCATTTTGAGTCCACATTGTCACAATTAGTATTCATCTACCGCAGCTTATCACTTTCAATGCAGTCAACCTGTCTAATTGTTAGTGATAACAGTTGCTTTGATGGCGACTGTTATCCAAGGCCGTAGCCAGCGGGGGGGGGTTAGAACCCCCCCCCCCGAAATGTTAAGGTAAAAATAGAAATTTTTTAGGATAAAAACAAACATAAATAAAAATATAATGAAAAATGCTCTTATAAAAAAGGAACTGTGCAATAATTCAGTTATTTTGTGTTTCTGGTACGAGTCTTTCCATTATATGTCTAGTCTACATGTCATACAGTTGTGCTAGCGATATCAACGTATAGGCCTAGTATTATATTTTTTGTATTATATTTAATTAGAACTGGGGTTATGACTATTAACTTTACGAATTTCCTCCGTAGGTTATAAAGATTTGTAATTATATAAAAAAACGTTCTTGAATGCTTAATTTAATTAAGAATCTTATTGATAGGATTTTTGATCCCGGAAATATAGTTAATTCATTTAATTGATTACACTCTTAAGCAGTGGCGAGTTGTGACATGCAAAATATATCGACTGTGTTTTGGTAAAATGCTGTAACCCTAATTTATAAAATTTATTTTTCAGGAGAGACAAAAAGCATAGTGCACATAATATTTGAAACTTTTCAGGTTATTGCCTACGGTTCTATTACACACATTTGTTATGTTATTTCATACATAAATTACATTTAAGGTGAAAAATGTGGTTACAGCATTTTACTAATCAGTACATAGGCAGCACTCCTTAGATGTAACCCACTTGATGCCTTTTTCTTAACCGAAACTACACACAGTTGAACCAGGTTTTCGGGCAATAATGCTGTAAGCCTCACTATTGACACCATACAAGACAATAAGGTACCTTATTAAACTTTTATAAAAAAAAAAAATAATTACTTTTATAACGATAATAATGCTTCAAACATAGAGTAATGCAGTATGGAAAGTTTTACATGATGGGAGTGTATGGAATTAGAATAAAAGCCAATAATGTCAGATAATGACAGCAAAAATATAAGGGTTACAGCCTTTTACCAAAACACCGTCGATATAAAAAACAACTTTTACACCTTCGTGGAATACAAATACTATGCAATCATTTTTAACAATGCTCTCTACCATGCGAAATTATTTTTTCTAGTTTCTTTTATTTATTTTTAGGAGACGTTAAACTATAATGGGTAAATGTCCAGGCTCACAACTGTCGATAAAGAACTTTCTAGCCAAGGCTAAGAAAACCAGTGACATAGAGCCCAAAGAACCTGCAGAGCCTGTTGCAAGTACTTCTACTGTAAATGAAAAAGTAATATCAGAATTCGACTTTTATCCTACTGTAAATTCACAAACAAATCCTGAGCATGATGATTGGTATAATGTTGACGTAGGAAAATATGTGCACACTCCCGGTGATAAAATTGATCGGGAAACCAAACTAAATGTTCTGAAAAATCCATGGGTTCCTAAAATGGAATTTGAATTCCCACCTAGTGGGAAAAGAAATCTAAGATTTCAAAGACAGTGGCTACATCGTTTTCCCTGGCTTGCCTACACAAAAACTGACGGGGCTCTGTGTAAATATTGTGTGCTATTTTCAAAAGATACAGCTGGTAAAGGTGGTCATCAGAAATTGAAATCGTTAGTCAAAGAACCCTATAAAAATTGGAAAGGTGCTTTAGAATTATTTAAAAGTCATGAATCCAATACATACCATAAAGAAGCAGTGATTTCAGGGAGCAACTTCTTAAGTGTCTCCAAAGAGCCTAACCGTGACATAAGAAACATCATTGATTCAACAAGGAAGAAACAGATAAAAGAAAATCGAGACAAGTTATTTTCCATAGTTGAAACTATCAAGTGTTGTGGTCGACAAGAACTTGCTCTCAGGGGAACTAAAGATTCAGGACCCATATCGCTAAAAGATGAAGAGCCTTTTCATAATGATGGCAATTTTAGGGCTTTATTAAGGATGAGAATACTATGTGGTGACCGAAAATTGATCAATCACACAGAGAGTATGTCTTTAAATGCCTCTTACATGAGTCCAACAGTCCAGAACGATCTTATTCAGATATGTGGAGAAATTATTCAGAAGCAAATTGTCAATGATATAACTGAAGCCAATATGTTCTCCATTTTAGTAGATGAAACTGCAGACATTGCTGGACATGAACAGCTATCTCTCTGTGTACAATATACAAAAAAAGAAGATAATTATTATGTGTCAAAAGAGGACTTCTTAGGCTTTGTTCGTCTTCATCATACTACCGGACAAGATATAGCTAGGAATAAAACTTCATATTTGGAAGATCTTGGTTTGGATTGCAAAATGATAGTTGGGCAAGGCTATGATGGTGCCTCTGTGATGAAAGGATCATTCACTAATCAGAAAAGATTATCCAGAAGCTCTGTATGTCCATTGCTGTTCCCACTCGTTAAATCTAGCTTTATGCCACTCGTGCAATTTACAAAGTGTAAGAAACTGTGTTGGTACAGTTAAGACTACGATCACTTTTTTGAAGAGCTCTCCTAAAAGAATAAGTGTATTGCAATCAAATAAATCTGACTCCCAGTGAAAAACTTTAACATCCAAGTGCGAGACCAGATGGGTTAAAAATCATAGTAGTCTTTTGAAATTCAAGAACCTTTTCAAACCCATTCTCACCACGTTAGAAGATTTAAGCGATGATCCAGACATGGATACCTCATCCAAAGCCTCATCTTTAGTAACAGCTCTGCTTAATGGAGAGTTTGTTCTTAGTCTCTGTTTCTTAGCCAAAGTGTTTTCTTATACCTTGACTTTGTGTAAGGTATTGCAGTCACCTCTCTGTGATTTGAAATCAGCAACTGATCACGTTCAAAATATTGTTGACCTCTTTCAGAATATTCGCATGAATATTGAGTGTGAATTCTCCATTATATACAAGTCTGCAAAATCCTTACTAGCTGATGTTGGCGGAGAAATCACGCTTCCCCGTTTAACTCCATCACAACGTAACCGTTGTAACATACAAACGGAAGACCCAGAAAAGTATTTTCGCATCTCTATGACCATTCCACTTCTCGATGATTTTAACAATCAGCTAAAAATAAGATTTCTTGATCACAAAGAAGTATTTGCAAATTTAAACTCTCTTTTACCATCCGTTTGCTGTAAGCCTACTACTTTTTTAGACACTGAAAGGTTGAAGTTGTACCAAAACAAAGTTAATTTGGATCTGTTACAATCAGAGTTTGACCTATGGAGAATTTTTTGGGAGAAGAGGGATGAGACTGACCGCCCATCCTGTGCTATCGAAGCTTTAACGAGGATGTAACGAGGAGTTTACCAGAATATCTTCATTCTGTTAAATATATTCTCCACTTTGCCAGTTACCACTTGTACACCTGAACGTACCTTTTCCACATTAAGAAGACTGAAGACCTACTTGAGAAACTCTTGTGGACAGAGTCGCCTCAGTGGATTAGCGTTGATGTCCATGCACAAAAACAGGGACATTTTAACAAATGAAGTCATAAATAAATTTGCATCGAAAAAAGATATAAGATTGGACTTTGTTTTATAAGTTTGTCTCTTTGAAGATTTGAGACTTTGCAATGTATTAATGCCACTGTGGTAACAAATTTAATATAAACCTTTGAACAGTAGCCTATACTCTGCAAATAAAATTAATGTTTTTGCTAAAAACACGAAAAGACGTACAGCAAACTCAATTATCCGTGTGCTGATTATCCGGTTTGTTGGTTATCTGTGCATCCCCGAGGTTTATTGTATTATGTTATTTCCTTTATTTTCGTCACGGCATTTTGAATAATGTGAACTGCGCGCTTGGAATTCGAGCGCTCTCTCGTCTGCAAGTGACCTGGCGGCATGCTTTGTTCAAGAATTAAACACCAAACAATGTACTGTATAGCAGTTCTTTGTTGCTGTTCTGTGATAACAGTCATGGCAGAATTGACGTCTTGTATAGTTTTTGTACCTCAAGTGTTTTACCAACAATAGACGTAAACAATTTTTATTTCGGCTTACCTTATTGCTAACAGTGATAATTGAATGTGTTAAATGTTTGACATTATTGCATTTTCAAACAGTATTGTATATTCCCTATTATTAAAAGTTTCGTTGTGCATTAAAAAGCACAAACTCGCATTATCCGTGTTTTTAGCTATCCGTGCACATTTGTCCGGTGATTAGCCTAGATAATCGAGAGTTTGCTGTATTTTTTTAATAATATACCTATTTCCAGTGGAAACTCCTGGGCATCTGGGAGGTATGACTCCTACTCCTAGAAGAATATCCATACTCCCCAAACCTCTCGGTAACCAAACACCCCCCCGAAAATTTTTTCTAGCTAGGGCGTTGCTGTTATCCTTCTGACAAAGGAGGAGCTATTCCTTACATTGATTTGAATATTGTTCATGATTTGTAAAATAAAATTAATATGTATTATTTTTTAGCATACTGCTTTACTTACAGGTATGAATGAAATTTAACTGACTTGGGGGGGGGGGATGATCAAACATTTTCTTTATTCAGGAGACTTATCAAAAATCATGAAATGAAAAGACTATGAACAGCAGGTGAAATAAATTATAAAGCTGATTTCATACAATTTTAACTCAAATATAACAATATTTTTACTTTAACTGTAATGCTAGCCATAATTAATAAGCGTTTGTGATTTGTGACGCTATTTCATTCCTTGAAGTGGGGGACAATTAATGATGAATACTTCCCTTCCCTCAATCTAATCCTGCCTACAATTATCAACCACTTTTGCATTATATTCAATCAAATAAACTACGTTACTCACCGTCAGAGGCTTAATTCTTATACATGCGATGTTATACTATACTCAACATGTTTCGGGACAGCTTGTCCCATCTTCAGGAGTAAAACACATACTCTTCAACCTCAATTGAGGATGAATCGTCAAACATTATAAAATATTAAAATCCAAAACACACATTGAATAAATTAATGAAACTACAACATTAAGCGCACGTTTGGGCTCCAAGGTGCACACCTCACGCCGGCTGAACACGCACTAAGTAAATCACTCATCGCTCGAAAGATGTCGCAGTGCAGTATCATATAAAACATTCGACTTAAAGTTTAGTTGATCGTTCAAAACAAATGGCCTGGTGTCACTATTATTATAAGCTTTGTGAATCTCGAATTCTTCGAGAGCATTCATATACTGTCCCTTATTGCAAATATGGAGGGGGACTAAGTTAGTCTTAAAATCAGTATAGCCGTGATTTTTATCGACAAGATGTTTAGAAAAACTAGATTTCATGTTTTCAAGGGCACGATAACTGGTGGGTGGCCTATGTTCAACAAACCTTTTTTAAAAACCACGGCCGGTCTGTCACACATAAAACGCGTCGCAATCATCGTACATCAATTTGTATACCCCCGTTTTCTTCTTCTCGAGGGCTGTAGGTTCATGAGTGCGCAAGATATTTAAAATGTTATTAGTTGTTCTATAGGCAGCGATAAGATTGCCATTATTTTTCAGAATAGGTGCTACAATCTTGGGCATAAGGTCTGTGTAAGGAGTCAGGACATATTTATGCGTTCCCTCCCTAGGTGTTCCACGTGTGTTAGTATCCTTATGTTTTCTAAGGATGCTGTCTATAAATGATTCCTTGTAACCGTTAGAGGACGCGATGTGTATCTTGTCGATGAAAATCACGGCTATACTGATTTTAAGACTAACTTAGTCCCCCTCCATATTTGCAATAACGGGCAGTATATGAATGCTCTCGAAGAATTCGAGATTTACAAAGCTTATAATAATAGTGACACCAGGCCATTTGTTTTGAACGATCAACTAAACTTTAAGTCGAATGTTTTATATGATACTGCACTGCGACATCTTTCGAGCGATGAGTGATTTACTTAGTGCGTGTTCAGCCGGCGTGAGGTGTGCACCTTGGAGCCCAAACGTGCGCTTAATGTTGTAGTTTCATTAATTTATTCAATGTGTGTTTTGGATTTTAATATTTTATAATGTTTGACGATTCACCCTCACTTGAGGTTGAAGAGTATGTGTTTTACTCCTGAAGATGGGACAAGCTGTCCCGAAACATGTTGAGTATAGTATAACATCGCATGTATAAGAATTAAGCCTCTGACGGTGAGTAACGTAGTTTATTTGATTGTCATACAAGTGGCTTGGTACTGTAAATAAAACGTAATATTATGCATTATATTACTGCAGTTTGTAAAACACATCACTGGCTAACTTTTCAGACAAGTTTTTTAAATTGCAAAATAAGTCCCATTTGAAATAATAATAATCCTATTTCAATTTTACTTCAAATGGTTCCTACAGTACCACTTGACAAACTGAACAGCAATTTAACAGAAATGGTTCAAGCCACACATTTTCTAAAAGAATTATTTTAGTTAATATTGGGTTTTTTCTTAAATTTATTTTATTGCCATTTGAGTATTATAGAAAGTCTTTAGTAATATAATAGCTAACTTCAACGTTACTGTTGTGCGAAATCTCAGTACTTGTCCAAAGACCATAAAAAAATATCTTGTTTAGTTAACAGAAAAGTACCCAAAGTTCTTCAAAAATCTACAGGTCTAGCAGATAATTATCACAGTTTTACCTGAAAACTGCCTTTAAACTATATGAACATTTGACATTTATCTCTGTTTGAAAGCTTTGACAAACGTTGATAAAAGAACTTCCATCATCTCTTGATCAAATGGCATTTAAAAAATACAATATTTATAATAACTAAATAAAATAGATTATCACTGTCACTATTTAAAATTAACTGGTAACTTTAAAATAAAACCTGTGGACATCATTACCTAACACCAGGAATTGCACTGGAACTAGTTAACAATAACTCACAGAAGAAGGATTCACTATCTCAGTAAATAAAAATCTGCAACAGTTTTTCTTATTACTTTAAAATAATAGGCCTCTATCCAAATATGAAAAATTCAAAATAAAAATGAATGGAACATGGTTCTGTATATAAATACATTACAAATTTATTTTTAAAAATGCCTGCACAAAAGTTTAAGATATCAGAAAAGAAGAGAATTACAAATTGCTTTCACATATCACCAATTTTTCAATTAAAACAAACGATAATGTCATAAAGTATTTTATTGGATGACAGTTCTATTGTGTGCCGTTTCATACAGAAAATAACACAACACCTGCAAAAACATCAAAATGTGATTTCTGCATGGCTTGAAATTCTTGTGTTGCAGACGCTTAAGAATAAGATATACAAAAATCACATATATATTAAAGTAATATGATAAGTAGAATTACAATATCACACTAAACAACATACACCAATGTTATTTCTCAAAAACCACCATAGTTTTCTACCAAAATCACCTCTTATATTTTCAATGTTAGGCTATACACTTCACCACTTACAGCTGCACAAGCAGTTCTTATTTACACAAAAAGAAGCAGTACTAACTCATAATTTTTCCTAGAAAAGCTGTAAAATTTTTTAGTTTAACAAAAAGATATTTGATAAACATTTTTGTATCATGGGAAATTTATCATGGCTAAAACCAGAAGTATATAGCCTATCCACAACATTTTGTGGATACTTTCAATCACTGCTCAAAATAAAAATACCACAATAAAATACAATCATTTTACAATGAAAACTTATTTATAAATGGGAAAAACAGTAATGACTTTAATTCTATCAATAACTGGGTCTAACTTAAATTCATAGACCTAAATAACGTACCCTTAAACGTTCAACTATTTACAAAGTACATTAAAAAATTAAGATATAAAAACTATATGTATAAATTTCTTACAAAGGTGTCACTACTTCACAAGCACCCTAGTTCTTTACATTAACAAAATATTTCATTTTAAACAGTATCACATAAAGATGCCCTACATTTGATAATCAGATTTGGTATTACAACCTCTTACAACTCTATGCATAACATTACACAATGTATTTATGTAAAATGCATTATAAATTAAACTTGACTAAACTGACATTATTAGGTTAGGTTGTCATACCTCCAAAGAATAATTTTGTCGTATTGATTCATAGCTTTGCCAAGCTTCATCGGCGGCACCTTTATCCATGTTTAGCTCTGCACATAATTCTTGATGTTTTTTATAAATACTTTCTTCTTCCCTAGACTGTCCCATTTTTCGTACAACTTAAACTTCACAAATAAACAACTATTCTAACCAAGTTCGTCCTTTACATTCCAGATGGAGGGAACAAAGGAGTTATCCTTCAAAAACTTTCATATTGGTATGTAACAATCAACAAAAATACTCACATTTCATATTAGTGAAATTAAATTATAAACACATAAACGTTAAATAACTTTTCTCTGCACCCCCAAGCCTATACGTAAATACTTCCTCTACACTACACTGCTAAATAGCGGGAAAAGATATTTTGGCGCCAATGACAGCAGACGCTCCTACCACTAATATATGGCGCCAAAATTCAACCTCTGATTCAAACATAATTAAGCAATTAATCCTGAATAAAAAAACAAACAAATTTATTGGTAAGAATTATAAAACTATAATTACGAATAAACAATGAAAAAAATTAGAATCGCCCATCATAAAACTTGACTATTTTAAAATTATTCATCGGTAATATTCACTACATGCCCGCTAGTAACCACAAAATTTACTATAACCACTTTTCCAGCATTTGTCCTAATGGCGGCTTCTGGTGTACAATCTTAAGTAGCCACCAAAGTTTTCTCTTTGTGTTACTGTTTTATGCTCAGAATATTTAAAATACGGTTAAAAATTTAAGAAAATAAAAAATGAAAAATGATGAAAGAATGCAATTGACAAGTCCTTTCAAAATTCTATTAAATAAGGTGCTTGTTGCAAAACGTTACCAGTATATATATATATATATATTTACATCATACTTTTACAGTACAGAGTATCAGGAAGTAAATCATTTTCATATAGTTTAAAATTATACAGTACACAAAAACTCATACAGCAGAAAATATTTAAAATACACATTCACAGAAGTATTTAGTATTACACATACACAAAGTGTAACTCAAAATATATATATCTCTCTCGCAACTTTTTCACTCAATAAGTGTTTAAGAAATGTCTCTCTCCAACATTCATTTCAAGTTCAAAGCAATGTAGTTTCAAAATTATGATAACTAATTCTTTAAAAATTACAATTATAATATTTATGACAGATTCAAATAACTTATGCCTCTACATAAAAAATCTACATTTACCTATGCACACCCAAATTGTTCACCTATTTACTTAACATAATGACTACATAGACTTAAAAAATACAGATTTTGTTTGCAATTATCATCTCACTCAGAAAATATTAAAAATACTACAATTCACAATCACAAATGTGTTTAATATTTACATAAACACATACACAAAGAGGAACTGTTGGCGAAGGGGTCTGAAGGTGTGGAATATGCTCGAGTAATCCGGGTTCCTCCCCAGAAAATTTTGAAAAATATATCTTGAACTGCAAATAAAATCATTGTTAAGTGCACATATTTGATTGGGATACACTGTTTTTTTTTGTAAATTTTCAATACTATGTTAAACAATTTAACAGTTTCAAGGTATCTCAATGTACAATAGCATTCTGGAATCTATGAAAATAATAATAAAAGAATGCATTAATTTTTGTATTACACTCAAAAGAAACCTAAATAGAATATAAATGTAGAAAAAAATAAAAGCAACTGATTTCCAAAGGAAAACAAAACAATGTCATTGCAATTATCACAAATTAAGCATATTTTTAAAAAGAACATAAAAAGTATTAGGGTACATTTACAGTGTAAAAATCTGTAAAGAAATCATAATTTTTCTGCATCATACAAATTTTTTAGTATACTACTTTCATTAGGATTTGGTTTGATTTAAAGGCGTTCGCCTACACTTAATATTAACAGATTTACTTACGACATCTTAAGTTAACTGTTTCAAAATACCATTCTCTAGGCTCATAAGAGATAAAAATTTCAGCCTATCTTCTGACATGGTTGCCCAGAGCCTATTTTTGGTAAGTTTTAACTTTGAAAATGATCTTTCACCACTATTGTTGGTAACCATCATTGACAAATACATTCGAAGAGCCACTTCCACGTTAGGAAAACATTCCTTGATGTTCTTTTCTAGAAGTTCATACATCCACTGCTCATGGCTGATGACAGTTTTCTCTTTTTCACCTTCTTCAGTGTACTCATTGCAAAAAGACTTGTAATGAATTAGTTCACTTCCCAGGTTGTTGTGCAAATCGTTGCCACATGCTTCTGCTAAATTTTGAGCTGCTTTCTTGTCTCTTCGTTGACAGTAATGCTGTCTAATTTACTAAGAAACCCAAAATTAGTATCACCTTCTTAATTATAATTTGTTAATAAAGTTAATTATTTAAAAACTTGGTCAAATTTGTTAGTAAAGTGAAAAAATCATTAATAAAATGAATGAAGTTGTTTAAAGTTAAATAAATTTAATTCATTAATTCATTCAAATTAATTTAATTGTAAACTTTTTCCCCACCATATGCGGACTTTTGCGCCCCATATATGGGGGGGGGGTCAAAAGTTCGCATTTCACACGTTTTGGAAATATATTTATTTACATGTGTTGCAGTAGTTGAAATTATAAAAAAGGGGACTTTATCGGAGCTGTCAAAATATAATGATTTTCAATGCAATGAGTGCAGTTTGTGATAAATTTAAAATTTAAGTGCACACTCTTGCCCCACTCTACCTATACATGGCTAATAATGCCACCTTTCCCTCTAATAATTTCTACTGTTCTCTGAAATACGAACCAAATAATTTTTATTCAAGTTGAGTGTTCTTTTTTTTTATTTTTGTTTGTGGTGCGGGCCCCTAGGGTGCAGCCTATGTATCCTATGCTTAAATCCGGCATTGGCCAGCGTGATGGCATGAACCTTGCTATGTGAAGCAAGAGTACACGGAGTAGCTGAGAAGACATTATTTGAAATTCCCTTTTAAAATGGCTGGAGGTGAGGTGGGATGCGATTGATGACAACGGGAGAGGGCCTGCGCGTGCAACATAAAATTGTGTTCTGTACACTCATTTGAAGACATGTCATCCCTGACTGAACACTACAGAATTACAGAACTCTCGCCTAAGTGTTGTCCTTTAAGTCTTTTAAGTACACTGTTTAATCGGTTTAAAGGAGCAAACAAAATACAGCAGATATTTGAAGTTGTTATGACGGCCTCACTCATCGTCATCTGGTACAATGAAAACAAAATACAGATCCCAATGAAGTCACTAATTACCAGCTTTAATTTGTCACAAATAATTTATTGTTAACAAGGTACTTTCATACAATCATTCAAGTTAAATTTCACCACATACAATATACTGTAAGAGTTCCGCATTATTGTAACACAATCATCACTTTCCACTAATCCGTAATAAACACTTGATCCGCACAGAATGAATCGCTAGCTGTAATTAACTAACTAAGCCGGCCGTTGTTGCTTACATATAACCTGAAGATGTTCCAGAATAATGTTCCATTCTCTTCGCGGTGTGCCAGCATAATTTGCATAGTTAACAAGCATTCAAACAGTCTAGAGGGTACTTTACTGCATAGCCTTGACACAAACACTACACCTGCTTGGCTAGCCGAGAAACGTATAGAACTACACTCTCCACTGTTCGAGAGCGTTCCGTAATAATTGTCATAGCATATGAACTCTGCCACCTTTGATTCACTAGAATTTTTGTTAAAATACGAAAACAGTACGTTATCTTTCGAGCACAGGTTATTGGTTAAGTCGAAAATATCTCAGCCGCCTTTAGATTCGTCGCAGAATGATGAAAAAGTAGTCAGTAAATTTCAGAAAGTTTGGTATAGTAAAAATAAGATGGCTTTCTGGTTGTAAACGAAAAAACTTTACACTGCTTTTATTGTTCGATGTTTA
This sequence comes from Magicicada septendecula, assembly GCA_034769895.1. Lineage (NCBI taxonomy): Eukaryota > Metazoa > Arthropoda > Insecta > Hemiptera > Cicadidae > Magicicada > Magicicada septendecula. The sequence goes on from CM068367.1 coordinate 1,246,994,128, forward strand.
ATAGTAAGGAGCAAAGTCGGAGTAGGCACTATAAAACATTTTGAAGCTAAAGCCCCTAAACATGATGGTAGCTAAAAACGCATATAAAAAATTCTGAGGTGTTTCACATGCTAAGACATAACAGAATTGAACATTGTTTGTCTGAATCATCTAGAACTCAAACAGTACAGCACAATGAAAATGTTGCACGAATTCGAAGAATAGTAGGCTTCTGCCTACTAGAAGTTTGTTATTTAGGAAGGCAAGAGTTAGATTTTAGAGCCGATAAGGAAAACGAGCAATCTCTTAATACAAGCAATTATCTGGAAACTTTAAATTTACTTGGAACGAAAGAATCTTTCATGAAGAAACATAGAAACCAGAAATGTATTTAAAAGCACATATTCTAAAATTCAGAATGATTTGAGTCCATTTCCATCGCTCTTAATAAAACAATTCGTGATGAAATAAACAGGGCTGATTTTGTCTCTGTTCAAGCTGACGAAACAACTGACTTACCGGTACCTGTTAAACTACTACTGATAATAATTTGCGATATGTTCATGGTTTGAAAATTGAGGAGTGCTTTTTGCGCTTTTTTGATATTACTTCCAACAAAAGCGCAGACGTGTTGGCTAATAAAAATTATAGTTTGAAAGGAAAACAACATTTAAAATAAATTAATAAGCCAAACAAACCCTTGTTCGTCAATAGCGTCCACAGGCAATATTTCGGCATTGCTATGTTCGCCAATTTAATTTGAACATGCTTGTTATGTACTCAGTGAAAAAATGTTATAATGTGTGGTTGGTTTCTCACATTACCGAATGATGACTGGGTTCGTGAGTATATGAATGCTGCAGTTGGTCTCCACAATTGATGTTTTACCTGTGTGTATATATTATTGTATCGTGTTTTTGTATTTATTCAACGTGTGTTCAATGTTCTACAAGCAAAATCTAGCAGTGACGGAAATATATCCACAAATGAAATTAGGACAGTGAAAGAATATATCGCAGCATTCAAATGAAGTGCTGCAAAACTGTATGGATGAATGTAGCCGTATGAATGTTGATCCCAATAATGTACTGCAGGACCCGAGGCCGACAAAAAAATCTTTTTCGTCGGCCTTGGCAGGACCGTAAGTGAAGATGCGACAAATTTGAAAGCACATTTTCTGAGGAGCATTTAAATTAGAAAAAATTTGTTGAATTTTGAAAGAATTTTCCTTAACTCTAGTTTGAAAAGCTGAAATGTTTGTTCACAAAATTGTTTGATAGGGTAACACTGAGGAATGAATTGTTAAACATTTACAGCATTAATGATAAAATGCTTCCTTTTTTAAACTGCTAAAATATATTGCTGAGAATCAACTCGATTATGTCTATAAACAAAGCATTACTGTTACTGAAATAAGTAGGCCTACTAAGTATTCCAGTTATATCGTCCTCGACTGAGCGTTACACATCAAAACATACCTTCATAATGCTATGAAAAGTAAAAGATTATCACAGTTGGCTACTTTGTTCATTGGAAAAGAATTGACTATGAGCACAAACGACCCAACTTTTAAGGAAAGGATGAGAAATACTTTTGCAAACTTCAAGACGCGGCGTGTGGAATTCTGTACAACAAATATGAAACATAAGTAAGTTTCACAAGTGAACGTTTCAATATTCTATATTTAGTTATACTGTGAAAAAAGAAGATGAACAATCAAAACAATATGAAACATTTTTGTAACTCCTACAGTATTCCGGACATATCGCCATTTAAAAATATAAGTAAACTTTACATTTTCTTACTAATGATTTCTTAATTAATATTCATAGACATCAATAAAAATACGATAATTTTTCTTGATATTTAGGCCTGATTATATAATGAAATGTGTGTGTTTTGGACAGTCACGTAGCCGTTATCTGCTAGAGGTACCATTAACTCTATTTACCATCGTTTTTTCATTAAGAATGCCAACAATCTTGAAGTAACAGGTAAGAGATTGCTTCTAGTTGCTATTTTTATGTTTACCCAAATTATTTTTTCGTGCTTCGTCATTTAAGGGAGTTTTAGTATCCAGCAAATTTTTTTTGGAAAATAGGCCTGCCACTTTGCAAACAAGTGGTTAGTGCCAATTCCACAAATTTCGTGACTACTGAAAAGTCGATGTAAATCAAAGTGGAAAGCTAAAAACGCGCACGCGCGCGCGCACACACACACACACACACACTACCATTGATTCTCTTTACAGTAAATGAAAGTTATTCGTTCACACGTATAGAAGTGCAAAGCTTTCATTAAACACCACTAAAACTGAGCGCTGAAACTAATTAATTTCGAAAACAGGGAGGCTACGTAATCTTTGCACTATCACAAACACATTCGAACAGGCCCGCAGTTTCACGTTACTTCAGCTTTCAGAAACGAGCATATATAAACTATGGAGGATAGCTTAATAGTATCGAATTAATTATAGCAAGTTTTCAAATTTCATCTTTGAAATATCTGAATACAGTTTATCACGGTTCTTACCCGACACTTTTCTATTCTATTTTAAATAGAAAAGTGAGACTGCTACAAAAAATAAAGATGGCCTTATTTTCTCTCACTAAGGTTGTGGAATATTTTTTTTAAGTTTCATGATATAATTTTCTTTTGTCTTCCTCCTTGTCCCAGCTTTAGCTATATGGAGAATCTCTTTTCCGGATACTTTTAATTTTAAAGATATTAGTTTCTTCGTAATAGTCAGTGTCAGATATTTTGTTTCATAACAATAGTTAAACTCACCCTATCTCTACTTCATTATCTCTAATTGAGTGCACTCCCATTACCTGTTTCAAAGTTCAATTCACATTGTAATCAGCAGTCATAATTAGAGCGTTTTTTTTTTCCTGTAGTGTACGGTATATCGTGCAGTTCAGTTCTTTTTCGTTTATACACGCATACCGCAAGAATAGAAAGACTATTCAACGCTATTGTTATTTTACTTTGTGTTTTTTTTTCATGTGTTTATTTATGTGTTTAACGTTTGTTGGGATATTATTGTTAAGTTTAGGACTGCCTAGAAAATCACCAAAGTGTTGCTTACAACAGGACATTTACAACGCACAAGGACAAGGTCAGTAAACGCTTAATTTTTATGCATTGTTGATTACATGGGAATAAAGCCTTTTAACTATTTAGTTTGACAATATACAGTCCACTGCAAATCAAAAAGAACACCACATTTTTGGTCCGTCCAGCCCGGATAGCATCTTTCATTCAGAATCCAGCACGTTGGAAAGCAAGATTTTTATTAATTATTACGCTCTTTATTATTATGTTTATTGAATTATTGTAACGCTAAAATAAAAAAAAAAAAACAATTATTTACTACTGGCAAGTATTGCCAATACTCGGTGCTCTTTTCATTTTGTTATGATTTTCTCTTGTTTTTCATGCAAGCATAGTTTTATTGATTCATTGTTCAGCGTGTGTTATTTCATGTTTTATCTAGCAAGCATAGTTCTGAAGTGTAGTGTGTTTCTTCAAAACCGACCTCTGTATTAGTTTCTAAAATACAGTAGCCATATTCCTTTATTACCATATTACCATTATTACTGTCATCTACGCTATTGGTATTTTAGAGTGATAAAAAAAATAAATTAAAATTATTTGGACTGGAAATTACTGAATAGTGGAAGAACATTGTGAATTACAACTTTTACTTAGAACTCTTTTGTTATTTACATCTGAATCTGTTTTTTAAACCAAGTGTATTAATAAATTACCAAAATGAGATTTTCTTCTTTTGTGAAGCAAAGTGAACTGATTGAGAGTAGGCTTCATAATAGTAACAAGCAAATTGTTGCTCTTGAGGTTATTGGTATAGGTAATTTAACTGAACAGCAAACACGAAAAGTTAGTTTGCTTAGTTTCACCGCAGAAAATAAATATGCTGAATTTGAAAGGCTTATAAATAAACTATTTAGTACAACACCTTTAACAGAAGATCTGGATAATGAACAGATTTCAAGATTACAAGATTCTATATCAGACTTAGATATATCTATACAAAGTTCATGTGCTCCTCTTCTACCATCGCAACCGCAGGAAACCTTGGATCAGTCTCACACTGGTGCACCACAACTAGTTGCGCCCACTCCCACAGTAAATTTACCTTGCTTAAACTTGGGAACATTTTCTGGACAACCTGAGAAATGGGTAGCCTTTCACAGTCTGTTTGAAAATGCAGTGCACAAAAATGAAACCATTTCTAATGTGGAGAAATTTACATACTTGCTTTCTTGTTTGACTGATGAGCTGCTAAATTTAATTAAATCATTGCCTGTCACTAATACAAACTATGCCATAGCCTGGCAAACTTTGCTAAAAAGATATCAAAATTCTAGATTGTTGATAACACTTCACGTAAACAATATATTTGAGTTACCACAATTGCACAATCCTTCAGTTAAACAAATGAGGAATTTTCTGTCGACCTACAATGAAAATTATCAAGCGCTCAAAGAACTAGGACATGATATTGCTAGTGAAAGTTTGTTGTTGACCTCATATATTTTGCGTAGATTTGGCACGGAATTCAGGACCAAACTTGAACGTTCACGAGATAATTTACAAAATGTTCCTACCATTACAGAAGTAATTACATTCGTAGAAAATGAATGTTCTTGCAAAGAAGCAGCGGGTTTAACTAATATCATCTCAAAAAATGAACCTTCTCTTCAAACCTCTCAAAAAATCAGTGGCTTTAAAATGAATAAAAACCAGTTTAAACCGCACAAAATAGCGATGGTCACTACACACACTCAGCATTGTATCTTCTGTTCATCAAATTCACACAACATATATAGATGTGCAGATTTTTCCGCACTTACTGTACAAGACAGACAAGCTTTTGCTAAAAACAAGAACTTGTGTCAAAATTGTTTTGGAACACATAAGTTAGTCACCTGTAAGTCCGTCCACACATGCAATGTATGTCATAGGCGTCACCATAGCCTACTACATTTTTTTGTTGAGAACCGCTCCGCACAACCGCAACAAAAATTGACTCAGTCAAATAGACCTACCTTGTGCCCTTCTGTTGAAACGACGATGCATAAGCAAAACCACTCTGCAGAGTGTCACCAGGATACTACCTTGATAGGTGTTTCTTGCAACCAGAATAACACTGTGTTACTCGCAACCGCTTTGGTGCATATCACATCTGCCAATGGAAATGCAGCAGTTGTACGAGCTGTGCTTGATAGTGCATCCCAAACAACAATTATTTCAGAAAGTTGTGCCAAGACTTTGTGTTTGTACCGCTCTCAAACAGATGTTCCAGAACTTAGTGGCATCTCTACAGCCCCAGTGAAAACAAAGGGACTTACCTTTGTGACATTGTCTTCACTCAGTGGGAATATTTTAGCAAAATCTCACCCAGTCATGATTCTTAATAAAATATCATGCAATCTGCCTCGTGTTCAGCTCCCACCAGAAATTAAAGAGCGACTCAAAGGTTATATGCTAGCGGATCCAACTTTTGATGTTCCGGGTCCAGTTGACCTTCTGATTGGAGCAGATTTATTTGCATTGACTCTTAATGGTACCTTTATCAATCTCGGCAAGAATATGCCATATGCTGTCAATACAATCTTTGGCTATGTTGTGCTTGGTCCGACACCTGTTTCACTTAAGTCTAAGCCTTACTCAGGCTTAGTGACTCTTTTATCGACGAATGATCGTGATCTGCACGCAACATTGCAACGTTTTTGGTCCATAGAGGAACCACCTCACACTACAAAACTCGCTCCACAAGATGAAAATGTGAAGCTCACTTCGTCTCTACTCATAAGAGAGATGCCTCCGGCAGATATGTTTGTCACTTGCCTTTCAGCGGAAACCCTGCTCAATTAGGTGACTCTACAACTTTGGCAAAACGCCTGTTTAATACACTGGAACGCAAATTTGAATCTCAACCTGAGTTTAAACAGAAGTATGTCAATTTTATGAATGACTATGTAGCGGGTCAATTTTTGGGTGTTTTTATTTTAACGGTTTGGGGCATTTATATTTTTACTTATTTCGTTTTCGGGCGGGTTTGGATAAAATATTGTAAAGCTGCATTATTGGGCAACGTATTTGTCCGTATAACAGACCAGTGTTGAGAGACAGAACAGTTGGAAACAAAGCAATAAGACGCAGGTTGTTGTTGAGTAATGCGGTGAAGAATTTACCACCCTAAAATTTCGCAGAACTCTGTACATGTGTTTCGACGCCCGTATGCAACTCAGCCGGGCGGGGTTCGGCAATGACGCCGTGAGAGACACCAAGGTTGAGGCAAACATGGCGCTGGGACGAAAAGTTGGTGGCTCCAAGTGATCGGCTACCGGAAAACAGCGTTAAACTCTGCCTACTGTTGGTGACATGACCAGAGCCAAGCCTAATATTGTCCTCTGGTCACACACATATATCAGCTCCATTCCATATATAAAATGGTTACCCAACAGGAAATGAGCAATGAACGACGACGCAAAGCGGGCGGCAGTGACCAACAGCTTCCCTCCAAAGAAAGCAAGCTGTACCTGTTACGTTCTCCGTGACGGAACAGTCGACATTAAGCAGAGACGCTAAGCGGTCTACAGAAAACAGTGTACCGCTACAAACATCTAAAGTTTCGGTTTGGGCCCGGTTGGTCGAGTTTTCGTAAAGGTATTTAACTCAATAAGACCGACCGGGACCCCAGAAGGTAATAAACATATCGGAGTGAGTAATACGGACAGTGATGTGGAGAGATTAAAGTGATAAAACAAATATTGAAGTTACGGGACCAACCGCGTGTTCGGCCGGCATCGTGTTCGTGGACGGGCACCGCGGATAACAGTCGGAATATTTAAAATTGAATAAATAAAAGGGGAAGGTATAAAAAAGGTATGGAAGAGTGCGTGGGCAAAATGGGCTGACTTAGTTGTAAGTATAGTTTAAGGTAATTAAAACTTGATTGTGTAGCATTCTCATTCTGGTAATTATAACAATTAATCATAACTAATTCTTTTGTACTCATAGCAGTGAAAATCGACTTAATTCAGTAAAGTGATTTAGTTTATTTGGAAAATGTGTTAGTCTAAGTTATTTCGTCATTGCCACTTCCTCATTTCTGTGGAAAAAATTCGTCTAACGAAATCGGGGGTTTTCTGAGTTTTATTACAGTCAGATCGCGGGATTTTTTATAAGGGCAAGAGTATAGAAGTTTTCGATATTTTACCTTCTAGAAAAATATCGTGGCGACCTTGGGCAGTTTTCAAAAGATAAGTTTTACGGGGAACATGACGGTAAGTGAAATTCTGGCAGCGGTAAGTATTATTTTATGAAGAGTGCAAAAAAGTGAGTAACATCACAACTACTTAGCATGTGGGCACATGAAACTGTGCACATCTGTGCCGTCTCTGAACAAGCCGCATTACTTTTTGCCACATCATGGCGTTTTTAAAGATAGGAAAATCCGTGTTGTTTTCAATGCATCAGCACCATCTTCTTCAGGTGTCTCACTGAGCCACATTCTACATCAGGGTCCAAAGTTGCACAATGACATTACTGATATAATTCTTCGCTTTCGTCAACATAAATTTGTTTTCTCTTGTGATATCAAACAAATGTTTAGGCAGATATCCATCCATGAAGATGATCAGATCTTTCAGTTAATATACTGGAGAGAAGACACTTCAGTCCCGCTAAAGGTCTACCAATTGACTACTGTCACTTATGGTATGACGTCCTCGCCTTACCTTGCTAATAGAGTAGTACAACAGCTTATTATGGACGAAGGAAAAAATCATCCACTTGCTGCTGAAGCACTCCAACAGCAAATATATGTTGATGGTGCTCTATTAGGGAGCAATTCTCTGGAAGAAGCTCTCCACCTTCAAGAGGATGTTGTTTCACTTTTGAAAAAGGGTGGATTCGAACTGAGCAAGTCGTCTTCAAACCATCCTAAACTCTTAGAAAATGTCATGCAAGATAACCATGAGACACCCCTCATGTTATGCACATCGGAACAGCCATTTTCAAGTGTATTAGGGCTAAAATGGATCCCAGATATTGATGTCTTTACATATGTGATGCACACACCTTCAAGTAATTACACAAAAAGAACTTTACTTTCATCAATTGCTCAGATTTATGACCCTTGTGGTTGGATATCCCCAATAGTTTTTTGGTCTAAAGTCTTAATGCAGCATGTATGGACCTTAGGCTTAGATTGGGATTCTCCATTACCTGATCATATTTCCGAGAAGTGGTCACGATTCGTGAAAGAACTTCCAGAAATAGAAAAGCTAAGGATACCACGTTTCATATCCTTAGCAACTGCAGTCAATATCCAGCTTCATGGATTTTCAGATGGAAGTGAATCCGGATATGCAGCTTGTGTCTTCGTGCGCACAGAAGACGCAGAAGGAGATGTCAACATACGACTGCTGATCCCAAAATCAAGAGTAGCTCCACTGAAGCGTGTGACTATTCCCCGCTTGGAACTTTGTGGTGCGCACATGTTAGCCAAATTGCTACATTACTGTACAGAACAGCTCTCACAACATCACAAGATCGACAACATTTCAGCATGGTGCGACTCTACAGTAGTTCTATCTTGGATACACACTCTATCTTTTCATCTCAAGGTGTATGTTGCTAATCGTGTGGCACAAATACAAGACTTAGTTTCACCGCACGTCTGGAAATATGTTTCAACTGTTGACAATCCTGCTGATTGTGCTTCTCGAGGCTTGACACCCACGGTTCTGATGAAATATAGTCAGTGGTGGCTAGGACCACCATGGCTCGGTAAATCAACGCAGACCTGGCCACAATCTATCCTTCATCCAACTTCAGAGGAGTCTATTCCTGAAATGAAACCAAATGTGCTTAATCTTATGATGACCACAAAAGAAGTCCCAACATTTGGATTTCTTACAAAGTTTTCTTCTTGGAAGACTCTTCTTCATGTAATGGCTTATGTCCTTCGCTTTATAACCCGTTTGAAATTTAAAACCACCATAAGTGGATCATTTACAGTAACTGAATTAAATAACGCCTGTAACCGCATTTGCTGGCTCATTCAGAGACTTCACTTTGCAGAAGACATAGATCTACTCTCCAAGAAAAGGACATGCTCAAACCGGATCCAACGTCTAGCACCCTTTATTGATGATGCAGGAATAGTCCGTGTCGGAGGTCGACTGAAGAACTCTGCGCTTACTTACAATGCCAAACATCCTATTCTTCTGCCAAAAAATCATGTCGCTATTCATTTACTCATTGATTACTATCATGGCATGTACCTGCACGCAGGTCCCCAGTTCCTCCAAGCAACACTATCTCAACGCTTTTGGATCCTCTCCGCCCGCAGTGTTATACGCTTAAGAATATTTAAATGCGTACGATGTTTTCGTACAAAATCAACAAACACGTCTCCGCTCATGGGTGATCTACCAGCCGGTCGTGTTACCCCTACTCGTTGTTTCAACGCTTCTGGAGTTGATTATGCTGGCCCTTACATGGTGAAGTTTTTTACACTTCGCAGGATACAGCCTATAAAGGTGTACCTCTGCCTGTTCATCTGTTTTGCAACAAAAGCGGTACACTTGGAAGTGGTTACTGATTTAACTACAGACGCCTTCATTGCAGCCCTTACGAGATTCATCTCTAGGAGAGGTCTTGTATCAGACCTGTACTCTGATTGTGGGACTAATTTCATAGGAGCTGCTTCTTCGCTCAAAAGATGTTTTCAAGATCTCATGAAGCAACCAGAGATGCAAGATTTTGCTACGAACAACAGTATCACATTCCATTTCATTCCTCCACGTGCACCTCACCAAGGTGGACTTTGGGAACGTGCCATTAAAGGTGCAAAATATCATCTCACCAGAGTCATAGGTGAACACATTTTAACGTACGAAGAATTTACCACCTTAGTTGTGCGTGTTGAAGCTATCCTTAATTTGAGGCCGATAGTTCCTCTCTCGAATGACCCTTCAGATCTTCAACCTCTTACACCAGGACATTTTCTAACTGGAGGACCTCTTAATGCCCTGATCGAACCTCAACTAACCAATGCACCACTTAATCACATAAAACGCTGGACATTGGTTCAAGCCTTCACCCAGCATCTCTGGAAAAGATGGCAAATGGAGTACCTCCACACACTTCAAGAACGGTCCAAATGGATCAGACCTCAAGAAAATCTCAAAATAGGAGATTTAGTTGTTATTCATGAAGCGAACCTGCCACCCCTCAAGTGGAAGCTCGGGAGAGTCATCTCCGTATCTCCAGGGAATGATGGAGTGGTACGTGTCGTCAACATGAAGACTGCAGGTGGAACCTTGACCCGTCCTTCTGTTAAGGTATCCCGTCTTCCCATTTACTAAAATCCTCGACCAGTCAATTGGCTACTGCCCCTTATAATTTAGTTTTATTATACTCTTCCAAAGGATCAAATTTGTTCTTATGTTCTTTTAATGTTTCTTGTTGAACCAGTTGGTTCAAAGGGGTCGGTATGTCAGATATTTTGTTTCATAACAATAGTTAAACTCACCCTATCTCTACTTCATTATCTCTAATTGAGTGCATTCCCATTACCTGTTTCAAAGTTCAATTCACATTGTAATCAGCAGTCATAATTAGAGCGTTTTTTTTTCCTGTAGTGTACGGTATATCGTGCAGTTCAGTTCTTTTTCGTTTATACACGAATACCGCAAGAATAGAAAGACTATTCAACGCTATTGTTATTTTACTTTGTGTTTTTTTTCATGTGTTTATTTATGTGTTTAACGTTTGTTGGGATATTATTGTTAAGTTTAGGACTGCCTAGAAAATCACCAAAGTGTTGCTTACAACAGGACATTTACAACGCACAAGGACAAGGTCAGTAAACGCTTAATTTTTATGCATTGTTGATTATATGGGAATAAAGCCTTTTAACTATTTAGTTTGACAATATACAGTCCACTGCAAATCAAAAAGAACCCCACAGTCAGTTTTATTTAAATGAAATAAAATTAAATATACTTGACCAACAATCACTGCATTTTTGTAAATTTACATAGATCGTAACCACGGAAATATTATTAGAATTTTTTAATTAGATTTGGAACCGCCGGCACGGAAATTTTTAGTCTCTCAAAATTCTTCGTTTTTAACACGTCCCTACAAGTCGCTGATGAAGACTATTATTGTAAGTTGTTTTATAAACGAATACTAAATTGAAAACATTAAAAAATAAGATTTTTATAACAAAAAACAAATATTTTGCCTTTTGAAGTAATAAATCCCTAATTCTGTCATACTGATTAACTGAGTGAAGACAAATGCATTAGATAATTAAAAGAGTGGGATTTTAAATTATTTTGACATGCTTGTTTAGAAAATTTTGTCAGGCCGGTATTAACTAGCATTAACAATATATGCCTAAGTATTCTAAATATGTACTACGATAATATTTTTAAGTTACAATTATTACATTGTAATTATCAGACGCAATGTATTTAGCAAGTTAACGTCAACAATAATTAATCAGTTCTTATTTAAAAGTAAACTGATAACAATTTGTTTTAGATTCATCCCGGCTGTGACGACTCAAACACATGGCTGCGTCAACATTCCAATGCCTGGGAGAGGGACGTTTGAACCCAGGCGCCCCCAGAGGGCTCTGTCGGACGTAGGACCTTCAGCAGTAGCTAAGACGGGGGACCCTGGGCGCCTTCGAAGGGCTCTCGGGTGAAGATCCATCCCCGAAATCCATCTAGAGCATGTCTGACATACGGGAGCGGATTTCACCGGACTTGCCACACTAACATCGCTTCGCCCACTTCCCACGTGTACTTGTGGGAAGTGGCTCCGTGGTCACGACAAGAACGGTTGCCCCTGCTTCCCTCAGGTTGCGTGGGAAGCGGTACTGGACGTGACGACAAATTCAAACATCAGGCCTTTTAATATCCCGGGTGTGATGACTCGAATACCCGGCTGCGTCAACATTCCAACGCCTGGGAGAGGGACGTTTGAACCCAGGCATCCCCAGAGGGCTCTGTCGGATGTAGCACCTTCAGCAGCCGCTAAAACGGGGGACTCTGGGCGCCTTCGAAGGGCTCTCGGGCGGAGATCCATCCTCGAAATCCATCCAGAGCATGTCTGATGTACGGGAGGGGATTTCACCGCACTTGCTATATTATAACGTCGCTGCGCCCACTTCCCACGTGGACTTGTGGGAAGTGGCTCCGAGGTCACGACAAGAACAGCTGGCTGCACCCGCTTCCCTCAGGTTACGTGGGAAGTGGTACTGGATGTGACAACAAATTGAAACATCGGGCCTTTTAATATTTACACCGGTAAGTTTTGGAATCTTAGTTTGTCCGTTCTTTAATGATATCTCTGTAGTCCGCTTACGCCATAGTCAAGTATACAAGAGATATTTTTGTTGTGTATGAGTTGTATTTAAGGTTAGGAAGGAACGTATATAAGTGAGGATGTTGGCAGTTCTCTTCTTATTACGCAACAATGCATTCGAATAAATTAAACAATACGAACTGTATAAGTTAAAAGTAATTGTTTTGTGTTCTAGTCTTTGACAAAACGGCGCCAGAAACAAGGACTTGACTACATTTCACAAGGAACTGACAAAGAAACCTGAAGAAGACAACCACCTACTTGTTGGGAACGTAAACATCCACGCCTTTCCGTTACGTTTTTTGTTATTCAGGATTGTAACAAAAAATAATAAACAAAATTTTCCGTGTATTTGTTTTATTTTATTTAGACTTTTCAGGAAATTAACACTCACTCTCAAATTCACATGCGTATATTTGTATAAGTATATAAACATATCAATAAATTCAGTGGTGAGAAGCATATTTTTTATGGCAGTGAGAGTTGGATCAAGAAGCCACTATAAAATCCGACATCAAAGCAATAGAAATGCCGAAGTGTCAAAAGTGACAAGAACTAATTCTGCTGAAAGTAAAACAAAGAAGTGTTAAGGGAATACTTCGAACCTAACGCGTCTATGATTGCAGGAGCTCTAGAAAACATGTTCAAGACGCCTTGGCTGAGTTGTCGTCCAGATGAAGGATTCCGTGAGGCTATCAAGTGCCTTCTTGAGGGAGTGGCAGGACACCATTCTAGCTGACACCTACGGCAGCTGCCCGGTCGTCCGCGGCACTGTGGCTCTAACCTCCTGCCGACGAATCCTTAAGAAATCCGCGGAGATGCACGGACCTCGGACGTGGTGTCAGGCTGACAAACAAAACCAACAAAAATCATCAACATACGTACACGCTCAATACTAAGTCCGTCTTCCATTCTCCTGTTGGTTTCACTTATTTTGTCGTTTAACTCCTCCTTCAGGGATTCTAGGTTTTTACTCAACTCCTCCTTAGTGGAGCGACTGGTTTCGTCCAGCTTCTTATTCATCATTTCTATCTTCTGGTTTGTGGACTGACTGGTCTCATCCATTTTATTGTTCAACATTCGATTGTCCTCTTTCAACGACTCCATCATCCTTTTCATCCACTCTTGAAACGCTGACTCTCCTGTTGATATTGGCTGTTCAGGCTGGCTTATTTCCTGTTGAACTTCTTGGGGTATTACTTCCGGCTCATCATCGGGTTGCTGAACCTCCTCCGCCGGTTCAAGTTGTTTATCCTCGATTTCTAATAGAATCTCTTCAACATCTTCTGTGGATGTTGCCTCCTTCTCTTCTAGTCTGGCCTCCCTCTCAGCCTCTGCTGCTCTCTTTTTTGAAGTCGACCTTCTAGTATACATCTTGCCACTCTGGCAATGCACTTGCTGTCTCTCGACGGATTGGGTTATGAAATTATTGGTTAAATTGTCAATTGTTTTCTCCCCAATCCGCGCTCAGACGTTGGGTGCCAATCTGTTACTGAACAGATGTTGTGTAGATATATGATAAAGGTGATTGTTGTGTAGGTGATCGTTTGTAGATACGCTCCGGTATCCACAACGACACAAGATAATAAAATCTCAAAATGTAATTATTATTAGCGGTTTGATTGTTATTAATGGTTGTGTGAGTATTCCCGTTTAAATCCTTCAATTTAAAAAGTATTTTCGCACTCCACTGTTCACCTCCCCACTTACCATATGTGGATGATATTACTGTTCTGTTGGGTGACTGCTTCTGCTGTAACATACACTCTATACATACATGTGGATATTCTATTTGAATATCATACGTGATAAGCATGCACAATAAAATAAAATAAAGACTGAATTATGATTTGAATTATAATAAATATTCAAATTCTGCCGCCACCTTCTGATAGAACTAGTTATGATAGCTAAACTATTTTAATTTTGAAATTAAAGACTCTTTCCACTGGTAAAAAATAATTGAGATTTATTAACAGTTCTGGAATGCCATTAACTCTTTTAAAATCAACAATCAATCACTAATAGTTTTACAGAAAAATAATTATTATGAACAATTTTTATAAAAAGAAACTCTTTTTAACCTCAAGGCTGGTAACACTGAAGGTTAATACAATAATTTTAGTTAGAGAGGTTATGTCCTCTTTACACAGTTGAATTACCAAGTTCGTGTGATCTTTGAAGTGGCATGATACCAGATACAAGATGTTGTGTTTTATAACAATATTTAATAAAGAATTAATAGAAAACAAACAAACAAATATTAAAATTGAAAGTCGGTACCATATAATCGATAATTATCGTACTATCGTACGCGGGATCCAGTACACATTAGTTACTTTAAAAACACGTGCGTTGAGTTGCACTGCTAAAAATTACTATTATTATTTAATAGTTGGCTATAAAAATTATTTATTGACAAGAGAAAAAGTTTATAATAAAAAAAAAACTCTTGTGATAGCTTTCATTTGGTTTGTATTACTTGAGAACAGAATTATGAAAAAGGTGACAAGTTGTTGTTATTTCTAGGTTAGCTAATAACCGTAAGTAATTCTTGTGGATAAGTAAATTATCATTGATTTCTTAATAAACTAAATACATATATCTTATTCATAATACATCTGATGAGTAACTATCAGTTCATTAGAATATTTTTTCGCAAAAAAAATAAATAAAAAGATTTATTTTCATTAGTCAAATCAAAACGACATGAGTCAATTGAGCGACTATTCGTGACACTCATATTTTGTAATATTTAAATTAATATTGACTCCTTTAATTACGATAAGTCGTAAAAACATTTATTTCTTAAATTGATAAATGCGAAATAATTCTTTTATTAATTCTGATAACTTTCATCAGAATTACTACACTTCGATACTACTGATTAGAGTAGTACCCAAACAATGATTAACAGGAATTATTATTTCTGTTTTATTTTTTAAATAATGAAAATATAGTACTCCCTGGTTTTTCTTATAAACACAAAACTCGAAAATACGACCGATATTATACACTGGCCGTATTTTATTATTATTTTCACTCCGCACTGTACACTCGTTAATTGTTTGTTATGTGTAGGTTAGGTGTGTGTAGAGTGACTCATGTATATGTCGCGCACAATTCAAATAAAACTTCTTCATCGACCTTGCCCGTCGAATTATGCGTGTTGACTCCTTGATGATTGAAAGATGACTGTGTCGCTTTTCCTAAGCGTCTCTGGCTTGTCTGCTGGTTTTAATTCATTTGATTGGTTCAATTTTTCGAACTCTCCGACCCAAAACACCTTGGTTTAAGAAAACTTTTAATTTTTTATCAATTTCGTATATGGGTTTGAGACTATAGTGACGTAAACGTTGATGCACAAAATGATTAAAAAGTTTATAATCGTTATACCTTTTTTATTAGTTGTCATATCGTTGAATAGTTGGTGGCAATAGATCGCAGACATCCTGGGCTTTAAATAAAGTCCAAACAAGAATGAAATCCGTCCATTATTAACTCACTACAACGATTTCACAAATTCCTATGGTGAATCTTAAAATTAATAAGTTTATTTCACCAAATCTTATCTAATTACACAATAACACTTCTTATTAAACGTTTTGAGTCCATTTCTCAATTGCTTAATACAAAATTTGGGAGTAATTATTATTCAAACAATGTTTGATAATGGCGTCTCAAGCGTCCATATTCGATTATTTATAATCGCCTATAATACTATTATTCCTTATCTAATGACATTTGTTTTGTATTCTAACAATAATATAAATATCTATTTACATCGGTTTACACTTTATTATATGAACAATGTTGTGTTTATATACTAGTAGTCTTATCTAACTACCTTCTGATCTCTTTTCTTTTAAATTGTCACTTTGTTTTTGTTTTTCCACATAATGTATATAATGTTGAAAATGCAAATAGTGTACAACTATAGTACCTAGTTTATTTAATATATTTGTTAGTCTTTCGCTATCTGAAAACCTTTCAATTCCTAGTATTGGGTTTGTTTACATCAGGTTATGACATGGTAGTCAGTTATTTTTTTAATAAATCAATAACTAAATTGTTATTATTACATTTGATATATATTCTCATAGTAGTATCAGATATCCTTCTGACTACTGATAACATTTTTATTTACCTTTGAACAAGTTTGGATGGTGCATTTTGCTTAAATAACTTGCTACATAGTGTTTGTTTACATTCTGATTCCACCATCATAGTCATTTAGTTTTCAATAATTTGTCTATAAAATTACTATTCTTATGCTCATGATCGGTTCTCATAGTAGTATTAGATGTTTTTCTAACTACTGGTAACACTTTCATCAATCTCTGTGTAAGTTTTAATAAGGTATTTTGCTTAACTAGTTTGTCACATTGTCTTTGTTTACGTCTGGCTATTCATTCATAGTCAGTTAGTTTCCAATATTTTGATCATAATACTATTATTATTACACTTATAATCTGTTCTCATAGTAGTACTAGATGTTTTTCTAACTACTGGTAACACTTTCAGTGATCTTTGTACAAGTTTTAATAATGTATTTTGCTTAACTAATTTGTCATATTGGGTTCCCTTTCATCTAGCTTTGTGCTATTATATTTAATCTGCTTTATGTGCAGTGCCTTTCAGTATAAGACATTATTTATTAGCGTGCATCATTATTTATAATGAATCTTTGATTGAAACAATTGTTGATGATTGCTTGGTTCAATTAACATATATGATTTTTTGTTTTATAGGTGCATTTCCTATGGGGTTATGTATCAATGTACAACATATTCTTATGCAGTATTTGCTACTACTATTATGACTTCATTATGGTATTCTATTACAATGGTTTAATTGTTGATTAATACACATGTTTACACTATTTTTTTTTTCTAAACAATAACACAAATATTCTTAAACTAATGGTAATACATTTCTTGTTGTGTTTTGGTACCTAATTTCTGGTACATTGTTGTTTGGTACTTAACAAACTAGTTGTTTGTTATTATTTTTTCTGGCCTTTCTTTATATTGTATTCTGTTTTGCCGTGGCATTCAGTTACATTTCTTTTAAAATTTACAAAGTTTTTTATTATCAGGTTCTATGAACAATGATTTTACTGTTCTATCTTACATTTCTTGGTGGTCTTATGATTATCTATCTGGATTACAATCTTCATTAAATTAGTCACACTAACTGTCTGTGTATTTTTAACTATTTAATCTTTGATGTTTCCACTATAAAGGTAACACATTTTCTTCTGCTATAAACCTTATCACTTGAATTGTCTGTGGGGTTTATTAGGTTAAAATTGGTTAACTGGTCACAGGTTCTCACACTTACATTAAGTATTCACTATTACTGTTTGTGATTTCTTAAATATGTTAAACACTGTTTCTTCATAGTTGACAATCGCTATTCTTCTTCCGGTTACTAGTATTGTCTCTAGTATACTTGGTGAATGGTGATTTCTTGTATTGTCTATCCATTAACTTCACTCTTCATGTGATGTTTCCTTGTCCTTCTTCTTCCTTTCTTCTTTAGGTTTAAACGTCTTCTTCAATATTTCCATTGTAGTAGTCGTTGTTCCATAGTATTTATATTTATAAATATATTGGTTTGTCTGCCATCATTGTGGTTGCTCTTGAGTTGTCTCTTCTTTTTATTTTACTTAGTTATTGTTTTGTTGGTTCCCCTCACTGTTGGAATCCTGTTGTCTTCTTCTTCATTTTATTGTTTTGTTGGTTCCCCTCACTGTTGGAATCTTGTTGTCTTCTTCTTCATTTTATTGTTTTGTTGGTTCCCCTCACTGTTGGAATCCTGTTGTCTTCTTCTTCATTTTATTGTTTTGTTGGTTCCCCTCACTGTTGGAATCTATTGGGCCTGGTTTCTAACATTTTATATTGGCTCATGGTCATTTTCTTTCTCTATTTTGTGTACAATGCTGCTATGTTACACTTCCTTCTTCTTTGTTGGAATTTTACAATAATATATCTGTAGATACACACTTTTTGTTTACATCATTTTACTTACTTAGAAATATTTTCATGCTTTCCCGTCACTTGACGTAATAATTGCTTACTTTATGTAACTACCAAATTTGGTAACTTTACAATATATATATATATAATATTTATACATAAATTTACCTGAAGATGTAATTTTTCTATTTGGAACATGTTTCGGGAACTACCTTGTACCCATCCTCAGCCTTCCGGTTTTTTTGTCTGGTGAAGTACATATGTGTTGTTGGTTGACTATTATTATTGTGGCTTCCTGTTGGCTTCTGGTATTTCAAGTTGGTTTTATTGTGTGTGATTGTGGTGTATGTGTTAGTTTTTTTATATACACAATAAAACCAACTTGAAATACCAGAAGCCAACAGGAAGCCACAATAATAATAGTCAACCAACAACACATATGTACTTCACCAGACAAAAAAACCGGAAGGCTGAGGATGGGTACAAGGTAGTACCCGAAACATGTTCCAAATAGAAAAATAACATCTTGAGGTAAATTTATGTATAAATATTAAATGTATTATATACATCAAGAAACGGACTGTAGCAGAAAGTGATTGAAATATATATATATATATAATATTAAAAAAGTGAACGAAGAGGATGTATCAACAAGATAATTATTAATTTCTGTTTCGCTTATCCTACTGCTTAATTTTAACATTGTTTTGAGCTACACGGCTTAAGAACGTACATCTTTTCTCTTAGTCTGTGTAACACTCAAATTAGTTTTCGCACGACTGACACGTTTCATTGAGTATAATTGCTATGATTTATAGTTAAATGATGGTTATCTACTGAGTCTTCACAGCGCTAGATTCCACTTACCTTACAAAACCTATTGTAATTATAATTATACCACTACCGACTCGGAACACAAAGATTTTTATTGGTAAAAACGTAAAAGTTTTACCTTATAGCCTGAACCAGTTTTCGCTTGTTCAAACAGAACAACACACCAGAAGAACTTATCACAGAAATAACAGAAACTCTGAACACAACCACAAAACAAAAGTACTTCACATATAACAATAAATTTTACACACAGAATGACGGTCTACCCATGGGCTCACCCATATCCAGCATATAGCCTGAACCAACAAAGCACAAAACAATTTGTCTGTTCTCTATTCCCTTTTTGTTTTCTACAAAGTATAATCAAAACATTGGGTATACTATTAAATGTAATTTCTTTAACAGTAATTGCAGAAGAAATAAGCTTCTCTAATGTCTCGTCTTCGTTTTTAATGTAACGAAACATTTTTCTAAAATGAAAAAGAAAACATTAAATTTAACTACATACTCGCTGTAATTAGAAGTATTCAAATGTAGAAGTTGTTTTTCTTTATTTGTGTTGCTTAGAAACAGAAATAATTTATGAAACAATTTATGTATGAAAAGTTAACCTGTGTTTTAAGAAATGTGTAACAACCGAATGGTTAAAGTATAAACCGATTTGGCCAATATTAGGTGACAGATAATGAGAATTTGCTTTCCATCATCATTATCATCATCAGTGTCATCTCCATCACAGGTCAAGCCATAAAACCTGTGCCGGTTCTACGAACAGTCTGTATTGGAAAAAACGAAGCTCGAAGGACAGCCTAACACCAACAAATGCGAAATGCAGTGACACAATGAAAGTAAACAGTGGTACGGAAAAAGTGGGACACACGCCAGAAGTGAGAACTTCAATGCCGAGTGGCGAGTGGCGAGCAATGTGCAAAAGTTTGCTCGTATTTTCTTTTAAGAGGGATTTTGCTATCAACAATTAAGATTAAAATTCGAGTAAATGGATAATTAAATGAAACGTGGACACAATAACGTGTTTATATGAATTTTGTTATAAGAAATCGATATTTACAATGAATATAAATAGAATCATATCACACGTCATTTTATTTTCATAATTTTTTCAGTGTAACATATGATTTACATAATATTTAGTTGGAAAGTAGAATGTGATAATTGTTATGTATTTATATTATAATTAAACGCAGTATAATAATTCAGTTTTTATTTACAAATTATAAAAATAGCTAAACCAAATTTTGAAACATAAAAAAAAATTCCAAATTCAACATAAATATCGGTATGGAGAACCATACATGACTTCCATGTTCTAAGATTTATATTTAAAATAATTTATGAAATGAAATGTTTCCATAGAAACTACTTCTATCCACTTATTGCTTCAGCCTTAACCACAGTACTGTGGTCACTAACGTATACCACCTCACGTTTTCGCACTCGATTTTCACTGATGATGGCAGTCGATGGCACTGCCGAAAAGTCTGGTTTTTAAGAAAACATTGGACTAAAGCTTAACAGTCCGGGAAGGAATTTTAACAAAGAACTACTTCTTTGTTGCCGATAACAGTACACATATACAAAATTCTCCCCTCTCCCTTCAACTATAATTTTCATTTATAGAAAATTACCCCCAAACCGTTCACCTAACCTCTTCATTTATAGATATTTCATCTACGTTTCTTCAGTGGATTATTATGAGCTTCTTATCAGGATACTTTATTTATCAAAATCAAGTACTTTACTCTTGTTAAAACATAAAACTTTGCAGGTAAAGTACCCCTATCTCTTAACCGATCTTCACCAAAATCAATAGACCTTCAGTCATCTACAATGTAGGGATGCATGCAAAAAAATATTTGATTCTGTTTGAATGTGCGGCAGTTATCGTTCGTCATGGAAACATTTCTCCTGTTACAACATAAAATGTTGCAGGTAAACTACCCTTTTCCCTTAACCGACCTTCACCAAAATCAGAAGGCCTTGAGTTCTCTACAATTCAGGAAAGTATGCAAAAAATTATTTGATTCTCTTTGAATTTACGGCAGTTATCTTTCGTCAAAAAAAATTACCCTTCTTAAAACATAAAATGTTGCTGGTAAACTACCCCTTTCCCTTAACCGATCTTCAACAAAATCAACAGACCTTGAGTTCTCTTTAATTCAAAAAGGTATGCAAAACATTATTTGATTCTGTTTGAATTTGCGGCTGTTATCGTTTGCCATAGAAACAAATTACCCTTGATAAAAAAACGTTGCAGGTAAACTACCCCTTACCCTTAACCGATCTTCACCAAAACCAACAAGTCTTGAGAACTCTACTATTCCGGGCTGTATGCAAAACATTATTTGATTCTGTTTGAATTTGCGGCTGTTATCGTTTGCCATAGAAAAAAATTACCCCTGATAAAAAAATGTTGCAGGTAAACTACTCCTTTCCCTTACCCGATCTTCACCAAAAACAATAGTTCTTGAGTACTCTACAGTTCAGGGCTGTATGCAAAAAATTATTTGATTCTGTTTGAATTTGCGGCTCTTATCGATTGCCATAGAAGATACCCTAGTTAAAATATAAAACGTTGCAGGTAAAATACCCCATTCCCTTAACCGATCTTCAACAAAATCAACAGACCTTGAGTTCTGTATAATTCAAAAGGGTATGCAAAAGAGTAGTTGATTCTGTTTTAATTTACGGCAGTTATCGTTCGTCATAGAAAAAATTACCCTTGTAAAACATAAAATGTTGCAGGTAAACTACCCTATTCACTTAACCAATCTTCACCAAAAACTACAGGTCTTGAGAACTCTACAATTCTGGGCTGTATGCAAAACATTATTTGATTCTGTTTGAATTTGAGGCTGTTATCGTTTACCACAGAAAAAATTACCCTTGATAAAAAAACGTTGCAGGTTAACTACCCCTTTCCCTTAACCGATCTTCACCAAAAACAATAGGTCTTGAGTACTCTACAAATCAGGGCTGTATGCAAAAAATTATTATTCTGTTTGAATTTGCGGCTGTTATCGTTTGCTATAGACAATACCCTTGTTAAAACATAAAACGTTGCAGGTAAACTACCCCTTTCCCATAACCGATCTTCACCAAAAACAAAGGGTCTTGAGAACTCTACAATTCAGGCCTATATGCAAATAATCATTTGATTCTGTTTGAATTTGCGGCTGTTATCGTTTGCCACAGAAAATACCCTTGTTAAAACAAAAAACGTTGCAGGTAAACTACCCCTTTCCCTTAACCGATCTTCACCAAAAACAATAGGTCTTGAGTACTCTACAAATTAGGGCTGCATGCAAAAAATTATTTGATTTTGTTTGAATTTGCGGCTGTTATCGTTTGCCATAGGAAAAAATCTACAGATAGACACACAGACAGACAGTTTTCGAAAAATGATTTTTTTTTCATGTTTTAAGTGTAGTACAATCAGAATCTGCAATAATCTCGAAAACGATTTTTTTTGCCATCACCATACTTCCATTTTCTTAAGGGGAGGCACCAGTGAAAATGAAACATATTTTCATTTTACTTCCATATTCCTTAAGGAATGGAAGTATGGTGATGGCAAAAAAAATCGTGTTCGAGATTATTGCAGATTCTGATTCTACTACACTCAAAACATGAAAAAAAGTCGTTTTCCGAAAAGTGTGTGTGTGTCTGTCTGTCTGTATGAAGATTTTTTTTCTATGGCAAACGATAACTGCCGCAAATTCAAACAGAATCAAATAATTTTTTGCATACAGCCCTGATTTGCAGAGTACTCGCGACCTATTGTTTTTGGTGAAGATCGGTTGAGGGAAAGGGGTAGTTTACCGGCAACGGTTTTTTTTTAGCAAGGGTAATTTTGTTTGTTTGGCAAACGATAACAGCCGCAAATTCAAACAGAATCAAATAATGTTTCGCATACAGCCCTGAATTGTAGAGTTCTCAAGATCTGTTGATTTTGGTGAAGATCGGTTAAGGGAAAGGGGTAGTTTACCTGTAACGTTTTATGTTTTAACAAGGGTATTTCCTATGGCAAACGATAACAGCCGCAAATTCAAACAGAATCAAAAGATTATTTGCATACAGCCCTAAAATGTAGAGTTCTCAAGACCTATTGTTTTTGGTGAAGATCGGTTGAGGGAAAGGGGTAGTTTACCTGCAACGTTTTTTTAACAAGGGTATTTTCTATGGCAAACGATAACAGCCGCAAATTCAAACAGAATCAAATAATGTTTTGCATACGTCCCTGAATTGTAGAGGTCTCAATGACTTTCGATTTTGGTGAAGATCGGTTAAGGGGAAGGGGTAGTTTACCAGCAACCTTTTACGTTTTAACAAGAGTAAAGTACTTGAAAATTTATTTAAACTTTTTGAAACAAACGATAACAGCCGCAAATTCAAACAGAATCAAAAGATTATTTGCATACAGCCCTAAATTGTAGAGTTCTCAAGACCTATTGTTTTTGGTGAAGATCGGTTGAGGGAAAGGGGTAGTTTACCTGCAACGTTTTTTAACAAGGGTATTTTCTATGGCGAACGATAACAGCCGCAAATTCAAACAGAATCAAATAATGTTTTGCATACAGCCCTGGTTTGTAGTGTACTCAAGACCTATTGTTTTTGGTGAAGATCGGTTAAGGAGAAGGGGTAGTTTACCAGCAACGATTTTTTTATCAAGCGTATTTTCTATGGCAAACGATAACAGCCGCAAATTCAAACAGAATCAAATAATTTTTTGTGTACTTCCCTGAAGTGTAGAGGTCTCAATGACTTTCGATTTTGGTGAAGATCGGTTAAGAGGAAGGGGTAGTTTACCTGCAACCTTTTACGTTTTAACAAGAGTAAAGTACTTGAAAATTTATTTAAATTTTTTGAAACAATGGTAATTGTTAAAAATAAAATAATTTTGTTGCCAGGCAATAAAATTATAATTTTTTCATTTTAATGTAATATAATATTTTTCATTTAATACAGCAATAAAAAGGCAGGTAAGACACAGCCTGTCTGTTTGGCTGAAAATGATTTTAAATATAAATCTTAGAATATGGAAGTCATGTATGGTTCTCCATACCGATATTTTCTGTTGTGTTACTTGGCTCAGAAACAGTTGAAAGGAAGGCAATCAATGTCAAATTGCTAAAATTGCTATTGGGGTGGCAGGGGGTTCAAAATTTTTGGGAAATGCAGACGTTTTTTGAATTTGATATATCTTTAATACTAATTGTGATAGAAAAATGATTTTTATACCAAATCAAAGCTGATATTTTAATAATATATATAAAACTTTCACATATGAACTTACTATTCGTTGTCACTTTCCCAAACGTTTCAAGGTGATGTACCTCTTCTTCAGTGTGAGTATACTGAATGTTGATTACAGAATAACCGTTACGGAATTAGGTGTGTGTGGTGGGGGTTGATGGTGGGAAGGGATTGGCGCTGAGGTTCGAATTGTGTGTATGGATCAGTGTATCGAATAGTGTATGTGATTTATAATGTAATTATAACTATGTAAGTATTCGATACACTGATCCATACACACAATTCGAACCTCAGCGCCAATCCCTTCCCACCACACACATTCCGTAACGGTTATTCTGTAATCAACATTCAGTATACTCCCACTGAAGAAGAGGTACATCACCTTGAAACGTTTGGGAAAGTGACAACAAATAGTAAGTTCATATGTGAAAGTTTTATATATATTATTAAATTAATAAGTGAACGAAGAGGATGAATCAACAAGATAATTACTGATATTTTAATTTAAATTTCCAAATATAATTATTATTGTAAAGAAAATACAAAAAAAGTTATACGTTTTTTTTACTATTATTGTAAAACTTACCACTTACTTTTGGTTTAAAATTTTTTTTCAGCCACGTGGTTGACCCTAGATGGATGAAAATACGTAAATTTAATGTTCTTAATATGTAGAATAATGCTGCAAAGTTACATCTCTCTGTGATTAGTAGTTTTTGAGAAATATCACTTTAAATATACGTAATAGCTAAAAATTAAATTTGCAGAAAAATGGAATAGTTTGTAATAAATACTGCATTAGGAGGTAACATTATTTCCCTGGTAATATGAGTTGACATTGTTAACACACACTGACTTATGTACTTCAGTACTTGTAAAAAAATCATTTTATTCAAAAATAAAAGTAATTCATTTATAACAAATTCTAAATATTATGTAAGGTTAATTGAAATTTACACACTGACTTCATAATCAATACATCCATCTAAAAATGTACAAGTTTTTAAAGCTTTAAAATTCTCCTGGTGAGTAAGTTATTTCTTCCGTTTCTTTTCTACTTTCTTCTTCCAACAACTCTGCTTTTCTCTTTTTTTCCTGAATTCTTCAAATTTTAAACTTTTTCTGCTTGTAGCGAGGTGTAGCCTCTTCTGATCTATGCGTTTAGCAATTTTTGCAGTGTTTAAACCAACAGTTTGTCCACTTTCAGTTAGAGAATCAGCAATTGATTTAAAAATACCTGTATTATATGAACAGATTCCTTCACTTACACCAATTTGTAATTTAGTTTTGGAAATAAATATATTCTTGCGGCATTTCGACCATATCACGTTACGCAGAGCTTCATTCGCATTCTGTGTTTTTCCAGCAATGCATCTGCTTAGCAAGGAGTCTGAAGCTAATCTTTGATAGAGCGGTAATATCTTTGATGCTACTTTTTCAGTAAGTGGCGTTTTTATTTTCTCTGAATGGGACCCAGGTTCTTCATTCCTAGCACGAGCTCGCTGGAAGAAACACCACGATTCCTGTCTAATAGGGCATTTTCCATGCATAGGCTTCTCATCTGTTGATTGACAGTGGGGCAGTGTAGCATAAATTGCTGTTTTCATATTATCAACATTACCCAAGTTATTTTGAATCGCATTCCGATAATAGTTAGTTAATTTAATTATTGTGGGATCTTTCAGTGATCCATGTCGTTTGCCACCGAGTGGTACCCCAGTTCCAGCGTGTTCTTTTACAATTTTCCTCAATCCTGTACCCAACCTTTTTGCAACATGATTCAAGCATTCTATCTTCTTTATTTCTTTATCTCCATATATTTTCATGCTATTTAGATGTGCCAAAGTCTTGGCATCACCATCGGAAACCAATGTGGTGTATTGAAAGCCAAAACGTTCTGACCTCAACCAAATTTTTTCTGCCGCTATCATCTCCATAGCTGGAGATGATCCTTTGTAATTACACTGACAGTTGTTTTTGTGTATTTCAAACCATTCTTTATATTTATTACTACTTTCTCCTAACATTTTTTCTTTCTTTCACATATTGCACAAAATTTTGATAGATTTTGAAATCTATGACAAGTCCCGTTACCACTTCTATACAACACCCAATGCCGTACTTCGAGGTAAATCCCCTTTTCCGCCAACTTCCATCATAACTTACGGTCAGCTCAGTCGGTTTTGAATTGTCTGTGTCGTCCAATACAGTATAAGCTTTCCGTACTTCAGTCCTTGCTTGTTGTAAAGAGGTTTCAACATTTTTTACGCTTATTCTAGAAATATTCCTACAATGTAAATTATAGGCTTCATTGTTCATCACTGGCATATTTAAAAACAAACTGAATACATCAAGACCCTTATGACCTTTGCCCATAGATGTAAAAGCATGGACTATTCTTCTATTTACGTCATAAGGCGGCCTCGAGGAGTCATGCTTCGATATAGGCCTGATGTTTCAAATTTTATTTTATGATCACATGTTGAGCATGATATTTGAAATATATTAGCATAGCCTTTAACAACTGTTTCATTTACAACCACAGTTTTAGACAGACAGCCAGGGCAAGGAAAGAGTGACAGTAACTGAATAAAATGTCTTTTATCAATTAACATATATTCTGGTGCATCATTATTATTCACAGGGATAATTGTATTATAACTATTGTATAAAGCAAATCCTGTCTGCTTATTGTCTTGTAGTAAACTATTTGATGATTCAGACAAACTACCATTAGCAATAGAAAAAACACCATTATAATCTAATGCAGATTGGGACATAACCCTACTTGTACCTGGCTCTGCATCATTTACTATTTCCTTTTTTTCTTCCCATATTTTTGCAATAATCTTCTAATTTCTAAGTGACAAATTCCTTTTAGATTTTTTTACTCTTCCCATTTTTCACTACACTTATAAAAAGACACTGGTAACCACTTCAATTGCAAGTAGGACTAAGAAAATATAACATCACCTGCACTTTACTGAACAAAACCAGCTGAAGACAGAATCAGCTGACATGGGGAATCCGCTGACTACCAGGTGAAAAGTGTACCATTATTATGAATACTGTAGATCTGTAGATTGAAATAAAAAACAATGTACTGCTACAAAATAAAACTTATTTTAATCATAATCACTACATTATATAATAATGACAAAAATCATAAAATCGGGCAATTTTCACTATTTACACGTACTACTAGATGTTAATTTTTTTTATGAAAATGAAAGATTTATTTAATAATATATATATGGACATGCTCAGGAAGGTCTGTAGAATAGAATAAGCTAATAAAAAAAAATTTGAAATTTTTCAGTTTTTGGCGAATTTTCACTGGTGCCTCCCCTTAAGGAACATGGAAGTAAAAATTACCCTTGTAAAACATAAAATGTTGCAGGTAAACTACCCTATTCCATTAACCGATCTTCACCAAAGCCAACAGGTCTTGAGAACTCTACAATTCTGGGCTGTATGCAAAACATTATTTGATTCTGTTTGAATTTGCGGCTGTTATCATTTACCACAGAAAAATATTGGTATGGAGAACCATACATGACTTCCATGTTCTAAGATTTATATTTGAAATCATATTTGAAATAAAATATTTCCATAGAAACTACGTCTTTCTATTTATTGCTTCAGCATTAACAACAGTACTGAGGTCACTAACGTATACCACCTCATGTTTTCGCACTCGATTTTCACTGATGATGGCAGTTGATGGACTGCCGAAAAGTCTGGTTTTGCAGAAAACGTTGGACTACGGCTAAACAGCCCGGGAAGCAATTTTAACAAAAAGTACTTCTTTGTTGCCGATAACGTAGTACACATATAAAAATTCTCCCCCTCCACCTACAACTATAATTTTTAATAATAGAAAATTACCCCCACCCCGTTCACCTAACCTCCTCATTTATAGATATTTCATCTACGTTTCTACAGTGGATTATTATGAGCTTCTTATCAGGATACTTTATTTATAAAAATTAAGTACTTTACTCTTGTTAAATCATAAAATGTTTCAGGTAAACTACCCCTTTCTCTTAACCGATCTTCTCCAAAATCAATAGACCTTCAGTCCTCTACAATTCAGGGATGCATGCAAACAAATATTTGATTCTGTTTGAATTTGCGGCTGTTATCGTTTGCCATAGAAAAAAATTATGCTTGATAAAAAACCGTTGCAGGTAAACCACCCCTTTCCCTTAACATATCTTCACCAAAAAACAATAGGTCTTGATTACTCTACAAATCAGGGCTGTATGCCAAAAATTATTTGATTCTGTTTGAATTTACGGCTGTTATCGTTTGCCATAGAAAATACCCTTGTTAAAACATAAAACGTTCCAGGTAAACTACCCCTTTTCCTTAACCGATCTTCAACAAAATCAACAGACGTCTTTCTATTTATTGCTTCAGCATTAACAACAGTACTGAGGTCACTAACGTATACCACCTGACATTTTCGCACTCGATTTTCACTGATGATGGCAGTCGATGGACTGCCGAAAAGTCTGGTTTTCCAGAAAACATTGCACTACGGCTAAACAGCCTGGGAAGGAATTTTAACAAAAAACTACTTCTTTGGTGCCGATAACGTAGTACACATTTAAAAAATTCTCCCCTCCCCAATCAACTATAATTTTCATTAATAGAAAATTACCCCCACCCCGTTCACCTAACCTCTTCATTTATAGATATTTCATCTACGTTTCTACAGTGGATTATTATGAGCTTCTTATTAGGATACGTTATTTATAAAAATTAAGTAAGGTAGGGTGGGGCAAGTGCAGGTTTGGTGCAAGTGCATCTTCTGGCTATAATACTGTAACGCTGGTCGGTAGTGTGCTGCTACCTACTGTGTTTCATAGTAACTAGGTTTCCAGTCGGTTCTTGCGTGCTGCGTCAACAGTTCAGTTGTTTCTCGAGTTGTGAGTCGTTGGCGCGTAAATGCTTTTGTGTAACCTATAAAGTCAAATTAACAGTAGAAAAGTGAATTGCAAATAATACGTTGGTAAACTGAAGTTTGAACTTTAAAATTTGGTGAGTAGTATTACATTTCAGTTAATTTTAACACACTACTTTTTAATTTATGGATATTTCATTAACATTATTTATTTTTGTATGGGCTGCACTTTCCCCATCAAATATTGCCTTTGGGGCTAGTGCAGTTCAATCAGGAGGGGGAAGTGCAACCTATAGTACGCACTTGCCTCGAGTGTAGTCTATAGTGCAAACTTACCTCAAGTCATAAAATGAAATGAAGAAAACTTATACATTCCTTTTCTTCTCTTTCTAGGAACGTGAATATGGTACGTACATATGTGTGTAAAAGTAATAGAGGCAGTGCGTACAATCAAGAAACGTTACAAATGGCTATTGAATTAGTAAAAACAGGTCAGTTAACAATATACAGAGCCAGCAAAACATACAACATTCCAAAAAATACATTAGCTGATCATGTTAAGGGTAGAAGAGGGCAGAAAAGTAATTCTTATGGCAGACCTACGGATATTCGTTTGCAAGAAGAAACAGTCCTTGCTGATGGGATTCGTACTATGGAGAAATGGGGATTTGGCCTGTCAAGGAGAGAGGTATTGAATGTTGTTGCTGACTACGTTAGATGCAATAATATTAAAACGCAATTTAAAAACGGTGTTCCTGGAGAGGACTGGTTTTTAAACTTTAAACGTAGGCACAAACTTTCCATAAAAACTCCACAAACTGTGGAATATGCGAGAAAAAAATGTTTAGATCCATTTGTTATATATGAATATTTTGATTTACTTGAAAAAACATTACAGGATCTGAAGTTGGAAAACAAACCATGTCAGATATGGAATCTGGATGAAAGTAGCTTTTGTTAGGACCCTTCAAAGACTAAAATTGTAGGACAACGAGGAATTCCTGCAACTCGCACCACTAGCGGCCCAGGCAAAGACAACACCACAGTTGTAATGTGTTGCAGTGCAAGTGGGGCCAAAGCACCACCATTAATTATTTTTAAAGGAAAAAACATGTGGGATCAATGGCTTGCACCAGCAGGTACTGAGTATCCGCGTACCATGTATGCAGCTACAAAAAAGGGCTGGATGGAAAGTACAGTATTTAAAAACTACTTTCAGAAATGTATTTTAACGTCAATTGGGGAGGAACGCCCAGTTTTGATTATTTATGATGGTCATACAACACACGTTGGGTTAGATGTAATCCAAATTGCAAAGAATAATGATGTTACCATATTAAAACTTCCACCACACACTAGCCACTTGTTGCAGCCCTTAGATCTATCTGTTTTTAAATCGCTTAAGTCACGTTGGGATGCTAAATTGGTAGAATGGCAAAGAAGAAATGTGGGTACTAAAATTCCCAAATCTATATTTTCAAAATTAATTGGTGAAATCTGGACTGAAACAACACCAGAATTACTTGCCAGTGGTTTCGTCAAAGCTGGAATTTGCCCATTTCAGAAAAATGTTATACCAAAAGATAGATTTGATCCTCAAGCTTTGAAGCGATGGGAAAGTAGCAAGGTTGAAGGTTTCCTCCCAGTTGAACCAGTAGCTGCTACGGTAGATGTTGAAACATTTGCTGAAAATAATACAGTCAATCACGGAGGCAACTGTAGTAAAATTTCAGATGATGTGCCTCAGATACTAAATATGCCCAGCACGCCTGTTGCAAATACGCAAACTTATAAGACGTCTTTTGAAGAGCTGATACTGCAGTCAACTAAACGGGACAAGCCTTTAGGTCAACAGAAACGGAAACGATTTTGCACAGGAGCTGAAGTAATAACACAGAAAGAAGCTGAACAGATTATTATGGAAGAAAATATTACAAATAAACCTCAGGCTTCCAAACAGAAACTAAAATCATCAAGCAAGAGAAAAGTACAAAAATCTAAAAAAACCGAGATTAGTAGTTCAGACGAAAGCGATACTGAAACATGGAAAAGTGATGAGAGTGAAAATTGTTTTTCAGAATTTAATGACTCGGAAGATGATGACTTAGAAAATATTATGAACCCGAATGAACATCAGAATAAATCTGTGGAACCAAAACAGTCAGAAAACAACAAACAAAATGATGTAAACTTATTGGATATCCACGAAGGGGATTTTGTTCTGGCGAAATTTCCGGGGAAAAAGAAAATTTATACATATGTGTTGTATTACTGAAATAATATGTGATGAAGAAGCTGAAGTTACTTGTTTGAGAAAATTAAAAAATCCGTTTGAGTTTAGGTTAAAAGAAAGTGATACATGTTCAATAATGTTGTGTGAAATTTTAGAAAAACTTGAAACGCCAAAAATTGTTAAAGTTGGCAGATACGATAAATATGTATTTAGTAAAGCAGTGAATGTTTGTGAATTGTAAAAAGAGAAATTTTAATTTAATTTAATTTTTGTAAATTGACTTTATTTGAAATTTTGATCGTTTGTTATTATTATATTTTAATTAATAGTTTAAAAGTTTTTAAATTTATGCTTTTTACAGTTCACATATGTAATTTATTTTAATTTAATAATAAACCTTACTTAATTAAAATTGTGAAATTTAAATTAAAATAAATTAATTTTATTTTTAATTTTTGTTTAAATTTCATTTAAGTTAATTAACTTATGTTAATATGATTTTTAAGGTGTAAGAATTTTTTTAAGGTAACTTAAGAACTTTCTAACTTTATATTTTCGAAGATAAACATTTATTTTTCCGTGAAAATGTTTTGGATTTTTTTAATTTTATGACTATGATTTTTATGGCAATTTATTGTACTTTTTTGATTTTTTGTATTTATATGATTTTATAACAATTATAAGTTAAAGCTCTTTCTGGTTCAATGGTCTTTCATTTTTCCTTCATTTGAAAGTTTGTAGCAAGTTAACGGGTTACACTTCATAGATTTCTGTTAGCAAGTAATCTGAAACACATTTAAAAGATTGTATTGCACTAGCCTCCTACTTATAGTAAAGAAATATATGAGTAATAACAGCACAATATGCACTTGCCCCATATGCAAGGGGCAAGAGCAGACTAACGTCATCTTAACAAACTTTTATGAATATAAAAAAATGTATGTACATTATCCATCCAAGGAATAGTGAATCCAAATTAGAATATAATAAGTTTGTAAACACAAAAAAAAACATTCCTACTCATTACATTTTATAGACCACACACAAATTCGAACTTCAACTTTTCAATTCCTAGGTCGGTCTTGCCCCACCCTACCTTATTTTATTCTTGTTAAATCATAAAATGTTTCAGGTAAACTACCCCTTTCTCTTAACCGATCTTCTCCAAAATCAATAGACCTTCAGTCCTCTACAATTCAGGGACGCATGCAAACAAATATTTGATTCTGTTTGAATTTGCGGCTGTTATCGTTTGCCATAGAAAAAAATTATGCTTGATAAAAAACCGTTGCAGGTAAACTACCCCTTTCCCTTAACATATCTTCACCAAAAAACAATAGGTCTTGAGTACTCTACAAATCAGTACTGTATGCCAAAAATTATTTGATTCTGTTTGAATTTACGGCTGTTATCGTTTCCATAGAAAATAACCTTGTTAAAACATAAAATGTTGCAGGTAAACTACCCCTTTCCCTTAACCGAACTTCACCAAAAAGAATAGGTCTTGAGAACTCTACAATTAAGGACTGTATGCAAATAATCATTTAATTCTGTTTGAATTTGCGGCTGTTATCATTTGCCATAGAAAATACCCTTCTTGGATTTCGTTGTCCATGACGTGTCCGTTACTTAACTAAATATCACTATAATATTGACGACTCGGAACACAATTGTGTTCCGAGTCGTCAATATTATAGTGATATTTAAAATACCCTTCTTAAAACATAAAACGTTCCCGGTAAACTACTCCTTCCCCTTAACCGATCTTCAACAAAATCAACAGACCTTGAGTTCTGTATAATTCAAAAAGGTATGCAGAAGAGTAGTTGATTCTGTTTTAATGTACGGCAATTATCGTTCGTCATAAAAAAATTACCCTTGTTAAATCATAAAATGTTGCTGGTAAACTACCCTATTCCCTTAACCGATCTTCACAAAAAACAACAGGTCTTGAGAACTCTACAATTCTGGGCTGCATGCAAAAGAGTAGTTGATTCTGTTTGAATTTGCGGCTGTTATCGTTTGCCATAGAAAAAAAAACTACAGACAGAGACTTTTCGAAAAACGATTTTTTTTCATGTTTTGAGTGTAGTACAATCAGAATCTGCAATAATCTCGAACACGATTTTTTTTTGCAATCACCATACTTCCATTTCCTTAAGGAACATGGAAGTAAAATATCGGTATGGAGAACCATACACGACTTCCATGTTCTAAGATTTATATTTAAAATCATATTCGAAATGAAATATTACCACAGAAACTACTTTTTTCTACTTATTGCTTCAGCCTTAACCACGGTACTGTGGTCACTAACGTATACCACCTGACGTTTTCGCACTCGATTTTCACTGATGATGGCAGTCGATGGACTGCCGAAAAGTCTGGTTTTCCAGAAAACATTGGAATACGGCTAAACAGCCCGGGAAGGAATTTTAACAAAGAACTACTTCTTTGGTGCAGATAACGTAGTACACATATAAAAATTTCTCCCCTCCCCAATCAGCTATTTCTCGGGTGAACTCGCCACCCCGTTCACCTAACCTCTTCATTTATAGATATTTCATCTACGTTTCTACAGTCGATTATTATGAGCTTCTTATTAGGATATATAGAGCCTCCAGGTGGTCTAGTGGCTAACGCGGGTGATTGATGCGCTCGTGGTCCCGGGTTCAATTCCCGGCAGAGGTTCCGTACGGCGTGCACTCAGCGTCGTGAGGCAAGCAAACTGAGTAGGCGCTGAGATTAACAGCGCCGCCTCCTGGCTGTGAATACCGCAACTAGCGGCTGGTGGCGCGTAGTACTAGCCATACACCGTCACACTACCACAAAAGCCGTGCGGTACGCCTTGGTCCTTAACGGACTGTTGAGAGGAGGTTTAATTTAATTTAATTTTATTAGGATAAATTATTTATCAAAATTAAGTACTTTACTCTTGTTAAAACATAAAACGTTGCAGGTAAACTACCCCTTTCTCTTAACCGATCTTCACCAAAATCAATAGACCTTCAGTCCTCTACAATTCAGGGATGCATGCAAAACAATATTTGATTCTGTTTGAATGTGCGACAGTTATCGTTCATCATATAAACAATTACCATTGTTAAAACATAAAATGCTGCAGGTAAACTACCCCTCTCCCTTAACCGATCTTCACCAAAAACAACAGATCTTGCGAACTCTACAATTCAGGGGTGTATGCAGAACATTATTTGATTCTGTTTGAATCTGCGGCAGTTATCTTTCGCAAAAACAATATTACCCTTCTTAAAACATAAAATGTTGCTGGTAAACTACCCCTTTCCCTTAACCGATCTTCAACAAAATCAACAGACCTTGAGTTCTCTTTAATTCAAAAAGGTATGCAAAAACGTAGTTGATTCTGTTTGAATTTGCGGCAGTTATCGTTCGTCATATAAAAAATTACCCTTGTTAAAACATAAAATGTTGCAGGTAAACTACCCCTTTCCCTTAACCGATCTTCACCAACACCAATAGGACTTGAGAACTCTACAATTCAGGGCTGTATGCAAAACATTATTTGATACATACATACATACATCCTCGGTGCTACAGCCCAGTCCGGGCCCTGGCCTCCAAAAGAAATCTTCCCCACTGGTCTCTACTCCCGGCCAATGTCCACCAGTTTGCTGCACCCAGCCTCACTGCCTCCTTACCAACCTGGTCCAGCCATCTTGTACGCGGTCTTCCCCTCCTTCTCCTTCCCATCGGCAAATAATTCATCACTCTTTTTGGGATTCTATCCTCCGCCATTCTCTGCACATGACCAGCCCAACGCAATCTGTTAATTTGTATGAGTTGCACGATCGGAAGATCTTTAAACCTTTCGTACAACTCTCGATTATGCAGTCGCCTCCAAATGTTGTTTTCCCTCACAGGGCCATAGATTCTCCTCAGTGCCCTCCTCTCAAAAACGGATAGTCTCTGCTCATCTAGTTTTTTTAACACCCAGCATTCCGAGCCATACATCAGGACTGGTCTAATCAAGGTCTTGTATAGGGAGGCTTTTGTATCTTTAGTTATTAATTTTGATTTAAAATGTTTCACCAGTCCGTAGTAACACCTATTAGCAGATAATATTCGTCTTTCAATATCTCTAGAGGAGTCATTTCCAGAGTCCACATATGACCCGAGATATGGAAAACCCTGAACCTTTTCAAATTCATAATCGTTAATGCGCAGGGACAGGGTACGAGTATTGGCACCTACAACCATATATTTGGTTTTGCTTTGAAAACATTATTTGATTCTGTTTGAATTTGCGGCTGTTATCGTTTGCCATAGAAAAAAATTACCCCTGATAAAAAAACGGTGCAGGTAAACTACTCCTTTCCCTTAACCGATCTTCACCAAAAACAACAGGTCTTGAGTACTCTACAAATTAGGGCTGCATGCAAAAAATTATTTGATTTTGTTTGAATTTGCGGCTGTTATCGTTTGCCATGGAAAATAATTACCCTTGATTAAAAAAAAAAGTTACAGGTAAACTACCCCTTTCCCTTAACCGATCTTCACCAAAAACAATACGTCTTGAGTACTCTACAAATCAGTGCTGCATGCAAAAAATTATTTGATTTTGTTTGAATTTGCGGCTGTTATCGATTGCCATACGAAAAAAATATACAGACAGACAAACATACAGACACTTTTCGAAAAATGATGATTTTTCATGTTTTGAGTGTAGTACAATCAGAATCTGCAATAATCTTGAACACGATTTTTTTTGCCATCACCATACTTACATTTCCTTAAGGAACATGGAAGTAAAAATTACCCTTGTAAAACATAAAATGTTCCAGGTAAACTACCCTATTCCCTTAACCGATCTTCACCAAAACCAACAAGTCTTGAGAACTCTACAATTCTGGGCTGCATGCAAAACATTATTTGATTCTGTTTGAATTTGCGGCTGTTATCGTTTACCACAGAAAAATATCGGTATGGAGAACCATACATGACTTCCATGCTCTAACATTTATATTTAAAATCATATTTGAAATGAAATATTTCCATAGAAACTACGTCTTTCTACTTATTGCTTCAGCATTAACGACAGTACTGATGTCACTAACGTATACCACCTCACGTTTTCGCACTCAATTTTCACTGATGATGGCAGTCGATGGCACTGCCGAAAAGTCTGGTTTGCAGAAAACATTGGACTACGGCTAAACAGCCCGGGAAGCAATTTTAACAAAAAACTACTTCTTTGTTGCCGATAACGTAGTACACATATAAAAATTCTCCACTCCACCTACAACAATAATTTTTAGTAATAGAAAATTACCCCCACCCCATTCACCTAACCTCCTCATTTATAGATATTTCATCTACGTTTCTACAGTGGATTATTATGAGCTTCTTATCAGGATACTTTATTTATAAAAATTAAGTACTTTACTCTTGTTAAATCATAAAATGTTTCAGGTAAACTACCCCTTTCTCTTAACCGATCTTCTCCAAAATCAATAGACCTTCAGTCCTCTACAATTCAGGGACGAATGCAAACAAATATTTGATTCTGTTTGAATTTGCGGCTGTTATCGTTTGCCATAGAAAAAAATTATGCATGATAAAAAACCGTTGCAGGTAAATTACCCCTTTCCCTTAACATATCTTCACCAAAAAACAATAGGTCTTGAGTACTCTACAAATCAGGATTGTATTGCAAAAATTATTTGATTCTATTTGAATTTGCGGCTGTTATCGTTTGCCATAGAAAAAAATTATGCATGATAAAAAACCGTTGCAGGTAAACTACCCCTTTCCCTTAACATATCTTCACCAAAAAACAATAGGTCTTGAGTACTCTACAAATCAGATTGTATTGCAAAAATTATTTGATTCTGTTTGAATTTACGGCTGTTATCGTTTCCCATAGAAAATACTCTTGTTAAAACATAAAATGATGCAGGTAAACAACCCCTTTCCCTTAACCGACCTTCACCAAAAACAATAGGTCTTGAGAACTCTACAATTAAGGGCTGTACGCAAATAATCATTTGATTCTGTTTGAATTTGCGGCTGTTATCTTTGCCATAGAAAATACACTTGTTAAAACATAAAACGTTCCAGGTAAACTACCCCTTCCCCTTAACCGATCTTCAACAAAATCAACAGACCTTGAGTTCTGTATAATTCTAAGAGGTATGCAGAAGAGTATTTGAAATTTTGTTTTAATGTACGGCAGTTATCGTTCGTCATAAAAAAAATTACCCTTGGTAAAACATAAAATGTTGCTGGTAAACTACCCTATTCCCTTAACCGATCTTCACCAAAAACAACAGGTCTTGAGAACTCTACAATTCTGGGCTGCATGCAAAAGAGTAGTTGATTCTGTTTGAATTTGCGGCTGTTATCGTTTGCCATAAAAAATAATTACCCTTGATTAAAAAAAAAACGTTGCCGGTAAACTAGCCCTTTCCCTTAACCGATCTTCACCAAAAACAATAGGTTTTGAGTACTCTACAAATCAGGGCTGCATGCAAAAAATTATTTGATTCTGTTTGAATTTACGGCTGGTATCTTTTCCCATAGAAAATTCCCTTGTTAAAACAAAAAAATGTTGCTGGTAAACTACCCCTTCCCATTAACCGACCTTCACCAAAAACAGTGGGTCTTGAGAACTCTACAACTCTGGGCTGCATGCAAAAGAGTAGTTGATTCTGTTTGAATTTGCGGCTGTTATCGTTTGCCATAGAAAAAAAATCTACAGACAGACACTTTTCGAAAAATGATTTTTTTTCATTTTTTGAGTGTAGTACAATCAGAACCTGCAATTATCTCGAACACGATTTTTTTTGCAATCACCATACTTCCATTTCCTTAAGGAACATGG
Organism: Magicicada septendecula; assembly: GCA_034769895.1. Taxonomy (NCBI): domain Eukaryota; kingdom Metazoa; phylum Arthropoda; class Insecta; order Hemiptera; family Cicadidae; genus Magicicada; species Magicicada septendecula. The sequence goes on from CM068367.1 coordinate 1,247,032,617, forward strand.
AAGTAAAATATCGGTATGGAGAACCATACACGACTTCCATGTTCTAGGATTTATATTTAAAATCATATTCGAAATGAAATATTACCATAGAAACTACTTATTTCTACTTATTGCTTCAGCATTAACCACAGTACTGTGGTCACTAACGTATACCACCTGACGTTTTCGCACTCGATTTTCACTGATGATGGCAGTCGATGGACTGCCGAAAAGTCTGGTTTTCCAGAAAACATTGGACTACGGCTAAACAGCCCGGGAAGGAATTTTAACAAAGAACTACTTCTTTGGTGCCGATAACGTAGTACACATATAAAAAATTCTCCCCTCCCCAATCAACTATAATTTTCATTAATAGAAAATTACCCGCACCCCGTTCACCTAACCTCTTCATTTATAGATATTTCATCTACGTTTCTACAGTCGATTATTATGAGCTTCTTATTAGGATAAATTATTTATCAAAATTAAGTACTTTACTCTTGTTAAAACATAAAACGTTGCAGGTAAACTACCCCTTTCTCTTAACCGATCTTCACCAAAATCAATAGACCTTCAGTCCTCTACAATTCAGGGATGCATGCAAACAAATATTTGATACCGTTTGAATTTGCGGCAGTTATTTTTCGCAAAAAAAAAAATTACCCTTCTTAAAACATAAAATGTTGCTGGTAAACTACCCCTTTCCTTTAACCGATCTTCAACAAAATCAACAGACCTTGAGTTCTCTTTAATTCAAAAAGGTATGCAAAAACGTAGTTGATTCTGTTTGAATTTGCGGCAGTTATCGTTCGTCATACAAAAAATTACCCTTGTTAAAACATAAAATGTTACAGGTAAACTACCGCTTTCCCTTAACCGATCTTCACCAACACAAATAGGACTTGAGAACTCTACAATTCAGGGCTGTATGCAAAACATTATTTGATTCTGTTTGAATTTGCGGCTGTTATCGTTTGCCATAGAAAAAAATTACCACTGATAAAAAAACGGTGCAGGTAAACTACTCCTTTCCCTTTACCGATCTTCACCAAAAACAATAGTTCTTGAGTACTCTACAGTTCAGGGCTGTATGCAAAGAATTATTTGATTCTGTTTGAATTTGCGGCTCTTATCGTTTGCCATAGAAAATACCCTAGTTAAAATATAAAACGTTGCTGGTAAACTACCCCATTCCCTTAACCGATCTTACACAAAATCTTCAGACCTTGAGTTCTGTATAATTCAAAAGGGTATGCAAAAGAGTTGTTGATTCTGTTTGAATTTACGGCAGTTATCGTTCGTCATAGAAAAAATTACCCTTGTAAAACATAAAATGTTGCAGGTAAACTACCCCTTTCCCTTAACCGATCTTCACCAAAAACAACAGGTCTTGAGTACTCTACAAATTAGGGCTGCATGCAAAAAATTATTTGATTTTGTTTGAATTTGCGGCTGTTATCGTTTGCCATGGAAAATAATTACCCTTGATTAAAAAAAAAGTTGCAGGTAAACTACCCCTTTCCTTTAACCGATCTTCACCAAAAACAATATGTCTTGAGTACTCTACAAATCAGTGCTGCATGCAAAAAATTATTTGATTTTGTTTGAATTTGCGTCTGTTATCGTTTGCCATACGAAAAAATATACAGACAGACACTTTTCGAAAAATGATTTTTTTTCATGTTTTGAGTGTAGTACAATCAGAATCTGCAATAATCTCGAACACGATTTTTTTTGCCATCACCATACTTACATTTCCTTAAGGAACATGGAAGTAAAAATTACCCTTGTAAAACATAAAATGTTGTAGGTAAACTACCCTATTCCCTTAACCGATCTTCACCAAAACCAACAAGTCTTGAGAACTCTACAATTCTGGGCTGCATGCAAAACATTATTTGATTCTGTTTGAATTTGCGGCTGTTATCGTTTACCACAGAAAAATATCGGTATGGAGAACCATACATGACTTCCATGTTCTAAGATTTATATTTAAAATCATATTTGAAATGAAATATTTCCATAGAAACTACGTCTTTCTACTTATTGCTTCAGCATTAACGACAGTACTGAGGTCACTAACGTATACCACCTCACGTTTTCGCACTCAATTTTCACAGATGATGGCAGTCGATGGCACTGCGGAAAAGTCTGGTTTGCAGAAAACATTGGACTACGGCTAAACAGCCCGGGAAGCAATTTTAACAAAAAACTACTTCTTTGTTGCCGATAACGTAGTACACATATAAAAATTCTCCACTCCACCTACAACTATAATTTTTAGTAATAGAAAATTACCTCCACCCCGTTCACCTAACCTCCTCATTTATAGATATTTCATCTACGTTTCTACAGTGGATTATTATGAGCTTCTTATCAGGATACTTTATTTATAAAAATTAAGTACTTTACTCTTGTTAAATCATAAAATGTTTCAGGTAAACTACCCCTTTCTCTTAACCGATCTTCTCCAAAATCAATAGACCTTGAGTTCTGTATAATTCTAAGAGGTATGCAGAAGAGTATTTGAAATTTTGTTTTAACGTACGGCAGTTATCGTTCGTCATAAAAAAAATTACCCTTGGTAAAACATAAAATGTTGCTGGTAAACTACCCTATTCCCTTAACCGATCTTCACCAAAAACAACAGGTCTTGAGAACTCTACAATTCTGGGCTGCATGCAAAAGAGTAGTTGATTCTGTTTGAATTTGCGGCTGTTATCGTTTGTCATAAAAAATAATTACCCTTGATTAAAAAAAAACGTTGCAGGTAAACTACCCCTTTCCCTTAACCGATCTTCACCAAAAACAATAGGTTTTGAGTACTCTACAAATCAGGGCTGCATACAAAAAAATTATTTGATTCTGTTTGAATTTACAGCTGTTATCGTTTCCCATAGAAAATACCCTTGTTAAAACAAAAAAATGTTTCAGGTAAACTACCCCTTCCCCTTAACCGATCTTCAACAAAATCAACAGACCTTGAGTTCTGTATAATTCTAAGAGGTATGCAGAAGAGTATTTGAAATTTTGTTTTAACGTACGGCAGTTATCGTTCGTCATAAAAAAAATTACCCTTGGTAAAACATAAAATGTTGCTGGTAAACTACCCTATTCCCTTAACCGATCTTCACCAAAAACAACAGGTCTTGAGAACTCTACAATTCTGGGCTGCATGCAAAAGAGTAGTTGATTCTGTTTGAATTTGCGGCTGTTATCGTTTGTCATAAAAAATAATTACCCTTGATTAAAAAAAAAACGTTGCAGGTAAACTACCCCTTTCCCTTAACCGATCTTCACCAAAAACAATAGGTTTTGAGTACTCTACAAATCAGGGCTGCATACAAAAAAATTATTTGATTCTGTTTGAATTTACGGCTGTTATCGTTTCCCATAGAAAATACCCTTGTTAAAACAAAAAAATGTTGCAGGTAAACTACCCCTTCCCCTTAACCGACCTTCACCAAAAACAGTGGGTCTTGAGAACTCTACAACTCTGGGCTGCATGCAAAAGAGTAGTTGATTCTGTTTGAATTTGCGGCTGTTATCGTTTGCCATAGAAAAAAAATCTACAGACACACTTTTCGAAAAATGATTTTTTTTCATTTTTTGAGTGTAGTACAATCAGAACCTGCAATTATCTCGAACACGATTTTTTTTGCAATCACCATACTTCCATTTCCTTAAGGAACATGGAAGTAAAATATCGGTATGGAGAACCATACACGACTTCCATGTTCTAGGATTTATATTTAAAATCATATTCGAAATGAAATATTACCATAGAAACTAGTTATTTCTACTTATTGCTTCAGCATTAACCACAGTACTGTGGTCACTAATGTATACCACCTGACGTGTTCGCACTCGATTTTCACTGATGATGGCAGTCGATGGACTGCCGAAAAGTCTGGTTTCCAGAAAACATTGGACTACGGCTAAACAGCCCGGGAAGGAATTTTAACAAAGAACTACTTCTTTGGTGCCGATAACGTAGTACACATATAAAAAATTCTCCCCCCCCCAATCAACTATAATTTTCATTAATAGAAAATTACCCCCACCCCGTTCACCTAACCTCTTCATTTATAGATATTTCATCTATGTTTCTACAGTCGATTATTATAAGCTTCTTATTAGGATAAATTATTTATCAAAATTAAGTACTTTACTCTTGTTAAAACATAAAACGTTGCAGGTAAACTACCCCTTTCTCTTAACCGATCTTCACCAAAATCAATAGACCTTCAGTCCTCTACAATTCAGGGATGCATGCAAACAAATATTTGATACTGTTTGAATTTGCGGCAGTTATTTTTTGCAAAAAAAAAAATTACCCTTCTTAAAACATAAAATGTTGATGGTAAACTACCCCTTTCCTTTAACCGATCTTCAACAAAATCAACAGACCTTGAGTTCTCTTTAATTCAAAAAGGTATGCAAAAACGTAGTTGATTCTGTTTGAATTTGCGGCAGTTATCGTTCGTCATATAAAAAATTACCCTTGTTAAAACATAAAATGTTGCAGGTAAACTACCCCTTTCCCTTAACCGATCTTCACCAACACAAATAGGACTTGAGAACTCTACAATTCAGTGCTGTATGCAAAACATTATTTGATTCTGTTTGAATTTGCGGCTGTTATCGTTTGCCATAGAAAAAAATTACCCCTGATAAAAAAACGGTGCAGGTAAACTACTCCTTTCCCTTTACCGATCTTCACCAAAAACAATAGTTCTTGAGTACTCTACAGTTCAGGGCTGTATGCAAAGAATTATTTGATTCTGTTTGAATTTGCAGCTCTTATCGTTTGCCATAGAAAATACCCTAGTTAAAATATAAAACGTTGCAGGTAAACTACCCCATTCCCTTAACCGATCTTTCACAATATCTTCAGACCTTGAGTTCTGTATAATTCAAAAGGGTATGCAAAAGAGTAGTCGATTCTGTTTGAATTTACGGCAGTTATCGTTCGTCATAGAAAAAATTACCCTTGTAAAACATAAAATGTTGCAGGTAAACTACCCCTTTCCCTTAACCGATCTTCACCAAAAACAATATGTCTTGAGTACTCTACAAATCAGTGCTGCATGCAAAAAATTATTTGATTTTGTTTGAATTTGCGGCTGTTATCGTTTGCCATACGAAAAAATATACAGACAGACAAACAGACAGACACTTTTCGAAAAATGATTTTTTTTCATGTTTTGAGTGTAGTACAATCAGAATCTGCAATAATCTCGAACACGATTTTTTTTGCCATCACCATACTTACATTTCCATAAGGAACATGGAAGTAAAAATTACCCTTGTAAAACATAAAATGTTGTAGGTAAACTACCCTATTCCCTTAACCGATCTTCACCAAAACCAACAAGTCTTGAGAACTCTACAATTCTGGGCTGCATGCAAAACATTATTTGATTCTGTTTGAATTTGCGGCTGTTATCGTTTACCACAGAAAAATATCGGTATGGAGAACCATACATGACTTCCATGTTCTAAGATTTATATTTAAAATCATATTTGAAATGAAATATTTCCATAGAAACTACGTCTTTCTACTTATTGCTTCAGCATTAACGACAGTACTGAGGTCACTAACGTATACCACCTCACGTTTTCGCACTCAATTTTCACTGATGATGGCAGTCGATGGCACTGCCGAAAAGTCTGGTTTGCAGAAAACATTGGACTACGGCTAAACAGCCCGGGAAGCAATTTTAACAAAAAACTACTTCTTTGTTGCCGATAACGTAGTACACATATAAAAATTCTCCACTCCACCTACAACTATAATTTTTAGTAATAGAAAATTACCTCCACCCCGTTCACCTAACCTCCTCATTTATAGATATTTCATCTACGTTTCTACAGTGGATTATTATGAGCTTCTTATCAGGATACTTTATTTATAAAAATTAAGTACTTTACACTTGTTAAATCATAAAATGTTTCAGGTAAACTACCCCTTTCTCTTAACCGATCTTCTCCAAAATCAATAGACCTTCAGTCCTCTACAATTCAGGGACGCATGCAAACAAATATTTGATTCTGTTTGAATTTGCGGCTGTTATCGTTTGCCATAGAAAAAAATTATGCATGATAAAAAACCGTTGCAGGTAAACTACCCCTTTCCCTTAACATATCTTCACCAAAAAACAATAGGTCTTGAGTACTCTAAAAATCAGATTGTATTGCAAAAATTATTTGATTCTGTTTGAATTTACGGCTGTTATCGTTTCCCATAGAAAATACCCTTGTTAAAACATAAAATGTTGCAGGTAAACAACCCCTTTCCCTTAACCGACCTTCACCAAAAACAATAGGTCTTGAGAACTCTACAATTAAGGGCTGTACGCAAATAATCATTTGATTCTGTTTGAATTTGCGGCTGTTATCTTTGCCATAGAAAATACACTTGTTAAAACATAAAACGTTCCAGGTAAACTACCCCTTCCCCTTAACCGATCTTCAACAAAATCAACAGACCTTGAGTTCTGTATAATTCTAAGAGGTATGCAGAAGAGTATTTGAAATTTTGTTTTAATGTACGGCAGTTATCGTTCGTCATAAAAAAAATTACCCTTGGTAAAACATAAAATGTTGCTGGTAAACTACCCTATTCCCTTAACCGATCTTCACCAAAAACAACAGGTCTTGAGAACTCTACAATTCTGGGCTGCATGCAAAAGAGTAGTTGATTCTGTTTGAATTTGCGGCTGTTATCGTTTGCCATAAAAAATAATTACCCTTGATTAAAAAAAAAAACGTTGCAGGTAAACTACCCCTTTCCCTTAACCGATCTTCACCAAAAACAATAGGTTTTGAGTACTCTACAAATCAGGGCTGCATACAAAAAAATTATTTGATTCTGTTTGAATTTACGGCTGTTATCGTTTCCCATAGAAAATACCCTTGTTAAAACAAAAAAATGTTGCAGGTAAACTACCCCTTCCCCTTAACCGACCTTCACCAAAAACAGTGGGTCTTGAGAACTCTACAACTCTGGGCTGCATGCAAAAGAGTAGTTGATTCTGTTTGAATTTGCGGCTGTTATCGTTTGCCATAGAAAAAAAATCTACAGACAGACACTTTTCGAAAAATGATTTTTTTTCATTTTTTGAGTGTAGTACAATCAGAACCTGCAATTATCTCGAACACGATTTTTTTTGCAATCACCATACTTCCATTTCCTTAAGGAACATGGAAGTAAAATATCGGTATGGAGAACCATACACGACTTCCATGCTCTAGGATTTATATTTAAAATCATATTCGAAATGAAATATTACCATAGAAACTACTTATTTCTACTTATTGCTTCAGCATTAACCACAGTACTGTGATCACTAATGTATACCACCTGACGTGTTCGCACTCGATTTTCACTGATGATGGCAGTCGATGGACTGCCGAAAAGTCTGGTTTCCAGAAAACATTGGACTACGGCTAAACAGCCCGGGAAGGAATTTTAACAAAGAACTACTTCTTTGGTGCCGATAACGTAGTACACATATAAAAAATTCTCCCCTCCCCAATCAACTATAATTTTCATTAATAGAAAATTACCCCCACCCCGTTCACCTAACCTCTTCATTTATAGATATTTCATCTATGTTTCTACAGTCGATTATTATAAGCTTCTTATTAGGATAAATTATTTATCAAAATTAAGTACTTTACTCTTGTTAAAACATAAAACGTTGCAGGTAAACTACCCCTTTCTCTTAACCGATCTTCACCAAAATCAATAGACCTTCAGTCCTCTACAATTCAGGGATGCATGCAAACAAATATTTGATACTGTTTGAATTTGCGGCAGTTATTTTTCGCAAAAAAAAATTACCCTTCTTAAAACATAAAATGTTGCTGGTAAACTACCCCTTTCCTTTAACCGATCTTCAACAAAATCAACAGACCTTGAGTTCTCTTTAATTCAAAAAGGTATGCAAAAACGTAGTTGATTCTGTTTGAATTTGCGGCAGTTATCGTTCGTCATATAAAAAATTACCCTTGTTAAAACATAAAATGTTGCAGGTAAACTACCCCTTTCACTTAACCGATCTTCACCAACACAAATAGGACTTGAGAACTCTACAATTCAGGGCTGTATGCAAAACATTATTTGATTCTGTTTGAATTTGCGGCTCTTATCGTTTGCAATAGAAAATACCCTAGTTAAAATATAAAACGTTGCAGGTAAACTACCCCATTCCCTTAACCGATCTTTCACAAAATCTTCAGACCTTGAGTTCTGTATAATTCAAAAGGGTATGCAAAAGAGTAGTTGATTCTGTTTGAATTTACGGCAGTTATCGTTCGTCATAGAAAAAATTACTCTTGTAAAACATAAAATGTTGCAGGTAAACTACCCCTTTCCCTTAACCGATCTTCACCAAAAACAACAGGTCTTGAGTACTCTACAAATTAGGGCTGCATGCAAAAAATTATTTGATTTTGTTTGAATTTGCGGCTGTTATCGTTTGCCATGGAAAATAATTACCCTTGATTAAAAAAAAAGTTGCAGGTAAACTACCCCTTTCCTTTAACCGATCTTCACCAAAAACAATATGTCTTGAGTACTCTACAAATCAGTGCTGCATGCAAAAAATTATTTGATTTTGTTTGATTTTGCGGCTGTTATCGTTTGCCATACGAAAAAATATACAGACAGACACTTTTCGAAAAATGATTTTTTTTCATGTTTTGAGTGTAGTACAATCAGAATCTGCAATAATCTCGAACACGATTTTTTTTGCCATCACCATACTTACATTTCCTTAAGGAACATGGAAGTAAAAATTACCCTTGTAAAACATAAAATGTTGTAGGTAAACTACCCTATTCCCTTAACCGATCTTCACCAAAACCAACAAGTCTTGAGAACTCTACAATTCTGGGCTGCATGCAAAACATTATTTGATTCTGTTTGAATTTGCGGCTGTTATCGTTTACCACAGAAAAATATCGGTATGGAGAACCATACATGACTTCCATGTTCTAAGATTTATATTTAAAATCATATTTGAAATGAAATATTTCCATAGAAACTACGTCTTTCTACTTATTGCTTCAGCATTAACGACAGTACTGAGGTCACTAACGTATACCACCTCACGTTTTCGCACTCAATTTTCACAGATGATGGCAGTCGATGGCACTGCGGAAAAGTCTGGTTTGCAGAAAACATTGGACTACGGCTAAACAGCCCGGGAAGCAATTTTAACAAAAAACTACTTCTTTGTTGCCGATAACGTAGTACACATATAAAAATTCTCCACTCCACCTACAACTATAATTTTTAGTAATAGAAAATTACCTCCACCCCGTTCACCTAACCTCCTCATTTATAGATATTTCATCTACGTTTCTACAGTGGATTATTATGAGCTTCTTATCAGGATACTTTATTTATAAAAATTAAGTACTTTACTCTTGTTAAATCATAAAATGTTTCAGGTAAACTACCCCTTTCTCTTAACCGATCTTCTCCAAAATCAATAGACCTTGAGTTCTGTATAATTCTAAGAGGTATGCAGAAGAGTATTTGAAATTTTGTTTTAACGTACGGCAGTTATCGTTCGTCATAAAAAAAATTACCCTTGGTAAAACATAAAATGTTGCTGGTAAACTACCCTATTCCCTTAACCGATCTTCACCAAAAACAACAGGTCTTGAGAACTCTACAATTCTGGGCTGCATGCAAAAGAGTAGTTGATTCTGTTTGAATTTGCGGCTGTTATCGTTTGTCATAAAAAATAATTACCCTTGATTAAAAAAAAACGTTGCAGGTAAACTACCCCTTTCCCTTAACCGATCTTCACCAAAAACAATAGGTTTTGAGTACTCTACAAATCAGGGCTGCATACAAAAAAATTATTTGATTCTGTTTGAATTTACAGCTGTTATCGTTTCCCATAGAAAATACCCTTGTTAAAACAAAAAAATGTTGCAGGTAAACTACCCCTTCCCCTTAACCGATCTTCAACAAAATCAACAGACCTTGAGTTCTGTATAATTCTAAGAGGTATGCAGAAGAGTATTTGAAATTTTGTTTTAACGTACGGCAGTTATCGTTCGTCATAAAAAAAATTACCCTTGGTAAAACATAAAATGTTGCTGGTAAACTACCCTATTCCCTTAACCGATCTTCACCAAAAACAACAGGTCTTGAGAACTCTACAATTCTGGGCTGCATGCAAAAGAGTAGTTGATTCTGTTTGAATTTGCGGCTGTTATCGTTTGTCATAAAAAATAATTACCCTTGATTAAAAAAAAAACGTTGCAGGTAAACTACCCCTTTCCCTTAACCGATCTTCACCAAAAACAATAGGTTTTGAGTACTCTACAAATCAGGGCTGCATACAAAAAAATTATTTGATTCTGTTTGAATTTACGGCTGTTATCGTTTCCCATAGAAAATACCCTTGTTAAAACAAAAAAATGTTGCAGGTAAACTACCCCTTCCCCTTAACCGACCTTCACCAAAAACAGTGGGTCTTGAGAACTCTACAACTCTGGGCTGCATGCAAAAGAGTAGTTGATTCTGTTTGAATTTGCGGCTGTTATCGTTTGCCATAGAAAAAAAATCTACAGACACACTTTTCGAAAAATGATTTTTTTTCATTTTTTGAGTGTAGTACAATCAGAACCTGCAATTATCTCGAACACGATTTTTTTTGCAATCACCATACTTCCATTTCCTTAAGGAACATGGAAGTAAAATATCGGTATGGAGAACCATACACGACTTCCATGTTCTAGGATTTATATTTAAAATCATATTCGAAATGAAATATTACCATAGAAACTAGTTATTTCTACTTATTGCTTCAGCATTAACCACAGTACTGTGGTCACTAATGTATACCACCTGACGTGTTCGCACTCGATTTTCACTGATGATGGCAGTCGATGGACTGCCGAAAAGTCTGGTTTCCAGAAAACATTGGACTACGGCTAAACAGCCCGGGAAGGAATTTTAACAAAGAACTACTTCTTTGGTGCCGATAACGTAGTACACATATAAAAAATTCTCCCCCCCCCAATCAACTATAATTTTCATTAATAGAAAATTACCCCCACCCCGTTCACCTAACCTCTTCATTTATAGATATTTCATCTATGTTTCTACAGTCGATTATTATAAGCTTCTTATTAGGATAAATTATTTATCAAAATTAAGTACTTTACTCTTGTTAAAACATAAAACGTTGCAGGTAAACTACCCCTTTCTCTTAACCGATCTTCACCAAAATCAATAGACCTTCAGTCCTCTACAATTCAGGGATGCATGCAAACAAATATTTGATACTGTTTGAATTTGCGGCAGTTATTTTTTGCAAAAAAAAAAATTACCCTTCTTAAAACATAAAATGTTGCTGGTAAACTACCCCTTTCCTTTAACCGATCTTCAACAAAATCAACAGACCTTGAGTTCTCTTTAATTCAAAAAGGTATGCAAAAACGTAGTTGATTCTGTTTGAATTTGCGGCAGTTATCGTTCGTCATATAAAAAATTACCCTTGTTAAAACATAAAATGTTGCAGGTAAACTACCCCTTTCCCTTAACCGATCTTCACCAACACAAATAGGACTTGAGAACTCTACAATTCAGTGCTGTATGCAAAACATTATTTGATTCTGTTTGAATTTGCGGCTGTTATCGTTTGCCATAGAAAAAAATTACCCCTGATAAAAAAACGGTGCAGGTAAACTACTCCTTTCCCTTTACCGATCTTCACCAAAAACAATAGTTCTTGAGTACTCTACAGTTCAGGGCTGTATGCAAAGAATTATTTGATTCTGTTTGAATTTGCAGCTCTTATCGTTTGCCATAGAAAATACCCTAGTTAAAATATAAAACGTTGCAGGTAAACTACCCCATTCCCTTAACCGATCTTTCACAATATCTTCAGACCTTGAGTTCTGTATAATTCAAAAGGGTATGCAAAAGAGTAGTCGATTCTGTTTGAATTTACGGCAGTTATCGTTCGTCATAGAAAAAATTACCCTTGTAAAACATAAAATGTTGCAGGTAAACTACCCCTTTCCCTTAACCGATCTTCACCAAAAACAATATGTCTTGAGTACTCTACAAATCAGTGCTGCATGCAAAAAATTATTTGATTTTGTTTGAATTTGCGGCTGTTATCGTTTGCCATACGAAAAAATATACAGACAGACAAACAGACAGACACTTTTCGAAAAATGATTTTTTTTCATGTTTTGAGTGTAGTACAATCAGAATCTGCAATAATCTCGAACACGATTTTTTTTGCCATCACCATACTTACATTTCCATAAGGAACATGGAAGTAAAAATTACCCTTGTAAAACATAAAATGTTGTAGGTAAACTACCCTATTCCCTTAACCGATCTTCACCAAAACCAACAAGTCTTGAGAACTCTACAATTCTGGGCTGCATGCAAAACATTATTTGATTCTGTTTGAATTTGCGGCTGTTATCGTTTACCACAGAAAAATATCGGTATGGAGAACCATACATGACTTCCATGTTCTAAGATTTATATTTAAAATCATATTTGAAATGAAATATTTCCATAGAAACTACGTCTTTCTACTTATTGCTTCAGCATTAACGACAGTACTGAGGTCACTAACGTATACCACCTCACGTTTTCGCACTCAATTTTCACTGATGATGGCAGTCGATGGCACTGCCGAAAAGTCTGGTTTGCAGAAAACATTGGACTACGGCTAAACAGCCCGGGAAGCAATTTTAACAAAAAACTACTTCTTTGTTGCCGATAACGTAGTACACATATAAAAATTCTCCACTCCACCTACAACTATAATTTTTAGTAATAGAAAATTACCTCCACCCCGTTCACCTAACCTCCTCATTTATAGATATTTCATCTACGTTTCTACAGTGGATTATTATGAGCTTCTTATCAGGATACTTTATTTATAAAAATTAAGTACTTTACACTTGTTAAATCATAAAATGTTTCAGGTAAACTACCCCTTTCTCTTAACCGATCTTCTCCAAAATCAATAGACCTTCAGTCCTCTACAATTCAGGGACGCATGCAAACAAATATTTGATTCTGTTTGAATTTGCGGCTGTTATCGTTTGCCATAGAAAAAAATTATGCATGATAAAAAACCGTTGCAGGTAAACTACCCCTTTCCCTTAACATATCTTCACCAAAAAACAATAGGTCTTGAGTACTCTAAAAATCAGATTGTATTGCAAAAATTATTTGATTCTGTTTGAATTTACGGCTGTTATCGTTTCCCATAGAAAATACCCTTGTTAAAACATAAAATGTTGCAGGTAAACAACCCCTTTCCCTTAACCGACCTTCACCAAAAACAATAGGTCTTGAGAACTCTACAATTAAGGGCTGTACGCAAATAATCATTTGATTCTGTTTGAATTTGCGGCTGTTATCTTTGCCATAGAAAATACACTTGTTAAAACATAAAACGTTCCAGGTAAACTACCCCTTCCCCTTAACCGATCTTCAACAAAATCAACAGACCTTGAGTTCTGTATAATTCTAAGAGGTATGCAGAAGAGTATTTGAAATTTTGTTTTAATGTACGGCAGTTATCGTTCGTCATAAAAAAAATTACCCTTGGTAAAACATAAAATGTTGCTGGTAAACTACCCTATTCCCTTAACCGATCTTCACCAAAAACAACAGGTCTTGAGAACTCTACAATTCTGGGCTGCATGCAAAAGAGTAGTTGATTCTGTTTGAATTTGCGGCTGTTATCGTTTGCCATAAAAAATAATTACCCTTGATTAAAAAAAAAAACGTTGCAGGTAAACTACCCCTTTCCCTTAACCGATCTTCACCAAAAACAATAGGTTTTGAGTACTCTACAAATCAGGGCTGCATACAAAAAAATTATTTGATTCTGTTTGAATTTACGGCTGTTATCGTTTCCCATAGAAAATACCCTTGTTAAAACAAAAAAATGTTGCAGGTAAACTACCCCTTCCCCTTAACCGACCTTCACCAAAAAGAGTGGGTCTTGAGAACTCTACAACTCTGGGCTGCATGCAAAAGAGTAGTTGATTCTGTTTGAATTTGCGGCTGTTATCGTTTGCCATAGAAAAAAAATCTACAGACAGACACTTTTCGAAAAATGATTTTTTTTCATTTTTTGAGTGTAGTACAATCAGAACCTGCAATTATCTCGAACACGATTTTTTTTGCAATCACCATACTTCCATTTCCTTAAGGAACATGGAAGTAAAATATCGGTATGGAGAACCATACACGACTTCCATGCTCTAGGATTTATATTTAAAATCATATTCGAAATGAAATATTACCATAGAAACTACTTATTTCTACTTATTGCTTCAGCATTAACCACAGTACTGTGGTCACTAATGTATACCACCTGACGTGTTCGCACTCGATTTTCACTGATGATGGCAGTCGATGGACTGCCGAAAAGTCTGGTTTCCAGAAAACATTGGACTACGGCTAAACAGCCCGGGAAGGAATTTTAACAAAGAACTACTTCTTTGGTGCCGATAACGTAGTACACATATAAAAAATTCTCCCCTCCCCAATCAACTATAATTTTCATTAATAGAAAATTACCCCCACCCCGTTCACCTAACCTCTTCATTTATAGATATTTCATCTATGTTTCTACAGTCGATTATTATAAGCTTCTTATTAGGATAAATTATTTATCAAAATTAAGTACTTTACTCTTGTTAAAACATAAAACGTTGCAGGTAAACTACCCCTTTCTCTTAACCGATCTTCACCAAAATCAATAGACCTTCAGTCCTCTACAATTCAGGGATGCATGCAAACAAATATTTGATACTGTTTGAATTTGCGGCAGTTATTTTTCGCAAAAAAAAAATTACCCTTCTTAAAACATAAAATGTTGCTGGTAAACTACCCCTTTCCTTTAACCGATCTTCAACAAAATCAACAGACCTTGAGTTCTCTTTAATTCAAAAAGGTATGCAAAAACGTAGTTGATTCTGTTTGAATTTGCGGCAGTTATCGTTCGTCATATAAAAAATTACCCTTGTTAAAACATAAAATGTTGCAGGTAAACTACCCCTTTCACTTAACCGATCTTCACCAACACAAATAGGACTTGAGAACTCTACAATTCAGGGCTGTATGCAAAACATTATTTGATTCTGTTTGAATTTGCGGCTCTTATCGTTTGCAATAGAAAATACCCTAGTTAAAATATAAAACGTTGCAGGTAAACTACCCCATTCCCTTAACCGATCTTTCACAAAATCTTCAGACCTTGAGTTCTGTATAATTCAAAAGGGTATGCAAAAGAGTAGTTGATTCTGTTTGAATTTACGGCAGTTATCGTTCGTCATAGAAAAAATTACTCTTGTAAAACATAAAATGTTGCAGGTAAACTACCCCTTTCCCTTAACCGATCTTCACCAAAAACAACAGGTCTTGAGTACTCTACAAATTAGGGCTGCATGCAAAAAATTATTTGATTTTGTTTGAATTTGCGGCTGTTATCGTTTGCCATGGAAAATAATTACCCTTGATTAAAAAAAAAGTTGCAGGTAAACTACCCCTTTCCTTTAACCGATCTTCACCAAAAACAATATGTCTTGAGTACTCTACAAATCAGTGCTGCATGCAAAAAATTATTTGATTTTGTTTGATTTTGCGGCTGTTATCGTTTGCCATACGAAAAAATATACAGACAGAGACTTTTCGAAAAATGATTTTTTTTCATGTTTTGAGTGTAGTACAATCAGAATCTGCAATAATCTCGAACACGATTTTTTTTGCCATCACCATACTTACATTTCCTTAAGGAACATGGAAGTAAAAATTACCCTTGTAAAACATAAAATGTTGTAGGTAAACTACCCTATTCCCTTAACCGATCTTCACCAAAACCAACAAGTCTTGAGAACTCTACAATTCTGGGCTGCATGCAAAACATTATTTGATTCTGTTTGAATTTGCGGCTGTTATCGTTTACCACAGAAAAATATCGGTATGGAGAACCATACATGACTTCCATGTTCTAAGATTTATATTTAAAATCATATTTGAAATGAAATATTTCCATAGAAACTACGTCTTTCTACTTATTGCTTCAGCATTAACGACAGTACTGAGGTCACTAACGTATACCACCTCACGTTTTCGCACTCAATTTTCACAGATGATGGCAGTCGATGGCACTGCGGAAAAGTCTGGTTTGCAGAAAACATTGGACTACGGCTAAACAGCCCGGGAAGCAATTTTAACAAAAAACTACTTCTTTGTTGCCGATAACGTAGTACACATATAAAAATTCTCCACTCCACCTACAACTATAATTTTTAGTAATAGAAAATTACCTCCACCCCGTTCACCTAACCTCCTCATTTATAGATATTTCATCTACGTTTCTACAGTGGATTATTATGAGCTTCTTATCAGGATACTTTATTTATAAAAATTAAGTACTTTACTCTTGTTAAATCATAAAATGTTTCAGGTAAACTACCCCTTTCTCTTAACCGATCTTCTCCAAAATCAATAGACCTTCAGTCCTCTACAATTCAGGGACGCATGCAAACAAATATTTGATTCTGTTTGAATTTGCGGCTGTTATCGTTTGCCATAGAAAAAAATTATGCATGATAAAAAACCGTTGCAGGTAAACTACCCCTTTCCCTTAACATATCTTCACCAAAAAACAATAGGTCTTGAGTACTCTAAAAATCAGATTGTATTGCAAAAATTATTTGATTCTGTTTGAATTTACGGCTGTTATCGTTTCCCATAGAAAATACCCTTGTTTAAACATAAAATGTTGCAGGTAAACAACCCCTTTCCCTTAACCGACCTTCACCAAAAACAATAGGTTTTGAGAACTCTACAATTAAGGGCTGTACGCAAATAATCATTTGATTCTGTTTGAATTTGCGGCTGTTATCTTTGCCATAGAAAATACACTTGTTAAAACATAAAACGTTCCAGGTAAACTACCCCTTCCCCTCAACCGATCTTCAACAAAATCAACAGACCTTGAGTTCTGTATAATTCTAAGAGGTATGCAGAAGAGTATTTGAAATTTTGTTTTAACGTACGGCAGTTATCGTTCGTCATAAAAAAAATTACCCTTGGTAAAACATAAAATGTTGCTGGTAAACTACCCTATTCCCTTAACCGATCTTCACCAAAAACAACAGGTCTTGAGAACTCTACAATTCTGGGCTGCATGCAAAAGAGTAGTTGATTCTGTTTGAATTTGCGGCTGTTATCGTTTGTCATAAAAAATAATTACCCTTGATTAAAAAAAAAACGTTGCAGGTAAACTACCCCTTTCCCTTAACCGATCTTCACCAAAAACAATAGGTTTTGAGTACTCTACAAATCAGGGCTGCATACAAAAAAATTATTTGATTCTGTTTGAATTTACGGCTGTTATCGTTTCCCATAGAAAATACCCTTGTTAAAACAAAAAAATGTTGCAGGTAAACTACCCCTTCCCCTTAACCGACCTTCACCAAAAACAGTGGGTCTTGAGAACTCTACAACTCTGGGCTGCATGCAAAAGAGTAGTTGATTCTGTTTGAATTTGCGGCTGTTATCGTTTGCCATAGAAAAAAAATCTACAGACACACTTTTCGAAAAATGATTTTTTTTCATTTTTTGAGTGTAGTACAATCAGAACCTGCAATTATCTCGAACACGATTTTTTTTGCAATCACCATACTTCCATTTCCTTAAGGAACATGGAAGTAAAATATCGGTATGGAGAACCATACACGACTTCCATGTTCTAGGATTTATATTTAAAATCATATTCGAAATGAAATATTACCATAGAAACTACTTATTTCTACTTATTGCTTCAGCATTAACCACAGTACTGTGGTCACTAATGTATACCACCTGACGTGTTCGCACTCGATTTTCACTGATGATGGCAGTCGATGGACTGCCGAAAAGTCTGGTTTCCAGAAAACATTGGACTACGGCTAAACAGCCCGGGAAGGAATTTTAACAAAGAACTACTTCTTTGGTGCCGATAACGTAGTACACATATAAAAAATTCTCCCCCCCCCAATCAACTATAATTTTCATTAATAGAAAATTACCCCCACCCCGTTCACCTAACCTCTTCATTTATAGATATTTCATCTATGTTTCTACAGTCGATTATTATAAGCTTCTTATTAGGATAAATTATTTATCAAAATTAAGTACTTTACTCTTGTTAAAACATAAAACGTTGCAGGTAAACTACCCCTTTCTCTTAACCGATCTTCACCAAAATCAATAGACCTTCAGTCCTCTACAATTCAGGGATGCATGCAAACAAATATTTGATACTGTTTGAATTTGCGGCAGTTATTTTTTGCAAAAAAAAAAATTACCCTTCTTAAAACATAAAATGTTGCTGGTAAACTACCCCTTTCCTTTAACCGATCTTCAACAAAATCAACAGACCTTGAGTTCTCTTTAATTCAAAAAGGTATGCAAAAACGTAGTTGATTCTGTTTGAATTTGCGGCAGTTATCGTTCGTCATATAAAAAATTACCCTTGTTAAAACATAAAATGTTGCAGGTAAACTACCCCTTTCCCTTAACCGATCTTCACCAACACAAATAGGACTTGAGAACTCTACAATTCAGTGCTGTATGCAAAACATTATTTGATTCTGTTTGAATTTGCGGCTGTTATCGTTTGCCATAGAAAAAAATTACCCCTGATAAAAAAACGGTGCAGGTAAACTACTCCTTTCCCTTTACCGATCTTCACCAAAAACAATAGTTCTTGAGTACTCTACAGTTCAGGGCTGTATGCAAAGAATTATTTGATTCTGTTTGAATTTGCGGCTCTTATCGTTTGCCATAGAAAATACCCTAGTTAAAATATAAAACGTTGCAGGTAAACTACCCCATTCCCTTAACCGATCTTTCACAATATCTTCAGACCTTGAGTTCTGTATAATTCAAAAGGGTATGCAAAAGAGTAGTCGATTCTGTTTGAATTTACGGCAGTTATCGTTCGTCATAGAAAAAATTACCCTTGTAAAACATAAAATGTTGCAGGTAAACTACCCCTTTCCCTTAACCGATCTTCACCAAAAACAATATGTCTTGAGTACTCTACAAATCAGTGCTGCATGCAAAAAATTATTTGATTTTGTTTGAATTTGCGGCTGTTATCGTTTGCCATACGAAAAAATATACAGACAGACACTTTTCGAAAAATGATTTTTTTTCATGTTTTGAGTGTAGTACAATCAGAATCTGCAATAATCTCGAACACGATTTTTTTTGCCATCACCATACTTACATTTCCTTAAGGAACATGGAAGTAAATATCGGTATGGAGAACCATACATGACTTCCATATTCTAAGATTTATATTTAAAATCATTTTCAGCCAAACAGCCAGGCTGTGTCTTACCTGCCTTTTTATTGCTGTATTAAATGAAAAATATTATATTACATTAAAATGAAAAAATTATAATTTTATTGCCTGGCAACAAAATTATTTTATTTTTAACAATTACCATTGTTTCAAAAAGTTTAAATAAATTTTCAAGTACTTTACTCTTGTTAAAACGTAAAAGGTTGCAGGTAAACTACCCCTTCCCCTTAACCGATCTTCACCAAAATCGAAAGTCGTTGAGACCTCTACAATTCAGGGACGTATGCAAAAAATTATTTGATTTTGTTTGAATTTGCGGCTGTTATCGTTTGCCATAGAAAATACGCTTGACAAAAAAACGTTGCAGGTAAACTACCCCTTCCCCTTAACCGATCTTCACTAAAAACAATAGGTCTTGAGTACTCTACAATTTAGGGCTGTATGCAAATAATCTTTTGATTCTGTTTGAATTTGCGGCTGTTATCGTTTGCCATAGGAAATACCCTTGTTAAAACATAAAACGTTACAGGTAAACTACCCCTTTCCCTTAACCGATCTTCACCAAAAACAATAGGTCTTGAGTACTCTACAAATCGGAGCTGTATGCAAAACATTATTTGATTCTGTTTGAATTTGCGGCTGTTATCGTTTGCCATATAAAAATATCGGTATGGAGAACCATACATGACTTCCATATTCAAAGATTTATATTTAAAATCATTTTCACCCAAACAGCCAGGCTGTGTCTTACCTGCCTTTTTATTGCTGTATTAAATGAAAAATATTATATTACATTAAAATGAAAAAATTATATTTTTATTGCCTGGCAACAAAATTATTTTATTTTTAACAATTACCATTGTTTCAAAAAGTTTAAATAAATTTTCAAGTACTTTACTCTTGTTAAAACGTAAAAGGTTGCAGGTAAACTACCCCTTCCCCTTAACCGATCTTCACCAAAATCGAAAGTCATTGAGACCTCTACAATTCAGGGACGTATGCAAAAAATTATATGATTCTGTTTGAATTTGCGGCTGTTATCGTTTGCCATAAAAAATACGCTTGATAAAAAAACGTTGCAGGTAAACATCCCCTTCCCCTTAACCGATCTTCACCAAAAACAATAGGTCTTGAGTACTCTACAAATCAGGCCTGTATGCAAAACATTATTTGATTCTGTTTGAATTTGCGGCTGTTATCGTTTGCCATAGAAAATACCCTTGTTAAAAAAACGTTGCATGGAAACTACCCCTTTCCCTCAACCGATCTTCACCAAAAACAATAGGTCTTGAGAACTCTACAATTTAGGGATGTATGCAAATAATCTTTTGATTCTGTTTGAATTTGCGGCTGTTATCGTTTGCCATAGGAAATACCCTTGTTAAAACATAAAACGTTACAGGTAAACTACCCCTTTCCCTTAACCGATCTTCACCAAAATCAAAAGATCTTGAGAACTCTACAATTCAGGGCTGTATGCGAAACATTACTTGATTCTGTTTGAATTTGCGGCTGTTATCGTTTGCCAAAGAAACAAAATTACCCTTGCTAAAAAAAAACCGTTGCAGGTAAACTACCCCTTTCCCTCAACCGATCTTCACCAAAAACAATAGGTCGCGAGTACTCTGCAAATCAGGGCTGCATGCAAACAATTATTTGATTCTGTTTGAATTTGCGGCAGTTATTCTGTCTGTCTGTCTGTCTGTGTGTCTGTAGATTTTTTTTCTATGGCAAACGATAACTGCCGCAAATTCAAACAGAATCAAATAATTTTTTGCATACAGCCCGGTTTTGCAGAGTTCTCGCGACCTATTGTTTTTGGTGAAGATCGGTTGAGGGAAAGGGGTAGTTTACCTGCAACGGTTTTTTTTTTAGCAAGGGAAATTTTGTTTGTTTGGCAAACGATAACAGCCGCAAATTCAAACAGAATCAAATAATGTTTCGCATACAGCCCTGAATTGTAGAGTTCTCAAGACCTATTGTTTTTGGTGAAGATCGGTTAAGGGAAAGGGGTAGTTTACCTGTAACGTTTTATGTTTTAACAAGGGTATTTCCTATGGCAAACGATAACAGCCGCAAATTCAAACAGAATGAAAAGATTATTTGCATACAGCCCTAAATTGTAGAGTTCTCAAGACCTTTTGTTTTTGGTGAAGATCGGTTAAGGGAAAGGGGTAGTTTACCTACAACGTTTTTTTAACAAGGGTATTTTCTATGGCAAACGATAACAGCCGCAAATTCAAACAGAATCAAATAATTTTCTGCATACAGCCCTGATTTGTAGAGTACTCAAGACCTATTGTTTTTGGTGAAGATCGGTTGAGGGGAAGGGGTAGTTTACCAGCAACGTTTTTTATCATGCGTATTTTCTATGGCAAACGACAACTGCCGCAAATTCAAACAGAATCAAATAATTTTTTGCATACAGCCCTGATTTGTAGAGTACTCGCGACCTATTGTTTTTGGTGAAGATCGGTTGAGGGGAAGGGGTAGTTTACCTGCAACGGTTTTTTTTATCAAGGGAAATTTTTTTTTTTGGCAAACGATAACAGCCGCAAATTCAAACAGAATCAAATAATGTTTCGCATACAGCCCTGAATTGTAGATTTCTCAAGACCTATTGTTTTTGGTGAAGATCGGTTGAGGGAAAGGGGTAGTTTACCTGCAACGTTTTTTTAACAAGGGTATTTTCTATGGCAAACGATAACAGCCGCAAATTCAAACAGAATCAAATAATGTTTTGCATACAGCCCTGATTTGTAGAGTACTCAAGACCTATTGTTTTTGGTGAATATCGGTTAAGGGGAAGGGGTAGTTTACCTGCAACGTTTTTTTATCAAGCGTATTTTCTATGGCAAACGATAACAGCCGCAAATTCAAACAGAATGAAATAATTTTTTGCATACGTCCCTGAATTGTAGAGGTCTCAATGACTTTCGATTTTGGTGAAGATCGGTTAAGGGGAAGGGGTAGTTTACCTGCAACCTTTTACGTTTTAACAAGAGTAAAGTACTTGAAAATTTATTTAAACTTTTTGAAACAATGGTAATTGTTAAAAATAAAATAATTTTGTTGCCAGGCAATAAAATTATAATTTTTTCATTTTAATGTAATATAATATTTTTCATTTAATACAGCAATAAAAAGGCAGGTAAGACACAGCCTGGTTGTTTGGCTGAAAATGATTTTAAATATAAATCTTAGAATATGGAAGTCATGTATGGTTCTCCATACCGATATTTTCTATGGCAAACGATAACAGCCGCAAATTCAAACAGAATCAAATAATGTTTTGCATACGGCCCTGATTTGTAGACTACTCAAGACCTATTGTTTTTGGTGAAGATCGGTTAAGGCGAAGGGGTAGTTTACCTGCAACGTTTTTTTATCAAGCGTATTTTCTATGGCAAAAGATAACAGCCGCAAATTCAAACAGAATCAAATAATTTTTTGCATACGTCCCTGAATTGTAGAGGTCTCAATGACTTTCGATTTTGGTGAAGATCGGTTAAGGGGAAGGGGTAGTTTACCTGCAACCTTTTACGTTTTAACAAGAGTAAAGTACTTGAAAATTTATTTAAACTTTTTGAAACAAACGATAACAGCCGCAAATTCAAACAGAATCAAAAGATTATTTGCATACAGCCCTAAATTGTAGAGTTCTCAAGACCTATTGTTTTTGGTGAAGATCGGTTGAGGGAAAGGGGTAGTTTACCTGCAACGTTTTTTTTGACAAGGGTATTTTCTATGGCAAACGATAACAGCCGCAAATTCAAACAGAATCAAATAATGTTTTGCATACAGCCCTGATTTGTAGTGTACTCAAGACCTATTGTTTTTGGTGAAGATCGGTTAAGGGGAAGGGGTAGTTTACCAGCAACGATTTTTTTATCAAGCGTATTTTATATGGCAAACGATAACAGCCGCAAATTCAAACAGAATCAAATAATTTTTTGCATACGTCCCTGAATTGTTGAGGTCTCAATGACTTTCGATTTTGGTGAAGATCGGTTAAGGGGAAGGGGTAGTTTACCTGCAACCTTTTACGTTTTAACAAGAGTAAAGTACTTGACAATTTATTTAAACTTTTTGAAACAATGGTAATTGTTAAAAATAAAATAATTTTGTTGCCAGGCAATAAAATTATAATTTTTTCATTTTAATGTAATATAATATTTTTCATTTAATACAGCAATAAAAAGGCAGGTAAGACACAGCCTGTCTGTTTGGCTGAAAATGACTTTAAATATAAATCTTAGAATATGGAAGTCATGTATGGTTCTCCATACCGATATTTTTCATGTTTTGAGTGTAGTAGAATCAGAATCTGCACTAATCTCGAACACGATTTTTTTTGCCATCACCATACTTCCATTCCTTAAGGAATATGGAAGTAATACCCTTGTTAAAAAAACGTTGCAGGTAAACTACCCCTTTCCCTCAACCGAACTTCACCAAAAACAATAGGTCTTGAGAACTCTACAATTTAGGGCTGTATGCAAATAATCTTTTGATTCTGTTTGAATTTGCGGCTGTTATCGTTTGCCATAGGAAATACCCTTGTTAAAACATAAAACGTTACAGGTAAACTACTCCTTTCCCTTAACCGATCTTCACCAAAATCAACAGATCTTGAAAACTCTACAATTCAGGGCTGTATGCGAAACATTATTTGATTCTGTTTGAATTTGCGTCTGTTATCGTTTGCCAAACAAACAAAATTACCCTTGCTAAAAAAAAACCGTTGCAGGTAAACTACCCCTTTCCCTCAACCGATCTTCACCAAAAACAATAGGTCGCGAGTACTCGGCAAATCAGGGCTGCATGCAAAAAATTATTTGATTCTGTTTGAATTTGCGGCAGTTATCGTTTGCCATAGAAAAAAAATCTACAGACACACACAAGACAGACAGACAGACACACACACACACACAGACACTTTTCGGAAAACGACTTTTTTTCATGTTTTGAGTGTAGTAGAATAAGAATCTGCAATAATCTCGAACACGATTTTTTTTGCCATCACCATACTTCCATTCCTTAAGGAATATGGAAGTAAAATTACCCTTGTAAAACATAAAATGTTGTAGGTAAACTACCCTATTCCCTTAACCGATCTTCACCAAAACCAACAAGTCTTGAGAACTCTACAATTCTGGGCTGCATGCAAAACATTATTTGATTCTGTTTGAATTTGCGGCTGTTATCGTTTACCACAGAAAAATATCGGTATGGAGAACCATACATGACTTCCATGTTCTAAGATTTATATTTAAAATCATATTTGAAATGAAATATTTCCATAGAAACTACGTCTTTCTACTTATTGCTTCAGCATTAACGACAGTACTGAGGTCACTAACGTATACCACCTCACGCTTTCGCACTCAATTTTCACTGATGATGGCAGTCGATGGCACTGCCGAAAAGTCTGGTTTGCAGAAAACATTGGACTACGGCTAAACAGCCCGGGAAGCAGTTTTAACAAAAAACTACTTCTTTGTTGCCGATAACGTAGTACACATATAAAAATTCTCCACTCCACCTACAACTATAATTTTTAGTAATAGAAAATTACCTCCACCCCGTTCACCTAACCTCCTCATTTATAGATATTTCATCTACGTTTCTACAGTGGATTATTATGAGCTTCTTATCAGGATACTTTATTTATAAAAATTAAGTACTTTACTCTTGTTAAATCATAAAATGTTTCAGGTAAACTACCCCTTTCTCTTAACCGATCTTCTCCAAAATCAATAGACCTTCAGTCCTCTACAATTCAGGGACGCATGCAAACAAATATTTGATTCTGTTTGAATTTGCGGCTGTTATCATTTGCCATAGAAAAAAATTATGCATGATAAAAAACCGTTGCAGGTAAACTACCCCTTTCCCTTAACATATCTACACCAAAAAACAATAGGTCTTGAGTACTCTACAAATCAGATTGTATTGCAAAAATTATTTGATTCTGTTTGAATTTATGGCTGTTATCGTTTCCCATAGAAAATACCCTTGTTAAAACATAAAATGTTGCAGGTAAACAACCCCTTTCCCTTAACCGACCTTCACCAAAAACAATAGGTCTTGAGAACTCTACAAGTAAGGGCTGTACGCAAATAATCATTTGATTCTGTTTGAATTTGCGGCTGTTATCTTTGCCATAGAAAATACACTTGTTAAAACATAAAACGTTCCAGGTGTACTACCCCTTCCCCTTAACCGATCTTCAACAAAATCAACAGACCTTGAGTTCTGTATAATTCTAAGAGGTATGGAGAAGAGTATTTGAAATTTTGTTTTAATGTACGGCAGTTATCGTTCGTCATAAAAAAAATTACCCTTGGTAAAACATAAAATGTTGCTGGTAAACTACCCTATTCCCTTAACCGATCTTCACCAAAAACAACAGGTCTTGAGAACTCAACAATTCTTGGCTGCATGCAAAAGAGTAGTTGATTCTGTTTGAATTTGCGGCTGTTATCGTTTGCCATAAAAAATAATTACCCTATATTAAAAAAAA
Organism: Magicicada septendecula; assembly: GCA_034769895.1. Lineage (NCBI taxonomy): Eukaryota > Metazoa > Arthropoda > Insecta > Hemiptera > Cicadidae > Magicicada > Magicicada septendecula. The sequence goes on from CM068367.1 coordinate 1,247,058,501, forward strand.
ACGTTGCAGGTAAACTACCCCTTTCCCTTAACCGATCTTCACCAAAAACAATACGTCTTGAGTACTCTACAAGTCAGGGCTGCATGCAAAAAATTATTTGATTCTGTTTGAATTTACGGCTGTTATCGTTTCCCATAGAAAATACCCTTGTTAAAACAAAAAAATGTTGCAGGTAAACTACCCCTTCCCCTTAACCGACCGTCACCAAAAACAGTAGGTCTTGAGAACTCTACAATTCTGGGCTGCATGCAAAAGAGTAGTTGATTCTGTTTGAATTTGTGGCTGTTATCGTTTGCCATAGAAAAAAAAACTACAGACAGACACTTTTCGAAAAATGATTTTTTTTTTTATTTTTTGAGTGTAGTACAATCAGAACCTGCAATTATCTCGAACACGATTTTTTTTGCAATCACCATACTTCCATTTCCTTAAGGAACATGGAAGTAAAATATCGGTATGGAGAACCATACACGACTTCCATGTTCTAGGATTTATATTTAAAATCATATTCGAAATGAAATATTACCATAGAAACTACTTCTTTCTACTTATTGCTTCAGCCTTAACCACGGTACTGTCGTCACTAACGTATACCACCTGACGTTTTCGCACTCGATTTTCACTGATGATGGCAGTCGATGGACTGCCGAAAAGTCTGGTTTTCCCGAAAACATTGGACTACGGCTAAACAGCCCGGGAAGGAATTTTAACAAAGAACTACTTCTTTGGTGCCGATAACGTAGTACACATATAAAAATTTCTCCCCTCCCCAATCAACTATAATTTTCATTAATAGAAAATTACCCCCACCCCGTTCACCTAACCTCTTCATTTATAGATATTTCATCTACGTTTCTACAGTTGATTATTATGAGCTTCTTATTAGGATAAATTATTTATCAAAATTAAGTACTTTACTCTTGTTAAAACATAAAACGTTGCAGGTAAACTACCCCTTTCTCTTAACCGATCTTCACCAAAATCAATAGACCTTCAGTCCTCTACAATTCAGGGATGCATGCAAACAAATATTTGATTCTGTTTGAATGTGCGACAGTTATCGTTCGTCATATAAACAATTACCATTGTTAAAACATAAAACGTTGCAGGTAAACTACCCCTCTCCCTTAACCGATCTTCTCCAAAAACAACAGATTTTGCGAACTCTACAATTCAGGGGTGTATGCAGAACAGTATTTGATTCTGTTTGAATTTGCGGCAGTTATTGTTCGCAAAAAAAAAATTACCCTTTTTAAAAGTTGCTGGTAAACTATCCCTTTCCCTTAACTGATCTTCAACAAAATCAACAGACCTTGAGTTCTCTTTAATTCAAAAAGGTATGCAAAAACGTAGTCGATTCTGATTGAATTTGCGGCAGTTATCGTTCGTCATATAAAAAATTACCCTTGTTAAAACATAAAATGTTGCAGGTAAACTACCCCTTTCCCTTAACCGATCTTCACCAACACCAATAGGACTTGAGAACTCTACAATTCAGGGCTGTATGCAAAACATTATTTGATTCTGTTTGAATTTGCGGCTGTTATCGTTTACCACAAAAAAAATTACCCTTGATAAAACATAAAACGTTGCAGGTAAACTACCCCTTCCCCTTAACCGATCTTCACCAAAACCAATAGGTCTTGAGAACTCTATAATTTTTGGCTGTATGCAAAAGAGTATTTGATTCTGTTTGAATTTGCGGGTGTTATCGTTTGCCATAGAAAAAAATTACTTGTTAAAAAAAAAACCGTTGCAGGTAAACTACCCCTTTCCCTTAACCGATCCTCACCAAAATCAATTGGTCTTGAGTACTGTACAAATCAGGGCTACATGCAACAAATTATTTGATTCCGATTGAGTTTGCGACTCTTATCGTTTGCCATAAAAAATACCCTTTTAAAACATAAAACGTTGCAGGTAAGCTACCTCTTTCCCTTAACCGATCTTCACCTAAAATAATAGGTCTTGAGTACTCTGCAGATCAGGGCTGCATGCAAAACATTATTTGATTCTGTTTGAATTTGCGGCTCTTATCGTTTGCCATAGAAAATACCCTTTTAAAACATAAAACGTAGCCGGTAAACTACCCCTTTCCGTTAACCGATCTTCACCAAAATCAATAGGTCTTGAGAACTCTACAATTTAGGGCTGTATGCAAATAATCATTTGATTCTGTTTGAATTTGCGGCTGTTATCGTTTGCCGTATAAAATACCCTTGTTAAAACATAAAACGTTGTTTTTAGAAAACAATTACCCTTGTTTAAAAAAAACCGTTGCAGGTAAACTACCCCTTTTCCTCAACCGATCTTCACCAAAAACAATAGGTCGTGAGTACTCTACAAATCAGGGCTCTATGCAAAAAATGATTTGATTCAGTTTGAATTTGCGGCTGTTATCGTTTGCCATAGAAAAAAAATCTAGAGAGATAGACACACAGACAGACACTTTTCGAAAAATGACTTTTTTTCATGTTTTGAGTGTAGTACAATCAGAATCTGCAATAATCTCGAACACGATTTTTTTTGCCATCACCATACTTCCCATTTCCTTAAGGAACATGGAAGTAAAATTACCCTTGTAAAACATAAAATGTTGCAGGTAAACTACCCTATTCCCTTAACCGATCTTCACCAAAAACAACAGGTCTTGAGAACTCTACAATTCTGGGCTGCATGCAAAAGAGTAGTTGATTCTGTTTGAATTTGCGGCTGTTATCGTTTGCCATAAAAAATAATTACCCTATATTAAAAAAAAACGTTGCAGGTAAACTACCCCTTTCCCTTAACCGATCTTCACCAAAAACAATAGGTCTTGAGTACTCTACAAATCAGGGCTGCATGCAAAAAATTATTTGATTCTGTTTGAATTTACGGCTGTTATCGTTTCCCATAGAAAATACCCTTGTTAATACAAAAAAATGTTGCAGGTAAACTACCCCTTCCCCTTAACCGACCGTCACCAAAAACACTAGGTCTTGAGAACTCTACAATTCTGGGCTGCATGCAAAAGAGTAGTTGATTCTGTTTGAATTTGCGGCTGTTATCGTTTGCCATAGAAAAAAAACTACAGACAGACACTTTTCGAAAAATGATTTTTTTTTTCATTTTTTGAGTGTAGTACAATCAGAACCTGCAATTATCTCGAACACGATTTTTTTTGCAATCACCATACTTCTATTTCCTTAAGGAACATGGAAGTAAAATATCGGTATGGAGAACCATACACGACTTCCATGTTCTAGGATTTATATTTAAAATCATATTCGAAATGAAATATTACCATAGAAACTACTTCTTTCTACTTATTGCTTCAGCCTTAACCACGGTACTGTGGTCACTAACGTATACCACCTGACGTTTTCGCACTCGATTTTCACTGATGATTGGTAGTATGACTGGAAAACGTTGTTCAAGACGAGGGTACGGAATATTTCCAACACGCCCATACAAAGGGAGTGATAAACAGGTTTGGAAGAGGCGACAAAAGCAATTTAGAGCGTGTCGGCCTAGAGAAAGCTACTGAAAGGGACGGTACGACATATCTTTTACTCACTCTAAAAGCGAGAGGAAGAGACACGCCATAAATCTTGGAGGTGTTGAAGACGAAACACATTGTAACAGCATAACGGGATCAGCAGACCGCCTGAAAAGTGAAGGTGTAACGCATGCCACTAGGTCAAACACCCTCACTGTTGACAAAGAAAATGCGTGCTTGAATGACGGCACAAGGTCTATAAGACATACAACTATGTCTCCACAAATAGACAGTTGAGAACGAAATAAATGAACACGTGGTAAGAAGGCGATTTTAAGAACGTCTGAAAATTTAATAATTAGGTTAGATAATATTGAATAAAATACATTAAATATGATTGATTATGTGATAATACATAAACCAAGGTAAGATAATTATAGATATGAGTATTAATGAATGACGATTAACGTATGAAACTAAAATGACGCAACATGCAAACTCAGAGTGCGATAGCAATGGAAAACTGAGGGGTATTTTCAACGTACGATTGCTGAAGAGATACTTTGAGACGAAATCACAAGTCTCAAAGGAAAACGAAAGTGCATCGACAATCAGTTAGACTAGTGGATTCGGAGGCGGGTCAACACATAAGGTGAATGTCCCGCGAAAACCGGTCCAACTAGCTAACCAGTATGATGTATATTTTATTAGTGTATAATGTAAAGATTTTGTACAAGGAGTTCTTAAGTCACAATGTGGCAACCTAACGACATTAATTACATGTGTATAGCCAGTGTTAGTGGAAATTTAAATAGAAAAGACAATTATGATGTGAAAAGTTCAATTGAATGTGCAGCAATAAATTGCGAAAAGACGTTATAACGAGTTTTATAGACACCCGATGATATTAGATTAATTAATCAAATCTGAGTGATATAAAACAAAGTTATTTATAATCATAATGATCTCAAGTGAATTGTTAATTGTTCCTGAATAATGTATATAAGTTTCTAATCAATATAATTAGTATAGATGATAGTAACACATATTGTGAGTGATACTCAATAATAATTAGTGAATGTATCAATGTGTATTTACAGGTCGTAAATTGTATTTTAAATGGTCAAGATAGACTAAGAACATTAGCTATCATAATGATATTTAAACGATACATGAATAATTGTAATTCATGTCGAAAATCATTATTTCATGTGTTAGATTATAAGCGGACGGCACAGCCATCCACAGCTATTATTATTGTACATAATCCCATATCTAATTAGATATGCAAATATGTAAAAAATGCGTTCATCTTTCCTCAGATGCGCGGCAATAAATTCCCAGAGGTAGTTTACGACCAAATATAGGGAATATATACCCATATACCCCAAGCAGAGGAAAGTAGGTCATTGACCGCGACTTTATCAGAGGGGACTTCCACAACAAACACAGAGCGCAGAAATCGGATTAGAGTGTCTTCCGCTAATCCAACATCAAATCCGATTTGGGGACCTATGTAACAACCAAAAATTTAAAAATTTTAGTATGAGTGAAAAGACGTTACATTCAGCATGACACACCTACTCAGCCCACGAGCAATAAATAAAGAAATGTGTGTAGATGTGTCAAGTGAACGTTTACTTCAGACAATGCAAGTACGTTTCACATAGTCGTACAATAGGGACAAGGTTGGCCGTGACAGACTCGTCTAAAACACGAGATTTACAGCCTGCAAATGTAAGATAATGGAAACTGTGTCAAGTACCAATTTAGAGGAGAAACCGTGGCGGACACACTGCCGGGTTAATTTGTAAGAGTACCAGTAAAGAATAAAAGGGTGTAAGTCACACAATAGTATATACCCTATACGAGGACGGACATCGATACCCAAAATAATAGAATCGAACTTGTAAACAGCAGGGGAACGACTTACTGGCGACAACGGATATTTACGACAGGTGGTAGGTGTGCCGTTTTGGAAACGACGTCACGCTGCGCCAGGATAGCGTTCAGGAAAAAAGGGTCAAACACAGCGAACAATAACGAGAGACGACACATTGTTTTCGTGAGAACTGCAGCGAGACCCAGAGTACGCTTAGACAATAGCATGATAGACGAGCATGAAATTACTCCTGTTCTAGGAAAAGTGTATGGAGGCTTTCGACGCGAACCCATGGGGAGACAGGATATCCAATCACAACCCAGCATCTACCCAGAGAACTGGTGGAGAGGACTGTCGCCAGCATAGCAACGGGAACGTCGAATGAGAAGTGAAGAACGACACTCTGGCTTAAGGGTAGGAGATCTTCCGTCCTATCATGTTCAACTTGAGGCGTGTTTTCCAGAAGGGTGCATTGTGGTAGACGATGTTTGATAAAAACTGCTTGCAGAGCACGCGGGAGGACAGTCTCTCATAATTTTTCAACCAGATACTTTGAACAGTCTTTCATAAATTTTTACTCATATACTTTGAGCAGTCAGTCGGTCAGTAGAACAGTCTTTATAATTTTCAACAGTCGGTCGTCAAGGTTCGATTAACATATGGACGGCAGCGGAACTTTGAAACTTTGCCACGCGTCATATAACTAAGAGACTTAGACATTTCGATATTGGCGCGTATCCGGTAATAGTGTACTTTCAGTGTCTAAAAACATGCGACATACGCCAGTGCTTAACAATTATAGAATTCCTTATTATACTCTAATTCAGAATTGAACTAACCAGTCACGCTTACATCAATAATCGACGCGTAGAACTATCGTTGATGTAATACCGGACGGCGAAATAATAACATTATACAGTGTTGCGGTGCGATACAATATCATGTGGAACAATTACACCGCGGCATCAAAACACTAACAGTAATGAACATATCAAACGTTGAACAATAGACAGACATATATATATACACCATAGTTAACGATGAACTTTAATACGCACACACATCGCGAGTGAATCTGTTTCGTGTGTGTTAAGTGTCAGTCACAGCACAGCTTCCCACATATGGACCAGCAGAGAGGAGTTACGCCGATGGAAATTTCGGATAATTCATCTAAACAAGTAATCTTTATGCTATTCTTATCATAAGGAACTCTACTGTCCTGTCTCTTTTTCAAGAAACACCCCTTGAGCATTTAAATTAAACATGATAAACATAATTTAACGCCATCCATCTGAGGCATACGATGAACGCATTAGTATAGGATTTATTGTTTGAATATTTGTGTTTCTATATATCGATTGCATTATATATGTATGTATACGTTTTTCAGCAAACAACGTATTGGATTTACCTTGTAGTTTGATGTATAAACATGTGTTCTTTTATGTTCTTTTCATGAGTTTATGAATGTATGTACCTACAGGGAATCATCCATATTTTATATATTGAATTTAATGAATGATATAATGTTAATAAATAAGTGTTTATTTTATCAATATGCGTTCATCATTGTCAAATTACCTCAGAACGAGAAAGTAATGGCATTTGAGTGATTTATGGTAGTTTATTTTATTTTATTTATTAATGCAACAACTAGAGTCTCCATGCAATAGTTATGCTAACGTAAAGTAATTAACGTGTTATTTATTGATTACACGAGCTCATTATGCAAATTAATATATTCAATAATTACTTAATCACAGATTAATTAATCCATTATTGTTACCATAATTACTTAATGACTGCCCAACACGTGGCAAGTGTAGTATTTGGCTCTCAAAGAACGTAGGGCTCGGCAATCACAGATTAGTTAATTCAGTAGCGTAATAGCATAACACCCCACAGTGTTGTATTTGGCTGCCCAACGCGTGGCAGATTGTTGTATTTGCCGCCCAAAGAACGTGGGGCATTACAATTATCAAAAACTCCCAATATAAAGAAAATCTTGTATTTGGCTGCCCAACGCATGGCAGATTGTTGTACCTTGTTAAAACATAAAACGTTGTTTTTAGAAAACAATTACCCTTGTTTAAAAAAAACCGTTGCAGGTAAACTACCCCTTTTCCTCACCCGATCTTCACCAAAAACAATAAGTCATGAGTACTCTACAAATCAGGGCTGTATGCAAAAAATGATTTGATTCAGTTTGAATTTGCGGCTGTTATCGTTTGCCATAGAAAAAAAATCTACAGAGAGATAGACACACAGACAGACACTTTTCGAAAAATGACTTTTTTTCATGTTTTGAGTGTAGTACAATCAGAATCTGCAATAATCTCGAACACGATTTTTTTTGCCATCACCATACTTCCCATTTCCTTAAGGAACATGGAAGTAAAATTACCCTTGTAAAACATAAAATGTTGCAGGTAAACTACCCTATTCCCTTAACCGATCTTCACCAAAACCAACAGGTCTTGAGAACTCTACAATTCTGGGCTGTATGCAAAACATTATTTGATTCTGTTTGAATTTGCGGCTGTTATCGTTTACCACAGAAAAAATTACCCTTGATAAAACATAAAACGTTGCAGGTAAACTACCCCTTTCCCATAACCGATCTTCACCAAAAACAAAAGGTCTTGAGAACTCTACAATTCAGGCCTATATGCAAATAATCATTTGATTCTGTTTGAATTTGCGGCTGTTATCGTTTGCCACAGAAAATACCCTTGTTAAAACAAAAAACGTTGCCAGTAAACTACCCCTTTCCCTTAACCGATCTTCACCAAAAACAATAGGTCTTGAGTACTCTACAAATCAGGGCTGCATGCAAAAAATTATTTGATTTTGTTTGAATTTGCCGGCTGTTATCGTTTGCCATAGAAAAAAATCTACAGATAGACACACAGACACTTTTCGAAAAATGACTTTTTTTCATGTTTTGAGTGGAGTACAATCAGAATCTGCAATAATCTTGAACACGATTTTTATTTGCCATCACCATACTTCCATTTCCTTAAGGAACATGGAAGTAAAACCAGATTCGAACTCACGGATTACCTAGAAAACGTATAATGTAAACCAATATACAAAATTATACTCTTTCATCATTTCAAACATGTACACAAATATTCTCATTGACGATACTATAAATAATATCATAAAAAGTAGGTATCGCTGATTTTAAATTGTTGTTATGAATTAAACACTTTGGGAAGCTGAAGATGTGTAAAACTATATTAGGCTAATAATAAGCTATGTAACACAGATACACGGCAGGAACTGAATATTATGAATATATTCGACAGGATTGCCCAGTATCGGCTGAATTGGTGGGAACATCTTTGCCGAATGGATGACTGCCGCTTCCCCAAACAACTATGGAACTATAAGGCGAGGGGACGGAGATGTGTGGGACGTCCGTGGAAGCGCTGGAGTGACCAGCTCTAATCTTTGCCTGTTAGAGACCGGAACGAACCGATTCATCATCATCATCATCTTCAAGGATTAAACCAAGGGTGGTTCGTTCCGGTCTCTAACAGGCAAAGATTAGAGCTGGTCACTCCAGTGTTACCTCTGGGTAATGCGTCTGATACCAAAATAGCAGTACCAACGCTGGCTTCTTGTGTGAAGTAAACGTATATCCAAAGCAATGTAAGTCACTTAAACTTCGCAATAATCGGTTGTAGCATTCACTCATCATTCTAACCACAAAAACTGCACACCTTCCAACAAACTAACACTGTTTCTATTCCACAAATAACATACACAGCAAATTCACCTTTTAAATGGTGGCCAATCCGAATGATCCTACAAACATATTCTCAACATGTACGTGATACAATAGCAACACGTAAACCTCTACAGGCCACACAAGTTCAAGTGGCGGAAACTTCGTTTTATTTCGCTACTTAAATTAACAGGATTTTAAAATTAAATAAGACTTTTACAAATCAAAACTGTATTTCGAAATTCGTGAAGAATTTTATAAAACGCATTAGGTTGGACAGCGCAGGCCCTGGTTACAGGCCTTAGCTGATGCAAATCACGTAAAGCATTTTAGCAATGCCAACAATACAGATCCAAGCTGGCAACTGTATGTAAAACAGTTGTAAAACAAGTTGCAAAACAAAACAATATTTATTATTGTTGCTCACCCTATTACTATTATGTCATCTCAAAGGTGGCCAGTCCAGACAGGGACTAAAAATGTAAGTTAAAAATTTATGTAAAGATATTATGAATTTTGTTCAATGTCTTCCACATTCTTCAACTGATACTTTTTCAAAATAATTTTTTGACATCACAAAAGGTGGAGGTCACTAACCTGACATACAAATCTAATGTCTTTTATCAGAATTAAATTATTTTAAAAGATATGAGCACAAGCATATCCTCGTAAATGAAGATGATGTTCATCAATCCCTGTACATGGCATTTAAAAAAAATGAATTCAGCACAGTAAGTGAATCATAATGAAGTTCAAAACAGTGATTTAAAAACTAATTTTGAGAAACATTTTGAATCTGACAACCCTGAAGACTAAAGAAAAATTATATAATATTCTCAAGTACCAAATTACAAGAGATGACAGAAAAGCAGAGAATAAAACCTGCAATATTGATGCAAATAACTTAGTTAAACAGCCTCTTTTGTGGTCTCATTCAGAACAATCACAAATTACTGAACTTACATGTGATGAATAGACACAATGTGAATATCTTGGAATATATTGTACCTGATAACCTGATACATACAACGATAAAAAATGTATCTTGTCAAAAACTTATGATGTATACAGATGATGTTTTGCTTTTAATATTATTAAGCATAGATGTACTTACCAAATGCACATATTTGCAAAATTCTGTTTTAAGAGATGTGAAATTAGTTGGGAACTTCAAAATATATTTAAAACCAATTCAAAGTTATGTTATTCAGTCAATTATATCTTTTAATAGTAATTTGTTATCATTTTAATAAATATTTTATATAGCAAATTTTGTTTATGGTTGTTACAAATTTTACTATTTTTTTACCTGCTGAAGTACTTAGTTTGAACGTGTATGCAAAATTTTATTTTTAATATTATTATAAATTTATCAAAAATTTATACTGATTACCTAAATACTTTAAGCTTTGGTTTCAGCTAGTTCTATAATGGGTTTATCAAGATAGTTCTATGAAATTACATCCCACTTTAGTGGAGTTGTCAGGTTTCTACCTTGCACTACTGGCAGTCATTAGATTTACAAAGGTTTTGTAAAATATATAAAAACACTTGGCAAGTTTCACAAATTTTTTAATTAACTCTGACAGCTGTTTCCACTAACTTAAGCCATTGTCAAAAGAGGCTTAAGTTAGTGGAAACAGCTGTCAGAGTTAATTAAAAAATTTGTGAAACTTACCAAGTGTTTTTATATATTTTACAAAACCTTTGTATTAATATGTTTCACCAAGTGCCCAACGAGTCATCAATTAATATCGTCATTAGATTTACTTATATGAAGGTTCTTTCTTCAAATGTCTTGGCTCCTTTTACAAAGTTATCAGGCAATTTACATATTTTTAGGGTCACGGAAAGCCACTGCCATGTTTATTCATTTCAGCATACTTTTAATTTATGAACTTACAAAAACACTTATTCATATACAAAACAAATTATCCTATAGAAAGAAAAATAACATGTTACCAATTTAAGAAAAAGAAAAAGGCGACAGCAAATGATTTACAAATGCTTTTCTATAGATTTTTAGGAGTTACAAGGAAACTAACTATTATTTCATCTTTGCAGAACTATCAACTAGTAATTAAAGATTATCTAGTACTGAAAAATCAAACATTTCACTATGAACTGAACTGCTGACTTCAGCTGAAATTACAATATTCAGTAGAATCAGGACAACATGATCTGGCCAAATGGCTTTTCTGCATATCATTTAAACTGATGTTATCAATTCTGACAATGCCAAATTATAATATTTGTCATAACAATTACAAACACAATTAGTTTTTTCATAAAACATGTGAAAAACAAGTATGTTTGATAAAACTAAAAATTCATTTAACAGATCAACTATCATTAGTGTATTATACTTACCTAGTTTATAAAATGTATGTAGTATGTCATCTTAAAATATTGGTATGGAGAACCATACATGACTTCCATGTTCTAAGATTTATATTTAAAATCATTTTCAAAATGAAATATTTCCATAGAAACTACTTCTTTCTACTTACTGCTTCAGCCTTAACCATAGTACTGTGGTCACTAACGTATACCACCTCACGTTATCGCACTCGATTTTCACTGATGATGGAAGTCGATGGCACTGCCGAAACGTCTGGTTTTGCAGAAAACATTGGTGTATGGCCAAACAGGCCAGGAAGGAATTTCAACAACAAACTACTTCTTTGTTGCCGATAACGTAGTACACAAAAAATTATCCCCTCCCCCTTCAACTACAATTTTCATTTATAGAAAATTATCCCCACCTCTTTCAACTAGCCTCTTCATTTATAGATATTTCATCTACGTTTCTACAGTGGATTATTAAGAACTTCTTATCAGGATACTTTATTTAATAAAATTATGTACTTTACTCTTGTTACAACAAAAAATGTTTCAGGTAAACTACCCTTTCCCCGTAACTGATCTTCACCAAAATCAATAGACCTTGAGTCCTCTACAACTCAGGCACATATGTAAAAAATTATTCGATTCTGTTTGAATTTACAGCAGTTATCGTTCATCATGAAACAATTTCTCTTGTTACAACATAAAATGTTGCAGGTAAACTACCCCTTTCCCTTAACCGATCTTCACCAAAATCAACAGGCCTTGAGCTCTCTACAATTTAGGGATGTATGCAAAAAATTATTTGATTATGTTTGAATTTATGGCAGTTATCGTTCGTCATAGAAAAAATTACCCTTGTTATCTCATAAACCGTTGCAGGTAAACTACCCCTTTCTCTTAACTGATCTTCACCAAAATCAATAGGCCTTAAGTCCTCTACAATTCAGGGACTCATGCAAAACATTATTTGATTCTGTTTTAATGTGCAGCAGGCAGCAGTTATCGTTCGTCATAGAAACAATTACTCTTTTAAATCTATTCATGTTTTACGTACCGAGTCACTTTATGGTTATCAATATAATTAAATTACCTTATTTTGGTCCACCTTAGTGACCTAGCTTCTTTTTGTCTAATGACGGGTTTCGGGACAAAATCCCATCTTCAGATACACAAAACTAATTTAAAACGTGAATGTATACCACATTTTATGGTTATGTCATATTTAAAATAAAACGTAACAACTGAATCGTTCGGAGCACTCGCATGCATGCGCGCTGTACCGCGACTTCCTTACGACTAGTTATAATTATTATTCAACCGTATAGCAGTGTCAAACAGGTTATTAGATCCGAAGTTCATTTGATCATTTAATATATTAATTTTGGTTGTTGCGTGTTTTGTAGCTTTATATACGTAGGGGGACCAAAAAGTAACGAAAATTTTTCTCTGGCAGTTGGTAGAACGCTAGTTCCGACTTCTCCCGCTAGGTGCCTTCACTAGACACCATTTTGTATCAGTTGCCCTTTCGGCATTGTTGTCGAAACATTAGCGTGTGACTATTTTTTGTAAGCGGTTTCACGTTTTCGGTGATTTTTAAATTAATTTAATGGCAGACATTAAATACCAACATGCTAACATCAGGTTCTGTTTCCTGTTAGGGAAATCAGCAGCAGAAACTGTCGCAATGCTTCGGACAGCTTAGAGCCAGGCAAAGATTTTGAGCCGACAAGAAAGCACACGCGGAACGAATTTTGCTGCAACATGTTTCATCTTCAGATCTTCAGTCAAAATTCGTTGGCATGAACTCCAGGATATTCCAGTCGTTTCCTCCAATTCATCGATTGTTCTATGACAATCAAACATGATCGCAACACGGATTTTTTCAATTTTTTTGTCTGTTTTGGAAGTCGAGGGACGTCCCGGTCATGGTTCGTCTTCAATTGACATTTGACCACTTTTGACATTTGACAAAACGAGAAAACCACTCGTAAATCCTTGCCTGGCTCAAAGCTTCCTCCCCATAAACCGTCCGAAGCATTGCAACAGTTTCTGCTGCTGATTTCCCTAACAGGAAACAGAACCTGATGTTAGCATGTTGGTATTTAATGTCTGCCATTAAAAAAATCGCCGAAAACATGAAACAACGCTTACAAAAAATAGTCACACTGACCGCGCTAATGTTTCCACAACAATGCCGCTAGGGCAACTGATACAAAATGGTGTCTAGTGAAGGCACCTAGCGGGAGAAGTCGGAACTAGCGTTCTACCAACTGCCAGAGAAAAATTCTCGTTACTTTTGGGTCCCCCCTCGTATTTCGAGCTCCTCTAGGCTATCCATTAATTTTCCCTTTTTGCAAGTATGTAACGCTACGAAATTGTTTTTGAAACTAGTACAATTATGACCTTTTGTTATTAAATGTTGTGCAAAACTGGAATTATTATTATTTGCTTTAGGAATATGCTCTAAAAATCTTGTATAAAAATCTCTTCCGGATTGGCCGATGTAAAATGCTTCACAATTATCGCATTTTATTTTATATACTCCTGATTTATTTTTTAAAGGAATATTTATTTTAGTTTTGAAAAAAATTTTTAACTTATATGTTTTGAATGAAATATTATATGCTTTACTTTTAAAAACAGATTTTAAAATATTTGGCTTCAAACCAGTATAATTAGCTGAAAGGAATTTTTTGTTTTTTATTATGTTGGTTAATAATGTTGGTACTTTTATTTTCTAAACGTTTTTTATGTTTCATTATCATTCTATCAATTATTGTTGGCTTGTAACCATTATTTAGAGCTATTTATTTTATAATATTTACTTGTTGATCATAGTCTTCGTTATTAAGGGAAACACAAAGTAATCTGTCAATAAAGCTGTTAAATGCAGCCATTTTTTGGGCTGGAGGATGATATGACTTAGCATGTATAACCGTATCTGTGCATGTGTGCTTTCTGTATATTTTGTATTTCAGGTCATTACCGTTATTTGTTATGGTTAGATCCAGGAAATTAATATTTTTGTTTTCTTCAATTTCCATAGTGAATTTTATTTTCTTATGTATTTTATTTAAATAGTTATTAAATGACTCTGTCTATTGTTACCATTGAAAATAACAAAGGTGTCGTCCATGTATCTTGAATAATATACTATTTTATTGTCAAAAATAATTATTTTTAAAAATTTTTGTATTTTGTAAATGATTCAAATAAATATCAGCGAGGATACCCGAGAGTGGAGAACCCATTGCTAGGCCCTCATTTTGTTTGTAGTATGAACCATTAAACGAAAAATAGTTTTGATTAAGTACTATTTCTAATATTAACATTAACTGATTAATTTTTCTTATTTCCAAGGTATTGTTATTTATTAAATTTTGCTTGAGTAATTTTAAAGATTCATCAACTGGGACATTGGTATACAGGTCCACTATGTCAAAAGACACTAGTTTGTAACTAGGCTTAATATTAATATGACATAATTTTTCAATAAAATCTTTATAACTTTTTATACTCTGGTTATTATCTAAGCTTATATGTTGTTTGATTATTTTTACCAAGGTTTTTGTTACTTTATATAGCTTGGAGCGGTTGTAAAATTTACTAAAGGTCTAATCGGTGTGTCTTTTTTGTGTACCTTGGGTAGACCTTTTAAGCACGGTGCACTAGCTTTTATTGGTTTTAGTGAGTAGTGTATATGTTTCTCAAACAGATCTGTACATTTATTTATTGTTTTATTCAATTCTAATGTGTATTTTTTGGTGGGATCAATATTTAGCTTTGTTATGTTGTTATTATTAATGAATCAGTATACCTTTTGTTTATATTCGTCCATGTCTGTCAATGCTATAGTATTGCCTTTACCAACCTTCGTTAAGTAAATGTTATTTTGTAAGAGTTTTTTATTTAGCTGTATAGCTGTTAGTTGTTCATGTTTTGTTTTTGTATAATTTAATTTCTTTTGTTTATGATAATTGTTATTAATTGCTTTATTGAATCTATTATTTATTAATATTCGTAGTTCATTTTGTTCATTTAAGTCTGGAACGCACTTAATTACAGATTCGGCTTCAACTATTTCTTTAATTATGAAAAAAACATAAAAAATTCCTTTCAGCTAATTATACTGGTTTGATGCCAAATATTTTAAAATCTGTTTTTAAAAGACTGATTACAATTTTCCACTGAACCTTAAAAATAAAAATAACAATTAAAGAAATAGTTGAAGCCGAATCTGTAATTAAGTGCTTTATCATAGTTCTCGTTGCATAAGATCCACTTATATTTGTCTTTCCACTGTTTCTGAAAAGAACGCCCACCAACACCAGATTTGTTTGTTTCTTTAGATGCAGTAGTTGAATCCGAGCCACCTGAAGCACTATCTGCTGACGACGTCATAGCCGTATCATTTTTTTTCATTGATGAGCGAACAATGAATTTATCCATTATAGTAAAACGAATAGAGCAAACAAAGAATTAAACTAACTTACACTTTTCCGTGTATTTAAACGTATATGTGATATGTGAGGAGTGGTATTTTCTGGAGGGGAGGAGTCGCGAGGCTGTGCTTGCATGGACTGACGCGAGAGCGCCCGTCAAAATTGGCATAATCCTTTTTAACCTTTTGAAGAGTATGGAAAAATACGCAAAAGGAGTAAGGCCGTGCCGGTACGTCATATGTAATGTTTTGCAACAGCTGTTGTTTTTTTAATATATTTGCTCTGCGATCTCATTCACCTGTTTATGATGACGGACAAGTGTTGTGGGGAGGATGGTCAGAGCCTGGAATGGCTTTGTGGGCGGAGTGACCTGCCACAGCTATCTTATCGCAGGAAACACAAGTCCCGCGTAAACGGAAGTACCCCGGTACAGTCTCTGCACAAACCAAACTTTATATCCCCCCTCTCCGCTCTATGAAAAAATCGGGCCCTATGAAAAAATTATTTAAGAAATACGACAAAATATTAGAATTTTCCCCCATTTCTTCTTTCTTTCTTTTTCTTTTCTTATTTTCCTTCTCCCTTTTATGTGTGGGTGCTGAGCACCCCCACAAAAATTCTGGGGGGGTGCTCGAGCACCGGAGCACCCCCGAAGTCGGCACCCCTGGGAAAGGGGTAGTTTACCTGCAACATTTTATGTTTTAACAAGAGTAATTTTTTTAATGAACGATAACTGCCGTAAATTCAAACAGAATCAAATAATTTTTTACATATGTGCCTGAGTTATAGAGGACTCAAGGCCTATTGATTTTGGTGAAGATCGGTTATGGGGATAGGGTAGTTTACCTGCAACATTTTATGTTTTAACAGGAGTAAAGTACTTAATTTTGATAAATAAAGTATCCTGATAAGATCATAATAATCCACTGTAGAAACGTAGATGAAAGATTTATAAATGAAGAGGTTAGTTGAACGGCGTGGGGGTAATTTTCTATAAATGAAAATTATAGTTGAAGGGGGAGGGGATAATTTTTTATATTCTATGTGTACTATGTTATCGGCAACAAAGAAGTAGTTTGTTGTTAAAATTCCTTCCCGGGCTCTTTGGCCGTAGTCCAATGTTTTCTGCAAAACCAGACATTTCAGCAGTGGCATCGACTGCCATCATCAGTGAAAATCGATTGGGGTAACGTGAGGTGGTATATGTTAGTGACCACAGTACTGTGGTTAAGGCTGAAGCAATAAGTAGAAAGAAGTAGTTTCTATAGAAATATTTCATTTCGAAAATGATTTTAAATATAAATCTTAGAACATGGAAGTCATGTATGGTTCTACATACCGATATTTTAAGCATGTTGTACTTGGCAGAAGACATAAAAAACTGTATATATGAATGTTCCGAAATGCACGGCTTATGGATAGTAACGTGCACTGTCTACAATCAGCAGAAATTTAAATCTACAACGTATCCTACAAATTACAACCACCAACATCTGGAACAAAATGTTTGAAGAACCAACCACTAAAAATGTTTGTAGCCGCTCATTCAGGCTTTTTGTTTGCAATCCAATTGACTTGCCTGCTATAGGCAAATAAATTTTTGCTGTTTAGTATAATTCTAATCTTCACTTTCATTGATCTTTGTCTTATGGACCAATGATGAGTGGAGATTTTAATGTATGATTTTCTGAAAAATTGATGTCTTGTAATTATCTCTATCTGTCCACCAAGCCACTGTATAGTCATCTACCTAGGTTTTTGTACTTATGCATGTGACATTTGACTTTCTCAGTGGAGCCACGACACTGTAACCACACAACCTGAAGTACAATGTAAAATAAAATGGCCACATTTCCTTAGCTGATTTAAACCAAATCCCATTTTTTCTTTTCAATTCTGTAGAAAGGTTCAATTTTGAATTATTTTTTAAAAATTTCAATTTTACCTGCTTTCTGAACTTGACAAGAAATGTATCCACTAACTTTAATGATTTGGACATCTCCTATCTTTAAAGAAATCCTATATGCCAAACTTTATAATTGGTGATGCACAGCTGCGTCCACGAGTCCTGGCCAAAGGTGCTGATGGAGTGAGAAGCGTAGCTTTACTCAGCAAATTTTTGGAAAACACTTTTAACTCATGACATAGTTGTCTCCGTGGCTAACTGGTAGTTTATCATTTCAGTTCTGTTTGTATTATTACTTATAAAAAGCTAAAGATAAAAATTATATTATCAAGCAAAAAAAGATTTGATTTAAACAGCCTAAAGGGAAATACTAGCAAGTTCCCTGAGCTACAGAACTAGCTCAATATTTTGAATGAAATAAGAAAATTTCAAGGTTTCTTTTAGTACAATACAGTTGTAAAACAGACAATCATGCAATAAACAGTAAAAATCTCAAACTCCTGTACTTTTTTGTTACATTTATAATCATAATGTCTAATGACAAAAATGTAGTTCTCACTTTTAAGTTGTTTCCATACATATCTATAGTCCAACATATAATACTTTTCATAAATAAACATAACTGTTGACAATATAATTTAAGGTTTTTTTCTGTAAACATAGCTTACAAACTATTTGAAGGTGATCAAAATTTTTCAAGGGTGTTAAGAGACATTAAAATTTTATAGTAAATGCTAAATTTAGATTTGGATTAAAATCCCTTTGTCTGACACCCAGTTGACTTTTAGGTGTAAAGTTTTGATCTCCTTTTTTGAGTCCTGGTGTTCTAAAATTATTGAATATCCAAAACTTTACACTATACTCAAAGGCTGGTGAAAATTCTCTTTAATTTGATACTCCACACGAATTTTTGTAATTTTATGAAATTTTTAAAAATTGTACAGTGAAATTTTTGTTAAAATTTCTTTTAATTTGACACCTCAGAGTTGAAAACATTATTGTCAAGGACCTATATAACCAAAAATTCCTCCTAATGAAATTTTGGAGCTAGATGATGACAACCAAGATGCTTACATCAATTTTATGCATCCTCACTGGCCATCAAAAACTTTTTTTTGCCCAGAACACAGAAATGTTGGGAGAGAGGATAAGTGCTGGGTCCCTTTTACAAACATAGATGTACCTGAATTAAGTGCTTAGGTGGGCCGAATGCTTTTCAGACTATCCAAAAAAAGTATTCAAAATATTAATGCTGCCTGGGCAAGGAAAAATTAAGTTTCATATCAATCAAGAAGCACCTGTATATATTATAAATATCCTGTAATACCATTTAAGACTGAAAAGGTAAGCTAACTCAACAAGTAAATACTTAAGCAAGATATTATTTTTAAAATACGGACAAATCTTCTTTAAAATCTATATTTTTTTAGTTTTGACAGGTAGTTAGGCCTTGTTACACTGATAAGGCTAATTTTAACTTAAGGTTTTAGTACAGAAAAATATAAGCATACCTTAAGTAAAAAAAAATCCTCATTGGCCACACCAGATAGGGTACTATGGAAAATATTTCAATGAAATATCAAATATAAACTTTGTACTTAAATTATAAAATGTCATTAAATACCCATGACTTTTATTTTATGCTATTATATTACATTTCATCCTCTTTCAAATGAGACCTTTTTCAGCCTCTAGGACCAGACAGAAAAAAGTTATAAACATTTACATAAAAGCCTGCACGGAGAAAACAAATTCACAATTGCCAACTTTGAAGTGGAAAAACAAGTTTTATATGAGTCTAAATGTTATTTTTTACTTTATATTTGGAATCTTTGTTAAATTTCAAGTAAGTATTGTGAGTTTCATAACTTAGTATTAAATAATAACCATACAAGTAGAGTTTTTATTGAAAAGTGCTCTTTAGATCTCGCACTGCGACTAACAAATCGGCTAAAAATGGACTTTTTTCAAAAAAGCATTTAAAAAAAACTAAAGCGAATTTGGCAAAAATGAAAAAAACGGGTTGTTATATTTGTCCATAGATGCTGTAAAAAAAATTTCATGAAAATCTGAGAGGGTGGGGTGAACACCCCGACTGGGAATGACCCTATATAGAGCAGTCATTCTATACCAAAAAAAGGCAAAACCTTGCAAAAAATGAAATTTGGTTAAAAATTTGGAAATATGACCTTTAACTATGTTGCATTCATTTAAAAAAATCTTTGCACCCCTAAGTCCTGGACTTTTTTCCACCCCCTCTTAAAGGGGTGAAAAATAAGTTTTTCTGCATTTTCACCTTTTCCCTTCATTTGTCCTTAAAATGATCCAAATAAAAATTGTAGCTGATAAAATTCTGCGTATTTTTATTTATTTTTTGTACGACCAAGATTCGCCGAGTTATGAAGATTCAATTGTGCCATATTTTTATGACATTTGCTCATCCGGGAAATTTGGGTGTAGTTTCTTGAAGTTTTCAGCGATTTCCCGCGTTTATTCGAAAAACAGTAATCAGATAAATGTTATAGCTTATTTAATTCTCTACAAAATGAGACATAAACAATGTCAATATGTTTATTAGCTAATTAAAAAATTAAATTTATTCCATTAAATGTCTTTTTGCTATGAACATATTTACAATTTTTGTATATTAAGTATATAAATTAAACGAATTTTGAAATAATATTAAGTTTTAATGGAAAATGGAACACTTAAGTAATTTATTTATAATTAATTTATAGTTTTTAGACTTATTTACAATTATTAAAAATGTTTTTAAAATAGTGTTAAAAATTACATAATAAATATCTATTAATACGGATTCTTGTAAATGAACAGTTCTTTGTAACTGTACACAAACTAATAAACAAACTTAGACAAAATATCGTGTAACTCCGAAATGACTGTTGAAACATAAATAAAAAACGGTGCAGCCAGCTTGGAACCATGCAGAAAGTCGTCTGCGCATGCGCCAACTCCTAAGGCGTTAGAGGTCCCGGCAGCGAGACCCGGCGTCGGCACATCAAGCGCGCACACCTGTTTTCTATACCCTCGTATTTTATACTGAAACACTCAGGTAAAAATTCCTTTTGTAGGCTTACAAACTGTATATATGGGAATCTTTTCCCAAAGTTTCATAGCGAATTATTAAACCAGTAAATTGTGAGTTAATTATATAATTATACGTAAAAAAAGTACCCTGAAGCAAAATATCCGCAACTTTTCATATTACATAATAAAGGAAGATCAGTACTGAAAAATGCTGAATACCGTTAAAAAGTAGATACTTCCAGCTTTAAAATGGCTCTTGATTTTTTGTTTTTGACCAAATATTTAAGAAATTATAGCGACTTAAAAGTGTACAATTCTTAAAACTTTCAAAATCAACAGAATTTACAAATTTTATAATGTTCAGCGTTTTAAATTTATAATCTATATCGAAAAATCATTATATGTACATAAATATACATACTCTTGTTAAGATAAATTCAATAGTACAAGGAATTTCATAAATTATTTTTAATAGTATGACGATTTTCTCTAACTCGCGTCACTTGAAAACATACCTAAGTTTGAGTTGCCATATTTTTTTAGTGAAAGTAGTAACACAAATTCTTTTTACGTCATTGTAAAGCTTATGTTTTTCTCTACAAAATACGTCTTTTCACAATTTTTTTAGAACCACTGAAAACAAAGTCTCAAGCAAAAAACGTCTGAGCGTGCCAAAAAATTAGCGCGAAAATGCCGCAGGAGCGGTCCGGAGAACAAATATGCACTACGTCATTTTATCGCGTTTTGCAAGAAAACTATCAATTTTACAAAAATAATCAATAGAACCATTTTTGTGCAAAATTTCTTGCTCTTTCACGTAAACTTTGTTTTTTTATATTAGAACAAATATTTAAAAAGTTAATTAAAAAATAAAATTTTTGTAATTGTTATTAACTATTTTAAATAAAAAAGTCCAGGGGGTGGGGATGCAAAGATTTTTTAAAAACATTGTATTTTATATGTATTTTCATTGTGCAAAGTTTGATCCATGTTTCATTTTTTGTGGGGTCAAATGACAGAATGACAGCTATAATAGTGAACTTAAACTGACCGAATTATTCTCAGATTTCATAAAGTACAAAAATTTATGGTATTCTCATTACATTTATATTTCTAGGGATTTCATATATGGAAGAGCATCTGATGTCAATGAAATAAACGTTCTTGTAAAAAACAAACTAAAATTCTATTTAATTTACCAAAGTGGAATTATAAAAAAAAAGATTTATTTAACAGATGTCGATAAATTTTCTAATAGACAAATATTTGAAAGTACTTTAAACATTTTTACACAATAGTAAAATTCACTAAAATTCAAGACTAATCTAATAAGACACAAATTTACATAAAGATTATGTTCTTTTAAATTATGGAGATTCCCTGCTGAAAATCTTCCTTTTTTCATTCCCATTCAATTCTTTTTTTAATGTTATTTTATTGTCTTTATGCCATATAAAACATAGGAATACACTATTTGGGCTTTTTAAATTTTTTGTTGTTGTATCCCTTTACGATTTTTATTGAAAAAAAAATCAGGAAAATGTAAAAATTGATCTTGAAAACTATCAAAAAGAATTTAATGAATTTGGATTTATTTTAAAGCCCTTGAAAAGTACAAAACGTTTTGTTATGCTGAACAAAACATTTTAAGCACGTTCAGCATTGATAAAACTTTTTTGTAAAAATTACTTGGTCATATGTTGTACGAATATGTGTTATATGAAAATCAATAAATCCACAAAATATATACACTCAATTTATAATAATGGTTTTAGTTTATATTTTTAAATTTTCCTGTTCCATATGACAGTCTTTCTTGTCTTTTTTCACTCTTCCTCTTGTAGGTAAGCAACTTTTAGTTTTTCCTGGAAGTTTCATATTTTTACCACTTATGAGCGTTGGCAAGCCATAACCTATTCTTGTCAAATTTTTGTACTACTTTAGCAGTACTCACTCCAGGACTTACACCAGCAGCTTCTTGTTAAATGGCTAAGGTCTTTATAAGTCTAGTGATATACTCACATACAATTTCATACAAAAAGTGAATACAGTTTTTGTACACTTACCCAACCTAAACTAACACACAAACGTTTAACTTATATTGGCTTTAAAATTGTTCTACGCCAATTTTTTTTGTTTCTCTTTTACTTTTTCAATATATAGGCCTACCAGTATAATAAGTAATTATAGACAAAAAATAAAATTGAAAATTTTTATATTTTTCAGGAATTTTTTTACATCAACAGGAATGTATTAGGAAAATTAAAAAAATATGATCAAGCACTAACATACAGTCACTCACATTGACTATTTACAGCTGTTCATAACAAATAAAATACAATATTTTATGTATTATTTATTTTCAACTGCATAACAAAGAGAGATTATTGAGGGTTATAATCCCCCATCTCATTGGGTAGGACACTTGAAGTTTCCACAGGTAAAAGCTACATATAATAGACAATCCCAGCTAGTACTGGTCATGATACAACATACACAGTAGGATAAAACTAATGAATCCCTTAATACAACCATCTCTCCACCTGCCACCATGGAAAATATACCACTAACAATACACATGTTTAAATGGGTACCATAAAAGAAGGACTATTTCAATGTGATGCAAGGCATTGTGTGCCATAGCACTATGAGACTAACTCAGCCAATGCTACCATATAGCATCATTCTGTATTAATCATTTTATCTCCTGTGCCTTTTCCAAGTGTCTGCAAGCTAATGATTTTTCTGATAACTGATAATAAAGAACAAAGGGCATGTGTCATTTGTCTTTAGAAAAAATGTTGACTAAACTTGTTTTATTAATTTAAGAAGCATTTAAGTTTAAAGCTTTAGGTACTGCGTTAAGTTAAATACTGAGTATATAAATGCTACAGTTTTTCAAACAAAGTGAAATATCACTTAAAGACCAAGCACAATATGCCCAACTTTCAAAGAAGTGAAATGAGGAAAATCTCTTTCAGTAAATAATATTTAAGGAATTGAAAATTGTACTCATTTTTCAAAATTGTGCCTCATTTGCTACCAGAGAATAAAAAAAAAAATCATCTGAATGTTTATATGATTTGAAGAAATAAATCTGAAATGAGCTTTCATTATAAAGTTTTAAACGGAAACGTCTTGGTGATAAGTTTATAATCTAGAATGTAAAAACATATCAAGCCAATGGAAAACACTAAATTGACCAAAGCCCAAGAAGGTCCAACAGGTCCTATACAGCATTAAGACTATTTTGATTTATGTTTTTGAGTTAATGCAATTACACACAAGGAATTTATTACTCCTGAAAAAAAGAGTGAAGCAATAGTTTTATTTAAAGGTGTTGAAAATACTGTGCAAATGTGTTCACAGCAAATGAGCAGAAATGTGAAACTGGATATGAAATACTCCATCACCGCCATACAATGTCCTTTCCAACACTCCCTTGAACATCCAAAGATTTTTGACAAACGCAAATGGGACTTGGCTATTCACATGATACTTGGTACTCACCAACTTCACATGATACACTTTTTACATTTTGTTTACAAATATGAGACCTGCCAAGAAAGGGAAATGTTTTACTAATGTTAACGAGGTCAAACAAACCAATAGATATCTTAAATGACACCAGTATGGAAGACAAAAATCTTATTTACACTGTAAAAACCACTGGATCAAGGTACTGAGCTCAGACAAGAGTACTTCAAAGAAGACTGTCACTTCAAGTTGTAAAAAAAATAACAGAATAGTTTTTAAACTAATTATCTTTTTTTCCAGGTACCCTGTCACACAATGCTTGTTTTAGTAATGAGAAACTATCAAAATATTCTTTACTGATTTCAAACTATACAAATATATCTTTAATTTGATCACTTAAATGTATATTAGTTTTTTTTTAGCATTACAAATTTCCATCTGGAGATACAGATGTCATTTCTTTCAGCAACTGCATTAGCATTTGAAATCTGCTCTGGATCTGTAAAATAAAAAAAAACTCTTTATTAGACTAAAAACTAATTCTATATAAAATGCCAGTAATATGTTGTCTTTTACTGTTCCTTGTTGAACAAAACACACATCCTATGAATAACTGATGAACAGAAATTGGAAAGTACTAAGTAAACCACATAAAAATTCTGAAAAAATTAATTACTAGTTGAAAGCTCTGACTAGCAAATATTGATTTTATGATATTACTACCCACTATAGAGTTAACTGTCTACCTATTTTCTCCTTTGGTTTTATTTGCCTTAAAGTATCATCATTTTAAATATTTTTCATTAACAAACATACAACAAAACAGTCAGCTGGTGAATTTACAGTATAATTTTGTATTTGTACAATGAATACTGTAAACTTGATAGCCACAAAAGGACAGGAATGAGTCCAAACAATATAAAAACAGACAAATGATATAACATTCCTAGTACAGTATTAGGAAACGCTAAGTGTACTCAAATTTCAATCTTTATTACTGTATATTCTACTGTACTTATCTATTATACATTGAAAAATGAGTAAACACACAATCCTGTATAGTCAACCAACAGAAATAGAAGGAATTGATTGTGGTGACAGTACAACATAAACATAAATTTGTTTAAGTTTTGGTTAAAATTACTATTTAAGTATCTGTTTCTCGTGTGTTTTACAACACTGTACAGTTACACCATGGATTTATATAGCAGCAGAAGTTGGGTAACTTCGGCCATCTCTTTTACCTCAGCCAGACATGTACTGTCAAATAACAGTGTATGGTATACTGTGAGTATTACATCAATTTTTATCAACAATCATCATTTATTAAAAGTTCATGTCATCTACTATTTCAAAGCATCTGTTAATTTTGTCCCTTTGTGACCATTCACAAAATGGTCACAAATGGTTTCTATAGTTGAAATGTTTTCATATACTGTCTACCAGCATGATGGTTACCAGTAACACAAACTAATAGCTAACATACTGCTAACTATTTGTTCCTGAGTAGCTAGGGTCTCCCAACAGGAGTGCACTACTTGCTTCCAACTACCTGTAGTATCTGAAATGTTTTTGTTTAGTTTGAGCTCAGCTATTGTGGTAAATGGGCTGTATGTTGTCAGCAATGAATGTGTTAAAGGGGTGAGGAGATAATTGATGTATTGTGGTTTGTTTATAATTAATTTAATTTATTCCAAAAACTATATGACATACAGTCCACTTACCACCAGAAGCTGAGCTCATACTAAACACAAATGTTAAGCATATCACAGTTACTCGGAAGCGAGTAGTGAGCTCCTGTTGGGAGACCCTAGCTAGCAGTTGGGATCCAAGTAGTTAGCGGTGAATGTGTTAAGGCTGATAAACAAAAGATCAAAAAGTCTGCCTATTACACTCCTTATGAATCACATTATAAATTATGATTCATACATGTGTATGTTCTTCCACTTGGTATTAGTTTTGAATTTATCTTGTATTGCACAAAAAACTAGTTGATACGATGGATTGTCCTTGAACTTTTAAGAACTGATACATATGTTCTTATTTGACAACAATAACAGTAAAACTTCTCTATTTCGGACTTACTGTAAAAAATGTACAGGCATTGCACTAATGCAATGCACAGAGAAGGGCATTTAAAATGCTTCAATAAATCTAAAAAATATATATATTTATGTTCATTCACCAATCAATGAATTCATTCTTCATTTACCAATGTACAGATTATAAGTTAAATGTAGTCGCATTCATAAGCGAAGTTTTATATGTGTACTACGTTATTGACAACAAAGAAGTAGTTTCTATGGAAACTCACCAGTTCCCACGTTCGATCACGCACCAGCGATCGGCCGCAAATGTGCGACATGTCCTTATAAACATTTTCAATGTTAAAAATTAATTCTTTATGTAAACATTTGTCCTTGAAGTATTATGAATATCTATGCAGACTGTGTTTAGTCTAGTTACAACTGCTGCTTTGGTAGTGAGTGTTATTCTTATTGTATTCATGTGTATTCTACTGTACTGCACTTAATTGTATACACCTTACAAACCACTATGTATGCCAGAGGCAAATAGAAGACTTTAACTTTAGAAGACAAAAGGAAAGTGTTGAGTAAAATAGACACTGGTTATTCTGTGCAGAATATATTTATATTTGATGTGTTTGGAATTAACAAGTCTATGTTTTATGTTATAAAAAAAGTGTTGACTATTGTTGAAAGAAAATAAACGACTGGAGAAATGTTCAGTAGTACTGACAATGCTGTTCACGCTTGGTACAAGCTGTAACATTCCGTTGGTGTTCCTGTTAGAGGTGTAGAATTACAGGCAATGGCAGAAAGATTACTCAAAAACTGGGAGAAAGTTAATGTAGGGTGTCTTTTTAAATTTTGGCAGCGGGATTCCATTGTAAACCAGAAACTGTCTGAGGAAAGTCTAGTGTTTTTAGTGTCAAACCATTTTGCCAAAAACCTAAAATAATAATTACTGATAAAAAGCTTCTTCTCTCCCAAATCTATAGTGGTGGCAAAACAGTCCTGTCATGGAAATCTCGTATGTGCAAACACAGATGGGTCTCACTATCTAAAATCCATCATTGTTGGAAAGTCAACTATGCCTAGAGCAACTTAAAACATTATGTAGTGCTTACCAGTTACTTACAAAGCAAATAAAACCCCATGGTTACTCAGAAATTTTTCAGTGATTACCTTTTTCATAATTTTGTACCACAGGTTAGAAAGTTCCAGTTAAGTGTTTTAAAAGTAAAAGAAGAGGAAATTAAAGCTTTGTTAATATTAGACAACGCTCCTGCTCATCCCTCCAGAAATTAAAACAATCATTTTACCTCCGAATACGATTTCACTTATTCAACCAATGGATTTGGGAATAATGCTCAGTTGAAAACACCTGTACATATGTAAACACCTTGACGAATGCCTGACATTTTTTATAGAAAAGTGGAAAATGGGGGGAACAAACTCTTAAAAATTAAAGGAACAGAGATTTATCTATCAACATTCAAGACATAAGAGATTGGTTGGGTGTCTATGAAGATGATATAGGTTACCATAATTTATCAGAGGTAGAGTTCGTCCATCAAATGCAAGGTCAGAACGAAGAAGTTGGTGATGATAGTGGATGCTGAAGAAGATGACAATAATGTTCCTAAACCTACTTAACTTTATTGACGCTGACGAAGACTTTCAAAAATATTATCCAATCGCCAAGAAGTTATTAAAAGACAATATGACAGGGCAAACTGTTAATTTTTTTTAGGCCTGTAGTTTCAGTTCAAGAAGAATCAATACCTTCAACTTCAGGAACAAATCATTACTACAACATAACTTTGTGTATACTAAAAGTGAAAATTGTTGGACAAGTTTTTTGTTGGTCCATACAGTAGATTGCTTTTCATGTGTGAAGTACAATAAAATTAAATTTCTGTTAATAATTGCAAATCTGTTATGTAAATTTATATACACTAAAAATTGGAAGTGTGTACATATTTCTTACAAACATTGTGCATCCAAACTTAATGTGAAAACATCAATGGAGAATGACGGTTGTTTATGTGAATTTAGTTATCCATTTTATAAGTAAAGTATACAATAAATTTAAATTTTCATTATTTTGATGTGGTTTTAATATTTATTTGATGACCTTTTAAGTGGGGTAAAATTTACTTAACCATTTCATTGCATTTGACCTGGGCTAAACTACGAATTTCTATAAAATATTATATAATTTGGATTTTTCTCTAATTCGGATTCGGCTTCACCCAATATAGTCCGAATTACACAGGTTTTACTGTATAAAAAAATTTATTTAGTAAGGCTTTAACTGTGGCTGCAATTTGAAGTGTAGAAGAAAAAATATACAAGTGATCCTGATTTCCTAATACCCCAGTACACTATAAATGAGAGTATAGTTAAAACAATATAGCATAAGATTAAAAAATTAAATGAACATACCTCTTCAACAGTGCGATTTGAGAGACGTTGGTTTATCTTATTAAATGTCTGTTCAGTATCATTTTCTTGCTGGAATGCTTGTAATATTACTTTATCTTCTTCCCTTGTCCACGATAATACTTCTGCTACTTTGATATTTGTTGATGCTTTGGATTCCAGATTACCCAGACTGCTTGATATTTTTAGTTCACCTTTTGAAGACCCTGAATCCTTACTGATTTCAGTTTCAGCATTTTGGCAACTAACCTCATCCATATTTAAGTCAGATTTATTTTCTGAACTGCTGTCCTCAGAAATATTTGTATAATTTGTTATTGAATTATCTGACGAGGTGGTTTTCTCATTTTCTTCTGTTATGATTTGATTTTCTTCTGTGTAATTATCTATGTCCTCTGACCTAACAATATGATCTTCTTGATTAGCTACTTTACTAATTCTTATCTGATCAAAATTTTCTACTTTTTGAGAAGAAGCTGATACCTCAGTAAGCCTAGATTGTTTACACATCATGTCATCTATAACACTTTCATCCCACTCCTTAGCACATCTACTCGAATTATCTGGATCAAAGATAGGATCCTGAACATTTTCTTCTGGTTTCTTAACCTGAGAAGCCATATCATCTACACAACTACCTGTGCCATCAGTTTCAAACTTTACTTTAATTGGCACAAGTAATATTTCTTTTTCATTGTTTTTATTTACTTTGTCACCCATTACATTCTCAAACCTAGTTTTTTTTAACTTTTCTTTTACCATAATCTCTTTTTGTACGCATAAATCATTTGTCTTAACAAAATCTACAATTTCAACTGTCACGTCTTTTACAGTTTCACACTTCTTTGAACATAATATCAAACTGGATGTAGAGTCTTTTTTGTTTGGAAAAAGCTGATTCTTTGAGATTTCTAACTGCTCTTGACAATTTTCTGCTGCAAGGGGTGTTACACCTTCCACTATAGAACTAATTTCTTTTACAATGGATTCTTCCTTCCGATTTGCAGATTTTGTTATATTTTTTTGTTTTGACCCAATATTAGATCTTATCCTAGCTGTTTTAGGAGATTTCTTGTTGGCCAGAGAAGTTTTCCCATGTTCAAGACTGAAGTCATCTTCTGATTCTAAACAAAATAATTACACATAAAAAACTTGTATGCATTAGAAAAAAGTGAATAAAGTAAATTGATGATACTATGAAAAGCTGTTAATATGCTTTAAAGACTTTTAAAGATATGACAAAAATAAACTACTCTAGGCATATTTAATCGCTAGCTTTACAATAATTATAATTCTACTGTATACCAAATGTAATTATATATCATATAAACTTTTATAAAGCACATCCTTAATAGAGAGTGTTGTTATCTCGCCCCTCCCCCTTATTGGAGTAAGATGGAGACTATGCCAGTGTACACATTTTGGAATTCATAAACATTTTTCAAGAATATTTTGATGCTATTAACTTTTTTTTGAATATGTGGTATTCATATCCAAGTCACATTAAATAAACTAATATTTTAATATGCTATCTTTTATCTGAATTTTTATTTATTTTTGTGTATCATTATGCATTTTGGAATGTATATTCCATCATCACAGATACTACATCTGCAATACAGTAGTCTCACACAGCTATATACATATCATTCAGATATCACACCACCATATTCCCAAAACAGATAACATACTTCGTTCTTTGTGTGCACTATGACAGACACTACCAGTTCTCAGCTATCATTGCTCATAATGTATGACGTGCACTTTAACTGCTGTAATGTTCTAAGATTTGGCCCAAAGGTAGTTCATAAATAGTTCAAAGAACATCTGCCAAAAAAGACTTACAAAAACGAAGTCAAATTCTGGAACACATCTGATGAGCAACGATCTTAATTAAATATATTTTTGCACAAATTTTCATTTAATACAGATGTGCAACAAAGTTAGCTGTATGAATGCTATTAAAGTATTTGAAATAAAGAAGCCATTTACAGAAGTCCAGATTAGTTGTTAAAAGATAGCTTAAAATTTCAGTTTAATTCATATTATTACACTGTCCTGGAAATCTACAACAATTAAGACTCATGTCACAAATCATGCATGTGCAGTGACAAGAGAGAGCTGTTAGTGTCTTAATATACATTTCAAAATACATAATGATACTCACAAAAGTAGTTACAGACAAATAAAAGAGATAATTAATTAAAATGTTAATTATATTAAGATTATAATGTTATATAAACATAAAATTAATTATATTAACTTTATAATAGTTTTATAAATTCATTGTTTTTATGGCAACCACATTCAAATGTGAATACTTCATTACTGCAGACAATTCTTAGTTTCCTTAATAAACATAACAATTATTTCCTTAACAACAAATATTATGCTAAAACAAAATACAATTATTTTGCTCTCTTTAAAATATAAAGTGCTCTACTATTGCAACACTAATTTTAATATTTCAATTAATTACATTCTGAAGATCAATAAGAAATTATATTAAAAATGAAGAACCGTAAAAGAACCTCTTGCTTAAAATCTGTTGTGTGATACAGTGAAGGATAATATTGTAAGGTTTCATCATTTCACTTTGTGTAATGTTAACGAGATGAATACTGTCCCTGCAGTGCAGACTCATTGTGTGTGGAGAAGATAATTACCATTTACATCAATGGGATTGATTTCAGGATGTTATAAAGTGTTTTTCAGCCACTTTGAATATTGTAATATTGATTAGTCTTCTTTTTTCTTTTGTATGAAGATGTATGATACAACCAGACCCCCCAAGGTCAAATTCTAGATAAGCTTCTGGACTGAAGTAGATCTGGAAAAAATTAGTCAATTCAAGGAAGTCTAAAAAACTGCCAACCTTGAATTCTGTGTAATACAACAAACTGACATGAAACCATTGTACTGTCTTTTACATAGTTTCTAAATAAAAAAGTTCTGGGTGTCCTCATACTAAGGGGATAAAACAACCAATCCTAAATATTTGAAAATTACTTTTGTGTAAACTATTCAGAATATATTGACAAAACAGCAAACAAACTATTTTTGAGGTTGCTGGTTAAAAAGCAAAGATCAAAATTATTATAAAACACATAGGGGAGTCAAAATGCTCAATTTCAAGGGGGGGGGGTATGTATTATATATTTTTTTATAAATATATAAAATAGCCATTGTTTTTGAAATTTATTTCCTTATAATATTCAAAAATGAACTTAAAATGAAACCATAAGTAAGAAGTACGGTGGTCAAAATCATGAAAAGTGCATACTAACTTTTTATTCTTAGAATTCAAAGATCTCAATTACATATGTTATTTTTTATTTTCCACCCACTGAGAAGGGTTGTAATCCCCCCCCCCCCCACAAGAGAGAGAGAGAGAGAGAGAGAGAGAGAGAGAGAGAGAGAGAGAGAGAGAGAGAGAGAGAGAGAGAGAGAGAGAGAGAGAGAGAACCCAAGACTTATTAACATTTATCTAGACACTATGTAGAAGATATTATCACCAAATAGTTCTATTACAAAGAATTCAATGGTAAAATGCTTCGTTGACTTCATTAAATAGTAGGATTAGAATAAATAAATGTTTATTTTTCCAGATGACAATGGCAGACATTAAAATGACAAATCTAATTATGCCACAAACTCAATCATTTTTTTCCTTTGACATATTGTTTTAATATATTGTTTCAACCAGTACAGAATACTTCTGTTACATAAGAATTTTTATAATACACTATTAAATACTCTATAATAAATGTGGCCATAAAAGACTTCATATTAAATTAAATATGATATATTGAAATTAAAGACAACATACAAAACATACTGTAGTACGATAAAATGTAAAAAACGATATAAAAAAATACTAAAGAAATTATTTTTTAATGCACATATAAAAGAATCAAAACTAAAACAAAGATAAAATTGTTGATGTATGGAAACTGAGTGTTAATGATGGCAAAACTGTCAATAATTATGAGTAAAATTACAGAATACTATATAATTGATGAGATTACTTCCAGCCTGTTAAAATGAAAAAATTTACATGAGGAAAGAATACACAACAGACAAAATAATATATTTAGAATAATTTATAATTGAACTGTACAATTTAATTATTCACAACCCTGAATGTAATTTAACTTACAGTATATAAAGAAAATAGAACTCATACTTTATATACACAAAGTAAATGTATTTAAAATTTAATTACTACCTGTTCATTTTTATTATGTAACAACAAATCATATTATTTAATAATATGGTAAATTAATTAATACAAACCTGTTCCCATACGATGATCATCATAACTATGAGAAGTATGAGATTTAAATGGAGAAGGATGTATACGTTTATATGCTTGTGTTCTAGCCTTTGAATTACCTACAAATCGCCACTTGGTTTCTAACATTTCACTCTGATTTTCTCCTTTAAATACAACTTTGGCTGGCCTCAAGATTTTACCGTACTGCATATAAATTCTGCCATTTATGAACTGTAATGAGGAGACACAAACATCACTAATTTATATAACTTATTAAGCTCATAATCCTGTCTGTGTTTGTGTGACGAGCATATTTATACGTATAAAAATTAATTTTGTTTTTTTTTCCAATTAAATGGATGTATAATTTTTTATCATGTATAATGGAAATTACAATTTTTCTTAGCAAAATAAATTGTATGTGATTCAAAACAAACAAGCCTTTTCTTCAAATGCTGTTTTAAAACAAACAAAAAACTAGGTTTAATACAAGATAGTTACATATAGTATTTTTTTAAAACATATTACATTTTCATATAGCATATTACAATAACATTTACAATGTCAGTTACATACACCTTTATAAATTTTCTGTTAACTATCAGGTTCAACCAAAGGATATCTTGGTCAGAAGAGCAAAACCATTAAATACAATTTATAAACCCTTCACAAGGTAGGTAAGGTAAAGCACCTATTTATATTTAGTGAACATATGTTTAGTTAACACACACACACACACACACACACACACACACACACACACACACACACACACACACACACACACACGCACGCACACACACACACACACACACACACACACACACACACACACACACACACACACACACACACACACACAAGTTGTTTATTCCAAGACTTATTTTTTGGATATCTACATTTACTTGACATGTGAAAGATATTAATTTATCACTCTACAGTTATTTAGATAGGTCTACAGTAATATTTGTAATTATAATTTTCTATGTCAATATAACACATGTTTGGCATTACAGTGTATGACAATTTGGATCACTGGAAACTCAGATCATGGTAAATGCAACAGATGTGTCAATAAGAGTTACGATTAAACTCATTTTATATACAATTTTTTAACCTTAAGGACTTACATTATTACCTTGCACCTTTATTATTACATTATTACCTTTGTTCAATCTTATTTGTTACCTTACTACTTTGACTCCTGGACAGTCATAACAATACTGAATGATACTATTTCAGTCATATGTTAAAACCAGGTAGCTACTACTACGATATTTAAGTTTACTTAACATGCATTGCAACTCATTAGGAAGTACAGTTCTAAAAACAAGAGTTATTAACTTAATACAATTTAGTCTTATTCCACAATTAAGCATCATCTACTATGCACTGAGACATTATTATACTCATTAAAGATCTTCTGTGCCTAGGAAGGTACCTTTATGACTAGGGCTTGAATTGGGCACATTGCCACCAACCAAAATCTCCACTGGGAGAGGAAACCATAGGACACATCCTCTCCGTTGTATGGCTCCAAGCATGACCAGGGCGGTCCTGAGAGGAAGATTGGTGGAGGGAACGTTGTCTCAAATACTAGAGGACAGAAATTTTGAGCACTGGCAACAGCAGGATACAGTGGACATCAAGCTGTCGGGGTCACCTTATCCCGGACGCTTGAGAGAAGAAGTAAGAAGGGCTTACAAAGAGTAACAAAAATGATAATACAAAACTGACCCCATACAGACATATCAATTTATTTATGTGGAAACATATACTCGTATAGATTACATAGGCCTATTAGTGTGTAAAGCGCACTTTGGAGTCACAGTGATTTGTGTCAACAAATAGTTTCTTTTTTTGCTTGTAGTTTACACTTTTTAATACCTACTAAAAGGTAGGCTTACCATATGTCCTGGTTTGACGACCTGATCCCGGGGTCCCGGCCAGTTTGTCAAATGTCCTGGTTTGAAAAGTTATTCCATATAAACAAAATTGAATTACCGCATAATAAATGGAACGGTCCACTGGCCTCAGTGTTGCCAATTTGTCTTTTTTGTGGCAACATGTAGATGTAGCCTAATAATTTGTCATCATCGTGGCCGTGACTTAACAGTTAAAGACTCTTCCACAAATTCGGTTGGCAACCATGACTGGCATCGTTTGAATTCTAACGAACATTTTGTTGGTTGTATTTAGTGTTAGCTTGATGCCGTGATTACCATAACGTGATAGCGCTCACTGCTAGATTGTGTCTAAAGTCTGATATAAATAGTTCCAAGAGTGTGTCATTTCAAGAACATCAAGATGCCGAAAAGGAACAGCACATTTTCTGATGCTTTAAAGCAAGATTATCCATTTCTGAAAAAAGTGTGTGGTTATGAGGACAGAGTAAAGTGTGAACATTGTTTGTCTGAATTTTCAGTTTCTCACGGCGGGCGTTCAGACATAAAAGAACATTTGAAAAGTACAAAGCATAAAGCTAGTTTAACTGCAATTGCTGGTTCCTCAACAATTTCATCATTTTTTAAAAGTGCCGATCCCGTCGACAAAGATCTTTTAATTGCTGCTAAGGAAGCTACTTTTGCTTTCTACACTGCTGCTCACGATTTAAGTTTCAAAACTGCAGATTGTTCTTCAAAATTAATATCTAAGTTCTTTGAACCTAACTTTGGTCTCGCCCGAACGAAATGTGAGGCTATCATTATAAACATGATTGCACCTATGGCAGTTAAAGAACTCAACGACGATTTGAGTACATCAAATTTTATGACACTAACAATCGATGCTTCTAACAGAAAAGCAATTAAGATTGTCCCCTGTATTGTGCGGTACTTTGTGCCAGAACAAGGAGTGAAAGTTAAGCTTCTAGAATTTCAGTCAGTTCCTGGTGAAACTTCCGAGATATTGGCAAACTATTTAGTGTCAGTTATAAAGAAAAATGACTTAGTACAGAAAGTCGTTGGATTTTGTGGTGATAATTGCAACACAAATTTTGGAGGCGTAAAACGCAAAGGAGTAAATAATGTTTATGTTCGACTGAAGAAAGAATTGGCAAGAAATATTCTGGGTATTGGTTGTGGTGCTCATATACTCCACAACTGCCTGCAAACTGCAGTAGATGTGCTACCTATTGAAGTAGAAGCTCTTGTATTAAAAATGTACAAATATTTCTACATTTATACTGTGCGCGTGACTGAATTAAAAGAGTTCTGCGACTTTGTACACATTAAGTACAAAAACGTTCTACAACATGGTACCACCCGGTTCCTTTCTCTGCTTCCAGCTATTGAGAGATTACTTCTCATGTATGAAGGACTTAAGTCTTACTTTTTATCCCAAGAACAGTGCCTGGAAATGATAAAAGAGTTCTTTGAGAGTGATAGTGGAGAAATGTATTTGTCGTTTGTTCGTGGACAGCTTACCTTGTTTAATAAAACAATCTTGGCTATGGAGAAAACTGCAGCTAGTGCAACCGATATTGTGATTGAACTGGAAAATCTGAAACACAATCTTGAAGAAAGGCGCGACAATAAATTTGTATTTTTAAACATTTTTCTTGCCTCCAGAAGCGGTTAAGACTATAAAACAGGTTAATTGCCTTCTGTTGCGCTTCTTAAAATCCAAATACAGGATAACTCGAGTTTCGACAACTAATGTGTCATCATCAGATCCTCATGAATATAGTTAATACTACATTTGTCGATGTTTACACATCTCGTCGAATAATAAAACCAACACATACATAGTTCAAAAAATATTTAAATAATTTAACACACAATAAAAACAAAATAAAACAGAATGAAACGCAATACACGTGGCTGCCGCGGACCTGCACAGGAACGCGTTATGCAGTAAAACTAATCGATACCGACTTGACCTTCGATTAACTTTATCGATCTGACATAGCTAATATCTCGTTCTATATCACTGATCTATTAAATAAAATATTATTTTTATGTATTGATTTTTCATTTATGATGCGATCGTAATTCTCTTTAGTGGCTTTATATATCTCAAACCGTTCGAGAGTATCCAGTTTAAGTGATTTCTTGCATTTATGTAATATGTCCAAACTCTCATTAATACTTTTTATGTTGTGATCTTGTAAATTTGCTTTTTATTTTATTTTGTAAATAATATCTTTTCATTTTACCTCTTAACTCCTAAACTTCTTAAACTTACCCTTCTTCTATGTAAGAATTAAACTTTTATGTTAAGTAAATAATCAAACTCCTTTTCTATCTTGATTGAACTTCAATAAAATTTATTATTTCTCTTTAACATTTCTTTAATTGTATCGACATTCAATGTCTCTTTCTAACATTGGTAGTTCATTTCGGTTGGATTACATGAAAAATCTCAATCTCAGAGTTAATGTAAAATTAAAGTCAAAGTATTGTTCAAGTCATAATATAACATAAAACATAATATTTATAATGAACGTTTTGTAATTGGGTGTTGTGGATGTATGTTGACTGGTGAGTCCTTTGGATCATACAAAAGAACAATTTAAAAAGAAAACTCTTAATACTAATAGTTATGGTGTACAAATAAAATTCACTATTATAACGTTTATATTGTTTTGGTTATAGTATTTCACTGTAACTCGATCATTAAAATGTAGTAATGTTGGTTCAAATATCTGGCTTAGCATATAGGAGCAATCTCACCAATCTGGTAGTTTTCTTTATGAACTTATAGCTTGATTCTTCACTTCTGGCCTTCAGGTTTTTGGTACTTCCGATAAAAATATTAGTCTTCTAGTTATTTCAATAGTCTTTCTTTGTCATCTCGCCTTCTATCTGGAATTAATTTGTATAACGTCCAGCAGTCAAATTAACATGTTCTGCCTCGTTTCAATATTTTTTCCAACAATCCCTTCCTTTTTACCAAAATACTAATTCCTTCAGTTAAGGCTTTGGCTATGATATGTTTATGGGTCACAGGTTCGGTTTCATCTTTTATAATGAATATGATTCCGTTAAATCTTATTTTTTCTTCAACACTACATTATATTGTAAGTTTGTAATG
Source organism: Magicicada septendecula (assembly GCA_034769895.1). Taxonomy (NCBI): domain Eukaryota; kingdom Metazoa; phylum Arthropoda; class Insecta; order Hemiptera; family Cicadidae; genus Magicicada; species Magicicada septendecula. The sequence continues at coordinate 1,247,096,595 of CM068367.1, forward strand.
TAATATTTTTTAATTATTTATACTTGGTTTGATCTCACTATATGGGCTACATAACTGTTTCATATAGATTATATGTTTTATTCAATGCTCATATTATAATTATGTTTAATCACTTTCATTATATATGATTTTTTCCTTTTTAAAGTCTATCACTGTTATTCGCACTTTCTAGCACTATCACACAACCTAACTTATATAATTATAGTTCAATATTATTATATTTGTAAAATTTATATCATTCACCGTTTGTCGTTCAATGATACAAAATAACTGTCTGAGGTACAGAGACCTCCTCATAGTTTTAATCTAATGCTTATGAACTAACAAATGTCTTTTTACTTATTTTCTAAGTTTAACATTTATACATTATAATTCTATTAATTAATCATTATTTACATGTTTGTTTGTCACTTGATCTTCACTTCTGGGTATTATTGTCATCGTCAGTCATTGTTTGTTACTGTCATTAAATTATTTACTTCATGAGTTTTTATTCCTTAATTCCCTATTATTTATTTATTATATTTTCCTTTTGTTTTATTACTTTTTCTTTCTTGACTTTATTATTTATCTTTAAATAATATGTTGTTCTTCATTTCTTTATTTATTATGTTCTTTTTATTCTTCTTTGTACTTTATTACTAAAAAGATTGCGTTTATGCATATTTCACAGTGAATTTTGATGATATACTTGTCTTTATTCTGAGGTGTAATCTTGTTATATTACAATATATATATATATATATTGTGAATAGACGAGTACGTGCGTCTCGTTCAAGCCCCGCAATGTAAGCCAATTTGTTATAAGACCGGGTATGTCTCTCTGTCTTTCCTCTCTTTATGTTAATATAATTCAATTTCTTAGATATCTGGAGTTGTGGGATATAGTAATCTCGTTAATTATGATTAACTTATCTCTCTAATTAAAATACCAGTGTTAGTGTGACTGTAACTTAAATAATTAGTTTTATTCTAAAATTTCGCTCAGCCCTAGTATACCTTGCAGAGAATTATTGAAATTTCGTGTTTAATGCTATTCTCTTTGGTGTCAGAGAATTCCGCAACAAGCGCTGCAGTTCCGGAACAAACGAAATTTATAGGTTAATTCACCGTGTACGGTAACTAGTTATTATACACTTAGTCTGTTAATTCTTATTCCCAACTCATTAAATAATACCCAAATAATAAGATCCTGAAATTATACAAGGTTTCTTTATTAATTCAACTTGTTAACATTCAATGAGATTGTTTGTAACTGACATACGAAAGGCTATATGTTGCGTGAATCGATTATTGTTCGGTCCAATATTTTATGTTAGATTCAGTTGTATATTTTGTTTTTTTTTTTATAATTAATTTAGTTCAGGGTGTGAAGGTTCTTGTAACTGCGGGGAAGATTAAAAATATATAGATAAGAATGCAAGATATTACAAATTTAAAGTGTTGTGTTGTTTAATATTATTTATACAATTGTAAATTACCAGACTTAGAACGAAGCAGCTCTGGCAGGCAGTTGGTTTTTAACCTCGTGTCGATCAGAATGGAGATGATTTTCTTTATTCTTTTCTTCAGTTCAATAAAGTGGAATCCTTAATCCTGGTTAACTTGGAAATACAGCTCCCTTGGTTTATTTACGGCCAGACTGGTTGTTGTGTTCTTCAGCAAATTCTGGATCCAAATACGTTTTTTCTATCGTACGAAGTAAATAGTGATGTCCCACGTATTTAAATGGTTATGATTTTCAGTGTGGTGTGTAGTATTAGTTCTTTACACAGTTGGTTCTTTATATTGGATTAATATTTCATTAATTCTTCTTCTGATATTGGACAATCCAAGTCCTTCCTTGTGGAACTCAATTATTTATTATTATGAGATGATACCATTATATAATTTGGTTAAATTTTGCTGGCATAATTCAGACAAATAATTATTAATATATTGTGATTTGTAAATGTATCGAAATAATTTAGAATAGTTGAATTACATTAACCATTTCTTTGGGTTTTAATCTCATCACGTTCAGATCATAAAATGCAATAATCAAAATCTACAAATTCTATTAATTTTTGTTGTCCCTAGCAACAAATTTATTTTTATTCTTTTTCAATGTTTTGTATATAGTGATTATTTCATATATTATTCTTCCATTCCTTATTAAACTTCCATTATATCGGAATATAACTTTATTTATAGTTTGTTTACTAATTTCTACATATATTCTGCTGGTTTTTCAGTCTTAGTCTGTTTCTTTTTATATTTATTATTTTTCCGATATCAAACGTTATCAATCGATATCATTGCACTATGGCATTATCATAATTTGTTTATATTGATTTGGTTTATTATATATTATTATTTATCAAATGTTTTTTCTAACTCCTTGAACTGTATTCATTAATTATTATTAACTTCCGTACCTAACCTTTATGTTTTGAGTTGTTATATAGTGTTATTGGCTGTCAGGCCTTCTATTGTATATAGACCTACCTTTGATTATAACTGGTGAACAACTATAGCCTTTTTACATAAGTTTATACACATAACCAAACCTTAACTATTTACATTTACACAAATAATTATTCTTTTTATAACTAACAACAACTTTATCTTGATCTATGATCACATATACGAAAATTGAGATGCATTAACACTAATTAACTGCTTTCCTCCACCCTTCTATAACAGTAATCAAATAATACATTTTGCTTCATTACTTTCTATTACTTCAACAAGTAATTTGTATAATCTAACACAAACTTTAACATAACATTCATGGTAACAAAATAACATCATTCAATTCAGAATCATTACTTTCGATTACTGTAATGTAAATTATTGACTCATTTTTATCTAATTTCACTGTCATTTACTTTAACATTTTCTATATTGGTTTCTTTTTTACAATTCTTATCAGTATATTTGATTTATTTACGTTTCACTGAACATTGATTTCTTACTATTGTCTATTTTACAGGTTTGTTTTTTATTGTTATCCCTACCTTGCATCCTTATTCATTTTTACACAATTATAAATGTATTTATTAGACCTTTGTATTATCATGGGAGTTAAATATTTATTTACTTATTATATTTCTAATATTCTATTTATGTAACGTTGAGGACCGCATTTCTGTTGCGATACATATGCTCCCCCTCCTAAAAAAGTTTAATTTACCTGAATGTAATTTAGGTCAAGTAAACTTGTATTTTTCCCATGCCTTTTCTTCATATCAATATTAATGGTTAACGATGGGATTCTCAATGTAACCTTGTTAGACTAGTATTCATAATTCTTTACTTAATAACATTTCATTATTCCTATTAACATTCTTGGTCATATACAATTTTTCCTTAAACAGTATTGGTTGATAGTTGGCTACAATATTCATTGATACTTTAGGCTCACTTCTCTTCTACTTCTAGTTACTGCAATCACTGTATTTCTCAATTATTCTTCTGTCAGCTATTTTCCTTCTGTTTTCTTCGTCATCCCTTTCTGGAATTTGATGTCATTCTTGCAACGATTCTAATATTCCTTAAATATTTAATTTCCCTAACAATCCCTAATATGTGCGTTGGTACAGTTCAGAGAGGCACTGTTTGGCTTCATACTCTGCTGTCCATACTACACTTTAATATAGTACTGCTGTAATTCATCTACAGTCAGCTATAAAAATATAATAATCTCATAATAATCTTCTTAATTAATTAATAATAAACATTTGGGAATTCTTTACATTGTTGCTTTTATATTTAATTATTCCTATCTTTTATACTTTGTGATTCCATTTTATTTTCCTTAAACATTTTCTGATAATAATTCTGACAGTCATTATTTGTAATTAGTTTTGTTCTTCTTTCTTGTTGTGATAATAACGCTAAGTATCATCACTTCATTTGTCTTCCAATTCCAATATTTTCTAACTAGTAATTGTTTTGATTATTACTATTATTGAATTTCAGTGTAGTTACAGTCATTAGCTCAACTATTATTTTTCTTATCTTATTTCATTACTTTGGCTGGTTATATTTCAATGAATTATGTTGATAAACATTTTTCTCGTTCTCTTTAATATTACATTGGTCACAATCAATCGTTTATTGTGGTTGTTCATTTCACTTGGCAATGCGGTAGGTATTTTAGGTCATATCATTCTTCTTTTATTATTTTGCATAGGTATATTTGATATAAAAAATTTTTATCTTGGGGTTTCATTATTCCTTATTCATAATATTTCTTCGTAGACATGTAGTAATATTTCTGGCTTTCTTCTGTAATCTTGGGGTTTGTTATTAACTCTTCTTAATACCTTCTTCATAACTATATATTAATTCGGACTTACTTCCTTTTGAATGCTGTGTTTTCTATTTATATAATATTGTTCAAAAAATTCTTTTTATTTACAAGTGTTTTCTCTTCAAAATTGGTAATAAGTTGTTCTTATTTTAATTTAGAATTTATTGGATTTTCTCAAAATTCAAATTCTTTTTAATTCCAAATGTTTTCTCTTCAAAATTTGTAATAAGTTTTCTTATTTTAATTTAGGATTTATTGGATTTTCTCATAATATTTTTTTATTAAATATTTCCGTTCGTTTTGTCAATTGGTTGCCTGGTCAGTTTTCAGCAAATCAGTCCCATTTTTCTGGTTGACTACTTCTTCTTCTAACCATGGTCCATTAAATTGACTGCACTCGTCGTCCGGATTACTGCAGTGTTCATACTAATTTCTACACTTTTTAAATATCTCTCGTGTATCTGGTACTGTAACTCGACTGATGCAAAGTCTTCATTTAATTCACGGTTTTCGGTCATAATTAAATCTTTCTTAATTAGCAGGTATTGTATCTCCTCTATTCTAACATAATCACTTGTATACTCTACCCTTCCATTCCCTTTGATATCTGCACTATTTACCAAATGTTTTACGGGTATCTTCCGTATTAATGATATAATTGATTTGGTCATATACTCTTTAATCGTTGATATTTTCAAATAATATTTAAATTTATTTAAGTTTTTTGTGATTGTTCTATGGTGGTTTATTTTGGTTATTTTCATAAAGTTTCTTCTATATTTCATACCTTTACATAACTCCCTTCGTTCATTGATTGGGATGTTAAACGCACTAATTAATCCACCTTTCCTCATCTCCATTTCTTCCTTTGTATTGACGATTTTCTTTCTCCATATTTTCCTTATTTTCTGGCTATTCTCTTCCATGGTCGGATTTACTATAATACCTTCGGAAGTGCTGTCTAGTGTTTTAGACATATTCTTTAAACACCTCTCCATTTCTTTATTTGTCTCCTCCTTGTATTTATCTACTTCTGGGCTAAGTGTTTTAGCATTTTCAAACTTCTCCATCTTACCCTCAATCCGCTTTAAACTTGCTTCGTTCATTTTCTCAATTCTTTCATCCATTCGCCTTAAGATTTCATTTTGTATGTCAATATTTTTATTTTGTATTTCTATTATACTTCTCATCATCTCCTTCATGCTCGTCTCTTCTTCTTGTGTGAACTCAGGCATTTTCTTCTGTTGCTTCAATTTGACTATTTCTACTTGTTTTTGCACCTTTGATTGTTCTAGCTTTTTATGATTTGGCATTTCTATAAATTCAACCATTTGATTGTGTTCTTTCCTCCAGTGACACATATCTTCTCGGGATAGTTCAAACATCACCCTGATCCATTCCCTTAATTCTTTGTTTTCTGTTTGTATTGGGTTTTCAGGTGGTCTTATTTCTTGTTTCCATTGTTCATAGTCTTCCTGAGTATATTGTTCTGTCACCTGGGCGTATACTCCTGTTCTTTCGTTTTTCATTTGTTCTTCATTATCGTACCATCTTTCCCAATCTTCTTCAGTCATCCTTTCCACCTTGTTATCGTCGTTTTCATTAGTCGTCCCAATAGTCTTTTCTTTATTACACCTGGCATCTAACTCCCACATTTCATCATAAATGTCTCTCAAAGTCATTTTGTCGTTTGGTGTTCCCTTTGCGTTCACGCGACTCATTTGCGCTCTTTCGTGATCGGTGGCGTTCTTCTTAATATACTCCATAACCTTGCTGAATTTTTTAAATAGCGCCGTCATCCATTCCGCATAACTTAGTCGTCTCTCTTGTCCTTGCATTTTCGTTTCCTTTTGTATCATCTTTCTTTATTGCATTTCTAGTCTCCCACAGTTACCTGCTCTGGTTAAGTGATATTAATATAATTATAGTTTTACTTAACCTAAGCCCTACACGAGTTGAGCGCCAATTTGTGAATAGACGAGTACGTGCGTCTCGTTCGAGCCCCGCAATGTAAGCCAATTTGTTATAAGACCGGGTATGCTCTCTGTCTTTCCTCTCTTTGATTATGTTAATATAATTCAATTTCTTAGATATCTGGAGTTGTGGGATATAGTAATCTCGTTAATTATGATTAACTTATCTCTCTAATTAAAATACCAGTGTTAGTGTGACTGTAACTTAAATAATTAGCGTTTTATTCTAAAATTTCGCTCAGCCCTAGTATACCTTGCAGAGAATTATTGAAATTTCGTGTTTAATGCTATTCTCTTTGGTGTCAGAGAATTCCGCAACAAGCGCTGCAGTTCCGGAACAAACGAAATTTATAGGTTAATTCACCATGTACGGTAACTAGTTATTATACACTTAGTCTGTTAATTCTTATTCCCAACTCATTAAATAATACCCAAATAATAAGATCCTCAAATTATACAAGGTTTCTTTATTAATTCAACTTGTTAACATTCAATGAGATTGTTTGTAACTGACATACGAAAGGCTATATGTTGCGTGAATTGATTATTGTTCGGTCTAATATTTTATGTTAGATTCAGTTGTATATTTTGTTTTTTTTTTATAATTAATTTAGTTCAGGGTGTGAAGGTTCTTGTAACTGCGGGGAAGATTAAAAATATATAGATAAGAATGCAAGATATTACAAATTTAAAGTGTTGTGTTGTTTAATATTATTTATACAATTGTAAATTACCAGACTTAGAACGAAGCAGTTAAATCGAATAATGCTGCGAATAGCACTGGAAGAATTAGGAGTACCTCAAAAGATTGTGAGACTGGTACTGCTCAGTCTGAACGATTTCAGGGGTAAAGTAGTTCTGGGAAGAAACAAAAGCCGAGATTTTACGGTTGGTACTGGAGTAAAGCAGGGTGATGCATTATCTGCGACCCTCTTTAACTTGGCACTACACTATGCTATAAACAAGATAGACTTCAGAGGACACATCTTCAAAAGGACGAGGCAACTAGGAGCATATGCGGATGATATTGTGCTGATAGCCAGGAACAAAAATATATTAAAAGACACCTTTATTGAAATAGAGAGGGAAGTGAGCAGGATTGGTTTGGAAGTCAATGAGGCTAAAACAAAATACATGAAAGTGTCTGCGAAGGAAAATAGAGAACTGCTAGACCTTCACACAGGCCATTACTGTTTCCAAGGAGTTACAGAATTTAAGTACCTAGGTGTGATTCTGAATAATGAAAACCGAGTGAAATAGTAAATAGAATCATAACCGGCAATAGAGCCTACTATGCAAACCAATCATTACTGAAATCAAAGCTTCTAACTCCAAGAACCAAATTGATGCTATACAAAACACTGATCAGACCTGTTGTTACTTATGCATCCAAGACATGGACTCTCGTAAATAAGGATATAAGTGCACTAAGAATTTTCGAAAGAAGAATTTTGAGACAGATATTTGGACCGGTGAAGGAAGGGAATATGTATAGGATCCGAAATAACGGTGAAATAAATGAGTTGATCGGTGGACAAGACCTGGTGAGACACATAAAATCAGCTAGAATTAGATGGCTGGGACACGTATTCCGTATGAATGTTACGAGGATGCCCAAAACTATATTAAGTGGAACGATACTGGGCAAAAGAAGAAGAGGAAGGCCTCGAAGAAGATGGCAGCAGGATGTGGAAGAAGATCTAAGAAAGATGGGCATTAGGAACTGGAGACTGAAGGCAGTGGACAGAGATGAGTGGAGACGGGTCGTAGTGGAGGCCAAGGCTCACCATGGGCTGTAGTGCTGGAGAGTAGTAGTAGTAGTAGTAGTAGAACGAAGCAGCTCTGGCAGGCAGTTGGTTTTTAACCTCGTGTCAATCAGAATGGAGATGATTTTCTTTATTCTTTTCTTCAGTTCAATAAAGTGGAATCCTTAATCCTGGTTAACTCGGAAATACAGCTCCCTTGGTTTATTTACGGCCAGACTGGTGGTTGTGTTCTTCGGCAAATTCTGGATCCAAATACGTTTTTTCTATCGTATGAAGTAAATAGTGATGTCCCACGTATTTAAATGGTTATGATTTTCAGTGTGGTGTGTAGTATTAGTTCTTTACACAGTTGGTTCTTTATATTGGATTAATATTTCATTAATTCTTAATCTTAGTCTGTTTCTTTTTATATTTATTATTTTTCCGATATCAAACGTTATCAATCGGTATCATTGCACTATGGCATTATCATAATTTGTTTATATTGATTTGGTTTATTATATATTATTATTTATCAAATGTTTTTTCTAACTCCTTGAACTGTATTCATTAATTATTATTAACTTCCGTACCTAACCTTTATGTTTTGAGTTGTTATATAGTGTTATTGGCTGTTAGGCCTTTTATTGTATTTGGACCTACCTTTGATTATAACTGGTGAACAACTATAGCCTTTTTACATAAGTTTATACACATAACCAAACCTTAACTATTTACATTTACACAAATAATTATTCTTTTTATAACTAACAACAACTTTATCTTGATCTATGGATCACATATAAGAAAACTGAGCTCCATTAACACTAATTAACTGCTTTCCTCCACCCTTCTATAACAGTAATCAAATAATACATTTTGCTTCATTACTTTCTATTACTTCAACAAGTAATTTGCATAATCTAACACAAACTTTAACATAACATTCATGGTAACAAAATAACATCATTCAATTCAGAATCATTACTTTCGATTACTGTAATGTAAATTATTGACTCATTTTTATCTAATTTCACTGTCATTTACTTTAACATTTTCTATATTGGTTTCTTTTTTACAATTCTTATCAGTATATTTGATTTATTTACGTTTCACTGAACATTGATTTCTTACTATTGTCTATTTTACAGGTTTGTTTTTTATTGTTATCCCTACCTTGCATCCTTATTCATTTTTACACAATTATAAATGTATTTATTAGACCTTTGTATTATCATGGGAGTTAAATATTTATTTACTTATTATATTTCTAATATTCTATTTATGTAACGTTGAGGACCGCATTTCTGTTGCGTTACAATATATATATATTGTTACAACACAAATAAGCCACCCCAGTACCAGGGATAAAAAAGATAAAATTAAATATAAATATACTTCATGTTAAATAAAATGATTAAATATAAATAAAATATAAAGACGGTGACACGACAAACGACGACATTACCTAACCCAAGTGATTGACCAAACCAACAGGAAACCAACAAAGAAGGGAAGAGACCGAAACCAAAGAAGGATAAAGGAAGTGAACGAATTCCTACAACTAAATAAAATCAAACCAGACGAGAAGGGGAGAACCGAATTAAAATGAAGTCAATTGAAAATGAAGAAGAAGGAGAAGAAGCAGAAAAATGAAGAGGAAACGAAGTGAAACCAAGAGATAAGAAACACCACATATAAAAGGGAGAAATGGTACACTCAAATATAAAATATTGTGAATAAAACCAATAATTATCCAATACCGGAAATAAATATTATTGTAAATGAAATAATTGATATAACTGTTTAAAAAAAAAAAAACAGTAAAGTAATCTAATAAAAAGAAAAAGTACACCAACCCAAAAGATAGAGTTAGATATAGTAAAATCTATAGAAAAATATCATTAATACTGTGTATAATTTGTAATGAAAGAAATAGTAAGAAGGTGATAAAGAGAAATAATTATAGGGATTACCCACTAAAAAAAACACTTAATGTAAACAGTTAAAAAGTGCAATAGTGAAGGTGTAAATACCCCAAAATAGTGAGTGTATCAGTGATAAACACCAATTAATTAAAGGTGAAAGTGATAAGTGAAAAAAGATATTGTAAATGATAAAAAAAATAGTAATAGTTAAGAAAACACTTAGTAAATCAATGATGAACCAATAAATGATTTAAGAGTGAGCTTATAAAGAATAATTAGAAATAGTATTTAAATTAGAGATAGATAAAGAATATGATGTTATTCAGGGGAGAAAGCCCATGTAAGATGAACAGTTTGTGTTAACATGGAATGGAGAAAGGGATTAGTAAAGAATTAAGAAATTAAGAATGTAATTAATAAACACCCTATGTTATAAAGGAAAATAAATTAAATAAGTTTGAAGGAAGTAATGATATTTCTAACTCAAAATAATAGTAAAAGAATGAAATGTATATTACACCAACAGTAACTAATAACTTGTAAAGAATTGTTCATTTTAATTTTATGGATAGGATATGGCTGAAGGAAGCTTACAGTCCATAGGCCTAATTGTTATATTTTATGTATTAAGATATAGAAAATAATCTTGACATGTAATCAGAACACAAACAAATTCAAGACACAACAACCACTAAACAGATCAATTGTAACAACAGGACAAAACGCTTTGTAATAAAATGAAATATAATTAGAATATAATAAGTAAAAATAATCAATGGCTACTTAGGCCTAGGAAATGCCTAACTGTCAAAACCAATAATAACAAGTTGTATAAAATCCACCAGGAAATTAACAAATCTAAGGCAAGTAACTAGCCAATAATCTATATCTATAAAAATGAATGTTTGTTTCTTTCTTTGTCCGGTATGCGTTCCTATACCATTCATCCGATTGCGATGAAACTTCGGTGAGTTGTTGTGCGCACGCCCGCGAAGGTTTATGAATTTTTTTCGATGGGGTCCTTTGGGGGGTTCTTGGGGTCTTCCACATCTCCTCCTAAACACTGGACCGGTTTCAACCAAACTTGGCACAAATATTTTATGCAACGGGAGAACCAACATAGGGTAGGTGTTTTTTCGATGGGGTCCTTTGGGGGGTTCTTTGGGGTCTTCCACATCTTCTCCTAAACCACTGGACCGATTTCAACCAAACTTGGCACAAATATTTTACACAACGGGAGAACCAACATAGGATAGGTGTTTTTTTCGACGGGGTCCATTGGGGGGTCCTTTGGGGTCTTCCACATCTCCTCCTAAACCACTGGACCGATTTCAACCAAACTTGGCATAAATATTTTACGCAACGGGAGAACCAACATAGGACATTTTTTTGATACGATCCTCTGGGGGGTCCTTTGGGGTCTTAAAAAACTATTAGATTTGGTTACTATGGCAACCCAATAGAATAGATTCTGTTCTAAATATATTATCGCATTAAATTGAAGACCACGTGAACGAAGTCGTGGGCAACAGCTATTTATTTTTAAGAAACCTACTTTAATTGAACTTTATTAATTAAACTAACATTTTCATTACGTACAACATGAAACTCCGTAGCGAAGCACGGGTATTCTGCTATACCATTCATCCGATTGCGATGAAATTTTGCACGCTGATAGCAGGTACCCAACGGAAAGTTTTCCACTTTATTTGATAACAATAGGTTAAAAAGAACCGAAGTTATTGCAAAAAACGCATTTTTTTAAACCCGCGGCTTCGATCGCGAATATTTGTATATGATTGTTGTGGTAACTGTAGAGTTGGTAAATTGCTAATGGTACATCTATATTAATAATATTCTTATATTGTAAGTTGTGAATATCCAAAAGCAATAGATCCATCATTCATGTTTCCTCGATACGTAAAATCAAAATTTGATAATTTAGTAGATATTTACAAACATGCAGTAACAGAATTAGATGAAATGTTTATTCGTATAGAATAATACAAATAGTGTATACATAAGTATATTGATATCAGTTAGTCCATTTGAATATTTACATTTTAGTAGGGATATGGAATTCTTATAAACAATACGTTTATAAACATTAGTTGTTTGATTATATTGTAACATTGATTATAATTATAGTACACGTTGATTCTGACAAACCATACTCTTCGACATTTGAATATTCAGTAGGCCTATGTGCAGTAGGAATAATTAATTGTCGAGAATTATACTTAACCTACTTCATCGAGAATTATGCGATGACTGTCAGTGATATAGTATCAGTGCCTTTTTTCGTTAAAAACGTACCTAGAAATACGGTTTCTGAATTAGTACAACCATTTTACAATAGGTGGCACGCGAGTGTACCACTTCTGAAACCCATTGTTTAGTTTAAAAGGTAAATATTCGTTTCAACAAATGAGTGTATTTCATATAGTTTAGCGGCAGTTCGTGTGTTTTCGGTGTATGAGTGCGCACGCTTGACAGAATTGAATTGAATCAAATACAAACAGCGACATTTCAGTTCGTAACATAACATAACAAGTGGTGTTGATTGTGAAATTCCAATTGCCGGTCGACATTAGATAATAGATATCACATGGATTTTCTTTACTTTTTCCAAGTGAATTTGTAATAGTCGTCACAAAGCATTACTTTCGCTCTCAAATCAATTATGCCACCCAAACGACAAGCGGTTGGTCGATCTACACCTCAAGCACGAAAGAAAAAGGCATCACGAGCTTCAGAAACAGACGAGCAACGGGATGCAAGACTGGAAACCGCTTGAGTACGCAATGCTCAAGCCTTTTCATCTGAAACAGACGAGCAACGGGAAGCAAGACTGGAAACCGTTCGAGTACGCACTGCTCGATCCAGATGAACACTGCACGCTGATTTAAATCTTGGTGCATTCCATTACGATGCTAATTATGATTACAGTCTTCATCCAAGTGTGGTTATTGGAAAAATGGATAAATTATGCGTGTATTGCAGTGCCCTCAAATTTAAGAATGAAACACCAGGAATGTGCTGCGCGGGTGGAAAAGTGAAATTGCCAGAATTACATTCACCACCCGAACCATTATCAACGTTGGTATCAGGTGACACAAGCCAATCGAAACATTTCTTGGCAAACATACGCAAGTACAATTCATCTTTCCAAATGACATCGTTCGGTGCAACAAATATCGTGCGCGAGAATTACATGCCAACATTCAAAGTGCAAGGGCAAATTTATCATCGTGCAGGATCACTACTACCACTGTCGAACACAGATCACAAATTTCTTCAAATTTATTTCATGGGAAACACTGATGAACAAATCGATCAACGTTGTCGATTCAATACGGGCACTAAACGAGAAATTGTCGCTGCATTACAAACTTTATTCGATCAACACAACGAATTAATTCGATTGTTCAGAACTGCCCTTGAACAAATGCCAGCTGATGACTACAAAGTTGTAGTTAGAGCAGACAAAACACCTGTCGGCCAACACGAAAGACAGTACAATGCACCAACAATTAATGAAGTGGCGATCATTATAGTTGGCGAAGAATTTAACTCGCGTGATATAATTCTTCATCGCAGAAATGGTGATGTTCAGCGAGTCTCAGAAACTCATCGCTCATACGATGGATTGCAATATCCGATTTTATTTTGGCAAAGAGAAGATGGATATCATTTCAACATCAAATTGAGAAATCCACAAACAGATGAGGAAACGAATAAGAAAGTCAGTGCCATGGATTACTATTCATATCGATTGATGATTCGTGAAAACGCTGAAAATCATATCTTAAAATGTCGACAATTGTTCCATCAATACATTGTCGATATGTATGCGAAAATCGAAACCGAACGACTCCTCTACATTCGATTAAATCAAACCAAGTTGCGTTCCGAAGAGTACATTCATTTACGTGATGCAGTTGTTAATGATGGCAATGTGAATCCCAATAAATTGGGAAAAATGGTCATACTACCGGCCACATTTACAGGGAGTCCACGGCACATGCATGAATACGCACAAGATGCAATGACATATGTTCGCGCATATGGCCGCCCAGATTTGTTTATTACATTCACATGCAATCCTACGTGGGATGAAATAAAAGAACTTTTGTTAACTGGACAATCATCATCGGATCGTCATGATATTTCCGCGCGTGTGTTCAAACAAAAATTGAAATCTTTAATGGATTTCATTGTCAAGCATCATGTTTTTGGAGAGACATGCTGTTGGATGTATTCCGTTGAATGCCAAAAAAGAGGATTGCCACATGCACACATTTTGATTTGGTTGATAGAAAAAGTCACACCAGATCAAATTGATCAAGTCATCTCAGCAGAAATACCAGACGTCGACATTGATCCAAACTTATTTGAAGTCGTAACCAAAAACATGATTCATGGTCCATGTGGCTTACTCAACAACAATTCACCATGCATGTCTGATGGGAAATGCACGAAACGATACCCAAGAGACTTACTTGCCAAGACTATCACTGACAATGACGGATATCCACTCTATCGTCGACGATCAACTGAAGATGGCGGCAAATCCATCACTTTAAAAGTACGAAACAATGATGTTGAAGTCGATAATCGTTGGGTTGTACCTTATTCACCGTTACTCTCAAAAACGTACAAAGCACACATCAATGTCGAGTATTGCAATTCGGTGAAATCGATCAAGTACATTTGCAAATATGTCAACAAAGGAAGCGATATGGCAGTTTTTGGAGTGGGAAATGCAACTGCATCTATCAATGAAATCGACCAATATCAACTGGGACGCTATATTAGTAGCAATGAAGCATTATGGCGCATTTTATCATTTCCAATCCATGAACGACATCCAACAGTTGTTCATTTGGCAGTGCGCCTTGAAAATGGACAGCGTGTGTACTTCACAACAGAAAATGCACGTGCAAGAGCATTGTCACCACCGTCAACAACGTTAACTGCATTTTTCTCATTGTGCAGGGATGATATGTTTGCAAAGACGCTACTTTACTCTGAAGTGCCAACATACTACACATGGAATGCATCAGCGAAAAAGTTTCAACGTCGCAAACAAGGTAAAGCAGTTGAAGGACATCCCAACTTATATTCGACTGACGCGTTAGGCCGCCTGTACACTGTTCACCCAAACAATGCAGAATGCTTTTACTTGCGATTACTGTTAATCAACATACGTGGACCGACATCCTTCCAAGAATTGAGAACAGTAAACGGTCAAGTATGTGCCACTTATCGTGAAGCTTGCCAAGAATTAAATCTTCTTGAAAACGATGCACATTGGGACACTTCACTCGCTGACGCATCGAATACTGCTCAACTGCAGCAAATACGCACGTTATTTGCAATCATATTGACAACGTGCTTCCCATCCAATCCAAAAGATCTTTGGGAAAAGTACAAAGACTACATGAGTGAAGACATTCTACATCGTTTGCGTGCAACGAATCAAAATCCGGACATTCAATTCACACCAAACGTGTATAATGAGGCATTGGTTTCGATTGAGGACACATGTTTGGCAATCGCTAACAAAGCACTGGTACAATTGGGAATGGCTGCGCCGAATCGATCTGCAAACGACCTTTTCGATCGTGATTTGCAACGAGAAAAACACTTTGATATCGACGAATTGGGTACATTTGTTCAAACGAATCTTCCGAAATTGGTTCCAGAACAACGCATAGCGTATGACAGAATTATGCATGCAATTACAAGCCAAAGCGGGGGATTGTATTTCCTAGATGCGCCCGGAGGCACAGGCAAAACTTTTCTCATTTCACTTATTTTGGCAACCATACGATCACGAAAAAATATTGCACTGGCAATCGCATCATCTGGAATTGCGGCAACTCTTTTGGATGGTGGCCGAACAGCGCATTCAGCACTGAAATTGCCGTTGAATATACAAATCACTGAGACACCCACATGCAATATCAACAAAAATTCTGGAATGGGTAAAGTACTCTAATCATGCCAACTCATTATATGGGACGAATGTACTATGGCGCACAAAAAAGCATTGGAAGCGCTTCATCGTACACTAAAAGATTTGAGAGGAAATGAACAGCTCTTCGGTGGCGCACTCATTTTATTGTCTGGTGATTTTCGACAAATTCTACCAGTTATACCACGTTCAACACACACTGATGAACTTAATGCATGTCTCAAATCATCAGTTTTATGGCGACACGTACAGAAATTGACTTTGAAGACCAATATGCGTGTACAGCTACAACATGATGCATCCGCTGAACGTTTCGCAAAACAATTGTTGGATATTGGGAATGGGAAAATGGCAATCGATGAATCCACACAATGTATCACATTGCCAACAAACTTCTGTAAAATCACAGCAACCACAGATGAATTGATTCACAAAGTTTTCCCAAATATCGCACAGAATTACAAAAATCATCAGTGGCTCAGTGCACGTGCTATATTAGCAGCCAAAAACAACGATGTCAATGCCATCAATTTCAGCATTCAAAACGAAATACCAGGCGAAGCGACAACATGTAAGTCCATCGATACTGTAATGAATCAAGACGAAGTTGTCAATTATCCAACTGAATTCTTGAATTCACTTGATTTGCCAGGCATGCCGCCGCACGTTTTAACATTGAAAATTGGCGTGCTTATCATTCTTCTCCGAAACATCAATCCACCACGACTTTGCAACGGTACCAGGCTTTCAGTGAAACAGATGATGAACAATATCATCGAAGCTACAATTATAAATGGAAAATTTAAAGGAGAAGATGTACTGTTGCCACGCATCCCAATGATTCCGACAGATATGCCATTCGAGTTCAAACGTTTGCAGTTTCCGGTGCGACTCGCATTTGCAATGACCATCAACAAAGCACAGGGACAATCGCTACACGTGTGTGGACTAAATTTGAAAAATCCATGCTTCTCACATGGACAGCTGTATGTGGCCTGCTCACGCGTCGGAAAACCTTCGGATTTATTCATGTACGCACCAGACGGAAAAACAAAAAATATTGTGTATCCAAAAGCACTTCAATAAACAGAATTAAAACACAAACACTTTCTTTCTTTGAGTGGCATTGCAACGCATGCCGGGTACTCGCTAGTTATATATAAATCATTTTAAAAGAAAAATGTTACAATAAGAGTTTAAATTAAAAGAAATATGTAATTATCAAATGTCAGCATAATTAGACAAAAGTTAATAGCTAATAGAACATGACCTTATGAGGTATTATTTTAATCTTTGAAAGGAAATAAATACAATAGTGATAATATTTAATACCCAGAAGGGAAGACAGAAGAATAAAATCAGTCAGAAAATATATAATAAATTTGAATAAAAATTTCAAATATGATAACAATGCTTTTAATCTAGGCCTTAACCAATCAAAGGGTTTCAGTTACCATAGAAACGGGCCGTTGGTTACTAATTTTCCGTTACATTTACTTACTTGGAAAAAAGACGCTTGGGTAGTAGGGACGCAAGAGTTTGTATGACCGAAATTTTATTTTAAAAAGTTTAAAAAACATTCAAAAGTCAACAACATGAACCAGTGAGAAGGAGATGAAGAGGTTCAACGAATAACTGATGTCCAGGAACCAAATAAACGAAAATTAATAGCAGAAATTCCCAAGACAATTTAGAAGAAGATGCCAGCAGCCTAAGTCACTCCAAAATTGATGAAATTCCATTTACCAAAGAAAACGATCTATCACAACCTACTGAACTGATAAGTATCATTTAAATACCAAAATCCCAGGAGTAAAAGCACTTTATATATTTCTCACATCAATACAAAACTCTCATTATAAAGTAAAAATAATTTTCTTTCAAGGATTGAATGATATAAACTTACGTAGCAAAATTGTTAAATATAAAATAACCTCGCACTAATTTGCGAACTTTGTAACAACTATTACTACACTGCCGAACAATTTGTAACCACACTTTATATTATTTAAGTACGGATAAGGTACGGTAGTGTACTTTTTTAATGTAACCATATTTTATGTTTTCTTTATACTCTCAAGAACTCCAGATTTTGGGGCGAGCTGATAAATAGTGTACAATCAGAAGCCAAAGATGGCGTCAGAATAACTCATTTCAAAATTAATTTCGTCAGCCTTGAGAATTTGTGTTTCATGTTTCATGCCGGAGCAATTTTATTGAAAACTAACTTATAATATTATTGTCACATTGATTAATGATCAAACCATAATTGAAGATACAGTACAGAGTGTTACCATTGTTTTATTTCATAGGAAGTTGTATAATATATGTGTGTGTTAGCGATTTCACTGAGCAGACAACTAGCGCTCTTGCCATATGTGCAATACAGTAAGCTGTACAGAGGCGGGAACCGTTCGAACGCTCCAGCCGTCATCGCTGAAAACACCAGTCTAACTTATTAATTCACAAATTTAATTGTTTTCATTAAACAATTTGGCGCCACCCGGGATTCACAACCCCTATGAAATTACAGGTAGGTTGTACTGATAATTGTGTCAACGCTACGGACTTCGGTAGCAACAACCATTAATGTAACGACAGGTGTGAGATGAACACACCACAATAACACTTTCTACACATAAAAAACCGGTGTACACATTTTACAGGTATGACCGAGTCATCCCGTTCGTTACAGATTGGTGACCAACGTAGTGAGGCTAGAAAAGGACAACTAGCGGCGATTATGAAAAGACATCATATGGTTACAAGATTCGGCATTAAGAAAGGAACAAATCAAGAAGAAATAGAAGAAATTGAGGAGATGATTGGAGGACTGTTTGAAGAAGATCCCCAGGGGGGCCAACCGGAAAATCCAAACCAACCAGAACCGGAAATAGAAGTAGTAGTTGACGTCCAACCAGTCAAACCAACCCAATTAATGGGCACCAATTTCCAAGAAATGATGAGGATTATGGTGGAACAATTAAACAGAAACCAGGACAAAACTGATGAAAAACTAGACAGAAATAAGGAAGAATTGAATAAAAAATTAGAATCATTACAAGAGGGAATGAAGGAAGAAAGGGAATTGTTGAATGAAAAACTGGACCGAAACAGTGAAGAATTGAAGAAGAAAATCAAGGAGAACATGGAACTTCTAAATAATAAAATGGAGAGCAACCATGAAGCCCTGAAGAGAAGTCAGGAGACGTTGGAAAAGAAGAGTGAAGAGCTGAAGAAACAGATCAAGAAAGATCTGGAGATAGTGAATAAGAAGATTGAAAATAGTAATGATACGCTCCAACGAAAATTGAAGGAAGACAGCGAAAAAACCAAAGAGGAATTGAAACAACAACTGGTAGAATGTCGGGAGGAGATTAAACAAACGGTAACCGAAACAAATGAGACTGTGATACAAGTCCGGGAAGAGTTAAACAATAAAATCAGCAATGTCAAGGAGGAAGGTAGAATGAGAGTGACAGAATTTTATCAAGTCACCACCGAAGAATGCCAGAGAAATAAACAGTAGGTGCTTAACAAGCTGGAAGACAGGCATCAGGAAATACAAATAGATGTCAATGATCGTGTAGAAAAGGTATACACCGCCATCAACAAAGTAGACGGACACACCAAAGAGAACAAGGAGAAGATCCAGGGAATCAGCCAAAGGGAGAAGCAAATGCAGGAAGAGCTGGACGCACTGAGGGAGAAACCTTGTCATAATACCCACATTGTAACCAGCGAGAACCGAGATGTAATCAACTTTCGCAGTTACCGGCGGAATCCAATGGAATTCCTCAAAAGAGTAGAGGAATTAATAGAAAAGAATAGGGAAACAAGGTGGACAATCATAAGAAGCCTCATAGATGAAATGTTCAGAGACACCCACGACAACTGGTGGACGGCAACATGACCGGAGATAAATTGTACCCAGGAATTTAAAAAACAATTCCGAGAAAAATACTGGTCGGAGTCCACCCAAAATGTAGCCCGGAATGACATTAGCAATGGGAGGTACGAACCACAAGCAGGACACACCCTAACGTCCTACTTTTTAGGGAAGGTATGTTTGGCCCGCAACCTAGAACCCAAGATACCTGAGGAATCTCTGGTGATACAGCTTGGGTACCACTACGAGGAAGCAGTACAAAAAGCCAGGAGACAAGGGCAGATCAAGACAATACAGGGAATGGCAAATTTGCTAGAGGATCACGAGAACGATAGGCAGTATCGTCGTAATCGAATGGTCAATTTGAGATATAACCGTGGGGACGAAAACCAAAACCCACCTAATTACAATTCATCCTATAACAAACCCCAGTACAATGACCCGAGTAACCAAAACCGGAATGATAATAACTATCAATATAGGGGTAACCGCCCGAATTATAATCAGGGCAATCCACCGTTCAGCGGAAATAATCAGAACAATAACAATTACAGGCGCAATGGACCAAACCAGCGTCCCAACAACTACCCCAACAATAATAACAATTATGGGAATAATAACAACCCAAATTATCAAAATAATAATAGAAGAGGAAACGAAGATAACCGGAATAATAACAATCAGCCGAGGGTACACTTTATAAGAGGGAACACTCGAAATAATCAAGGGAGGCATTACCCAAGACCACCATCCAATGAACCAAACAATGATAACGGTCAGAGTGATAACCAAAACCCAAGGGAAGAGAATGCAGAAAATGTACGACAGGTAAACAATGTTGTAGGAGTGAGATCCGGAAGTGGTAACCAGAGAAGGGACGCACCATCCGGAAGTAACCAGCCAGAAGAAGAAAACTATGACTGGATACCTTTCAGTAATGATCCAGCGGAGAATTTTCGCATAGCGTATAACAAACGAAACCCGCCAGAATGTTGGATTCCATCAAGAAGTAATGGAAACCAATCAAACCCACCTCAGGGAGGAAGGCAAGTCATCGATGAAGAAGAAGAAACGGCTGATCGATGGAACGCATAATAAACAATAATAAATAAATTTCAAGAAATTATCCAGAATAAATGTTCGACCATCTATCATTTGAAGGAGTAGAGAAGAAAGACAACAAAGAGCGTAATATATAAGAGAAGGCAGTAATAATGAAAGAAAAGGAGAAGTACAACTTACAAAAGAAGTATAAATAACAGGGGCCTGTGTACAGCACGAAATATAACCCAATGTATACCCCTATGTCATCACAAAGGATAATGGTAACAATACTTACCAAATAAGTAATATAAACACAAGAAAAATAAAAGGAGTGTACAACCAAGCTTCAATAAAAAAGTTTTATGAAGAAAAATAAATTACCATAAAGAAAATAAACAAATTTCAAAATTCAAAAAGTTTGTAAGAGCAACTTACTACCTTATTTAGATGATATACGAGGAATGGATAAAATAAAATAAATGAATAAAAATATAAAAACAAAGGAATGTTACAAAAATTCTTACCAATTAAAATCAACTTACAGTCTATTAAAGTTGATATATGAAGTATAAAATAAAAAAGTACAATAAGGGAATAAGTTACACAAATTCCTATAAAAAAGTAAGAATCACAAACTTACGATAATATTTAAACAAAAATTACCAAGAAAGGAATAAGGAGTCGAACTGCCTTGGTGACCACATCTATACATACAAGTATGTGTTTTGTACCCCCGTGAATAGCTCTCGGAAATGGGCCCAGGAAGTCCACTGCTACTATTTCTCCCTTTTCCTGTGTCTTGATATTTTGCATATCTACGTATGTGTGAAGATTTGGATGTCGTGCTGTTTGACATTCGTAGCATCCTTTTAAGATTGCTTTTATTCTTCTAAACATATTATTCAAAATGAAGTCTTCCTTTAAATCTAAATGACATTTTAAAGCAGACGCATGTGCTAAACTTTGATGACATGGTATACGTAAGGGGACCCAAAAGTAACGAGAATTTTTCTCTGGCAGTTGGTAGAACGCTAGTTCCGACTTCTCCCGCTAGGTGCCTTCACTAGACACCATTTTGTATAATTTGCCCTAGCGGCATTGTTATGGAAACATTAGCGCGGTCAGTGTGACTATTTTTTGTAAGCGCTGTTTCACGTTTTCGGCGATTTTTCAATGGCAGACATTAAATACCAACGTGCTAACATCAGGTTCTGTTTCCTGTTAGGGAAACCTAAGGAAATCAGCAGCAGAAACTGTCGCAATGCTTCGGACGGCTTATGGGGAGGAAGCTTTGAGCCAGACAAGGATTTACGAGTGGTTTTCTCGTTTTAAAAGTGGTCAAATGTCAATTGAATACGAACCACGACCGGGACGTCCCTCGACTTCCAAAACGGATGAAAACATTGAAAAAATCTGTGTTGCGATCATGTTTGATCGTCGTAGAACAATCGATGAATTGGAGGAAATGTCTGGAATATCCTGGAGTTCATGCCAATGAATTTTGACTGAAGATCTGAAGATGAAACGTGTTGCAGCAAAATTCGTTCCATGTGTGCTTTCCTGTCGGCTCAAAATCCTTGCCTGGCTCAAAGCTTCCTCCCCATAAGCCGTCCGAAGCATTGCGACAGTTTCTGCTGCTGATTTCCCTAACAGGAAACAGAACCTGATGTTAGCACATTGATATTTAATGTCTGCCATTGAAAAATCGCCGAAAACGTGAAACAGCGCTTACAAAAAATAGTCACACTGACCGTGCTAATGTTTCCACAACAATGCCGCTAGGGCAACTGATACAAAATGGTGTCTAGTGAAGGCACCTAGCGGGAGAAGTCGGATCTAACGTTCTACCAACTGCCAGAGAAAAATTCTCGTTACTTTTGGGTCCCCGCTCGTAATTAGTGTTTTTAGCATCTCTGGTGATAGGACTATTTTCCAATTATAATTGACGAGTTTGTACAATATACTATTTTTTATTGTATATCTACTAGATAATGGTGATAACTTCATGTGACTTGTTTGAAGATCTTTGTTTTGTTCATTTGCTATATTGTTTAACCAATATTTAACTCTATCATCTGTTTGATATGTAATGTTTAATATTCTAACATCTTTACACTTATTTATATAATTTATTGTTCCCCCTTCTGTAGGACAATAGGTATTTGACAACATTCTTTCCTGTTGTGTATTGTTTAGGGTGTCACGCAATTCACGTGTGTACAGGTCATTTTTGAAACCTGTCCGAGCTGGTGTTTTGTTACCCTCCTGCAGTCATACAGTTTTCTTGTCAATTGTCGTTCTACGATCACCCCCTTCCTCTTTGGATGTTGACGGGCGTGTCGGCTGTTGCACAATTTTATTTTCATACTTATTTTTATTATTATTATTTGTATTAATGTTATGTACATTTGCATTGTATGGTTTTACATATTTTTTCAACGTACCTGGATGTGCGTACGCTCCTTTATTTGGAGTCAGGTTACTTTTTTCAAAGGGTTGTTTATATTCTTTCCACTTATCTTCTTTCTTCTCGAACTGCAGCGATTTGTGGTATATTGGATTTTGTGTAGAGCACTGCTGCTGCTGCTGCGGCCTGTTGTCTCTCCTTTCATACTCTTTATTAACAAATTGTGATGATTGCATTACAAGGATAAGAAGTTCCTCAATGGGTTTAACTCCTTGGGTATACACGGCAAGTCTAATGTGTCTGTCAACATGGTAGCTTAGTTTTAATACTAATTCGTGCTCCGTGAAACTTGGTCTAAGATGCTTACACCGTTCAACGAGTTGTATAATGTAGTCTTCCATGGATAGTTTGCTGTTGACGTAATACCGCCCATACTCCAGCTGGTCTCGTACCTCTCTCTGGGTATGTATATTCCATATTCCAGTACCGATTTTCGAAGGATGGCTTGAACTGTTCATAAGTTTCTGTTTGGTCCCGAACAATCGTATACCATTTGGCTGCTGTTTCCTGGAAATGTCGACTTACAAATTCTATACGGTCTCTGTCGCTTAGGTTGCTTCCTATTGTTGCTATTTCTCGTTCACACTTTTGTAAAAATTCTATGGGGTTCTCCCATTTATTACCTTTAAAACTGATCTTCTCTCGATCTTCTACTTTTGCAGCACACATCATTATAGCACTGGGTCGTCTCTTTGACTTCCGCTCGTAGTTTTTCTACCTCCTCTTGTAGTCCATCTTTCATGTTGTTAATTTCCATGGAGTGGTGCGTAGTTTTTCTAGTGACCTCCTCCACAGCTATTTCTACTGTCTCGGTCCTCACAGTGAGTTCCTTTGTTCTGTTGGTATTGTCCAGGATGCGCTCATTTAAGTCTTTGTGTCTGAGATCTTGCTCCTGCTTCGTAATTTTAAATTTCTCATTCCACTGTTCAGCCAGTTGTCGAATGTGTTCTTTAGTTTCACGTGTTGTATATTCATGCTGTTCTTTGAATTTGCTATCGATCTTTACAGCTTGTTCATTCAGTGACTGTTGAACACGCTGTTCGACTGCTTCAACGCGTGCAGTAAGCTCTGTTTTCAAAGTGTTACTGACGAGTTCTATTTCTCTTCTAACCTAGTATTATTACTCTCTATATTACTTTCCGAGTTTTCACTTCTTCAATAGTGATTTCTAATCTATTACGACTATCTTCTATTTGAGTTTCTAATCTCGTATTACTATCTTCTAATCTTCCTAATTTATTTTCTAATTTTTCATTGCTACTTTCTACTTGAGTTTTAAGTTCTGCACTATTCGTTTTCAACTCTTCTTGAAGTCGTTTAAACATCGTTTCGAAGTCCATTGTTGGTGTCTTCGCCATTGTAGACTATGGTGTCCTAACTGATTCGTTATATGAATTATATTTTTAATTATTGGTCCACCGTGACTCTATATTTCTTTATTTAAAATTTATTTTATTTATCAGTATTAATTTCACAACTCTTTTTCTCTCTACTTAATTTAACAATTTGTAATCTTATTTATTACATGAATTGACTATTAATTCTTTATACAATATTTGTGCTAATTATTTATTAGACTTTATTTATTTCTGGGCGCCATTTACTTGTAATGATAATTAACATTTATCTAGCAATACGTTGGAAGCGACATTAATTATAGAATGATTCCAACGGTACTTAACATATACCGAGCCACACGTTGGCAGCGACAATTATTATAGAATGATATATCTTGGCACTTACTTTTGCACATATGCTCTTACTCATTTGTGCGCACTTACCCACGTCTCAAAGGTATACTCTTCTTCTGCAGTATTTACCTTGATGTTCCCCGGCTGGGTCACAGGCTTTGGTAGTTGATTGAGTGTGGATAAGCACGTGAATATCGTTATACAATTTTAATACAAGTAAAGAGTACAGAGGATTTAGTACTGGTTGTGAAATTAGTACGACTGTGTTAATAAAATCATATTCATTTGATTTATTATTTAAAAAATTCAAATTATCATATTATTTATTATTTTGTGTAGGTTAATTACTATCTGAACCCTTATATTCGATACGAATATAATATAATTATAACGTGTTCAAAATCTTATCTCTTATATTCTAAGACATCTTATACACAAATATAAGACATATATTGTAGCATGACAGATAATCCACTTAAATCAATTACCAGATGATCATTAGTAAAAATCAAGTATATGGAATATCCAGAAAGATCCAAATGAAAACCAAATAAAAAGCACAATAAATTACCATTATAACAAGAAAAAGTAAACATAAAGAAAAAAATCTGCAACTAATATGAATGTACAACAAAATAAAACCACAGAAAACTAAAATTAAAATGACAATAATGCCCAGGTAGGATAGGAGTAGGTAAGGAAGCTACCCAGACCAAGTAAACAGCCCAGTATAAACAAAAGTAAATAATAACGAAATGGTACTGAAGAAACCAAGAATGAAGAAGGAAAATATCCAAAACAAACAAAGATACCTAATGAACAGGGACAAGTGAAGATCACATAGAATAGAGGAAGTAGAACACGACCAATACCCAAAAGAAACCCAATAGGGAGAAAACAAAAACCCCTAAAGAAAGTAAATGTCACTATAGAAAGTATAACACCCCAACAAACCATAAACTCAAGTAAAACTAATAAAAACAAAAAGTGTTTAAAGTGCTAAGTAGAAGTGCACCCAAGAAAGTTATTGTATAATTTAAATAGACAAATCTTAACAGTTCCCCCATGGTTAAACAATTTGATATTATAAAACTATGAAAAGACTAGTGATAGTATCAAGAAATAACCAGGGACAAGTGCAAGTTATTAGATTATCATAAATAAACTTTGAGAAGGTACATGAATTACTGTACATTTAAATAACTTTAAGTGTTTTTTTAAATAGTATCATGAATGATATTTAATCAAATAATATGGTGAAGGAGCAATGAATACTCTTTCTAATAAAATGCCACTGTTTATATGAGAACATTCAATGGAAAAAATAGTATAAATAGATAGCTTGGAGTTAGTACATAAAGTGACATAAAATACATCCCTAAAATTAAGAAAAACAGATAAGACTGTAACCAAATAGTTTTAAGGGAGTGTTAAAAATTTAATGGAACAAAATGTTAGGTTCCAATTTCAATATATGAACTCTATAAATAAGATTTAGAAATAGAGATTAATCCTTGTATTTATAAAATGTTATTTTGTTTAGTAGTTTGAATTAGGAATGCCATATCTGAATGTGTATATCATTTCTATATAGTAAAATGTTTTTTAGAAGTTACTGCAAGTAATCAGTACAAAAAAAGGTATGATTCTAAATACCAGATTTAATGTTAAATAATTGATATGTTTTAATTGTTTAAAATCAATACTAAAGGTTATAGTAGTAAAAGAAGAAATTATTAATGAATATTATATTAGAATAGAAGGTCAGAAAAGGGTATGAACTAACTGTATTATTAAAAACTTTGTAAGTAACAACAGATAAAATCTAGGCCAGATAGTAAATTTAGACTACATTATAATTGACAAATCTAGTCCTATAAACCAACTAAACTGATGAAATTTATGTAAGATAAACCCACCATATAGTAATACAATGTAACTTATACTTTATAAAGATATTGTCAGAAGATAAGTAAAATTATAAACAAAAATGAAATGTATTAACTAAAATTTCAGAGGAGGAGTCATAGATAAATGAATTATATTTAAAAACAATAACTAATGAACAAAATTGCAAGAAATTAAGGAAAGATAAACAATTATATCAATCTTAGATTCAGTATAATAATAATTATATCAGAGAAAATGGCTATTATCTGGACAAGGACGGGAAACCCAAATTTAAGCCTACTTTTCCAACATGAAAGAAATATAACTTTTTTAAATAAAAACTTTGTAAAACTATATTAATTAGTTCAAAATAAGCAAAATAGATTAAAGAAACAGAATATGTATTTAGTATTTCATACAGTTAAATAATAACGAAAATATTTTCCGTGTATAATGTATTCAAATAAAATGTATCGGAAGCTAAGATAATTTGAAACAATGTATGATCTATATTAAATTGGCTAAGAATTTCAGGAGACGAAGGAAATGAGAACAGTTAATTATTATCTATTGAAGCGAACACTTAAACGAGGTTTTGCCCCGTATAACCTATATTAATGGCGTGCGATACTTAAATCGAGTTCAGTGCAAATTTTATAATTTTTTTAATTTGGAATTTTAACTTGAGAAGCAGTGAAAACAAACAATAAACAGTGAACTACAGATAAACAGAACCACATACGCCTAAATAATTGAACTAACACCACTACAAATAAATTTTACTGATGAAACAAAAAGGGTTATATACGACACATTTAACCAAAGTAAAACAGACATAATAACACACATTTACACCAAGTGAACTAATAAACACTGCACCAGGAACACTCATTTAATTCCAGAACTAATATCCACTATTGCTGAGACGAGGAAACGGTGAAAAGGACATCTTTATTGCAAGAAATATTCGTCGAGGTGACTGACATTCAACTACGCATACTTCTGTCGGCCATTTTGATTTTCCCAGCATTCTATTCGAGGTGGAACAAATGAACGTCTAGTCTGCATTGGTTCGAATATTATACTATATAAACTTTCTATATTGATTAATAACTTTGTAATTGTTAGTTTTAAGAATTTTTATTGTAAATGTTATATTTTCTTGGCCCTACCCTTCTCTGGCTATTCTAACATAACCGTTAAAAGAACAATATTTTATATACACTATTAATGTAAAGTTTTTGTCAACCGGCCCTGAGTAATGAGTCGATACTGTAGTCAACAATCGATTACTATCGATATTTTTAATAAACTGTTAATAAACACTCTAATTCTGCAAATTGGTTGAATTTTACTTTAAATATAATTAAAGAATAAGTTAATTCAAGAACACGGACTAACCGAAAGGCGGTATTTACAAAAATAAGGAGCATATTGAAGAAGAAGAAGAGCCGTCTATCGACCAGTACCGGAGTTAACCATATTAACTTAGAAGTTATTCATAGAAAGTGACACCACAACACTATCAACCATAATATAATTAAAATTTTTACACCAGACAATAACAAAAATTATTTCCTAAATACAGATAACAAAAAAACCGAAACAAATATTTTTTCAGAAAAAACAAAATTTTTATTTTAAAATAAAATTTTTTTTTAATTTCAAATTTTAACAAATTATAACATTATTATTTTGTAACCCACGGATATAACGTTACAAAATTGACGAATCCAACGTGGGGCATAATACTACGGGGAATAATAAAAATATAACGTTACAAAATTGGCGTCCAACTAAAGGGCTTTAATTAGGGATTGAAGGACTAATATAACTCGCCCAATTTCTAATTCAAGCTTGGCAGCGGTTATCCAGCCAGAGAAAAAGGAAAAATGCAACGTCGTGCCACATCCAAGAAAAGGGTGGCTGAGGCCGAAAAAGAAATTAATATGGAGGATAAGGAGGCGACCCCAGTGGAGGACGTAGAAACGTTATTACCCCCAATGGAACCAAAACCACCAGCACAACCAAAGGAACAACCGGAAATGCCCACACAAACAGGGGAAATTAATGTCCGGAAGCAACAAGGAGAAAAATCCACACGAACAGAGAAAGAGGACATGCAAGAAATGTTCCGATTAATAATGGCAAAAATGGATGCCACAAAGGAAGAATTAAGGAAGGACATAGGAGAGACCAGTAAGAAGATGGATGCCACAAAGGAAGAATTAAGGAAGGACATAGGAGAGACCAGTAAGAAGATGGATGCCACAAAGGAAGACAACCAATCCTTGAAGGAAGATTTAAGTGAAATAAATAAGAACATAGAATCCATGAAAGAAGGATTAAGGAAGAACATAGAGGCAACAAAAGAAGAATTGAAGAAGGACAACCAAGCAACAAAAGAAGAACTGAAGGACAACGAGGCAACAAAAGAAGAATTGAGTAATAAAATTGAAAACACCAATAAAAAAATTGATGAAACTAGGAAGAAGATAGAAAACAACAACCAACGATTGAAGGAAGAGTTGAGGGAGAATAGCAAGAAGATGGAAGATAAGATGGGGGAGAGGTTGGAAGAATTAAGAGAGGATAACCAACTATTAAGGGAAGAATTACGGGAAGTTAACCAGGAGAATCTAGACAAGTTAGACGAACGAATGGAACTATTAAGAAAAGAAATGAACAAAGAACTCAAGGATAATAAGAAATCACCGAACCCTGACCGTGGAATTGGCTTAGCTTTGACAGCTATGGTTGGGGCTCATTGCGTCACGTTCTGCCTTAACTGGCCATAGCTGTTATCGTTGTAAGAGGTGACTTTAGAATTTAACCGGGGGGTAAATCAGGAGAATCACCAGAACTATGGAACAGCGGCTATCACCTTGTTCGCGTAGGAACAGTAAAACAGGTGATAGACCCGTTTTAAGGTTATAAATATGAAAAATCAGATATTATGATACCTGGCAGTTTAACATGTAAGGCCGAAGCAAGGACAGGAGATGCCAAAATTCCTACCCAAATTCAGTCCTTGTGGAAGCAACTGGATGCCACAGTCCAGGGGGCCCCCCATAGTGTGTGTGGTAAGGAGGTTACTCAGAGGAGTAACGAATTAAAACCTTAAATTGACGTAAACTGAATGAGCTAGTAAGCTAAGTAAATGATTTTATTTTGATTCAAGAGCTGATTACAGTAGATAATTTGTACGAAAGTAATTGATTTAAATATGTGTGGCTCTATATGATATTTTATAAATGACTTTACTGATTTTGCAAAAGATTAATTCGAGGAGAGAAGGTGTTTATTATGTTTTATGATGTTGTACTATGATAAAGTGTAAGAATTATAAACATGTGTTATGCGTTTTACCTTGTATAATGTTTTGAAGTGTATCTAGGGTAAGGTCATTCACCTGACCATGAGACATCAGCTGATGACTGGTGTTAGTTATATGTAGAATGTTCCTTATAATTGATTTGTAGATTCTTTTGCTAATCAATTTAACTAAATGATTGAATAATAATTTTTATTGACAAAATGATTCTTTTTGAAAAGTAAATATTTTTTGAAAAAAAAAAAAAAATTGTTTTTTGCCGTAAAGGATTCTATTTTAAATTTTACTTTTCACTATATGTAGAGGAGGTGTCAGTTGATATACGATGTTTATATTAGGATGTATTTTATAATCATATGTAAGTGTGTTTGAATAAGTGGATAGGGACAAGTTGTTTATTTTAATTTGTGTATCAGGATTGTTAACCGGTAAATTAAGAGGAGTCGTAAAGAAAATAAATGCATAAAGACTTTGAGTTTTGAAAATTATGTTTAAATTAATTGAACCAACTAATGTAAAGTAACATCCAATTAGATTTTTGATAGGGTACGTAGATTTATTTAACTGGTGGAGCCAAATTTGAATTTTATATTATAACAATTAATGTGCAGATAGTGTGTAATTAATAATGAATATGTGTACGCATCCAGTACTTGCTAAAGGCAACCCAGTATGTATGTAAGGGGAGACATATCGGTTGAGGATCTGGTATGGTATAAGGCCAGTTTTTGATTTTTTGGTGGAATGATTCGAGGTTAGGTGGTACTATGGTGAGTACCTGTCCGATTTTATGGTGTTGGGATCTCGCTCCAAGAAGTCCAGTAATCTCGTTCAGGTGTAGCCATAGTCGCCTAATTAGGGGGGTAGTTTACCCATGATGTGTTTAGAAATTAAAGGGGGTTGTTGGCGCCATATCCTCACTGATCCTCTTAGGGTTTAGCAATGAGAGTTTTTCTGTTTCGGCAGAAAACCTCTCATTGGGGTATTGTAACGGGGCAAAAAAGGGGTAAATTATTTTTAATAATTTTAAACCAGTCTTGGTACTGTTCAGTAACCGTCAGTGTTAGAGAGTATGTTAACCGCATTGTGACAAAGAGTATTTGGTGAATAAACTATATCCTCGCGGCTGGTACGCATCGGCACAGGAATGTAAAACTTGTCAAGAGGGGTGCATTCCCAGCCACATGCGCGCTCAGGCGGCCAAGGTTCCCATGGTTTGGTCATGCACAGGTACATTCTTTCGCTCTGTGTGCGTAGAAAATAGCCTGTCGGAAAAAAACATCTCAACGTAACGGACGCGAGCAGTGTGTGCGTCCGCCGGCTGGACACAGTTTTAGTCTCGTCCGCATATAAAAAATGTAGATAAAAGCAGTATCAGTTATTATGTAACGGCAGCTGCGGCCGGTTCAACACCCGGAATCCCCGTGAGCCTAAAACCTCGGACAAAACAGTGAAATTTATAAGAAGTGAAACCGTGACTATTTTAAAATGAGAACTTTTCGAATAAAACAGTGAACAACCAGAAACAACAGGACTCCAACATTGAACGCCTAGATCGGCAGAGAGGGACATAACCATGTAAATGCACATTAAATAATTATAAACCATTTTAAAATAAAATAATTGGGGTATTAATCTGAAAGAATGCATGTGTGTGCAATTACTGGGTCGCCTTTACTTAATATAATCTCATGAGTTGTTTATTTTAAATAGATTAAGGAAAACCATGAATCTTGTTTTGTCTGGAGTAAATTGAACAGGTAGTGCAACATTAATATGTGTCAGAATTAAATCCTAACTTCAGAATAATTTTGTTATTATTTCCAAAGAAAGATAGAATACCAAATATTTTGAAAGAAAGAATATAAAAGAAATGTGGCATGTGTCTAATAAAATCAAACATATACCGATTAGTTGAAGGAATAAGTTTGGATTTCTAAAACGTTTAACGTATAATATAATAGAGAGTTGATAAAGCCAAGAATTAGATGAACTGTTAAAGAGTTACAAACAGAGAACAATTAATTTTTTAAAATGAATATCAATAAAATGGATTAATAGCGTAACCATGTGTTAAGTCAATTATTACGCCAAATTAACATCTCCTATCCCGTATAGAAATTTCGCCTAACAAACCTGGTAAATAAGTGAGAGTGTTTTAAGGTCTCCATATCTGCCCTTTAAAGATATTGGTGGCGACCTATAAGTAATTTGGAGTCTTCTGTGTTGGCAAGTCAGGGTGGCGTGTAAGCATGATGAGTACGTAAAAAGATCGCTCGAGGTAAGCAGAAGTCACGTGGTGGAAATTGGTAAAGTAATAGAAAGTAACAGTTACAGCCAAACATACTTTATTTGGCTGACCTTTCGTTTAATGTGTACAATTCTAAACACTGTAATTTATAATTATTTAAACTGGTCTGTTTTTATAAATTTTCAATAAAACTGTATTAGTTTATTGTGACTGAGTAACATAAAAAAAAATCAATATCAAAGACCAGAAATATCAACACATTCTAACTGGTACAAACTATTACTACCCTAAAGCGACACCAGACATATAGAATATTAAACCACTATTGCTAGCAATGTATGCATATCAAAAGATGAGATACGAAGTAAAATGAATGTAATTACCAAAGTGGAATTAGGCATTGAGGAAGTGAAGCAAAAAGCAGTATTTATATCACTATATTGGAAATTTTGACATAGTACACTACTTACCTTAACACCACATGATGTGCAGTGTACTACCTGGGAGATGTGACAAGCGCATGGACAATTTTCTCCTCCATATGGATCATAGCAATCAGGTACTAATATTGTTTCTACACACTCTGTATTATGTTCATCAGAACAATCCAAATGCTCACACTCAGTCAGTTGTTGCAAGCTAGTATTTAACAAGTAGTTAGTAAAATACACATTATATATTTTGTACAAAGTATGTTGTATTTCAGAAAGTCAATTAGAATAATCTGTGATTTGTACAAAATAAACTGTCAAAACAAGAAGCTATGAAATAGTCTACTCTAATAATCCATTATTTTCTTATTTTAAATTTACAAATTCTCTATGTTTTATATTTTGTTTATAGGACAGAGATCCCTATATATCTGGTAAATATAGCAGATATGGTGTCACTTTTGTGATTATTCTTTGTCTAAAGCTCTTTACCAAGCAATGATATTAGTCCTGATGTAATTTTTATAAATTATCCTTCCATAAATCTGGATGTTCTCTACGAAAAGCTGTGCACTGGTGGCATAAAATGCCTGAATAGTAATCTTTATTTACCATGTCACCTAGTGATGAAAACTCATAGGATATAAAACCAGACTCTGGATCTTCAACTCATTCACAATAGTTTTTGTACCATTTTTAAACTGCTTGTTCATGAACGCAGCAGGTTTGCCAGAAGCCTTCTGCAACACTGTCATTACGATAGAGCAGTTTATTCATGTTTTTTAATCTTGCATTAATGTAAAAAAAAAAAATCAAAACACAATTTACCCAATTAGCTGTCAATTCTAATTATGCATCCAATACGGACTAAAACTGTAAATGACTAAGATTTGTAATATTACATAAAAACCAAGTAATTAGACACTTGGAATTCAAAAACTGCATGAACTCTTCTTGATCAAACGTCATAGCATAATCTGTGATTCAGGCTGACAAGCATGAATTATTCTTCCCCCAGGAAATATATCTGTGCTATATTAGTTATTGAATTATACATTGTATGTATTTACATTTCCTCCACTCTTAAAGCGCGCGCGCGCGCGCGCGCGCACACACACACACACACACACACACACACACACACACACACACACACACAC
This sequence comes from Magicicada septendecula, assembly GCA_034769895.1. Taxonomy (NCBI): domain Eukaryota; kingdom Metazoa; phylum Arthropoda; class Insecta; order Hemiptera; family Cicadidae; genus Magicicada; species Magicicada septendecula. The sequence goes on from CM068367.1 coordinate 1,247,130,675, forward strand.
ACACACACACACACACACACACACACACACACACACACACACACACACACACACACACACAGGTACATCCATTAACAATTTTATAATAACAATATAAATAATAATAATTTTAAGCAATATACTTTTTCACTAACTCTATTGTTTTATGTACAAACACTGGATAAACTTCCCAATCATTATACCAGGTTGCATACCAGTCACATTTCACTGATATTTTAGGCGTCCAACAGTAATTTACATGTATGTTTCTTCTTTCTGTGTGACAAACATTACAACACAGTTATTCTCAAATAATGTGAATAATAAATAGCTCTATATACAGTGATTGTATGTATCAAAAACACGTCTAGTTCAATCTGCATGGACAGATCTGTCTTCATACGTAGTCCTGTCTGGTGTATGCCACTGTTCTGTACACACAGAACTCTCAATATTGAAACACTATATTGTCGAAAATGCTGGAAATTCTCAGTACTAGAAATGTGCTAAGTAGTCTGAATGGACTTATGTACGCCAGCATCACACTCTGTTAGAGTTTGTCACGCAGACCATCCTGACACAGAATAACCAGTGATATACCTGAGTGATGAGAACTGCAGCCGGAATGTCTGGCATTTCAGGAAATTTGAATATTGAGCCACAACCTAATCACTTGGTTAACATATCTTACAACTCAGTGATTGAATTGACCTGGGGGGCTACAAAATGCAACTTGGTTTTATGATGCTCCTCAAGAATTGAATCCAGCACCTCTGGGGTCAGTAGCCAAGCACACAATATACACTCGTTTGCTAAGATTGAAGTTAAACTATATATTTTCACCACTCCTGCAGTTAAAACAATCATGTTTGATAGGATGATCACTAAAAGTGAGATTTGTCCTACAAAACTGGACAAATTTATTCCATCAGTTGCCACTGAGTTAGTGACTGAAGTCAGTTTCATGAATGTATATATATGAATTCATCATGTCACTGTTTATGTATATGAATAAATACATCCTTTCAAAATTAAAAATTATTTGTGCACCTGAAGTAGAGGGAATATCAAAAGAGTCACTTAATCATAGAGTTCATCATTTTTGCACCAAATTGGGATAACTGAGCATTTGGAAAATTTTTACAGTAATATTCATCAATATGGTGATTAAGTCTTTTCTAAGCATTATTGCATGTCAAAAACATGAACAACTGGAGGCTTCACACAACCAAACAGGATACATCACTTAGGAACTCAGTAAGGGCAGAAGAAAGATTAACCGTTATATGCAGGTAATTAACAATAAAAGAACATACACAGTAAGTAAAAAACAAAGTACTTTTTATTTGTACAAAACATATTTTAATTTGTTGTTACTGTAAATTTAACACGAGGAATTTTTAAAAATATTTAAGGCTTGTTCCCAAAAAATTCCATTATCAAAAATCAAACACAGCTTGCGAATGCTTTGAGCTGACTGATGGGGAGAATCCTTTAGAGATCCAAGGAAGGAAAGTTATAGAGGCATGATTTATGAAGGTAAACGAAATAGATGTTGGTAGTATATGCTGTATATTTTTGTGTGTGATGACTGGTATAGTGGACAGAGTTGGATGGATATATTTGAGTGTAGAACGTTTGAAACAAGTATTGTGAAAATACTGAAGACACTGTAATTGGAAGGCAAGTTTCTATCTACCATTGAGTTTTTGGTAAAAGGACGAATCGGAAACCAATAACATTTTTTCTGGATCACTACTATGAGCTGGATCCAGTTTCTTATGGAGGAACTATCTTGAGTTTTCATGACAATTTTTACCATAATAAAAATCTGGTAATAACCATAAGTTATATACAAGTTCATAAGAAAACTGTGTTGGCAACTGGACCCCACTTCAGTTTCATCATCTTTCAAGAGTGGATCTGACTCTTCCTCTTTTTCTCTTCTCTCTCATCTTCTGTTATATTTCCTACCACCCTTCTGTTCTCTACTACCATAATTATAAATACAGTAGAAGCCCGATATAGCGCGGTTGTCGGGCGACATACTTTCCCCCGCGTTATAGGCGTAACCGCGGTATATCGCAAGGTGACCTGTACAGTGACAAATGATGGGGAGGGAGGACCGGGAAAAAGGCTACAGCATAATGCACTACTATATACTGTACGTAAATTACGTCTCCAAATGTAGAAATAAAAAATAAGAAAACTGTATTTTAATCCAATATTTTAATCTATTTTAATCCAATGGAATATAAAATACACTATTTATACATTGCTCACTCGACCTACTGTAGGCCTAATTGTTAAAGCGAAGCTTTTTATGTCGGGTGTCCACACAGAGAGGAGTGAACAGAAAAAAATCGTTACGAGAGAAGCGTCACGAAGAATCGTCACGCACGTTCGTTTGGCAAATGATAACAGCCGTAAATTCACACAGAATCCAATAATTTTTTGCATACAGCCCTGATTTGTAGAGTACTCAAGACCTTTTGTTTTTGGTGAAGATTGGTTAAGAGAAAGGGGGTAGTTTACCTGTAACGATTTTTTTAAAATCAAGGGTATCGAATAAGTACACCAGCGTAACCATTTTTTCATCCAGCGGGGAACTTTTTTTCCAAAGCGATGACCTATACTTTTTTTTTGCTTAACCGTTTTCTGAAAGTCAAAATAAAATTTTAAAATCACAATCCGATAAAGTGTTAAGGAAAAGTTTCGAGATATCAAACGTCACGCGCAGCGTCACGAAGAATCGTCACGCACTTCGTTTGGCAAACGATAACAGCCGCAAATTCATACAGAATCAAATAATTTTTTGCACACAGCCCTGATTTGTAGAGTACTCAAGACCTTTTGTTTTTGGTGAAGATCGGTTAAGGGAAAGGGGTAGTTTACCTGTAACGATTTTTTTAAAATCAAGGGTATCGAATAAGTACACCAGCGTAACCATTTTTTCATCCAGCGGGGAACTTTTTTTCCAAAGCGATGACCTATACTTTTTTTTTTGCTTAACCGTTTTCTGCAAGTCAAAATAAAATTTTAAGATCACAATCCGATAAAGTGTTAAGGAAAAGTTTCGAGATATCAAGGATGTAAGCAGAGCGTAGCGGAGCATTAACCAGTAAACACGCATTAATCTGAACTGTGTGTTGTCTACATAACTGTGTTACAGACACACACGTTGCAGTTTGTGCAACGACTAAACGCTTTGTTTAGTCTAATCGCAAACTTACTATCAACGTATTTGGAAGGAACGTTTCTTGGAAGTAAAGTTGTCACCGATTTCTGAATCCTGATTCTGCGTATTTGTGAACAGTTCAGTCACTGACCAGGGGGAAGGGGTTTTGAGACATTCCAATGGTTCCGAAATTCTCTACTCGGCTAAAACACTGTAATGATTTATTTTCCTTTAGGAAGGTTTAAACGTGGTTCTACGAATGTACAGAAATCGTTTTAGTAGACTGGTGACATTAATATTTACCACCTCCACTTTTTGTTATAGGCTTGCCTTGGCATAGAAACGTAGAGAATGTAAATACGGGATAATTGTTTATGTCTACAGGTACACTTGAACTGGCAATTCTGGCTGTTGTTTACAACGCCGTTTCCAACAACAAGCCTTTGTTTACAATAAACGCAACGCATTCCAATGTGGCTACGGAAGTCACGATAAACAATTCATAATTTACTCACTCTCTACAAGTAAGAATTTTCGCTAATAATGGGCAACATACTCTTCACCGCGTTATATCCGAATCCGCGGTATATCGGACCGCGCTATATCGGGCTTCTACTCTAATAGATCATCCACATATATGTACTTTTCCTTCTTGTTTGATATGGCAACATTTATTTTTCACCACCTTCACTGAATCACAACTAAAAATGATCATGTCTCCTTTATAATAATTACATATACATATATATATATATAATTATGTTTTATATATATATTAAAGGCACAAATAAAATATACAAAGGGAAGACGGAATTTTTTGTTTTCTGTATTTGGCTATTGAGAACACCTTTTCTACCTTGCAGCATTAGTTCCATATTCCAATACCAACAACTAAAACTATAATCAGAGAGACATTTAGAAATGAACCATTAATATATGCATAAAGTCATCAGCATGGTTTTGTTCCATGGACATGTATGGATTGTTTGGTCTCCATGTCCTAGAGACTTCATAATCTTACCAACTTTTCTGTCCCTCCAAATATAAAATTCCCAATGAAGATAGAATGTATTTACTTTGCCTTTCAAGGATCTAGGGCTAGGTGATCCTAAACAACCTGATGTCCGGTGTATGCCACTGCTGTCAGTGTCCAAAATACTCTGTTCTGCAGTATTTAAGATGAAATTCCCTTTCTAACCCCGCTCTCAGGGCCACCCTGGCTGCACTTGGAGCTGGATGTGCTCCAGGGTTTCCTCTCCTACTCAGCACATTCTGCAAGCCAGGGAATTGCCCAAGGCAAAAGGAGTGAGCTGGTGGGTTCACGTCCTACCCCTGGATAGCTGTTTTACAGAAGTCGCTTCTCTCAAAGCCCCCACAGTACACCACAATTCAGCACCAGGAATGACCCAATTAAGGTGGAAATAAACACAAAATTAGAGCACCTTAACAAGAACAGCCAAAAGGAACACAGTGCCAATACATCATCATTCAATACACAAAAGCTAAGTTTAAACATGGTAGTGAGTGAACAGCAACTCACATTTTAGCAGCAAGACTTGGAACAAAGAAAAATCAGTAACTGAGAAAGTTTTGAAATTCAAATATACACAAGTGCTTGATGTGTAGATGATAATACATTACAGAAAACTTACCTAATTTTACCAGTTTAGGTTTTTATAGAGAACAGTAGATAGATGAAGATAAAGATGGAGTAGGATTATATGTTACATTATGTTAAGGAAAGCAAGTGTTATGATTTTTGATGGACAAGAGCTAGAATTTTTCAATACATGTAAAATTTCTATATTATGTCAAATAAACAAAAAACCTGTATGTACAAGATAGAAAGAACACAAGGCAGAATTAAACTGAAATCATAAGGCAGAAAGAACATAAAAAATAATGAGACTTGAAAGTTCTTGAAAGGAGGAACGGTAATAAATCAGGTAATCCAATTGTAAACTGTCAAGTTATGTTTAGCAAGTACTAAGGGAATCTGTAGAAATGAAAAATGTGAATAATTTAAAAAGAAAATGAATATAGTCAACCACAGTGAGTAGGAAGAGAGCATGTACAAACAGTAGAATATGACTATATTTAGAAAAGTTTTACTGATTCATTTATTATTATTATTATTATTATTATTATTATTATCTTATTAATATTTACTATTTTTTATTATTGTTTGCATTTTGCTGCTCACTATTTATGTATTATAATTACTATTACTTATTTTTAATTTTTATAATGTTCGTTACATACTATATGTGGGTATTATAAAATAACCCTCCCAGTAATTGAGTATCTATAAATAATACGGCACATCTACCTGCTCTTCCAGCCTAGAACTAAGAAAAGAGTATCAGAGAATGGACAAATTTTTGATTGTATACCAACTCAGCAATCCACACAAATTGCAAATAACCACGTTAACACCTAATATGCTTGTCTGTAGCTTCAAGCTTATAATTTACTTACTCATTTCAACTTTAAGCCAGTAATACTTGTATTACCAGTACGTGGCATGTGAAGTATTTAATATAAGATAATTTTGCTAAAGAATGTTTATGTTTGTATACCAACAAGAAAATGCATCTTTTACAGAACTATAGAATATACTACTCTTACCTGTCTGGTGGATGCTCCCCTGGCAAGAGTGCCAAAAAATAGTCACTTAATAAAGTGCTTGATTTTAGGTGTGGAAGAAGACCATTGCGTACATCACAGAGAGTAACATTTGGTATCCCAGCTAGGTGTTCCAATGTAGTAAGTATTTGCTGAACTTGTTTTGGTAGTAAACATCCCTATTTAGATGTAATGAAACCACTGTACACTTAATAGAATTATACTCATTCACTTGATTAAGATTAAAAACTTATACAGTTAAAAATCACAAGCATTGAAAAAGCTAAACATTTATAATGCACATTTCTGACAATGTTTCAATAATACAACTCATATACAAATCCAATACAAATGTAATTAATTCGTCTATTTGAATAGTAAACCTATTTGAAATCAATAATAAAGCTACTATTTATGATACAATCATGTGGTATTCACTTAGGCCTGTGATGTCAATAACACTTCTGATTTTTTGTCTTGTTTGTCCACTAATGCAAAAATATAAACACAAATTAATAGTCATTAACTTCATATTTCATGTTATTATAATTGTAATTCATGACTACTTTGATTAAAATAATTATTGTCACCACCATCACCTATTATATACCTCATTTTTTGCCACTTAGGAGTTAAGCAGGGTTGTGAGCCATGCTGCTTATGTGAGCCATTTGGCATACAAGCAAGGTAGTGTGGCCAGCAATATGCTTTAGCCACACATTATTAGCTCAGGATATTATCCCAGGTACTCATCTCTACAGGCCGAGTTTCCCTGGGGGCTGAAAAAATGTGCCTTGATTTTATGGTGTGTCCAAGAATCGAACAAGTGACTTCTAGATTACTAGCCACACACCATACTCACTAGTCTACTAGGCTCCTATTACTATTATCATCTATATTAAGATACTGGGTTCTATTATTATTATTAACACATTAATAAGTTAATAGTATTATTAACAAGCTACATATTATTAACTATATTAAAACTAGGCAGCTATCATAGCAAGTATATTTTGTTTATACTTGATTTGTTCTTTTTTTTGTTTCAACTATGCAATTTTATATTATCACCAATTAAACAAAAATTCCATGTGTATCATTATTTACTACCAGCACCATACAATCATTACTGCTATTTCAACTATCGTACCATGTGTGTGTTGTTATCAATACAGTGAAACCTTGATGTAACGCTCTTCAGAGGACAAGCAAAAGAGCTTTATATCGAGGGTCGCTTTATACAAATGTTTCGAGTTTATTTAAGAAATTTCTAAAAACACGGTTATTTGTCATATGTAGTTTCTTGGTAACCTAAATGTCACAATTATTAAAGTTAATCTGGGATGATTTCTTCTAAGGAATCTTACGGGTGAGCTTCTTGAAAACCATATTCTTGCTTTGCAAATAATATGCAACACTAATAATATATCATAGGTTTATATTACCACATGTAAAATAATAATAATTTTCAATGGTCTCATGGACTGTACAGTGGAAACAAAAGACAGACACCAATGAAATCACTAATTACCAGCTTTAATTAGTCACAAATAACAACTTGTAATCAGCAAGGTACTCTTGTACAATAATTCAAGTTTGTCCACACACAATAATAACGTCAACTAATAGAGTTCCACACTGACTATTACACTAATAGAGTTCCGCACTGACTATTACACAATAATCACTTTCCACTATCACATCATCTGCACTCTACAATCTTGTCAGGTGTAACTAACTCCTAAGCTGGCTGCTGTTGCTTATATAGAGGTCCTGCAGGTGTTCCAGAATAATTTTCCATTCTTTTGACGGTGTGCCAGCATAATTTGCATAATTAAAAATACTCAAACAGTCTGGAAATTCCCTTAGTACACGGCCTTGACAGAGACACTGCACCTGCTCGGCTAGCTGAGAAACGTGTAATGGAGCTCTTCGAGAAGGTTGGAGTATCGGTGTTGTAATGATGCAACAAAGATCCAGTGTTTTGGACACTTCAAAATTACTAGAGGAACTTCAGAAGCTGTTCAACAAATCTTCTGACAATCTGTCAAGTGGTAAGGTAAAAGAACAGACAGTTTTTAAATGAATTTAAAAATGCTTTTGCAGTTTGGGGCCAGTCATTGGGAAGAACTTCTCTTGTACAACATAACATCAATACCAGGAATATTGATAATATGATATTTTAAACCTTAATGATACTTGATTTTTGCCATCATTTTTGAATCAAAATTTTCGAGAACTATAGAAATGTCTTGTATTCTCCTACTTTTGTTTATATATAACAGTTGCGTGCTAGGTGATGTAATGCAATCTTGCATTAAATTTATTAATTACAATATATCATGAAAATATAAAGCAAAGGGTTGTTTTTTTATAAAAATCAATGAACTTCAACTGGTGAATGGGTCTGGCTTATCATAACCACTTTCAACTACTGTTTGAATCAGTTTGAATAAGATAACAAATGTAGTTTAGGGGTGGGGTATGGAAAATTGTGACCATTAGCACTACCCAGAATTTTACCATAGATTCAATAAAGACAAGTTCAGAATTTATTTTTAGTCAAGAGTGACCTTTATCTACCCAGATATCAATACACATGCAGGGTAGACTACTGTTGACACAAAACGGTATGGACAAAGATGAATAATGAACTGAACTTGTACACTGACAACTTTCACATGCAGTGTCAGCACTGAAATATGTGGTCTCGAAAATCATGCTAAATATTTGTTTATAGAATGTTTTATTGAAGACTTTATACAACTGATGAGAATTCACAGAATAAGGTTTAAAGGACACACGTTACTGGGGAGTTTCACTGTATTCAATATATTCTTACCACTGGGCCTAAAACCATGCTTAAAACTGTTTATAATGATATTACAATGACTAAAGAAAAAGCCGGGTTATTGTTCCTGAATACAGTAAATTATTCAAATGTTTTTGGATAGGCCTATGTCAAATACAACACAGTAATAATTTAGTTTGTACGAGACATTGCTGTAACAATTCAAAAGAAATTCTTCCACTGAAAATGTTTATAAGGACGTGTCGCACATTTGAAAACGACCGCTGGTGCGTGATCGAAAATGGGAACTGGTGAGTTTCCATAGAAACTACTTCTTTGTTGTCAATAACGTAGTACACATATAAAATTTCGCTTATGAATGCGACTACATTTAACTTATAATCTGTACATTGGTAAATGAAGAATGAATTCATTGATTGGTGAATGAACATAAATATATATATATTTTTTAGATTTATTGAACCATTTTCAATGCCCTTCTCTGTGCATTGCATTTGTGCAATGCCTGTAAATTTTTTCACAATAAATCATTCACAACCAACCTGCTGATCCTTCACAAACTAAGCAATTTGCAATTAATCGTTTGATGAAACAAAATTTTAAAAACCTATGGTACCTGTAACAACAAATTTCCAAATAGCCTAGTGGTGAATAAGATTGAAAATTGCCATATTTATTTAAATTAATTCAAATTAAATATTTTTCATGCTTTATTAGGGAAAAATCGTCTTGAAATGGGTGATGCACTGAGAAAAACATAATACAAATTTACTGTTATTGTCACAGATTTCCTTTTGTTTTCACCACTACTGCACTTGTGCTTCTGAAGCACCAAATTTCTTCTAAGTAACTCGGTTCCCATTTTTTCAGCATATTAATTTACCATTTACAATAAATTATTAAATTACCTGCACCATAACTGACCGTTTTCCAGGAATAATTATTATTTGCTGCTGTTACCATACTCTGGGCAGCATATTATGTAAATTAGAAAATTACACGAATAAAGATAAATAGGCATTAGTTAATAAACAGATTAACGATCAGAAGCTTTTGATGTAATAATGTGTTCTTAATTACACAGAACTTTTGGCCCCTGCCTCTGTGCACCAATCAGACTGCACTGTTAGTAAAATTTGCCACTGAACTAAATTTATCGTTGAATTATCAAATGAATTAAATAAAAATAATTGAAGTACTCTATATTTAACAATAAAAATACTTAATTAATGATCTTAGTTAATGATCATGATGCTATACAAAAACCAAAGGTTGCTGTTATCACAAGTTTTTATACCACACCAAAACTAAACAAACTTCACATCTAATGTATTCCATTAAGTGAAACTACTCAAACTGATAACCAAAGGCTGACTGGTATCAGAGGCTGACGATACACACACCAACTGCTTGTAATGGAATCACCCATCCAGTCACTGCCGCCCTTGTAATGTTACACTTACTTGAAATTAGAAAGTTTCTCTTGGACCTTGGAACAAATGAAGGGAGTTATGACTTCCAAAAACTCTTTTCCTTCCGTCAGCAAAAACAGCGTTACATCAAGGGTCAATAGCTAAACTGGTACATCAAGGGTCAATAAAATCAAAGTTCATTTTACATTGTTTATATGGGGGAATTTGTTGGGACCATAATAAATGATCATTACATCTAGGGTGGTACTATATCGCAGGAGCATTAAATCAAGGTTCCACTGTATACCTGTAGCAAATGAATGCTACCAGTAATTCCTCACTTTTCATTTACCACTTTCAAAAACTACTTATATAATTAAATACAAATAATAATAATTATTATATATAAACATTACATACCTCTAACTTAGTAAAGAATTCTTTCATTTTTGTAAGCAAAATGTAATCAATAAATCTCCCTACTTCCAGGGCTTGATGTGGAAGTAAGAATACAAGAAATTCATCTATTAAGTCGGTGTGAGGTGTAAGAAGACTTTCCACTTCCTTATATAAGTCAGAAACATTTTTGCTTTTCTTTGTCTGGAACATTTGTACGTATGTTTTACTCACAAGGTAAGCGATGCACATATTACACATGAAGTTTAGTATAATCTAGTCTCTAAAGTATAATGATGTAATGTCTACTATAAAATTATTATGTTCCTCACATAGCAACATATACAGAATGATATGATGTACAACAATTACAAATCAAAATCAGCTACAAAGGAAATTAATCTTAAAAATCTTGACATACACAGTTACACAGAAAATACATAATAATTTCCATACAAGTATAAATTGCCAAAATTACATTAAGCCAGGGCCATAAGAATGATACAACACTGTTAGAATACAGCTACATTACTCAGTGAATACTATTGAATTTGCCTGAACAAGTACAATGAGAATGGGGCACATAATTATGTCCACCTCCAAAATATGAGCTACCTACCACTTATAAGCCTGCTGAAATATGAATGTTCAGTTAGACTTGTTTCCTTTTCATAGTATAGTATGACTGGTGCTCACATAACATAATCATGTCAAATTAAAGGGCTGATATAAAAAGGAATAGAACAACAGAGCTAAGTAGAACCTTATGAATTGAATACTTTACACTAGCACTCTGAAATACTATAACTAACATTTTATATAAAAATCATATATTTTGATAAAAAGTATTAGTTATGAGACTTGTATAATGCGTCTTAGTGTATTTCGCATGAGCATGTTACATTAAAAAATTATAGGTGTATGTATTTTAAGAAGCATTGATAATCAGATTTTTGTGACTAATTTTGTTATTACAAAATGGATTAAGCTGAAACTGAATCATATACATGCCTGAATCAATACTACTAAATGTCTTGTACAAAAAACAATGTTAGTAAGTCTGATGCAAGCCATGAGGAAAGTTGTTTTTTATAGGTGTTAGAAAACCTTGACCTAAAATTATTGTTTAATGGCACTCTTCTTGGCTAGTCAAAAGATGTTCATTGGACAAGCAATGCGTTCTTAGCTTTAACTTGACCATTTAGCACTTTCTATGACTATCTGTCTATCAGTTTGCGGGTATCTCTCATGATAACTTTTCAATGCCTCAACCAATTTTTTTAAATTTGTGAAAGTATTACATATATACCTAAAGATGTCTATGGATACATATGAGGTGTGTTCAAAAAAAGACCAAACTATTTGTGTAGCACGCCAACCTGCGCATAGAGCGAGCTGCACAATTACGTGCTGTTAGCAAAAGGTTATGACGCCGTAATGCCATTTTCTCCGTCCCGTCATGATAGTCAGTCTTCGAGCTACACGCGCTGTAGTGGGCACGGGCACACACCATCCGGTGGATTTATAACAAACTGAGAATGAGCATCTTAACGCAACGTGTGTGTAAAAAACTTTGGTGCTAACTTCATGAAATCTTTACAGAGCAATTCCCATTGCATTCCAAAGTTGTCATTACCATTTGCATTGGTACGCAGTTGTTGACCGATTTCAAAATGGGTCTCTTTCTGATCGTCATCAACAAACGCAGCAAGAATTTTTTTCAGTGATACGATACATTTAAATTTTTCGATCAAAATTTAATTTTACGATCTTATATAGATGCACATTCTCTCAAAAAAACTCGTCAGTTAAATGATGATTTACAATTACCACATCACGAGCTCTCTTCCAATGATCTTCGACATCGCTCTGATCTGCACTATCCTCTTTAAAATTTCTTAAAATAATCATCGGCTCATGCAGGCCTCCGCGTATGCTTAATTCAAAAACCAGAATGTCTGTGTAAAGTTTTAACTTAGTTTTGCTGCAAAGTTTCATAGGCACACGTTGTTATTCAAGGTATTTCTTACTCACTTTGTCACTAATCCACCGGCCAGCGTGCACACCACTCAATCTGATACAGCTCTAAGACTAATGCTGACAGCGGAACAGAGTAAATTTACTGGCACACTGATACAAAGCTGTTTGCCAGTAAGCTACAGTAGTTTTTCAAGTACAAATGCACGTCTTCAACCATTCCATTTTCACCTTCAATCTTTTTTCCACAAGGTGAAATAGTGGCCCTTACACGTTCATTCTCGAACATGGATAATGCATAGAAAAGATAATCATTTCTATTTGGCAGTTTGTTGTCAAAAATTATCGTTAGGTGCCCTCAAAGTCACAGCGTGTTGTTTGTGCGGGTTGATGTGGTATTCAAAAGTTCGGTCTGTTTTTGAACACACCTCGTATATAAACTGGAAATCTATAACTAAAACATATGTCATTTGGACATTATGATTATAAATTTAACAAAAAGTCCAATGCAGTGTTAAAGGTTTTTAGTGTTTATTGTATTCATAATAATAAAAAAGTAATAATGATCAACTACTTTACAAATGTTATTTTACTACAATAAATAGTACAGTAGTCTGTTTTTCTCTTTTTTTTACTTTTTAAGGTTAGCATATCCTCGATTAACTGTAATAACAATGGATGGTCACCTCCTAGTGGTATTTCTTGGTTACCGCTAACAATCATACATATGAAAAAGAACTTTACTCACAGCCTTAGAAAATAAAATTTATAATTTTGATTTTATATAGTAATAAATTTGTCATTCAAAACAGTAAGCATGTTCTGGAGCCTAATAGTATAAAAATTAAAAAAAAACGCTTTTATTTAAAATTAATAAAATGATCAATGTACTAAAAAGGATAAACGATAAGTATCATTTTCTTCACGCTGTATCTCTCTAATTCCTTACGCAATACTTGGACTCAGCTCTGTTGTCTCAGATTTCGATAAATATTTACCAATGTAGTACGCTATTGCCTCATTTGAACCATATGGTTGTATACCCATATTCTCTTTCCACATTTTTAGTAAAATGGGATTGTAATTATTAATCGATATATCTTTCTTACGACGCTTCAACAAACATATTCGTCCTCCAATGCGAATACAATCATCCGATGAATGAGTAAAAATTTTAGTTTTTGCACACTCTTGACGAGGAAAACTGAATCTACAATGTATTATTCTTTTTACACATGATTGTATGTAGATGAATTTGACACTTCATTACTAATTCATGTAAATCTGATTCCTCTGATGGTAATTCACAAGAGCAAATTTCATCTATTCGACGTAAACCCTCTTCTGAACCAAATGAAGGATGATTTTCAACCCACACGATCATATGAAGATGAGGACTGCCTCGATTTTGAAATTCAATCCGCCACCAAAAGTCTACTACTTTGCCTCCAAACACATCACAGTTACTTCTCAAAAATTTCATGAGTGCATTGACACGAAGCATAAAATGTCGAGAGACAATAACGGGATATTTTTCGATCAAACGTTGTGTTTCATGTATATCGAGATCGTTTGGATCTACATTTGGCCTTCCATCTGCAATCAATAGTGCTTTTCTCATATGTAAATATAAGAAATAAATGTAAATCATTGCAACTGAATGTTATGAAATAATGTGGTGGGCCGATGCATTTTATCATTGCAATCAATTCATACAAAGCTGTTTGCCAGTAAGCTACAGTACCTCTTAAGTTTTTCAAGTACAAATGCACGTCTTCAACCATTCCATTTTCACCTTCAATCTTTTTTCCACAAGCTGAAATAGTGGCACGTTCATTCTTGAACATGGATAATGCATAGAAAAGATAATAATTTCTTTGAAATCTTGTATCTTTCCCAAGAATCCTGAACTGAAAGTAATCTAAATGACTAATTTTTACTCGTCTTGAAGTTTCTCTCAACCCATTGATTCCAAATGGGAATAGATAAAACCAACCGAATTCTTCTGCTCTCAGTTCATGGTGAACATTTACAATGTTGTTTTTTGTTTTTCGAACAATCTTATTCAATTCATCTGATAATTCATATCGATGTTCAACGTCTGGTTCTCTAAAATCAATTTGAGCCATAACATTGTTTGTACAGATACGTATTCTGTTTGTTCAGAGGGCGCATCCACAGCTATCGAATATGTATTTTCTTCTTCTCTTTCTTCTTCTTCTCTTACACATTCCAAGACAGGGTCATATTTTATATTAACCTTTATATAATTTATCGTAAATTGTTGATTTTGTGAACCTGTTGATTGCTTACACACATGTTCAAGTTCTGCAAGTGTATCGCATTCAATTATACAAGCTCTTGTATTACACTCTCACCATTTGGACCACAAGAATGTGAATCAGTAAGATAAAATTTGTCGTTATAATGCATTACTGCAAGAGATTTTGATGATGCAATTAAAATTCCAGCTTGATGATAATTGAATAATGTAAGTAATGCTTCATTCAGCGTTATTCCAAAACCATTTTGATTTTTATCATTTTGTATGTTCCCAAAAATATTAGTGTTATTAATATATTCTATAGAAAAATTCATATCATACATGTTCAAATCTTCTTTAATGACGCCAAAGTTACGCACGTCCAAGTACCCATCTTCGCTGATAGGAGAAGCATTCGGATTATTTGCTGTTAGCATTATAATTTCTTTATAAATTTGATCTCCTTGAAATATGTTCACATCTAGGGTATTTGTAGACCACTGTTTTGGTGGAGATATATATATATTGTAACGGTACATAACCCAGTCGCAATAAATGATAACTCTTGTAATACCATAAAGGTCAGAAATTGGTAAACTATAACTAGCTAAAAATTAAGTTGTATCACTAAACATTATAAACAGTATTAAAGTGATATACAGTGACAAGTGAGTTATAGTGTACCCAATGAGGTAATAAGTGAAGGTGAAGGGAACTTCTTACAGAATTGTGCTGTAGATGTGAGAATTATCAACTATAATAGTAGACTATGATGCTACTAACTAATTATGTATTTTGTTTAGTTATTGTAGTATTTATATTGTGTAGACAACAAAATTTAATACCTATGTTAATTTTATATTTTTATAAAATAATTGTGTTATTGTATAAGATAACCCAGGGTTTTTTTAAAAACATAAAAGATTTAAATATCAGATGATAATATAAATTAAAATAATACTGTATGAGGAAAATGGCAGAAGGAAGTAGTGCAGTGTAGGAATACTATAAGAGATTAATAAATAATATATAAATTCATGTAAAGTTAATAATAATATTAAAGACTTATATCCAAAGTTATAAGAAAATAAACAGAAACCTATTATGTAAACCAAATGGGGAAAGAAACCAAAATGAAAAAGAATTATTTTTCTGTAAATCAAAAATAAATTTATAATAATTACAAACAGCCTATATACTAAAAAGTAAATAGCAGAACCAATAAAAAGGTATATAAAAAATTATGGGTTACTAAGAGTAACGAAATAACAAGTATTGTTTAATCGAATTTGAAATTGAAACCTGTCCGGTTGACAAAATGATGAGACAAAAATTTTATTAAATTATCCTTTAGAAATCTTAGAACAGCACAAAATTGTTACAAAATTAAATAACAGTATAAACATTAGGTACTACTACCTTAATTATTAAAGTTAACTTGCTATACTCCATAATAAAAGTGAAAAAACCATTTTGGACGATTAGGCATAGCCTAGCCGAGTTTTGAGTTTGACGAGATAGTATTTGACAGACGGTTATGAAATTACCAACAACTAAGAACACCACCTGAGAAACAGCTTCACACAAGTAAGAACTTCGAGAAGAGAGGTAATATAAACAGTTCTTTTAATATTTAACAAAGAAAACTCAAATCAAATTGTCGTTCAGTACAAAACTTTCCAAGTGTAATCACATGTTTTAATAAAAATAAAACAATCTGCTCTCTTACGGACAAAGCCGGAACTACGTACTCAGAGAATTACAAATTTTCGAAGTTTTTCTAATTTGTAAAGCGTAGTATAATTATCCATTTCTGACCATCTCATAACAAAAACAACTTACCCTTAACCCTGGGGAAATAAATAAAAGAATTATATGTTGATTGATGTTTAAATAAAAGATAAAATTGGTCAAAACCATATTTTTTTTTGACAATTCCATGTTTACTCAATGAAGTCGATATCATGTACTAGTTAATGAAAATATCGATTGTAATATTTGTATTTTGGCGGAAGAGAAAAACCGATAATATTATCAATAAATATTATTGAGGAATGATATTGAATAATAAAATGTGTTTCCTTTATTGTAGTGGGTAGTTGTAGTCAATTTCAGAATAAATAAGAAGAGGACAATCCACCAGGTCGTATTCTGTCACAGTGTCGTCTGATTAACCTATATTTGGAGACAAATGTCAAAATCAGCTGATTCGGTTCACGGCAAATATTTGAAAAATTATAAATCATCTAATCCGAGGATAAACAAACGGTACTTGCTCTCTCTTCAAAAGAAGGCTAAACAACTTCCCTACTTAACCAAAATCACACACACTCGATTTCTGCTTTGTTTGGGTAACATTACCACCAACTTTATTTAAACCTCAGTCTTTATAATTCATAAGTGGCGACTGCTAAGAGGTGTTCTGACCGATCTGAGACTGTAAAAAAGACGGACGTCACACACACACACTAAAAAGGCGGTACGTTACAGAAAATGGCGCTTACAACAGTGCGTCTTAATTAAATAAGACGAGCACTCAATAGGCCACATACACAGACTCAGAGGAAGGTACATCAAAAAAGGCGGTACGTTATAGAAATGGCGAACCCAACATTGGGGCTTGAATAAGACGGACGTTTCGCTAAATAACCGCCACGTTATAGAAATGGCGCTCAACGTAAAAGGGCTGTAATTAGGAAAGAAATTTGATATATTTAATAAATTAATATACGAAAAAACCTAATTATCGTCGGCAGTTATGAGAAAACAAGAAATGCATAATACCAGAGGCAGATCGAAGAAGAGGGCAGAAGAAAAGGAAAAGGAAGAAGGTGGACAGGAATGAGAGATAGAATTATTTACAGACAGTGAAAGGAACAACCAATGAGTGATAAAGAAGAAACTGAAGCAATTATGAGCACGGAAAAGGAAATAGGGGAAGAGGATGCCCAAGGGGACCTACCAGACAAAGCGGAAGCCAGGAGAGAACCAAATTGGCAAGACATGATGAGATTTATAGCCGAGAAGTTTGATAAAATAGATGAGAACTCAAGGAAACAAAATGAGACCTTGAGCGAAAAGTTTGATAAAATAGATGAGAACTCGAGGAAACAAAATGAAACCTTGAGCGAAAAATTTGACAAAATAGATGAGAATTTTAAGAAACAGGAAGAGAACTCTAGGAAGCAAGATGAAATTTTGAGGGATAGTTTAAAACAAATTGAGAAAATAAACGAAGAAAGTTTAAAGCAGATTGAGGGTAAGATGGAGAAGTTCAATAAGGAGATATGGAAAACTTTCGGAGAGAAGTTTGAAAATGTTAATACGCTTATCCAAAAAGCAGATACATACAAGGAGGAGACGAATAAGCAAATGGACAGTGGTTTTAATAATTTGGATGAAACGTTAGACAGCACTTCCGAAGGTTTTAAAGTAAGTACGAACATGGAAGAGAATATCAAGAAAATAAGGAAAATATGGAGAAAGAGAATATTCAATACAAAAGAAGAAATGTAGATGAGGAAGGGTGGATTAATTAATATATTTAACCCTCCCATTAATAAACGAAGGGAGTTAAATAAAGTTAGAAATTGTAGACAAAACTCAACAAAAATATCAAAGGTAAACCACCATAGAATAATAACAAAAAACTTGAATAAATTTAAATATCAGTTAAAAATATCGATGCTCAAAGAGTATCTGACCACATCAATTATATTTTCAAGACGGAGTATATCAACAGAACATTGTGTAAATAATACAGAGGTCAAAGAGAATGGAATAGTGGCATATATGAGTGATTACATTAAAATAGAGGAGATACAATACCTATTAATTAAGAAGGATCTAAATATGACCGAAAACCGTGACTTAAATGAAGACTTTGTATCAGCCGAGTTACAGTACCAGATACACGAGAGATATTTAACAATTATATTTAAAATAATTATGGACACTGCAGTAATCCGAGAACATGGAGTACCTGAGTTAATGGACCATGGTTAACCTAAATAATAACAAACCAGAAAAAAAAAGGGACTGAATTTTTGAAAATCGACCAAGCAACCCATTGAATAGCGGAAGAAAACCCCAAAATTCAAAAACTATGTAAGGACAACTTACTTAATTTATTTAGAAACAATATGATTTAAGATAAAACCCCAAAATTCCAAAAGTACGTAAGGACAACTTACTTAATTTATTAAGAAATAATACAATTTAAGATATTTTGAAACCATTGGATTTAACAAAAAATAATAACATATTAGTAAATAAGAGTTATAAAGAATTGATTTAAAATGAAATAATAGGAAAAAGTAATATTTTTAATGGTAACAAACAGAAAAAAAATTAAATGAACAAAAACAATTGATGGTAATGTGCTCAGATAAGGAGAATAAAGAATAATTTAATGACTCCAATGAAACTGAAGGAGGATGATAATTAATACAATAATTAGAATTTCTCAGAATTGAAGATTATATAAGAAGAAATGATACGGAGAAATATGTCACAAGAAGTAAAGTCAAAAGAATTTTAACATAAGGCCTATCAATAATGTTATATGCTATTAGTTAATGGAAAAGAAGAAGGAATCAAGGAGAAGAAGAAATATATAAATAAATGCAAACAGCTACAGTATGAAGAATCCCAAAAGTGTTTAGTACTAGTCGCTAATTGACTACTACTTATAATTTTTTATTTATATGTATTGACCGTAGAAATGTTCCGGCAATAATTTTTATGAGCAGGGATGATGTTCCCCTGGTCTCAGAAGGTGTAAGGATGGACAGCGGAGTAATGGACCCAAAAGTGGCCACCCGACTGGTACCACCGCACAAGATAGAGAAAAATGTTAGGGAAATTGAATATTTAGGGGATAAAAATTATAAAATAGCTGTATAGATTGATATTAGATTCCAGAAGTATAGATGAAGAAAATAGAAGGAAGATAGCAGACCGAAGCTTAATTGATAAAGCTAATTTATAGAAGTAAATAGAAATGAGTGTTAAAACAAGTTTAATATGATTAGTGTGACCAGTCCTTATCAAATAAAATGTGGAAGTACCACTACCCAGAGAAATAAATGATTGATGAATTTGCCTCCAAGAGAGAGAGAGTAGAGTAAGAAAACAGCAATTACCACCAGTCTGAATTACCAGTCAGTTTACAACCAGTTTGAAATAAAGGAAGATATTATGAAGAATAAAACCAGGAATATTCTGAAAGTAGAAGCAATCAACAATTTATTTTAGTAAACCAGTAAAACAAAAATAAATTTGTTCTAGTGGGGGGGCTTTATGTAACGGTACATAACCCAGTCCCAATAAATGATAACTCTTGTAATACCATAAAGGTCAGAAATGGGTAAACTATAACTAGCTAAAAATTAAGTTGTATCACTAAACATTATAAACAGTATTAAAGTGATATACAGTGACAAGTGAGTTATAGTGTACCCAATGAGGTAATAAGTGAAGGTGAAGGGAACTTCTTACAGAATTGTGCTGTAGATGTGAGAATTATCAACTATAATAGTAGACTATGATGCTACTAACTAATTATGTATTTTGTTTAGTTATTGTAGTATTTATATTGTGTAGACAACAAAATTTAATACCAATGTTAATTTTATATTTTTATAAAATAATTGTGTTATTGTATAAGATAACCCAGGGTTTTTTTTAAAAACATAAAAGATTTAAATATCAGATGATAATATAAATTAAAATAATACTGTATGAGGAAAATGGCAGAAGGAAGTAGTGCAGTGTAGGAATACTATAAGAGATTAATAAATAATATATAAATTCATGTAAAGTTAATAATAATATTAAAGACTTATATTGTAATGTAACATAGTTGAGGTTCCCCAACGTTACATAAAAAATTGAATGAAATATGGTCAAGGACCATACCCTGACTTAAGTTTGTTCAATAGGTCATGTGCTTGAGAAGTACCTCAAGTAAAAAGGAGGCAATGACTAATGTTAAATGTAAAAGAGCCAGACCAATGAATGATTGAATGTAATGAAATGTTTGTTTTGTACTGTGACATGTTAAGGTCTACAGAGTATTTATATTGTATGTTGAATATGCTAAAAATGAAATGATGTTGTTTGATAATAATACTTCATCAATAATTATGTTTATATTTATATTAGATTTGTCTTTATACAACCCAGTATAGTTACCAATGTTAGGCACTGTATTAAGTTCTCAGTATTGTATAAAGTTGAAAAATACTGTTGTTTTAATTAATGTTTATAAACTGGATCAGGAGTGTGACCAGTGTTTCAAGTCTAACAAGTAGTTCTGACAATTATATCATAAATTAATAAAGGGTTCCAGAACCAGTTAATTAATATAAAAAAGTAATCACCAGTAAATTAAATTTCATGTAATTAACCATGTAACCAATAACTAATTGTACAGTAGGTCAGGTAAAAAGAAAATTAAGTTAAAAAAACTAAATAATGTTATAATGGTTGTAAGTGAATCTATAGGCCTAAATTCCATATTAGTGAAAGGAAATTAATACCTTTTTAGTAAACCCAGTCCAACGAAACTCTGGTAAAACATTTACTGTTTAGTAAGGAAGGTTAGGGGAGAATTTTAGGTGATTTAATATTAATACAAGCATGGAGTATTTTATTGGAAAGAAGTAGTAATATTCTATAATGCCGGCTCAAGGATATATAGAAAACGTGGTTGTTAAGGCAACTGAATTGCAGAAGTTGTTGATTTTGAATTAATTCGTTCTGATTGTTACAAGCTATTAGGTTGAGATGGACCGATATATTTAAAAAATATGAATAAATCTAAAGGAAATATGTATCCAAATTGAAAAACCCTTTTTGTAAAACAATTATACTTTAATGCTAATGAATAATACAAATTAAATAACCCTCTAAATTGTCAATGAATACAGTAAAAAAGAATTGAAAGCCTCTCACCTCATTCACTAAATAATTCCGCTGAATTCGGTATTAAACCAATTCATGCTATTACTCGAAGACCAGTAAAGAATTAAAGCCTGAATTAACGGAATTATTGGGAATACCAGAATACTCGGTTTGGCGAAATAACCTTCATTGGCAGCAGAAGCTGAGATCCTAATTCCAGTTCACTGGGACCAAGAATTGTGAAGATCGTAAAAGAAGAATAGAAGCCAGAAGATTTCCTGAGGGTTTACCAGTACACACCACCATCAATTTTATTGAAAATCAGAGCAGTTTCACTGGGTGAAGACGAGATAAGCCGCATTTTGGCCACTGTTGACAAACGTTCACCGCCAGACGAAATTTTCGTCGGTTTGGTAAAAAAACAACTTATTTTCATTTCACTGTATTTTAAGTAAATAATTTTATTTTTGTAAATTGAACAACCTTAATTATGCGTTTTACCTGGCCTTACTAATGGTTCCAAGAACTATACGAACCCTGGGATAAGAATTATTTGTTATTATTTTCAAGTGTATATGTTTTTAGAATTTGAGCAGTTAATAATCGATATATGTCTGGATGATCGATTGGATCGTATTAGTTTTTTGAGACAACGTAACCTGTTAATTAATAGAGAAAATAAATAAAGTACATTTATTGTATGAGATAACGTTTAAGTTATTGCAGAGTAAATACTATATGTAGTGGGTGGAATAATTTATAAACAGATTGATACAAACACCCCGAATAACTAACCTATAAGTACGCTTATTTCTAGTAACAGCGCTTAAAGTTTGCAGCTGGTGGGACGGGAGATTGCTGAACTAACTGGTGTTTAATACTAAATTTGAATGAAATTTTCTACCATCGAGTGACTAGGGTTGACACAAATACCCCTTACATTCAGTTAATACTCCATACATATTGCTAATATTACACAACCACTGAAAACTAAGTTGAGTCTATAGAATAATACAATTATAAATTCAGGAACATAATTATAATTTTGTTGGCTTAATAATCTATGTTCTGAGGGTTTCACCGGTCACAACCAAAAGATATATTAATTAATAACATATTAATTAAACCAGGTAACAGCATTTTAATTGTTGCGAATTGCCACCTGCAACGTATTACTTGGCGTTTGTTACACAGGAGTCTCTTATAACTAATTACACCCATAGACAAGATTTCTTTACAATTTGACGTTTCCAGCGTGCAGCATATAATATAACATACGTCCTCACATAATTAACAAGTAGTTCTTTACTAAATTGGTTTACAACAGTGGGACTTCCACACATCTTCATAGTGGGACTTCCACACATCTTCATATAACTAAATAAAAGAACCAACCAACGAATAAAACCATTTCTTTACAAATTGGCGCCCAACGAGTGGGCTTTAGTTAAGTAAAAAAAAAAAAATCATATTATTTGTTACTTAACTCGAGCAGGCAACCATTAGAGGGACAGGAATGCAATAAAGAGTTATGATACAACAGGAAACGAAAATGCCCGAACAAGAAAGACTAAGCTACGCGGAATGGATGACCGGCGCTATTTAAAAAATTCAGCATGGATATGGAGTATATTAACAAGAACGCCACCGATCACGAAAGAGCGCAAATGAGTCGTGCGAATGCAATGGGAACACCAAACGACAAAATGACTTTGAGAGACATTTATGATGAAATGTGGGAGTTAGATGCCAGGTGTAATAAAGAAAAGACTATTGGGACAGCCCACGAAAAAGACGATAAAAAGGTGGAAAGGATGACTAAAGAAGATTGGGAAAGATTGAACGATAATGAACAACAAATGAAAAACGAAGGAACAGGAGTATACGCCCAAGTGACAGAACAATATACTCAGGAAGACTATGAACAATGGAAACGAGAAATAAGACCACCTGAAAACCCAATACAAACAGAAAACAAAGAATTAAGGGAATGGATCAGGGTGATGTTTGAACTATCCCGAGAAGATATGTGTCACTGGAGGAAAGAACACAATCAAATAGATGAATTTATGGGAATGCCAAATCAGAAAAAGCTAGAACAATCCAATGTACAAAAAGAAGTAAAAATAGTCAAAGTGAAGCAACAGAAGCAAATACCAGAACAAAAGAAGGAGGAAAGCTTTGAGGAATGGAGGGACAAGTTTTTTAAAAAATTCGGTAAGGTAATCGAAGAATATGATAGGAAAATGAGTGATAAGGAGCGACAACAACTTGGACAGTGGATAGAACGTTTCAAGAAAATGAATGAAACACTAAAAACCACTTCTGAAGGGAGAAAGGAAACAGAAATTAAAGAAGACCAAAATGCAGAGCCATCTAAAAATAAAAATAGAAAGAACAAAGAGAATATCCAAACCAGGAAAGAGATATCAAGAAAATAAGGCAAACACGTCAAAGGAAATTAATGAATACAAGGGAAGGATTGGAGATGATTAAAGGGGGATTAGTTAAACTGCTTAATATACCAATTGCGGAACCCAGAGAAGTAAGGCAATTAAGAAGCTTTAAACGAACCACACTTAAATTCCCAGATGGACTAGAAGGACCAAAAAGGCCAAAACTAACTAAGGAGCATGGAGGACTTATGGAATTTATGTATGAACCATCAGAACCATTAAGAGACAGTACAGAAGAATCAGTTCAAAGGACGATGATGAGCTTGACTATAAATGACAATTTTATAGTGACAAGAGGCAAGAACTGCACAAGAATGAGATATGTCACCAGGACAGAAATAACTCTATACACTAGAGGAATCCGGACAATCAGTACAGAGGAAATAATGGACCACGGTTAAAAACAGATTCTAAACAGAATATAAAATAAAGGGGACGGATTTTATGGATACAGGACCAAGCAACCCATTGTAAATAAAAACCCAAAATTCTAAAGAAACTGTAAGAACAACTTACTCAATAATTATTCAGAAACAGTAAATTTAAAATAAAGAGGATAAACACCCCAAAATTCAAAAAATGAAGTAAGCTCAACTTACAAACAAGTATCTAAGAAAACAATTTATGAGGTATATAAGAAAGAGAATTTTGAAGATAAAAAACAACCAAATTCGAAAAATAAGTAAGAACACCTTACTATACAATTTAGAAGAAATTGCTTTAAACTAATATGAAAGAAAAAAAAAATAACACTGATTCAAACTAATAAAAATCATCAAAACCAAAAAACAAAATGAGTTTATCTGATGTAATATAATAGTGAGAAATGTAATTTAGAATGTAAAAGGAATAATAATGATTGTGCCAGAAGAATATAACTACATGATGTAATGTATAGTACTAACCAAAATCTCATAACCAGCTGTATTGATCATAAAGGAATATGAGCCAATGAAGATAAGAGAATGAAGAAGCCAAAATGGAACCGTCAAAAGGATCACAAGAAAAGAAAAAAAAACAAATGGTTAAGAATTATCCGTAAAAAAAAACCAATTAATAAATGTCAATAAAATAGCCAAGTATTGGAGAGGAAAAGTGTATAATAGAAGGAAGAATTAATATGAAGAAATAATATGATCTGAGTTAAAGTACAGTGAATAATCCCTAGAGTATGATTATTATTTATTATTTTATTGAAGGTCACATGATGACTACCTTACGAGGTTTATTAATGAAGATTGACTGTAGAATATTCCAGCAATCATTTAACCGGGCAGAGATGATGTTCCTCTGATCCCAGAAAGTATGTAACGGACGACGGTAATTGGTTAGCCGATAGAGCACCACCGATTCGATTCCAGTTATAATGTTAGAGAGGTTTAGGAAAATTAAATATTAGAGGGAAAACTCACAAATAAATATAGAGAATTAAATAAAACCAGATCCAAAATGGATAATTAATAAAGAATGTCACAAGAATGATTATAGAAATAAGATTTAAACTTGGGAAATAATTGATTTTAAGAAGGAACGAAGAAATGATAATAATATAACGGATAATTCTGAAATATAAAAGTACTATAAATAGGAAACCAATTGGCCAGATACAAGTTATGAGTTTATTTCTTGCTAAACTTTGTTTATACCAAAATAAACTTATTTCGAAGGGGGGGTGTTATGTAACGTAACATAGTTGAGGTTCCCCAACGTTACATAAAAAATTGAATGAAATATGGTCAAGGACCATACCCTGACTTAAGGTTGTTCAATAGGTCATGTGCTTGAGAAGTACCTCAAGTAAAAAGGAGGCAATGACTAATGTTAAATGTAAAAGAGCCAGACCAATGAATGATTGAATGTAATGAAATGTTTGTTTTGTACTGTGACATGTTAAGGTCTACAGAGTATTTATGTTGTATGTTGAATATGCTAAAAATGAAATGATGTTGTTTGATAATAATACTTCATCAATAATTATGTTTATATTTATATTAGATTTGTCTTTATACAACCCAGTATAGTTACCAATGTTAGGCACTGTATTAAGTTCTCAGTATTGTATAAAGTTGAAAAATACTGTTGTTTTAATTAATGTTTATAAACTGGATCAGGAGTGTGACCAGTGTTTCAAGTCTAACAAGTAGTTCTGACAATTATATCATAAATTAATAAAGGGTTCCAGAACCAGTTAATTAATATAAAAAAGTAATCACCAGTAAATTAAATTTCATGTAATTAACCATGTAACCAATAACTAATTGTACAGTAGGTCAGGTAAAAAGAAAATTAAGTTAAAAAAACTAAATAATGTTATAATGGTTGTAAGTGAATCTATAGGCCTAAATTCCATATTAGTGAAAGGAAATTAATACCTTTTTAGTAAACCCAGTCCAACGAAACTCTGGTAAAACATTTACTGTTTAGTAAGGAAGGTTAGGGGAGAATTTTAGGTGATTTAATATTAATACAAGCATGGAGTATTTTATTGGAAAGAAGTAGTAATATTCTATAATGCCGGCTCAAGGATATATAGAAAACGTGGTTGTTAAGGCAACTGAATTGCAGAAGTTGTTGATTTTGAATTAATTCGTTCTGATTGTTACAAGCTATTAGGTTGAGATGGACCGATATATTTAAAAAATATGAATAAATCTAAAGGAAATATGTATCCAAATTGAAAAACCCTTTTTGTAAAACAATTATACTTTAATGCTAATGAATAATACAAATTAAATAACCCTCTAAATTGTCAATGAATACAGTAAAAAAGAATTGAAAGCCTCTCACCTCATTCACTAAATAATTCCGCTGAATTCGGTATTAAACCAATTCATGCTATTACTCGAAGACCAGTAAAGAATTAAAGCCTGAATTAACGGAATTATTGGGAATACCAGAATACTCGGTTTGGCGAAATAACCTTCATTGGCAGCAGAAGCTGAGATCCTAATTCCAGTTCACTGGGACCAAGAATTGTGAAGATCGTAAAAGAAGAATAGAAGCCAGAAGATTTCCTGAGGGTTTACCAGTACACACCACCATCAATTTTATTGAAAATCAGAGCAGTTTCACTGGGTGAAGACGAGATAAGCCGCATTTTGGCCACTGTTGACAAACGTTCACCGCCAGACGAAATTTTCGTCGGTTTGGTAAAAAAACAACTTATTTTCATTTCACTGTATTTTAAGTAAATAATTTTATTTTTGTAAATTGAACAACCTTAATTATGCGTTTTACCTGGCCTTACTAATGGTTCCAAGAACTATACGAACCTGGGATAAGAATTATTTGTTATTATTTTCAAGTGTATATGTTTTTAGAATTTGAGCAATTAATAATCGATATATGTCTGGATGATCGATTGGATCGTATTATTGTTTTTTGAGACAACGTAACCTGTTAATTAATAGAGAAAATAAATAAAGTACATTTATTGTATGAGATAACGTTTAAGTTATTGCAGAGTAAATACTATATGTAGCGGGTGGAATAATTTATAAACAGATTGATACAAACACCCCGAATAACTAACCTATAAGTACGCTTATTTCTAGTAACAGCGCTTAAAGTTTGCAGCTGGTGGGACGGGAGATTGCTGAACTAACTGGTGTTTAATACTAAATTTGAATGAAATTTTCTACCATCGAGTGACTAGGGTTGACACAAATACCCCTTACATTCAGTTAATACTCCATACATATTGCTAATATTACACAACCACTGAAAACTAAGTTGAGTCTATAGAATAATACAATTATAAATTCAGGAACATAATTATAATTTTGTTGGCTTAATAATCTATGTTCTGAGGGTTTCACCGGTCACAACCGAAAGATATATTAATTAATAACATATTAATTAAACCAGGTAACAGCATTTTAATTGTTACGAATTGCCACCTGCAACGTATTACTTGGCGTTTGTTACACAGGAGTCTCTTATAACTAATTACACCCATAGACAAGATTTCTTTACAATTTGACGTTTCCAGCGTGCAGCATATAATATAACATACGTCCTCACATAATTAACAAGTAGTTCTTTACTAAATTGGTTTACAACAGTGGGACTTCCACACATCTTCATATAACTAAATAAAAGAACCAACCAACGAATAAAACCATTTCTTTACAATATCCAAAGTTATAAGAAAATAAACAGAAACCTATTATGTAAACCAAATGGGGAAAGAAACCAAAATGAAAAAGAATTATTTTTCTGTAAATCAAAAATAAATTTATAATAATTACAAACCGCCTATATACTAAAAAATAAATAGCAGAACCAATAAAAAGGTATATAAAAAATTATGGGTTACTAAGAGTAACGAAATAACAAGTATTGTTTAATCGAATTTGAAATTGAAACCTGTCCGGTTGACAAAATGATGAGACAAAAATTTTATTAAATTATCCTTTAGAAATCTTAGAACAGCACAAAATTGTTACAAAATTAAATAACAGTATAAACATTAGGTACTACTACCTTAATTATTAAAGTTAACTTGCTATACTCCATAATAAAAGTGAAAAAACCATTTTGGACGATTAGGCATAGCCTAGCCGAGTTTTGAGTTTGACGAGATAGTATTTGACAGACGGTTATGAAATTACCAACAACTACGAACACCACCTGAGAAACAGCTTCACACAAGTAAGAACTTCGAGAAGAGAGGTAATATAAACAGTTCTTTTAATATTTAACAAAGAAAACTCAAACCAAATTGTCGTTCAGTACAAAACTTTCCAAGTGTAATCACATGTTTTAATAAAAATAAAACAATCTGCTCTCTTACGGACAAAGCCGGAACTACGTCTCAGAGAATTACAAATTTTCGAAGTTTTTCTATATTTGTAAAGCATAGTATAATTATCCATTTCTGACCATCTCATAACAAAAAGAACTTACCCTTAACCCTGGGGAAATAAATAAAATAATTATATGTTGATTGATGTTTAAATAAAAGATAAAATTGGTCAAAACCATATTTTTTTTTGACAATTCCATGTTTACTCAATGAAGTCGATATCATGTACCAGTTAATGAATATATCGATTGTAATATTTGTATTTTGGCGGAAGAGAAAAACCGATAATATTATCAATAAATATTATTGAGGAATGATATTGAATAATAAAATGTGTTTCCTTTATTGTAGTGGGTAGTTGTAGTCAATTTCAGAATAAATAAGAAGAGGACAATCCACCAGGTCGTATTCTGCCACAGTGTCGTCTGATTAACCTATATTTGGAGACAAATGTCAAAATCAGCTGATTCGGTTCACGGCAAATATTTGAAAAATTAGAAATCGTCTAATCCGAGGGTAAACAAACGGTACTTGCTCTCTCTTCAAAAGAAGGCTAAACAACTTCCCTACTTAACCAAAATCACACACACTCTATTTCTGCTTTGTTTGGGTAACATTACCACCAACTTTATTTAAACCTCAGTCTTTATAATTCATAAGTGGCGACTGCTAAGAGGTGTTCTGACCGATCTGAGACTGTAAAAAAGACGGACGTCACACACACACACTAAAAAGGCGGTACGTTACAGAAAATGGCGCTTACAACAGTGTGTCTTAATTAAATAAGACGAGCACTCAATAGGCCACATACACAGACTCAGAGGAAGGTACATCAAAAAAGGCGGTACGTTATAATATATATATATATGCTCTTATTATGTTTGCTAATGCCATTGCACAACATTGAACACCTGCGTAGCCTAAAGTGAACACTGCTTGATTATTTTGGTTCCATGATGCTCGTACAATTCTTGCAACATTATTTATCTGCATGTAAGCATTACCTAGTCTTTGTTGTTGCTCTACAGTTTGATTAAATTGTTGTTGTTCAATTGAATTTTGTGTATGAAACTGTTCGTTGCTATGAATGAGATATCCATTATTTTCTTCATTAACTGTATTTACAGAAATAGCTTTTTTCATATTAACATCAATATAACTCTCTTCATTTACCATATCTACAGATATAGCATTATTCATATTAACGTCAATATAACTTAAAGTAAATAGTTTATTTTTAGATCCGGTTGATCGTCTAATTATGCGTTCAAGTTCTACAAGGGTATCTCATTCAATTATACATGCTCTACCAAGATCTGGTCTTGCACTTGCACCTTTTGGACCACATGAGTGAGAATCGGTAAAATAGAATTTTTCATTATAATGCATTACTCCAAGAGATTTTGAAGATGCAATTAAAATTCCAGCTTGATGATGTTTGAATAAGCAAGCAAGGCTTCATTCAGAGTCATTCCATTATTGTTTTGATTTAAATTATTTTGGACATTTCCAAAAATATTAGTGTATTCCTCATATTCTAAAGAGAAATTCAAACCATATACAATTAAATCGTTTTTTATCACAGAGAAATTACGTATCTCTAAATATCCATCTTCGTTAATAGGAAATGCAGCTGGATCATTTTCTGTTAACACTCTAATATGTTTGTAAATACGATCTCCTTCAATCATGTTCATATCTAAAGTATTCGTAGACCAATTTTGGGGTGGATAAACAAATGCTCTCACAATATTTGCAAGTGTCATTGCACAACATTGAACACCTGCATAGCCTGAGGTGAACACATCTCGATTATCTTGACTCCATGATGCTCGTAGAATTCTTGATACTCCGTTAATTTTTTTATAAAAATTATCTTGACATTCTTTATCAATAACTTCATTTAATTGTTGTTGCAGTTTTTCAACAATTCTTACCAAATCCTCTACATCCATTCGAACATTTTTATTGATCTCCACGTCTTTATATAAAGGGTTATGTTCTCGTAACCATTTTAATGCACTGTAAACTTTTTTATGAGATACAGAGAATTCTCTAATAATATTCAAGTCTACAAGATGTTCAGTAACAATCACTATTCCAGCATTACGCATTACTTGAAGATCTTGGAAGCATATTTGGTAGTTTTTCACTGACTTCAAATATGTCTTGAGCAAATAGTACCGCTTGACCTTGAAACTGTCCGTCAAATTTTATAATTTTAACAAATGGTATTATTCTTAAGAGTAATCTCTGTTCACACTGAGACAGTTGTTGCAAAACAGCAGGTTGAACACCAGGATCCAAACAGTTCCAGTAAGCCTTTGAAGGAAATGTCGCTTTATTACTGACGATATGTGCTTTACACCTATGACAAAGAAGTAGGGTTGATTTTTGCTTAGTTCATTAGGTAGGTATGATTCTGCTGCTGCACTAGGTCGGCATGTTGCTACTTGATTCGGATAGCAGTGTTTTGTACAAAAATCACATATTTTATCACAAAATGTATTAATAGATTTATCAAACGTTTGCAGGTCAATATTCAACTGTGATTTTTTGTGTGAGTATTTTTGCCTATCATTCTCCAATCGAATTTCCCGTTGTTGTAACGTTTCAGCAGCTCTTACTTGTGAATGATACAAATAATCATGTTCTAATCGTGTTTCAAGTTGTTCTGGTGTTCCTTTTTGTAATTTCTGTGACTTACACATTTTGTATTGCATTAATCTAGCTTCTTTTTCTTCTACCGTTTAGGAAGGTACTGTTAATGAAAAGCATCTTCTACACATTTCTAATCTAGCTTCAAGATTTGTATTTGACTGTTTCACTTTATATTCTCTGCATTTTTGTAGTCTAGCTTTCTTTATCTCGATATCTTCATTTTTTAATTTATCTAGTTTTTTATGGCGCTTTTCTTCCAATCGCCTTTTTCTCTGAGTAGTTGTTTCTGTTCGACTAATTTTTCAACACCTAGAAAATTAATTATTCATTAAATATTTTGTACACAGTTTGATAGTAAAAGTAAATTTTAGCTAATCTGAGTTTACAATTAAAATTGTAAGTTTATTGTAAATTTATTATTTAAATATTTCTTACAATAGGCAAAACGACATAACTCCTCTTTCATTGGAAAATTTCAAAGTGAAACGTTTTGTACAAAGTAAAATTACTTACCGTTATTTGTAATCACGTAGACAGTTTCACGTGGACAGGTAATTGCAATCGGACTCGAACATCAGACAGGTTAGGTGTACAGTGAACTGGAGTTAAATTATAATCGAGTGATAAAACTATACAGTGAATTGTTAAAATAATAATAAATGAATTATTGTGATATTAATCCTTTTTAAAAAATGTTTAATGGTTATTATAAACCAACCCGTGACATTATATACACTAGTGAACTATTTTTTCACAAACACTGAACTATCACACAATAACACTGTTGTAATTTTTTTTTTAGTTGTTAATCATTATTTTTGTGTGTTTAATTTTAAGAAGTGTAGTATTAATTAACCTAAAAAAGACACACTGTTCGGCACTCACAAACTTTTCCGTACAGTAATTATAAGTTATTACCGTATTTTCTCGCATAATTAACGCACTTTTTTGACGAAAAATAAAGGCGAAAATTTTGGGTGCGTAAATTATTCAAGGATTTCAGATATACCCAAATTTCATTTGAAATTTATTGACATTTAAAAGATAAATTAAATATATTATACACAAAATCAGTTCAACTCATTGAAGTTATCGTCATTTGGCATAAAATTACGGTTGAGTTTTCTTCTGAACAATCAAATAGAGTACATTAGGCAAGTTGGAGTTAATGATGTTAATAATAAGATAGAGCAAACTAATAAATAATCAATTTTTTTATACCGAGGAGTATATATAACGATTCATAATATGTCGTCATATCTGAGCGTTATATGAAAGGGATAGACTGTGCGCCGTAAGCAAGACAGAGAGCGTATAATAAGCAACTATCTCACTCTAACTTCGTCACAGTGAAGCACGCGGTCGGATCAGACATGAATTTTACTCAACTCATTTTTGCAGTTCAACCTGCGATAACTTCAAAACCAATAATTATACAGCAATTCTGAAAACTGCATTGTCTTCAGTAATTAAAGCTCTATAAGTAGCCAAAATCTCAATTAATATAATTAACAATTACAGAAGATACACAGAAGAAGAACGCCAAATGAAATACAGAGAGAATTAGGCTACGTACAGATTAGATGTTTTCACACACACACAAGTTGAATCCCATGTGCTGCAGCTATTTCTCGTCCTTTAAAATACAGCATTTCGTAAGAAGCGGCATATCCATCATTGCATAACGAAATCACATATTTCAGAAGATACTCCTCTACTTGCGGAAACTTGCCACTTTTTGGACTGCGAAATGCTTTATGAGACTTGTTGGTCTCTTGAAGGGCAATTTTCTGTTTTCGCCAGTACTGCACGTTACACTCGGACACAGAATATTTGCGGCCTGCTGCCCTATTCCTGTGTGTTTCGGCATAAGCGATCACCGCAAGTTTATATGACGCAGTATTACTCGAATACTTGCTCATTGTGGATTAATGAACGACTTTGAGATCACAAAACATCCGTGTACCCGAAACACTCGTAAAATGAGTTTCTACCAGACTGGAATAGATTGTCACTAATCACGTCTTCGCTGATTCACTCACCGGACTGAAATACCGCAGTGAGTAATAACAGGAAGTTGCACGAGGGTTTGAAATGCGAGGTTGTGCAGTAGGAAAGCTACTACTTGACATCTTTATTTCGAAACGCACCCGGAACTGCGTGATGAAATCATTGAGAAAGTGGGTGCGTCAAATACGCAAATATTTCTTTTTTCCCACTTTGAACCCCCCAGAAATGGGATGCGTAAATTATACAGGGGCGTTAATTATGCGAGAAAATACGGTATTTTGTTGTATCCTATTATATTTTTAAACTGTGATGTTTTGTACTTCACTAACGACATTTTCGCATTTATTATTAGTCAAAAGAACACACGTGGTTATATTTACATAATAAAACGATAACCATTTCTGAGATCAAAAACTTTCAATAGTGCCAACCGTTGAGCATTAATATACCAAGCCAGGGTAATATTAAGAATTACAGTAAACCCTCGATTTAACGGACCCTCGGTTTAATGGACTTCGGATTTAACGGACAGAATTTGACAGAAAAAAAATTTGAGACGAAAAAATCACGATTAAGGTTCTGAAGTCCACGGTTGTGATTTAAATTTGGCGGTAGTTCATAACCATAGCAACGCATTTTCTCTCTTGAATATTCGGCTATCTGCGTGATAATTCGTATGCATGCGTGGTTCGCGTTCATACAGCGTCGCATCAGTTTATTCAGAGAACGCAGCGTGTACACTACATGTGTTCCTATAGTACGAACCTTGCACGTGTTAAATAGAGGTTAAATAGAGAGTGTTAACGAGTTTACACTTGCATTGTTACAGCAAGGTCCATTACTTTATTAGTGAATTACAGCATAAGTATGTCTGGCGTTAAGAAAAAACGTGTGAACTTGAGTATAAAGCAAAAGCTTGAACTAATAAGTAAAGCACATGTTTGTGAACTGTACGGCGTAAAGAAACAAACCGTTTCAGACATTCAAAAGAATAAAGATAAACTTATTCAGTTTTCGCTAAAGTACAGTGTTGATAGTTCGAAGAATGAGGGAGAAAGAAAACACATTAAATTAGCCAAACGCAAACAATTAGAGGATGCTGTGTACAAATGGTTTATTCAACAACATTCTAGTGGCGTCGTTGTTCGTAGTGTGGAGTTGCAGGCTGCTGCTGATAAACTGGCGAAACATATGGGCATCCAGTTTCAGGCGAGTGATGGGTGGCTTTGGCGTTTTCGTAAACGGCATGGCACCACAAATAGGTCAACATGTGGTGAAGCGCTGAGTGCAGACACTGAACAAGTTGAGCCTTTTCGTCAACATATAATGGAAATGATCGAATCTGAGGGTCTCACTTTGTCTCAGGTCTACAATGCTGATGAGACTGGTCTCTACTTTCGTGCTGTGCCTGAAAATACTCTGGCACACAAACATGAAACTAGCACACCAGGCCGTAAACTCAACAAGGAGCAGATTTCTGCCCTACTGTGTGCGAATGCTGATGGTTCGCATCGACTTACTCCAGTCATAGTCAGAAACGCAAAGAAACCTCGTGCGATAAAGAACATAATGAACCAGTTGCCAGTCATTTATGAAAGTTCAAAAAATGCTTGGTTTACCTCCAGTATTTTTTCAGACTGGTTTTTTTAATCATTTTGTCCCAGAAGTGTGACGTTTTCAAGAAGAGACTATGAAAATTCCATCGCATGCAGTGAAAGCCGTCTTACTACTGGACAATGCACCGGCCCATCGCAACTCCGAGAAGTTAGTTAGCAACGACGGAAAAATAAAATGCGTCTTCCTCCCTCCCGACACCACTTCACAGCCAATGGACCAAGAAGTCATTGTTGCCTGCAAAAGGCTGTACAAGAAGAAGTTTCTTGAAGAGGTGACAGTTGTCTTGGAGGACGAACAAGACCGTGAAAACGACACGAGAGGAGCTAGAATGCTGCAAAATCTGCGTGCATACAACATCAAGTCAGTCATCTTTAATTTTGCTGCCGCATGGAAGGAGATGAAGGAAACAACATTGGCTAATGGGTGGACACAGTTACTGAATGGGACTGAACCAGAGTACGATTTCAGAGGATTTGAAACATCCGATTTCTGTGAAACCGTAAAGAAGGCTGGTGAAGAAGTAAACGAGAATGACATAGAACAGTGGCTAAACTTGGACGAGGGTGATCCAGGCTACCAAATCGTGAGTCAGGAAGAGATCGTGGAATCTGTTCTATACGATGATCAAGAAGATGGAGATGATGATGAAGAAACATCTGTTACAGGAGGTCTTAAATTATCAGCGATAAGAAAGAGCATGGACGAAATTATCGCGTACATAGGGGAGTCTTCAGATCTGGAAGTGTGTGCTTACTATGAGCATTTTACACAGTTTAGATCATCTTCTATATATTAATACGTGAAGAGAAAACTTTGTACCCCTTTTTAAGCATATTGCGCGCACGGAGGAGTGTGAGATTTGGCATAGTTAAAGTTTATATGGAGAAGGACTGCAGAAAGCTAAAATTTATATATAATATGTGTTACAAATACATTAAATTAAATTAAATAAAACATTCATTTGCACTTGAAAATTCATTTAAACTTTTTCAAACAATGGTAATTGTTAAAAATAAAATAATTTTGTTGCCAGGCAACAATAGTCTGTGGAGTGTATGTCAAGGCAAAAAAGCGTTTATTTTATATTTTGTATATTAGATATCTGTGTTTTATATATTAATGTGCAGTTGAAAGTGAAATACAGCTTGCTTAATACTGACAGATTGACTGAATGAGCTGTGAATTTTGTGTGATTTCAAATGTTCCTTTTTCAATAGTCTGTGGAGCGTATGTCAAGGCAAAAAAGCGTTTATTTTATATTTTGTATATTAGATATCTGTGTTTTATATATTAATGTGCAGTTGAAAGTGAAATACAGCTTGCTTAATATACACCTGTTGCAAAAGGAAAATTTTGTAGCACCAATTTGAATTGACTTACTCTCGCCTAATTATTATTGGTGGTTTCAAAAAAGTGAGTACATTTTATTATTTTTAAATTAAACCCTGTCTAATCTTAGTTTCAGTAATTTCATTACATGTTTTTTTTTACATTCAGATATTCGCACCTACTTCCATTATGCCTCGACATAGAACATTGACGGGTCGGAGTGAGAGACAAAGAAGAAGGAATATATATTCGCGTGAAAGTCAAAATGATAATAGACCAAATGCAAATTTAAATAGTGTAAATAGTATACAAAATGATGAAATTATTTTGAGGGATACATTTAAATGCGCACTGAATGTCATTCCAAGAAATTTTAATACTTCTGATTGTGGATTAATGCATTTACAATGCAGGTATTGCAATGCAAAACATTTCGAATCTGAGGTCACTTTAGGTGAAAGGACTGCATTCACTTCATGTTGTCATAAGGGTAAAGCAATATTACCGGCCTTAAGTCAAAATGAATACTTTAAATCATTGTATGATGGACTTACTTCAAATGAACCTTCAATAAAAAGAAAGTCTCAAAAAATTATTTTGAAAACATTCGTAAATACAATTCATCATTTGCTATGGTTAGCTCAGAAGCTAAAATTTCGGATACAGTTACGCGTGGAGTGTATCATTTTAAAATACATGATGTTTTTTATCACAGATCAGGTCCAATGACTGCTGGATATGGTCGCTCACCATGTTATACGCAATTATATTTTTATGATGTTGACACTGCTGTCAATTATAGATTACGTGAACACTATAATCAAACATGCAATAACAATACAATGCGTGAAATCTCTCTTGAATTGGAACGCATTAATCCTTTCGTTCGGTCATTCATTGCAATGAAAGATCATTGTCAGAGAGTTGAAAATCAAAATACAGAAATTTGTATGCTCATTAAAGTAAATCGTGATTTAGATCTACGCCGTTATAATGATGCAGTTCAAACTGATGTAGCAGTAATATTTAGTACAGTTGATGGTGAGCCACCCTTTGAACGAAATATGGTTTCGTTTTCAAAAGTTAATGGTAACATTAAAAATATCTCTGTTTTGGATTCATCATTGGACCCTTTAGCGTATCCATTACTTTTTCCAAATGGTGATACTGGGTGGCATATCAATATTTCTCATAATGTACCAACTACATCTAATTCAAGAGCGCCCAGAAATAAATTAACCATGCTTCAGTATGCAGCCTATCGACTTGCAATTAGAGAAGATTTTAGCATGTTGCACCATTCACAAAAATTATTTCTGCAGTGGATAGTTGACATGTATGTGAGAATAGAGGGCACAAGGTTACATTTCATTCGACAAAATCAAACAAGTCTTAGGTCTGAAGTTTACAACAATTTAACAGATTATTTAGAATTGAACCCCAATGCCAATAATGTTGGCCGTAGAGTAATTTTACCACCTTCATTCAATGTGTTATTACACTCTTTTACACACAAACATTTATATTTATGTAAATGTAAATGTTACCATAATATTGTAAACACGTGTACTTACCGATTTTAATTACGTGAGAGCACATGCTTTTCTTTTTATGATACTTTCTTCCTAAGGGGCCAGGGTTCATTCTCAGCGAGATTTAGATTCAAAAAAGGTGACATAAATGATAACACTGCTTCTTGATTGAGTATAATTATTAGTTTTAATTTCAGGAACAAAATAAACATATGTAACGTGTCTAAATTGAGTCAATTTATTTCTTACAGTATGGGGTATTTGCATTTTTATTTATTTCATTTTTTGCGGGGTTTTGTAAAATTATTGTGCAAACATTAACTCTATTGGAACAGAACACGTGGCAAGTAGAACAGTTTGAAACAAAGGCAAGACGCAGTTTCTATGGTGTAACGTGGCAAGGAATTCGTACCACCCTCCAATTCTCAGAAATGTGCATATGTGTGACGACGCACACACTTAACATCTCAAGCAGGGGCGCTGTAGTGACGTCGTGAAACTCCAACGGCTATGTAAAAAATGGCGCATGAACGAACAGTTTGTAACACCAGCAAGACAAACTACAGGAAATATCGTTAAGCCACGCCTACTGCTAGTGACATCAGTATAGCAGAGACAAATATCGTCTACACATTTGGCTGATATAACGAC
The DNA here is from genome assembly GCA_034769895.1 of Magicicada septendecula. Taxonomy (NCBI): domain Eukaryota; kingdom Metazoa; phylum Arthropoda; class Insecta; order Hemiptera; family Cicadidae; genus Magicicada; species Magicicada septendecula. The sequence goes on from CM068367.1 coordinate 1,247,169,286, forward strand.
TATGTGCCATGAATAGAGTGAATACGCCACAGCAATTCACAGTGAACGACGACGAAAATCAGGTGGCAGCGAACGGCAGCTTCCTACCGCCCAAACGCAGTCTACCTTAGACAGAGACGCTACCCAGTCAAATAGAAGCCGACTCAAGTAACAGACACCTGTATTTTGTGTCGGGCCCGGTTGGTCGAGTGTTCTCAAGATGTAATCAGTTCCAATATATCGCTGAGACCGACCGGGACCCGAGGAAGTAAATGATATTATAAACGGTTACCGGGCAGTGACAGTGGGAAATCAGTGAAATATGGACGATGTAACCAAAACGAAACCACGTGTTCGGTCGGCGGTGTTAAGCCGGTTACCGCGAATAAAACAGATTTTCGTAAAACACAAACAAAAGGGGAATAAGTTAAATTGTATGAGTGTGTGTGAGAGCAAAGCTGGGCTGTTTTCCGTAGTTTTAAAACGTATTAAAGGGTAAGGTATATGTAATGAATTACAACATGCGTTGTGTAATATCTATTGTGTTGTGCTTTGTATTAAGGAATTCCAATCATCTGTAAGTAAAAAGCCTTTATTTCATAACAAAAATGTGTTAGTCTAAGTTATTTCATCATTACCACGTTCTCATTTCTGTGTTGCGAAATTCGTCTAACGTTCCGGAATCTTTCTGAATTATTAATTGGGTGTGGTCAGATAGCAAAATTGTCCTTTTTATTTAAGGTGGAGTGTAAAGGTTTTCGATATTTTATCCTATATAAAAAATAATCGTGGCGACCTTGGTCTTCTGAGTGAAATTTGAATACGGTAAGTAGTTGCGATCAAACAGGTAAGTTCTGGCAGTGTATTTTATGTATTTAATATATTTCGGCATATTTTATAGCATCACACATACATTAAATGGTGCCCAAAATGGCGTCACGTGTTATTACTAAAACAAAATGGTGGCTATATTTCTCCAAACTTATTCAATCATTGTGACTGTATACTAATTTTGAATCTTGTTACTATCTCTTTTTATACATGTTTTCTAGCTGCAGCGCTAATCATGTAATTATTTATAGGATCATACATTTCACAAACCAATGCCCTCTATGTGTAGAAGCATGGCCATGCGTTCGTTCGATCGCACACTCATTCACACTCACGGTTACAAATATATTTTATACAATATATGGGGTTACTTAATGAGCTCATTAATACGAAAATAAAAGTGATATGGTTGACTTCTCTGAAAACTGTGTAGCGTCGCTCCCTCGCTGGTATCAGATGTTCCCCAGCAGTATGGCCGGTGTTCGCCTCATAGTTATTACTCTTAAATCATCTTGCACTGACTCTACATTTAATGTTCTTACTGTGTACTGCTACTCAATTGTTTTCTGACTTTACTATCACATTTCTTTAATTTTAAATAATTTTTACAACTTCTGTATCAAAACTGGGTCGACAGCGATACATCGCTGTGGACTCTTTGGTGTACTGCGTTGAACTGAGACAGATGAATATGCAAATTTTTGCTTGTGTTAGTGCGTTTGACGTCATCAGGCTTTGTTAGATGGGACAACGCCTAGTTACATGCGTTGTGTTTTATGCGTCATTGTCTTTTGTTATGACGAAACAGCTTTATGAACCAATCACAATGAATATTTATAGTCAGTCGTCATAAACACCGCCATTTCCTCGACCGGCTCTCGTGCGTCCAACGGTGACCTTGGCATGGTACTCATCTCACCGAATCTGCGCTGTTCCTTCGTATATAGGGACAATGGACCTAACCATTCTGTATTTGACAATTATACAATAAAACATGGACAAATAACCTCAGATCCCATAATTAAAGCATGGGGCCTTTATGTACTGTTACAAACCCCCTCAATGAAAGATTTTGTGTCGAGACACAAAAACTTTCATTGACTCATTCACACTTTCCAAAAGGATCAGTCTAGATATGTCACCACAACCCCCTGTAATGTTACTATATAAAATTTGTCATCACTTACCCTTGGTCCAATGATGCTGATCGCACCCTCTGACCTTACTGGACTTCTCCTGAGAGATCCCTACACCATAAGGCCATGAGGCACTCTACGCTCCTGTTCTGACGCTCCAGCCAGCCCAGGACCGTGGTCACAACACCACAAAACTCTGAAACATTGAATACAAAAATTTTAAATAGTGGTCTAATATACACCTACAACTGATATGTTTCCCTTTAGATGCATTGGTTTGTTCTAATTTAAAAGTTTCAACATAACAACAACAAGACTTCAAAATATACTGATTTTTACTACCACCAAACTCAATCTCTTCCTTATAAGAGAAAAATATAGATATCCCTACAACTAACACAATACATAAACAATTCTTTTAATCTTCCCCAAAACACCTTCACCTAATTATTTCTACAAAATTCAGCCTACAACTACTATGGCAGACAAGTTTATTATTCCAATTTTATTACTCAACTTATAATCATTTATATCTTTTGCAACTGATATTATACTATATTTTACTCAACACCATTTGTACCTTTATATTTTCAACATTTAACATCTACTATTCTTTAACATTTGTTACCGTCGTTACCAATAACAATAAAACATCATAGAACATTAGACATTACACATTAACGTTGTTGCATTTACACTAAACAATTTACATTTACATGACTTGTACCAAAACTTTATCACATCATTACTATCAACAATTCTCTATTCAACTTTTTAATTATTTAACATTTGTTTATATCAGATTCTATACAAAAAATTTTCAAATTTATCATTACCCTTCAGTTACAATTACCTTCCTGCCATGAATTTTCTTTTTCAAACCCTTTTATCCTTACTAGTTTGGGTGACTCTCTATTATTCACTATTTTCTCTGTCTTATTTTGGCATTTGTCAATCTAACCTTACTCACCTCTTTTTTACACTAACCGCTTCTAACCATTAATATATCATGACACCAATATCTCTATAATAACCCCCTTCACAAATCCCATTTAAATCCTCTGGCACCGCTCATTTTTTGTACTAGTATGTGTGTTCCCTATCTATGCTCATTCCTTTATCGGTTCCTGACCCTTTCAGATAACCCTTTCCGGCACACAACGGTCCCTTCCTGTCCCAACACTTTTCGTTGCGGACTCCCTACACCAATACCCTTATTACAAAATATCACCATCAACAAATATATATATATATATATATATATACCATTCACATTACTCACCTCTACATATAATCACTAACCACTGTGTCCCTAAAATATCTAACACCTCTTTATATACTATCAGTATCTCAACATTCTTATTTTCACTAACTCCCATTAACTCTATTTAACTAACTCCAATGCCTCTATTTTAATAATTATCACCCAAATTCTTTTACAACATTTCACCTTAATATACCACTAGAAAATTCATCCTTTATCTACTAACAACAATACCTCTCAATATCCAAATATATCATATGCGTAATCATTTACTAACCATTAGAATCTAAATCTCATAATATCATTTAAAATCATCAAACTTCCTTAAATTATTTAAAATTCTACCGTACCTGGTTTACATAAAAAATACATAAAATACACAACAGCAAAAATACACAAATACATTGACATTAATATACACAAAAATATACAATCCACATTATCATTATATCGTTTACCATAATCAGTCATAAACAGTCCATTTTAAAACACTGTCCACATAATTAAATGTTTATAAACACAATAAAATGTTTATCCTCCATCGTCAAATAATAGTCTTACCTTAAAACTATATACATTGTTTATTATTAGATATTTTATACTAATATCATAAATACTTATACAATTCAAATGTTCATCATTATCCTCAAACTCATTTAACCTGTCATGATTGGTCATTGTCCTGTCACCTCCTGTATAATCAGTCATAATTAGGTCATTTAGAAAATCATTATTATCAACATCATCTCCTACTACTTTAGTTTCAATACAAAGTAAGTTTTTATTATATTTATCACTTCTCTCTCCACCTAACCTTTCTATAAACTCTTCATAATTTCTATTTACTCTATATAACTCCATCTCCCAATTATCACACAACTCTCTTCCAATACATGCAGGGGACCCTACAACTTTATCCTCGCACCACCTATCAGGTGCACAAAAAAATCCAGGGACAACCATTTTCAGACCTTTTGTCTCCCAAATCTACATCGAAGGCACCCTCGTCCTTCCTAAACACATGTATATCACCCCCAAATACACCATTAAGGGAAAAATCTAACCCCTGCAATTCTTTTACAATTATACTCTCTCTACACACTCTCTTCAACCCTTCAACACACATTATCATTCCATCATTATTATATTCTATTCCCCATAAAACCTCATTATTACTACCCCTGTTTACATAATCATTTTCCAATATCATACCTTTATTTATATTATCATAATTTTCTACCTCACTTACCTTGTCTTTGTTTCTATCTAATTTGTCTATTTCTCTACTCTTATTTTCTAACTCTATCTCATTAATTATCTTGTCTAATTTCTCCTCTAATTGTCGATTGCCCTAGGTGTAGAATTCGCGCTTATTTTGTCTAATAAAATAGATTCTGTGTCTGTATTATTTATTTCCATACTATTATTTCTTTCTGGCATTTTGACACTTTTAATATTAAAATGATTATTTAGTTATATTTGTAATTAGTCATACAATTACTACTCACTATGTTTGTCAACATAACCTCTTGTGTACTGGGTTATGTATCGTTCTATCACCTTCTCTGTTTCTAAATCTGGCCTATATCTTATATAAAAATAGCTTTATATAAGTTCCAAGTTCAGGGGCCATTTGTTATTACACGCCTTTTTTCTACACAAATTTTTTATGTTTGTAAACATATAAATATTACCATAATATTGTAAACACGTGTACTTACCGATTTTAATTACGTGAGAGCACATGCTTTTCTTTTTATGATACTTTCTTCCTAAGGGGCCAGGGTTCATTCTCAGCGAGATTTAGATTCAAAAAAGGTGACATAAATGATAACACTGCTTCTTGATTGAGTATAATTATTAGTTTTAATTTCAGGAACAAAATAAACCTACATTAAATGGTGCCCAAAATGGCGTCACGTGTTATTACTAAAACAAAATGGTGGCTATATTTCTCCAAACTTATTCAATCATTGTGACTGTATACTAATTTTGAATCTTGTTACTATCTCTTTTTATACATGTTTTCTTTTGTTTTCTAGCTGCAGCGCTAATCATGTAATTAGTTATAGGATCATACATTTCACAAACCAATGCCCTCTATGTGTAGAAGCATGGCCATGCGTCGTTCGATCGCACACTCATTCACACTCACGGTTACAAATACATTTTATACAATTTATGGGGTTACTTAATGAGCTCATTAATACGAAAATAAAAGTGATATGGTTGACTTCTCTGAAAACTGTGTAGCGTCGCTCCCTCGCTGGTATCAGATGTTCCCCAGGAGTATGGCCGGTGTTCGCCTCATAGTTATTACTCTTAAATCATCTTGCACTGATTCTACATTTAATGTTCTTACTGTGTACTGCTACTCAATTGTTTTCTGACTTTACTATCACATTTCTTTAATTTTAAATAATAATTTTTACAACTTCTGTATCAAAACTGGGTCGACAGCGATACATCGCTGTGGACTCTTTGGTGTACTGCGTTGAACTGAGACAGATGAATATGCAAATTTTTGCTTGTGTTAGTGCGTTTGACGTCATCAGGCTTTGTTAGATGGGACAACGCCTAGTTACATGCGTTGTGTTTTATGCGTCATTGTCTTTTGTTATGACGAAACAGCTTTATGAACCAATCACAATGAATATTTATAGTCAGTCGTCATAAACACCGCCATTTCCTCGACCAGCTCTCGCGCGTCCAACGGTGACCTTGGCATGCTACTCATCTCACCGAATCTGCGCTGTTCCTTCGTATATAGGGACAATGGACCTAACCATTCTGTATTTGACAATTATACAATAAAACATGGAAAAATAACCTCAGATCCCATAATTAAAGCATGGGGCCTTTATGTACTGTTACAAATGGATCTCCAAGAAATATATATCAGAATTATTTAGATGCAATGTCAATTGTACAACATTTCGGAAAGCCTTCTTTGTTTATTACAATGACTTGCAATCCAAGTTGGCCTGAAATAGTTAGCAATATTGGTGTAGGTGAGTCAGCTAATTTTCGACCTGATATTGTTGTGCGTGTATTCAAGTCCAAACTGAAAGCATTAATTGAGGGCCTTACAATAAAAAAAATCTTCAGTAAAGTTGAAGCACTCATTTATACAATTGAGTTTCAAAAGAGAGGATTGCCTCATGCTCACATTTTACTCTCTTTAAATGAGCAAGATAAAATTGTTAACGCTACCGATATTGATAAAGTTGTGTCTGCGGAGATTCCTAACATTCAAACACATCCTACATTACATGAATATGTTGTAAAACACATGATGCATGGTCCATGCGGTGTACTTAATCCAAATTCTGTATGTATGAGAGATGGAAAATGCACAAAAGATTATCCAAAACGATTTAATGAATTTACATGTGAATCATTAAATGGATATCCATTATACAGAAGGCGTGATAATGGTATTAATGCTGAAGTTCGTGGTAGTTGCCTCGACAATCGTTATGTTGTACCATACAATCCGTATTTACTTGCCAAATTTAATTGCCATATAAATGTTGAAGTATGCACTACAGTTAAAAGTGTTAAATACATTTATAAATATGTGTATAAAGGCTATGACAGTGCATCTGTTGAATTAGGTTCAGAGAGAAATGAACAAGGTCAAGAAATACAAATTGATGAAGTTAAAAATTTTTTAAATGGCCGTTATGTCAGATCAACTGAAGCTGTATGGCGCATCTATGAATTACCAATGCATTTTCAATCACATGTCATCGTTAGACTTGACATTCATTTACCGCGTAGACAGAATGTTTACTTTTGAGAAGGGCAAGAACGTCAAGCAATTGAAAATGCAAGACAAACAAAATTATTAGCATTTTTTGAATTGAATCGATCAGATCCATCAGCGCATGAATAAAAGTATATTGAAATTCCTTTGCATTATGTGTGGGAAGATTCCCGAAAAAAATGGAAGAAGAGAAGGCGTGGAGGTGATAAAATCATTACACGCATATATGTAGTATCACCAAAAGACATCGAACTTTTCCATTTACGATTGCTTTTATTACATGTCTGTGGTCCAAAATCATTTGAGGATGTTAGAACATACAATGGAATTATACACACTTCTTTTGTTGAAGCATGCCATGCTCGCGGCATTGCTTCAAATGATAATGAATGGCGCGAATGTTTAAATGAAGCAAAAGAATTACATTCACCAAAAAAAAATGCGAAATTTATTTGGTTACATTTGTGCATTAAATGTGCCAGCCAATGCATTGATTGGCGTTATGGAATGAATTTAAAGTATATCTTAGTGAAGATTTTTTGAGAGATTACAACGAAGAAGTATCCTTTAATACAGCTCTATTAGAAATTGAAGATATTTTGAATGTTCATCATTTGCCATGTCAAAAACTTGGTTTACCAGTTCCCACGTATTCGCAGAGAACAGACGAAGCAAATGCTATTGATCCAATAGAACAAGAGTTTCTGTTTTCTGAGCATTATGAATCTGCAAATATTGAACAGCATAATCTAATTGATCATGTGATTCGTAAAGTTTTGCATCATGATGCTGGATCTAATGTTTTTTGTTTAACCGCTCATGCAGGTTGTTGAAAAACATTCACACAAACAGCAATCATTCACAAATTAAATTCGCTTAATCTTAGTTGCATTGCAACAGCGTTCAGTGGCATAGCTTCAACTCTATTACTTGGAGGTAGAACTTTACACAATGTGTTTAAATTGCCTATACCCATTTTGAAAAATTCTGTAGCGAATATTACCGCAAATAGTAGCTATGGACGTTACATAAATTCGTCATCATTGATAATTATTGATGAAATTTCTATGTGCCCACTGCAAGTGTTGAAAATCATAGATAGATTATTGCAGGATCTATGCGATGAAAATGATAAACATAAACCATTTGGAGGGAAAACGATACTTCAGTGCGGTGATTTTCGGCAAATCTTACCAGTTGTCCCACATGGATCACGTGCAACTTTAATTGAAAATTGTGTCACGAGTTGGCATAAATTTGTTTATTTTCATAAAGTAACGTTTACTCAAAATATGAGAGCCTTACCAAGTGAAATAGAATTTGTCAAATTTTTGAAAAAAATTGGTAATGATGAAGCCCCACAATTCCCTCAGTTTGGTGAAAATATTATTGAAATACCTCAGCAATTAATAGGAGATGAAAATAATATTACGGTATTAATGAGGTGTATGGAAATATTTCCGAAAACACTCTCAGATAACATATTGAAGTCAGTTATTTTAGCACCTAAAAATGATGATTGTACTTTTATTAATACTGATATACTTAATCGAATACCAGGTGAACAGAAAACATATCATAGCTATGATAAAATAATCTGTGATGATGACAATGAAATCAATAACTATCCTGTAGAGTTTTTGAATTCTTTGAGTGGTTTGCCACCACATAAGTTAGTATTGAAAGTTAATTGCATCGTTTTACTGATCAGAAACTTAAACACAAAGGAAGCATTAGTCAATGGAACAAGAATGCACATCAAGTGTATGCATCGTAATGCTATTGATTGTGAAGTTTTAACTGGAACCGCACGCAATAAGAGAATTTTGATTCCACGTATAAATTTAACATATTCTGGTACTGTTTTACCATTTAACTTTCAAAGAACTCAATTTCCAATTATACCTGCATTTGCGATGACAATAAATAAGGCTCAAGGACAAACATTCGAAAAAATTGGAATTTTATTGAGGCAGCCAGTTTTTACACATGGTCAATTGTACGTCGCAGCAAGTAGAGTTTGATCATTCGATGGTCTGAGATTTTATATTTCCGAATATAATGGCCAAGGGCATTTAGCAAATGATGAAAGAGTTTTTACAAAAAACATCGTTTACACAGAAGTTCTGAATCATTAAATTCACTTTCAAACTATTTTAAGTTCAATGGACAACATTTATTTTTTTAACCGCCCGGTTTTTTTGATTTAATGAAAAATATATGAAAAAATACGAGGCACGTATTTTTTATTTCATTTTTTATTTTGTATTGATTTTTTATTTAAATTTTATATAATTCGAAAAAGATAGGCAAAATAACTGTGTAGCCTTGGCGAAACCTGGTCAGTATGGCAATAAAAAAACCCCAAGGAAATGTCAAAAAACGCGTTATTGCTTTTTAAATATGGCTTAGCCAAGCTAAACCTCATTTTTCCTATCTTTCATATTTTTCAAATAACTCGAAAATTAATGCATAGAAAAAAAATTAAAAAATTATATACGCTTTGTAGCAGATAATCTTCAAACTGTTTTCGAATTTTGTACCTTACTAAAAATGAAATGTAATCCACTGGAATTGAAAACAATGTATCTTATACTTCTATGAATGTCAAGTCTCATTTTTATTAGCGTTTATTTGATTCAATAATAACATGAAAAAATTAAAACTGACAATGAATTATATCAAAAAATAAGTATGAATACAAGCTGTAATTGTGTTTTTTTTCAAGTGTTACTAACATTAAATTTTAAATTTCATAGGTATTGAAGGGAATTACGGCAAACAACACACGCTAATGACGTATTTGTACACGCTCGCAGCTGAAATAGAACAAAATTCAAAAAAATTATATGCAATGATTATAGAGGTATACTCTTTGACAAAAGAACCTCAATAATGTTCAAACTTAAAAATTTAATGAATTACGGTCGAATTTCGACCACTGTGTGACCACTAGTTAATAATAAAGAAGCAACATTCTGGTGGAAAACAACTGACTCTTATGCTTTTATCCAGCATAAATAAACAAAGGTATGTACATAAAATATTTGCATGATATTAATTGTATTAAAATTTCAAGTGTTATAGGCTTATTTTGATTTAAATATATCCTCAAAAACAAAATTCGCGATTTAACGGACTTTCGATTTTACGGACATCCCTCAGCCCCAATTAGTCCGTTAAATCGAGGGTTTACTGTATTTATTTATTTTAATTTTAAAAGAGAAAATTTCAAAGTGAAATGTTGTGTACAAAGTAAAATTACTTACCGTTATTAGTAATCACGTAAACAGTTTTTTATTAATTCTCATTTTCTGCAATCTCTGAGTAGTCGTTTCTGTTCTACTCATTTTGCAACACCAACACTGATTAAACGTTAACTAATTAAAAAAAAATTTTTTTCATAATATTGTGTTGTCACGTGATTCAAGTGTGTATGCAAAATTTCAAGTCGCTATCACATCGGGAAGTTGCGAAAATTCGATTTGAAAAATCCACTTTAGACCGACAGGAAAAGCAAGTTAAATAAAAATAAAACTGTTAAACAAGAACACACACACACACACACACACACACACACACACACACACACACACACACACACACACACACACACACACACACACACACACACACACACACACACACAGAGCTATATGTATAATTTTATGTATGTAAGTAACACAGCACCATTCTCACAAAAACACTATAAAAATAATATAGTAAAAATATAAAAAAAACTATACCGTAATAAATTTAATTTTAATTTAAGTTTTATTAACAGAATGAAATTTTATGTAAATACACTCTCTCTTAATTGATAATTGTTTTGAGTATATTAAATAATATAGATTATATAATTTATTTTAAATATACATATATGTATACACATTATATAATATGTATACTATACATAAATATATATAACTTATTTATAAATATTTAATTTACACACACAATCATGTCCATGTGTGCATATGTGTATGTGTACATCTATAAACGTTCTTGCTTTACCTCAAAACTGACGAGTTCCTGTACGAAGTGACTAAAAGCAGTCTCAGGCAATCTGCGTTTTACTTTCCAGAAATATGCTTGTGCAAAATCTGCAGCCAATGAAACAATAACATTTTAATATAACAAGCTTAACTTTAACTTTACACATTACAGTAACTATTAATTAGTTACTAACACAAAGCATTGTCAAGTTATTATTGTACAATGCTGTAAAATACTTACCTTATGTCTCACATTTTACTATAAATAGTAAAACTTCCCACTGACAGAGTAACTTGACGAAATAAAAACTGTATGAATAATTCAGTGAAAAGGAAAAACAGACTTAGTTTGAACTTGACACTTTTTTTCAGCTCCAGGGCAGTTGGTGCCTTCAACTGTGAAAACGTCCGCTTACTTTTGGGGTCATAAAACACATTCATGATTTATCATCATGTTATTATACTTCAACCTCATGCCTGTGATGGTCACTGTTCAAGAGAAGCTAATAAAAGCTAAGAAACTTTGCTACTATCCATCATATATTCAATTCATTTGTTGGAATGTGGGAATATCCCAGACTACAGACTGAATTTAGAAATGTAATGATTGGTTCAACTTCTACATTCGAGAAAATACATGAACATAAACAATTATGTTACTCAAAACATTATTAATTTTTGGTGATTTTATTTCTATTTGCTTCTTAATTTGCCCCCTCCCCCCACTAACCACAATTATATTAACTTTTATCACCAATAGTACAATTTCTTTGTCATGGCATACATTATTAGTTAGTGTCATTATATACTCAACCTAGGTTTTGAGTTAAACATAATGAGTCAAAAGTTTTTATCTTTTAAAATAGTTATTGTTATACATTAATTAATCTTAACTCTCATTAATAAATTATTTACCTTAAATTATCCGCCGTGTGATTTCTTGTGCTTCGTCTATGACGCGTTTCAGAGCTTATGCTCCATCATCAGATATTAAAAAGGTAAAACTATCACTCTTGCGAGATTGTTAAGAAGTCTGCCTTATTAAAACAAAATTAATCGACAACAATGCCCTTATCATTAAGGCAGATAAAGGAAATACGCTAGTCATCATGGACACTGATTCGTACAGTGATAAAGTTCATGATTTTATTTCTAACAACAACATTAAAATATTAAACTCTGACCCCACTGAATTGTAAGTAAGGGAACTTAACAATTGTATTAATAAATGTATCAATTTATTCAATGAAAGCACACGACGTTACTTAAAGCCCATCAACGCTAAAGCCCCGATATTCACAGGACTGCCTAAAATTCATAAACATAACATACCTATCAGACCGCTCGTGAACTTTACCACTGCTCCTGGCTTCAAAACTGCAAAAGCACTAGTTCGTTTGATAAAAGATAATTTACAATTACGTAATAATCATAGTATTAAGAACAACAATAATTTTATTAATGGCATTAAATCTGTTGAACTACAACCTAACCACAAATTGGCGTCGTTCGACATAACTAATTTATACACGAACATCCCAGTCATAGATACATTACAGATTTTGAGAAACAATTTATCTGACAATAGTTGCATGAACACACAGACGATAAATGAGTTAATTAATTTACTCGAGGTTGTTTTGAAACAAAACTATTTCACTTTCAATGGCTCGTTTTACATTCAAGATGATGGCCTAGCTATGGGCTCACCCCTCTCCGGCCTACTGGCCAATATTTATTTGAATTATTATGAGAATACTCACTTGTTGAACAATAATATATATGCAAATAAAATAATATTTTATGCACGGTATGTAGACGATACGTTTTTAATTTTTGATGGTACTATAAGACAAATCGAATTATTTAAAAACTGTTTAAATAAAATAAATAGAAACATCCAGTTTACTCTTGAAACAGAGGTTGATAACAAGATAAACTTTCTAGATTTAACCATCACTCGACAGATGAATAAACTAAAGTTCAACATTTATAGGAAACCGACTACCACTGACACCACAATACACACAGACTCTCATCATCCTCTTTCACATAAAATGGCAGCGTACAATAGTTTCATTCATAGATTATTGACAATTCCTTTGGATGATAATGACTTTCGTGATGAGCTAAATGTCATCAAATATATCGCGGTTGCCAATGGTTACAATAGTTTAACCATTGACAAACTGTTGAGAAAACATGAAAAAAGAATGCTTAAACCCCGAATAAACTACAACACGCAAAAAATATTTATATCTACTAATTACACTAGCTTTATGCCTAAGGTTTTATCTTCTATATTGAATAATAATAGTTTCACTATTTCATTCAGGACTAATAATAAGTTACTGGATATTCTCAAACCGAAAAAACAAACGCCTCCAGAAGAAAAAACTGGCATATATAAGTTAACATGCAATTTAAACATATTTAAAGCGGTCCAGGTCACTGTATGATAATTATATATAATTTACCTTAATTTCCGTCCAGTGACGTCAAGCGTAATTTGTTTTGGTTACGCGTTTCAGGCCATGTGGCCCATCCTCAGACCATCACTCCAAGAGGAGCTCGTTAAAAAATAAAAAATCCACAATAAAACAAACACATAATAAATAAATACAAAAATATATTAAAACATATAAAGGTGTTCTATTACACGAACACGGTGCACCGCGTGTAGCATGCCTGAACTGCGTCAATGGAACCTGTTATCTATTATTATCTGTAATCGATCGCAGCGCGGTATCATACAGTGGGTTGGACCTGAAGTTAAGTTTATCATTAAGTATGTCGTCACACGCATCTGGGTTATTATGACCTCTATATATCTCGAATTCTTCAAGCGCATCCATATAACGGCCTTTGGCACAATAATGTAGGGGTATGAAATTATTGTTGAAATTTGTATAAGAATGATTACATGAAATCAGATGCCTTGTAAAGTTGGATTTAATATTATCTATGGAAAAATTACCCCTGTTAAAATGGCTTTGTGGTTTGTGTTCGCGGAATCTTTTGATGAACGGTCTACCCGTTTGGCCGATATAAAATCGGTCACAATCGTCACATATAAGTTTGTAAATACCAGTTTTGGATTCAATTGTTGTTTGAATGACTGGGCGAACTAAGTTCCGTAGACGGTTATTTGTTTTAAAAATGACAGTGTAACCTAATTTATTTAAAGTGGATGTAAGGATCTTGGGCATCAACTCAGTGTATGTTGTTGTGATGTATTTGTTGTTAGGTGTAATATCATGTGTCTGTTTGGAACGACGGGATTTGTGTTTTCTAAGAATATTGTCGATCATTTGGGATTCATATCCGTTGGCCAGAGCTATGTGTTTAATTATGTTGAGTTCACACTCGAAATCATCATTATTTAGGGGGATCATCAAAAGTCTGTGAATAAAACTGTTGTAGGCCGCTAATTTTTGAGAGAAGGGGTGGTGTGAGTCTGCATGTATGGTCACGTTTGTGGTGGAAGGTTTTCTGTAAATTTTAAAGTTTAAGCTGTTAAGTTGCCTGGTGACAGTAAGATCAAGAAAGTTGAGTTCATTATTGGTTTCAGTTTCCATAGTAAATTGAATATTGTGGGTAACGGTATTTATATGATTTTTAAGATTACTGATTTGGCGTAAAGTACCGTTAAAAATTAGAAAAGTATCATCAACATATCGGCCATAAAAGATAATATTATTGGCGAAGATATTATTGTTAAGGATATAATTGTTCTCATAAAAGTCAAGATATATATCAGCCAACAGGCCGGATAACGGTGAACCCATGGCCAGACCGTCTGTTTGAATATAATAATTACCGTTGAAAGTAAAATAGTTTTGCTGAAGGATGAGTCTTAGTATGATAATTAGTTCTTTAATGAGTTGTGTGTCCAATTTGTTAGTATCATGAAGATTCCTATCAGGCCATTAGTCAATTTTACTACGGCCCCGGGTTTCAAAACGGCCAAAAAACTCGTCACACTAATTAAAGATAACATCTTTCTCAAAAACAACCATATTATCGTCAACAATATTGATTTCATAAATAAAGTCAACGACATAAAATTACAAGCCAGTTACAAACTAGCCTCCTTTGACATCATCAATTTATACACAAATATACCCGTGAACCAAACTTTAGATATTTTGAATGAATTCCTATCAGGCCATTAGTCAATTTTACTATGGCCCCGGGTTTCAAAACGGCCAAAAAACTCGTCACACTAATTAAAGATAACATCTTTCTCAAAAACAACCATATTATCGTCAACAATATTGATTTCATAAATAAAGTCAACGACATAAAATTACAAGCCAGTTACAAACTAGCCTCCTTTGACATCATCAATTTATAAACAAATATACCCGTGAACCAAACTTTAGATATTTTGAATGACAATCTTCATGATACTAACAAATTGGACAGACAACTCATTAAAGAACTAATTATCATACTAAGACTCATCCTTCAGCAAAACTATTTTACTTTCAACGGTAATTATTATATTCAAACAGACGGTCTGGCCATGGGTTCACCGTTATCCGGCCTGTTGGCTGATATATATCTTGACTTTTATGAGAACAATTATATCCTTAACAATAATATCTTTGCCAATAATATTATCTTTTATGGCCGATATGTTGATGATACTTTTCTAATTTTTAACGGTACTTTACGCCAAATCAGTAATCTTAAAAATCATATAAATACCATTACCCACAATATTCAATTTACTATGGAAACTGAAACCAATAATGAACTCAACTTTCTTGATCTTACTGTCACCAGGCAACTTAACAGCTTAAACTTTAAAATTTACAGAAAACCTACCACCACAAACGTGACCATACATGCAGACTCACACCACCCCTTCTCTCAAAAATTAGCGGCCTACAACAGTTTTATTCACAGACTTTTGATGATCCCCCTAAATAATGATGATTTCGAGTGTGAACTCAACATAATTAAACACATAGCTCTGGCCAACGGATATGAATCCCAAATGATCGACAATATTCTTAGAAAACACAAATCCCGTCGTTCCAAACAGACACATGATATTACACCTAACAACAAATACATCACAACAACATACACTGAGTTGATGCCCAAGATCCTTACATCCACTTTAAATAAATTAGGTTACACTGTCATTTTTAAAACAAATAACCGTCTACGGAACTTAGTTCGCCCAGTCATTCAAACAACAATTGAATCCAAAACTGGTATTTACAAACTTATATGTGACGATTGTGACCGATTTTATATCGGCCAAACGGGTAGACCGTTCATCAAAAGATTCCGCGAACACAAACCACAAAGCCATTTTAACAGGGGTAATTTTTCCATAGATAATATTAAATCCAACTTTACAAGGCATCTGATTTCATGTAATCATTCTTATACAAATTTCAACAATAATTTCATACCCCTACATTATTGTGCCAAAGGCCGTTATATGGATGCGCTTGAAGAATTCGAGATATATAGAGGTCATAATAACCCAGATGCGTGTGACGACATACTTAATGATAAACTTAACTTCAGGTCCAACCCACTGTATGATACCGCGCTGCGATCGATTACAGATAATAATAGATAACAGGTACCATTGACGCAGTTCAGGCATGCTACACGCGGTGCACCGTGTTCGTGTAATAGAACACCTTTATATGTTTTAATATATTTTTGTATTTATTTATTATGTGTTTGTTTTATTGTGGATTTTTTATTTTTTAACGAGCTCCTCTTGGAGTGATGGTCTGAGGATGGGCCACATGGCCTGAAACGCGTAACCAAAACAAATTACGCTTGACATCACTGGACGGAAATTAAGGTAAATTATATATAATTAACATGCAATGATTGCGATTGCTTCTACATTGGACAGACTGGGAGAGGTTTCCTTAAACGATTTCGAGAACATTTACCTAAGAAAATAAGAAACACTGACAACATCAAATCAAATTAAGCCCGACACCTGACTTCACACAATCATAATTACACAGATTTTAGTTCCAATTTAATACCGTTACATGTGTGTAAGAAGGGCCATTTCATGAATGCCTTGGAGGAATTTGAAATTTACAGTGCATATGCAAACCCAAGGAGTCGCGATGTCGTGTTAAATGACCACCTGAACTTTGTATCCAACCGATTGTACGATACCGCCTTGAGTCTGCTCGCTGGGGCTACGATAAGGTAGCAACTGCTCAGTGGCAGAATGAACTTGAACGGGTGCGCACCCAAATCCGCGTACGGTTCATATGCAAATTTTGACATTTTAACTTCTTAACGATCTCGCAAGAGTGATAGTTTTACCTTTTTAATATCTGATGATGGAGCATAAGCTCTGAAACGCGTCATAGACGAAGCACAAGAAATCACACGGCGGATAATTTAAGGTAAATAATTTATTAATTCGTACAAGTGACTTGGTTACCATATTAAACATGAATATTACTTAACTCTCATACTTATTATTTAACTGAAATGTACACAGAATATGTGTGTGTGTGTGTGTGTGTGTGTGTGTGTTTGTGTGTGCAGTATTTTAGAAGGAAAGAACACGATTTGGGGTGGTGATTCTAGAGGTAAACATAAGAAAAGTCATATAAACACAGATCTAAAGGTGGTTTTAGTTCTTGAGCACCAGCCAGCCAGGAATAAATTTCTCTACATTACTGTTCTGGAGATGATATACTACAAAAGTTCCTTGAACACAGCTTATGGAACAAAATTAATAGTTCCATACATTGTTGACTTGAAATATACAAAAAATGAATCCCACAGCTGTCTTTTTAAATTTTTAAGAAAACTGCTGAAAAGTGTAAACAATTGGATTCCAAAAAATAATGATTTAGGTTTGGGATACAATATCTTTGTTACATTTCTAATAAACACATAATTTGTTCAAATAACGTTTGTAGATAACTAAATTCTTGGGAAACTGATTAGAATAATGTCAGTACAAACAAATAAATTTCAGAAACTTAACTTTAACTACAAACAAAAAAGCAGCAAAAAAACGTTTACGACTCTAAATCAAACAAAAAATATCTGCTGTTTTATTTACCTCATATCCGACAATTACAAACATTTTGATTTTACGTCCATATTCCTTAAGGAATGGAAGTATGGTGATGGCAAAAAAATCGTGTTCGAGATTATTGCAGATTCTGATTGTACTACACTCGAAACATGAAAAAAAGACGTTTTCCGAAAAGTGTCTGTGTGTGTGTCTGTGTGTAGATTTTTTTTCTATGGCAAACGATAACAGCCGCAAATTCAAACAGAATCAAATAATTTTTTGCATACAGACCTGATTTGTAGAGAACTCACGACCTATTGTTTTTGGTGAAGATCGGTTGAGGGAAAGGGGTTCTTTTAAGACACTTATAATTTTTACGATTGTAAACACACTTTTAATAACAATAACTTCAATACTACATTTTAAATATTTTATAAACTTGTTAATTAAGAGTAATCTAATTCCGTTACGTTACGAATTGGCGCCCATCGTGGGGCTGAAAAAATATTAGATAAAAATATTTTTTATATTTATAATCAGCCCGGCAAACACAAAAGAACAACCATGCCTGACACACGAATAAGTGACACCGTGGAAAATCAACCGGAAATGAGCAGACCTGAAAAACTGATATTACCAGGAGGTATGGACCCCATGGAATTCCTGGAGAAGATGAGGGCAATGATGGAGGAAGTATTGGAGGAGAATAACCGGAAGTGGAGAGAAAAATGGAAGATACCCGAAGATAAAAACATGGGACAAGTGAGCCCAAAGCCTGAAGATCATGAAGAAATGAAAGGTAATGAGGAACCAGCCAAAAAGCAACAAGATGTAAATACATTATCATCTGAAAATGAGCTTGACAGAAACGAGGAAGATATCCAATACAAGGAGACCGACGCCGAAGGTATAAAGAAGACTCAGGTGATTAAAGAAGAAAGAAGAATAATACGCCCAAAGAAGACTAGAGTAACAAAAGAATTAATCGAAATGACTCGAAGCGGTCTGATTAATATGATTTATTTCCCAGTCATCAACCGTGAAGAAGGAGTCTACAGGGAGGAGTACCGAAGGAGCTTCATGAAGCTGGATGAAGAGAAGAAATGTGCTACCACGAGGAAGACTATAACCAATAAAATACTTAAAGCAGATATTTCCAAAGGGAGAATAAGGCATTCTAAGAAAAGGAAAGGGTATTAAGAACAACTGGACCGGATCATTGAAGGGTATGCCCAAGAAATAAAAGAATTGTGAAAGACGAGGGACCAATCAATGGAAAAATCCAACCAGGAAACTAATGACGATCAACCAGAGTTAGAAGAGGTACTAGACGTCAATAATAACAAAGACCAGGAGTACACGGAACACATGGATACCAAAGATGATGAGAAAAGAAAGGCAAGAAAACGGGAAGCCAATGACTATCTGGTAGCCGCAAAGTGGAAGAACCGCATGATAGGGAGGTACCTTCAAAACTACTAGTACTGGACATAGGCCCTTATACCGTAACAAAGGACCATAAAAATCATATATGTAAGGAAGTTTGTTATGAGATGTTATTATAGGGTGCCAAATACCACAAACATGTTGTACTAGAGACAGCTATGAAAAAGGGTACCTGTGAAACGTAATTGTCCCAAACAATGAACCCAATAGAATGGAAAAGCACAATATAACCCCAAATATATAAACAATAAATGTGATTATTATTAAAAACGGACAAATTATAGTGGTATACAACAATTACCACCGGAATGTTTAGTGTATAAGAAATTTTAAAAATAGCTACCATAAAAGGATTCAATTAGTGATCAGGAGGATCATGTATTATGCCCAAGGTACTGAAAGTGGCTAGTTGCCTATAGCAAACCTATTTGCCATATTGTGTTATAAAAAGTGTGTAGTATTAGTGTATATGCCAAAACTATTTGTTACATATTAAATAAGAGCCAGATTTATCATACTAAATGGTAGAAAAATGTGTATTGTAAACCAAATAACTTAATGAGAAGAAATATATCTATTATATCATATAGAACCAAAGGTAGCATATAACAAAAATGTACCTAAGATAGTGACATAAAATTACTCTAATACTCCTATGTTAAATTAATTTAAAGAGGAAATACTACTATTTTATAACTAAAATTACTATGTTATATTTAAAGAGGAAAAGAGAAAAAGTATTGACTACTAATGTGTTATAATTGTATCGTTATATTGTATCTAAATGTCAAATATTGTATACCCCTCACAAAACTAAGAAATATTATATAAAATCATCCAGAATAAGTGTTAAAGATTCCAACACTTGAAGGAGTAGAGAGGCAGAATACCAAAGCGAGTAATTTAAGAAGATGGCTATGCTATTGTGGAATGAAGAGAAAGAAAAATGTTATTGAATTACCAACTATTGTAATTAACAAGATATGTCAGAGGATATCTAACCAAAACTTTTAGTATATAAGTACGGTAAACCCTGATAATTCAGGATAATTGTAAATTATTGATGAGAGTAAAACTTGTAAACTATTGTAAGAATGAAGTATTGTAGACTCTATATTTAAGAAACAACTGCAGGATGGTACGATGATCAATATAAGTGTGTAATTTTAAGAATACTCAAATGAACCAAAACAAATTGTCAACTAGTATAGAAAGGTAACAATACGGCTAATAAAAAGCATGGCCGAAAATGTCAAGTCTGAAAAGGAATGATTACCTGTGAAAAGGAAGTATGTTAGAAAGTATAAAGGAAATGTGATACAAATGAAACCTCTAATACCTTGAATGTTATGTTGAATATGTTATATTATTGAAAAATGAATGATATGTTATATTTTATGTGTTGTGATAGTGCAACTATTGCTATGTGCAATTTTTATTTTGTCTCAGACAGAGATGAGGATGCCTCTGATTGTGAGGACGTGTAGCTGAGGAACGGCGGAGAATGGATGCCAAATAAGAGCCCCTCTGACTCCGAACCCACTACAAATGTTAGGGAATTATATAATAATATCAAGGACTATTAATAAAGAATCTGTGAGGTAAAGAACGAAAGGACCATTGAGATTATCACAAAAATAAAGATATGTAATGAGAAAGAAAAATGTATTATTGTAAGACAGGAAATTGTTAATTTAAGAAGTGAAACCTATTGTAATTAAATAACTTAAAATGTGAGAAACTTGAAAAAATACTAGTAAGCTAAGAATTATATCACTAGCCAAGAACTCAAACTAGTGTAACACACTAATAGTATGTTAAAGGTCAATGTAAAGAGTACAAGACAAAAAGCAGTAGTAATATACTAAAAACTGACATGAAATGATAATTTTATCAAAAATCAAATTTTCTCTCAAATTATCAATTTTGAGAGGGGAGTATATGTAACATGACCAGGTGTTACATAACCTAGACATATGCCCATAGATTTAATAAATACATGACGGTAATGTAAGTAGATAATATAATGATAAGAGTAGCAAAGAAGAGAGGAACCATTGAAGAAGAAAGAAGAAGAAGTGCCACAAGAAGCAGTAAACCTAAACACTGCTTGACACTACAACCAATACTATAACTGACACAAACTAATGGACAAATTAAATTCACTTTAAGCTGTCAAGCGAGTCAGTGAATAACTTGAGTGGAATTTGACGTGTTAATAAAAATAATTAAATAAGGATCCGAATAATGTGATATCAGCATCAGTATTTGGCTGAGAATAAATCAACTATGACTAATAACTATTAATGTCTAGGGCTAAGATTAGCTATGGCCACAATATAAGATTGAAGCTGTATTACAGTCTCAAATGTGCTTATGATAAGTAAAAATATTTGTAAGAGGGAACCTTATATAAGTAAGCTACCTCATCAAGGTACCGAAATGTAAACTAATAAACATTATTAAGGCATAAATCCGATGCAAACGGTATGCCTCGGCAACGCCTAAAACGAACAATCATCAGTAAGGTGATTAGTAGAAAGTACTACGAGTGTAAATCACATACACTGAACAATCTTTATACCAAACATAGCGATAAGCATTGTTAATATGTTATACAAGTAATAGTTCAATTATTAATTAATAGCATGTTGCAAAATAATGTGAAACAAAATGTCATAGGGAGTAAGAATAGTTCATAGCAATGTATAAGTTAAGGTTTAATCATTATATTCACTAAATAAGTATAAAGACGGATATATTAGTGTTCCCACACAGACGTTTAAGTGAAAAATGCGATGTGGAACACAAACAATGTATTGATAAGAGAGAGTCATCGCCGGCTTTGTTAGCAGACGACAGCGCGAAGCCATATACCTGAACATTGTTTATTAAAAAATGTCAGTGAAAGTGTAAATAAACCAGTGTCAAACTATATCAAATTGAAGAGGAAAAAATATCCTTTAATTTGACAGCGATACGACCCCGATCGCAACTATAATAAGTGCGTGACATGCGTTAGCATCATTTGTAAATAAAAAGTAAAAAATCTGTTTATCAACACTAACAACAATGACGGCTGTCAATCATTCTGGCGAAAAGTCGGTTAAAAACCGTTAGTGACAGTTGGAAAAACAATATGTCACTTTCGTAACGCCTGGCTAAGCCAATCAGAAAATAGCTTACTAAATAAAACAATTGCCTAAGCCCTATCAAAACAGAGGGTATATAAAGGAATGCGGCTAATTACCGTTAGACACTTTTAACAATCATCCAGCGCGGAAGGTACGCTCGTCTCATCAAAATTTTTATTAACTGATAGCTTCATTGTAATAGTGTGTCTATTGAATTATTTCGGCAACAACAAAAAGTAACTACAAGATACTCTACATAGAATCAGTGCATCGAAGTGAAGTATTATTTTATTTAGTGCGGGAACATATCGAACAGGAGAAATTAATTAAATAGTATCATATAAGGTCCTTTTTAGGCAGAAGCGGACCAATATTCTCTGTTCAAGTGCGTGTGTAGTGAATAACAATGGTCATTACAATCCGACCATTGAAGTGTTTAATTGAATTTTAATCGAAAGATTAAAATACAGAGGTAACAGCGTGACAATTTATTCCATTACACTGAGTGCACTAACATATATGTTTTGTAAACAAAATCTGTACTGACGCATAACATCAAAACATTTTCTGTATTACACCATGTCTGAATTTATTTAATGGATTTGTCAATCCTGTTTAAGAATGATGTTAGTCTTAAGTGGTCTCACTATATAACTTTGTGAATAATTAAGCAAGCGTGACGAACGCCTAACCTATAAAATAGGTTCGATTTTTTATTAGTAAACTACAAGGCATTACTAGTCGATATTGTATTATAAAATAATTAGCTATTGTGTAGGCATGAGCATTCTTTCTTGTGTTTCAAAGAACTTACGCCCGAGATATAAATAATATTACTGTTTAAAGTAAAGTTTATCTGGACTTAACCAGAGCTATTGTTCATGCTTTGAGCCAGTCATATAGGGTATGTAACAAAATATTTGCAATTGTATATCAATGTATTTTCTTAACTATGTTTGTTTGAATTCATTATCAAGGGTACGAATAAAACCCAGTTATTAGCAGCATAACTTGACTTAATTTATTTCTAAAAATAGATAAATAATTCATTCAGAATAATCAAAACAACTTTTAGTTGCAATCATATAGTGTTGAATTGAATTGCCATAAGGGCAATAAACACAATTTCAGTTTTTTAAAATTATTATTTGATTCTATTAATGGGTTTTACACGGGATTTTCCCGAAATAAACCTGTGTGGCGCCCATTATTAAACAAGGTAACCTAACCTTGTAGATAAAGTAAGCTGGTTTTGTAAACCGTCTTGGCAGCTTATTGATTTATTGAAAAAGTGAACTTCTGAACTTCCAGAATCACGAACAGGTACGTGGAAGTGTGTTTTGTTAATTTTATTGTCCAGACGTTACTAGACTTTACGTACTGAGACAACTACCAACCTGGAGGAGGTTTCGCTGCTAGTATCAACACGACGGTTACCGTTATCAAGCGACCAGCTAGTACACTTTATTTTTTAAATTTAAGCAACGTTATTGTTCAAACAACATTAATGCAATTATTTTATTTTTATCTAAAGGAGTTCTTTTAAGACACTTATAATTTTTATGATTGTAAACACACTTTTAATAACCATAACTTCAATACTACATTTTAAATATTTTATAAACTTGTTAATTAAGAGTAATCTAATTCCGTTACGTTACAATATATGTGTACAACGTTATCGGCAACAAAGAAGTAGTTTTTGTTAAAATTCCTTCCCGGGATATTTGGCCGTAGTCCAATGTTTTCTACAAAACCAGACGTTTCGGCAATGCCATCGACTTCCATCATCAGTGAAAATCGAGTGCGATAACGTGAGGTGGTATATACTGTGGTTAAGGCTGAAGCAGTAAGTAGAAAGAAGTAGTTTCTATGGTAATATTTCATTTCGAAAATGATTTTAAATATAAATCTTAGAATATGGAAGTCATGTATGGTTCTCCATACCGATTTTTAATTCTGTTACATTTGAGTTATTTGATGGCATCACTGACTATAAATTAAAATCTAATATGACTGTAATCCATTATTACCCACATAATGTTATGGACAGCACATAATACTCACTTGCAGCTTTCTCTTCCTGAACAGTTTGGCTATCAGGCTTCAAAATGGCAAGAGTTGTTTTTAGCAACCGATGTTGCTTGCTTCGTTTTTTCTTTTTCTCAATTACTGATTCTAATTTTCTTTTATTACCCTGATTACTAAACTCTAATTCTTTATTTTCTTTCTATAAAAAAGAACAAAATAAAATATCAAGTACATCATAATGTCAAGCACAGTTTTAATAAAAACTAATAAAATAGATATGGGAATTATATCTTACAATTTCATGATACAAAAATTCATTTAGCCTCAAACCTTAATTGTCACAACACAAATATACCCTTAAACTAAGTGGCATGTTCATGAACCCCTTCACCTGAAGCTCACACTCTTCATATCTACGTTCTTGATAGGTAGCTCCATTCAATATCTCACCTATCTTACCTTCTGGGATGAATTCTGTATTAATTGCATGAAATTTATAAACTGCACAAAAGTGCAACACTACTGATATGAACTTGAAAAAAGTTTGATGAGAAAAGGCTATGTAACACTATAGAAAAGGACCATATACTTCTATCACAGTAACATGGCAGAGAATTTGCCAGCTGCTGTTGCTTTTAAACACCATATATTTTCCCAAGTGGTTCCTTGTTGATTTCATATTTTGGTGAATTATTTTGGGTTATATTTTCAGCCTCACATTTCATATGTAGTACAGTATGGCACAGGACACCTTATTTATTTATGTATTCTTGTTTCAAATCAGTTTTCAAGTTTAAAAAACAGTGCTTTACAAAAATTCGATCTTGATCAATTCTTGTCCAATACTTTATTTTATCAGACACTGCCTGATCTATTAGTGTTCTTTACCCACACCCCCTCCCGCAGAAATGCATAGTTTTCACTATACTACTAAAAAGTATATAGTTTATATATCATAAACTATATATACTATAAAATATATAAACATCTCAATTCATAAACAGTTTTTTTAAGTATATCATATACACATGATAATCAGAATTAATTGTGGCCATGGGTAGTTTGGATTATCTTTTAACAGATTTATTCTTAGTCTGACCCCCCCCCCAAAAAAAAATAAGCTAATTCGTCTGTGCCTCTATTCAATTTTTTTGGAATCAGAATTTCAACTTAATCAAGACCTCACTGTATTAATGAACTAGTATTTAACATTAGTACGAAGAAACTGATAAACATAAAAATTATTGCTTTGTACCTGCTTCATATCCTCTAAATGTTGCACATTTTGTTTCTCAGCTAATGTACATGTTGTACCAATAATCTGTACACTGAAAAAAATATCATAGATTACTATAAATAAAATTAATTATTTGCTAAAAATTAAGCAACTCATAACAACCTAGTGATACTGACAAGAACATGAATTAAGAAAATTTTTTGACCAATTACATAAAAACAGTTTTTCTTCAAAACCTTAACACAATTTAAATTTAATAAATGGATGTTGCCTTAAAAATTTGCATGTTCTTGTACCATATATTATGCTCAAGTCCTCATTGAAAATTTCATCACAAACCCCTTACAAATTCATTGTTTTATGAAGTATTAATTTTATAATGCAGATTCACTTTTGTTACCATTAAGCCCCATCCACGGTTATTCATTCTGTACTAAATAAAAATATATTTACTAAAACTAAATAAATTTTGTACTAAAATAAGAGATATATATACATACATATGTTTGTTTGTTTTGTATTTCTATGTTTATATTTGTTTGGTATTGCCTGGTAGGTGACATTCGTTTGTACAGGGTGATTCAATTAGAGGTTACAATTTTAATATAAAATAAAACACATTGGTTTTTGATAAACTCTTAATATATTTATTTCTATATGTTGTTTAGACATTGACATTAAACATGATAATTGATATCGGCCAAATGGCTGCCACGAGCGGCCCTGTAGACTTCCGCCCTTTTGATGAAATTTTCCATCACTTTCCAGCATAACTCCTGCGGCAGCTCATGAATAACATGGCATATCTCGTCCTTTAGCTCTCGAATCGTTTTGGACGTTTATGGTTACCGAAGTCAATTCGCAGTGCGCAAATCGTGTTAGTTAAATTTTCTCCACTTCAAAAGTAGGTTTTAACAATTAAAATACGTTCTTTAGTCGAATATCGCTCCATAGCAACAAATGTCAATACTTAACAATGACTAATTTCAAATATCAGCTGTTCATCTTTTACAAGAAAACAGTATTGCCAACTTAAAATTGTAACCTCCAACTGAATCACCCTTTATGTTACCTACACATGAACCTCTAATAATTTTTACATTTCCAACCAAGTTGTGATGTATTCCAAGTTATGTCCAAGCACTACATACACAAATATTGCAGGGAGGAGAGAATATTGAGAATATTTAAATAATTACTTTAAATTTAAAAAAGAAGTAAATTACATTTTATATATAAAATAATGTGTGCATGAACACAGACGCATCAACATACTAATGCTTATTACATTATATATTATATTATCAGTATTATAAATACTTACTATCTATTAACAGATTAGATCTCCGAGAAAGAACATAGTATCAACTTACAACTAAATTTTAAAAAATACATTTGGTAAATGAAAAAATAAAAAATTTATAAATCACACAATTTAAATAATCAAGTTTGAGAATTTTGAAAAGTAAAACTTGAACTACAAAAAACAATGTGCACCCATACAAATATTAAAATACATAGTGGTTGTAAGTTTAATAAACCTTTATATTAAATTACTGAATTTCCATTTTTTTTTTAATGTTTACATTAAATATTTACAAATAAATTTACAATTATTTATTTCCCCATCATCATCTCTAGTTTCTTTTCTCTGTTTATGGTAATAAACAAGACCTCATGCTGCCAATTGTTTTTCACTATGTAACCAAGCTGAAGATATGGTTACATATTTGTATGGTTATATATGCTGTATACAGCCTATACACGCTAGGCTGAAGAAAAAGCAAAAAACTATGTAGTTGGTGTTAACAAAGTTATTTGCCTTACACAATGCAATGAGTTTCTTTCTGAGAATAGATAAGCCATTATACCAAGTTTGTACATAACAATCTGTGGGTATTGCATCTGACAAATGCTATGCCTGTATTTATAATAAGCAACAGTATTTTACCTACACTGCATACCTGGATTAATAATTATATGCAAACTACCATCAGAAGTCATGTAGTCACTCTTTATTAACACCTTACCATTGTGTCTAAGCATTTTTTTAACACGCTTAAACCATAACTTGAATTCTTTAAATATCTTAAACTATAACGTGGAGAAAATCAGATGCTATAATAATATTCGTGAGTTTTTATACACCTTCAAGAACTAAAAACAGTGAAGTGCAGGCCCGGACTGGCCCACGGGCCGGTGCGCCTTTTTAAATAAAACCCGACCTGCGTCCTCAGCCAGCTCTGAAAATGCTGTCACGCTTTTACACGAGAATATGTTTTTCGTAATCGGATTACATTTCCCGAGATATTAAAATAACCTTTTTTTAAATATATTTAAAAAACGAATTGCTTAACTGTATTAGTAGGAGTAGAGAAAGCGTATGCAACGCAAAATGACGAGTGCGAGTCTGGCAGAGAGCAATGCACGGTAGGGTGTGCGCCGTACATGTCTGTTCATGCTGTGCAACTTGGTTTCGTCAATGACGTTGACGCTGGACATGGCAGCGCCACTGTGCCCTTACCCCCACTCCCTTCCTACCTCCTCCGCTCAGGTGCTGTGCAAGTGTAAGTACAGTAGTGTTTTTCCAATAAGTTTAGTGGTGTCACGTTTAGTCTCTGTGTCACGCAAATGTCAGGAATGGTTGTGAGTTGACAGATTGCAGAAGTTATCTGACATGTTATTTATATTTTCGGCTGATTATTTCCATTAAGGTATGAAAATAGTAACTATTTACTACCGTATATTTTACTGCAAAATTTTTTACTGTAATTTTTAATTTCTGTAAATGATAAATAAGATTTTATATTTTGTAAAATAATCGAGCAAATTATTATTTTAGGTCACAATGGAAGAGAGAGTCAAAACAAAACGAAAATCAGGACACGAGTTCAAAAGAGAGAAAGAGGCTAGAGAGAGGGAAAAACCTGCCCACTCTTGCCCAAAAACCACAAGTTTTTGTGTGCCAAAAACAACTTGTAGTTCAGATAAAACTGTATTGGATGAGGATGAAGCACTTACTGTAGCTACACCATCTACTTCAGAAATTGTAACCAGTATATCGGACGGCACCAAAGTTCCTGTTGCGTCATCATGTACAAAAGTACAGACATCAAAAATTGACGATACTCTGATTGACGATGACGATTGTGATCAGCGCGTTCAATTATGTCTCCCAACTCAAGCTATTACTCAAGATGTGAGCGTTGTTGACTCTGATGTTCGCTTCGAAGAAAATCTATTGCTGAATCCCGACGAGTAGGCTATTTCAAAAAACCCGGACCAAAAGACATTAACTCCTTCTTGGATTTCGTTGTCCATGACGTGTCCGTTACTTAACTAAATATCACTATAATATTGACGACTCGGAACACAAAGTTTTTTATAAGTAAAAACGTAAAGTTTTACCTTACAGCCTAAACCGGCTTTCACCTATAGAAGGCTTCATCAGAGGCTGTCGTTAGTAGCGCTGCTCGTCTTGTTGTTGGCGACGAGAAAGTGTTTCGAAAGATTGAAGCTGTGTGTGTGTGGTGAGATGTGTTCGAATAATGCGTGCGATTTGAATTGTGTCTGTTCGTTTAGGATGTCGTTTTTATTTGTTTTTGTGTGTTTGTATATTTCTAATTGTTCTAGAGTGTCTAGTTTTCGGCCTTTTGTGTGTACGTGTAGTATGTTCATGTTATTGTCGATGTTTTTATATGTGTGGTTTGCTTCAATGAGGTGGTTTGCGAAGGTAGATTCTGTAGTGGTGTGGAGTGCTTTTGTGTGTTCAATGTATCTCTGTTTGAAGCTACGTCCTGTCTGGCCTATGTAGAATTTACTGCAATTTGAACAATTTAGTTTATATACACCGGGTAGATCGAATTTGTTTTGTGCTTTGGGCATACAAACATAACAACCAAACACTAACAAAGCTCATAATTGACACAGAAACAAATATACAAAACACAGCACCAGAACATCAAGACACATTAAGACATAATATAAACAACACAATAGGAGTACATAAGACACCAGACAACAACAACCACAACTCAGAAATACACACAGCCATCAAACTGAGGGAAAAGGCACACAAACACAACATCACATTTGTAAAAGCTGACAAAGGCAACACGACTGTAATTATCCCCACAGACAACCTACACAAAAAAGTACAAGACTTCATAGAACAGAACAACATCACAGAACTAAAACACGACCCCACCGACAGATACCAAAACTCAGTAAAACAAATAGTCAACAAAGCCAAACACATTATGACACATAAACAAAAGCCCTACATGAAACAAATCCGACCATCAGCACCTACACTCCAAGCGCTTCCCAAAATCCATAAAGAAGACATTCCGATCCGCCCCATTATCAACTATCGTAATGCCCCTGCACACAAACTGGCAAAATATCTAGACAAAATTATTAGACAACACACACAAATAGACAACAACATTGCAGTAAAAAACAACACTGACCTAGTAACAAAAATAAAAGACATACACATCCCCCATAACGCCACATTAGCCTCCTTTGACATTAAAAACCTGTACACAAACATCCCCATCTCTGAAACAATCACCATCCTACAAAACAAACTCAAACAGAACAACACACCAGACGAACTTATCAATGAAATAACAGAAACTCTGAACATTATTACAAAACAAAACTACTTTACTTATAACAATAAATACTACACACAGAACGATGGCCTACCCATGGGCTCCCCCATATCCAGCATTCTAGCAGAAGTCTTCCTCCAACACTTAGAAAAAACAAAAATACTCACAAACAATGACAGACACTCACATAAAATACTATATTGGCACAGATACGTTGATGACATTCTAATACTATACAGGGGAAACAAAAGACAATGTGAACAGTTACTAACGCACATAAACAAAATACATAAAAACATAACCTTCACTGCCGAATACGAACACAACAATACCATAAACTTCTTAGACCTCTCCATCACAAAACTAGAACACAGGCACAAATTCAGTATATACAGAAAACCAACTACAACTGACACACTAATACACAACACCTCCAATCACCCAATACAACACAAACTAGCTGCTTTTAGAACCATGATACATAGACTTAACAACATCCCCTTAGATGAAATAGACTACAAAGACGAACTAAACACGATAAAATATCTAGCAGAATCTAACGGTTATGACAGAACAATAGTCAGTAAACTCCTACACAAAACACAAAACAAACAACAGACAAAGACAGAAAACAACAAATTCATAACACTAACATACATCAACAAACAAACAGAAAAAATTGCCCACAAATTCAAAAAAGCAGGATACAGAATCGCTTACAAAACTACTAACAAAACAGAACACACACTATCAAAACGCATGCCCAAAGCACAAAACAAATTCGATCTACCCGGTGTATATAAACTAAATTGTTCAAATTGCAGTAAATTCTACATAGGCCAGACAGGACGTAGCTTCAAACAGAGATACATTGAACACACAAAAGCACTCCACACCACTACAGAATCTACCTTCGCAAACCACCTCATTGAAGCAAACCACACATATAAAAACATCGACAATAACATGAACATACTACACGTACACACAAAAGGCCGAAAACTAGACACTCTAGAACAATTAGAAATATACAAACACACAAAAACAAATAAAAACGACATCCTAAACGAACAGACACAATTCAAATCGCACGCATTATTCGAACACATCTCACCACACACACACAGCTTCAATCTTTCGAAACACTTTCTCGTCGCCAACAACAAGACGAGCAGCGCTACTAACGACAGCCTCTGATGAAGCCTTCTATAGGTGAAAGCCGGTTTAGGCTGTAAGGTAAAACTTTATGTTTTTACTTATAAAAAACTTTGTGTTCCGAGTCGTCAATATTATAGTGATATTTAATTAACTCCTTCTTTCAATTTCATCCCATTCAATATGGAAAAGCTATTGAACCTCTACCTTTTGATGACAAGGTGTTTCATTTTCATTCTGGGGACGGCCAAACATTCAAGCACAATTGGCTAACTTACCAGATAAGTAGCAAAAAGTTATTTTGTAGCGTTTGTTTGGCTTTTACTGACAGATCCTCAGTTTTTTGTCAAGGGTTTGACCGCTATGGGGATTTGGCACAAAGTAAAGAAGGGACAACAATTGATAACCTGTTATTTGATAAACAACTTAAAAAATGAAAAAAAGAGGTACTTGAACGTAGACAAGTTGTATCTGCTGTCATCAACGTCATTAAATTGATAGGAAAACAAGGCCTCGCTTACAGGGCAAGTGAAGAAAGTGCATACACTCTTGACGACCCTTCTGTAAACCATGGGAATTTTATAATTCTTTTGATATGTAACTATGACATCAATCTGGAAACCCATGTGAAAAATGTTATTAACACGAGTAAATCAGCATTGGAAACTTCAAAGACGAGTTCCAAGAAAGGATGGAGAGGAAGGGTTGGTCAAGTAACATTTCTCAGCAAAACAACTGTTAATAAAATAATTAACATCATGAAAATGTTGATCCAGAAAGAAATAGCTAATGAAGTAAAGGAGGCCAAGTTATTCTCAGCGCTAATGGACACAACAACGGATGTGTCTGTGTTCGACCAGTGTGTTACTGTGTTGAGGTGTGTCTGAAGCTGAAGTAAAAGAAAGGATTATTGGTTTGAAGTGTGTACAGTCTTTAACAGGGAAAAACTTGTTTAACTATTTCCTTGAAATTTAGAGTACCACAGGACTTGATGTCAAAAATTGCATCGCCAACTCATTTGATGGGGCTGCAAACATGAGCGGTCAGTACAGAGGTGTTTCAACTCGACTTCAAGATGAACTGTCAAACCACATTCACACGTGGTGCTATGCCCACTCTCTGAACCTTGTAATGACAGATACGGCCCAATGCGTAACTGCTACAATATCTTTTTTTCGGTCTATTAAAGCAGACCCAAGTATTTATCAAAGAATCCCACAAAAGACTGAATATTTATTTGGAACAACATCCAAATGTACGATTGAGTCAAATTGGGGCAACCAGATGGAGATCTAAAAGCGATGCCACCTATCAAATATTTGGTTACTACAATACCTGGGCTGATTGCGAAGCCATTCAACCTAATCAAGGTACAAATAATCTAAAATCTGTATACATGGAGTTGGTTGTGTCACTCTCCATTATCGCTAACTTCACAGATTTCAGCCCCAAGACAAGGAACGAGGCAAATAGCCTGCTTCAGAAGTTTCTTTCATTTGAAACTGTACTGACTGCAATGATGTGTTTGCTAATTTTCAAGATCACAACACCACTTTCAGACTATTTACAAACTAGGAACCTGGATTATGCACAGGCATGGAATTTGGTCTCCATGGCACAAGAAAATTTGAGAAACACCCGAAACCAGCTCCATCAAGCTCTGAGTGCAGCACAAAACTTGCTAAGGCCATGACAGAAGTTCTTGATAAGAAAATTGAAGGAAATCCATCTCTAGAGACATACAATCTTTCCATAGAGAGTGAGCTACCAACAAAAAGACAAAGAAAGTGCAAAAAAATGCCAGATGAAACAGCTGATGACAAAGCCGTATTCATTGCTGAAGATAATTTTAAAGGCAAGTTTTCAATGTTGTCATTGATCAAATAAACCAAAGTATGGCTATAAGGTTTTCTGACCAAAAAAGGTTATATCAAGACCTCTCGTGCTTTGATCCACGAAGATTCCCTGAATTGAAAAATGACGTACCTGAAAACGCCTTTGAAAAAATATGCACTCTAATTCCGACTATTGACAAAGAGAAGCTAAAAGAGGAATTAGAGTTGAGAACTTAGCTATTTCTATAAAGAAAATAATATTTAATAAATTCGTCCCTGTTTTCGGGCGTCATTGAGAACTTACTTATTTATAACAACATAATATTCAATAAACATACACAATCACAAATCCCTTACCTGCATCGGGCCAGAGTCTTCACGTGAACTCGTATCTATAAGTGATTTAGGGTTAAGTGTTATTAATAATTACTCTCATTGCTTTGGTTAACTCATTCAAATTTTATTAAACATTTGATATTCGATCTTTCTTTCAGAAAAAAAATGATGACAAAATTATTCTGTATCCATTAGGATTTACTTCTGACAAATATTAAATTTCAGACACATACTCGATCTCATTAAGACAAAACAAAATTCACAGTTACTTAACCTATGTAAAATAAACAGTTCATTAAATTATATTAAATAAAGGTGACCCAGCATTTGCACACGCTCACATTCATTCATTTAGAGCTCTTTGAAATTAAAATATTTTAATTTCATTTGATATTGAATGGATAGTATACTGTTACGTCTCAACGGTGTTCCTGCTGACCACGTGCTGCCTCTGCATTGTTCTCACTAATTGTCCAAAAGATATTACACTGTTTTAAATTTGGAAAAGTTCTTTACTCACTGCCTCAAAAATGTTATAATTTTCACAGTTTTCTCGAGTTCACATTTTTATACATTTGAATAAACTTTTCGGCTCGCGAGCCTTTGTGTTCATCCGGTCGCGAGCCACACTATAGATTGAACTGTTTTTGCCCTAAATTCACATTTTTATGTGCGGATGAAGTAAACTGTGCCCAGCCGACAGACGCACTCAATTACTCACGTCTGTTGCTTGTAGATGTTAATTGCCGACTGACTTTGTTCTCTGTGCACGGGTGAGAAAGAATTCATTCATACGTGACCAAACGCCTGAGAAAGTTGGCCGCCTGTGCGCGCACTTGTGGGCGAATTCACTCCCTTGCTGACAATTTTACATTCCTGTAATGAGCTGTACCAGTCTCGAAGATACACTCTATTTCACCATATACTCTTTGTTGAATAAAAATTGAAAATATTAAAATTGCAAAATCTCATGGGTTTGTACCGTTACAATACCCCCCCCCCCCCAATGAGAGGTTTTCTGCCGAAACAGAAAAACTCTCATTGCTAAACCCTAAGAGGACCAGCGAGGATATGGTGCCAACAACCCCCCTTTAATTCTTAACACATCATGGGTAAACTATCCCCTAGCTCGGCGACTATTCTTGTATCTGAACGACATCACTGGACTTCTCTGTGCAAGATCCCAAGACCGTAAAGTCGAACAGGTAATCACCACAGTACCACCTTACCTTGTAACATTCTGAAAAAAATTCCAAAACTGGCCTTGTACCATACCAGATCCTCAACCGATATATCTCCCCTTACATACATACTGCGTTGCCTTTAGCAAGAACTATGTGCGTACACATACTCATTATTATATTACACACAACATCTACATCCTACTTCTTGATCTAAAATTCACAGGAATATTTTATATTTTAAAAACAATTCCATTTTTCAACTTTTAATAGTTTGCCTTATGGTATTATTTCAAATCAAATTAAAGTGTTTAAATTTTGTTCAAATAATGCAATAAACCCCCGTCCCTTATCAAAATATCGGTATGGAGAACCATACATGACTTCCATATTCTAAGATTTATATTTAAAATCATTTTCAGCCAAACAGCCAGGGAAGGAATTTTAACAAAAAAATACTCTTTCTTGCCAATAACGTAGTACACATATAAAAAATATTATCCCCTCCCCCTTCAACTATAATTTTGATTTATAGAAAATTACCCCCAGCCCATTCAACTAGCCTCTTCATTTATAGATATTTCATCTACGTTTCTACAGTGGATTATTAAGATCTTATCAGGATACTTTATCAAAATTAAGTACTTTACTCATGTTACAACAAAAAATGTTTCAGGTAAACTGCCCTTTCCCCGTAACCAATCTTCACCAAAATCAACAGACATTGAGATCTCTATAGCTCAGGCACATATGTAAAAAATTATTTGATTCTGTTTGAATTTACGGCAGTTATGGTTCGTCATATAATATCGGTATGGAGAACCATACATGACTTCCATATTCTAAGATTTATATTTAAAATCATTTTCGAAATGAAATATTACCATAGAAACTACTTCTTTCTACTTACTGCTTCAGCCTTAACCACAGTACTGTGGTCACTAACGTATACTACCTCACGTTATCGCACTCGATTTTCACTGATGATGGAAGTCGATGGCATTGCCGAAATGTCTGGTTTTGTAGAAAACATTGGACTACGGCCAAATATCCCGGGAAGGAATTTTAACAAAAACTACTTCTTTGTTGCCGATAACGTTGTACACATATATATCAGTGGCGAAGTTACATGGAGGCAATTGATGCAATGCCTACCCTAACAAATTCTGTAGAATAAAAATTATAAATACGTATGAACTACATAACGTAAAGATTATACATTGTTACTGTGACTGTCAAATTTATTAAACCGAAACGTGCTTTATTGAGCGACCGCTAGATGGTGACAGGTGAGATTCGGCATAGTTCGTTTAAATCGAATGAGGCAACCTGAACTTGCCTCAGCGTTTTTTGTATACATCGTATGTAAGCAATGTAGTGGTGTGATAGGGAAGTGTAGGGAGGGGCGATTGTCCCGCGCTGTACACATAGAGCGTTGAGGAATGCCTCACTTCTGTGGTCCAAACAGTTAAGTTAAAGCGCCTGTGTTGTTACTAAGTGTTTATTTTATGCGGTTATTAAAAGTGTCAGTGTTATTCCGCTGAACTAACAGATGATCAAGATTGTTATTTGAATTATTTGTAACATTAAACATATATATAGAAACTAACCAAGTTTAAAAATTTGAAGTTCAATCAGTTGTATTATTGTGTATGACTAATACAAGGATTGTTCAATAGACACACGTATAGAGCTGTAAAGCATTTTTTATTCAACGATTTTAAAAGAAGTCTCCAATAACATTAAGACATGAGTTCCACTGTTGCGCTAACCTGTAGATTCCCTGCTAGTAAAATTCTTACGGCTGTTTGTGGAACCATTCGGTTACAGCAAACTCTACCTCAGCGTCAGATTTGACCCACCGTCCTTTTAGTGATTCCTTAAAAAAAATTTAAGATAAGATTTTTGCCTACCCATTCATTAACTACTAGCTTCGCCAGTAAGCAAATTGATGTCCATTTTTTCGGCTTGCACGCGTTATGTTGGTGTGGGTTTCGGCACTTTCCATTTAAAAAGCGTGCAAACGTAAGAAAATAAACATGAGTGAGGCCAGAAATAACGTGAATTGTGTGTTTGTGTCTTACCTGCCTTTTTATTGCCATATTAAATGAAAATATTATATTACATTAAAATTAAAAAATTTTAATTTTATTGCCTGGCAACAAAATTATTTTATTTTTAACAATTACCATTGTTTCAAAAAGGTTAAATAAATTTGCAAGTACTTTACTCTTGTTAAAACGTAAAAGGTTGCAGGTAAACTACCCCTTCCCCTTAACCGATCTTCACCAAAATCGAAAGTCCTTGAGACCTCTACAATTCAGGGATGTATGCAAAAAATTATTTGATTCTGTTTGAATTTGCGGCTGTTATCGTTTGCCATAGAAAATACGCTTGATAAAAAAACGGTGCAGGTAAACTACCCCTTCCCCTTAACCGATCTTCACCAAAAACAATAGGTCTTGAGTACTCTACAAATCAGGGCTGTATGCAAAACATTATTTGATTCTGTTCGAATTTGCGGCTGTTATCGTTTGCCATAGGAAATACCCTTGTTAAAACATAAAACGTTACCGGTAAACTACCCCTTTCCCTCAACCGATCTTCACCAAAAACAATAGGTCTTGAGAAATCTACAATTTAGGGCTGTATGCAAATAATCGTTTGATTCTGTTTGAATTTGCGGCTGTTATCGTTTGCCATCGGAAATACCCTTGTTAAAACATAAAACGTTACAGGTAAACTACCCCTTTCCCTTAACCGATCTTCACCAAAAACAATAGGTCTTGAAAACTCTACAATTCAGGGCTGTATACGAAACATTATTTAAGTCTGTTTGAATTTGCGGCTGTTATCGTTTGCCAAAAAAAAAATTTCCCTTGATAAAAAAAACCGTTGCAGGTAAACTACCCCTTCCCCTCAACCGATCTTCACCAAAAACAATAGGTCGCGAGTACTCTACAAATCAGGGCTGTATGCAAAAAATTATTTGATTCTGTTTGAATTTGCGGCAGTTATCGTTTGCCATAGAAAATACGCTTGATAAAAAACGTTGCAGGTAAACTACCCCTTCCCCTCAACCGATCTTCACCAAAAACAACAGGTCTTGAGTACTCTAGAAATCAGGGCTGTATGCAGAAAATTATTTTATTCTGTTTGAATTTGCGGCTGTTATCGTTTGCCATAAAAAATACCCTTGTTAAAAAAACGTTGTAGGTAAACTACCCCTTTCCCTTAACCGATCTTCACCAAAAACAACAGGTCTTGAGAACTCTACAATTTAGGGCTGTATGCAAATAATCTTTTGATTCTGTTTGAATTTGCGGCCGTTATCGTTTGCCATAGGAAATACCCTTGTTAAAACATAAAACGTTACAAGTAAACTACCCCTTTCCCTTAACCGATCTTCACCAAAAACAATAGGTCTCGAGTACTCTACAATTTAGGGCTGTATGCAAATAATCTTTTGATTCTGTTTGAATTTGCGGCTGTTATCGTTTGCCAAAAAAAAAAATTTCCCTTGATAAAAAAAAACCGTTGCAGGTAAACTACCCCTTTCCTTCAACCGATCTTCACCAAAAACAATAGGTCGCGAGTCCTCTACAAATCAGCGCTGTATGCAAAAAATTATTTGATTCTGTTTGAATTTGCGGCAGTTATCGTTTGCCATAGAAAAAAAATCTACAGACACACAGACACACACGCAGACACTTTTCGGAAAACGAATTTTTTTCATGTTTTGAGTGTAGTAGAATCAGAATCTGCAATAATCTCGAACACGATTTTTTTTGCCATCACCATACTTCCATTCCTTAAGGAAATATGGAAGTAAAATTCCCTTTTATGATAATTCATATTATCTACTTCAATTAATTAATTTAATCATAATTCTTAAAATTCCAAAACCCTTCAAATGAATTTATTTTATATCTCCTCTTATCTAGATACTAACAATCATAATAAACAAAACAAAAACAAACAACTTCCTTCTATTATAAATGCCCTAATCACTACAGCTGTTTACAAATAAACTACCCCTTTCCCTTAACCGATCTTCACCAAAAACGATAGGTCTTGAGAACTCTACAATTCAGGGTTGTATGTAAAATATTATATGATTTTGTTTGAATTTTCGGCTGTTATCGTTTGCCATACAAAATACCGTTGATAAAACAAAATAAAACGTGGCAGGTAAACTACCCCTTTCCCTCAAACGATCTTCACCAAAAACAATAGGTGTTTAGTACTCAAGAAATCAGGGCTGTATGCAAACACTTATTTGATTCTGTTTGAATTTGCGGCTCATATCGTTTGCCATAGAAAATACCCTTTTAAAACATAAAACGTTGCAGGTAAACTACCCCTTTTCCTTAACCGATCTTCACTAAAACCAAAAGGTCTTGAGAACTCAATAATTCAGGGCAGTATGCAAAACATTATTTGATTATGTTTGAATTTGCGGCTGTTATCATTTGCCATAGGAAATACCCTTGTTCAAACATAAAACGTTGCAGGTAAACTACTCCTTTCCTTTAACCGATCTGTACCAAAATCAACAGATCTTGAGAACTCTACAATTCAGGACTGTATACGAAACATTATTTGATTCTGTTTGAATTTGCGGCTGTTATCGTTTGCCATAGAAAAAAATCTACAGACACACAGACAGACACTTTTCGGAAAACGACTTTTTTCCATGTTTTGAGTGTAGTAGAATCAGAATCGGCAATAATCTCAAACACGATTTTTTTTGCCATCACCATACTTCCATTCGTTAAGGAATATGGAAGTAAAAATTTTAATTTTATTGCCTGGCAATAAAATTATTTTATTTTTAACAATTACCATTGTTTGAAAAAGTTTAAATAAATTTTCAAGTACTTTACTCTTGTTAAAACGTAAAAGGTTGCAGGTAAACTACCCCTTCCCCTTAACCGATCTTCACCAAAATCGAAAGTCATTGAGACCTCTACAATTCAGGGACGTATGCAAAATATTATTTGATTCTGTTTGAATTTGCGGCTGTTATCGTATGCCATAGAAAATACCCTTGTTAAAAAAACGTTGCAGGTAAACTACCCCTTCCCCTTAACCGATCTTCACCAAAAACAATAGGTCTTGAGTACTTTACAAATCAGGGCGGTTTGCGAAACATTATTTGATTCTGTTTGAATTTACGGCTGTTATCGTTTGCCATAGAAAATACCCTAGTTAAAAAAACGTTGCAGGTAAACTACCCCTTCCCCTTAACCGATCTTCACCAAAAACAATAGGTCTTGAGTACTCTACAAATCAGGGCTGTATGCAAAACATTATTTGATTCTGTTTGAATTTGCGGCTGTTATCGTTTGCCATAGAAAATACCCTTGTTAAAAAAACGTTGCAGGTAAACTACCCCTTTCCCTCAACCGAACTTCACCAAAAACAATAGGTCTTGAGAACTCTACAATTTAGGGCTGTATGCAAATAATCTTTTGATTCTGTTTGAATTTGCGGCTGTTATCGTTTGCCATAGAAAATACCCTTGTTAAAAAAACGTTGCAGGTAAACTACCCCTTTCCCTCAAACGAACTTCACCAAAAACAATAGGTCTTGAGAACGCTACAACTTAGGGCTGTATGCAAATAATCTATTGATTCTGTTTGAATTTGCGGCTGTTATCGTGTGCCATAGGAAATACCCTTGTTAAAACATAAAACGTTACAGGTACACTACCCCTTTCCCTTAACCGATCTTCACCAAAATCAACAGATCTTGAGAACTCTACAATTCAGGGCTGTATGCGCAACATTATTTGATTCTGTTTGAATTTGCGGCTGTTATCGTTTGCCAAACAAACAAAATTACCCTTGCTAAAAAAAACCGTTGCAGGTAAACTACCCCTTTCCCTCAACCGATCTTCACCAAAAACAATAGGTCGCGAGTACTCTGCAAATCAGTACTGCATGCAAAAAATTATTTGATTCTGTTTGAATTTGCGGCAGTTATCGTTTGCCATAGAAAAAAAATCTACAGACAGACAGACAGACAGACAGACAGACAGACAGACAGACAGACAGACAGACACACAGACACTTTTCGGAAAACGACTTTTTTTCATGTTTTGAGTGTAGTAGAATCAGAATCTGCAATAATCTCGAACACGATTTTTTTTGCCATCACCATACTTCCATTCCTTAAGGAATATGGAAGTAAAATTACCCTTTATAAAAAACCGTTGCAGGTAAACTACCCCTTTCCCTTAACCGATCTTCACCAAAAACGATAGGTCTTGAGAACTCTACAATTCAGGGTTGTATGTAAAATATTTTATGATTTTGTTTGAATTTGCGGCTGTTATCGTTTGCCATACAAAATACCCTTGATAAACCAAAATAAAACGTGGCAGGTAAACTACCCCTTTCCCTCAAACGATCTTCACCAAAAACAATAGGTCTTTAGTACTCAAGAAATCAGGGCTGTATGCTAACACTTATTTGATTCTGTTTGAATTTGCGGCTCGTATCGTTTGCCATAGAAAATACCCTTTTCAAACATAAAACGTTGCAGGTAAACTACCCCTTTTCCTTAACCGATCTTCACTAAAACCAAAAGGTCTTGAGAACTCAATAATTCAGGGCAGTATGCAAAACATTATTTGATTATGTTTGAATTTGCGGCTGTTATCATTTGCCATAGGAAATACCCTTGTTAAAACAGAAAACGTTGCAGGTAAACTACCCCTTTCCTTTAACCGATCTGTACCAAAATCAACAGATCTTGAGAACTCTGCAATTCAGGACTGTATACGAAATATTATTTGATTCTGTTTGAATTTGCGGCTGTTATCGTTTGCCATAGAAAAAAATCTACAGAACACAGACAGACAGACAGACACACACACAGACACTTTTCGGAAAACGACTTTTTTTCATGTTTTGAGTGTAGTAGAATCAGAATCTGCAATAATCTCGAACACGATTTTTTTTGCCATCACCATACTTCCATTCCTTAAGGAATATGGAAGTAAAAATTTTAATTTTATTGCCTGGCAACAAAATTATTTTATTTTTAACAATTACCATTGCTTGAAAAAGTATAATAAATTTTCAAGTACTTTACTCTTGTTAAAACGTAAAAGGTTGCAGGTAAACTACCCCTTCCCCTTAACCGATCTTCACCAAAATCAAAAGTCCTTGAGACCCCTACAATTCAGGGACGTATGCAAAATATTATTTGATTCTGTTTGAATTTGCGGCTGTTATCGTTTGCCATAGAAAATACCCTTGTTAAAAAAACGTTGCAGGTAAACTACCCCTTCCCCTTAACCGATCTTCACCAAAAACAATAGGTCTTGAGTACTTTACAAATCAGGGCGGATTGCGAAACATTATTTGATTCTGTTTGAATTTGCGGCTGTTATCGTTTGCCATAGAAAATACCCTTGTTAAAAAAACGTTGCAGGTAAACTACCCCTTCCCTTAACCGATCTTCACCAAAAACAATAGGTCTTGAGTACTTTACAAATCAGGGCGGTTTGCGAAACATTATTTGATTCTGTTTGAATTTGCGGCCGTTATCGTTTGCCAAACAAACAAAATTACCCTTGATAAAAAAAAACCGTTGCAGGTAAACTACCCCTTTCCCTCATCCGAT
Source organism: Magicicada septendecula (assembly GCA_034769895.1). Classification (NCBI taxonomy): domain Eukaryota; kingdom Metazoa; phylum Arthropoda; class Insecta; order Hemiptera; family Cicadidae; genus Magicicada; species Magicicada septendecula. The sequence continues at coordinate 1,247,211,902 of CM068367.1, forward strand.
CTGCACCAAAAACAATACGTCGTGAGTACTCTACAAATCAGGGCTGTATGCAAAAAATTATTTGATTCTGTTTGAATTTGCGGCAGTTATCGTTTGCCATAGAAAATAAATCTACAGACACACAGACAGACAGACACACAGACACTTTTCGGAAAACGACTTTTTTTCATGTTTTGAGTGTAGTAGAATCAGAATCTGCAATAATCTCGAACACGATTTTTTTTGCCATCACCATACTTCCATTCCATAAGGAATATGGAAGTAAAATTACCCTTGATAACAAACCGTTGCAGGTAAACTACCCCTTTCCCTTAACCGATCTTCACCAAAAACGACAGGTCTTGAGAACTCTACAATTCAGGGTTGTATGTAAAATATTATATGATTTTGTTTGAATTTGCGGCTGTTATCGTTTGCCATACAAAATACCGTTGATAAAACAAAATAAAACGTGGCAGGTAAACTACCCCTTTCCCTCAAACGATCTTCACCAAAAACAATAGGTGTTTAGTACTCTAGAAACCAGGGCTGTATGCAAACACTTATTTGATTCTGTTTGAATTTGGGCTCGTATCGTTTGCCATAGAAAATACCCTTTTAAAACATAAAACGTTGCAGGTAAACTACCCCTTTTCCTTAACCGATCTTCACTAAAACCAAAAGGTCTTGAGAACTCAATAATTCAGGGCAGTATGCAAAACATTATTTGATTATGTTTGAATTTGCGGCTGTTATCATTTGCCATAGGAAATACCCTTGTTAAAACATAAAACGTTGCAGGTAAACTACCCCTTTCCTTCAACCGATCTGTACCAAAATCAACAGATCTTAAGAACTCTACAATTCAGGACTGTATACGAAATATTATTTGATTCTGTTTGAATTTGCGGCTGTTATCGTTTGCCATAGAAAAAAATCTACAGAAAGACAGACAGACACTTTTCGGAAAACGACTTTTTTTCATGTTTTGAGTGTAGTAGAATCAGAATCTGCAATAATCTCGAACACGATTTTTTTTGCCATCACCATACTTCCATTCCTTAAGGAATATGGAAGTAAAAATTTTAATTTTATTGCCTGGCAACAAAATTATTTTATTTTTAACAATTACCATTGCTTGAAAAAGTTTAAATAAATTTTCAAGTACTTTACTCTTGTTAAAACGTAAAAGGTTGCAGGTAAACTAACCCTTCCCCTTAACCGATCTTCACCAAAATCAAAAGTCCTTGAGACCTCTACAATTCAGGGACGTATGCAAAATATTATTTGATTCTGTTTGAATTTGCGGCTGTTATCGTTTGCCATAGAAAATACCCTTGTTAAAAAAACGTTGCAGGTAAACTACCCCTTCCCCTTAACCGATCTTCACCAAAAACAATAGGTCTTGAGTACTTTACAAATCAGGGCGGTTTGCGAAACATTATTTGATTCTGTTTGAATTTGCGGCCGTTATCGTTTGCCAAACAAACAAAATTACCCTTGATAAAAAAAAACCGTTGCAGGTAAACTACCCCTTTCCCTCATCCGATCTGCACCAAAAACAATACGTCGTGAGTACTCTACAAATCAGGGCTGTATGCAAAACATTATTTGATTCTGTTTGAATTTGCGGCAGTTATCGTTTGCCATAGAAAAAAAATCTACAGACACAGACAGACAGACAGACACACAGACACTTTTCGGAAAACGACTTTTTTTCATGTTTTGAGTGTAGTAGAATCAGAATCTGCAATAATCTCGAACACGATTTTTTTTGCCATCACCATACTTCCATTCCATAAGGAATATGGAAGTAAAATTACCCTTGATAAAAAACCGTTGCAGGTAAACTACCCCTTTCCCTTAACCGATCTTCACCAAAAACGATAGGTCTTGAGAACTCTACAATTCAGGGTTGTATGTAAAATATTATATGATTTTGTTTGAATTTTCGGCTGTTATCGTTTGCCATACAAAATACCGTTGATAAAACAAAATAAAACGTGGCAGGTAAACTACCCCTTTCCCTCAAACGATCTTCACCAAAAACAATAGGTGTTTAGTACTCAAGAAATCAGGGCTGTATGCAAACACTTATTTGATTCTGTTTGAATTTGCGGCTCATATCGTTTGCCATAGAAAATACCCTTTTAAAACATAAAACGTTGCAGGTAAACTACCCCTTTTCCTTAACCGATCTTCACTAAAACCAAAAGGTCTTGAGAACTCAATAATTCAGGGCAGTATGCAAAACATTATTTGATTATGTTTGAATTTGCGGCTGTTATCATTTGCCATAGGAAATACCCTTGTTCAAACATAAAACGTTGCAGGTAAACTACTCCTTTCCTTTAACCGATCTGTACCAAAATCAACAGATCTTGAGAACTCTACAATTCAGGACTGTATACGAAACATTATTTGATTCTGTTTGAATTTGCGGCTGTTATCGTTTGCCATAGAAAAAAATCTACAGACACACAGACAGACACTTTTCGGAAAACGACTTTTTTCCATGTTTTGAGTGTAGTAGAATCAGAATCGGCAATAATCTCAAACACGATTTTTTTTGCCATCACCATACTTCCATTCGTTAAGGAATATGGAAGTAAAAATTTTAATTTTATTGCCTGGCAATAAAATTATTTTATTTTTAACAATTACCATTGTTTGAAAAAGTTTAAATAAATTTTCAAGTACTTTACTCTTGTTAAAACGTAAAAGGTTGCAGGTAAACTACCCCTTCCCCTTAACCGATCTTCACCAAAATCGAAAGTCATTGAGACCTCTACAATTCAGGGACGTATGCAAAATATTATTTGATTCTGTTTGAATTTGCGGCTGTTATCGTTTGCCATAGAAAATACCCTTGTTAAAAAAACGTTGCAGGTAAACTACCCCTTCCCCTTAACCGATCTTCACCAAAAACAATAGGTCTTGAGTACTTTACAAATCAGGGCGGTTTGCGAAACATTATTTGATTCTGTTTGAATTTACGGCTGTTATCGTTTGCCATAGAAAATACCCTAGTTAAAAAAACGTTGCAGGTAAACTACCCCTTCCCCTTAACCGATCTTCACCAAAAACAATAGGTCTTGAGTACTCTACAAATCAGGGCTGTATGCAAAACATTATTTGATTCTGTTTGAATTTGCGGCTGTTATCGTTTGCCATAGAAAATACCCTTGTTAAAAAAACGTTGCAGGTAAACTACCCCTTTCCCTCAACCGAACTTCACCAAAAACAATAGGTCTTGAGAACTCTACAATTTAGGGCTGTATGCAAATAATCTTTTGATTCTGTTTGAATTTGCGGCTGTTATCGTTTGCCATAGAAAATACCCTTGTTAAAAAAACGTTGCAGGTAAACTACCCCTTTCCCTCAACCGAACTTCACCAAAAACAATAGGTCTTGAGAACGCTACAACTTAGGGCTGTATGCAAATAATCTATTGATTCTGTTTGAATTTGCGGCTGTTATCGTGTGCCATAGGAAATACCCTTGTTAAAACATAAAACGTTACAGGTACACTACCCCTTTCCCTTAACCGATCTTCACCAAAATCAACAGATCTTGAGAACTCTACAATTCAGGGCTGTATGCGCAACATTATTTGATTCTGTTTGAATTTGCGGCTGTTATCGTTTGCCAAACAAACAAAATTACCCTTGCTAAAAAAAACCGTTGCAGGTAAACTACCCCTTTCCCTCAACCGATCTTCACCAAAAACAATAGGTCGCGAGTACTCTGCAAATCAGTACTGCATGCAAAAAATTATTTGATTCTGTTTGAATTTGCGGCAGTTATCGTTTGCCATAGAAAAAAAATCTAAGACAGACAGACAGACAGACAGACACACAGACACTTTTCGGAAAACGACTTTTTTTCATGTTTTGAGTGTAGTAGAATCAGAATCTGCAATAATCTCGAACACGATTTTTTTTGCCATCACCATACTTCCATTCCTTAAGGAATATGGAAGTAACATATAATATGAATACTACGAATCACTTAATATATTATCAATAGGTGTACACACAATCAGCATTACCTCCTGCGTATAAAAACACGACAAATTGTACCCTACCTCAAAACAAATTAAAAATTTTTTTTTTATATGATATACTAAAATGTAATAATATTTTATTAAACCTATATTCTGATAATTAATAGAAAGAAAAATTATAAAATAAAGTTACATTGATTATTAAAAGAACATTATACAGTTCATACCAGTCATCAGCTGATGTCTTACTAACAGGTGAATGACCTTTCTTTAGGCACACTACATACAAATAATACAATGTAAAATACATACCACATGTTTATAATCCATACACTCTAACATAGTACAACATCATAAAACATAATAAACACCTTCTCTCGTAGAATTAATCTTTTCAAAACCAGTAAAGTCATCTACAAAATTATCATAGAGAGCATAACATATTTAAATCAATTACTTTCGAACAAATTATCTACTACAATCATCTGCCTTTAGCATAGTATCTCTTGACTCAAAATAAAATCATTTAATTAGCTCATCAGCATAATTCAGTTTAAGGTTTCAATTCGTTACTCCCCTGAGTAACCTCCTTTCCACACACACACTATGGCCCCCCTGGACTGTAGCGTCCAGTTGCCTCCACAAGAACTGAAGTTTTTTGGGGGTAGACGCTGCCTACCCTGTTCTTGTTTCGGCCTTACAAAACATTCGGTATTACTGATGTCCGAGGACACCAGTAATCCTACTCAACTTAGGTATATGCCCTTAAACGGTCTACCATCCCATTCGATGGATAGCCGCTGTTCCATAGTTCTGGTGATTCCCCTGATTTACCCCCCGGTTAATTTCTAAATTCACCTCTTACAACGATAACAGCTATGGCCAGTTTAGGCAGAACGAGACGCAATGAGCCCCGACAATAGCTAGTCAAAGCTGAGCCAATTCCACGGTCAGGGTTCGGTGAGGCCGTGACCGCCCAAAAATGGGGAATCACAAGTAAAAGATATTTATATGTTTGATATATTCAAATTTAACAATTCTCATTATATGAGGTTCATAGTCTCGCTTATGTGCTCTAACATCAAACATTTCTTTCTTAACTTTTCCTACTTTGACTTTCATTAACATAAAATAGTGAGTACAACAAAATATTTACTTATTCACCGAAACTAATCTATTCCTACTTATATAGGCTATCACTAACTAACGATTGAATCTTTAACTATGATTTAATTTATAACTTAATAAAAAGAATTTATTCTCTCTACTTCCATTAAAATAAACATTTAATTTGCATCTGAATAAAAATGACAAACCTTTCAAATTTAATTTTAGTTTCAAATTCTATTATCTCTTTATCTTCTTACATTTTATTATTACACTTCAATTATGAATTTCTAATAATCATGTTCATTATCAATTGGTTTGGGTGACTCTCAGTTATTCATAATGATTCGATGTATTATATGGATATTTAAATATAACCTTACCCCCTTCTTCCTTCTAACAATCACTAACGGATTTACATAGGGAGACACCAATCTCTCAATAAAATTTCCCTCCATTAACTTAATATGCTAACTCACCTTGCATCATTCTACTCTTATAACAAAATACCTGCTACCCTCTTTGTACTTAGGATGTGTGTTCCCTCCCTTATACTCATTCCCTTATTAGTTCCTGGCCCTTTCCCAGGTAACTCCGCCAACACTCATTTACGGTTCACCTCCCGCCACAACGCCTTTCGTTGACGACTCCTTACCACACCACCCTCTTTACAAAATTTCACCACCACCTGTTTACTCTCCAATTACATTACCCTCACTTTCTCTACGTATATGCACTCCCACTACTGTGTCCCTACTATCAACCCAGTTCTGTATTACTTTTCTTCCAAAAATCGTATTTTGTCTAATACCCATTTAAGTTACCTCTGACTGACCCAATGCCTTATTGAAACAATTATCACCACCCAAACTCTATCTTTTACAACATTTTTCATGAAGTTAACCATTGAAAACTACACTAGAAAATTCACATCTACCTCAAATTAATTTCATCATTTAATTTAAAACCTTTTAAACACATTTAAAATTTATTATTCAAACATTAAACATTTTACTTTATTTAAGTTGCATTATAAACTTCATACTTACATTACATCACTCAATTGAATAAACACATGACGCCTGTCATATACACAAAATTATAAACATTCATTACCATAAATATCACGTACAACCATCTGTACCTTCTGAAACATAACAATCATATAACTCCACAACTAAACACATTTTACATTTCTTCATTTACTATTCATTTTAAAATACAAATCATATAAAATTATTTAAATTCATTATCAAAATCTATATCTACCACATTTATTAATTAATTGATCTCCAATTTATTTTAATTCAATCAATTATTTAAAACACAAAGTTACTTTAATCCAAAACAATTACAATTCATTTATTACCAACTCTCATTATATATTTATTCTGATAAAATATTATTATTATTAAATCAATTTCTACTACATACACACATTGTTTACATAAAATACATTTTACAACACAAACACAATTAATTCCACTATAAATTTATATACAATTTTTCGTCATTATTTTTACTTCCAGGTTCCTTAAGGAAATGGAAGTATGGTGGTGGCAAAAAAAATCGTGTTCGAGATTATTGCAGATTCTGATTGTACTACACTCAAAACATGATAAAAATTGTTTTACTTCCATATTCCTTAAGGAATGGAAGTATGGTGATGGCAAAAAAAATCGTGTTCGAGATTATTGCAGATTCTGATTCTACTACACTCAAAACATGAAAAAAAGTCGTTTTCCGAAAAGTGTCTGTGTGTCTGTCTGTCTGTAGATTTTTTTCTATGGCAAACGATAACAGCCGCAAATTCAAACAGAATCAAATAATTTTTTGCATACAGCCCTGATTTGTAGAGGACTCGCGACCTATTGTTTTTGGTGAAGATCGGTTAAGGGAAAGGGGTAGTTTACCTGCAACGGTTTTTTTTTATCAAGGGTAATTTTGTTTGTTTGGCAAACGATAACAGCCGCAAATTCAAACAGAATCAAATAATGTTTCGTATACAGCCCTGAATTGTAGAGTTCTCAAGATCTGTTGATTTTGGTACAGATCGGTTAAAGGAAAGGGGTAGTTTACCAGCAACGTTTTATGTTTTAACAAGGGTATTTCTTATGGCAAATGATAACAACCGCAAATTCAAACATAATCAAATAATGTTTGCATGCAGCCCTGATTTCTTGAGTACTAAAGACCTATTGTTTTTGGTGAAGATCGTTTGAGGGAAAGGGGTAGTTTACCTGCCACGTTTTTTGTTTTATAAGGGTATTTTGTATGGCAAACGATAACAGCCACAAATTCAAACAAAATCATATAATATTTTACATACAACCCTGAATTGTAGAGTTCTCAAGACCTATCGTTTTTGGTGAAGATCGGTTAAGGGAAAGGGGTAGTTTACCTGCAACGGTTTTTTATCAAGGGTAATTTTACTTCCATATTCCTTAAGGAATGGAAGTATGGTGATGGCAAAAAAAATCGTGTTCGAGATTATTGCAGATTCAGATTCTACTACACTCAAAACATGAAAAAAAGTCGTTTTCCGAAAAGTGTCTGTGTGTCTGTAGATTTTTTTCTATGGCAAACGATAACTGCCGCAAATTCAAACAGAATCAAACAATTTTTTGCATGCAGCCCTGATTTGCAGAGTACTCGCGACCTATTGTTTTTGGTGAAGATCGGTTGAGGGAAAGGGGTAGTTTACCGACAACGGTTTTTTTTTAGCAAGGGTAATTTTGTTTGTTTGGCAAACGATAACAGCCGCAAATTCAAACAGAATCAAATAATGTTTCGCATACAGCCCTGAATTGTAGAGGTCTCAAGATCTGTTGATTTTGGTGAAGATCGGTTAAGGGAAAGGGGTAGTTTACCTGTAACGTTTTATGTTTTAACAAGGGTATTTCTTATGGCAAACGATAACAGCCGCAAATTCAAACAGAATCAAAAGATTATTTGCATACAGCCCTAAATTGTAGAGTTCTCAAGTCCTATTGTTTTTGGTGAAGATCGGTTGAGGGAAAGGGGTAGTTTACCTGCAACGTTTTTTTAACAAGGGTATTTTCTATGGCAAACGATAACAGCCGCAAATTCAAACAGAATCAAATAATGTTTTGCATACAGCCCTGATTTGTAGAGTACTCAAGACCTATTGTTTTTGGTGAAGATTGGTTAAGGGAAAGGGGTAGTTTACCAGCAACGTTTTTTATCAAGCGTATTTTCTATGGCAAACGATAACAGCCGCAAATTCAAACAGAATCAAATAATGTTTTGCATACAGCCCTGATTTGTAGAGTACTCACGACCTATTGTTTTTGGTGAAGATCGGTTGAGGGAAAGGTGTAGTTTACCTGCAACGGTTTTTTTTTATCAAGGGAAATTTTTTTTTGGCAAACGATAACAGCCGCAAATTCAAACAGAATCAAAAGATTATTTGTGTACAGCCCTAAATTGCAGAGTTCTCAAGACCTATTGTTTTTGGTGAAGATCGGTTAAGGGAAAGGGGTAGTTTACCTGCAGCGTTTTTTTATCAAGGGTATTTTCTATGGCAAACGATAACAGCCGCAAATTCAAACAGAATCAAATAATGTTTTGCATACCGCCCTGATTTGTAGAGTACTCAAGAGCTGTTGTTTTTGGTGAAGATCGGTTAAGGGGAAGGGGTAGTTTACCTGCAACGTTTTTTTATCAAGCGTATTTTCTATGGCAAACGATAACAGCCGCAAATTCAAACAGAATCAAATAATTTTTTGCATATGTCCCTCAATTGTAGAGGTCTCAATGACTTTCGATTTTGGTGATGATCGGTTAAGGGGAAGGGGTAGTTTACCTGCAACCTTTTACGTTTTAACAAGAGTAAAGTACTTGAAAATTTATTTAAACTTTTTGAAACAATGGTAATTGTTAAAAATAAAATAATTTTGTTGCCAGGCAATAAAATTATAATTTTTTCATTTTAATGTAATATAATATTTTTCATTTAATACAGCAATAAAAAGGCAGGTAAGACACAGCCTGGCTGTTTGGCTGAAAATGATTTTAAATATAAATCTTAGAATATGGAAGTCATGTATGGTTCTCCATACCGATATTTTTGATAAGTGTCTGTGTGTGTGTCTGTATGCCTGTGTCTGCAGTTTTTTTTCTATGGCAATCGATAACTGCCGCAAATTCAAACAGAATCAAATAATTCTTTGCGTACAGCCCTGATTTGTAGAGTACTCATGACCTATTGTTTTTGGTGAAGATCGGTTGAGGGAAAGGGGTAGTTTACCTGCAACGGTTTTTTTTATCAAGAGTAATTTTTTTTTTTGCAAACGATAACAGCCGCAAATTCAAACAGAATCAAATAATTTTTTGCGTACAACCCTGATTTGTAGAGTTCTCAAGACCTATTGTTTTTGGTGAAGATCGGTTAAGGGAAAGGGGTAGTTTACCTGCAACGTTTTATGTTCTAACAAGGGTATTTTCTATGGCAAACGATAACAGCCGCAAATTCAAACAGAATCAAATAATTTTTTGCATACAGCCCTGATTTGTAGAGTACTCAAGACCTATTGTTTTTGGTGAAGATCGGGTAAGGGGAAGGGGTAGTTTACCTGCAACCTTTTACGTTTTAACAACAGTAAAGTACTTGAAAATTCATTTAAACTTTTTCAAACAATAGTAATTGTTAAATATAAAATAATTTTGTTGCCAGGCAATAAAATTATAATTTTACTTCCATGTTCCTTAAGGAAATGGAAGTATGGTGATGGCAAAAAAAAAAATTGTGTTCCAGATTATAGCAGATTCTGATTGTACTACACTCAAAACATGAAAAAAAGTTGTTTTTCGAAAAGTGTCTGTGTGTGTGTGTGTGTGTGTGTCTATCTGTGTGTAGATTTTTTTTTCTATGGCAAACGATAACAGCCACAAATTCAAACAGAATCAAATAATTTTTTGCATACAGCCCTGATTTGTAGAGTACTCACGACCTATTGTTTTTTGTGAAGATCGGTTGAGGGAAAGGGGTAGTTTACCTGCAACGGTTTTTTTTTATCAAGGGTAATTTTGTTTTTTGACAAACGATACCAGCCATAAATTCAAACAGAATTAAATAATGTTTCGCATACAGCCCTAGATTGTAGAGTTCTCAAGACCTATTGTTTTTGGTGAAGATCGGTTAAGGGCAAGGGGTAGTTTACCTGCAACGTTTTATGTTTTAACAAGGGTATTTTCTATGGCAAACGATAACAGCCGCAAATTCAAACAGAATCAAATAATTTATTGCATACAGTCCTGATTTGTAGAGTACTCAAGACCTTTTGTTTTTGGTGAAGATCGGTTAAGGGGAAGGGGTAGTTTACCTGCAACGTTTTTTTATCAACGGTAATTTTCTATGGCAAACAATAACAGCCGCAAATTCAAACAGAATCAAATAATGTTTTGCATACGTTCCTGAATTGTAGAGATCTCAAGGACTTTCGATTTTGGTAAAGATCGGTTAAGGGGAAGGGGTAGTTTACCTGCAACCTTTTACGTTTTAAGAACAGTAAAGTACTTGAAAATTCATTTAAACTTTTTGAAACAATGGCAATTGTTAAAAATAAAATAATTTTCTTGCCAGGCAATAAAATTATAAGTTTTTCATTTTAATGTAAATTATGTATGAGTTAATATACATGTATAAAATAATATATCGTTCGTGGCAGGCAAGCATATCTCAGTTATGTAATGTTTACGTTTCCATTTTATTATTATGACTACCGGAATAAAAAGGCAGGGAAGACACACACACACACACACACACACACACACACACACACACACACACACACACACACACACACACACACACACACACACACACACACACACACAATTCGCGTTATTTCTGGTCTTACTCATGTTTATTTTCTTACATTTGCACGCTTTTTAAATGGTAAGTGCCGAAACCCATACCAACATAACGCGTGCAAGCCGAAAAAGTGTCCAGCGTGGATAGCGATTTGCTTCCTGTGGATCGCTGGGCAGTGTAACTGCACGTGTTTACAGAGGAATGATTCATAGACAGACTTTTCGTCTTTAGGGAATGAACCCTCTGCAAGACGCTGAGGGTCCATGAGTGACTTCGGAGCGCTCCTTCTTTTCCGCGTGTTTGTTCTGTGAAACATACACTGTAGATTCGCAGCTTTACTCTACGCAACGCTCAATAGAAAATGTTGAAAATTTTTATCCACGATGTACCCTCATACACACTAAACCTGCTCTGATGTTTTAATTATGGACATCATAATATTAAAACTTTGGAAACTTGAGCACTACTTAATGGAGATCAATCATTAACTTATACAAGCCATTAATTTTATGCATATTTTTTATATATATATATGTGTACAACGTTATCAGCAACAAAGAAGTAGTTTTTGTTAAAATTTCTTCCCGGGATGTTTGGCCGTAGTCCAATGTTTTCTACAAAACCAGACATTTCGGCAATGCCATCGACTTCCATCATCAGTGAAAATCGAGTGCAATAGCGTGAGGTGTTATACGTTAGTGACCACAGTACTGTGGTTAAGGCTGAAGCAGTAAGTAGAAAGAAGTAGTTTCTATGGTAATATTTCATTTCGAAAATGATTTTAAATATAAATCTTAGAACATGGAAGTCATGTATGGTACTCCATACCGATATTTCTGTTTACCACACCTCATTTCCTAATTTAGCCAGGTCATCACCATAAACTAAAATAATTAAAATGTCCATTCACTGATTTTTTTATTTAACCCCCATCATCGTACAACAGTCTTATTTTTATATAACAATTATCGTCTTTAATTACACTTCTAACATTATTATTATTTATATAATAACCCGTTAATATTTCACATTGTTCCGTAAAACCCACATAATAATCTACTGGATTATCCCACATTATTATTAAATCATATAACCTGTCTACATCATTAGTTTTGGTCTTGTCACCATCTGTATTATTATCTATCACCTTTAAGTATTTTAACCTCTCAATTTCAGAATCATCTATAATTAATACTCCATGTCTATGCACAGGTAAGTATTCAATATAATTATCAACGTTATCATCATTTATTTCTGCACTATCTTCATAACAAGGTAAGTCAACAATATTACTAATTCTCTCTCTCTTTATTTTCTCTAGTAGCTCTTCGTAACTTCTAACAACATCAAATAATATTATCTCTCTCTCTCAATGTGAATAATTCTACCACTCTCTCACAATACCTCTCATAATAACCCCTTCTCACTTTTTCTCTCTCAATCCACACCAAAGGCAACATAATGTTATCATAACACATCCTGGTTCTTCCAGGGAACTTATGATATACTGGGGACCTACTTAGAGACACCTTGTCTCTCACATAATTACTGGAGGAAACCTTGTCCTCATAACTCACTATTGGAGTCTTTACTCCATTTAAATCACGGGGAAAATTTGCCCTTTGTAAACCCAACCTCTCTTCAACCACTATCTTATTACTACTCTCTATTTCCTCGATTTCGTTGTCCATGATGTGTCCGTTACTTAACTAAATATCACTATTACATTAACGACTCGCAACACTAGGTTCTTTGTAAGTAAAAGCATAAAGTTTTACCTTATAGCCTGAACCGGTTTTCTCCTTTAAAAGGCTTCTTCAGAAGCTGCCGCTGGTAGCGCTGTCTGTCTTGTTGTGGGTGACGGAATCGAATTTTGAAAGATCGATGCTGTGTGTGTGGGGTGAGATATGTTCGAATAATGCGTGCGATTTGAATTGTGTCTGTTCATTTAGGATGTCGTTTTTATTTGTTTTTGTGTGTTTGTATATTTCCAATTGTTCTAGAGTGTCTAGTTTTCGGCCTTTTGTGTGTACGTGTAGAATGTTCATGTTATTGTCGATGTTTTTATATGTGTGGTTTGCAAAGGTGGATTCTGTAGTGGAGTGGAGTGCCTTTGTGTGTTCAATGTATCTCTGTTTGAAGCTACGTCCTGTCTGGCCTATGTAGAATTTATTCCAATTTGAGCAATTTAGCTTGTAAACACTGGGTAGATCGAATTTGTTTTGTGCTTTGTGAAACACACAAAGTCTATCAAAACACACACACAAAGCACAAAACAAATTCGATCTACCCGGTGTTTACAAGCTAAATTGCTCAAATTGCAATAAATTCTATATAGGCCAGACAGGACATAGCTTCAAACAGAGATACATTGAACACACAAAGGCACTCCACTCCACTACAGAATCCACCTTTGCAAACCACCTCATTGAAGCAAACCACACATATAAAAAGTAAAACATCGACAATAACATGAACATTCTACACGTACACACAAAAGGCCAAAAACTAGACACTCTAGAACAATTGGAAATATACAAACACACAAAAACAAATAAAAATGACATCCTAAACGAACAGACACAATTCAAATCGCACGCATTATTCAAACATATCTCACCCCACACACACAGCATCGATCTTTCGAAATTCGATTCCGTCACCCACAACAAGATGGACAGCGCTACCAGCGGCAGCCTCTGAAGAAGCCTTTTAAAGGAGAAAACCGGTTCAGGCTATAAGGTAAAACTTTATGCTTTTACTTACAAAAAACCTAGTGTTCCGAGTCGTTAATGTAATAGTCTCTATTTCCATTAAAACTTCATCTCCACTATTATTATTCACTTTATTTTCTAACACATTTTTAATTATCTCGTTGTTATCACTTTTTATTTTGCTATTACTTGTTAACTCATTACTATAATTATCATGATTACTCACCTTGTCTACTGCCACCGGTTTTGCATTTAAACTAACACCATTACTATTAACACATATCTCCGTTATTTTCTCTTGTATTAACCACACTTCTTACCTTGTCGTTTATTTCTTCGTTTATTTCTTCATTATTTTCGTTTACATTGCACTTACCTGTATTTCTTGTAACGTTATCTACATCATCTTGTATCCGTTTTATAGCTGTCTGGAAACGTTCATCAATACGTTTACATAACGCATTACTTAGATCATCAAACTTTACACTTATACTCTTCTCAAACTTGATATTTTGTTCTTTAAGTTCTTTAAAATTAGTATCATTTTTAACATTCTGTTGTTCACATTTTATTTTTTGTTCATTAATGTCATTACTTAATTTGTCAATTTTAGTATCATTAACATCGAGTCGACTATTTATTTTATCGAACTTTTCATTAAAATCATTACTTTGTTTATTAAAATTACTATTCATATTTTCTAACATTGTTTGCATAAGGTTGAATATATCATTCATTGACAACTCTTTTTCTTTAGTTTTTGTCATTACGGGAGTAGATTTTGCTTCAGCAGTATCTATTATTATGTAATCAGTTACTTTACTTTCCGTCACTGATTGACTGTTTGAATTGACTGACCTACTTCACTTAAACTCAGTGACGGGTTCATTGACCCAAGGCCACTCTCACTCGTAACCGAGTCTATCAAATTAATTTCTTTTTCGTTATCAGACATTTTTATTGTTCTTATTTACTGGTTTACTAAATAGTTATTAACTCTTACTTGTAATCTAACATGCACAATTTATCAATACCTCGTAAACTTTATCTCAAAAAACCTTATTCTGCATATGTTACGTACATTTTTTACGTAAGTTATTACGTATTCTGCTTCAACCTCTAAATCACTTATTTACGAGTAGACATGGTCTGTACAAAATTTAATTTGTAGAAACTGTCCCTAGTTCGGTCGCGCCATTAAGAGCTTACCTATTTCTATAAAGAAAATAATATTTAATAAATTCGTCCCTGTTTTCAAGCGTCATTGAGACTTTCTTATTTATAACAACATAATATTCAATAAACATACACAATCACAAATCCCTTACCTGCATCGGGCCAGAGTCTTCACGTGAACTCGTATCTATAAGTGATTTAGGGTTAAGTGTTATTAATAATTACTCTCATTGCTTTGGTTAACTCAATCAAATTTTATTAAACATTTGATATTCGATCTTTCTTTCAGAAAAAAAAAAATGATGACAAAATTATTCTGTATCCATTAGGATTTACTTCTGACAAATATTAAATATGAGACACATACTCAATCTCATTAAGACAAAACAAAATTCACAGTTACTTAACCTACGTAAAATAAACAGTTCATTAAATTATATTAAATAAAGGCGACCCAGCATTTGCACACGCTCACATTCATTCATTTAGAGCTCTTTGAAATTAAAATATTTTAATTTCATTTGATATTGAATGGATAGTATACTGTTACGTCTCAACGGTGTTCCTGCTGACCACGTGCTGCCTCTGCATTGTTCTCACTAATTGTCCAAAAGATATTACACTGTTTTAAATTTGGAAAAGTTCTTTACTCACTGCCTCAAAAATGTTATAATTTTCACTGTTTTCTCGAGTTCACATTTTTATACATTTGAATAAACTTTTCAGCTCGCGAGCCTTTGTGTTCATCTGGTCGCGAGCCACACTATAGATTGAACTGTTTTTGCCCTAAATTCACATTTTTATGTGCGGATGAAATAAACTGTGCCCAGCCGACGGACGCACTCAATAACTCGCGTCCGTTGCTTGTAGATGTTAATTGCCGACTGACTTTGTTCTCTGCGCACCGGGCGAGAAAGAATTCATTCATACGTGACCAAATGCCTGAGAAAGTTGGCCACCTGTGCGCGCACTTGTGGGCGAATTCGCTCCCTTGCTGACAATTTTACATTCCTGTAACGAGCCGTACCAGTCTCGAATATGCACTCTATTTCACCATATACTCTTTGTTGAATAAAAATTGAAAATATTAAAATTGCAAAATCTCATGGGTTTGTACCATTACAGAGTCATTCATTGATCAATGGCCAAGTATTTTTTTTACGTTAAAGGAAAGTAACCTGGAGCAAGAGGAAAAAGATTCTCAAAGTGGTTCAGAAGACGAAAATGCGCAAACATCCATCTGTGACATAAAAAAGTCATGCATCAAATGTGCCTACAAGTTTATTCATGAGTACAATATGTATTGTGTAAAGTACACCGAGCTCATCAAAGCTTATAAATACCTCTTGACAATTCCTCTTACTCAATTAAGTTGCAAGAGAGCTTTTTCAAAGCTAAAACTAGTGAAAACGTGGCTTCGCTCTTCAATGGCTAATGAAAACCTAGAGGCTCTTCTCATGATGCAGTCTGAGAGAGAATCATTTACAGCAATTGACAACAATGTCATCATAAACGAACTCTGTTGTCAGAGTGAAGAAATGCAACGCCTACTCTCCTACTGAATACTAAATCATTAGAGTTAGACACTGTAAAAAGTGTACTATCCTTAGTTATTTATTTTTGTTTTTGTCTCATATTTGCAATCTCCATTGACTTTATTTCCAGGTTAGCAAAATATAAAGTAAATTATATTTCCAGGTCAGCAAATTAGTAAAAGTTTTGTAGCTTGTTTTTGAAATTTACCTAGATTTAAATCATAACATTTTCTTAAGTTTACAGCCTCCTCACAAATTCAAGTTAAAACTTTGTTTATTACATTTTATTATTTATTGATAACAAAAATGTGTACAGAGTAGATCCTTTACTAATTTTTATGTATTCATTTCAGTATTTTAATTAAAACGCTGGTAAGATCTTGATAGTAACATTGATCTTTATTGTACACAAAAATGTAGTATTATGTTTGATTTTAAAGATATTTTGTTTATGTACAAAAATATGAATCATAACGTCTCCATTCAAAAATAATGTTCTATTTTTACTTCCATATTCCTTAAGGAATGGAAGTATGGTGATGGCAAAAAAAATCGTGTTCGAGATTATTGCAGATTCTTATTCTACTACACTCAAAACATGAAAAAAAGTCGTTTTCCGAAAAGTGTCTGTGTGTCTGTCTGTCTGTCTGTAGATTTTTTTTCTATGGCAAACGATAACTGCCGCAAATTCAAACAGAATCAAATAATTTTTTGCATACAGTCCGGTTTTGCAGAGTTCTCGCGACCTATTGTTTTTGGTGAAGATCGGTTGAGGGAAAGGGGTAGTTTACCTGCAACGGTTTTTTTTTAGCAAGGGTAATTTTGTTTGTTTGGCAAACGATAACAGCCGCAAATTCAAACAGAATCAAATAATGTTTCGCATACAGCCCTGAATTGTAGAGTTCTCAAGACCTATTGTTTTTGGTGAAGATCGGTTAAGGGAAAGGGGTAGTTTACCTGTAACGTTTTATGTTTTAACAAGGGTATTTCCTATGGCAAACGATAACAGCCGCAAATTCAAACAGAATGAAAAGATTATTTGCATACAGCCCTAAATTGTAGAGTTCTCAATACCTTTTGTTTTTGGTGAAGATCGGTTAAGGGAAAGGGGTAGTTTACCTACAACGTTTTTTTAACAAGGGTATTTTCTATGGCAAACGATAACAGCCGCAAATTCAAACAGAATCAAATAATTTTCTGCATACAGCCCTGATTTGTAGAGTACTCAAGACCTATTGTTTTTGGTGAAGATCGGTTGAGGGGAAGGGGTAGTTTACCAGCAACGTTTTTTATCATGCGTATTTTCTATGGCAAACGACAACTGCCGCAAATTCAAACAGAATCAAATAATTTTTTGCATACAGCCCTGGTTTGTAGAGTACTCGCGACCTATTGTTTTTGGTGAAGATCGGTTGAGGGGAAGGGGTAGTTTACCTGCTACGGTTTTTTTTATCAAGGGAAATTTTTTTTTTTTGGCAAACGATAGCCGCAAATTCAAACAGAATCAAATAATGTTTCGCATACAGCCCTGAATTGTAGATTTCTCAAGACCTATTGTTTTTGGTGAAGATCGGGTGAGGGAAAGGGGTAGTTTACCTGCAACGTTTTTTTAACAAGGGTATTTTCTATGGCAAACGATAACAGCCGCAAATTCAAACAGAATCAAATAATGTTTTGCATACAGTCCTGATTTGTAGAGTACTCAAGACCTATTGTTTTTGGTGAAGATCGGTTAAGGGGAAGGGGTAGTTTACCTGCAACGTTTTTTTATCAAGCGTATTTTCTATGGCAAACGATAACAGCCGCAAATTCAAACAGAATCAAATAATTTTTTGCATACGTCCCTGAATTGTAGAGGTCTCAATGACTTTCGATTTTGGTGAAGATCGGTTAAGGGGAAGGGGTAGTTTACCTGCAACCTTATACGTTTTAACAAGAGTAAAGTCCTTGAAAATTTATTTAAACTTGTTGAAACAATGGTAATTGTTAAAAATAAAATAATTTTGTTGCCAGGCAATAAAATTATAATTTTTTCATTTTAATGTAATATAATATTTTTCATTTAATACAGCAATAAAAAGGCAGGTAAGACACAGCCTGGCTGTTTGGCTGAAAATGATTTTAAATATAAATCTTAGAATATGGAAGTCATGTATGGTTCTCCATACCGATATTTACTTCCATATTCCTTAAGGAATGGAAGTATGGTGATGGCAAAAAAAATCGTGTTCGAGATTATTGCAGATTCTGATTCTACTACACTCAAAACATGAAAAAAAGTCGTTTTCCGAAAAGTGTCTGTGTGTCTGTCTGTGTGTCTGTCTGTCTGTCTGTAGATTTTTTTTCTATGGCAAACGATAACTGCCGCAAATTCAAACAGAATCAAATAATTTTTTGCATACAGCCCGGTTTTGCAGAGTTCTCGCGACCTATTGTTTTTGGTGAAGATCGGTTGAGGGAAAGGGGTAGTTTACCTGCAACGGTTTTTTTTTAGCAAGGGAAATTTTGTTTGTTTGGCAAACGATAACAGCCGCAAATTCAAACAGAATCAAATAATGTTTGGCATACAGCCCTGAATTGTAGAGTTCTCAAGACCTATTGTTTTTGGTGAAGATCGGTTAAGGGAAAGGGGTAGTTTACCTGTAACGTTTTATGTTTTAACAAGGGTATTTCCTATGGCAAACGATAACAGCCGCAAATTCAAACAGAATGAAAAGATTATTTGCATACAGCCCTAAATTGTAGAGTTCTCAATACCTTTTGTTTTTGGTGAAGATCGGTTAAGGGAAAGGGGTAGTTTACCTACAACGTTTTTTTAACAAGGGTATTTTCTATGGCAAACGATAACAGCCGCAAATTCAAACAGAATCAAATAATTTTCTGCATACAGCCCTGATTTGTAGAGTACTCAAGACCTATTGTTTTTGGTGAAGATCGGTTGAGGGGAAGGGGTAGTTTACCAGCAACGTTTTTTATCATGCGTATTTTCTATGGCAAACGACAACTGCCGCAAATTCAAACAGAATCAAATAATTTTTTGCATACAGCTCTGATTTGTAGAGTACTCGCGACCTATTGTTTTTGGTGAAGATCGGTTGAGGGGAAGGGGTAGTTTACCTGCAACGGTTTTTTTTATCAAGGGAAATTTTTTTTTTTTTTGGCAAACGATAACAGCCGCAAATTCAAACAGAATCAAATAATGTTTCGCATACAGCCCTGAATTGTAGATTTCTCAAGATCTATTGTTTTTGGTGAAGATCGGTTGAGGGAAAGGGGTAGTTTACCTGCAACGTTTTTTTAACAAGGGTATTTTATATGGCAAACGATAACAGCCGCAAATTCAAACAGAATCAAATAATGTTTTGCATACAGTCCTGATTTGTAGAGTACTCAAGACCTATTGTTTTTGGTGAAGATCGGTTAAGGGGAAGGGGTAGTTTACCTGCAACCTTTTACGTTTTATTTTCTATGGCAAACGATAACAGCCGCAAATTCAAACAGAATCAAATAATGTTTTGCATACAGCCCTGATTTGTAGAGTACTCAAGACCTATTGTTTTTGGTGAAGATCGGTTAAGGGGAAGGGGTAGTTTACCTGCAACGTTTTTTTATCAAGCGTATTTTCTATGGCAAACGATAACAGCCGCAAATTCAAACAGAATCAAATAATTTTTTGCATACGTCCCTGAATTGTAGAGGTCTCAATGACTTTCGATTTTGGTGAAGATCGGTTAAGGGGAAGGGGTAGTTTACCTGCAACCTTTTACGTTTTAACAAGAGTAAAGTACTTGAAAATTTATTTAAACTTTTTGAAACAATGGTAATTGTTAAAAATAAAATAATTTTGTTGCCAGGCAATAAAATTATAATTTTTTCATTTTAATGTAATATAATATTTTTCATTTAATACAGCAATAAAAAGGCAGGTAAGACACAGCCTGGCTGTTTGGCTGAAAATGATTTTAAATATAAATCTTAGAATATGGAAGTCATGTATGGTTCTCCATACCGATATTTCTTTATTGTTGTTGTAGCACAAACACTTGTAACATAAAAAATTTTAATTTTAATTTATTTGTTTCTTGATAACAAAAAGTTGTACAGAGTAGAATTTTGCTTCACTGATTATTATGTATTAACTTAATACATAATACAGTGTTTTATTTAAGACGCTGGTACCGTAAATTCTTAAAGTGACGTTTTTGTGTATTTGAACAAAAAATTTAACACTACGTTTGATTTTTAAAGGTATTTTGTTGATGTACAAAAATATCAATCAACATTTTGTTTCCATTGAAAGCTAAGGTTCTATTTTTCCTTCATTTTTATTTGTAGTACAAACATTTGTGACATAAAAAAAATTATAAATTGTAAATTATTTCAAATACCGTACTTTATCTCATTTTTTTTAGATATGCAACTCTTGTGTGTCTGTTCTTTATTATTTCATTCTCAGCTTTATAGGAGCTGGTATTTATTGCTATTAAATATTAACATTCATTATCAATAGTAAAACGTTAACGGCAATCAATAGTGAACAATAAAAAAATCAACAAAATGGTATTCTTGGCAAAACGGAGTTGTATGACGAGTTTCCAGGTCGGGATTACATTAAACTCGACTTGAGGGGTGCGCCCTCAAAAACCTAAGGTTGCGCCTTTTCCTGAGGGCCAGTTTGGCCCTGGTGAAGGGTAACAAATTTCTTAACAAGTGTGCCTAACTATAAAAAAAACTTACTGTTGGAGATGATAAAGATGTAAACAGAAAACTTTTCATAGAGATTAAAGTACTATATGAGTTACTTCCGTGTGATTTTTCAACTGTAACCAATGCTTTAAGATTCAAGAATATAATTCAGAATTTTTCCTCTAATGCTTTTATCGCCTATAAGATATTACTACTGAACCAATAAGGGTTGTAACATAGGAAGAAGCTTTTCATACGTGAAACTGTTTGAATCTTATTTAAGGTCTGTCATGTCTCAAGAAATGCAAACATGACAACATTGTTCTGGCAACTCTGTCAATTTAATACCTGAATTTGCTGAGGTAAAACATTTGTACATCTAATATATTATTTGTTTTCTCCTATTGTTTTGGTAAAGTAACTTAATATTTGGTGCTTCTCTATTAATGATATATATGACAGACATCTTTCTACAGATGAAGGGGGGAGTTCCACCATACCTAACATATAACTTGTTTGTAATGTTTTGACTATCTGCACTTTCTATAAAGTGTTTTATTAAATCATTACAATATTAAGGTTATGTACGCTTCTTGAGGCAACATGCAGTTGTATACAGAAGACATTTTAATGTCATAGGATACCTATGGGGGGGGGGGATCAAGTTTGGTGTGTACTGGTATAAGAGGTATTATATTAAGGACAAACAATAAAGAAATTTCAAGAATTACTGGTTGCTCATTTCTTTAAGTTGAACAAGGTGTAAGTTATGTTTATGGTTGTCTAGTCTTATATTGAACATATGATAAATAACATTAAATACTAACAAAACATCATCCTATTAACTGTATTTTAATGATCATAATTAAAAATGTGGTGAATTTACATTAAAATTTATAGGGATAACTTTATTTTAGAACTTTAGGAGGACGTACAGAATGTGGAAAGTGAGTTGAGGATGGTATCATTTGATTTAAGAGGGTATAGGGGGGAGGTTATAGAAACCTCAGAGCTTCGTTTGTACCTGGCTCTGCAGCTCTAGAACTATCTCCTTATTATATACTACCCAGTAATGGGATAGTTTCAATTCAACAGTACTTGAAGTCAATGTGAACTGACTTAAACCCATTCACTTAAATCTTCTGCTTTTTTGCCTATACATTCCATCCTCATTGGTAATTCTGGTTAAGACATACTTTAATTTTAAATGCTTTCCTCTTGCTTTCTTGAAAGTATCTTTTGATCACATAAGATACTAATGTGAACTTGTGAATAGGCCACAAATATTGTTTTTAATTGTCCAAACCTGCATGCCTTATTAACGGACTACGCCAAATTCAAGATGATTGTATTCCCAACTTTTTTGTCTTCTATTACTCTTTCTATAATTACATTTAAAACTTTATATTTACTGTACATCAATAATTATTTTACAAATGGTTTCATAAAATCTGTTAATATCAATTCTAATATAAAAATGTTAGTACTGTATTAGTCTCTTTAATTCTCTTTATACTAAGTTACGAAAATCCATATTTTCAATAGTACACTGTGTGTGTGTGGTTTCTCAATTGAGTGTATTTTTGTCTTATTAACTTGAAATATTATACACAATTCTCACCTAGATTCAGGTTCCATTACGTTTTCCACTTCAAATTTGATTCAGGCCCATTTTCTCTATACAATAAAAAAAAATAAAATACGATATTTTAAATTATATATTTTTAATTACAAAAACAATTTAAAGTTACAACTATTTTAAATTATATAGTCAATACACTTGACAGAGTAGGCTACTTTGGTACCGTATGTAAAAACAAAAAAGTAGGCAATGTCAATGGTAATACTTATGCGTAGTCTGAGATAATGCTCAAGTCCTAAATTTCATATCCAAGACCAAACACAGTTTGCTGTTCACAGAGACAAAGGTAACAGGGAGGGGGCATTTTGTTTACAGGTAACATATAAGATATAACAGGTAACATATAACATATATACTTTTAGCTTCAGTTGGTGAGGTGATGATTAAAAACTGTGAGACTGTAATTGTGTTCGACAGTAGGATGGTATTATCACATTTTTATACTCTAAATATAGAAAGCCCTCCCCAGTACAGTAAATTTTATTGCAACAATACATATTTGCATATTACCCGACGGTAATTTATTTGTATATATAAAATAAAAATAAACAGTTGTAAATACTTTGAAATGGTACATACGGCAACAACAAGATTTTGACAATTTGTAACCTTTTTTTTTGAACAATGATTTACTTGGTTACTATGGGGAAAGTGTGTGTGTGTGCGCGTGCGCGCGCAGACGCATGCGTGCCTTCCTCCATATCACCTGACCGACTGCAGGACAGGAAACAATCGTGTCTCTGTGCACACACGTTTGTTGTGGTAGTGAGCGCCAGTTCAGACAGGCATAAAATATGACTAATTAAATATGTTTATTTAATAAAAATCTGCACATTTACAATACACACAGCAAAGTGAATGATGTCATTTTAAGACGTACTTATGACATATGAGTGGTTACAATCTGAAGGTGAATGATGAAATTATAACCGAACTATAAGCAAATTAATTAATTACTCAAGTATGTAAACAAAGACAAAAGTATCACGAATCTCAAGATACTATTAGTTTGCACTTGAACACTAATTATAAGTGTGTGACTAATACACAAAAAGTGATGTGTTGAAAACCAATGCACAGAACAAGCTGGGACTGAAATATACAGGTCTAAGAAGGTTTGTTAAACAATCTTCGACCTCTTAGCGTGCCTTGAGTATAAAACCCCAGCCAATTCTGAATGACCGGATGCTAAGAATTTACTCACGGGGACACTACATCAGTTTGCTCAGTGACATAAAACAGATGCCAATCATTCTCGATGGGGGACACACTGTCCAATGGACAACCGACAACAGACTCCAATCATTCCCAATAGAGGAGACTGCCTGACAAATTATTGAAGTGGCAACTCTGAATACACACACACACAGACACCACGGCAACTGTACGTGAAAAAGAAGTGAAAAATGAACAATCATTTTTAGTAAAGAAAAGACAGTAAATAATTTGAGTCATGGTACAAATAAAGGAAAAATAAATACATAACTATTATTATTATTATATACACACCACCAAAATCAGTAAAATTCCATTTTTAAATTAACGAATAAGGCCTTTTCGAAATATTAATATTTCATCATCAGTTCATACACTGTAATGTTCCTGTTATGATGTTTTTCTTTAAATGCATAACTGTTGTTAACTGTGTCTACTACCTCTTACTGTACTTCATTTTGAACTTTCCACTGCCATCATTATTGGGTGAAACCAAGCCAGATATGTATTGAAATAATTGATCATTTTCAAATATTGTCTGTTGATTCATCAATTTGTCATATTTTTTATGAAGGTATATATATAATTTTTCTAACTGTATAATGTCATTTTTATTATTGTTTATTTCCACTATTTCCATATTGTTGGTTATATTTGTTATACTATGATTCATACTAATAAGGTGATCTGCTATGTTGGAGATTCCCGTTTTTTTATTATTAAAAGCTCTGAAATGTTCCATAAATCTCTGTTTGAAATTTCTATGTGTTCTTCCGCTGTATATGTAGTCACAGTTATTACATTTTATTCTGTATATTCCACTTAATTTGTATATATCACAGTCTTTTCTATTTATTATTATATTATATATACTTTTATTTGGTTTGTATGCATATTTATATTTATGTTTATCCAATTTTGTATTCTTTATAATGTATTGGAGATCTTGATATGTGTATTTGTAAGTTAGGTATGTTACATGTTCTTCTTTTTTGCATGCATTTATCCTGTCTAATTTTGTTCTATTATTTAATATTGTTATTTCTTTATATTTTTTATTTAATTTGTTTATAAATTTGCTGTCATATCCATTTTCTATTGCTATTTCTTTTATGATGTTCAGTTCCTGATGTAATTTCTCTTCGTTGTTTATGTATTTGTATGCTCTATTAATCATATTGTAATATGTATTAACCTTGTGTATCCACAAGGTTTTTCTTTTTAAAGAAAAACATCATAACAGGAACATTACAGTGTATGAACTGATGATGAAATTTTAATATTTCGAAATGGCCTTATTCGTTAATTTAAAAATGGAATTTTACTGATTTTGGTGGTGT
Source organism: Magicicada septendecula (assembly GCA_034769895.1). Taxonomy (NCBI): domain Eukaryota; kingdom Metazoa; phylum Arthropoda; class Insecta; order Hemiptera; family Cicadidae; genus Magicicada; species Magicicada septendecula. The sequence goes on from CM068367.1 coordinate 1,247,237,138, forward strand.
GTGTATATAATAATATTATAACAAGTCAGTGGCATAATGTTTGGCAAAATAATAAATACATAACTGTACACAGTGTAAATAAAAATATTTTAATAATTACTATGGTTAAAGTATGCAATTTTAATATTTGTTTTCTAATAACTTTTCTATTTTATTAAAACAAGTGCACAATAACTAGTTTTACTAGTACCGATTTTAAATACGTAAACGTAAATAGTGTAAATATTCAGAGTAAATGACGTAATTGTAAGTTGGTTGTTAAAAAATAATTTTATTCTATTTTATTTAAAAATTGGGTGTATCATTACAAATAATAATAATTCTTAAAGTACATATTATTTTATTAAAATATTAATAGCAAACATTCAATTTTTATTTGATAAAGTTAATATTATTTTTATATACGTAGATGATTGGCTATGAATTGAAATTTTAATAATGGTTCAAAGCACCCAAGCAATTTAAAAGAATTTTATAATTTGTTTATCATATATGTTTAAATATTTATGACTATTTGTTATTAACGTGTGTTGAATATCAAAGATATGCTATGTTTTCAGAGTGTACAACCTTTATAAAAGAAATTATTCTGAATTTTTAGTTTTTAATTTTTAATAGGCTAATCGATTAATTTTCTTTGCAGTATTTAATAAACCGTTGGGTGATTCTTTTACAATGTTTTAAATAATTATTTCATGTCATCAACGTCTCACTTCTCTATTTAAAAATGAGTTTATTGTGCAACCACATAGGCCTATACTTAACTCTACGAACACATAAAAATCCTATGACCTAGCCAGTGATATTAGTTGCGTTGGGTACATGGACTGAAGTGTATTCATTATCATCACTTGTAACACTGCAGTACACACACACACAAACGTGTGTGTTGGACCTCATGAAACGGGTAGTGCATTACTATCTAAGAAGCTATTGACAACATAGGACATTTTTGTAAAATAAATACCTTACTGTCTTTAACAGTAGTGACAAGAATTAATGTTGTGTATGACAATTAATGCAATTACAGCATCAGCCTTTGTTGGGCCAATACATTAAAAAAAAGTAAATAAAACAAAACTGTAAAACAGTTGTAGCCTATATTTTGGATGAACAACTTTCTTCACAAAAATACACTGATATTACCACTGCTATTATTTACGTATTTATTGTTTTTACGATATACTCACATACATACATAGAATAGTAAATAATACTAGAGCCTATTTTTATAACGATTGTCACAAATTAAAGGTTATGTTTGTCTAATTTCTGTAATCCAAATACACAGAAACTTGATGGATTTACTGTTTTTTCTTTGACTTAACCTATTACATTTGAGGCTTACAATGTCACATGTCAATACTAATAAACAATGTCCATAACCACCTTCCAACACAATCTGAGGCCACAGAGTTCTACTTATAACACAACAGACACAACAGTTAATAGAAAGCTTATCAACATCGATAGAACTTCTTGTTCTTTCCAAATAATCATACCAACATTCATTTTCGATTATTGGCATCGATATGTAGTGAATACGGGATATAAGTTTTGTTACTAGTAGTGAAAATTTATTTCTGTATGTTATAAAATAGTTTGTTAATACACTTCACGAAAAATATTTCTAGCAATAATATAGTCTTGGATTTCGTTGTCCATGACGTGTCCGTTACTTAACTAAATATCACTATAATATTGACGACTCGGAACACAAAGTTTTTTATAAGTAAAAACGTAAAGTTTTACCTTACAGCCTAAACCGGCTTTCACCTATAGAAGGCTTCATCAGAGGCTTCATCAGGTAAAACTTTACGTTTTTACTTATAAAAAACTTTGTGTTCCGAGTCGTCAATATTATAGTGATATTCAATAATATAGCTCTGTCTGATGTGTGCCTCTGACGCCAAAAAATGTACACGTTGTTAACGTGTAAACTAAAAATACTCATGGAAACCAATATACTTTTAAATCGCTTTTGTGAAAACCAGGTAAAAAAACACCTCGCTATAAGGCGGTGAAGGAGGAGGCTTCCCTATTACACGTCTCTCTTCTTGAGGCAGAACTCGTTTTCCACTAATACTCGGTTTTTGTGCACATCACTGTAAAACACTAACTCGAAGTAGGCGGGGTGCAATACGTGTCTCACGTTTTATTTCCATGTTCCGTAAGGAAATGGAAGTATAGTGATCGCGAAAAAAAATCGTGTTCAGGATAAGGGATTATTCTGATTGTACTACCCTCAAAACATGAAGAAAAGTAATTTTCCAAAAAGCGTCTGCGTGTAGATTTTTTCTATGGTGAACAATAACTGCCGCAAATTCAAACAGAATCAAATAATTTTTTTGCATATGTGCCTGAGTTGTAGAGGACTCAAGGTCTATTGATTTTGGTGAAGATCTATTAATAGGGGGGAGGGCTAGTTTACCTGCAACATTTTAAGTTTTAACAAGAGTAAAGTACCGGTGCTTAAAAGTATCGGTATAACTATACATGACTTCCATATTCTGAGCTTTATATTTAAAATCATTTTTGAAATGAAATATTTCTATAGAAACTACAGTACTTCTTTCTTCAGCTTTAACCACAGTACTGTGGCCACTAACGTACAGGCCTACCACCTGACGTTAGCGCACTCGATTTTCACTGATGATGGCAGTCGATGGCACTGCCAAAACGTCTGGTTTTGCAGAAAACATTGGACATTGGACCATGGCCAAACAGTCCGGGAAGAAATTTTAACAACCTGGCGCGGATCCAGGATTATTTTTGGAGGGGCGAACTAGAGCTAGTGGTCAATTCTGGGGAGGGGAGGGGTAAAGAAAGGAAGAGTGACTTCTGCAGATTACAATAGTAATTAAAATAATAATAATAAAAAAATATTTTTAATAGTAAAATATACTTGCGTTACAAAAATTTTGATAATAACAATATATTATAATTACAATGTAAACTCGAAACGATGGTTTCTTAAATTGGCATACATATCAATTACATTTAAATGTCTATACTTTCATTGCAATTTGTAATGAATATGCATTAAAGCAAGCCCATTGAGCCTTTCTTGGCCCATAGAAGATCGTAGCCACGATTTCAACCCTCTTAAGCACGAAAAGACACGTTCTGCTGTTGCTATAGGCGGGATTTCACCTACGGGATTGGGGAGGCAAAAAACGACGACGGCAACCTTGTTTTTTTTTTTTTTTTAAGCGAATCGAGGTGAAGGCGTTTGAGGAAATGACTAGAAAGGCAAGAACTATCAATGGCGGTGTTCGGGTGGAGGCGTTGGCATTACCAAGAAAGACACGCTGGAGACAATTCTAATCTGTAACGGACAGAAAGTTAGGCTAGTGAATTCTTACCTCCGAACGAGTGGAAAGCGGGTAGAGAGAATTTTAACCTCTGAACGGCGAAAAGGGGGGTGTGAGCGAGAATGCTAACCTCCGAACAAACAGAAAGATAGGCTCCTAGCCCGCCTTTCTGCTCGTCTATCTGCCCACTCGGAGGTTATATTTTTTTGCTAGCCCTTCAAAAGACATACATACACAAAAACACACACGCACAAACATGTGTAAACACATGCACACACACAAATATGAAAACATTAAATAATCTGGAGGGAGCCTCGGTTACTCTGCTGCCTAAGGGCCCTCAAGATGGTTAATCCGGCATTGGATGTGATAATTCCTGGGAAAGTTCTTGATTTTACCAAGTTGCTAACTTTACATTATATATACAGCATAGCTTGAATAAGTTAAACTACCTACGCAAGAAAACTAGATTTGAAAAGCCTTCCAATGCCGTGTCAAATACTGTACAAAGCTACGGTTCACTGATTTGTAATTTATTTGATAATATTGGGAGGGGGGCAAGTGCCTCCTCTTGACACCCCCGAATCCCACACATCATGAGTATCGATTCTGGTAACGTTACCAAAAGCTTAATAGAAAAATGTATACAAGGGTACATCTGTTTATTACATTTTGATAAGACATCTAATGGACTGTGTGGACCAACGTTTTCTTCTCTATCCATACGCAACTCCCTGAACTCCAATTCAGCTTTTAGTTTTCTTTTCAACACATCTACAGTTTCGTTGAAGAATGACTAGGCTAATACTTTGTTACCAAGTTATGTATAATTTCATCGAAATTATCTGGTTTGGTCGTTGAGAAGAAAATATGCGTATTGTAGAAATTAAATGTTTCTTTAGGAAAACAATCTTTTAAATCCAGAATCAAATTATCGAGTGCCTGTATATATATATATATATATATATATATACTATAATACTTATAACTATTTTACCTCAAGATATATTTTTTCTCAAAACATTAATTAATGTTTATAAACTGGATCAGGAGTGTGACCAGTGTTTCAAGTCTAACAAGTAGTTCTGACAATTATATCATAAATTAATAAAGGGTTCCAGAACCAGTTAATTAATATAAATAAGTAATCACCAGTAAATTAAATTTCATGTAATTAACCATGTAACCAATAATTAATTGTACAGTAGGTCAGGTAAAAAGAAAATTAAGTTAAAAACCAAATAATGTTATAATGGTTGTAAGTGAATCTATAGGCCTAAATTCCACATTAGTGAAAGGAAATTAATACCTTTTTAGGAAACCCAGTCCAACGAAACTCTGGTAAAACATTTACTGTTTAGGAAGGAAGGTTAGGGGAGAATTTTATGTGATTCAATATTAATCCAAGCATGGAGTATTTTATTGGAAAGGAGTAGTAATATTCTATAATGCCGGCTCAAGGATATATAGAAAACGTGGTTGTTAAGGCAACTGAATTGCAGAAGTTGTTGATTTTGAATTAATTCGTTCTGATTGTTACAAGCTATTAGGTTGAGATGGACCGATATATTTAAAAAATATGAATAAATCTAAAGGAAATATGTATCAAAATTGAAAAACCCCTTTTGTAAAACAATTATACTTTAATGCTAATGAGTAATAAAAATTAAATAACCCTCCAAATTGTAAATGAATACAGTAAAAAAGAATTGAAAGCCTCTCACCTCATTCACTAAATAATTCCGCTGGATTCGGTATTAAACCAATTCATACTATAAATCGAAGATCAGTAAAAGAATTAAAGTTTGAACTAACGGAATTATTGGAAATACCAGAAGACTCGATTTGGCGTAATAACCTTCATTAGCAGCAGAGAAGCTGGGATCCTAATTCCATTTCACTGGGACCAAGAATTGTGAAGATCGTAAAAGAAGAATAGAAGCCAGAAGATTTCCTGAGCGTTTACCAGTACACACCACCATCAATTTTATTGAAAACCAGAGCTATTTCACTGGATGAAGACGAGATAAGCTGACTTTTGGGCCACTGTTGACAAACGTCCACCGCCAGACGAAATTTTCGTCGGTTTGGTAAAAAAATAACTTATTTTCATTTCACTGTATTTAAAGTAAATAATTTTATTTTTGTAAATTGAACAACCTTAATTATGCATTTTACCTGGCCTTACTAATGGTTCAAAAAACTTTACGAACCCTGGGATAAGAATTATTTATTATTATTTTCATGTGTATATGTTTACAGAATTTGAGTAATTGATAATCGATCTATTTCTGTATGATCGATTGGATCGTATTATTGTTTTTGAGACAACATAACCTGTGAATTAATAGAGAAAATAAATAAAGTACATTTATTGTATGAGATAACGTTGAAGTTATTGCAGAATAAATACTATATGTGGTGGTTGGAATAATTGACAAAAAGATTGATACAAACCTAACGAATAACTAAACTATAAGTACGCTTATTACTAGTAACAGCGCTCAAAGTTTGCAGCTGGTGGGACGGGAGATTGCTGAACTAGCTTGTGTTTAATACTAAATTTGAATGAAATTTTCTACCATCGAGTGACTAGGGTTGACACAAATTCCCCTTACATTCAGTTAATGCTCCATACATATTGCTAATATTACACAACCACTGAAAACCAAGTTAAGTCTATAGAGTAGTACGATTATAAATTCAAGAAAATAATTATAAATTTGTTTGTTTAATAATCTATTTTCCAAAGGTTCCATCGGTCACCACTGAAAGATATATTCATTAATAAAACATTAATTAAGACAGGCAACAACATTTGTAATTGTTACGAATTGCCACCTGCAACGTATTACTTGGCGTTTGATACACAGGAGTCTATTATAACTAATTACACCCATAGACAAGATTTCTTTATAATTTGACGTTTCCAGCGTGCAGCATATAATATAACATACGTCCTCACATAATTAACAAGTAGTTCTTTATAAAATTGGTTTACAACAGTGGGGTTTGAATAAGACGGACGTTTCACCAGCAGTACCTCGCATATTGATTTCTTTACAAATTGACGCAAACCAAAGTGGGGCTGGATTGAACCCCAGTACACCCACTCACATACTTGTAAACGTTGTATTCCAAATTGGAATCCAACAGTGGTGCTTCCACACATCTTCATATAACTAAATAAAATAACGTAAACGAGTTCTTTACAAATTGGCCAGCCCAACAGTGAGGCTGTAAGGAGAGGGAATCTAAGAATCAATACAAATTGGCGAATCCAACGTGGGGCTGAATTAAGAAGGACTCTTCATTTGTAGGTTTTCATTACAAATTGGCGCTCAACGAGTGGGCTTTAGTTAAGTAAAAAAAAATCATATTAATTGTTACTTAACTTGAGCAGGCAACCATTAGAGACACAGGAATGCATACGAGAGGTGTTACGAAAAGAATGGAGAAGGAACAAGAAACAGAAGAAGATAGGAGGGAAGAAGAAACAGAGGCAGGTACAGATATTGAAATGGAACAACAGGCGAGCAATACAGAGGATGCCCAAGGGGACCAACCAGAAAAAGCGGAAGCCAGAAGAGAACCAGATTGGCAAGAAATTATGAGGATGATGATGGAGAAAATTGATAGCATTAAGGAAAGCAATAAACAAACAATAGATGAAAACTCAAGGAAACAAAATGAAACCTTGAGCGAAAAATTTAATAAAATAGATGAAAATTTTAAGAAACAGGAGGAAAACTCTAACAAACCAAGGAGGAAACTAATGAAAAAATAGACAGTATTAAGGAAAGTACTAGTGAACTTTTGAGACAAACCATAAATGAAAATAATGAACAATTGAAGGCCGATTTTAGACAAATCAATAAGAAGCTGGAAAATAAAATAGACAGTATTAATGAAAACTCAAGAAAACAAAACGAAATTTTGAGCGAAAATTTAATCAAGCAAATGAATGAAAGGTTCGACAAGAATGATGAGAGATTAAAGCAGATTCTGGAGAATACCAAACGAATGGATGAGAAAATTGAAAACCATAATAAGGAATTGCAGCAAATCATCAATGAACAAGGCCTAGCATTGAGGGAAGTCATCAATGGAAGTATTATAATTACCAATGAAACACGGAGCAAAGGAGTTGATAGCTATGAAGTGGAGGTAAGACAGCAAATAAATGAAATTAAGGTGGATCTGGAAAAGACAGATGAACCTATCATGCAACTCAGAGTGGAAGTAGAGACCAAAATTACTCAAATAGGAAAACTACAAGCGAAGACCCAAGAAAAATTTGACAAGATACCAATTGATAGGACCGGAAGAATAGAACGGGTTCATGATGAAATGAAGGTAGTGAGAATAAGACAAATTTGTAAAAGGAAATTAATAAATACACGGGAAGAATTGGAAATGATTAAAAGGGGATTGGTTCAGCTACATAATAGACCGATTACAGAAAACAGAGAAGTAAGGCAATTAAGAAAATTTAAACGAACCACACTTGAATTCCCAGATGGACTAGAAGGACCAAAAAGGCCAAAACTAACTAAGGAGCATGGAGGACTTATGGAATTTATGTATGAACCATCAGAACCATTAAGAGACAGTACAGAAGAATCAGTTCAAAGGACGATGATGAGCTTGACTATAAATGACAATTTTATAGTTTCAAGAGGCAAGAACTGTACAATAATGAGATATGTCACAAGGACAGAAATAACTCTATACACTAGAGAGACCCGAACAACCAGTATAGAGGAAATAATGGACCACGGTTAAACAGATTCCAAACAGAATATAATGAAAAGGGACGGATTTTATGGATACAGGACCAAACAACCCATTGTAAATAAAAACCCAAAATTCTAAAGAAACTGTAAGAACAACTTACTCAATAATTATTCAGAAACAGTATAATTTAAAATAAAGAGGATAAATACCCCAAAATTCAAAAAATGAAGTAAGCTCAACTTACAAACAAGTATCTAAGAAAACAATTTATGAGGTATATAAGAAAGAGAATTTTGAAGATAAAAAAACAACCAAATTCGAAAAATAAGTAAGAACACCTTACTATACAATTTAGAAGAAATTGCTTTAAACTAATATGAAAGAAAAAAAAAATAACACTGATTCAAACTAATGAAAATCATCAAAACCAAAAAACAAAATGAGTTTATCTGATGTAATATAATAGAGAGAAATGTAATTTAGAATGTAAAAGGAATAATAATGATTGTGCCAGAAGAATATAACTACATGATTTAATGTATAGTACTAACCAAAATCTCATAACCAGCTGTATTGATCATAAAGGAATATGAGCCAATGAAGATAAGAGAATGAAGAAACCAAAATGGAACCGTCAAAAGGATCACAAGAAAAGAAAAAAAAAACAAATGGTTAAGAATTATCCGTAAAAAAAAAACCAATTAATAAATGTCAATAAAATAGCCAAGTATTGGAGAGGAAAAGTGTATAATAGAAGGAAGAATTAATATGAAGAAATAATATGATCTGAGTTAAAGTACAGTGAATAATCCCTAGAGTATGATTATTATTTATTATTTTATTGAAGGTCACATGATGACTACCTTACGAGGTTTATTAATGAAGATTGACTGTAGAATATTCCAGCAATCATTTAACCGGGCAGAGATGATGTTCCTCTGATCCCAGAAAGTATGTAACGGACGACGGTAATTGGTTAGCCGATAGAGCACCACCGATTCGATTCCAGTTATAATGTTAGGGAGGTTTAGGAAAATTAAATATTAGAGGGAAAACTCACAAATAAATATAGAGAATTAAATAAAACCAGATCCAAAATGGATAATTAATAAAGAATGTCACAAGAATGATTATAGAAATAAGAATTAAATTTGGGAAATAATTGATTTTAAGAAGGAACGAAGAAATGATAATAATATAACGGATAATTCTGAAATATAAAAGTACTATAAATAGGAAACCAATTGGCCAGATACAAGTTATGAGTTTATTTCTTGCTAAACTTTGTTTATACCAAAATAAACTTATTTCGAAGGGGGGGTGTTATGTAACGTAACATTGTTGAGGTTCCCCAACGTTACATAAAAATTGAATGAAATATGGTCAAGGACCATACCCTGACTTAAGGTTGTTCAATAGTTCATGTGCTTGAAAAGTACCTCAAGTCAAAAGGAGGCAATGACTAATGTTAAATGTAAAAGAGCCAGACCAATGAATGATTGAATGTAATGAAATGTTTGTTTTGTACTGTGACATGTTAAGGTCTACAGAGTATTTATGTTGTATGTTGAATATGCTAAAAATGAAATGATGTTGTTTGATAATAATACTTCATCAATAATTATGTTTATATTTATATTAGATTTGTGTTTATACAACCCAGTATAGTTACCAATGTTAGGCACTGTACTAAGTTCTCAGTATTGTATAAAGTTGAAAAATACTGTTGTTTTAATTAATGTTTATAAACTGGATCAGGAGTGTGACCAGTGTTTAAAGTCTAACAAGTAGTTCTGACAATTATATCATAAATTAATAAAGGGTTCCAGAACCAGTTAATTAATATAAAAAAGTAATCACCAGTAAATTAAATTTCATGTAATTAACCATGTAACCAATAATTAATTGTACAGTAGGTCAGGTAAAAAGAAAATTAAGTTAAAAAACCAAATAATGTTATAATGGTTGTAAGTGAATCTATAGGCCTAAATTCCACATTAGTGAAAGGAAATTAATACCTTTTTAGGAAACCCAGTCCAACGAAACTCTGGTAAAACATTTACTGTTTAGGAAGGAAGGTTAGGGGAGAATTTTATGTGATTCAATATTAATCCAAGCATGGAGTATTTTATTGGAAAGGAGTAGTAATATTCTATAATGCCGGCTCAAGGATATATAGAAAACGTGGTTGTTAAGGCAACTGAATTGCAGAAGTTGTTGATTTTGAATTAATTCGTTCTGATTGTTACAAGCTATTAGGTTGAGATGGACCGATATATTTAAAAAATATGAATAAATCTAAAGGAAATATGTATCAAACTTGAAAAACCCCTTTTGTAAAACAATTATACTTTAATGCTAATGAGTAATAAAAATTAATAACCCTCCAAATTGTAAATGAATACAGTAAAAAAGAATTGAAAGCCTCTCACCTCATTCACTAAATAATTCCGCTGGATTCGGTATTAAACCAAATCATACTATAAATCGAAGATCAGTAAAAGAATTAAAGTTTGAACTAATGGAATTATTGGAAATACCAGAAGACTCGATTTGACGTAATAACCTTCATTAGCAGCAGAGAAGCTGGTATCCTAATTCCATTTCACTGGGACCAAGAATTGTGAAGATCGTAAAAGAAGAATAGAAGCCAGAAGATTTCCTGAGGGTTTACCAGTACACACCACCATCAATTTTATTGAAAACCAGAGCTATTTCACTGGATGAAGACGAGATAAGCTGAGTTTGGGGCCACTGTTGACAAACGTCCACCGCCAGACGAAATTTTCGTCGGTTTGGTAAAAAAACAACTTATTTTCATTTCACTGTATTTAAAGTAAATAATTTTATTTTTGTAAATTGAACAACCTTAATTATGCATTTTACCTGGCCTTACTAATGGTTCAAAGAACTTTACGAACCCTGTGATAAGAATTATTTATTATTATTTTCATGTGTATATGTTTACAGAATTTGAGTAATTGATAATCGATCTATTTCTGTATGATCGATTGGATCGTATTATTGTTTTTGAGACAACGTAACCTGTGAATTAATAGAGAAAATAAATAAAGTACATTTATTGTATGAGATAACGTTGAAGTTATTGCAGAATAAATACTATATGTGGTGGTTGGAATAATTGACAAAAAGATTGATACAAACCTAACGAATAACTAACCTATAAGTACGCTTATTACTAGTAACAGCGCTCAAAGTTTGCAGCTGGTGGGACGGGAGATTGCTGAACTAGCTTGTGTTTAATACTAAATTTGAATGAAATTTTCCACCATCGAGTGACTAGGGTTGACACAAATTCCCCTTACATTCAGTTAATGCTCCATACATATTGCTAATATTACACAACCACTGAAAACCAAGTTAAGTCTATAGAGTAGTACGATTATAAATTCAAGAACATAATTATAAATTTGTTTGTATAATAATCTATTTTCCGAAGGTTCCATCGGTCACCACTGAAAGATATATTCATTAATAAAACATTAACTAAGACAGGCAACAACATTTGTAATTGTTACGAATTGCCACCTGCAACGTATTACTTGGCGTTTGATACACAGGAGTCTATTATAACTAATTACACCCATAGACAAGATTTCTTTATAATTTGACGTTTCCAGCGTGCAGCATATAATATAACATACGTCCTCACATAATTAACAAGTAGTTCTTTATAAAATTGGTTTACAACAGTGGGGTTTGAATAAGACGGACGTTTCACCAGCCGTACCTCACATATTGATTTCTTTACAAATTGACGCAAACCAAAGTGGGGCTGGATTGAACCCCAGTACACCCACTCACATACTTGTAAACGTTGTATTCCAAATTGGAATCCAACAGTGGTGCTTCCACACATCTTCATATAACTAAATAAAATAACGTAAACGAGTTCTTTACAAATTGGCCAGCCCAACAGTGAGGCTGTAAGGAGAGGGAATCTAAGTATCAATACAAATTGGCGAATCCAACGTGGGGCTGAATTAAGAAGGACTCTTCATTTGTAGGTTTTCATTACAAATTGGCGCTCAACGAGTGGGCTTTAGTTAAGTAAAAAAAAATCATATTAATTGTTACTTAACTTGAGCAGGCAACCATTAGAGGCACAGGAATGCATACGAGAGGTGTTACGAAAAGAATGGAGAAGGAACAAGAAACAGAAGAAGATAGGAGGGAAGAAGAAACAGAGGCAGGTACAGATATTGAAATGGAACAACAGGCGAGCAATACAGAGGATGCCCAAGGGGACCAACCAGAAAAAGCGGAAGCCAGAAGAGAACCAGATTGGCAAGAAATTATGAGGATGATGATGGAGAAAATTGATAGCATTAAGGAAAGCAATAAACAAACAATAGATGAAAACTCAAGGAAACAAAATGAAACCTTGAGCGAAAAATTTAATAAAATAGATGAAAATTTTAAGAAACAGGAGGAAAACTCTAACAAACCAAGGAGGAAACTAATGAAAAAATAGACAGTATTAAGGAAAGTACTAGTGAACTTTTGAGACAAACCATAAATGAAAATAATGAACAATTGAAGGCCGATTTTAGACAAATCAATAAGAAGCTGGAAAATAAAATAGACAGTATTAATGAAAACTCAAGAAAACAAAACGAAATTTTGAGCGAAAATTTAATCAAGCAAATGAATGAAAGGTTCGACAAGAATGATGAGAGATTAAAGCAGATTCTGGAGAATACCAAACGAATGGATGAGAAAATTGAAAACCATAATAAGGAATTGCAGCAAATCATCAATGAACAAGGCCTAGCATTGAGGGAAGTCATCAATGGAAGTATTATAATTACCAATGAAACACGGAGCAAAGGAGTTGATAGCTATGAAGTGGAGGTAAGACAGCAAATAAATGAAATTAAGGTGGATCTGGAAAAGACAGATGAACCTATCATGCAACTCAGAGTGGAAGTAGAGACCAAAATTACTCAAATAGGAAAACTACAAGCGAAGACCCAAGAAAAATTTGACAAGATACCAATTGATAGGACCGGAAGAATAGAACGGGTTCATGATGAAATGAAGATAGTGAGAATAAGACAAATTTGTAAAAGGAAATTAATAAATACACGGGAAGAATTGGAAATGATTAAAAGGGGATTGGTTCAGCTACATAATAGACCGATTACAGAAAACAGAGAAGTAAGGCAATTAAGAAAATTTAAACGAACCACACTTGAATTCCCAGATGGACTAGAAGGACCAAAAAGGCCAAAACTAACTAAGGAGCATGGAGGACTTATGGAATTTATGTATGAACCATCAGAACCATTAAGAGACAGTACAGAAGAATCAGTTCAAAGGACGATGATGAGCTTGACTATAAATGACAATTTTATAGTTTCAAGAGGCAAGAACTGTACAATAATGAGATATGTCACAAGGACAGAAATAACTCTATACACTAGAGAGACCCGAACAACCAGTATAGAGGAAATAATGGACCACGGTTAAACAGATTCCAAACAGAATATAATGAAAAGGGACGGATTTTATGGATACAGGACCAAACAACCCATTGTAAATAAAAACCCAAAATTCTAAAGAAACTGTAAGAACAACTTACTCAATAATTATTCAGAAACAGTATAATTTAAAATAAAGAGGATAAATACCCCAAAATTCAAAAAATGAAGTAAGCTCAACTTACAAACAAGTATCTAAGAAAACAATTTATGAGGTATATAAGAAAGAGAATTTTGAAGATAAAAAAATAACCAAATTCGAAAAATAAGTAAGAACACCTTACTATACAATTTAGAAGAAATTGCTTTAAACTAATATGAAAGAAAAAAAAAATAACACTGATTCAAACTAATGAAAATCATCAAAACCAAAAAACAAAATGAGTTTATCTGATGTAATATAATAGAGAGAAATGTAATTTAGAATGTAAAAGGAATAATAATGATTGTGCCAGAAGAATATAACTACATGATGTAATGTATAGTACTAACCAAAATCTCATAACCAGCTGTATTGATCATAAAGGAATATGAGCCAATGAAGATAAGAGAATGAAGAAACCAAAATGGAACCGTCAAAAGGATCACAAGAAAAGAAAAAAAAAAACAAATGGTTAAGAATTATCCGTAAAAAAAAAACCAATTAATAAATGTCAATAAAATAGCCAAGTATTGGAGAGGAAAAGTGTATAATAGAAGGAAGAATTAATATGAAGAAATAATATGATCTGAGTTAAAGTACAGTGAATAATCCCTAGAGAATGATTATTATTTATTATTTTATTGAAGGTCACATGATGACTACCTTACGAGGTTTATTAATGAAGATTGACTGTAGAATATTCCAGCAATCATTTAACCGGGCAGAGATGATGTTCCTCTGATCCCAGAAAGTATGTAACGGACGACGGTAATTGGTTAGCCGATAGAGCACCACCGATTCGATTCCAGTTATAATGTTAGGGAGGTTTAGGAAAATTAAATATTAGAGGGAAAACTCACAAATAAATATAGAGAATTAAATAAAACCAGATCCAAAATGGATAATTAATAAAGAATGTCACAAGAATGATTATAGAAATAAGAATTAAATTTGGGAAATAATTGATTTTAAGAAGGAACGAAGAAATGATAATAATATAACGGATAATTCTGAAATATAAAAGTACTATAAATAGGAAACCAATTGGCCAGATACAAGTTATGAGTTTATTTCTTGCTAAACTTTGTTTATACCAAAATAAACTTATTTCGAAGGGGGGGTGTTATGTAACGTAACATTGTTGAGGTTCCCCAACGTTACATAAAAATTGAATGAAATATGGTCAAGGACCATACCCTGACTTAAGGTTGTTCAATAGTTCATGTGCTTGAAAAGTACCTCAAGTCAAAAGGAGGCAATGACTAATGTTAAATGTAAAAGAGCCAGACCAATGAATGATTGAATGTAATGAAATGTTTGTTTTGTACTGTGACATGTTAAGGTCTACAGAGTATTTATGTTGTATGTTGAATATGCTAAAAATGAAATGATGTTGTTTGATAATAATACTTCATCAATAATTATGTTTATATTTATATTAGATTTGTCTTTATACAACCCAGTATAGTTACCAATGTTAGGCACTGTACTAAGTTCTCAGTATTGTATAAAGTTGAAAAATACTGTTGTTTTAATTAATGTTTATAAACTGGATCAGGAGTGTGACCAGTGTTTAAAGTCTAACAAGTAGTTCTGACAATTATATCATAAATTAATAAAGGGTTCCAGAACCAGTTAATTAATATAAAAAAGTAATCACCAGTAAATTAAATTTCATGTAATTAACCATGTAACCAATAATTAATTGTACAGTAGGTCAGGTAAAAAGAAAATTAAGTTAAAAAACCAAATAATGTTATAATGGTTGTAAGTGAATCTATAGGCCTAAATTCCACATTAGTGAAAGGAAATTAATACCTTTTTAGGAAACCCAGTCCAACGAAACTCTGGTAAAACATTTACTGTTTAGGAAGGAAGGTTAGGGGAGAATTTTATGTGATTCAATATTAATCCAAGCATGGAGTATTTTATTGGAAAGGAGTAGTAATATTCTATAATGCCGGCTCAAGGATATATAGAAAACGTGGTTGTTAAGGCAACTGAATTGCAGAAGTTGTTGATTTTGAATTAATTCGTTCTGATTGTTACAAGCTATTAGGTTGAGATGGACCGATATATTTAAAAAATATGAATAAATCTAAAGGAAATATGTATCAAACTTGAAAAACCCCTTTTGTAAAACAATTATACTTTAATGCTAATGAGTAATAAAAATTAATAACCCTCCAAATTGTAAATGAATACAGTAAAAAAGAATTGAAAGCCTCTCACCTCATTCACTAAATAATTCCGCTGGATTCGGTATTAAACCAAATCATACTATAAATCGAAGATCAGTAAAAGAATTAAAGTTTGAACTAATGGAATTATTGGAAATACCAGAAGACTCGATTTGACGTAATAACCTTCATTAGCAGCAGAGAAGCTGGTATCCTAATTCCATTTCACTGGGACCAAGAATTGTGAAGATCGTAAAAGAAGAATAGAAGCCAGAAGATTTCCTGAGGGTTTACCAGTACACACCACCATCAATTTTATTGAAAACCAGAGCTATTTCACTGGATGAAGACGAGATAAGCTGAGTTTGGGGCCACTGTTGACAAACGTCCACCGCCAGACGAAATTTTCGTCGGTTTGGTAAAAAAACAACTTATTTTCATTTCACTGTATTTAAAGTAAATAATTTTATTTTTGTAAATTGAACAACCTTAATTATGCATTTTACCTGGCCTTACTAATGGTTCAAAGAACTTTACGAACCCTGTGATAAGAATTATTTATTATTATTTTCATGTGTATATGTTTACAGAATTTGAGTAATTGATAATCGATCTATTTCTGTATGATCGATTGGATCGTATTATTGTTTTTGAGACAACGTAACCTGTGAATTAATAGAGAAAATAAATAAAGTACATTTATTGTATGAGATAACGTTGAAGTTATTGCAGAATAAATACTATATGTGGTGGTTGGAATAATTGACAAAAAGATTGATACAAACCTAACGAATAACTAACCTATAAGTACGCTTATTACTAGTAACAGCGCTCAAAGTTTGCAGCTGGTGGGACGGGAGATTGCTGAACTAGCTTGTGTTTAATACTAAATTTGAATGAAATTTTCCACCATCGAGTGACTAGGGTTGACACAAATTCCCCTTACATTCAGTTAATGCTCCATACATATTGCTAATATTACACAACCACTGAAAACCAAGTTAAGTCTATAGAGTAGTACGATTATAAATTCAAGAACATAATTATAAATTTGTTTGTATAATAATCTATTTTCCGAAGGTTCCATCGGTCACCACTGAAAGATATATTCATTAATAAAACATTAACTAAGACAGGCAACAACATTTGTAATTGTTACGAATTGCCACCTGCAACGTATTACTTGGCGTTTGATACACAGGAGTCTATTATAACTAATTACACCCATAGACAAGATTTCTTTATAATTTGACGTTTCCAGCGTGCAGCATATAATATAACATACGTCCTCACATAATTAACAAGTAGTTCTTTATAAAATTGGTTTACAACAGTGGGGTTTGAATAAGACGGACGTTTCACCAGCCGTACCTCACATATTGATTTCTTTACAAATTGACGCAAACCAAAGTGGGGCTGGATTGAACCCCAGTACACCCACTCACATACTTGTAAACGTTGTATTCCAAATTGGAATCCAACAGTGGTGCTTCCACACATCTTCATATAACTAAATAAAATAACGTAAACGAGTTCTTTACAAATTGGCCAGCCCAACAGTGAGGCTGTAAGGAGAGGGAATCTAAGTATCAATACAAATTGGCGAATCCAACGTGGGGCTGAATTAAGAAGGACTCTTCATTTGTAGGTTTTCATTACAAATTGGCGCTCAACGAGTGGGCTTTAGTTAAGTAAAAAAAAATCATATTAATTGTTACTTAACTTGAGCAGGCAACCATTAGAGGCACAGGAATGCATACGAGAGGTGTTACGAAAAGAATGGAGAAGGAACAAGAAACAGAAGAAGATAGGAGGGAAGAAGAAACAGAGGCAGGTACAGATATTGAAATGGAACAACAGGCGAGCAATACAGAGGATGCCCAAGGGGACCAACCAGAAAAAGCGGAAGCCAGAAGAGAACCAGATTGGCAAGAAATTATGAGGATGATGATGGAGAAAATTGATAGCATTAAGGAAAGCAATAAACAAACAATAGATGAAAACTCAAGGAAACAAAATGAAACCTTGAGCGAAAAATTTAATAAAATAGATGAAAATTTTAAGAAACAGGAGGAAAACTCTAACAAACCAAGGAGGAAACTAATGAAAAAATAGACAGTATTAAGGAAAGTACTAGTGAACTTTTGAGACAAACCATAAATGAAAATAATGAACAATTGAAGGCCGATTTTAGACAAATCAATAAGAAGCTGGAAAATAAAATAGACAGTATTAATGAAAACTCAAGAAAACAAAACGAAATTTTGAGCGAAAATTTAATCAAGCAAATGAATGAAAGGTTCGACAAGAATGATGAGAGATTAAAGCAGATTCTGGAGAATACCAAACGAATGGATGAGAAAATTGAAAACCATAATAAGGAATTGCAGCAAATCATCAATGAACAAGGCCTAGCATTGAGGGAAGTCATCAATGGAAGTATTATAATTACCAATGAAACACGGAGCAAAGGAGTTGATAGCTATGAAGTGGAGGTAAGACAGCAAATAAATGAAATTAAGGTGGATCTGGAAAAGACAGATGATCCTATCATGCAACTCAGAGTGGAAGTAGAGACCAAAATTACTCAAATAGGAAAACTACAAGCGAAGACCCAAGAAAAATTTGACAAGATACCAATTGATAGGACCGGAAGAATAGAACGGGTTCATGATGAAATGAAGATAGTGAGAATAAGACAAATTTGTAAAAGGAAATTAATAAATACACGGGAAGAATTGGAAATGATTAAAAGGGGATTGGTTCAGCTACATAATAGACCGATTACAGAAAACAGAGAAGTAAGGCAATTAAGAAAATTTAAACGAACCACACTTGAATTCCCAGATGGACTAGAAGGACCAAAAAGGCCAAAACTAACTAAGGAGCATGGAGGACTTATGGAATTTATGTATGAACCATCAGAACCATTAAGAGACAGTACAGAAGAATCAGTTCAAAGGACGATGATGAGCTTGACTATAAATGACAATTTTATAGTTTCAAGAGGCAAGAACTGTACAATAATGAGATATGTCACAAGGACAGAAATAACTCTATACACTAGAGAGACCCGAACAACCAGTATAGAGGAAATAATGGACCACGGTTAAACAGATTCCAAACAGAATATAATGAAAAGGGACGGATTTTATGGATACAGGACCAAACAACCCATTGTAAATAAAAACCCAAAATTCTAAAGAAACTGTAAGAACAACTTACTCAATAATTATTCAGAAACAGTATAATTTAAAATAAAGAGGATAAATACCCCAAAATTCAAAAAATGAAGTAAGCTCAACTTACAAACAAGTATCTAAGAAAACAATTTATGAGGTATATAAGAAAGAGAATTTTGAAGATAAAAAAATAACCAAATTCGAAAAATAAGTAAGAACACCTTACTATACAATTTAGAAGAAATTGCTTTAAACTAATATGAAAGAAAAAAAAAATAACACTGATTCAAACTAATGAAAATCATCAAAACCAAAAAACAAAATGAGTTTATCTGATGTAATATAATAGAGAGAAATGTAATTTAGAATGTAAAAGGAATAATAATGATTGTGCCAGAAGAATATAACTACATGATGTAATGTATAGTACTAACCAAAATCTCATAACCAGCTGTATTGATCATAAAGGAATATGAGCCAATGAAGATAAGAGAATGAAGAAACCAAAATGGAACCGTCAAAAGGATCACAAGAAAAGAAAAAAAAAAACAAATGGTTAAGAATTATCCGTAAAAAAAAAACCAATTAATAAATGTCAATAAAATAGCCAAGTATTGGAGAGGAAAAGTGTATAATAGAAGGAAGAATTAATATGAAGAAATAATATGATCTGAGTTAAAGTACAGTGAATAATCCCTAGAGAATGATTATTATTTATTATTTTATTGAAGGTCACATGATGACTACCTTACGAGGTTTATTAATGAAGATTGACTGTAGAATATTCCAGCAATCATTTAACCGGGCAGAGATGATGTTCCTCTGATCCCAGAAAGTATGTAACGGACGACGGTAATTGGTTAGCCGATAGAGCACCACTGATTCGATTCCAGTTATAATGTTAGGGAGGTTTAGGAAAATTAAATATTAGAGGGAAAACTCACAAATAAATATAGAGAATTAAATAAAACCAGATCCAAAATGGATAATTAATAAAGAATGTCACAAGAATGATTATAGAAATAAGAATTAAATTTGGGAAATAATTGATTTTAAGAAGGAACGAAGAAATGATAATAATATAACGGATAATTCTGAAATATAAAAGTACTATAAATAGGAAACCAATTGGCCAGATACAAGTTATGAGTTTATTTCTTGCTAAACTTTGTTTATACCAAAATAAACTTATTTCGAAGGGGGGGTGTTATGTAACGTAACATTGTTGAGGTTCCCCAACGTTACATAAAAATTGAATGAAATATGGTCAAGGACCATACCCTGACTTAAGGTTGTTCAATAGTTCATGTGCTTGAAAAGTACCTCAAGTCAAAAGGAGGCAATGACTAATGTTAAATGTAAAAGAGCCAGACCAATGAATGATTGAATGTAATGAAATGTTTGTTTTGTACTGTGACATGTTAAGGTCTACAGAGTATTTATGTTGTATGTTGAATATGCTAAAAATGAAATGATGTTGTTTGATAATAATACTTCATCAATAATTATGTTTATATTTATATTAGATTTGTCTTTATACAACCCAGTATAGTTACCAATGTTAGGCACTGTACTAAGTTCTCAGTATTGTATAAAGTTGAAAAATACTGTTGTTTTAATTAATGTTTATAAACTGGATCAGGAGTGTGACCAGTGTTTAAAGTCTAACAAGTAGTTCTGACAATTATATCATAAATTAATAAAGGGTTCCAGAACCAGTTAATTAATATAAAAAAGTAATCACCAGTAAATTAAATTTCATGTAATTAACCATGTAACCAATAATTAATTGTACAGTAGGTCAGGTAAAAAGAAAATTAAGTTAAAAAACCAAATAATGTTATAATGGTTGTAAGTGAATCTATAGGCCTAAATTCCACATTAGTGAAAGGAAATTAATACCTTTTTAGGAAACCCAGTCCAACGAAACTCTGGTAAAACATTTACTGTTTAGGAAGGAAGGTTAGGGGAGAATTTTATGTGATTCAATATTAATCCAAGCATGGAGTATTTTATTGGAAAGGAGTAGTAATATTCTATAATGCCGGCTCAAGGATATATAGAAAACGTGGTTGTTAAGGCAACTGAATTGCAGAAGTTGTTGATTTTGAATTAATTCGTTCTGATTGTTACAAGCTATTAGGTTGAGATGGACCGATATATTTAAAAAATATGAATAAATCTAAAGGAAATATGTATCAAACTTGAAAAACCCCTTTTGTAAAACAATTATACTTTAATGCTAATGAGTAATAAAAATTAATAACCCTCCAAATTGTAAATGAATACAGTAAAAAAGAATTGAAAGCCTCTCACCTCATTCACTAAATAATTCCGCTGGATTCGGTATTAAACCAAATCATACTATAAATCGAAGATCAGTAAAAGAATTAAAGTTTGAACTAATGGAATTATTGGAAATACCAGAAGACTCGATTTGACGTAATAACCTTCATTAGCAGCAGAGAAGCTGGTATCCTAATTCCATTTCACTGGGACCAAGAATTGTGAAGATCGTAAAAGAAGAATAGAAGCCAGAAGATTTCCTGAGGGTTTACCAGTACACACCACCATCAATTTTATTGAAAACCAGAGCTATTTCACTGGATGAAGACGAGATAAGCTGAGTTTGGGGCCACTGTTGACAAACGTCCACCGCCAGACGAAATTTTCGTCGGTTTGGTAAAAAAACAACTTATTTTCATTTCACTGTATTTAAAGTAAATAATTTTATTTTTGTAAATTGAACAACCTTAATTATGCATTTTACCTGGCCTTACTAATGGTTCAAAGAACTTTACGAACCCTGTGATAAGAATTATTTATTATTATTTTCATGTGTATATGTTTACAGAATTTGAGTAATTGATAATCGATCTATTTCTGTATGATCGATTGGATCGTATTATTGTTTTTGAGACAACGTAACCTGTGAATTAATAGAGAAAATAAATAAAGTACATTTATTGTATGAGATAACGTTGAAGTTATTGCAGAATAAATACTATATGTGGTGGTTGGAATAATTGACAAAAAGATTGATACAAACCTAACGAATAACTAACCTATAAGTACGCTTATTACTAGTAACAGCGCTCAAAGTTTGCAGCTGGTGGGACGGGAGATTGCTGAACTAGCTTGTGTTTAATACTAAATTTGAATGAAATTTTCCACCATCGAGTGACTAGGGTTGACACAAATTCCCCTTACATTCAGTTAATGCTCCATACATATTGCTAATATTACACAACCACTGAAAACCAAGTTAAGTCTATAGAGTAGTACGATTATAAATTCAAGAACATAATTATAAATTTGTTTGTATAATAATCTATTTTCCGAAGGTTCCATCGGTCACCACTGAAAGATATATTCATTAATAAAACATTAACTAAGACAGGCAACAACATTTGTAATTGTTACGAATTGCCACCTGCAACGTATTACTTGGCGTTTGATACACAGGAGTCTATTATAACTAATTACACCCATAGACAAGATTTCTTTATAATTTGACGTTTCCAGCGTGCAGCATATAATATAACATACGTCCTCACATAATTAACAAGTAGTTCTTTATAAAATTGGTTTACAACAGTGGGGTTTGAATAAGACGGACGTTTCACCAGCCGTACCTCACATATTGATTTCTTTACAAATTGACGCAAACCAAAGTGGGGCTGGATTGAACCCCAGTACACCCACTCACATACTTGTAAACGTTGTATTCCAAATTGGAATCCAACAGTGGTGCTTCCACACATCTTCATATAACTAAATAAAATAACGTAAACGAGTTCTTTACAAATTGGCCAGCCCAACAGTGAGGCTGTAAGGAGAGGGAATCTAAGTATCAATACAAATTGGCGAATCCAACGTGGGGCTGAATTAAGAAGGACTCTTCATTTGTAGGTTTTCATTACAAATTGGCGCTCAACGAGTGGGCTTTAGTTAAGTAAAAAAAAATCATATTAATTGTTACTTAACTTGAGCAGGCAACCATTAGAGGCACAGGAATGCATACGAGAGGTGTTACGAAAAGAATGGAGAAGGAACAAGAAACAGAAGAAGATAGGAGGGAAGAAGAAACAGAGGCAGGTACAGATATTGAAATGGAACAACAGGCGAGCAATACAGAGGATGCCCAAGGGGACCAACCAGAAAAAGCGGAAGCCAGAAGAGAACCAGATTGGCAAGAAATTATGAGGATGATGATGGAGAAAATTGATAGCATTAAGGAAAGCAATAAACAAACAATAGATGAAAACTCAAGGAAACAAAATGAAACCTTGAGCGAAAAATTTAATAAAATAGATGAAAATTTTAAGAAACAGGAGGAAAACTCTAACAAACCAAGGAGGAAACTAATGAAAAAATAGACAGTATTAAGGAAAGTACTAGTGAACTTTTGAGACAAACCATAAATGAAAATAATGAACAATTGAAGGCCGATTTTAGACAAATCAATAAGAAGCTGGAAAATAAAATAGACAGTATTAATGAAAACTCAAGAAAACAAAACGAAATTTTGAGCGAAAATTTAATCAAGCAAATGAATGAAAGGTTCGACAAGAATGATGAGAGATTAAAGCAGATTCTGGAGAATACCAAACGAATGGATGAGAAAATTGAAAACCATAATAAGGAATTGCAGCAAATCATCAATGAACAAGGCCTAGCATTGAGGGAAGTCATCAATGGAAGTATTATAATTACCAATGAAACACGGAGCAAAGGAGTTGATAGCTATGAAGTGGAGGTAAGACAGCAAATAAATGAAATTAAGGTGGATCTGGAAAAGACAGATGAACCTATCATGCAACTCAGAGTGGAAGTAGAGACCAAAATTACTCAAATAGGAAAACTACAAGCGAAGACCCAAGAAAAATTTGACAAGATACCAATTGATAGGACCGGAAGAATAGAACGGGTTCATGATGAAATGAAGATAGTGAGAATAAGACAAATTTGTAAAAGGAAATTAATAAATACACGGGAAGAATTGGAAATGATTAAAAGGGGATTGGTTCAGCTACATAATAGACCGATTACAGAAAACAGAGAAGTAAGGCAATTAAGAAAATTTAAACGAACCACACTTGAATTCCCAGATGGACTAGAAGGACCAAAAAGGCCAAAACTAACTAAGGAGCATGGAGGACTTATGGAATTTATGTATGAACCATCAGAACCATTAAGAGACAGTACAGAAGAATCAGTTCAAAGGACGATGATGAGCTTGACTATAAATGACAATTTTATAGTTTCAAGAGGCAAGAACTGTACAATAATGAGATATGTCACAAGGACAGAAATAACTCTATACACTAGAGAGACCCGAACAACCAGTATAGAGGAAATAATGGACCACGGTTAAACAGATTCCAAACAGAATATAATGAAAAGGGACGGATTTTATGGATACAGGACCAAACAACCCATTGTAAATAAAAACCCAAAATTCTAAAGAAACTGTAAGAACAACTTACTCAATAATTATTCAGAAACAGTATAATTTAAAATAAAGAGGATAAATACCCCAAAATTCAAAAAATGAAGTAAGCTCAACTTACAAACAAGTATCTAAGAAAACAATTTATGAGGTATATAAGAAAGAGAATTTTGAAGATAAAAAAATAACCAAATTCGAAAAATAAGTAAGAACACCTTACTACAATTTAGAAGAAATTGCTTTAAACTAATATGAAAGAAAAAAAAATAACACTGATTCAAACTAATGAAAATCATCAAAACCAAAAAACAAAATGAGTTTATCTGATGTAATATAATAGAGAGAAATGTAATTTAGAATGTAAAAGGAATAATAATGATTGTGCCAGAAGAATATAACTACATGATGTAATGTATAGTACTAACCAAAATCTCATAACCAGCTGTATTGATCATAAAGGAATATGAGCCAATGAAGATAAGAGAATGAAGAAACCAAAATGGAACCGTCAAAAGGATCACAAGAAAAGAAAAAAAAAAACAAATGGTTAAGAATTATCCGTAAAAAAAAAACCAATTAATAAATGTCAATAAAATAGCCAAGTATTGGAGAGGAAAAGTGTATAATAGAAGGAAGAATTAATATGAAGAAATAATATGATCTGAGTTAAAGTACAGTGAATAATCCCTAGAGAATGATTATTATTTATTATTTTATTGAAGGTCACATGATGACTACCTTACGAGGTTTATTAATGAAGATTGACTGTAGAATATTCCAGCAATCATTTAACCGGGCAGAGATGATGTTCCTCTGATCCCAGAAAGTATGTAACGGACGACGGTAATTGGTTAGCCGATAGAGCACCACCGATTCGATTCCAGTTATAATGTTAGGGAGGTTTAGGAAAATTAAATATTAGAGGGAAAACTCACAAATAAATATAGAGAATTAAATAAAACCAGATCCAAAATGGATAATTAATAAAGAATGTCACAAGAATGATTATAGAAATAAGAATTAAATTTGGGAAATAATTGATTTTAAGAAGGAACGAAGAAATGATAATAATATAACGGATAATTCTGAAATATAAAAGTACTATAAATAGGAAACCAATTGGCCAGATACAAGTTATGAGTTTATTTCTTGCTAAACTTTGTTTATACCAAAATAAACTTATTTCGAAGGGGGGGTGTTATGTAACGTAACATTGTTGAGGTTCCCCAACGTTACATAAAAATTGAATGAAATATGGTCAAGGACCATACCCTGACTTAAGGTTGTTCAATAGTTCATGTGCTTGAAAAGTACCTCAAGTCAAAAGGAGGCAATGACTAATGTTAAATGTAAAAGAGCCAGACCAATGAATGATTGAATGTAATGAAATGTTTGTTTTGTACTGTGACATGTTAAGGTCTACAGAGTATTTATGTTGTATGTTGAATATGCTAAAAATGAAATGATGTTGTTTGATAATAATACTTCATCAATAATTATGTTTATATTTATATTAGATTTGTGTTTATACAACCCAGTATAGTTACCAATGTTAGGCACTGTACTAAGTTCTCAGTATTGTATAAAGTTGAAAAAATACTGTTGTTTTAATTAATGTTTATAAACTGGATCAGGAGTGTGACCAGTGTTTAAAGTCTAACAAGTAGTTCTGACAATTATATCATAAATTAATAAAGGGTTCCAGAACCAGTTAATTAATATAAAAAAGTAATCACCAGTAAATTAAATTTCATGTAATTAACCATGTAACCAATAATTAATTGTACAGTAGGTCAGGTAAAAAGAAAATTAAGTTAAAAAACCAAATAATGTTATAATGGTTGTAAGTGAATCTATAGGCCTAAATTCCACATTAGTGAAAGGAAATTAATACCTTTTTAGGAAACCCAGTCCAACGAAACTCTGGTAAAACATTTACTGTTTAGGAAGGAAGGTTAGGGGAGAATTTTATGTGATTCAATATTAATCCAAGCATGGAGTATTTTATTGGAAAGGAGTAGTAATATTCTATAATGCCGGCTCTAAGGATATATAGAAAACGTGGTTGTTAAGGCAACTGAATTGCAGAAGTTGTTGATTTTGAATTAATTCGTTCTGATTGTTACAAGCTATTAGGTTGAGATGGACCGATATATTTAAAAAATATGAATAAATCTAAAGGAAATATGTATCAAACTTGAAAAACCCCTTTTGTAAAACAATTATACTTTAATGCTAATGAGTAATAAAAATTAATAACCCTCCAAATTGTAAATGAATACAGTAAAAAAGAATTGAAAGCCTCTCACCTCATTCACTAAATAATTCCGCTGGATTCGGTATTAAACCAAATCATACTATAAATCGAAGATCAGTAAAAGAATTAAAGTTTGAACTAATGGAATTATTGGAAATACCAGAAGACTCGATTTGACGTAATAACCTTCATTAGCAGCAGAGAAGCTGGTATCCTAATTCCATTTCACTGGGACCAAGAATTGTGAAGATCGTAAAAGAAGAATAGAAGCCAGAAGATTTCCTGAGGGTTTACCAGTACACACCACCATCAATTTTATTGAAAACCAGAGCTATTTCACTGGATGAAGACGAGATAAGCTGAGTTTGGGGCCACTGTTGACAAACGTCCACCGCCAGACAAAATTTTCGTCGGTTTGGTAAAAAAACAACTTATTTTCATTTCACTGTATTTAAAGTAAATAATTTTATTTTTGTAAATTGAACAACCTTAATTATGCATTTTACCTGGCCTTACTAATGGTTCAAAGAACTTTACGAACCCTGTGATAAGAATTATTTATTATTATTTTCATGTGTATATGTTTACAGAATTTGAGTAATTGATAATCGATCTATTTCTGTATGATCGATTGGATCGTATTATTGTTTTTGAGACAACGTAACCTGTGAATTAATAGAGAAAATAAATAAAGTACATTTATTGTATGAGATAACGAAGTTATTGCAGAATAAATACTATATGTGGTGGTTGGAATAATTGACAAAAAGATTGATACAAACCTAACGAATAACTAACCTATAAGTACGCTTATTACTAGTAACAGCGCTCAAAGTTTGCAGCTGGTGGGACGGGAGATTGCTGAACTAGCTTGTGTTTAATACTAAATTTGAATGAAATTTTCCACCATCGAGTGACTAGGGTTGACACAAATTCCCCTTACATTCAGTTAATGCTCCATACATATTGCTAATATTACACAACCACTGAAAACCAAGTTAAGTCTATAGAGTAGTACGATTATAAATTCAAGAACATAATTATAAATTTGTTTGTATAATAATCTATTTTCCGAAGGTTCCATCGGTCACCACTGAAAGATATATTCATTAATAAAACATTAACTAAGACAGGCAACAACATTTGTAATTGTTACGAATTGCCACCTGCAACGTATTACTTGGCGTTTGATACACAGGAGTCTATTATAACTAATTACACCCATAGACAAGATTTCTTTATAATTTGACGTTTCCAGCGTGCAGCATATAATATAACATACGTCCTCACATAATTAACAAGTAGTTCTTTATAAAATTGGTTTACAACAGTGGGGTTTGAATAAGACGGACGTTTCACCAGCCGTACCTCACATATTGATTTCTTTACAAATTGACGCAAACCAAAGTGGGGCTGGATTGAACCCCAGTACACCCACTCACATACTTGTAAACGTTGTATTCCAAATTGGAATCCAACAGTGGTGCTTCCACACATCTTCATATAACTAAATAAAATAACGTAAACGAGTTCTTTACAAATTGGCCAGCCCAACAGTGAGGCTGTAAGGAGAGGGAATCTAAGTATCAATACAAATTGGCGAATCCAACGTGGGGCTGAATTAAGAAGGACTCTTCATTTGTAGGTTTTCATTACAAATTGGCGCTCAACGAGTGGGCTTTAGTTAAGTAAAAAAAAATCATATTAATTGTTACTTAACTTGAGCAGGCAACCATTAGAGGCACAGGAATGCATACGAGAGGTGTTACGAAAAGAATGGAGAAGGAACAAGAAACAGAAGAAGATAGGAGGGAAGAAGAAACAGAGGCAGGTACAGATATTGAAATGGAACAACAGGCGAGCAATACAGAGGATGCCCAAGGGGACCAACCAGAAAAAGCGGAAGCCAGAAGAGAACCAGATTGGCAAGAAATTATGAGGATGATGATGGAGAAAATTGATAGCATTAAGGAAAGCAATAAACAAACAATAGATGAAAACTCAAGGAAACAAAATGAAACCTTGAGCGAAAAATTTAATAAAATAGATGAAAATTTTAAGAAACAGGAGGAAAACTCTAACAAACCAAGGAGGAAACTAATGAAAAAATAGACAGTATTAAGGAAAGTACTAGTGAACTTTTGAGACAAACCATAAATGAAAATAATGAACAATTGAAGGCCGATTTTAGACAAATCAATAAGAAGCTGGAAAATAAAATAGACAGTATTAATGAAAACTCAAGAAAACAAAACGAAATTTTGAGCGAAAATTTAATCAAGCAAATGAATGAAAGGTTCGACAAGAATGATGAGAGATTAAAGCAGATTCTGGAGAATACCAAACGAATGGATGAGAAAATTGAAAACCATAATAAGGAATTGCAGCAAATCATCAATGAACAAGGCCTAGCATTGAGGGAAGTCATCAATGGAAGTATTATAATTACCAATGAAACACGGAGCAAAGGAGTTGATAGCTATGAAGTGGAGGTAAGACAGCAAATAAATGAAATTAAGGTGGATCTGGAAAAGACAGATGAACCTATCATGCAACTCAGAGTGGAAGTAGAGACCAAAATTACTCAAATAGGAAAACTACAAGCGAAGACCCAAGAAAAATTTGACAAGATACCAATTGATAGGACCGGAAGAATAGAACGGGTTCATGATGAAATGAAGATAGTGAGAATAAGACAAATTTGTAAAAGGAAATTAATAAATACACGGGAAGAATTGGAAATGATTAAAAGGGGATTGGTTCAGCTACATAATAGACCGATTACAGAAAACAGAGAAGTAAGGCAATTAAGAAAATTTAAACGAACCACACTTGAATTCCCAGATGGACTAGAAGGACCAAAAAGGCCAAAACTAACTAAGGAGCATGGAGGACTTATGGAATTTATGTATGAACCATCAGAACCATTAAGAGACAGTACAGAAGAATCAGTTCAAAGGACGATGATGAGCTTGACTATAAATGACAATTTTATAGTTTCAAGAGGCAAGAACTGTACAATAATGAGATATGTCACAAGGACAGAAATAACTCTATACACTAGAGAGACCCGAACAACCAGTATAGAGGAAATAATGGACCACGGTTAAACAGATTCCAAACAGAATATAATGAAAAGGGACGGATTTTATGGATACAGGACCAAACAACCCATTGTAAATAAAAACCCAAAATTCTAAAGAAACTGTAAGAACAACTTACTCAATAATTATTCAGAAACAGTATAATTTAAAATAAAGAGGATAAATACCCCAAAATTCAAAAAATGAAGTAAGCTCAACTTACAAACAAGTATCTAAGAAAACAATTTATGAGGTATATAAGAAAGAGAATTTTGAAGATAAAAAAATAACCAAATTCGAAAAATAAGTAAGAACACCTTACTATACAATTTAGAAGAAATTGCTTTAAACTAATATGAAAGAAAAAAAAAATAACACTGATTCAAACTAATGAAAATCATCAAAACCAAAAAACAAAATGAGTTTATCTGATGTAATATAATAGAGAGAAATGTAATTTAGAATGTAAAAGGAATAATAATGATTGTGCCAGAAGAATATAACTACATGATGTAATGTATAGTACTAACCAAAATCTCATAACCAGCTGTATTGATCATAAAGGAATATGAGCCAATGAAGATAAGAGAATGAAGAAACCAAAATGGAACCGTCAAAAGGATCACAAGAAAAGAAAAAAAAAAACAAATGGTTAAGAATTATCCGTAAAAAAAAAACCAATTAATAAATGTCAATAAAATAGCCAAGTATTGGAGAGGAAAAGTGTATAATAGAAGGAAGAATTAATATGAAGAAATAATATGATCTGAGTTAAAGTACAGTGAATAATCCCTAGAGAATGATTATTATTTATTATTTTATTGAAGGTCACATGATGACTACCTTACGAGGTTTATTAATGAAGATTGACTGTAGAATATTCCAGCAATCATTTAACCGGGCAGAGATGATGTTCCTCTGATCCCAGAAAGTATGTAACGGACGACGGTAATTGGTTAGCCGATAGAGCACCACCGATTCGATTCCAGTTATAATGTTAGGGAGGTTTAGGAAAATTAAATATTAGAGGGAAAACTCACAAATAAATATAGAGAATTAAATAAAACCAGATCCAAAATGGATAATTAATAAAGAATGTCACAAGAATGATTATAGAAATAAGAATTAAATTTGGGAAATAATTGATTTTAAGAAGGAACGAAGAAATGATAATAATATAACGGATAATTCTGAAATATAAAAGTACTATAAATAGGAAACCAATTGGCCAGATACAAGTTATGAGTTTATTTCTTGCTAAACTTTGTTTATACCAAAATAAACTTATTTTGAAGGGGGGGTGTTATGTAACGTAACATTGTTGAGGTTCCCCAACGTTACATAAAAATTGAATGAAATATGGTCAAGGACCATACCCTGACTTAAGGTTGTTCAATAGTTCATGTGCTTGAAAAGTACCTCAAGTCAAAAGGAGGCAATGACTAATGTTAAATGTAAAAGAGCCAGACCAATGAATGATTGAATGTAATGAAATGTTTGTTTTGTACTGTGACATGTTAAGGTCTACAGAGTATTTATGTTGTATGTTGAATATGCTAAAAATGAAATGATGTTGTTTGATAATAATACTTCATCAATAATTATGTTTATATTTATATTAGATTTGTCTTTATACAACCCAGTATAGTTACCAATGTTAGGCACTGTACTAAGTTCTCAGTATTGTATAAAGTTGAAAAATACTGTTGTTTTAATTAATGTTTATAAACTGGATCAGGAGTGTGACCAGTGTTTAAAGTCTAACAAGTAGTTCTGACAATTATATCATAAATTAATAAAGGGTTCCAGAACCAGTTAATTAATATAAAAAAGTAATCACCAGTAAATTAAATTTCATGTAATTAACCATGTAACCAATAATTAATTGTACAGTAGGTCAGGTAAAAAGAAAATTAAGTTAAAAAACCAAATAATGTTATAATGGTTGTAAGTGAATCTATAGGCCTAAATTCCACATTAGTGAAAGGAAATTAATACCTTTTTAGGAAACCCAGTCCAACGAAACTCTGGTAAAACATTTACTGTTTAGGAAGGAAGGTTAGGGGAGAATTTTATGTGATTCAATATTAATCCAAGCATGGAGTATTTTATTGGAAAGGAGTAGTAATATTCTATAATGCCGGCTCAAGGATATATAGAAAACGTGGTTGTTAAGGCAACTGAATTGCAGAAGTTGTTGATTTTGAATTAATTCGTTCTGATTGTTACAAGCTATTAGGTTGAGATGGACCGATATATTTAAAAAATATGAATAAATCTAAAGGAAATATGTATCAAACTTGAAAAACCCCTTTTGTAAAACAATTATACTTTAATGCTAATGAGTAATAAAAATTAATAACCCTCCAAATTGTAAATGAATACAGTAAAAAAGAATTGAAAGCCTCTCACCTCATTCACTAAATAATTCCGCTGGATTCGGTATTAAACCAAATCATACTATAAATCGAAGATCAGTAAAAGAATTAAAGTTTGAACTAATGGAATTATTGGAAATACCAGAAGACTCGATTTGACGTAATAACCTTCATTAGCAGCAGAGAAGCTGGTATCCTAATTCCATTTCACTGGGACCAAGAATTGTGAAGATCGTAAAAGAAGAATAGAAGCCAGAAGATTTCCTGAGGGTTTACCAGTACACACCACCATCAATTTTATTGAAAACCAGAGCTATTTCACTGGATGAAGACGAGATAAGCTGAGTTTGGGGCCACTGTTGACAAACGTCCACCGCCAGACGAAATTTTCGTCGGTTTGGTAAAAAAACAACTTATTTTCATTTCACTGTATTTAAAGTAAATAATTTTATTTTTGTAAATTGAACAACCTTAATTATGCATTTTACCTGGCCTTACTAATGGTTCAAAGAACTTTACGAACCCTGTGATAAGAATTATTTATTATTATTTTCATGTGTATATGTTTACAGAATTTGAGTAATTGATAATCGATCTATTTCTGTATGATCGATTGGATCGTATTATTGTTTTTGAGACAACGTAACCTGTGAATTAATAGAGAAAATAAATAAAGTACATTTATTGTATGAGATAACGTTGAAGTTATTGCAGAATAAATACTATATGTGGTGGTTGGAATAATTGACAAAAAGATTGATACAAACCTAACGAATAACTAACCTATAAGTACGCTTATTACTAGTAACAGCGCTCAAAGTTTGCAGCTGGTGGGACGGGAGATTGCTGAACTAGCTTGTGTTTAATACTAAATTTGAATGAAATTTTCCACCATCGAGTGACTAGGGTTGACACAAATTCCCCTTACATTCAGTTAATGCTCCATACATATTGCTAATATTACACAACCACTGAAAACCAAGTTAAGTCTATAGAGTAGTACGATTATAAATTCAAGAACATAATTATAAATTTGTTTGTATAATAATCTATTTTCCGAAGGTTCCATCGGTCACCACTGAAAGATATATTCATTAATAAAACATTAACTAAGACAGGCAACAACATTTGTAATTGTTACGAATTGCCACCTGCAACGTATTACTTGGCGTTTGATACACAGGAGTCTATTATAACTAATTACACCCATAGACAAGATTTCTTTATAATTTGACGTTTCCAGCGTGCAGCATATAATATAACATACGTCCTCACATAATTAACAAGTAGTTCTTTATAAAATTGGTTTACAACAGTGGGGTTTGAATAAGACGGACGTTTCACCAGCCGTACCTCACATATTGATTTCTTTACAAATTGACGCAAACCAAAGTGGGGCTGGATTGAACCCCAGTACACCCACTCACATACTTGTAAACGTTGTATTCCAAATTGGAATCCAACAGTGGTGCTTCCACACATCTTCATATAACTAAATAAAATAACGTAAACGAGTTCTTTACAAATTGGCCAGCCCAACAGTGAGGCTGTAAGGAGAGGGAATCTAAGTATCAATACAAATTGGCGAATCCAACGTGGGGCTGAATTAAGAAGGACTCTTCATTTGTAGGTTTTCATTACAAATTGGCGCTCAACGAGTGGGCTTTAGTTAAGTAAAAAAAAATCATATTAATTGTTACTTAACTTGAGCAGGCAACCATTAGAGGCACAGGAATGCATACTAGAGGTGTTACGAAAAGAATGGAGAAGGAACAAGAAACAGAAGAAGATAGGAGGGAAGAAGAAACAGAGGCAGGTACAGATATTGAAATGGAACAACAGGCGAGCAATACAGAGGATGCCCAAGGGGACCAACCAGAAAAAGCGGAAGCCAGAAGAGAACCAGATTGGCAAGAAATTATGAGGATGATGATGGAGAAAATTGATAGCATTAAGGAAAGCAATAAACAAACAATAGATGAAAACTCAAGGAAACAAAATGAAACCTTGAGCGAAAAATTTAATAAAATAGATGAAAATTTTAAGAAACAGGAGGAAAACTCAAAACAAACCAAGGAGGAAACTAATGAAAAAATAGACAGTATTAAGGAAAGTACTAGTGAACTTTTGAGACAAACCATAAATGAAAATAATGAACAATTGAAGGCCGATTTTAGACAAATCAATAAGAAGCTGGAAAATAAAATAGACAGTATTAATGAAAACTCAAGAAAACAAAACGAAATTTTGAGCGAAAATTTAATCAAGCAAATGAATGAAAGGTTCAACAAGAATGATGAGAGATTAAAGCAGATTCTGGAGAATACCAAACGAATGGATGAGAAAATTGAAAACCATAATAAGGAATTGCGGCAAATCATCAATGAACAAGGCCTAGCATTGAGGGAAGTCATCAATGGAAGTATTATAATTGCCAATGAAACACGGAGCAAAGGAGTTGATAGCTATGAAGTGGAGGTAAGACAGCAAATAAATGAAATTAAGGTGGATCTGGAAAAGACAGATGAACCTATCATGCAACTCAGAGTGGAAGTAGAGACCAAAATTACTCAAATAGGAAAACTACAAGCGAAGACCCAAGAAATATTTGACAAGATACCAATTGATAGAACCGGAAGAATAGAACGGGTTCATGATGAAATGAAGATAGTGAGAATAAGACAAATGTGTAAAAGGAAATTAATAAATACACGGGAAGAATTGGAAATGATTAAAAGGGGACTGGTTCAGCTACATAATAGACCGATTACAGAAAACAGAGAAGTAAGGCAATTAAGAAACTTTAAACGAACCACACTTGAATTCCCAGATGGACTAGAAGGACCAAAAAGGCCAAAACTAACTAAGGAGCATGGAGGACTTATGGAATTTATGTATGAACCATCAGAACCATTAAGAGACAGTACAGAAGAATCAGTTCAAAGGACGATGATGAGCTTGACTATAAATGACAATTTTATAGTGACAAGAGGCAAGAACTGTACAATAATGAGATATGTCACAAGGACAGAAATAACTCTATACACTAGAGAGACCCGAACAACCAGTATAGAGGAAATAATGGACCACGGTTAAACAGATTCCAAACAGAATATAATGAAAAGGGACGGATTTTATGGATACAGGACCAAACAACCCATTGTAAATAAAAACCCAAAATTCTAAAGAAACTGTAAGAACAACTTACTCAATAATT
This sequence comes from Magicicada septendecula, assembly GCA_034769895.1. Classification (NCBI taxonomy): domain Eukaryota; kingdom Metazoa; phylum Arthropoda; class Insecta; order Hemiptera; family Cicadidae; genus Magicicada; species Magicicada septendecula. The sequence goes on from CM068367.1 coordinate 1,247,272,584, forward strand.
ATTCAGAAACAGTATAATTTAAAATAAAGAGGATAAATACCCCAAAATTCAAAAAATGAAGTAAGCTCAACTTACAAACAAGTATCTAAGAAAACAATTTATGAGGTATATAAGAAAGAGAATTTTGAAGATAAAAAAATAACCAAATTCGAAAAATAAGTAAGAACACCTTACTATACAATTTAGAAGAAATTGCTTTAAACTAATATGAAAGAAAAAAAAAATAACACTGATTCAAACTAATGAAAATCATCAAAACCAAAAAACAAAATGAGTTTATCTGATGTAATATAATAGAGAGAAATGTAATTTAGAATGTAAAAGGAATAATAATGATTGTGCCAGAAGAATATAACTACATGATGTAATGTATAGTACTAACCAAAATCTCATAACCAGCTGTATTGATCATAAAGGAATATGAGCCAATGAAGATAAGAGAATGAAGAAACCAAAATGGAACCGTCAAAAGGATCACAAGAAAAGAAAAAAAAAAACAAATGGTTAAGAATTATCCGTAAAAAAAAAACCAATTAATAAATGTCAATAAAATAGCCAAGTATTGGAGAGGAAAAGTGTATAATAGAAGGAAGAATTAATATGAAGAAATAATATGATCTGAGTTAAAGTACAGTGAATAATCCCTAGAGAATGATTATTATTTATTATTTTATTGAAGGTCACATGATGACTACCTTACGAGGTTTATTAATGAAGATTGACTGTAGAATATTCCAGCAATCATTTAACCGGGCAGAGATGATGTTCCTCTGATCCCAGAAAGTATGTAACGGACGACGGTAATTGGTTAGCCGATAGAGCACCACCGATTCGATTCCAGTTATAATGTTAGGGAGGTTTAGGAAAATTAAATATTAGAGGGAAAACTCACAAATAAATATAGAGAATTAAATAAAACCAGATCCAAAATGGATAATTAATAAAGAATGTCACAAGAATGATTATAGAAATAAGAATTAAATTTGGGAAATAATTGATTTTAAGAAGGAACGAAGAAATGATAATAATATAACGGATAATTCTGAAATATAAAAGTACTATAAATAGGAAACCAATTGGCCAGATACAAGTTATGAGTTTATTTCTTGCTAAACTTTGTTTATACCAAAATAAACTTATTTCGAAGGGGGGGTGTTATGTAACGTAACATTGTTGAGGTTCCCCAACGTTACATAAAAATTGAATGAAATATGGTCAAGGACCATACCCTGACTTAAGGTTGTTCAATAGTTCATGTGCTTGAAAAGTACCTCAAGTCAAAAGGAGGCAATGACTAATGTTAAATGTAAAAGAGCCAGACCAATGAATGATTGAATGTAATGAAATGTTTGTTTTGTACTGTGACATGTTAAGGTCTACAGAGTATTTATGTTGTATGTTGAATATGCTAAAAATGAAATGATGTTGTTTGATAATAATACTTCATCAATAATTATGTTTATATTTATATTAGATTTGTCTTTATACAACCCAGTATAGTTACCAATGTTAGGCACTGTACTAAGTTCTCAGTATTGTATAAAGTTGAAAAATACTGTTGTTTTAATTAATGTTTATAAACTGGATCAGGAGTGTGACCAGTGTTTAAAGTCTAACAAGTAGTTCTGACAATTATATCATAAATTAATAAAGGGTTCCAGAACCAGTTAATTAATATAAAAAAGTAATCACCAGTAAATTAAATTTCATGTAATTAACCATGTAACCAATAATTAATTGTACAGTAGGTCAGGTAAAAAGAAAATTAAGTTAAAAAACCAAATAATGTTATAATGGTTGTAAGTGAATCTATAGGCCTAAATTCCACATTAGTGAAAGGAAATTAATACCTTTTTAGGAAACCCAGTCCAACGAAACTCTGGTAAAACATTTACTGTTTAGGAAGGAAGGTTAGGGGAGAATTTTATGTGATTCAATATTAATCCAAGCATGGAGTATTTTATTGGAATGTAGTAGTAATATTCTATAATGCCGGCTCAAGGATATATAGAAAACGTGGTTGTTAAGGCAACTGAATTGCAGAAGTTGTTGATTTTGAATTAATTCGTTCTGATTGTTACAAGCTATTAGGTTGAGATGGACCGATATATTTAAAAAATATGAATAAATCTAAAGGAAATATGTATCAAACTTGAAAAACCCCTTTTGTAAAACAATTATACTTTAATGCTAATGAGTAATAAAAATTAATAACCCTCCAAATTGTAAATGAATACAGTAAAAAAGAATTGAAAGCCTCTCACCTCATTCACTAAATAATTCCGCTGGATTCGGTATTAAACCAAATCATACTATAAATCGAAGATCAGTAAAAGAATTAAAGTTTGAACTAATGGAATTATTGGAAATACCAGAAGACTCGATTTGACGTAATAACCTTCATTAGCAGCAGAGAAGCTGGTATCCTAATTCCATTTCACTGGGACCAAGAATTGTGAAGATCGTAAAAGAAGAATAGAAGCCAGAAGATTTCCTGAGGGTTTACCAGTACACACCACCATCAATTTTATTGAAAACCAGAGCTATTTCACTGGATGAAGACGAGATAAGCTGAGTTTGGGGCCACTGTTGACAAACGTCCACCGCCAGACGAAATTTTCGTCGGTTTGGTAAAAAAACAACTTATTTTCATTTCACTGTATTTAAAGTAAATAATTTTATTTTTGTAAATTGAACAACCTTAATTATGCATTTTACCTGGCCTTACTAATGGTTCAAAGAACTTTACGAACCCTGTGATAAGAATTATTTATTATTATTTTCATGTGTATATGTTTACAGAATTTGAGTAATTGATAATCGATCTATTTCTGTATGATCGATTGGATCGTATTATTGTTTTTGAGACAACGTAACCTGTGAATTAATAGAGAAAATAAATAAAGTACATTTATTGTATGAGATAACGTTGAAGTTATTGCAGAATAAATACTATATGTGGTGGTTGGAATAATTGACAAAAAGATTGATACAAACCTAACGAATAACTAACCTATAAGTACGCTTATTACTAGTAACAGCGCTCAAAGTTTGCAGCTGGTGGGACGGGAGATTGCTGAACTAGCTTGTGTTTAATACTAAATTTGAATGAAATTTTCCACCATCGAGTGACTAGGGTTGACACAAATTCCCCTTACATTCAGTTAATGCTCCATACATATTGCTAATATTACACAACCACTGAAAACCAAGTTAAGTCTATAGAGTAGTACGATTATAAATTCAAGAACATAATTATAAATTTGTTTGTATAATAATCTATTTTCCGAAGGTTCCATCGGTCACCACTGAAAGATATATTCATTAATAAAACATTAACTAAGACAGGCAACAACATTTGTAATTGTTACGAATTGCCACCTGCAACGTATTACTTGGCGTTTGATACACAGGAGTCTATTATAACTAATTACACCCATAGACAAGATTTCTTTATAATTTGACGTTTCCAGCGTGCAGCATATAATATAACATACGTCCTCACATAATTAACAAGTAGTTCTTTATAAAATTGGTTTACAACAGTGGGGTTTGAATAAGACGGACGTTTCACCAGCCGTACCTCACATATTGATTTCTTTACAAATTGACGCAAACCAAAGTGGGGCTGGATTGAACCCCAGTACACCCACTCACATACTTGTAAACGTTGTATTCCAAATTGGAATCCAACAGTGGTGCTTCCACACATCTTCATATAACTAAATAAAATAACGTAAACGAGTTCTTTACAAATTGGCCAGCCCAACAGTGAGGCTGTAAGGAGAGGGAATCTAAGTATCAATACAAATTGGCGAATCCAACGTGGGGCTGAATTAAGAAGGACTCTTCATTTGTAGGTTTTCATTACAAATTGGCGCTCAACGAGTGGGCTTTAGTTAAGTAAAAAAAAATCATATTAATTGTTACTTAACTTGAGCAGGCAACCATTAGAGGCACAGGAATGCATACGAGAGGTGTTACGAAAAGAATGGAGAAGGAACAAGAAACAGAAGAAGATAGGAGGGAAGAAGAAACAGAGGCAGGTACAGATATTGAAATGGAACAACAGGCGAGCAATACAGAGGATGCCCAAGGGGACCAACCAGAAAAAGCGGAAGCCAGAAGAGAACCAGATTGGCAAGAAATTATGAGGATGATGATGGAGAAAATTGATAGCATTAAGGAAAGCAATAAACAAACAATAGATGAAAACTCAAGGAAACAAAATGAAACCTTGAGCGAAAAATTTAATAAAATAGATGAAAATTTTAAGAAACAGGAGGAAAACTCTAACAAACCAAGGAGGAAACTAATGAAAAAATAGACAGTATTAAGGAAAGTACTAGTGAACTTTTGAGACAAACCATAAATGAAAATAATGAACAATTGAAGGCCGATTTTAGACAAATCAATAAGAAGCTGGAAAATAAAATAGACAGTATTAATGAAAACTCAAGAAAACAAAACGAAATTTTGAGCGAAAATTTAATCAAGCAAATGAATGAAAGGTTCGACAAGAATGATGAGAGATTAAAGCAGATTCTGGAGAATACCAAACGAATGGATGAGAAAATTGAAAACCATAATAAGGAATTGCAGCAAATCATCAATGAACAAGGCCTAGCATTGAGGGAAGTCATCAATGGAAGTATTATAATTACCAATGAAACACGGAGCAAAGGAGTTGATAGCTATGAAGTGGAGGTAAGACAGCAAATAAATGAAATTAAGGTGGATCTGGAAAAGACAGATGAACCTATCATGCAACTCAGAGTGGAAGTAGAGACCAAAATTACTCAAATAGGAAAACTACAAGCGAAGACCCAAGAAAAATTTGACAAGATACCAATTGATAGGACCGGAAGAATAGAACGGGTTCATGATGAAATGAAGATAGTGAGAATAAGACAAATTTGTAAAAGGAAATTAATAAATACACGGGAAGAATTGGAAATGATTAAAAGGGGATTGGTTCAGCTACATAATAGACCGATTACAGAAAACAGAGAAGTAAGGCAATTAAGAAAATTCAAACGAACCACACTTGAATTCCCAGATGGACTAGAAGGACCAAAAAGGCCAAAACTAACTAAGGAGCATGGAGGACTTATGGAATTTATGTATGAACCATCAGAACCATTAAGAGACAGTACAGAAGAATCAGTTCAAAGGACGATGATGAGCTTGACTATAAATGACAATTTTATAGTTTCAAGAGGCAAGAACTGTACAATAATGAGATATGTCACAAGGACAGAAATAACTCTATACACTAGAGAGACCCGAACAACCAGTATAGAGGAAATAATGGACCACGGTTAAACAGATTCCAAACAGAATATAATGAAAAGGGACGGATTTTATGGATACAGGACCAAACAACCCATTGTAAATAAAAACCCAAAATTCTAAAGAAACTGTAAGAACAACTTACTCAATAATTATTCAGAAACAGTATAATTTAAAATAAAGAGGATAAATACCCCAAAATTCAAAAAATGAAGTAAGCTCAACTTACAAACAAGTATCTAAGAAAACAATTTATGAGGTATATAAGAAAGAGAATTTTGAAGATAAAAAAACAACCAAATTCGAAAAATAAGTAAGAACACCTTACTATACAATTTAGAAGAAATTGCTTTAAACTAATATGAAAGAAAAAAAAATAACACTGATTCAAACTAATGAAAATCATCAAAACCAAAAAACAAAATGAGTTTATCTGATGTAATATAATAGAGAGAAATGTAATTTAGAATGTAAAAGGAATAATAATGATTGTGCCAGAAGAATATAACTACATGATGTAATGTATAGTACTAACCAAAATCTCATAACCAGCTGTATTGATCATAAAGGAATATGAGCCAATGAAGATAAGAGAATGAAGAAACCAAAATGGAACCGTCAAAAGGATCACAAGAAAAGAAAAAAAAAAACAAATGGTTAAGAATTATCCGTAAAAAAAAACCAATTAATAAATGTCAATAAAATAGCCAAGTATTGGAGAGGAAAAGTGTATAATAGAAGGAAGAATTAATATGAAGAAATAATATGATCTGAGTTAAAGTACAGTGAATAATCCCTAGAGTATGATTATTATTTATTATTTTATTGAAGGTCACATGATGACTACCTTACGAGGTTTATTAATGAAGATTGACTGTAGAATATTCCAGCAATCATTTAACCGGGCAGAGATGATGTTCCTCTGATCCCAGAAAGTATTTAACGGACGACGGTAATTGGTTAGCCGATAGAGCACCACCGATTCGATTCCAGTTATAATGTTAGGGAGGTTTAGGAAAATTAAATATTAGAGGGAAAACTCACAAATAAATATAGAGAATTAAATAAAACCAGATCCAAAATGGATAATTAATAAAGAATGTCACAAGAATGATTATAGAAATAAGAATTAAATTTGGGAAATAATTGATTTTAAGAAGGAACGAAGAAATGATAATAATATAATGGATAATTCTGAAATATAAAAGTACTATAAATAGGAAACCAATTGGCCAGATACAAGTTATGAGTTTATTTCTTGCTAAACTTTGTTTATACCAAAATAAACTTATTTCGAAGGGGGGGTGTTATGTAACGTAACATTGTTGAGGTTCCCCAACGTTACATAAAAATTGAATGAAATATGGTCAAGGACCATACCCTGACTTAAGGTTGTTCAATAGTTCATGTGCTTGAAAAGTACCTCAAGTCAAAAGGAGGCAATGACTAATGTTAAATGTAAAAGAGCCAGACCAATGAATGATTGAATGTAATGAAATGTTTGTTTTGTACTGTGACATGTTAAGGTCTACAGAGTATTTATGTTGTATGTTGAATATGCTAAAAATGAAATGATGTTGTTTGATAATAATACTTCATCAATAATTATGTTTATATTTATATTAGATTTGTCTTTATACAACCCAGTATAGTTACCAATGTTAGGCACTGTACTAAGTTCTCAGTATTGTATAAAGTTGAAAAATACTGTTGTTTTAATTAATGTTTATAAACTGGATCAGGAGTGTGACCAGTGTTTAAAGTCTAACAAGTAGTTCTGACAATTATATCATAAATTAATAAAGGGTTCCAGAACCAGTTAATTAATATAAAAAAGTAATCACCAGTAAATTAAATTTCATGTAATTAACCATGTAACCAATAATTAATTGTACAGTAGGTCAGGTAAAAAGAAAATTAAGTTAAAAAACCAAATAATGTTATAATGGTTGTAAGTGAATCTATAGGCCTAAATTCCACATTAGTGAAAGGAAATTAATACCTTTTTAGGAAACCCAGTCCAACGAAACTCTGGTAAAACATTTACTGTTTAGGAAGGAAGGTTAGGGGAGAATTTTATGTGATTCAATATTAATCCAAGCATGGAGTATTTTATTGGAATGTAGTAGTAATATTCTATAATGCCGGCTCAAGGATATATAGAAAACGTGGTTGTTAAGGCAACTGAATTGCAGAAGTTGTTGATTTTGAATTAATTCGTTCTGATTGTTACAAGCTATTAGGTTGAGATGGACCGATATATTTAAAAAATATGAATAAATCTAAAGGAAATATGTATCAAACTTGAAAAACCCCTTTTGTAAAACAATTATACTTTAATGCTAATGAGTAATAAAAATTAATAACCCTCCAAATTGTAAATGAATACAGTAAAAAAGAATTGAAAGCCTCTCACCTCATTCACTAAATAATTCCGCTGGATTCGGTATTAAACCAAATCATACTATAAATCGAAGATCAGTAAAAGAATTAAAGTTTGAACTAATGGAATTATTGGAAATACCAGAAGACTCGATTTGACGTAATAACCTTCATTAGCAGCAGAGAAGCTGGTATCCTAATTCCATTTCACTGGGACCAAGAATTGTGAAGATCGTAAAAGAAGAATAGAAGCCAGAAGATTTCCTGAGGGTTTACCAGTACACACCACCATCAATTTTATTGAAAACCAGAGCTATTTCACTGGATGAAGACGAGATAAGCTGAGTTTGGGGCCACTGTTGACAAACGTCCACCGCCAGACGAAATTTTCGTCGGTTTGGTAAAAAAACAACTTATTTTCATTTCACTGTATTTAAAGTAAATAATTTTATTTTTGTAAATTGAACAACCTTAATTATGCATTTTACCTGGCCTTACTAATGGTTCAAAGAACTTTACGAACCCTGTGATAAGAATTATTTATTATTATTTTCATGTGTATATGTTTACAGAATTTGAGTAATTGATAATCGATCTATTTCTGTATGATCGATTGGATCGTATTATTGTTTTTGAGACAACGTAACCTGTGAATTAATAGAGAAAATAAATAAAGTACATTTATTGTATGAGATAACGTTGAAGTTATTGCAGAATAAATACTATATGTGGTGGTTGGAATAATTGACAAAAAGATTGATACAAACCTAACGAATAACTAACCTATAAGTACGCTTATTACTAGTAACAGCGCTCAAAGTTTGCAGCTGGTGGGACGGGAGATTGCTGAACTAGCTTGTGTTTAATACTAAATTTGAATGAAATTTTCCACCATCGAGTGACTAGGGTTGACACAAATTCCCCTTACATTCAGTTAATGCTCCATACATATTGCTAATATTACACAACCACTGAAAACCAAGTTAAGTCTATAGAGTAGTACGATTATAAATTCAAGAACATAATTATAAATTTGTTTGTATAATAATCTATTTTCCGAAGGTTCCATCGGTCACCACTGAAAGATATATTCATTAATAAAACATTAACTAAGACAGGCAACAACATTTGTAATTGTTACGAATTGCCACCTGCAACGTATTACTTGGCGTTTGATACACAGGAGTCTATTATAACTAATTACACCCATAGACAAGATTTCTTTATAATTTGACGTTTCCAGCGTGCAGCATATAATATAACATACGTCCTCACATAATTAACAAGTAGTTCTTTATAAAATTGGTTTACAACAGTGGGGTTTGAATAAGACGGACGTTTCACCAGCCGTACCTAACATATTGATTTCTTTACAAATTGACGCAAACCAAAGTGGGGCTGGATTGAACCCCAGTACACCCACTCACATACTTGTAAACGTTGTATTCCAAATTGGAATCCAACAGTGGTGCTTCCACACATCTTCATATAACTAAATAAAATAACGTAAACGAGTTCTTTACAAATTGGCCAGCCCAACAGTGAGGCTGTAAGGAGAGGGAATCTAAGTATCAATACAAATTGGCGAATCCAACGTGGGGCTGAATTAAGAAGGACTCTTCATTTGTAGGTTTTCATTACAAATTGGCGCTCAACGAGTGGGCTTTAGTTAAGTAAAAAAAAATCATATTAATTGTTACTTAACTTGAGCAGGCAACCATTAGAGGCACAGGAATGCATACTAGAGGTGTTACGAAAAGAATGGAGAAGGAACAAGAAACAGAAGAAGATAGGAGGGAAGAAGAAACAGAGGCAGGTACAGATATTGAAATGGAACAACAGGCGAGCAATACAGAGGATGCCCAAGGGGACCAACCAGAAAAAGCGGAAGTCAGAAGAGAACCAGATTGGCAAGAAATTATGAGGATGATGATGGAGAAAATTGATAGCATTAAGGAAAGCAATAAACAAACAATAGATGAAAACTCAAGGAAACAAAATGAAACCTTGAGCGAAAAATTTAATAAAATAGATGAAAATTTTAAGAAACAGGAGGAAAACTCAAAACAAACCAAGGAGGAAACTAATGAAAAAATAGACAGTATTAAGGAAAGTACTAGTGAACTTTTGAGACAAACCATAAATGAAAATAATGAACAATTGAAGGCCGATTTTAGACAAATCAATAAGAAGCTGGAAAATAAAATAGACAGTATTAATGAAAACTCAAGAAAACAAAACGAAATTTTGAGCGAAAATTTAATCAAGCAAATGAATGAAAGGTTCGACAAGAATGATGAGAGATTAAAGCAGATTCTGGAGAATACCAAACGAATGGATGAGAAAATTGAAAACCATAATAAGGAATTGCGGCAAATCATCAATGAACAAGGCCTAGCATTGAGGGAAGTCATCAATGGAAGTATTATAATTGCCAATGAAACACGGAGCAAAGGAGTTGATAGCTATGAAGTGGAGGTAAGACAGCAAATAAATGAAATTAAGGTGGATCTGGAAAAGACAGATGAACCTATCATGCAACTCAGAGTGGAAGTAGAGACCAAAATTACTCAAATAGGAAAACTACAAGCGAAGACCCAAGAAATATTTGACAAGATACCAATTGATAGAACCGGAAGAATAGAACGGGTTCATGATGAAATGAAGATAGTGAGAATAAGACAAATGTGTAAAAGGAAATTAATAAATACACGGGAAGAATTGGAAATGATTAAAAGGGGATTGGTTCAGCTACATAATAGACCGATTACAGAAAACAGAGAAGTAAGGCAATTAAGAAACTTTAAACGAACCACACTTGAATTCCCAGATGGACTAGAAGGACCAAAAAGGCCAAAACTAACTAAGGAGCATGGAGGACTTATGGAATTTATGTATGAACCATCAGAACCATTAAGAGACAGTACAGAAGAATCAGTTCAAAGGACGATGATGAGCTTGACTATAAATGACAATTTTATAGTGACAAGAGGCAAGAACTGTACAATAATGAGATATGTCACAAGGACAGAAATAACTCTATACACTAGAGAGACCCGAACAACCAGTATAGAGGAAATAATGGACCACGGTTAAACAGATTCCAAACAGAATATAATGAAAAGGGACGGATTTTATGGATACAGGACCAAACAACCCATTGTAAATAAAAACCCAAAATTCTAAAGAAACTGTAAGAACAACTTACTCAATAATTATTCAGAAACAGTATAATTTAAAATAAAGAGGATAAATACCCCAAAATTCAAAAAATGAAGTAAGCTCAACTTACAAACAAGTATCTAAGAAAACAATTTATGAGGTATATAAGAAAGAGAATTTTGAAGATAAAAAAACAACCAAATTCGGAAAATAAGTAAGAACACCTTACTATACAATTTAGAAGAAATTGCTTTAAACTAATATGAAAGAAAAAAAAAATAACACTGATTCAAACTAATGAAAATCATCAAAACCAAAAAACAAAATGAGTTTATCTGATGTAATATAATAGAGAGAAATGTAATTTAGAATGTAAAAGGAATAATAATGATTGTGCCAGAAGAATATAACTACATGATGTAATGTATAGTACCAACCAAAATCTCATAACCAGCTGTATTGATCATAAAGGAATATGAGCCAATGAAGATAAGAGAATGAAGAAGCCAAAATGGAACCGTCAAAAGGATCACAAGAAAAGAAAAAAAAAAACAAATGGTTAAGAATTATCTGTAAAAAAAAAACCAATTAATAAATGTCAATAAAATAGCCAAGTATTGGAGAGGAAAAGTGTATAGTAGAAGGAAGAATTAATATGAAGAAATAATATGATCTGAGTTAAAGTACAGTGAATAATCCCTAGAGTATGATTATTATTTATTATTTTATTGAAGGTCACATGATGACTACCTTCCGAGGTTTATTAATGAAGATTGACTGTAGAATATTCCAGCAATCATTTAACCGGGCAGAGATGATGTTCCTCTGATCCCAGAAAGTATGTAACGGACGACGGTAATTGGTTAGCCGATAGAGCACCACCGATTCGATTCCAGTTATAATGTTAGGGAGGTTTAGGAAAATTAAATATTAGAGGGAAAACTCGCAAATAAATATAGAGAATTAAATAAAACCAGATCCAAAATGGATAATTAATAAAGAATGTCACAAGAATGATTATAGAAATAAGATTTAAACTTGGGAAATAATTGATTTTAAGAAGGAACGAAGAAATGATAATAATATAACGGATAATTCTGAAATATAAAAGTACTATAAATAGGAAACCAATAGGCCAGATACAAGTTATGAGTTTATTTCTTGCTAAACTTTGTTTATACCAAAATAAACTTATTTCGAAGGGGGGTGTTATGTAACGTAACATTGTTGAGATTCCCCAACGTTACATAAAAATTGAATGAAATATGGTCAAGGACCATACCCTGACTTAAGGTTGTTCAATAGTTCATGTGCTTGAAATGTACCTCAAGTCAAAAGGAGGCAATGACTAATGTTAAATGTAAAAGAGCCAGACCAATGAATGATTGAATGTAATGAAATGTTTGTTTTGTACTGTGACATGTTAAGGTCTACAGAGTATTTATGTTGCATGTTGAATATGCTAAAAATGAAATTATGTTGTTTGATAATAATACTTCATCAATAATTATGTTTATATTTATATTAGATTTGTCTTTATACAACCCAGTATAGTTACCAATGTTAGGCACTGTACTAAGTTCTCAGTATTGTATAAAGTTGAAAAATACTGTTGTTTTAATTAATGTTTATAAACTGGATCAGGAGTGTGACCAGTGTTTCAAGTCTAACAAGTAGTTCTGACAATTATATCATAAATTAATAAAGGGTTCCAGAACCAGTTAATTAATATAAAAAAGTAATCACCAGTAAATTAAATTTCATGTAATTAACCATGTAACCAATAATTAATTGTACAGTAGGTCAGGTAAAAAGAAAATTAAGTTAAAAAAACCAAATAATGTTATAATAGTTGTAAGTGAATCTATAGGCCTAAATTCCACATTAGTGAAAGGAAATTAATACCTTTTTAGGAAACCCAGTCCAACGAAACTCTGGTAAAACATTTACTGTTTAGGAAGGAAGGTTAGGGGAGAATTTTATGTGATTCAATATTAATCCAAGCATGGAGTATTTTATTGGAAAGGAGTAGTAATATTCTATAATGCCGGCTCAAGGATATATAGAAAACGTGGTTGTTAAGGCAACTGAATTGCAGAAGTTGTTGATTTTGAATTAATTCGTTCTGATTGTTACAAGCTATTAGGTTGAGATGGACCAATATATTTAAAAAATATGCATAAATCTAAAGGAAATATGTATCAAAATTGAAAAACCCCTTTTGTAAAACAATTATACTTTAATGCTAATGAGTAATAAAAATTAAATAACCCTCCAAATTGTAAATGAATACAGTAAAAAAGAATTGAAAGCCTCTCACCTCATTCACTAAATAATTCCGCTGGATTCTGTATTAAACCAATTCATACTATAAATCGAAGATCAGTAAAAGAATTAAAGTTTGAACTAACGGAATTATTGGAAATACCAGAAGACTCGATTTGGCGTAATAACCTTCATTAGCAGCAGAGAAGCTGGGATCCTAATTCCATTTCACTGGGACCAAGAATTGTGAAGATCGTAAAAGAAGAATAGAAGCCAGAAGATTTCCTGAGGGTTTACCAGTACACACCACCATCAATTTTATTGAAAACCAGAGCTATTTCACTGGATGAAGACGAGATAAGCTGAGTTTGGGGCCACTGTTGACAAACGTCCACCGCCAGACGAAATTTTCGTCGGTTTGGTAAAAAAACAACTTATTTTCATTTCACTGTATTTAAAGTAAATAATTTTATTTTTGTAAATTGAACAACCTTAATTATGCATTTTACCTGGCCTTACTAATGGTTCAAAGAACTTTACAAACCCTGGGATAAGAATTATTTATTATTATTTTCATGTGTATATGTTTACAGAATTTGAGTAATTGATAATCGATCTATTTCTGTATGATCGATTGGATCGTATTATTGTTTTTGTGACAACGTAACCTGTGAATTAATAGAGAAAATAAATAAAGTACATTTTTTGTATGAGATAACGTTGAAGTTATTGCAGAATAAATACTATATGTGGTGGTTGGAATAATTGACAAAAAGATTGATACAAACCTAACGAATAACTAACCTATAAGTACGCTTATTACTAGTAACAGCGTTCAAAGTTTGCAGCTGGTGGGACGGGAGATTGCTGAACTAGCTTGTGTTTAATACTAAATTTGAATGAAATTTTCCACCATCGAGTGACTAGGGTTGACACAAATTCCCCTTACATTCAGTTAATGCTCCATACATATTGCTAATATTACACAACCACTGAAAACCAAGTTAAGTCTATAGAGTAGTACGATTATAAATTCAAGAACATAATTATAAATTTGTTTGTTTAATAATCTATTTTCCGAAGGTTCCATCGGTCACCACTGAAAGATATATTCATTATAAAACATTAATTAAGACAGGCAACAACATTTGTAATTGTTACGAATTGCCACCTGCAACGTATTACTTGGCGTTTGATACACAGGAGTCTATTATAACTAATTACACCCATAGACAAGATTTCTTTATAATTTGACGTTTCCAGCGTGCAGCATATAATATAACAGACGTCCTCACATAATTAACAAGTAGTTCTTTATAAAATTGGTTTACAACAGTGGGGTTTGAATAAGACGGACGTTTCACCAGCAGTACCCCACATATTGATTTCTTTACAAATTGATGCAAACCAAAGTGGGGCTGGAGTGAACCCCAGTACACCCACTCACATACTTGTAAACGTTGTATTCCAAATTGAAATCCAACAGTGGTGCTTCCACACATCTTCATATAACTAAATAAAATAACGTAAACGAGTTCTTTACAAATTGGCCAGCCCAACAGTGAGGCTGTAAGGAGAGGGAATCTAAGTATCAATACAAATTGGCGAATCCAACGTGGGGCTGAATTAAGAAGGACTCTTCATTTGTAGGTTTTCATTACAAATTGGCGCTCAATGAGTGGGCTTTAGTTAAGTAAAAAAAAATCATATTAATTGTTACTTAACTTGAGCAGGCAACCATTAGAGGCACAGGAATGCATACGAGAGGTGTTACGAAAAGAATGGAGGAGGAACAAGAAACAGAAGAAGATAGGAGGGAAGAAGAAACAGAGGCAGGTACAGATATTGAAATGGAACAACAGGCGAGCAATTCAGAGGATGCCCAAGGGGACCAACCAGAAAAAGCGGAAGCCAGAAGAGAACCAGATTGGCAAGAAATTATGAGGATGATGATGGAGAAAATTGATAGCATTAAGGAAAGCAATAAACAAACAATAGATGAAAACTCAAGGAAACAAAATGAAACCTTGAGCGACAAATTTAATAAAATAGATGAAAATTTTAAGAAACAGGAGGAAAACTCAAACAAACCAAGGAGGAAACTAATGAAAAAATAGACAGTATTAAGGAAAGTACTAGTGAACTTTTGAGACAAACCATAAATGAAAATAATGAACAATTGAAGGCCGATTTTAGACAAATCAATAAGAAGCTGGAAAATAAAATAGACAGTATTAATGAAAACTCAAGAAAACAAAACGAAATTTTGAGCGAAAATTTAATCAAGCAAATGAATGAAAGGTTCGACAAGAATGATGAGAGATTAAAGCAGATTCTGGAGAATACCAAACGAATGGATGAGAAAATTGAAAACCATAATAAGGAATTGCGGCAAATCATCAATGAACAAGGCCTAGCATTGAGGGAAGTCATCAATGGAAGTATTATAATTGCCAATGAAACACGGAGCAAAGGAGTTGATAGCTATGAAGTGGAGGTAAGACAGCAAATAAATGAAATTAAGGTGGATCTGGAAAAGACAGATGAACCTATCATGCAACTCAGAGTGGAAGTAGAGACCAAAATTACTCAAATAGGAAAACTACAAGCGAAGACCCAAGAAATATTTGACAAGATACCAATTGATAGAACCGGAAGAATAGAACGGGTTCATGATGAAATGAAGATAGTGAGAATAAGACAAATGTGTAAAAGGAAATAAATAAATACACGGGAAGAATTGGAAATGATTAAAAGGGGATTGGTTCAGCTACATAATAGACCGATTACAGAAAACAGAGAAGTAAGGCAATTAAGAAACTTTAAACGAACCACACTTGAATTCCCAGATTGACTAGAAGGACCAAAAAGGCCAAAACTAACTAAGGAGCATGGAGGACTTATGGAATTTATGTATGAACCATCAGAACCATTAAGAGACAGTACAGAAGAATCAGTTCAAAGGACGATGATGAGCTTGACTATAAATGACAATTTTATAGTGACAAGAGGCAAGAACTGTACAATAATGAGATATGTCACAAGGACAGAAATAACTCTATACACTAGAGAGACCCGAACAACCAGTATAGAGGAAATAATGGACCACGGTTAAACAGATTCCAAACAGAATATAATGAAAAGGGACGGATTTTATGGATACAGGACCAAACAACCCATTGTAAATAAAAACCCAAAATTCTAAAGAAACTGTAAGAACAACTTACTCAATAATTATTCAGAAACAGTATAATTTAAAATAAAGAGGATAAATACCCCAAAATTCAAAAAATGAAGTAAGCTCAACTTACAAACAAGTATCTAAGAAAACAATTTATGAGGTATATAAGAAAGAGAATTTTGAAGATAAAAAAACAACCAAATTCGAAAAATAAGTAAGAACACCTTACTATACAATTTAGAAGAAATTGCTTTAAACTAATATGAAAGAAAAAAAAAATAACACTGATTCAAACTAATGAAAATCATCAAAACCAAAAAACAAAATGAGTTTATCTGATGTAATATAATAGAGAGAAATGTAATTTAGAATGTAAAAGGAATAATAATGATTGTGCCAGAAGAATATAACTACATGATGTAATGTATAGTACTAACCAAAATCTCATAACCAGCTGTATTGATCATAAAGGAATATGAGCCAATGAAGATAAGAGAATGAAGAAGCCAAAATGGAACCGTCAAAAGGATCACAAGAAAAGAAAAAAAAAAACAAATGGTTAAGAATTATCCGTAAAAAAAAAACCAATTAATAAATGTCAATAAAATAGCCAAGTATTGGAGAGGAAAAGTGTATAATAGAAGGAAGAATTAATATGAAGAAATAATATGATCTGAGTTAAAGTACAGTGAATAATCCCTAGAGTATGATTATTATTTATTATTTTATTGAAGGTCACATGATGACTACCTTACGAGGTTTATTAATGAAGATTGACTGTAGAATATTACAGCAATCATTTAACCGGGCAGAGATGATGTTCCTCTGATCCCAGAAAGTATGTAACGGACGACGGTAATTGGTTAGCCGATAGAGCACCACCGATTCGATTCCAGTTATAATGTTAGGGAGGTTTAGGAAAATTAAATATTAGAGGGAAAACTCACAAATAAATATAGAGAATTAAATAAAACCAGATCCAAAATGGATAATTAATAAAGAATGTCACAAGAATGATTATAGAAATAAGATTTAAACTTGGGAAATAATTGATTTTAAGAAGGAACGAAGAAATGATAATAATATAACGGATAATTCTGAAATATAAAAGTACTATAAATAGGAAACCAATTGGCCAGATACAAGTTATGAGTTTATTTCTTGCTAAACTTTGTTTATACCAAAATAAACTTATTTCGAAGGGGGGGTGTTATGTAACGTAACATTGTTGAGGTTCCCCAACGTTACATAAAAATTGAATGAAATATGGTCAAGGACCATACCCTGACTTAAGGTTGTTCAGTAGTTCATGTGCTTGAAAAGTACCTCAAGTCAAAAGGAGGCAATGACTAATGTTAAATGTAAAAGAGTTAACCAATGAATGATTGAATGTAATGAAATGTTTGTTTTGTACTGTGACATGTTAAGGTCTACAGAGTATTTATGTTGCATGTTGAATATGCTAAAAATGAAATTATGTTGTTTGATAATAATACTTCATCAATAATTATGTTTATATTTATATTAGATTTGTCTTTATACAACCCAGTATAGTTACCAATGTTAGGCACTGTACTAAGTTCTCAGTATTGTATAAAGTTGAAAAATACTGTTGTTTTAATTAATGTTTATAAACTGGATCAGGAGTGTGACCAGTGTTTCAAGTCTAACAAGTAGTTCTGACAATTATATCATAAATTAATAAAGGGTTCCAGAACCAGTTAATTAATATAAAGAAGTAATCACCAGTAAATTAAATTTCATGTAATTAACCATGTAACCAATAATTAATTGTACAGTAGGTCAGGTAAAAAGAAAATTAAGTTAAAAAACCAAATAATGTTATAATGGTTGTAAGTGAATCTATAGGCCTAAATTCCACATTAGTGAAAGGAAATTAATACCTTTTTAGGAAACCCAGTCCAACGAAACTCTGGTAAAACATTTACTGTTTAGGAAGGAAGGTTAGGGGAGAATTTTATGTGATTCAATATTAATCCAAGCATGGAGTATTTTATTGGAAAGGAGTAGTAATATTCTATAATGCCGGCTCAAGGATATATAGAAAACGTGGTTGTTAAGGCAACTGAATTGCAGAAGTTGTTGATTTTGAATTAATTCGTTCTGATTGTTACAAGCTATTAGGTTGAGATGGACCGATATATTTAAAAAATATGAATAAATCTAAAGGAAATATGTATCAAAATTGAAAAACCCCTTTTGTAAAACAATTATACTTTAATGCTAATGAGTAATAAAAATTAAATAACCCTCCAAATTGTAAATGAATACAGTAAAAAAGAATTGAAAGCCTCTCACCTCATTCACTAAATAATTCCGCTGGATTCGGTATTAAACCAATTCATACTATAAATCGAAGATCAGTAAAAGAATTAAAGTTTGAACTAACGGAATTATTGGAAATACCAGAAGACTCGATTTGGCGTAATAACCTTCATTAGCAGCAGAGAAGCTGGGATCCTAATTCCATTTCACTGGGACCAAGAATTGTGAAGATCGTAAAAGAAGAATAGAAGCCAGAAGATTTCCTGAGGGTTTACCAGTACACACCACCATCAATTTTATTGAAAACCAGAGCTATTTCACTGGATGAAGACGAGATAAGCTGACATTTGGGCCACTGTTGACAAACGTCCACCGCCAGATGAAATTTTTGTTGGTTTGGTAAAAAAACAACTTATTTTCATTTCACTGTATTTAAAGTAAATAATTTTATTTTTGTAAATTGAACAACCTTAATTATGCATTTTACCTGGCCTTACTAATGGTTCAAAGAACTTTACGAACCCTGGAATAAGAATTATTTATTATTATTTTCATGTGTATATGTTTACAGAATTTGAGTAATTGATAATCGATCTATTTCTGTATGATCGATTGGATCGTATTATTGTTTTTGAGACAACGTAACCTGTGAATTAATAGAGAAAATAAATAAAGTACATTTATTGTATGAGATAACGTTGAAGTTATTGCAGAATAAATACTATATGTGGTGGTTGGAATAATTGACAAAAAGATTGATACAAACCTAACGAATAACTAACCTATAAGTACGCTTATTAATAGTAACAGCGCTCAAAGTTTGCAGCTGGTGGGATGGGAGATTGCTGAACTAGCTTGTGTTTAATACTAAATTTGAATGAAATTTTCCACCATCGAGTGACTAGGGTTGACACAAATTCCCCTTACATTCAGTTAATGCTCCATACATATTGCTAATATTACACAACCACTGAAAACCAAGTTAAGTCTATAGAGTAGTACGATTATAAATTCAAGAACATAATTATAAATTTGTTTGTTTAATAATCTATTTTCCGAAGGTTCCATCGGTCACCACTGAAAGATATATTCATTAATAAAACATTAATTAAGACAGGCAACAACATTTGTAATTGTTACGAATTGCCACCTGCAACGTATTACTTGGCGTTTGATACACAGGAGTCTATTATAACTAATTACACCCATAGACAAGATTTCTTTATAATTTGACGTTTCCAGCGTGCAGCATATAATATAACATACGTCCTCACATAATTAACAAGTAGTTCTTTATAAAATTGGTTTACAACAGTGGGGTTTGAATAAGACGGACGTTTCACCAGCAGTACCCCACATATTGATTTCTTTACAAATTGACGCAAACCAAAGTGGGGCTGGATTGAACCCCAGTACACCCACTCACATACTTGTAAACGTTGTATTCCAAATTGGAATCCAACAGTGGTGCTTCCACACATCTTCATATAACTAAATAAAATAACGTAAACGAGTTCTTTACAAATTGGCCAGCCCAACAGTGAGGCTGTAAGGAGAGGGAATCTAAGTATCAATACAAATTGGCGAATCCAACGTGGGGCTGAATTAAGAAGGACTCTTCATTTGTAGGGTTTCATTACAAATTGGCGCTCAATGAGTGGGCTTTAGTTAAGTAAAAAAATATCATATTAATTGTTACTTAACTTGAGCAGGCAACCATTAGAGGCACAGGAATGCATACGAGAGGTGTTACGAAAAGAATGGAGAAGGAACAAGAAACAGAAGAAGATAGGAGGGAAGAAGAAACAGAGGCAGGTACAGATATTGAAATGGAACAACAGGCGAGCAATACAGAGGATGCCCAAGGGGACCAACCAGAAAAAGCGGAAGCCAGAAGAGAACCAGATTGGCAAGAAATTATGAGGATGATGATGGAGAAAATTGATAGCATTAAGGAAAGCAATAAACAAACAATAGATGAAAACTCAAGGAAACAAAATGAAACCTTGAGCGACAAATTTAATAAAATAGATGAAAATTTTAAGAAACAGGAGGAAAACTCAAACAAACCAAGGAGGAAACTAATGAAAAAATAGACAGTATTAAGGAAAGTACTAGTGAACTTTTGAGACAAACCATAAATGAAAATAATGAACAATTGAAGGCCGATTTTAGACAAATCAATAAGAAGCTGGAAAATAAAATAGACAGTATTAATGAAAACTCAAGAAAACAAAACGAAATTTTGAGCGAAAATTTAATCAAGCAAATGAATGAAAGGTTCGACAAGAATGATGAGAGATTAAAGCAGATTCTGGAGAATACCAAACGAATGGATGAGAAAATTGAAAACCATAATAAGGAATTGCGGCAAATCATCAATGAACAAGGCCTAGCATTGAGGGAAGTCATCAATGGAATTATAATTGCCAATGAAACACGGAGCAAAGGAGTTGATAGCTATGAAGTGGAGGTAAGACAGCAAATAAATGAAATTAAGGTGGATCTGGAAAAGACAGATGAACCTATCATGCAACTCAGAGTGGAAGTAGAGACCAAAATTACTCAAATAGAAAACTACAAGCGAAGATCCAAGAAAAATTTGACAAGATACCAATTGATAGAACCGGAAGAATAGAACGGGTTCATGATGAAATGAAGATAGTGAGAATAAGACAAATGTGTAAAAGGAAATTAATAAATACACGGGAAGAATTGGAAATGATTAAAAGGGGATTGGTTCAGCTACATAATAGACCGATTACAGAAAACAGAGAAGTAAGGCAATTAAGAAACTTTAAACGAACCACACTTGAATTCCCAGATGGACTAGAAGGACCAAAAAGGCCAAAACTAACTAAGGAGCATGGAGGACTTATGGAATTTATGTATGAACCATCAGAACCATTAAGAGACAGTACAGAAGAATCAGTTCAAAGGACGATGATGAGCTTGACTATAAATGACAATTTTATAGTGACAAGAGGCAAGAACTGTACAATAATGAGATATGTCACAAGGACAGAAATAACTCTATACACTAGAGAGACCCGAACAACCAGTATAGAGGAAATAATGGACCACGGTTAAACAGATTCCAAACAGAATATAATGAAAAGGGACGGATTTTATGGATACAGGACCAAACAACCCATTGTAAATAAAAACCCAAAATTCTAAAGAAACTGTAAGAACAACTTACTCAATAATTATTCAGAAACAGTATAATTTAAAATAAAGAGGATAAATACCCCAAAATTCAAAAAATGAAGTAAGCTCAACTTACAAACAAGTATCTAAGAAAACAATTTATGAGGTATATAAGAAAGAGAATTTTGAAGATAAAAAAACAACCAAATTCGAAAAATAAGTAAGAACACCATACTATACAATTTAGAAGAAATTGCTTTAAACTAATATGAAAGAAAAAAAAAAATAACACTGATTCAAACTAATGAAAATCATCAAAACCAAAAAACAAAATGAGTTTATCTGATGTAATATAATAGAGAGAAATGTAATTTAGAATGTAAAAGGAATAATAATGATTGTGCCAGAAGAATATAACTACATGATGTAATGTATAGTACTAACCAAAATCTCATAACCAGCTGTATTGATCATAAAGGAATATGAGCCAATGAAGATAAGAGAATGAAGAAGCCAAAATGGAACCGTCAAAAGGATCACAAGAAAAGAAAAAAAAAAACAAATGGTTAAGAATTATCCGTAAAAAAAAACCAATTAATAAATGTCAATAAAATAGCCAAGTATTGGAGAGGAAAAGTGTATAATAGAAGGAAGAATTAATATGAAGAAATAATATGATCTGAGTTAAAGTACAGTGAATAATCCCTAGAGTATGATTATTATTTATTATTTTATTGAAGGTCACATGATGACTACCTTACGAGGTTTATTAATGAAGATTGACTGTAGAATATTCCAGCAATCATTTAACCGGGCAGAGATGATGTTCCTCTGATCCCAGAAAGTATGTAACGGACGACGGTAATTGGTTAGCCGATAGAGCACCACCGATTCGATTCCAGTTATAATGTTAGGGAGGTTTAGGAAAATTAAATATTAGAGGGAAAACTCACAAATAAATATAGAGAATTAAATAAAACCAGATCCAAAATGGATAATTAATAAAGAATGTCACAAGAATGATTATAGAAATAAGATTTAAACTTGGGAAATAATTGATTTTAAGAAGGAACGAAGAAATGATAATAATATAACGGATAATTCTGAAATATAAAAGTACTATAAATAGGAAACCAATTGGCCAGATACAAGTTATGAGTTTATTTCTTGCTAAACTTTGTTTATACCAAAATAAACTTATTTCGAAGGGGGGTTGTATGTAACGTAACATTGTTGAGGTTCCCCAACGTTACATAAAAATTGAATGAAATATGGTCAAGGACCATACCCTGACTTAAGGTTGTTAAATAGTTCATGTGCTTGAAAAGTACCTCAAGTCAAAAGGAGGCAATGACTAATGTTAAATGTAAAAGAGCCAGACCAATGAATGATTGAATGTAATGAAATGTTTGTTTTGTACTGTGACATGTTAAGGTCTACAGAGTATTTATGTTGTATGTTGAATATGCTAAAAATGAAATGATGTTGTTTGATAATAATACTTCATCAATAATTATGTTTATATTTATATTAGATTTGTCTTTATACAACCCAGTATAGTTACCAATGTTAGGCACTGTACTAAGTTCTCAGTATTGTATAAAGTTGAAAAATACTGTTGTTTTAATTAATGTTTATAAACTGGATCAGGAGTGTGACCAGTGTTTCAAGTCTAACAAGTAGTTCTGACAATTATATCATAAATTAATAAAGGGTTCCAGAACCAGTTAATTAATATAAAAAAGTAATCACCAGTAAATTAAATTTCATGTAATTAACCATGTAACCAATAATTAATTGTACAGTAGGTCAGGTAAAAAGAAAATTAAGTTAAAAAACCAAATAATGTTATAATGGTTGTAAGTGAATCTATAGGCCTAAATTCCACATTAGTGAAAGGAAATTAATACCTTTTTAGGAAACCCAGTCCAACGAAACTCTGGTAAAACATTTACTGTTTAGGAAGGAAGGTTAGGGGAGAATTTTATGTGATTCAATATTAATCCAAGCATGGAGTATTTTATTGGAAAGTAGTAGTAATATTCTATAATGCCGGCTCAAGGATATATAGAAAACGTGGTTGTTAAGGCAACTGAATTGCAGAAGTTGTTGATTTTGAATTAATTCGTTCTGATTGTTACAAGCTATTAGGTTGAGATGGACCGATATATTTAAAAAATATGAATAAATCTAAAGGAAATATGTATCAAACTTGAAAAACCCCTTTTGTAAAACAATTATACTTTAATGCTAATGAGTAATAAAAATTAAATAACCCTCCAAATTGTAAATGAATACAGTAAAAAAGAATTGAAAGCCTCTCACCTCATTCACTAAATAATTCCGCTGGATTCGGTATTAAACCAATTCATACTATAAATCGAAGATCAGTAAAAGAATTAAAGTTTGAACTAACGGAATTATTGGAAATACCAGAAGACTCGATTTGGCGTAATAACCTTCATTAGCAGCAGAGAAGCTGGGATCCTAATTCCATTTCACTGGGACCAAGAATTGTGAAGATCGTAAAAGAAGAATAGAAGCCAGAAGATTTCCTGAGGGTTTACCAGTACACACCACCATCAATTTTATTGAAAACCAGAGCTATTTCACTGGATGAAGACGAGATAAGCTGACTTTTGGGCCACTGTTGACAAACGTCCACCGCCAGACGAAATTTTCGTCGGTTTGGTAAAAAAACAACTTATTTTCATTTCACTGTATTTAAAGTAAATAATTTTATTTTTGTAAATTGGACAACCTTAATTATGCATTTTACCTGGCCTTACTAATGGTTCAAAGAACTTTACGAACCCTGGAATAAGAATTATTTATTATTATTTTCATGTGTATATGTTTACAGAATTTGAGTAATTGATAATCGATCTATTTCTGTATGATCGATTGGATCGTATTATTGTTTTTGAGACAACGTAACCTGTGAATTAATAGAGAAAATAAA
This sequence comes from Magicicada septendecula, assembly GCA_034769895.1. Taxonomy (NCBI): domain Eukaryota; kingdom Metazoa; phylum Arthropoda; class Insecta; order Hemiptera; family Cicadidae; genus Magicicada; species Magicicada septendecula. The sequence continues at coordinate 1,247,297,264 of CM068367.1, forward strand.
TAAAGTACATTTATTGTATGAGATAACGTTGAAGTTATTGCAGAATAAATACTATATGTGGTGGTTGGAATAATTGACAAAAAGATTGATACAAACCTAACGAATAACTAACCTATAAGTACGCTTATTACTAGTAACAGCCCTCAAAGTTTGCAGCTGGTGGGACGGGAGATTGCTGAACTAGCTTGTGTTTAATACTAAATTTGAATGAAATTTTCCACCATCGAGTGACTAGGGTTGACACAAATTCCCCTTACATTCAGTTAATGCTCCATACATATTGCTAATATTACACAACCACTGAAAACCAAGTTAAGTCTATAGAGTAGTACGATTATAAATTCAAGAACATAATTATAAATTTGTTTGTTTAATAATCTATTTTCCGAAGGTTCCATCGGTCACCACTGAAAGATATATTCATTAATAAAACATTAATTAAGACAGGCAACAACATTTGTAATTGTTACGAATTGCCACCTGCAACGTATTACTTGGCGTTTGATACACAGGAGTCTATTATAACTAATTACACCCATAGACAAGATTTCTTTATAATTTGACGTTTCCAGCGTGCAGCATATAATATAACATACGTCCTCACATAATTAACAAGTAGTTCTTTATAAAATTGGTTTACAACAGTGGGGTTTGAATAAGACGGACGTTTCACCAGCAGTACCCCACATATTGATTTCTTTACAAATTGATGCAAACCAAAGTGGGGCTGGATTGAACCCCAGTACACCCACTCACATACTTGTAAACGTTGTATTCCAAATTGGAATCCAACAGTGGTGCTTCCACACATCTTCATATAACTAAATAAAATAACGTAAACGAGTTCTTTACAAATTGGCCAGCCCAACAGTGAGGCTGTAAGGAGAGGGAATCTAAGTATCAATACTAATTGGCGAATCCAACGTGGGGCTGAATTAAGAAGGACTCTTCATTTGTAGGTTTTCATTACAAATTGGCGATCAATGAGTGGGCTTTAGTTAAGTAAAAAAAAATCATATTAATTGTTACTTAACTTGAGCAGGCAACCATTAGAGGCACAGGAATGCATACGAGAGGTGTTACGAAAAGAATGGAGAAGGAACAAGAAACAGAAGAAGATAGGAGGGAAGAAGAAACAGAGGCAGGTACAGATATTGAAATGGAACAACAGGCGAGCAATACAGACGATGCCCAAGGGGACCAACCAGAAAAAGCGGAAGCCAGAAGAGAACCAGATTGGCAAGAAATTATGAGGATGATGATGGAGAAAATTGATAGCATTAAGGAAAGCAATAAACAAACAATAGATGAAAACTCAAGGAAACAAAATGAAACCTTGAGCGACAAATTTAATAAAATAGATGAAAATTCTAAGAAACAGGAGGAAAACTCAAACAAACCAAGGAGGAAACTAATGAAAAAATAGACAGTATTAAGGAAAGTACTAGTGAACTTTTGAGACAAACCATAAATGAAAATAATGAACAATTGAAGGCCGATTTTAGACAAATCAATAAGAAGCTGGAAAATAAAATAGACAGTATTAATGAAAACTCAAGAAAACAAAAGGAAATTTTGAGCGAAAATTTAATCAAGCAAATGAATGAAAGGTTCGACAAGAATGATGAGAGATTAAAGCAGATTCTGGAGAATACCAAACGAATGGATGAGAAAATTGAAAACCATAATAAGGAATTGCGGCAAATCATCAATGAACAAGGCCTAGCATTGAGGGAAGTCATCAATGGAAGTATTATAATTGCCAATGAAACACGGAGCAAAGGAGTTGATAGCTATGAAGTGGAGGTAAGACAGCAAATAAATGAAATTAAGGTGGATCTGGAAAAGACAGATGAACCTATCATGCAACTCAGAGTGGAAGTAGAGACCAAAATTACTCAAATAGGAAAACTACAAGCGAAGACCCAAGAAAAATTTGACAAGATACCAATTGATAGAACCGGAAGAATAGAACGGGTTCATGATGAAATGAAGATAGTGAGAATAAGACAAATGTGTAAAAGGAAATTAATAAATACACGGGAAGAATTGGAAATGATTAAAAGGGGATTGGTTCAGCTACATAATAGACCGATTACGGAAAACAGAGAAGTAAGGCAATTAAGAAACTTTAAACGAACCACACTTGAATTCCCAGATGGACTAGAAGGACCAAAAAGGCCAAAACTAACTAAGGAGCATGGAGGACTTATGGAATTTATGTATGAACCATCAGAACCATTAAGAGACAGTACAGAAGAATCAGTTCAAAGGACGATGATGAGCTTGACTATAAATGACAATTTTATAGTGACAAGAGGCAAGAACTGTACAATAATGAGATATGTCACAAGGACAGAAATAACTCTATACACTAGAGAGACCCGAACAACCAGTATAGAGGAAATAATGGACCACGGTTAAACAGATTCCAAACAGAATATAATGAAAAGGGACGGATTTTATGGATACAGGACCAAACAACCCATTGTAAATAAAAACCCAAAATTCTAAAGAAACTGTAAGAACAACTTACTCAATAATTATTCAGAAACAGTATAATTTAAAATAAAGAGGATAAATACCCCAAAATTCAAAAAATGAAGTAAGCTCAACTTACAAACAAGTATCTAAGAAAACAATTTATGAGGTATATAAGAAAGAGAATTTTGAAGATAAAAAAACAACCAAATTCGAAAAATAAGTAAGAACACCTTACTATACAATTTAGAAGAAATTGCTTTAAACTAATATGAAAGAAAAAAAAAAATAACACTGATTCAAACTAATGAAAATCATCAAAACCAAAAAACAAAATGAGTTTATCTGATGTAATATAATAGAGAGAAATGTAATTTAGAATGTAAAAGGAATAAAAATGATTGTGCCAGAAGAATATAACTACATGATGTAATGTATAGTACTAACCAAAATCTCATAACCAGCTGTATTGATCATAAAGGAATATGAGCCAATGAAGATAAGAGAATGAAGAAGCCAAAATGGAACCGTCAAAAGGATCACAAGAAAAGAAAAAAAAAAAACAAATGGTTAAGAATTATCCGTAAAAAAAAACCAATTAATAAATGTCAATAAAATAGCCAAGTATTGGAGAGGAAAAGTGTATAATAGAAGGAAGAATTAATATGAAGAAATAATATGATCTGAGTTAAAGTACAGTGAATAATCCCTAGAGTATGATTATTATTTATTATTTTATTGAAGGTCACATGATGACTACCTTACGAGGTTTATTAATGAAGATTGACTGTAGAATATTCCAGCAATCATTTAACCGGGCAGAGATGATGTTCCTCTGATCCCAGAAAGTATGTAACGGACGACGGTAATTGGTTAGCCGATAGAGCACCACCGATTCGATTCCAGTTATAATGTTAGGGAGGTTTAGGAAAATTAAATATTAGAGGGAAAACTCACAAATAAATATAGAGAATTAAATAAAACCAGATCCAAAATGGATAATTAATAAAGAATGTCACAAGAATGATTATAGAAATGAGATTTAAACTTGGGAAATAATTGATTTTAAGAAGGAACGAAGAAATGATAATAATATAACGGATAATTCTGAAATATAAAAGTACTATAAATAGGAAACCAATTGGCCAGATACAAGTTATGAGTTTATTTCTTGCTAAACTTTGTTTATACCAAAATAAACTTATTTCGAAGGGGGGTTGTATGTAACGTAACATTGTTGAGGTTCCCCAACGTTACATAAAAATTGAATGAAATATGGTCAAGGACCATACCCTGACTTAAGGTTGTTCAGTAGTTCATGTGCTTGAAAAGTACCTCAAGTCAAAAGGAGGCAATGACTAATGTTAAATGTAAAAGAGCCAGACCAATGAATGATTGAATGTAATGAAATGTTTGTTTTGTACTGTGACATGTTAAGGTCTACAGAGTATTTATGTTGTATGTTGAATATGCTAAAAATGAAATGATGTTGTTTGATAATAATACTTCATCAATAATTATGTTTATATTTATATTAGATTTGTCTTTATACAACCCAGTATAGTTACCAATGTTAGGCACTGTACTAAGTTCTCAGTATTGTATAAAGTTGAAAAATACTGTTGTTTTAATTAATGTTTATAAACTGGATCAGGAGTGTGACCAGTGTTTCAAGTCTAACAAGTAGTTCTGACAATTATATCATAAATTAATAAAGGGTTCCAGAACCAGTTAATTAATATAAAAAAGTAATCACCAGTAAATTAAATTTCATGTAATTAACCATGTAACCAATAATTAATTGTACAGTAGGTCAGGTAAAAAGAAAATTAAGTTAAAAAACCAAATAATGTTATAATGGTTGTAAGTGAATCTATAGGCCTAAATTCCACATTAGTGAAAGGAAATTAATACCTTTTTAGGAAACCCAGTCCAACGAAACTCTGGTAAAACATTTACTGTTTAGGAAGGAAGGTTAGGGGAGAATTTTATGTGATTCAATATTAATCCAAGCATGGAGTATTTTATTGGAAAGTAGTAGTAATATTCTATAATGCCGGCTCAAGGATATATAGAAAACGTGGTTGTTAAGGCAACTGAATTGCAGAAGTTGTTGATTTTGAATTAATTCGTTCTGATTGTTACAAGCTATTAGGTTGAGATGGACCGATATATTTAAAAAATATGAATAAATCTAAAGGAAATATGGATCAAAATTGAAAAACCCCTTTTGTAAAACAATTATACTTTAATGCTAATGAGTAATAAAAATTAAATAACCCTCCAAATTGTAAATGAATACAGTAAAAAAGAATTGAAAGCCTCTCACCTCATTCACTAAATAATTCCGCTGGATTCGGTATTAAACCAATTCATACTATAAATCGAAGATCAGTAAAAGAATTAAAGTTTGAACTAACGGAATTATTGGAAATACCAGAAGACTCGATTTGGCGTAATAACCTTCATTAGCAGCAGAGAAGCTGGGATCCTAATTCCATTTCACTGGGACCAAGAATTGTGAAGATCGTAAAAGAAGAATAGAAGCCAGAAGATTTCCTGAGGGTTTACCAGTACACACCACCATCAATTTTATTGAAAACCAGAGCTATTTCACTGGATGAAGACGAGATAAGCTGACTTTTGGGCCACTGTTGACAAACGTCCACCGCCAGACGAAATTTTCGTCGGTTTGGTAAAAAAACAACTTATTTTCATTTCACTGTATTTAAAGTAAATAATTTTATTTTTGTAAATTGAACAACCTTAATTATGCATTTTACCTGGCCTTACTAATGGTTCAAAGAACTTTACGAACCCTGGAATAAGAATTATTTATTATTATTTTCATGTGTATATGTTTACAGAATTTGAGTAATTGATAATCGATCTATTTCTGTATGATCGATTGGATCGTATTATTGTTTTTGAGACAACGTAACCTGTGAATTAATAGAGAAAATAAATAAAGTACATTTATTGTATGAGATAACGTTGAAGTTATTGCAGAATAAATACTATATGTGGTGGTTGGAATAATTGACAAAAAGATTGATACAAACCTAACGAATAACTAACCTATAAGTACGCTTATTACTAGTAACAGCCCTCAAAGTTTGCAGCTGGTGGGACGGGAGATTGCTGAACTAGCTTGTGTTTAATACTAAATTTGAATGAAATTTTCCACCATCGAGTGACTAGGGTTGACACAAATTCCCCTTACATTCAGTTAATGCTCCATACATATTGCTAATATTACACAACCACTGAAAACCAAGTTAAGTCTATAGAGTAGTACGATTATAAATTCAAGAACATAATTATAAATTTGTTTGTTTAATAATCTATTTTCCGAAGGTTCCATCGGTCACCACTGAAAGATATATTCATTAATAAAACATTAATTAAGACAGGCAACAACATTTGTAATTGTTACGAATTGCCACCTGCAACGTATTACTTGGCGTTTGATACACAGGAGTCTATTATAACTAATTACACCCATAGACAAGATTTCTTTATAATTTGACGTTTCCAGCGTGCAGCATATAATATAACATACGTCCTCACATAATTAACAAGTAGTTCTTTATAAAATTGGTTTACAACAGTGGGGTTTGAATAAGACGGACGTTTCACCAGCAGTACCCCACATATTGATTTCTTTACAAATTGATGCAAACCAAAGTGGGGCTGGATTGAACCCCAGTACACCCACTCACATACTTGTAAACGTTGTATTCCAAATTGGAATCCAACAGTGGTGCTTCCACACATCTTCATATAACTAAATAAAATAACGTAAACGAGTTCTTTACAAATTGGCCAGCCCAACAGTGAGGCTGTAAGGAGAGGGAATCTAAGTATCAATACTAATTGGCGAATCCAACGTGGGGCTGAATTAAGAAGGACTCTTCATTTGTAGGTTTTCATTACAAATTGGCGATCAATGAGTGGGCTTTAGTTAAGTAAAAAAAAATCATATTAATTGTTACTTAACTTGAGCAGGCAACCATTAGAGGCACAGGAATGCATACGAGAGGTGTTACGAAAAGAATGGAGAAGGAACAAGAAACAGAAGAAGATAGGAGGGAAGAAAAAACAGAGGCAGGTACAGATATTGAAATGGAACAACAGGCGAGCAATACAGAGGATGCCCAAGGGGACCAACCAGAAAAAGCGGAAGCCAGAAGAGAACCAGATTGGCAAGAAATTATGAGGATGATGATGGAGAAAATTGATAGCATTAAGGAAAGCAATAAACAAACAATAGATGAAAACTCAAGGAAACAAAATGAAACCTTGAGCGACAAATTTAATAAAATAGATGAAAATTCTAAGAAACAGGAGGAAAACTCAAACAAACCAAGGAGGAAACTAATGAAAAAATAGACAGTATTAAGGAAAGTACTAGTGAACTTTTGAGACAAACCATAAATGAAAATAATGAACAATTGAAGGCCGATTTTAGACAAATCAATAAGAAGCTGGAAAATAAAATAGACAGTATTAATGAAAACTCAAGAAAACAAAAGGAAATTTTGAGCGAAAATTTAATCAAGCAAATGAATGAAAGGTTCGACAAGAATGATGAGAGATTAAAGCAGATTCTGGAGAATACCAAACGAATGGATGAGAAAATTGAAAACCATAATAAGGAATTGCGGCAAATCATCAATGAACAAGGCCTAGCATTGAGGGAAGTCATCAATGGAAGTATTATAATTGCCAATGAAACACGGAGCAAAGGAGTTGATAGCTATGAAGTGGAGGTAAGACAGCAAATAAATGAAATTAAGGTGGATCTGGAAAAGACAGATGAACCTATCATGCAACTCAGAGTGGAAGTAGAGACCAAAATTACTCAAATAGGAAAACTACAAGCGAAGACCCAAGAAAAATTTGACAAGATACCAATTGATAGAACCGGAAGAATAGAACGGGTTCATGATGAAATGAAGATAGTGAGAATAAGACAAATGTGTAAAAGGAAATTAATAAATACACGGGAAGAATTGGAAATGATTAAAAGGGGATTGGTTCAGCTACATAATAGACCGATTACGGAAAACAGAGAAGTAAGGCAATTAAGAAACTTTAAACGAACCACACTTGAATTCCCAGATGGACTAGAAGGACCCAAAAGGCCAAAACTAACTAAGGAGCATGGAGGACTTATGGAATTTATGTATGAACCATCAGAACCATTAAGAGACAGTACAGAAGAATCAGTTCAAAGGACGATGATGAGCTTGACTATAAATGACAATTTTATAGTGACAAGAGGCAAGAACTGTACAATAATGAGATATGTCACAAGGACAGAAATAACTCTATACACTAGAGAGACCCGAACAACCAGTATAGAGGAAATAATGGACCACGGTTAAACAGATTCCAAACAGAATATAATGAAAAGGGACGGATTTTATGGATACAGGACCAAACAACCCATTGTAAATAAAAACCCAAAATTCTAAAGAAACTGTAAGAACAACTTACTCAATAATTATTCAGAAACAGTATAATTTACAATAAAGAGGATAAATACCCCAAAATTCAAAAAATGAAGTAAGCTCAACTTACAAACAAGTATCTAAGAAAACAATTTATGAGGTATATAAGAAAGAGAATTTTGAAGATAAAAAAACAACCAAATTCGAAAAATAAGTAAGAACACCTTACTATACAATTTAGAAGAAATTGCTTTAAACTAATATGAAAGAAAAAAAAAAATAACACTGATTCAAACTAATGAAAATCATCAAAACCAAAAAACAAAATGAGTTTATCTGATGTAATATAATAGAGAGAAATGTAATTTAGAATGTAAAAGGAATAAAAATGATTGTGCCAGAAGAATATAACTACATGATGTAATGTATAGTACTAACCAAAATCTCATAACCAGCTGTATTGATCATAAAGGAATATGAGCCAATGAAGATAAGAGAATGAAGAAGCCAAAATGGAACCGTCAAAAGGATCACAAGAAAAGAAAAAAAAAAAACAAATGGTTAAGAATTATCCGTAAAAAAAAACCAATTAATAAATGTCAATAAAATAGCCAAGTATTGGAGAGGAAAAGTGTATAATAGAAGGAAGAATTAATATGAAGAAATAATATGATCTGAGTTAAAGTACAGTGAATAATCCCTAGAGTATGATTATTATTTATTATTTTATTGAAGGTCACATGATGACTACCTTACGAGGTTTATTAATGAAGATTGACTGTAGAATATTCCAGCAATCATTTAACCGGGCAGAGATGATGTTCCTCTGATCCCAGAAAGTATGTAACGGACGACGGTAATTGGTTAGCCGATAGAGCACCACCGATTCGATTCCAGTTATAATGTTAGGGAGGTTTAGGAAAATTAAATATTAGAGGGAAAACTCACAAATAAATATAGAGAATTAAATAAAACCAGATCCAAAATGGATAATTAATAAAGAATGTCACAAGAATGATTATAGAAATGAGATTTAAACTTGGGAAATAATTGATTTTAAGAAGGAACGAAGAAATGATAATAATATAACGGATAATTCTGAAATATAAAAGTACTATAAATAGGAAACCAATTGGCCAGATACAAGTTATGAGTTTATTTCTTGCTAAACTTTGTTTATACCAAAATAAACTTATTTCGAAGGGGGGTTGTATGTAACGTAACATTGTTGAGGTTCCCCAACGTTACATAAAAATTGAATGAAATATGGTCAAGGACCATACCCTGACTTAAGGTTGTTCAGTAGTTCATGTGCTTGAAAAGTACCTCAAGTCAAAAGGAGGCAATGACTAATGTTAAATGTAAAAGAGCCAGACCAATGAATGATTGAATGTAATGAAATGTTTGTTTTGTACTGTGACATGTTAAGGTCTACAGAGTATTTATGTTGTATGTTGAATATGCTAAAAATGAAATGATGTTGTTTGATAATAATACTTCATCAATAATTATGTTTATATTTATATTAGATTTGTCTTTATACAACCCAGTATAGTTACCAATGTTAGGCACTGTACTAAGTTCTCAGTATTGTATAAAGTTGAAAAATACTGTTGTTTTAATTAATGTTTATAAACTGGATCAGGAGTGTGACCAGTGTTTCAAGTCTAACAAGTAGTTCTGACAATTATATCATAAATTAATAAAGGGTTCCAGAACCAGTTAATTAATATAAAAAAGTAATCACCAGTAAATTAAATTTCATGTAATTAACCATGTAACCAATAATTAATTGTACAGTAGGTCAGGTAAAAAGAAAATTAAGTTAAAAAACCAAATAATGTTATAATGGTTGTAAGTGAATCTATAGGCCTAAATTCCACATTAGTGAAAGGAAATTAATACCTTTTTAGGAAACCCAGTCCAACGAAACTCTGGTAAAACATTTACTGTTTAGGAAGGAAGGTTAGGGGAGAATTTTATGTGATTCAATATTAATCCAAGCATGGAGTATTTTATTGGAAAGTAGTAGTAATATTCTATAATGCCGGCTCAAGGATATATAGAAAACGTGGTTGTTAAGGCAACTGAATTGCAGAAGTTGTTGATTTTGAATTAATTCGTTCTGATTGTTACAAGCTATTAGGTTGAGATGGACCGATATATTTAAAAAATATGAATAAATCTAAAGGAAATATGGATCAAAATTGAAAAACCCCTTTTGTAAAACAATTATACTTTAATGCTAATGAGTAATAAAAATTAAATAACCCTCCAAATTGTAAATGAATACAGTAAAAAAGAATTGAAAGCCTCTCACCTCATTCACTAAATAATTCCGCTGGATTCGGTATTAAACCAATTCATACTATAAATCGAAGATCAGTAAAAGAATTAAAGTTTGAACTAACGGAATTATTGGAAATACCAGAAGACTCGATTTGGCGTAATAACCTTCATTAGCAGCAGAGAAGCTGGGATCCTAATTCCATTTCACTGGGACCAAGAATTGTGAAGATCGTAAAAGAAGAATAGAAGCCAGAAGATTTCCTGAGGGTTTACCAGTACACACCACCATCAATTTTATTGAAAACCAGAGCTATTTCACTGGATGAAGACGAGATAAGCTGACTTTTGGGCCACTGTTGACAAACGTCCACCGCCAGACGAAATTTTCGTCGGTTTGGTAAAAAAACAACTTATTTTCATTTCACTGTATTTAAAGTAAATAATTTTATTTTTGTAAATTGAACAACCTTAATTATGCATTTTACCTGGCCTTACTAATGGTTCAAAGAACTTTACGAACCCTGGAATAAGAATTATTTATTATTATTTTCATGTGTATATGTTTACAGAATTTGAGTAATTGATAATCGATCTATTTCTGTATGATCGATTGGATCGTATTATTGTTTTTGAGACAACGTAACCTGTGAATTAATAGAGAAAATAAATAAAGTACATTTATTGTATGAGATAACGTTGAAGTTATTGCAGAATAAATACTATATGTGGTGGTTGGAATAATTGACAAAAAGATTGATACAAACCTAACGAATAACTAACCTATAAGTACGCTTATTACTAGTAACAGCCCTCAAAGTTTGCAGCTGGTGGGACGGGAGATTGCTGAACTAGCTTGTGTTTAATACTAAATTTGAATGAAATTTTCCACCATCGAGTGACTAGGGTTGACACAAATTCCCCTTACATTCAGTTAATGCTCCATACATATTGCTAATATTACACAACCACTGAAAACCAAGTTAAGTCTATAGAGTAGTACGATTATAAATTCAAGAACATAATTATAAATTTGTTTGTTTAATAATCTATTTTCCGAAGGTTCCATCGGTCACCACTGAAAGATATATTCATTAATAAAACATTAATTAAGACAGGCAACAACATTTGTAATTGTTACGAATTGCCACCTGCAACGTATTACTTGGCGTTTGATACACAGGAGTCTATTATAACTAATTACACCCATAGACAAGATTTCTTTATAATTTGACGTTTCCAGCGTGCAGCATATAATATAACATACGTCCTCACATAATTAACAAGTAGTTCTTTATAAAATTGGTTTACAACAGTGGGGTTTGAATAAGACGGACGTTTCACCAGCAGTACCCCACATATTGATTTCTTTACAAATTGATGCAAACCAAAGTGGGGCTGGATTGAACCCCAGTACACCCACTCACATACTTGTAAACGTTGTATTCCAAATTGGAATCCAACAGTGGTGCTTCCACACATCTTCATATAACTAAATAAAATAACGTAAACGAGTTCTTTACAAATTGGCCAGCCCAACAGTGAGGTTGTAAGGAGAGGGAATCTAAGTATCAATACTAATTGGCGAATCCAACGTGGGGCTGAATTAAGAAGGACTCTTCATTTGTAGGTTTTCATTACAAATTGGCGATCAATGAGTGGGCTTTAGTTAAGTAAAAAAAAATCATATTAATTGTTACTTAACTTGAGCAGGCAACCATTAGAGGCACAGGAATGCATACGAGAGGTGTTACGAAAAGAATGGAGAAGGAACAAGAAACAGAAGAAGATAGGAGGGAAGAAGAAACAGAGGCAGGTACAGATATTGAAATGGAACAACAGGCGAGCAATACAGAGGATGCCCAAGGGGACCAACCAGAAAAAGCGGAAGCCAGAAGAGAACCAGATTGGCAAGAAATTATGAGGATGATGATGGAGAAAATTGATAGCATTAAGGAAAGCAATAAACAAACAATAGATGAAAACTCAAGGAAACAAAATGAAACCTTGAGCGACAAATTTAATAAAATAGATGAAAATTTTAAGAAACAGGAGGAAAACTCAAACAAACCAAGGAGGAAACTAATGAAAAAATAGACAGTATTAAGGAAAGTACTAGTGAACTTTTGAGACAAACCATAAATGAAAATAATGAACAATTGAAGGCCGATTTTAGACAAATCAATAAGAAGCTGGAAAATAAAATAGACAGTATTAATGAAAACTCAAGAAAACAAAACGAAATTTTGAGCGAAAATTTAATCAAGCAAATGAATGAAAGGTTCGACAAGAATGATGAGAGATTAAAGCAGATTCTGGAGAATACCAAACGAATGGATGAGAAAATTGAAAACCATAATAAGGAATTGCGGCAAATCATCAATGAACAAGGCCTAGCATTGAGGGAAGTCATCAATGGAAGTATTATAATTGCCAATGAAACACGGAGCAAAGGAGTTGATAGCTATGAAGTGGAGGTAAGACAGCAAATAAATGAAATTAAGGTGGATCTGGAAAAGACAGATGAACCTATCATGCAACTCAGAGTGGAAGTAGAGACCAAAATTACTCAAATAGGAAAACTACAAGCGAAGACCCAAGAAAAATTTGACAAGATACCAATTGATAGAACCGGAAGAATAGAACGGGTTCATGATGAAATGAAGATAGTGAGAATAAGACAAATGTGTAAAAGGAAATTAATAAATACACGGGAAGAATTGGAAATGATTAAAAGGGGATTGGTTCAGCTACATAATAGACCGATTACGGAAAACAGAGAAGTAAGGCAATTAAGAAACTTTAAACGAACCACACTTGAATTCCCAGATGGACTAGAAGGACCAAAAAGGCCAAAACTAACTAAGGAGCATGGAGGACTTATGGAATTTATGTATGAACCATCAGAACCATTAAGAGACAGTACAGAAGAATCAGTTCAAAGGACGATGATGAGCTTGACTATAAATGACAATTTTATAGTGACAAGAGGCAAGAACTGTACAATAATGAGATATGTTACAAGGACAGAAATAACTCTATACATTAGAGAGACCCGAACAACCAGTATAGAGGAAATAATGGACCACGGTTAAACAGATTCCAAACAGAATATAATGAAAAGGGACGGATTTTATGGATACAGGACCAAACAACCCATTGTAAATAAAAACCCAAAATTCTAAAGAAACTGTAAGAACAACTTACTCAATAATTATTCAGAAACAGTATAATTTAAAATAAAGAGGATAAATACCCCAAAATTCAAAAAATGAAGTAAGCTCAACTTACAAACAAGTATCTAAGAAAACAATTTATGAGGTATATAAGAAAGAGAATTTTGAAGATAAAAAAACAACCAAATTCGAAAAATAAGTAAGAACACCTTACTATACAATTTAGAAGAAATTGCTTTAAACTAATATGAAAGAAAAAAAAAATAACACTGATTCAAACTAATGAAAATCATCAAAACCAAAAAACAAAATGAGTTTATCTGATGTAATATAATAGAGAGAAATGTAATTTAGAATGTAAAAGGAATAATAATGATTGTGCCAGAAGAATATAACTACATGATGTAATGTATAGTACTAACCAAAATCTCATAACCAGCTGTATTGATCATAAAGGAATATGAGCCAATGAAGATAAGAGAATGAAGAAGCCAAAATGGAACCGTCAAAAGGATCACAAGAAAAGAAAAAAAAAACAAATGTTTAAGAATTATCTGTAAAAAAAAAACAATTAATAAATGTCAATAAAATAGCCAAGTATTGGAGAGGAAAAGTGTATAATAGAAGGAAGAATTAATATGAAGAAATAATATGATCTGAGTTAAAGTACAGTGAATAATCCCTAGAGTATGATTATTATTTATTATTTTATTGAAGGTCACATGATGACTACCTTACGAGGTTTATTAATGAAGATTGACTGTAGAATATTCCAGCAATCATTTAACCGGGCAGAGATGATGTTCCTCTGATCCCAGAAAGTATGTAACGGACGACGGTAATTGGTTAGCCGATAGAGCACCACCGATTCGATTCCAGTTATAATGTTAGGGAGGTTTAGGAAAATTAAATATTAGAGGGAAAACTCACAAATAAATATAGAGAATTAAATAAAACCAGATCCAAAATGGATAATTAATAAAGAATGTCACAAGAATGATTATAGAAATAAGATTTAAACTTGGGAAATAATTGATTTTAAGAAGGAACGAAGAAATGATAATAATATAACGGATAATTCTGAAATATAAAAGTACTATAAATAGGAAACCAATTGGCCAGATACAAGTTATGAGTTTATTTCTTGCTAAACTTTGTTTATACCAAAATAAACTTATTTCGAAGAGGGGTTGTATGTAACGTAACATTGTTGAGGTTCCCCAACGTTACATAAAAATTGAATGAAATATGGTCAAGGACCATACCCTGACTTAAGGTTGTTCAATAGTTCATGTGCTTGAAAAGTACCTCAAGTCAAAAGGAGGCAATGACTAATGTTAAATGTAAAAGAGCCAGACCAATGAATGATTGAATGTAATGAAATGTTTGTTTTGTACTGTGACATGTTAAGGTCTACAGAGTATTTATGTTGTATGTTGAATATGCTAAAAATGAAATGATGTTGTTTGATAATAATACTTCATCAATAATTATGTTTATATTTATATTAGATTTGTCTTTATACAACCCAGTATAGTTACCAATGTTAGGCACTGTACTAAGTTCTCAGTATTGTATAAAGTTGAAAAATACTGTTGTTTTAATTAATGTTTATAAACTGGATCAGGAGTGTGACCAGTGTTTCAAGTCTAACAAGTAGTTCTGACAATTATATCATAAATTAATAAAGGGTTCCAGAACCAGTTAATTAATATAAAAAAGTAATCACCAGTAAATTAAATTTCATGTAATTAACCATGTAACCAATAATTAATTGTACAGTAGGTCAGGTAAAAAGAAAATTAAGTTAAAAAACCAAATAATGTTATAATGGTTGTAAGTGAATCTATAGGCCTAAATTCCACATTAGTGAAAGGAAATTAATACCTTTTTAGGAAACCCAGTCCAACGAAACTCTGGTAAAACATTTACTGTTTAGGAAGGAAGGTTAGGGGAGAATTTTATGTGATTCAATATTAATCCAAGCATGGAGTATTTTATTGGAAAGTAGTAGTAATATTCTATAATGCCGGCTCAAGGATATATAGAAAACGTGGTTGTTAAGGCAACTGAATTGCAGAAGTTGTTGATTTTGAATTAATTCGTTCTGATTGTTACAAGCTATTAGGTTGAGATGGACCGATATATTTAAAAAATATGAATAAATCTAAAGGAAATATGGATCAAAATTGAAAAACCCCTTTTGTAAAACAATTATACTTTAATGCTAATGAGTAATAAAAATTAAATAACCCTCCAAATTGTAAATGAATACAGTAAAAAAGAATTGAAAGCCTCTCACCTCATTCACTAAATAATTCCGCTGGATTCGGTATTAAACCAATTCATACTATAAATCGAAGATCAGTAAAAGAATTAAAGTTTGAACTAACGGAATTATTGGAAATACCAGAAGACTCGATTTGGCGTAATAACCTTCATTAGCAGCAGAGAAGCTGGGATCCTAATTCCATTTCACTGGGACCAAGAATTGTGAAGATCGTAAAAGAAGAATAGAAGCCAGAAGATTTCCTGAGGGTTTACCAGTACACACCACCATCAATTTTATTGAAAACCAGAGCTATTTCACTGGATGAAGACGAGATAAGCTGACTTTTGGGCCACTGTTGACAAACGTCCACCGCCAGACGAAATTTTCGTCGGTTTGGTAAAAAAACAACTTATTTTCATTTCACTGTATTTAAAGTAAATAATTTTATTTTTGTAAATTGAACAACCTTAATTATGCATTTTACCTGGCCTTACTAATGGTTCAAAGAACTTTACGAACCCTGGAATAAGAATTATTTATTATTATTTTCATGTGTATATGTTTACAGAATTTGAGTAATTGATAATCGATCTATTTCTGTATGATCGATTGGATCGTATTATTGTTTTTGAGACAACGTAACCTGTGAATTAATAGAGAAAATAAATAAAGTACATTTATTGTATGAGATAACGTTGAAGTTATTGCAGAATAAATACTATATGTGGTGGTTGGAATAATTGACAAAAAGATTGATACAAACCTAATGAATAACTAACCTATAAGTACGCTTATTACTAGTAACAGCCCTCAAAGTTTGCAGCTGGTGGGACGGGAGATTGCTGAACTAGCTTGTGTTTAATACTAAATTTGAATGAAATTTTCCACCATCGAGTGACTAGGGTTGACACAAATTCCCCTTACATTCAGTTAATGCTCCATACATATTGCTAATATTACACAACCACTGAAAACCAAGTTAAGTCTATAGAGTAGTACGATTATAAATTCAAGAACATAATTATAAATTTGTTTGTTTAATAATCTATTTTCCGAAGGTTCCATCGGTCACCACTGAAAGATATATTCATTAATAAAACATTAATTAAGACAGGCAACAACATTTGTAATTGTTACGAATTGCCACCTGCAACGTATTACTTGGCGTTTGATACACAGGAGTCTATTATAACTAATTACACCCATAGACAAGATTTCTTTATAATTTGACGTTTCCAGCGTGCAGCATATAATATAACATACGTCCTCACATAATTAACAAGTAGTTCTTTATAAAATTGGTTTACAACAGTGGGGTTTGAATAAGACGGACGTTTCACCAGCAGTACCCCACATATTGATTTCTTTACAAATTGATGCAAACCAAAGTGGGGCTGGATTGAACCCCAGTACACCCACTCACATACTTGTAAACTTTGTATTCCAAATTGGAATCCAACAGTGGTGCTTCCACACATCTTCATATAACTAAATAAAATAACGTAAACGAGTTCTTTACAAATTGGCCAGCCCAACAGTGAGGCTGTAAGGAGAGGGAATCTAAGTATCAATACTAATTGGCGAATCCAACGTGGGGCTGAATTAAGAAGGACTCTTCATTTGTAGGTTTTCATTACAAATTGGCGATCAATGAGTGGGCTTTAGTTAAGTAAAAAAAAATCATATTAATTGTTACTTAACTTGAGCAGGCAACCATTAGAGGCACAGGAATGCATACGAGAGGTGTTACGAAAAGAATGGAGAAGGAACAAGAAACAGAAGAAGATAGGAGGGAAGAAGAAACAGAGGCAGGTACAGATATTGAAATGGAACAACAGGCGAGCAATACAGAGGATGCCCAAGGGGACCAACCAGAAAAAGCGGAAGCCAGAAGAGAACCAGATTGGCAAGAAATTATGAGGATGATGATGGAGAAAATTGATAGCATTAAGGAAAGCAATAAACAAACAATAGATGAAAACTCAAGGAAACAAAATGAAACCTTGAGCGACAAATTTAATAAAATAGATGAAAATTTTAAGAAACAGGAGGAAAACTCAAACAAACCAAGGAGGAAACTAATGAAAAAATAGACAGTATTAAGGAAAGTACTAGTGAACTTTTGAGACAAACCATAAATGAAAATAATGAACAATTGAAGGCCGATTTTAGACAAATCAATAAGAAGCTGGAAGATAAAATAGACAGTATTAATGAAAACTCAAGAAAACAAAACTAAATTTTGTGCGAAAATTTAATCAAGCAAATGAATGAAAGGTTCGACAAGAATGATGAGAGATTAAAGCAGATTCTGGAGAATACCAAACGAATGGATGAGAAAATTGAAAACCATAATAAGGAATTGCGGCAAATCATCAATGAACAAGGCCTAGCATTGAGGGAAGTCATCAATGGAAGTATTATAATTGCCAATGAAACACGGAGCAAAGGAGTTGATAGCTATGAAGTGGAGGTAAGACAGCAAATAAATGAAATTAAGGTGGATCTGGAAAAGACAGATGAACCTATCATGCAACTCAGAGTGGAAGTAGAGACCAAAATTACTCAAATAGGAAAACTACAAGCGAAGACCCAAGAAAAATTTGACAAGATACCAATTGATAGAACCGGAAGAATAGAACGGGTTCATGATGAAATGAAGATAGTGAGAATAAGACAAATGTGTAAAAGGAAATTAATAAATACACGGGAAGAATTGGAAATGATTAAAAGGGGATTGGTTCAGCTACATAATAGACCGATTATGGAAAACAGAGAAGTAAGGCAATTAAGAAACTTTAAACGAACCACACTTGAATTCCCAGATGGACTAGAAGGACCCAAAAGGCCAAAACTAACTAAGGAGCATGGAGGACTTATGGAATTTATGTATGAACCATCAGAACCATTAAGAGACAGTACAGAAGAATCAGTTCAAAGGACGATGATGAGCTTGACTATAAATGACAATTTTATAGTGACAAGAGGCAAGAACTGTACAATAATGAGATATGTTACAAGGACAGAAATAACTCTATACATTAGAGAGACCCGAACAACCAGTATAGAGGAAATAATGGACCACGGTTAAACAGATTCCAAACAGAATATAATGAAAAGGGACGGATTTTATGGATACAGGACCAAACAACCCATTGTAAATAAAAACCCAAAATTCTAAAGAAACTGTAAGAACAACTTACTCAATAATTATTCAGAAACAGTATAATTTAAAATAAAGAGGATAAATACCCCAAAATTCAAAAAATGAAGTAAGCTCAACTTACAAACAAGTATCTAAGAAAACAATTTATGAGGTATATAAGAAAGAGAATTTTGAAGATAAAAAAACAACCAAATTCGAAAAATAAGTAAGAACACCTTACTATACAATTTAGAAGAAATTGCTTTAAACTAATATGAAAGAAAAAAAAAAATAACACTGATTCAAACTAATGAAAATCATCAAAACCAAAAAACAAAATGAGTTTATCTGATGTAATATAATAGAGAGAAATGTAATTTAGAATGTAAAAGGAATAATAATGATTGTGCCAGAAGAATATAACTACATGATGTAATGTATAGTACTAACCAAAATCTCATAACCAGCTGTATTGATCATAAAGGAATATGAGCCAATGAAGATAAGAGAATGAAGAAGCCAAAATGAAACCGTCAAAAGGATCACAAGAAAAGAAAAAAAAAACAAATGTTTAAGAATTATCTGTAAAAAAAAAAACAATTAATAAATGTCAATAAAATAGCCAAGTATTGGAGAGGAAAAGTGTATAATAGAAGGAAGAATTAATATGAAGAAATAATATGATCTGAGTTAAAGTACAGTGAATAATCCCTAGAGTATGATTATTATTTATTATTTTATTGAAGGTCACATGATGACTACCTTACGAGGTTTATTAATGAAGATTGACTGTAGAATATTCCAGCAATCATTTAACCGGGCAGAGATGATGTTCCTCTGATCCCAGAAAGTATGTAACGGACGATGGTAATTGGTTAGCCGATAGAGCACCACCGATTCGATTCCAGTTATAATGTTAGGGAGGTTTAGGAAAATTAAATATTAGAGGGAAAACTCACAAATAAATATAGAGAATTAAATAAAACCAGATCCAAAATGGATAATTAATAAAGAATGTCACAAGAATGATTATAGAAATAAGATTTAAACTTGGGAAATAATTGATTTTAAGAAGGAACGAAGAAATGATAATAATATAACGGATAATTCTGAAATATAAAAGTACTATAAATAGGAAACCAATTGGCCAGATACAAGTTATGAGTTTATTTCTTGCTAAACTTTGTTTATACCAAAATAAACTTATTTCGAAGGGGGGTGTTATGTAACGTAACATTGTTGAGGTTCCCCAACGTTACATAAAAATTGAATGAAATATGGTCAAGGACCATACCCTGACTTAAGGTTGTTCAATAGTTCATGTGCTTGAGAAGTACCTCAAGTCAAAAGGAGGCAATGACTAATGTTAAATGTAAAAGAGCCAGACCAATGAATGATTGAATGTAATGAAATGTTTGTTTTGTACTGTGACATGTTAAGGTCTACAGAGTATTTATGTTGTATGTTGAATATGCTAAAAATGAAATGATGTTGTTTGATAATAATACTTCATCAATAATTATGTTTATATTTATATTAGATTTGTCTTTATACAACCCAGTAAAGTTACCAATGTTAAACACTGTACTAAGTTCTCAGTATTGTATAAAGTTGAAAAATACTGTTGTTTTAATTAATGTTTATAAACTGGATCAGGAGTGTGACCAGTGTTTCAAGTCTAACAAGTAGTTCTGACAATTATATCATAAATTAATAAAGGGTTCCTGAACCAGTTAATTAATATAAAAAAGTAATAACCAGTAAATTAAATTTCATGTAATTAACCATGTAACCAATAATTAATTGTACAGTAGGTCAGGTAAAAAGAAAATTAAGTTAAAAACCAAATAATGTTATAATGGTTGTAAGTGAATCTATAGGCCTAAATTCCACATTAGTGAAAGGAAATTAATACCTTTTTAGGGAACCCAGTCCAACGAAACTCTGGTAAAACATTTACTGTTTAGGAAGGAAGGTTAGGGGAGAATTTTATGTGATTCAATATTAATCCAAGCATGGAGTATTTTATTGGAAAGGAGTAGTAATATTCTATAATGCCGGCTCAAGGATATATAGAAAATGTGGTTGTTAAGGCAACTGAATTGCAGAAGTTGTTGATTTTGAATTAATTCGTTCTGATTGTTACAAGCTATTAGGTTGAGATGGACCGATATATTTAAAAAATATGAATAAATCTAAAGGAAAATGTATCAAAATTGAAAAACCCCTTTTGTAAAACAATTATACTTTAATGCTAATGAGTAATAAAAATTAAATAACCCTCCAAATTGTAAATGAATACAGTAAAAAAGAATTGAAAGCCTCTCACCTCATTCACTAAATAATTCCGCTGGATTCGGTATTAAACCAATTCATACTATAAATCGAAGATCAGTAAAAGAATTAAAGTTTGAACTAACGGAATTATTGGAAATACCAGAGACTCGATTTGGCGTAATAACCTTCATTAGCAGCAGAGAAGCTGGGATCCTAATTCCATTTCACTGGGACCAAGAATTGTGAAGATCGTAAAAGAAGAATAGAAGCCAGAAGATTTCCTGAGGGTTTACCAGTACACACCACCATCAATTTTATTGAAAACCAGAGCTATTTCACTGGATGAAGACGAGATAAGCTGACTTTTGGGCCACTGTTGACAAACGTCCACCGCCAGACGAAATTTTTGTCGGTTTGGTAAAAAAACAACTTATTTTCATTTCACTGTATTTAAAGTAAATAATTTTATTTTTGTAAATTGAACAACCTTAATTATGCATTTTACCTGGCCTTACTAATGGTTCAAAGAACTTTACGAACCCTGGAATAAGAATTATTTATTATTATTTTCATGTGTATATGTTTACAGAATTTGAGTAATTGATAATCGATCTATTTCTGTATGATCGATTGGATCGTATTATTGTTTTTGAGACAACATAACCTGTGAATTAATAGAGAAAATAAATAAAGTACATTTATTGTATGAGATAACGTTGAAGTTATTGCAGAATAAATACTATATGTGGTGGTTGGAATAATTGACAAAAAGATTGATACAAACCTAACGAATAACTAACCTATAAGTACGGTTATTACTAGTAACAGCGCTCAAAGTTTGCAGCTGGTGGGACGGGAGATTGCTGAACTAGCTTGTGTTTAATACTAAATTTGAATGAAATTTTCCACCATCGAGTGACTAGGGTTGACACAAATTCCCCTTACATTCAGTTAATGCTCCATACATATTGCTAATATTACACAACCACTGAAAACCAAGTTAAGTCTATAGAGTAGTACGATTATAAATTCAAGAACATAATTATAAATTTGTTTGTTTAATAATCTATTTTCCGAAGGTTCCATCGGTCACCACTGAAAGATATATTCATTAATAAAACATTAATTAAGACAGGCAACAACATTTGTAATTGTTACGAATTGCCACCTGCAACGTATTACTTGGCGTTTGATACACAGGAGTCTATTATAACTAATTACACCCATAGACAAGATTTCTTTATAATTTGACGTTTCCAGCGTGCAGCATATAATATAACATACGTCCTCACATAATTAACAAGTAGTTCTTTATAAAATTGGTTTACAACAGTGGGGTTTGAATAAGACGGACGTTTCACCAGCAGTACCTCACATATTGATTTCTTTACAAATTGACGCAAACCAAAGTGGGGCTGGATTGAACCCCAGTACACCCACTCACATACTTGTAAACGTTGTATTCCAAATTGGAATCCAACAGTGGTGCTTCCACACATCTTCATATAACTAAATAAAATAACATAAACGAGTTCTTTACAAATTGGCCAGCCCAACAGTGAGGCTGTAAGGAGAGGGAATCTAAGTATCAATACAAATTGGCGAATCCAACGTGGGGCTGAATTAAGAAGGACTCTTCATTTGTAGGTTTTCATTACAAATTGGCGCTCAACGAGTGGGCTTTAGTTAAGTAAAAAAAAATCATATTAATTGTTACTTAACTTGAGCAGGCAACCATTAGAGGCACAGGAATGCATACGAGAGGTGTTACGAAAAGAATGGAGAAGGAACAAGAAACAGAAGAAGATAGGAGGGAAGAAGAAACAGAGGCAGGTACAGATATTGAAATGGAACAACAGGCGAGCAATACAGAGGATGCCCAAGGGGACCAACCAGAAAAAGCGGAAGCCAGAAGAGAACCAGATTGGCAAGAAATTATGAGGATGATGATGGAGAAAATTGATAGCATTAAGGAAAGCAATAAACAAACAATAGATGAAAACTCAAGGAAACAAAATGAAACCTTGAGCGACAAATTTAATAAAATAGATGAAAATTTTAAGAAACAGGAGGAAAACTCAAAACAAACCAAGGAGGAAACTAATGAAAAAATAGACAGTATTAAGGAAAGTACTAGTGAACTTTTGAGACAAACCATAAATGAAAATAATGAACAATTGAAGGCCGATTTTAGACAAATCAATAAGAAGCTGGAAAATAAAATAGACAGTATTAATGAAAACTCAAGAAAACAAAACGAAATTTTGAGCGAAAATTTAATCAAGCAAATGAATGAAAGGTTCGACAAGAATGATGAGAGATTAAAGCAGATTCTGGAGAATACCAAACGAATGGATGAGAAAATTGAAAACCATAATAAGGAATTGCGGCAAATCATCAATGAACAAGGCCTAGCATTGAGGGAAGTCATCAATGGAAGTATTATAATTGCCAATGAAACACGGAGCAAAGGAGTTGATAGCTATGAAGTGGAGGTAAGACAGCAAATAAATGAAATTAAGGTGGGTCTGGAAAAGACAGATGAACCTATCATGCAACTCAGAGTGGAAGTAGAGACCAAAATTACTCAAATAGGAAAACTACAAGCGAAGACCCAAGAAAAATTTGACAAGATACCAATTGATAGAACCGGAAGAATAGAACGGGTTCATGATGAAATGAAGATAGTGAGAATAAGACAAATGTGTAAAAGGAAATTAATAAATACACGGGAAGAATTGGAAATGATTAAAAGGGGATTGGTTCAGCTACATAATAGACCGATTACGGAAAACAGAGAAGTAAGGCAATTAAGAAACTTTAAACGAACGACACTTGAATTCCCAGATGGACTAGAAGGACCAAAAAGGCCAAAACTAACTAAGGAGCATGGAGGACTTATGGAATTTATGTATGAACCATCAGAACCATTAAGAGACAGTACAAAAGAATCAGTTCAAAGGACGATGATGAGCTTGACTATAAATGACAATTTTATAGTGACAAGAGGCAAGAACTGTACAATAATGAGATATGTCACAAGAACAGAAATAACTCTATACACTAGAGAGACCCGAACAACCAGTATAGAGGAAATAATGGACC
The DNA here is from genome assembly GCA_034769895.1 of Magicicada septendecula. NCBI lineage: Eukaryota > Metazoa > Arthropoda > Insecta > Hemiptera > Cicadidae > Magicicada > Magicicada septendecula. Next base: position 1,247,321,462 of record CM068367.1, read on the forward strand.
ACGGTTAAACAGATTCCAAACAGAATATAATGAAAAGGGACGGATTTTATGGATACAGGACCAACCAACCCATTGTAAATAAAAACCCAAAATTCTAAAGAAACTGTAAGAACAACTTACTCAATAATTATTCAGAAACAGTATAATTTAAAATAAAGAGGATAAATACCCCAAAATTCAAAAAATGAAGTAAGCTCAACTTACAAACAAGTATCTAAGAAAACAATTTATGAGGTATATAAGAAAGAGAATTTTGAAGATAAAAAAACAACCAAATTCGAAAAATAAGTAAGAACACCTTACTATACAATTTAGAAGAAATTGCTTTAAACTAATATGAAAGAAAAAAAAAAATAACACTGATTCAAACTAATGAAAATCATCAAAACCAAAAAACAAAATGAGTTTATCTGATGTAATATAATAGAGAGAAATGTAATTTAGAATGTAAAAGGAATAATAATGATTGTGCCAGAAGAATATAACTACATGATGTAATGTATAGTACTAACCAAAATCTCATAACCAGCTGTATTGATCATAAAGGAATATGAGCCAATGAAGATAAGAGAATGAAGAAGCCAAAATGGAACCGTCAAAAGGATCACAAGAAAAGAAAAAAAAAACAAATGTTTAAGAATTATCTGTAAAAAAAAAAACAATTAATAAATGTCAATAAAATAGCCAAGTATTGGAGAGGAAAAGTGTATAATAGAAGGAAGAATTAATATGAAGAAATAATATGATCTGAGTTAAAGTACAGTGAATAATCCCTAGAGTATGATTATTATTTATTATTTTATTGAAGGTCACATGATGACTACCTTACGAGGTTTATTAATGAAGATTGACTGTAGAATATTCCAGCAATCATTTAACCGGGCAGAGATGATGTTCCTCTGATCCCAGAAAGTATGTAACGGACGATGGTAATTGGTTAGCCGATAGAGCACCACCGATTCGATTCCAGTTATAATGTTAGGGAGGTTTAGGAAAATTAAATATTAGAGGGAAAACTCACAAATAAATATAGAGAATTAAATAAAACCAGATCCAAAATGGATAATTAATAAAGAATGTCACAAGAATGATTATAGAAATAAGATTTAAACTTGGGAAATAATTGATTTTAAGAAGGAACGAAGAAATGATAATAATATAACGGATAATTCTGAAATATAAAAGTACTATAAATAGGAAACCAATTGGCCAGATACAAGTTATGAGTTTATTTCTTGCTAAACTTTGTTTATACCAAAATAAACTTATTTCGAAGGGGGGTGTTATGTAACGTAACATTGTTGAGGTTCCCCAACGTTACATAAAAATTGAATGAAATATGGTCAAGGACCATACCCTGACTTAAGGTTGTTCAATAGTTCATGTGCTTGAGAAGTACCTCAAGTCAAAAGGAGGCAATGACTAATGTTAAATGTAAAAGAGCCAGACCAATGAATGATTGAATGTAATGAAATGTTTGTTTTGTACTGTGACATGTTAAGGTCTACAGAGTATTTATGTTGTATGTTGAATATGCTAAAAATGAAATGATGTTGTTTGATAATAATACTTCATCAATAATTATGTTTATATTTATATTAGATTTGTCTTTATACAACCCAGTAAAGTTACCAATGTTAAACACTGTACTAAGTTCTCAGTATTGTATAAAGTTGAAAAATACTGTTGTTTTAATTAATGTTTATAAACTGGATCAGGAGTGTGACCAGTGTTTCAAGTCTAACAAGTAGTTCTGACAATTATATCATAAATTAATAAAGGGTTCCTGAACCAGTTAATTAATATAAAAAAGTAATAACCAGTAAATTAAATTTCATGTAATTAACCATGTAACCAATAATTAATTGTACAGTAGGTCAGGTAAAAAGAAAATTAAGTTAAAAACCAAATAATGTTATAATGGTTGTAAGTGAATCTATAGGCCTAAATTCCACATTAGTGAAAGGAAATTAATACCTTTTTAGGGAACCCAGTCCAACGAAACTCTGGTAAAACATTTACTGTTTAGGAAGGAAGGTTAGGGGAGAATTTTATGTGATTCAATATTAATCCAAGCATGGAGTATTTTATTGGAAAGGAGTAGTAATATTCTATAATGCCGGCTCAAGGATATATAGAAAATGTGGTTGTTAAGGCAACTGAATTGCAGAAGTTGTTGATTTTGAATTAATTCGTTCTGATTGTTACAAGCTATTAGGTTGAGATGGACCGATATATTTAAAAAATATGAATAAATCTAAAGGAAATATGTATCAAAATTGAAAAACCCCTTTTGTAAAACAATTATACTTTAATGCTAATGAGTAATAAAAATTAAATAACCCTCCAAATTGTAAATGAATACAGTAAAAAAGAATTGAAAGCCTCTCACCTCATTCACTAAATAATTCCGCTGGATTCGGTATTAAACCAATTCATACTATAAATCGAAGATCAGTAAAAGAATTAAAGTTTGAACTAACGGAATTATTGGAAATACCAGAAGACTCGATTTGGCGTAATAACCTTCATTAGCAGCAGAGAAGCTGGGATCCTAATTCCATTTCACTGGGACCAAGAATTGTGAAGATCGTAAAAGAAGAATAGAAGCCAGAAGATTTCCTGAGGGTTTACCAGTACACACCACCATCAATTTTATTGAAAACCAGAGCTATTTCACTGGATGAAGACGAGATAAGCTGACTTTTGGGCCACTGTTGACAAACGTCCACCGCCAGACGAAATTTTTGTCGGTTTGGTAAAAAAACAACTTATTTTCATTTCACTGTATTTAAAGTAAATAATTTTATTTTTGTAAATTGAACAACCTTAATTATGCATTTTACCTGGCCTTACTAATGGTTCAAAGAACTTTACGAACCCTGGAATAAGAATTATTTATTATTATTTTCATGTGTATATGTTTACAGAATTTGAGTAATTGATAATCGATCTATTTCTGTATGATCGATTGGATCGTATTATTGTTTTTGAGACAACATAACCTGTGAATTAATAGAGAAAATAAATAAAGTACATTTATTGTATGAGATAACGTTGAAGTTATTGCAGAATAAATACTATATGTGGTGGTTGGAATAATTGACAAAAAGATTGATACAAACCTAACGAATAACTAACCTATAAGTACGCTTATTACTAGTAACAGCGCTCAAAGTTTGCAGCTGGTGGGACGGGAGATTGCTGAACTAGCTTGTGTTTAATACTAAATTTGAATGAAATTTTCCACCATCGAGTGACTAGGGTTGACACAAATTCCCCTTACATTCAGTTAATGCTCCATACATATTGCTAATATTACACAACCACTGAAAACCAAGTTAAGTCTATAGAGTAGTACGATTATAAATTCAAGAACATAATTATAAATTTGTTTGTTTAATAATCTATTTTCCGAAGGTTCCATCGGTCACCACTGAAAGATATATTCATTAATAAAACATTAATTAAGACAGGCAATAACATTTGTAATTGTTACGAATTGCCACCTGCAACGTATTACTTGGCGTTTGATACACAGGAGTCTATTATAACTAATTACACCCATAGACAAGATTTCTTTATAATTTGATGTTTCCAGCGTGCAGCATATAATATAACATACGTCCTCACATAATTAACAAGTAGTTCTTTATAAAATTGGTTTACAACAGTGGGGTTTGAATAAGACGGACGTTTCACCAGCAGTACCTCACATATTGATTTCTTTACAAATTGACGCAAACCAAAGTGGGGCTGGATTGAACCCCAGTACACCCACTCACATACTTGTAAACGTTGTATTCCAAATTGGAATCCAACAGTGGTGCTTCCACACATCTTCATATAACTAAATAAAATAACATAAACGAGTTCTTTACAAATTGGCCAGCCCAACAGTGAGGCTGTAAGGAGAGGGAATCTAAGTATCAATACAAATTGGCGAATCCAACGTGGGGCTGAATTAAGAAGGACTCTTCATTTGTAGGTTTTCATTACAAATTGGCGCTCAACGAGTGGGCTTTAGTTAAGTAAAAAAAAATCATATTAATTGTTACTTAACTTGAGCAGGCAACCATTAGAGGCACAGGAATGCATACGAGAGGTGTTACGAAAAGAATGGAGAAGGAACAAGAAACAGAAGAAGATAGGAGGGAAGAAGAAACAGAGGCAGGTACAGATATTGAAATGGAACAACAGGCGAGCAATACAGAGGATGCCCAAGGGGACCAACCAGAAAAAGCGGAAGCCAGAAGAGAACCAGATTGGCAAGAAATTATGAGGATGATGATGGAGAAAATTGATAGCATTAAGGAAAGCAATAAACAAACAATAGATGAAAACTCAAGGAAACAAAATGAAACCTTGAGCGACAAATTTAATAAAATAGATGAAAATTTTAAGAAACAGGAGGAAAACTCAAAACAAACCAAGGAGGAAACTAATGAAAAAATAGACAGTATTAAGGAAAGTACTAGTGAACTTTTGAGACAAACCATAAATGAAAATAATGAACAATTGAAGGCCGATTTTAGACAAATCAATAAGAAGCTGGAAAATAAAATAGACAGTATTAATGAAAACTCAAGAAAACAAAACGAAATTTTGAGCGAAAATTTAATCAAGCAAATGAATGAAAGGTTCGACAAGAATGATGAGAGATTAAAGCAGATTCTGGAGAATACCAAACGAATGGATGAGAAAATTGAAAACCATAATAAGGAATTGCGGCAAATCATCAATGAACAAGGCCTAGCATTGAGGGAAGTCATCAATGGAAGTATTATAATTGCCAATGAAACACGGAGCAAAGGAGTTGATAGCTATGAAGTGGAGGTAAGACAGCAAATAAATGAAATTAAGGTGGGTCTGGAAAAGACAGATGAACCTATCATGCAACTCAGAGTGGAAGTAGAGACCAAAATTACTCAAATAGGAAAACTACAAGCGAAGACCCAAGAAAAATTTGACAAGATACCAATTGATAGAACCGGAAGAATAGAACGGGTTCATGATGAAATGAAGATAGTGAGAATAAGACAAATGTGTAAAAGGAAATTAATAAATACACGGGAAGAATTGGAAATGATTAAAAGGGGATTGGTTCAGCTACATAATAGACCGATTACGGAAAACAGAGAAGTAAGGCAATTAAGAAACTTTAAACGAACGACACTTGAATTCCCAGATGGACTAGAAGGACCAAAAAGGCCAAAACTAACTAAGGAGCATGGAGGACTTATGGAATTTATGTATGAACCATCAGAACCATTAAGAGACAGTACAAAAGAATCAGTTCAAAGGACGATGATGAGCTTGACTATAAATGACAATTTTATAGTGACAAGAGGCAAGAACTGTACAATAATGAGATATGTCACAAGAACAGAAATAACTCTATACACTAGAGAGACCCGAACAACCAGTATAGAGGAAATAATGGACCACGGTTAAACAGATTCCAAACAGAATATAATGAAAAGGGACGGATTTTATGGATACAGGACCAAACAACCCATTGTAAATAAAAACCCAAAATTCTAAAGAAACTGTAAGAACAACTTACTCAATAATTATTCAGAAACAGTATAATTTAAAATAAAGAGGATAAATACCCCAAAATTCAAAAAATGAAGTAAGCTCAACTTACAAACAAGTATCTAAGAAAACAACTTATGAGGTATATAAGAAAGAGAATTTTGAAGATAAAAAAACAACCAAATTCGAAAAATAAGTAAGAACACCTTACTATACAATTTAGAAGAAATTGCTTTAAACTAATATGAAAGAAAAAAAAATAACACTGATTCAAACTAATGAAAATCATCAAAACCAAAAAACAAAATGAGTTTATCTGATGTAATATAATAGAGAGAAATGTAATTTAGAATGTAAAAGGAATAATAATGATTGTGCCAGAAGAATATAACTACATGATGTAATGTATAGTACTAACCAAAATCTCATAACCAGCTGTATTGATCATAAAGGAATATGAGCCAATGAAGATAAGAGAATGAAGAAGCCAAAATGGAACCGTCAAAAGGATCACAAGAAAAGAAAAAAAAAACAAATGGTTAAGAATTATCTGTAAAAAAAAAAACCAATTAATAAATGTCAATAAAATAGCCAAGTATTGGAGAGGAAAAGTGTATAATAGAAGGAAGAATTAATATGAAGAAATAATATGATCTGAGTTAAAGTACAGTGAATAATCCCTAGAGTATGATTATTATTTATTATTTTATTGAAGGTCACATGATGACTACCTTACGAGGTTTATTAATGAAGATTGACTGTAGAATATTCCAGCAATCATTTAACCGGGCAGAGATGATGTTCCTCTGATCCCAGAAAGTATGTAACAGACGACGGTAATTGGTTAGCCGATAGAGCACCACCGATTCGATTCCAGTTATAATGTTAGGGAGGTTTAGGAAAATTAAATATTAGAGGGAAAACTCACAAATAAATATAGAGATTTAAATAAAACCAGATCCAAAATGGATAATTAATAAAGAATGTCACAAGAATGATTATAGAAATAAGATTTAAACTTGGGAAATAATTGATTTTAAGAAGGAACGAAGAAATGATAATAATATAACGGATAATTCTGAAATATAAAAGTACTATAAATAGGAAACCAATTGGCCAGATACAAGTTATGAGTTTATTTCTTGCTAAACTTTGTTTATACCAAAATAAACTTATTTCGAAGGGGGGGTGTTATGTAACGTAACATTGTTGAGGTTCCCCAACGTTACATAAAAATTGAATGAAATATGGTCAAGGACCATACCCTGACTTAAGGTTGTTCAATAGTTCATGTGCTTGAGAAGTACCTCAAGTCAAAAGGAGGCAATGACTAATGTTAAATGTAAAAGAGCCAGACCAATGAATGATTGAATGTAATGAAATGTTTGTTTTGTACTGTGACATGTTAAGGTCTACAGGGTATTTATGTTGTATGTTGAATATGCTAAAAATGAAATGATGTTGTTTGATAATAATACTTCATCAATAATTATGTTTATATTTATATTAGATTTGTCTTTATACAACCAAGTATAGTTACCAATGTTAGGCACTGTACTAAGTTCTCAGTATTGAATAAAGTTGAAAAATACTGTTGTTTTAATTAATGTTTATAAACTGGATCAGGAGTGTGACCAGTGTTTCAAGTCTAACAAGTAGTTCCGAAAATTATATCATAAATTAATAAAGGGTTCCAGAACCAGTTAATTAATATAAAAAAGTAATCACCAGTAAATTAAATTTCATGTAATTAACCATGTAACCAATAATTAATTGTACAGTAGGTCAGGTAAAAAGAAAATTAAGTTAAAAAACCAAATAATGTTATAATGGTTGTAAGTGAATCTATAGGCCTAAATTCCACATTAGTGAAAGGAAATTAATACCTTTTTAGGAAACCCAGTCCAACGAAACTCTGGTAAAACATTTACTGTTTAGGAAGGAAGGTTAGGGGAGAATTTTATGTAATTCAATATTAATCCAAGCATGGAGTATTTTATTGGAAAGGAGTAGTAATATTCTATAATGCCGACTCAAGAATATATAGAAAACGTGGTTGTTAAAGCAACTGAATTGCAGAAGTTGTTGATTTTGAATTAATTCGTTCTGATTGTTACAAGCTATTAGGTTGAGATGGACCGATATATTTAAAAAATATGAATAAATCTAAAGGAAATATGTATCAAAATTGAAAAACCCCTTTTGTAAAACAATTATACTTTAATGCTAATGAGTAATAAAAATTAAATAACCCTCCAAATTGTAAATGAATACAGTAAAAAAGAATTGAAAGCCTCTCACCTCATTCACTAAATAATTCCGCTGGATTCGGTATTAAACCAATTCATACTATAAATCGAAGATCAGTAAAAGAATTAAAGTTTGAACTAACGGAATTATTGGAAATACCAGAAGACTCGATTTGGCGTAATAACCTTCATTAGCAGCAGAGAAGCTGGGATCCTAATTCCATTTCACTGGGACCAAGAATTGTGAAGATCGTAAAAGAAGAATAGAAGCCAGAAGATTTCCTGAGGGTTTACCAGTACACACCACCATCAATTTTATTGAAAACCAGAGCTATTTCACTGGATGAAGACGAGATAAGCTGAGTTTTGGGCCACTGTTGACAAACGTCCACCGCCAGACGAAATTTTCGTCGGTTTGGTAAAAAAACAACTTATTTTCATTTCACTGTATTTAAAGTAAATAATTTTATTTTTGTAAATTGAACAACCTTAATTATGCATTTTACCTGGCCTTACTAATGGTTCAAAGAACTTTACGAACCCTGGGATAAGAATTATTTATTATTATTTTCATGTGTATATGTTTACAGAATTTGAGTAATTGATAATCGATCTATTTCTGTATGATCGATTGGATCGTATTATTGTTTTGAGACAACGTAACCTGTGAATTAATAGAGAAAATAAATAAAGTACATTTATTGTATGAGATAACGTTGAAGTTATTGCAGAATAAATACTATATGTGGTGGTTGGAATAATTGACAAAAAGATTGATACAAACCTAACGAATAACTAACCTATAAGTATGCTTATTACTAGTAACAGCGCTCAAAGTTTGCAGCTGGTGGGACGGGAGATTGCTGAACTAGCTTGTGTTTAATACTAAATTTGAATGAAATTTTCCACCATCGAGTGACTAGGGTTGACACAAATTCCCCTTACATTCAGTTAATGCTCCATACATATTGCTAATATTACACAACCACTGAAAACCAAGTTAAGTCTATAGAGTAGTACGATTATAAATTCAAGAACATAATTATAAATTTGTTTTGTTTAATAATCTATTTTCCGAATGTTCCATCGGTCACCACTGAAAGATATATTCATTAATAAAACATTAATTAAGACAGTCAACAACATTTGTAATTGTTACGAATTGCCACCTGCAACGTATTACTTGGCGTTTGATACACAGGAGTCTATTATAACTAATTACACCCATAGACAAGATTTCTTTATAATTTGACGTTTCCAGCGTGCAGCATATAATATAACATACGTCCTCACATAATTAACAAGTAGTTCTTTATAAAATTGGTTTACAACAGTGGGGTTTGAATAAGACGGACGTTTCACCAGCAGTACCTCACATATTGATTTCTTTACAAATTGACGCAAACCAAAGTGGGGCTGGATTGAACCCCAGTACACCCACTCACATACTTGTAAACGTTGTTGTTAAAGTGTGGATTGAAGAAATATAAGAGTTTTCAGAGTATAATAAAGTTTATTAAACCATACACAATACATACTTAATACACAGTACTACGACACGTGCTTCACTCACGGCGTCTTGTTACAAACTGAAAACTAACAAACTTATACATGCTCACGCGCATTACATATATTATACAATATAAATGTATTGCATATATCCAACACGCCTCCTTACATTTATATTGTATTTACAAATTCAATTTTTACAAATACACATTTCAAGTTCAACTTTTCAAGTTCAGCATAGTTAGAAATCTCTCAAACTTTTCTTTACACAATGACTTTGTAAATATATCAGCAATATTATCATCAGAATTTACCTTTACAACATTAATCATATTTTCTTTTATACATTCGTGTACATGATGGTAATGAACTTCAATATGTTTAGAATTTTTCGTAAAACTTCCATACTTTGCTAAACTTATCGCTCCCGAATTATCTTCAAAAATATTAATCGGTTTTTCTAAAGTTACATTAAACAATTTTAGCAATTCTTTCACAAATTTCAATTCACTCACAGCTTCCGACAACGCTACATACTCTGCATATGTCGAAGCCTTTGTTACACACTTTTGTTTTCTCGACTTCCAATAAATTACATTACCAAATAATCGAATTACATAACCAGTTGTAGATTTTCTGTCCAAATGGTCACCAGCCCAATCGGCATCAACATAACAATCTATAATTTCAGAATTATCATTTCTTTTATAAGTCAATTTTAAATCTTTCGTTAAATACAAGTACTTTAGTATTCGCAAAGCATATTTAAAGTGTGTTTCATTATAACAATTCTGATATCTACTTAAATAATTTACACTAAAGCTTATATCAGGCTTTTCAACTTTTAAATTTACCTCCATAGGTGTATTATACATCTTACTGTTTTCTAAATTATACTTTCTTACTAATGACTCAATATATTTTGTTTGACTTAATTTTATTCCACATTTACGGAACTCATACTCTACGGTAATACCAAGATATTCTTTAATTTTACCAAGATCTTTCATTTTAAATTTTTCTGATAAAAGTTTCTTAATATTTTGCATTTTTTCTTTGTTACGTCCACAAATTAATAAATCATCCACAAATATTAATAAATAAATAGTATCTTTTCCATTTCCAAAAGTATATAAACAATAATCTAAATTACTTTTCTTAACACCCAAACTTATTAAAAATTTATCAAGACATTCATACCAAGCTCTGGGACTTTCTTTTAAACCATACAAAGCTTTTATTAACTTACACACTCTATTTGTACCATCCTCATAACCTTTTGGTTGATGGACATATACCTCAGAACTTACTTTACCATTTAGAAATGCAGTTTCTACATCCATTTGTTCAATAATTAGACCCATTTGACAACAGTATGATAATAAAATCTTTAAAGTTTGCATTCTCGCAACAGGAGAATAAACATCATCAATTTTATCGGTTTGCTGAAAACCTCTTACAACTAACCTGGCCTTATAAGCATTGTCAGACTTTTTTGTATAAATCCATTTTACATCCAATATTTTTTTTACCATTTACATTTTCAACTAATTGCCAAGTCTTATTTTTATTTAACGAATCAATTTCTTTATCCATAGCTTTTGACCAATACTTACTTTCATTGCTCTCAAGCGCCTCCTCAAATGTACTAGGAGTATCTGCTCTACAATAATTTGCAAAAATATTACTATTATATACATAATAATCTTCATATCTTTTTGGTGGGTTTCTTATACGCTCAGATTTTTTTATTTTATTTTCATTTTCATCCCCTAGATTTTCATCTGCACCTTTAAAGCTATCATCAAGAGATTCATTATCTGTAGATTCATATACTTCTTCATCAGACTCACATTCATTCAAGCCAATACAATTTACATTTTCTTCAACAATATCAACATGTCTAGCCACTATTACTTTTCCATTAATTAGCACTCTATAACCAACTTCACTATAACCGATCAAAATTCCCATATCAGCCTTTTTATCCCACTTAGAAAATCTTTTTTGTTCCGGTTTTCTTACAAAAACTTTACTACCATATAAATGTAAATTTGAAACATTCGGTTTCGTCCCAAAAAATATTTCATAAGGAGTTTTCTTTTCTATAGTATTTGATAACGTACGATTTTTCAAATAAGTAGCAGCACAAACTATTTCAGGCCAATATTTTTTATGGATTTGTGTTTCAGCTAATAAACAACGTGACATATCCATTATCGTTCTGTTAAACCGTTCTGCGGTTCCATTTAATTCATGTATGTAAGCAGGACAATTATTAATTATAATACCTTTTTCTTTGGCAAAATTATAAATATTACCATTTAAGTATTCTTTCCCATTATCACACCTCAAAAATTTAATTCTTTTACCCGTTAAGTTTTCACATTCATTTACATATTGAACAAGACAATTGAAAACTTCTACTTTAGACATCATGGTATAAACTTTAGCTATCTTACTGTAATCATCAATAAAGGAAATAAAGTATTTTTCCCCGTTTAGACCAGCTGTTTTAAAAGGTCCACACACATCAGTATGAACAATTTCTAAAATATCTTTTGCTCTTTTTCTATTATTTTCAAATGGAATATTATGCATTTTATTTTCAACACATATTTTGCACTTCATGAATTCTGATTCAAGTTCATTTGGAATACCACTTAACAATTTATGTTTACACAAAATATTCAAATAATTAAAATTTACATGGCCCAGCATACGATGCCACCTTTCTTTTTTACTCATATTATCACAATTTTTATTTGCAACATTTACCAATGACTCTACATTTTTTAATTTACTTTTCATCTTATATAGACCATTTTCTTTCCAAGCTACAGCTGTAGTATTTCCAAAATTATCAATAATTTTTGTCATTTTACCTTTAGAAATAATAGTATTATTTTCCGTTATTTTACCATAACTTATTAAATTTGTATGCATATCTTTAGCATAAAATACATTTTGCATGTTTACTTCATTTTTCTTACCAAAAAGATCAAAGTAACTTACCACATTACCAATTTTAGTTGCTTTTACAACTCTATTATCTCCCAAATAAACATTAACAGGTTCTTTAAGTATCATACATTTATCAAAATATTTATCATTATTTATTATATGGTCAGTACAACCGCTATCTAATAACCAATTAATCTCGCAATTATTAAACTTATCTTTATCTCCCTTACTATTATGCGCCGTGTGATAGTCGACTCTTATAACCCATGCGCTCGTATCTGGATTCTTCTGCTGCGACTGAGTTGCTTGATGTGCTCTTGCACCTCGCTGACTTCGAAAATTGCCATGCCGTCTGGCGTAGTTACTTTTTTCGGTTTCTTGTCTGCCTCGTGGTGCTCGCCATGTATTGCTGCTGCCTGCCGCTTGGCCACCATAATTACAGTCTCTCTTGATATGACCATTTTTATCACATTGAAAGCATGTTCGCAGTTGTCGACTTTTATCCGCCATGAATGCGTTAGATTTTCGTCCAGAATATTCATCTTTTTGATGCTTTATTTCAGTCATTTGAATTTTACTTTTCACATAATCCACAGTTTGATCTTCTTCTTTTAATGCGTCTATTAAATCGCCTATATAACTGTATGAATCCGGCAACGTATTTAACATATAATTTAATTTTTCTTTTTCTGACACAGTAGCACCCGCGTTTTTAAGCTCGTTCACAGTTTTTTCAAAATCACTGAAGAATGTCGCTGCATCAGTATAATTTTTAAGCCTTAATTTTTCCAATTTATTTCTATATACAATTTTCAATGCCGTAGACTTTTTCAAATACATTTCATCAAACTTTTGAATTATTTCATACGCCGTTGTTTTATCACTAATAAATTCCAATTGCTTATTCGTTATATTACTGTATATATAGTTCATAACCTTTAAATCATTATCGTCCCACGGGTCTTTATCCTGCGCCGTTTTTGCTCGTGTTATCACTTCATCACATTTTTTAATTTCAAAAACAACACAATACGTTTTCTCCACATACTATAGTCCTCTCCATCAAACACTGGAATTGTAATGTCATTGTACTTCGCCATTTTTCCGTATCACAGCATGCGACAGCACAAAAAAAACGATACTATACTCACTTAAACTCTTGACCACAAGTTTATTAAACCACGCACCTCTGCTATCATGTTAAAGTGTGGATTGAAGAAATATAAGAGTTGTCAGAGTATAATAAAGTTTATTAAACCATACACAATACATATTTAATACACAGTACTACGACACGTGCTTCACTCACGGCGTCTTGTTACAAACTGAAAACTAACAAACTTATACATGCTCACGCGCATTACATATATTATACAATATAAATGTATTGCATATATCCAACAGTTGTATTCCAAATTGGAATCCAACAGTGGTGCTTCCACACATCTTCATATAACTAAATAAAATAACGTAAACGAGTTCTTTACAAATTGGCCAGCCCAACAGTGAGGCTGTAAGGAGAGGGAATCTAAGTATCAATACAAATTGGCGAATCCAACGTGGGGCTGAATTAAGAAGGACTCTTCATTTGTAGGTTTTCATTACAAATTGGCGCTCAATGAGTGGGCTTTAGTTAAGTAAAAAAAAATCATATTAATTGTTACTTAACTTGAGCAGGCAACCATTAGAGGCACAGGAATGCATACGAGAGGTGTTACGAAAAGAATGGAGAAGGAACAAGAAACAGAAGAAGATAGGAGGGAAGAAGAAACAGAGGCAGGTACAGATATTGAAATGGAACAACAGGCGAACAATACAGAGGATGCCTAAGGGGACCAACCAGAAAAAGCGGAAGCCAGAAGAGAACCAGATTGGCAAGAAATTATGAGGATGATGATGGAGAAAATTGATAGCATTAAGGAAAGCAATAAACAAACAATAGATGAAAACTCAAGGAAACAAAATGAAACCTTGAGCGACAAATTTAATAAAATAGATGAAAATTTTAAGAAACAGGAGGAAAACTCAAAACAAACCAAGGAGGAAACTAATGAAAAAATAGACAGTATTAAGGAAAGTACTAGTGAACTTTTGAGACAAACCATAAATGAAAATAATGAACAATTGAAGGCCGATTTTAGACAAATCAATAAGAAGCTGGAAATAAAATAGACAGTATTAATGAAAACTCAAGAAAACAAAACGAAATTTTGAGCGAAAATTTAATCAAGCAAATGAATGAAAGGTTCGACAAGAATGATGAGAGATTAAAGCAGATTCTGGAGAATACCAAACGAATGGATGAGAAAATTGAAAACCATAATAAGGAATTGCGGCAAATCATCAATGAACAAGGCCTAGCATTGAGGGAAGTCATCAATGGAAGTATTATAATTGCCAATGAAACACGGAGCAAAGGAGTTGATAGCTATGAAGTGGAGGTAAGACAGCAAATAAATGAAATTAAGGTGGATCTGGAAAAGACAGATGAACCTATCATGCAACTCAGAGTGGAAGTAGAGACCAAAATTACTCAAATAGGAAAACTACAAGCGAAGACCCAAGAAAAATTTGACAAGATACCAATTGATAGAACCGGAAGAATAGAACGGGTTCATGATGAAATGAAGATAGTGAGAATAAGACAAATGTGTAAAAGGAAATTAATAAATACACGGGAAGAATTGGAAATGATTAAAAGGGGATTGGTTCAGCTACATAATAGACCGATTACGGAAAACAGAGAAGTAAGGCAATTAAGAAACTTTAAACGAACCACACTTGAATTCCCAGATGGACTAGAAGGACCAAAAAGGCCAAAACTAACTAAGGAGCATGGAGGACTTATGGAATTTATGTATGAACCATCAGAACCATTAAGAGACAGTACAGAAGAATCAGTTCAAAGGACGATAATGAGCTTGACTATAAATGACAATTTTATAGTGACAAGAGGCAAGAACTGTACAATAATGAGATATGTCACAAGGACAGAAATAACTCTATACACTAGAGAGACCCGAACAACCAGTATAGAGGAAATAATGGACCACGGTTAAACAGATTCCAAACAGAATATAATGAAAAGGGACGGATTTTATGGATACAGGACCAAACAACCCATTGTAAATAAAAACCCAAAATTCTAAAGAAACTGTAAGAACAATTTACTCAATAATTATTGAGAAATAGTTTAATTTAAAATAAAGAGGATAAATACCCCAAAATTCAAAAAATGAAGTAAGCTCAACTTACAAACAAGTATCTAAGAAAACAATTTATGAGGTATATAAGAAAGAGAATTTTGAAGATAAAAAAACAACCAAATTCGAAAAATAAGTAAGAACACCTTACTATACAATTTAGAAGAAATTGCTTTAAACTAATATGAAAGAAAAAAAAAATAACACTGATTCAAACTAATGAAAATCATCAAAACCAAAAAACAAAATGAGTTTATCTGATGTAATATAATAGTGAGAAATGTAATTTAGAATGTAAAAGGAATAATAATGATTGTGCCAGAAGAATATAACTACATGATGTAATGTATAGTACTAACCAAAATCTCATAACCAGCTGTATTGATCATAAAGGAATATGAGCCAATGAAGATAAGAGAATGAAGAAGACAAAATGGAACCGTCAAAAGGATCACAAGAAAAGAAAAAAAAACAAATGGTTAAGAAATATCCGTAAAAAAAAAAACAATTAATAAATGTCAATAAAATAGCCAAGTATTGGAGAGGAAAAGTGTATAATAGAAGGAAGAATTAATACGAAGAAATAATATGATCTGAGTTAAAGTACAGTGAATAATTCCTAGAGTATGATTATTATTTATTATTTTATTGAAGGTCACATGATGACTACCTTACGAGGTTTATTAATGAAGATTGACTGTAGAATATTCCAGCAATCATTTAACCGGGCAGAGATGATGTTCCTGTGATCCCAGAAAGTATGTAACGGACGACGGTAATTGGTTAGCCGATAGAGCACCACCGATTCGATTCCAGTTATAATGTTAGGGAGGTTTAGGAAAATTAAATATTAGAGGGAAAACTCACAAATAAATATAGAGAATTAAATAAAACCAGATCCAAAATGGATAATTAATAAAGAATGTCACAAGAATGATTATAGAAATAAGATTTAAACTTGGGAAATAATTGATTTTAAGAAGGAACGAAGAAATGATAATAATATAACGGATAATTTTGAAATATAAAAGTACTATAAATAGGAAACCAATTGGCCAGATACAAGTTATGAGTTTATTTCTTGCTAAACTTTGTTTATAACAAAATAAACTTATTTCGAAGGGGGGGTGTTATGTAACGTAACATTGTTGAGGTTCCCCAACGTTACATAAAAATTGAATGAAATATGGTCAAGGACCATACCCTGACTTAAGGTTGTTCAATAGTTCATGTGCTTGAGAAGTACCTCAAGTCAAAAGGAGGCAATGACTAATGTTAAATGTAAAAGAGCCAGACCAATGAATGATTGAATGTAATGAAATGTTTGTTTTGTACTGTGACATGTTAAGGTCTACAGAGTATTTATGTTGTATGTTGAATATGCTAAAAATGAAATGATGTTGTTTGATAATAATACTTCATCAATAATTATGTTTATATTTATATTAGATTTGTGTTTATACAACCCAGTATAGTTACCAATGTTAGGCACTGTACTAAGTTCTCAGTATTGTATAAAGTTGAAAAATACTGTTGTTTTAATTAATGTTTATAAACTGGATCAGGAGTGTGACCAGTGTTTCAAGTCTAACAAGTAGTTCTGACAATTATATCATAAATTAATAAAGGGTTCCAGAACCAGTTAATTAATATAAAAAAGTAATCACCAGTAAATTAAATTTCATGTAATTAACCATGTAACCAATAATTAATTGTACAGTAGGTCAGGTAAAAAGAAAATTAAGTTAAAAAACCAAATAATGTTATAATGGTTGTAAGTGAATCTATAGGCCTAAATTCCACATTAGTGAAAGGAAATTAATACCTTTTTAGGAAACCCAGTCCAACGAAACTCTGGTAAAACATTTACTGTTTAGGAAGGAAGGTTAGGGGAGAATTTTATGTGATTCAATATTAATCCAAGCATGGAGTATTTTATTGGAAAGGAGTAGTAATATTCTATAATGCCGGCTCAAGGATATATAGAAAACGTGGTTGTTAAGGCAACTGAATTGCAGAAGTTGTTGATTTTGAATTAATTCCTTCTGATTGTTACAAGCTATTAGGTTGAGATGGACCGATATATTTAAAAAATATGAATAAATCTAAAGGAAATATGTATCAAAATTGAAAAACCCCTTTTGTAAAACAATTATACTTTAATGCTAATGAGTAATAAAAATTAAATAACCCTCCAAATTGTAAATGAATACAGTAAAAAAGAATTGAAAGCCTCTCACCTCATTCACTAAATAATTCCGCTGGATTCGGTATTAAACCAATTCATACTATAAATCGAAGATCAGTAAAAGAATTAAAGTTTGAACTAACGGAATTATTGGAAATACCAGAAGACTCGATTTGGCGTAATAACCTTCATTAGCAGCAGAGAAGCTGGGATCCTAATTCCATTTCACTGGGACCAAGAATTGTGAAGATCGTAAAAGAAGAATAGAAGCCAGAAGATTTCCTGAGGGTTTACCAGTACACACTACCATCAATTTTATTGAAAACCAGAGCTATTTCACTGGATGAAGACAAGATAAGCTGAGTTTTGGGCCACTGTTGACAAACGTCCACCGCCAGACGAAATTTTCGTCGGTTTGGTAAAAAAACAACTTATTTTCATTTCACTGTATTTAAAGTAAATAATTTTATTTTTGTAAATTGAACAACCTTAATTATGCATTTTACCTGGCCTTACTAATGGTTCAAAGAACTTTACGAACCCTGGGATAAGAATTATTTATTATTATTTTCATGTGTATATGTTTACAGAATTTGAGTAATTGATAATCGATCTATTTCTGTATGATCGATTGGATCGTATTATTGTTTTTGTGACAACGTAACCTGTGAATTAATAGAGAAAATAAATAAAGTACATTTATTGTATGAGATAACGTTGAAGTTATTGCAGAATAAATACTATATGTGGTGGTTGGAATAATTGACAAAAAGATTGATACAAACCTAACGAATATAAGTACGCTTATTACTAGTAACAGCGCTCAAAGTTTGCAGCTGGTGGGACGGGAGATTGCTGAACTAGCTTGTGTTTAATACTAAATTTGAATGAAATTTTCCACCATCGAGTGACTAGGGTTGACACAAATTCCCCTTACATTCAGTTAATGCTCCATACATATTGCTAATATTACACAACCACTGAAAACCAAGTTAAGTCTATAGAGTAGTACGATTATAAATTCAAGAACATAATTATAAATTTGTTTGTTTAATAATCTATTTTCCGAAGGTTCCATCGGTCACCACTGAAAGATATATTCATTAATAAAACATTAATTAAGACAGGCAACAACATTTGTAATTGTTACGAATTGCCACCTGCAACGTATTACTTGGCGTTTGATACACAGGAGTCTATTATAACTAATTACACCCATAGACAAGATTTCTTTATAATTTGACGTTTCCAGCGTGCAGCATATAATATAACATACGTCCTCACATAATTAACAAGTAGTTCTTTATAAAATTGGTTTACAACAGTGGGGTTTGAATAAGACGGACGTTTCACCAGCAGTACCTCACATATTGATTTCTTTACAAATTGACGCAAACCAAAGTGGGGCTGGATTGAACCCCAGTACACCCACTCACATACTTGTAAACGTTGTATTCCAAATTGGAATCCAACAGTGGTGCTTCCACACATCTTCATATAACTAAATAAAATAACGTAAACGAGTTCTTTACAAATTGGCCAGCCCAACAGTGAGGCTGTAAGGAGAGGGAATCTAAGTACCAATACAAATTGGCGAATCCAACGTGGGGCTGAATTAAGAAGGACTCTTCATTTGTAGGTTTTCATTACAAATTGGCGCTCAACGAGTGGGCTTTAGTTAAGTAAAAAAAAATCATATTAATTGTTACTTAACTTGAGCAGGCAACCATTAGAGGCACAGGAATGCATACGAGAGGTGTTACGAAAAGAATGGAGAAGGAACAAGAAACAGAAGAAGATAGGAGGGAAGAAGAAACAGAGGCAGGTACAGATATTGAAATGGAACAACAGGCGAGCAATACAGAGGATGCCCAAGGGGACCAACCAGAAAAAGCGGAAGCCAGAAGAGAACCAGATTGGCAAGAAATTATGAGGATGATGATGGAGAAAATTGATAGCATTAAGGAAAGCAATAAACAAACAATAGATGAAAACTCAAGGAAACAAAATGAAACCTTGAGCGACAAATTTAATAAAATAGATGAAAATTTTAAGAAACAGGAGGAAAACTCAAAACAAACCAAGGAGGAAACTAATGAAAAAATAGACAGTATTAAGGAAATAACTAGTGAACTTTTGAGACAAACCATAAATGAAAATAATGAACAATTGAAGGCCAATTTTAGACAAATCAATAAGAAGCTGGAAAATAAAATAGACAGTATTAATGAAAACTCAAGAAAACAAAACGAAATTTTGAGCGAAAATTTAATCAAGCAAATGAATGAAAGGTTCGACAAGAATGATGAGAGATTAAAGCAGATTCTGGAGAATACCAAACGAATGGATGAGAAAATTGAAAACCATAATAAGGAATTGCGGCAAATCATCAATGAACAAGGCCTAGCATTGAGGGAAGTCATCAATGGAAGTATTATAATTGCCAATGAAACACGGAGCAAAGGAGTTGATAGCTATGAAGTGGAGGTAAGACAGCAAATAAATGAAAATAAGGTGGATATGGAAAAGACAGATGAACCTATCATGCAACTCAGAGTGGAAGTAGAGACCAAAATTACTCAAATAGGAAAACTACAAGCGAAGACCCAAGAAAAATTTGACAAGATACCAATTGATAGAACCGGGAGAATAGAACGGGTTCATGATGAAATGAAGATAGTGAGAATAAGACAAATGTGTAAAAGGAAATTAATAAATACACGGGAAGAATTGGAAATGATTAAAAGGGGATTGGTTCAGCTACATAATAGACCGATTATGGAAAACAGAGAAGTAAGGCAATTAAGAAACTTTAAACGAACCACACTTGAATTCCCAGATGGACTAGAAGGACCAAAAAGGCCAAAACTAACTAAGGAGCATGGAGGACTTATGGAATTTATGTATGAACCATCAGAACCATTAAGAGACAGTACAGAAGAATCAGTTCAAAGGACGATGATGAGCTTGACTATAAATGACAATTTTATAGTGACAAGAGGCAAGAACTGTACAATAATGAGATATGTCACAAGGACAGAAATAACTCTATACACTAGAGAGACCCGAACAACCAGTATAGAGGAAATAATGGACCACGGTTAAACAGATTCCAAACAGAATATAATGAAAAGGGACGGATTTTATGGATACAGGACCAAACAACCCATTGTAAATAAAAACCCAAAATTCTAAAGAAACTGTAAGAACAACTTACTCAATAATTATTCAGAAACAGTATAATTTAAAATAAAGAGGATAAATACCCCAAAATTCAAAAAATGAAGTAAGCTCAACTTACAAACAAGTATCTAAGAAAACAATTTATGAGGTATATAAGAAAGAGAATTTTGAAGATAAAAAAACAACCACTTTCAAAAAATAAGTAAGAACACCTTACTATACAATTTAGAAGAAATTGCTTTAAACTAATATGAAAGAAAAAAAAAATAACACTGATTCAAACTAATGAAAATCATCAAAACCAAAAAACAAAATGAGTTTATCTGATGTAATATAATAGAGAGAAATGTAATTTAGAATGTAAAAGGAATAATAATGATTGTGCCAGAAGAATATAACTACATAATGTAATGTATAGTACTAACCAAAATCTCATAACCAGCTGTATTGATCATAAAGGAATATGAGCCAATGAAGATAAGAGAATGAAGAAGCCAAAATGGAACCGTCAAAAGGATCACAAGAAAAGAAAAAAAAAACAAATGTTCAAGAATTATCCGTAAAAAAAAAAACCAATTAATAAATGTCATTAAAATAGCCAAGTATTGGAGAGGAAAAGTGTATAATAGAAGGAAGAATTAATATGAAGAAATAATATGATCTGAGTTAAAGTACAGTGAATAATCCCTAGAGTATGATTATTATTTATTATTTTATTGAAGGTCACATGATGACTACCTTACGAGGTTTATTAATGAAGATTGACTGTAGAATATTCCAGCAATCATTTAACCGGGCAGAGATGATGTTCCTCTGATCCCAGAAAGTATGTAACGGACGACGGTAATTGGTTAGCCGATAGAGCACCACCGATTCGATTCCAGTTATAATGTTAGGGAGGTTTAGGAAAATTAAATATTAGAGGGAAAACTCACAAATAAATATAGAGAATTAAATAAAACCAGATCCAAAATGGATAATTAATAAAGAATGTCACAAGAATGATTATAGAAATAAGATTTAAACTTGGGAAATAATTGATTTTAAGAAGGAACGAAGAAATGATAATAATATAACGGATAATTCTGAAATATAAAAGTACTATAAATAGGAAACCAATTGGCCAGATACAAGTTATGAGTTTATTTCTTGCTAAACTTTGTTTATACCAAAATAAACTTATTTCGAAGGGGGGGTGTTATGTAACGTAACATTGTTGAGGTTCCCCAACGTTACATAAAAATTGAATGAAATATGGTCAAGGACCATACCCTAACTTAAGGTTGTTCAATAGTTCATGTGCTTGAGAAGTACCTCAAGTCAAAAGGAGGCAATGACTAATGTTAAATGTAAAAGAGCCAGACCAATGAATGATTGAATGTAATGAAATGTTTGTTTTGTACTGTGACATGTTAAGGTCTACAGAGTATTTATGTTGTATGTTGAATATGCTAAAAATGAAATGATGTTGTTTGATAATAATACTTCATCAATAATTATGTTTATATTTATATTAGATTTGTGTTTATACAACCCAGTATAGTTACCAATGTTAGGCACTGTACTAAGTTCTCAGTATTGTATAAAGTTGAAAAATACTGTTGTTTTAATTAATGTTTATAAACTGGATCAGGAGTGTGACCAGTGTTTCAAGTCTAACAAGTAGTTCTGACAATTATATCATAAATTAATAAAGGGTTCCAGAACCAGTTAATTAATATAAAAAAGTAATCACCAGTAAATTAAATTTCATGTAATTAACCATGTAACCAATAATTAATTGTACAGTAGGTCAGGTAAAAAGAAAATTAAGTTAAAAAACCAAATAATGTTATAATGGTTGTAAGTGAATCTATAGGCCTAAATTCCACATTAGTGAAAGGAAATTAATACCTTTTTAGGAAACCCAGTCCAACGAAACTCTGGTAAAACATTTACTGTTTAGGAAGGAAGGTTAGGGGAGAATTTTATGTGATTCAATATTAATCCAAGCATGGAGTATTTTATTGGAAAGGAGTAGTAATATTCTATAATGCCGGCTCAAGGATATATAGAAAACGTGGTTGTTAAGGCAACTGAATTGCAGAAGTTGTTGATTTTGAATTAATTCGTTCTGATTGTTACAAGCTATTAGGTTGAGATGGACCAATATATTTAAAAAATATGAATAAATCTAAAGGAAATATGTATCAAAATTGAAAAACCCCTTTTGTAAAACAATTATACTTTAATGCTAATGAGTAGTAAAAATTAAATAACCCTCCAAATTGTAAATGAATACAGTAAAAAAGAATTGAAAGCCTCTCACCTCATTCACTAAATAATTCCGCTGGATTCGGTATTAAACCAATTCATACTATAAATCGAAGATCAGTAAAAGAATTAAAGTTTGAACTAACGGAATTATTGGAAATACCAGAAGACTCGATTTGGCGTAATAACCTTCATTAGCAGCAGAGAAGCTGGGATCCTAATTCCATTTCACTGGGACCAAGAATTGTGAAGATCGTAAAAGAAGAATAGAAGCCAGAAGATTTCCTGAGGGTTTACCAGTACACACTACCATCAATTTTATTGAAAACCAGAGCTATTTCACTGGATGAAGACGAGATAAGCTGAGTTTTGGGCCACTGTTGACAAACGTCCACCGCCAGACAAAATTTTCGTCGGTTTGGTAAAAAAACAACTTATTTTCATTTCACTGTATTTAAAGTAAATAATTTTATTTTTGTAAATTGAACAACCTTAATTATGCATTTTACCTGGCCTTACTAATGGTTCAAAGAACTTTACGAACCCTGGGATAAGAATTATTTATTATTATTTTCATGTGTATATGTTTACAGAATTTGAGTAATTGATAATCGATCTATTTCTGTATGATCGATTGGATCGTATTATTGTTTTTGTGACAACGTAACCTGTGAATTAATAGAGAAAATAAATAAAGTACATTTATTGTATGAGATAACGTTGAAGTTATTGCAGAATAAATACTATATGTGGTGGTTGGAATAATTGACAAAAAGATTGATACAAACCTAACGAATATAAGTACGCTTATTACTAGTAACAGCGCTCAAAGTTTGCAGCTGGTGGGACGGGAGATTGCTGAACTAGCTTGTGTTTAATACTAAATTTGAATGAAATTTTCCACCATCGAGTGACTAGGGTTGACACAAATTCCCCTTACATTCAGTTAATGCTCCATACATATTGCTAATATTACACAACCACTGAAAACCAAGTTAAGTCTATAGAGTAGTATGATTATAAATTCAAGAACATAATTATAAATTTGTTTGTTTAATAATCTATTTTCCGAAGGTTCCATCGGTCACCACTGAAAGATATATTCATTAATAAAACATTAATTAAGACAGGCAACAATATTTGTAATTGTTACGAATTGCCACCTGCAACGTATTACTTGGCGTTTGATACACAGGAGTCTATTATAACTAATTACACCCATAGACAAGATTTCTTTATAATTTGACGTTTCCAGCGTGCAGCATATAATATAACATACGTCCTCACATAATTAACAAGAATTTCTTTATAAAATTGGTTTACAACAGTGGGGTTTGAATAAGACGGACGTTTCACCAGCAGTACCTCACATATTGATTTCTTTACAAATTGACGCAAACCAAAGTGGGGCTGGATTGAACCCCAGTACACCCACTCACATACTTGTAAACGTTGTATTCCAAATTGGAATCCAACAGTGGTGCTTCCACACATCTTCATATAACTAAATAAAATAACGTAAACGAGTTCTTTACAAATTGGCCAGCCCAACAGTGAGGCTGTAAGGAGAGGGAATCTAAGTATCAATACAAATTGGCGAATCCAACGTGGGGCTGAATTAAGAAGGACTCTTCATTTGTAGGTTTTCATTACAAATTGGCGCTCAACGAGTGGGCTTTAGTTAAGTAAAAAAAAATCATATTAATTGTTACTTAACTTGAGCAGGCAACCATTAGAGGCACAGGAATGCATACGAGAGGTGTTACGAAAAGAATGGAGAAGGAACAAGAAACAGAAGAAGATAGGAGTGAAGAAGAAACTGAGGCAGGTACAGATATTGAAATGGAACAACAGGCGAGCAATACAGAGGATGCCCAAGGGGACCAACCAGAAAAAGCGGAAGCCAGAAGAGAACCAGATTGGCAAGAAATTATGAGGATGATGATGGAGAAAATTGATAGCATTAAGGAAAGCAATAAACAAACAATAGATGAAAACTCAAGGAAACAAAATGAAACCTTGAGCGACAAATTTAATAAAATAGATGAAAATTTTAAGAAACAGGAGGAAAACTCAAAACAAACCAAGGAGGAAACTAATGAAAAAATAGACAGTATTAAGGAAATAACTAGTGAACTTTTGAGACAAACCATAAATGAAAATAATGAACAATTGAAGGCCGATTTTAGACAAATCAATAAGAAGCTGGAAAATAAAATAGACAGTATTAATGAAAACTCAAGAAAACAAAACAAAATTTTGAGCGAAAATTTAATCAAGCAAATGAATGAAAGGTTCGACAAGAATGATGAGAGATTAAAGCAGATTCTGGAGAATACCAAACGAATGGATGAGAAAATTGAAAACCATAATAAGGAATTGCGGCAAATCATCAATGAACAAGGCCTAGCATTGAGGGAAGTCATCAATGGAAGTATTATAATTGCCAATGAAACACGGAGCAAAGGAGTTGATAGCTATGAAGTGGAGGTAAGACAGCAAATAAATGAAATTAAGGTGGATCTGGAAAAGACAGATGAACCTATCATGCAACTCAGAGTGGAAGTAGAGACCAAAATTACTCAAATAGGAAAACTACAAGCGAAGACCCAAGAAAAATTTGACAAGATACCAATTGATAGAACCGGAAGAATAGAACGGGTTCATGATGAAATGAAGATAGTGAGAATAAGACAAATGTGTAAAAGGAAATTAATAAATACACGGGAAGAATTGGAAATGATTAAAAGGGGATTGGTTCAGCTACATAATAGACCGATTATGGAAAACAGAGAAGTAAGGCAATTAAGAAACTTTAAACGAACCACACTTGAATTCCCAGATGGACTAGAAGGACCAAAAAGGCCAAAACTAACTAAGGAGCATGGAGGACTTATGGAATTTATGTATGAACCATCAGAACCATTAAGAGACAGTAGAATCAGTTCAAAGGACGATGATGAGCTTGACTATAAATGACAATTTTATAGTGACAAGAGGCAAGAACTGAACAATAATGAGATATGTCACAAGGACAGAAATAACTCTATACACTAGAGAGACCCGAACAACCAGTATAGAGGAAATAATGGACCACGGTTAAACAGATTCCAAACAGAATATAATGAAAAGGGACGGATTTTATGGATACAAGACCAAAAAACCCATTGTAAATAAAAACCCAAAATTCTAAAGAAATGTAAGAACAACTTACTCAATAATTATTCAGAAACAGTATAATTTAAAATAAAGAGGATAAATACCCCAAAATTCAAAAAATGAAGTAAGCTCAACTTACAAACAAGTATCTAAGAAAACAATTTATGAGGTATATAAGAAAGAGAATTTTGAAGATAAAAAAACAACCAAATTCGAAAAATAAGTAAGAACACCTTACTATACAATTTAGAAGAAATTGCTTTAAACTAATATGAAAGAAAAAAAAATAACACTGATTCAAACTAATGAAAATCATCAAAACCAAAAAACAAAATGAGTTTATCTGATGTAATATAATAGAGAGAAATGTAATTTAGAATGTAAAAGGAATAATAATGATTGTGCCAGAAGGATATAACTACATGATGTAATGTATAGTACTAACCAAAATCTCATAACCAGCTGTATTGATCATAAAGGAATATGAGCCAATGAAGATAAGAGAATGAAGAAGCCAAAATGGAACCGTCAAAAGGATCACAAGAAAAGAAAAAAAAAACAAATGTTCAAGAATTATCCGTAAAAAAAAAACCAATTAATAAATGTCATTAAAATAGCCAAGTATTGGAGAGGAAAAGTGTATAATAGAAGGAAGAATTAATATGAAGAAATAATATGATCTGAGTTAAAGTACAGTGAATAATCCCTAGAGTATGATTATTATTTATTATTTTATTGAAGGTCACATGATGACTACCTTACGAGGTTTATTAATGAAGATTGACTGTAGAATATTCCAGCAATCATTTAACCGGGCAGAGATGATGTTCCTCTGATCCCAGAAAGTATGTAACGGACGACGGTAATTGGTTAGCCGATAGAGCACCACCGATTCGATTCCAGTTATAATGTTAGGGAGGTTTAGGAAAATTAAATATTAGAGGGAAAACTCACAAATAAATATAGAGAATTAAATAAAACCAGATCCAAAATGGATAATTAATAAAGAATGTCACAAGAATGATTATAGAAATAAGATTTAAACTTGGGAAATAATTGATTTTAAGAAGGAACGAAGAAATGATAATAATATAACGGATAATTCTGAAATATAAAAGTACTATAAATAGGAAACCAATTGGCCAGATACAAGTTATGAGTTTATTTCTTGCTAAACTTTGTTTATACCAAAATAAACTTATTTCGAAGGGGGGGTGTTATGTAACGTAACATTGTTGAGGTTCCCCAACGTTACATAAAAATTGAATGAAATATGGTCAAGGACCATACCCTGACTTAAGGTTGTTCAATAGTTCATGTGCTTGAGAAGTACCTCAAGTCAAAAGGAGGCAATGACTAATGTTAAATGTAAAAGAGCCAGACCAATGAATGATTGAATGTAATGAAATGTTTGTTTTGTACTGTGACATGTTAAGGTCTACAGAGTATTTATGTTGTATGTTGAATATGCTAAAAATGAAATGATGTTGTTTGATAATAATACTTCATCAATAATTATGTTTATATTTATATTAGATTTGTGTTTATACAACCCAGTATAGTTACCAATGTTAGGCACTGTACTAAGTTCTCAGTATTGAATAAAGTTGAAAAATACTGTTGTTTTAATTAATGTTTATAAACTGGATCAGGAGTGTGACCAGTGTTTCAAGTCTAACAAGTAGTTCTGACAATTATATCATAAATTAATAAAGGGTTCCAGAACCAGTTAATTAATATAAAAAAGTAATCACCAGTAAATTAAATTTCATGTAATTAACCATGTAACCAATAATTAATTGTACAGTAGGTCAGGTAAAAAGAAAATTAAGTTAAAAAACCAAATAATGTTATAATGGTTGTAAGTGAATCTATAGGCCTAAATTCCACATTAGTGAAAGGAAATTAATACCTTTTTAGGAAACCCAGTCCAACGAAACTCTGGTAAAACATTTACTGTTTAGGAAGGAAGGTTAGGGGAGAATTTTATGTGATTCAATATTAATCCAAGCATGGAGTATTTTATTGGAAAGGAGTAGTAATATTCTATAATGCCGGCTCAAGGATATATAGAAAACGTGGTTGTTAAGGCAACTGAATTGCAGAAGTTGTTGATTTTGAATTAATTCGTTCTGATTGTTACAAGCTATTAGGTTGAGATGGACCAATATATTTAAAAAATATGAATAAATCTAAAGGAAATATGTATCAAAATTGAAAAACCCCTTTTGTAAAACAATTATACTTTAATGCTAATGAGTAATAAAAATTAAATAACCCTCCAAATTGTAAATGAATACAGTAAAAAAGAATTGAAAGCCTCTCACCTCATTCACTAAATAATTCCGCTGGATTCGGTATTAAACCAATTCATACTATAAATCGAAGATCAGTAAAAGAATTAAAGTTTGAACTAACGGAATTATTGGAAATACCAGAAGACTCGATTTGGCGTAATAACCTTCATTAGCAGCAGAGAAGCTGGGATCCTAATTCCATTTCACTGGGACCAAGAATTGTGAAGATCGTAAAAGAAGAATAGAAGCCAGAAGATTTCCTGAGGGTTTACCAGTACACACCACCATCAATTTTATTGAAAACCAGAGCTATTTCACTGGATGAAGACGAGATAAGCTGAGTTTTGGGCCACTGTTGACAAACGTCCACCGCCAGACGAAATTTTCGTCGGTTTGGTAAAAAAACAACTTATTTTCATTTCACTGTATTTAAAGTAAATAATTTTATTTTTGTAAATTGAACAACCTTAATTATGCATTTTACCTGGCCTTACTAATGGTTCAAAGAACTTTACGAACCCTGGGATAAGAATTATTTATTATTATTTTCATGTGTATATGTTTACAGAATTTGAGTAATTGATAATCGATCTATTTCTGTATGATCGATTGGATCGTATTATTGTTTTTGAGACAACGTAACCTGTGAATTAATAGAGAAAATAAATAAAGTACATTTATTGTATGAGATAACGTTGAAGTTATTGCAGAATAAATACTATATGTGGTGGTTGGAATAATTGACAAAAAGATTGATACAAACCTAACGAATAACTAACCTATAAGTACGCTTATTACTAGTAACAGTGCTCAAAGTTTGCAGCTGGTGGGACGGGAGATTGCTGAACTAGCTTGTGTTTAATACTAAATTTGAATGAAATTTTCCACCATCGAGTGACTAGGGTTGACACAAATTCCCCTTACATTCAGTTAATGCTCCATAAATATTGCAAATATTACACAACCACTGAAAACCAAGTTAAGTCTATAGAGTAGTACGATTATAAATTCAAGAACATAATTATAAATTTGTTTGTTTAATAATCTATTTTCCGAAGGTTCCATCGGTCACCACTGAAAGATATATTCATTAATAAAACATTAATTAAGACAGGCAACAACATTTGTAATTGTTACGAATTGCCACCTGCAACGTATTACTTGGCGTTTGATACACAGGAGTCTATTATAACTAATTACACCCATAGACAAGATTTCTTTATAATTTGACGTTTCCAGCTGCAGCATATAATATAACATACGTCCTCACATAATTAACAAGTATTTCTTTATAAAATTGGTTTACAACAGTGGGGTTTGAATAAGACGGACGTTTCACCAGCAGTACCTCACATATTGATTTCTTTACAAATTGACGCAAACCAAAGTGGGGCTGGATTGAACCCCAGTACACCCACTCACATACTTGTAAACGTTGTATTCCAAATTGGAATCCAACAGTGGTGCTTCCACACATCTTCATATAACTAAATAAAATAACGTAAACGAGTTCTTTACAAATTGGCCAGCCCAACAGTGAGGCTGTAAGGAGAGGGAATCTAAGTATCAATACAAATTGGCGAATCCAACGTGGGGCTGAATTAAGAAGGACTCTTCATTTGTAGGTTTTCATTACAAATTGGCGCTCAACGAGTGGGCTTTAGTTAAGTAAAAAAAAATCATATTAATTGTTACTTAACTTGAGCAGGCAACCATTAGAGGCACAGGAATGCATACGAGAGGTGTTACGAAAAGAATGGAGAAGGAACAAGAAACAGAAGAAGATAGGAGGGAAGAAGAAACAGAGGCAGGTACAGATATTGAAATGGAACAACAGGAGGCGAGCAATACAGAGGATGCCCAAGGGGACCAACCAGAAAAAGCGGAAGCCAGAAGAGAACCAGATTGGCAAGAAATTATGAGGATGATGATGGAGAAAATTGATAGCATTAAGGAAAGCAATAAACAAACAATAGATGAAAACTCAAGGAAACAAATGAAACCTTGAGCGACAAATTTAATAAAATAGATGACAATTTTAAGAAACAGGAGGAAAACTCAAAACAAACCAAGGAGGAAACTAATGAAAAAATAGACAGTATTAAGGAAAGTACTAGTGAACTTTTGAGACAAACCATAAATGAAAATAATGAACAATTGAAGGCCGATTTTAGACAAATCAATAAGAAGCTGGAAAATAAAATAGACAGTATTAATGAAAACTCAAGAAAACAAAACGAAATTTTGAGCGAAAATTTAATCAAGCAAATGAATGAAAGGTTCGACAAGAATGATGAGAGATTAAAGCAGATTCTGGAGAATACCAAACGAATGGATGAGAAATTGAAAACCATAATAAGGAATTGCGGCAAATCATCAATGAACAAGGCCTAGCATTGAGGGAAGTCATCAATGGAAGTATTATAATTGCCAATGAAACACGGAGCAAAGGAGTTGATAGCTATGAAGTGGAGGTAAGACAGCAAATAAATGAAATTAAGGTGGATCTGGAAAAGACAGATGAACCTATCATGCAACTCAGAGTGGAAGTAGAGACCAAAATTACTCAAATAGGAAAACTACAAGCGAAGACCCAAGAAAAATTTGACAAGATACCAATTGATAGAACCGGAAGAATAGAACGGGTTCATGATGAAATGAAGATAGTGAGAATAAGACAAATGTGTAAAAGGAAATTAATAAATACACGGGAAGAATTGGAAATGATTAAAAGGGGATTGGTTCAGCTACATAATAGACCGATTATGGAAAACAGAGAAGTAAGGCAATTAAGAAACTTTAAACGAACCACACTTGAATTCCCAGATGGACTAGAAGGACCCAAAAGCCAAAACTAACTAAGGAGCATGGAGGACTTATGGAATTTATGTATGAACCATCAGAACCATTAAGAGACAGTACAGAAGAATCAGTTCAAAGGACGATGATGAGCTTGACTATAAATGACAATTTTATAGTGACAAGAGGCAAGAACTGTACAATAATGAGATATGTCACAAGGACAGAAATAACTCTATACACTAGAGAGACCCGAACAACCAGTATAGAGGAAATAATGGACCACGGTTAAACAGATTCCAAACAGAATATAATGAAAAGGGACGGATTTTATGGATACAGGACCAAAAAACCCATTGTAAATAAAAACCCAAAATTCTAAAGAAATGTAAGAACAACTTACTCAATAATTATTCAGAAACAGTATAATTTAAAATAAAGAGGATAAATACCCCAAAATTCAAAAAATGAAGTAAGCTCAACTTACAAACAAGTATCTAAGAAAACAATTTATGAGGTATATAAGAAAGAGAATTTTGAAGATAAAAAAAACAACCAAATTCGAAAAATAAGTAAGAACACCTTACTATACAATTTAGAAGAAATTGCTTTAAACTAATATGAAAGAAAAAAAAAATAACACTGATTCAAATTAATGAAAATCATCAAAACCAAAAAACAAAATGAGTTTATCTGATGTAATATAATAGAGAGAAATGTAATTTAGAATGTAAAAGGAATAATAATGATTGTGCCAGAAGAATATAACTACATGATGTAATGTATAGTACTAACCAGAATCTCATAACCAGCTGTATTGATCATAAAGGAATATGAGCCAATGAAGATAAGAGAATGAAGAAGCCAAAATGGAACCGTCAAAAGGATCACAAGAAAAGAAAAAAAAAACAAATGTTCAAGAATTATCCGTAAAAAAAAAACCAATTAATAAATGTCATTAAAATAGCCAAGTATTGGAGAGGAAAAGTGTATAATAGAAGGAAGAATTAATATGAAGAAATAATATGATCTGAGTTAAAGTACAGTGAATAATCCCTAGAGTATGATTATTATTTATTATTTTATTGAAGGTCACATGATGACTACCTTACGAGGTTTATTAATGAAGATTGACTGTAGAATATTCCAGCAATCATTTAACCGGGCAGAGATGATGTTCCTCTGATCCCAGAAAGTATGTAACGGACGACGGTAATTGGTTAGCCGATAGAGCACCACCGATTCGATTCCAGTTATAATGTTAGGGAGGTTTAGGAAAATTAAATATTAGAGGGAAAACTCACAAATAAATATAGAGAATTAAATAAAACCAGATCCAAAATGCATAATTAATAAAGAATGTCACAAGAATGATTATAGAAATAAGATTTAAACTTGGGAAATAATTGATTTTAAGAAGGAACGAAGAAATGATAATAATATAACGGATAATTCTGAAATATAAAAGTACTATAAATAGGAAACCAATTGGCCAGATACAAGTTATGAGTTTATTTCTTGCTAAACTTTGTTTATACCAAAATAAACTTATTTCGAAGGGGGGGTGTTATGTAACGTAACATTGTTGAGGTTCCCCAACGTTACATAAAAATTGAATGAAATATGGTCAAGGACCATACCCTGACTTAAGGTTGTTCAATAGTTCATGTGCTTGAGAAGTACCTCAAGTCAAAAGGAGGCAATGACTAATGTTAAATGTAAAAGAGCCAGACCAATGAATGATTGAATGTAATGAAATGTTTGTTTTGTACTGTGACATGTTAAGGTCTACAGAGTATTTATGTTGTATGTTGAATATGCTAAAAATGAAATGATGTTGTTTGATAATAATACTTCATCAATAATTATGTTTATATTTATATTAGATTTGTCTTTATACAACCCAGTATAGTTACCAATGTTAGGCACTGTACTAAGTTCTCAGTATTGTATAAAGTTGAGAAATACTGTTGTTTTAATTAATGTTTATAAACTGGATCAGGAGTGTGACCAGTGTTTCAAGTCTAACAAGTAGTTCTGACAATTATATCATAAATTAATAAAGGGTTCCAGAACCAGTTAATTAATATAAAAAAGTAATCACCAGTAAATTAAATTTCATGTAATTAACCATGTAACCAATAATTAATTGTACAGTAGGTCAGGTAAAAAGAAAATTAAGTTAAAAAACCAAATAATGTTATAATGGTTGTAAGTGAATCTATAGGCCTAAATTCCACATTAGTGAAAGGAAATTAATACCTTTTTAGGAAACCCAGTCCAACGAAACTCTGGTAAAACATTTACTGTTTAGGGTGGAAGGTTAGGGGAGAATTTTATGTGATTCAATATTAATCCAAGCATGGAGTATTTTATTGGAAAGGAGTAGTAATATTCTATAATGCCGGCTCAAGGATATATAGAAAACGTGGTTGTTAAGGCAACTGAATTGCAGAAGTTGTTGATTTTGAATTAATTCGTTCTGATTGTTACAAGCTATTAGGTTGAGATGGACCAATATATTTAAAAAATATGAATAAATCTAAAGGAAATATGTATCAAAATTGAAAAACCCCTTTTGTAAAACAATTATACTTTAATGCTAATGAGTAATAAAAATTAAATAACCCTCCAAATTGTAAATGAATACAGTAAAAAAGAATTGAAAGCCTCTCACCTCATTCACTAAATAATTCCGCTGGATTCGGTATTAAACCAATTCATACTATAAATCGAAGATCAGTAAAAGAATTAAAGTTTGAACTAACGGAATTATTGGAAATACCAGAAGACTCGATTTGGCGTAATAACCTTCATTAGCAGCAGAGAAGCTGGGATCCTAATTCCATTTCACTGGGACCAAGAATTGTGAAGATCGTAAAAGAAGAATAGAAGCCAGAAGATTTCCTGAGGGTTTACCAGTACACACTACCATCAATTTTATTGAAAACCAGAGCTATTTCACTGGATGAAGACGAGATAAGTTGAGTTTTGGGCCACTGTTGACAAACGTCCACCGCCAGACGAAATTTTCGTCGGTTTGGTAAAAAAACAACTTATTTTCATTTCACTGTATTTAAAGTAAATAATTTTATTTTTGTAAATTGAACAACCTTAATTATGCATTTTACCTGGCCTTACTAATGGTTCAAAGAACTTTACGAACCCTGGGATAAGAATTATTTATTATTATTTTCATGTGTATATGTTTACAGAATTTGAGTAATTGATAATCGATCTATTTCTGTATGATCGATTGGATCGTATTATTGTTTTTGTGACAACGTAACCTGTGAATTAATAGAGAAAATAAATAAAGTACATTTATTGTATGAGATAACGTTGAAGTTATTGCAGAATAAATACTATATGTGGTGGTTGGAATAATTGACAAAAAGATTGATACAAACCTAACGAATATAAGTACGCTTATTACTAGTAACAGCGCTCAAAGTTTGCAGCTGGTGGGACGGGAGATTGCTGAACTAGCTTGTGTTTAATACTAAATTTGAATGAAATTTTCCACCATCGAGTGACTAGGGTTGACACAAATTCCCCTTACATTCAGTTAATGCTCCATACATATTGCTAATATTACACAACCACTGAAAACCAAGTTAAGTCTATAGAGTAGTACGATTATAAATTCAAGAACATAATTATAAATTTGTTTGTTTAATAATCTATTTTCCGAAGGTTCCATCGGTCACCACTGAAAGATATATTCATTAATAAAACATTAATTAAGACAGGCAACAATATTTGTAATTGTTACGAATTGCCACCTGCAACGTATTACTTGGCGTTTGATACACAGGAGTCTATTATAACTAATTACACCCATAGACAAGATTTCTTTATAATTTGACGTTTCCAGCATGCAGCATATAATATAACATACGTCCTCACATAATTAACAAGTATTTCTTTATAAAATTGGTTTACAACAGTGGGGTTTGAATAAGACGGACGTTTCACCAGCAGTACCTCACATATTGATTTCTTTACAAATTGACGCAAACCAAAGTGGGGCTGGATTGAACCCCAGTACACCCACTCACATACTTGTAAACGTTGTATTCCAAATTGGAATCCAACAGTGGTGCTTCCATACATCTTCATATAACTAAATAAAATAACGTAAACGAGTTCTTTACAAATTGGCCAGCCCAACAGTGAGGCTGTAAGGAGAGGGAATCTAAGTATCAATACTAATTGGCGAATCCAACGTGGGGCTGAATTAAGAAGGACTCTTCATTTGTAGGTTTTCATTACAAATTGGCGCTCAATGAGTGGGCTTTAGTTAAGTAAAAAAAAATCATATTAATTGTTACTTAACTTGAGCAGGCAACCATTAGAGGCACAGGAATGCATACGAGAGGTGTTACGAAAAGAATGGAGAAGGAACAAGAAACAGAAGAAGATAGGAGTGAAGAAGAAACTGAGGCAGGTACAGATATTGAAATGGAACAACAGGCGAGCAATACAGAGGATGCCCAAGGGGACCAACCAGAAAAAGCGGAAGCCAGAAGAGAACCAGATTGGCAAGAAATTATGAGGATGATGATGGAGAAAATTGATAGCATTAAGGAAAGCAATAAACAAACAATAGATGAAAACTCAAGGAAACAAAATGAAACCTTGAGCGACAAATTTAATAAAATAGATGACAATTTTAAGAAACAGGAGGAAAACTCAAAACAAACCAAGGAGGAAACTAATGAAAAAATAGACAGTATTAAGGAAAGTACTAGTGAACTTTTGAGACAAACCATAAATGAAAATAATGAACAATTGAAGGCCGATTTTAGACAAATCAATAAGAAGCTGGAAAATAAAATAGACAGTATTAATGAAAACTCAAGAAAACAAAACGAAATTTTGAGCGAAAA
This sequence comes from Magicicada septendecula, assembly GCA_034769895.1. Lineage (NCBI taxonomy): Eukaryota > Metazoa > Arthropoda > Insecta > Hemiptera > Cicadidae > Magicicada > Magicicada septendecula. The sequence continues at coordinate 1,247,357,696 of CM068367.1, forward strand.
TTTAATCAAGCAAATGAATGAAAGGTTCGACAAGAATGATGAGAGATTAAAGCAGATTCTGGAGAATACCAAACGAATGGATGAGAAAATTGAAAACCATAATAAGGAATTGCGGCAAATCATCAATGAACAAGGCCTAGCATTGAGGGAAGTCATCAATGGAAGTATTATAATTGCCAATGAAACACGGAGCAAAGGAGTTGATAGCTATGAAGTGGAGGTAAGACAGCAAATAAATGAAATTAAGGTGGATCTGGAAAAGACAGATGAACCTATCATGCAACTCAGAGTGGAAGTAGAGACCAAAATTACTCAAATAGGAAAACTACAAGCGAAGACCCAAGAAAAATTTGACAAGATACCAATTGATAGAACCGGAAGAATAGAACGGGTTCATGATGAAATGAAGATAGTGAGAATAAGACAAATGTGTAAAAGGAAATTAATAAATACACGGGAAGAATTGGAAATGATTAAAAGGGGATTGGTTCAGCTACATAATAGACCGATTATGGAAAACAGAGAAGTAAGGCAATTAAGAAACTTTAAACGAACCACACTTGAATTCCCAGATGGACTAGAAGGACCCAAAAGGCCAAAACTAACTAAGGAGCATGGAGGACTTATGGAATTTATGTATGAACCATCAGAACCATTAAGAGACAGTACAGAAGAATCAGTTCAAAGGACGATGATGAGCTTGACTATAAATGACAATTTTATAGTGACAAGAGGCAAGAACTGTACAATAATGAGATATGTCACAAGGACAGAAATAACTCTATACACTAGAGAGACCCGAACAACCAGTATAGAGGAAATAATGGACCACGGTTAAACAGATTCCAAACAGAATATAATGAAAAGGGACGGATTTTATGGATACAGGACCAAAAAACCCATTGTAAATAAAAACCCAAAATTCTAAAGAAATGTAAGAACAACTTACTCAATAATTATTCAGAAACAGTATAATTTAAAATAAAGAGGATAAATACCCCAAAATTCAAAAAATGAAGTAAGCTCAACTTACAAACAAGTATCTAAGAAAACAATTTATGAGGTATATAAGAAAGAGAATTTTGAAGATAAAAAAACAACCAAATTCGAAAAATAAGTAAGAACACCTTACTATACAATTTAGAAGAAATTGCTTTAAACTAATATGAAAGAAAAAAAAAATAACACTGATTCAAATTAATGAAAATCATCAAAACCAAAAAACAAAATGAGTTTATCTGATGTAATATAATAGAGAGAAATGTAATTTAGAATGTAAAAGGAATAATAATGATTGTGCCAGAAGAATATAACTACATGATGTAATGTATAGTACTAACCAGAATCTCATAACCAGCTGTATTGATCATAAAGGAATATGAGCCAATGAAGATAAGAGAATGAAGAAGCCAAAATGGAACCGTCAAAAGGATCACAAGAAAAGAAAAAAAAAAACAAATGTTCAAGAATTATCCGTAAAAAAAAAACCAATTAATAAATGTCATTAAAATAGCCAAGTATTGGAGAGGAAAAGTGTATAATAGAAGGAAGAATTAATATGAAGAAATAATATGATCTGAGTTAAAGTACAGTGAATAATCCCTAGAGTATGATTATTATTTATTATTTTATTGAAGGTCACATGATGACTACCTTACGAGGTTTATTAATGAAGATTGACTGTAGAATATTCCAGCAATCATTTAACCGGGCAGAGATGATGTTCCTCTGATCCCAGAAAGTATGTAACGGACGACGGTAATTGGTTAGCCGATAGAGCACCACCGATTCGATTCCAGTTATAATGTTAGGGAGGTTTAGGAAAATTAAATATTAGAGGGAAAACTCACAAATAAATATAGAGAATTAAATAAAACCAGATCCAAAATGGATAATTAATAAAGAATGTCACAAGAATGATTATAGAAATAAGATTTAAACTTGGGAAATAATTGATTTTAAGAAGGAACGAAGAAATGATAATAATATAACGGATAATTCTGAAATATAAAAGTACTATAAATAGGAAACCAATTGGCCAGATACAAGTTATGAGTTTATTTCTTGCTAAACTTTGTTTATACCAAAAAAAACTTATTTCGAAGGGGGGGTGTTATGTAACGTAACATTGTTGAGGTTCCCCAACGTTACATAAAAATTGAATGAAATATGGTCAAGGACCATACCCTGACTTAAGGTTGTTCAATAGTTCATGTGCTTGAGAAGTACCTCAAGTCAAAAGGAGGCAATGACTAATGTTAAATGTAAAAGAGCCAGACCAATGAATGATTGAATGTAATGAAATGTTTGTTTTGTACTGTGACATGTTAAGGTCTACAGAGTATTTATGTTGTATGTTGAATATGCTAAAAATGAAATGATGTTGTTTGATAATAATACTTCATCAATAATTATGTTTATATTTATATTAGATTTGTCTTTATACAACCCAGTATAGTTACCAATGTTAGGCACTGTACTAAGTTCTCAGTATTGTATAAAGTTGAGAAATACTGTTGTTTTAATTAATGTTTATAAACTGGATCAGGAGTGTGACCAGTGTTTCAAGTCTAACAAGTAGTTCTGACAATTATATCATAAATTAATAAAGGGTTCCAGAACCAGTTAATTAATATAAAAAAGTAATCACCAGTAAATTAAATTTCATGTAATTAACCATGTAACCAATAATTAATTGTACAGTAGGTCAGGTAAAAAGAAAATTAAGTTAAAAAACCAAATAATGTTATAATGGTTGTAAGTGAATCTATAGGCCTAAATTCCACATTAGTGAAAGGAAATTAATACCTTTTTAGGAAACCCAGTCCAACGAAACTCTGGTAAAACATTTACTGTTTAGGAAGGAAGGTTAGGGGAGAATTTTATGTGATTCAATATTAATCCAAGCATGGAGTATTTTATTGGAAAGGAGTAGTAATATTCTATAATGCCGGCTCAAGGATATATAGAAAACATGGTTGTTAAGGCAACTGAATTGCAGAAGTTGTTGATTTTGAATTAATTCGTTCTGATTGTTACAAGCTATTAGGTTGAGATGGACCAATATATTTAAAAAATATGAATAAATCTAAAGGAAATATGTATCAAAATTGAAAAACCCCTTTTGTAAAACAATTATACTTTAATGCTAATGAGTAATAAAAATTAAATAACCCTCCAAATTGTAAATGAATACAGTAAAAAAGAATTGAAAGCCTCTCACCTCATTCACTAAATAATTCCGCTGGATTCGGTATTAAACCAATTCATACTATAAATCGAAGATCAGTAAAAGAATTAAAGTTTGAACTAACGGAATTATTGGAAATACCAGAAGACTCGATTTGGCGTAATAACCTTCATTAGCAGCAGAGAAGCTGGGATCCTAATTCCATTTCACTGGGACCAAGAATTGTGAAGATCGTAAAAGAAGAATAGAAGCCAGAAGATTTCCTGAGGGTTTACCAGTACACACTACCATCAATTTTATTGAAAACCAGAGCTATTTCACTGGATGAAGACAAGATAAGCTGAGTTTTGGGCCACTGTTGACAAACGTCCACCGCCAGACGAAATTTTCGTCGGTTTGGTAAAAAAACAACTTATTTTCATTTCACTGTATTTAAAGTAAATAATTTTATTTTTGTAAATTGAACAACCTTAATTATGCATTTTACCTGGCCTTACTAATGGTTCAAAGAACTTTACGAACCCTGGGATAAGAATTATTTATTATTATTTTCATGTGTATATGTTTACAGAATTTGAGTAATTGATAATCGATCTATTTCTGTATGATCGATTGGATCGTATTATTGTTTTTGTGACAACGTAACCTGTGAATTAATAGAGAAAATAAATAAAGTACATTTATTGTATGAGATAACGTTGAAGTTATTGCAGAATAAATACTATATGTGGTGGTTGGAATAATTGACAAAAAGATTGATACAAACCTAACGAATATAAGTACGCTTATTACTAGTAACAGCGCTCAAAGTTTGCAGCTGGTGGGACGGGAGATTGCTGAACTAGCTTGTGTTTAATACTAAATTTGAATGAAATTTTCCACCATCGAGTGACTAGGGTTGACACAAATTCCCCTTACATTCAGTTAATGCTCCATACATATTGCTAATATTACACAACCACTGAAAACCAAGTTAAGTCTATAGAGTAGTACGATTATAAATTCAAGAACATAATTATAAATTTGTTTGTTTAATAATCTATTTTCCGAAGGTTCCATCGGTCACCACTGAAAGATATATTCATTAATAAAACATTAATTAAGACAGGCAACAATATTTGTAATTGTTACGAATTGCCACCTGCAACGTATTACTTGGCGTTTGATACACAGGAGTCTATTATAACTAATTACACCCATAGACAAGATTTCTTTATAATTTGACGTTTCCAGCGTGCAGCATATAATATAACATACGTCCTCACATAATTAACAAGTATTTCTTTATAAAATTGGTTTACAACAGTGGGGTTTGAATAAGACGGACGTTTCACCAGCAGTACCTCACATATTGATTTCTTTACAAATTGACGCAAACCAAAGTGGGGCTGGATTGAACCCCAGTACACCCACTCACATACTTGTAAACGTTGTATTCCAAATTGGAATCCAACAGTGGTGCTTCCACACATCTTCATATAACTAAATAAAATAACGTAAACGAGTTCTTTACAAATTGGCCAGCCCAACAGTGAGGCTGTAAGGAGAGGGAATCTAAGTATCAATACAAATTGGCGAATCCAACGTGGGGCTGAATTAAGAAGGACTCTTCATTTGTAGGTTTTCATTACAAATTGGCGCTCAACGAGTGGGCTTTAGTTAAGTAAAAAAAAATCATATTAATTGTTACTTAACTTGAGCAGGCAACCATTAGAGGCACAGGAATGCATACGAGAGGTGTTACGAAAAGAATGGAGAAGGAACAAGAAACAGAAGAAGATAGGAGGGAAGAAGAAACTGAGGCAGGTACAGATATTGAAATGGAACAACAGGCGAGCAATACAGAGGATGCCCAAGGGGACCAACCAGAAAAAGCGGAAGCCAGAAGAGAACCAGATTGGCAAGAAATTATGAGGATGATGATGGAGAAAATTGATAGCATTAAGGAAAGCAATAAACAAACAATAGATGAAAACTCAAGGAAACAAAATGAAACCTTGAGCGACAAATTTAATAAAATAGATGACAATTTTAAGAAACAGGAGGAAAACTCAAAACAAACCAAGGAGGAAACTAATGAAAAAATAGACAGTATTAAGGAAAGTACTAGTGAACTTTTGAGACAAACCATAAAGGAAAATAATGAACAATTGAAGGCCGATTTTAGACAAATCAATAAGAAGCTGGAAAATAAAATAGACAGTATTAATGAAAACTCAAGAAAACAAAAGGAAATTTTGAGCGAAAATTTAATCAAGCAAATGAATGAAAGGTTCGACAAGAATGATGAGAGATTAAAGCAGATTCTGGAGAATACCAAACGAATGGATGAGAAAATTGAAAACCATAATAAGGAATTGCGGCAAATCATCAATGAACAAGGCCTAGCATTGAGGGAAGTCATCAATGGAAGTATTATAATTGCCAATGAAACACGGAGCAAAGGAGTTGATAGCTATGAAGTGGAGGTAAGACAGCAAATAAATGAAATTAAGGTGGATCTGGAAAAGACAGATGAACCTATCATGCAACTCAGAGTGGAAGTAGAGACCAAAATTACTCAAATAGGAAAACTACAAGCGAAGACCCAAGAAAAATTTGACAAGATACCAATTGATAGAACCGGAAGAATAGAACGGGTTCATGATGAAATGAAGATAGTGAGAATAAGACAAATGTGTAAAAGGAAATTAATAAATACACGGGAAGAATTGGAAATGATTAAAAGGGGATTGGTTCAGCTACATAATAGACCGATTATGGAAAACAGAGAAGTAAGGCAATTAAGAAACTTTAAACGAACCACACTTGAATTCCCAGATGGACTAGAAGGACCCAAAAGTCCAAAACTAACTAAGGAGCATGGAGGACTTATGGAATTTATGTATGAACCATCAGAACCATTAAGAGACAGTACAGAAGAATCAGTTCAAAGGACGATGATGAGCTTGACTATAAATGACAATTTTATAGTGACAAGAGGCAAGAACTGTACAATAATGAGATATGTCACAAGGACAGAAATAACTCTATACACTAGAGAGACCCGAACAACCAGTATAGAGGAAATAATGGACCACGGTTAAACAGATTCCAAACAGAATATAATGAAAAGGGACGGATTTTATGGATACAGGACCAAAAAACCCATTGTAAATAAAAACCCAAAATTCTAAAGAAATGTAAGAACAACTTACTCAATAATTATTCAGAAACAGTATAATTTAAAATAAAGAGGATAAATACCCCAAAATTCAAAAAATGAAGTAAGCTCAACTTACAAACAAGTATCTAAGAAAACAATTTATGAGGTATATAAGAAAGAGAATTTTGAAGATAAAAAAACAACCAAATTCGAAAAATAAGTAAGAACACCTTACTATACAATTTAGAAGAAATTGCTTTAAACTAATATGAAAGAAAAAAAAAATAACACTGATTCAAATTAATGAAAATCATCAAAACCAAAAAACAAAATGAGTTTATCTGATGTAATATAATAGAGAGAAATGTAATTTAGAATGTAAAAGGAATAATAATGATTGTGCCAGAAGAATATAACTACATGATGTAATGTATAGTACTAACCAGAATCTCATAACCAGCTGTATTGATCATAAAGGAATATGAGCCAATGAAGATAAGAGAATGAAGAAGCCAAAATGGAACCGTCAAAAGGATCACAAGAAAAGAAAAAAAAAACAAATGTTCAAGAATTATCCGTAAAAAAAAACCAATTAATAAATGTCATTAAAATAGCCAAGTATTGGAGAGGAAAAGTGTATAATAGAAGGAAGAATTAATATGAAGAAATAATATGATCTGAGTTAAAGTACAGTGAATAATCCCTAGAGTATGATTATTATTTATTATTTTATTGAAGGTCACATGATGACTACCTTACGAGGTTTATTAATGAAGATTGACTGTAGAATATTCCAGCAATCATTTAACCGGGCAGAGATGATGTTCCTCTGATCCCAGAAAGTATGTAACGGACGACGGTAATTGGTTAGCCGATAGAGCACCACCGATTCGATTCCAGTTATAATGTTAGGGAGGTTTAGGAAAATTAAATATTAGAGGGAAAACTCACAAATAAATATAGAGAATTAAATAAAACCAGATCCAAAATGGATAATTAATAAAGAATGTCACAAGAATGATTATAGAAATAAGATTTAAACTTGGGAAATAATTGATTTTAAGAAGGAACGAAGAAATGATAATAATATAACGGATAATTCTGAAATATAAAAGTACTATAAATAGGAAACCAATTGGCCAGATACAAGTTATGAGTTTATTTCTTGCTAAACTTTGTTTATACCAAAAAAAACTTATTTCGAAGGGGGGGTGTTATGTAACGTAACATTGTTGAGGTTCCCCAACGTTACATAAAAATTGAATGAAATATGGTCAAGGACCATACCCTGACTTAAGGTTGTTCAATAGTTCATGTGCTTGAGAAGTACCTCAAGTCAAAAGGAGGCAATGACTAATGTTAAATGTAAAAGAGCCAGACCAATGAATGATTGAATGTAATGAAATGTTTGTTTTGTACTGTGACATGTTAAGGTCTACAGAGTATTTATGTTGTATGTTGAATATGCTAAAAATGAAATGATGTTGTTTGATAATAATACTTCATCAATAATTATGTTTATATTTATATTAGATTTGTCTTTATACAACCCAGTATAGTTACCAATGTTAGGCACTGTACTAAGTTCTCAGTATTGTATAAAGTTGAGAAATACTGTTGTTTTAATTAATGTTTATAAACTGGATCAGGAGTGTGACCAGTGTTTCAAGTCTAACAAGTAGTTCTGACAATTATATCATAAATTAATAAAGGGTTCCAGAACCAGTTAATTAATATAAAAAAGTAATCACCAGTAAATTAAATTTCATGTAATTAACCATGTAACCAATAATTAATTGTACAGTAGGTCAGGTAAAAAGAAAATTAAGTTAAAAAACCAAATAATGTTATAATGGTTGTAAGTGAATCTATAGGCCTAAATTCCACATTAGTGAAAGGAAATTAATACCTTTTTAGGAAACCCAGTCCAACGAAACTCTGGTAAAACATTTACTGTTTAGGAAGGAAGGTTAGGGGAGAATTTTATGTGATTCAATATTAATCCAAGCATGGAGTATTTTATTGGAAAGGAGTAGTAATATTCTATAATGCCGGCTCAAGGATATATAGAAAACATGGTTGTTAAGGCAACTGAATTGCAGAAGTTGTTGATTTTGAATTAATTCGTTCTGATTGTTACAAGCTATTAGGTTGAGATGGACCAATATATTTAAAAAATATGAATAAATCTAAAGGAAATATGTATCAAAATTGAAAAACCCCTTTTGTAAAACAATTATACTTTAATGCTAATGAGTAATAAAAATTAAATAACCCTCCAAATTGTAAATGAATACAGTAAAAAAGAATTGAAAGCCTCTCACCTCATTCACTAAATAATTCCGCTGGATTCGGTATTAAACCAATTCATACTATAAATCGAAGATCAGTAAAAGAATTAAAGTTTGAACTAACGGAATTATTGGAAATACCAGAAGACTCGATTTGGCGTAATAACCTTCATTAGCAGCAGAGAAGCTGGGATCCTAATTCCATTTCACTGGGACCAAGAATTGTGAAGATCGTAAAAGAAGAATAGAAGCCAGAAGATTTCCTGAGGGTTTACCAGTACACACTACCATCAATTTTATTGAAAACCAGAGCTATTTCACTGGATGAAGACAAGATAAGCTGAGTTTTGGGCCACTGTTGACAAACGTCCACCGCCAGACGAAATTTTCGTCGGTTTGGTAAAAAAACAACTTATTTTCATTTCACTGTATTTAAAGTAAATAATTTTATTTTTGTAAATTGAACAACCTTAATTATGCATTTTACCTGGCCTTACTAATGGTTCAAAGAACTTTACGAACCCTGGGATAAGAATTATTTATTATTATTTTCATGTGTATATGTTTACAGAATTTGAGTAATTGATAATCGATCTATTTCTGTATGATCGATTGGATCGTATTATTGTTTTTGTGACAACGTAACCTGTGAATTAATAGAGAAAATAAATAAAGTACATTTATTGTATGAGATAACGTTGAAGTTATTGCAGAATAAATACTATATGTGGTGGTTGGAATAATTGACAAAAAGATTGATACAAACCTAACGAATATAAGTACGCTTATTACTAGTAACAGCGCTCAAAGTTTGCAGCTGGTGGGACGGGAGATTGCTGAACTAGCTTGTGTTTAATACTAAATTTGAATGAAATTTTCCACCATCGAGTGACTAGGGTTGACACAAATTCCCCTTACATTCAGTTAATGCTCCATACATATTGCTAATATTACACAACCACTGAAAACCAAGTTAAGTCTATAGAGTAGTACGATTATAAATTCAAGAACATAATTATAAATTTGTTTGTTTAATAATCTATTTTCCGAAGGTTCCATCGGTCACCACTGAAAGATATATTCATTAATAAAACATTAATTAAGACAGGCAACAATATTTGTAATTGTTACGAATTGCCACCTGCAACGTATTACTTGGCGTTTGATACACAGGAGTCTATTATAACTAATTACACCCATAGACAAGATTTCTTTATAATTTGACGTTTCCAGCGTGCAGCATATAATATAACATACGTCCTCACATAATTAACAAGTATTTCTTTATAAAATTGGTTTACAACAGTGGGGTTTGAATAAGACGGACGTTTCACCAGCAGTACCTCACATATTGATTTCTTTACAAATTGACGCAAACCAAAGTGGGGCTGGATTGAACCCCAGTACACCCACTCACATACTTGTAAACGTTGTATTCCAAATTGGAATCCAACAGTGGTGCTTCCACACATCTTCATATAACTAAATAAAATAACGTAAACGAGTTCTTTACAAATTGGCCAGCCCAACAGTGAGGCTGTAAGGAGAGGGAATCTAAGTATCAATACAAATTGGCGAATCCAACATGGGGCTGAATTAAGAAGGACTCTTCATTTGTAGGTTTTCATTACAAATTGGCGCTCAACGAGTGGGCTTTAGTTAAGTAAAAAAAAATCATATTAATTGTTACTTAACTTGAGCAGGCAACCATTAGAGGCACAGGAATGCATACGAGAGGTGTTACGAAAAGAATGGAGAAGGAACAAGAAACAGAAGAAGATAGGAGGGAAGAAGAAACTGAGGCAGGTACAGATATTGAAATGGAACAACAGGCGAGCAATACAGAGGATGCCCAAGGGGACCAACCAGAAAAAGCGGAAGCCAGAAGAGAACCAGATTGGCAAGAAATTATGAGGATGATGATGGAGAAAATTGATAGCATTAAGGAAAGCAATAAACAAACAATAGATGAAAACTCAAGGAAACAAAATGAAACCTTGAGCGACAAATTTAATAAAATAGATGACAATTTTAAGAAACAGGAGGAAAACTCAAAACAAACCAAGGAGGAAACTAATGAAAAAATAGACAGTATTAAGGAAAGTACTAGTGAACTTTTGAGACAAACCATAAAGGAAAATAATGAACAATTGAAGGCCGATTTTAGACAAATCAATAAGAAGCTGGAAAATAAAATAGACAGTATTAATGAAAACTCAAGAAAACAAAACGAAATTTTGAGCGAAAATTTAATCAAGCAAATGAATGAAAGGTTCGACAAGAATGATGAGAGATTAAAGCAGATTCTGGAGAATACCAAATGAATGGATGAGAAAATTGAAAACCATAATAAGGAATTGCGGCAAATCATCAATGAACAAGGCCTAGCATTGAGGGAAGTCATCAATGGAAGTATTATAATTGCCAATGAAACACGGAGCAAAGGAGTTGATAGCTATGAAGTGGAGGTAAGACAGCAAATAAATGAAATTAAGGTGGATCTGGAAAAGACAGATGAACCTATCATGCAACTCAGAGTGGAAGTAGAGACCAAAATTACTCAAATAGGAAAACTACAAGCGAAGACCCAAGAAAAATTTGACAAGATACCAATTGATAGAACCGGAAGAATAGAACGGGTTCATGATGAAATGAAGATAGTGAGAATAAGACAAATGTGTAAAAGGAAATTAATAAATACACGGGAAGAATTGGAAATGATTAAAAGGGGATTGGTTCAGCTACATAATAGACCGATTATGGAAAACAGAGAAGTAAGGCAATTAAGAAACTTTAAACGAACCACACTTGAATTCCCAGATGGACTAGAAGGACCCAAAAGGCCAAAACTAACTAAGGAGCATGGAGGACTTATGGAATTTATGTATGAACCATCAGAACCATTAAGAGACAGTACAGAAGAATCAGTTCAAAGGACGATGATGAGCTTGACTATAAATGACAATTTTATAGTGACAAGAGGCAAGAACTGTACAATAATGAGATATGTCACAAGGACAGAAATAACTCTATACACTAGAGAGACCCGAACAACCAGTATAGAGGAAATAATGGACCACGGTTAAACAGATTCCAAACAGAATATAATGAAAAGGGACGGATTTTATGGATACAGGACCAAAAAACCCATTGTAAATAAAAACCCAAAATTCTAAAGAAATGTAAGAACAACTTACTCAATAATTATTCAGAAACAGTATAATTTAAAATAAAGAGGATAAATACCCCAAAATTCAAAAAATGAAGTAAGCTCAACTTACAAACAAGTATCTAAGAAAACAATTTATGAGGTATATAAGAAAGAGAATTTTGAAGATAAAAAAACAACCAAATTCGAAAAATAAGTAAGAACACCTTACTATACAATTTAGAAGAAATTGCTTTAAACTAATATGAAAGAAAAAAAAAATAACACTGATTCAAACTAATGAAAATCATCAAAACCAAAAAACAAAATGAGTTTATCTGATGTAATATAATAGAGAGAAATGTAATTTAGAATGTAAAAGGAATAATAATGATTGTGCCAGAAGAATATAACTACATGATGTAATGTATAGTACTAACCAAAATCTCATAACCAGCTGTATTGATCATAAAGGAATATGAGCCAATGAAGATAAGAGAATGAAGAAGCCAAAATGGAACCGTCAAAAGGATCACAAGAAAAGAAAAAAAAAACAAATGTTCAAGAATTATCCGTAAAAAAAAAACCAATTAATAAATGTCATTAAAATAGCCAAGTATTGGAGAGGAAAAGTGTATAATAGAAGGAAGAATTAATATGAAGAAATAATATGATCTGAGTTAAAGTACAGTGAATAATCCCTAGAGTATGATTATTATTTATTATTTTATTGAAGGTCACATGATGACTACCTTACGAGGTTTATTAATGAAGATTGACTGTAGAATATTCCAGCAATCATTTAACCGGGCAGAGATGATGTTCCTCTGATCCCAGAAAGTATGTAACGGACGACGGTAATTGGTTAGCCGATAGAGCACCACCGATTCGATTCCAGTTATAATGTTAGGGAGGTTTAGGAAAATTAAATATTAGAGGGAAAACTCACAAATAAATATAGAGAATTAAATAAAACCTGATCCAAAATGGATAATTAATAAAGAATGTCACAAGAATGATTATAGAAAAAAGATTTAAACTTGGGAAATAATTGATTTTAAGAAGGAACGAAGAAATGATAATAATATAACGGATAATTCTGAAATATAAAAGTACTATAAATAGGAAACCAATTGGCCAGATACAAGTTATGAGTTTATTTCTTGCTAAACTTTGTTTATACCAAAATAAACTTATTTCGAAGGGGGGGTGTTATGTAACGTAACATTGTTGAGGTTCCCCAACGTTACATAAAAATTGAATGAAATATGGTCAAGGACCATACCCTGACTTAAGGTTGTTCAATAGTTCATGTGCTTGAGAAGTACCTCAAGTCAAAAGGAGGCAATGACTAATGTTAAATGTAAAAGAGCCAGACCAATGAATGATTGAATGTAATGAAATGTTTTTTTTGTACTGTGACATGTTAAGGTCTACAGAGTATTTATGTTGTATGTTGAATATGCTAAAAATGAAATGATGTTGTTTGATAATAATACTTCATCAATAATTATGTTTATATTTATATTAGATTTGTCTTTATACAACCCAGTATAGTTACCAATGTTAGGCACTGTACTAAGTTCTCAGTATTGTATAAAGTTGAGAAATACTGTTGTTTTAATTAATGTTTATAAACTGGATCAGGAGTGTGACCAGTGTTTCAAGTCTAACAAGTAGTTCTGACAATTATATCATAAATTAATAAAGGGTTCCAGAACCAGTTAATTAATATAAAAAAGTAATCACCAGTAAATTAAATTTCATGTAATTAACCATGTAACCAATAATTAATTGTACAGTAGGTCAGGTAAAAAGAAAATTAAGTTAAAAAACCAAATAATGTTATAATGGTTGTAAGTGAATCTATAGGCCTAAATTCCACATTAGTGAAAGGAAATTAATACCTTTTTAGGAAACCCAGTCCAACGAAACTCTGGTAAAACATTTACTGTTTAGGAAGGAAGGTTAGGGGAGAATTTTATGTGATTCAATATTAATCCAAGCATGGAGTATTTTATTGGAAAGGAGTAGTAATATTCTATAATGCCGGCTCAAGGATATATAGAAAACATGGTTGTTAAGGCAACTGAATTGCAGAAGTTGTTGATTTTGAATTAATTCGTTCTGATTGTTACAAGCTATTAGGTTGAGATGGACCAATATATTTAAAAAATATGAATAAATCTAAAGGAAATATGTATCAAAATTGAAAAACCCCTTTTGTAAAACAATTATACTTTAATGCTAATGAGTAATAAAAATTAAATAACCCTCCAAATTGTAAATGAATACAGTAAAAAAGAATTGAAAGCCTCTCACCTCATTCACTAAATAATTCCGCTGGATTCGGTATTAAACCAATTCATACTATAAATCGAAGATCAGTAAAAGAATTAAAGTTTGAACTAACGGAATTATTGGAAATACCAGAAGACTCGATTTGGCGTAATAACCTTCATTAGCAGCAGAGAAGCTGGGATCCTAATTCCATTTCACTGGGACCAAGAATTGTGAAGATCGTAAAAGAAGAATAGAAGCCAGAAGATTTCCTGAGGGTTTACCAGTACACACTACCATCAATTTTATTGAAAACCAGAGCTATTTCACTGGATGAAGACAAGATAAGCTGAGTTTTGGGCCACTGTTGACAAACGTCCACCGCCAGACGAAATTTTCGTCGGTTTGGTAAAAAAACAACTTATTTTCATTTCACTGTATTTAAAGTAAATAATTTTATTTTTGTAAATTGAACAACCTTAATTATGCATTTTACCTGGCCTTACTAATGGTTCAAAGAACTTTACGAACCCTGGGATAAGAATTATTTATTATTATTTTCATGTGTATATGTTTACAGAATTTGAGTAATTGATAATCGATCTATTTCTGTATGATCGATTGGATCGTATTATTGTTTTTGTGACAACGTAACCTGTGAATTAATAGAGAAAATAAATAAAGTACATTTATTGTATGAGATAACGTTGAAGTTATTGCAGAATAAATACTATATGTGGTGGTTGGAATAATTGACAAAAAGATTGATACAAACCTAACGAATATAAGTACGCTTATTACTAGTAACAGCGCTCAAAGTTTGCAGCTGGTGGGACGGGAGATTGCTGAACTAGCTTGTGTTTAATACTAAATTTGAATGAAATTTTCCACCATCGAGTGACTAGGGTTGACACAAATTCCCCTTACATTCAGTTAATGCTCCATACATATTGCTAATATTACACAACCACTGAAAACCAAGTTAAGTCTATAGAGTAGTACGATTATAAATTCAAGAACATAATTATAAATTTGTTTGTTTAATAATCTATTTTCCGAAGGTTCCATCGGTCACCACTGAAAGATATATTCATTAATAAAACATTAATTAAGACAGGCAACAATATTTGTAATTGTTACGAATTGCCACCTGCAACGTATTACTTGGCGTTTGATACACAGGAGTCTATTATAACTAATTACACCCATAGACAAGATTTCTTTATAATTTGACGTTTCCAGCGTGCAGCATATAATATAACATACGTCCTCACATAATTAACAAGTATTTCTTTATAAAATTGGTTTACAACAGTGGGGTTTGAATAAGACGGACGTTTCACCAGCAGTACCTCACATATTGATTTCTTTACAAATTGACGCAAACCAAAGTGGGGCTGGATTGAACCCCAGTACACCCACTCACATACTTGTAAACGTTGTATTCCAAATTGGAATCCAACAGTGGTGCTTCCACACATCTTCATATAACTAAATAAAATAACGTAAACGAGTTCTTTACAAATTGGCCAGCCCAACAGTGAGGCTGTAAGGAGAGGGAATCTAAGTATCAATACAAATTGGCGAATCCAACGTGGGGCTGAATTAAGAAGGACTCTTCATTTGTAGGTTTTCATTACAAATTGGCGCTCAACGAGTGGGCTTTAGTTAAGTAAAAAAAAATCATATTAATTGTTACTTAACTTGAGCAGGCAACCATTAGAGGCACAGGAATGCATACGAGAGGTGTTACGAAAAGAATGGAGAAGGAACAAGAAACAGAAGAAGATAGGAGGGAAGAAGAAACTGAGGCAGGTACAGATATTGAAATGGAACAACAGGCGAGCAATACAGAGGATGCCCAAGGGGACCAACCAGAAAAAGCGGAAGCCAGAAGAGAACCAGATTGGCAAGAAATTATGAGGATGATGATGGAGAAAATTGATAGCATTAAGGAAAGCAATAAACAAACAATAGATGAAAACTCAAGGAAACAAAATGAAACCTTGAGCGACAAATTTAATAAAATAGATGACAATTTTAAGAAACAGGAGGAAAACTCAAAACAAACCAAGGAGGAAACTAATGAAAAAATAGACAGTATTAAGGAAAGTACTAGTGAACTTTTGAGACAAACCATAAAGGAAAATAATGAACAATTGAAGGCCGATTTTAGACAAATCAATAAGAAGCTGGAAAATAAAATAGACAGTATTAATGAAAACTCAAGAAAACAAAACGAAATTTTGAGCGAAAATTTAATCAAGCAAATGAATGAAAGGTTCGACAAGAATGATGAGAGATTAAAGCAGATTCTGGAGAATACCAAACGAATGGATGAGAAAATTGAAAACCATAATAAGGAATTGCGGCAAATCATCAATGAACAAGGCCTAGCATTGAGGGAAGTCATCAATGGAAGTATTATAATTGCCAATGAAACACGGAGCAAAGGAGTTGATAGCTATGAAGTGGAGGTAAGACAGCAAATAAATGAAATTAAGGTGGATCTGGAAAAGACAGATGAACCTATCATGCAACTCAGAGTGGAAGTAGAGACCAAAATTACTCAAATAGGAAAACTACAAGCGAAGACCCAAGAAAAATTTGACAAGATACCAATTGATAGAACCGGAAGAATAGAACGGGTTCATGATGAAATGAAGATAGTGAGAATAAGACAAATGTGTAAAAGGAAATTAATAAATACACGGGAAGAATTGGAAATGATTAAAAGGGGATTGGTTCAGCTACATAATAGACCGATTATGGAAAACAGAGAAGTAAGGCAATTAAGAAACTTTAAACGAACCACACTTGAATTCCCAGATGGACTAGAAGGACCCAAAAGGCCAAAACTAACTAAGGAGCATGGAGGACTTATGGAATTTATGTATGAACCATCAGAACCATTAAGAGACAGTACAGAAGAATCAGTTCAAAGGACGATGATGAGCTTGACTATAAATGACAATTTTATAGTGACAAGAGGCAAGAACTGTACAATAATGAGATATGTCACAAGGACAGAAATAACTCTATACACTAGAGAGACCCGAACAACCAGTATAGAGGAAATAATGGACCACGGTTAAACAGATTCCAAACAGAATATAATGAAAAGGGACGGATTTTATGGATACAGGACCAAAAAACCCATTGTAAATAAAAACCCAAAATTCTAAAGAAATGTAAGAACAACTTACTCAATAATTATTCAGAAACAGTATAATTTAAAATAAAGAGGATAAATACCCCAAAATTCAAAAAATGAAGTAAGCTCAACTTACAAACAAGTATCTAAGAAAACAATTTATGAGGTATATAAGAAAGAGAATTTTGAAGATAAAAAAACAACCAAATTCGAAAAATAAGTAAGAACACCTTACTATACAATTTAGAAGAAATTGCTTTAAACTAATATGAAAGAAAAAAAAAATAACACTGATTCAAACTAATGAAAATCATCAAAACCAAAAAACAAAATGAGTTTATCTGATGTAATATAATAGAGAGAAATGTAATTTAGAATGTAAAAGGAATAATAATGATTGTGCCAGAAGAATATAACTACATGATGTAATGTATAGTACTAACCAAAATCTCATAACCAGCTGTATTGATCATAAAGGAATATGAGCCAATGAAGATAAGAGAATGAAGAAGCCAAAATGGAACCGTCAAAAGGATCACAAGAAAAGAAAAAAAAAACAAATGTTCAAGAATTATCCGTAAAAAAAAAACCAATTAATAAATGTCATTAAAATAGCCAAGTATTGGAGAGGAAAAGTGTATAATAGAAGGAAGAATTAATATGAAGAAATAATATGATCTGAGTTAAAGTACAGTGAATAATCCCTAGAGTATGATTATTATTTATTATTTTATTGAAGGTCACATGATGACTACCTTACGAGGTTTATTAATGAAGATTGACTGTAGAATATTCCAGCAATCATTTAACCGGGCAGAGATGATGTTCCTCTGATCCCAGAAAGTATGTAACGGACGACGGTAATTGGTTAGCCGATAGAGCACCACCGATTCGATTCCAGTTATAATGTTAGGGAGGTTTAGGAAAATTAAATATTAGAGGGAAAACTCACAAATAAATATAGAGAATTAAATAAAACCAGATCCAAAATGGATAATTAATAAAGAATGTCACAAGAATGATTATAGAAATAAGATTTAAACTTGGGAAATAATTGATTTTAAGAAGGAACGAAGAAATGATAATAATATAATGGATAATTCTGAAATATAAAAGTACTATAAATAGGAAACCAATTGGCCAGATACAAGTTATGAGTTTATTTCTTGCTAAACTTTGTTTATACCAAAATAAACTTATTTCGAAGGGGGGGTGTTATGTAACGTAACATTGTTGAGGTTCCCCAACGTTACATAAAAATTGAATGAAATATGGTCAAGGACCATACCCTGACTTAAGGTTGTTCAATAGTTCATGTGCTTGAGAAGTACCTCAAGTCAAAAGGAGGCAATGACTAATGTTAAATGTAAAAGAGCCAGACCAATGAATGATTGAATGTAATGAAATGTTTTTTTTGTACTGTGACATGTTAAGGTCTACAGAGTATTTATGTTGTATGTTGAATATGCTAAAAATGAAATGATGTTGTTTGATAATAATACTTCATCAATAATTATGTTTATATTTATATTAGATTTGTCTTTATACAACCCAGTATAGTTACCAATGTTAGGCACTGTACTAAGTTCTCAGTATTGTATAAAGTTGAGAAATACTGTTGTTTTAATTAATGTTTATAAACTGGATCAGGAGTGTGACCAGTGTTTCAAGTCTAACAAGTAGTTCTGACAATTATATCATAAATTAATAAAGGGTTCCAGAACCAGTTAATTAATATAAAAAAGTAATCACCAGTAAATTAAATTTCATGTAATTAACCATGTAACCAATAATTAATTGTACAGTAGGTCAGGTAAAAAGAAAATTAAGTTAAAAAACCAAATAATGTTATAATGGTTGTAAGTGAATCTATAGGCCTAAATTCCACATTAGTGAAAGGAAATTAATACCTTTTTAGGAAACCCAGTCCAACGAAACTCTGGTAAAACATTTACTGTTTAGGAAGGAAGGTTAGGGGAGAATTTTATGTGATTCAATATTAATCCAAGCATGGAGTATTTTATTGGAAAGGAGTAGTAATATTCTATAATGCCGGCTCAAGGATATATAGAAAACGTGGTTGTTAAGGCAACTGAATTGCAGAAGTTGTTGATTTTGAATTAATTCGTTCTGATTGTTACAAGCTATTAGGTTGAGATGGACCGATATATTTAAAAAATATGAATAAATCTAAAGGAAATATGTATCAAAATTGAAAACCCCCTTTTGTAAACAATTATACTTTAATGCTAATGAGTAATAAAAATTAAATAACCCTCCAAATTGTAAATGAATACAGTAAAAAAGAATTGAAAGCCTCTCACCTCATTCACTAAATAATTCCGCTGGATTCGGTATTACACCAATTCATACTATAAATCGAAGATCAGTAAAAGAATTAAAGTTTGAACTAACGGAATTATTGGAAATACCAGAAGACTCGATTTGGCGTAATAACCTTCATTAGCAGCAGAGAAGCTGGGATCCTAATTCCATTTCACTGGGACCAAGAATTGTGAAGATCGTAAAAGAAGAATAGAAGCCAGAAGATTTCCTGAGGGTTTACCAGTACACACTACCATCAATTTTATTGAAAACCAGAGCTATTTCACTGGATGAAGACGAGATAAGCTGAGTTTTGGGCCACTGTTGACAAACGTCCACCGCCAGACGAAATTTTCGTCGGTTTGGTAAAAAAACAACTTATTTTCATTTCACTGTATTTAAAGTAAATAATTTTATTTTTGTAAATTGAACAACCTTAATTATGCATTTTACCTGGCCTTACTAATGGTTCAAAGAACTTTACGAACCCTGGGATAAGAATTATTTATTATTATTTTCATGTGTATATGTTTACAGAATTTGAGTAATTGATAATCGATCTATTTCTGTATGATCGATTGGATCGTATTATTGTTTTTGAGACAACGTAACCTGTGAATTAATAGAGAAAATAAATAAAGTACATTTATTGTATGAGATAACGTTGAAGTTATTGCAGAATAAATACTATATGTGGTGGTTGGAAAATTGACAAAAAGATTGATACAAACCTAACGAATAACTAACCTATAAGTACGCTTATTACTAGTAACAGCGCTCAAAGTTTGCAGCTGGTGGGACGGGAGATTGCTGAACTAGCTTGTGTTTAATACTAAATTTGAATGAAATTTTCCACCATCGAGTGACTAGGGTTGACACAAATTCCCCTTACATTCAGTTAATGCTCCATAGATATTGCTAATATTACACAACCACTGAAAACCAAGTTAAGTCTATAGAGTAGTACGATTATAAATTCAAGAACATAATTATAAATTTGTTTGTTTAATAATCTATTTTCCGAAGGTTCCATCGGTCACCACTGAAAGATATATTCATTAATAAAACATTAATTAAGACAGGCAACAACATTTGTAATTGTTACGAATTGCCACCTGCAACGTATTACTTGGCGTTTGATACACAGGAGTCTATTATAACTAATTACACCCATAGACAAGATTTCTTTATAATTTGACGTTTCCAGCGTGCAGCATATAGTATAACATACGTCCTCACATAATTAACAAGTAGTTCTTTATAAAATTGGTTTACAACAGTGGGGTTTGAATAAGACGGACGTTTCACCAGCAGTACCTCACATATTGATTTCTTTACAAATTGACGCAAACCAAAGTGGGGCTGGATTGAACCCCAGTACACCCACTCACATACTTGTAAACGTTGTATTCCAAATTGGAATCCAACAGTGGTGCTTCCACACATCTTCATATAACTAAATAAAATTTCATACACATAGATCTCTTTACAATATATATCGTCTGTTTATAGTAGCCTACCGGTATGTAACTATATCGTTTGTAGGATAATTTTCTCGAAGAGTTGTCTAGAAGCTTTTCTGGGTATCCTTATTTCCACATCCAATTCTTCAGCAATACCACATATACTTCCTCATATATAGTTTTAAAAACAGCTTCGCAGTTGTTACGGCGTCTTTGTAAAATGTCTACAGTATCGCTTAAGTAATCCTGAGCAACTTTTGAGTCGACTTGAGATCCTTGAAAAAATTGCCTCAATTGCAATGTGCAAGTAAGTAAGTAAATCCGAGAGACATACAATTGCAACAAGTGTTTGGCCATCACATTATACTATTCTTTAGCCTCGAGCCTTAACAGCTGTTGCAGAATCTTTCCATTCAGTTATTGAGTCTAAAACTGACATAATTTTTAGAAGAGCCGATCGAAACTGGAGTATTCCATCATGCATTCCTATCCAGCGGATCTCGCGAAGCCTCGAAAATGTATGCCCTAATGTTCGTTTTAGAACATCTTCTCTCTTGAACGAACCTTTTAAAAAATATCGGTATGGAGAACCATACATGACTTCCATGTTCTAAGATTTATATTTAAAATCATATTCGAAATGAAATATTTCCATAGAAACTACGTCTTTCTACTTATTGCTTCAGCATTAACCACAGTACTGTGCTCACTAACGTATACCACCACCACCTCACGTTTTCGCACTCGATTTTCTCCAATGATGGCAGTCGATTGCACTGCCGAAAAGTCTGGTTTTGCAGAAAACATTGGACTACGGCTAAAGAGGCCGGGAAGCAATTTTAACAAAAAACTACTTCTTTGTTGCCGATAACGTAGTACACATATAAAAAATTCTCCCCTCCACCTTCAAGTATAATTTTTAATAATAGAAAATTACCCCCACCCCGTTCACCTAACTTCTTCATTTATAGATATTTCATCTACGTTTCTACAGTGGATTACTATGAGCTTCTTATCAGGATACTTTATTTATAAAAATTAAGTACTTTACTCTTGTTAAATCATAAAATGTTTCAGGTAAACTACCCCTTTCCCTTAACCGATCTTCTCCAAAATCAACAGACCTTCCGTCCTCTACAATTCAGGGAAGCATGCAAAAAAATATTTGATTCTGTTTGAATGTGCGGCAGTTATCGTTCGTCATGGAAACATTTCTCTTGTTACAACATAAAATGTTGCAGGTAAACTACCCCTTTCCCTTAACCGATCTTCAACAAAATCAATATAGACCTTGAGCTCTCTGCAACTCAGGGGGTGCAAAAAATTATTTGATTCTCATTAAATTTTCGGCAGTTATCGTTCGTCATAAAAAAATTACCCTTTTTAAAACATAAAACGTTGCTGATAAACTACCCCTTCCCTTAACCGATCTTCAACAAAATCAACAGACCTTGAGTTCTCTTTAGTTCAAAAAGGTATGCAAAAACTTAGTTGATTCTGTTTGAATTTACGGCAGTTATCGTTCGTCATATAAAAAATTACCCTTGTTAAAATATAAAATGTTGCTGGTAAACTACCCCTTTCCCTTAACCGATCTTCACCAACACCAACAGGTATTGAGAACTCTACAATACAGAGCTGTATGCAAAACATCATTTGATTCTGTTGGAATTTGCGGCTGTTATCGTTTACTATAGAAAAAATTACCGTTGATAAAAAACCGTTGCAGGTAAACTACCCCTTTCCCTTAACTGATCTTCACCAAAAACGACAGGTCTTGGGTACGCTACAATTCAGGCCTGCATGCAAACAATTATTTGATTCTGTTTGAATTTGCGGCTGTTATCGTTTGCCGTATAAAACACCCTTGATAAAACATAAAACGTTGCCTTGATAAAACATAAAACGTTGCTGGTAAACTACCCTATTCCATTAACCGATCTTCACCAAAAACAATAGGTCTTGAGAACTCTACAATTCAGGGCTGTATGCAAAACATTAGTTGATTCTGTTTTAATGTACGGCAGTTATCGTTCGTTATAGAAATATCGGTATGGAGAACCATACATGACTTCCATATTCTAAGATTTATATTTAAAATCATTTTCACCCAAACAGCCAGGCTGTGTCTTACCTGCCTTTTTATTGCTGTATTAAATGAAAAATATTATATTACATTAAAATGAAAAAGTTATAATTTTATTGCCTGGCAACAAAATTATTTTATTTTTAACAATTACCATTGTTTGAAAAAGTTTAAATAAATTTTCAAGTACTTTACTCTTGTTAAAACGTAAAAGGTTGCAGGTAAACTACCCCTTTCCCTTAACCGATCTTCACCAAAATCGAAAGTCCTTGAGACCTCTACAATTCAGGGAGGTATGCAAAAAATTATTTGATTCTGTTTGAATTTGCGGCAGTTATCGTTTGCCATAGAAAATACGCTTGATAAAAAAACGTTGCAGGTAAACTACCCCTTCCGCTTAACCGATCTTCACCAAAAACAATAGGTCTTTAGTACTCTACAAATCAGGGCTGTATACAAAACATTATTTGATTCTGTTTGAATTTGCGGCTGTTATCGCTTGCCATAGAAAATACCCTTGTCAAAAAAACGTTGCAGGTAAACTACCCCTTTCCCTCAACCGAACTTCACCAAAAACAATAGGGCTTGAGAACTCTACAATTTAGGGATGTATGCAAATAATCTTTTGATTCTGTTTGAATTTGCGGCTGTTATCGTTTGCCATAGGAAATACCCTTGTTAAAACATAAAACGTTACAGGTAAACTACCCCTTTCCCTTAACCGATCTTCACCAAAAACAATAGGTCTTGAGAACGCTATAATTCAGGGCTGTATACGAAACATTATTTAATTCTGTTTGAATTTGCGGCTGTTATCGTTTGCCAAAAAACAATTTTCCTTGTTAAAAAAAAACCGTTGCAGGTAAACTACCCCTTTCCCTCAACCGATCTTCACCAAAAACAATAAGTCGCGAGTACTCTACAAATCAGGGTTGTGTGCAAAAAATTATTTGATTCTGTTTGAATTTGCGGCTGTTATCGTTTGCCAAAAAAAATCTACACACACACACACACACACACACACACACACACACACACACACACACACACACACACACACACACACACACACACACACACACACACTTTTCGAAAAACAGACTTTTTTTCATGTTTTGAGTGTAGTAGAATCAGAATCTGCAATAATCTCGAACACGATTTTTTTTGCCATCACCATACTTCCATTCCTTAAGGAATATGGAAGTAAAAATTACCCTTGATAAAAAACCGTTGCTGGTAAACTACCCCTTTTCCTTAACCGATCTTCTCCAAAAACGACAGGTCTTGAGAACTCTACAATTCAGGGCTGCATGCAAAATATTATATGATTTTGTTTGAATTTGCGGCTGTTATCGTTTGCCATACAAAATACCCTTGATAAAACAAAAAACGTGGCAGGTAAACTACCCCTTTCCCTTAAACGATCTTCACCAAAAACAATAGGTCTTTAGTACTCAAGAAATCAGGGCTGTATGCAAAAACGTATTTGATTATGTTTGAATTTGCGGCTGTTATCTTTTGCCATAGAAAATACCCTTGTTAAAACATAAAACGTTGCTGGTAAACTACCCCTTTCCCTTAACCGATCTTTACCAAAATCAAAAGATCTTGAGAACTCTACAATTCAGGGCTGTATGCGAAACATTATTTGATTCTGTTTGAATTTGCGGCTGTTATCGTTTGCCAAACAAACAAAATTACCCTTGATAAAAAAAACCGTTGCAGGTAAACTACCCCTTTCCCTCAACCGATCTTCACCAAAAACAATAAGTCGCGAGTACTCTACAAATCAGGGCTGTGTGCAAAAAATTATTTGATTCTGTTTGAATTTGCGGCTGTTATCGTTTGCCATAAAAAAAAATCTACAGACACACACACACAGACACTTTTCGAAAAACGACTTTTTTTCATGTTTTGAGTGTAGTACAAGCAGAATCTGCAATAATCTCGAACACGATTTTTTTTGCCATCACCATACTTCCATTTCCTTAAGGAACATGGAAGTAAAAATATATTGTCTCTTGCATTGCCGAAACAGCATTTTTAATAGCCTGTACTTGGGATGTTCGAAAAATACTTAAATTGAGGCAATGGTTGTAACAAGGGAGGAGAAAAACAGCATTAGGGGCTTCTTCCATAACTGTTTTAACGGCTCCGCGTACTTCAGATACGATAGTACTACAACCGTCAGTTGTTATGGCAACGCAGTTGCCTAGATTTAAATTACATTTTTTTAGAGCATTTATAACAATGTTTCCAATAGCTACTCCAGTCAACATCGGTTCACCATTATTTTCATTATCCTCATTAATTTCGGCGTTATCTGCCAGTAAATTGAATGAATGATACGTGAATTTTTATCGTTTATCACTAATGATTAGTGATAATTGCGATTTGTTTGAAATATCTGTCGTTTCATCAAACACTACTCTAAAAATTTGAGCAACTTGGATTCTCTTAGAATCTCTTACGCTATGTCTCGTCCACAGCAATCAGTCAAGTCGTTTTGAGTTGTCTTGCTTACACATGTTGCACGAGATGTTGACTCTTCAAGATATTTTTTCAAAACTAATTGCCACTATCAATCCGAAACTTCAATAAAGCTCGGAAGCTGCCAGTACTTACGACCGAATCAGATTCACCAGTTGTCAGTTTGCCATCGTCTCGATGTCCTCAAAATTGAATGTTCTGGCGACCCAGGAAAATAATGCTTTTTATTGTAGGCACTAATCGAGAACGATTTTCTTTCACGATTTTTTGACGTACAGTAAGTAATTTATTAGTAGCGGATAGCTCAGGATTTTTGTAAATTTTTAAGAAATATTTTCCTTTTATCACAGCTTCCTGGTGATATTTGTTTTGTGCGTGATTTTCAAAGTCTCCATCTTTGTCCAATACTAGCAAAGTTGGTTATTGGTTCTGTAACTAATTTCTGGAATCGAGTACTACCATGGTGCCCACCCTCAGCGGAACTGACAAAAAATGGGCAGTATTTACAAAAGAATCCCTTTTTTTGTGCGAGAAAACTACCCATTCATAAGAATTTAATTGGTTGAAATTTACATATCGTTTTTCATACGTTCCAGTTTTGTTATTTCACTTGAGTGAGTAAGGAAAAGAATACACGTCTTTGTCCAAAAAATAAATGTATCTGTATTTGAAGAAAATTAAATACCTCGACTAAAAAAAAAAAACACACACGTATAGACTATTAAGACATTTTACATCCAAATGTGATAATGAAGATTTGATGTTATGATTGTTTTTTCTAACATATACTCAGTATCGCAGTCTAAATTTAACAAATGTAAAATGTGAACTGTATGACTGAAGCTGACGCCGTTGGATAGCAAAGCGCATACGCATATGTTATAATTTCGACATGCAAGCATGCGAATTCAAACCGAACTACCTGAACGGTACGAGGATATAATAATAGAAAAAATTATGATATTGATTTGCAATAATCTGTGTAATTATAAATTACTGTGTTGTACATAAAAATTGAAAAATGTTGTACATTTCAAATTACTTTATGCTATCACTGTAATTTACTCCTTAAATATAGTAGAATAGTTAGTGAACAGAAATTCTATCTTTTTACGGCTGTACCGGAGCTTTTTGAAAATAATGAAAAGACGTCAAAATCCATTTTATCACATGAAGAAATAATTTTTGAACGTATATTTTAATTTTCAACAAGCCTTATTAAAAATTACAACTTAATACAACTTTTTCGTGATTTTTTACGCAGAAAAGTATAAAAATGTCTTTGATTATTATATTAAAATTGAGGCGTTTGGGGGGGGGCCCCTTCGCTCCTCCCTGGATCCGCGCCTGACAACAAACTACTTATTTTTGTTGCCGATAACGTAGTACACATATTGTAACGATACTAATCTTACGGGTTTTTAAATACTTACGAAAGTCGACCGTCTGCTCACCAGCTCGCCGTTCAATTCGAATTTTCTACCTCGCCGCCTGGTTGACCAATACTGCTTAGCGAATCGACTTCGTCAACTATTATGTACACTGTATTTTTATTTGCTCAAACTTTTGTATTATTACTTTGAATGAAATCAAACATACAGCTTAGAATGGGTACGAGAATTTTTAACAGTTCGGGATATAGTGGTCAATTACAATTTCTGCAAAAACATAATATTTAATCTTGCGCCGGCATGTTTACTTTTTTCGCAGTTGGCTGTCTGCTCACTTAGTCCGCATGTAGACGCTCTGTAATGGCGATAGTTTCTTCGTTTAAGTAAATCGTCGGGGAAAGTTCTTTGGACTACAGAAAATGTTATTTTACAGACTAATAAAAGTACAAAATCTTACAATATACCTTATAACTATTATAGAACAGGTGATATACGTACTTAAGTATTGATAGTAAGTTACCGCTATGGGAACTAATGTTTTGAATAGGTTATTTATACTTAGCAAGCTCACGTTTTTAAAGCAGATTCATATAAATTCAAATTGCAGTGATATATTTATTATAGTAGAGGTGTTTATTTAATAAAATTAAGTTCCAAAAAGTTATTAAAGTGATTGGTGAAGTGAACAAATTTGTTCAATTAATGTGGATTGTCTAGGGTTTTATTTTCGGTGAAGCATTTAAAATATACTTAACGCTCCTTCATTTCGGCTTATCTTGGGTAACACTTCTCTGGAATACTTCTGCTTGTCCCTTCTGGTATGGTTCCGTGAGTTCCGGGTTCAATTTGTCTTAATTGTCCAGTTATGATGTTCAGATTCCCTCAGTCCTGCTGGCTAATTTTGATTCCAAGGTTCAGTTAGGTGTTCTTCTATTCTTCCTTCGGTAAGTCGTTAATTCTGAACTGGGCCTTCTTCAGCAAATTTTTTACAGAATATTTCTTAATTCTTGTGTTGAATTGGTGTAAATCTCATAATTAGTTGTATTATAGTTATTAATTGGGTCTTCTTAATCAATGTTTATACAAAATAGGTTGATTTCTTTACTTTTTATATCTTCGTAGGCTTCATGCATCCACCCTACTCAACTTTCAATAATGGAATAATAAATTTTCAACGGTTCCCTATGTTGTCTTGATTATTCATCTCTTCTTTCACAGCACTAACACTTAACTAAAATGAACTTTTTTCATGTGAAAAACTTACTATTTTATTGGACGCGTTTCGGCTTAGTATCCGCCTTCTTCAGCTTTGGTAACAGACTGCCAGCATTTTGTAACGGTTGTGTGGAAGGTGAAGTGGGGGTGGTGTGTGGAGGAAGGGGATTGGCGCGGGGATTCAACTTACTGTTTGTTCTCTGTATAATTGTGTCAAAAAGTGTATGTGATTTATATTGTAATTGATCGTTGAGTATGTTGTTTGGTTGTGTTGTGTGGTGTTTATATATTTCGTATTGTTCAGTTGTGTTGAGTTTTTGACCTTTGGGTATGTAATGTAAAATTTCAAGATTAGTGTCTATGTTGGTGTAACTGTGGTTTTCTGTGTGTATGTGTGTGGCAAATGCAGAGTGTATATTGTTGTTGGTTAAAGCTTTTAAGTGTTCAGAATAACGGGATGAAAAAGATCTTCCTGTCTGGCCTATGTAGAAACTATTACAGTCATTACAATTTAATTTGTAAACACCTGTTTTGTTATATTTGTCTATGTCTGTGTTTGTATTACTGATGTGTTTTTTGATGGTATTGGTTGTTCTGAATGCTATTTTGTATTTATGTTTTCTGAATGTATTGGCGATTTTGTGTGTGTATGAGTTGTGGTATGTGAGTGTGATGTACTTATTGTGTTGTGTGTTGATGGTATTTAGTGTTTTGTTGTTTATGTTTTTGATGCGTTTGTGTAGTATGTTTATTAAATTGGGGTTATAACCGTTTTTTATTGCTATGTATTTTATTGTGTTGAGTTCGTCGGTGTAATCTTGTTTATTTAAGGGTATTTTAGTTAGTCTATGGAGCATATGGTTGAAGGCCGCATGTTTATGTTGTGTTGGGTGGTTTGATGTGTTGTGTATAACCATGTCAGTTGTGGTTGGTTTCCTGTATATTTTGTACGTGTGTGTATTGTTAGTTTTGTTAATTGTTAGGTCTAGAAAATTTATACTATTGTTTTGTTCAGTTTCCAGTGTAAATTTTAATTTGTGGTGTATAGTGTTTATGTATTTGTGGAAGTTTTCAACTTGTCTTGTGTTGCCTTTGAATAAAAGTAATATATCATCTACATACCTGTGCCAGTATATAATTTTGTTAGTGTATTTGTTGTTGTTTATTATGTGGTTCTGTTCAATGTTGTGTATATATATTTCTGCTAGTATTCCTGATATGGGGGACCCCATCGGGAGTCCTTCTGTTTGTGTGTATATTTTGTTATTGTATGTATTTTGTTATGTATACAATAACAAAATATACACACAAACAGAAGGACTCCCGATGGGTTCCCCCATATCAGGAATACTAGCAGAAATATATATACACAACATTGAACAGAACCACATAATAAACAACAACAAATACACTAACAAAATTATATACTGGCACAGGTATGTAGATGATATATTACTTTTATTCAAAGGCAACACAAGACAAGTTGAAAACTTCCACAAATACATAAACACTATACACCACAAATTAAAATTTACACTGGAAACTGAACAAAACAATAGTATAAATTTTCTAGACCTAACAATTAACAAAACTAACAATACACACACATACAAAATATACAGGAAACCAACCACAACTGACATGGTTATACACAACACATCAAACCACCCAACACAACATAAACATGCGGCCTTCAACCATATGCTCCATAGACTAACTAAAATACCCTTAAATAAACAAGATTACACCGACGAACTCAACACAATAAAATACATAGCAATAAAAAACGGTTATAACCCCAATTTAATAAACATACTACACAAACGCATCAAAAACATAAACAACAAAACACTAAATACCATCAACACACAACACAATAAGTACATCACACTCACATACCACAACTCATACACACACAAAATCGCCAATACATTCAGAAAACACAAATACAAAATAGCATTCAGAACAACCAATACCATCAAAAAACACATCAGTAATACAAACACAGACATAGACAAATATAACAAAACAGGTGTTTACAAATTAAATTGTAATGACTGTAATAGTTTCTACATAGGCCAGACAGGAAGATCTTTTTCATCCCGTTATTCTGAACACTTAAAAGCTTTAACCAACAACAATATACACTCTGCATTTGCCACACACATACACACAGAAAACCACAGTTACACCAACATAGACACTAATCTTGAAATTTTACATTACATACCCAAAGGTCAAAAACTCAACACAACTGAACAATACGAAATATATAAACACCACACAACACAACCAAACAACATACTCAACGATCAATTACAATATAAATCACATACACTTTTTGACACAATTATACAGAGAACAAACAGTAAGTTGAATCCCCGCGCCAATCCCCTTCCTCCACACACCACCCCCACTTCACCTTCCACACAACCGTTACAAAATGCTGGCAGTCTGTTACCAAAGCTGAAGAAGGCGGATACTAAGCCGAAACGCGTCCAATAAAATAGTAAGTTTTTCACATGAAAAAAGTTCATTTTAGTTAAGTGTTCCCTATGTAACAAGCTTTTGTTGTCATGGCAACTCTCTGTGAAACTCTAATTCCCATTGGCTAATAACTTATAACATTGTTATATTAACTAACATTTTTCTATTCAAAATTTATCAAAATCTTTTAAAGTATTATAACTTCCATATGCTATTTATAATATTAAATACAATAACACCATGGTTTTGCTTTTTGCTTACAGATTAATTTGATACCACTCATGGTTACATTTGGTCAATTTATAACAGATTTATCATTTTTCCAATTTGGTATTTCTTTAGTTAATTACATTTAAACTAATCATTATCTAGCCAGTTTTGTACCTTACACTTTTACTTTGATACCTAAACAGATTATACACTTTATTTTATTCTTGGATATTGTTTTATCTTAAAATTCACAAAATTCTGCTCATCAATGCTAAGCCTAATGCCTAGATTTTATAATTCCTCTACCCTATTTTCTTTACAATATTTTATAGTTATTTATTTTAATTTATTAGGTTACTAAACCTTACTAATGAAACAAACTAACTTAATTCATAACATTTGATTGCTTTTAATCATCACACATATTATATAATTATTTAATTCTTCCTTATAGGTCCATGCCTGTATCTACATTTTTTACCTATTAATGGTTTTGTTATAACATAATTTGCCATTTAATGCTACTAATACTACTTTGGTTATTTACTATCAAAGAACTTTTATAACAATCTTGAACATTAACTATATACTATTATTCACATACAAACTCATTTAAGAGGATATAGTGTTTAACTCCCCTCTATTTTCACTCTAACATCTCACTTTTTATTTTATTTTCTAAGTGTCTTTTAATTCATATAACTTTATAACGTTCCTCAAATAATAATACAATATATCTTATATCCTACCTACTGTGCTAACAAATTAATCCAACTGGGTTGCTATATTATTTATATAGTCTGATATTAATAGTTTCTTATTCTATAGTTACCTACACTTCACTTTCCTGAAATAGTGTTTATGTGTTTGAAATAACTATCACTGGGTCCCATACACTGGTTTTCTTTATTATCACTTTTTCACTTGTCACCTCTCTACTCATAATTATTGTTGCTAAGGTTTATTTTATTTTATTTACTTTTGCTAGCTTATTATTTAACAGGGTATTTTTCATTCATATCTTGGGTTTTACATTTATCTTTCTTTTATCTTTTCTTTAAATAATATATTACATTTAGATTATATTTGTATTTCATATAGATTACATATTATTTATTGCCCTATCTGATTTTGTACCTTTATTTTATACATTATTTTAGTTAATATTTGGGCTCTCATAATTGTAGTCATATTGTGGGTTGCATCCTTGGTTTTTGTCTCACCTTATCCAATCTATTGGGTTTAGTCCTTGTCAGTGTCTTAGTTATTTTTTAGTTAGTAGTGTTATGCTATCATGCTTCATGTTATAACCCTTTATTTTCCTTCAATTTCATCTTTTCTTCCATTAATTATATTAGTGAGTTTTGTGCTATTTTATGGCACGTTACAATATAAAAAATTATCCCCTCCCCCTTCAATTACCCTTTTTATTTATAGTTATTTCTATCTCTCTAAAGTGGATTATTATGACCTTCTTTTCAGGATACTTTACTTATCAAATTTAAGTATACTTCTGTTAAAACATAAACTGTTGCAGGTAAACTACCCCTTGCCCTTAACTGATCTTCATCAAAATCAATAGGCCTTGAGTCCTCTACATCTCAGGCACACATGCAAAAAATTATTTGATTCTGTTTGAATTTGTGGCAGTTATCATTCCCCATAGACAAAATTCTACACACACACAAACACTTTTCGGAAAATGACTTTTCTTCATGTTTTGAGGGTAGTACAATCAGAATCAGTCATTATACACAATTTTTTTTGCCATCACCATACTTTCCATTTCCTTATGGGACATGAAAGTTAAATCTGTATGGAGAACCATTCATGACTTCCACGTTCTAATACTTAAAACTTTTTAAATATAAATTGAAAAATTTGACAAATTGAAATGAAATATTTCCATAGAAACTACTTCTTTGTTGCCGATAACGTAGTACACAAATAAACAAGAAGCAGAGCTAGATATGGTGACAAAACATCAAATAAGTGGATGCTTGAGTTCTGAAGAAATTATGTATTAGCTAAAATGGTACCCCCATGTCAGGTGGGTGAAGACTATCCTCAACTTTCGTGAGGAAGGACTGTTACCTTTGGATAAAATGTTTGTAGGTCGAACGGAGAGCTGACCAAAAGGAGCTGTGATCTGATTCCTGCAATCAAATTGGACTCTCACTGCGAGTTATCAGCCGAGGTGAATGATGTCTATAGTGTTATCAAAGTATTTTCTATCAATATTATACTAGTCATTTTTCTTTTTTAAAATAGAGTCTTTATTTCTTTCCATTCGTCTTCTGATTTCCTGAACGACGATTCTGTTGATCCGTATAATTATAAATTTATCAGCAAAACATTTGTTCCTTAATACGTTTGTATCTTCTGTTTGTTTAACACCAACTGTTCTGATCAATGTCATAACGCTACATTCCACCAGGCTAGTAAATAACTAGCAATCAGGGAAGTCAAAATATTTTCCAGAAGGGGCAAACAATTTTCCAGAGGAGAAAAATATTTATATGTTGTAACGAAACAGAAAACAGTATGACTAATTATAAATAATAAACTGTGAAAAGTCATTCAGGAATAGAACCAAGCATTATGATCACCAGCTAATAAACCGAAAACCCCAAAATTAAAGATAATGAGTGGACAAAATTAACTCAACAACACCAAACATTGACATGACTATGACTAACCAATAATAACCAGACATTACCCAGTTAGATAGGGCAGTGAATCAGTAAAAAAGTAAAGCTGTAAACGAGCATCAAATAAAGAAACAATAACCAAAATGATAAAGAGTACAGCCACTTCATAACATAAAATGTGTATTACCTATAGAACTAAATAGGCCAATAAAAATCTTTCTTTTAGTAAAATAAGGTGACAAAAGGGCACAAAACCCTATAGTGACAAAAGTGAGAACAAACATATAAAATAATAATAATAATAATCACACAGACTATAGTTAAAAAGTGGGGTGTTATTTAGTATTAGGAAGTTATGTTTAATCAAACAGAATTTGATACTAGAGATTTAGAAAATAACACACAGACAATTGTTTAGCAATCAGAATGATCACAGTTGCACACCACTATATAAAAATTATATAGTGGTGTGCAACTAATTATAAATATTTATTACATATTACATATTACATATATATATTATTTATAACAGTTTATTATTTATAATAAAAATTTATAATTTTTATATAGTGGTGTGCAACTGTGATCATTCTGATTGTGATTTCAACCACTAACACAAATTTCTTCATTAATTGTTTAGCAGTGTGTAACCAGTTAAATGTAGGAAATTATAATTATTAAGATAAGGAGTATAGTTTTGTGTTGTATTAAAAAAAGTTCTTATTACTAGCAGATCAAGTTAAATTAATATTGTATCAAAGGGTCATAGTCAACTGTCATCCATCATTCTAAATTGTTTAGTAAGATAAATGTAAAATCCACAAGATACTAGTTTTTACATGACCAAACCAGGCCATGTTTGGTATCAAATGATTTATAATTTTAGATCCATGTTTTTCGGTATCCAAGCCACTTATAGTATATAATTAGTAAAATAGTTTACCTTTTTCTTGTCCGTCTGGTGGCCTTTTCTCTATATTTCATTCAACGCGTTTCAGGACATATGCCCCATCACCAGGATATCCCTTGTTGAAGTTCGTCGGTCGTTAAAATGTTAAAAACACTGTATATACAATTCTACACATAACAATAAATATAATATAAACATAAAAACCCATAAAATACCCAGATTTTAGACACACACGATATCGGTGGTGCGCACCACGACATGCTATAGTTGACTCAAAGCATCGTGTTGACTATAGCATGTCGTGGTGCGCACCACCGATATCGTGTGTGTCTAAAATCTGGGTATTTTATGTGTTTTTATGTTTATATTATATTTATTGTTATGTGTAGAATTGTATATACAGTGTTTTTAATATTTTAACGACCGACGAACTTCAACAAGGGATATCCTGATGATGGGGCATATGTCCTGAAACGCGTTGAATGAAATATAGAGAAAAGGCCACCAGACGGACAAGAAAAAGGTAAACTATTTTACTAATTATATATTTATAATTTTATTTGGAATAACCACATATAAATTGTATTAAATATTATTGTGTTATGATAAAAAGGTAATTTGAAGGCAAAATATAAAATGTAATGTATTTTAATGATCATGGTAATGTAACACTTGAACTTTGCATAATGGGCCAATAAGAAT
The DNA here is from genome assembly GCA_034769895.1 of Magicicada septendecula. NCBI lineage: Eukaryota > Metazoa > Arthropoda > Insecta > Hemiptera > Cicadidae > Magicicada > Magicicada septendecula. The sequence goes on from CM068367.1 coordinate 1,247,392,834, forward strand.
CCAAGAAATTGTGGTCAGCTTCTGTGAAAAAAAGAAGAAATTGGGACACTTGATTGTTAACCACGATAGAATACAGTTGGGGAGTGCTGATAAAAAAATTACATAAAACATTTTCAAGCAAGGAACCAAACTCAGAAAGATGAATTACCAAAAAAGAAAAATCATGAAGTCATTACAATAAGTCATCTAACCCAACATGAACGACTACCAGTGAAGTTAACGAAAATATAAAGAGATGAACAAGAAGGAAGCCTAAATTAAAATTAACTAAAGAACTGTATGTATTCTACAAAATTTAACCAACCAATTCTTGTAATCCAAATACACATAATCACCAGCAACACCAATAACTCACACCACTGTAGTAACTGATAAAACATTTTATAAAAGAAAAAAGAACAGAATATAAGAAAAAGTGAATACGGAGTGACAATATTTTATTAATATACATTGGGAACTAATTTACCTTAACTACAGCTGGTCACTCAATGGCCATGATAATGACGTCACTAACCAACCAGCATGCCTTGCGCACATAACGAAATGAAATATTACAGGCCATACTGTTCAAACATTAATAGCTATTTATAATATTATGTTAGATAATAAGTATTAATCTATGTCCATTGTAATGTACTCTTTATTTGTTGTTTATTAATTAATTGAACCTTGCGTAGCAGCCAAAAGAACTTCACTTTTATATACTTAATTCATTTGACAAATGATCCTGAGATAAGAATCGATCATTGCTAACGTTAATATCGAAATAACAATTTTTTACTAAAACTGATTAAAAATTTTAAAGATTAAACATTATTATTACCAATATCATTTCCATGTGTTTTATTTCTCGAAGGCAAAGTATAAATAGGATTCGCTCTATATGCACGAAGATCAAGAAGACGTCAGAGTTGTAAAAATAACAAAAATTATGAAACCGAAATTAACCTCAACGAATACGTTTGAGATGGAAATCGGACGTATTCATTAACAAATTGTTTTGGGACGATACAACCGCTATATTCAAACATTTGAAGCAGACAAACTGAAGAATTCTCTTCAGTTAATTCTAGAATTAACCGATAAAGAAGATTCATCCATAAAATAAAATTATAATTAAATAGAATTAACTTATATACGAGGAATAAACACGCAACCATTAGTATCAACTGACAAAAACAGATACACATAGAGCAAAAGTATTTATTAAACAACCCAGTTTTTATGACATATTAACACTCCTAATACGAAGGTACACGTTTCGTAATAATATTTTTCATACATACACACATGTACATATTAGTTTGTAATTCTTAGTTCATAATAGAAATAAGTACACAGATTGTATTAATTTATTAAAACATTTATTGATTCAAAATATGGATAAAATTAATGGCTTGTAAAAGTTAATGTTTGTTTTCCATTAAGTAGTGCTCAAGTTTCCAAAGTTATGATGTCCATAATCAAAACATCAGAGCAGGTTTTAGTGTGTATGAGGGTACACTGTGGACAAAAATTTTCAACACTCCATATGGAGCGTTGCTCAGAGTATAGCTGCGAATCTACAGTGTACGTTTCACAGAACAAACATGTGGAAAAGAAGGAGCGCTCCAAAGTCTCTCATTGACCCTGAGCATCTTGCAGAGGGTTAATTCCCTAAAGACGAAAAGTCTGTCTGTGAACCGTTCCTCATAGACACGTGCAGTTACACTGGCCAGCGATCCACAGGAAGCAAATATCTGTCCACGAATATCTGGACACCGTTTCGGCTTGCACACATTGTGTTGGTGTGAGTTTCGGCACTTTCCATTTAAAAAGCATGCGTAAGAAAATAAACATGAGTGAGGCCAGAAATAACATGAATACAGTGCTCTACAGTTATGTTACTAAAGAAATATTAGAGTAATCGGGATGTACGTAATTTTTCCCGCAATTGGAAAATTGTCTAATAACGAAATTTATGTAATAACTAGTGGATTTGCCCGGCTTCACTCGGGATAATGATTATAAAAGGATTGAGTGAATAATTAAAACCTTGTTATGCCGAAAATATATTTTACTTTTTAGACATATTAACAATGTTTATAAGTGAGGATCTTGTAAACAATAACAAAAACTTCTTATATTACAATAATTAAATAATAATAATATTTTTTTAAATAATAGAAAGATTAAAAAAATTAAGCATAATAAATTCAGCTAAATTTGTCCGTCCGGAGCACAGACAAATAAATTATCTGGCGTGCCGACTCTTGAGCAAGCTACATATAATTGGCCGTGCGAAAAACATGGACTTTCCAAGTAAATGCCTGCCACACAAACTGATTGCCCCTGTGCCTTGTTGATACTCATAGCGAATGCAAGCCGGATGGAAACTGCAATCGTTTAAACTCAAAAGGCATATTTGTGTCTCTGGGTATCAACGGAATGTGAGGGATAAATACATCTTCTCCTGCGGCATTCCCGCATGATGATCGTGGCTTCTATTACGTTGGGCAACAGATTCTTTACGATGAGTCTTGTTCCATTGCACAGTTTTGGCGGGTCGATGTTATGTAATAGAATGATAGCGGATCCTTTTTTTAAAGTCAACTTGTGTGGCAGCATTCCCGGGGGTTCCAGAGAATTTAAAAACTCCGTAGGGTAATAAACAGCTTGTTCAGTATCCATTCTGTCTCAATGGATGAATAGGTAGTAGAGTTGCCGGGAAGCATATCCTGCATGAGATCGTTAACATATTTAACGCTGTCGTTTTTGGGAGCTAAAATGGCCCTTTCGCACAGCCATCGGTGCATGTTGTAATTTTCGTGTATATCCGGAAACACTTTAGTTATAAGTTCATCGAGTGAAGAGACCATGTTGCAGAAATTTGAGAGAAACGAAATTAGACCAGTAGTGGGGTCTACAGGAAGTTCTCCATTACCAAGTATTGCGAGATAGCAGATGAAATGGTGACTCACACTCACAACGGGGTAAAGAACAAAACAGTTGTGCACCAATTTTTAACTTTGATTGTTAAAAATTAACAATCTTTTCGAACTAAGAACGCTATCAGAGCCGGGCAAATTGCATTTTGTAGCAAAGTTTATGGGCTTTCAGAAAAACACCTTCCACTTCTATCAATTTCCTCACTGTTTTTGAGATATTAGCGGAAAACCACAGAGCTGCGCGTTAAAATTTTGCTTAATGGGGTGGAAAAGGGGGTGGGGTAGTTTTTCAAAATGAAAAAAGTAGATAAAATATATGAAAAAATGTATAAAAGTAGATGAAAATGTAGATAAGAATTTTCCTCTTGTTTTAAACTGTTAGTGTGCAAAATTTCATCACGATCGGAATTAAACTGTAGATCTGTATAAAAGACAAACGGACACACAAACATTCTTCTTTATATATATATTTTATAATGTAATAGTGGTATTTAGTTAAGTAACGGACACGTCATGGACAACGAAATCCAAGAATTTTATAATGACTTTACCTCAAGATGTTTTCTCCCTATTTGGAACATGTTTCGGGAAGCCTTGTGTTCCCATCTTCAGCTTCCGAATTTTGAGCCTTGTGAGGTATTTATGTGTTGGCTGGTTGTTGCTTTGGTTTCCTGTTGGTCTCTGGTGCTTTAAATTGGTATTATTGTGTGTGATTGTGGCGTATAGGCCCGTATTTTGTGTATTTTCTATGTTGAGTGCTTAGAAAATTGTCATGTTTTGTATTGATTTGTATTTGTTCAGGTATTAGTTTGTTTTGTGTTTTGTTGGTATATTTGTAAATTTTCCAAATGTTCATTATGGTCCCTTTGTGTGGTATATGTTTTATTAGTGTCATATTGGTTATGTTTGGGAATTCATGTCCTGTGTTTATTGCATGTGTGGCCAAATTAGATTTATATATTTCTGGTTTTTTGTATCCATTTAGGTGTTCAAAATAATATTTTTCAGCTGTTTGTTTGTTTGTCCTATGTAACATTTATTGCAATCTTGGCATTCAATTTTGTATGTACGGTACCATTGGTTGTTGTATTATCTTTGTTGTGTGGGTTATTTAGTATTTGTAATTATTTTTATTAGTTTTGTATGCTATTTTGATATCTGTGTTTTACTTCCATATTCCTTAAGGAATGGAAGTATGGTGATGGCAAAAAAAATTGTGTTCGAGATTATTGCAGTTTCTGATTCTACTACACTCAAAACATGAAAAAAAGTCGTTTTCCGAAAAGTGTCTGTGTGTGTGTCTGTCTATCTATGTGTCTGTAGATTTTTTTTCTATGGCAAACGATAACTGCCGCAAATTCAACAGAATCAAATAATTTTTTGCATACAGCCCTGATTTGCAGAGTACTCGTGACCTATTGTTTTTGGTGAAGATCGGTTGAGGGAAAGGGGTAGTTTACTGGCAACGGTTTTTTTTTAGCAAGGGTAATTTTGTTTGTTTGGCAAACGATAACAGCCGCAAATTCAAACAGAATCAAATAATGTTTCGCATACAGCCCTGAATTGTAGAGTTCTCAAGATCTGTTGATTTTGGTGAAGATCGGTTAAGGGAAAGGGGTAGTTTACCTGTAACGTTTTATGTTTTAACAAGGGTATTTCCTATGGCAAACGATAACAGCCGCAAATTCAAACAGAATCAAAAGATTATTTGCATACAGCCCTAAAATGTAGAGTTCTCAAGACCTATTGTTTTTGGTGAAGATCGGTTGAGGGAAAGGGGTAGTTTACCAGCAACGTTTTTTTATCAAGCGTATTTTCTATGGCAAACGATAACAGCCGCAAATTCAAACAGAATCAAATAATTTTTTGCATACGTCCCTGAATTCTAGAGGTCTCAATGACTTTCGATTTTGGTGAAGATCGGTTAAGGGAAAGGGGTAGTTTACCAGCAACCTTTTACGTTTTAACAAGAGTAAAGTACTTGAAAATTTATTTAAACTTTTTGAAACAATGGTAATTGTTAAAAATAAAATAATTTTGTTGCCAGGCAATAAAATTATAATTTTTTCATTTTAATGTAATATAATATTCTTCATTTAATACAGCAATAAAAAGGCAGGTAAGACACAGCCTGTCTGTTTGGCTGAAAATGATTTTAAATATAAATCTTAGAATATGGAAGTCATGTATGGTTCTCCATACCGATATTTTAAATAGTTTTGTCATTTTATTACTTCCATATTCCTTAAGGAATGGAAGTATGGTGATGGCAAAAAAAATCGTGTTCGAGATTATTGCAGATTCTGATTCTACTACACTCAAAACATGAAAAAAAGTCGTTTTCCGAAAAGTGTCTGTGTGTGTGTCTGTCTGTCTGTGTGTCTGTCTGTCTGTCTGTCTGTCTGTGTGTCTGTCTGTCTTGTGTCTGTAGATTTTTTTTCTATGGCAAACGATAACTGCCGCAAATTCAAACAGAATCAAATAATTTTTTGCATACAGCCCTGATTTGCAGAGTACTCGCGACCTATTGTTTTTGGTGAAGATCGGTTGAGGGAAAGGGGTAGTTTACATGCAACGGTTTTTTTTTAGCAAGGGTAATTTTGGCAAACGATAACAGCCGCAAATTCAAACGGAATCAAATAATGTTTCGCATACAGCCCTGAATTGTAGAGTTCTCAAGATCTCTTGATTTTGGTGAAGATCGGTTAAGGGAAAGGGGTAGTTTACCAGTAACGTTTTATGTTTTAACAAGGGTATTTCTTATGGCAAACGATAATAGACGCAAATTCAAACAGAATCAAAAGATTATTTGCATACAGCCCTAAATTGTAGAGTTCTGAAGACCTATTGTTTTTGGTGAAGATCGGTTGAGGGAAAGGGGTAGTTTACCTGCAACGTTTTTTTAACAAGGGTATTTTTTACTTCCATATTCCTTAAGGAATGGAAGTATGGTGATGGCAAAAAAAATCGTGTTCGAGATTATTGCAGATTCTGATACTACTACACTCAAAACATGAAAAAAAGTCGTTTTCCGAAAAGTGTCTGTGTGTCTGTCTGTCTGTCTGTGTGTGTGTCTGTCTGTCTGTCTGTCTGTCTGTGTGTCTGTCTGTAGATTTTTTTTCTATGGCAAACGATAATTGCCGCAAATTCAAACAGAATCAAATAATTTTTTGCATGCAGCACTGATTTGCATAGTACTCGCGACCTTTTGTTTTTGGTGAAGATCGGTTGAGGGAAAGGGGTAGTTTACCAGCAACGATTTTTTTTTAGCAGGGTAATTTTGTTTGTTTGGCAAACGATAACAGCCGCAAATTCAAACAGAATCAAATAATGTTTCGCATACAGCCCTGAATTGTAGAGCTCTCAAGATCTGTTGATTTTGGTGAAGATCGGTTAAGGCAAAGGGGTAGTTTACCTGTAACGTTTTATGTTTTAACAAGGGTATTTCCTATGGCAAACGATAACAGCCGCAAATTCAAACAGAATCAAAAGATTATTTGCATACAGCCCTAAATTGTAGAGTTCTCAAGACCTGTTGTTTTTGGTGAAGTTCGGTTGAGGGAAAGGGGTAGTTTACCTGCAACGTTTTTTTAACAAGGGTATTTTCTATGGCAAACGATAACAGCCGCAAATTCAAACAGAATCAAATAATGTTTTGCATACAGCCATAATTTGTAGAGTACTCAAGACCTATTGTTTTGGTAAAGATCGGTTAAGGGAAAGGGGTAGTTTACCAGCAATGTTTTTTTATCAAGCGTATTTTTTTCTATGGCAAACGATAACTGCCGCAAATGGTAATTGTTAAAAATAAAATAATTTTGTTGCCAGGCAATAAAATTATAATTTTTTCATTTTAATGTAAATTATGTATATATTACAAAATATATCGTGCTTGGCAGGCAAGCATATTTCAGATTATAAGTCTTAGAATATGGAAGTCATGTATGGTTCTCCATACCGATATTTATTTATGTATGTGAATGTGGCCCATTTTACTTCCATGTTCCTTAAGGAATGGAAGTATGGTGATGGCAAAAAAAATCGTGTTCGAGATTATTGCAGATTCTGATTCTACTACACTCAAAACATGAAAAAAAGTCGTTTTCCGAAAAGTGTCTGTGTGTGTGTCTGTCTGTCTGTCTGTCTGTGTGTGTGTCTGTCTGTCTGTCTGTAGATTTTTTTTTATGGCAAACGATAACTGCCGCAAATTCAAACAGAACCAAATAATTTTTTGCATGCAGCCCTGATTTGCAAAGTACTGGGGACCTATTGTTTTTGGTGAAGATCGGTTGAGGGAAAGGGGTAGTTTACCTGCAACGGTTTTTTTTTACCAAGGGTAATTTTGTTTGTTTGGCAAACGATAACAGCCGCAAATTCAAACAGAATCAAATAATGATTCACATACAGCCCTGAATTATAGAGTCCTCAAGATCTGTTGATTTTGGTGAAGATCGGTTAAGGGAAAGGGGTAGTTTACCTGTAACGTTTTATGTTTTAACAAGGGTATTTCATATGGCAAACGATAACAGCCGCAAATTCAAACGGAATCAAAAGATTATTTGCATACAGCCCTAAATTGTAGAGTTCTCAAGACCTATTGTTTTTGGTGAAGTTCGGTTGAGGGAAAGGGGTAGTTTACCAGCAACGTTTTTTTAACAAGGGTATTTTATATGGCAAACGATAACAGCCGCAAATTCAAACAGAATCAAATAATGTTTTGCATACAGCCCTGATTAGTAGAGTACTCAATACCTATTGTTTTTGGTGAAGATCGGTTAAGGGAAAGGGGTAATTTACCTGTAACCTTTTATGTTTTAACAAGGGTATTTCCTATGGCAAACGATAACAGCCGCAAATACAAACAGAATCAAAAGATTATTTGCATACAGCCCTAAATTGTAGAGTTCTCAAGACCTATTGTTTTTGGTGAAGATCGGTTGAGGGAAAGGGGTAGTTTACCCGCAACGTTTTATTTTTTTTAACAAGGGTATTTCCTATGGCAAACGATAAAAGCCGCAAATGTAAACAGAATCAAACAATGTTTTGCATACAGCCCTGATTTGTAGAGTACCCAAGACCTATTGTTTTTGGTGAAGATCGGTTAAGGGAAAGGGGTAGTTTACCTGCAACGTTTTGTGTTTTAAAAGGGTATTACTTCCATATTCCTTAAGGAATGGAAGTATGGTGATGGCAAAAAAATCGTGTTCGAGATTATTGCAGATTCTGATTCTACTACACTCAAAACATGAAAAAAAGTCGTTTTCCGAAAAGTGTCTCTGTGTGTGTCTGTGTGTCTGTCTGTCTATCTGTAGATTTTTTTTTTTTGGCAAACGATAACTGCCGCAAATTCAAACAGAATCAAATAATTTTTTGCATGCAGCCCTGATTTGCAGAGTACTCGCGACCTATTGTTTTTGGTGAAGATCGGTTGAGGGAAAGGGGTAGTTTACCTGCAACGGTTTTTTTTTAGCAAGGGTAATTTTGTTTGTTTGGCAAACGATAACAGCCGCAAATTCAAACAGAATCAAATAATGTTTCGCATACAGCCCTGAATTGTAGAGGTCTCAAGATATTTTGATTTTGGTGAAGATCGGTTAAGGGAAAGGGGTAGTTTACCAGTAACGTTTTATGTTTTAACAAGGGTATTTCTTATGGCAAAAGATAACAGCCGCAAATTCAAACAGAATCAAAAGGTTATTTGCATACAGCCCTAAATTGTAGAGTTCTCAAGACCTCTTGTTTTTGGTGAAGTTCGGTTGAGGGAAAGGGGTAGTTTACCTGCAACGTTTTTTTAACAAGGGTATTTTCTATGGCAAACGATAACAGCCGCAAATTCAAACAGAATCAAATAATGTTTTGCATACAGCCCTGATTTGTAGAGTACTCAAGATCTGTTGTTTTTGGTGAAGATCGGTTAAGGGGAAGGGGTAGTTTACCTGCAACGTTTTTTTATCAAGCGTATTTTCTATGGCAAACGATAACAGCCGCAAATTCAAACAGAATCAAATAATTTTTTGCATACGTCCTTGAATTGTAGTGGTCTCAATGACTTTCGATTTTGGTGAAGATCGGTTAAGGGGAAGGGGTAGTTTACCTGCAACCTTTTACGTTTTAACAAGAGTAAAGTACTTGAAAATTTATTTAAACTTTTTGAAACAATGATAATTGTTAAAAATAAAATAATTTTGTTGCCAGGCAATAAAATTATAATTTTTTCATTTTAATGTAATATAATATTCTTCATTTAATACAGCAATAAAAAGGCAGGTAAGACACAGCCTGGCTGTTTGGCTGAAAATGATTTTAAATATAAATCTTAGAATATGGAAGTCATGTATGGTTCTCCATACCGATATTTACTTCCATATTCCTTAAGGAATGGAAGTATGGTGATGGCAAAAAAAATCGTGTTCGAGATTATTGCGGATTCTGATTCTACTACACTCAAAACATGAAAAAAAGTCGTTTTCCGAAAAGTGTCTGTGTGTGTGTCTGTCTGTCTGTCTGTCTGTCTGTCTATAGATTTTTTATATGGCAAACGATAACTGCCGCAAATTCAAACAGAATCAAATAATTTTTTGCATGCAGGTCTGATTTGCAGAGTACTCGCGACCTATTGTTTTTGGTGAAGATCGGTTGAGGGAAAGGGGTAGTTTACTTGCAACGGTTTTGTTTGTTTGAGGGTAATTTTGTTTCTTTGGCAAACGATAACAGCCGCGAATTCAAACAGAATCAAATAATGTTTCGCATACAGCCCTGAATTGTAGAGTTCTCAAGATCTGTTGATTTTGGTGAAGATCGGTTCAGGAAAAGGGGTAGTTTACCTGTAACGTTTTATGTTTTAACAAGGGTATTTCCTATGGCAAACGATAACAGCCGCAAATTCAAACAGAATCAAAAGATTATTTGCATACAGCCCTAAATTGTAGAGTTCTCAAGACCTATTGTTTTTGGTGAAGATCGGTTGAGGGAAAGGGGTAGTTTACCGGCAACGTTTTTTTAACAATGGTATTTTCTATGGCAAACGATAACAGCCGCAAATTCAAACAGAATCAAATAATGTTTTGCATACAGCCCTGATTTGTAGAGTACTCAAGATCTCTTGTTTTTGGTGAAGATCGGTTAAGGGAAAGGGGTAGTTCACCGGTAACGTTTTATGTTTTAACAAGGGTATTTCCTATGGCAAACGATAACAGCCGCAAATTCAAACAGAATCAAAAGATTATTTGCATACAGCCCTAAATTGTAGAGTTCTCAAGACCTATTGGTTTTGGTGAAGATCGGTTGAGGGAAAGGGGTAGTTTACCTGCAACGTTTTTTTAACAAGGGTATTTCTTATGGCAAACGATAACAGCCGCAAATTCAAACAGAATCAAATAATGTTTTGCATGCAGCCCTGATTTGTAGAGTACTCAAGACCTATTGTTTTTGGTGAAGATCGGTTTAGGGAAAGGGGTAGTTTACCAGTAACGTTTTATGTTTTAACAAGGGTATTTCCTATGGCAAACGATAACAGCCGCAAATTCAAACAGAATCAAAAGATTATTTGCATACAGCCCTAAATTGTAGAGTTCTCAAGACCTATTGTTTTTGGTGAAGATCGGTTGAGGAAAAGGGGTAGTTTACCTGCAACGTTTTTTTAACAAGGGTATTTTCTATGGCAAACGATAACAGCCGCAAATTCAAACAGAATCAAATAATGTTTTGCATACAGCCCTGATTTGTAGAGTACTCAAGACCTATTGTTTGTGGTGAAGATCGGTTAAGGGAAAGGGGTAGTTTACCTGCAACGTTTTTTTATCAAGCGTATTTTCTATGGCAAACGATAACAGCCGCAAATTCAAACAGAATCAAATAATTGTTTGCATACGTCCCTGAATTGTAGAGGTCTCAAAGATTTTCGATTTTGGTGAAGATCGGTTAAGGATAAGGGGTAGTTTACCCGCAACCTTTTACGTTTTAACAAGAGTAAAGTACTTGAAAATTTATTTAAACTTTTTGAAACAATGGTAATTGTTAAAAATAAAATAATTTTGTTGCCAGGCAATAAAATTATAATTTTTTCATTTTAATGTAATATAATATTTTTCATTTAATACAGCAATAAAAAGGCAGGTAAGACACAGCCTGGCTGTTTGGGTGAAAATGATTTTAAATATAAATCTTAGAATATGGAAGTCATGTATGGTTCTCCATACCGATATTTTTCTATGGCAAACGATAACAGCCGCAAATTCAAACAGAATCAAATAATTTTTTGCATACGTCCCTGAATTGTAGAGGTCTCAATGACTTTCGATTTTGGTGAAGATCGGTTAAGGGGAAGGGGTAGTTTACCTGCAACCTTTTACGTTTTAACAAGAGTAAAGTACTTGTTTCGAAAAGTGTCCGTGTGTGTGTCTGTCTGTAGATTTTTTTCTATGGCAAACGATAACAGCCGCAAATTCAAACTGAATCAAATCATTTTTTGCATACAGCCCTGATTTGTAGAGCACTCATGACCTATTGTTTTTGGTGAAGATCGGTTGAGGGAAAGGGGTAGTTTACCTGCAACGGTTTTTTTTAAATCAAGGGTAATTGTTTTCTATGGCAAACGATAACAGCCGCAAATTCAAACAGAATCAACTACTCTTTCGCATACAGCCCTGAATTCTAGAGTTCTCAAGACCTGTTGTTTTTGGTGAAGATCGGTTAAGGTAAAGGGGTAGTTTACCAGCAACGTTTTATGTTTTAACAAGGGTATTTTATATGGCAAACGATAACAGCCGCAAATTCAAACAGTATCAAATGATTATTTGCATACAGTACTAAAGTGTAGAGTTCTCAAGATCTTTTGATTTTGGTGAAGATCGGTTAAGGGAAAGGGGTAGTTTACCGGCTACGTTTTATGTTTTAAAAGGGTATTTTTTGGCAAACGATAAGAGCCTCAAATTCAAACAGAATCAAATACGTTTTTGCACACAGGCCTGATTTCTTGAGTACTAAAGACCTATTGTTTTTGGTGAAGATCGTTTAAGCGAAAGGGGTAGTTTACCGGCCACGTTTTTTGTTTTTCAAAGGGTATTTTGTATGGCTAACGATAAAAGCCGCAAATTCAAACAGACCAAATAATATTTTGCATAGTCCTGAATTGTAGAGTTCTCAAGACCTATCGTTTTTGGTGAAGATCGGTTAAGGGAAAGGGGTAGTTTAACAGCAACGGTTATTTATCAAGGTAATTTTTACTTCCATATTCCTTAGGGAATGGAAGTATGGTGATGGCAAAAAAAATCGTGTTCGAGATTATTGCAGATTCTGATTCTACTACACTCAAAACATGAAAAAAAGTCGTTTTCCGAAAAGTGTGTGTGTGTGTGTGTGTGTGTGTGTGTGTGTGTGTGTCTGTGTGTCTGTCTGTCTGTCTGTGTGTCTGTGTGTCTGTAGATTTTTTTTCTATGGCAAACGATAACTGCCGCAAATTCAAACAGAATCAAATAATTTTTTGCATACAGCCCTGATTTTTAGAGTACTCGCGACCTATTGTTTGTGGTGAATATCGGTTGAGGGAAAGGGGTAGTTTACCTGCAACGGTTTTTTTTTAGCAAGGGTAATTTTGTTTGTTTGGCAAACGATAACAGCCGCAAATTCAAACAGAATCAAATAACTTTTTGCATACAGCCCTGATTTGTAGAGTACTCACGACCTATTGTTTTTGGTGAAGATCGGTTGAGGGAAAGGGGTAGTTTACCAGCAACGTTTTTTTAACAAGGGTATTTTTTTCTATGGCAAACGATAACTGCCGCAAATTCAAACAGAATCAAATAACTTTTTCCATACAGCCCTAATTTATAGAGTACTCACGACCTATAGTTTTTGGTGAAGATCGGTTGAGGGAAAGGGGTAGTTTACCTGCAACGGTTTTTTTTTATCAAGGGAAATTTTTTTTTTGGCAAACGATAACAGCCGCAAATTCAAACAGAATCAAATAATGTTTCGCATACAGCCCTGAATTGTAGAGTTCTCAAGATCTGTTGATTTTGGTGAAGATCGGTTAAGAGAAAGGGTAGTTTACCTGTAACGTTTTATGTTTTAACAAGGGTATTTTTTATGGCATACGATAACAGCCGCAAATTCAAACAGAATCAAAAGATTATTTGCATACAGCCCTAAATTGTAGAGTTTCAAGACCTATTGTTTTTGGTGAAGTTCGGTTGGGGGAAAGGGGTAGTTTACCGGCAACGTTTTTTTATCAAGCGTATTTTCTATGGCAAACGATAACAGCCGCAAATTCAAACAGAATCAAATAATTTTTTGCATACTTCCCTGAATTGTAGAGGTCTCAAAGATTTTCGATTTTGGTGAAGATCGGTTAAGGGGAAGGGGTAGTTTACCTGCAACCTTTTACGTTTTAACAAGAGTAAAGTACTTGAAAATTTATTTAAACTTTTTGAAACAATGGTAATTGTTAAAAATAAAATAATTTTGTTGCCAGGCAATAAAATTATAATTTTTTCATTTTAATGTAATATAATATTTTTCATTTAATACAGCAATAAAAAGGCAGGTAAGACACAGCCTGGCTGTTTGGGTGAAAATGATTTTAAATATAAATCTTAGAATATGGAAGTCATTTATGGTTCTCCATACCGATATTTTTCTATGGCAAACGATAACAGCCGCAAATTCAAACAGAATCAAATAATTTTTTGCATACGTCCCTGAATTGTAGAGGTCTCAATGACTTTCGATTTTGGTGAAGATCGGTTAAGGGGAAGGGGTAGTTTACCTGCAACCTTTTACGTTTTAACAAGAGTAAAGTACTTGTTTCGAAAAGTGTCCGTGTGTGTGTCTGTCTGTAGATTTTTTTTCTATGGCAAACGATAACAGCCGCAAATTCAAACTGAATCAAATCATTTTTTGCATACAGCCCTGATTTGTAGAGCACTCATGACCTATTGTTTTTGGTGAAGGTCGGTTGAGGGAAAGGGGTAGTTTACCGGCAACGGTTTTTTTTAAATCAAGGGTAATTGTTTTCTATGGCAAACGATAACAGCCGCAAATTCAAAGAGAATCAACTACTCTTTCGCATACAGCCCTGAATTCTAGAGTTCTCAAGACCTATTGTTTTTGTGAAGATCGGTTAAGGTAAAGGGGTAGTTTACCAGCAACGTTTTATGTTTTAACAAGGGTATTTTATATGGCAAACGATAACAGCCGCAAATTCAAACAGTATCAAATGATTATTTGCATACAGTACTAAAGTGTAGAGTTCTCAAGATCTTTTGATTTTGGTGAAGATCGGTTAAGGGAAAGGGGTAGTTTACCGGCTACGTTTTATGTTTTAAAAGGGTATTTTTTGGCAAACGATAAGAGCCTCAAATTCAAACAGAATCAAATAATGTTTTGCATACAGCCCTGATCTTTAGAGTACTCAAGACCTATTGTTTTTGGTGAAGATCGTTTAAGGGAAAGGAGTAGTTTACCGGCCACGTTTTTTGTTTTATCAAGGGTATTTTGTATGGCAAACGATAACAGCCGCAAATCCAAACAGAATCAAATACGTTTTTGCACACAGGCCTGATTTCTTGAGTACTAAAGACCTATTGTTTTTGGTGAAGATCGTTTAAGCGAAAGGGGTAGTTTACCTGCCACGTTTTTTGTTTTTCAAAGGGTATTTTGTATGGCTAACGATAAAAGCCGCAAATTCAAACAGACCAAATAATATTTTGCATAGTCCTGAATTGTAGAGTTCTCAAGACCTATCGTTTTTGGTGAAGATCGGTTAAGGGAAAGGGGTAGTTTAACAGCAACGGTTATTTATCAAGGTAATTTTTACTTCCATATTCCTTAGGGAATGGAAGTATGGTGATGGCAAAAAAAATCGTGTTCGAGATTATTGCAGATTCTGATTCTACTACACTCAAAACATGAAAAAAAGTCGTTTTCCGAAAAGTGTCTGTGTGTGTGTGTGTGTGTGTGTGTGTGTCTGTCTGTCTGTCTGTCTGTGTGTCTGTGTGTCTGTAGATTTTTTTTCTATGGCAAACGATAACTGCCGCAAATTCAAACAGAATCAAATAATTTTTTGCATACAGCCCTGATTTTTAGAGTACTCGCGACCTATTGTTTGTGGTGAATATCGGTTGAGGGAAAGGGGTAGTTTACCTGCAACGGTTTTTTTTTAGCAAGGGTAATTTTGTTTGTTTGGCAAACGATAACAGCCGCAAATTCAAACAGAATCAAATAACTTTTTGCATACAGCCCTGATTTGTAGAGTACTCACGACCTATTGTTTTTGGTGAAGATCGGTTGAGGGAAAGGGGTAGTTTACCAGCAACGTTTTTTTAACAAGGGTATTTTTTTCTATGGCAAACGATAACTGCCGCAAATTCAAACAGAATCAAATAACTTTTTCCATACAGCCCTAATTTATAGAGTACTCACGACCTATAGTTTTTGGTGAAGATCGGTTGAGGGAAAGGGGTAGTTTACCTGCAACGGTTTTTTTTTTATCAAGGGAAATTTTTTTTTTTGGCAAACGATAACAGCCGCAAATTCAAACAGAATCAAATAATGTTTCGCATACAGCCCTGAATTGTAGAGTTCTCAAGATCTGTTGATTTTGGTGAAGATCGGTTAAGAGAAAGGGTAGTTTACCTGTAACGTTTTATGTTTTAACAAGGGTATTTTTTATGGCAAACGATAACAGCCGCAAATTCAAACAGAATCAAAAGATTATTTGCATACAGCCCTAAATTGTAGAGTTCTCAAGACCTATTGTTTTTGGTGAAGTTCGGTTGAGGGAAAGGGGTAGTTTACCGGCAACGTTTTTTTATCAAGCGTATTTTCTATGGCAAACGATAACAGCCGCAAATTCAAACAGAATCAAATAATTTTTTGCATACGTCCCTGAATTGTAGAGGTCTCAATGGCTTTCGATTTTGGTGAAGATCGGTTAAGGGGAAGGGGTAGTTTACCTGCAACCTTTTACGTTTTAACAAGAGTAAAGTACTTGAAAATTTATTTAAACTTTTTGAAACAATGGTAATTGTTAAAAATAAAATAATTTTGTTGCCAGGCAATAAAATTATAATTTTTTCATTTTAATGTAATATAATATTTTTCATTTAATACAGCAATAAAAAGGCAGGTAAGACACAGCCTGGCTGTTTGGCTGAAAATGATTTTAAATATAAATCTTAGAATATGGAAGTCATGTATGGTTCTCCATACCGATATTTTTCTATGGCAAACGATAACAGCCGCAAATTCAAACAGAATCAAATAATTTTTTGCATACGTCCCTGAATTGTAGAGGTCTCAATGACTTTCGATTTTGGTGAAGATCGGTTAAGGGGAAGGGGTAGTTTACCTGCAACCTTTTACGTTTTAACAAGAGTAAAGTACTTGTTTCGAAAAGTGTCCGTGTGTGTGTCTGTCTGTAGATTTTTTTTCTATGGCAAACGATAACAGCCGCAAATTCAAACTGAATCAAATCATTTTTTGCATACAGCCCTGATTTGTAGAGCACTCATGACCTATTGTTTTTGGTGAAGGTCGGTTGAGGGAAAGGGGTAGTTTACCTGCAACGGTTTTTTTTAAATCAAGGGTAATTGTTTTCTATGGCAAACGATAACAGCCGCAAATTCAAAGAGAATCAACTACTCTTTCGCATACAGCCCTGAATTCTAGAGTTCTCAAGACCTATTGTTTTTGGTGAAGATCGGTTAAGGTAAAGGGGTAGTTTACCAGCAACGTTTTATGTTTTAACAAGGGTATTTTATATGGCAAACGATAACAGCCGCAAATTCAAACAGTATCAAATGATTATTTGCATACAGTACTAAAGTGTAGAGTTCTCAAGATCTTTTGATTTTGGTGAAGATCGGTTAAGGGAAAGGGGTAGTTTACCGGCTACGTTTTATGTTTTAAAAGGGTATTTTTTGGCAAACGATAAGAGCCTCAAATTCAAACAGAATCAAATAATGTTTTGCATACAGCCCTGATCTTTAGAGTACTCAAGACCTATTGTTTTTGGTGAAGATCGTTTAAGGGAAAGGAGTAGTTTACCGGCCACGTTTTTTGTTTTATCAAGGGTATTTTGTATGGCAAACGATAACAGCCGCAAATCCAAACAGAATCAAATACGTTTTTGCACACAGGCCTGATTTCTTGAGTACTAAAGACCTATTGTTTTTGGTGAAGATCGTTTAAGCGAAAGGGGTAGTTTACCTGCCACGTTTTTTGTTTTTCAAAGGGTATTTTGTATGGCTAACGATAAAAGCCGCAAATTCAAACAGACCAAATAATATTTTGCATAGTCCTGAATTGTAGAGTTCTCAAGACCTATCGTTTTTGGTGAAGATCGGTTAAGGGAAAGGGGTAGTTTAACAGCAACGGTTATTTATCAAGGTAATTTTTACTTCCATATTCCTTAGGGAATGGAAGTATGGTGATGGCAAAAAAAATCGTGTTCGAGATTATTGCAGATTCTGATTCTACTACACTCAAAACATGAAAAAAAGTCGTTTTCCGAAAAGTGTCTGTGTGTGTGTGTGTGTGTGTGTGTGTGTGTGTCTGTCTGTCTGTCTGTCTGTGTGTCTGTGTGTCTGTAGATTTTTTTTCTATGGCAAACGATAACTGCCGCAAATTCAAACAGAATCAAATAATTTTTTGCATACAGCCCTGATTTTTAGAGTACTCGCGACCTATTGTTTGTGGTGAATATCGGTTGAGGGAAAGGGGTAGTTTACCTGCAACGGTTTTTTTTTAGCAAGGGTAATTTTGTTTGTTTGGCAAACGATAACAGCCGCAAATTCAAACAGAATCAAATAACTTTTTGCATACAGCCCTGATTTGTAGAGTACTCACGACCTATTGTTTTTGGTGAAGATCGGTTGAGGGAAAGGGGTAGTTTACCAGCAACGTTTTTTTAACAAGGGTATTTTTTTCTATGGCAAACGATAACTGCCGCAAATTCAAACAGAATCAAATAACTTTTTCCATACAGCCCTAATTTATAGAGTACTCACGACCTATAGTTTTTGGTGAAGATCGGTTGAGGGAAAGGGGTAGTTTACCTGCAACGGTTTTTTTTTTATCAAGGGAAATTTTTTTTTTTGGCAAACGATAACAGCCGCAAATTCAAACAGAATCAAATAATGTTTCGCATACAGCCCTGAATTGTAGAGTTCTCAAGATCTGTTGATTTTGGTGAAGATCGGTTAAGAGAAAGGGTAGTTTACCTGTAACGTTTTATGTTTTAACAAGGGTATTTTTTATGGCAAACGATAACAGCCGCAAATTCAAACAGAATCAAAAGATTATTTGCATACAGCCCTAAATTGTAGAGTTCTCAAGACCTATTGTTTTTGGTGAAGTTCGGTTGAGGGAAAGGGGTAGTTTACCGGCAACGTTTTTTTATCAAGCGTATTTTCTATGGCAAACGATAACAGCCGCAAATTCAAACAGAATCAAATAATTTTTTGCATACGTCCCTGAATTGTAGAGGTCTCAATGGCTTTCGATTTTGGTGAAGATCGGTTAAGGGGAAGGGGTAGTTTACCTGCAACCTTTTACGTTTTAACAAGAGTAAAGTACTTGAAAATTTATTTAAACTTTTTGAAACAATGGTAATTGTTAAAAATAAAATAATTTAGTTGCCAGGCAATAAAATTATAATTTTTTCATTTTAATGTAATATAATATTTTTCATTTAATACAGCAATAAAAAGGCAGGTAAGACACAGCCTGGCTGTTTGGCTGAAAATGATTTTAAATATAAATCTTAGAATATGGAAGTCATGTATGGTTCTCCATACCGATATTTACTTCCATATTCCTTAAGGAATGGAAGTATGGTGATGGCAAAAAAAATCGTGTTCGAGATTATTGCAGATTCTGATTCTACTACACTCAAAACATGAAAAAAAGTCGTTTTCCAAAAAGTGTCTGTGTGTGTGTCTGTCTGTCTATGTGTCTGTGTGTCTGTGTGTGTGTCTGTAGATTTTTTTTCTATGGCAAACGATAACTACCGCAAATTCAAACAGAATCAAATAATTTTATTGCATGCAGCCCTGATTTGCAGAGTACTCGCGACCTATTGTTTTTGGTGAAGATCGGTTGAGGGAAAGGGGTAGTTTACCTGCAACGGTTTTTTTTTGCAAGGGTAATTTTGTTTGTTTGGCAAACGATAACAGCCGCAAATTCAAACAGAATCAAATAATGTTTCGCATACTGCCCTGAATTGTTGAGTTCTCAAGATCTGTTGATTTTGGTGAAGATCGGTTATGGGAAGGGGGTAGTTTACCGGTAACGTTTTATGTTTTAACAAGGGTATTTCCTATGGCAAACGATAACAGCCGCAAATTCAAACAGAATCAAAAGATTATTTGCATACAGCCCTAAATTGTAGAGTTCTCAAGACCTGTTGGTTTTGGTGAAGTTCGGTTGAGGGAAAGGGGTAGTTTACCAGCAACGTTTTTTTAACAAGGGTATTTTCTATGGCAAACGATAACAGCCGCAAATCCAAACAGAACCAAATAATGTTTTGCATACAGCCCTCACTTGTAGAGTACTCAAGACCTATTGTTTTTGGTGAAGATCGGTTAAGGGGAAGGGGCAGTTTACCAGCAACGTTTTTTTATCAAGCGTATTACTTCCATATTCCTTAAGGAATGGAAGTATGGTGATGGCAAAAAAAATCGTGTTCGAGATTATTGCAGATTCTGATTCTACTACACTCAAAACATGAAAAAAAGTCGTTTTCCAAAAATTGTGTGTGTCTGTCTGTCTGTCTGTGTGTCTGTCTGTAGATTTTTTTTCTATGGCAAACGATAACTGCCGCAAATTCAAACAGAATCAAATAATTTTTTGCATGCAGGCCTGATTTGCAGAGTACTCGCGACCTATTGTTTTTGGTGAAGATCGGTGGAGGGAAAGGGGTAGTTTACCAGCACCGGTTTTTTTTTAGCAAGGGTAATTTTGTTTGTTTGGCAAACGATAACAGCCGCAAATTCAAACAGAATCAAATAATGTTTCGCATAAAGCCCTGTATTGTAGAGTTCTCAAGATCTGTTGATTTTGGTGAAGATCGGTTAAGGAAAAGGGGTAGTTTACCTGTAACGTTTTATGTTTTAACAAGGGTATTTCCTATGGCAAACGATAACAGCCGCAAATTCAAACAGAATCAAAAGATTATTTGCATACAGCCCTAAATTGTAGAGTTCTCAAGACCTATTGTTTTTGGTGAAGATCGGTTGAGGGAAAGGGGTAGTTTACCAACAACGTTTTTTTAACAAGGGTATTTTCTATGGCAAACGATAACAGCCGCAAATTGAAACAGAATCAAATAATGTTTTGCATACAGCCCTGATTTGTAGAGTACTCAAGACCTATTGTTTTTGGTGAAGATCGGTTAAGGGGAAGGGGTAGTTTACCTGCAACATTTTTTTATCAAGCGTATTTTCTATGGCAAACGATAACAGCCGCAAATTCAAACAGAATCAAGTAATTTTTTGCATACATCCCTGAATTGTAGAGGTCTCAATGACTTTCGATTTAGGTGAAGATCGGTTAAGGGGAAGGGGTAGTTTACCAGCAACCTTTTACGTTTTAACAAGAGTAAAGTACTTGAAAATTTATTTAAACTTTTTGAAACAATGGTAATTGTTAAAAATAAAATAATTTTGTTGCCAGGCAATAAAATTATAATTTTTTCATTTTAATGTAATATAATATTTTTTATTTAATACAGCAATAAAAAGGCAGGTAAGACACAGCCTGGCTGTTTGGCTGAAAATGATTTTAAATATAAATCTTAGAATATGGAAGTCATGTATGGTTCTCCATACCGATATTTTCTATGGCAAACGATAACTGCCGCAAATTCAAACAGAATCAAATAATTTTTTGCAGCATACAGCCCTAATTTATAGAGTACTCACGACCTGCAGTTTTTGGTAAAGATCGGTTGAGGGAAAGGGGTAGTTTACCTGCAACGGTTTTTTTTTATCAAGGGAAATTTTTTTTTTGGCAAACGATAACAGCCGCAAATTCAAACAGAATCAAATAATGTTTCGCATACAGCCCTGAATTGTAGAGTTCTCAAGATCTGTTGATTTTGGTGAAGATCGGTTAAGAGAAAGGGTAGTTTACCTGTAACGTTTTATGTTTTAACAAGGGTATTTCTTATGGCAAACGATAACAACCGCAAATTCAAACAGAATCAAAAGATTATTTGCATACAGCCCTAAATTGTAGAGTTCTCAAGACCTATTGTTTTTGGTGAAGTTCGGTTGAGGGAAAGGGGTAGTTTACCTGCACCATTTTTTTAACAAGGGTATTTTCTATGGCAAACGATAACAGCCGCAAATTCAAACAGAATCAAATAATGTTTTGCATACAGCCCTGATTTGTAGAGTACTCAAGATCTCTTGTTTTTGGTGAAGATCGGTTAAGGGAAAGGGGTAGTTCACCAATAACGTTTTATGTTTTAACAAGGGTATTTCTTATGGCAAACGATAACAGCCGCAAATTCAAACAGAATCAAAAGATTATTTGCATACAGCCCTAAATTGTAGAGTTCTCAAGACCTGTTGTTTTTGGTGAAGATCGGTTGAGGAAAAGGGGTAGTTTACCTGCAACGTTTTTTTAACAAGGGTATTTTCTATGGCAAACGATAACAGCCGCAAATTCAAACAGAATCAAACAATTTTTTGCATACATCCCTGACTTGTAGAGTGCTCAAGATCTGTTGTTTTTGGTGAAGATCGGTTAAGGGGAAGGGGTAGTTTACCTGCAACGTTTTTTTATCAAGCGTATTTTCTATGGCAAACGATAACAGCCGCAAATTCAAACAGAATCAAATAATTTTTTGCATACGTCCCTGAATTGTAGAGGTCTCAAGGACTGTCGATTTTGGTGAAGATCGGCTAAGGGGAAGGGGTAGTTTACCTGCAAGCTTTTACGTTTTAAAAACACTAAAGTACTTGAAAATTTATTTAAACTTTTTGAAACAATGGTAATTGTTAAAAATAAAATAATTTTGTTACCAGGCAATAAAATTATAATTTTTTCATTTTAATGTAATATATTATTTTTCATTTAATACAGCAATAAAAAGGCAGGTAAGACACAGCCTGGCTGTTTGGGTGAAAATGATTTTAAATATAAATCTTAGAATATGGAAGTCATGTATGGTTCTCCATACCGATATTTTTCTATGGCAAACGATAACAGCCGCAAATTCAAACAGAATCAAATAATTTTTTGCATACGTCCCTGAATTGTAGAGGTCTCAATGCCTTTCGATTTTGGTGAAGATCGGTTAAGGGGAAGGGGTAGTTTACCTGCAACCTTTTACGTTTTACAAGAGTAAAGTACTTGTTTCGAAAAGCGTCCGTGTGTGTGTCTGTCTGTAGATTTTTTTTCTATGGCAAACGATAACAGCCGCAAATTCAAACTGAATCAAATCATTTTTTGCATACAGCCCTGATTTGTAGAGCATTCACGACCTATTGTTTTTGGTGAAGGTCGGTTGAGGGAAAGGGGCAGTTTACCGGCAACGGTTTTTTTTAAATCAAGGGTAATTGTTTTCTATGGCAAACGATAACAGCCGCAAATTCAAACAGAATCAACTACTCTTTCGCATACAGCCCTGAATTCTAGAGTTCTCAAGACCTATTGTTTTTGGTGAAGATCGGTTAAGGTAAAGGGGTAGTTTACCAGCAACGTTTTATGTTTTAACAAGGGTATTTTATATGGCAAACGATAACAGCCGCAAATTCAAACAGTATCAAATGATTATTTGCATACAGTACTAAAGTGTAGAGTTCTCAAGATCTTTTGATTTTGGTGAAGTTCGGTTAAGGGAAAGGGGTAGTTTACCGGCTACGTTTTATGTTTTAAAAGGGTATTTTTTTGGCAAACGATAAGAGCCTCAAATTCAAACAGAATCAAATAATGTTTTGCATACAGCCCTGATCTTTAGAGTACTCAAGACCTCTTGTTTTTGGTGAAGATTGTTTAAGGGAAAGGAGTAGTTTACCGGCCACGTTTTTTGTTTTATCAAGGGTATTTTGTATGGCAAACGATAACAGCCGCAAATCCAAACAGAATCAAATACGTTTTTGCACACAGGCCTGATTTCTTGAGTACTAAAGACCTATTGTTTTTGGTGAAGATCGTTTAAGCGAAAGGGGTAGTTTACCTGCCACGTTTTTTGTTTTATCAAGGGTATTTTGTATGGCTAACGATAAAAGCCGCAAATTCAAACAGATCAAATAATATTTTGCATAGTCCTGAATTGTAGAGTTCTCAAGACCTATCGTTTTTGGTGAAGATCGGTTAAGGGAAAGGGGTAGTTTACCAGCAACGGTTATTTATCAAGGTAATTTTTACTTCCATATTCCTTAGGGAATGGAAGTATGGTGATGGCAAAAAAAATCGTGTTCGAGATTATTGCAGATTCTGATTCTACTACACTCAAAACATGAAAAAAAGTCGTTTTCCGAAAAGTGTCTGTGTGTGTGTGTGTGTGTGTGTGTGTCTGTCTGTCTGTCTATCTGTGTGTCTGTGTGTCTGTAGATTTTTTTTCTATGGCAAACGATAACTGCCGTAAATTCAAACAGAATCAAATAATTTTTTGCATACAGCCCTGATTTTTAGAGTACTCGCGACCTATTGTTTGTGGTGAATATCGGTTGAGGGAAAGGGGTAGTTTACCTGCAACGGTTTTTTTTTAGCAAGGGTAATTTTGTTTGTTTGGCAAACGATAACAGCCGAAAATTCAAACAGAATCAAATAACTTTTTGCATACAGCCCTGATTTGTAGAGTACTCACGACCTATTGTTTTTGGTGAAGATCGGTTGAGGAAAAGGGGTAGTTTACCTGCAACGGTTTTTTTTTATCAAGGGAAATTTTGTTTGTTTGGCAAACGATAACAGCCGCAAATTCAAACAGAATCAAATAATGTTTCGCATACAGCCCTGAATTGTAGAGTTCTCAAGACCTATTGTTTTTGGTGAAGATCGGTTGAGGGAAAGGGGTAGTTTACCAGCAACGTTTTTTTAACAAGGGTATTTTTTTCTATGGCAAACGATAACTGCCGCAAATTCAAACAGAATCAAATAACTTTTTGCATACAGCCCTAATTTATAGAGTACTCACGACCTGCAGTTTTTGGTAAAGATCGGTTGAGGGAAAGGGGTAGTTTACCTGCAACGGTTTTTTTTTATCAGGGAAATTTTTTTTTTGGCAAACGATAACAGCCGCAAATTCAACAGAATCAAATAATGTTTCGCATACAGCCCTGAATTGTAGAGTTCTCAAGATCTGTTGATTGTTGGTGAAGATCGGTTAAGAGAAAGGGTAGTTTACCTGTAACGTTTTATGTTTTAACAAGGGTATTTCTTATGGCAAACGATAACAACCGCAAATTCAAACAGAATCAAAAGATTATTTGCATACAGCCCTAAATTGTAGAGTTCTCAAGACCTATTGTTTTTGGTGAAGTTCGGTTGAGGGAAAGGGGTAGTTTACCTGCACCATTTTTTTAACAAGGGTATTTTCTATGGCAAACGATAACAGCCGCAAATTCAAACAGAATCAAATAATGTTTTGCATACAGCCCTGATTTGTAGAGTACTCAAGATCTCTTGTTTTTGGTGAAGATCGGTTAAGGGAAAGGGGTAGTTCACCAATAACGTTTTATGTTTTAACAAGGGTATTTCTTATGGCAAACGATAACAGCCGCAAATTCAAACAGAATCAAAAGATTATTTGCATACAGCCCTAAATTGTAGAGTTCTCAAGACCTGTTGTTTTTGGTGAAGATCGGTTGAGGAAAAGGGGTAGTTTACCTGCAACGTTTTTTTAACAAGGGTATTTTCTATGGCAAACGATAACAGCCGCAAATTCAAACAGAATCAAACAATTTTTTGCATACATCCCTGACTTGTAGAGTGCTCAAGATCTGTTGTTTTTGGTGAAGATCGGTTAAGGGGAAGGGGTAGTTTACCTGCAACGTTTTTTTATCAAGCGTATTTTCTATGGCAAACGATAACAGCCGCAAATTCAAACAGAATCAAATAATTTTTTGCATACGTCCCTGAATTGTAGAGGTCTCAAGGACTGTCGATTTTGGTGAAGATCGGCTAAGGGGAAGGGGTAGTTTACCTGCAAGCTTTTACGTTTTAAAAACACTAAAGTACTTGAAAATTTATTTAAACTTTTTGAAACAATGGTAATTGTTAAAAATAAAATAATTTTGTTACCAGGCAATAAAATTATAATTTTTTCATTTTAATGTAATATATTATTTTTCATTTAATACAGCAATAAAAAGGCAGGTAAGACACAGCCTGGCTGTTTGGGTGAAAATGATTTTAAATATAAATCTTAGAATATGGAAGTCATGTATGGTTCTCCATACCGATATTTTTCTATGGCAAACGATAACAGCCGCAAATTCAAACAGAATCAAATAATTTTTTGCATACGTCCCTGAATTGTAGAGGTCTCAATGCCTTTCGATTTTGGTGAAGATCGGTTAAGGGGAAGGGGTAGTTTACCTGCAACCTTTTACGTTTTACAAGAGTAAAGTACTTGTTTCGAAAAGCGTCCGTGTGTGTGTCTGTCTGTAGATTTTTTTTCTATGGCAAACGATAACAGCCGCAAATTCAAACTGAATCAAATCATTTTTTGCATACAGCCCTGATTTGTAGAGCATTCACGACCTATTGTTTTTGGTGAAGGTCGGTTGAGGGAAAGGGGCAGTTTACCGGCAACGGTTTTTTTTAAATCAAGGGTAATTGTTTTCTATGGCAAACGATAACAGCCGCAAATTCAAACAGAATCAACTACTCTTTCGCATACAGCCCTGAATTCTAGAGTTCTCAAGACCTATTGTTTTTGGTGAAGATCGGTTAAGGTAAAGGGGTAGTTTACCAGCAACGTTTTATGTTTTAACAAGGGTATTTTATATGGCAAACGATAACAGCCGCAAATTCAAACAGTATCAAATGATTATTTGCATACAGTACTAAAGTGTAGAGTTCTCAAGATCTTTTGATTTTGGTGAAGTTCGGTTAAGGGAAAGGGGTAGTTTACCGGCTACGTTTTATGTTTTAAAAGGGTATTTTTTTGGCAAACGATAAGAGCCTCAAATTCAAACAGAATCAAATAATGTTTTGCATACAGCCCTGATCTTTAGAGTACTCAAGACCTCTTGTTTTTGGTGAAGATTGTTTAAGGGAAAGGAGTAGTTTACCGGCCACGTTTTTTGTTTTATCAAGGGTATTTTGTATGGCAAACGATAACAGCCGCAAATCCAAACAGAATCAAATACGTTTTTGCACACAGGCCTGATTTCTTGAGTACTAAAGACCTATTGTTTTTGGTGAAGATCGTTTAAGCGAAAGGGGTAGTTTACCTGCCACGTTTTTTGTTTTATCAAGGGTATTTTGTATGGCTAACGATAAAAGCCGCAAATTCAAACAGATCAAATAATATTTTGCATAGTCCTGAATTGTAGAGTTCTCAAGACCTATCGTTTTTGGTGAAGATCGGTTAAGGGAAAGGGGTAGTTTACCAGCAACGGTTATTTATCAAGGTAATTTTTACTTCCATATTCCTTAGGGAATGGAAGTATGGTGATGGCAAAAAAAATCGTGTTCGAGATTATTGCAGATTCTGATTCTACTACACTCAAAACATGAAAAAAAGTCGTTTTCCGAAAAGTGTCTGTGTGTGTGTGTGTGTGTGTGTGTGTCTGTCTGTCTGTCTATCTGTGTGTCTGTGTGTCTGTAGATTTTTTTTCTATGGCAAACGATAACTGCCGTAAATTCAAACAGAATCAAATAATTTTTTGCATACAGCCCTGATTTTTAGAGTACTCGCGACCTATTGTTTGTGGTGAATATCGGTTGAGGGAAAGGGGTAGTTTACCTGCAACGGTTTTTTTTTAGCAAGGGTAATTTTGTTTGTTTGGCAAACGATAACAGCCGAAAATTCAAACAGAATCAAATAACTTTTTGCATACAGCCCTGATTTGTAGAGTACTCACGACCTATTGTTTTTGGTGAAGATCGGTTGAGGAAAAGGGGTAGTTTACCTGCAACGGTTTTTTTTTATCAAGGGAAATTTTGTTTGTTTGGCAAACGATAACAGCCGCAAATTCAAACAGAATCAAATAATGTTTCGCATACAGCCCTGAATTGTAGAGTTCTCAAGACCTATTGTTTTTGGTGAAGATCGGTTGAGGGAAAGGGGTAGTTTACCAGCAACGTTTTTTTAACAAGGGTATTTTTTTCTATGGCAAACGATAACTGCCGCAAATTCAAACAGAATCAAATAACTTTTTGCATACAGCCCTAATTTATAGAGTACTCACGACCTGCAGTTTTTGGTAAAGATCGGTTGAGGGAAAGGGGTAGTTTACCTGCAACGGTTTTTTTTTATCAAGGGAAATTTTTTTTTTGGCAAACGATAACAGCCGCAAATTCAAACAGAATCAAATAATGTTTCGCATACAGCCCTGAATTGTAGAGTTCTCAAGATCTGTTGATTTTGGTGAAGATCGGTTAAGAGAAAGGGTAGTTTACCTGTAACGTTTTATGTTTTAACAAGGGTATTTCTTATGGCAAACGATAACAACCGCAAATTCAAACAGAATCAAAAGATTATTTGCATACAGCCCTAAATTGTAGAGTTCTCAAGACCTATTGTTTTTGGTGAAGTTCGGTTGAGGGAAAGGGGTAGTTTACCTGCACCATTTTTTTAACAAGGGTATTTTCTATGGCAAACGATAACTGCCGCAAATTCAAACAGAATCAAAAGATTATTTGCATACAGCCCTGATTTGTAGAGTACTCAAGATCTCTTGTTTTTGGTGAAGATCGGTTAAGGGAAAGGGGTAGTTCACCAATAACGTTTTATGTTTTAACAAGGGTATTTCTTATGGCAAACGATAACAGCCGCAAATTCAAACAGAATCAAAAGATTATTTGCATACAGCCCTAAATTGTAGAGTTCTCAAGACCTGTTGTTTTTGGTGAAGATCGGTTGAGGAAAAGGGGTAGTTTACCTGCAACGTTTTTTTAACAAGGGTATTTTCTATGGCAAACGATAACAGCCGCAAATTCAAACAGAATCAAACAATTTTTTGCATACATCCCTGACTTGTAGAGTGCTCAAGATCTGTTGTTTTTGGTGAAGATCGGTTAAGGGGAAGGGGTAGTTTACCTGCAACGTTTTTTTATCAAGCGTATTTTCTATGGCAAACGATAACAGCCGCAAATTCAAACAGAATCAAATAATTTTTTGCATACGTCCCTGAATTGTAGAGGTCTCAAGGACTGTCGATTTTGGTGAAGATCGGCTAAGGGGAAGGGGTAGTTTACCTGCAAGCTTTTACGTTTTAAAAACACTAAAGTACTTGAAAATTTATTTAAACTTTTTGAAACAATGGTAATTGTTAAAAATAAAATAATTTTGTTACCAGGCAATAAAATTATAATTTTTTCATTTTAATGTAATATATTATTTTTCATTTAATACAGCAATAAAAAGGCAGGTAAGACACAGCCTGGCTGTTTGGGTGAAAATGATTTTAAATATAAATCTTAGAATATGGAAGTCATGTATGGTTCTCCATACCGATATTTTTCTATGGCAAACGATAACAGCCGCAAATTCAAACAGAATCAAATAATTTTTTGCATACGTCCCTGAATTGTAGAGGTCTCAATGCCTTTCGATTTTGGTGAAGATCGGTTAAGGGGAAGGGGTAGTTTACCTGCAACCTTTTACGTTTTACAAGAGTAAAGTACTTGTTTCGAAAAGCGTCCGTGTGTGTGTCTGTCTGTAGATTTTTTTTCTATGGCAAACGATAACAGCCGCAAATTCAAACTGAATCAAATCATTTTTTGCATACAGCCCTGATTTGTAGAGCATTCACGACCTATTGTTTTTGGTGAAGGTCGGTTGAGGGAAAGGGGCAGTTTACCGGCAACGGTTTTTTTTAAATCAAGGGTAATTGTTTTCTATGGCAAACGATAACAGCCGCAAATTCAAACAGAATCAACTACTCTTTCGCATACAGCCCTGAATTCTAGAGTTCTCAAGACCTATTGTTTTTGGTGAAGATCGGTTAAGGTAAAGGGGTAGTTTACCAGCAACGTTTTATGTTTTAACAAGGGTATTTTATATGGCAAACGATAACAGCCGCAAATTCAAACAGTATCAAATGATTATTTGCATACAGTACTAAAGTGTAGAGTTCTCAAGATCTTTTGATTTTGGTGAAGTTCGGTTAAGGGAAAGGGGTAGTTTACCGGCTACGTTTTATGTTTTAAAAGGGTATTTTTTTGGCAAACGATAAGAGCCTCAAATTCAAACAGAATCAAATAATGTTTTGCATACAGCCCTGATCTTTAGAGTACTCAAGACCTCTTGTTTTTGGTGAAGATTGTTTAAGGGAAAGGAGTAGTTTACCGGCCACGTTTTTTGTTTTATCAAGGGTATTTTGTATGGCAAACGATAACAGCCGCAAATCCAAACAGAATCAAATACGTTTTTGCACACAGGCCTGATTTCTTGAGTACTAAAGACCTATTGTTTTTGGTGAAGATCGTTTAAGCGAAAGGGGTAGTTTACCTGCCACGTTTTTTGTTTTATCAAGGGTATTTTGTATGGCTAACGATAAAAGCCGCAAATTCAAACAGATCAAATAATATTTTGCATAGTCCTGAATTGTAGAGTTCTCAAGACCTATCGTTTTTGGTGAAGATCGGTTAAGGGAAAGGGGTAGTTTACCAGCAACGGTTATTTATCAAGGTAATTTTTACTTCCATATTCCTTAGGGAATGGAAGTATGGTGATGGCAAAAAAAATCGTGTTCGAGATTATTGCAGATTCTGATTCTACTACACTCAAAACATGAAAAAAAGTCGTTTTCCGAAAAGTGTCTGTGTGTGTGTGTGTGTGTGTGTGTGTCTGTCTGTCTGTCTATCTGTGTGTCTGTGTGTCTGTAGATTTTTTTTCTATGGCAAACGATAACTGCCGTAAATTCAAACAGAATCAAATAATTTTTTGCATACAGCCCTGATTTTTAGAGTACTCGCGACCTATTGTTTGTGGTGAATATCGGTTGAGGGAAAGGGGTAGTTTACCTGCAACGGTTTTTTTTTAGCAAGGGTAATTTTGTTTGTTTGGCAAACGATAACAGCCGAAAATTCAAACAGAATCAAATAACTTTTTGCATACAGCCCTGATTTGTAGAGTACTCACGACCTATTGTTTTTGGTGAAGATCGGTTGAGGAAAAGGGGTAGTTTACCTGCAACGGTTTTTTTTTATCAAGGGAAATTTTGTTTGTTTGGCAAACGATAACAGCCGCAAATTCAAACAGAATCAAATAATGTTTCGCATACAGCCCTGAATTGTAGAGTTCTCAAGACCTATTGTTTTTGGTGAAGATCGGTTGAGGGAAAGGGGTAGTTTACCAGCAACGTTTTTTTAACAAGGGTATTTTTTTCTATGGCAAACGATAACTGCCGCAAATTCAAACAGAATCAAATAACTTTTTGCATACAGCCCTAATTTATAGAGTACTCACGACCTGCAGTTTTTGGTAAAGATCGGTTGAGGGAAAGGGGTAGTTTACCTGCAACGGTTTTTTTTTATCAAGGGAAATTTTTTTTTTGGCAAACGATAACAGCCGCAAATTCAAACAGAATCAAATAATGTTTCGCATACAGCCCTGAATTGTAGAGTTCTCAAGATCTGTTGATTTTGGTGAAGATCGGTTAAGAGAAAGGGTAGTTTACCTGTAACGTTTTATGTTTTAACAAGGGTATTTCTTATGGCAAACGATAACAACCGCAAATTCAAACAGAATCAAAAGATTATTTGCATACAGCCCTAAATTGTAGAGTTCTCAAGACCTATTGTTTTTGGTGAAGTTCGGTTGAGGGAAAGGGGTAGTTTACCTGCACCATTTTTTTAACAAGGGTATTTTCTATGGCAAACGATAACAGCCGCAAATTCAAACAGAATCAAATAATGTTTTGCATACAGCCCTGATTTGTAGAGTACTCAAGATCTCTTGTTTTTGGTGAAGATCGGTTAAGGGAAAGGGGTAGTTCACCAATAACGTTTTATGTTTTAACAAGGGTATTTCTTATGGCAAACGATAACAGCCGCAAATTCAAACAGAATCAAAAGATTATTTGCATACAGCCCTAAATTGTAGAGTTCTCAAGACCTGTTGTTTTTGGTGAAGATCGGTTGAGGAAAAGGGGTAGTTTACCTGCAACGTTTTTTTAACAAGGGTATTTTCTATGGCAAACGATAACAGCCGCAAATTCAAACAGAATCAAACAATTTTTTGCATACATCCCTGACTTGTAGAGTGCTCAAGATCTGTTGTTTTTGGTGAAGATCGGTTAAGGGGAAGGGGTAGTTTACCTGCAACGTTTTTTTATCAAGCGTATTTTCTATGGCAAACGATAACAGCCGCAAATTCAAACAGAATCAAATAATTTTTTGCATACGTCCCTGAATTGTAGAGGTCTCAAGGACTGTCGATTTTGGTGAAGATCGGCTAAGGGGAAGGGGTAGTTTACCTGCAAGCTTTTACGTTTTAAAAACACTAAAGTACTTGAAAATTTATTTAAACTTTTTGAAACAATGGTAATTGTTAAAAATAAAATAATTTTGTTACCAGGCAATAAAATTATAATTTTTTCATTTTAATGTAATATATTATTTTTCATTTAATACAGCAATAAAAAGGCAGGTAAGACACAGCCTGGCTGTTTGGGTGAAAATGATTTTAAATATAAATCTTAGAATATGGAAGTCATGTATGGTTCTCCATACCGATATTTTTCTATGGCAAACGATAACAGCCGCAAATTCAAACAGAATCAAATAATTTTTTGCATACGTCCCTGAATTGTAGAGGTCTCAATGCCTTTCGATTTTGGTGAAGATCGGTTAAGGGGAAGGGGTAGTTTACCTGCAACCTTTTACGTTTTACAAGAGTAAAGTACTTGTTTCGAAAAGCGTCCGTGTGTGTGTCTGTCTGTAGATTTTTTTTCTATGGCAAACGATAACAGCCGCAAATTCAAACTGAATCAAATCATTTTTTGCATACAGCCCTGATTTGTAGAGCATTCACGACCTATTGTTTTTGGTGAAGGTCGGTTGAGGGAAAGGGGCAGTTTACCGGCAACGGTTTTTTTTAAATCAAGGGTAATTGTTTTCTATGGCAAACGATAACAGCCGCAAATTCAAACAGAATCAACTACTCTTTCGCATACAGCCCTGAATTCTAGAGTTCTCAAGACCTATTGTTTTTGGTGAAGATCGGTTAAGGTAAAGGGGTAGTTTACCAGCAACGTTTTATGTTTTAACAAGGGTATTTTATATGGCAAACGATAACAGCCGCAAATTCAAACAGTATCAAATGATTATTTGCATACAGTACTAAAGTGTAGAGTTCTCAAGATCTTTTGATTTTGGTGAAGTTCGGTTAAGGGAAAGGGGTAGTTTACCGGCTACGTTTTATGTTTTAAAAGGGTATTTTTTTGGCAAACGATAAGAGCCTCAAATTCAAACAGAATCAAATAATGTTTTGCATACAGCCCTGATCTTTAGAGTACTCAAGACCTCTTGTTTTTGGTGAAGATTGTTTAAGGGAAAGGAGTAGTTTACCGGCCACGTTTTTTGTTTTATCAAGGGTATTTTGTATGGCAAACGATAACAGCCGCAAATCCAAACAGAATCAAATACGTTTTTGCACACAGGCCTGATTTCTTGAGTACTAAAGACCTATTGTTTTTGGTGAAGATCGTTTAAGCGAAAGGGGTAGTTTACCTGCCACGTTTTTTGTTTTATCAAGGGTATTTTGTATGGCTAACGATAAAAGCCGCAAATTCAAACAGATCAAATAATATTTTGCATAGTCCTGAATTGTAGAGTTCTCAAGACCTATCGTTTTTGGTGAAGATCGGTTAAGGGAAAGGGGTAGTTTACCAGCAACGGTTATTTATCAAGGTAATTTTTACTTCCATATTCCTTAGGGAATGGAAGTATGGTGATGGCAAAAAAAATCGTGTTCGAGATTATTGCAGATTCTGATTCTACTACACTCAAAACATGAAAAAAAGTCGTTTTCCGAAAAGTGTCTGTGTGTGTGTGTGTGTGTGTGTGTGTCTGTCTGTCTGTCTATCTGTGTGTCTGTGTGTCTGTAGATTTTTTTTCTATGGCAAACGATAACTGCCGTAAATTCAAACAGAATCAAATAATTTTTTGCATACAGCCCTGATTTTTAGAGTACTCGCGACCTATTGTTTGTGGTGAATATCGGTTGAGGGAAAGGGGTAGTTTACCTGCAACGGTTTTTTTTTAGCAAGGGTAATTTTGTTTGTTTGGCAAACGATAACAGCCGAAAATTCAAACAGAATCAAATAACTTTTTGCATACAGCCCTGATTTGTAGAGTACTCACGACCTATTGTTTTTGGTGAAGATCGGTTGAGGAAAAGGGGTAGTTTACCTGCAACGGTTTTTTTTTATCAAGGGAAATTTTGTTTGTTTGGCAAACGATAACAGCCGCAAATTCAAACAGAATCAAATAATGTTTCGCATACAGCCCTGAATTGTAGAGTTCTCAAGACCTATTGTTTTTGGTGAAGATCGGTTGAGGGAAAGGGGTAGTTTACCAGCAACGTTTTTTTAACAAGGGTATTTTTTTCTATGGCAAACGATAACTGCCGCAAATTCAAACAGAATCAAATAACTTTTTGCATACAGCCCTAATTTATAGAGTACTCACGACCTGCAGTTTTTGGTAAAGATCGGTTGAGGGAAAGGGGTAGTTTACCTGCAACGGTTTTTTTTTATCAAGGGAAATTTTTTTTTTGGCAAACGATAACAGCCGCAAATTCAAACAGAATCAAATAATGTTTCGCATACAGCCCTGAATTGTAGAGTTCTCAAGATCTGTTGATTTTGGTGAAGATCGGTTAAGAGAAAGGGTAGTTTACCTGTAACGTTTTATGTTTTAACAAGGGTATTTCTTATGGCAAACGATAACAACCGCAAATTCAAACAGAATCAAAAGATTATTTGCATACAGCCCTAAATTGTAGAGTTCTCAAGACCTATTGTTTTTGGTGAAGTTCGGTTGAGGGAAAGGGGTAGTTTACCTGCACCATTTTTTTAACAAGGGTATTTTCTATGGCAAACGATAACTGCCGCAAATTCAAACAGAATCAAAAGATTATTTGCATACAGCCCTGATTTGTAGAGTACTCGTGACCTATTGTTTTTGGTGAAGATCGGTTGAGGGAAAGGTGTAGTTTACCAGCAACGGTTTTTTTTATCAATGGAATTTTTTCTTTATTTGGCAAACGATAACAGCCGCAAATTCAAACAGAATCAAAAGATTATTTGCATACTGCCCTAAATTGTAGTGGTCTCAAGACCTATTGTTTTTGGTGAAGATCGGTTGAGGGAAAGGGGTAGTTTACCTGCAACGTTTTTTTAACAAGGTATATTTTCTATGGCAAACGATAACAGCCGCAAATTTAAACAGAATCGAATAATGTTTTGCATACTGCCCTGATTTGTAGAGTACTCAAGACCTATTGTTTTTGGTGAAGATCGGTTAAGGGGAAGGGGTAGTTTACCTGCAACGTTTTTTTATCAAGCGTATTTTTAAATGGAAAGTGCTGAACCCATACCAACATAACGCATGCAAGCCGAAAAAGTGTCCAGCGTGGATAGCGATTTGCTTCCTGTGGATCGCTGGGCAGTGTAACTGCACGTGTTTACAGAGGAACGATTCATAGACAGACTTTTCGTCTTTAGGGAATGAACCCTCTGCAAGATGCTGAGGGTCCATGAGTGACTTCGGAGCGCTCCTTCCTTTCCGCGTGTTTGTTCTGTGAAACGTACACTGTAGATTCGCAGCTTTATTCTAAGGAACGCTCAATAGGAAATGTTGAAAATTTTTGTCCACGGTGTACCCTCATACACACTAAACCTGTTCTGATGTTTTAATTACGGACATCATAATATTAAAA
The DNA here is from genome assembly GCA_034769895.1 of Magicicada septendecula. Classification (NCBI taxonomy): domain Eukaryota; kingdom Metazoa; phylum Arthropoda; class Insecta; order Hemiptera; family Cicadidae; genus Magicicada; species Magicicada septendecula. Next base: position 1,247,427,829 of record CM068367.1, read on the forward strand.
CTTTGGAAACTTGAGCACTACTTAATGGAGATCAATCATTAACTTATACAAGCCATTAATTTTATGCATATTTTTTATATATATGTGTACAACGTTATCGGCAACAAAGAAGTAGTTTTTGTTAAAATTCCTTCCGGGGATATTTGGCCGTAGTCCAATGTTTTCTACAAAACCAGACGTTTCGGCAATGCCATCAACTTCCATCATCAGTGAAAATCGAGTGCGATAACGTGAGGTGGTATATGTTAGTGACCACAGTACTGTGGTTAAGGCTGAAGCAGTAAGTAGAAAGAAGTAGTTTATATGGTAATATTTCATTTCGGAAATTATTTTAATTATAAATCTTAGCATATGGAAGTCATGTATGGTTCTCCATACCGATATTTACTTCCATATTCCTTAAGGAAATGGAAGTATGGTGATGGCAAAAAAAAACGTGTTCACGATTATTGCAGATTCTGATTGTACTACACTCAAAACATGAAAAAAAGTCGTTTTCCGAAAAGTGTCTGTGTGTCTGTCTGACTGTCTGTGTAGATTTTTTTTCTATGGCAAACGATAACTGCCGCAAATTCAAACAGAATCAAATAATTTTTTGCATACAGCCCTGATTTCTAGAGTACTCACGGCTTGTTGTTTTTGGTGAAGATCGGTTGAGGGAAAGGGGTAGTTTACCAAGAACGGTTTTTTCTTATCAAGGGAAATTTTTTTTGTTGGCAAACGATAACAGCCGCAAATTCAAACAGAATCAAAAGATTATTTGCATACAGCCATAAATTGTAAAGTTCTCAAGACCTGTTGTTTTTGGTGAAGATCGGTTAAGGGGAAGGGGTAGTTTACCTGCAACGTTTTATGTTTTAACAAGGGTATTTCTTATGGCAAACGATAACAGCCGCAAATTCAAACAGAATCAAAAGATTATTTGCATACAGCCCTAAATTGTAAAGTTCTCAAGACCGGTTGTTTTTGGTGAAGATCGGTTAAGGGGAAGGGGTTGTTTACGAGCAACATTTTTTTAACAAGGGTATTTTCTATGGCAAACGATAACAGCCGCAAATTCAAACAGAATCAAACAATTTTTTGCATACTTCCCTGACTTGTAGAGTGCTCAAGATCTTTTGTTTTTGGTGAAGATCGGTTAAGGGGAAGGGGTAGTTTACCTGCAACGTTTTATGTTTTAACAAGGGTATTTCTTATGGCAAACGATAACAGCCGCAAATTCAAACAGAATCAAAAGATTATTTGCATACAGCCCTAAATTGTAAAGTTCTCAAGACCTGTTGTTTTTGGTGAAGATCGGTTAAGGGGAAGGGGTAGTTTACGAGCAACATTTTTTTAACAAGAGTATTTTCCTTGGCAAACGATAACAGCCGCAAATTCAAACAGAATCAAATAATTTTTTGCATACGTCTCTGAATTGTAGAGTTCTCAAGGACTATCGATTTTGGTGAAGATCGGCTAAGGGGAAGGGGTAGTTTACCTGCAAGCTTTTACGTTTTAACAACAGTAAAGTACTTGAAAATTCATTTAAACTTTTTGAAACAATGGTAATTGTTAAAAATAAAATAATTTTGTTGCCAGGCAATAAAATTATAATTTTTTCATTTTAATGTAAATTATGTATGAGTTAATATCTTTATATATATAATTCTTCTGTACGTGTGTATGTCACTGAACTCCTCCATGTATAAAATAATATATCGTTCGTGGCAGGTAAGCATATCTCAGTTATGTAATGTTTACGTTTCCATTTTATTATTGTGTCTACAGCAATAAAAAGGCAGGTAACACACACACACACACACACACACACACACACACACACACACACACACACACACACACACACACACACACACACACACACACACACACACACACACACACACACACACACACACACACACACACACACACACACACACACACACACTCACACACACACACACAAAATTCACGTTATTTCTGGCCTCACTCTTGTTTATTTTCTTACATTTGCACGCTTTTTAAATGGAAAATGCTGAAACCCACACCAACATAACGCGTGCAAGCCGAAAAAATGGACATCAGTTTGCTTACTGGTGAAGCTAGTAGTTAATGAATGGGTAGGCAAAAATCTTATCTTAAATTTTTTTTAAGGAATCACTAAAAGAACGGTGGTTCAAATCGGACGCTGAGGTAGAGTTTGCTGTAACCGAATGGTTCCACAAACAGCCGTAAGAATTTTACTAGCAGGGAATCTACAGGTTAGCGCAACAGTGGAACTCATGTCTTAATGTTATTGGAGACTTCTTTTAAAATCAATTTGCTTCCTGTGGATCGCTGGGCAATGTAACTGCACGTGTTTACTGAGGAACGATTCATAGACAGACTTTTCGTCTTTAGGGAATGAACCCTCTGCACGATGCTGAGGGTCCATGAGTGACTTCGGAGCGCTCCTTCTTTTTCGCGTGTTTGTTCTGTGAAACATACACTGTAGATTCGCAGCTTTACTCTAAGCAACGCTCAATAGGAAATGTTGAAAATTTTTGTCCACAGTGTATCCTCATTCACACTAAACCTGCTCTGATGTTTTAATTACGGACATCATAATACTAAAACTTTGGAAACTTGAGCACTACTTAATGGAGATCAATCATTAACTTATACAAGCCATTAATTTTATTCATATATTTTATATATATGTGTACAACGTTATCGGCAACAAAGAAGTAGTTTTTGTTAAAATTCCTTCCCGGGATATTTGGCCGTAGTCCAATGTTTTCTACAAAACCAGACGTTTCGGCAATGCCATCGACTTCCATCATCAGTGAAAATCGAGTGCGATAACGTGAGGTGGTATACGTTAGTGACCACAGTACTGTGGTTAAGGCTGAAGCAGTAAGTAGAAAGAAGTAGTTTCTATGGAAATATTTCATTTCGAAAATGATTTTAAATATAAATCTTAGAATATGGAAGTCATGTATGGTTCTCCATACCGATATTTTACTTCCATGTTCCTTAAGGAAATGGAAGTATGGTGATGGCAAAAAAAATCGTGTTCGAGATTATTGCAGAATATGGTTGTACTACACTCAAAACATGAAAAAAAGTCATTTTTCGGAAAGTGTCTGTGTGTGTGTGTCTGTGTGTCTGTCTGTCTGAGGATTTTTTTTCTATGGCAAACGATAACAGCCGCAAATTCAAACAGAATCAAATAATTTTTTGCATACAGCCCTGATTTGTAGAGTACTCGCGAACTATTGTTTTTAGTGAAGATCGGTCGAGGGAAAGGGGTAGTTTACCTTCAACGGTTTTTTTTTATCAAGGGTAATTTTGTTTGTTTGGCAAACGATAACAGCCGCAAATTCAAACAGAATCAAATAATGTTGTGCATACTGCCCTGAATTGTAGAGTTCTCAAGACCTTTTGTTTTTGGTGAAGATCGGTTGAAGGAAAGGGGAAGTTTACCGGCAACGGTTTTTTTTTAGCAAGGGTAATTTTGTTTGTTTGGCAAACGATAACAGCCGCAAATTCAAACAGAATCAAATAATGTTTCGCATACGGCCCTGAATTGTAGAGTTCTCAAGATCTGTTGATTTTGGTGAAGATCGGTTAAGGGAATGGGGTAGTTTACCTGTAACGTATTATGTTTTAACAAGGGTATTTCCTATGGCAAACGATAACAGCCGCAAATTCAAACAAAATCAAATAATTTTTTCCATACAGCCCTGATTTGTAGAGGACTCACGACCTATTGTTTTTGGTGAAGATCGGTTGAGGGAAAGGGGTAGTTTACCTGCAACGGTTTTTTTTTATCAAGGGAAATTTTTTTTTTTGGCAAACGATAACAGCCGCAAATTCAAACAGAATCAAATAATGTTTCGCACACAGCCCTGAATTGTAGAGTTCTCAAGACCTGTTGTTTTTGGTGAAGATCGGTTAAGGGAAAGGGGTAGTTTAACTGTAACGTTTTATGTTTTAACAAGGGTATTTCCTATGGCAAACGATAACAGCCGCAAATTCAAACAGAATCAAAATATTATTTGCATACAGCCCTAAATTGTAGAGTTCTCAAGACGTATTGTTTTTGGTGAAGATCGGTTGAGGGAAAGGGGTAGTTTACCTGCAACGTTTTTTTAACAAGGGTATTTTCTATGGCAAACGATAACAGCCGCAAATTCAAACAGAATCAAATAATGTTTTGCATACAGCCCTGATTTGTAGAGTACTCAAGACTTGTCGTCTTTGGTAAAGATCGGTTAAGGGGAAGGGGTAGTTTACCTGCAACGTTTTTTTATCAAGCGTATTTTCTATGGCAAACGATAACAGCCGCAAATTCAAACAGAATCAAATAATTTTTTGCATACGTCCGTGAATTGTAGAGGTCTCAATGACTTTCGATTTTGGTGAAGATCGGTTAAGGGGAAGGGGTAGTTTACCAGCAACCTTTTACGTTTTAACAAGAGTAAAGTACTTGAAAATTTATTTAAACTTTTTGAAACAATGGTAATTGTTAAAAATAAAATAATTTTGTTGCCAGGCAATAAAATTATAATTTTTTCATTTTAATGTAATATAATATTTTTCATTTAATACAGCAATAAAAAGGCAGGTAAGACACAGCCTGGCTGTTTGGCTGAAAATGATTTTAAATATAAATCTTAGAATATGGAAGTCATGTATGGTTCTCCATACCGATATTTTACTACCATATTCCTTAAGGAATGAAAGTATGGTGATGGCAAAAAAAATCGTGTTCGAGATTATTGCAGATTCTGATTCTACTACACCCAAAACATGAAAAAAAGTCGTTTTCCGAAAAGTGTCTGTGTGTCTGTCTGTCTGTCTGTGTGTCTGTAGATTTTTTTTTTATGGCAAACGATAACTGCCGCAAATTCAAACAGAATCAAATAATTTTTTGCATGCAGCACTGATTTGCAGGGTACTCGCGACCTGTTGTTTTTGGTGAAGATCGGTTGGGGGAAAGGGGTAGTTTACCTGCAACGGTTTTCTTTTAGCAAGGGTAATTTTTGTTTGTTTGGCAAACGATAACAGCCGCAACTTCAAACAGAATCAAATAATGTTTCGCATACAGCCCTGAATTGTAGAGTTCTCAAGATGTTTTGATTTTGGTGAAGATGGGTTAAGGGAAAGGGGTAGTTTACCAGTAACGTTTTATGTTTTAACAAGGGTATTTCCTATGGCAAACGATAACAGCCGCAAATTCAAACAGAATCAAAAGATTATTTGCATACAGCCCTAAATTGTAGAGTTCTCAAGACCTATAGTTTTTGGTGAAGTTCCGTTGAGGGAAAGGGGTAGTTTACCAGCAACGTTTTATGTTCCATAGGGTATTTTCTAAGGCAAACGATAAAAGCCGCAAATTCAAACAGAATCAAATAAGTTTTTGCATACAGCCCTGCTTTATTGAGTACTAAAGACCTATTGTTTTTGGTGAAGATCGTTAAAGGGAAAGGGGTAGTTTACCAGCCACGTTTTTTGTTTTACCAAAGGTATTTTGTATGGCAAACGATAACAGCCGCAAATTCAAGCAAATTCATATAATATTTTGCATACAGCCCTGAATTGTAGAGTTCTCAAGACCTGTCGTTTTTGGTAAAGATCGGTTAAGGGAAAGGGGTAGTTTACCTGCAACGGTTTTTTTCAAGTGTATTTTACTTTCATATTCCTTAAGGAATGGAAGTATGGTGATGGCAAAAAAAATCGTGTTCGAGATTATTGCAGATTCTGATTCTACTACACTCAAAACATGAAAAAAAGTCGTTTTCCGAAAAGTGTCTGTGTGTGTGTTTGTCTGTCTTTCTGTGTGTCTGTAGATTTTTTTTCTATGGCAAACGATAACTGCCGCAAATTCAGACGAAATCAAATAATTTTTTGCATGCAGCCCTGATTTGCAGAGTACTCGCGACCTATTGTTTTTGGTGAAGATCTGTTGAGGGAAAGGGGTAGTTTACCTGCAACGGTTTTTTTTTAGCAAGGGTAATTTTGTTTGTTTGGCAAACGATAACAGCCGCAAATCCAAACAGAATCAAATAATTTTTTCCATACAGGCCAGATTTGTAGAGGACTCACGACCTTCTGTTTTTGGTGAAGATCGGTTGAGGGAAAGGGGTAGTTTACCTGCTACGGTTTTTTTTATCAAGGGAAATTTTCTTTTTTGGCAAACGATAACAGCCGCAAATTCAAACAGAATCAAATAATGTTTTGCATACGGCCCTGAATTGTAGAGTTCTCAAGATCTGTTGATTTTGGTGAAGATCGGTTAAGGGAAAGGGGTAGTTTACCTGTAACGTATTATGTTTTAACAAGGGTATTTCCTATGGCAAACGGTAACAGCCGCAAATTCAAACAAAATCAAATAATTTTTTCCATACAGGCCTGATTTGTAGAGGACTCACGACCTATTGTTTTTGGTGAAGATCGGTTGAGGGAAAGGGGTAGTTTACCTGCAACGGTTTTTTTTTATCAAGGGAAATTTTCTTTTTTGGCAAACGATAACAGCCGGAAGTAGAGGGAAAGTGAGCGTATGAGAACACTTCCGGGTTCCAGTTGAAAACACTACCGGGTTCCAGTTCATGACGTCATAGAGGCACTGGCAGCTGGTGTCCGAGCTGTCCATGTGACGTCACTGTTTTGTGTGTGTGTGTGTGTGTGTGTGTGTGTGTGTATGTGTGTGTATGTGTGACTGAAACACTTCCGTGTTCCAGTTCATGACATCACACAGAGGCTCAAGTCGCTGGCGTCCGTATGGCTAAAACCTGTTTCAAGACGTCACGGAGGCCGCGGTTTCTGCATGTCCAAAATTTGGTAGCCGAAAACAATGTGTAGCAGATGGGGGTACCCGGAATTCGGCGGTTGCCCGGAGAGGCGATGTCATCGGGTACCGTTACTCGAAATTTTGGGGGTATCGGTTACCGTTACCCGAAATGTTTAAATCAACGGATGGGGGTACCCGAAATTTGCATGACAGAGGCCCTGGCAGCTGGTGTCCGAATGTTAAAACACTTCCGCGTTCTGGTTTATTTTGATGTAAAAAAATAATCGTTCTCTCTCGAAATTTTTTTAATGTCAGAATTTTGGTACCCTAAATGATTAAAACAACGGATGGGGGTACCCGAAATTTGTGGGTACGCCCACATGACGACGACGTAGAGGGCGTGATGTCTGAAATGTTTAAATCAACGGATGGGGGTACCCGAAATTTTCGGTGTCTGAAATTTAGTACCCGAAATGTTTAAATCAACGGATGGGGTTACCCGAAATTTTTGGTGTCCGAATTTTGACACCCGAAATGTTTAAATCAACGGATGGGGGGGGGGGTACACCCTAAAACAAGTCCTGTATGTCTAAACTCTGGACGGGGAGGAGAAACCGTTACGCGAAATTGATCGGTTAAAATTTGGGACAATAGGTACCTGACGGGTTCCGAAATTTGGTGATTAATGACATCCCGACGCGGTTCCTCCGGTACTCAAAACCGGATATTGTATTATTATAATGTTTATATTGTGTTAATATAAAACAGATGCATCGATTTGAATACTGTTTAGAAAACATATATTCTTATCATGCGTTACTAAAATTGTTAACTGAATAAATATATTTACTCCTGTGACGATTCTCCTGTAAACCAGTCAAACAGCATCTAAGCTGGTACAAGCGGTGTGTGTGTGAAACACTACCACGTTCCGTTAATGTATTCAAAGAGGAACTGATAGCTGGCGTCCGTGTTTTATAAAGCTCTGTGTGTGTGTGTGTGTGTGGTTTATTGTCAGACGTTGAGCTGTCTCAGGCAAGTTGTTGTAAGATGTAGCGCTATAAAAACCGGTTTCTGCTACATTCCATGCTGCTACATCTCAACTGCTTTTGCGCTTATTCAAGAATGATAGGAATAATTGTTTTGTATAAGTGGTATAATAATAAAAATAACGTAGGTTATGGTTTATATATATAAGTTTTAATAATATCGAAAGCTTTTACAATCAAATCATAAGCTATAATTTTTTTCTGTCTCTACACACACACGTTCTCTATTCACAAGACAATTATAATTGAGCAAATTATACGCGCTCTCTCTATATACATAACTAAACAAAATAGACACTTTATCTATATATATATATATATATATATATATATATATATTTACATAATTATACAAAATAATCTTTTTTCTCTCTCGCTTTCTCTCTCTTTTGCAGCCTTGAAGGTTCTCTCTCTCTCTCTCTCTCTATATATATATATATATATACACACACATACACACACACACATATAATTAACAAAATAATAATTACATTTACTACAACCAAAACAAGCCTTATATGTCTAACAATAATAATAATAATTAATAACATACAATATTACAATGTTGATGTGTAATATATTAATAATAACATACTGAATGTAGACACACATCAAATGATAATTAATATGGTGTTAACTACATGTGTAAAATGGTACACCAAAACCTTGAATTCAACTCTTTTTAGTATTTTAGATAATAACAGTGGTAACAACGCTTATAAAGCGCACATCCAGTGGAATTATGCCTTAACCAATTACATTTTTTCGTCAAAATAATTTTTTAAAACAATTGTTCTTCAGAGTGTAAATTCTCTCCACTCACAAGCACTCAGAATGTTACAGTGGTCACCATATGGTGGTGAACGACATACATCTCCCTCGCATTCGCACAAACACATAACATCGAAACAAGGTTTCTGTAACTATGAGAGAAATCTTTTAAAAAATTTAATTACACATAAAAATTTAATTAACACTTTAATGATTGTTTATCTCAACTTTTTATGTTATAAACCACATACGTTTTTTAATAATTAAAAACAGAATATAATTTCCTACAATTAATAATACTTGATCAAATACAAAAGAATGTAGACACATCAAATGATAGTTAGTGTGGTATTAAAAAAACATGTATTCTGAATTAAAGTCATTTTGATATCTTAGATAACAACAGACGCGACAACGGTTACGAAGCGGACATCCGCTAGAGTCATGCCTTGACCACTCATATTTTTTTACTAGCGAGGTATACGCTGTACCAGTAAAATTATACATCATATAGTATATCTGATTAACCAGCTTTGTTTTAGCAATTAGCAAATCTTTTATTTGAAAATATTCAATATTATGGTTGTTACAATAACTAATTGATGTTTTGAAGAGTTTGAAAAACTCATTACGAATAAATACTTTCATTTTGTAAATATTCTTTTCGTTTCGTATTGATATCCATCTACTCAGTGTCTTACGATTATTTCTAAAATTATAATCGAATTTAATCATGTTGCATTGACAATATAATCTATTATTACCATTTATTTCTCTGTTTAAAAGTTTTTCTACAATATTAGATCCAAGCAACACCTTGTTCTTTCTCTGAAAATGAATAGTTAACATTAAAAAACGACAAAAAAAATAGAGAAGTCTACTTCATCATTTAAAAACATTTTACTATTAATGTTATTATTACTATTATTATTATAATAAATCAATCCTGTTCTCGTTTATTTGGCCTGGAAAAAAAGAGAAAAAATTAATACATAACCACTTCTGTATAAGTAATTATTAGTGGTACTGAAATATCATACTCACATAATCAATATCCAACTGCACGCTCACTTTCTCGTTCGCCAGCGGAGTGTGTGAGGTTACGCATAGTGATAGGACACAAGGCTTCACAGCTTTCAATTGCTCCTCTGTAAATACGTCACACCATCTTTTAGGTAGGTATACATAGAAAAGTTTATCCTCCGGCTGAGGACAGGCTCCGGTATCTTCCAAATCTACCACAACTGACTCCCCGAATTTCGTTTTCACAAATTTCATGTGAATTATATGATACTTTACTCCTAAAGAAAGACTTGACAAGTCTCTTTTTGGTAAAAAATTTTCAACTGTCTTCGCGTTCGCAACGATTCCTTCCATGGCGAGTACTGATGACTGCACAGGGAAACACTGGCGTATTTATTCTGTTTCCCCCGACCACGTTCCTTCCTTCTAAAGCGTCATCTCCTTCGGTCACGACACCCTACCCCGCACCTCCACTGCAACGGTAACGGCTATAATTTTGCTTCCTACCCCACCCCGCGTCGTCACGGGCCACCATCTGCTTTCGGTCACGACCGGACGATGACATTATACCCCGCACCCCCACACCGCACCCAGAGCCTCGCCACCACCCCGCACCTCGCCTACATATTTTGTTCAATTACTTTGTCTGTCGCTCCGCAACGACCGGGTTTACCCCCCCCCCCCCACCCCCCACCCCACTCGAGTCCGTCGGTCACGGTCACCCCGCACCCCACCCTGCGTCGTCTCGGGCCACCATCTGCTTTCGGTCACGACCGGTCGTACAACCCAGCCCCCCGTACCCCGCACCCTACATCCCGCGCGAGGCGACTCAACGAGCGCGCTTCGGCCAAGGTCGCCGGCATCCTGTACTCCGCACCTCGCCTACCTCTCGGTCACGGACACCGGCTGCAACCTAGCTCCCTACCCCGCACCGCCATCCCACACCTTTACCCCGCACCCCGCACCGCATCGGTCACGGACGTCGGCTTCCTACACCGCACTCCCCACCCCACCCCACCCACCGCAACGCGCGTCGTCGGTCACGACCGGACGACTACCTACCCCGCACCGCTGCTCCTCGCGAGGTCGATCGGTCAAGGGCGCGCGGCGACAGAGTCACCGGTTACCGGACTGTCTATATAGGGAACCGACGACGCGAAGCCGGCCTCACTCCTTTCGCAATGACCGACAACAGCAGCAGCAGCGGCAGCGGCAGCAGCAGCGAACACCGTGCTATCAATGGTAATGTAATTACTATAAAATTTATGATACTTGACAATACACTAAACACACAAACAGTATTATTAGATTACAAACACACGATTGTTGATAAGATTTGTAGCGAAGCCGTAGCATTAAATAATTATATAAAATGGTATTTAGCAGTTCGTGTATCTTTTAAAAAATTAATAAACACCGAAAATATTTATTGTAATGCGGTATTCAGATCGCGTACAGAACTTAAGTCACAGTATGACGATATCGATGAACAGTATTCGATAGCTAGCGAGAAAATAATGGAATCCGTTGACAAATTCACGCGTGACGGAAGCGGGTGGGTTGAAAATGGTGTCGAGTCGGTGGAAATAAATATTACAAAATACAATCCTCTTGTGGGGTCGAGCTTTCTACCTACACCATCGAAATTGTCGCACAGTAGGAAAGGAATTATTAATGTGAAAAATTTAGAAGATGAAAAGTGTTTCTTGTGGTCTGTGCTCGCCTGTATACACCCGATCGCGTGTAACCCACATCGCGTTAGCCATTACCTTCCGTACGAAGAAGAAATAAACATGAAGGACATACCTTATCCCGTCGCAGTCAATAAGATAAAACGTTTTGAAAAATTAAACGAAAACATATCCGTTAACGTTTTTGGCTACGAAGGCGAGGTATATCCTTTACGTATTACTGAACACCGCGGTCGAAAGTACCACGTAAACCTACTGCTACTGTCCGACGCGAACACTACTCACTACTGCCTCATACGGAACCTTTCGCGTATGCTTTCGTCGTTGTCAAAACGAAACGGCGCTTCGTTTTACTGCAACTACTGTCTACACCGATTTTCGGACAATAAAGATACTAACGCGGCGCGAAAACGAGTTGAAGAACACGAACGCAACTGTTCTCAGCATGCAGTACAGAAAGTAAAACTTCCTGACGAGAACGAAAAGTGGATGTATTTTAAAAACTTTTCACTTTGTCACCGCGTACCTTATACGGTATACGCTGACTTCGAATCGTTTATTGTTCCGACCACCGGTAAAAACGTGGCACATCATATACCAGCCAGTTTCTGCTATGTGATAGTTGACTGGATGGGAAACGCCGTCAAGGAACCTGTAATATACCGCGGTAAAGACGTGGTGGACACGTTCCTTCGTGTGCTTTTAGTCGACGTTCAACGACTCGATAGAAAGTTTAATAAACCGATCCAAATGACAGCGGCCGATGAACGGTCATTCCGAAACGCTACGCACTGTCATCTGTGCAAGAAGGCGTTAACGGATGACACGGTTCGAAACCATTGTCACATAACGGGAAACTATTTAGGCGCTGCTCACAATGCGTGTAATATAAATTACAAAATACCAACACACGTTCCGGTTTTTTTCCATAATTTAAGTGGCTATGACTCGCATCATTTGATGCAAGGTTTCGGAAAGTACAAGGAAGATGAAATAACGTGTATCGCTACTACAAGCGAACGTTACATCTCCGTTACACTCGGTCAGCTCCGGTTTCTCGATTCTCTGCGGTTCATGAACGCGTCACTTGAAAAACTCGTCTCCAACTTATCCGCGGATAAATTTAAAATCCTTAATCAATTTTACACGCGTAATGTTAATTTACTGTTGCGTAAAGGCGTGTACCCTTACGAATACGTTACGGACGATTCAAAATTTGACGAGAGGCAGTTACCGGACCGCGAACATTTTTACAACGGGTTGACAGAGTCGGATATAAACGAAGAAGATTACGCGCACGCTCGAGCGGTTTGGTCGGCTTTCGACATGCAATCGTTCGGTGATTATCATGACCTTTATTTAAAAACGGATGTACTACTGCTTGCAGATGTATTTGAAAACTTTCGAAACATGAGCCTGCAGTACTACGAACTCGATCCGTGTAACGTTTTTACCACCGCCGGTTTAGCGTGGAACGCGATGCTGAAAATGACAGGAGTTAGGTTAGAGTTACTCCGCGATATAGACGTACACCTGTACATCGAAAGAGGTATCCGTGGCGGCTTAGCAGCAATTTCTAATCGGTACTCCAAGGCCAACAACCCGTACATTCCCGATTATGACGCAAGCAAGCCGCATAACTATTTACTCTACCTCGATTGTACCAACCTGTACGGAACGGCTATGACACAGCCTTTACCACTGTCAGGTTTTCGATGGTTGGAACGTACAGAGATCGATACGTTGAACGTGCACACGTTACGTGACGATGATGACACCGGTTATATCCTGGAAGTCGATCTGGGGTATCCACATTACCTACACGACTTACACAGTGACTACCCTTTAGCACCCGAAAAGTGTACTATTACGGACAGTATGCTTTCACCGTACTGCTATCGCATGAAGCTGTTAAAAGACTTTGTGTGTAGTAACGGTAAGGTAGAGAAACTGATAACGTCCCTCGAGGACAAGACAAAATACATTGTTCATTACAGAACATTGAAACTCTACCTCGAACTAGGAATGGAGTTGAAAGCGATTCATCGTGTGTTAGCATTCACACAGTGCCTATGGTTGAAACCTTTCATCGATTTTAATACGGAGCGACGAAAGGAAGCCAGAAACACCTTTGAAAAAGACTTTTTTAAGTTAATAAATAACGCACCGTACGGAAAATCGTTGGAAAACGTACGGAAGCGAATCGATTTCAAGTTAGTTCCAAACGAGAAGAAACTTCACAAACTAACCGCTAACCCCAGGCTACAACATTTTTTCATCTATAACGAGGACCTGGTAGGTCTCACGATGAAAAAAATATCCATTACACTGAACCGACCTTTGTACGTTGGGTTCAGTGTATTGGATATTAGTAAGCTGATTATGTATCGGTTCCATTACGGATTCACGATGAATACGTACGGGTCACGTGCACGTCTATGTATGACGGACACTGACTCTCTGTTGTACGACATTCGCACCGACGATGTGTACAAAGACATGGAGGAGCATCTCGAACTCTTTGACACGTCGGAGTACCCTAAGGCACATCCGTGCTATAGTGAAACAAACAAGAAAAAGTTGGGTACTTTTAAAGACGAAACAAATGGAATACCGATACTTGAATTTGTCGGGTTGCGCGCAAAATGTTATTCATTCGTTACGGCAAACGATAAAGAGAAAAAGGTAGCGAAAGGTGTGCCACGTTCCGCGATAGCTACACAGTTGAAACATCAACTTTATAAGCAATGTGTAAAGACCACTTCTCAAACTTATACTACGGCGCAGACTATCCAAAGCGAAAAACATAACATATACACAAGAAAGCTTACAAAATTATCGCTGTCACCATACGATGACAAACGATATGTCTTGGATGACGGTGAAACAACACTGGCGTACGGTCATTATAAACTCTGTCAACCCAGACGCGAGATAATTCAGCAAGCGAGAAAATCCGTTATAAATTATGCGTTCGATATACGTTGATATAAGACTCGCTTGCAGGAGCAACACACTGTCAGTAACGACGATGAAGTCGGTGAGGTTCAGTGAAAACGTAACGGTATATCTCGTACCAAAATTTTGCGATTCGCGTTTCGGGTGGCGATATGGAAAACGTACGCAAAACTATTGCAAAAGAATTGCACAGACCGGTGAGAAGGAACTTTCCCAGACGTGCGGTGGAGGTGAAGGGGTTACACGATCTCTACCAAGCGGATTTGGTGGAAATGATACCGCATGCCAAGTTGAACAAGGGGTACAAATATCTAATGACGGTAATAAACGCATTTAGCAAGTATGCATATGCGATTCCCTTAAAAACTAAATCGGGTGTTGAAGTAGCACATGCTCTCGAACCAATAATTGTAAAAAATAAAATGAAATACCTGCAAACGGATAAGGGGAAAGAGTACTTTAACACTACCGTACAAGCTTTACTAAAGAGATACAACGTCAAACACTATTCAACGTATAGCGAGAAGAAAGCGTCCATCGTAGAGCGATTTAATCGTACGTTGAAAACGAACATGTACCGCGCGTTCAGCGAGCAAGGCCATTATCGGTGGTTGTCGCTTTTGCCTAAATTGGTGATGGACTACAACGACAGAGTGCATAGAACTATAGAGATGAAGCCGCGACAAGTCGACAAGAGCAACGAGCAAATTGTGTTGGAACGAATAAGAAAAAATACCGTACCGCGGAAAGTGAGCAAGAAACATAAGTTTAAAATAGGCGATCGAGTGCGTATCAGTAAATACAAAATCACATTCGCTAAAGGTTATACACCAAACTGGACGAACGAGATATATACAGTGCACAGAGTTCAGCCAACCGTACCGGTTACGTACTTGTTGAAAGATCACACGGGTGACGTTGTAAAAGGTGGGTTTTATGAACAAGAATTGAGTAAAACCAGCGTTGGTGATGTGTATCTCGTTGAGAAAATATTACAACGTAAAGGTGATCGCGTGCGAGTGCGCTGGCTCGGCTTTGATGGTAAACACGATTCGTGGATACATAAAAATGATCTGATATAATAACATTACCACAGTATTTAACCGAACGTAAATGAGTTAAGATGAAGATTGAACAACAATCGTTAAAGTTAAATGTTAAGAACGTAGACTCTGCTAAGTACAACGGTGAAGTTGCATATAATAAACACAGTCCACTGTTTCCAAACACAGTTCGATGTATCGTGTGCGGCGGATCATGTAGCGGGAAGTCAAACGTTGCCTTTAACATGTTATTCGATTCAAACGGACTGCGATTTCAGAACCTGTACGTGTTCTCCAAATCGTTATTTCAACCAAAATATCGTATGTTGGAAGACATTTTTAATACTCTCGCTGACGAAGGAATGACGTACTTCACATACAGTGAAAACGATAAAGTACCACCTCCGCACGAAATTGTACCTAATTCAATCATGTTGTTCGATGATGTGGTATGTGAACGGCAGAATAACATACGAAAATATTTCGCTATGGGACGGCATAGCGGTGTGGACACTTTGTACCTTTGCCAAACGTATAGTCTGGTGCCAAAGCAACTGGTGCGTGATAATGCCAATTTCTTGGTTTTGTTCAGACAAGATGATCTCAATTTACGTCACGTTTATAACGATCACGTTAACACAGATATGAAATACGAAGAGTTCAAAGCGATGTGCGCCGAAGCGTGGAAGGATCGTTACGGATTCATAGTCATCAACAAGGACTCACCGATAAACGCAGGTAGATACAGAGTGGGTTTCGATCGTTTTATACATAAATAGAATAGTTTGTGCAAGAAAGTCATCAGTGTCAAGATGGATGACAAGCAACTGACACATGAAATCGATGCAATTAGCGATAACATAAGACAAAAGTATCGCGCGTTGAAACATGACATCAGAGAGAGCGATGAAGCGTTAACGAGAAAGTACAAACCTCTTTTGGAACCGTTAACCCAGATTTCGGAAAAGTTGAATGACTCCAGTGATAAAATTAAAAAAAAAATAAAAGTTGAAGATGAAGATACGAAGGCAGCTGTTGAGACGAAAACACCATCACAACCTCGTTTCCTCAGAACGGAAGTGTTGGCACAAACGCCTGATGTCGAAACACCGAACGTAACTCTTGAAGAGTTTTTATCAACACCCGAAGGTCGACACGAAGCACAAGAATACGTTGAACAGTCTGTCGAAGGTCCGCTCGCGAGGAAATACTTACTGCTCGCGTTGTCTGATGATCGAGATAAGAAGATGGATCATACATACGGTGTTCGTAACGTTGAAGATAAATGGATGGTAGGCAATTCGGTGTTAGAGATCAATCAAGACGATAGCTTCTACATAGCTGGAAAACGATACAGAGGCACACCGGGCCTCTACGAACTTATGTTTATGAAAGAACCCGACAAAAGCGTCTACGATGAAAACGATTTAGCAGCGTACAGGTCTATATTGTCGGACACTAACGCTTATAAACGTTATTATTTACCCGGTGCTAAAGTAAATACAAACAAAGGTTTAAAGTACAGAGAGATAATCGCTCGATTGTTCCCACCACGCAGCGGACGTGGTATCGATTACGTACATTGGAACGATCCCAACGAACTGGTTGAACGGTTGAGACTGCTGGTAAGTTCAAAACGCACCGGTCACACCGGACACGACAACGAAATCATCTCAGTAGTAGAGGAATTACGTGAAGCCAACATTATCGTATAAATTTTATGAACGTCGGTGTAACAACTCATTGTTGTCAACACTGTCGACATGTGCGGATTAGATTTGACACCTGACTTTGAAGTCGAAAACGAGAGACTGAAAACCTTTACATCATGGCCTGTGTATTTCATCAGTCCGACCGCTATGGTTGCCGCAGGCTTTCATTACACAAATGAAATTGACAGGGTTCGATGTTCATTTTGCGGTATAGAAATCTTTCGTTGGAAAGAGGGTGACGATCCGATTGTGTTACACACGCGATGGTCACCACAGTGTCGTTACTTAAAACGGTTAGCACATCATTTGTAGCGTGCAGTCGTACAATGGTTGTGGACAAGTTCGGTAGACATCAAAGCGCCGTGAGCGTGCGACGTGAAACAAAAAGACAATTACGCGATACTGTAGGATTTAAGATTACGAATGATGGGCATATAGATGTTGAAAACAAAAAGATCCGCAATCTGAACGAACCGGATGCAGGAAAGGATGCTGTATCCCTGACTTATATGCAAACACATTGTCTGCTACTCGATGATGAACGTAAAAGCGTGGACGTTAAAGGGTGTAGATTGAAAAATGTTGATACTCCTGTAGACGTTAAAGACGTAGTCAACAAATATTACGTTGATGACAACTGTATACAACACTCGAGTCAAGAGAGAGGTGAGGTCATCGATGCACGAGATCGATGGGTAATCAACGTTCGAAGTCCGGAACTAGCGACCGATGCGGTCAACAAAAACTACGTAGACTCGAACGTCATTAAAAAAGTATCGAACAGCTATTTGTTTGGGCAGAGCTGGTTGTCAGGAGTGAGTTCACCGATTTTTGCAGATGACGCGGTTAACGTAAAATACATGTTGCAGAACACCGTTAGCTTGGGCGAAGATGGTGTTTTCAAAGCAGCGGAAAAGAGAATATCAGACGTAGCGGATGGTTTTGCAGAGAGCGATGCTGTTAACTTACAACAATTAAATGACGTGAGACGATACGTAAAGAGCGAGATGTATAAGGTCGTTAAAACATTTCAGTATCAACTGGATTACTACTTATTGAAATTGTCTAAGCCACGTAGTTCAGAAGACGAGTGGACACTCGACACGAAGGAAATAAAAAGGTTAATAGATGAATACGATAAAAACACAGAAGAGAAAGGCTGGAGATCGGTTTACGATGAACAACAACGTTAAGAGGAAAAAGGGGTGGGGCGTCGGAAACGTGCTTAAAAACGTTGTACCGTCCGTTGTTTCGTCAGTTATCAATCGAGCGGTGGACGCACTACCTGTCGAATTACATCTGCCGGGTTACAGATTCTGTGGACCGGGACACGAAACTTGAAGAAAGATTAGCGCGTGGTGATCGCGGAATCAACCAATTAGACGAAGCATGTCGCGAACACGACATCGCTTACGCTCAATACAAAGACAACGAAAGTAGACGTATTGCAGATCGTAAACTCGCGGAAAAAGCGTGGGAACGGGTAAAGGCGTTGGATTCGGGTATTAGCGAACGAGCTTATGCGACAGCAGTTGCAGCGACTATGAAAGCAAAATCAGCAATAGGAAGCGGTCGACGTCGTAAAAATAAAAAGAATGTGAGTAGTCGTGGTCGTGGTGCTGGTGGTGGGATGAAGAAGAGGAGGAAGAGAACTGTCCGAACCGCTAGGAAAAAGAAGAGAACTGCGTCCGGATTGTATCTACGTCCGTACCGAAAAAACTAATTCACATACCGCTCCGCCCGTTGTCCGAAGATGAATTACGTGTATACGCAAAAAAGCTAAACATACCGTATTTTAGAGGTGTTTACATGCGTAACGCATTACCGGATACAGCGCCGTGGAAGAACGAAAGCGTCATCGTAAATTTGGACGACGAGAGCGGACCGGGAACCCACTGGGTATGTTACAAGAAGCGTGGAAATCGAGTACACTATTTTGACGGGTTCGGTAATTTACGTCCACCTCTCGAGCTGATGCAATATTTTGGTGATACAACCGACGTTCGTTACAACTATGAACGGAAGAAACCTCCTAACACGGTCATCTGCGGTCATTTATGTTTAGACTTTTTATCGTCTTCTGATCAGTAAACTTCAGCATGTCGTCGTTAACGGTTACCGTGACGGGTACCGACGCTGCGAATCTCGTGTGTAACTTTTTCCCACCTCTCGAGTTATACGGTGAATGGTACGTTGGACTATTGGATTTTACATCGTATAATTCAATACCAAACGTTACTGAAGGAAAAAATAATGCATTTCCAGTAAAAATTTCCAAGGATCAGTGGTCCGTCATCAAGTTTCCTACCGGCACCTACGAAATCAGTGATATCGAAACGTATCTGCAGAAACAGTTAGGCGAGAGAACAATCAGTTTACGTCCAAACAACAACACATTAAAGTGTGAAATTTACTGTAAGCATGTCATCGACTTTTCGCATACACCGAATACCATTGCAAGTATGTTAGGATTCAAGGAGAATCAGCAGCTGGAAGCGTATATAACACACGAGTCGAACGTACCCGTCGACATAATCAAAGTTAACACCGTTCACGTACGGAGTAATATCGTACAGGGTGCGTACAAGGACGGCCAGGACCAGCACACGTTGCATTCGTTTTATCCGACCGTGGCACCAGGTTTCAAAATAGTTGAAACACCGACAAACGTAATATACTTACCGGTAAACGTACAACGCGTTGACAACATAATTTTGTCTCTCGTTGATCAGGACGGGGATTTAGTCGATTTTCGCGGTGAAGTTATCACGATACGACTGCATCTGAAAATATGGGATTGTATTTCGGACAAACGTCACCTGTAAAAAGGGAGTGTGTACGAAAGAAACATGGTAGTCGGTGTTCAACGTTGAAGCGATTGACATCAAGGAACAAGCGTTTCTTACTTTCACTTGGATTCAAATTATACGATTAAAATAATGTCGGGTGAAATTCTAGCTATCGAACGAGGAGCGGCTTTCGATAACAGAATCGTTGAGTTCGAATATCGTACGCACACACCGTATGCTTCCACCCGATACGGTAACAACGATGAAATACGTATACCCATCCAACAACAGGATGTTTTCACTTTACCGGCGGAGAGTTTTCTGTACATCGAAGGAACATTGACCAAGGTTAACGCTACCGACACAGCGTTGAACGTGAAATTAATCAACAATGCAATGGCTTTCTTGTTTGAGGAGATCCGTTACGAAGTGTGCGGTGTGGAAGTAGATCGTACGAAAAACGTTGGAATTACGAGCACTGTGAAATTGTTACTATCGAGCAATGAGCATGAAAGAAAGCATCTAATCAATGCAGGATGGGTGACGACAACCGATGAGTCGTTGACAGTACACGAGAGTACCGGTGATTTTACGTTTTGTCTTCCGTTAAAAATGCTACTCGGTTTCAACGAAGACTATACACGCATCATGCTGAACGTTAAGCAAGAATTGATTCTGTTGCGTACCTCTACCGATCAGAACGCAATGGTGCTAAAAGAATCAGGTGCAACTGCAAACGGTAATCTCGTAATAAACAAAGTACACTGGAAGATGCCCTATGTGCGCGTGTCAAACAAGTACCGAATACCGCTATTGGAGCATATCGAGGAGGATCATGAACTGGTGATGCCGTTCCGCAGTTGGGAATTGCACGAGTATCCCGTTCTACCGACGACAAATCGACATTCGTGGACCTTGAAGACATCGTCACAGTTGGAAAAACCACGGTATGTGATACTGATATTTCAGACGGACAGAAAGAACAATATAGCGAAAAACGCGTCGGAATTTGATCACTGCAATTTAACGAATGTCAAGCTATTTCTGAACGATAAATACTATCCGTACGATAACCTGAACCAGGATATCGAAAAAAAACGTTACGCACTGTTCTACGACATGTATACACGTTTTCAAACATCATACTACGACCGTCGCAACAGAACGCCTCTTTTGACACCTAATGAATTTATAACGAAAGCACCGTTGTTTGTCATCGATTGTTCCAGACAAGAAGAACCAATCAAGTCGTCTGCCGTTGATGTGCGTTTAGAATTTGAATCCAGTAACAATTTTCCAGATAAAACCACCGCTTACGCTTTGATTATTCACGATAGGATAGTACAGTACACAGCGTTGTCGAATACTGTTCATCGTTTGTCATAAAAAACTTGTTCTCCCCTCTACCAGTTTATAAAGATAGGTATTAGCGATCTCTAGCTTGTAACAAGATCAGTCCGTCTCAACGATGGAAGGTGACTGTGGTAGCGGCGGCAGCAGCAGCAGCAGGCATTGTGAGTGTAACGTTTACTTATCTCTTGCATATCCTATTAACTCTTACACTAAGTTCGTTACCGTCGGACTGTTTAACGAACTCAACTATGAACCGGGTGTTTTGTTTACAAACGGAAAAAAGAAACGTATATTACTTGACTTTTCTGAGTGGAATTACTTGTTGATCTTTCGTGAACAGCTACTATCCAGTATGTTATTGCACGAAGAAGGTGAAAACCGTGAAAGGAAGAAGAGTGTGATGATCAGTCGTAACTTTGGGAAAACGTTTGTTCGGATTAAAGGTAGTAAGACCGAAAAATTTGTTTTCACAGAACCCGAGTGGATCCGTTTTGGTTGTTTATTAACAGTACTAAAGAAATATCTTGTTCGCTTGTTTTATGATCAAGATCACTTCAAGTCGTACATTAATCAGGTAGTAGCCAAGGGGTGTTATGTACCACCATCCTTCTTTTTCCCCTCGTTTTTTCGATTGGAAAGCAGTCGTCATGACCAACAGCTAACATTTGATCGTCTTTACGATGAACTGGTATTGGAAGGAAAAGTAGAGGGGGAATTTGAAAAAATTAACGTATTCGATGCGAACAAGTGTCACTCGGAAAAATGAACTTGAATAGGACGGTTATTGCCGAGTTTGAAGCGTTTCGTGGTGACAAAAATGAATATGTAATCAAAGAGTTCGTTGCAGTTGATATAACAACCGGACGTTTTGTTATCGTGTTGTTCGCTCCACCGTACGAACGTGCACGACTGCACCTGAAATTTCAAAAAATCAATGACTGGTTGGAAACACATTATCACAGAATTCGGTGGAACGATGGTAATGTGCCGTACAACAATATGGTACGCATCGTTGCAGACTTTTTTTCAGACAGTTCTGTTGTCTATACAAAAGGGTTTGAGAAGGCAAATTTCTTACGACAGTTGTATCACCATGGTGAGGTGATTGACTTAAACGATATTCAAGCACCTGTAGTTCCTAGATCCTTTGTACCCATCATACAATGTCCTGTTCCTCATCGTCAACCCGTTACCACTCCCCCCTTACACTGTGCATTGCGCAAAGCTTTGTTTTATGCAGAATGGTTGCGGCAACGAAATAAAATATAGTCGGTTGTGAACATGTTTTCATCATGGTGTTAGTGTGAATGCTACGTGACAGAAATGTCCATAAACGTAGAATTAGGTACCGTAGTGTGTGCGTGAGTGTTAACCTTGACTACGTCACTGTCGCGGTAGACATACTCATAAACGTAGTCCTGGTAGTTCGAGACGGGTCACTGGCACGGTAGATATACCTGTAAACTCGTCAAGGACCAGCATGGGTGTGAAAATTACTCATTACGGTACAGCAAATGTGAATACGCATCATGTATGAACAACATATACACCCGATAAAAAAATAAAAAAATAAAAATAAAGTAAATAAATAAAAAATATATGTACTGCTTTTATACATTGACTTAGCATTGCATAGTGTATCTTATCATTATCTACCACTGTATTAGTTAATAGTACAGCGATAGATAACGTGGAGTAGGCCTGCTTTACGAATCTGTAAAGTTGGGGAAACCACGTTAAAAAAAGCGTAGCGGTCTCTCATTCGCCTCTGGCCGCTAGGAAGAGGATGAGAGGTAAAAAATAAAAGTATAAAAAATGTTTATTTATTTTTAATAATAAATAAACTTATATTGTGCTTTTATGGTTTTACACATAGGACAACAGTAGATATCACTCGTCCACCTCATAGTTGCAAGTAAGAGACGAGAAGTATAAGTACAAAAATAATTACAGTTAAACGACAACGGCCCCTTGGTGTAGTGGATGCATGCCGGTTTGGAGTACCGGAGGTCCCGGGTTCAAATCCCGGAGGGGCCATAATTTATTTTTTGCGGAAACCAACTGTTTCGCCTCGCAGTCGAACACATGCGTCATGTCGGGTACCCCCATCCGTTGATTTAAACATTTCGGGTGTTAAATTTCGGACACCAAGAGATTTCAGGTACCCCCCCCCATCCGTTGATTTAAACATTTCGGGTGTCAAAATTCGGACACCAAAAATTTCGGGTAACCCCATCCGTTGATTTAAACATTTCGGGTACTAAATTTCAGACACCGAAAATTTCGGGTACCCCCATCCGTTGATTTAAACATTTCAGACATCACGCCCTCTACGTCGTCGTCATGTGGGCGTACCCACAAATTTCGGGTACCCCCATCCGTTGTTTTAATCATTTAGGGTACCAAAATTCTGACATTAAAAAAATTTCGAGAGAGAACGATTATTTTGTTACATCAAAATAAACCAGAACGCGGAAGTGTTTTAACATTCGGACACCAGCTGCCAGGGCCTCTGTCATGCAAATTTCGGGTACCCCCATCCGTTGATTTAAACATTTCGGGTAACGGTAACCGATACCCCCAAAATTTCGAGTAACGGTACCCGATGACATCGCCTCTCCGGGAAACCGCCGAATTCCGGGTACCCCCATCCGCTACACATTGTTTTCGGCTACCAAATTTTGGACATGCAGAAGCCGCGGCCTCCGTGACGTCTTGAAACAGGTTTTAGCCATACGGACGCCAGCGACTTGAGCCTCTGTGTGATGTCATGAACTGGAACACGGAAGTGTTTCAGTCACACATACACACACATACACACACACACACACACACACACACACACACACACACAAAACAGTGACGTCACATGGACAGCTCGGACACCAGCTGCCAGTGCCTCTATGACGTCATGAACTGGAACCCGGTAGTGTTTTCAACTGGAACCCGGAAGTGTTCTCATACGCTCACTTTCCCTCTACTGCCGGAAATTCAAACAGAATCAAATAATGTTTCGCATACAGCCCTGAATTGTAGAGTTCTCAAGACCTATTGTTTTTGGTGAAGATCGGTTAAGGGAAAGGGGTAGTTTACCTGTAACGTTTTATGTTTTAACAAGGGTATTTCCTATGGCAAACGATAACAGCCGCAAATTCAAACAGAATCAAAAGATTATTTGCATACAGCCCTAGATTGTAGAGTTCTCAAGACCTGTGGTTTTTGGTGAAGATCGGTTGAGGGAAAAGGGTAGTTTACCAGCAACGTTTTTTTAACAAGGGTATTTTCTATGGCAAACGATAACAGCCGCAAATTCAAACAGAATCAAATAATGTTTTGCATACAGCCCTGATTTGTAGATTACTCAAGACTTGTCGTCTTTGGTAAAGATCGGTTAAGGGGAAGGGGTAGTTTACCGGCAACGTTTTTTTATCAAGCGTATTTTCTATGGCAAACGATAACAGCCGCAAATTCAAACAGAATCAAATAATTTTTTGCATACGTCCCTGAATTGTAGATGTCTCAACGACTTTCGATTTTGGTGAAGATCGGTTAAGGGGAAGGGGTAGTTTACCAGCAACCTTTTACGTTTTAACAAGAGTAAAGTACTTGAAAATTTATTTAAACTTTTTGAAACAATGGTAATTGTTAAAAATAAAATAATTTTGTTGCCAGGCAATAAAATTATAATTTTTTCTTTTTAATGTAATATAATATTTTTCATTTAATACAGCAATAAAGAGGCAGGTAAGACACAGCCTGGCTGTTTGGCTGAAAATGATTTTAAATATAAATCTTAGAATATGGAAGTCATGTATGGTTCTCCATACCGATATTTTACTTCCATATTCCTTAAGGAATGAAAGTATGGTGATGGCAAAAAAAATCGTGTTCGAGATTATTGCAGATTCTGATTCTACTACACTCAAAACAAAAAAAAATGTCGTTTTCCGAAAAGTGTCTGTGTGTCTGTCTGTCTGTGTGTCTATAGTTTTTTTTTTATGGCAAACGATAACTGCCGCAAATTCATACAGAATCAAATAATTTTTTGCATGCAGCCCTGATTTGCAGGGTACTCGCGACCTATTGCTTTTGGTGAAGATCGGTTTGGGGAAAGGGGTAGTTTACCAGCAACGGTTTTCTTTTAGCAAGGGTAATTTTGTTTGTTTGGCAAACGATAACAGCCGCAACTTCAAACAGAATCAAATAATGTTTCGCATACAGCCCTGAATTGTAGAGTTCTCAAGATCTTTTGATTTTGGTGAAGATCGGTTAAGGGAAAGGGGTAGTTTACCAGTAACGTTTTATGTTTTAACAAGGGTATTTCCTATGGCAAACGATAACAGCCGCAAATTCAAACAGAATCAAAAGATTATTTGCATACAGCCCTAAATTGTAGAGTTCTCAAGACCTTTTGTTTTTGGTGAAGTTCGGTTGAGGGAAAGGGGTAGTTTACCTGCAACGTTTTTTTACCAAGGGTATTTTATATGGCAAACGATAACAGCCGCAAATTCAAACAGAATCAAATAATTTTTTGCATACAGCCCTGATTTGTAGAGTACTCACGGCTTGTTGTTTTTGGTGAAGATCGGTTGAGGGAAAGGGGTAGTTTACCTGCAACGGTTTTTTCTTATCAAGGGAAATTTTTTTGTTTGGCAAACGATAACAGCCGCAAATTCAAACAGAATCAAAAGATTATTTGCATACAGCCCTAAATTGTAAAGTTCTCAAGACCTGTTGTTTTTGGTGAAGATCGGCTAAGGGGAAGGGGTAGTTTACCTGCAAGCTTTTACGTTTTAACAACAGTAAAGTACTTGAAAATTCATTTAAACTTTTTGAAACAATGGTAATTGTTAAAAATAAAATAATTTTGTTGCCAGGCAATAAAATTATAATTTTTTCATTTTAATGTAAATTATGTATGAGTTAATATCTTTATATATATAATTCTTCTGTACGTGTGTATGTCACTGAACTCCTCCATGTATAAAATAATATATCGTTCGTGGCAGGTAAGCATATCTCAGTTATGTAATGTTTACGTTTCCATTTTATTATTGTGTCTACAGCAATAAAAAGGCAGGTAACACACACACACACACACACACACACACACACACACACACACACACACACACACACACACACACACACACACACACACACACACACACACACACACACACACAAAATTCACGTTATTTCTGGCCTCACTCTTGTTTATTTTCTTACATTTGCACGCTTTTTAAATGGAAAATGCTGAAACCCACACCAACATAACGCGTGCATGCCGAAAAAATGGACATCAGTTTGCTTACTGGTGAAGCTAGTAGTTAATGAATGGGTAGGCAAAAATCTTATCTTAAATTTTTTTTAAGGAATCACTAAAAGGACGGTGGTTCAAATCGGACGCTGAGGTAGAGTTTGCTGTAACCGAATGGTTCCACAAACAGCCGTAAGAATTTTACTAGCAGGGAATCTACAGGTTAGCGCAACAGTGGAACTCATGTCTTAATGTTATTGGAGACTTCTTTTAAAATCAATTTGCTTCCTGTGGATCGCTGGGCAATGTAACTGCACGTGTTTACAGAGGAACGATTCATAGACAGACTTTTCGTCTTTAGGGAATGAACCCTCTGCAAGATGCTGAGGGTCCATGAGTGACTTCGGAGCGCTCCTTCTTTTTCGCGTGTTTGTTCTGTGAAACATACACTGTAGATTCGCAGCTTTACTCTAAGCAACGCTCAATAGGAAATGTTGAAAATTTTTGTCCACAGTGTATCCTCATTCACACTAAACCTGCTCTGATGTTTTAATTACGGACATCATAATACTAAAACTTTGGAAACTTGAGCACTACTTAATGGAGATCAATCATTAACTTATACAAGCCATTAATTTTATTCATATATTTTATATATATGTGTACAACGTTATCGGCAACAAAGAAGTAGTTTTTGTTAAAATTCCTTCCCGGGATATTTGGCCGTAGTCCAATGTTTTCTACAAAACCAGACGTTTCGGCAATGCCATCGACTTCCATCATCAGTGAAAATCGAGTGCGATAACGTGAGGTGGTATACGTTAGTGACCACAGTACTGTGGTTAAGGCTGAAGCAGTAAGTAGAAAGAAGTAGTTTCTATGGAAATATTTCATTTCGAAAATGATTTTAAATATAAATCTTAGAATATGGAAGTCATGTATGGTTCTCCATACCGATATTTTACTTCCATGTTCCTTAAGGAAATGGAAGTATGGTGATGGCAAAAAAATCGTGTTCGAGATTATTGCAGAATATGATTGTACTACACTCAAAACATGAAAAAAAGTCATTTTTCGGAAAGTGTCTGTGTGTGTGTCTGTCTGTCTAAGGATTTTTTTTCTATGGCAAACGATAACAGCCGCAAATTCAAACAGAATCAAATAATTTTTTGCATACAGCCCTGATTTGTAGAGTACTCGCGAACTATTGTTTTTAGTGAAGATCGGTCGAGGGAAAGGGGTAGTTTACCTTTAACGGTTTTTTTTTATCAAGGGTAATTTTGTTTGTTTGGCAAACGATAACAGCCGCAAATTCAAACAGAATCAAATAATGTTTCGCATACTACCCTGAATTGTAGAGTTCTCAAGATCTGTTGATTTTCGTAAAGATCGGTTAAGGGAAAGGGGTAGTTTACCTGCAACGTTTTATGTTTTAACAAGGGTATTTCCTATGGCAAACGATAACAGCCGCAAATTCAAACATAATCAAATAATGTTGTGCATACTGCCCTGAATTGTAGAGTTCTCAAGACCTTTTTTTTTTGGTGAAGATCGGTTAAGGAGAAGGGGTAGTTTACCTGCAACGTTTTATGTTTCATAGGATATTTTATAAGGAAAACGATAAAAGCCGCAAATTCAAACAGAATCAAATAAGTTTTTGCATACAGCCCTGCTTTATTGAGTACTAAAGACCTATTGTTTTTGGTGAAGATCGTTTAAGGGAAAGGGGTAGTTTACCAGCCACGTTTTTTGTTTTACCAAAGGTATTTTGTATGGCAAACGATAACAGCCGCAAATTCAAACAAATTCATATAATATTTTGCATACAGCCCTGAATTGTAGAGTTCTCAAGACCTGTCGTTTTTGGTAAAGATCGGTTAAGGGAAAGGGATAGTTTACCTTCAACGGTTTTTTATCAAGGGTATTTTACTTCCATATTCCTTAAGGAATGGAAGTATGGTGATGGCAAAAAAAATCGTGTTCGAGATTATTGCAGATTCTGATTCTACTACACTCAAAACATGAAAAAAAGTAGTTTTCCGAAAAGTGTCTGTGTGTGTGTCTGTCTGTCTTTCTGTGTGTCTGTAGATTTTTTTAATATGGCAAACGATAACTGCCGCAAATTCAAACGAAATCAAATAATTTTTTGCATGCAGCCCTGATTTGCAGAGTACTCGCGACCTATTGTTTTTGGTGAAGATCGGTTGAGGGAAAGGGGTAGTTTACCGGCAACGGTTTTTTTTTAGCAAGGGTAATTTTGTTTGTTTGGCAAACGATAACAGCCGCAAATTCAAACAGAATCAAATAATGTTTCGCATACGGCCCTGAATTGTAGAGTTCTCAAGACCTGTTGATTTTGGTGAAGATCGGTTAAGGGAAAGGGGTAGTTTACCTGTAACGTATTATGTTTTAACAAGGGTATTTCCTATGGCAAACGATAACAGCCGCAAATTCAAACAAAATCAAATAATTTTTTCCATACAGCCCTGATTTGTCGAGGACTCACGACCTATTGTTTTTGGTGAAGATCGGTTGAGGGAAAGGGGTAGTTTACCTGCAACGGTTTTTTTTTTAACAAGGGAAATTTTTTTTTTTGGCAAACGATAACAGCCGCAAATTCAAACAGAATCAAATAATGTTTCGCATACAGCCCTGAATTGTAGAGTTCTCAAGACCTATTGTTTTTGGTGAAGATCGGTTGAGGGAACGGGGTAGTTTACCTGTAACGTTTTATGTTTTAACAAGGGTATTTCCTATGGCAAACGATAACAGCCGCAAATTCAAACAGAATCAAAAGATTATTTGCATACAGCCCTAAATTGTAGAGTTCTCAAGAATTATTGTTTTTGGTGAAGATCGGTTGAGGGAAAGGGGTAGTTTACCTGCAACGTTTTTTTAACAATTGTATTTTCTATGGCAAACGATAACAGCCGCAAATTCAAACAGAATCAAATAATGTTTTGCATACAGCCCTGATTTGTAGAGTACTCAAGACTTGTCGTCTTTGGTAAAGATCGGTTAAGGGGAAGGGGTAGTTTACCTGCAACGTTTTTTTATCAAGCGTATTTTCTATGGCAAACGATAACAGCCGCAAATTCAAACAGAATCAAATAATTTTTTGCATACGTCCCTGAATTGTAGAGGTCTCTCAATGACTTTCGATTTTGGTGAAGATCGGTTAAGGGTAAGGGGTAGTTTACCAGCAACCTTTTACGTTTTAACAAGAGTAAAGTACTTGAAAATTTATTTAAACTTTTTGAAACAATGGTAATTGTTAAAAATAGAATAATTTTGTTGCCAGGCAATAAAATTATAATTTTTTCATTTTAATGTAATATAATATTTTTCATTTAATACAGCAATAAAAAGGCAGGTAAGACACAGCCTGGCTGTTTGGCTGAAAATGATTTTAAATATAAATCTTAGAATATGGAAGTCATGTATGGTTCTCCATACCGATATTTTATATGACGAACGATAACTGCCGAAAATTCAATGAGAATCAAATAGCATTTTACTTCCATGTTCCTTAAGGAAATGGAAGTATGGTGATGGCAAAAAAAATCGTGTTCGAGATTATTGCAGAATATGATTGTACTACACTCAAAACATGAAAAAAAGTCATTTTTCGGAAAGTGTCTGTGTGTGTGTCTGTCTGTCTGAGGATTTTTTTTTTTGGCAAACGATAACAGCCGCAAATTCAAACAGAATCAAATAATTTTTTGCATACAGCCCTGATTTGTAGAGTACTCGCGAACTATTGTTTTTAGTGAAGATCGGTCGAGGGAAAGGGGTAGTTTACCTTGAACGGTTTTTTTTTATCAAGGGTAATTTTGTTTGTTTGGCAAACGATAACAGCCGCAAATTCAAACATAATCAAATAATGTTGTGCATACTGCCCTGAATTGTAGAGTTCTCAAGACCTTTTGTTTTTGGTGAAGATCGGTTAAGGAGAAGGGGTAGTTTACCCGCAACGTTTTATGTTTCATAGGGTATTTTATAAGGCAAACGATAAAAGCCGCAAATTCAAACAGAATCAAATAAGTTTTTGCATACAGCCCTGCTTTATTGAGTACTAAAGACCTATTGTTTTTGGTGAAGATCGTTTAAGGGAAAGGGGTAGTTTACCAGCCACGTTTTTTGTTTTACCAAAGGTATTTTGTATGGCAAACGATAACAGCCGCAAATTCAAACAAATTCATATAATATTTTGCATACAGCCCTGAATTGTAGAGTTCTCAAGACCTGTCGTTTTTGGTAAAGATCGGTTAAGGGAAAGGGGTAGTTTACCAGCAACGGTTTTTTATCAAGGGTATTTTACTTCCATATTCCTTAAGGAATGGAAGTATGGTGATGGCAAAAAAAAATCGTGTTCGAGATTATTGCAGATTCTGATTCTACTACACTCAAAACATGAAAAAAAGTAGTTTTCCGAAAAGTGTCTGTGTGTGTGTCTGTCTGTCTTTCTGTGTGTCTGTAGATTTTTTTTCTATGGCAAACGATAATTGCCGCAAATTCAAACGAAATCAACTAATTTTTTGCATGCAGCCCTGATTTGCAGATTACTCGCGACCTATTGTTTTTGGTGAAGATCGGTTGAGGGAAAGGGGTAGTTTACCGGCAACGGTTTTTTTTTTAGCATGGGTAATTTTGTTAGTTTGGCAAACGATAACAGCCGCAAATTCAAACAGAATCAAAAATTGGCCCTGAATTGTAGAGTTCTCAAGATCTGTTGATTTTGGTGAAGATCGGTTAATGGGAAGGGGTAGTTTACCTGCAACATTTTACGTTTTAACAAGAGTAAAGTACTTGAAAATTCATTTAAACTTTTTCAAACAATGGTAATTGTTAAAAATAAAATAATTTTGTTGCCAGGCAATAAAATTATAATTTTTTCATTTTAATGTAAATTATGTATATATTAGAAAATATATCGTGCTTGGCAGGTAAGCATATTTCAGATTATAAGTCTTAGAATATGGAAGTCATGTATGGTTCTCCATACCGATATTTTTTTTACGAACGATAACTGCCGTACATTAAAACAGAATCAACTACTCTTCTGCATACCTTTTTGAATTATACAACTCAAGGTCTGTTGATTTTGTTGAAGATCAGTTAAGGGAATAGGGTAGTTTACCAGCAAAGTTGTATGTTTTAACAAGGGTATTTTTTCTATGACGTACGATAACTGCCGTACATTAAAACAGAATATACTAATGTTTTGCATACAGCCCTGAATTGTAGAGTTCTCAAGACCTATTGTTTTTGGTGAAGATCGGTTAATGGAATAGGGTAGTTTACCAGCAACGTTTTATGTTTTATCAAGGGTGTTTTCTATTGCAAACGATAACAGCCGCAAATTCAAACAGAATCAAATAATTACTTGCAAACAGGCCTGAATTGTAGCGTGCCCAAGACCTGTCGTTTTTGGTGAAGATCGGTTAAGGGAAAGGGGTAGTTTACCTGCAACGGTTTTTTATCAAGGGTAATTTTTACTTTTTCCTATAGTAAACGATAACAGCAGCAAATTCAAACAGAATCAAATGATGTTTTGCATACAGCCCCTGTATTGTAGAGTTCTCAATACCTATTGGTGTTCATGAAGATCGGTTAAGGGAAAGGGGTAGTTTACCAGCAACATTTTATGTTTTAACAAGGGTAATTTTTACTTCCATATTCCATAAGGAATGTTAATAAGGATAATTGTTAAAAATAAAATAATTTTGTTGCCAGGCAATAAAATTAAAATTTTTTAATTTTAATGTAATATAATATTTTTCATTTAATACGGCAATAAAAAGGCAGGTAAGACCCAAACACACAATTCACGTTATTTCTGGCCTCACTCATGTTTATTTTCTTACGTTTGCACGGTTTGATCGGTTAAGGGAGTAGGGTTGTTTACTTGCAACATTTTATGTTTTATCAAGGGTAATTTTT
Organism: Magicicada septendecula; assembly: GCA_034769895.1. NCBI lineage: Eukaryota > Metazoa > Arthropoda > Insecta > Hemiptera > Cicadidae > Magicicada > Magicicada septendecula. Next base: position 1,247,460,181 of record CM068367.1, read on the forward strand.
TACTTCCATATTCCTTAAGGAATGGAAGTATGGTGATGGCAAAAAAAATCGTGTTCGAGATTATTGCAGATTCTGATTCTACTACACTCAAAACATGAAAAAAAGTCGTTTTCCGAAAAGTGTCTGTGTGTCTGTCTGTCTGTCTGTCTGTCTGTCTGTCTGTCTGTCTGTCTATGTGTCTGTCTGTAGATTTTTTTTCTATGGCAAACGATAACTGCCGCAAATTCAAACAGAATCAAATAATTTTCTGCATACAGCCCTGATTTGCAGAGTACTCACGACCTATTGTTTTTGGTGAAGATCGGTTGAGGGAAAGGTGTAGTTTACCTGCAACGGTTTTTTTTTAGCAAGGGTAATTTTGTTTGTTTGGCAAACGATAACAGCCGCAAATTCAAACAGAATCAAATAATGTTTCGCATACAGCCCTATATTGTAGAGTTCTCAAGATCTTTTGATTTTGGTGAAGATCGGTTAAGGGAAAGGGGTAGTTTACCTGTAACGTTTTATGTTTTAACAAGGGTATTCCTTATGGCAAACGATAACAGCCGCAAATTCAAACAGAATCAAAAGATTATTTGCATACGGCCCTAAATTGTAGAGTTCTCAACACCTATTGTTTTTGGTGAAGATCGGTTGAGGCGAAGGGGTAGTTTACCAGCAACGTTTTTTTAACAAGGGTATTTTTCTTTTTGCCAAACGATAGCCGCAAATTCAAACAGAATCAAATAATGTTTCGCATACAGCTCTAATTTGTAGAGTTCTCAAGACCTATTGTTTTTGGTTAAGATCGGTTAAGGGAAAGGGGTAGTTTACCTACAACGTCTTTTTAACAAGGTTATTTTCTATGGCAAACGATAACAGCCGCAAATTCAAACATAATCAAATAATTTTCTGCATACAGCCCTGGTTTGTAGAGTACTCAAGACGTACTGTTTTTGGTGAAGATCGGTTGAGGGGAAGGGGTAGTTTACCAGCAACGTTTGTTATAAAGCGTATTTTTTATGGCAAACGATAACTGCCGCAAATTCAAACAGAATCAAATAATTTTTTGCATACGTAAGTGAATTGTAGAGGACGCAAGTCCATTAGATTTTGGTGAAGATCGGTTAATGGGAAGGGGTAGTTTACCTGCAACATTTTACGTTTTAACAAGAGCAAAGTACTTGAAAATTCATTTAAACTTTTTCAAACAATGGTAATTGTTAAAAATAAAATAATTTTGTTGCCAGGCAATAAAATTATAATTTTTTCATTTTAATGTAAATTATGTATATATTACAAAATATATCGTGCTTGGCAGGCAAGCATATTTCAGATTATAAGTCTTAGAATATGGAAGTCATGTATGGTTCTCCATACCGATATTTTTTTTACGAACGATAACTGCCGTACATTAAAACAGAATCAACTACTCTTCTGCATACCTTTTTGAATTATACAACTCAAGGTCTGTTGATTTTGTTGAAGATCAGTTAAGGGAATGGGGTAGTTTACCAGCAACGTTGAATGTTTTAACAAGGGTATTTTTTCTATGACGTACGATAACTGCCGTACATTAAAACAGAATATACTAATGTTTTGCATACAGCCCTGAATTGTAGAGTTCTCAAGACCTATTGTTTTTGGTGAAGATCGGTTGAGGGAAAGGGGTAGTTTACCTGCAACGTTTTTTTATCAAGCGTATTTTCTATGGCAAACGATAACAGCCGCAAATTCAAACAGAATCAAATAATTTTTTGCATACGTCCCTCAATTGTAGAGGTATCAATGACTTTCGATTTTGGTGAAGATCGGTTAATGGAATAGGGTAGTTTACCAGCAACGTTTTATGTTTTATCAAGGGTGTTTTATATTGCAAACGATAACAGCCGCAAATTCAAACAGAATCAAATAATTACTTGCATACAGGCCTGAATTGAAGCGTACCCAAGACCTGTCGTTTTTGGTGAAGATCGGTTAAGGGAAAGTGGTAGTTTACCTGCAACGGTTTTTTATCAAGGGTAATTTTTACTTTTTCCTATAGTAAACGATAACAGCCGCAAATTCAAACAGAATCAAATGATGTTTTGCATACAGCCCCTGTATTGTAGAGTTCTCAATACCTATTGGTGTTCATGAAGATCGGTTAAGGGAAAGGGGTAGTTTACCAGCAACATTTTATGTTTTAACAAGGGTAATTTTTACTTCCATATTCCTTAAGGAATGGAAGTATGGTGATGGCAAAAAAATCGTGTTCGAGATTATTGCAGATTCTGATTCTACTACACTCAAAACATGAAAAAAAGTCGTTTTCCGAAAAGTGTCTGTGTGTGTGTCTGTCTGTCTGTCTGTGTGTCTATCTGTCTGTCTGTCTGTCTGTAGATTTTTTTCTATGGCAAACGATAACTGCCGCAAATTCAAACAGAATCAAATAATTTTTTGCATACAGCCCTGATTTGCAGAGTACTCGCGACCTATTGTTTTTGGTGAAGATCGGTTGAGGGAAAGGGGTAGTTTACCTGCAACTGTTTTTTTTTTAGCAAGGGTAATTTTGTTTGTTTGGCAAACGATAACAGCCGCAAATTCAAACAGAATCAAATAATGTTTCGCATACAGCCCTGAATGGTAGAGTTCTCAAGATCTGCTGATTTTGGTGAAGATCGGTTAAGGAGAAGGGGTAGTTTACCTGCAACCTTTTACGTTTTAACAAGAGTAAACTACTTGAAAATATATTTAAACTTTTTGAAACAATGGTAATTGTTAAAAATAAAATAATTTTGTTGCCAGGCAATAAAATTATAATTTTTTCATTTTAATGTAATATAATATTTTTCATTTAATACAGTAATAAAAAGGCAGGTAAGACACAGCCTGGCTGTTTGGCTGAAAATGATTTTAAATATAAATCTTAGAATATGGAAGTCATGTATGGTTCTCCATACCGATATTTTATATGACGAACGATAACTGCCGAAAATTCAATGAGAATCAAATAGCATTTTACTTCCATGTTCCTTAAGGAAATGGAAGTATGGTGATGGCAAAAAAAATCGTGTTCGAGATTATTGCAGAATATGATTGTACTACACTCAAAACATGAAAAAAGTCATTTTTCGGAAAGTGTCTGTGTGTGTGTCTGTCTGTCTTAGATTTTTTTTCTATGGCAAACGATAACAGCCGCAAATTCAAACAGAATCAAAAGATTATTTGCATACAGCCCTAAATTGTAGAGTTCTCAAGACCTTTTGTTTTTGGTGAAGATCGGTTAAGGGAAAGGGGTAGTTTACCTACAACGTTTTTTTAACAAGGGTATTTTCTATGGCAAACGATAACAGCCGCAAATTCAAACAGAATCAAATAATTTTCTGCATACAGCCCTGATTTGTAGAGTACTCAAGATCTATTGTTTGTGGTGAAGATCAGTTGAGGGGAAGGGGTAGTTTACCTGCAACGTTTTTTAGCAAGCGTATTTTATATGGCAAACGATAACTGCCGCACATTCAAACAGAATCAAATAATTTTTTGCATACAGTTCTGATTTGCAGAGTACTCGCGACCTATTGTTTTTGGTGAAGATCGGTTGAGGGGAAGGGGTAGTTTACCAGCAACGGTTTTTTTTGCCAAGGGAAATTTTTTTTTTGGCAAACGATAACAGCCGCAAATTCAAACAGACTTAAATAATGTTTCGTATACAGCCCTGAATTGTAGAGTTTTCACGATCTGTTGTTTTTGTTGAAGATCAGTTAAGGGAAAGGGGTAGTTTACCTGTAACGTTTTATGTTTTAACAAGGGTATTTCCTATGGCAAACGATAACAGCCGCAAATTCAAACAGAATCAAACGATTATTTGCATACAGCCCTAAATTGTAGAGTTCTCAAGATCTGCTGTTTTTGGTGAAGATCGGTTGAGGGAAAGGGGTAGTTTACTTGCAACGTTTTTTTAACAAGGGTATTTTCTATGGCAAACGATAACAGCCGCAAATTCAAACAGAATCAAATAATGTTTTGCATACAGCCCTGGTTTGTAGAGTACTCAAGACCTGTTGTTTTTGGTGAAGATCGGTTAAGGGGAAGGGGTAGTTTACCAGCACCGTTTTTTATCAAGCGTATTTTCTATGGCAAACGATAACAGCCGCAAATTCAAACAGAATCAAATAAGTTTTTGCATACATCCCTGAATTGTAGAGGTCTCAAGGACTTTCGATTTTGGTGAAGATCGGTTAAGGGGAACGGGTAGTTTACCTGCAACCTTTTACGTTTTAACAAGAGTAAAGTACTTGCAAATTTATTTAAACTTTTTGAAACAATGGTAATTGTTAAAAATAAAATAATTTTGTTGCCAGGCAATAAAATTAAAATTTTTTAATTTTAATGTAATATAATATTTTTCATTTAATACGGCAATAAAAAGGCAGGTAAGACCCAAACACACAATTCACGTTATTTCTGGCCTCACTCATGTTTATTTTCTTACGTTTGCACGCTTTTTAAATGGTAAGTGCCGAAACCCACACCAACATAACGCGTGCAAGCCGAAAAAATGGACATCAATTTGCTTACTGGCGAAGCTAGTAGTTAATGAATGGGTAGGCAAAAATCTTATCTTAAATTTTTTTTAAGGAATCACTAAAAGGACGGTGGGTCAAATCGGACGCTGAGGTAGAGTTGCTGTAACCGAATGGTTCCACAAACAGCCGTAAGAATTTTACTAGCAGGGAATCTACAGGTTAGCGCAACAGTGGAACTCATGTCTTAATGTTATTGGAGACTTCTTTTAAAATCGTTGACTAAAAAATGCTTTACAGCTCTATACGTGTGTCTATTGAACAATCCTTGTATTAGTCATACACAATAATACAACTGATTGAACTTCAAATTTTTAAACTTGGTTAGTTTCTATATATATGTTTAATGTTACAAATAATTCAAATAACAATCTTGATCATCTGGTAGTTCAGCGGAATAACAGTGACACTTTTAATAACCGCATAAAATAAACACTTAGAAACAACACAGGCGCTTTAACTTAACTGTTTGGACCACAGAAGTGAGGCATGCCTCAACGCTCTATGTGTACAGCGCGGGACAATCCCCCCTCCCTACACTTCCCTATCACACCACTACATTGCTTACATACGATGTATACAAAAAACGCTGAGGCAAGTTCAGGTTGCCTCAATCGCTTTAAACGAACTATGCCGAATCTCACCTGTCACCATCTAGCGGTCGCTCAATAAAGCACGTTTCTGTTTAATAAATTTGACAGTCACAGTAACAATGTATAATCTTTACGTTATGTAGTTCATACGTATTTATAATTTTTATTCTACAGAATTTGTTAGGGTAGGCATTGCCTCAATTGCCTCCATGTAACTTCGCCACTGATATATATGTGTACAACGTTATCGGCAACAAAGAAGTAGTTTTTGTTAAAATTCCTTCCCGGGATATTTGGCCGTAGTCCAATGTTTTCTACAAAACCAGACATTTCGGCAATGCCATCGACTTCCATCATCAGTGAAAATCGAGTGCGATAACGTGAGGTGGTATACGTTAGTGACCACAGTACTGTGGTTAAGGCTGAAGCAGTAAGTAGAAAGAAGTAGTTTCTATGGTAATATTTCATTTCGAAAATGATTTTAAATATAAATCTTAGAATATGGAAGTCATGTATGGTTCTCCATACCGATATTTACTTCCATATTCCTTAAGGAATGGAAGTATGGTGATGGAAAAAAAAATCGTGTTCGAGATTATTGCAGATTCTGATTGTACTACACTCAAAACATGAAAAAAAGTCGTTTTCCGAAAAGTGTCTGTGTGTGTGTCTGTCTGTCTATCTGTGTGTCTGTCTGTGTGTCTGTCTGTCTGTAGATTTTTTTTCTATGGCAAACGATAACTGCCGCAAATTCAAATAATTTTTTGCATACAGCCCTGAATTGTAGAGTTCTCAAGACCTATTGTTTTTGGTGAAGATCGGTTAAGGGAAAGGGGAAGTTTACCTGTAACGTTTTATGTTTTAACAAGGGTATTTCCTATGGCAAACGATAACAGCCGCAAATTCAAACAGAATCAAAAGTTTATTTGCATACAGCCCTAAATTGTAGAGTTCTCAAGACCTGTTGTTTTTGGTGAAGATCGGTTAAGGGAAAGGGGTAGTTTACCTACAACGTTTTTTTAACAAGGGTATTTTCTATGGCAAACGATAACAGCCGCAAATTAAAACAGAATCAAATTATTTTCTGCATACAGCCCTGATTTGTAGAGTACTCAAGACCTGTTGTTTTTGGTGAAGATCGGTTGAGGGGAAGGGGTAGTTTACCAGCAACGTTTTTTATCAAGCTTATTTTCTATGGCAAACGACAACTGCCGCAAATTCAAACAGAATCAAATAATGTTTTGCATACAGCTCTGATTTGTAGAGTACTCGCAACCTTTTGTTTTTGGTGAGGATCGGTTGAGGGGAAGGGGTAGTTTACCAGCAACGGTTTTTTTTATCACGGGAAATTTTTTTTTTGGCAAACGACAACAGCCGCAAATTCAAACAGAATCAAATAATGTTTCGCATACAGCCCTGAATTGTAGAGTTCTCAAGACCTATTGTTTTTGGTGAAGATCGGTTAAGGGAAAGGGGTAGTTTACCTGCAACGTTTTATGTTTTAACAAGGGTATTTCCTATGGCAAACGATAAGAGCCGCAAATTCAAACATAATCAAATAATGTTTTGCATACTGCCCTGAATTGTAGAGTTCTCAGGACCTTTTGTTTTTGGTGAAGATCGGTTAAGGGGAAGGGGTAGTTTACCTGCAACGTTTTATGTTTCATAGGGTATTTTCTATGCAAACGATAAAAGCCGCAAATTCAAACAGAATCAAATAAGTCTTTGCATACAGCCCTGCTTTATTGAGTACTAAAGACCTATTGTTTTTGGTGAAGATCGTTTAAGGGAAAGGGGTAGTTTACCAGCCACGTTTTTTGTTTTATCAAAGGTATTTTGTATGGCAAACGATAACAGCCGCAAATTCAAACAAAATCATATAATATTTTGCATACAGCCCTGAATTGTAGAGTTCTCAAGACCTGTCGTTTTTGGTAAAGATCGGTTAAGGGAAAGGGGTAGTTGTAGTTTACCTGTAACGTTTTATGTTTTAACAAGGGTATTTCCTATGGCAAACGATAACAGCCGCAAATTCAAACAGAATCAAAAGTTTATTTGCATACAGCCCTAAATTGTAGAGTTCTCAAGACCTGTTGTTTTTGGTGAAGATCGGTTAAGGGAAAAAGGTAGTTTACCTACAACGTTTTTTTAACAAGGGTATTTTATATGGCAAACGATAACAGCCGCAAATTAAAACAGAATCAAATAGTTTTCTGCATACAGCCCTGATTTGTAGAGTACTCAAGACCTATTGTTTTTGGTGAAGATCGGTCGAGGGGAAGGGGTAGTTTACCTGCAACGTTTTTTATCAAGCGTATTTTCTATGGCAAACGACAACTGCCGCAAATTCAAACAGAATCAAATAATTTTTTGCATACAGCTCTGATTTGTAGAGTACTCGCGACCTATTGTTTTTGGTGAAGATCGGTTGAGGGGAAGGGGTAGTTTACCTGCAACGGTTTTTTTTATCACGGGAAATTTTTTTTTTGGCAAACGATAACAGCCGCAAATTCAAACAGAATCAAATAATGTTTCGCATACAGCCCTGAATTGTAGAGTTCTCAAGACCTATTGTTTTTGGTGAAGATCGGTTAAGGGAAAGGGGTAGTTTACCTACAACGTTTTTTAACAAAGGTATTTTCTATGGCAAACGATAACAGCCGCAAATTCAAACAGAATCAAATAATTTTCTGCATACAGCCCTGATTTGTAGAGTACTCAAGACCTATTGTTTTTGGTGAAGATCGGTTGAGGGGAAGGGGTAGTTTACCTTCAACGTTTTTTATCAAGCGTATTTTCTATGGCAAACGATAACTGCCGCAAATTCAAACAGAATCAAATAATTTTTTGCATACGTCAGTGAATTGTAGAGTACTCAAGGCCTTTAGATTTTGGTGAAGATCAGTTAAGGGGAAGGGGTAGTTTACCTGCAACCTTTTACGTTTTAACAAGAGTAAAGTACTTGAAAATTCATTTAAACTTTTTCAAACAATGGTAATTGTTGAAAATAAAATAATTTTGTTGCCAGGCAATCTGAACATTTCAGATTTTGTACCACAAAATCTGAAAAGATTATACGATAGTTTATGAAATGGTTAATAATACGTCAGTGGAAGGTGTAATGAGAAATTAGCAGAAATGGAAACCTGGGGAATGTTAACTGTTCTGTAGATACAATTTTGTCAAAATGTTTGGAAATGATCATCAACATTGAAGAAAAAGTAAGCATATTAAGAAACATATGTAAGTACTTATTATAAAAAAATGTTTGTTTTTTGATAAAGTCATTTTGATTATAAAATATAAATATTTACAACAAAAAAAGACTTTTCAGTTTTCAAAATTTAAATATATTTTTATAAAACAATGGGTTCTTCATTGAGGTGGGGACCATGTCACTCACTCCATCTCAAGCCTCCTCTCCCATTTTGCAGAAAAAGAGGATCCTGTCATGGCTGATACTTTGACGACAGTGACAGGGCTTTCCACCAAATTCAGCAGAGTGACAGGTAGGCCCAACTCTGATTGGCTCCTCAGATTTCCCCAGCGTTAGTAGGTTCTATGAAAATATTTTATTTCAAAAATGATTTTAAATATAAATCTTAGATATGTTTTATAAATCTCATGTTTTATGTTTTAACATAGGTAATTTTTTATATGACGAACCATAACTGCCGTAAATTCAAACAGAATCAAATAATTTTTTACATTTTTGCCTGAGCTATAGAGAACTCAATGTCTGTTGATTTTGGTGAAGATCGGTTATTTACTTCCATATTCCTTAAGGAATGGAAGTATGGTGATGGCAAAAAAAATCGTGTTCGAGATTATTGCAGATTCTGATTCTACTACACTCAAAACATGAAAAAAAGTCGTTTTCCGAAAAGTGTCTGTCTGTGTGTGTGTGTGTGTGTGTGTGTGTGTCTGTCTGTCTGTCTGTCTGTCTGTCTGTCTGTCTGTCTGTCTTTGTGTCTGTGTGTCTGTAGATTTTTTTTCTATGGCAAACGATAACTGCCGCAAATTCAAACAGAATCAAATAATTTTTTGCATACAGCCCTGATTTGCAGAGTACTCGCGACCTATTGTTTTTGGTGAAGATCGGTTGAGGGAAAGGGGTAGTTTACCGTCAACGGTTTTTTTTTAGCAAGGGTAATTTTGTTTGTTTGGCAAACGATAACAGCCGCAAATTCAAACAGAATCAAATAATGTTTCGCATACAGCCCTGAATTGTAGAGTTCTCAAGATCTGTCAATTTTAGTGAAGATCGGTTAAGGGAAAGGGGTAGTTTACCTGTAACGTTTTATGTTTTAACAAGGGTATTTCTTATGGCAAACGATAACAGCCGCAAATTCAAACAGAATCAAAAGATTATTTGCATACAGCCCTAAATTGTAGAGTTCTCAAGACCTATTGTTTTTGGTGAAGATCGGTTGAGGGAAAGGGGTAGTTTACCTGCAACGTTTTTTTAACAAGGGTATTTTTTTTCTATGGCAAACGATAACTGCCGCAAATTCAAACATAATCAAATAATTTTCTGCATACAGCCCTGGTTTGTAGAGTACTCAAGACCTATTGTTTTTGGTGAAGATCGGTTGAGGGGAAGGGGTAGTTTACCTGTAACGTTTGTTATAAAGCGTATTTTTTATGGCAAACGATAACTGCCGCAAATTCAAACAGAATCAAATAATTTTTTGCATACGTCAGTGAATTGTAGAGGACTCAAGGCCATTAGATTTTGGTGAAGATCGGTTAAGGGGAAGGGGTAGTTTACCAGCAACCTTTTACGTTTTAACAAGAGTAAAGTACTTGAAAATTCATTTAAACTTTTTCAAACAATGGTAATTGTTAAAAATAAAATAATTTTGTTGCCAGGCAATAAAATTATAATTTTTTCATTTTAATGTAAATTATGTATATATTAGAAAATATATCGTGCTTGGCAGGAAAGCATATTTCAGATTATAAGTCTTAGAATATGGAAGTCATGTATGGTTCTCCATACCGATATTTTTCTATGGTAAACGATAACAGCCGCAAATTGAAACAGAATCAAATGATGTTTTTCACACAGCCCTGTATTTTAGAGTTCTCAATACCTATTGGTGTTGGTGAAGATCGGTTAAGGGAAAGGGGTAGTTTTCCTGACACATTTTTTGTTTTATCAAGGGTATTTTATATGGCAAACGATAACAGCCGCAAATTCAAACAGAATCATATAATATTTTGCATACAGCCCTGAAATGTAAAGTTCTCAAGACATGTTTGTTTTGGTGAAGATCGGTTAAGGGAATAGGGTTGTTTACCAGCAACATTTTATGTTTTATCAAGGGTAATTTTTTTTTTTACGAACGATAACTGCCGTACATTAAAACAGAATCAACTACTCTTCTGCATACCTTTTTGAATTATACAGAACTCAAGGTCTGTTGATTTTGTTGAAGATCAGTTAAGGGAATGGGGTAGTTTACCAGCAACGTTGTATGTTTTAACAAGGGTGTTTTTTCTATGACGTACGATAACTGCCGTACATTAAAACAGAATATACTAATGTTTTGCATACAGCCCTGAATTGTAGAGTTCTCAAGACCTGTTGTTTTTGGTGAAGATCGGTTAATGGAATAGGGTAGTTTACCAGCAACGTTTTATGTTTTATCAAGGGTGTTTTCTATTGCAAACGATAACAGCCGCAAATTCAAACAGAATCAAATAATTATTTGCATACAGGCCTGAATTGTAGCGTACCCAAGACCTGTCGTTTTTGGTGAAGATCGGTTAAGGGAAAGGGGTAGTTTACCTGCAACGGTTTTTTATCAAGGGTAATTTTTACTTTTTCCTATAGTAAACGATAACAGCCGCAAATTCAAACAGAATCAAATGATGTTTTGCATACAGCCCCTGTATTGTAGAGTTCTCAATACCTATTGGTGTTCATGAAGATCGGTTAAGGGAAAGGGGTAGTTTACCAGCAACATTTTATGTTTTAACAAGGGTAATTTTTTATATGACGAACGATAACTGCCGAAAATTCAATGAGAATCAAACAGCATTTTACTTCCATGTTCCTTAAGGAAATGGAAGTATGGTGATGGCAAAAAAAATCGTGTTCGAGATTATTGCAGAATATGATTGTACTACACTCAAAACATGAAAAAAAGTCGTTTTCCGAAAAGTGTCTGTGTGTGTGTGTGTCTGTGTGTCTGTCTGTGTGTCTGTAGATTTTTTTCTATGGCAAACGATAACTGCCGCAAATTCAAACAGAATCAAATAATTTTTTGCATACAGCCCTGATTTGTAGAGGACTCGCGACCTGTTGTTTTTGGTGAAGATCGGTTGAGGGAAAGGGGTAGTTTACCTGCAACGTTTTTTTAACAAGGGTATTTTATATGGCAAACGATAACAGCCGCAAATTCATACGGAATCAAATAATGTTTCGCATACTGCCCTGAATGTAGAGTTCTCAAGATCTGTTGATTTTCGTAAAGATCGGTTAAGGGAAAGGGGTAGTTTACCTGCAACGTTTTATGTTTTAACAAGGGTATTTCCTATGGCAAACGATAAGAGCCGCAAATTCAAACATAATCAAATAATGTTTTGCATGCTGCCATGAATTGTAGAGTTCTCAAGACCTTTTGTTTTTGGTGAAGATCGGTTAAGGGGAAGGGGTAGTTTACCAGCAACGTTTTATGTTTCATAGGGTATTTTCTATGGCAAACGATAAAAGCCGCAAATTCAAACAGAATCAAATAAGTTTTTGCATACAGCCCTGCTTTATTGAGTACTAAAGACCTATTGTTTTTGGTGAAGATCGTTTAAGGGAAAGGGGTATTTTACCAGCCACGTTTTTTGTTTTATCAAAGGTATTTTGTATGGCAAACGATAACAGCCGCAAATTCAAACAAAATCATATAATATTTTGCATACAGCCCTGAATTGTAGAGTTCTCAAGACCTGTCGTTTTTGGTAAAGATCGGTTAAGGGAAAGGGGTAGTTTACCGGCAACGGTTTTTTATCAAGGGTAATTTTTACTTCCATATTTCCTTAAGGAATGGAAGTATGGTGATGGCAAAAAAAATCGTGTTCGAGATTATTGCAGATTCTGATTCTACTACACTCAAAACATGAAAAAAAGTCGTTTTCCGAAAAGTGTCTGTGTGTGTGTGTGTCTGTGTGTCTGTCTGTGTGTCTGTAGATTTTTTTAATATGGCAAACGATAACTGCCGCAAATTCAAACAGAATCAAATAATTTTTTGCATACAGCCCTGATTTGTAGAGGACTCGCGACCTATTGTTTTTGGTGAAGATCGGTTGAGGGAAAGGGGTAGTTTACCTGCAACGGTTTTTTTTATCAAGGGAAATTTTTTTTTTTTGGCAAACGATAACAGCCGCAAATTCAAACAGAATCAAATAATGTTTCGTATACAGCCCTGAATTGTAGAGTTCTCAAGACCTTTGTTTTTGGTGAAGATCGGTTAAGGGAAAGGGGTAGTTTACTTGTAACGTTTTATGTTTTAACAAGGGTATTTCCTATGGCAAACGATAACAGCCGCAAATTCAAACAGAATCAAAAGATTATTTGCATACAGCCCTAAATTGTAGACTTCTCAAGACCTATTGTTTTTGGTGAAGATCGGTTAAGGGAAAGGGTTAGTTTACCAACAACGTTTTTTTAACAAGGGTATTTTTTATGGCAAACGATAACAGCCGCAAATTCAAACAGAATCAAATAATTTTCTGAATACAGCCCTGATTTGTAGAGTACTCAAGACCTATTCTTTTTGGTGAAGATCAGTTGAGGGGAAGGGGTAGTTTACCTGCAACGTTTTTTATCAAGCGTATTTTCTATGGCAAACGATAACTGCCGCAAATTCAAACAGAATCAAATAATTTTTTGCATACAGCCCTGATTTGTAGAGTACTCGCGACCTATTGTCTTTGGTGAAGATCGGTTGAGGGGAAGGGGTAGTTTACCGGCACAGTTTTTTTTATCAAGGGAAATTTTTGTTTGGCAAACGATAACAGCCGCAAATTCAAACAGACTTAAATAATGTTTGGTAAACAGCCCTGAATTGAATAGTTCTCAAGACCTTTTGTTTTTGGTGAAGATCGGTTAAGGGAAAGGGGTAGTTTACTTGTAACGTTTTATGTTTTAACAAGGGTATTTCCTATGGCAAACGATAACCAGCCGCAAATTCAAACAGAATCAAAAGATTATTTGCAAAAAGCCCTAAATTGTAGAGTTCTCAAAACCTATTGTTTTTGGTGAAGATCGGTTGAGGGAAAGGGGTAGTTTACCTACAACGTTTTTTTAACAAGGGTATTTTCTATGGCAAACGATAACAGCCGCAAATTCAAACAGAATCAAATAATTTTCTGCATACAGCCCTGATTTGTAGAGTACTCAAGATCTATTGTTTGTGGTGAAGATCAGTTGAGGGGAAGGGGTAGTTTACCGGCAACGTTTTTTATCAAGCGTATTTTATATGGCAAACGATAACTGCCGCACATTCAAACAGAATCAAATAATTTTTTGCATACAGCCCTGATTTGTAGAGTACTCACGACCTATTGTTTTTGGTGAAGATCGGTTGAGGGGAACAGGTAGTTTACCGGCACGGTTTTTTTTGTCAAGGGAAATTTTTTTTTGGCAAACGATAACAGCCGCAAATTCAAACAGACTTAAATAATGTTTCGTATACAGCCCTAAATTGTAGAGTTCTCAAGACCTATTGTTCTTGGTGAAGATCGGTTGAGGGAAAGGGGTAGTTTACCTACAACGTTTTTTTAACAAGGGTATTTCTATGGCAAACGATAACAGCCGCAAATTCAAACAGAATCAAATAATGTTTTGCATACAGCCCTGATTTGTAGAGTACTCAAGACCTGTTGTTTTTGGTGAAGATCGGTTAAGGGGAAGGGGTAGTTTACCTGCACCGTTTTTTTATCAAGCGTATTTTCTATGGCAAACGATAACAGCCGCAAATTCGAACAGAATCAAATAATTTTTTGCATACGTCCCTGAATTGTAGATGTCTCAAGGACGTTCGATTTTGGTGAAGATCGGTTAAGGGGAAGGGGTAGTTTACCAGCAACCTTTTACGTTTTAACAAGAGTAAAGTACTTGCAAATTTATTTAAACTTTTTGAAACAATGGTAATTGTTAAAAATAAAATAATTTTGTTGCCAGGCAATAAAATTAAAATTTTTTAATTTTAATGTAATATAATATTTTTCATTTAATACGGCAATAAAAAGGCAGGTAAGACACAAACACACAATTCACGTTATTTCTGGCCTCACTAATGTTTATTTTCTTACGTTTGCACGCTTTTTAAATGGAAAGTGCCGAAACCCACACCAACATAACGCGTGCAAGCCGAAAAAATGGACATCAATTTGCTTACTGGCGAAGCTAGTAGTTAATGAATGGGTAGGCAAAAATCTTATCTTAAATTTTTTTTAAGGAATCACTAAAAGGACGGTGGGTCAAATCGGACGCTGAGGTAGAGTTGCTGTAACCGAATGGTTCCACAAACAGCCGTAAGAATTTTACTAGCAGGGAATCTACAGGTTAGCGCAACAGTGGAACTCATGTCTTAATGTTATTGGAGACTTCTTTTAAAATCGTTGAATAAAAATTGCTTTACAGCTCTATACGTGTGTCTATTGAACAATCCTTGTATTAGTCATACACGATAATACAACTGATTAAACTTCAAATTTTTAAACTTGGTTAGTTTCTATATATATGTTTAATGTTACAAATAATTCAAATAACAATCTTGATCATCTGTTAGTTCAGCGGAATAACAGTGACACTTTTAATAACCGCATAAAATAAACACTTAGAAACAACACAGGCGCTTTAACTTAACTGTTTGGACCACAGAAGTGAGGCATGCCTCAACGCTCTATGTGTACAGCGCGGGACAATCCCCCCCTCACTACACTTCCCTATCACACCACTACATTGCTTACATACGATGTATACAAAAAACGCTGAGGCAAGTTCAGGTTGCCTCATTCGCTTTAAACGAACTATGCCGAATCTCACCTGTCACCATCTAGCGGTCGCTCAATAAAGCACGTTTCGGTTTAATAAATTTGACAGTCACAGTAACAATGTATAATCTTTACGTTATATAGTTCATACGTATTTATAATTTTTATTTTACAGAATTTGTTAGGGTAGGCATTGCCTCAATTGCCTCCATGTAACTTCGCCACTGATATATATGTGTACAACGTTATCGGCAACAAAGAAGTAGTTTTTGTTAAAATTCCTTCCCGGGATATTTGGCCGTAGTCCAATGTTTTCTACAAAACCAGACATTTCGGCAATGCCATCGACTTCCATCATCAGTGAAAATCGAGTGCGATAACGTGAGGTGGTATACGTTAGTGACCACAGTACTGTGGTTAAGGCTGAAGCAGTAAGTAGAAAAAAGTAGTTTCTATGGTAATATTTCATTTCGAAAATGATTTTAAATATAAATCTTAGAATATGGAAGTCTGTATGGTTCTCCATACCGTTTACTTCCATATTCCTTAAGGAATGGAAGTATGGTGATGGCAAAAAAAATCGTGTTCGAGATTATTGCAGATTCTGATTCCACTACACTCAAAACATGAAAAAAAGTCGTTTTCCGAAAAGTGTCTGTGTGTGTGTCTGTAGATTTTTTTTTTTTGGCAAACGATAACTGCCGCAAATTCAAACAGAATCAAATAATTTTTTGCATACAGCCCTGATTTGTAGAGGACTCGCGACCTATTGTTTTTGGTGAAGATCGGTTGAGGGAAAGGGGTAGTTTACCGGCAACGGTTTTTTTTTTCAAGGGAAATTTTTTTTTTTTGGCAAACGATAACAGCCGCAAATTCAAACAGAAGCAAATAATGTTTCGCATACAGCCCTGAATTGTAGAGTTCTCAAGACGTTTTGTTTCTGGTGAAGATCGGTTAAGGGAAAGGGGTAGTTTACCAGTAACGTTTTATGTTTTAACAAGGGTATTTCCTATGGCAAACGATAACAGCCGCAAATTCAAACAGAATCAAAAGATTATTTGCATACAGCCCTAAATTGTAGAGTTCTCAAGACCTATTGTTTTTGGTAAAGATCGGTTAAGGGAAAGGGGTAGTTTACCTACAACGTTTTTTTAACAAGGGTATTTTCTATGGCAAACGATAACGGCCGCAAATTCAAACAGAATCAAATAATTTTTTGCATACAGCCCTGATTTGTAAAGTACTCGCGACCTATTCTTTTTGGTGAAGATCGGTTGAGGGGAAGGGGTAGTTTACCAGCAACGGTTTTTTTTATCAACGGAAATTTTTTTTTTTTGGCAAACGATAACAGCCGCAAATTAAAACATAATCAAATAATGTTTTGCATACTGCCCTGAATTGTAGAGTTCTCAAGACCTTTTGTTTTTGGTGAAGATCGGTTAAGGGGAAGGGGTAGTTTACCAGCAACGTTTTATGTTTCATAGGGTATTTTCTATGGCAAACGATAAAAGCCGCAAATTCAAACAGAATCAAATAAGTTTTTGCATACAGCCCTGCTTTATTGAGTACTAAAGACCTATTGTTTTTGGTGAAGATCGTTTAAGGGAAAGGGGTAGTTTACCAGCCACGTTTTTTGTTTTATCAAAGGTATTTTGTATGGCAAACGATAACAGCCGCAAATTCAAACAAAATCATATAATATTTTGCATACAGCCCTGAATTGTAGAGTTCTCAAGACCTGTCGTTTTTGGTAAAGATCGGTTAAGGGAAAGGGGTAGTTTACCGGCAACGGTTTTTTATAAAGGGTAATTTTTACTTCCATATTTCCTTAAGGAATGGAAGTATGGTGATGGCAAAAAAAATCGTGTTCGAGATTATTGCAGATTCTGATTCTACTACACTCAAAACATGAAAAAAAGTCGTTTTCCAAAAAGTGTCTGTGTGTGTGTGTGTCTGTGTGTCTGTGTGTCTGTGTGTCTGTGTGTCTGTGTGTCTGTCTGTGTGTCTGTAGATTTTTTTCTATGGCAAACGATAACTGCTGCAAATTCAAACAGAATCAAATAATTTTTTGCATACAGCCCTGATTTGTAGAGGACTCGCGACCTGTTGTTTTTGGTGAAGATCGGTTGAGGGAAAGGGGTAGTTTACCAGCAACGGTTTTTTTTTATCAAGGGAAATTTTTTTTTTTTGGCAAACGATAACAGCCGCAAATTCAAACAGAATCAAATAATGTTTCGTATACAGCCCTGAATTGTAGAGTTCTCAAGACCTTTTGTTTTTGGTGAAGATCGGTTAAGGGAAAGGGGTAGTTTACTTGTAACGTTTTATGTTTTAACAAGGGTATTTCCTATGGCAAACGATAACAGCCGCAAATTCAAACAGAATCAAAAGATTATTTGCATACAGCCCTAAATTGTAGACTTCTCAAGACCTATTGTTTTTGGTGAAGATCGGTTAAGGGAAAGGGTTAGTTTACCAACAACGTTTTTTTAACAAGGGTATTTTTTATGGCAAACGATAACAGCCGCAAATTCAAACAGAATCAAATAATTTTCTGAATACAGCCCTGATTTGTAGAGTACTCAAGACCTATTCTTTTTGGTGAAGATCAGTTGAGGGGAAGGGGTAGTTTACCTGCAACGTTTTTTATCAAGCGTATTTTCTATGGCAAACGATAACTGCCGCAAATTCAAACAGAATCAAATAATTTTTTGCATACAGCCCTGATTTGTAGAGTACTCGCGACCTATTGTCTTTGGTGAAGATCGGTTGAGGGGAAGGGGTAGTTTACCGGCACAGTTTTTTTTATCAAGGGAAATTTTTGTTTGGCAAACGATAACAGCCGCAAATTCAAACAGACTTAAATAATGTTTGGTAAACAGCCCTGAATTGAATAGTTCTCAAGACCTTTTGTTTTTGGTGAAGATCGGTTAAGGGAAAGGGGTAGTTTACTTGTAACGTTTTATGTTTTAACAAGGGTATTTCCTATGGCAAACGATAACCAGCCGCAAATTCAAACAGAATCAAAAGATTATTTGCAAAAAGCCCTAAATTGTAGAGTTCTCAAAACCTATTGTTTTTGGTGAAGATCGGTTGAGGGAAAGGGGTAGTTTACCTACAACGTTTTTTTAACAAGGGTATTTTCTA
Organism: Magicicada septendecula; assembly: GCA_034769895.1. Taxonomy (NCBI): domain Eukaryota; kingdom Metazoa; phylum Arthropoda; class Insecta; order Hemiptera; family Cicadidae; genus Magicicada; species Magicicada septendecula. The sequence goes on from CM068367.1 coordinate 1,247,478,464, forward strand.
TGGCAAACGATAACAGCCGCAAATTCAAACAGAATCAAATAATTTTCTGCATACAGCCCTGATTTGTAGAGTACTCAAGATCTATTGTTTGTGGTGAAGATCAGTTGAGGGGAAGGGGTAGTTTACCGGCAACGTTTTTTATCAAGCGTATTTTATATGGCAAACGATAACTGCCGCACATTCAAACAGAATCAAATAATTTTTTGCATACAGCCCTGATTTGTAGAGTACTCACGACCTATTGTTTTTGGTGAAGATCGGTTGAGGGGAACAGGTAGTTTACCGGCACGGTTTTTTTTGTCAAGGGAAATTTTTTTTTGGCAAACGATAACAGCCGCAAATTCAAACAGACTTAAATAATGTTTCGTATACAGCCCTAAATTGTAGAGTTCTCAAGACCTATTGTTCTTGGTGAAGATCGGTTGAGGGAAAGGGGTAGTTTACCTACAACGTTTTTTTAACAAGGGTATTTCTATGGCAAACGATAACAGCCGCAAATTCAAACAGAATCAAATAATGTTTTGCATACAGCCCTGATTTGTAGAGTACTCAAGACCTGTTGTTTTTGGTGAAGATCGGTTAAGGGGAAGGGGTAGTTTACCTGCACCGTTTTTTTATCAAGCGTATTTTCTATGGCAAACGATAACAGCCGCAAATTCGAACAGAATCAAATAATTTTTTGCATACGTCCCTGAATTGTAGATGTCTCAAGGACGTTCGATTTTGGTGAAGATCGGTTAAGGGGAAGGGGTAGTTTACCAGCAACCTTTTACGTTTTAACAAGAGTAAAGTACTTGCAAATTTATTTAAACTTTTTGAAACAATGGTAATTGTTAAAAATAAAATAATTTTGTTGCCAGGCAATAAAATTAAAATTTTTTAATTTTAATGTAATATAATATTTTTCATTTAATACGGCAATAAAAAGGCAGGTAAGACACAAACACACAATTCACGTTATTTCTGGCCTCACTAATGTTTATTTTCTTACGTTTGCACGCTTTTTAAATGGAAAGTGCCGAAACCCACACCAACATAACGCGTGCAAGCCGAAAAAATGGACATCAATTTGCTTACTGGCGAAGCTAGTAGTTAATGAATGGGTAGGCAAAAATCTTATCTTAAATTTTTTTTAAGGAATCACTAAAAGGACGGTGGGTCAAATCGGACGCTGAGGTAGAGTTGCTGTAACCGAATGGTTCCACAAACAGCCGTAAGAATTTTACTAGCAGGGAATCTACAGGTTAGCGCAACAGTGGAACTCATGTCTTAATGTTATTGGAGACTTCTTTTAAAATCGTTGAATAAAAATTGCTTTACAGCTCTATACGTGTGTCTATTGAACAATCCTTGTATTAGTCATACACGATAATACAACTGATTAAACTTCAAATTTTTAAACTTGGTTAGTTTCTATATATATGTTTAATGTTACAAATAATTCAAATAACAATCTTGATCATCTGTTAGTTCAGCGGAATAACAGTGACACTTTTAATAACCGCATAAAATAAACACTTAGAAACAACACAGGCGCTTTAACTTAACTGTTTGGACCACAGAAGTGAGGCATGCCTCAACGCTCTATGTGTACAGCGCGGGACAATCCCCCCCTCACTACACTTCCCTATCACACCACTACATTGCTTACATACGATGTATACAAAAAACGCTGAGGCAAGTTCAGGTTGCCTCATTCGCTTTAAACGAACTATGCCGAATCTCACCTGTCACCATCTAGCGGTCGCTCAATAAAGCACGTTTCGGTTTAATAAATTTGACAGTCACAGTAACAATGTATAATCTTTACGTTATATAGTTCATACGTATTTATAATTTTTATTTTACAGAATTTGTTAGGGTAGGCATTGCCTCAATTGCCTCCATGTAACTTCGCCACTGATATATATGTGTACAACGTTATCGGCAACAAAGAAGTAGTTTTTGTTAAAATTCCTTCCCGGGATATTTGGCCGTAGTCCAATGTTTTCTACAAAACCAGACATTTCGGCAATGCCATCGACTTCCATCATCAGTGAAAATCGAGTGCGATAACGTGAGGTGGTATACGTTAGTGACCACAGTACTGTGGTTAAGGCTGAAGCAGTAAGTAGAAAAAAGTAGTTTCTATGGTAATATTTCATTTCGAAAATGATTTTAAATATAAATCTTAGAATATGGAAGTCTGTATGGTTCTCCATACCGTTTACTTCCATATTCCTTAAGGAATGGAAGTATGGTGATGGCAAAAAAAATCGTGTTCGAGATTATTGCAGATTCTGATTCCACTACACTCAAAACATGAAAAAAAGTCGTTTTCCGAAAAGTGTCTGTGTGTGTGTCTGTAGATTTTTTTTTTTTGGCAAACGATAACTGCCGCAAATTCAAACAGAATCAAATAATTTTTTGCATACAGCCCTGATTTGTAGAGGACTCGCGACCTATTGTTTTTGGTGAAGATCGGTTGAGGGAAAGGGGTAGTTTACCGGCAACGGTTTTTTTTTTCAAGGGAAATTTTTTTTTTTTGGCAAACGATAACAGCCGCAAATTCAAACAGAAGCAAATAATGTTTCGCATACAGCCCTGAATTGTAGAGTTCTCAAGACGTTTTGTTTCTGGTGAAGATCGGTTAAGGGAAAGGGGTAGTTTACCAGTAACGTTTTATGTTTTAACAAGGGTATTTCCTATGGCAAACGATAACAGCCGCAAATTCAAACAGAATCAAAAGATTATTTGCATACAGCCCTAAATTGTAGAGTTCTCAAGACCTATTGTTTTTGGTAAAGATCGGTTAAGGGAAAGGGGTAGTTTACCTACAACGTTTTTTTAACAAGGGTATTTTCTATGGCAAACGATAACGGCCGCAAATTCAAACAGAATCAAATAATTTTTTGCATACAGCCCTGATTTGTAAAGTACTCGCGACCTATTCTTTTTGGTGAAGATCGGTTGAGGGGAAGGGGTAGTTTACCAGCAACGGTTTTTTTTATCAACGGAAATTTTTTTTTTTTGGCAAACGATAACAGCCGCAAATTAAAACATAATCAAATAATGTTTTGCATACTGCCCTGAATTGTAGAGTTCTCAAGACCTTTTGTTTTTGGTGAAGATCGGTTAAGGGGAAGGGGTAGTTTACCAGCAACGTTTTATGTTTCATAGGGTATTTTCTATGGCAAACGATAAAAGCCGCAAATTCAAACAGAATCAAATAAGTTTTTGCATACAGCCCTGCTTTATTGAGTACTAAAGACCTATTGTTTTTGGTGAAGATCGTTTAAGGGAAAGGGGTAGTTTACCAGCCACGTTTTTTGTTTTATCAAAGGTATTTTGTATGGCAAACGATAACAGCCGCAAATTCAAACAAAATCATATAATATTTTGCATACAGCCCTGAATTGTAGAGTTCTCAAGACCTGTCGTTTTTGGTAAAGATCGGTTAAGGGAAAGGGGTAGTTTACCGGCAACGGTTTTTTATCAAGGGTAATTTTTACTTCCATATTTCCTTAAGGAATGGAAGTATGGTGATGGCAAAAAAAATCGTGTTCGAGATTATTGCAGATTCTGATTCTACTACACTCAAAACATGAAAAAAAGTCGTTTTTCAAAAAGTGTCTGTGTGTGTGTGTGTCTGTGTGTCTGTGTGTCTGTGTGTCTGTGTGTCTGTGTGTCTGTCTGTGTGTCTGTAGATTTTTTTCTATGGCAAACGATAACTGCTGCAAATTCAAACAGAATCAAATAATTTTTTGCATACAGCCCTGATTTGTAGAGGACTCGCGACCTGTTGTTTTTGGTGAAGATCGGTTGAGGGAAAGGGGTAGTTTACCAGCAACGGTTTTTTTTTATCAAGGGAAATTTTTTTTTTTTGGCAAACGATAACAGCCGCAAATTCAAACAGAATCAAATAATGTTTCGTATACAGCCCTGAATTGTAGAGTTCTCAAGACCTTTTGTTTTTGGTGAAGATCGGTTAAGGGAAAGGGGTAGTTTACTTGTAACGTTTTATGTTTTAACAAGGGTATTTCCTATGGCAAACGATAACAGCCGCAAATTCAAACAGAATCAAAAGATTATTTGCATACAGCCCTAAATTGTAGACTTCTCAAGACCTATTGTTTTTGGTGAAGATCGGTTAAGGGAAAGGGTTAGTTTACCAACAACGTTTTTTTAACAAGGGTATTTTTTATGGCAAACGATAACAGCCGCAAATTCAAACAGAATCAAATAATTTTCTGAATACAGCCCTGATTTGTAGAGTACTCAAGACCTATTCTTTTTGGTGAAGATCAGTTGAGGGGAAGGGGTAGTTTACCTGCAACGTTTTTTATCAAGCGTATTTTCTATGGCAAACGATAACTGCCGCAAATTCAAACAGAATCAAATAATTTTTTGCATACAGCCCTGATTTGTAGAGTACTCGCGACCTATTGTCTTTGGTGAAGATCGGTTGAGGGGAAGGGGTAGTTTACCGGCACAGTTTTTTTTATCAAGGGAAATTTTTGTTTGGCAAACGATAACAGCCGCAAATTCAAACAGACTTAAATAATGTTTGGTAAACAGCCCTGAATTGAATAGTTCTCAAGACCTTTTGTTTTTGGTGAAGATCGGTTAAGGGAAAGGGGTAGTTTACTTGTAACGTTTTATGTTTTAACAAGGGTATTTCCTATGGCAAACGATAACCAGCCGCAAATTCAAACAGAATCAAAAGATTATTTGCAAAAAGCCCTAAATTGTAGAGTTCTCAAAACCTATTGTTTTTGGTGAAGATCGGTTGAGGGAAAGGGGTAGTTTACCTACAACGTTTTTTTAACAAGGGTATTTTCTATGGCAAACGATAACAGCCGCAAATTCAAACAGAATCAAATAATTTTCTGCATACAGCCCTGATTTGTAGAGTACTCAAGATCTATTGTTTGTGGTGAAGATCAGTTGAGGGGAAGGGGTAGTTTACCGGCAACGTTTTTTATCAAGCGTATTTTATATGGCAAACGATAACTGCCGCACATTCAAACAGAATCAAATAATTTTTTGCATACAGCCCTGATTTGTAGAGTACTCACGACCTATTGTTTTTGGTGAAGATCGGTTGAGGGGAACAGGTAGTTTACCGGCACGGTTTTTTTTGTCAAGGGAAATTTTTTTTTGGCAAACGATAACAGCCGCAAATTCAAACAGACTTAAATAATGTTTCGTATACAGCCCTAAATTGTAGAGTTCTCAAGACCTATTGTTCTTGGTGAAGATCGGTTGAGGGAAAGGGGTAGTTTACCTACAACGTTTTTTTAACAAGGGTATTTCTATGGCAAACGATAACAGCCGCAAATTCAAACAGAATCAAATAATGTTTTGCATACAGCCCTGATTTGTAGAGTACTCAAGACCTGTTGTTTTTGGTGAAGATCGGTTAAGGGGAAGGGGTAGTTTACCTGCACCGTTTTTTTATCAAGCGTATTTTCTATGGCAAACGATAACAGCCGCAAATTCGAACAGAATCAAATAATTTTTTGCATACGTCCCTGAATTGTAGATGTCTCAAGGACGTTCGATTTTGGTGAAGATCGGTTAAGGGGAAGGGGTAGTTTACCAGCAACCTTTTACGTTTTAACAAGAGTAAAGTACTTGCAAATTTATTTAAACTTTTTGAAACAATGGTAATTGTTAAAAATAAAATAATTTTGTTGCCAGGCAATAAAATTAAAATTTTTTAATTTTAATGTAATATAATATTTTTCATTTAATACGGCAATAAAAAGGCAGGTAAGACACAAACACACAATTCACGTTATTTCTGGCCTCACTAATGTTTATTTTCTTACGTTTGCACGCTTTTTAAATGGAAAGTGCCGAAACCCACACCAACATAACGCGTGCAAGCCGAAAAAATGGACATCAATTTGCTTACTGGCGAAGCTAGTAGTTAATGAATGGGTAGGCAAAAATCTTATCTTAAATTTTTTTTAAGGAATCACTAAAAGGACGGTGGGTCAAATCGGACGCTGAGGTAGAGTTGCTGTAACCGAATGGTTCCACAAACAGCCGTAAGAATTTTACTAGCAGGGAATCTACAGGTTAGCGCAACAGTGGAACTCATGTCTTAATGTTATTGGAGACTTCTTTTAAAATCGTTGAATAAAAATTGCTTTACAGCTCTATACGTGTGTCTATTGAACAATCCTTGTATTAGTCATACACGATAATACAACTGATTAAACTTCAAATTTTTAAACTTGGTTAGTTTCTATATATATGTTTAATGTTACAAATAATTCAAATAACAATCTTGATCATCTGTTAGTTCAGCGGAATAACAGTGACACTTTTAATAACCGCATAAAATAAACACTTAGAAACAACACAGGCGCTTTAACTTAACTGTTTGGACCACAGAAGTGAGGCATGCCTCAACGCTCTATGTGTACAGCGCGGGACAATCCCCCCCTCACTACACTTCCCTATCACACCACTACATTGCTTACATACGATGTATACAAAAAACGCTGAGGCAAGTTCAGGTTGCCTCATTCGCTTTAAACGAACTATGCCGAATCTCACCTGTCACCATCTAGCGGTCGCTCAATAAAGCACGTTTCGGTTTAATAAATTTGACAGTCACAGTAACAATGTATAATCTTTACGTTATATAGTTCATACGTATTTATAATTTTTATTTTACAGAATTTGTTAGGGTAGGCATTGCCTCAATTGCCTCCATGTAACTTCGCCACTGATATATATGTGTACAACGTTATCGGCAACAAAGAAGTAGTTTTTGTTAAAATTCCTTCCCGGGATATTTGGCCGTAGTCCAATGTTTTCTACAAAACCAGACATTTCGGCAATGCCATCGACTTCCATCATCAGTGAAAATCGAGTGCGATAACGTGAGGTGGTATACGTTAGTGACCACAGTACTGTGGTTAAGGCTGAAGCAGTAAGTAGAAAAAAGTAGTTTCTATGGTAATATTTCATTTCGAAAATGATTTTAAATATAAATCTTAGAATATGGAAGTCATGTATGGTTCTCCATACCGTTTACTTCCATATTCCTTAAGGAATGGAAGTATGGTGATGGCAAAAAAAATCGTGTTCGAGATTATTGCAGATTCTGATTCCACTACACTCAAAACATGAAAAAAAGTCGTTTTCCGAAAAGTGTCTGTGTGTGTGTCTGTAGATTTTTTTTTTTTGGCAAACGATAACTGCCGCAAATTCAAACAGAATCAAATAATTTTTTGCATACAGCCCTGATTTGTAGAGGACTCGCGACCTATTGTTTTTGGTGAAGATCGGTTGAGGGAAAGGGGTAGTTTACTGGCAACGGTTTTTTTTTTCAAGGGAAATTTTTTTTTTTTGGCAAACGATAACAGCCGCAAATTCAAACAGAAGCAAATAATGTTTCGCATACAGCCCTGAATTGTAGAGTTCTCAAGACGTTTTGTTTCTGGTGAAGATCGGTTAAGGGAAAGGGGTAGTTTACCAGTAACGTTTTATGTTTTAACAAGGGTATTTCCTATGGCAAACGATAACAGCCGCAAATTCAAACAGAATCAAAAGATTATTTGCATACAGCCCTAAATTGTAGAGTTCTCAAGACCTATTGTTTTTGGTAAAGATCGGTTAAGGGAAAGGGGTAGTTTACCTACAACGTTTTTTTAACAAGGGTATTGTCTATGGCAAACGATAACGGCCGCAAATTCAAACAGAATCAAATAATTTTTTGCATACAGCCCTGATTTGTAAAGTACTCGCGACCTATTCTTTTTGGTGAAGATCGGTTGAGGGGAAGGGGTAGTTTACCAGCAACGGTTTTTTTTATCAACGGAAATTTTTTTTTTTTGGCAAACGATAACAGCCGCAAATTAAAACATAATCAAATAATGTTTTGCATACTGCCCTGAATTGTAGAGTTCTCAAGACCTTTTGTTTTTGGTGAAGATCGGTTAAGGGGAAGGGGTAGTTTACCAGCAACGTTTTATGTTTCATAGGGTATTTTCTATGGCAAACGATAAAAGCCGCAAATTCAAACAGAATCAAATAAGTTTTTGCATACAGCCCTGCTTTATTGAGTACTAAAGACCTATTGTTTTTGGTGAAGATCGTTTAAGGGAAAGGGGTAGTTTACCAGCCACGTTTTTTGTTTTATCAAAGGTATTTTGTATGGCAAACGATAACAGCCGCAAATTCAAACAAAATCATATAATATTTTGCATACAGCCCTGAATTGTAGAGTTCTCAAGACCTGTCGTTTTTGGTAAAGATCGGTTAAGGGAAAGGGGTAGTTTACCGGCAACGGTTTTTTATCAAGGGTAATTTTTACTTCCATATTTCCTTAAGGAATGGAAGTATGGTGATGGCAAAAAAAATCGTGTTCGAGATTATTGCAGATTCTGATTCTACTACACTCAAAACATGAAAAAAAGTCGTTTTCCAAAAAGTGTCTGTGTGTGTGTGTGTCTGTGTGTCTGTGTGTCTGTGTGTCTGTGTGTCTGTCTGTGTGTCTGTAGATTTTTTTCTATGGCAAACGATAACTGCTGCAAATTCAAACAGAATCAAATAATTTTTTGCATACAGCCCTGATTTGTAGAGGACTCGCGACCTGTTGTTTTTGGTGAAGATCGGTTGAGGGAAAGGGGTAGTTTACCAGCAACGGTTTTTTTTTATCAAGGGAAATTTTTTTTTTTGGCAAACGATAACAGCCGCAAATTCAAACAGAATCAAATAATGTTTCGTATACAGCCCTGAATTGTAGAGTTCTCAAGACCTATTGTTTTTGGTGAAGATCGGTTAAGGGAAAGGGGTAGTTTACCTACAACGTTTTTTTAACAAGGGTATTTTCTATGGCAAACGATAACAGCCGCAAATTCAAACAGAATCAAATAATTTTCTGCATACAGCCCTGATTTGTAGAGTACTCAAGATCTGTTGTTTGTGGTGAAGATCAGTTGAGGGGAAGGGGTAGTTTACCGGCAACGTTTTTTATCAAGCGTATTTTATATGGCAAACGATAACTGCCGCACATTCAAACAGACTCAAATAATTTTCTGCATACAGCCCTGATTTGTAGAGTACTCGCGACCTATTGTTTTTGGTGAAGATCGGTTGAGGGGAAGGGGTAGTTTACCAGCACGGTTTTTTTTATCAAGGGAAATTTTTTTTTGGCAAACGATAACAGCCGCAAATTCAAACAGACTTAAATAATGTTTCGTATACAGCCCTAAATTGAAGAGTTCTCAAGACCTATTGTTTTTGGTGAAGATCGGTTGAGGGAAAGGGGTAGTTTACTTGCAACGTTTTTTTAACAAGGGTATTTCTATGGCAAACGATAACAGCCGCAAATTCGAACAGAATCAAATAATTTTTTGCATACGTCCCTGAATTGTAGATGTCTCAAGGACGTTCGATTTTGGTGAAGATCGGTTAAGGGGAAGGGGTAGTTTACCAGCAACCTTTTACGTTTTAACAAGAGTAAAGTACTTGCAAATTTATTTAAACTTTTTGAAACAATGGTAATTGTTAAAAATAAAATAATTTTGTTGCCAGGCAATAAAATTAAAATTTTTTAATTTTAATGTAATATAATATTTTTCATTTAATACGGCAATAAAAAGGCAGGTAAGACACAAACACACAATTCACGTTATTTCTGGCCTCACTAATGTTTATTTTTACGTTTGCACGCTTTTTAAATGGAAAGTGCCGAAACCCACACCAACATAACGCGTGCAAGCCGAAAAAATGGACATCAATTTGCTTACTGGCGAAGCTAGTAGTTAATGAATGGGTAGGCAAAAATCTTATCTTAAATTTTTTTTAAGGAATCACTAAAAGGACGGTGGGTCAAATCGGACGCTGAGGTAGAGTTTGCTGTAACCGAATGGTTCCACAAACAGCCGTAAGAATTTTACTAGCAGGGAATCTACAGGTTAGCGCAACAGTGGAACTCATGTCTTAATGTTATTGGAGACTTCTTTTAAAATCGTTGAATAAAAATTGCTTTACAGCTCTATACGTGTGTCTATTGAACAATCCTTGTATTAGTCATACACGATAATACAACTGATTAAACTTCAAATTTTTAAACTTGGTTAGTTTCTATATATATGTTTAATGTTACAAATAATTCAAATAACAATCTTGATCATCTGTTAGTTCAGCGGAATAACAGTGACACTTTTAATAACCGCATAAAATAAACACTTAGAAACAACACAGGCGCTTTAACTTAACTGTTTGGACCACAGAAGTGAGGCATGCCTCAACGCTCTATGTGTACAGCGCGGGACAATCCCCCCTCACTACACTTCCCTATCACACCACTACATTGCTTACATACGATGTATACAAAAAACGCTGAGGCAAGTTCAGGTTGCCTCATTCGCTTTAAACGAACTATGCCGAATCTCACCTGTCACCATCTAGCGGTCGCTCAATAAAGCACGTTTCGGTTTAATAAATTTGACAGTCACAGTAACAATGTATAATCTTTACGTTATATAGTTCATACGTATTTATAATTTTTATTTTACAGAATTTGTTAGGGTAGGCATTGCCTCAATTGCCTCCATGTAACTTCGCCACTGATATATATGTGTACAACGTTATCGGCAACAAAGAAGTAGTTTTTGTTAAAATTCCTTCCCGGGATATTTGGCCGTAGTCCAATGTTTTCTACAAAACCAGACATTTCGGCAATGCCATCGACTTCCATCATCAGTGAAAATCGAGTGCGATAACGTGAGGTGGTATACGTTAGTGACCACAGTACTGTGGTTAAGGCTGAAGCAGTAAGTAGAAAAAAGTAGTTTCTATGGTAATATTTCATTTCGAAAATGATTTTAAATATAAATCTTAGAATATGGAAGTCATGTATGGTTCTCCATACCGTTTACTTCCATATTCCTTAAGGAATGGAAGTATGGTGATGGCAAAAAAAATCGTGTTCGAGATTATTGCAGATTCTGATTCCACTACACTCAAAACAGGAAAAAAAGTCGTTTTCCGAAAAGTGTCTGTGTGTGTGTCTGTGTGTGTGTCTGTAGATTTTTTTTCTATGGCAAACGATAACTGCCGCAAATTCAAACAGAATCAAATAATTTTTTGCATACAGCCCTGATTTGTAGAGGACTCGCGACCTATTGTTTTTGGTGAAGATCGGTTGAGGGAAAGGGGTAGTTTACCGGCAACGGTTTTTTTTTTCAAGGGAAATTTTTTTTTTTGGCAAACGATAACAGCCGCAAATTCAAACAGAAGCAAATAATGTTTCGCATACAGCCCTGAATTGTAGAGTTCTCAAGACGTTTTGTTTCTGGTGAAGATCGGTTAAGGGAAAGGGGTAGTTTACCAGTAACGTTTTATGTTTTAACAAGGGTATTTCCTATGGCAAACGATAACAGCCGCAAATTCAAACAGAATCAAAAGATTATTTGCATACAGCCCTAAATTGTAGAGTTCTCAAGACCTATTGTTTTTGGTAAAGATCGGTTAAGGGAAAGGGGTAGTTTACCTACAACGTTTTTTTAACAAGGGTATTTTCTATGGCAAACGATAACAGCCGCAAATTCAAACAGAATCAAATAATTTTTTGCATACAGCCCTGATTTGTAAAGTACTCGCGACCTATTCTTTTTGGTGAAGATCGGTTGAGGGGAAGGGGTAGTTTACCAGCAACGGTTTTTTTTATCAACGGAAATTTTTTTTTTTTGGCAAACGATAACAGCCGCAAATTAAAACATAATTAAATAATGTTTTGCATACTGCCCTGAATTGTAGAGTTCTCAAGACCTTTTGTTTTTGGTGAAGATCGGTTAAGGGGAAGGGGTAGTTTACCAGCAACGTTTTATGTTTCATAGGGTATTTTCTATGGCAAACGATAAAAGCCGCAAATTCAAACAGAATCAAATAAGTTTTTGCATACAGCCCTGCTTTATTGAGTACTAAAGACCTATTGTTTTTGGTGAAGATCGTTTAAGGGAAAGGGGTAGTTTACCAGCCACGTTTTTTGTTTTATCAAAGGTATTTTGTATGGCAAACGATAACAGCCGCAAATTCAAACAAAATCATATCATATTTTGCATACAGCCCTGAATTGTAGAGTTCTCAAGACCTGTCGTTTTTGGTAAAGATCGGTTAAGGGAAAGGGGTAGTTTACCGGCAACGGTTTTTTATCAAGGGTAATTTTTACTTCCATATTTCCTTAAGGAATGGAAGTATGGTGATGGCAAAAAAAATCGTGTTCGAGATTATTGCAGATTCTGATTCTACTACACTCAAAACATGAAATATCGGTATGGAGAACCATACATGACTTCCATATTCTAAGATTTATATTTAAAATCATTTTCAGCCAAACAGCCAGGCTGTGTCTTACCTGCCTTTTTATTGCTGTATTAAATGAAAAATATTATATTACATTAAAATGAAAAAATTATAATTTTATTGCCTGGCAACAAAATTATTTTATTTTTAACAATTACCATTGTTTGAAAAAGTTTAAATAAATTTTCAAGTACTTTACTCTTGTTAAAACGTATAAAGTTGCAGGTAAACTACCCCTTCCCCTTAACCGATCTTCACCAAAATCGAAAGTCATTGAGACCTCTACAATTCAGGGACGTATGCAAAAAATTATTTGATTCTGTTTGAATTTGCGGCTGTTATCGTTTGCCATAAAAAATACGCTTGATAAAAAAACGTTGCAGGTAAACTACCCCTTCCCCTTAACCGATCTTCACCAAAAACAAAAGGTCTTGAGTACTCTACAAATCAGGACTGCATGCAAAACATTATTTGATTCTGTTTGAATTTGCGGCTGTTATCGTTTGCCATATAAAATACCCTTGTTAAAAAAACGTTGCAGGTAAACTACCCCTTTCCCTCAACCGATCTTCACCAAAAACAATAGGTCTTGAGAAATCTACACTTCAGGGCTGTATGCGAAACATTATTTGATTCTGTTTGAATTTGCGGCTGTTATCGTTTGCCAAAAAAAAAAAAAATTTCCCTTGATAAAAAAAACCGTTGCAGGTAAACTACCCCTTCCCCTCAACCGATCTTCACCACAAACAATAGGTCGCGAGTACTCTACAAATCAGGGCTGTATGCAAAAAATTATTTGATTCTGTTTGAATTTGCGGCAGTTGTCGTTTGCCATAGAAAATACGCATGATAAAAAACGTTGCTGGTAAACTACCCCTTCCCCTCAACCGATCTTCACCAAAAACAATAGGTCTTGAGAACTCTACAAATCAGGCCTGTATGCAGAAAATTATTTGATTCTGTTTGAATTTGCGGCTGTTATCGTTTGCCATAGAAAATACCCTTGTTAAAAAAATGTTGTAGGTAAACTACCCCTTTCCCTTAACCGATCTTCACCAAAAACAAAAGGTATTGAGAACTCTACAATTTAGGGCTGTATGCAAATAATCTTTTCATTCTGTTTGAATTTGCGGCTGTTATCGTTTCCCATAGGAAATACCCTTGTTAAAACATAAAACGTTACAGGTAAACTACCCCTTTCCCTTAACCGATCTTCACCAAAAACAATAGGTCTTGAGAACTCTACAATTCAGGGCTGTATGCGAAACATTATTTGATTCTGTTTGAATTTGCGGCTGTTATCGTTAGCAAAAAAAAAAAAATTTCCCTTGATAAAAAAAACCGTTGCAGGTAAACTACCCCTTCCCCTCAACCGATCTTCACCAAAAACAATAGGTCGCGAGTACTCTACAAATCAGGGCTGTATGCAAAAAATTATTTGATTCTGTTTGAATTTGCGGCAGTTGTCGTTTGCCATAGAAAATACGCATGATAAAAAACGTTGCTGGTAAACTACCCCTTCCCCTCAACCGATCTTCACCAAAAACAATAGGTCTTGAGTACTCTACAAATCAGGGCTGTATGCAGAAAATTATTTGATTCTGTTTGAATTTGCGGCTGTTATCGTTTGCCATAGAAAATACCCTTGTTAAAAAAACGTTGTAGGTAAACTACCCCTTTCCCTTAACCGATCTTCACCAAAAACAAAAGGTATTGAGAACTCTACAATTTAGGGCTGTATGCAAATAATCTTTTCATTCTGTTTGAATTTGCGGCTGTTATCGTTTCCCATAGGAAATACCCTTGTTAAAACATAAAACGTTACAGGTAAACTACCCCTTTCCCTTAACCGATCTTCACCAAAAACAATAGGTCTTGAGAACTCTACAATTCAGGGCTGTATGCGAAACATTATTTGATTCTGTTTGAATTTGCGGCTGTTATCGTTTGCCAAACAAACAAAATTTCCCTTGCTAAAAAAAAACCGTTGCAGGTAAACTACCCCTTTCCCTCAACCGATCTTCACCAAAAACAATAGGTCGCGAGAACTCTGCAAAACCGGACTGTATGCAAAAAATTATTTGATTCTGTTTGAATTTGCGGCAGTTATCGTTTGCCATAGAAAAAAAATCTACAGACAGACAGACACACAGACAGACAGACACACAGACAGACAGACACACAGACAGACACACAGACACTTTTCGGAAAACGACTTTTTTTCATGTTTTGAGTGTAGTAGAATCAGAATCTGCAATAATCTCGAACACGATTTTTTTTGCCATCACCATACTTCCATTCCTTAAGGAATATGGAAGTAAAAAAAGTCGTTTTCCGAAAAGTGTCTGTGTGTCTATGTGTCTGTGTGTCTGTGTGTCTGTCTGTGTGTCTGTAGATTTTTTTCTATGGCAAACGATAACTGCCGCAAATTCAAACAGAATCAAATAATTTTTTGCATACAGCCCTGATTTGTAGAGGACTCGCGACCTGTTGTTTTTGGTGAAGATCGGTTGAGGGAAAGGGGTAGTTTACCTGCAACGGTTTTTTTTTATCAAGGGAAATTTTTTTTTTTGGCAAACGATAACAGCCGCAAATTCAAACAGAATCAAATAATGTTTCGTATACAGCCCTGAATTGTAGAGTTCTCAAGACCTTTTGTTTTTGGTGAAGATCGGTTAAGGGAAAGGGGTAGTTTACTTGTAACGTTTTATGTTTTAACAAGGGTATTTCCTATGGCAAACGATAACCAGCCGCAAATTCAAACAGAATCAAAAGATTATTTGCATACAGCCCTAAATTGTAGAGTTCTCAAGACCTATTGTTTTTGGTGAAGATCGGTTAAGGGAAAGGGGTAGTTTACCTACAACGTTTTTTTAACAAGGGTATTTTCTATGGAAAACGATAACAGCCGCAAATTCAAACAGAATCAAATAATTTTCTGCATACAGCCCTGATTTGTAGAGTACTCAAGATCTATTGTTTGTGGTGAAGATCAGTTGAGGGGAAGGGGTAGTTTACCGGCAACGTTTTTTATCAAGCGTATTTTATATGGCAAACGATAACTGCCGCACATTCAAACAGAATCAAATAATGTTTCGTATACAGCCCTGAATTGTAGAGTTCTCAAGACCTTTTGTTTTTGGTGAAGATCGGTTAAGGGAAAGGGGTAGTTTACTTGTAACGTTTTATGTTTTAACAAGGGTATTTCCTATGGCAAACGATAACCAGCCGCAAATTCAAACAGAATCAAAAGATTATTTGCATACAGCCCTAAATTGTAGAGTTCTCAAGACCTATTGTTTTTGGTGAAGATCGGTTAAGGGAAAGGGGTAGTTTACCTACAACGTTTTTTTAACAAGGGTATTTTCTATGGCAAACGATAACAGCCGCAAATTCAAACAGAATCAAATAATTTTCTGCATACAGCCCTGATTTGTAGAGTACTCAAGATCTATTGTTTGTGGTGAAGATCAGTTGAGGGGAAGGGGTAGTTTACCGGCAACGTTTTTTATCAAGCGTATTTTATATGGCAAACGATAACTGCCGCACATTCAAACAGACTCAAATAATTTTCTGCATACCGCCCTGATTTGTAGAGTACTCGCGACCTATTGTTTTTGGTGAAGATCGGTTGAGGGGAAGGGGTAGTTTACCAGCAACGTTTTTTATCAAGCGTATTTTGTATGGCAAACGATAACTACCGCAAATTCAAACAGAATCAAATAATTTTTTGCATACAGCCCTGATTTGTAGAGTACTCGCGATCTATTGTTTTTGGTGAAGATCGGTTGAGGGGAAGGGGTAGTTTACCAGCACGGTTTTTTTTATCAAGGGAAATTTTTTTTTGGCAAACGATAACAGCCGCAAATTCAAACAGACTTAAATAATGTTTCGTATACAGCCCTAAATTGAAGAGTTCTCAAGACCTATTGTTTTTGGTGAAGATCGGTTGAGGGAAAGGGGTAGTTTACTTGCAACGTTTTTTTAACAAGGGTATTTCTATGGCAAACGATAACAGCCGCAAATTCAAACAGAATCAAATAATGTTTTGCATACAGCCCTGATTTGTATAGTACTCAAGACCTGTTGTTTTTGGTGAAGATCGGTTAAGGGGAAGGGGTAGTTTACCAGCACCGTTTTTTTATCAAGCGTATTTTCTATGGCAAACGATAACAGCCGCAAATTCGAACAGAATCAAATAATTTTTTGCATACGTCCCTGAATTGTAGATGTCTCAAGGACGTTCGATTTTGGTGAAGATCGGTTAAGGGGAAGGGGTAGTTTACCAGCAACCTTTTACGTTTTAACAAGAGTAAAGTACTTGCAAGTTTATTTAAACTTTTTGAAACAATGGTAATTGTTAAAAATAAAATAATTTTGTTGCCAGGCAATAAAATTAAAATTTTTTAATTTTAATGTAATATAATATTTTTCATTTAATACGGCAATAAAAAGGCAGGTAAGACACAAACACACAATTCACGTTATTTCTGGCCTCACTAATGTTTATTTTCTTACGTTTGCACGCTTTTTAAATGGAAAGTGCCGAAACCCACACCAACATAACGCGTGCAAGCCGAAAAAATGGACATCAATTTGCTTACTGGCGAAGCTAGTAGTTAATGAATGGGTAGGCAAAAATCTTATCTTAAATTTTTTTTAAGGAATCACTAAAAGGACGGTGGGTCAAATCGGACGCTGAGGTAGAGTTTGCTGTAACCGAATGGTTCCACAAACAGCCGTAAGAATTTTACTAGCAGGGAATCTACAGGTTAGCGCAACAGTGGAACTCATGTCTTAATGTTATTGGAGACTTCTTTTAAAATCGTTGAATAAAAATTGCTTTACAGCTCTATACGTGTGTCTATTGAACAATCCTTGTATTAGTCATACACGATAATACAACTGATTAAACTTCAAATTTTTAAACTTGGTTAGTTTCTATATATATGTTTAATGTTACAAATAATTCAAATAACAATCTTGATCATCTGTTAGTTCAGCGGAATAACAGTGACACTTTTAATAACCGCATAAAATAAACACTTAGAAACAACACAGGCGCTTTAACTTAACTGTTTGGACCACAGAAGTGAGGCATGCCTCAACGCTCTATGTGTACAGCGCGGGACAATCCCCCCTCACTACACTTCCCTATCACACCACTACATTGCTTATATACGATGTATACAAAAAACGCTGAGGCAAGTTCAGGTTGCCTCATTCGCTTTAAACGAACTATGCCGAATCTCACCTGTCACCATCTAGCGGTCGCTCAATAAAGCACGTTTCGGTTTAATAAATTTGACAGTCACAGTAACAATGTATAATCTTTACGTTATATAGTTCATACGTATTTATAATTTTTATTTTACAGAATTTGTTAGGGTAGGCATTGCCTCAATTGCCTCCATGTAACTTCGCCACTGATATATATGTGTACAACGTTATCGGCAACAAAGAAGTAGTTTTTGTTAAAATTCCTTCCAGGGATATTTGGCCGTAGTCCAATGTTTTCTACAAAACCAGACATTTCGGCAATGCCATCGACTTCCATCATCAGTGAAAATCGAGTGCGATAACGTGAGGTGGTATACGTTAGTGACCACAGTACTGTGGTTAAGGCTGAAGCAGTAAGTAGAAAAAAGTAGTTTCTATGGTAATATTTCATTTCGAAAATGATTTTAAATATAAATCTTAGAATATGGAAGTCATGTATGGTTCTCCATACCGTTTACTTCCATATTCCTTAAGGAATGGAAGTATGGTGATGGCAAAAAAAATCGTGTTCGAGATTATTGCAGATTCTGATTCCACTACACTCAAAACATGAAAAAAAGTCGTTTTCCGATAAGTGTCTGTGTGTGTGTCTGTGTGTGTGTCTGTAGATTTTTTTTCTATGGCAAACGATAACTGCCGCAAATTCAAACAGAATCAAATAATTTTTTGCATACAGCCCTGATTTGTAGAGGACTCGCGACCTATTGTTTTTGGTGAAGATCGGTTGAGGGAAAGGGGTAGTTTACCGGCAACGGTTTTTTTTTTCAAGGGAAATTTTTTTTTTTTGGCAAACGATAACAGCCGCAAATTCAAACAGAAGCAAATAATGTTTCGCATACAGCCCTGAATTGTAGAGTTCTCAAGACGTTTTGTTTCTGGTGAAGATCGGTTAAGGGAAAGGGGTAGTTTACCAGTAACGTTTTATGTTTTAACAAGGGTATTTCCTATGGCAAACGATAACAGCCGCAAATTCAAACAGAATCAAAAGATTATTTGCATACAGCCCTAAATTGTAGAGTTCTCAAGACCTATTGTTTTTGGTAAAGATCGGTTAAGGGAAAGGGGTAGTTTACCTACAACGTTTTTTTAACAAGGGTATTTTCTATGGCAAACGATAACAGCCGCAAATTCAAACAGAATCAAATAATTTTTTGCATACAGCCCTGATTTGTAAAGTACTCGCGACCTATTCTTTTTGGTGAAGATCGGTTGAGGGGAAGGGGTAGTTTACCAGCAACGGTTTTTTTTATCAACGGAAATTTTTTTTTTTTTGGCAAACGATAACAGCCGCAAATTAAAACATAATTAAATAATGTTTTGCATACTGCCCTGAATTGTAGATTTCTCAAGACCTTTTGTTTTTGGTGAAGATCGGTTAAGGGGAAGGGGTAGTTTACCAGCAACGTTTTATGTTTCATAGGGTATTTTCTATGGCAAACGATAAAAGCCGCAAATTCAAACAGAATCAAATAAGTTTTTGCATACAGCCCTGCTTTATTGAGTACTAAAGACCTATTGTTTTTGGTGAAGATCGTTTAAGGGAAAGGGGTAGTTTACCAGCCACGTTTTTTGTTTTATCAAAGGTATTTTGTATGGCAAACGATTACAGCCGCAAATTCAAACAAAATCATATAATATTTTGCATACAGCCCTGAATTGTAGAGTTCTCAAGACCTGTCGTTTTTGGTAAAGATCGGTTAAGGGAAAGGGGTAGTTTACCGGCAACGGTTTTTTATCAAGGGTAATTTTTACTTCCGTATTTCCTTAAGGAATGGAAGTATGGTGATGGCAAAAAAAATCGTGTTCGAGATTATTGCAGATTCTGATTCTACTACACTCAAAACATGAAGAAAAGTCGTTTTCCGAAAAGTGTCTGTGTGTCTGTGTGTCTATGTGTCTGTCTGTGTGTCTGTAGATTTTTTTCTATGGCAAACGATAACTGCCGCAAATTCAAACAGAATCAAATAATTTTTTGCATACAGCCCTGATTTGTAGAGGACTCGCGACCTGTTGTTTTTGGTGAAGATCGGTTGAGGGAAAGGGGTAGTTTACCTGCAACGGTTTTTTTTTATCAAGGGAAATTTTTTTTTTTTGGCAAACGATAACAGCCGCAAATTCAAACAGAATCAAATAATGTTTCGTATACAGCCCTGAATTGTAGAGTTCTCAAGACCTTTTGTTTTTGGTGAAGATCGGTTAAGGGAAAGGGGTAGTTTACTTGTAACGTTTTATGTTTTAACAAGGGTATTTCCTATGGCAAACGATAACCAGCCGCAAATTCAAACAGAATCAAAAGATTATTTGCATACAGCCCTAAATTGTAGAGTTCTCAAGACCTATTGTTTTTGGTGAAGATCGGTTAAGGGAAAGGGGTAGTTTACCTACAACGTTTTTTTAACAAGGGTATTTTCTATGGCAAACGATAACAGCCGCAAATTCAAACAGAATCAAATAATTTTCTGCATACAGCCCTGATTTGTAGAGTACTCAAGATCTATTGTTTGTGGTGAAGATCAGTTGAGGGGAAGGGGTAGTTTACCGGCAACGTTTTTTATCAAGCGTATTTTATATGGCAAACGATAACTGCCGCACATTCAAACAGAATCAAATAATTTTTTGCATACAGCCCTGATTTGTTGAGTACTCGCGATCAGTTGTTTTTGGTGAAGATCGGTTGAGGGGAAGGGGTAGTTTACCTGCACGGTTTTTTTTATCAAGGGAAATTTTTTTTGGCAAACGATAACAGCCGCAAATTCAAACAGACTTAAATAATGTTTCGTATGCAGCCCTAAATTGTAGAGTTCTCAAGACCTATTGTTTTTGGTGAAGATTGGTTAAGGGAAAGGGGTAGTTTACCTACAACGTTTTTTTAACAAGGGTATTTTCTATGGCAAACGATAACAGCCGCAAATTCAAACAGAATCAAATAATTTTCTGCATACAGCCCTGATTTGTAGAGTACTCAAGATCTATTGTTTGTGGTGAAGATCAGTTGAGGGGAAGGGGTAGTTTACCGGCAACGTTTTTTATCAAGCGTATTTTATATGGCAAACGATAACTGCCGCACATTCAAACAGAATCAAATAATTTTTTGCATACAGCCCTGATTTGTTGAGTACTCGCGATCAATTGTTTTTGGTGAAGATCGGTTGAGGGGAAGGGGTAGTTTACCTGCACGGTTTTTTTTATCAAGGGAAATTTTTTTTTGGCAAACGATAACAGCCGCAAATTCAAACAGACTTAAATAATGTTTCGTATGCAGCCCTAAATTGTAGAGTTCTCAAGACCTATTGTTTTTGGTGAAGATCGGTTAAGGGAAAGGGGTAGTTTACTTGCAACGTTTTTTTAACAAGGGTATTTCTATGGCAAACGATAACAGCCGCAAATTCAAACAGAATCAAATAAAGTTTTGCATACAGCCCTGATTTGTAGAGTACTCCAGACCTATTGTTTTTGGTGAAGATCGGTTAAGGGGAAGGGGTAGTTTACCGGCACCGTTTTTTTATCAAGCGTATTTTCTATAGCAAACGATAACAGCCGCAAATTCGAACAGAATCAAATAATTTTTTGCAGACGTCCCTGAATTGTAGAGGTCTCAAGGACGTTCGATTTTGGTGAAGATCGGTTAAGGGGAAGGGGTAGTTTACCAGCAACCTTTTACGTTTTAACAAGAGTAAAGTACTTGCAAATTTATTTAAACTTTTTGAAACAATGGTAATTGTTAAAAATAAAATAATTTTGTTGCCAGGCAATAAAATTAAAATTTTTTAATTTTAATGTAATATAATATTTTTCATTTAATACGGCAATAAAAAGGCAGGTAAGACACAAACACACAATTCACGTTATTTCTGGCCTCACTAATGTTTATTTTCTTACGTTTGCACGCTTTTTAAATGGAAAGTGCCGAAACCCACACCAACATAACGCGTGCAAGCCGAAAAAATGGACATCAATTTGCTTACTGGCGAAGCTAGTAGTTAATGAATGGGTAGGCAAAAATCTTATCTTAAATTTTTTTTAAGGAATCACTAAAAGGACGGTGGGTCAAATCGGACGCTGAGGTAGAGTTTGCTGTAACCGAATGGTTCCACAAACAGCCGTAAGAATTTTACTAGCAGGGAATCTACAGGTTAGCGCAACAGTGGAACTCATGTCTTAATGTTATTGGAGACTTCTTTTAAAATCGTTGAATAAAAATTGCTTTACAGCTCTATACGTGTGTCTATTGAACAATCCTTGTATTAGTCATACACGATAATACAACTGATTAAACTTCAAATTTTTAAACTTGGTTAGTTTCTATATATATGTTTAATGTTACAAATAATTCAAATAACAATCTTGATCATCTGTTAGTTCAGCGGAATAACAGTGACACTTTTAATAACCGCATAAAATAAACACTTAGAAACAACACAGGCGCTTTAACTTAACTGTTTGGACCACAGAAGTGAGGCATGCCTCAACGCTCTATGTGTACAGCGCGGGACAATCCCCCCTCCCTACACTTCCCTATCACACCACTACATTGCTTACATACGATGTATACAAAAAACGCTGAGGCAAGTTCAGGTTGCCTCATTCGCTTTAAACGAACTATGCCGAATCTCACCTGTCACCATCTAGCGGTCGCTCAATAAAGCACGTTTCGGTTTAATAAATTTGACAGTCACAGTAACAATGTATAATCTTTACGTTATGTAGTTCATACGTATTTATAATTTTTATTTTACAGAATTTGTTAGGGTAGGCATTGCCTCAATTGCCTCCATGTAACTTCGCCACTGATATATATGTGTACAACGTTATCGGCAACAAAGAAGTAGTTTTTGTTAAAATTCCTTCCCGGGATATTTGGCCGTAGTCCAATGTTTTCTACAAAACCAGACATTTCGGCAATGCCATCGACTTCCATCATCAGTGAAAATCGAGTGCGATAACGTGAGGTGGTATACGTTAGTGACCACAGTACTGTGGTTAAGGCTGAAGCAGTAAGTAGAAAGAAGTAGTTTCTATGGTAATATTTCATTTCGAAAATGATTTTAAATATAAATCTTAGAATATGGAAGTCATGTATGGTTCTCCATACCGTTTACTTCCATATTCCTTAAGGAATGGAAGTATGGTGATGGCAAAAAAAATCGTGTTCGAGATTATTGCAGATTCTGATTCCACTACACTCAAAACATGAAAAAAAGTCGTTTTCCGAAAAGTGTCTGTGTGTGTGTGTCTGTGTGTGTGTCTGTAGATTTTTTTTTTGGCAAACGATAACTGCCGCAAATTCAAACAGAATCAAATAATTTTTTGCATACAGCCCTGATTTGTAGAGGACTCGCGACCTGTTGTTTTTGGTGAAGATCGGTTGAGGGAAAGGGGTAGTTTACCAACAACGTTTTTTTAACAAGGGTATTTTCTATGGCAAACGATAACAGCCGCAAATTCAAACAGAATCAAATAATTTTTTGCATACAGCCCTGATTTGTAAAGTACTCGCGACCTATTCTTTTTGGTGAAGATCGGTTGAGGGGAAGGGGTAGTTTACCAGCAACGGTTTTTTTTATCAACGGAAATTGTTTTTTTTTTGCAAACGATAACAGCCGCAAATTAAAACATAATTAAATAATGTTTTGCATACTGCCCTGAATTGTAGAGTTCTCAAGACCTTTTGTTTTTGGTGAAGATCGGTTAAGGGGAAGGGGTAGTTTACCAGCAACGTTTTATGTTTCATAGGGTATTTTCTATGGCAAACGATAAAAGCCGCAAATTCAAACAGAATCAAATAAGTTTTTGCATACAGCCCTGCTTTATTGAGTACTAAAGACCTATTGTTTTTGGTGAAGATCGTTTAAGGGAAAGGGGTAGTTTACCAGCCACGTTCTTTGTTTTATCAAAGGTATTTTGTATGGCAAACGATAACAGCCGCAAATTCAAACAAAATCATATAATATTTTGCATACAGCCCTGAATTGTAGAGTTCTCAAGACCTGTCGTTTTTGGTAAAGATCGGTTAAGGGAAAGGGGTAGTTTACCGGCAACGGTTTTTTATCAAGGGTAATTTTTACTTCCATATTTCCTTAAGGAATGGAAGTATGGTGATGGCAAAAAAAATCGTGTTCGAGATTATTGCAGATTCTGATTCTACTACACTCAAAACATGAAGAAAAGTCTGTGTGTCTGTGTGTCTGTGTGTCTGTGTGTTTGTCTGTGTGTCTGTAGATTTTTTTCTATGGCAAACGATAACTGCCGCAAATTCAAACAGAATCAAATAATTTTTTGCATACAGCCCTGATTTGTAGAGGACTCGCGACCTGTTGTTTTTGGTGAAGATCGGTTGAGGGAAAGGGGTAGTTTACCTGCAACGGTTTTTTTTATCAAGGGAAATTTTTTTTTTGGCAAACGATAACAGCCGCAAATTCAAACAGAATCAAATAATGTTTCACATACAGCCCTGAATTGTAGAGTTCTCAAGACCTTTTGTTTTTGGTGAAGATCGGTTAAGGGAAAGGGGTAGTTTACTTGTAACGTTTTATGTTTTAACAAGGGTATTTCCTATGGCAAACGATAACCAGCCGCAAATTCAAACAGAATCAAAAGATTATTTGCATACAGCCCTAAATTGTAGAGTTCTCAAGACCTATTGTTTTTGGTGAAGATCGGTTAAGGGAAAGGGGTAGTTTACCTACAACGTTTTTTTAACAAGGGTATTTTCTATGGCAAACGATAACAGCCGCAAATTCAAACAGAATCAAATAATTTTCTGCATACAGCCCTGATTTGTAGAGTACTCAAGATCTATTGTTTGTGGTGAAGATCAGTTGAGGGGAAGGGGTAGTTTACCGGCAACGTTTTTTATCAAGCGTATTTTATATGGCAAACGATAACTGCCGCACATTCAAACAGAATCAAATAATTTTTTGCATACAGCCCTGATTTGTTGAGTACTCGCGATCAATTGTTTTTGGTGAAGATCGGTTAAGGGGAAGGGGTAGTTTACCAGCACGGTTTTTTTTATCAAGGGAAATTTTTTTTTGGCAAACGATAACAGCCGCAAATTCAAACAGACTTAAATAATGTTTCGTATGCAGCCCTAAATTGTAGAGTTCTCAAGACCTATTGTTTTTGGTGAAGATTGGTTAAGGGAAAGGGGTAGTTTACCTACAACGTTTTTTTAACAAGGGTATTTTCTATGGCAAACGATAACAGCCGCAAATTCAAACAGAATAAAATAATTTTCTGCATACAGCCCTGATTTGTAGAGTACTCAAGATCTATTGTTTGTGGTGAAGATCAGTTGAGGGGAAGGGGTAGTTTACCGGCAACGTTTTTTATCAAGCGTATTTTATATGGCAAACGATAACTGCCGCACATTCAAACAGAATCAAATAATTTTTTGCATACAGCCCTGATTTGTTGAGTACTCGCGATCAATTGTTTTTGGTGAAGATCGGTTGAGGGGAAGGGGTAGTTTACCTGCACGGTTTTTTTTATCAAGGGAAATTTTTTTTTGGCAAACGATAACAGACGCAAATTCAAACAGACTTAAATAATGTTTCGTATGCAGCCCTAAATTGTAGAGTTCTCAAGACCTATTGTTTTTGGTGAAGATCGGTTAAGGGAAAGGGGTAGTTTACTTGCAACGTTTTTTTAACAAGGGTATTTCTATGGCAAACGATAACAGCCGCAAATTCAAACAGAATCAAATAAAGATTTGCATACAGCCCTGATTTGTAGAGTACTCCAGACCTATTGTTTTTGGTGAAGATCGGTTAAGGGGAAGGGGTAGTTTACCGGCACCGTTTTTTTATCAAGCGTATTTTCTATGGCAAACGATAACAGCCGCAAATTCGAACAGAATCAAATAATTTTTTGCATACGTCCCTGAATTGTAGAGGTCTCAAGGACGTTCGATTTTGGTGAAGATCGGTTAAGGGGAAGGGGTAGTTTACCAGCAACCTTTTACGTTTTAACAAGAGTAAAGTACTTGCAAATTTATTTAAACTTTTTGAAACAATGGTAATTGTTAAAAATAAAATAATTTTGTTGCCAGGCAATAAAATTAAAATTTTTTAATTTTAATGTAATATAATATTTTTCATTTAATACGGCAATAAAAAGGCAGGTAAGACACAAACACACAATTCACGTTATTTCTGGCCTCACTAATGTTTATTTTCTTACGTTTGCACGCTTTTTAAATGGAAAGTGCCGAAACCCACACCAACATAACGCGTGCAAGCCGAAAAAATGGACATCAATTTGCTTACTGGCGAAGCTAGTAGTTAATGAATGGGTAGGCAAAAATCTTATCTTAAATTTTTTTTAAGGAATCACTAAAAGGACGGTGGGTCAAATCGGACGCTGAGGTAGAGTTTGCTGTAACCGAATGGTTCCACAAACAGCCGTAAGAATTTTACTAGCAGGGAATCTACAGGTTAGCGCAACAGTGGAACTCATGTCTTAATGTTATTGGAGACTTCTTTTAAAATCGTTGAATAAAAATTGCTTTACAGCTCTATACGTGTGTCTATTGAACAATCCTTGTATTAGTCATACACGATAATACAACTGATTAAACTTCAAATTTTTAAACTTGGTTAGTTTCTATATATATGTTTAATGTTACAAATAATTCAAATAACAATCTTGATCATCTGTTAGTTCAGCGGAATAACAGTGACACTTTTAATAACCGCATAAAATAAACACTTAGAAACAACACAGGCGCTTTAACTTAACTGTTTGGACCACAGAAGTGAGGCATGCCTCAACGCTCTATGTGTACAGCGCGGGACAATCCCCCCTCCCTACACTTCCCTATCACACCACTACATTGCTTACATACGATGTATACAAAAAACGCTGAGGCAAGTTCAGGTTGCCTCATTCGCTTTAAACGAACTATGCCGAATCTCACCTGTCACCATCTAGCGGTCGCTCAATAAAGCACGTTTCGGTTTAATAAATTTGACAGTCACAGTAACAATGTATAATCTTTACGTTATGTAGTTCATACGTATTTATAATTTTTATTTTACAGAATTTGTTAGGGTAGGCATTGCCTCAATTGCCTCCATGTAACTTCGCCACTGATATATATGTGTACAACGTTATCGGCAACAAAGAAGTAGTTTTTGTTAAAATTCCTTCCCGGGATATTTGGCCGTAGTCCAATGTTTTCTACAAAACCAGACATTTCGGCAATGCCATCGACTTCCATCATCAGTGAAAATCGAGTGCGATAACGTGAGGTGGTATACGTTAGTGACCACAGTACTGTGGTTAAGGCTGAAGCAGTAAGTAGAAAGAAGTAGTTTCTATGGTAATATTTCATTTCGAAAATGATTTTAAATATAAATCTTAGAATATGGAAGTCATGTATGGTTCTCCATACCGTTTACTTCCATATTCCTTAAGGAATGGAAGTATGGTGATGGCAAAAAAAATCGTGTTCGAGATTATTGCAGATTCTGATTCCACTACACTCAAAACATGAAAAAAAGTCGTTTTCCGAAAAGTGTCTGTGTGTGTGTGTCTGTGTGTGTGTCGGTAGATTTTTTTTTTTGGCAAACGATAACTGCCGCAAATTCAAACAGAATCAAATAATTTTTTGCATACAGCCCTGATTTGTAGAGGACTCGCGACCTGTTGTTTTTGGTGAAGATCGGTTGAGGGAAAGGGGTAGTTTACCTGCAACGGTTTTTTTTTATCAAGGGAAATTTTTTTTTTGGCAAACGATAACAGCCGCAAATTCAAACAGAAGCAAATAATGTTTCGCATACAGCCCTGAATTGTAGAGTTCTCAAGACCTATTGTTTCTGGTGAAGATCGGTTAAGGGAAAGGGGTAGTTTACCTGTAACGTTTTATGTTTTAACAAGGGTATTTCCTATGGCAAACGATAACAGCCGCAAATTCAAACAGAATCAAAAGATTATTTGCATACAGCCCTAGATTGTAGAGTTCTCAAGACCTGTTGTTTTTGGTAAAGATCGGTTAAGGGAAAGGGGTAGTTTACCTACAACGTTTTTTTAACAAGGGTATTTTCTATGGCAACGATAACAGCCGCAAATTCAAACAGAATCAAATAATTTTCTGCATACAGCCCTGATTTGTAGAGTACTCAAGATCTATTGTTTGTGGTGAAGATCAGTTGAGGGGAAGGGGTAGTTTACCGGCAACGTTTTTTATCAAGCGTATTTTATATGGCAAACGATAACTGCCGCACATTCAAACAGAATCAAATAATTTTTTGCATACAGCCCTGATTTGTTGAGTACTCGCGATCAATTGTTTTTGGTGAAGATCGGTTGAGGGGAAGGGGTAGTTTACCTGCACGGTTTTTTTTATCAAGGGAAATTTTTTTTTGGCAAACGATAACAGCCGCAAATTCAAACAGACTTAAATAATGTTTCGTATGCAGCCCTAAATTGTAGAGTTCTCAAGACCTATTGTTTTTGGTGAAGATCGGTTAAGGGAAAGGGGTAGTTTACTTGCAACGTTTTTTTAACAAGGGTATTTCTATGGCAAACGATAACAGCCGCAAATTCAAACAGAATCAAATAAAGATTTGCATACAGCCCTGATTTGTAGAGTACTCCAGACCTATTGTTTTTGGTGAAGATCGGTTAAGGGGAAGGGGTAGTTTACCGGCACCGTTTTTTTATCAAGCGTATTTTCTATGGCAAACGATAACAGCCGCAAATTCGAACAGAATCAAATAATTTTTTGCATACGTCCCTGAATTGTAGAGGTCTCAAGGACGTTCGATTTTGGTGAAGATCGGTTAAGGGGAAGGGGTAGTTTACCAGCAACCTTTTACGTTTTAACAAGAGTAAAGTACTTGCAAATTTATTTAAACTTTTTGAAACAATGGTAATTGTTAAAAATAAAATAATTTTGTTGCCAGGCAATAAAATTAAAATTTTTTAATTTTAATGTAATATAATATTTTTCATTTAATACGGCAATAAAAAGGCAGGTAAGACACAAACACACAATTCACGTTATTTCTGGCCTCACTAATGTTTATTTTCTTACGTTTGCACGCTTTTTAAATGGAAAGTGCCGAAACCCACACCAACATAACGCGTGCAAGCCGAAAAAATGGACATCAATTTGCTTACTGGCGAAGCTAGTAGTTAATGAATGGGTAGGCAAAAATCTTATCTTAAATTTTTTTTAAGGAATCACTAAAAGGACGGTGGGTCAAATCGGACGCTGAGGTAGAGTTTGCTGTAACCGAATGGTTCCACAAACAGCCGTAAGAATTTTACTAGCAGGGAATCTACAGGTTAGCGCAACAGTGGAACTCATGTCTTAATGTTATTGGAGACTTCTTTTAAAATCGTTGAATAAAAATTGCTTTACAGCTCTATACGTGTGTCTATTGAACAATCCTTGTATTAGTCATACACGATAATACAACTGATTAAACTTCAAATTTTTAAACTTGGTTAGTTTCTATATATATGTTTAATGTTACAAATAATTCAAATAACAATCTTGATCATCTGTTAGTTCAGCGGAATAACAGTGACACTTTTAATAACCGCATAAAATAAACACTTAGAAACAACACAGGCGCTTTAACTTAACTGTTTGGACCACAGAAGTGAGGCATGCCTCAACGCTCTATGTGTACAGCGCGGGACAATCCCCCCTCCCTACACTTCCCTATCACACCACTACATTGCTTACATACGATGTATACAAAAAACGCTGAGGCAAGTTCAGGTTGCCTCATTCGCTTTAAACGAACTATGCCGAATCTCACCTGTCACCATCTAGCGGTCGCTCAATAAAGCACGTTTCGGTTTAATAAATTTGACAGTCACAGTAACAATGTATAATCTTTACGTTATGTAGTTCATACGTATTTATAATTTTTATTTTACAGAATTTGTTAGGGTAGGCATTGCCTCAATTGCCTCCATGTAACTTCGCCACTGATATATATGTGTACAACGTTATCGGCAACAAAGAAGTAGTTTTTGTTAAAATTCCTTCCCGGGATATTTGGCCGTAGTCCAATGTTTTCTACAAAACCAGACATTTCGGCAATGCCATCGACTTCCATCATCAGTGAAAATCGAGTGCGATAACGTGAGGTGGTATACGTTAGTGACCACAGTACTGTGGTTAAGGCTGAAGCAGTAAGTAGAAAGAAGTAGTTTCTATGGTAATATTTCATTTCGAAAATGATTTTAAATATAAATCTTAGAATATGGAAGTCATGTATGGTTCTCCATACCGTTTACTTCCATATTCCTTAAGGAATGGAAGTATGGTGATGGCAAAAAAAATCGTGTTCGAGATTATTGCAGATTCTGATTCCACTACACTCAAAACATGAAAAAAAGTCGTTTTCCGAAAAGTGTCTGTGTGTGTGTGTCTGTGTGTGTGTCGGTAGATTTTTTTTTTTGGCAAACGATAACTGCCGCAAATTCAAACAGAATCAAATAATTTTTTGCATACAGCCCTGATTTGTAGAGGACTCGCGACCTGTTGTTTTTGGTGAAGATCGGTTGAGGGAAAGGGGTAGTTTACCTGCAACGGTTTTTTTTTATCAAGGGAAATTTTTTTTTTGGCAAACGATAACAGCCGCAAATTCAAACAGAAGCAAATAATGTTTCGCATACAGCCCTGAATTGTAGAGTTCTCAAGACCTATTGTTTCTGGTGAAGATCGGTTAAGGGAAAGGGGTAGTTTACCTGTAACGTTTTATGTTTTAACAAGGGTATTTCCTATGGCAAACGATAACAGCCGCAAATTCAAACAGAATCAAAAGATTATTTGCATACAG
The DNA here is from genome assembly GCA_034769895.1 of Magicicada septendecula. NCBI lineage: Eukaryota > Metazoa > Arthropoda > Insecta > Hemiptera > Cicadidae > Magicicada > Magicicada septendecula. The sequence goes on from CM068367.1 coordinate 1,247,508,859, forward strand.
CCCTAGATTGTAGAGTTCTCAAGACCTGTTGTTTTTGGTAAAGATCGGTTAAGGGAAAGGGGTAGTTTACCTACAACGTTTTTTTAACAAGGGTATTTCCTATGGCAACGATAACAGCCGCAAATTCAAACAGAATCAAATAATTTTTTGCATACAGCCCTGATTTGTAAAGTACTCGCGACCTATTCTTTTTGGTGAAGATCGGTTGAGGGGAAGGGGTAGTTTACCTGCAACGGTTTTTTTTATAAACGGAAATTTTTTTTTTTTGGCAAACGATAACAGCCGCAAATTCAAACAGAATCAAATAATTTTCTGCATACTGCCCTGACTTGTAGAGTACTCAAGACCTGTTATTTTTGGTGAAGATCGGTTGAGGGGAAGGGGTAGTTTACCTGCAACGTTTTTTATCAAGCGTATTTTCTATGGCAAACGATAACTGCCGCAAATTCTAACAGAATCAAATAATTTTTTGCATACATCAGTGAATTGTAGTGGACTCAAGGCCTTTAGATTTTGGTGAAGATCAGTTAAGGGGAAGGGGTAGTTGACCTGCAACCTTTTACGTTTTAACAAGAGTAAAGTACTTGAAAATTCATTTAAACTTTTTCAAACAATGGTAATTGTTGAAAATAAAATAATTTTGTTGCCAGGCAATCTGAAAATTATAATTATAATCTGAAAGATTATACGATAGTTTATGAAATGGTTAATAATACGTCAGTGGAAGGTGTAATGAGAAATTAGCAGAAATGGAAACCTGGGGAATGTTAACTGTTCTGTAGATACAATTTTGTCAGAATGTTTGGAAATGATCATCAACATTGAAGAAAAAGTAAGCATATTAAGAAACATATGTAAGTACTTATTATAAAAAAATAATGTTTGTTTTTTGATAAAGTCATTTTGATTATAAAATATAAATATTTACAACAAGAAAAGAATTTTCAGTTTTCAAAATTTAAATATATTTTTATAAAACAATGGGTTCTTCATTGAGGTGGGGACCATGTCACTCACTCCATCTCAAGCCTCCTCTCCCATTTTGCAGAAAAAGAGGACCCTGTCAAGGCTGATACTTTGACGATAGTGACAGGGCTTTCCACCAAATTCAGCAGAGTGACAGGTAGGCCCAACTCTGATTGGCTTCTCAGATTTCTCCAGCGTTAGTAGGTTCTATGAAAATATTTTATTTCAAAAATGATTTTAAATATAAATCTTAGATATGTTTTATAAATCTCATGTTTTATGTTTTAACATGGGTAATTTTTTATATGACGAACCATGACTGCCGTAAATTCAAACAGAATCAAATAATTTTTTACATATGTGCCTGAGCTATAGAGTACTCAATGTCTGTTGATTTTGGTGAAGATCGGTTACGGGGAAAGGGCAGTTTACCAGAAACATTTTTTGTTGTAACATGAGTAAAGTACTTAATTTTGATAAAGTATCCTGATAAGATCTTAATAATACACTGTAGAAACGTAGATGAAATATCTATAAATGAAGAGGCTAGTTGAACGGGCTGGGGGTAATTTTCTATAAATCAAAATTATAGTTGAAGGGGGAGGGGATAATATTTTTTATATGTGTACTACGTTATTGGCAAGAAAGAAGTATTTTTTTGTTAAAATTCCTTCCCTGGCTGTTTGGCTGAAAATGATTTTAAATATAAATCTTAGACTATGGAAGTCATGTATGGTTCTCCATACCGATATTACTTTTTACTTCCATATTCCTTAAGGAATGGAAGTATGGTGATGGCAAAAAAAATCGTGTTCGAGATTATTGCAGATTCTGATTCTACAACACTCAAAACATGAAAAAAAGTCGTTTTCCGAAAAGTGTGTGTGTGTGTGTGTGTGTGTGTGTGTGTGTGTGTGTGTGTGTGTGTGTGTGTGTGTGTGTGTGTGTGTGTGTGTGTGTGTGTGTGTGTCTGTCTGTCTGTCTGTCTGTCTATGTGTCTGTAGATTTTTTTTCTATGGCAAACGATAACTGCCGCAAATTCAAACAGAATCAAATAATCTTTTGCATACAGCCTTGATTTGCAGAGTACTCGCGACCTATTGTTTTTGGTGAAGATCGGTTGAGGGAAAGGGGTAGTTTACCGTCAACGGTTTTTTTTTAGCAAGGGTAATTTTGTTTGTTTGGCAAACGATAACAGCCGCAAATTCAAACAGAATCAAATAATGTTTCGCATACAGCCCTGAATGGTAGAGTTCTCAAGATCTGCTGATTTTGGTGAAGATCGGTTAAGGGAAAGGGGTAGTTTACCTGTAACGTTTTATGTTTCAACAAGGGTATTTCCTATGGCAAACGATAACAGCCGCAAATTCAAACAGAATCAAAAGATTATTTGCATACTGCCCTACATTGCAGAGTTCTCAAGACCTGTTGATTTTGGTGAAGATCGGTTGAGGGAAAGGGGTAGTTTACCGGCAACGTTTTTTTAACAAGGGTATTTTCTATGGCAAACGATAACAGCCGCAAATTCAAACAGAATCAAATAATATTTTGCATACAGTCCTGATTTATAGAGTACTCAAGACCTATTGTTTTTGGTGAAGATCGCTTAAGGGGAAGGGGTAGTTTACCTGCAACGTTTTTTTATCAAGCGTATTTTCTATGGCAAACGATAACAGCCGCAAATTCAAACAGAATCAAATAATTTTTTGCATACGTCCCTGAATTGTAGAGGTCTCAATGACTTACGATTTTGGTGAAGATCGGTTAAGGGCAAGGGGTAGTTTACCAGCAACCTTTTACGTTTTAACAAGAGTAAAGTACTTGAAAATTTATTTAAACTTTTTGAAACAATGGTAATTGTTAAAAATAAAATAATTTTGTTGCCAGGCAATAAAATTATAATTTTTTCATTTTAATGTAATATAATATTTTTCATTTAATACAGCAATAAAAAGGCAGGTAAGACACAGCCTGGCTGTTTGGCTGAAAATGATTTTAAATATAAATCTTAGAATATGGAAGTCATGTATGGTTCTCCATACCGATATTTCTATGGTAAACGATAACAGCCGCAAATTGAAACAGAATCAAATGATGTTTTGCATACAGCCCTGTATTGTAGAGTTCTCAATACCTATTGGTGTTGGTGAAGATCGGTTAAGGGAAAGGGGTATTTTTCCTGACACATTTTTTGTTTTATCAAGGGTATTTTATATGGCAAACGATAACAGCCGCAAATTCAAACAGAATCATATAATATTTTGCATACAGCCCTGAAATGTAAAGTTCTCAAGACATGTTTGTTTTGGTGAAGATCGGTTAAGGGAATAGGGTTGTTTACCAGCAACGTTTTGTTTTATCAAGGGTAATTTTTTTTTTTTGACGAACGATAACTGCCGTACATTAAAACAGAATCAACTACTCTTCTGCATACCTTTTTGAATTATACAGAACTCAAGGTCTGTTGATTTTGTTGAAGATCAGTTAAGGGAATGGGGTAGTTTACCAGCAACGTTGTATGTTTTAACAAGGGTATTTTTTCTATGACGTACGATAACTGCCGTACATTAAAACAGAATATACTAATGTTTTGCATACAGCCCTGAATTGTAGAGTTCTCAAGACCTATTGTTTTTGGTGAAGATCGGTTAATGGAATAGGGTAGTTTACCAGCAACGTTTTATGTTTTATCAAGGGTGTTTTCTATTGCAAACGATAATAGCCGCAAATTCAAACAGAATCAAATAATTATTTGCATACAGGCCTGAATTGTAGCGTACCCAAGACCTGTCGTTTTTGGTGAAGATCCGTTAAGGGAAAGGGGTAGTTTACCGGCAACGGTTTTTTATCAAGGGTAATTTTTACTTTTTCCTATAGTAAACGATAACAGTCGCAAATTCAAACAGAATCAAATGATGTTTTGCATACAGCCCCTGTATTGTAGAGTTCTCAATACCTATTGGTGTTCATGAAGATCGGTTAAGGGAAAGGGGTAGTTTACCAGCAACATTTTATGTTTTAACAAGGGTAATTTTTCATATGACGAACGATAACTGCCGAAAATTCAATGAGAATCAAATAATTTTTTGGACCCTTTCCTGAGTTGCAGAGAGCTCAAGGTCTATTGATTTTGGTGAAGATCGGTAAAGGGAAAGGGGTAGTTTACCAGCAACATTTTATGTTGTAACAAGAGAAATGTTTCCATGACGAACGATAACTGCCGCACATTCAAACAGAATCAAATATTGTTTTTCATGCTTCCCTGAATTGTAGAGGACGGAAGGTCTGTTGATTTTGGAGAAGATCGGTGAAGAGAAAGGGGTAGTTTACCTGAAACATTTTATGATTTAACAAGAGTAAAGTACTTAATTTTTATAAATAAAGTATCCTGATAAGAAGCTCATTGTAATCCACTGTAGAAACGTAGATGAAATATCTATAAATGAAGAAGTTAAGTGAACGGGGTGGGGGTAATTTTCTATTATTAAAAATTATAGTTGAAGGTGGAGGGTAGAATTTTTTGTATGTGTACTACGTTATCGGCAACAAAGAAGTAGTTTTTTGTTAAAATTGCTTCCCGGGCTCTTTAGCCGTAGTCCAATGTTTTCTGTAAAACCAGACTTTTCGGCAGTGCGCCATCGACTGCCATCATCGGTGAAAATCGTGTGCGAAAACATGAGGTGGTATACGTTAGTGACCATTGTACTGTGGTTAATGCTGAAGCAATAAGTAGAAAGACGTAGTTTCTATGGAAATATTTCATTTCGAATATGATTTTAAATATAAATCTTAGAACATGGAAGTCATGTATGGTTCTGCATACCGATATTACTTCCATGTTCCTTAAGGAAATGGAAGTATGGTGATGGCAAAAAAAATCGTGTTCGAGATTATTGCAGATTCTGATTGTACTACACTCAAAACATGAAAAAAAGTCGTTTTTCGAAAAGTGTCTGTGTGTGTGTGTGTCTGTGTGTCTGTAGATTTTTTTTCTATGGCAAACGATAACAGCCGCAAATTCAAACAGAATCAAATAATTTTTTGTATACAGCCCTGATTTGTAGAGTACTCGCGACCTACTATTTTTGGTGAAGATCGGTTGAGGGAAAGGGGTAGTTTACCAGCAACGGTTTTTTTTATCAAGGGTAATTTTGTTTGTTTGGCAAACGATAACAGCCGCAAATTCAAACAGAATCAAATAATATTTCGCATACAGCTCTGAATTTTAGATTTCTCAAGATCTGTTGATTTTGGTAAAGATCGGTTGTGGCGAAGGGGTAGTTTACCAGCAACGTTTTATGTTTTAACAAGGGTCTTTTTTATGGCAAACGATAAGAGCCGCAAATTCAAACATAATCAAATAATGTTTTGCATACTGCCCTGAATTGTAGAGTTCTCAAGACCATTTGTTTTTGGTGAAGATTGGTTAAGGGAAAGGGGTAGTTTACCGCCAACGTTTTATGTTTTAAAAGGGTATTTTCTATGGCAAACGATAAGAGCCGCAAATTCAAACGGAATCAAATAAGTTTTTGCATACAGCCCTGATTTCTTGAGTACTAAAGACCTATTGTTTTTGGTGAAGATCGTTTAAGGGAAAGGGGTAGTTTACCAGCCATCTTTTTTGTTTTATCAAGGGTATTTTGTATGGCAAACGATAACATCCACAAATTCAAACAAAATCATATAATATTTTGCATACAGCTCTGAATTGTAGAGTTTGTCAAGACCTATCGTTTTTGGTGAAGATCGGTTAAGGTAAAGGGGTAGTTTACCGGCAACGGTTTTTTATCAAGGGTAATTTTTTCTATGGTAAATGATAACTGCCGCAAATTCCAACAGAATCAAATGATATTTTGCATACAGCCCTGTATTGTAGAGTTCTCAATACCTATTGGTGTTGGTGAAGATCGGTTAAGGGAAAGGGGTAGTTTACCTGCAACGTTTTATGTTTTAAAAGGGTATTTTCTATGGCATACGATAAGAGCCGCAAATTCAAACAGGATCAAATACGTTTTTGCATACTGCCCTGTTTTGTTGAGTACTAAAGACCTATTGTTTTTGGTGAAGATCGGTTAAGGGAAAGGGGTAGTTTACCAGACACATTTTTTGTCTTATTAAGGGTATTTTGTATAGCAAACGATAACAGCCGCAAATTCAAACAGAATCATATAATATTTTACATACAGCCCTGAAATGTATAGTTCTCAAGACCTGCTGGTTTTGGTGAAGATCGGTTAAGGGAATAGGGTTGTTTACCAGCAACATTTTATGTTTTATCAAGGGTAATTTTGTTTTGACGAACGATAACTGCCATACATTAAAACAGAATCAATTACTCTTCTGCATACCTTTGTGAATTATAAAGAACTCAAGGTCTATTGATTTTGTTGAAGATCGGTTAAGGGAAAGGGGTAGTTTACCTGCAACGATTTATGTTTTAACAACGGTATTTTTTCTATGACGAACGATAACTGCCGTAAATTCAAAGAGAATCAACTAATGTTTTGTATACAGCCCCGAATTGTAGAGTTCTCAAGACCTATTGTTTTTGGTGAAAATTGGTTAATGGAATAGGGTAGTTTATCAGCAACGTTTTATGTTTTGTCAAGGGTGTTTTCTATGGCAAACGATAACAGCCGCAAATTCAAAGAGAATCAAATAATTGTTTGCATACCGGCCTGAATTGTAGATTACTCAAGACCTATCGTTTTTGGTGAAGATCGGTTAAGGGAAAGGGGTAGTTTACCAGCAACGGTTTTTTATCAAGGGTAATTTTTTTCTATAGTAAACGATAACAGCCGCAAATTCCAACAGAATCAAATGATGTTTTGCATACAGCCCTGTATTGTAGAGTTCTCAATACCTATTGGTGTTGGTGAAGATCGGTTAAGGGAAAGGGGTAGTTTACCAGCAACATTTTATGTTTTAACCAGGGTAATTTTATATATGACGAACGATAACTGCCGTAAATTCAAACAGAATCAACTAGGTTTTTGCATACCTTTTTGAACTAAAGAGAACTCTAGGTCTGTTGATTTTGTTGAATGTCGGTTAAGGGAAGGGGTAGTTTATCAGCGACGTTTTATTTTTTAAAAAGGGTAATTTTTTTATGACGAACGATAACTGCCGAAAATTCAAAGAGAATCAAATAATTTTTTGCACTCTTTCCTGAGTTGCAGAGAGCTCAAGGTCTATTGATTTTGGTGAAGATCGGTTAAGGGAAGGGGTAGTTTACCTGCAACATTTTATGTTGTAACAAGAGAAATGTTTCCATGACGAACGATAACTGCCGCACATTCAAACAGAATCAAATATTTTTTGCATGCTTCCCTGAATTGTAGAGGACGGAAGGTCTATTGATTTTGGAGAAGATCGGTTAAGAGAAAGGGGTAGTTTACCTGAAACATTTTATGATTTAACAAGAGTAAAGTACTTAATTTTTATAAATAAAGTATCCTGATAAGAAGCTCATAGTAATCCACTGTAGAAACGTAGATGAAATATCTAAAAATGGAAAGGTTAGGTGAACGGGGTGGGGGTAATTTTCTATTATTAAAAATTATAGTTGAAGGTGGAGGGGAGAATTTTTTATATGTGCTACGTTATCGGCAACAAAGAAGTAGTTTTTTGTTAAAATTGCTACCCGGGCTCTTTAGCCGTAGTCCAATGTTTTCTACAAAACCAGACTTTTCGGCAGTGCCATCGACTGCCATCATCGGTGAAAATCGAGTGCGAAAACGTGAGGTGGTATACGTTAGTGACCACAGTACTGTGGTTAATGCTGAAGCAATAAGTAGAAAGACGTAGTTTCTATGGAAATATTTCATTTCAAATATGATTTTAAATATAAATCTTAGAACATGGAAGTCATGTATGGTTCTCCATACCGATATTTACTTCCATGTTCCTTAAGGAATGGAAGTATGGTGATGGCAAAAAAAATCGTGTTCGAGATTATTGCAGATTCCGATTGTACTACACTCAAAACATGAAAAAAGTCATTTTTCGAAAATTGTCTGTGTGTGTGTGTGTCTGTGTGTCTATAGATTTTTTTCTATGGCAAATGATAACAGCCGCAAATTCAAACAGAATCAAATAATTTTTTGCATGCAGCTCTGATTTGTAGAGTACTCGCGACCTATTGTTTTTGGTGATGATCGGTTAAGGGAAAGGGGTAGTTTACCAGCGAAGTTTTTTTTTTATCAAGGGTATTTCCTATGGCAAACGATAACAGCCGCAAATTCAAACATAATCAAATGATGTTTTGCATACAGCCCTGTATTGTAGAGTTCTCAATACCTGTTGGTGTTGGTGAAGATCGGTTAAGGGAAAGGGGTAGTTTACCTGCAACGTTTTATGTTTTAAAAGGGTATTTTCTATGGCAAACGATAAGAGCCGCAAATTCAAACGGAATCAAATAAGTTTTTGCATACAGCCCTGATTTCTTGAGTACTAAAGACCTATTGTTTTTGGTGAAGATCGTTTAAGGGAAAGGGGTAGTTTACCAGCCATCTTTTTTGTTTTATCAAGGGTATTTTGTATGGCAAACGATAACACCCACAAATTCAAACAAAATCATATAATATTTTGCATACAGCTCTGAATTGTAGAGTTTGTCAAGACCTATCGTTTTTGGTGAAGATCGGTTAAGGTAAAGGGGTAGTTTACCGGCAACGGTTTTTTATCAAGGGTAATTTTTTCTATGGTAAATGATAACTGCCGCAAATTCCAACAGAATCAAATGATGTTTTGCATACAGCCCTGTATTGTAGAGTTCTCAATACCTATTGGTGTTGGTGAAGATCGGTTAAGGGAAAGGGGTAGTTTACCTGCAACGTTTTATGTTTTAAAAGGGTATTTTCTATGGCATACGATAAGAGCCGCAAATTCAAACAGGATCAAATACGTTTTTGCATACTGCCCTGTTTTGTTGAGTACTAAAGACCTATTGTTTTTGGTGAAGATCGGTTAAGGGAAAGGGGTAGTTTACCAGACACATTTTTTGTCTTATTAAGGGTATTTTGTATAGCAAACGATAACAGCCGCAAATTCAAACAGAATCATATAATATTTTGCATACAGCCCTGAAATGTATAGTCCTCAAGACCTGCTGGTTTTGGTGAAGATCGGTTAAGGGAATGGGGTTGTTTACCAGCAACATTTTATGTTTTATCAAGGGTAATTTTGTTTTGACGAACGATAACTGCCATACATTAAAACAGAATCAATTACTCTTCTGCATACCTTTGTGAATTATAAAGAACTCAAGGTCTATTGATTTTGTTGAAGATCGGTTAAGGGAAAGGGGTAGTTTACCAGCAACGATTTATGTTTTAACAACGGTATTTTTTCTATGACGAACGATAACTGCCGTAAATTCAAAGAGAATCAACTAATGTTTTGTATACAGCCCCGAATTGTAGAGTTCTCAAGACCTATTGTTTTTGGTGAAAATTGGTTAATGGAATAGGGTAGTTTATCAGCAACGTTTTATGTTTTGTCAAGGGTGTTTTCTATGGCAAACGATAACAGCCGCAAATTCAAAGAGAATCAAATAATTGTTTGCATACCGGCCTGAATTGTAGATTACTCAAGACCTATCGTTTTTGGTGAAGATCGGTTAAGGGAAAGGGGTAGTTTACCAGCAACGGTTTTTTATCAAGGGTAATTTTTTTTCTATAGTAAACGATAACAGCCGCAAATTCCAACAGAATCAAATGATGTTTTGCATACAGCCCTGTATTGTAGAGTTCTCAATACCTATTGGTGTTGGTGAAGATCGGTTAAGGGAAAGGGGTAGTTTACCAGCAACATTTTATGTTTTAACCAGGGTAATTTTTTATATGACGAACGATAACTGCCGTAAATTCAAACAGAATCAAGTAGGTTTTTGCATACCTTTTTGAACTAAAGAGAACTCAAGGTCTGTTGATTTTGTTGAAGATTGGTTAAGGGAAGGGGTAGTTTATCAGCAACGTTTTATGTTTTAAAAAGGGTAATTTTTTTATGACGAACGTTAATTGCCGAAAATTCAATGAGAATCAAATAATTTTTTGCACCCCCTGAGTTGCAGAGAGCTCAAGGTCTATTGATTTTCGTGAAGATCAGATAAGGGAAAGGGGTAGTTTACCTGCAACATTTTATGTTGTAACAAGAGAAATGTTTCCATGACGAACGATAACTGCCGCACATTCAAACAGAATCAAATATTTTTTTGCATGCTTCCCTGAATTGTTGAGGACGGAAGGTCTGTTGATTTTAGAGAAGATCGGTTAAGAGAGAGGGGTAGTTTACCTGAAACATTTTATGATTTAACAAGAGTAAAGTACTTAATTTTTATAAATAAAGTATCCTGATAAGAAGCTCAAAGTAATCCACTGTAGAAACGTAGATGAAATATCTATAAATGAAGAGGTTAGGTGAACGAGGTGGGGGTAATTTTCTATTATTAAAAATTATAGTTGAAGGTGGAGGGGAGAATTTTTTATATGTGTACTACGTTATCGGCAACAAAGAAGTAGTTTTTTGTTAAAATTGCTTCCCGGGCTCTTTAGCCGTAGTCCAATGTTTTCTGCAAAATCAGACTTTTCGGCAGTGCCATCGACTGCCATCATCGGTGAAAATCGAGTGCGAAAACGTGAAGTGGTATACGTTAGTGACCACAGTACTGTGGTTAATGCTGAAGCAATAAGTAGAAAGGCGTAGTTTCTATGGAAATTTTTCATCTCGAATATGATTTTAAATATTAATCTTAGAACATGGAAGTCATGTATGGTTCTCCATACCGATATTTACTTTCATGTTCCATAAGGAAATGGAAGTATGGTGATGGCAAAAAAAAATCGTGTTCGAGATAATTGCAGATTCTGATTGTACTACCCTCAAAACATGAAAAAAATCTTTTTTCGAAAAATGTCTGTGTGTGTGTCTGTCTGTCTGTCTATCGTCTGTAGATTTTTTCTATGGCAAACGATAAGAGCCGGAAATTCAAACAGAATCAAATAATGTTTCGCATACAGCCTTGAATTGTAGAGTTCTCAAGACCTTTTGTTTTTTGTGAAGATCGGTTAAGGGAAAGGGGTAGTTTACCTGCAACGTTTTATGTTTTAAAGGGTAATTTTATTTTTATGACGAATGATAACTGCCGCACATTCAAACAGAATCAAATAATGTTTTGCATGGATCCCTGAATTGTAGAGGACTCAAGACTTATTGATTTAGGTGAAATTCAGTTAAGAGAAAGGGGTAGTTTACCTGCAACATTTTATGTGATAACAAGGTTAATTTTTTCTATGACAAAATTCAAACATAATCAAATAAGTTTTTGTATACATCCCTAAATTGTAGATAACTCAAGGCCTGTTGAGTTTGGTGAGGATCGGTTACGGGAAAAGGGCAGTTTACCAGAAACATTTTTTGTTGTAACAAGAGTAAAGTACTTTATTTTGATAAATAAAGTATCTTGATAAGAAGACCTTAATAATCCACTGTAGAAACATAGATGAAATATCTATAAATGAAGTAAAAATGAATGTTTCTTTGTTTGTCCCGTATGCGTTCCTATACCATTCATCCGATTGCGATGAAACTTCGGTGAGTTGTTGTGCGCACGTCCGCGAAGGTTTCTTCCACATCTCCTCCTAAACCACTGTACCGATTTCAACCAAACTTGGCACAAATATTTTACGCAACGGGAGAACCAACATAGGATAGGTGTTTTTTCGATGGGGTCCTTTTGGGGGTTCTTTGGGGTCTTCCACTTCGCCTCCTAAACCACTGGACCGATTTCAACCAAACTTGGCACAAATATTTTACGCAAAGGGAGAACCAACATAGGACAAGTGTTTTTTCGATACGATCCTTTGGGGTCTTCCACGTCTCCACCTAAACCATTGGACCGATTTCAACCAAACTTGGCACAAATATTTTACGCAACGGGAGAACCAACATAGGGCAGGTGTTTTTTTCGATACGATCCTCTGGGGGGTCCTTTGCGGTCTTAAAAAACTATTAGATCTGGTTACTATGGCAACCCAATAGAATAGATTCTGTTCTAAATATATTATCGCATTAAATTGAAGACCACGCGAACGAAGTTGTGGGCAACAGCTATTTATTTTTAAGAAGCCTACTTTAACTAACTTTATTAATTAAACTAACACTTAATTTGTTAAAGTGCCCCCTGAGTTGCAGAGAGCTCAAGGTCTATTGATTTTCGTGAAGATAAGATAAGGGAAAGGGGTAGTTTACCTGCAACATTTTATGTTGTAACAAGAGAAATGTTTCCATGACGAACGATAACTGCCGCACATTCAAACAGAATCAAATATTTTTTTGCATGCTTCCCTGAATTGTTGAGGACGGAAGGTCTGTTGATTTTAGAGAAGATCGGTTAAGAGAGAGGGGTAGTTTACCTGAAACATTTTATGATTTAACAAGAGTAAAGTACTTAATTTTTATAAATAAAGTATCCTGATAAGAAGCTCAAAGTAATCCACTGTAGAAACGTAGATGAAATATCTATAAATGAAGAGGTTAGGTGAACGAGGTGGGGGTAATTTTCTATTATTAAAAATTATAGTTGAAGGTGGAGGGGAGAATTTTTTATATGTGTACTACGTTATCGGCAACAAAGAAGTAGTTTTTTGTTAAAATTGCTTCCCGGGCTCTTTAGCCGTAGTCCAATGTTTTCTGCAAAATCAGACTTTTCGGCAGTGCCATCGACTGCCATCATCGGTGAAAATCGAGTGCGAAAACGTGAAGTGGTATACGTTAGTGACCACAGTACTGTGGTTAATGCTGAAGCAATAAGTAGAAAGGCGTAGTTTCTATGGAAATTTTTCATCTCGAATATGATTTTAAATATTAATCTTAGAACATGGAAGTCATGTATGGTTCTCCATACCGATATTTACTTTCATGTTCCATAAGGAAATGGAAGTATGGTGATGGCAAAAAAAAATCGTGTTCGAGATAATTGCAGATTCTGATTGTACTACCCTCAAAACATGAAAAAAATCTTTTTTCGAAAAATGTCTGTGTGTGTGTCTGTCTGTCTGTCTATCGTCTGTAGATTTTTTCTATGGCAAACGATAAGAGCCGGAAATTCAAACAGAATCAAATAATGTTTCGCATACAGCCTTGAATTGTAGAGTTCTCAAGACCTTTTGTTTTTTGTGAAGATCGGTTAAGGGAAAGGGGTAGTTTACCTGCAACGTTTTATGTTTTAAAGGGTAATTTTATTTTTATGACGAATGATAACTGCCGCACATTCAAACAGAATCAAATAATGTTTTGCATGGATCCCTGAATTGTAGAGGACTCAAGACTTATTGATTTAGGTGAAATTCAGTTAAGAGAAAGGGGTAGTTTACCTGCAACATTTTATGTGATAACAAGGTTAATTTTTTCTATGACAAAATTCAAACATAATCAAATAAGTTTTTGTATACATCCCTAAATTGTAGATAACTCAAGGCCTGTTGAGTTTGGTGAGGATCGGTTACGGGAAAAGGGCAGTTTACCAGAAACATTTTTTGTTGTAACAAGAGTAAAGTACTTTATTTTGATAAATAAAGTATCTTGATAAGAAGACCTTAATAATCCACTGTAGAAACATAGATGAAATATCTATAAATGAAGTAAAAATGAATGTTTCTTTGTTTGTCCCGTATGCGTTCCTATACCATTCATCCGATTGCGATGAAACTTCGGTGAGTTGTTGTGCGCACGTCCGCGAAGGTTTCTTCCACATCTCCTCCTAAACCACTGTACCGATTTCAACCAAACTTGGCACAAATATTTTACGCAACGGGAGAACCAACATAGGATAGGTGTTTTTTCGATGGGGTCCTTTTGGGGGTTCTTTGGGGTCTTCCACTTCGCCTCCTAAACCACTGGACCGATTTCAACCAAACTTGGCACAAATATTTTACGCAAAGGGAGAACCAACATAGGACAAGTGTTTTTTCGATACGATCCTTTGGGGTCTTCCACGTCTCCACCTAAACCATTGGACCGATTTCAACCAAACTTGGCACAAATATTTTACGCAACGGGAGAACCAACATAGGGCAGGTGTTTTTTTCGATACGATCCTCTGGGGGGTCCTTTGCGGTCTTAAAAAACTATTAGATCTGGTTACTATGGCAACCCAATAGAATAGATTCTGTTCTAAATATATTATCGCATTAAATTGAAGACCACGCGAACGAAGTTGTGGGCAACAGCTATTTATTTTTAAGAAGCCTACTTTAACTAACTTTATTAATTAAACTAACATTTTCATTACGTACAACGTGAAACTCCGTAGCGAAGCACGGGTATTCTGCTAGTCATGTATAAGAGAAAATATATCGTGCGTGGCAGGCAAGCATATCTCAGTTATGTACTGTTTACGTTTCCATTTTATTATTATCACTACCGCAATAAAAAGGCAGGGAAGACACACACACACACACACACACACACACACACACACACACACACACACACACACACACACACACACACACACACACACACAATTCGCGTTATTTCTGCCCTCATTCATGTTTATTTTCTTACATTTGCACGGTTTTTAAATGGAAAGTGCCGAACCCATACCAACATAACGCATGCAAGCCGAAAAAGTGTCCAGCGTGGATAGCGATTTGCTTCCTGTGGATCGCTGGGCAGTGTAACTGCACGTGTTTACAGAGGAACGATTCGTAGACAGACTTTTCGTCTTTAGGGAATGAACCCTCTGCAAGATGCTGAGGGTCCATGAGTGACTTCGGAGCGCTCCTTATTTTCCGCGCGTTTGTTCTGTGAAACGTACACTGTAGATTCGTAGCTTTACTCTAAGCAACGCTCAATAGGAAATGTTGAAAATTTTTGTCCACGGTGTACCCTCATACACACTAAACCTGCTCTGATGTTTTAATTACGGACATCATAATATTAAAACTTTGGAAACTTGAGCACTACTTAATGGAGATCAATCATTAACTTATACAAGCCATTAATTTTATGCATATTTGTTATATATATGTGTACAACGTTATCGGCAACAAAGAAGTAGTTTTTGTTAACATTCCTTCCCGGGATATTTGGCCGTAGTCCAATGTTTTCTACAAAACCAGACGTTTCAGCAATGCCATCGACTTCTATCATCAGTGAAAATCGAGTGCGATAACGTGAGGTGGTATACGTTAGTGACCACAGTACTGTGGTTAAGGCTGAAGCAGTAAGTAGAAAGAAGTAGTTTCTATGGTAATATTTCATTTCGAAAATAATTTTAAATATAAATCTTAGAATATGGAAGGCATGTATGGTTCTCCATACCGATATTTATTGTTACAATATAATGCAACAGTACAAATGTATAGGGTACTGTGGATTGCACAAATTAATGAAGATAATTAATTTAATTTAATAAATAATTCATATTGTTAGTAATAATAATTCAGCTTTCAATCTGAACTGTAAAGGGAACAACAAAATTTCATGCTGGGACAGGTTTATCACGCCACGCAGCTGTGTCTGTGATTCCTGCAAAGCGTCACCCCTTAATGAACACTATTAATTATATGAATTATTTAAATTGTAAAGATTGTGTGCATAATATAACAAAACCAAATATGTTACAGTGTGTATAAAATAAAGACACACATGTGTATACAAATATTGTGAAATTAATAAAAAGTGCGATTATAGTGAAAATAAATATAAATAAAACTTATGTTAATGAAGATAGGGAAAAACGGTTTACACACAGTAAACACATAAAAATTACTGACAAGATGAATATTGGGTAATGTGCAAAAGACTTCGCATATGGCGAAGACAAGCGAAATAAATGTGAAAATAATGGTGTTTAGGAAGGGACACCAACGACAAACTGAGACCTGCAGAATATTGTCGAAACATGATTTTTGTGCCCTAGGGTATAAATACTCGAGACGTGCTAACTTAATTCTCTTTCTCGATCAACTACCGTGGCAGCCGGAGGCTCTGCCCAACGACAATAACTTTTTTGTCTATCAACCACAGCAGCAACCGGAGGTTCTTAATGACTACTCATCACTTTCGTGAGAGCACCTGCAACCTGAGGCCATGACGGGATAGAGGGAGCAGCCAAGTACATGGAATAGAGTCCAGCGTATGGGACAAGGCGACGGACTGCAGAGAGGATCTGAAGGACGAGGATCAAGGACTCCAGGACTACAGAGGAGCATCCAGGATCGAGGACCTAGGACCGAAGAGGATACGCTGAGAATTACCACGACCAATAAGGTGAAACAAAACCATGTATTTGTAAAACAAAGACTTACGTAAAGACAATACAATTATGTAAAAAATTACGTAAAGACAATATAATTTACAGATGAATTAATAATTTTTGGAAATGTAAATATTTATTTGTATAGTAGTTAGAGTAATGTTTAAAAGTATGAAACTATAATTTGAATAAATAACTTAGTCTATGATATTTCAATTAATATAAAAGTAAATAGTAATTTTTATTAGAAAACAAAGCAATGCATATCAATATAAGCAAAAGAAAATAGATTATTAAAAAGAGATTAGATAATCTAATAGTTATCACAGTAATGAGCAAGTCGAGAGCAATATTATATAATTACAAATGTTTATTGTAGTATAAGAGTGTATATTATGTTCTATGTGTAATACGAGATTATTACTTATATGTTAATAACTAGATGTGTGCTACGGCCACACACATGCGAATAATAATGCTATTTTTAAATCGCAACAAAATAGAAAATTTTTGATTAATAAATTTTTAAATGTTTCTAAACCATATTATGTTGTGTTATTATTATTACGATTACAACTGTCATAATTTTATAGCTACAAGAAGTTGGAGGCTTCACAAATACTTAACGTTGTAATATATATATATATATAATACATTCTTCTTTATATATATAGATGAATGTACTCCGTTCAAAATAGTGAGCGAGTTCTTCAGCTCAGGGAGCTTAGCCGTACTAGTTAATCATAATATGACAAATATATTTTAAAATATATTTACGAAAACACAAAGATTATTTATTGTAAAATAGTTGAAGATGTAATTTAGCATACGCTTAAAATTTTGAGCTAAGCAGAAGTAGGCCTACTTCAGGATTAGACGCTTTGAGCACGCTACTAGTTAAATATCTGACGATGAAGCACATACTTTGAGGTGCGTCATCAATGTGGATTGAAAAGGTTAGTTTATCTATTCATACAAGTGAATTGGATACCACTGAAAACATGTATCCTAAATTGCCTTTCATTACATAAATAAGTTCATTGTACTCAGTGGCGCACCAAGGGGGGGTTTTGGGGGTTAGAACACCCCCCTGAAAATATGGAAAATTTTGTAATCAACGTTTGTACAAGTAATTATATAGTATTATAGTATCTTCTTTATATGTTAACTAGCAAAATACCCGTGCTTCGCTATGGAGTTCCACGTTGTACGTAATGAAAATCTTATTTAATTAATAAAGTTCAATTAAAGTAGGTTTCTTATAAATAAATAATTAAAACCTCTTATGTATTTTATTTAAAATAAACATTATACATTTTTGTTATATGAAGTTGTGTTGAGTATGAAAACATTTCAGATTTTTCTTCAATTTATGAACTTGTAATGAAGAACTAATCATCGGATCATTAAAGAACTTCTTTGTACACAAAGTTTTTAGTTTTTCCTTCTGGCTGAAGAATAACCAGACTGTCAGGAATGCTAACTCTTGAACAGGCAACGTACAACTGCCCATGAGAGAAACAGTCTTCCCTCAAATCTACGCCAGCCATTTTCAAAGACTGTCCTTGAGCTATGTTGATTGTCATTGCAAAACAGACTTTGATGGGAAATTGTAGTCTTTTAAACTGAAAATGGTAGTCTGACGGGATCAAAGGAATGCGAGGTATGAAAACCGTTTCTCCAGAACCACAGCCAGTGAATATAGTTGCCTCAACAACGTTCTTATGTAAAGATTTTACCTGCAGTCTGGTACCGTTGCAAAGTTTCGGTGGTATTAAGTTCCGCAGCAGCATAATGGGAGCCCCAACTTTTAGGTTAAAGTTATGTGGGGGTATTCCTGGAGGGTTGAGGGTGTGGAGGAACTCTACCAGATAATGCACAGCGTCTTCTACCTCTACTACGGAATCTACCGACTGATATTTTACAACATCGGCTGGAAGTTTTTCTAACAATAAGTTGTTAATGATTGCTGCTGTCCCATTTCTTGGGGTTAGAATAGCTCTTTCTTTGAGCCAAGATGAGTCACTTATATTCATTAAGTCTGGGTATATTTTATCTGTCAAAGTCTTAAGGTCTTTTACAACTTCACATAGGTTGTTTGGAATGTTAACTTTTCCATCTTCCTCTTTTAACTTTCCATCGCCAATCTGTAAACAGTAAGCTTGAAAACTCTTCCGCTTTAAAATCACCTTTAAGATGCACCCGCATGTTTACTCTTAAGGAACAAACTTGAACTTTGGGCCAGAGGTAAGACGACTTTAGGCAGGCTTTAACTTCATCTGCTCGTGTTCCCCGAGGCACAACAGGTAAAGTCTGTCTAAAGTCTCCGGCCAGTAGTACTGTTATTCCACCCATCAGGTTTTTACTGCTACGAATGTCCTGTAAAGTTCTGTCTAGGGCTTCTATCCCTCGTTTTTGAGCCATGGTGCATTCATCCCAAACTATCAACTTGCACTCTTTCAAGACCTTGGCTGTGTCACTTTGTTTTGAAATGTTGCAGAGTGGAGTCTGGGAGATGTTTAAATTCAGAGGCAGTTTAAAGGCAGAGTGAGCTGTTTTACCTCCATCCAGCAATGTAGCTGCTATACCTGAAGAAGCCACAGAGATGGCAATCTTTCTGTCTTTCCTAACACTGGCAAGAAGTAGGTTTAGTAGGAACGTTTTTCCAGTGCCACCAGGTACGTCGAGAAAAAACAGCTGACTGAGTCCATCATTAATGTTGGCAATGAGCTCATTGTAAGCGTTCTTCTGATCCGCATTAAGTTTAGGAAAGTTCTCAGCAACCATATCAGAAAGCTGAACTGTATTGTAGGAGAGCTCTTTGAGATACTCGCGATTGACTGTAATAATGTTTGTGTCTTGAGTTGGTGGAGGTAAACTGAAGTCTTGGAGAGATTGGTTTGATATAGAAAAGATCATATTTTCAAGACATAGTAAGCATTTATTATAAAGTGTGTCCTTGCAAAGTTCAATCTCTAAACCATGACTTTCAATCTCAATCTGCCTTCTTATGTCCTCTGATAGACTTTCTTTGTGTTTTTTCCAAAGTGCTAAGGGATCTGCAACTTGGCAAAACACCAATATTATACCAAACAGCTCTCGGATTTTGTGAGGCGAATCTGAAATGGAAGCTTCTTGCAGGGTTAGGTCCCATTGCATGTCGTCTTCCAACAACCCTAATGCTCTACAGGCAGACTGGTATATAGGATGAACTATACCAGATACCTTTTTAAGATCATTGAAACACGTTTGTCCTCGAATCTCGTGTAGCAGGAGACGCAGATAGAAACACTCGACATTGTTAGGATGTACAGTATATACCCTCCCAAGTACATGATCTTTTTTTACTCCTGGATGTCCTGGAACGCCTTTTCCTTGCTTTCTTCTGCAAAACTGGTTATTTTTCCAGACATAGTATGTTGGGACCTCACAGTAAAGAAGGCCTCTGGCAAAGGAATCGGTTTTGCAGAGTTCGAAAAATGCTGTTAATGTGGTTTTTGGTGGATGTTGGATTTTGTCCAGAAGATTGTCGGAAGTGAAAAATACCCTCTGGCCAATCTCAAGGTGGACTGCTAACTGCACTACTGGTGGGAACCTTTCATGAATAGGTAAACAGAAAATACGCCAAGCCGCTTCGGAAGTGCTGATGTAGCGACCTGATTCGTACTTAGAAACTTCATCCCACTCATTCTCCAACCTAAATGCTGCCTGATCACTGCCTTTGTTCATATATTTACAAATATACTTTATCGACTTGACGGAGTTGCACAGTTCAACATTTATGTGGGCTAAGAAAGAGCGGGAAAGAACAGGATTGTACGGTACCACCCATTGGTTGTCTAGATCAACTCCTTTAATGTTGACCGAGAAACCACTATCGGCAGGAGACCGTCGGCGATACTGGGGGTAACCGTCATCCGCAGTTTGAGTTTGTGTTGCTAAAGGCCGCGGATATCTCTTGGTGCATTGGCCGTTTACCATGCAGGGTGAGTTTCTGTTAACATTTCCACAAGGGCCATGAATCATTGTGGACTTAACAATGTCATGAAGGGCAGCATCGACTTCAGGATCAGGGATCTCTGCACTTATCACACTGTCGATTTGATGGGGCATGATCCTATCCTGCAGCCAGAGTAGTATGTGCACGTGCGGTAAACCACTTTTTTGCCATTCCACAGTTAACATGTAACACCTTGTTGGACCGAAAACATTGCCTTTTGTCAAAACATGCATCATTTTCTTTACTTTGAGGTGAAATATTCTGGCAATAATATCGTGCCTGTCTTGAGGCCTTTGTCGTGCACTTAATGCTTCTTGTATTTCGGTCCATTTAGGGTTACATGTAAATGTGATGAACAGATCAGGACGGCCGTACTTGCGTACATATGTCATGGCATCCTGAGTCCGCTCGTGCATGTAACGGGGTCCACGTGTAAAGCTGGAAGGTAAAACAACCATTTTGCCTATATTATTGGCTTGCCCATCATTTTTGCACATGGAGTCCCGCAGATGCACTTAGTTTTCGGTCCGCAGCTTACTCTGATTGTTCCTTACGAAGTTGAGTCTTTCTGTCTCAATTTTGGCGTACATGTCAACCAAAAATTGATTCAGGAGACTGCGATAAATTAACAAATAATTTTGCTGGCCATCTCTCTCCATTATGCGGAATGAGTCAAATTCTGAAGCTGAAACAGTTTTTTTTAGAGGGACTTTAGTGTTTGGGTTGCACTGTGGAATGGCAATGGAGTAACCATCTTCCCCACGACAGAACGTAAGTGGATACTGCAAAGCGTCATAAGATCGATGAGTTTCACTTATGCGCAGTAACTTAGAGTCTCTGTTGTGGAGAATGATGTCCCTCTTTGCAAACTCCTGGCCTACGATCACTAAAGCCACCTTGTTTGTTGTGGGTGCATTGAACTGACCCCTATGTCTGTCTACGGGCTTTCTGTCTGCATGGATTACTACTTTGAACTCCTGGCCTTCTGGAACACTTTCCAATGCTGTTTTGAAATCGTTTATGTAAGAATTGTGATTGTGAAGCACTTTTTGAAGTTTGGCAACTAACCAAGGCTTTACGTTTAGAAAATTGTTACATCTAGTGTTTGTCTCCTTTTCGTCGTCTCCAAGGAAATATATTTGTAAAAATGAGGGATTGTTTGGAGGTGAAGACAACAAACTCCGTATCCTGTGGTAGACTTGACCTTGTACTTTAAAAGTTGGCGTGAAGTTCCCTTCTTTTATTCCTTTGGCTCCGAAAGATGTCATTTGGAAACAACCATTATATTTTCTTATGTTTACCAAAAAGTGTTCAGACTCTGGATGTTCACTTGTGAGAAGGCTGTGGAGAGGTTCTGGTAGTTCTTTAATGAGAGGAAGGTGGACTTTTCCGTTGCTACAACATAACCCAGGACTTTCCTCTTTCCACTTTTTAGTATTACACCATTTACACTGTATAAAATCACCAATAGATAAAATCTTGTCATTGTTGTAGTCAGTATTACAGTCATATTTAAAGCCCGACAAAGATTTTATCTTCCAGGGAATAAATGACCTCTTTTCATTATATTTTCTCACCGTTTCTCTGTTTACTTGTGGACGTTTTTCTGTGTATTTGGAAACAGATGCTCGGTGTACTTCAGGATTTATTTTATTATAGTTTTTAACTGCTGTGATATGAACTTCAGGGTTTTTTTCGTTGTACTTTCTAACTGCCTTTCTATTTACTTCAGGATTATTCTCTGAATACTTTTTGACAGCTTCTCTGTGCCTTTTTCTTTTGCTGGAGTCACTGAACCTGGCACGACGTTTCCTTCCTCGTCGCTTCGTACAGGGAGGAGCTACTTCACTTTCATGAGAGTGGTCCTGGGTTTCTGGTTCTGTTACTTTGTCAGGAACTGGAGGAGGGCTGTGAGAAGCAGTTGTTGGTAACAGTACCTCTACCGGAAGTAATGTAGGCGGCGTCTGCATTAGGGACGATTGTTGGTCATAAGGTGTTGGCATTTCATCTACTGGAATGATTGGCTCAAAGTGTGCCGACATCATGGGGCCTGAACACTTCATTCTTATAACTGGCTTCCCTTCGTCGGGCCCCCCAAATCTCATGATCAACGTGCCATCTCGATATACTTGAATATCATATGGGTAAAGTTCACCAGCAGCCATGATTTCACTGCAAGTAGCGTACGTGGTGCGAAGAGACATATGAGATTGGTATTGTGTCTTAGTTCTGTAATTTATGGTCCCACACAGCATCATAGTAAAGGGCTTGAACCGTCGCCAGTTGTTGGAAATGTGTTGCACGACAGTGGCCCGCAAATCATTAGCTTGTGAGTCAGTATCGTACATGAGCCTTGATAATGAGTAAAAGAAACATGATCCATCACCTGTCATGGGAACTATTCGATGAGGCACCACTACACCATCGATGGATATGTGTTCCATTGTACCTTAAGAAAAAGAATAACCGAATAATTGCATATTTATGCAATGTTAATTGCATAATTAACAAGTAAAAATATTAACACTCACCTTGGTATGAATATAACTGCCTGTAGAAAATAAAATAGGCAGTCATTGAGGACTGCCGACAAAAGTGAAAACTTGAAACTATGAAATAACAGTGGTTTTTTTTGGATATTCAAATTAATTGTAGTATCAAAAATTAAAATTTTTTGTAAATTAAAATCTTTAACATCAGTCTGGTTTTCACATCTATCGGCACTCCGAGCAACAATTATATACATTTTACGCTAGTAAGATAACTCCTAAGCCACTATGAAATACTCATTGCATGATGTATGGCAGAGGTCAAATATCAAAAATAATATCGGTATGGAGAACCATACAGGACTTCCATATTCTAAGATTTATATTTAAAATTATTTTCGAAATGAAATATTACCATACATACTACTTCTTTCTACTTACTGCTTCAGCCTTAACCACAGTACTGTGGTCACTAACGTATACCACCTTACGTTATCGCACTCGATTTTCACTGATGATGGAAGTCGATGGCATTGCCGAAACGTCTGGTTTTGTAGAAAACATTGGACTACGGCCAAATATCCCGGGAAGGAATTTTAACAAAAACTACTTCTTTGTTGCCGATAACGTTGTACACATATATATCAGTGGCGAAGTTACATGGAGGCAATTGAGGCAATGCCTACCCTAAAAAATTCTGTAGAATAAAAATTATAAATACGTATGAACTACATAACGTAAAGATTATACATTGTTACTGCGACTGTCAAATTTATTAAACCGAAACGTGCTTTATTGAGCGACCGCTAGATGGTGACAGGTGAGATTCGGCATAGTTCGTTTAAAGCGAATGAGGCAACCTGAACTTGCCTCAGCGTTTTTTGTATACATCGTACGTAAGCAATGTAGTGGTGCGATAGGGAAGTGTAGGGAGGGGGGATTGTCCCGCGCTGTACACATAGAGCGTTGAGGCATGCCTCACTTCTGTGGTCCAAACAGTTAAGTTAAAGCGCCTGTGTTGTTCTAAGTGTTTATTTTATGCGGTTATTAAAAGTGTTACTGTTATTCCGCTGAACTAACAGATGATCAAGATTGTTATTTGAATTATTTGTAACATTAAACATATTGCTACGACAGCACAGAACAATCTACGCGTTTATCGAATGCGCCAGAAAGATCTCGACGTAAGCGTGTGGTGTACGTGCTACTAAACGCATGTTGCGAGAATTTTCTCGATTGTGTCAGCCTTCGCTCGGGCGCTCGGACTGTGTCAAGGCCGCAGCAATTACGTAGTTCGCGAGAGATAAGACGCAGTTTGGAAGCTTCTGGTGTGTGAGCGTAACTATAAATACATCGCGTCGCGGCCTTAGTTTTTCAGTTCAATGCGAGATTTTTGACTGTGCGGTTCGAGAGTATTAGTGCGATATATTTACAGAGCGGTTCGGGTTATTACGGTGTACGTTCAAGTAGTTATTAGTGAAGTGTTGCGTTTTATATTCGGACGGTATAATTGTAATACAGTTGAGTTTTAATATTAGTGGACATTTTATTGCGTATGAACAATTTCATTTGATTTGTTGTAGACACTGTGTTGTTAATTACGAACTGTTTTACTATAACAATTAAAGGTGTGATTAGTGACTTAATTGGTGTCTTGTACTTATTTTGTTTCCACTGTACCTACGACGATCGAGTAGACCGTCGTAACAGTGGTGTCAGAACTGGGATAGATCGGTTAACAGTGGAAACAGTGGACGCTTTGTACAAGACGAGTGTGATTCGTAATTAATCAGTAAACATGGATCCCAGTCAGATGATGGAAGCTTTACAAACACTGCTGCGGCAGACACAGGAAGAAGCAGAAAGACGACAAAAAGAAGAACGAATACAAGAAAGAGAAGAAGCAGAAAGACGACAAAAAGAAGAACGAATACAAGAAAGAGAAGAAGCTGAGGAACGTCAGAAAGCACTAATGCTAGAAACAGAAGAAAGACAAAAAGATAAAACGGAAGCTCTCTTTGAAACTATGCAGAAACAGTTGCAAGAACATAGTACCGCAGAATTGGGTCTCCTACGAGGTGAGCTTAACAAACAAGTTACTAAAATATCGGAGGTACAAGAATCAATGACATTAAAAATAGCGGAAGTAGAAAAATCTGTCT
Source organism: Magicicada septendecula (assembly GCA_034769895.1). Taxonomy (NCBI): domain Eukaryota; kingdom Metazoa; phylum Arthropoda; class Insecta; order Hemiptera; family Cicadidae; genus Magicicada; species Magicicada septendecula. The sequence continues at coordinate 1,247,533,738 of CM068367.1, forward strand.
CGAGTGTTGAAGAATCGATGTCTACAAAAATATCTGAAGTAGAAAAATCTGTCTTGACTGTGGAAGAAATTATGTCAACAAAAATATCTGCAGTAGAAGACTCGATTACAAACATAAGAGAACAAATTAAAATTGAAGTTGAACAGTGCATGAAGATTCAACCAAAACAAATTTCTGAACAGACTGTACCAGTGATCAAGACAGAAAAATACACAGAAAATAAGTTAACAGAGAAAGTCACTTTGCCTGCAGTAGGGACAGTTCATGTCAAAGCTCCAACCTTTGACGGAAGCACTCACTGGGCAACGTACCTCCGCCAATTTGAAGCTGCTGCATGCGCAAATAATTGGACAGAAAAAGACAAGGCTGTTTCACTTGTTCTTGCATTAAAAGGACCCGTGGCAGAACTACTACAGAAAGTGCCACCTGACAGCCAGAACACCTATGCCGAGTTGATAAAAGCTCTGGAATTACGGTATGGTGATAAACATTTGCGAGATGTGTACTGCACCCAGTTGAGAGCAAGGCGACAGCATTCCGGGGAAAGTCTTCAATAGTTTGAAGCAAGTATCGACAGACTAATTAGACTGGCCTATCCTGAAGCGCCAGAAGATTTTCGAACGCGTTTTGCGATGCAGACATTTACTGCCGGTGTCCGAGATAACGAACTACAGCAAGTGTTACGAATGGCAAGACACCAGAACAGTGCGGACGTCCTGGTACATGCTTTGCAATTTGAGGCCGCCAAATCAGCGTCTGGTTGGACAAGTCATAAAGTGCGCGAGCTAAAAGATCGCAACGGCACAGACGATGAGGAAGAAGAACAAGGAACAGAGACTCGACGGTCGGCGCCACAGAATAAAATAAGAAAGGATGGAAGACCGAAGTGTTATCGATGTGGGAAACCTGGACATCTACAACGAGATTGTCGGGTTAGAATTCAGCAGCAGGGAAACGAGCAATAGTCGGTGCAACGGGGCGTGTGCTGACTAACTGGAGGAACGAAGCCCCTAGAGAATACGCAATTTCTACGCTTCAGAAAAACACCGGAAGCTTGGTAGTTACCGGATTTGTTCAAGAAAGGCCAATCTCGATTACAGTTGACACAGGCGCAACAGTTTCTATTGTGCGCCCCGACGTGGTGAAAGATCTCAAGCCAATCTGGTGCTCTTGCAGCTTGCGAACAGCTACTGGACGGCCTGTAAAAGTGTATGGAAAAGTGGAGATACACCTACGCCTCGGTAGACTTGAGTTTAATCATCAAGTACTTGTTGCAGACATTGTGGATGAAGCAATTCTTGGTGTGGACGTTATGAACGCATACGGATTTATAGTCGACTTCAAAAACAATGTCTTGAGAATCGGAGGCGAAGAGGTAATGCTATCAACAATGACGACAGCAGAAAAATCGATGGACGTCATAAACCAAGTGGCCGTAACTGTTCCGCCAAACTCCGAAAAGATCATCATGGTTAGAACTGCGGTAGATACTAGGGGCAATCAGTGCTCTATATTCGAACCCCAGGTAGTCAGCACACCGGGCATACTAATTGCCAGAAGTTTAGTAAAACCTGACGAAACCGGAAACGTACCTATTAGAGTGGCGAATATTTTGGATCAAGCTATCACTTTACAAAGCAATACGCTCCTAGGCAAATTGACTCCTGTGGCCTGGGTAGCCGGAATAACGCAACGAAGATCCAGTTCTTCGGATACTTCTAAATTACCAGAGGAACTGCAAGAATTATTGAACAGATCTTCTAACGACCTCTCAAGTGGTGAGGTAAAAGAACTCGGACAGTTTTTACACGAATACAAAGATTGTTTTGCAGTTCGGGGACAGTCACTGGGAAGAACCTCTCTTGTGCAACATCGCATCAATACCGGGGACACAACACCGATACGCCAACCTCCTCGAAGGCCTCCATTATCTAAACAAGAGGAGATGTCTCGGTTAGTACAGGACATGTTGACAGAGGGAGTAATCGAACCTTCGTCAAGTGCTTGGTCTTCCCCTGTAGTGCTGGTAGCGAAGAAGGATGGTGGATTGCGTTTCTGCGTAGACTACCGGAGGTTAAATGACGTTACAAAGAAAGACTGCTATCCATTACCTCGCGTTGACGATACACTCGACACGTTGTCCGGAGCACAGTGGTTTTCCACATTGGACCTGAAGAGTGGATATTGGCAAGTGGGTCTTCATCAAGAAGACAAGGAAAAGACCGCTTTCTCGACCCCAAGTGGCTTATTCCAATTTAACGTCATGCCATTTGGACTCTGTAATGCACCGGCAACATTTGAGAGATTGATGGACCTGATACTCCGAGGCCTGACGTGGAAAACTTGCCTTGTTTACTTAGACGATGTCATAGTGATCGGGAAGACTTTCGAAGATCATTTGGAAAACCTTAAGGAAGTTCTAACTAGAATTCACGGTGCACAACTGAAGCTGAGCCCGAAGAAGTGTTCTCTATTCCAGAAGGAAGTACAGTATTTGGGCCATCTGGTTTCGGCAGCGGGCGTTAGCATGGATCCTAATAAAGTAGACACCGTAAGAGACTGGCCAGTTCCGAAGAATAAACACGAAGTTCGGGGTTTCCTGGGGTTATGCTCATATTACCGACGTTTTGTGAAAGGCTTCGCTACTATTGCTAAACCACTACATGAGCTAACGGAAAATAAACGAAACTTCCAATGGTCGAGAGAGTGTGAACAAGCATTTAGAACGTTAAAGATTGCATTATGTTCGCAGCCAATTCTCGCTTTTCCAGCTTCCGAAGGGAAGTACATCGTAGACACAGACGCAAGCAATACTGGTCTAGGAGCAGTTTTGTCTCAAGTGCAGAACGGTGAAGAACGAGTAATAGCGTATTACAGCAAGACGCTTTCTAAACCAGAGAGAAATTATTGTGTTACAAGAAAAGAGTTGTTGGCAATTGTCAGAGCTTTGGAGCACTTCCATAAATACCTCTATGGGAGAGAGTTTTCACTACGTACCGACCATGCTGCACTTGCATGGCTCTTGAGATTTAAAAATCCGGAAGGACAGTTGGCAAGGTGGCTCGAACGTCTGCAAGAGTACAACTTCAAGGTACAACATCGGAGGGGGCGCCTGCACGGTAATGCAGATGGCTTATCACGAAGACCATGCCCGGAAGACTGCCGACATTGCCACAGAAAGGAAGAACAAAACTCAAGTGAACATGTTCAAGCCATCACTGTAGATTTCCTGGCTGATGGCTGGACAACACAAGACTGTCGACAAGAACAGATGACTGATGAAGACATTGGACCGATCTTGACAGCAAAAGAGGAAGGTCGCCGCCCGGATTGGCAAGATATCTGCCATGGTTCCGAAGTGCTGAAGGGCTACTGGGCACAATGGGAATCTCTCACCTTAGAAAACGGATTGCTGAAAAGGGCTTGGGAAAGTGCAGATGGACGAGACGTGGTCATGCAGTTGATAGTTCCCCGAAGTAAAGTGCAGTCTGTTTTGAAGGAGATGCATGATGGAACATCTGGAGGCCATCTTGGCGTTAACAAAACCCTTGACAAAATACGGAAGCGATTCTATTGGCTTCATCTTCGCCACGACGTAGAGGAATGGGTTCGGACGTGTGAAATATGTGCTGCAAGCAAGGGCCCACACACAAACCAGAAGCAGGGGAAAAATGAGACAGTATAACGTTGGACAACCTTTCGAGAGAATTGCCATAGACATTGCTGGACCATTCCCAGTTACTGACGATGGAAACCGGTACATCATGGTTGTAGGTGACTACTTTACTAAGTGGGTGGAAGCATACGCAATTCCAAATCAGGAGGTTACCACTGTGGCAAAGCAGCTAGTTCACAACTTCTGTTGCCGTTATGGAGCCCCTATGGAAATCCATACGGATCAAGGGAGAAATTTCGAATCAGGAGTGTTTAAAGAATTATGCCGTCTACTGGGAATTCGAAAGACCAGGACAACGCCTCTGCATCCTCAGTCGGACGGGATGGTTGAGAGATTCAACAGGACACTTGAGCAGCATCTTTCGAAAGTTGTTGACGAGAACCAAACAGACTGGGACCAACGTATATCACTATTCCTTATGGCGTATAGGTCATCAGTACATGACACAACCGGCATGACTCCAGCAAAATTGGTGTTTGGGCGGGAGATTCGTCTTCCTGGGGACTTGATGTTTGGATCACCTGAGACTCAGTCCCAAGAGCCAAAGAACTATTCCTCGCAATTAGAAAACCAACTGCGAGAAATGAATCGCTTGGTAAGAGGACGGCTCAAGATTGCCAGTGATAAAATGAAAACTCGGTATGACATTCGCAACAATAGTGTGGGTTTCCAAGAAGGAGATCAGGTCTGGTTGTTCAATCCAAAGCGCCGTCGTGGTCGCTCACCTAAGCTTCAGTCTAACTGGGAAGGACCCTACACTGTAAAAAAAAGGATTAACGATGTTGTTTATCGGATTCAACAGGAAGGACAGCGAAAGTTCAAGGTCGTCCACCTAGATCGCCTGGCTAAATACAAATTTAGAGACGCTTTGCCAGTTCGGGACGAACAGGCTTAAGGAGGGGGCAGTGCTACGACAGCACAGAACAATCTACGCGTTTATCGAATGCGCCAGAAAGATCTCGACGTAAGCGTGTGGTGTACGTGCTACTAAACGCATGTTGCGAGAATTTTCTCGACTGTGTCAGCCTTCGCTCGGGCGCTCGGACTGTGTCAAGGCCGCAGCAATTACGTACTTCGCGAGAGATAAGACGCAGTTTGGAAGCTTCTGGTGTGTGAGCGTAACTATAAATACATCGCGTCGCGGCCTAAGTTTTTCAGTTCAATGCGAGATTTTTGACTGTGCGGTTCGAGAGTATTAGTGCGATATATTTACAGAGTGGTTCGGGTTATTACGGTGTACGTTCAAGTAGTTATTAGTGAAGTGTTGCGTTTTATATTCGGACGGTATAATTGTAATACAGTTGAGTTTTAATATTAGTGGACATTTTATTGCGTATGAACAATTTCATTTGATTTGTTGTAGACACTGTGTTGTTAATTACGAACTGTTTTACTATAACAATTAAAGGTGTGATTAGTGACTTAATTGGTGTCTTGTACTTATTTTGTTTCCACTGTACCTACGACGATCGAGTAGACCGTCGTAACATATATATAGAAACTAATCAAGTTTAAAAATTTGAAGTTCAATCAGTTGTATTATTGTGTATGACTAATACAAGGATTGTTCAATAGACACACGTATAGAGCTGTAAAGCATTTTTTATTCAACGATTTTAAAAGAAGTCTCCAATAACATTAAGACATGAGTTCCACTGTTGCGCTAACCTGTAAATTCCCTGCTAGTAAAATTCTTACGGCTGTTTGTGGAACCATTCGGTTACAGCAAACTCTACCTCAGCGTCGGATTTGACCCACCGTCCTTTTAGTGATTCCTTAAAAAAAATTTAAGATAAGATTTTTGCCTACCCATTCATTAACTACTAGCTTCGCCAGTAAGCAAATTGACGTCCATTTTTTCGGCTTGCACGCGTTATGTTGGTGTGGGTTTCGGCACTTTCCATTTAAAAAGCGTGCAAACGTAAGAAAATAAACATGAGTGAGGCCAGAAATAACGTGAATTGTTTGTGTGTGTGTGTTTGTGTCTTACCTGCCTTTTTATTGCCGTATTAAATGAAAAATATTATATTACATTAAAATGAAAAAATTTTAATTTTATTGCCTGGCAACAAAATTATTTTATTTTTAACAATTACCATTGTTTCAAAAAGTTTAAATAAATTTTCAAGTACTTTACTCTTGTTAAAACGTAAAAGGTTGCAGGTAAACTACCCCTTTCCTCTTAGCCGATCTTCACCTAAATCGAAAGTCCTTGAGACCTCTACAATTCAGGGACGTATGCAAAAAATTATTTGATTCTGTTTGAATTTGCGGCTGTTATCGTTTGCCATAGAAAATACGCTTGATAAAAAAACGTTGCAGGTAAACTACCCCTTCCCCTTAACCGATCTTCACCAAAAACAATAGGTCTTGAGTACTCTACAAATCAGAGCTGTATGCAAAACATTATTTGATTATGTTTGAATTTGCGGCTGTTATCGTTTGCCATAGAAAATACCCTTGTTAAAAAAACGTTGCAGGTAAACTACCCCTTTCCCTCAACCGATCTTCACCAAAAACAATAGGTCTTGAGAAATCTATAATGTAGGGCTGTATGCAAATAATCTTTTGATTCTGTTTGAATTTGTGGCTGTAATCGTTTGCCATAGGAAATACCCTTGTTAAAACATAAAACGTTACAGGTAAACTACCCCTTCCCCTTAACCGATCTTCACCAAAAACAACAGGTCTTGAGAACTCTACAATTCAGGGCTGGATGCAAAAAATTATTTGATTCTGTTTGAATTTGCGGCAGTTATCGTTTGCCATAGAAAAAAAATCTACAGACACACAGAAAGACAGACAGACACACACACAGACACTTTTCGGAAAACGACTTTTTTACATGTTTTGAGTGTAGTACAATCAGAATCTGCAATAATCTCGAACACGATTTTTTTTGCCATCACCATACTTCCATTCCTTAAGGAATATGGAAGTAAAATATCGGTATGGAGAACCATACATGACTTCCATATTCTAAGATTTATATTTAAAATCAATTTCGAAATGAAATATTACCATAGAAACTACTTCTTTCTACTTACTGCTTCAGCCTTAACCACAGTACTGTGGTCACTAACGTATACCACCTCACGTTATCGCACTCGATTTTCACTGATGATGGAAGTCGATGGCATTGCCGAAAAGTCTGGTTTTGTAGAAAACATTGGACTACGGCCAAATATCCTGGGAAGGAATTTACACAAAAACTACTTCTTTGTTCCCGATAACGTTGTACACATATATATCAGTGGCGAAGTTACATGGAGGCAATTGAGGCAATGCCTACCCTAAAAAATTCTGTAGAATAAAAATTATAAATACATATGAACTACATAACGTAAAGATTATACATTGTTACTGCGACTGTCAAATTTATTAAACCGAAACGTGCTTTATTGAGCGACCGCTAGATGGTGACAGGTGAGATTCGGCATAGTTCGTTTAAAGCGATTGAGGCAACCTGAACTTGCCTCAGCGTTTTTTGTATACATCGTATGTAAGCAATGTAGTGGTGTGATAGGGAAGTGTAGGGAGGGGGGATTGTCCCGTGCTGTACACAGAGCGTTGAGGCATGCCTCACTTCTGTGGTCCAAACAGTTAAGTTAAAGCGCCTGTGTTGTTTCTAAGTGTTTATTTTATGCGGTTATTAAAAGTGTCACTGTTATTCCGCTGAACTAACAGATGATCAAGATTGTTATTTGAATTATTTGTAACATTAAACATATATATAGAAACTAACCAAGTTTAAAAATTTGAAGTTTAATCAGTTGTATTATCGTGTATGACTAATACAAGGATTGTTCAATAGACACACGTATAGAGCTGTAAAGCAATTTTTATTCAACGATTTTAAAAGAAGTCTCCAATAACATTAAGACATGAGTTCCACTGTTGCGCTAACCTGTAGATTCCCTGCTAGTAAAATTCTTACGGCTGTTTGTGGAACCATTCGGTTACAGCAAACTCTACCTCAACGTCCGATTTCACCCACCGTCCTTTTAGTGATTCCTTAAAAAAAATTTAAGATAAGATTTTTGCCTACCCATTCATTAACTACTAGCTTCGCCAGTAAGCAAATTGATGTCCATTTTTTCGGCTTGCACGCGTTATGTTGGTGTGGGTTTCGGCACTTTCCATTTAAAAAGCGTGCAAACGTAAGAAAATAAACATGAGTGAGGCCAGAAATAACGTGAATTGTGTGTTTGTGTCTTACCTGCCTTTTTATTGCCGTATTAAATGAAAAATATTATATTACATTAAAATTAAAAAATTTTAATTTTATTGCCTGGCAACAAAATTATTTTATTTTTAACAATTACCATTGTTTCAAAAAGTTTAAATAAATTTGCAAGTACTTTACTCTTGTTAAAACGTAAAAGGTTGCTGGTAAACTACCCCTTCCCCTTAACCGATCTTCACCAAAATCGAACGTCCTTGAGACCTCTACAATTCAGGGATGTATGCAAAAAATTATTTGATTCTGTTCGAATTTGCGGCTGTTATCGTTTGCCATAGAAAATACGCTTGATAAAAAAACGGTGCAGGTAAACTACCCCTTCCCCTTAACCGATCTTCACCAAAAACAATAGGTCTTGAGTACTCAACAAATCAGGGCTGTATGCAAAACATTATTTGATTCTGTTTGAATTTGCGGCTGTTATCGTTTGCCATAGAAAATACCCTTGTTAAAAAAACGTTGCAAGTAAACTACCCCTTTCCCTCAACCGATCTTCACCAAAACAATAGGTCTTGAGAACTCTACAATTTAGGGCTGTATACGAAACATTATTTAATTCTGTTTGAATTTGCGGCTGTTATCGTTTGCCAAAAAAAAAAATTTCCCTTGATAAAAAAACCGTGCAGGTAAACCACCCCTTCCCCTCAACCGATCTTCACCAAAAACAATAGGTCGCGAGTACTCTACAAATCAGGGATGTATGCAAAACATTATTTGATTCTGTTTGAATTTGCGGCAGTTATCGTTTGCCATAGAAAATACGCTTGATAAAAAACGTTGCAGGTAAACTACCCCTTCCCCTCAACTGATCTTCACCACAAACAATAGGTCTTGATTACTCTACAGATCAGGGCTGTATGCAGAAAATTATTTGATTCTGTTTGAATTTGCGGCTGTTATCGTTTGCCATAGAAAATACCCTTGTTAAAAAAACGTTGTAGGTAAACTACCCCTTTCCCTTAACCGATCTTCACCAAAAACAATAGGTCTTGAGAACTCTACAATTTAGGGCTGTATGCAAATAATCTTTTGATTCTGTTTGAATTTGCGGCTGTTATCGTTTGCCATAGGAAATACCCTTGTTAAAACATAAAACGTTACAAGTAAACTACCCCTTTCCCTTAACCGATCTTCACCAAAACAAAAGGTCTTAAGAACTCTACAATTCAGGGCTGTATACGAAACATTATTTAAGTCTGTTTGAATTTGCGGCTGTTATCGTTTGCCAAAAAAAAAAATTTCCCTTGATAAAAAAAACCGTGCAGGTAAACTACCCCTTTCCCTCAACCGATCTTCACCAAAAACAATAGGTCGCGAGTACTCTACAAATCAGGGCTGTATGCAAACAATTATTTGATTCTGTTTGAATTTGCGGCAGTTATCGTTTGCCATAGAAAATACGCTTGATAAAAAACGTTGCAGGTAAACTACCCCTTCCCCTCAACTGATCTTCACCAAAAAGAATAGGTCTTGAGTACTCTATAAATCAGGGCTGTATGCAGAAAATTATTTGAATCTGTTTGAATTTGCGGCTGTTATCGTTTGCCATAGAAAATACCCTTGTTTAAAAAACGTTGTAGGTAAACTACCCCTTTCCCTTAACCGATCTTCACCAAAAACAATAGGTCTTGAGAAGTCTACAATTTAGGGCTGTGTGCAAATAATCTTTTGATTCTGTTTGAATTTGCGGCTGTTATCGTTTGCCATAGGAAATACCCTTGTTAAAACATAAAACGTTACACGTAAACTACCCCTTTCCCTTAACCGATCTTCACCAAAAACAAAAGATCTTGAGAACTCTACAATTCAGGGCTGTATACGAAACATTATTTGATTCTGTTTGAATTTGCGGCTGTTATCGTTTGCCAAAAAAAAAAAATTTCCCTTGATAAAAAAAAACCGTTGCAGGTAAACTACCCCTTTCCCTCAACCGATCTTCACCAAAAACAATAGGTCGCGAGTCCTCTACAAATCAGGGCTGTATGCAAAAAATTATTTGATTCTGTTTGAATTTGCGGCAGTTATCGTTTGCCATAGAAAAAAATCTATATACACACAGACACACAGACACACACACAAACAGACACTTTTCGGAAAACGACTTTTTTTCATGTTTTGAGTGTAGTAGAATCAGAATCTGCAATAATCTCGAACACGATTTTTTTGCCATCACCATACTTCCATTCCTTAAGGAAATATGGAAGTAAAAATGAATGTTTCTTTGTTTGTCCCGTATGCGTTCCTATACCATTCATCCGATTGCGATGAAACTTCGGTGAGTTGTTGTGCGCACGTCCGCGAAGGTTTCTTCCACATCTCCTCCTAAACCACTGTACCGATTTCAACCAAACTTGGCACAAATATTTTACGCAACGGGAGAACCAACATAGGATAGGTGTTTTTTCGATGGGGTCCTTTTGGGGGTTCTTTGGGGTCTTCCACTTCGCCTCCTAAACCACTGGACCGATTTCAACCAAACTTGGCACAAATATTTTACGCAAAGGGAGAACCAACATAGGACAAGTGTTTTTTCGATACGATCCTTTGGGGTCTTCCACGTCTCCACCTAAACCATTGGACCGATTTCAACCAAACTTGGCACAAATATTTTACGCAACGGGAGAACCAACATAGGGCAGGTGTTTTTTTCGATACGATCCTCTGGGGGGTCCTTTGCGGTCTTAAAAAACTATTAGATCTGGTTACTATGGCAACCCAATAGAATAGATTCTGTTCTAAATATATTATCGCATTAAATTGAAGACCACGCGAACGAAGTTGTGGGCAACAGCTATTTATTTTTAAGAAGCCTACTTTAACTAACTTTATTAATTAAACTAACATTTTCATTACGTACAACGTGAAACTCCGTAGCGAAGCACGGGTATTCTGCTAGTCATGTATAAGAGAAAATATATCGTGCGTGGCAGGCAAGCATATCTCAGTTATGTACTGTTTACGTTTCCATTTTATTATTATCACTACCGCAATAAAAAGGCAGGGAAGACACACACACACACACACACACACACACACACACACACACACACACACACACACACACACACACACACACACACACACACACACACAATTCGCGTTATTTCTGCCCTCATTCATGTTTATTTTCTTACATTTGCACGGTTTTTAAATGGAAAGTGCCGAACCCATACCAACATAACGCATGCAAGCCGAAAAAGTGTCCAGCGTGGATAGCGATTTGCTTCCTGTGGATCGCTGGGCAGTGTAACTGCACGTGTTTACAGAGGAACGATTCATAGACAGACTTTTCGTCTTTAGGGAATGAACCCTCTGCAAGATGCTGAGGATCCATGAGTGACTTTGGAGCTCTCCTTATTTTCCGCGCGTTTGTTCTGTGAAACGTACACTGTAGATTCGCAGATTTATTCTAAGCAACGCTCAATAGGAAATGTTGAAAATTTTTGTCCACGGTGAACCCTCATACACACTAAACCTGCTCTGATGTTTTAATTACGGACATCATAATATTAAAACTTTGGAAACTTGAGCACTACTTAATGGAGATCAATCATTAACTTATACAAGCCATTAATTTTATGCATATTTTTTATATATATGTGTACAACGTTATCGGCAACAAAGAAGTAGTTTTTGTTAAAATTCCTTCCCGGGATATTTGGCCGTAGTCCAATGTTTTCTACAAAACCAGACGTTTCGGCAATGCCATTGACTTCCATCATAAGTGAAAATCGAGTGTGATAACGTGAGGTGGTATATGTTAGTGACCACAGTACTGTGGTTAAGGCTGAAGCAGTAAGTAGAAAGAAGTAGTTTCTATGGTAATATTTCATTTCGAAAATGATTTTAAAAATAAATCTTAGAATATGGAAGTCATGTATGGTTCTCCATACCGATATTTCTATATAAAAATATTAACATATTTAGTACTCACTGTTGTACTGCACAGTGATCCTACATTTGAACATTTAAAATAATGATCAAACTAAAACACAATTTAAACAATGCACAGTGTACACACATTAAACTTTCCACGTAGTCAATTTAACTTTACTTATATACATATACACAACACTAATGTTACAATAGATCATAAGTATTGCGTTAATTGTTAATACGGAAAGCCAAAGTCGCGCTAGGGATCCAACACGCGATAGCAAATTCGGCAGTGTAAGAAACTCCAAAATAAAGTACGTAAACGATAAAAGTGTGTTAAATAGTATAAATAATAGTATTACACACAAGTATAATCTATACTTTCACTGCTGGCCACGCGCAACACGTCATACTTATAGCTACAGAGTCATACTGTTAACATTAGCATGTCGGTGACGCGAACTCATACGATTTTACCCATCCAAAAAATCGCCCAACGTGCCTATAGAAGTTTTCACTTCAAAAATACACTAAAAAATATACTGGGAAGTATACTTCCCATAGCCCATTAAAGGGTTAAACGAATTTTGCGGAAAATGTGACCGAGTCCAATCAATTTCTGGTATCAAAATACCCTTAAGTACCAACTTTCGAGAAAATAGTGCAATACAATTATTGCTCGCTTAATAGTACAGGATTAGATAGATTGTACAAATTCTCAACTCTTAGTTTGTTTATTTACATTCATAGCAACAGCTATTTATTAAATATCACTATAATATTGACGACTCGGAACACTAAGTTTTTTATAAGTAAAAACGTAAAGTTTTACCTTACAGCCTAAACCGGCTTTCACCTATAGAAGGCTTCATCAGAGACTGTCGTTAGTAGCGCTGCTCGTCTTGTTGTTGGTGACGAGATAGTGTTTCGAAAGATTGAAGCTGTGTGTGTGTGGTGAGATGTGTTCGAATAATGCGTGCGATTTGAATTGTGTCTGTTCGTTTAGGATGTCGTTTTTATTTGTTTTTGTGTGTTTGTATATTTCTAATTGTTCTAGAGTGTCTAGTGATAGACTCTCCAGAACACTCTATCACTAGACACAATCACTATCACAGTCTCCGATGAAGCCTTCTATAGGTGAAAGCCGGTTTAGGCTGTAAGGTAAAACTTTACGTTTTTACTTATAAAAAACTTAGTGTTCCGAGTCGTCAATATTATAGTGATATTTAGTTAAGTAACGGACACGTCATGGACAACGAAATCCAAGAAGCTATTTATTATTTATTTCGAGAAAATCGTTAGAGCCATTTCCGAGAAAAAAAGGACATACATTTATTAATTAATTGAACTTCGAAATTTTCTCTACTATAAGAACCTGCAACAACGAAGTTTTTTTCAATTTAAAACAATGATTAAAAACTCTGGACTAAATGTATTCGGGGTTTCCAGTAAACTGAGATGTCAACCACTTCATTTACCAAGTATGCAATTCCCGCGATAAATTTCAGTATTTGGTTTTTTGCCCCTTAGGAGTGAAAGTTTTAAAAACCATTTCTTAGTGAGCACCTACGACCTATGATGAAGCTATGTTCAAAGTTTCATTGATATCCATTCAGTGGTTTCAGAGATATCGTGATCAGTGAGTCAGTCAGTGGTATTTGGCTTATACGTTGTACGTAATGAAAATCTTATTTAATTAATAAAGTTCAATTAAAGTAGGTTTCTTATAAATAAATAATTAAAACCTCTTATATATTTTATTTAAAATACACAAAACATTTTTGTTATATGAAGTTGTGTTGAGTATGAAAACATTTCAGATTTTTCTTCAATTTATGAACTTGTAATGAAGAACTAATCATCGGATCATTAAAGAACTTCTTTGTACACAAAGTTTTTAGTTTTTCCTTCTGGGTGAAGAATAACCAGACTGTCAGGAGTGCTAACTCTTGAACAGGCAACATACAACTGGCCATGAGAGAAACAGTCTTCCCTCAGAAGGCTGTGGAGAGGTTCTGGTAGTTCTTTAATGAGAGGAAGGTGGACTTTTCCGTTGCTACAACATAACCCAGGACTTTCCTCTTTCCACTTTTTAGCATTACACCATTTACACTGTATAAAATCACCAATAGATAAAATCTTGTCATTGTTGTAGTCAGTATTACAGTCATATTTAAAGCCCGACAAAGATTTTATCTTCCAGGGAATGTGACCTCTTTTCATTGTATTTTCTCACCGCTTTGCATACACCACCTTTGATATCATAACCTATATCTTTATTTATAAGAACCGTGGACTCTGGCCCCGACGTCTTTCGTGGGATCCGACCTAAGACTCCCCTGGTTCCGTGGATGGACTCCGGGGAAGGCCCGTCGGACGACTTCCGCGCTACTTCCTACGCGGGAGACTTCCACCGATGCTATGGTAACCAGAATCTATTCTATTGGGTTGCCATAGTAACCAGATCTAATAGATTTTTAAGACCCAGTTAAGTCAGTCAGTGGTATTTGGCTTATATAGATATAGATTACCATATTCTTACAAAGTAACCTTTTTCCGTAATAAATTTTAAAAACGTACGTACATAACAAGCATTTATAAAGTACTGGCCTGAACTAAGAGGTCAGAAAATATGAATAAGAGCGGGTTTTTGTATAAAAAGTGAGTGTTTAATGGTATGGGTGGGGCAGGACGTGAGTTATTATAGTACTCCGGTCTATCCGGTTTTTTTGTTATCCGGCCTGCCCTTCCGTCATAATTTCCATAATAATCATTAGTGGGAAGAAGAAACCCCACATCACATATGCGCTTTTAAATTTGTAGAAGTTATTAATTTCACTATAACCCAAGCCCTTACTTTGTTATAAACTACTATTACTGAGGTAATTTAAAAAAATATAATATCTTTAAATAAATTTTTTCTTATACTGAAGGAACCATGTGATTCTACAAATCACACGCCAATAAAACTTACTTAGCAAATACAACACTGAATAATTACGGGCGCCATGATGCAAGTCTGTGCACCAACATATGAGATTAGGCTTACCTTGCGGTCCAGGATTCGTGTTAATGAACCAGTAATAGCGAAATGTGTTACCTGAAATAACTCACTCGTGCTTGTAATTTTTACCAATGACATTACCCTTTATTCAAACACTACTCACAAAAGACATATTCCTAAAAATGTGTGCCAAACATGCACGTTTTACGCCTCGGGGTGTAGTTATCTGAACATAAACATTAATAATAATTACATTTTTTGACCCTCCAAAATAGACATTTGTTATAACTATGGTATACTAAACATGATAAACAATAAATATTTGCACAACCCAGCACTTGGTAAATTATTTAGTTCACGCTCTCTCTCTCTCCCTCTCCCTCTCATTCTCTGGTACAAATTTGTTATTTTATGAGCTCATTTTAATTTAATTGTTTATTGAATGAATTTTTAAAATTTTGAAATTGGTCATTTGAATTTGAATGACATTAAATAGCGGGTAGCTAATACTTAGCTGCCGTTGTTTTTTCGGTAGAACGTCGCACACCGCGAGTTCGTCGATTGTATTAACGATCACATCTTAGATGATTACACCTTGCTGAATGGTAAGGTATCACTGTTAATTAAAACACTTTTGTTGTTAACCACTTTTGGTGGTGTAAAAGTTAAAAATTTACACTCAGTGAATCTCTGCCGGCCGCGTGATGTGCCTACCGTCTCAATTCACGGTCCAGGCGAAAATGACACAGAGTCTTTGTTAAACATTGCGTAGGTGGGGCAAAAACTACGTAACCAGTCTTTTGTTCGTATAGCCAAGCCTCGAGTTGTTTACAGAAGTATGCATTCCTTCGGCTGACGTAATTAGGGCTAGGCTCGTTGTCGCTATATGTGACACACGGTTTTTTGCTATGTTTGCCGTTTTACAATGAAATAAATCGAAATCCTGTCAATTCCAATCTGCGTTGTATAAAATATTATATAGTCCACTCACCAAAACTTTATAGGGATTATGAAATATTACAAAATTTATTACCAAATAATTGTTAGGAAATAAATACAATAATTATGGTTTTTTGGACCATATTTTTATAAAAATAAGATTGTACCAGAATTGTACCATCACAAAACCCCCTCAATGAAAGATTTTGTGCCGAAGCATAAACACTTTCATTGACACATTCGTACTTCCTAAAGGGATCAGCCAGGATATGTCGCCACAACCCCCTTACAATTTATATAAAAAGAAATTCAATAACTCACCCGTGGTCCGATGACGATGACAGTACCTGCATGACCTTACTGGACTTCTCCTTCGAGATCGCAACACCATAAGGCCAATCAGGCATGTAACGTTCCTGTTCTGACGCGCTGGACAGCTCAGGACCGCCGTCATAACATCACCAAACACTGAAACAATAAATTAAAATATCAAAATAGTGGCTTGGTATATTACTCTATCCTTAACTGATCTGTTTCCCCTTAGCTATGTGCTGGTTTGCGTTAATAAGCACTGGGTTTGCTTGAAATACTAGAAATACAAATACAAAAAATGTAAAAGACAAGAATTATATAGAATTGCCATTCTCTTCATGGACTACCCTTTAATTGTAAAAATTGTTTCGATTCCCATCGATAATAATTAACTCTTTCTGTTTCATAATTAATGTAATTATAAAAGAAACAAATATTTAAATAAAATACATGGAAATCCACATATAAATCCCAAATATTACCTAAATCTCCCAAATATTCAAACATGGAGAAAAACATTTTATAGAAAAAAATAATTAATAAAATCTTATTGAAATTACTATTATTATTAACAGTTAATCACTGGCGCTGTTAATAATATTGTTACGACGGTCTATTCGATCGTCGTAGGTACAGTGGAAACAAAATAATTACAAGACACCAGTTAAGTCACTAATCACACCTTTAATTGTTACAGTAAAACAGTTCGTAATTAACAACACAGTCTCTACAACAAAGCAAATGAAAATTGTACACACACAATAAAATGTCCACAAATATTAAAACTCAATTGTATTACAATTATACCGTCCGAATATAAAACGCAACACTTCACTACTAACTACTTGCACGTACACAGTAATAACCCGAACCGCTCTGTAAATATATCGCACTAATACTCTCTGCAAGATAATAGTTTAAAAAATTGAAAGTAACGGCTCTCTTACTTGATAATTTAATAGCCTCTGGTGAGCTCTATAGCAGTAGCATGCAGAATTGCTAACAAGACATAAATAATATAAAATATCGGTATGGAGAACCATACATGACTTCCATATCCTAAGATTTATATTTAAACTCATTTTCGAAATGAAATATTACCATAGAAACTACTTCTTTCTACTTACTGCTTCAGCCTTAACCACAGTACTGTGGTCACTAACGTATACCACCTCACGTTATCGCACTCGATTTTCACTGATGATGGAAGTCGATGGCATTGCCGAAAAGTCTGGTTTTATAGAAAACATTGGACTACGGCCAAATATCCCGGGAAGGAATTTACACAAAAACTACTTCTTTGTTGCCGATAACGTTGTACACATATATATCAGTGGCGAAGTTACATGGAGGCAATTGAGGCAATGCCTACCCTAAAAAATTCTGTAGAATAAAAATTATAAATACGTATGAACTACATAACGTAAAGATTATACATTGTTACTGCGACTGTCAAATTTATTAAACCGAAACGTGCTTTATTGAGCGACCGCTAGATGGTGACAGGTGAGATTCGGCATAGTTCGTTTTAAAGCGAATGAGGCAACCTGAACTTGCCTCAGCGTTTTTTGTATACATCGTATGTAAGCAATGTAGTGGTGTGATAGGGAAGTGTAGGGAGGGGGGATTGTCCCGTGCTGTACACAGAGCGTTGAGGCATGCCTCACTTCTGTGGTCCAAACAGTTAAGTTAAAGCGCCTGTGTTGTTTCTAAGTGTTTATTTTATGCGGTTATTAAAAGTGTCACTGTTATTCCGCTGAACTAACAGATGATCAAGATTGTTATTTGAATTATTTGTAACATTAAACATATATATAGAAAAAAATCAAGTTTAAAAATTTGAAGTTCAATCAGTTGTATTATTGTGTATGACTAATACAAGGATTGTTCAATAGACACATGTATAGAGAGCTGTAAAGCATTTTTTATTCAACGATTTTAAAAGAAGTCTCCAATAACATTAAGACACGAGTTCCACTGTTGCGCTAACCTGTAGATTCCCTGCTAGTAAAATTCTTACGGCTGTTTGTGGAACCATTCGGTTACAGCAAACTCTACCTCAGCGTCCGATTTGACCCACCGTCCTTTTAGTGATTCCTTAAAAAAAATTTAAGATAAGATTTTTGCCTACCCATTCATTAACTACTAACTTCGCCAGTAAGCAAATTGATGTCCGTTTTTTCGGCTTGCACGCGTTATGTTGGTGTGGGTTTCGGCACTTTCCATTTAAAAAGCGTGCAAACGTAAGAAAATAAACATGAGTGAGGCCAGAAATAACGTGAATTGTGTGTGTGTGTGTGTGTGTGTGTGTGTGTGTGTGTGTGTGTGTGTGTGTGTGTGTGTGTGTGTCTTACCTGCCTTTTTATTGCCGTATTAAATGAAAAATATTATATTACATTAAAATGAAAAAATTTTAATTTTATTGCCTGGCAACAAAATTATTTTATTTTTAACAATTACCATTGTTTCAAAAAGTTTAAATAAATTTTCAAGTACTTTACTCTTGTTAAAACGTAAAAGGTTGCTGGTAAACTACCCCTTCCTCTTAACCGATCTTCACCAAAATCGAAAGTCCTCGAGACCTCTACAATTCAGGGACGTATGCAAAAAATTATTTGATTCTGTTTGAATTTGCGGCTGTTATCGTTTGCCATAGAAAATACGCTTGATAAAAAAACGTTGCAGGTAAACTACCCCTTCCCCTTAACCGATCTTCACCAAAAACAATAGGTCTTGAGTACTCTACAAATCAGGGCTGTATGCAAAACATTATTTGATTCTGTTTGAATTTGCGGCTGTTATCGTTTGCCATAGAAAATACCCTTGTTAAAAAAACGTTGCAGGTAAACTACCCCTTTCCCTCAACCGATCTTCACCAAAAACAATAGATCTTGAGAACTCTACAATTTAGGGCTGTATGCAAATAATCGTTTGATTCTGTTTGAATTTGTGGCTGTTATCGTTTTCCATAGGAAATACCCTTGTTAAAACATAAAACGTTACAGGTAAACTACCCCTTTCCCTTAACCGATCTTCACCAAAAACAATAGGTCTTGAAAACTCTACAATTCAGGGCTGTATACAAAACATTATTTAATTCTGTTTGAATTTGCGGCTGTTATCGTTTGCCAAAAAAAAAAAATTCCCTTGATAAAAAAACCGTTGCAGGTAAACTACCCCTTTCCCTCAACCGATCTTCACCAAAGCAATAGGTCGTGAGTACTCTACAAATCAGGGCTGTATGCAAAAAATTATTTGATTCTGTTTGAATTTGCGGCAGTTATCGTTTGCCATAGAAAAAAATCTACAGACACAGACAGACAGACACACACACAGACACTTTTCGGAAAACGACTTTTTTTCATGTTTTGAGTGTAGTACAATCAGAATCTGCAATAATCTCGAACACGATTTTTTTTGCCATCACCATACTTCCATTCCTTAAGGAATATGGAAGTAAAATGACTTACCGTATCTCACGACTGGGTTGATCCTGACACTCAAGGCAGGATAGACTGGTTGGGAAAAGGATGGGTGAAATGCACGGATTTCTACCTGCCGAGAAGTCCCGACTCGTGGACGTTGACACTGAGATGGCTGGCGTACGACAAAAGCTACAAGTTCATGTGCATGTATGAGCTCTACAAAAGCCATAGTGCCAACTTCGGAAAATGAAAATAATGACCGGTTCGATCCGAAATATCGAACATCGGCCCCCGTTGACCGCAATGGGTCAACCACCAACTACACCAAAAGACATGGCCAAAATACATTACAAAAATTTGGCTTTTGGTGAACAGGAACACTCTCTGAAAATTACCCTCCAACATAGGAGGGGGTCACACGCAAACACAAGAAAATACAAACATACAGAAAACATGCAATGAATCAGAAAACCATGCCGAATAACTCCGCCGCGGGCGCATCGACCAGGCGAGCAATCCGAAAGGTTCGCGTAGAGCAGACAAAACCCAATAACATACAATAATCAATGGCTCAGCCAAACACAATGTAAAACTCAGCAAATCAACTTAGTTAGTTCCCTAGTTTTTACATTTTTTCCTTTTTATTTTTTTTTTTATTGTTCCCTTTATTCCCCCCCCTTTTTTCCTTTTTTTTTTACTTATTTTTGTTGTTGTTGATTTGTTGAGCATCCATAACTCCCAATGAACTGGCACAACGCCATGCCAGAAAAATTCCATAATGTAAAATTCACTGCGGACAACAGCTGGAAGGAATCACCTGGGAAATCCCAGCAAAGTGTCCAGTAAGTCCACAACAATCATTGAAACTAATTCTGCTCACCCGAAAAAACAAGATAAACCCAATTAAGAAGATATGGGCAACTGGTATAATTTAATAGCCGGTCGTTCAAAAGAACCTGTGGATGTTTTAACTGAAGCGCGACGAACAACCCCGTCGCTCCCTGGAAACACAGCTGAAACTCAGCCAAGAGGCCACATCAGGGGGGGAGAATTCTGTTCCTCCATAACCACCAGGTCCCCAACCATTAAATTTCTTGACTTAGACGACCACTTCGATCGGGCATGAAGTGCCGTTAAGTATTCCAAACGCCACCTTTTCCAAAAGGCTTGGAGCAAAGCGGCAATTTGTTTGTAATGACGGACGGTCCCTTCATTTAATGAGACTTCAGCTTCCGGGGGCGCGGTAATGGGGCGGCCAACCAAAAAATGACCAGGCGTTAGAGCCTGGTAATCACTTGGATCTGAGGATAGAGCAGTCAAAGGACGGGAATTTAAGATTCCCTCAATGCGAATGCATAACGACAAAAATTCTGCTACGGTCAGCGACCTGGTCCCAATCATGCGTTTCATGTGAAACTTGGCCGACTGGACAGCCCGTTCCCACAAGCCACCCTGGTGAGGGGCAGACGGAGGGATAAATTTAAAGTCAATGTTATTGTCAACAGCAAAAGCTGTTATCTGAGCTGACAGGTCAGGATTGGAAAGAACATTTTTGAGCTCCCGTTTAAGTTCGGAGCGCGACCCCACAAAATTCCTACCACAATCCGAATAAAGTGTTTTCGGAGCCCCACGACGACTAATAAACCGCCTCAACACATCAATAAACTGGGGCGTTGAAAGATCCATAGCCACTTCAAAGTGAACTGCTTTAGTGGCTAAGCAGATGAAAATGCAGAGATACGCTTTGACTATAGGTGCCTTCCGAACAGCGTAGGCCCGTACCAAAAAGGGGCCAGCATAATCCATGCCGGAAGAATAAAATGGAGGTGCCGGATTAACCCTAGGAACTGGCAGATCCCCCATTAACGGGTTGGTGGGGCGAGGACGCGCCCTGAAACAAGGAAGACATTTCCAAATTATGGTTCTTATTGCCTGACGTGCGGACAAAATCCAATAATTTTGGGCAAGCTGAAATTGAACTTGCAAGGGCCCAGCATGACCTAACCACACATGGGTGCGATGAATTAGCAACCCTACTAGGTGGTGATGCTTGGGCAGTAAAATCGGAAATCGATTTCTAGTAACCGCAGAGTTGGTCAAGCGACCGCGTACTCGAATGAGGCCAAAATCATCTATAAACGGGACCAGGCGCTGAATGCGGACCGGGAGCCGCTTACCTAAACGAAGAGCCGCGAGCTCCTGTCCAAACACGCTGCGCTGAATGTAGCGTAAAATATACTTAACAGCCAACTTCTTCCAATTCATGGCTGTGGAAGCTTCAATCCGCGAAGGCATAGCCCACCTTAAGATGACTGAGGTAACCCCTACCACTAAGGGCCACGATGACAAGTGCTCAAACAATTCCACCCGGGGCTCCTGAGTGAGAAACGAAGAGACCTTGGTCTCCAAGGCAACATCTTGAACGTCGTGATTCGGGCGATAATTAATAGGGGGCCAGCATAGAGCATCAAGCTTTAACCAATCTGGCCCTGACCACCACAATGTCGACGACCGGAGGCTGGAGAGTGACGTACCTCTAGAGGCTAAATCAGCGGGGTTAGAAACACCATGAACATGACGCCAAGATTTAGTATCGGTCCACTCGGTAATGGCAGCCACCCGATTAGCAATAAACGTCTTCAATTTAAAAGTAGGCATATTCAACCAATCCAAGACAATCGTCGAGTCCGTCCATAAGAAAACTTGACTCAATTTAATACATGACGAGAATAAGCCAACATAATGACGAACAAGTTTGGCTAAAAGATAAGCTCCCAACAACTCCAAATGTGGGATTGCTAGAGTTTTAAGAGGTGCCACTTTAGTTTTAGATGACACCAACGAAACCACCGGAGGACCAGAGTCAGTATAAATGGACAGATAGAGGACGGCCGCGTAACCCAACTGGGAAGCATCACAGAAACCATGCAATATTACCCTGTCAATATGCCCACCTTTAGGGAAGAATGGCCGGGAAATAGTAATTACCGGAAGATGATTCAAAGAGGACAGGAATTGACTCCAATAATCGTTTAAGTCATCACTTAGAGGAGCATCCCAGTCCAAGCCCTCAGCCCAGAGTTTTTGGAAAAAAGCCTTGGCCCTGAAAATCACTGGCGAAAGCCAACCACATGGGTCAAATCATTGTGCCATCTGAGATAACACGACACGTTTGGTAAATTGAACCTGAGCATTGCTGCAACAGGCCAAAGGAGGAAATGAGAAGCAATCGGTTGAATGGTCCCAACTTAAACCCAGAATATCCTTATCCTTAGCAACGACGGAATCACTTAGAGCGGCTGATTCAGGTAGGCAGTCGGGTTGATTAGTGCACCATTTTTTCAAATTGAACCCTCCTGAAGACAACAACAGAATTAATTCCCGTTGTAATTTGCAAAGCTCTGATTTTGAATCAGCGCCAGCAGCAATATCATCCACAAAAATATTACGGCTAAGTACCGCCGCTCCCGCAGGAAAATTAACTGCCTCATCCTGAGCCAGCCGCTGCAAGGTTCGCAACGCCTGAAAAGGGGCGCAAGCCAGCCCGTAAGTAACGGTACGCAAAGCGAAAACCCTTAGTGGGGCGGTAACCTCCTCACGCCATAAAATACACAGGTACGCCGAGTCATCAGGATGCATAGCAATTTGGCGATACATCTGTTCGATGTCGCACGTGAAAACATGGCTAAACCGCCGAAACAAAGTCAAAACGTCGGACAGTAAGGTCTGCAACTTAGGGCCGACACATAACACGTCATTTAAGGAAATCCCAGAGGACGTCTTCATACTGGCGTCAAACACCACCCTTATTTTAGAAGTATCACCTCTAACTTTAAAGATATCATGATGAGGAATGAAATATTTTGGAAAATTGGGGTCAGACACCAATGACATATGCCCCTGAGCGACATAATCCGTTATAAATTGTACATACTGGCTCTTAAACTGACTGTTCGCCGCAAATTTCCTCTCTAACGCAAAAAACCGAGACATGGCTCCCTTAAGGGAATTTCCCAAAATGTGAGAAGAGTTTTTGAAGACGGCAAGCGCACCTGGTAACGACCCGACGGCAACCGACTTGTTGACTCCATGTAAAACCTTTCAGCAAAGTGATCCTCTTCAGATAATTGGTGGGGTACAGCTGGAGGCTCTTCGACCTCCCAAAAACGATGAACTTGCTCAAGTAGGTTTGTTGTATCCGTAGATAACGTTGTGACGGAAGGATAAAAGTGGTGGAAATGACAGTGAAGCTGATGTGCAGATACTAGATCCAAAGGAAGGCCAGTGAGACCGCTAGCACAAGTCAATGCACAATTAAGTGAAATTGGGGCTCTACCCATAATCACAAACCCAAAACGTGTTCTAACTGCAACAGGCAAACCTGCACCCAAAGGAATAGTCTCTCCCATAAGAATAGCCGCTACAATATCGGTTCCAAACAACGCATCAATTGGGGCTGCTACATCGAAGGTAGGGTCAGCTAACAAAAGATCTTTTGTAGCCTGCTTAACTTCAGGCAACACCTGGAACCTAGGTGAGTCCGATGAGATCTTAGAAAGAATTATAAAGGCATGGTTAGATGCCACAACCTCGCGTTTTAAAGTTTCCAAGGACAGATGGCACACCTTTTTTGCTTTGGTGGCAATATCACCTACCCCATTGACACTTACTGAAGCGTCAAAACAAGCACACTTTAAGCGAGATGCACATGCTTCAGTTATGAAAGAAGCATGGGACGCGCTATCCAGGATGGCCCTAACTACAATATAACCACCATTGGGAGACGACAAGACTGCTAGACAGGTGGCTAACAGAACCCCTGCAGGATGGGGCAGAGACACGGTCAGAGTAGTGCTAGACAGATCAACAAGCGATGACTCTGAAGCCTTGAGTTCAGCTGTGTCAGAAATCTGTGAACGAGACGGAGACGGACGGGCACTTTTGAAATGAAGTAAAGTGTGGTGGTACTTAGAGCCACACGTTTTGCACCTATTTTTGCACCAGCCCGAATGTTTATGTTGGAGGCACGAAAGACAACATTTTTTATTTTTAAGACTCTGAAATCGCGCCCTAGGGTCCTTACTCAGCCACGCCGGACACTTGAGAAGCACATGGGTCCGGGAATCGCAATGAAGGCAACGTGAACTAGATGCATCCCGTTGCGTAACCTCCGCAGATAATGTAGACACAGCAAGAGGAGTAGCCTTAGAAAAAGAAACCTTCTGGGTTTTCTGGTGGCTAGTGCTGGGAAGAGCAGGTAAAGCCGATTCCAAAGATGCCTGTTCTTTCTGTTCCGCCATAGCGGTTAAAAATGTCATAATTTCTGTTAGGGCAGGGAGATTCTCTTTGTCCGTAACAGACGCCTCAAAGCGTTCACGCAATGATAGATCCAGCCTAGACAATACAAAAGACGCATATATTGCTTGATATATATCAGCAATGTTTAGAGCTGACAACGCTGAAAAATTAGCATTGAAGCTGTCCACCAACTTTCTAAGAGACGCAGCTGATCGCATAGAAGCGGCTGGTAACTGAAGCAGATTGGTACAATAAACCCGAGCGGCCAAACGAGGATTGTGATAACGACTTTTAAGAGTTGACAGTGCAAGTGAATAACTATCATCAACTATGGGAAGCGCGGCAACCTTCTCATAAGCCTCACCCTTAAGATAAGTCAATAAATATAACAATTTCTGCTTCGGAGTGAGGGCAGGACTTTCGTCCACTAATGTGGTGAACTTTGACCAAAACTCGGACCAACATTTGGCCTGGCCATCAAAACAAGGTAACGAAAGCTTCGGCAACTCATGAACGAGAACACCTGAGTGCCCGCCACTTGCCGATGAGAACCGACCGGAACCAACCGGTATCTCCGGGTTTGTTAGTTTTGAAGCTAAAATGCTACCCCGGACATAAATATCCTCAATTTGCGCTACCACTGAAAAAATGTGGTCCTCGTCTAATCCCTCGGGCAATGACTCGGCCGATAGGTAAGGATCCACCTTACCTAGAAGATCTTGATATTTTTCGGACAACCTGGAGGCCAAGATACCGGCTTCATGTTGATCCACGACCCTTAATTGCGGCAACCCTTCCAACCTATTTATTAAATGCTGCAACGCAAGTATTCCCACCGAAGTGGTCCGGTCAAAAGCTGCCAGCGACAATTTAGCAGGCATACTGAATTAAAAAATATCACGCAACCGACAACCACCCTTAACAAGAGAATTAGAAATTGAACAATAATCACGACCCGACTTAGCCTAACCGTGATCGAGATAACTAGGCGTCTCACACAACTACTTTGCATAAACAATACCGAGCAAGATAAATACAAAAGTAAATTAGTGCAAGGCAAAATACAACTTACACAATCCAACAGGCAAATAATGCCAAACACAATAAATTAAACACGCAACAAATTGATTTACACAGCGCAAAAGCACGACAACAAAAACACAAGTTACACAAGATTACAGCACATACGGTGCAAAATAATGGTACACAAAAGTGCACCCAAAAACAAACATGTATAATACCAAATAGAATAAATACACACAAAACACAGCAAAGTACACTGTACAACAATTCACCAGTTACCGAACCAAACACAATAACTGGGACCCAATAAATGCCAAAATTGATGGTCAACGCGTCGTGTATGGACAGGATATCGCATATGCAAAATATAAATCGCACCTAAAGGTAATAGTCATGCCAAGAAAATTAAATTAAATACAAAGACAGGCTAATCTGAAATCCGGATAACCTAAAACCAACCCGTTCCCTTTACGCCTGACAGTCACAACCACGTAGCGCACAATTTCACGTGGGACGCAAACCGTAACAGGACGGAAACAAACTTCACCAGACTTGACCCAGTAATTAAACGACTACCCCAAAAAACAAGGTGCAAAATTTTTACCCAAAATTTGCCCACCTGGTCATGCACACACGACGTTCACTGCTGACATTAAGCAACAGCATTGAAACGCAAACTCGTAGTTCACATGCATACGTATTATACCAACGTGCTTCCGTGCGATAGCATGCAAATGACGAACATTCATGAAATTGGAAAAATTAACGGCATGCAAAACAACCACGAGCAGGCACAAAAACGAAACGGTACGGCACGTTGGTAATTCAAATAAAATCACGCAGCCAAAACTGACTTATAACCCAATTACTGAAACTCGACCCACCAGCAGCAACATGCACAAAATTACGAAACACGTGCTCCCAGTCGTGACGGCAAGCAATTTAATTGAAAAGCTAGCAACCTCATGAAGCCTCTGGTAGTAAATAGATGTAAGATAATAGTTTAAAAAATTGAAAGTAACGGCTTTCTTACTTGATAATTTAATAGCCTCTGGTGAGCTCTATAGCAGTAGCATGCAGAATTGCTAACAAGACATAAATAATATAAAAATGACTTACCGTATCTCACGACTGGGTTGATCCTGACACTCAAGGCAGGATAGACTGGTTGGGAAAAGGATGGGTGAAATGCACGGATTTCTACCTGCCGAGAAGTCCCGACTCGTGGACGTTGACACTGAGATGGCTGGCGTACGACAAAAGCTACAAGTTTATGTGCATGTATGAGCTCTACAAAAGCCATAGTGCCAACTTCGGAAAATGAAAATAATGACCGGTTCGATCCGAAATATCGAACACTCTCGAACCACACTATCCAAAATCTCGCATGGAACTGAAAAACTAAGGCCGCTACCCGATGTATTTATAGTCAACGCTCACACACCAGAAGCTTCCAAACTGCGTCTTATCTCTCGTGAACTACGTAATTGCTACGGCCTTGACACAGTCCGAGCGCCCGAGCGAAGCCCGGCACAGTCGAGAAAATTCTCGCAAAACGCGTCTAGTAGCACGTACACCACACGCTTACATCGAGATCTTTCTGGCACATTCGATAAACGCGTAGATTGTTCTGTGCTGTCGTAGCACTGCCCCCTCCTTAAGCCTGTTCATCCTGAACTGGCAAAGCGTCTCCGAAGTAATACTCGACCAGGCGATCTAGGTGGACGTCCTTGCGAAGGATAATTTTCCCGTTCTTCGAATTCAGTCTCGTGTGATCCGAACACCACGTTCCCAGGAATGCGAGTCTTTTGCGCAACCACTAGTTTCGCTGGAATCACTCCCATTGCGTCATGTAGGCCTACTGATGACCGAAATACCACTGGCTGATCCAAGTATGTTTGGTCCTCGTCAACAACCTCTTGCGTAACCTCATCTTCAGCCACTTTACCCTCGGGCGCTTCTATCAGCTCAGGAACAAGCAAGAGTTTTGTCTCGACACCCATAGTTGGCTTTCCAATCACTTCTTTTGTCCTTATACTTATTTGTACTTCCTCTGCTAGTTCTTCCTCCATTTCCGCTGGCAACAGGGAGGGTTCCTCTTGACCAGACTTGTTGACTTTTTCTTCGACTAATGCCACTAGCTTAATCGAATGGTTGATAGACCCTGTCGTTTTAGCCATGGACAGCTTTATCTCCTCTTGGCCGACACACAGGACATTCTCTCTTAAGTCTACAACGAATCCGTAGGCATTCATAATGTCCGTGCCAAGAATCACTTCATCGACAATGTCTGCAACGAGCATTTGGTGGCTAAACTCAAGAAGACCCAGGCGTACACGTACGTCTACCTTTCCTACCACCTTGACGGGGCCTCCAGTCACAGTCTGTATTGTACAAGAGCTAATTAGAGGATTAGAGGATGGCGGTTACAGACTAAGTCAGGGCGCACAATGGACACTGTTGTTGGTTTACCATCCGCAAATCCACTAACAATCAAGTTTCCACTGATCTTATGTAGCGTGGAAACTGTGTGCTGTTCTGGGCCTTTACTTCTCCAATTGGTGCGATCAGTCTCTTCTCTCGGTATCTTCTTCTCCCAACAGTCTACCTGTAGATGACCACGTTTTCCACAGTTGTAACATTTCGGCCTTCTGTCTTTTTCAAATCGTTGCGACTCTCTTGAACTTTTGAACTGTTTGTCTGACAACACTGTTTTTCTGCACCCATCGTAACGGTAATGTGATACAGGGATCTTCTGACTGCAACGTGATGGCAAAAACCCATTAATGTAGCGGGACGCTGACTTGGCAGCTTCAAACTCTAGGGCGTGAACAAGAGCTTCTGAGCTATCTCGGTGTCTTGCCATTCGTAACACTTGCTGAAGTTCACAATCTCCGATGCCATCAATAAATGTCTGCACCGTAAACCTTATTCGGGAAGTCTTCTGGTGCTTCAGGATAGGCTAATCTAATCAATCTGTCGATACTTGCTTCAAATTCTTGAAGACTTTCCCCGGAACGTTGTTGTCTTGTTCTCAACTGAGCGTAGTACACCTCTCGCAAATGTTTATCACCGTAGCATAATTCTAGAGCTTTTATCAACTCAGCATAGATGTTCTGGCTGTCAGGTGGCACTTTCTGTAGTAGTTCTGCCGCGGGTCCTTTTAATGCAAGAACAAGTGAAACAGCCTTGTCTTTTTCTGTCCAATTATTTGCGCATGCAGCAGCTTCAAATTAGCGGAGGTACGTTGCCCAGTGACTGCTTCCGTCAAAGGTTGGAGCTTTGACATGAACTGTCCCTACTGCAGGCAAAGTGACTTTCTCTGTTAACTTATTTTCTGTCTTGATCACTGGTACAGTCTGTTCAGAAATTTGTTTTGGTTGAATCTTCATGCACTGTTCGACTTCACTTTTAATTTGTTCTCTTATGTTTGCCATTGAGTTTTCTACTGCAGATATTTTATTTGAAACAGATTCTTCTATAACAGATATTTTTGTAGACATCGATTCTTCAACAGTCAAGACAGATTTTTCTACTTCAGCTATTTTTAATGTCATTGATTCTTGTACCTCCGATATTTTAGTAACTTGTTTATTAAGCTCACCTCGTAGGATACCCAATTCTGCGGTACTGTGTTCTTGCAACTGTTTCTGCATAACTTCAAAGAGAGCTTCCGTTTTATCTGCTTCTTGCTTACGTTTTTCATCCTGTCTTTCTTCTGTTTCTAGCATTAGTGCTTTCTGACGTTCCTCAGCTTCTTCTCTTTCTTGTCTTCATTCTTCTTTTTGTCGTCTTTCTGCTTCTTCCGCCTCCTGTCTGCGTCTTTCCTCTGCTTCCAGCAGGAGGGTTTTCTGTCTCTCTTCCGCTTTCTCTGAATCCTGTCATCGTCGTTCTTCTGTCTGCAACAACAGCGCCTGGAAATTTTCCATCATCTGACTGGCATCCATTGTTTTTCAATTAATTACGAATTACACTCGTCTTGTACAAAGTATCCACTGTTTCCACTGTTAACCGTTCTATCCCAGTTCTGACACCACTGTTACGACGGTCTATTCGATCGTCGTAGGTACAGTGGAAACAAAATAATTACAAGACACCAGTTAAGTCACTAATCACACCTTTAATTGTTACAGTAAAACAGTTCGTAATTAACAACACAGTCTCTACAACAAATCAAATGAAAATTGTACACACACAATAAAATGTCCACAAATATTAAAACTCAATTGTATTACAATTATACCGTCCGAATATAAAATGCAACACTTCACTACTAACTACTTGCACATACACAGTAATAACCCGAACCGCTCTGTAAATATATCGCACTAATACTCTCGAACCGCACTATCCAAAATCTCGCATGGAACTGAAAAACTAAGGCCGCTACCCGATGTATTTATAGTCACGCTCACACACCAGAAGCTTCCAAACTGCGTCTTATCTCTCGTGAACTACGTAATTGCTACAGCCTTGACACAGTCCGAGCGAAGCCCGGCACAGTCGAGAAAATTCTCGCAAAATGCGTCTAGTAGCACGTACACCACACGCTTACATCGAGATCTTTCTGGCACATTCGATAAACGCGTAGATTGTTCTGTGCTGTCGTAGCAATATTTACCCTTCTTTCTCCTCCACACACACTATTTCCTATACATCACGTTAAAATTTCTGTTAATACATAATACATAATATATGACACATCATAATCAACATTGATACATTAATACATTTAATACATTGAAATACAGTAGTCAATTCATATTGTAATAAAATTATATAATATTTGTGTGTGTTGATGATATAAGAGATGGTGAAGTGTGTGAGACTCCGATGTAATCAAGCCCCACTCTTTGGGCTAGCCAATTTGTAATAAAATAAGTAAATTGTAATGTAATATGTTTAATTGGTGTGTAATTGGTGTGGCTCTCGACGTCTTACTGGCCTGAAACACTTCCTTAAGTTTCCCAGCTGGTCGAGTCCCAATGGTAGCAAGACCGGTCGAGTAGCGTAAAATTGATGAAGAAATATATATGTTCAGCTTCACCGAAAGTTTCAAAACAAAAATTATTGTTTTGAAGGAAATTTAAAAAAAAATTAAGTTTATAAAAAAAAATAATTAAAAAAAAATTTTTTTAATTTTATTAATTAATTAATTATGATCAATTAATTAATATAGGCTGTGAAGTTTTAAAAAGTGTAATGCTCTTCTGAAAATTTTTATTAAAGTTTTGGTATATTTTAAATAAACTATCACCACTCATAAGATTGTCTTCAAACCAATCGATACTTGTTTATCTTTTTATTTTTTAGGTTATCTTCACTTATAGGTGGTAAAGTCCTTGTAGATTATCAATTAGAATTATATTATTGGTAATTAGTATTATTGAAGAAATAAAGAACTATTAAGTATTGAAAAGTATTAAAGTTTTATTAATTAATGGCAATATTGACTCTTATCGATTAATATCGATTCTCAGGATATCGAAAAAATTACAAAGTATTATATAAAAATTAAACAGGGTTCTTTAAACAGCCAGTTATTATCAAAGTCAGAGAAATCGGGCTAATATTTAAAAAGTATAACGTTACATCAAATGAATAATTATTACTAAACACAAACATTGAATAATAATTTAAAATAAAATAATTGTTTTCACCGAACAGCTGTGTTGAACTAAGAGAAGGCACTGGAATTGTCAAAGAAAGATGGCTGCCGTCAAGTTGATCAAAATGTCGCTCGTTCCTGCTGCATTCCAAATAATGTATTTTCTGGCAATATTCCTGTTCTTGTGTCTGCAAATCTCTTGTTAAATGTTGTGTAGTGACTGGTGTAATGACTCTGGGTTGTATTTAGTATATCTGTGTAATTATAAGTCAAAACACT
Source organism: Magicicada septendecula (assembly GCA_034769895.1). Classification (NCBI taxonomy): domain Eukaryota; kingdom Metazoa; phylum Arthropoda; class Insecta; order Hemiptera; family Cicadidae; genus Magicicada; species Magicicada septendecula. Next base: position 1,247,565,421 of record CM068367.1, read on the forward strand.
TTTCCCAATTCCGACACTAATTTGGTTAATGTGTTATACTGTTTTGTGGTGTTTTTCGGAGTAGAAATGTATTGTTTAGTGTTAATTAGTGTTTCTTGATTGTTTTTGTCACAATGTATATGTTCTGGAAGGATTTTTTAAGACACTCTCGATTTCACAGTAACGTACTATTCGCCACTTAACTTTAACGTTGTAAGATAGGTTAGATCGTCACAAAACTCTCGTTTATGTTAACCGTTCGAATACCAATAATCAACTAACTGTTTCCTCCAGTTTCAATTAAACTCTTAGCCAATATAATATTATTCTTAACATTGTTCAAATATTTTTCATATCCTGTGCACACTTTAATATTTCACTATATAAATACCTAAACTTGGGTTATTTGTCAATTTTATTCACTAGATGTTATTTAAATTAATCTTTCAGTTCATTCTGGTTATATTCAGATTAAATAATGCCGTTTTATAGTGTTTTCTGTCCAAAAAATAGTAATTTTACTTTCAGTTTGGTATACTCTGAAAAGTCAAAACATCAAAATTTACTTCCTGTCATTATATAAATTCAGCCATTTTATCAGTTATATTTAATATTAATAATCCTATATCGTATTAAAAGGCTTATATTCCCTGATTTTCTGGTAATTAATTGAATTAGTTGTATTCTGAAACATTATTCTGGAATATATGACTCCCCTGTCTAAATTTCTGAGTTTAGTCATTTTCATTTTTATTTATAATTCTGAATATAATTTATTACAATCTTTCTAAATGGTTTGTGCAATTATATGGCTTGATCTCAAGTTTATTTTGTCTAAACCCCTTTTGTTTATTTGCATTTAATTGAGCAATTTCTCTGTTTTGATGAAGTTTAGTTTTCATTCTCTGGCCTATGATTTTTTTTAACAATTTTTCTTACAAAATATTTTACAAGCAATATGATGTGTGATACCCTCTCTGACTTTTACATATAGTATTATAAATTAAACATGTTTTCAAATTACACAAAAACAATTAGTATTGGTTACAATACAAATAATAGTTAAAACAAATAAAGAATATTTTTTTTAAATAAATGGTTGTCTTCAAGTCAGACATCTTACAACAAAATCCTTATTTCTAAACATGGAAATATGGCTTACAGAAAAGGTTTTTTACTAATTAACATCTTAATTACTCTCTACTATTTACAAGTGGTAACTATTTTTATAGTTCTGATGTTAGTTGTTTCAGACCCAAACAAATGGCCTTATATCTAAAACATTTTTAAACATTCTTGTACTATATACATAAAAACCTTATATTTATATTCTTATTTCTAACTATTATTATAAGTAGTATTCTACAGTTTTTATACCGTCTTTTATACATTGTCTTTGGGGAATTGTACCCTGTCATTAACAAATAAATAGTATGAACCGTTCAAAAAGCACTATCAAATCTGTTTTTCTTTTTTCATGTAAAACAAAATGTTATTTTAAACAGATTCATGTCTTATGAACAACATATTGTCACAGTACACATTTCAAGTCACTGAAAAATGCATATTTCATTGCATTCAATGTTTGTGATTGCCAAGAATGAAACACAAGGTTCATTTTTTATAATACCCAAAACTATCACTGGTTCACTTTCACTTATATATTATGTTAATGCTAAATGGTCGTATAGTCCTATCAACATAATAAATTGGTTAGCGTTTTTCAATGGAGATTTGTTCCATGGGTACTATATTATTGTTTCATCTTAGTTCACAGGAAACTTTTACTTTATTCACTTCTCTCTCTTAAATTTATATACATGTGGTTTTTATTTCGTTATACTTTTATTTTTAAATATTTATTTTGGGGATATAGGGATTTGGGTGTCTTTTATAAGAGCATGACATCTTCTTCAGGATGCTGCCTTCTTCTTCTTTCATCAGTCTTCTTTTCTCCTGCCTTCTGGGACTGGTATCTTCTCCATATTCTTCTTGATGCCATCAGGTTTCTTGGGATCTTCTCCATCTGCTTCTTTATTTCAGAAATACACCACCTGTATTGGTTGATCTTGGCTTATTTTAGGGTTTCTATTCTATTTATTCTCCCTCGTTGTGGGTTTGGTCATATTCTGTACTGCTTGGTTATTTACTTTTTTACCTTCCTGGGTTATACCTTGAAAACCTTTGGTTATGAGACTGGTCTGGGATGACTCATCTCTAGTAACTCCTTTTATTTGAACTTGTATTTTCTTTATAATAATGATTTCTTTCCACAGTTGCTATGAATTAATCTTTTTATATTAAACTTAATGCTTTCTTCCAAATTTAAATATTATAACTTTATTATTCTAATGATCAATTGCCATTCAATATTATGCTTATATCTGTCACGCTACAGATTGCTCTCCTCCAGAAGTAATTATTTCAGACATGTTTATGGATGAAATAATTTCTTATGATAATTTCATCATTTCTTATAATTCATTTTCTTCTCCATTTTTATATCGACTTTTTTATAATTAGGATTTAATTAATTTTATATATATAATTATTTGTTTTACTACTGATCCTTTTCGGATAGTTAGTGTCTTCTGAGATATATTATTATTGTAATACATTTTCTTTCTATATCAACTTCGTGTTGTATCCTTGGGATATTAATTCCCTAACATTCCCTATCACGTGGGCTGGGGCAGATCAGAGGGGCACTGTACGCTACTTCTCTGCTGGCCATACACCACTTCTATAAATTGAGTACAGAGGCATATCCATCCCTGCTCAAAAAACATAATGCTGCTGGAATTATCTTCAGTCAGTCATCGAATAAATAAATAAAAAGTCTCATTTTCGACAATTTGTAATAAAATTAAGTAGTAAGTATTGTTATTGATGATAAGCTATTGTGGAGTATGAGACTCCGATGTAATCAAGCCCCACTGTTTGGGCTAGCCAATTTGTAATAATATAAAATTAAATATTTGATGTGTGTGTTCTTAAATTGGTGTGTAATTGGTGTGGCTCTCGTCGTCTTACTGGCCTGAAACACTTCCTTAAGTTTCCCAGCTGGTCTAGTCCCAATGGTAGCAAGACTGGTCGAGTAGCGTAATGTTGATGAAGAAATGTATGTTCAGCTTCACCGAGAGTTTCAAAACAAAAATTATTGTTTTGAAGAAAATTTTTAAACAAAATTATGTTTATAAAAAAAATAATTAAAAAAAATTTTTTAATTTTATTAATTAATTAATTAATATAGGGCTGTGAAGTTTTAAAAGGTGTAATGCTCTTCTGAAAATTTTTATTAGAGTTTTGGTATACTTTAAATAAACTATCACCACTCATAAGACCGTCTTCAAACCAATCGATACATGTTTACCTTTTTATTTTTTTTTAGGTTATCTTCACTTGTAGGTGGTAAAGTCCTGATAGATTATTAATTATAATTATATTAATGATAACTAGTAATATTTATGAAATGAAGAACTATTTAGTAAATATCACTATAATATTGACGACTCGGAACACAAAGTTTTTTATAAGTAAAAACGTAAAGTTTTACCTTACAGCCTAAACCGGCTTTCACCTATAGAAGGCTTCATCAGAGGCTGTCGTTAGTAGCGCTGCTCGTCTTGTTGTTGGCGACGAGAAAGTGTTTCGAAAGATTGAAGCTGTGTGTGTGTGGTGAGATGTGTTCGAATAATGCGTGCGATTTGAATTGTGTCTGTTCGTTTAGGATGTCGTTTTTATTTGTTTTTGTGTGTTTGTATATTTCTAATTGTTCTAGAGTGTCTAGTTTTCGGCCTTTTGTGTGTACGTGTAGTATGTTCATGTTATTGTCGATGTTTTTATATGTGTGGTTTGCTTCAATGAGGTGGTTTGCGAAGGTAGATTCTGTAGTGGTGTGGAGTGCTTTTGTGTGTTCAATGTATCTCTGTTTGAAGCTACGTCCTGTCTGGCCTATGTAGAATTTACTGCAATTTGAAAAATTTAGTTTATATACACCGGGTAGATCGAATTTGTTTTGTGCTTTGGGCATGCGTTTTGATAGTGTGTGTTCTGTTTTGTTAGTAGTTTTGTAAGCGATTCTGTATCCTGCTTTTTTGAATTTGTGGGCAATTTTTTCTGTTTGTTTGTTGATGTATGTTAGTGTTATGAATTTGTTGTTTTCTGTCTTTGTCTGTTGTTTCTTTTGTGTTTTGTGTAGGAGTTTACTGACTATTGTTCTGTTATAACCGTTAGATTCTGCTAGATATTTTATCGTGTTTAGTTCGTCTTTGTAGTCTATTTCATCTAAGGGGATGTTGTTAAGTCTATGTATCATGGTTCTAAAAGCAGCTAGTTTGTGTTGTATTGGGTGATTGGAGGTGTTGTGTATTAGTGTGTCAGTTGTAGTTGGTTTTCTGTATATACTGAATTTGTGCCTGTGTTCTAGTTTTGTGATGGAGAGGTCTAAGAAGTTTATGGTATTGTTGTGTTCGTATTCGGCAGTGAAGGTTATGTTTTTATGTATTTTGTTTATGTGCGTTAGTAACTGTTCACATTGTCTTTTGTTTCCCCTGTATAGTATTAGAATGTCATCAACGTATCTGTGCCAATATAGTATTTTATGTGAGTGTCTGTCATTGTTTGTGAGTATTTTTGTTTTTTCTAAGTGTTGGAGGAAGACTTCTGCTAGAATGCTGGATATGGGGGAGCCCATGGGTAGGCCATCGTTCTGTCTGTAGTATTTATTGTTATAAGTAAAGTAGTTTTGTTTTGTGATAATGTTCAGAGTTTCTGTTATTTCATTGATAAGTTCGTCTGGTGTGTTGTTCTGTTTGAGTTTGTTTTGTAGGATGGTGATTGTTTCAGAGATGGGGATGTTTGTGTACAGGTTTTTAATGTCAAAGGAGGCTAATGTGGCGTTATGGGGGATGTGTATGTCTTTTATTTTTGTTACTAGGTCAGTGTTGTTTTTTACTGCAATGTTGTTGTCTATTTGTGTGTGTTGTCTAATAATTTTGTCTAGATATTTTGCCAGTTTGTGTGCAGGGGCATTACGGTAGTTGATAATGGGGCGGATCGGAATGTCTTCTTTATGGATTTTGGGAAGCGCTTGGAGTGTAGGTGCTGATGGTCGGATTTGTTTCATGTAGGGCTTTTGTTTATGTGTCATAATGTGTTTGGCTTTGTTGACTATTTGTTTTACTGAGTTTTGGTATCTGTCGGTGGGGTCGTGTTTTAGTTCTGTGATGTTGTTCTGTTCTATGAAGTCTTGTACTTTTTTGTGTAGGTTGTCTGTGGGGATAATTACAGTCGTGTTGCCTTTGTCAGCTTTTACAAATGTGATGTTGTGTTTGTGTGCCTTTTCCCTCAGTTTGATGGCTGTGTGTATTTCTGAGTTGTGGTTGTTGTTGTCTGGTGTCTTATGTACTCCTATTGTGTTGTTTATATTATGTCTTAATGTGTCTTGATGTTCTGGTGCTGTGTTTTGTATATTTGTTTCTGTGTCAATTATGAGCTTTGTTAGTGTTTGGTTGTTATGTTTGTAATGTATGTTATGTTTTAGGCCTTTATCAAGGAGTGTTTGTTCGTTTTTTGTGAGTGTGACGTTCGTGAGGTTTACTGTACGTGGGTAGAATTTGTGCGAGGGAATTATATCTGTTTTGATTGGTGTCAGGTTTTTTATTTTTCTGTCGTGTTTTGTCTGTATGATATGTATTTGTTTTTTTGTCCATTCATTTGTGTGATGTATTAGTTCAGTCATGTAATTGTGTCCGTATGTGTTGGCGATATGTAGGTGTAGTGTTAATGCTTTGCGGTTAAGAGCGTCTTTTTTCTTATATAGTTGTTTAATTGATTCTTTTATGTATGTTCTTTGTGCGATGTTTTGTGTTGTTCGGGCGGCCTGGTTGTTATGTTTAATTTTGATTTGGGCATATCTAGGTGTTAGTGAATTGTTTATGCATGTTTTGTTGAAATTTATGTGAGCTACAATCTTTCTAACCTTCAAAGTTGTGAACTTGTACGCTTGGACGTTGGCTCGTCTTGCTGAGTTAAATTCTTGGATTTCGTTGTCCATGACGTGTCCGTTACTTAACTAAATATCACTATAATATTGACGACTCGGAACACAAAGTTTTTTATAAGTAAAAACGTAAAGTCAAATTCAAAAAAGCAGGATACAGAATCGCTTACAAAACTACTAACAAAACAGAACACACACTATCAAAACGCAAGCCCAAAGCACAAAACAAATACGATCTACCCGGTGTATATAAACTAAATTGTTCAAATTGCAGTAAATTCTACATAGGCCAGACAGGACGTAGCTTCAAACAGAGATACATTGAACACACAAAAGCACTCCACACCACTACAGAATCTACCTTCGCAAACCACCTCATTGAAGCAAACCACACATATAAAAACATCGACAATAACATGAACATACTACACGTACACACAAAAGGCCGAAAACTAGACACTCTAGAACAATTAGAAATATACAAACACACAAAAACAAATAAAAACGACATCCTAAACGAACAGACACAATTCAAATCGCACGCATTATTCGAACACATCTCACCACACACACACAGCTTCAATCTTTCGAAACACTTTCTCGTCGCCAACAACAAGACGAGCAGCGCTACTAACGACAGCCTCTGATGAAGCCTTCTATAGGTGAAAGCCGGTTTAGGCTGTAAGGTAAAACTTTACGTTTTTACTTATAAAAAACTTTGTGTTCCGAGTCGTCAATATTATACTGATATTTAGTTAAGTAACGGACACGTCATGGACAACGAAATCCAAGAACTATTAAGTGTTGAAGAATATTAATGTTTTATTAATTAATAGCAATTTGACTCTTATCGATTATTATCGACTCTCAGGATATCGAAAAAATTACAAAGTATATTATATAAAAATTATACAGGGTTCTTTAAACAGCCAGTTATTATCAAAGTCAGAGAAATCGGGCTAATATTTAAAAAGTATAACGTTACATCAAATGAATAATTATTACTAAACACAAACATTGAATAATAATTTAAAATAAAATAATTGTTTTCACCGAACAGCTGTGTTGAACTAAGAGAAGGCACTGGGATCGTCAAAGAAAGATGGCGGCCATCAAGTTGATCAAAATGTTGCTCGTTCCTGCTGCGTTCCAAATAATGTATTTTCTGGCAGTATTCCTGTTCTTGTGTCTGCAAATCTCTTGTTAAATGTTGTGTAGTGACTGGTGTAGTGATTCTGGGTTGTATTTAGTATATCTGTGTAATTATAAGTCAAAACACTTTTCCCAATTCCGACACTAATTTTGTTAAGGTATTATACAGTTTTCTGGTGTTTTGTGGTGTTTTTCGGAGTAGAAATGTATTGTTTAGTGTTAATTAGTGTTTCTTGATTGTTTTTGTCACAATGTATATGTTCTGGAAGGATTTTATAATTCACTCTCGACTTCACAGTAACGTACTGTTCGCCACTTAACTTTACCTTTGTAAGATAGGTTAGATCGTCACAAAACTCTCGTTTATGTTAACCGTTCGAATACCAATAATCAACTAACTGTTTCCTTCAGTTTCAATTAAACTCTTAGCCCATATAATATTATTCTTAACATTGTTCAAATATTTTTCATATCCTGTGCACACTTTAATATTTCACTATATAAATACCTAAACTTGGGTTATTTATCAATTTTATTCACTAGATGTGATTTAAATTAATCTTTCAGTTCATTCAGCTTATTTTCAGATTAAATAATGCCGTTTTATAGTGTTTTCTGTCCAAAAAATAGTAATTTTACTTTCAGTTTGGTATACTCTGAAAAGTCAAAACATCAAAATTTACTTCCTGTCATTATATAAATTCAGCCATTTTATCAGTTATATTTAATATTAATAATCCTATACTGTATTAAAGGGTTCATATTCCCTTATTTTCTGGTAATTAATTGAATTAGTTGTATTCTGAAACATTATTCAGGAATATATGACTCCCATGTCCAAATTTCTGAGTTTAGTCATTTTCATTTTTATTTATAATTCTGAATATATTTATTAAAATCTCTCTAAATGGTATGTGCAATTATATGGCATGATCTCAAGTTTATTTTGTCTAAACCCCTTTTGTTTATTTGCTTTAAAATGAGTAATTTCTCTGTTTTGATGAAGTTTGGTTTCCATTCTTTTGGCCTATGACTTTTTAACAATTTTTCTTACAAAATATTTTACAAACAATATATGATGTGTGATACCCTCTCTGACTTTTACATATAGTATTATAAATTAAACATGTTTTCAAATTACACAAAAACAATTAGTATTGGTTACAATACAAATAATAGTTAAACAAAATAAAGAATATTTTTTTAAATAAATGGTTGTCTTCAAGTCAGACATTTAGCAACAAAATCCTCATTTCCAACATGGAAACATGGTTTACAAAAAAGGTTTTTTACTAACTAACATCTTAATTACTCTCTACTATTTACAAGTGGTAACTATTTTTATAGTTCTGATGTTAGTTGTTTCAGACCCAAACAAATGGCCTTATATCTAAAACATTTTTAAACATCCTTATACTATATACATAAAAACCTTATATTTTATATTCTTATTTCTAACTATTATTATAAGTAGGATTCTACAGTTTTTATACCGTCTTTTATACATTGTCTTTGGGGAATTGTACCCTGTCATTAATAAATAAATAATATGAATTGTTCAAAAAGTATTATTAAATCTGTTTTTCTTTTTTCATGTAAAACAAAAATGTTATTTTAAACAGATTCATGTCTTATGAACAACATATTGTCACAGTACACATTTCAAGTCATTGAAACATTGCATATTTCATTGCATCCAATGTTTGTGATTGCCAAGAATGAAACACAAGGTTCATTTTTTATAATACCCAAAACTATCACTGGTTCACTTTCACTTATATATTATGTTAATGCTAAATGGTCGTATAGTCCTATCAACATAATAAATTGGTTAGCGTTTTTCAATGGAGATTTGTTCCATGGGTACTATATTATTGTTTCATCTTAGTTCACAGGAAACTTTTACTTTATTCACTTCTCTCTCTTAAATTTATATACATGTGGTTTTTATTTCGTTATACTTTTATTTTTAAATATTTATTTTGGGGATATAGGGATTTGGGTGTCTTTTATAAGAGCATGACATCTTCTTCAGGATGCTGCCTTCTTCTTCTTTCATCAGTCTTCTTTTCTCCTGCCTTCTGGGACTGGTATCTTCTCCATATTCTTCTTGATGCCATCAGGTTTCTTGGGATCTTCTCCATCTGCTTCTTTATTTCAGAAATACACCACCTGTATTGGTTGATCTTGGCTTATTTTAGGGTTTCTATTCTATTTATTCTCCCTCGTTGTGGGTTTGGTCATATTCTGTACTGCTTGGTTATTTACTTTTTTACCTTCCTGGGTTATACCTTGAAAACCTTTGGTTATGAGACTGGTCTGGGATGACTCATCTCTAGTAACTCCTTTTATTTGAACTTGTATTTTCTTTATAATAATGATTTCTTTCCACAGTTGCTATGAATTAATCTTTTTATATTAAACTTAATGCTTTCTTCCAAATTTAAATATTATAACTTTATTATTCTAATGATCAATTGCCATTCAATATTATGCTTATATCTGTCACGCTACAGATTGCTCTCCTCCAGAAGTAATTATTTCAGACATGTTTATGGATGAAATAATTTCTTATGATAATTTCATCATTTCTTATAATTCATTTTCTTCTCCATTTTTATATCGACTTTTTTATAATTAGAATTTAATTAATTTTATATATATAATTATTTGTTTTACTACTGATCCTTTTCGGATAGTTAGTGTCTTCTGAGATATATTATTATTGTAATACATTTTCTTTCTATATCAACTTCGTGTTGTATCCTTGGGATATTAATTCCCTAACATTCCCTATCACGTGGGCTGGGGCAGATCAGAGGGGCACTGTACGCTACTTCTCTGCTGGCCATACACCACTTCTATAAATTGAGTACAGAGGCATATCCATCCCTGCTCAAAAAACATAATGCTGCTGGAATTATCTTCAGTCAGTCATCGAATAAATAAATAAAAAGTAGTCTCATTTTCGACTAATAAAAATATCTTTGGATTCTCCACTTCGTAGTCTCTCAGATTATCTCACATTTTCTATCTTAATAAATCTTCATAATCATTATTATACTCATTACATATATATTTTTTTCAAAACTCTTAACTTGTCTGATATATTTAATTTAGTTATGGTTGAAAACCTTTCTTTTAATAATTCTGGTTACTGTTTACAGTGTAACTCTCTTTCTTCTTCATCTGAATTCTCTTTATACTTTCTTCTGGTTATTCATAGTATTAGCATGGTCTTTATAAATAGCCTTTCGTATTCATTATTTGAATGGTCTTAATATATTATATTTAATTTTTTAACATTGTATCTTTACATTGGATATACAAGTTGTTATATTGATCATTTTATTTAAACATTTTGGTTCTTTCCTTTCTCTTAGAAAGTTATTAATCCGCCTTCGCATTCATTAACATTAATTCATTTATATTATATTTCATGTGGTATTTCTTCTCTTTGCATTTCATATAGGTCTTATTATTATCATTGGTTCAAAATCATCTTCTCCATCTGTTTGGTATGAGTTGTTCTTCTTTGCTCTTAATTAACTGTTTTCATTATCGTTTCATAGGTAATTAGTCTCTTTGCTTCCAAATTTTTTCTTCTCTTGCATATTACACTCTTCTTTGTTATTCTTCTCTACCCCTTCAAATGCTATTGTGAATATCTAGCATTTATTCTGGATTAACGTTAATTCTCTTTTCTGAATTAATCACTTTATTTTCTTCTCAATTCAATCATAATTGACACATAATTATTTATTGGAACTTGGTTAGTTTTAATGTAAAATTCAAACTATTCTCTTTATTTAATTGAAAAATATTTCTCATAAATCCTTGTAATATATTGATCTTATCTTGTTTCAAAGTTCTGACGTTCTATCAACATTCAAATTCTGTTTAATTCATTTATTCCCAGAATTGTTTCATTCAGAATTGTTTATAGTACTGTGATTTTACTATTATTTCTGAATGTTTTGGTATTTCTCCAAATTCAAATTCTTCTTAATTATTTACCATAAAGTTTTCTCACGAACTTAGTTATAGTAAGTTGGTCTTACTTTATTTTTAAATTTTTTGTATATTAAATTCAAAATTCCTTTCTTCTTAATTCTTCAAAAATGTTTTTCTCATAATTCAGTGGTAGTAAGCTGTGCTTGCTTAATTTTAAATTTTTTTTTTAAATTAAGTTCAAAATTCTCTCTCTTTCTCTTTCTTCCATAAAGTTTTGTTCTAAATTATCAGTTGTAGTAAGAAGTACTTACTCAATTTTAAATTTTTATAAATAAATTCAAAATTCCTTTCTTCTTAATTCTTTCATAAAGTTTGTTCAAAATTATCAGTGGTAGTAAGATGTTCTTACTAAATTTTAAATTTTTATAAATATATTTCAATTCAAAAGTCTTTCTCTTTCTTCCATAAAGTTTTGTTCTAAATTATCAGTTGTAGTAAGAAGTACTTACTCAATTTTAAATTTTTATAAATAAATTCAAAATTCCTTTCTTCTTAATTCTTTCATAAAGTTTGTTCAAAATTATCAGTGGTAGTAAGACGTTCTTACTAAATTTTAAATTTTTATAAATATATTTCAATTCAAAAGTCTTTCTTTTTCTTTCTTCCATAAAGTTCGTTCCAAAATCATCAGGTTGTAGTAAGATGTACTTACTCAATTTAAATTTTTATAATTATATTTCATTTCAAAAGTCTTTCTTTTTCTTTCTTCCATAAAGTTCGTTCCAAAATTATTAGGTTGTAGTAAGATGTACTTACATATTTTAGAATTTTTTCAATATAAATTCTAAATTCCTTCTTCTTATAATTCTCCAGAATGTTCTTTTCAAAATATTAGGTTGTAAGATGTACTTACATATTTTAGAATTTTTTCAATATAAATTCTAAATTCCTTCTTCTTATAATTCTCCAGAATGTTCTTTTCAAAATATTAGGTTGTAAGATGTACTTACATATTTTAGAATTTTTTCAAAATTAAATTCAAAATTCTAAATTCCTTCTTCTTATAATTCTCCAGAATGTTCTTTTCAAAATATTAGGTTGTAAGATGTACTTACATTATTTTAGGATTTTTAAAAATAAAAATTCTAAATTCCTTCTTCTTATAATTCTCCAAAATGTTCTTCTCAAAATATTAGGTAGTAAGATGTACTTACATTATTTTAGAATTTTTTTAAAATAAAAATTCTAAATTCCTTCTTCTTATAATTCTCCAAAATGTTCTTCTCAAAATATTAGGTTGTAAGATGTACTTACATTATTTTAAAATTTTTTAAAAATATAAAATAAATTCAAAATTCTAAATCTCACAACTCATTCTTCATAATATTTCTTCATAGAAGCTTGATTGTACACTCCTTTGATTTTTCCTGAAACGATTTCCTTCAACTCATATGTATTGTTATGTTTATCATTTATCACAACATATGGGCCAGTGTAAAGTAATAATAGTTTTTTGGTTATGCCTTCTAAGGTGCTAGGCAGCTCTCTATTTTTTAGGAGGACTTTTTCACCCTCTTTATATGTTACAATTCGCCCTATTGCCTTCTGGCTTGCCGTTTTTCCTGATCTTCTGCTACCTTATTGTAAAACTTCAACTGGTTGAATTTCCTATTGTTGTTCGTTGGAAATTCAATGATTTGTTCAATGTCTCGTGGAGTCGGCTTCTCATACATGGCTGAGTATGGTGGAATTCCTATAGCTGGATGGTGGGCATAATTTAGGAATGTTTCTGTCGCTGCTAGGTACTCTTGCCACTTTTTCTGTTGGTTGTGACAGTACGTGCGCAATATCCTACCCACTTCTCTTAGTACTCTCTCAGCCGGATTGCTACTTGGGTGGTAGACTGATGTCTTATACGTTTTGACCCCAAGTGCTAATAAAGTGTCTCGCCATCTCCTCCCCTTAAACTGTGTACCATGGTCGGTAATAATAGAAGATGGTCTACCGATCTCTGGGATATACAAATCAATAATCACTGCCAAAACCTTTGCTGTTGTTGCCCGATTAACCGGATATAGCTTTATATACTTGGTGTAGTGATCCATTATAATTACCAAGTATTTATATCTGTGTCGACCACCGCTACGGGGAAATGGCCCGCAGATATCCAAAAACACTTTTTCCAGTTTTGCGTTGGAAGTTATCGGTATCATGATACCCTCTGTCTTTTCATTGTTTATTTTGGCACATTGGCAGATCTTACAGGATTTGATGTATGTTCTCACCTTGCGGTTGATATTCTTGATCTTACAGTTTTCTTCTAGAGCTTGTATCACTTTTAACGCTCCCATGTGACCATACCTGACATGGTAATCGATGATGACCTCCTTTTCGATTTGGTGTGGGATTATCACCTTCCATGTCTCATCGTCCAAGGCGGTTTTTATGAATAAAATTCCCTTGTTAAGGTGGTAATATTTAGAAATGGTTTCATCATTGGCTTCCAAACGACTCACAATGGTTTTCAGCTTAGGATCAGACTGCTGATGGATTCGGATATTTATTAACAAAGCTTGTAAATCGGCTCTGGTCGTGAATATGTTATAAATTTTTACTAAGCTCTCCTTCTCTCCCTCGAAAGTCTGATCTTCCAGATTTATACGTGACAACACATCCGCTACCACGTTCTTCTTTCCTGGAATGTATTCCCATTTCAGGTCATATTCTTGTAGGGCGAGTACCCACCTAGCCAATCGGCCGTGACTCAATTTGCACCTACGAAGGAACGAGATGGATTTATGATCAGTTCGTACCGTGACTTGATATCCGAGAATGTACGTCCGGAACTTGCTGCATGCGAACACCACGCTCAACAATTCCTTTTCTGTCACACTGTAGTTCTTTTCGCACTGGTTCAGTGTGCGACTAGCGAAGCTTATTACCAGATGTTGTCCCTCCTCATCTTCCTGGTATAATGTCGTTCCTAAGCTTAGATCGCTAGCGTCACAGTTTAGAAAGAACGGTTTCTTAAAATCTGGGTGACGAAGTATCACACTCTCCAGAAACTTCTCTTTTATCAAGCGTAAAGTAATATCTTGATCTTCACCCCAAGTCCATTTGTTTTTGGCAGATAACTGTGGTTGAAACTTGGCGGTCAACTCGGAATATCGGCTCTGAAACTTCCTGTAATAGTTACAGAGTCCGAGGAAAGATTGCAATTGTTTCCTGTTTCTTGGTTGCGGGAACCTCTGAATTGCCTCCACTTTTTCTGCTGATGGGGTAATACCTCGGTCGTCTAGGTTGAAGCCTAAGAATTGTACCTCGCGCGCTATGAACTTGGATTTCTCCAACTTCAGTGTTATGTTGTTCTGCGCTAGTTTGTTTAGTACAAATTCCACTCTGTAACAGTGTTCCTCCCAGGTTCCGGATGTGATGAGTAAATCGTCAACATAGACGGTGGTAAATTGGAGCGCTTCTTGTCCAAGAATCTGGTCCATGCATGCCACAAATATGGCGACAGAATTGACAAGTCCGAAGGGCAGTCTCTTGAACTGGTAATTGCGCCCTTCGAAAATGAACGCTACATACTGGCGGCTTTGTGGATGCAGCTCTACCTGCCAATAACCACAGACCGTATCCCAGGTGCTAATAAATCTAGTACCATGAAAACGTTTTAAGATTTCTTCTATTTCACCGGGAGAAGTTCTGTCATTCACAATTGTCTTATTCAACTCACGCGCATCTAAACAGAGCCGGACTTGTCCGTCTTTCTTCGGAACAGCAATAATTGGACTAGTGTAAGGTGATTGGCTAATCTCAATTATGTCATTATCTAACATCTTGTTTATCTCTGTTCTCACGGCTTCTTTGAGCGACTGCGCTATTGGATATGACCTCCGGTTAAACTCTACGTTTTCTTTAAAACTAAGTTGGCACTGGTATTTTTTTACCTTCCCTGGTTCATCAGAAAACACCGCCTTGTATTTCTCATATATAGCGATTAGACGATCAGCCAGATGTGTTGGTATTTTCTTGTTATCGCTTCCGCACTGGAAATTCCGTATTTCTTGGATCTTAACTGACCATAAATCCTCTCCTCCATGATTGTATATTATGGGTTTATAAAGAGGGCTGTTTCTTATAATATTAATTTTCCGAAGTTGTTGATGTATTGGACTAGGAAGTATAGTTGTGCCTCCTACCAGATCTGCGATCCATGTTACTCCGTCTGGGAAAAGTGATACTTTATTTAAATTAAGATCGATTACTGCCGAATATCTACGAAGAATATCGCAACCGACTAAGATGTCAAATGGTAATCCGGTGGCGATTAAAAATTCCATGTCTAAAGCTATATCACGGCTAACGACACTTAAGGAAACTTGCTTCCTAATGGTTTTATTCTGGCGGCCAGTTGCACCTACCAACACAATGTTGTTGACTGGTAACATTGGCAAAGTTTTACCACATGTACTCTGTATTCTCTCCAACTCATTGGAGTTTATTATTGAAATATTAGCTCCTGTGTCTATCATTATTTTAGCGGGAACTCCTTCCACCTCCGCTGTTATATAAATTATCTCATTATTACTGTTGCTGAGACTCTTCTCGTTCTCTTCCAAAAGTTCAGTTCGTATGTCTTTCAGATAATGGTTACTTATGATAGTGATAATCTTATTATTGTTTGCTTGTTGCAAATCATCCTTTTCTAACCCAGGAAGTATAAGCAGTAACGGGTCATCGTTGTTGATTACTGCCTCCTCTCGTTTAAAGTATTTTGGTCAGTGTTTATGTTATTATTGACCGAGGCATCGTTCGGGAAACTCTGGTTTGTCTCCTGACGTTCTGTACCCTGGTTAATGTTTAACGCCCTGTTCGGTTGTCTGCCAAGATCTTCCAGGCTGGTACTTCGTCTTCCCTCTTCATGTCTTGGGCCGTCTCGTTCCGCACTCCTCCATCTTCGGTCGGCGCCGTGGAAGCTGCTCCTCCTCGGTTGATAATATCTCCTGGGTCCGCGATCTTCTGCTCTTATAAAATTTACCCTAGGGCGCGACACTCGGTTATTACTATTGCTATTATTGTTATTACTAAAATTATTATTATAGTAATTTCGGTTAGGTGGGTAAGGCCTGTCACCATTATTGTTGGGATATGGATTTCTCTGACTGTATGGGACATTATTATGTTGGTAAAAATTGTTTCTATTATTTGGGTACGGGTTGTTATTCCTCACTCCGTTAAAATTACCGTTAAACTGGTTATTACGCGGCTGGTTGTTAGGGCCGTCGTAATTACTGGGCTGGTTCCGGTTACTTGCATGGTTATTGCCGTTATTGGGGTAGGTAGTCGGCCTTGCTTCTGGTCTCTCATTTCTCTTTCTGCTCTGCCGATAATACTCTTCGTTCTCGTATCCCTCCAATAACTCGGTCATTCCCTGGATCGTCTTGATCTGGCTACCTCTCCGGGCCCTGATAATGTCCTCATCATAGTGATACGATATCTTGTTCACTAAACATTCTTCTGGGATTGCTGGCTCAAGGTGTTTTGCCATACACACCTTCCCCAAGAAATATGCCGTCATACTGCTACCTAATTGTGACCTGTATCTTCCATTACAAATATTGTCTCGGATCAAGTTCTGGGTGGTCTCAGACCAGTATTTTGTCTTAAACATTTTCCGGAACTGTTGGTAGTCGGAAATTTCACTCCGGTTGGCCATCCACCAATTATCTGTTATGTCTCGGAAAGACTCGTCGAATATCTCCCTGCTATGGCTCCATTGAGTAATTTTATGCTTGGTCAAATATTCTTCTACCCTAGCCAGGAACTCCATCGGCTTGCGTTTGTATTGCCGGAAGTTGAGCCACTCTCGGCTTTCGTTGACGGGCAATCCGGTGAAATGAGTCGGTCTGTTTCTAATCGCTTCCATCTCCTCTCGGCTTTGTCACACCTGACCGGTGATATTGGCCATGGTCTCTTGTATATCATTACATCGTTCTGTGACCTGGTTGCGTACTTTTCCGAATTCTTCTTGATTTTCCTTCCTCTGTTCTTCTACCTTCCTACGACTATGTTCTTCGATATTTGTGAACTTGATGTTCACCACTTCTTTAAACTCATTCACCTCCTTTTCGGTCTGGTTGCACTTTCCATCAATCTCTCGAATCTGTCGATTGACTTATTTGTAATAAAATAAATAATAAAATATTAGTGTGTGTTGATGATATAAGAGGTTGTGAAGTATGAGACTCCGATGTAATCAAGCCCCACTCTTTGGGCTAGCCAATTTGTAATAAAATAAATAAATTGTAATGTAATATGTTTAATTGGTGTGGCTCTCGACGTCTTACTGGCCTGAAACACTTCCTTAAGTTTCCCAGCTGGTCGAGTCCCAATGATAGCAACACCGGTCGAGTAGCGTAAAGTTGATGAAGGAATATATATGTTCAGCTTCGCCGAAAGTTTCAAAACAAAAATTATTGTTTTGAAGGAATTTTAAAAAAAAATTATGTTTATAAAAAAAAATAAAAAAAAAAATTTTAATTTTATTAATTAATTAATTATGATCAATTAATTAATATAGGGCTGTGAAGTTTTAAAAAGTGTAATGCTCTTCTGAAAATTTTTATTAAAGTTTTGGTATATTTTAAATAAACTATCACCACTCATAAGATTGTCTTCAAACCAATCGATACTTGTTTATCTTTTTATTTTTTAGGTTATCTTCACTTATAGGTGGTAAAGTCCTTGTAGATTATCAATTAGAATTATATTATTGGTAATTAGTATTATTGAAGAAATAAAGAACTATTAAGTATTGAAAAGTATTAATGTTTTATTAATTAATGGCAATATTGACTCTTATCGATTAATATCGATTCTCAGGATATCGAAAAAATTACAAAGTATTATATAAAAATCGTACAGGGTTCTTTAAACAGCCAGTTATTATCAAAGTCAGAGAAATCGGGCTAATATTTAAAAGTATAACGTTACATCAAATGAATAATTATTACTAAACACAAACATTGAATAATAATTTGAAATTAAAATAATTGTTTTCACCAAACAGCTGTGTTGAAACAGGAGAAGGCACTGGGATCGTCAAAAGCAAATGGCGGCCATCAAGTTGATCAAAATGTTGCTCGTTCCTGCTGCGTTCCAAATAATGTATTTTCTGGCAGTATTCCTGTTCTTGTGTCTGCAAATCTCATGTTAAATGTTGAGTAGTGACTGGTGTAATGATTCTGGGTTGTATTTAGTATATCTGTGTAATTATAAGTCAAAACACTTTTCCCAATTCCGACACTAATTTGGTTAATGTGTTATACAGTTTTCTGGTGTTTTGTGGTGTTTTTCGGAGTAGAAATGTATTGTTTAGTGTTAATTAGTGTTTCTTGATTGTTTTTGTCACAATGTATATGTTCTGGAAGGATTTTATAATTCACTCTCGACTTTACAGTAACGTACTGTTCGCCACTTAACTTTAACGTTGTAAGATAGGTTAGATCGTCACAAAACTCTCGTTTATGTTAACCGTTCGAATACCAATAATCAACTAACTGTTTCCTTCAGTTTCAATTAAACTCTTAGCCCATATAATATTATTCTTAACATTGTTCAAATATTTTTTCACATCCTGTGTACACTTTACTATTTCACTATATGAATGCCTAAACTTTGGTTATTTGTCAATTTTATTCACTAGATGTGATTTAAATTAATCTTTCAGTTCATTCAGCTTATTTTCAGATTAAATAATGCCGTTTTATAGTGTTTTCTGTCCAAAAAATAGTAATTTTACTTTCAGGTTGGTATACTCTGAAAAGTCAAAACATCAAAATTTACTTCCTGTCATTATATAAATTCAGCCATTTTATCAGTTATATTTAATATTAATAATCCTATATTGTATTAAAGGGTTCATATTCCCTTATTTTCTGGTAATTAATTGAATTAGTTGTATTCTGAAACATTATTCAGGAATATATGACTCCCATGTCCAAATTTCTGAGTTTAGTCATTTTCATTTTTATTTATAATTCTGAATATATTTATTAAAATCTCTCTAAATGGTATGTGCAATTATATGGCATGATCTCAAGTTTATTTTGTCTAAGCCCCTTTTGTTTATTTGCTTTTAAATGAGTAATTTCTCTGTTTTGATGAAGTTTGGTTTCCATTCTTTTGGTCTATGACTTTTTAACAATTTTTCTTACAAAATATTTTACAAACTTTTGGGTATGATGTGTGATACCCTCTCTGACTTTTACATATAGTATTATAAATTAAACATGTTTTCAAATTACACAAAAACAATTAGTATTGGTTACAATATAAATAATAGTTAAACAAAATAAAGAATATTTTTTTTAAATAAATGGTTGTCTTCAAGTCAGACATTTTGCAACAAAATCCCCATTTCCAACATGGAAACATGGTTTACAAAAAAGGTTTTTTACTAACTAACATCTTAATTACTCTCTACTATTTACAAGTGGTAACTATTTTTATAGTTCTGATGTTAGTTGTTTCAGACCCAAACAAATGGCCTTATATCTAAAACATTTTTAAACATTCTTGTACTATATACATAAAAACCTTATATTTATTCTTATTTCTAACTATTATTATAAGTAGGATTCTACAGTTTTTATACCGTCTTTTATACATTGTCTTTGGGGAATTGTACCCTGTCATTAATAAATAAATAGTGTGAATTGTTCAAAAAGTATTAAGAAATCTGTTTTTTTTCTTTTTTCATGTAAAACAAAAATGTTATTTTAAACAGATTCATGTCTTATGAACAACATATTGTCACAGTACACATTTCAAGTCATTGAAAAATGCATATTTCATTGCATCCAATGTTTGTGATTGCCAAGAATGAAACACAAGGTTCATTTTTTATAATACCCAAAACTATCACTGGTTCACTTTGCACTTATATATTATGTTAATGCTAAATGGTCGTATAGTCTTATTAACATAATAAATTGGTTAGCGTTTTTTCAATGGAGATTTGTTCCATGGGTACTATATTATTGTTTCATCTTAGTTCACAGGCAACTTTTACTTTATACACTTCTCTCTCTTAAATTTATATACATGTGGTTTTTATTTCGTTATACTTTTATTTTTTTAAATATTTATTTTGGGGATATAGGGATTTGGGTGTCTTTTATAAGAGCATGACATCTTCTTCAGGATGCTGCCTTCTTCTTCTTTCATCAGTCTTCTTTTCTCCTGCCTTCTGGGACTGGTATCTTCTCCATATTCTTCTTGATGCCATCAGGTTTCTTGGGATCTTCTCCATCTGCTTCTTTATTTCAGAAATACACCACCTGTATTGGTTGATCTTGGCTTATTTTAGGGTTTCTATTCTATTTATTCTCCCTCGTTGTGGGTTTGGTCATATTCTGTACTGCTTGGTTATTTACTTTTTTACCTTCCTGGGTTATACCTTGAAAACCTTTGGTTATGAGACTGGTTTTGGATGACTCATCACTAGTAACTCCTTTTATTTGAACTTGTATTTTCTTTATAATAATGATTTCTTTCCACAGTTGCTATGAATTAATCTTTTTATATTAAACTTAATGCTTTCTTCCAAATTTAAATATTATAACTTCATTATTCTAATGATCAATTGCCATTCAATATTATGCTTATATCTGTCACGCTACAGATTGCTCTCCTCCAGAAGTAATTATTTCAGACATGTTTATGGATGAAATAATTTCTTATGATAATTTCATCATTTCTTATAATTCATTTTCTTCTCCATCTTTATATCGACTTTTTTTTATAATTAGAGTTTAATTAATTTTATATATATAATTATTTGTTTTACTACTGATCCTTTTCGGATAGTTAGTGTCTTCTGAGATATATTATAATTGTAATACATTTTCTTTCTATATCAACTTCGTGTTGTATCCTTGGGATATTAATTCCCTAACATTCCCTATCACGTGGGCTGGGGCAGATCAGAGGGGCACTGTACGCTACTTCTCTGCTGGCCATACACCACTTCTATAAATTGAGTACAGAGGCATATCCATCCCTGCTCAAAAAACATAATGCTGCTGGAATTATCTTCAGTCAGTCATCGAATAAATAAATAAAAAGTAGTCTCTTTTTCGACTAATAAAAATATCTTTGGATTCTCCACTTCGTAGTCTCTCAGATTATCTCACATTTTCTATCTTAATAAATCTTCATAATTATTATTATACTCATTATATATATATTTTTTTTTAAAAACTCTTAACTTGTCTGATATATTTAATTTAATTATGGTTGAAAACCTTTCTTTTAATAATTCTGGTTACTGTTTACAGTGAAACTCTCTTTCTTCTCCATCTGAATTCTCTTTATACTTTCTTCTGGTTACTCATAGTATTAGTATGGTCTTTATATATAGTCTTTCGTATTCATTATTTGAATGGTCTTAATATATTATATTTAATTTTTTAACATTGTATCTTTACATTAGATATACAGGTTGTTATTGATCATTTTATTTAAACATTTTGGTTCTTTCCTTTCTCTTAGAAAGTTATTAATCCGCCTTCGCATTCATTAACATTAATTCATTTATATTATATTTCATGTGGTATTTCTTCTCTTTGCATTTCATATAGGTCTTATTATTATCATTTGTTCAAAATCATCTTCTCCATCTGTTTGGTATGAGTTGTTCTTCTTTGCTCTTAATTAACTGTTTTCATTATCGTTTCATAGGTAATTAGTCTCTTTGCTTCCAAATTTTTTCCTTCTCTGGCATATTACACTCTTTTTTGTTATTCTTCAAATGCTATTGTGAATATCTAGCATTTATTCTGGATTAACGTTAATTCTCTTTTCTGAATTAATCACTTTATTTTCTTCTCAATTCAATCATAATTGACACATAATTATTTTTTGGAACTTGGTTAGTTTTAGTGTAAAATTCAAACTATTCTTTTTATTTAATTGAAAAATATTTCTCATAAATCCTTGTAATATGTTGATCTTATCTTGTTTCAAAGTTCTGACGTTCTATCAACATTCAAATTCTGTTTAATTCATTTATTCCCAGAATTGTTTCATTCAGAATTGTTTATAGTACTGTGATTTTACTATTATTTCTGAATGTTTTGGTATTTCTCCAAATTCAAATTCTTCTTAATTATTTACCATAAAGTTTTCTCATAAACTTAGTTATAGTAAGTTGGTCTTACTTTATTTTTAAATTTTTTGTATATTAACTTCAAAATTCCTTTCTTCTTAATTCTTCCAAAATGTTTTTCTCATAATTCAGTGGTAGTAAGCTGTGCTTGCTTAATTTTAAATTTTTTAAATTAAGTTCAAAATTCTCTCTCTTTCTCTTTCTTCCATAAAGTTTTGTTCTAAATTATCAGGTTGTAGTAAGATGTACTTACCCAATTTAAAATTTTTATAATTATATTTCAATTCAAAAGTCTTTCTTTTTCTTTCTTCCATAAAGTTTGTTCCAAAATTATTAGGTTGTAGTAAGATGTACTTACTCAATTTAAAATTTTTATAATTAATAAGTACAAAATTCTCTCTCTTTCTCTTTCTTCCATAAAGTTTTTTCTTCAAATTATTAGGTTGTAAGTTGTTCTTACATATTTTAGAATTTTTTCAAATTATTAAATTAAAAAATTCTTCTTCTTTTAATTCTCCAGAATGTTCTTCTCAAAATATTAGGTTGTAAGATGTACTTACATTATTTTCGAATTTTTTAAAATATAAATTCTAAATTACTTCTTCTTATAATTCTCCAAAATGTTCTTCTCAAAATATTAGGTTGTAAGATGTACTTACATTATTTTCGAATTTTTTTGAAATAAAAATTCTAAATTCCTTCTTCTTATAATTCTCCAAAATGTTCTTCTCAAAATATTAGGTTGTAAGATGTACTTACATTATTTTCGAATTTTTATAATGAATTCAAAATTCTAAAACTCACAACTCATTCTTCATAATATTTCTTCATAGAAGCTTGATTGTACACTCCTTTGATTTTTCCTGAAACGATTTCCCTCAACTCATATGTATTATTATGCTTATCATTTACCACAACATATGGGCCAGTGTAAAGTAATAATAGTTTTTTGGTTATGCCTTCTAAGGTGCTAGGCAGCTCTCTATTTTTTAGGACTTTTTCACCCTCTTTATATGTTACAATTCGCCCTATTGCCTTCTGGTATTTGGCTTGCCGTTTTTCCTGATCTTCTGCTACCTTATTGTAAAACTTCAACTGGTTGAATTTCCTATTGTTGTTCGTTGGAAATTCAATGATTTGTTCAATGTCTCGGGGAGTCGGCTTCTCATACATGGCTGAGTATGGTGGAATTCCTATAGCTGGATGGTGGGCGTAATTTAGGAATGTTTCTGTCGCTGCTAGGTACTCTTGCCACTTTTTCTGTTGGTTGTGACAGTACGTGCGCAATATCCTACCCACTTCTCTCAGTACTCTCTCAGCCGGATTGCTACTTGGGTGGTAGACTGATGTCTTATACGTTTTGACCCCAAGTGCTAATAAAGTGTCTCGCCATCTCCTCCCCTTAAATTGTGTACCATGGTCGGTAATAATAGAAGATGGTCTACCGATCTCTGGGATATACAAATCGATAATCACCGCCAAAACCTTTGCTGTTGTTGCCCGATTAACCGGATATAGCTTTATATACTTGGTGTAGTGATCCATTATAATTACCAAGTATTTATATCTGTGTCGACCACCACTACGGGGAAATGGCCCGCAGATATCCAAAAACACTTTTTCCAGTTTTGTGTTGGAAGTTATTGGTATCATGATACCCTCTGTCTTTTCATTGTTTATTTTGGCACATTGGCAGATCTTACAGGATTTGATGTTTGTTCTCACCTTGCGGTTGATATTCTTGATCTTACAGTTTTCTTCTAAAGCCTGTATCACTTTTAACGCTCCCATGTGACCATACCTGACATGGTAATCGATGATGACCTCCTTTTCGATTTGGTGTGGGATTATCACCTTCCATGTCTCATCGTCCAATGCGGTTTTTATGAATAAAATTCCCTTGTTAAGGTGGTAATATTTAGAAATGGTTTCATCATTGGCTTCCAAACGACTCACAATGTTTTTCAGCTTAGGATCAGACTGCTGATGGATTCGGATATTTATTAACAAAGCTTGTAAATCGGCTCTGGTCGTGAATATGTTATAAATTTTTACGAAGCTCTCCTTCTCCCCCTCGAAAGTCTGATCTTCTAGATTTATACGTGACAACACATCCGCTACCATGTTCTTCTTTCCTGGAATGTATTCCCATTTCAGGTCATATTCTTGTAGGGCGAGTACCCACCTAGCCAATCGGCCGTGACTCAATTTGCACCTACGAAGGAACGAGATGTATTTATGATCAGTTCGTACCGTGACTTGATATCCGAGAATGTACGTCCGGAACTTGCTGCATGCGAACACAACGCTCAACAATTCCTTTTCTGTCACACTGTAGTTCTTTTCGCACTGGTTCAGTGTGCGACTAGCGAAGCTTATTACCAGATGTTGTCCCTCCTCATCTTCCTGGTATAATGTCGTTCCTAAGCTTAGATAGCTAGCGTCACAGTTTAGAAAGAACGGTTTCTTAAAATCTGGGTGACGAAGTATCACACTCTCCAGAAACTTCTCTTTTATCAATCGGAAAGTAATATCTTGATCTTCACCCCAAGTCCATTTGTTTTTGGCAGATAACTGTGGTTGAAACTTGGTGGTCAACTCGGAATATCGGCTCTGAAACTTCCTGTAATAGTTACAGAGTCCGAGGAAAGATTGCAATTGTTTCCTGTTTCTTGGTTGCGGGAACCTCCGAATTGCCTCCACTTTCTCTGCTGATGGGGTAATACCTCGGTCGTCTAGGTTGAAGCCCAAGAATTGTACCTCGCGCGCTATGAACTTGGATTTCTCCAACTTCAGTGTTATGTTGTTCTGCGCTAGTTTGTTTAGTACAAATTCCACTCTGTAACAGTGCTCCTCCCAGGTTCCGGATGTGATTAGTAAGTCGTCAACATAGACGGTGGTAAATTGGAGCGCTTCTGGTCCCAAAATCTGGTCCATGCATGCCACAAATATGGCGACAGAATTGACAAGTCCGAAGGGCAGTCTCTTGAACTGGTAATTGCGCCCTTCGAAAATGAACGCTACATACTGGCGGCTTTGTGGATGCAGCTCTACCTGCCAATAACCACAGACCGTATCCCAGGTGCTAATAAATCTAGTACCATGAAAACGTTTTAAAATCTCTTCTATTTCACCGGGAGATGTTCTGTCATTCACAATTGTCTTGTTCAACTCACGCGCATCTAAACAGAGCAGGACTTGTCCGTCTTTCTTCGGAACAGCAATAATTGGACTAGTGTAAGGTGATTGACTAATCTCAATTATGTCGTTTTCTATCATCTTGTTTATCTCTGTTCTCACGGCTTCTTTGAGCGACTGCGCTATTGGATATGACCTCCGGTTAAACTCTACGTTTTCTTTAAAACGAAGTTGGCACTGGTAGTTTTTTACCTTCCCTGGTTCATCAGAAAACACCGCCTTGTATTTCTCATATATTGCAATTAGACGATCAGCCAGGTGCGTTGGTATTTTCTTGTTATCGCTTCCGCACTGGAAATTCCGTATTTCTTGGATCTTAACTGACCATAAATCCTCTCCTCCATGATTGTATATTATGGGTTTAGGAAGAGGGCTATTTCTTATAATATTAATTTTCCGAAGTTGTTGATGTATTGGGCTAGGAAGTATAGTTGTGCCTCCTACCAGATCTGCGGTCCACGTTACTCCGTCTGGGAAAAGTGATACTTTATTTAAATTAAGATCGATTACTGCCGAATATCTACGAAGAATATCGCAACTGACCAAGATGTCAAATGGTAATCCGGTGGCGATTAAAAATTCCATGTCTAAAGCTATATCACGGCTAACGACACTTAAGGAAACTTGCTTCCTAATGGTTTTGTTCTGGCGGCCAGTTGCACCTACCAACACAATGTTGTTGACTGGTAACATTGGCAAAGTTTTTCCACATGTACACTGTATTCTCTCCAATTCATTGGAGTTTATTATTGAAATATTAGCTCCTGTGTCTATCATTATTTTAGCGGGAACTCCTTCCACCTCCGCTGTTATATAAATTATCTCATTATTACTGTTGCTGAGACTCTTCTCGTTCTCTTCCAAAAGTTCAGTTCGTATGTCTTTCAGATAATGGTTACTTATGATAGTGATATTCTTATTATTGTTTGCTTGTTGCAAATCATCCTTTTCTAACCCAGGAAGTATAAGCAGTAACGGGTCATCGTTGTTGATTACTGCCTCCTCTCGTTTAAAGTATTTTGGTCAGTGTTTATGTTATTATTGACCGAGGCATCGTTCGGGAAACTCTGGTTTGTCTCCTGACGTTCTGTACCCTGGTTGATGTTTAACGCCCTGTTCGGTTGTCTGCCAAGATCTTCCAGGCTGGTACTTCGTCTTCCCTCTTCGTGTCTTGGGCCGTCTCGTTCAGCACTTCTCCATCTTCGGTCGGCGCCGTGGAAGCTGCTCCTCCTCGGTTGATAATATCTCCTGGGTCCGCGATCTTCTGCTCTTATAAAATTTACCCTAGGACGCGACACTCGGTTATTACTATTGCTATTATTGTTATTACTAAAATTATTATTATAGTAATTTCGGTTAGGTGGGTAAGGTCTGTCACCATTATTGTTGGGATATGGATTTCTCTGACTGTATGGGACATTATTATGTTGATAAAAATTGTTTCTATTATTTGGGTAAGGGTTGTTATTCCTCACTCCATTAAAATTACCGTTAAACTGGTTATTACGCGGCTGGTTGTTAGAGCCGTCGTAATTACTGGGCTGGTTCCGGTTACTTGCATGGTTATTGCCGTTATTGGGGTAGGTAGTCGGCCTTGCTTCTGGTCTCTCATTTCTCTTTCTGCTCTGCCGATAATACTCTTCGTTCTCGTATCCCTCCAATAACTCGGTCATTCCCTGGATCGTCTTGATCTGGCTACCTCTCCGGGCCCTGATAATGTCCTCATCATAGTGATACGATATCTTGTTCACTAAACATTCTCCTGGGATTGCTGGCTCAAGGTGTTTTGCCATACACACTTTCTCCAAGAAATATGCCGTCATACTGCTACCTAATTGTGACCTGTATCTTCCATTACAAATATTGTCACGGATCAAGTTCTGGGTGGTCTCAGACCAGTATTTTGTCTTAAACATTTTCCGGAACTGTTGGTAGTCGGAAATTTCACTCCGGTTGGCCATCCACCAATTATCTGTTATGTCTCGGAAAGACTCGTCGAATATCTCCCTGCTATGGCTCCATTGAGTAATTTTATGCTTGGTCAAATATTCTTCTACCCTAGCCAGGAACTCCATCGGCTTGCGTTTGTATTGCCGGAAGTTAAGCCACTCTCGGCTTTCGTTGACGGGCAATCCGGTGAAATGAGTCGGTCTGTTTCTAATCGCTTCCATCTCCTCTCGGCTTTGTCGCACCTGACCGGTGATATTGGCCATGGTCTCTTGTATATCATTACATCGCTCTGTGACTTGGTTGCGTACTTTTCCGAACTCTTCTTGATTTTGCTTCCTCTGTTCTTCTACCTTCCTACGACTATGTTCTTCGATATTTGTGAACTTGATGTTCACCACTTCTTTAAACTCATTCACCTCCTTTTCGGTTGCACTTTCCATCAATCTCTCGAATCTGTCGATTGACCATTATATTTTCTTCTTCCATCTTCTTATCCATCGCTTTTTTGTTAACCTTGATTTCCTTATTCATTTCTTCTCGCAACAATTCCATTCTTTCGTCCAGTTTGTCCAAATTCTCCTGATTTACCTCCCTTAACTCTTCTCTTAGAATTTGATTGTCTTCTCTCAATTCTTCCAATTTCTCCCCCATCTTCACTTCCAACTTCCTGTTATCTTCTTTCAACTCTTCCTTCAATTGCCGGTTGTTCTTCTCTATCTTCTTCCTGGTTTCATCTATTTTCTGATTGGTATTTTCAATTTTATTAATCAACTCTTCTTTAGTCGCCTTGAATTCTTCCTTGAACGATTGGTTGTCTTCCTTCAATTCTTCCATGTTCTTGTTCATCCCAGTCAACTCTTCTTTTGTGGATTGATTATCCTTCTTCAATTCTTCTAACTTTCCTCCCATCCTCTCTTCCATCTTCTTGCTGTTTTCTTCCATCTTCTCTTCCATCTTCTTGCTGTTTTCTTCCATCTTCTCTTCCATCTTCTTATTGGTTTCATCAATCTTCTTACCCAGGGACTGGTTGTCTTCCTTCAGCCCTTCCATGTTCTTGTTCATCCCACTTAATTCTTCTTTCAAGGACTGGTTATCTTCTTTCCTTTCCTTACTCAAGTCTTCCTTTAATTCCTTACTTGTGGATTCCATTTTCTTGTTCATTCTTTCCAGTTGTGATTCCATGTTTTTATTTATTTCTTTACTCATTTCCATCATCATTCTCCTCAATGTTTCCTAGAACATCACATCTCCGGTTGTCGCAGTGTTCTCGGTTAGTGAGGGTTCCCCTGGTTGTTCTAACCGTTCCTTCCGGACATTGATTTCCCCTGTCTGAGTAGGCATCTCCGGCTGTTCCCCTGGTTGTTCAGGTTGTTTGGACAACACTGGTGGCAATGAACTTTCCACCTCTACTGGTGTCGCCTCCTTGTTGTCCATGTCAACTTCTATTTCTTTCTCGGCCTCCGCCGCCCGTTTCTTAGATGTTGCACGTCGTTGCATTTTCCCTTGAAATTCTCTGGCTTTGTAGCTGTTGCCTAGCTCCAACTAGTGATTGGGCAGAATGTATTGGCCTTCCAATCGGTAATTAAAGCCCCTAAAGTTGTGCGCCAATTTGCAATAAAATAAATAATAAAATATTAGTGTGTGTTGATGATATAAGAGGTTGTGAAGTATGAGACTCCGATGTAATCAAGCCCCACTCTTTGGGCTAGCCAATTTGTAATAAAATAAATAAATTGTAATGTAATATGTTTAATTGGTGTGGCTCTCGACGTCTTACTGGCCTGAAACACTTCCTTAAGTTTCCCAGCTGGTCGAGTCCCAATGGTAGCAAGACCGGTCGAGTAGCGTAAAGTTGATGAAGGAATATATATGTTCAGCTTCGCCGAAAGTTTCAAAACAAAAATTGTTTTGAAGGAATTTAAAAAAAAAATTATGTTTATAAAAAAAAATAAAAATTTTAATTTTATTAATTAATTAATTATGATCAATTAATTAATATAGGGCTGTGAAGTTTTAAAAAGTGTAATGCTCTTCTGAAAATTTTTATTAAAGTTTTGGTATATTTTAAATAAACTATCACCACTCATAAGATTGTCTTCAAACCAATCGATACTTGTTTATCTTTTTATTTTTTAGGTTATCTTCACTTATAGGTGGTAAAGTCCTTGTAGATTATCAATTAGAATTATATTATTGGTAATTAGTATTATTGAAGAAATAAAGAACTATTAAGTATTGAAAAGTATTAATGTTTTATTAATTAATGGCAATATTGACTCTTATCGATTAATATCGATTCTCAGGATATCGAAAAAATTACAAAGTATTATATAAAAATCGTACAGGGTTCTTTAAACAGCCAGTTATTATCAAAGTCAGAGAAATCGGGCTAATATTTAAAAGTATAACGTTACATCAAATGAATAATTATTACTAAACACAAACATTGAATAATAATTTGAAATTAAAATAATTGTTTTCACCAAACAGCTGTGTTGAAACAGGAGAAGGCACTGGGATCGTCAAAAGCAAATGGCGGCCATCAAGTTGATCAAAATGTTGCTCGTTCCTGCTGCGTTCCAAATAATGTATTTTCTGGCAGTATTCCTGTTCTTGTGTCTGCAAATCTCTTGTTAAATGTTGTGTAGTGACTGGTGTAATGATTCTGGGTTGTATTTAGTATATCTGTGTAATTATAAGTCAAAACACTTTTCCCAATTCCGACACTAATTTGGTTAATGTGTTATACAGTTTTCTGGTGTTTTGTGGTGTTTTTCGGAGTAGAAATGTATTGTTTAGTGTTAATTAGTGTTTCTTGATTGTTTTTGTCACAATGTATATGTTCTGGAAGGATTTTATAATTCACTCTCGACTTTACAGTAACGTACTGTTCGCCACTTAACTTTAACGTTGTAAGATAGGTTAGATCATCACAAAACTCTCGTTTATGTTAACCGTTCGAATACCAATAATCAACTAACTGTTTCCTTCAGTTTCAATTAAACTCTTAGCCCATATAATATTATTCTTAACATTGTTCAAATATTTTTTCACATCCTGTGTACACTTTACTATTTCACTATATGAATGCCTAAACTTTGGTTATTTGTCAATTTTATTCACTAGATGTGATTTAAATTAATCTTGCAGTTCATTCAGCTTATTTTCAGATTAAATAATGCCGTTTTATAGTGTTTTCTGTCCAAAAAATAGTAATTTTACTTTCAGGTTGGTATACTCTGAAAAGTCAAAACATCAAAATTTACTTCCTGTCATTATATAAATTCAGCCATTTTATCAGTTATATTTAATATTAATAATCCTATATTGTATTAAAGGGTTCATATTCCCTTATTTTCTGGTAATTAATTGAATTAGTTGTATTCTGAAACATTATTCAGGAATATATGACTCCCATGTCCAAATTTCTGAGTTTAGTCATTTTCATTTTTATTTATAATTCTGAATATATTTATTAAAATCTCTCTAAATGGTATGTGCAATTATATGGCATGATCTCAAGTTTATTTTGTCTAAGCCCCTTTTGTTTATTTGCTTTTAAATGAGTAATTTCTCTGTTTTGATGAAGTTTGGTTTCCATTCTTTTGGTCTATGACTTTTTAACAATTTTTCTTACAAAATATTTTACAAACTTTTGGGTATGATGTGTGATACCCTCTCTGACTTTTACATATAGTATTATAAATTAAACATGTTTTCAAATTACACAAAAACAATTAGTATTGGTTACAATATAAATAATAGTTAAACAAAATAAAGAATATTTTTTTTAAATAAATGGTTGTCTTCAAGTCAGACATTTTGCAACAAAATCCCCATTTCCAACATGGAAACATGGTTTACAAAAAAGGTTTTTTACTAACTAACATCTTAATTACTCTCTACTATTTACAAGTGGTAACTATTTTTATAGTTCTGATGTTAGTTGTTTCAGACCCAAACAAATGGCCTTATATCTAAAACATTTTTAAACATTCTTGTACTATATACATAAAAACCTTATATTTATTCTTATTTCTAACTATTATTATAAGTAGGATTCTACAGTTTTTATACCGTCTTTTATACATTGTCTTTGGGGAATTGTACCCTGTCATTAATAAATAAATAGTATGAATTGTTCAAAAAGTATTAAGAAATCTGTTTTTTTTCTTTTTTCATGTAAAACAAAAATGTTATTTTAAACAGATTCATGTCTTATGAACAACATATTGTCACAGTACACATTTCAAGTCATTGAAAAATGCATATTTCATTGCATCCAATGTTTGTGATTGCCAAGAATGAAACACAAGGTTCATTTTTTATAATACCCAAAACTATCACTGGTTCACTTTGCACTTATATATTATGTTAATGCTAAATGGTCGTATAGTCTTATTAACATAATAAATTGGTTAGCGTTTTTTCAATGGAGATTTGTTCCATGGGTACTATATTATTGTTTCATCTTAGTTCACAGGCAACTTTTACTTTATACACTTCTCTCTCTTAAATTTATATACATGTGGTTTTTATTTCGTTATACTTTTATTTTTTTAAATATTTATTTTGGGGATATAGGGATTTGGGTGTCTTTTATAAGAGCATGACATCTTCTTCAGGATGCTGCCTTCTTCTTCTTTCATCAGTCTTCTTTTCTCCTGCCTTCTGGGACTGGTATCTTCTCCATATTCTTCTTGATGCCATCAGGTTTCTTGGGATCTTCTCCATCTTCTTCTTTATTTCAGAAATACACCACCTGTATTGGTTGATCTTGGCTTATTTTAGGGTTTCTATTCTATTTATTCTCCCTCGTTGTGGGTTTGGTCATATTCTGTACTGCTTGGTTATTTACTTTTTTACCTTCCTGGGTTATACCTTGAAAACCTTTGGTTATGAGACTGGTTTTGGATGACTCATCACTAGTAACTCCTTTTATTTGAACTTGTATTTTCTTTATAATAATGATTTCTTTCCACAGTTGCTATGAATTAATCTTTTTATATTAAACTTAATGCTTTCTTCCAAATTTAAATATTATAACTTCATTATTCTAATGACCAATTGCCATTCAATATTATGCTTATATCTGTCACGCTACAATATTTACTCATATTTAATTAAAATTTACACATTCTACCTATTTAAATTTGCATTTAAATTATAAAAATTACAATTTCAATTAATTAATTAATTAATTCTAAACTTTCATTAATTAGCCATTAATTATTTATTATAATTATAAAATTCATTTCAAATTTATTATTAATATTCAGATTAAGTTATTATTATTATTTCATCATTCATTTCTTATTCCCTTTCTACTCTGAACTTTCCACCTAACCTTTCACATTCTTATCATTGTTTAGTCTGGGGACTCCTGTATTCACTACGCTTTTACTTATTATAATCTTACTCACCTTTCTTTTAACTGACAACCAAATTTACCTATCATGACACCAATTTCTCAATTATAAACACCTTTCACTAATTTCATTCCGACGATAAATCCTATGGCACCGTGCGTCTTTGTACAGAGATGGGTGTTCCCTACCTGGCTATATACATTCATAATATTTTGCCCTTCCAAAATATCGGCAAACACTCCCTTAAACTACGCTATTACCTGCCACAATGCTATACGTTGGCTACTCCTTATCACCTCACCCCCACTACAAAATATCATCAGCAACAAATAAATGTTTAGCCTTTACTTTACTTACCTCTACATATATATATAATCACTAACTACTGTGTCCCTAAATGTCTAATACTCTCTTTGTATTATTTTCTTTAAAATTCTTATCTATCTAACTCCAATTACATTAATTAAATAACTCACCTGCCTTTATCTATACCCCGGCTCTACCCCTGTTTAAACATTCTACCTTACTGTAATCATTGACAATTGCATGATAAATTTTATCTCTCACCTGCTCATAACAATACCTCTCAATATTCATATATATATTTTTACTTAATCATTTATTATTGTTCATTAGGAATTACCTTCATTACAATTTAATTAATAATTTAACTTCATTAGAAACTTTCTATTATAATTAATAATTTACAACTTCAGTTACAAGGTTAGTACAACTCTCTTTTGTACCATATTAATTCAGTAATTACTCTTTAATTACTATTCAAGTATTTAAAAAATTTTACTATTACTTTCCCTTATGTAGCAAAATAAAAACATGTTAATTGTTAATTATTAAAACAATACATAATACATGATGTACCTAAAATTTACCTGTAATACACAACATCAAAATATATAAATACATTGATATTAACACATATAAAACAATGAAAAATATACAATCCAACTTCATTATTTTGTTATTAATCAAAATCAGTCCATATGCAGTCCAATTCAAAACCACTTTGCACATATATTAAATGTTCATTACACAATAAAACAATCTACCCTCCATCGTTGAATAACATTCTAATCTTAGGTCTATTTATCTTATTGTCTATTAAATAACTTTTATTATTATAATCATTATAAAAATTATCAAACATTTTATAAATTTTGTTTACAATCTCAATCGGTTTATTATATATCAAGTCAAGATCGGGTATAGTTCTGTCTACCTCAGTATAATCATATGTTATAATCTTGTTAGTCATATAGTAATTATCATCATAATTTTCTACCACTACACCTGTTACTTCCCAAGGTAAGTGCTTGATACCGTTATTATCATCATCTATTATTATTTTAATTTCAATCTTACTATAAGGTAAGTATTCTTTATTTTCATCCACCATCTCTACTCCTAACCTTTCTACAAATTCTCTGTACTTTCTATTTACTTTAAAAATTTCTATTATTCTCTTTCTCTCACCATGTCTCTCACAATACCTCTCTACACTTTCTCTCTTAATATATTTCTCATCATAACACCAAGTTACACTCTCTCTCTCCAAATATGCAGGGGTCACTAACTCATAATTACTGCACCACCTATGAGGTACACAAAAACACCAAGGAACTCTATTTGTAGACCTTTCGTCTCCCTAATATAAATTTAAGGAACTCTCATCCTTATTAAAAATACGTGAAGACTTGACTTCACCCCCTAACACAATATCAAAGGAAAATTCTAACCCCTGCACCCCTTGTAAAACTGTACTTTCTCTCAGCTCTCTCTCTTTCTCAACACACTCAAACACCTCATTATCACTCCTAATATTTTCATTATCATTTTCTAATATCATATCATTCTTACTACCTGTAAACTCATTATTCAAATTATCACTGTTATTTACTTTATTAATCACCTTCTGATTCTCTATTTGGATTAATTGCTCATCCAACTTTTTAATTACTATATCACATTGCTTATTAAGATTATTGTTACATTTTTTAATTTCTCTTTTTATTTCGTCAAACTTCTCATTGAAATCACTTTTAATTTGAACGTTTTGTGTTGTAATTTCAATTTTTATTACAGTTTTGAAATTATTAAAATTTACATTTTGTTCATCAAACTTTATATCAAATTTCATTAATAATAACTGCATCAAAGCAGCAGTTGTTTCGTCTGTTTTATTTTCTGACCTAGTTGAGATGGATGTGGTGACTGCATCTGTCTCTACAGATGCAAGCGTATTCGACTCGTCAATCTGACTAGTTTGTTTTGATGGAACATCCATCTCACTAGTCAAATCTACATCAGTTGTACTGATTTCCATAGTTTTATTGTCATTGGTACTCATGTTTGTTATTATATCTCTAACACATATAGGTTTATAACCTCGTAACTTAACCCTATCTTACGTACGTGTTTATGTACTTACGAAATTATTTCAGGCAATTATTCCGCTTTCCTGGTAGGTATACTCAACATGAAATTAAGTTTTATGTCAAGTCACTGTTCGGCCGCGCCAAATGTGATTCTACAAATCACATGCCAATAAAACTTACTTAGCAAATACAACACTGAATAATTACGGGCGCCATGATGCAAGTCTGTGCACCAACATATGAGATTAGGCTTACCTTGCGGTCCAGGATTCGTGTTAACGAACCAGTAATAGCGAAATGTGTTACCTGAAATAACTCACTCATGCTTGTAATTTTTACCAATGACATTACCCTTTATTCAAACACTACTCACAAAAGACATATTCCTAAAAATGTGTGCCACACATGCACGTTTTACGCCTCGGGGCGTAGTTATCTGAACATAAACATTAATAATAATTACATTTTTTGACCCTCCAAAATAGACATTTGTTATAACTATGGTATACTAAACATGATAAAACAATAAATATTTGCACAACCCAGCACTTGGTAAATTATTTAGTTCATGCTCTCTCTCTCTCTCTCTCTCTCCCTCTCATTCTCTGGTACAAATTTGTTATTTTATAAGCTCATTTTAATTTAATCGTTTATTGAATGAATTTTTTAAATTTCGAAATGGGTCATTTGAATTTGAATGATATTAAATAGCGGGTAGCTAATACTTAGCTGCCGTTGTTTTTTTGGTAGAACGTCACACACCGCGAGTTCGTCGATTGTATTAACGATCACATCTTAGATGATTACACCTTGCCGAATGGTAAGGTATCACTGTTAATTAAAACACTTTTGTTGTTAACCACTTTTGGTGGTGTAAAAGTTAAAAATTCACACTCAGTGAATCTCTGCCGGCCGCGTGATGTGCCGACCGTCTCAATTCACGGTCCAGGCGAAAATGACACAGAGTCTTTGTTAAACATTGCGTAGGTGGGGCAAAAACTACGTCACCAGTCTTTTGTTCGTATAGCCAAGCCTCGAGTTGTTTACAGAAGTATGCATTCCTTCGGCTGACGTAATTAGGGCTAGGCTCGTTATCGCTATATGTGACACATGGTTTTTTGCTATGTTTGCCATTTTACAATGAAAGCGATCGAAATCCTGTAAATTCCAATCTGCGTTGTATAAAATATTATATAGTCCACTCACCAAAACTTTATAGGGATTATGAAATATTACAAAATTTATTACCAAATAATTGTTAGGAAATAAATACAATAATTATGGTTTTTTGGACCATATTTTTATAAAAATAAGATTGTACCAGAATTGTACCATCGCAACCGTAGTCCTAATTATGAAATTTGGAATACTTTTTAATTCAATAAATACCATTAATTTAAACATATGTGCAAAATTTCATTAAGATATTGTAACGGAAGTTTTTTTTACAAGTACAAGTGTTGATATATAGTTTGTTGTGTGATTATTATAGATTCGTAGATAGTACGATAATATTTTATCTTTCACAACACTCGCAAGAACGATTGACATTATACACTAATCGTACTTGTTTAAATAAATAACTCCGCACATTTCACTCGTATATATTGGTGTAGTGTTAAGGTTATGTATGTTGGTTTACTTAATGTCACTGCCGCACACAAATTCAAAATTAAAACTTTTTCATGTTGGCGAGTGGCGTGGCCTCTCCGTCGAAAGACTGATCGTGAACTGTGATGCTTCCTCGAAGCGTCTCTTTCTCGTCTGCCTAAGGTTCATTCATTCTATTGGTTGAAAAAAACTATACTCTCTGACCCAAAAGCCTTTGTTTTCTTAAAATATTTAATTTTTTAACAAATTCAGTTTTGAGTTTGAGGCTTTGTGACGTCAGCACTGGTACAAAAATTTAATTGAAAAGTTTAAAATCACAATAACTTTCTTAATCTATGTCCTATCATTAAATGGTTGATGTCAGTGAATTGCGGACATCCTGTGCTTTAATTTAAGTCTAAGAATGATTATTTTCCGTCCATCACTTCTATCACTAGAACGATTTTATTAATTATCTGTGGTGTATCTTATTTTTATAAGTCTATTACACCAAATTTTACTTATTTATATTAAAACACTTTTTAAATAAACACTCTGAGTCCATATCTCAATTGGTTTGATTCAAAATTTGGGAATAATTGTTCCCTAAACAATATCTCGTTATGGCGTCTTTAGGCGTCCATATTTGATTTTTCATAAGTGTGCTTAAACTAATTTTTCTTATTTAAAACAGTAATATTGCGATCTAATAATACTAGTAACGTCTATTTACATAATTTTACACTAGAATATTTGTATATGACTGTGTTTAATCTACTATTTACATTGTTTTAGTCCCCTCCTATCTCTCTTATACAATTGTTACCTTATTTCTGGTTTTCTCTATATAAATTATATCATGTACTAATTGTAATTAGTGTACACACATTGTACCTAATTCATTATACATAATGGTTAGCTTTTAGCTAGTTCAGAACCTTCAATTTTTCAGTAATGGGTCTGTTTATGTTGTGTCATATTATAGTAGTCATTTATTTTTGTTAATACAATAACTAAGTTGTTATTGTTACACTTGGTTTGGGTTTCCAAAGTAGTATTAGACATTATTCTGACTCTTGATAATGTTTTCATTTACTTTTAAACAAGTTTACATGTTATATTTTTCATAAATAACTTGCTCCTCATGGTTTGTTTACATCTGGGTTCTTTCATTATAGTCATTTGGTTTTTAATTATTTGTATATAAAATGACTGTTTTTATGGTCATAGTCTGTTCTCAAAGTAGCATTGGGATTCCCTCTTACTACTGGTAACAACCTTAACTATCTGTGTTCAATCTTTGATACAGTATTTTTCTTAGCTAGTTAGTTATACAATGGTTCAGCTTACTTCTGGTTATATGTACATAGTTAGTTAGTTTACAATATTTTGGTTACAATGCTGTTATTATTATGTTCAGAATCTGTTCTCAAGGTAGTACCAGATATTTATCTCACTACTGGTAATACTTTTATTAACATTGGTATTTGTTTTGATATTGTATTTTGTCTAACTAAATTGGCATACTTGTTCCATCTCTACTATCTCTGTGCCATTATATTTGCTTTGTTTTATTTGCATTGTGCTGCAATATAATACATTGTCTCTTAGGATTTATTATTATTTATAACAAATTCTTGATTGATATCATAGTTGATGATCAATTATTTATATTAACATGTATGATTTTCTATTTCATAGGTGTCTTCCCTATGGGGTTATGTAACAAATGTACCACATGTTTTAATGCAGTATTTTTCTACTACTAACATGACTTCAGTATGGTATCTTACTATAATATTTTAATTATTTTGTTACACATGTTTATTCAACTCCTTCTTAAACAATAACACAAATCTTTTTGCATTAATTACAATATTTTTCTGGTCATTGGTTGAATTTAATTCCTGTTACTTTGTTTGATACATAACAAAGGGTTTTTTTATTTGTTGTCAGTTCTCTATGAACAATAACATAATTGTTCTATTTTATTCTATTCTGGTGGTCTTATGATTATCTGTATTGATCACAACCTTTATTAAATTAGTCACACTCATTGTCTGTGTTTATTTGACTATTTTAATTCTTGCTGTTTCATTATGAAATTAACATATTTTCTTACACTATAAACTTCATCACTGGGATTGTTTGTGTGGTTTATTCAGTTGAAATTAGTTAACTATTCACAGGTTTCACATCTATGTTAAGTACTCACTGTAATTGTTTGTGGTTCCTTAAATGTTAAACACTGGTTTTCTTTTCATATTTGATAATCATCATTTCTTT
Source organism: Magicicada septendecula (assembly GCA_034769895.1). Taxonomy (NCBI): domain Eukaryota; kingdom Metazoa; phylum Arthropoda; class Insecta; order Hemiptera; family Cicadidae; genus Magicicada; species Magicicada septendecula. The sequence continues at coordinate 1,247,604,469 of CM068367.1, forward strand.
TGGTCACTTATATAGTCTTTAGTACACGTGGTTTATGTTGAGTCCTTGCATGATCCATCCATCTTCTTCTCTCTTCATGGTACGCTTCCTTGTCCTTCTTCTTCTTTAATATTTTCGTTGTAGTCACTATTTTTATTTATTTCCCTCGCTGTTGGAGTTTGTTGGTCCTTATTTTGTCGGTTCCCCTCACTGTTGGATCCTATTGGGTCTGGTTACTGATATTTTGTTTTGGCTCATGGCATTTTCTTTCTTCATTTTGTATTTGATGTTGCTATGTTAATATTATCTTCTTCATCGTTGGATTTTTATATTAATATATTTGTAGATACACACTTTTATACACTTAGGTTTATTTATCTAGACATACTTCCATGCTTTTCTCTTACTTGACGTTATATTAGCTTATATTATGTAACTACCATATTTGGTAACGTTACATATGCCTTCCTATAAGAATTGATTAATTCTGAATTATTATACTATATTTTTCATTGAAGAATTTATCAATTGTTGTACATTCCATGTCGATTCACGTTTTTTCCATATATCCCTTTCACTTTCTTCTATTTGAATCATATTTATTTCTTCTCTATGTAGTCATCTCCCTTGTTTATTTAGTTCCCTAATTCCCTAACATAAGTTTAGCTGGGGCAGTTTAGAGCGGCTCACTATGGCTATTCAACTCTACTGGCCATACTAACTTCAATAAATATGGAGGAAAATCATCTCCTTCAATAATAATAAATGATTGCTGGCATTACTCATCAGTCAATTCATCTCAAATCATCAAAAAATAATAATAGTGGTCGTTCTTCTGACAAATAATAAATATCCTTGGGATTAATTCACGCATCTGCGGTTTATACATTGTTATACTCTCTTTTCTTGATTCAACTTGACGATATTCTTCACATATTATAGGGATAGTTTGTTTTACATTTCCTCACTGGTATACTCTCATGATTATCTTCGTTAGTATATTACTTTCCATTCTTCTTCATCATTGATTAATCTCTTCATTTTGTATCACTTTGAACGTCACTTCGTCATATTCTTCATTTCAGGTTTTATTCTTCTAGATATAACTCATAAGTACACTTATTTTTTTCTTCTTTCTCATGGTTTTAGTTGGTATTTAAATTCCATGTGGTATTTGCTTTTCTCTAGTAAAATACACTAGGATATTGTGGTTGTGTGTGGTGGTTTGTCTACATTAATACATTTCTTTGGTTTATTCTTCCAACTTCTCATTTGCGCCTTCTTCCTTTCTCTATAGTACGGGTATGGTGTTCTTATTACTTGTTGACATGGCTCTTGGAATTAATATGTGCCTAGGGTGTAATGCGTCAGTCTCGTATATTATTCCCTTTTTCTATAGTACGGGTAGGATGTTCAGTTTTTACTTGTTGACGTGGCTCTTGGAAATATTTATGCCATAGTTGTAGTGTGTCGGCCTCGTATATTTCTTTTTTCAATAGTATGCTATTATTCATAAATACAATGTTCTGAATCCTTTACATAAATTCTTTGGGAGCATGTTTTCTCACATTATAAGATTACAATACATATTCAATGTTCAATACATAGTTATACAGTTACTTCTCATTTAATATAAACACATAATAATTTTCATAACAATAATACATCCTTTTTCTTTAGTCAACATCTATTTTTATAATCATATTTTCATTTTTCACTTTTTAAATAATAATAATCTTCATGGCCACATATCATTTTTCATCTTGATATAGTCAACAGTTATTCATAAGTATACTTTCATTTTTCATAACAAATATTTTCATCCTTTACATAATATCCATAATAAAATAATTCTTATCGCTATCTTTTCACTTTTAGTCACATATTTTAATTGTCAATATATCTTTTCATTGAAGTCTGATTGTAAGTACCCTTTATCTTTTTTGTAATAGGGTCCTGCAATTCAGTGTATATTTTATTCATTTTAACCGTAATCGTCGTTCTCCTCTCTTCTTGTCGATCGGACTTCTTTAGCATCCATACTCCTGTCCGTTCTTGACCTATATCGGGCTATCATCTGGTTTTTCCATTTGAAAGTTATTTGGGCTGAGTCTGCCTTCCATTCTTCTGTCTTCTTTCTCTCTCTTTCTTCAATATATTTGTTTCCATTGTTCTTCTGGTGGCTGTCAGTACTGATGTTTGGTAACTCTCTCAATTTGGTTTGGGTATCGTCATCTATCTTCTGATTGGGTACTTCCGTTAATTGGCTCCTCTTCTTCCGCAGTTCTCTGATCTCTCTGGCGTATCCTTCGACAATCCGGTCCCATTTCTCTTGGTAGCCTTCCTTTTTCTTAAAGTATCTCACTCTTCTTTTGGAAATACGTGGTTGAGATATTCTGTTAGTCATCTTCTTCTTTGTTGTTACATAATCTTCTTCCTCGTCCATCTCCATGATACTCCTCCGATACTCCTTCCTGAAGACCCTTTCTTCATGGTTGATAATTGGTAAGTTGACCACATTAATCAGACCATTTCTAGTCATTTCAATTAATTCTTTTGTAACTCTTGCCTTCCTCGGACGTAGGGTTCTTCTTTCTTCCATCTTCACCTCTTCTTTTTCTTTAATTATTTGGATCTTCTTTTCTCCACTATCTTTAGGCTCTGGATTCGCTTGTTCCATGTTTTTATTTTCAAGTATTTCTTCAATTTCCATTTGATCGTCGTACATTGGCAGCTTATTCTGTTCCAAGTGTTCCTCCTCGGGTACCTCTTCAGTCTCTGGTTTGTCGTCATCTATCTTCGGGCTGGCTTGTTCCCTCTGTTCTCTCTCTCTTTTTAATTTTTCTCCGAACTTTCTGCTATCCTCTATGGTTCTATCTAGTACCTCTATTGTACTATTATGGCACTCATCCAATTTCTTACTCACGCCTTCCCTCAATGATTGAAAACTTTCTTTCAATGATTCCCTCTGTTCTCTTTCTCTTCTTAATTTTTCTGTGGATTCCCTGGTATCTTCTATCATTGATTGGAGCGTTTCATTCATGGATCTTCGGATTTTATTGTACCTTCGGAAATTTTTTACCCAATGCTTGGAAACCTTCCATTACCTCTTTCATCCATCCCATTATTTCTATCTCTTGTGCTTTTGTTAATCCCGACATCTTGATACGCTGGTAATGTACCTGCTGTCTTTTCACGGATTGGGTTGATTAGGTTACTGGTTATGGTATATTTTCCCTAATCCGCGCTCAGACGTTGGGCGCCAACTTGTAACGGAAGTTTTTTTTACAAGTACAAGTGTTGATATATAGTTTGTTGTGTGATTATTATAGATTCGTAGATAGTACGATAATATTTTATCTTTCACAACACTCGCAAGTACGATTGACATTATACACTAATCGTACTTGTTTAAATAAATAACTCCGCACATTTCACTCGTATATATTGGTGTAGTGTTAAGGTTATGTATGTTGGTTTACTTAATGTCACTGCCGCGCACAAATTCAAAATTAAAACTTTTTCATGTTGGCGAGTGGCGTGGCCTCTCCGTCGAAAGACTGATCGTGAACTGTGATGCTTCCTCGAAGCGTCTCTTTCTCGTCTGCCTAAGGTTCATTCATTCTATTGGTTGAAAAAAACTATACTCTCTGACCCAAAAGCCTTTGTTTTCTTAAAATATTTAATTTTTTAACAAATTCAGTTTTGAGTTTGAGGCTTTGTGACGTCAGCACTGGTACAAAAATTTAATTGAAAAGTTTAAAATCACAATAACTTTCTTAATCTATGTCCTATCGTTAAATGGTTGATGTCAGTGAATTGCGGACATCCTGTGCTTTAATTTAAGTCTAAGAATGATTATTTTCCGTCCATCACTTCTATCACTAGAATGATTTTATTAATTATCTGTGGTGTATCTTATTTTTATAAGTCTATTACACCAAATTTTACTTATTTATATTAAAACACTTTTTAAATAAACACTCTGAGTCCATATCTCAATTGGTTTGATTCAAAATTTGGGAATAATTGTTCCCTAAACAATATCTCGTTATGGCGTCTTTAGGCGTCCATATTTGATTTTTCATAAGTGTGCTTAAAACTAATTTTTCTTATTTAAAACAGTAATATTGCGATCTAATAATACTAGTAACGTCTATTTACATAATTTTACACTAGAATATTTGTATATGACTGTGTTTAATCTACTATTTACATTGTTTTAGTCCCCTCCTATCTCTCTTATACAATTGTTACCTTATTTCTGGTTTTCTCTATATAAATTATATCATGTACTAATTGTAATTAGTGTACACACATTGTACCTAATTCATTATACATAATGGTTAGCTTTTAGCTAGTTCAGAACCTTCAATTTTTCAGTAATGGGTCTGTTTATGTTGTGTCATATTATAGTAGTCATTTATTTTTGTTAATACAATAACTAAGTTGTTATTGTTACACTTGGTTTGGGTTTCCAAAGTAGTATTAGACATTATTCTGACTCTTGATAATGTTTTCATTTACTTTTAAACAAGTTTACATGTTATATTTTTCATAAATAACTTGCTCCTCATGGTTTGTTTACATCTGGGTTCTTTCATTATAGTCATTTGGTTTTTAATTATTTGTATATAAAATGACTGTTTTTATGGTCATAGTCTGTTCTCAAAGTAGCATTGGGATTCCCTCTTACTACTGGTAACAACCTTAACTATCTGTGTTCAATCTTTGATACAGTATTTTTCTTAGCTAGTTAGTTATACAATGGTTCAGCTTACTTCTGGTTATATGTACATAGTTAGTTAGTTTACAATATTTTGGTTACAATGCTGTTATTATTATGTTCAGAATCTGTTCTCAAGGTAGTACCAGATATTTATCTCACTACTGGTAATACTTTTATTAACATTGGTATTTGTTTTGATATTGTATTTTGTCTAACTAAATTGGCATACTTGTTCCATCTCTACTATCTCTGTGCCATTATATTTGCTTTGTTTTATTTGCATTGTGCTGCAATATAATACATTGTCTCTTAGGATTTATTATTATTTATAACAAATTCTTGATTGATATCATAGTTGATGATCAATTATTTATATTAACATGTATGATTTTCTGTTTCATAGGTGTCTTCCCTATGGGGTTATGTAACAAATGTACCACATGTTTTAATGCAGTATTTTTCTACTACTAACATGACTTCAGTATGGTATCTTACTATAATATTTTAATTATTTTGTTACACATGTTTATTCAACTCCTTCTTAAACAATAACACAAATCTTTTTGCATTAATTACAATATTTTTCTGGTCATTGGTTGAATTTAATTCCTGTTACTTTGTTTGATACATAACAAAGGGTTTTTTTATTTGTTGTCAGTTCTCTATGAACAATAACATAATTGTTCTATTTTATTCTATTCTGGTGGTCTTATGATTATCTGTATTGATCACAACATTTATTAAATTAGTCACACTCATTGTCTGTGTTTATTTGACTATTTTAATTCTTGCTGTTTCATTATGAAATTAACATATTTTCTTACACTATAAACTTCATCACTGGGATTGTTTGTGTGGTTTATTCAGTTGAAATTAGTTAACTATTCACAGGTTTCACATCTATGTTAAGTACTCACTGTAATTGTTTGTGGTTCCTTAAATGTTAAACACTGGTTTTCTTTTCATATTTGATAATCATCATTTCTTTTGGTCACTTATATAGTCTTTAGTACACGTGGTTTATGTTGAGTCCTTGCATGATCCATCCATCTTCTTCTCTCTTCATGGTACGCTTCCTTGTCCTTCTTCTTCTTTAATATTTTCGTTGTAGTCACTATTTTTATTTATTTCCCTCGCTGTTGGAGTTTGTTGGTCCTTATTTTGTCGGTTCCCCTCACTGTTGGATCCTATTGGGTCTGGTTACTGATATTTTGTTTTGGCTCATGGCATTTTCTTTCTTCATTTTGTATTTGATGTTGCTATGTTAATATTATCTTCTTCATCGTTGGATTTTTATATTAATATATTTGTAGATACACACTTTTATACACTTAGGTTTATTTATCTAGACATACTTCCATGCTTTTCTCTTACTTGACGTTATATTAGCTTATATTATGTAACTACCATATTTGGTAACGTTACAATACCTCTATCGCTTCTTTAAAAAACACAAAATAGTGGTCAGACGGAAATAAAACGTTTCCGGACCTGTGTAAATTAATTGTTTTTATACTGATACATAAAATTTGAATCTACAGTGAGGACACCTTTTTATGTTACACCCTGGTATTCATGCGCGCGCGCGCGTGTCTGTGTGTGTAATCCTATAGTATATAGTATACATCTTATATTACTTTTAACATCAGGTATTTTTTGTAAGAATTCAATGTTTTGCATGTTTACAATTCATGATTATTATTTTAAATAATTTATTTTTTGATTGCACACATGTTTTAGCCTTGCTTTTCCTGTCAGTAACCTGATACTTTATATTGATTATCTACATCGCTTATCCATTAAATAAGATAAACACACCTCCAATTATAAGTAAAGTAAAGCTCTTTTTGGTAATTAATGTCATGTTATTTCCATACACAGAACTGAGTGATACTGCTTCACGTAACTGTTAACATGTAAGTGTTAAAATTGTACAATTATTTGTAGTCCTTCATTGAAAAATGTTCACTTCGTGTATCAGTAAATTACATGTGTTGTTCGGGTGACATACACTTCAAACACCATCCATGTGCCTAATGCATATCGCCACACACAAAAATTGGCAACAGTATAGCCCATATAACCAATGCTGCAAATTAAATCTGGGACAACCATTAGTGGGACATAACTGCAGTGAAGAATGGGACATATTTCAGGAATGAATTCTATAGAACTTCAACAAAATGTTCAACACAGAACACCAAATAGTGAGGGTTTGTGGTTTTGGTGGGTGACAGTCTTACACCCCTCTAAGAGTATGAACCCTCCTGTGGCATAATTAGTTTTCCAGTTTCCTTTGTAAAAAAAAGTATGAAGGGTAATAAAAATGATACACACTGTTACTATAAAGTATTTCATGTTTTATTTAATGTTTCAAATATATAGTGGTTATTAAATTATTTCACAATCTTAACATGTCACACTGAAAGGATATTTTACTAGTCTGTAAGGGTAACTACAAATTTATTAACTTAATTTTTGTTTCAATATGCCTTTGCTATACACATGTCAGTTCAAATAGTTTTATTTTATAAAGGAACTAACTAATTGTCTGGATGTTATAGGTACTTGGGACATATTTTATGTTCAAAAATTATTTACCTGGACAATTTTGTTATTTGGATTGTTACTTGACACTCTTTACTTTTAAGTGAATACAAGCTCACTTTAAAAAACATTTTGTTATTTCAAATAAACAATTTGTCAATTAGTATTACACAACACTTCATTTACCGTTTTGTCATTTAACATATCACTCATTATTATAGAAATTGAATATTGCAACTATCTTAATGAACGTTAGTCGAATATGCTAGTCAATATCTGCTGGCCTAATTTGTCTTTCACCTTCTCCCATAAATACTTGACAAGCACGGTACAAAAGTACAGCACCTAACTGACGTTTCTGACGTACTGACCAGTTAGCACATGGTCCATAAAACTCACCACTTTTTTCATTAGTCAGTCTGCCAAGAGTCACTGCTGATATCAACAGGTATAATATTTTGAAAGACGTGCAGACATATTACGCCCTGTCCTGAATGCCAAATTTCTAAAATCCGCTCTACCTAAATGAAAATACAATATACATATTATTACTGATATCCAAGTCACTTTTTTATTTATAAATTAATAAATTACCTTAGATCCAAGTGTGACTTTGTTTTATATTTAGAATTACGCGTTTCAGAACACATGTTCCATCATCAGATTACTTCACTCAGTTGAGATCGTCAAATGTTAAAATCATATACTCAATTGTTAAAAACACACGTCAGTATCCGGTCAGCCTTCATAGGGTGCGCGCGCATCCCTCCTGACATGTGTTTTTAACAATTGAGTATGTGATTTTAATATTTGACGATCCCAACTGAGTGAAGTAATCTGATGATGGAACATATGTTCCAAAATGCATAATTCTAAATATAAAACAAAGTCACACGACGGATCTAAGGTAATTTATTAATTTATAAAATATAATACATCATAAAATTACTGTTTTTAGTATATACTTACATGCTACAACACTTGTGAAAAGCCATAATGAAGCAGAAATATACTTTTATGAGACTTATCAATTACTACTGTTTTTATCACTTTCCTTTCTTAGGAAATTAAGCTTCAAGCAGACTTAGTGAATCAAGTTCTCTTAGGATAAACAGACAATTTAATCATATGGGAACTTTTTTGAAAGCATTGTATACTAAATAAGTTAGTATGTATCTTGTAAGTGTACTAAAAGTGTGTACTGTGTATTATAATGCTGTAATATGTCAGAGTGTAAATGAAAAATAAAAGACAAAAGTATTTGTTAGTCAAAGTAGAGAAATAAAAAGATTGTATTTAAATGTATGTAGGAATCAGTGGTGGCTTGTCCATAAGGGCTGCAGGGCTGCAGCCCTCCCTACAATTTTAAAGGAAAACTAATTAACGTATTTAAATAATTTTTTATTTAGGAAATTATGTATTCTTCAAAGATTAGACAGTATAAGAAATACATTTTTACATTCGCGTTCAGCTACAACTGATGGTCATGTAGATAGATGCATGTATGTGACAGGTGGGCTGTGCCCTACTTAGACAAGTGCGTGTTGCGTCAGGGCTTGAGGCACGTGGTGGGAGAACGCTTCGTTAACAAGCCAAGTTTGGGCGCATTCAGTCCAGCCCGAGGCTGCCGAGAAGTCGAATGTGTGCTTGCAAATCTTTTGCTGACGGCGTGTTCTGTGTTTGTAGACTGTGTTAATTTCTACCATTGCAGTTTTAAAACAAATATGAATAAAAATAAAAATAGTGTTTTATATTTGCAAAACATCAATTTTTCATCACTATCGTTAGCAGAGAAGAATGAAATTAAGAAGTTAGGTTGCGAGACTCTTGATTTATTAATTTCTGAGTCATCGTCAAGCAGTAATCAGACTTATTGCAGGAAAATTAATGTGTCCATTTATTCCAAACATAAGTGGTTGTGTGGCTGTCCTGAAAAGAATGCACTATCTTGCTTTCCTTGTTTATTATTTGGAGGTGATACAACTTGGACAAAGGTTGGAGTGAATGATTTAAAACATTTAGGCGAGAAAGTAAAAAAAAACATGAAGATTCAGCAAAACATATGAAGAATGTAATTGATTTAGCTATGTTAGGAAAAGTAAACATTGTACATCAGTTAAGTGACGCTTACAAACAACAAACAAACAAACAAAAACACAATGAAAAAGTGAGACAAAATCGAGAAATTCTCTCGAAAATTATTGTCTGCGTCAAGTTTTGTGGAAAATTTGAGCTTCCGTTACATGGTCACGATGAAACTTCACAGTCATCGAATCCTGGTGTATTTCGAGGATTGTTAGAATTTGCTGGAAAGTTAGATGCATCTCTTAACAGTCATTTTATGAAGTCAACAGTGTTTAAGGGAACGTCTAAGACAATTGAGAACGAACTTCTAGATTGTAGCCTTGAGGTGTGTTGTGATGAAATGTGTGCTGAAATTAAACTATCTAAATTTTTATCAGTAATGTCGGATGATACATCAGATGTGTCAGGTCTTACGCAGCAAGTTATTGTTTTTCCTTATGAACTGAGCGGAATTGTGCATGAAAGATTCTGGGGATTTTTTAACCCAAAATGCTGAAGTGTTAGCAGAATGCATTTTAGAACAGGTAAATATAATCCTGAATGTCGACAGTGACAAACTTATAGCTCAGACTTACAATGGAGCCCCCGTTTTTAGTGGCGAGAAGGGAGTTGTGCATAAAATTATTCAACAGTCACAAAAATATGCACATTTTGTGCATCAATTAAATTTAATTATAGAAAAGGCAGCATCGCAAAACTCACAAGTTCGTATTTTTTTCAGTAGTCCTGCTGCTATACCTCCATTTTTTTTTTTTTAAGTCACCCTCATGATTATCTATTTTAGACAGTATTTCTAAACGAATACCTCGAGTATCAATCACAAGATGGAATTTTAAAAGCTGGTTAGTGAACACTGTTTTTGAAAACAAGGAAAATCTAATAGTATGCTTTGAGAAACTTCAAATTGACCAAAATCATTCCACTGTCCAAGCGGCTGCAGGTATTCTCCATATGCTGAATGACCAGGACTTCAACTTTTGGCTAGAATTTTCTCATCACATCATGTCTCATGTGGATATTTTATATAACCAGCTGCAGCATCATAATGCAAACTCCAAGTAGTATCTATAATGCAGTAAATAAATTTCTTGAGGCAATCATGAATGAAAGAAATAGACTTCCTTCTGTTACTGACCAACAAGAAGACACTCCACCCATGAAGAAAAGGAAAACGTTATCGCATAATCTTGTTTCTGCAAAGGAGGTGTGTGATATTATTTGTTATCAGATAAAAGAGAGATTTTCTTTTAATAAACATCTGTCAGCAGCAAAACTGTTAAATTTCTCCCTCTCCAAAGACAATATAAGTTTTCACCCGAATTTGCTGAAACTACTGAAGCTTACCCTTTCTTGTGTAAAGAACGTTTGGAAACTGAACTATCTGCTTTGTACGAGAGGCAAGAATTCTGCAGTAATTCAGAGGTTATGAAAACTTACAAAATCATGTTGGATACAGGAATTGCCGAGTCCTGAACAGAAGTGTTCACTCTCCTCCAAATAATTCTAACTACTCCCATGACTACTGCTGAGCCCAAGAGGTGCTTCTCCATGTTGAAAAGAGTTAAGAGTTTCCTAAGAAGTACAATGACACAAGAGCGTCTTGCTGCTTTAGAAATGTTAAGAATAGAAAAAGAAATGATTGAAAATATTATTAATTTTAATGACAAAGTTATCAATAAGTTTTCGAGTTGCAAAGAAAGGAGAATGGACTTCATGTTTAAATAAAATTGTGAAAGAAACAGTGATTTATTTCTAATTTTATTTAAGAACATAACTCACTATTATATTTTCGTTTGAAAATTTTAATTTCTATAAGGTTAATGTGTAAATTAAAAATTATAATTTGTTTTGAATTTTAACGTGTAGGCCTTTAGTGTTTGGAACTTAAATCATAATCATAAATATCATCACCAACAGCAGCAGCAGCACCAAAGAGGATTGGACCAATGTTTTGTCACAGCTTCAACTTCAATACAGGTAAAAGGCCTAGTAATAGTATATAAATTTCACTAATATATGATAATGGTAATGTTGAAAGTTAAAAATTGTAGTGCAGCCCCACCAAACGAAAATCTCACCAGCCGCCACTGGTAGGAATATATATATATATATATATATATATATATATATATATTCAATCACTTTCTGCTACAGTCCGTTTCTTGATGTATATAATACATTTGATATTTATAACTAAATTTACCTCAAGATGTTATTTTTCCTTATTTGGAACATGTTTCGAGAGCTCCCGTGCTCTCATCTTCAGCTTTCGCGATCTTGTGTCTGGTGAAGTATTTGTGTGTTGGCTGCTGGATGCTTTTAAGGTTGTTTGTCGGTCTTTGGTATTTTAAAGTTGTATTACTGTGTGTGATTGTGGTATATGTATTTGTATGTTATGTATTTTCGATGTTGATTGCTTTGAATATTGTGTCATGTTTTGTATTGATTTGTATTTGTTCTGGTATTAGTTTGTTTTGTGTTTAAATACGTGAACAGAAAACTTTGTACCCCTTTTTAAGCATATTGCGCGCACGGAGGAGTGTGAGATTTGGCATAGTTAAAGTTTATATGGAGAAGGAGTGCAGAAAGCTAAAATTTATATATAATATGTGTTACAAATACATTAAATAAAATAAAATAAAACATTCATTTGCACTTGAAAATTCATTTAAACTTTTTCAAACAATGGTAATTGTTAAAAATAAAATAATTTTGTTGCCAGGCAACAATAGTCTGTGGAGTGTATGTCAAGGCAAAAAAGCGTTTATTTTATATTTTGTATATTAGATATCTGTGTTTTATATATTAATGTACAGTTGAAAGTGAAATACAGCTTGCTTAATATACACCTGTTGCAAAAGGAAAATTTTGTACCAGCAATTTGAATTGACTTACTCTCGCCTAATTATTATTGGTGGTTTCAAAAAAGTGAGTACATTTTATTATTTTTAAATTAAACCCTGTCTAACCTTAGTTTCAGTAATTTCATTACATGTTTTTTTTTACATTCAGATATTCGCAGCACCTACTTCCATTATGCCTCGACATAGAACACTGACGGGTCGGAGTGAGAGACAAAGAAGAAGGTATATATATTCGCGTGAAAGTCAAAATGATAATAGACCAATTGCAAATTTAAATAGTGTAAATAGTATAACATTGACGGGTCGGAGTGAGAGACAAAGAAGAAGGAATATACTGTATATTCGCGTGAAAGTCAAAATGATAATAGACCAAATGCAAATTTAAATAGTGTAAATAGTATACAAAATGATGAAATTATTTTGAGGGATACATTTAAATGCGCACTGAATGTCATTCCAAGAAATTTTAATACTTTTGATTGTGGATTAATGCATTTACAATCCAAAACATTTCGAATCTGAGGTCACTTTAGGTGAAAGGACTGCATTCACTTCATGTTGTCATAAGGGTAAAGCAATATTACCGGCCTCAAGACAAAATGAATACTTTAAATCATTGTATGATGGACTTACTTCAAATGAACCTTCAATAAAAAGAAAGTCAAAAAATTATTTTGAAAACATTCGTAAATACAATTCATCATTTGCTATGGTTAGCTCAGAAGCTAAAATTTCGGATACAGTTACGCGTGGAGTGTATCATTTTAAAATACATGATGTTTTTTATCACAGATCAGGTCCAATGACTGCTGGATATGGTCGCTCACCATGTTATGCGCAATTATATTTTTATGATGTTGACACTGCTGTCAATTATAGATTACGTGAACACTATAATCAAACATGCAATAACAATATAATGCGCGAAATCTCTCTTGAATTGGAACGCATTAATCCTTTCGTTCGGTCATTCATTGCAATGAAAGATCATTGTCAGAGTTGAAAATCAAAATAAAGAAATTTGTATGCTCATTAAAGTAAATCGTGATTTAGATCTACTAAATAATGATCTTTAATCATTATTTTCTGGTCTGTATAATGATACAGTTCAAACTGGTGTAGCAGTAATATTTAGTACAGTTGATGGTGAGCCACCCTTTGAACGAAATATGGTTTCGTTTTCAAAAGTTAATGGTACCATTAAAAATATCTCTGTTTTGGATTCATCATTGGACCCTTTAGCGTATCCATTACTTTTTCCAAATGGTGATACTGGGTGGCATATCAATATTTCTCATAATGTACCAACTACATCTAATTCAAGAGCGCCCAGAAATAAATTAACCATGCTTCAGTATGCAGCCTATCGACTTGCAATTAGAGAAGATTTTAGCATGTTGCACCATTCACAAAAATTATTTCTGCAGTGGATAGTTGATATGTATGTGAGAATAGAAGGCACAAGGTTACATTTCATTCGACAAAATCAAACAAGTCTTAGGTCTGAAGTTTACAACAATTTAACAGATTATTTAGAATTGAACCCCAATGCCAATAATGTTGGCCGTAGAGTAATTTTACCATCTTCATTCAATGGATCTCCAAGAAATATGTATCAGAATTATTTAGATGCAATGTCAATTGTACAACATTTCGGAAAGCCTTCTTTGTTTATTACAATGACTTGCAATCCAAGTTGGCCTGAAATAGTTAGCAATATTGGTGTAGGTGAGTCAGCTAATTTTCGACCTGATATTGTTGTGCGTGTATTCAAGTCCAAACTGAAAGCATTAATGGAGGGCCTTACACTAAAAAAAATCTTCGGCAAAGTTGAAGCACTTATTTATACAATTGAGTTTCAAAAGAGAGGATTGCCTCATGCTCACATTTTACTCTCTTTAAATGAGCAAGATAAAATTGTTAACGCTACCGATATTGATAAAGTTGTATCTGCGGAGATTCCTAACATTCAAACACATCCTACATTACATGAATATGTTGTAAAACACATGATGCATGGTCCATGCGGTGTACTTAATCCAAATTCTGTATGTATGAGAGATGGAAAATGCACAAAAGATTATCCAAAACGATTTAATGAATTTACATGTGAATCATTAAATGGATATCCATTATACAGAAGGCGTGATAATGGTATTAATGCTGAAGTTCGCGGTAGTTGCCTCGACAATCGTTATGTTGTACCATACAATCCGTATTTACTTGCCAAATTTAATTGCCATATAAATGTTGAAGTATGCACTACAGTTAAAAGTGTTAAATACATTTATAAATATGTGTATAAAGGCTATGACAGTGCATCTGTTGAATTAGGTTCAGAGAGAAATGAACCAGGTCAAGAAATACAAATTGATGAAGTTAAAAATTTTTTAAATGGCCGTTATGTCGGATCAACTGAAACTGTATGGCGCATCTATGAATTACCAATGCATTTTCAATCACATGTCATCGTTAGACTTGACATTCATTTACCGCGTAGACAGAATGTTTACTTTCGAGAAGGCCAAGAACATCAAGCAATTGAAAATGCAAGACAAACAAATTTATTAGCATTTTTTGAATTGAATCGATCAGATCCATCAGCGCATGAATATAAGTATATTGATATTCCTTTGCATTATGTGTGGGAAGATTCCCGAAAAAATGGAAGAAGAGAAGGCGTGGAGGTGATAAAATCATTACACGCATATATGTAGTATCACCAAAAGACATCGAACTTTTCCATTTACGATTGCTTTTATTACATGTCTGTGGTCCAAAATCATTTGAGGATGTTAGAACATACAATGGAATTATACACACTTCTTTTGTTGAAGTGTGCCATGCTCGCGGCATTGCTTCAAATGATAATGAATGGCGCGAATGTTTAAATGAAGCAAAAGAATTACATTCACCAAAACAAATGCGAAATTTATTTGGTTACATTTGTGCATTAAATGTGCCAGCCAATGCATTGGCGTTATGGAATGAATTTAAAGTATATCTTAGTGAAGATTTTTTGAGAGATTACAACGAAGAAGTATCCTTTAACACAGCTCTATTAGAAATTGAAGATATTTTGAATGTTCATAATTTGTCATGTCAAGAACTTGGTTTACCAGTTCCCACGTATTCGCAGAGAACAGACGAAGCAAATGCTATTGATCCAACAGAACAAGAGTTTCTGTTTTGTGAGCATTATGAAACTGCAAATATTGAACAGCGTAATCTAATTGATCGTGTGATTCGTGAAGTTTTGCACCATGATACTGGATCTAATGTTTTTTGTTTAACCGCACATGCAGGTTGTGGAAAAACATTCACACAAACAGCAATCATTCACAAATTAAATTCGCTTAATCTTAGTTGCATTGCAACAGCGTTCAGTGGGATAGCTTCAACTCTATTACTTGGAGGTAGAACTTTACACAATGTGTTTAAATTGCCTATACCCATTTTGGAAAATTCTGTAGCGAATATTACAGCAAATAGTAGCTATGGACGTTACATAAATTCATCATCATTGATAATTATTGATGAAATTTCTATGTGCCCACTGCAAGTGTTGAAAATCATAAGATAGATTATTGCAGGATCTATGCGATCAAAATGATAAACATAAACCATTTGGAGTGAAAACGATACTTCTGTGCGGTGATTTTCGGCAAATCTTACCAGTTGTTCCATATGGATCACGTGCAACTTTAATTGAAAATTGTGTCACGAGTTGGCATAAATTTGTTTATTTTCATAAAGTAACGTTTACTCAAAATATGAGAGCCTTACCAAGTGAAATAGAATTTGTCGAATTCTTGAAAAAAATTGGTAATGATGAAGCCCCACAATTCCCTCAGTTTGGTGAAAATATTATTGAAATACCTCAGCAATTAATAGGAGATGAAAATAATATTATTAATGAGGTGTATGGAAATATTTCCGAAAACATACTCTCAGATAACATATTGAAGTCAGTTATTTTAGCACCTAAAAATGATGATTGTACTTTTATTAATACTGATATACTTAATCGAATACCAGGTGAACAGAAAACATATCATAGCTACGATAAAATAATTTGTGATGATGACAATGAAATCAATAACTATTCAGTAGAGTTTTTGAATTCTTTGACTATTAGTGGTTTGCCACCACATAAGTTAGTATTGAAAGTTAATTTCATCGTTTTACTGATCAGAAACTTAAATACAAAGGAAGCATTAGTCAATGGAACAAGAATGCGCATCAAGTGTATGCATCGTAATGCTATTGATTGCGAAGTTTTAACTGGAACCGCACGCAATAAGAGAATTTTGATTCCACATATAAATTTAACATATTCTGGTACTGTTTTACCATTTAACTTTCAAAGAACCCAATTTCCAATTATACCTGCATTTGCGATGACGATAAATAAGTCTCAAGGACAAACATTCGAAAAAATTGGAATTTTATTGAGGCAGCCAGTTTTTACACGTGGTCAATTGTACGTCGCAGCAAGTAGAGTTCGATCATTCGATGGTTTGAGATTTTATATTTCCGAATATAATGGCCAAGGGCATTTAGCAAATGATGAAAGAGTTTTTATAAAAAACATCGTTTACACAGAAGTTCTGAATCATTAAATTCACTTTCAAACTATTTTAAGTTCAATGGACAACGTTTATTTTTTTAACTGCCCGGTTTTTTTGATTCAATGAAAAATATGTGAAAAAATACGAGGCACGTATTTTTTATTTCATTTTTTATTTTGTATTAATTTTTTATTTAAATTTATATAATTCGACAGAGATAGGCAAAATAACTGTGTAGCCTTGGCGAAACCTGGTCAGTATGGCAATAAAAAAAACCCAAGGAAATATCAAAAAACACGGTATTGCTTTTTAAATATGGCTTAGCCAAGCTAAACCTCATTTTTCCTATCTTTCATATTTTTCAAATAACTCGAAAATTAATGCATAGAAAAAAAAATTAAAAAATTATATAAGCTTTGTAGCAGATAATCTTCAAACTGTTTTCGAATTTTGTACCTTACCAAAAATGAAATGTAATCCACTGGAATTGAAAACAATGTATCTTATACTTCTATGAATGTCAACTCTCATTTTTATTAGCGTTTATTTGATTCAATAATAACATGAAAAAATTAAAACTGACAATGAATTATATCAAAAAATAAATACGAATACAAGCTGTAATTGTGTTTTTTTTTTCAACTGTTACTAACATTAAATTTTAAATTTCATAGGTATTGCAGGGAATTAAGGCAAACAACACACGCTAATGACGTATTTGTACACGCTTGCAGCTGACGTAATAGAACAAAATTCAAAAAAATTATATGCAATGATTATAGAGGTATACTCTTTGACAAAAGAACCTCAATAACGTTCAAACTTAAAAATTTAATGAATTACGGTCAAATTTCGACCACTGGGCGACCACTATATTTGTAAATTTTCCCAAATGTTCATTATGGTGCCTTTGTGTGGTATATGTTTTATGTTTATATATTTCTAAATTTTCCCAAATGTTCATTATGGTGCCTTTGTGTGGTATATGTTTTATTAGTGTCACATTATGTCTGGGAATTCATGTCCTGTGTTTACTGCATGTGTGGCTAAATTGGATTTATATATTTCTGTTTTTTTTTTTTTGTATGCGCTTAGGTGTTCAAAATAACGTTTTTTCAGCTATTTTTTTGTTTGTCCTATGTAACATTTATTGCAATCTTGCATTCAATTTTGTATATAAATTTAGTAGTTGTATTATCTTTCTTGTGTGGGATATTTAGTTTCTGTAAATTATTTTTATTAGTTTTGTATGCTATTTTTATATCTGTGTTTTTAAATAGTTTTGTTAGTTTTGTCATTTTATTATTTATGTATGTGAATGTGGCCCATTTTTTGTTGTTATTATTTATGTGTTGTTCATTTTGATTAATTCTTAATTGTTCAGTTTTTATTTTATATTTGATTTTATTTTCTATTTTGTTTACAGTATTTTTATTGTACCCATTTTCATAACCAATTTGGTATATTATATTTCTTTCTTTGTCAGTTTCTTGTAAACTGTCAGGTATATATATAAATATATTACATTTAATATTTAATCATAAATTTACCTCAAGATGTTATTTTTCTTTTTGGAACATGTTTCGGGTACTATCTTGTACCCATCCTCAGACCTATTGTTTTTGGTGAAGATCGGTTGAGGGAAAGGGGTAGTTTACCTGCAACAGTTTTTTTTTATCAAGGGAAATTTTTTTTTTTTTTGCAAACGATAACAGCCGCAAATTCAAACAGAATCAAATAATGTTTCGCATACAGCCCTGAATTGTAGAGTTCTCAAGACCTATTGTTTTTGGTGAAGATCGGTTAAGGGAAAGGGGTAGTTTACCTGTAACGTTTTATGTTTTAACAAGGGTATTTCCTATGGCAAACGATAACAGCCGCAAATTCAAACAGAATCAAAAGATTATTTGCATACAGCCCTAAATTGTAGAGTTCTCAAGACCTATTGTTTTTGGTGAAGATCGGTTAAGGGAAAGGGGTAGTTTACCTGCAACATTTTTTTAACAAGGGTATTTTCTATGGCAAACGATAACAGCCGCAAATTCACACAGAATCAAATAATTTTTTGCATTCAGCCCTGATTTGTAGAGTACTCAAGACCTATTGTTTTTGGTGAAGATCGGTTAAGGGGAAGGGGTAGTTTACCTGCAACGTTTTTTTATCAAGCGTATTTTCTATGGCAAACGATAACAGCCGCAAATTCAAACAGAATCAAATAAGTTTTTGCATACGTCCCTGAATTGTAGAGGACTCTAGGAATTTTGATTTTGGTGAAGATCGGTTAAGGGGAAGGGGTAGTTTACCTGCAACGGTTTTTTTTTATCAAGGGAAATTTTTTTTTTTTTGGCAAACGATAACAGCCGCAAATTCAAACAGAATCAAATAATGTTTCGCATACAGCCCTGAATTATAGAGTTCTCAAATCCTATTGTTTTTGGTGAAGATCGGTTAAGGGAAAGGGGTAGTTTACCTGTAACGTTTTATGTTTTAACAAGGGTATTTCCTATGGCAAATGATAACAGCCGTAAATTCAAACAGAATCAAAAGATTGTTTGCATACAGTCCTAAATTGTAGAGGTCTCAAGACCTATTGTTTTTGGTGAAGATCGGTTAAGGGAAAGGGGTAGTTTACCTACAACGTTTTTTTAACAAGGGTATTTTCTATGGCAAACGATAACAGCCGCAAGTTCAAACAGAATCAAATAATTTTTTGCATACAGCCCTGATTTGTAGAGTACTCAAGACCTATTGTTTTTGGTGAAGATCGGTTAAGGGGAAGGGGTAGTTTACCTGCAACGTTTTTTTATCAAGCGTATTTTCTATGGCAAACGATAACAACCGCAAATTCAAACAGAATCAAATAATTTTTTGCATACGTCCCTGAATTGTAGAGGTCTCAAGACCTATCGTTTTTGGTGAAGATCGGTTAAGAGAAAGGGGTAGTTTACCTGCAACGGTTTTTTATCAAGGGTAATTTTTTTCTATGGTAAACGATAACAGCCACAAATTCAAACAGAATCAAATGATGTTTTGCATACAGCCCTGTATTGTAGAGTTCTCAATACCTATTGTTGTTGGTGAAGATCGGTTAAGGGAATGGGGTAGTTTACCTGCAACGTTTTATGTTTTATAAGGGTATTTTCTATGGCAAACGATAAGAGCCGCAAATTCAAACAGAATCAAATACGTTTTTGCATACAGCCCTGTTTTGTTGAGTACTAAAGACCTATTGTTTTTGGTGAAGATCGGTTAAGGGAAACAGGTAGTTTACCGGGCCCGTTGTTTGTTTTATCAAGGGTATTTTATATGGCAAATGATAACAGCCGCAAATTCAAACAGAATCAAATACGTTTTTGCATACAGCCCTGTTTTGTTGAGTACTAAAGACCTATTGTTTTTGGTGAAGATCGGTTAAGGGAAACGGGTAGTTTACCTGACACGTTTTTTGTTTTATCAAGGGTATTTTATATGGCAAATGATAACAGCCGCAAATTCAAACAGAATCATATAATATTTTGCATACAGCCGTGAAATGTACAGTTCTCAAGACCTGTTGGTTTTGTTGAAGATCGGTTAAGGGAAAGGGGTAGTTTACCAGCAACGTTTTATGTTTTAACAAGGGTATTTTTTCTATGACGAACGATAACTGCCGTAAATTCAAAGAGAATCAACTAATGTTTAGCATACAGCCCTGAATTGTAGAGTTCTCAAGACCTATTGTTTTTGGTGAAGATCGGTTAATGGAATAGGGTAGTTTACCAGCAACGTTTTATGTTTTATCAAGGGTGTTTTCTATGGCAAACGATAACAGCCGCAAATTCAAACTAAATCAAATAATTGTTTGCATACAGGCCTGAATTGTAGAGTACCTAAGACCTGTCGTTTTTGGTGAAGATCGGTAAAGGGAAAGGGGTAGTTTACCTGCAACGGTTTTTTATCAAGGGTAATTTTTTTCTATAGTAAACGATAACAACCGCAAATTCAAACAGAATCAAATGATGTTTTGCATACAGCCCTGTATTGTAGAGTTCTCAATACGTATTGGTGTTGGTGAAGATCGGTTGAGGGAAAGGGGTAGTTTACTGGCAACATTTTATGTTTTAACAAGGGTAATTTTTTATATGACGAACGATAACTACCGTAAATTCAAGCAGAATCAACTAGGTTTTTGCATACCTTTTTGAACTAAAGAGAACTCAAGGTCAGTTGATTTTGTTGAAGATCGGTTAAGGGAAGGGGTAGTTTATCAGCAACGTTTTATGTTTTAAAAACGGTAATTTTTTTATGACGAACGATAACTGCCGAAAATTCAATGAGAATCAAATAATTTTTTGCACCCCCTGAGTTGCAGAGAGCTCAAGGTCTATTGATTTTGGTGAACAAGAGAAATGTTTCCATGACGAACGATAACTGCCGCACATTCAAACAGAATCAAATATTTTTTTGCATGCTTCCCTGAATTGTAGAGGACGGAAGGTCTGTTGATTTTGGAGAAGATCGGTTAAGAGAAAGGGGTAGTTTACCGGAAACATTTTATGTTTTAACAAGAGTAAAGTACTTTATTTTTATAAATAAAGTATCCTGATAAGAAGCTCATAGTAATCCACTGTAGAAACGTAGATGAAATATCTATAAATGAAGAAGTTAGGAGAACGGGGTGGGGGTAATTTTCTATTATTAAAAATTATAGTTGAAGGTGTAGGGGAGAATTTTTTATATGTGTACTACGTTATCGGCAACAAAGAAGTAGTTTTTTGTTAAAATTGCTTCCCGGGCTCTTTAGCCGTAGTCCTATGTTTTCTGCAAAACCAGACTTTTCGGCAGTGCCATCGACTCCCATCATCGGTGAAAATCGAGTGCGAAAACGTGAGGTGGTGGTGGTATACGTTAGTGAGCACAGTACTGTGGTTAATGCTGAAGCAATAAGTAGAAAGACGTAGTTTCTATGGAAATATTTCATTTCAAATATGTTTTTAAATGTAAATCTTAGAACATGGAAGTCATGTATGGTTCTCCATACCGATATTTTTCTCAGTTATGTACTGTTTACGTTTCCATTTTATTATTATGACTACTGCAATGAAAAGGCAGGGAAGGCACACACACACACACACACACACACACACACACACACACACACACACACACACACACACACACACACACACACACACACACACACACACACACACACACACACACACACACACACAATTCGCGTTATTTCTGGCCTCATTCATGTTTATTTTCTTACATTTGCATGGTTTTTAAATGGAAAGTACCGAACCCATACTAACATAACACATGCAAGCCGAAAAAGTGTCCAGCGTGGATAGCGATTTGCTTCCTGTGGATCGCTGGGCAGTGTAACTGCACGTGTTTACAGAGGAACGATTCATAGACAGACTTTTCGTCTTTAGGGAATGAACCCTCTGCAAGATGCTGAGGGTCCATGAGTGACTTCGGAGCGCTCCTTCTTTTCCGCGTGTTTGTTCTGTGAAACGTACACTGTAGATTCACAGCTTTATTCTAAGCAACGCTCAATAGGAAATGTTGAAAATTTTTGTCCACGGTGTACCCTCATACACACTAAACCTGCTCTGATGTTTTAATTACGGACATCATAATATTAAAACTTTGGAAACTTGAGCACTACTTAATGGAGATCAATCATTAACTTATACAAGCCATTAATTTTATGCATATTTTTTATATATATGTGTACAACGTTATCGGCAACAAAGAAGCAGTTTTTGTTAAAATTCCTTCCCGGGATATTTGGCCGTAGTCCAATGTTTTCTACAAAACCAGACGTTTCGGCAATGCCATCGACTTCCATCATCAGTGAAAATCGAGTGCGATAACGTGAGGTGGTATATACTGTGGTTAAGGCTGAAGCAGTAAGTAGAAAGAAGTAGTTTCTATGGTAATATTTCATTTCGAAAATGATTTTAAATATAAATCTTAGAATATGGAAGTCATGTATGGTTCTCCATACCGATTTTTAATTCTGTTACATTTGAGTTATTTGATGGCATCACTGACTATAAATTAAAATCTAATATGACTGTAATCCATTATTACCCACATAATGTTATGGACAGCACATAATACTCACTTGCAGCTTTCTCTTCCTGAACAGTTTGGCTATCAGGCTTCAAAATGGCAAGAGTTGTTTTTAGCAACCGATGTTGCTTGCTTCGTTTTTTCTTTTTCTCAATTACTGATTCTAATTTTCTTTTATTACCTTGATTACTAAACTCTAATTCTTTATTTTCTTTCTATAAAAAAGAATAAAATAAAATATCAAGTACATCATAATGTCAAGCACAGTTTTAATAAAAACTAATAAAATAGATATGGGAATTATATCTTACAATTTCATGATAAAAAAATTCATTTAGCCTCAAACCTTAATTGTCACAACACAAATATACCCTTAAACTAAGTGGCATGTTCATGAACCCCTTCACCTGAAGCTCACACTCTTCATATCTACGTTCTTGATAGGTAGCTCCATTCAATATCTCACCTATCTTACCTTCTGGGATGAATTCTGTATTAATTGCATGAAATTTATAAACTGCACAAAAGTGCAACACTACTGATATGAACTTGAAAAAAGTTTGATGAGAAAAGGCTATGTAACACTATAGAAAAGGACCATATACTTCTATCACAGTAACATGGCAGAGAATTTGCCAGCTGCTGTTGCTTTTAAACACCATATATTTTCCCAAGTGGTTCCTTGTTGATTTCATATTTTGGTGAATTATTTTGGGTTATATTTTCAGCCTCACATTTCATATGTAGTACAGTATGGCACAGGACACCTTATTTTTTAATGTATTCTTGTTTCAAATCAGTTTACAAGTTTAAAAAACAGTGCTTTACAAAAATTCGATCTTGATCAATTCTTGTCCAATACTTTATTTTATCAGACACTGCCTGATCTATTAGTGTTCTTTACCCACACCCCCTCCCGCAGAAATGCATAGTTTTCACTATACTACTAAAAAGTATATAGTTTATATATCATAAACTATATATACTATAAAATATATAAACATCTCAATTCATAAACAGTTTTTTTAAGTATATCATATACACATGATAATCAGAATTAATTGTGGCCATGGGTAGTTTGGATTATCTTTTAACAGATTTATTCTTAGTCTGACCCCCCCCCCAAAAAAAAAAATAAGCTAATTCGTCTGTGCCTCTATTCAATTTTTTTGGAATCAGAATTTCAACTTAATCAAGACCTCACTGTATTAATGAACTAGTATTTAACATTAGTACGAAGAAACTGATAAACATAAAAATTATTGCTTTGTACCTGCTTCATATCCTCTAAATGTTGCACATTTTGTTTCTCAGCTAATGTACATGTTGTACCAATAATCTGTACACTGAAAAAAATATCATAGATTACTATAAATAAAATTAATTATTTGCTAAAAATTAAGCAACTCATAACAACCTAGTGATACTGACAAGAACATGAATTAAGAAAATTTTTTGACCAATTACATAAAAACAGTTTTTCTTCAAAACCTTAACACAACTTAAATTTAATAAATGGATGTTGCCTTAAAAATTTGCATGTTCTTGTACCATATATTATGCTCAAGTCCTCATTGAAAATTTCATCACAAACCCCTTACAAATTCATTGTTTTATGAAGTATTAATTTTATAATGCAGATTCACTTTTGTTACCAGTAAGCCCCATCCACGGTTATTCATTCTGTACTAAATAAAAATATATTTACTAAAACTAAATAAATTTTGTACTAAAATAAGAGATATATATACATACATATGTTTGTTTGTTTTGTATTTCTATGTTTATATTTGTTTGGTATTGCCTGGTAGGTGACATTCGTTTGTATAGGGTGATTCAATTAGAGGTTACAATTTTAATATAAAATAAAACACATTGGTTTTTGATAAACTCTTAATATATTTATTTCTATATGTTGTTTAGACATTGACATTAAACATGATAAATGATATCGGCCAAATGGCTGCCACGAGCGGCCCTGTAGACTTCCGCCCTTTTGATGAAATTTTCCATCACTTTCCAGCATAACTCCTGCGGCAGCTCATGAATAACATGGCATATCTCGTCCTTTAGCTCTCGAATCGTTTTGGACGTTTATGGTTACCGAAGTCATTTCGCAGTGCGCGAATCGTGTTAGTTAAATTTTCTCCACTTCGAAAGTAGGTTTTAACAATTAAAATACGTTCTTGAGTCGAATATCGCTCCATAGCAACAAATGTCAATACTTAACAATGACTAATTTCAAATATCAGCTGTTCATCTTTTACAAGAAAACAGTATTACCAACTTAAAATTGTAACCTCCAACTGAATCACCCTTTATGTTACCTACACATGAACCTCTAATAATTTTTACATTTCCAACCAAGTTGTGATGTATTCCAAGTTATGTCCAAGCACTACATACACAAATATTGCAGGGAGGAGAGAATATTGAGAATATTTAAATAATTACTTTAAATTTAAAAAAGAAGTAAATTACATTTTATATATAAAATAATGTGTGCATGAACACAGAAGCATCAACATACTAATGCTTATTACATTATATATTATATTATCAGTATTATAAATACTTACTATCTATTAACAGATTAGATCTCCGAGAAAGAACATAGTATCAACTTACAACTAAATTTTAAAAAATACATTTAGTAAATGAAAAAATAAAAAATTTATAAATCACACAATTTAAATAATCAAGTTTGAGAATTTTGAAAAGTAAAACTTGAACTACAAAAAACAATCTGCACCCATACAAATATTAAAATACATAGTGGTTGTAAGTTTAATAAACCTTTATATTAAATTACTGAATTTCCATTTTTTTTTAATGTTTACATTAAATATTTACAAATAAATTTACAATTATTTATTTCCCCATCATCATCTCTAGTTTCTTTTCTCTGTTTATGGTAATAAACAAGACCTCATGCTGCCAATTGTTTTTCACTATGTAACCAAGCTGAAGATATGGTTACATATTTGTATGGTTATATACGCTGTATACAGCCTATACACGCTAGGCTGAAGAAAAAGCAAAAAACTATGTAGTTGGTGTTAACAAAGTTATTTGCCTTACACAATGCAATGAGTTTCTTTCTGAGAATAGATAAGCCATTATACCAAGTTTGTACATAACAATCTGTGGGTATTGCATCTGACAAATGCTATGCCTGTATTTATAATAAGCAACAGTATTTTACCTACACTGCATACCTGGATTAATAATTATATGCAAACTACCATCAGAAGTCATGTAGTCACTCTTTATTAACACCTTACCATTGTATCTAAGCATTTTTTTAACACGCTTAAACCATAACTTGAATTCTTTAAATATCTTAAACTATAACGTGGAGAAAATCAGATGCTATAATAATATTCGTGAGTTTTTATACACCTTCAAGAACTAAAAACAGTGAAGTGCAGGCCCGGACTGGCCCACGGGCCGGTGCGCCTTTTTAAATAAAACCCGACCTGCGTCCTCAGCCAGCTCTGAAAATGCTGTCACGCTTTTACACGAGAATATGTTTTTCATAATCGGATTACATTTCCCGAGATATTAAAATAACCTTTTTTTAAATATATTTAAAAAACGAATTGCTTAACTGTATTAGTAGTAGCAGTAGAGAAAGCGTATGCAACGCAAAATGACGAGTGCGAGTCTGGCAGAGAGCACTGCGCGGTAGGGTGTGCGCCGTACATGTCTGTTCATGCTGTGCAACTTGGTTTCGTCAATGACGTTGACGCTGGACATGGCAGCGCCACTGTGCCCTTACCCCCACTCCCTTCCTACCTCCTCCGCTCAGGTGCTGTGCAAGTGTAAGTACAGTAGTGTTTTTCCAATAAGTTTAGTGGTGTCACGTTTAGTCTCTGTGTCACGCAAATGTCAGGAATGGTTGTGAGTTGACAGATTGCAGAAGTTATTTGACATGTTATTTATATTTTTGGCTGATTATTTCCATTAAGGTATGAAAATAGTAACTATTTACTACCGTATATTTATGAAACATCAAAACTGTGTTTATTCTTATTTTGCCACGCAGATTATGTTATCATGAGCTGTACAAATGTTCGCAATAACTGATAACATGACTCACAACTAAACTCTCTCTATCCTCGAGCGCTATAGCGCTACAGGCCATCTGCCCATGTAGGCTCATTCCAAAATGTTCGCAGTATTTTATCCACGTTTATTATCCACAGCGTTTTTTCATTTACGTGATATTTAATAATAACGTGCCATACCCTACCCCCCCGTTTTTAATAAATATCCGTAACTGCAAAATTTTTTACTGTAATTTTTAATTTCTGTAAATGATAAATAAGATTTTATATTTTGTAAAATAATCGAGCAAATTATTATTTTAGGTCACAATGGAAGAGAGAGTCAAAACAAAACGAAAATCAGGACGCGAGTTCAAAAGAGAGAAAGAGGCTAGAGAGAGGGAAAAACCTGCCCACTCTTGCCCGAAAATCACAAGTTTTTGTGTGCCAAAAACAACTTGTAGTTCAGATAAAACTGTATTGGATGAGGATGAAGCACTTATTGTAGCTACACCATCTACTTCAGAAATTGTAACCAGTATATCGGACGGCACCAAAGTTCCTGTTGCGTCATCATGTACAAAAGTACAGACATCAAAAATTGACGATACTCTGATTGACGATGACGATTGTGATCAGCGCGTTCAATTATGTCTCCCAACTCAAGCTATTACTCAAGATGTGAGCGTTGTTGACTCTGATGTTCGCTTCGAAGAAAATCTATTGCTGAATCCCGACGAGTAGGCTATTTCAAAAAACCCGGACCAAAAGACATTAACTCCTTCTTTCAATTTCATCCCATTCAATATGGAAAAGCTATTGAACCTCTACCTTTTGATGACAAGGTGTTTCATTTTCATTCTGGGGACGGCCAAACATTCAAGCACAATTGGCTAACTTACCAGATAAGTAGCAAAAAGTTATTTTGTAGCGTTTGTTTGGCTTTTACTGACAGATCCTCAGTTTTTTGTCAAGGGTTTGACCGCTATAGGGATTTGACACAAAGTAAAGAAGGGACAACAATTGATAACCTGTTATTTGATAAACAACTTAAAAAACGAAAAAAAGAGGTACTTGAACATAGACAAGTTGTATCTGCTGTCATCAACGTCATTAAATTGATAGGAAAACAAGGCCTCGCTTACAGGGCAAGTGAAGAAAGTGCATACACTCTTGACGACCCTTCTGTAAACCATGGGAATTTTATAATTCTTTTGATATGTAACTATGACATCAATCTGGAAACCCATGTGAAAAATGTTATTAACACGAGTAAATCAGCATTGGAACTTCAAAGACGAGTTCCAAGAAAGGATGGAGAGGAAGGGGTGGTCAAGTAACATTTCTCAGCAAAACAACTGTTAATAAAATAATTAACATCATGAAAATGTTGATCCAGAAAGAAATAGCTAATGAAGTAAAGGAGGCCAAGTTATTCTCAGCGCTAATGGACACAACAACAGATGTGTCTGTGTTCGACCAGTGTGTTACTGTGTTGAGGTATGTGTTTGAAGCTGAAGTAAAAGAAAGGATTATTGGTTTGAAGTGTGTACAGTCTTCAACAGGGAAAAACTTGTTTAACTATTTCCTTGAAATTTAGAGTACCACAGGACTTGATGTCAAAAACTGCATCGCCAACTCATTTGATGGGGCTGCAAACATGAGCGGTCAGTACAGAGGTGTTTCAACTCGACTTCAAGATGAACTGTCAAACCACATTCACACGTGGTGCTATGCCCACTCTCTGAACCTTGTAATGACAGATACGGCCCAATGCGTAACTGCTACAATATCTTTTTTCGGTCTATGAAAGCAGACCCAAGTATTTATCAAAGAATCCCACAAAAGACTGAATATTTATTTGGAACAACATCCAAATGTACGATTGAGTCAAATTGGGGCAACCAGATGGAGATCTAAAAGCGATGCCACCTATCAAATATTTGGTTACTACAATACACGGGCTGATTGCGAAGCCATTCAACCTAATCAAGGTACAAATAATCTAAAATCTGTATACATGGAGTTGGTTGTGTCACTCTCCATTATCGCTAACTTCACAGATTTCAGCCCCAAGAGAAGGAACGAGGCAAATAGCCTGCTTCAGAAGTTTCTTTCATTTGAAACTGTACTGACTGCAATGATGTGTTTGCTAATTTTCAAGATCACAACACCACTTTCAGACTTTCAGACAACACTACTTTCAGACTATTTACAAACTAGGAACCTGGATTATGCACAGGCATGGAATTTGGTCTCCACGGCACAAGAAAATTTGAGAAACACCCGAAACCAGCTCCATCAAGCTCTGAGTGCAGCACAAAATTTGCTAAGGCCATGACAGAAGTTCTTGATGAGAAAATTGAAGGAAATCCATCTCTAGAGACATACAATCTTTCCATAGAGAGTGAGCTACCAACAAAAAGACAAAGAAAGTGCAAAAAAATGCCAGATGAAACAGCTGATGCCAATTCATTGCTGAAGATAATTTTAAAGGCAAGTTTTCAATGTTGTCATTGATCAAATAAACCAAAGTATGGCTATAAGGTTTTCTGTCCAAAAAAGGTTATATCAAGACCTCTCGTGCTTTGATCCACGAAGATTCCCTGAATTGAAAAATGACGTACCTGAAAACGCCTTTGAAAAAATATGCACTCTAATTCCGACTATTGACAAAGAGAAGCTAAAAGAGGAATTAGAGTTGAGAACTTAGCTATTTCTATAAAGAAAATAATATTTAATAAATTCGTCCCTGTTTTCGGGCGTCATTGAAAACTTACTTATTTATAACAACATAATATTCAATAAACATACACAATCACAAATCCCTTACCTGCATCGGGCCAGAGTCTTCACGTGAACTCGTAACTATAAGTGATTTAGGGTTAAGTGTTATTAATAATTACTCTCATTGCTTTGGTTAACTCATTCAAATTTTATTAAACATTTGATATTCGATCTTTCTTTCAGAAAAAAAAATGATGACAAAATTATTCTGTATCCATTAGGATTTACTTCTGACAAATATTAAATTTGAGACACATACTCAATCTCATTAAGACAAAACAAAATTCACAGTTACTTAACCTATGTAAAATAAACAGTTCATTAAATTATATTAAATAAAGGTGACCCAGCATTTGCACACGCTCACAATCATTCATTTAGAGCTCTTTGAAATTAAAATATTTTAATTTCATTTGATATTGAATGGATAGTATACTGTTACGTCTCAACGGTGTTCCTGCTGACCACGTGCTGCCTCTGCATTGTTCTCACTAATTGTCCAAAAGATATTACACTGTTTTAAATTTGGAAAAGTTCTTTACTCACTGCCTCAAAAATGTTATAATTTTCACTGTTTTCTCGAGTTCACATTTTTATACATTTGAATAAACTTTTCGGCTCGCGAGCCTGTGTGTTCATCCGGTCGCGAGCCACACTATAGATTGAACTGTTTTTGCCCTAAATTCACATTTTTATGTGCGGATGAAGTAAACTGTGCCCAGCTGACAGACGCACTCAATTACTCGCGTCTGTTGCTTGTAGATGTTAATTGCCAACTGACTTTGTTCTCTGTGCACGGGTGAGAAAGAATTCATTCATACGTGACCAAACGCCTGAGAAAGTTGGCCGCCTGTGCGCGCACTTGTGGGCGAATTCGCTCCCTTGCTGACAATTTTACATTCCTGTAATGAGCTGTACCAGTCTCGAAGATACACTCTATTTCACCATATACTCTTTGTTGAATAAAAATTGAAAATATTAAAATTGCAAAATCTCATGGGTTTGTACCGTTACAATACCCCCCCAATGAGAGGTTTTCTGCCAAAACAGAAAAACTCTCATTGCTAAACCCTAAGAGGACCAGCGAGGATATGGTGCCAACAACCCCCCTTTAATTCTTAACACATCATGGGTAAACTACCCCCCTAGCTCGGCGACTATTCTTGTATCTGAACGACATCACTGGACTTCTCTGTGCAAGATCCCAAGACCGTAAAGTCGAACAGGTAATCACCACAGTACGACCTTACCTTGTAACATTCTGAAAAAAATTCCAAAACTGGCCTTATACCATACCAGATCCTCAACCGATATATCTCCCCTTACATACATACTGCGTTGCCTTTAGCAAGAACTATGTGCGTACACATACTCATTATTATATTACACACAACATCTACATCCTACGTCTTGATCTAAAATTCACAGGAATATTTTATATTTTAAAAACAATTCCATTTTTCAACTTTTAATAGTTTGCCTTATGGTATTATTTCAAATCAAATTAAAGTGTTTAAATTTTGTTCAAATAATGCAATAAACCCAAGTCCCTTATCAAAAATTCCCTTTTATGATAATTCATATTATCTACTTCAATTAATTAATTTAATCATAATTCTTAAAATTCCAAAACCCTTCAAATGAATTTATTTTATATCTCCTCTTATCTAGATACTAACAAACATAATAAAAAAAAACAAAAACAAACAACTTCTTTCTATTATAAATGCCCTAATCACTACATCTGTTTACAAACATATAATATGAATACTACGAATCACTTAATATATTATCAATAGGTGTACACACAATCAGCATTACCTCCTGCGTATAAAAACACGACAAATTGTACCCTACCTCAAAACAAATTAAAAAATTTTTTTTTATATGATATACTAAAATGTAATAATATTTTATTAAACCTATATTCTGATAATTAATAGAAAGAAAAATTATAAAATAAAATTACATTGATTATTAAAAGAACATTATACAGTTCACACCAGTCATCAGCTGATGTCTTACTAACAGGTGAATGACCTTTCTTTAGGCACACTACATACAAATAATACAATGTAAAATACATACAACATGTTTATAATCCATACACTCTAACACAGTACAACATCATAAAACATAATAAACACCTTCTCTCGTAGATTTAATCTTTTCAAAACCAGTAAAGTCATCTACAAAATTATCATAGAGAGCATAACATATTTAAATCAATTACTTTCGAACAAATTATCTACTACAATCATCTGCCTTTAGCATAGTATCTCTTGACTCAAAATAAAATCATTTAATTAGCTCATCAGCATAATTCAGTTTAAGGTTTCAATTCGTTACTCCCCTGAGTAACCTCCTTTCCACACACACACACTATGGCCCCCCTGGACTGTAGCGTCCAGTTGCCTCCACAAGAACTGAAGTTTTTTGGGGGTAGACGCTGCCTTCCCTGTTCTTGTTTCGGCCTTACAAAACATTCGGTATTACTGATGTCCGAGGACACCAGTAATCCTACTCAACTTAGGTATATGCCCTTAAACGGTCTACCATCCCATTCGATGGATAGCCGCTGTTCCATAGTTCTGGTGATTCCCCTGATTTACCCCCCGGTTAATTTCTAAATTCACCTCTTACAACGATAACAGCTATGGCCAGTTTGGGCAGAACGAGATGCAATGAGCCCCGACAATAGCTAGTCAAAGCTGAGCCAATTCCACGGTCAGGGTTCGGTGAGGCCGTGACCGCCCAAAAATGGGGAATCACAAGTAAAAGATATTTATATGTTTGATATATTCAAATTTAACAATTCTCATTATATGAGGTTCATAGTCTCGCTTATGTGCTCTAACATCAAACATTTCTTTCTTAACTTTTCCTACTTTGACTTTCATTAACATAAAATAGTGAGTACAACAAAATATTTACTTATTCCCCGAAACTAATCTATTCCTACTTATATAGGCTATCACTAACTAACGATTGAATCTTTAACTATGATTTAATTTATAACTTAATAAAAAGAATTTATTCTCTCTACTTCCATTAAAATAAACATTTAATTTGCATCTGAATAAAAATGACAAACCTTTCAAATTTAATTTTAGTTTCAAATTCTATTAACTCTTTATCTTCTTACATTTATTATTACACTTCAATTATGAATTTCTAATAATCATGTTCATTATCAATTGGTTTGGGTGACTCTCAGTTATTCATAATGATTCGATGTATTATATGGATATTTAAATATAACCTTACCCCCTTCTTCCTTCTAACAATCACTAACGGATTTACATAGGGAGACACCAATCTCTCAATAAAATTTCCCTCCATTAACTTAATATGCTAACTCACCTTGCATCATTCTACTCTTATAACAAAATACCTGCTACCCTCTTTGTACTTAGGATGTGTGTTCCCTCCCTTATACTCATTCCCTTATTAGTTCCTGGCCCTTTCCCAGGTAACTCCGCCAACACTCATTTACGGTTCACCTCCCGCCACAACGCCTTTCGTTGACGACTCCTTACCACACCACCCTCTTTACAAAATTTCACCACCACCTGTTTACTCTCCAATTACATTACCCTCACTTTCTCTACGTATATGCACTCCCACTACTGTGTCCCTACTATCAACCCAGTTCTGTATTACTTTTCTTCCAAAAATCGTATTTTGTCTAATACCCATTTAAGTTACCTCTGACTGACCCAATGCCTTATTGAAACAATTATCACCACCCAAACTCTATCTTTTACAACATTTTTCATGAAGTTAACCATTGAAAACTACACTAGAAAATTCACATCTACCTCAAATTAATTTCATCATTTAATTTAAAACCTTTTAAACACATTTAAAATTTATTATTCAAACATTAAACATTTTACTTTATTTAAGTTGCATTATAAACTTCATACTTACATTACATCACTCAATTGAATAAACACATGACGCCTGTCATATACACAAAATTATAAACATTCATTACCATAAATATCACGTACAACCATATGTACCTTCTGAAACATAACAATCATATAACTCCACAACTAAACACATTTTACATTTCTTCATTTACTATTCATTTTAAAATACAAATCATATAAAATTATTTAAATTCATTATCAAAATCTATATCTACCACATTTATTAATTAATTGATCTCCAATTTATTTTAATTCAATCAATTATTTAAAACACAAAGTTACTTTAATCCAAAACAATTACAATTCATTTATTACCAACTCTCATTATATATTTATTCTGATAAAATATTATTATTATTAAATCAATTTCTACTACATACACACATTGTTTACATAAAATACATTTTACAACACAAACACAATTAATTCCACTATAAATTTATCTACAATTTTTCGTCATTATTTTTACTTCCAGGTTCCTTAAGGAAATGGAAGTATGGTGATGGCAAAAAAAATCGTGTTCGAGATTATTGCAGATTCTGATTGTACTACACTCAAAACATGATAAAAATCGTTTTTCGAAAAGTGTCTGTGTGTGTGTCTGTATACCTGTGTCTGCAGTTTTTTTTCTATGGCAATCGATAACTGCCGCAAATTCAAACAGAATCAAATAATTTTTTGCGTACAACCCTGATTTGTAGAGTACTCATGACCTATTGTTTTTGGTGAAGATCGGTTCAGGGAAAGGGGGTAGTTTACCTGCAACGGTTTTTTTTATCAAGGGTAATTTTTTTTTTTTTGCAAACGATAACAGCCGCAAATTCAAACAGAATCAAATAATTTTTTGCGTACAACCCTGATTTGTAGAGTTCTCAAGACCTATTGTTTTTGGTGAAGATCGGTTAAGGGAAAGGGGTAGTTTACCTGCAACGTTTTATGTTTTAACAAGGGTATTTTCTATGGCAAACGATAACAGCCGCAAATTCAAACAGAATCAAATAATTTTTTGCATACAGCCCTGATTTGTAGAGTACTCAAGACCTATTGTTTTTGGTGAAGATCGGTTAAGGGGAAGGGGTAGTTTACCTGCAACGTTTTTTTATCAAGGGTAATTTTCTATGGCAAACGATAACAGCCGCAAATTCAAACAGAATTAAATAATTTTTTGCATACACCCCTGAATTGTAGAGACCTCAAGGACTTTTGATTTTGGTGAAGATCGGGTAAGGGGAAGGGGTAGTTTACCTGCAACCTTTTACGTTTTAACAACAGTAAAGTACTTGAAAATTCATTTAAACTTTTTCAAACAATAGTAATTGTTAAAAATAAAATAATTTTGTTGCCAGGCAATAAAATTATAAATTTACTTCCATGTTCCTTAAGGAAATGGAAGTATGGTGATGGCAAAAAAAAAATTGTGTTCAAGATTATAGCAGATTCTGATTGTACTACACTCAAAACATGAAAAAAAGTCGTTTTTCGAAAAGTGTCTGTGTGTGTGTGTCTATCTGTGTGTAGATTTTTTTTCTATGGCAAACGATAACAGCCACAAATTCAAACAGAATCAAATAATTTTTTGCATACAGCCCTGATTTGTAGAGTACTCACGACCTATTGTTTTTTGTGAAGATCGGTTGAGGGAAAGGGGTAGTTTACCTGCAACGGTTTTTTTTATCAAGGGTAATTTTGTTTTTTGACAAACGATACCAGCCGTAAATTCAAACAGAATTAAATAATGTTTCGCATACAGCCCTAGATTGTAGAGTTCTCAAGACCTATTGTTTTTGGTGAAGATCGGTTAAGGGAAAGGGGTAGTTTACCTGCAACGTTTTATGTTTTAACAAGGGTATTTTCTATGGCAAACGATAACAGCCGCAAATTCAAACAGAATCAAATAATTTATTGCATACAGTCCTGATTTGTAGAGTACTCAAGACCTTTTGTTTTTGGTGAAGATCGGTTAAGGGGAAGGGGTAGTTTACCTGCAACGTTTTTTTATCAACGGTAATTTTCTATGGCAAACAATAACAGCCGCAAATTCAAACAGAATCAAATAATGTTTTGCATACGTTCCTGAATTGTAGAGATCTCAAGGACTTTCAATTTTGGTAAAGATCGGTTAAGGGGAAGGGGTAGTTTACCTGCAACCTTTTACGTTTTAAGAACAGTAAAGTACTTGAAAATTCATTTAAACTTTTTAAACAATGGTAATTGTTAAAAATAAAATAATTTTCTTGCCAGGCAATAAAATTATAAGTTTTTCATTTTAATGTAAATTATGTATGAGTTAATATACATGTATAAAATAATATATCGTTCGTGGCAGGCAAGCATATCTCAGTTATGTAATGTTTACGTTTCCATTTTATTATTATGACTACCGCAATAAAAAGGCAGGGAATACACACACACACACACACACACACAATTCGCGTTATTTCTGGTCTTACTCATGTTTATTTTCTTACATTTGCACGCTTTTTAAACGGTAAGTGCCGAAACCCATACCAACATAACGCGTGCAAGCCGAAAAAGTGTCCAGCGTGGATAGCGATTTGCTTCCTGTGGATCGCTGGGCAGTGTAACTGCAAGTGTTTACAGAGGAATGATTCATAGACAGACTTTTCGTCTTTAGGGAATGAACCCTCTGCAAGACGCTGAGGGTCCATGAGTGACTTCGGAGCGCTCCTTCTTTTCCGCGTGTTTGTTCTGTGAAACATACACTGTAGATTCGCAGCTTTACTCTACGCAACGCTCAATAGAAAATGTTGAAAATTTTTGTCCACGATGTACCCTCATACACACTAAACCTGCTCTGATGTTTTAATTATGGACATCATAATATTAAAACTTTGGAAACTTGAGCACTACTTAATGGAGATCAATCATTAACTTATACAAGCCATTAATTTTATGCATATTTTTTATATATATATGTGTACAACGTTATCAGCAACAAAGAAGTAGTTTTTGTTAAAATTTCTTCCCGGGATGTTTGGCCGTAGTCCAATGTTTTCTACAAAACCAGACGTTTCGGCAATGCCATCGACTTCCATCATCAGTGAAAATCGAGTGCAATAACGTGAGGTGTTATACGTTAGTGACCACAGTACTGTGGTTAAGGCTGAAGCAGTAAGTAGAAAGAAGTAGTTTCTATGGTAATATTTCATTTCGAAAATGATTTTAAATATAAATCTTAGAACATGGAAGTCATGTATGGTACTCCATACCGATATTTCTGTTTACCACACCTCATTTCCTAATTTAGCCAGGTCATCACCATAAACTAAAATAATTAAAATGTCCATTCACTGATTTTTTTATTTAACCCCCATCATCGTACAACAGTCTTATTTTTATATAACAATTATCGTCTTTAATTACACTTCTAACATTATTATTATTTATATAATAACCTGTTAATATTTCACATTTTTCCGTAAAACCCACATAATAATCTACTGGATTATCCCACATTATTATTAAATCATATAACCTGTCTACATCATTAGTTTTGGTCTTGTCACCGTCTGTATTATTATCTATCACCTTTAAGTATTTTAACCTCTCAATTTCAGAATCATCTATTATTAATACTCCACGTCTATGCACAGGTAAGTATTCAATATAATTATCAACGTTATCATCATTTATTTCTGCACTATCTTCATAACAAGGTAAGTCAACAATATTACTAATTCTCTCTCTCTTTATTTTCTCTAGTAGCTCTTCGTAACTTCTAACATCAAATAATATTATCTCTCTCTCTCAATGTGAATAATTCTACCACTCTCTCACAATACCTCTCATAATAACCCCTTCTCACTTTTTCTCTCTCAATCCACACCAAAGGCAACATAATGTTATCATAACACATCCTGGTTCTTCCAGGGAACTTATGATATACTGGGGACCTACTTAGAGACACCTTGTCTCTCACATAATTACTGGAGGAAACCTTGTCCTCATAACTCACTATTGGAGTCTTTACTCCATTTAAATCACGGGGAAAATTTGCCCTTTGTAAACCCAACCTCTCTTCAACCACTATCTTATTACTACTCTCTATTTCCTGGATTTCGTTGTCCATGATGTGTCCGTTACTTAACTAAATATCACTATTAGATTAACGACTCGGAACACTAGGTTCTTTGTAAGTAAAAGCATAAAGTTTTACCTTATAGCCTGAACCGGTTTTCTCCTTTAAAAGGCTTCTTCAGAAGCTGCCGCTGGTAGCGCTGTCTGTCTTGTTGTGGGTGACGGAATCGAATTTCGAAAGATCGATGCTGTGCGTGTGGGGTGAGATATGTTCGAATAATGCGTGCGATTTGAATTGTGTCTGTTCGTTTAGGATGTCGTTTTTATTTGTTTTTGTGTGTTTGTATATTTCCAATTGTTCTAGAGTGTCTAGTTTTCGGCCTTTTGTGTGTACGTGTAGAATGTTCATGTTATTGTCGATGTTTTTATATGTGTGGTTTGCAAAGGTGGATTCTGTAGTGGAGTGGAGTGCCTTTGTGTGTTCAATGTATCTCTGTTTGAAGCTACGTCCTGTCTGGCCTATGTAGAATTTATTCCAATTTGAGCAATTTAGCTTGTAAACACTGGGTAGATCGAATTTGTTTTGTGCTTTGTGAAACACACAAAGCCTATCAAAACACACACACAAAGCACAAAACAAATTCGATCTACCCGGTGTTTACAAGCTAAATTGCTCAAATTGCAATAAATTCTATATAGGCCAGACAGGACGTAGCTTCAAACAGAGATACATTGAACACACAAAGGCACTCCACTCCACTACAGAATCCACCTTTGCAAACCACCTCATTGAAGCAAACCACACATATAAAAAGTAAAACATCGACAATAACATGAACATTCTACACGTACACACAAAAGGCCAAAAACTAGACACTCTAGAACAATTGGAAATATACAAACACACAAAAACAAATAAAAATGACATCCTAAACGAACAGACACAATTCAAATCGCACGCATTATTCAAACATATCTCACCCCACACACACAGCATCGATCTTTCGAAATTCGATTCCGTCACCCACAACAAGATGGACAGAGCTACCAGCGGCAGCCTCTGAAGAAGCCTTTTAAAGGAGAAAACCGGTTCAGGCTATAAGGTAAAACTTTATGCTTTTACTTACAAAAAACCTAGTGTTCCGAGTCGTTAATGTAATAGTCTCTATTTCCATTAAAACTTCATCTCCACTATTATTATTCACTTTATTTTCCAACACATTTTTAATTATCTCGTTGTTATCACTTTTTATTTTGCTATTACTTGTTAACTCATTACTATAATTATCATGATTACTCACCTTGTCTACTGCCACCGGTTTTGCATTTAAACTAACACCATTACTATTAACACATATCTCCGTTATTTTCTCTTGTATTAACCACACTTCTTACCTTGTCGTTTATTTCTTAGTTTATTTCTTCATTATTTTCGTTTACATTGCACTTACCTGTATTTCTTGTAACGTTATCTACATCATCTTGTATCCGTTTTATAGCTGTCTGGAAACGTTCATCAATACGTTTACATAACGCATTACTTAGATCATCAAACTTTACACTTATACTCTTCTCAAACTTGATATTTTGTTCTTTAAGTTCTTTAAAATTAGTATCATTTTTAACATTCTGTTGTTCACATTTTATTTTTTGTTCATTAATGTCATTACTTAATTTGTCAATTTTAGTATCATTAACATCGAGTCGACTATTTATTTTATCGAACTTTTCATTAAAATCATTACTTTGTTTATTAAAATTACTATTCATAGTTTCTAACATTGTTTGCATAAGGTTGAATATATCATTCATTGACAACTCTTTTTCTTTAGTTTTTGTCATTACGGGAGTAGATTTTGCTTCAGCAGTATCTATTATTATGTAATCAGTTACTTTACTTTCCGTCACTGATTGACTGTTTGAATCGACTGACCTACTTCACTTAAACTCAGTGACGGGTTCATTGACCCAAGGCCACTCTCACTCGTAACCGAGTCTATCAACTTAATTTCTTTTTCGTTATCAGACATTTTTATTGTTCTTATTTACTGGTTTACTAAATAGTTATTAACTCTTACTTGTAATCTAACATGCACAATTTATCAATACCTCGTAAACTTTATCTCAAAAAACCTTATTCTGCATATGTTACGTACATTTTTTACGTAAGTTATTACGTATTCTGCTTCAACCTCTAAATCACTTATTTACGAGTAGACATGGTCTGTACAAAATTTAATTTGTACAAACTGTCCCTAGTTCGGTCGCGCCATTAAGAGCTTACCTATTTCTATAAAGAAAATAATATTTAATAAATTCGTCCCTGTTTTCGGGCGTCATTGAGAACTTACTTATTTATAACAACATAATATTCAATAAACATACACAATCACAAATCCCTTACCTGCATCGGGCCAGAGTCTTCACGTGAACTCGTATCTATAAGTGATTTAGGGTTAAGTGTTATTAATAATTACTCTCATTGCTTTGGTTAACTCAATCAAATTTTATTAAACATTTGATATTCGATCTTTCTTTCAGAAAAAAAAATGATGACAAAATTATTCTGTATCCATTAGGATTTACTTCTGACAAATATTAAATATGAGACACATACTCAATCTCATTAAGACAAAACAAAATTCACAGTTACTTAACCTATGTAAAATAAACAGTTCATTAAATTATATTAAATAAAGGCGACCCAGCATTTGCACACGCTCACATTCATTCATTTAGAGCTCTTTGAAATTAAAATATTTTAATTTCATTTGATATTGAATGGATAGTATACTGTTACGTCTCAACGGTGTTCCTGCTGACCACGTGCTGCCTCTGCATTGTTCTCACTAATTGTCCAAAAGATATTACACTGTTTTAAATTTGGAAAAGTTCTTTACTCACTGCCTCAAAAATGTTATAATTTTCACTGTTTTCTCGAGTTCACATTTTTATACATTTGAATAAACTTTTCGGCTCGCGAGCCTTTGTGTTCATCTGGTCGCGAGCCACACTATAGATTGAACTGTTTTTGCCCTAAATTCACATTTTTATGTGCGGATGAAATAAACTGTGCCCAGCTGACGGACGCACTCAATTACTCGTGTTCGTTGCTTGTAGATGTTAATTGCCGACTGACTTTGTTCTCTGCGCACCGGGCGAGAAAGAATTCATTCATACGTGACCAAACGCCTGAGAAAGTTGGCCGCCTGTGCGCGCACTTGTGGGTGAATTCGCTCCCTTGCTGACAATTTTACATTCCTGTAACGAGCCGTACCAGTCTCGAATATGCACTCTATTTCACCATATACTCTTTGTTGAATAAAAATTGAAAATATTAAAATTGCAAAATCTCATGGGTTTGTACCATTACAGAGTCATTCATTGATCAATGGCCAAGTATTTTTTTTATGTTAAAGGAAAGTTACCTGGAGCAAGAGGAAAAAGATTCTCAAAGTGGTTCAGAAGACGAAAATGCACAAACATCCATCTGTGACATAAAAAAGTCATGCATCAAATGTGCCTACAAGTTGAGTCATGAGTACAATATGTATTGTGTAAAGTACACCGAGCTCATCAAAGCTTATAAATACCTCTTGACAATTCCTCTTGCTCAATTAAGTTGCAAGAGAGCTTTTTCAAAGCTAAAACTAGTGAAAACGTGGCTTCGCTCTTCAATGGCTAATGAAAACCTAGAGGCTCTTCTCATGATGCAGTCTGAGAGAGAATCATTTACAGCAATTGACAACAATGTCATCATAAACGAACTCTGTTGTCAGAGTGAAGAAATGCAACGCCTACTCTCCTACTGAATACTAAATCATTAGAGTTAGACATTGTAAAAAGTGTACTATCCTTAGTTATTTATTTTCGTTTTTGTCTCATATTTGCAATCTCCATTGACTTTATTTCCAGGTTAGCAAAATATAAAGTCGGCAGCAAATTAGTAAAAGTTTTGTAGCTTGTTTTTGAAATTTACCTAGATTTAAATCATAACATTTTCTTAAGTTTACAGCCTCCTCACAAATTCAAGTTAAAACTTTGTTTATTACATTTTATTATTTATTGATAACAAAAATGTGTACAGAGTAGATCCTTTACTAATTTTTATGTATTCATTTCAGTATTTTAATTAAAACGCTGGTAAGATCTTGATAGTAACATTGATCTTTATTGTACACAAAAATGTAGTATTATGTTTGATTTTAAAGATATTTTGTTTATGTACAAAAATATCAATCATAACGTCTCCATTCAAAAATAATGTTCTATTTTTCTTTATTTTTGTTGTAGCACAAACACTTGTAACATAAAAAATTTTAATTTTAAATTATTTGTTTCTTGATAACAAAAAGTTGTACAGAGTAGAATTTTGCTTCAGTGATTATTATGTATTAAATTAATACATAATACAGTGTTTTATTTAAGACGCTGGTACCGTAAATTCTTAAAAGTGACGTTGATATTTTTTGAACAAAAAATTTAACACTACGTTTGATTTTTAAAGGTATTTTGTTGATGTACAAAAATATCAATCAACATTTTGTTTCCATTGAAAGCTAAGGTTCTATTTTTCCTTCATTTTTATTTGTAGTGCAAACATTTGTAACATAAAAAAAATTATAAATTGTAAATTATTTCAAATACCGTACTTTATCTAATTTTTTTTAGATATGCAACTCTTGTGTGTCTGTTCTTTATTATTTCATTCTCAGCTTTATAGGAGCTGGTATTTATTGCTATTAAATATTAACATTCATTATCAATAGTAAAACGTTAACGGCAATCAATAGTGAACAATACAAAATCAACAAAATGGTATTCTTGGCAAAACGGAGTTGTATGACGAGTTTCCAGGTCGGGATTACATTAAACACGACTTGAGGGGTGCGCCCTCAAAAACCTAAGGTTGCGCCTTTTCCTGAGGGCCAGTTTGGCTGTGATGGTACAATCATGGTACATTTATAATTACTTTAAATATGGTAAATAGAACATAACTATTGTATTTTTCTATTTTTCTCATACTAAACCAAACCTTAAACACCCGATACGAATATACAGTGAGTGGAGTGTATAATAATATTTGTCAGGATTTGAACCAATTCATAGCAAAAACTGTGAAACATCACAAAAAAGAGTGTGCAGTTGTTGCGATAAGAGAGCCGAACCTTAATTACGTCAGAGGCGGAGAATGTGTTTACATCAACAACGATGCTGTCAACAATTGTAACAAAGAAAATGTGACGTAGGTTCGCCCCACCTCAGCAAAATCTAACAAAGACTCTTGGTCATTTCATCTGCAGCAGTGATCAACGCCGGCCGGCAACCCTTTCACTCACGAGTGAATTTTAACTTTTTAGACCACCGTAGGTGGTTAATAAACAGTATAAATATATTAAATACAGTGCGTCAACTCCAAGATGTGACCGGGAAAAAATCGCCGAACTCGCGGTGCGCGAAGTTTTACCGCAAGGAACTGCAACTAACGACACGAAATGGGTGAGAACGTTCCTTGTGTACTTTAAATCCTTATTTTGGTTTCCCAGTATAAAATTTTATTTTAAAATTTCAATGACATAAAAGGAGCTCCAACATTAATAAAATTTTGTACCATTTTCTACTAAATTTGTACCATGAGTGTGAAAGAGAGAGAGGTTGCGTGTGTGTTGTAATTTCTAAGTGCTGGGTTGTGCGGAAATCTAAATAAATATGTATATCTTTATTTATCATATATCTATTATAATTATCTAATACAACACATTTTTTAGTATATGTAAGGATTTTTGAGGGTAATTTGATTTTGAAACGCCT
The DNA here is from genome assembly GCA_034769895.1 of Magicicada septendecula. Taxonomy (NCBI): domain Eukaryota; kingdom Metazoa; phylum Arthropoda; class Insecta; order Hemiptera; family Cicadidae; genus Magicicada; species Magicicada septendecula. The sequence continues at coordinate 1,247,647,933 of CM068367.1, forward strand.
CTGGCGCAATATGTGGATCTTATATATTTCACTATGTAGTAACTACCAGTTTCAATATTAATAAAGTATTTTATATATGTTATTTGGTGTATGTTTTTATTTCAGGTAATTTGTTTCACAAGACTGGTTCGTGTTACACGAATTCTGGCCCTAAAAAACAAATTTAGATCATGTTACCTTGTACAAACATGGCACCCGAGATTATTTACTAGTACATACGAAAATACATTTTTTACGATAAAATAATTAAACGATAAATTGTAATAGATTACATGGCCCTGGTGAAGGGTAACAAATTTCTTAACAAGTGTGCCTAACTATAAAAAAAACTTACTGTTGGAGATGATAAAGATGTAAACAGAAAACTTTTCATAGAGATTAAAGTACTATATGAGTTACTTCCGTATGATTTTTCAACTGTAACCAATGCTTTAAGATTCAAGAATATAATTCAGAATTTTTCCTCTAATGCTTTTATCGCCTATATTACTACTGAACCAATAAGGGTTGTAACATAGGAAGAAGCTTTTCATACGTGAAACTGTTTGAATCTTATTTAAGGTCTGTCATGTCTCAAGAAATGCAAACATGACAACATTGTTCTGGCAACTCTGTCAATTTAATACTTGAATTTGCTGAGGTAAAACATTTGTACATCTAATATGTTATTTGTTTTCTCCTATTGTTTTGGTAAAGTAACTTAATATTTAGTGTTTTTCTATTAATGATATATATGACAGGCATCTTTCTACAGATGAAGGGGGGAGTTCCACCATACCTAACATATAACTTGTTTGTAATGTTTTGACTATCTGCACTTTCTATAAAGTGTTTTATTAAATCATTACAATATTAAGGTTATGTACGCTTCTTGAGGCAACATGCAGTTGTATACAGAAGACATTTTAATGTCATAGGATACCTATTGGGGGGGGGGGGATCAAGTTTGGTGTGTACTGGTATAAGAGGTATTATATTAAGGACAAACAATAAAGAAATTTCAAGAATTACTGGTTGCTCATTTCTTTAAGTTGAACAAGGTGTAAGTTATGTTTATGGTTGTCTAGTCTTATATTGAACATATGATAAATAATATTAAATACTAACAAAACATCATCCTATTAACTGTATTTTAATGATCATAATTAAAAATGTGGTGAATTTACATTAAAATTTATAGGGATAACTTTATTTTAGAACTTTAGGAGGACGTACAAAATGTGGAAAGTGAGTTGAGGATGGTATCATTTGATTTAAGAGGGTATAGGGGGGAGGTTATAGAAACCTCAGAGCTTCGTTTGTACCTGGCTCTGCAGCTCTAGAACTATCTCCTTATTATATACTACCCAGTAATGGGATAGTTTCAATTCAACAGTACTTGAAGTCAATGTGAACTGACTTAAACCCATTCACTTAAATCTTCTGCTTTTTTGCCTATACATTCCATCCTCATTGGTAATTCTAGTTAAGACATACTTTAATTTTAAATGCTTTCCTCTTGCTTTCTTGAAAGTATCTTTTGATCACATAAGATACTAATGTGAACTTGTGAATAGGCCACAAATATTGTTTTTAATTGTCCAAACCTGCATGCCTTATTAACGGACTACGCCAAATTCAAGATGATTGTATTCCCAACTTTTTTGTCTTTTATTACTCTTTCTATAATTACATTTAAAACTTTATATTTACTGTACATCAAAAATTATTTTACAAATGGTTTCATAAAATCTGTTAATATCAATTCTAATATAAAAATGTTAGTACTGTATTAGTCTCTTTAATTCTCTTTATACTAAGTTACGAAAATCCATATTTTCAATAGTACACTGTGTGTGTGTGGTTTCTCAATTGAGTGTATTTTTGTCTTATTAACTTGAAATATTATACACAATTCTCACCTAGATTCAGGTTCCATTACGTTTTCCACTTCAAATTTGATTCAGGCCCATTTTCTCTATACAATAAAAAAAAATAAAATACGATATTTTAAATTATATATTTTTAATTACAAAAACAATTTAAAGTTAAAACTATTTTAAATTATATAGTCAATACACTTGACAGAGTAGGCTACTTTGGTACCGTATGTAAGAACAAAAAAGTAGGCAATGTCAATGGTAATACTTATGCGTAGTCTGAGATAATGCTCAAGTCCTAAATTTCATATCCAAGACAAACACAGTTTGCTGTTCACAGAGATAAAGGTAACAGGGAGGGGGCATTTTGTTTACAGGTAACATATAAGATATAACAGGTAACACATAACATATATACTTTTAGCTTCAGTTGGTGAGGTGATGATTAAAAACTGTGAGACTTGTAATTGTGTTCGACAGTAGGATGGTATTATCACATTTTTATACTCTAAATATAGAAAGCCCTCCCCAGTACAGTAAATTTTATTGCAACAATACATATTTGCATATTACCCGACGGTAATTTATTTGTATATATAAAATAAAAATAAACAGTTGTAAATACTTTGAAATGGTACATACGGCAACAACAAGATTTTGACAATTTGTAACCTTTTTTTTTGAACAATGATTTACTTGGTTACTATGGGGAAAGTATGTGTGTGTGTGTGCGCGTGCGCGCGCAGACGCATGAGTGCCTTCCTCCATATCACCTGACCGACTGCAGGACAGGAAACAATCGTGTCTCTGTGCACACACGTTTGTTGTGGTAGTGAGCGCCAGTTCAGACAGGCATAAAATATGACTAATTAAATATGTTTATTTAATAAAAATCTGCACATTTACAATACACACAGCTAAGTGAATGATGTCATTTTAAGACGTACTTATGACATATGAGTGGTTACAATCTGAAGGTGAATGATGAAATTATAACCGAACTATAAGCAAATTAATTAATTACTCAAGTATGTAAACAAAGACAAAAGTATCACGAATCTCATGATACTATTAGTTTGCACTTGAACACTAATTATAAGTGTGTGACTAATACACAAAAAGTGATGTTTTGAAAACCAATGCACAGAACAAGCTGGGACTGAAATATACAGGTCTGAGAAGGTTTGTTAAACAATCTTCGACCTCTTAGCGTGCCTTGAGTATAAAACCCCAGCCAATTCTGAATGACCGGATGCTAAGAATTTACTCACGGGGACACTACATCAGTTTGCTCAGTGACATAAAACAGATGCCAATCATTCTCGATGGGGGACACACTGTCCAACGGACAACCGATAACAGACTCCAATCATTCCCAATAGAGGAGACTGCCTGACAAATTATTGAAGTGGCAACTCTGAATACACACACACACAGACACCACGGCAACTGTACGTGAAAAAGAAGTGAAAAATGAACAATCATTTTTATTAAAGAAAAGACAGTAAATAATTTGAGTCATGGTACAAATAAAGGAAAAATAAATACATAACTATTATTATTATTATATACACACACCACCAAAATCAGTAAAATTCCATTTTTAAATTAACGAATAAGGCCTTTTCGAAATATTAAAATTTCATCATCAGTTCATACACTGTAATGTTCCTGTTATGATGTTTTTCTTTAAATGTATAACTGTTGTTAACTGTGTCTACTACCTCTTACTGTACTTCATTTTGAACTTTCCACTGCCGTCATTATTGGGTGAAACCAAGCCAGATATGTATTGAAATAATTGATCATTTTCAAATATTGTCTGTTGATTCATCAATTTGTCATATTTTTTATGAAGGTATATATATAATTTTTCTAACTGTATAATGTCATTTTTATTATTGTTTATTTCCACTATTTCCATATTGTTGGTTATATTTGTTATACTATGATTCATACTAATAAGGTGATCTGCTATGTTGGAGATTCCCGTTTTTTTATTATTAAAAGCTCTGAAATGTTCCATAAATCTCTGTTTGAAATTTCTATGTGTTCTTCCGCTGTGTATGTAGTCACAGTTATTACATTTTATTCTGTATATTCCACTTAATTTGTATATATCACAGTCTTTTCTATTTATTATTATATTATATATACTTTTATTTGGTTTGTATGCATATTTATATTTATGTTTATCCAATTTTGTATTCTTTATAATGTATTGGAGATCTTGATATGTGTATTTGTAAGTTAGGTATGTTACATGTTCTTCTTTTTTGCATGCATTTATCCTGTCTAATTTTGTTCTATTATTTAATATTGTTATTTCTTTATATTTTTTATTTAATTTGTTTATAAATTTGCTGTCATATCCATTTTCTATTGCTATTTCTTTTATGATGTTCAGTTCCTGATGTAATTTCTCTTCGTTATTTATGTATTTGTATGCTCTATTAATCATATTGTAATATGTATTAACCTTGTGTATCCACAAGGTTTTTCTTTTTAAAGAAAAACATCATAACAGGAACATTACAGTGTATGAACTGATGATGAAATTTTAATATTTCGAAAAGGCCTTATTCGTTAATTTAAAAATGGAATTTTACTGATTTTGGTGGTGTATATAATAATATTATAACAAGTCAGTGGCATAATGTTTGGCAAAATAATAAATACATAACTGTACACAGTGTAAATAAAAATATTTTAATAATTACTATGGTTAAAGTATGCAATTTTAACATTTGTTTTATAATAACTTTTCTATTTTATTAAAACAAGTGCACAATAACTAGTTTTACTAGTACCGATTTTAAATACGTAAACATAAATACTGTAAATATTCAGAGTAAATGATGTAATTGTAAGTTGGTTGTTAAAAAATAATTTTATTCTATTTTATTTAAAAATTGAGTGTATCATTACAAATAATAATAATTCTTAAAGTACATATTATTTTATTAAAATATTAATAGCAAACATTCAATTTTTATTTGATAAAGTTAATATTATTTTTATATACGTAGATGATTTGCTATGAATTGAAATTTTAATAATGGTTCAAAGCACCCAAGCAATTTAAAAGAATTTTATAATTTGTTTATCATATATGTTTAAATATTTATGACTATTTGTTATTAATGTGTGTTGAATATCAAAGATATGCTATGTTTTCAGAGTGTACAACCTTTATAAAAGAAATTATTCTGAATTTTTAGTTTTTAATTTTTAATAGGCTAATCGATTAATTTTCTTTGCAGTATTTAATAAACCGTTGAGTGATTCTTTTACAATGTTTTAAATAATTATTTCATGTCATCAACGTCTCACTTCTCTATTTAAAAATGAGTTTATTGTGCAACCACATAGGCCTATACTTAACTCTACGAACACATAAAAATCCTATGACCTAGCCAGTGATATTAGTTGCGTTGGGTACATGGACTGAAGTGTATTCATTATCATCACTTGTAACACTGCAGTACACCACACACACACACACACACACACACACACACACACAAACGTGTGTGTTGGACCTCATGAAACGGGTAGTGCATTACTATCTAAGAAGCTATTGACAACATAGGACATTTTTGTAAAATAAATACCTTACTGTCTTTAACAGTAGTGACAAGAATTAATGTTGTGTACGACAATTAATGCAATTACAGCATCAGCCTTTGTTGGGCCAATACATTAAAAAAAAGTAAATAAAACAAAACTGTAGAACAGTTGTAGCCTATATTTTGGATGAACAACTTTCTTCACAAAAATACACTGATATTACCACTGCTATTATTTACGTATTTATTGTTTTTACGATATACTCACATACATACATAGAATAGTAAATAATACTAGAGCCTATTTTTATAACGATTGTCACAAATTAAAGGTTATGTTTGTCTAATTTCTGTAATCCAAATACACAGAAACTTGATGAATTTACTGTTTTTTCTTTGACTTAACCTATTACATTTGAGGCTTACAATGTCACATGTCAATACTAATAAACAATGTCCATAACCAACCTTCCAACACAATCTGAGGCCACAGAGTTCTACTTATAACACAACAGTTAATAGAAAGCTTATCAACATCGATAGAACTCGATAGAACTTCTGGTTCTTTCCCAATAATCATACCAACATTCATTTTCGATTATTGGCATCGATATGTAGTGAATACGGGATATAAGTTTTGTTACTAGTAGTGAAAATTTATTTCTGTATGTTATAAAATAGTTTGTTAATACACTTCACGAAAAATATTTCTCGCAATAATATAGCTCTGTCTGATGTGTGCCTCTGACGCCAAAAAATGTACACGTTGTTAACGTGTAAACTAAAAGTACTCATGAAAACCAATATACTTTTAAATCGCTTTTGTGAAAACCAGGTAAAAAAACACCTCGCTATAAGGCGGTGAAGGAGGAGGCTTCCCTATTACACGTCTGTCTTCTTGAGGCAGAACTCGTTTTCCACTAATACTCGGTTTTTGTGCACATCACTGTAAAACACTAACTCGAAGTAGGCGGGGTGCAATACGTGTCTCACGTTTTATTTCCATGTTCTGTAAGGAAATGGAAGTATAATGATCGCGAAAAAAATCGTGTTCAGGATAAGGGATTATTCTGATTGTACTACCCTCAAAACATGAAGAAAAGTAATTTTCCAAAAAGCGTCTGCGTGTAGATTTTTTCTATGGTGAACAATAACTGCCGCAAATTCAAACAGAATCAAATAATTTTTTTGCATATGTGCCTGAGTTGTAGAGGACTCAAGGTCTATTGATTTTGGTGAAGATCTATTAATAGGGGGGAGGGCTAGTTTACCTGCAACATTTTAAGTTTTAACAAGAGTAAAGTACCGGTGCTTAAAAATATCGGTATAACTATACATGACTTCCATATTCTGAGCTTTATATTTAAAATCATTTTTGAAATGAAATATTTCTATAGAAACTACAGTACTTCTTTCTTCAGCTTTAACCACAGTACTGTGGCCACTAACGTATAGGCCTACCACCTGACGTTAGCGCACTCGATTTTCACTGATGATGGCAGTCGATGGCACTGCCAAAACGTCTGGTTTTGCAGAAAACATTGGACATTGGACCATGGCCAAACAGTCCGGGAAGAAATTTTAACAACCTGGCGCGGATCCAGGATTATTTTTGGAGGGGCGAACTAGAGCTAGTGGTCAATTCGGGGGTGGGGAGGGGTAAAGAAAGGAAGAGTGACTTCTGCAGATTACAATAGTAATTAAAATAATAATAATAAAAAAATATTATTTTTAATAGTAAAATATACTTGCGTTACAAAAATTTTTATAATAACAATATATTATAATTACAATGTAAACTCGAAACGATGGGTTTCTTAAATTGGCATACATATCAATTACATTTAAATGTCTATACTTTCATTGTAATTTGTAATGAATATGCATTAAAGCAAGCCCATTGAGCCTTTCTTGGCCCATAGAAGATCGTAGCCACGATTTCAACCATCTTAAGCACGAAAAGACACGTTCTGCTGTTGCTATAGGCGGGATTTCACCTACGGGATTGGGGAGGCAAAAATCGACGACGGCAACCTTATTTTTCTTTTTTTTTTTAAGCGAATCGAGGTGAAGGCGTTTGAGGAAATGATTAGAAAGGCAAGAACTATCAATGGCGGTGTTCGGGTGGAGGCGTTGGCATTACCAAGAAAGACACGCTGGAGACAATTCTAATCTGTAACGGACAGAAAGTTAGGCTAGCGAATTCTTACCTCCGAACGAGTGGAAAGCGGGTAGCGAGAATTTTAACCTCTGAACGGGGAAAAGGGGGGTGTGAGCGAGAATGCTAACCTCCGAACAAACAGAAAGATAGGCTCCTAGCCCGCCTTTCTGCTCGTCTATCTGCCCACTCGGAGGTTATATTTTTTTGCTAGCCCTTCAAAAGACATACATACACAAAAACACACACGCACAAACGTGTGTAAACACATGCACACACACAAATATGAAAAAATTAAATAATCTGGAGGGAGCCTCGGTTACTCTGCTGCCTAAGGGCCCTCAAGATGGTTAATCCGGCATTGGATGTGATAATTCCTGGGAAAGTTCTTGATTTTACCAAGTTGCTAACTTTACATTACATATACAGCATAGCTTGAATAAGTTAAACTACCTACGCAAGAAAACTAGATTTGAAAAGCCTTCCAATGCCGTGTCAAATACTGTACAAAGCTACGGTTCACTGATTTGTAATTTATTTGATAATATTGGGAGGGGGGCAAGTGCCTCCTCTTGCCACCCCCGAATCCCACACATCATGAGTATCGATTCTGGTAACGTTACCAAAAGCTTAATAGAAAAATGTATACAAGGGTACATCTGTTTATTACATTTTGATAAGACATCTAATGGACTGTGTGGACCAACGTTTTCTTCTCTATCCATACGCAACTCCCTGAACTCCAATTCAGCTTTTAGTTTTCTTTTCAACACATCTACAGTTTCGTTGAAGAATGACTAGGCTAATACTTTGTTACCAAGTTATGTATAATTTCATCGAAATTATCTGGTTTGGTCGTTGAGAAGAAAATATGCGTATTGTAGAAATTAAATGTTTCTTTAGGAAAACAATCTTTTAAATCCAGAATCAAATTATCGAGTGCCTGTATATATATATATATATATATATATATATATATATATATATCGTCTGCTTATAGTAGCCTACTGGTATGTAACTATATCGTTTGTAGGATAATTTTCTCGAAGAGTTGTCTAGAAGCTTTTCTGGGTATCCTTATTTCCACATCCAATTCTTCAGCAATACCACATATACTTCCTCATATATAGTTTTAAAAACAGCTTCGCAGTTGTTACGGCGTTTTTTTAAAATGTCTACAGTATCGCTTAAGTAATCCTGAGCAACTTTTGAGTCGACTTGAGTTCCTTGAAAAAATTGCCTCAATTGCAATGTGCAAGTAAGTAAGTAAATCCGAGAGACATACAATTGCAACAAGTGTTTGGCCATCACATTATACTATTCTTAAGCCTCGAGCCTTAACAGCTGTTGCAGAATCTTTCCATTCAGTTATTGAGTCTAAAACTGATATAATTTTTAGAAGAGCCGATCGAAACTGGAGTATTCCATCATGCATTCCTATCCAGCGGATCTCGCGAAGCCTCGAAAATGTATGCCCTAATGTTCGTTTTAGAACATCTTCTCTCTTGAACGAACCTTTTAAAAAATATCGGTATGGAGAACCATACATGACTTCCATGTTCTAAGATTTATATTTAAAATCATATTCGAAATGAAATATTTCCATAGAAACTACGTCTTTCTACTTATTGCTTCAGCATTAACCACAGTACTGTGCTCACTAACGTATACCACCACCACCTCACGTTTTCGCACTCGATTTTCTCCGATGATGGCAGTCGATTGCACTGCCGAAAAGTCTGGTTTTGCAGAAAACATTGGACTACGGCTAAAGAGCCCGGGAAGCAATTTTAACAAAAAACTACTTCTTTGTTGCCGATAACGTAGTACACATATAAAAAATTCTCCCCTCCACCTTCAACTATAATTTTTAATAATAGAAAATTACCCCCACCCCGTTCACCTAACTTCTTCATTTATAGATATTTCATCTACGTTTCTACAGTGGATTACTATGAGCTTCTTATCAGGATACTTTATTTATAAAAATTAAGTACTTTACTCTTGTTAAATCATAAAATGTTTCAGGTAAACTACCCCTTTCCCTTAACCGATCTTCTCCAAAATCAACAGACCTTCCGTCCTCTACAATTCAGGGAAGCATGCAAAAAAATATTTGATTCTGTTTGAATGTGCGGCAGTTATCGTTCGTCATGGAAACATTTTTCTTGTTACAACATAAAATGTTGCAGGTAAACTACCCCTTTCCCTTAACCGATCTTCACCAAAATCAATAGACCTTGAACTCTCTGCAACTCAGGGGGTGCAAAAAATTATTTGATTCTCATTGAATTTTCGGCAGTTACCGTTCGTCATAAAAAAATTACCCTTTTTAAAACATAAAACGTTGCTGATAAACTACCCCTTCCCTTAACCGATCTTCAACAAAATCAACAGACCTTGAGTTCTCTTTAGTTCAAAAAGGTATGCAAAAACCTAGATGATTCTGTTTGAATTTACGGCAGTTATCGTTCGTCATATAAAAAATTACCCTTGTTAAAATATAAAATGTTGCTGGTAAACTACCCCTTTCCCTTAACCGATCTTCACCAACACCAATAGGTATTGAGAAGTCTACAATACAGGGCTGTATGGAAAACATCATTTGATTCTGTTTGAATTTGCGGCTGTTATCGTTTACCATAGAAAAAAATTACCCTTGATAAAAAACCGTTGCTGGTAAACTACCCCTTTTCCTTAACCGATCTTCACCAAAAACGACAGGTCTTGAGAACTCTACAATTCAGGGCTGCATGCAAAATATTATATGATTTTGTTTGAATTTGCGGCTGTTATCGTTTGCCATACAAAATACTCTTGATAAAACAAAAAACGTGGCAGGTAAACTACCCCTTTCCCTTAAACGATCTTCACCAAAAACGGCAGGTCTTGAGAACTCTACAATTCAGGGCTGCATGCAAAAACGTATTTGATTATGTTTGAATTTGCGGCTGTTATCGTTTGCCATAGAAAATACCCTTGTTAAAACATAAACTACCCCTTTCCCTTAACCGATCTTTACCAAAATCAAAAGATCTTGAGAACTCTACAATTCAGGGCTGTATGCGAAACATTATTTGATTCTGTTTGAATTTGCGGCTGTTATCGTTTGCCAAACAAACAAAATTACCCTTGATAAAAAAAAACCGTTGCAGGTAAACTACCCCTTTCCCTCAACCGATCTTCACCAAAAACAATAAGTCGCGAGTACTCTACAAATCAGGGCTGTGTGCAAAAAATTATTTGATTCTGTTTGAATTTGCGGCTGTTATCGTTTGCCATAGAAAAAAAATCTACAGACACACACACAGACACTTTTCGAAAAACGACTTTTTTTCATGTTTTGAGTGTAGTACAATCAGAATCTGCAATAATCTCGAACACGATTTTTTTTGCCATCACCATACTTCCATTTCCTTAAGGAACATGGAAGTAAAAATATATTGTCTCTTGCATTGCCGAAACAGCATTTTTAATAGCCTGTACTTGGGATGTTCGAAAAATACTTAAATTGAGGCAATGGTTGTAACAAGGGAGGAGAAAAACAGCATTAGGGGCTTCTTCCATATCTGTTTTAACGGCTCCGCGTACTTCAGATACGATAGTACTACAACCGTCAGTTGTTATGGCAACGCAGTTGCCTAGATTTAAATTACATTTTTTTAGAGCATTTATAACAATGTTTCCAATAGCTACTCCAGTCAACATCGGTTCACCATTATTTTCATTATCCTCATTAATTTCGGCGTTATCTGCCAGTAAATTGAATGAATGATACGTGAATTTTTATCGTTTATCACTAATGATTAGTGATAATTGCGATTTGTTTGAAATATCTGTCGTTTCATCAAACACTACTCTAAAAATTTGAGCAACTTGGATTCTCTTAGAATCTCTTACGCTATGTCTCGTCCACAGCAATCAGTCAAGTCGTTTTGAGTTGTCTTGCTTACACATGTTGCACGAGATGTTGACTCTTCAAGATATTTTTTCAAAACTAATTGCCACTATCAATCCGAAACTTCAATAAAGCTCGGAAACTGCCAGTATTTACGACCGAATCAGATTCACCAGTTGTCAGTTTGCCATCGTCTCGATGTCCTCAAAATTGAATGTTCTGGCGACCCAGGAAAATAATGCTTTTTATTGTAGGCACTAATCGAGAACGATTTTCTTTCACGATTTTTTGACGTACAGTAAGTAATTTATTAGTAGCGGATAGCTCAGGATTTTTGTAAATTTTTAAGAAATATTTTCCTTTTATCACAGCTTCCTGGTGATATTTGTTTTGTGCGTGATTTTCAAAGTCTCCATCTTTGTCCAATACTAGCAAAGTTGGTTATTGGTTCTGTAACTAATTTCTGGAATCGAGTACTACCATGGTGCCCACCCTCAGCGGAACTGACAAAAAATGGGCAGTATTTACAAAAGAATCCCTTTTTTTGTGCGAGAAAACTACCCATTCATAAGAATTTAATTGGTTGAAATTTACATATCGTTTTTCATACGTTCCAGTTTTGTTATTTCACTTGAGTGAGTAAGGAAAAGAATACACGTCTTTGTCCAAAAAATAAATGTATCTGTATTTGAAGAAAATTAAATACCTCGACTAAAAAAAAAAACACACGTATAGACTATTAAGACATTTTACATCCAAATGTGATAATGAAGATTTGATGTTATGATTGTTTTTTCTAACATATACTCAGTATCGCAGTCTAAATTTAACAAATGTAAAATGTGAACTGTATGACTGAAGCTGACGCCGTTGGATAGCAAAGCGCATACGCATATGTTATAATTTCGACATGCAAGCATGCGAATTCAAACCGAACTACCTGAACGGTACGAGGATATAATAATAGAAAAAATTATGATATTGATTTGCAATAATCTGTGTAATTATAAATAACTGTGTTGTACATAAAAATTGAAAAATGTTGTACATTTCAAATTACTTTATGCTATCACTGTAATTTACTCCTTAAATATAGTAGAATAGTTAGTGAACAGAAATTCTATCTTTTTACGGCTGTACCGGAGCTTTTTGAAAATAATGAAAAGACGTCAAAATCCATTTTATCACATGAAGAAATAATTTTTGAACGTATATTTTAATTTTCAACAAGCCTTATTAAAAATTACAACTTAATACAACTTTTTCGTGATTTTTTACGCAGAAAAGTATAAAAATGTCTTTGATTATTATATTAAAATTGAGGCGTTTGGGGGGGGGGCCCTTCGCTCCTCCCTGGATCCGCGCCTGACAACAAACTACTTATTTTTGTTGCCGATAACGTAGTACACATATTGTAACGATACTAATCTTACGGGTTTTTAAATACTTACGAAAGTCGACCGTCTGCTCACCAGCTCGCCGTTCAATTCGAATTTTCTACCTCGCCGCCTGGTTGACCAATACTGTTTAGCGAATCGACTTCGTCAACTATTATGTACTCTGTATTTTTATTTGCTCAAACTTTTGTATTATTACTTTGAATGAAATCAAACATACAGCTTAGAATGGGTACGAGAATTTTTAACAGTTCGGGATATAGTGGTCAATTACAATTTCTGCAAAAACATAATATTTAATCTTGCGCCGGCATGTTTACTTTTTTAGCAGTTGGCTGTCTGCTCACTTAGTCCGCATGTAGACGCTCTGTAATGGCGATAGTTTCTTCGTTTAAGTAAATCGTCGGGGAAAGTTCTTTGGACTACAGAAAATGTTATTTTACAGACTAATAAAAGTACAAAATCTTACAATATACCTTATAACTATTATAGAACAGGTGATATACGTACTTAAGTATTGATAGTAAGTTACCGCTATGGGAACTAATGTTTTGAATAGGTTATTTATACTTAGCAAGCTCACGTTTTTAAAGCAGATTCATATAAATTCAAATTGCAGTGATATATTTATTATAGTAGAGGTGTTTATTTAATAAAATTAAGTTCCAAAAAGTTATTAAAGTGATTGGTGAAGTGAAAAAATTTGTTCAATTAATGTGGATTGTCTAGTGTTTTATTTTCGGTGAAGCATTTAAAATATACTTAACGCTCCTTCATTTCGGCTTATCTTGGGTAACACTTCTCTGGAATACTTCTGCTTGTCCCTTCTGGTATGGTTCCGTGAGTTCCAGGTTCAGTTTGTCTTAATTGTCCAGTTATGATGTTCAGATTCCCTCAGTCCTGCTGGCTAATTTTGATTCCAAGGTTCAGTTAGGTGTTCTTCTATTCTTCCTTCGGTAAGTCGTTAATTCTGAACTGGGTCTTCTTCAGCAAATTTTTTACAGAATATTTCTTAATTCTTGTGTTGAATTGGTGTAAATCTCATCATTAGTTGTATTATAGTTATTAATTGGGTCTTCTTAATCAATGTTTATACAAAATAGGTTGATTTCTTTACTTTTTATATCTTCGTAGGCTTCATGCATCCACCCTACTCAACTTTCAATAATGGAATAATAAATTTTCAACGGTTCCCTATGTAACAAGCTTTTGTTGTCATGGCAACTCTCTGTGAAACTCTAATTCCCATTGGCTAATAACTTATAACATTGTTATATTAACTAACATTTTTCTATTCAAAATTTATCAAAATCTTTTAAAGTATTATAACTTCCTTATGCTATTTGTAATATTAAATACAATAACACCATGGTTTTGCTTTTTGCTTACAGATTAATTTGATACCACTCATGGTTACATTTGGTCAATTTATAACAGATTTATCATTTTTCCAATTTGGTATTTCTTTAGTTAATTACATTTAAACTAATCATTATCTAGCCAGTTTTGTACCTTACACTTTTACTTTGATACCTAAACAGATTATACACTTTATTTTATTCTTGGATATTGTTTTATCTTAAAATTCACAAAATTCTGCTCATCAATGCTAAGCCTAATGCCTAGATTTTATAATTCCTCTACCCTATTCTCTTTACAATATTTTATAGTTATTTATTTTAATTTATTAGGTTACTAAACCTTACTAATGAAACAAACTAACTTAATTCATAACATTTGATTGCTTTTAATCATCACACATATTATATAATTATTTAATTCTTCCTTATAGGTCCATGCCTGTATCTACATTTTTTACCTATTAATGGTTTTGTTATAACATAATTTGCCATTTAATGCTACTAATACTACTTTGGTTATTTACTATCAAAGAACTCTTATAACAATCTTGAACATTAAACTATATACTATTATTCACATACAAACTCATTTAAGAGGATATAGTGTTTAACTCCCCTCTATTTTCACTCTAACATCTCACTTTTTATTTTATTTTCTAAGTGTCTTTTAATTCATATAACTTTATAACGTTCCTCAAATAATAATACAATATATCTTATATCCTACCTACTATGCTAACAAATTAATCCAACTGGGTTGCTATATTATTTATATAGTCTGATATTAATAGTTTCTTATTCTATAGTTACCTACACTTCACTTTCCTGAAATAGTGTTTATGTGTTTGAAATAACTATCACTGGGTCCTATACACTGGTTTTCTTTATTATCACTTTTTCACTTGTCACCTCTCTACTCATAATTATTGTTGCTAAGGTTTATTTTATTTTATTTACTTTTGCTAGCTTATTATTTAACAGGGTATTTTTCATTCATATCTTGGGTTTTACATTTATCTTTCTTTTATCTTTTCTTTAAATAATATATTACATTTAGATTATATTTGTATTTCATATAGATTACATATTATTTATTGCCCTATCTGATTTTGTACCTTTATTTTATACATTATTTTAGTTAATATTTGGGCTCTCATAATTGTAGTCATATTGTGGGTTGCATCCTTGGTTTTTGTCTCACCTTGTAGCGTGTCAATTTTGGGTCATTTTATTTTTTACTGTATGGGATAGTTACATTTTTATTTATTTCGTTTTTGTGCGGGATTACATAAAATTATTGTGCAACGTTATGTCCATTACTCCAGAACTCATGGCCAGTAGAACAGTTTGAAACAAAGCAGTAAGATGCAGTTGTTGTCGAGGAATGCGGCAAAGAATTCGCGCCACCCTAAAAATTCGCAGAACTCTGTATATGTGTGGCAATGCACACACGCCACTACTCACGCAGGCGCTCCAAGGGACGCCGAGTTTGGTTTAAAGCAAGATGGCTTGAGCAGATTTAATTCAGCAATGTGCGTTTGGGCGGCAGGAAATCATGGCCCTTTTGTGACATTAGCCAGTGCCTAGTTGAATTCGTCTGCTATCGTCACTCCAAAACTACATGCATAGCATAGGACGAAACTGTGACGACTAACTGTAAGGCATTGATGTCCGTCGTCTCGACTAAAAATCATCAACGAGTGGGGAACTGAGAGACGCTGGCAGTCTTTTGTCGACTCTCGCCTGCGCAGGCCGCCCGACAAACCGGGCTCAGAAACAAAATTGTTTTTTAACTAATATAACAGTGAAACTCATGTGACCGCGGTCGGAATAAAACGGAGAACACGTATATCGATTTTTTCGGACACTAACAACAAAAACTTTAAAAAAGAAAAGGGAGTAATAATGACCAACCGAAAACCACGTTGCCGACAGGGGGGGAGATATTATTAAAAATGTTTAAGGGATAAATAAATTTCCTGTGTGTTTGTGAGGGTGTAAAAAATTGCAGGCTGGGCTCTGTCTGTATATATATGTATTAAAATGTGATCAGTAAGGTAAGATGTTAGATTAAGTTAATATGTAGTAGCTGATAAACCGAACAAAGAAAACTGTAGTTGAATCTATAAAACAATGAGCAAAATTGTGGAACAAAATTTTAAATAATTCTGAATAATTAAAATCGTTCATTCTCTTCATTAAAAATGTGTATTCATATTTATTTCGTAGCCTCACACTGTTTCTGATCTCGCTTATAGGAGAACTCTGGGGGGACCCTTAGGAATAACGGTAAGTACAACAAGTGAAATAAAGTAAATAAATGTATAAATAAGTTTGTTTTTATACAACCTTATCCAATCTATTGGGTTTAGTCCTTGTCAGTGTCTTAGTTATTTTTTAGTTAGTAGTGTTATGCTATCATGCTTCATGTTATAACCCTTTATTTTCCTTCAATTTCATCTTTTCTTCCATTAATTATATTAGTGAGTTTTGTGCTATTTTATGGCACGTTACAATATAAAAAATTATCCCCTCCCCCTTCAATTACCCTTTTTATTTATAGTTATTTCTATCTCTCTAAAGTGGATTATTATGACCTTCTTTTCAGGATACTTTACTTATCAAATTTAAGTATACTTCTGTTAAAACATAAACTGTTGCAGGTAAACTACCCCTTGCCCTTAACTGATCTTCATCAAAATCAATAGGCCTTGAGTCCTCTACATCTCAGGCACACATGCAAAAAATTATTTGATTCTGTTTGAATTTGTGGCAGTTATCATTCCCCATAGACAAAATTCTACACACACACAAACACTTTTCGGAAAATGACTTTTCTTCATGTTTTGAGGGTAGTACAATCAGAATCAGTCATTATACACAATTTTTTTTGCCATCACCATACTTTCCATTTCCTTATGGGACATGAAAGTTAAATCTGTATGGAGAACCATTCATGACTTCCACGTTCTAATACTTAAAAATTTTTAAATATAAATTGAAAAATTTGACAAATTGAAATGAAATATTTCCATAGAAACTACTTCTTTGTTGCCGATAACGTAGTACACAAATAAACAAGAAGCAGAGCTAGATATGGTGACAAAACATCAAATAAGTGGATGCTTGAGTTCTGAAGACATTATGTATTAGCTAAAATGTTACCCCCATGTCAGGTGGGTGAAGACTATCCTCAACCTTCGTGAGGAAGGACTGTTACCTTTGGATAAAATGTTTGTAGGTCGAACGGAGAGCTGACCAAAAGGAGCTGTGATCTGATTCCTGCAATCAAATTGGACTCTCGCTGCGAGTTATCAGCTGAGGTGAATGATGTCTATAGTGTTATCACAGTATTTTCTATCAATATTATACTAGTCATTTTTCTTTTTTAAAATAGAGTCTTTATTTCTTTCCATTCGTCTTCTGATTTCCTGAACGATGATTCTGTTCATCCGTATAATTATAAATTTATCAGCAAAACATTTGTTCCTTAATACGTTTGTATCTTCTGTTTGTTTAACACCAACTGTTCTGATCAATGTCATAACGCTACATTCCACACAGGCTAGTAAATAACTAGCAATCAGGGAAGCCAAAATATTTTCCAGAAGGGGCAAACAATTTTCCAGAGGAGAAAAATATTTATATGTTGTAACGAAACAGAAAACAGTATGACTAATTATAAATAATATACTGTGAAAAGTCATTCAGGAATAGAACCAAGCATTATGATCACCAGCTAATAAACCGAAAACTCCAAAATTAAAGATAATGAGTGGACAAAATTAACTCAACAACACCAAACATTGACATGACTATGACTAACCAATAATAACCAGACATTACCCAGTTAGATAGGGCAGTGAATCAGTAAAAAAGTAAAGCTGTAAACGAGCATCAAATAAAGAAACAATAACCAAAATGATAAAGAGTACAGCCACTTCATAACATAAAATGTGTATTACCTATAGAACTAAATAGGCCAATAAAAATCTTTCTTTTAGTAAAATAAGGTGACAAAAGGGCACAAAACCCTATAGTGACAAAAGTGAGAACAAACATATAAAATAATAATAATAATAATCACACAGACTATAGTTAAAAAGTGGGGTGTTATTTAGTATTAGGAAGTTATGTTTAATCAAACAGAATTTGATACTAGAGATTTAGAAAATAACACACAGACAATTATTTAGCAGTGTGTAACCAGTTAAATGTAGGAAATTATAATTATTAAGATAAGGAGTATAGTTTTGTGTTGTATTAAAAAAAGTTCTTATTACTAGCAGATCAAGTTAAATTAATATTGTATCAAAGGGTCATAGTCAACTGTCATCCATCATTCTAAATTGTTTAGTAAGATAAATGTAAAATCCACAAGATACTAGTTTTTACATGACCAAACCAGGCCATGTTTGGTATCAAATGATTTATAATTTTATTTGGAATAACCACATATAAATTGTATTAAATATTATTGTGTTATGATAAAAAGGTAATTTGAAGGCAAAATATAAAATGTAATGTATTTTAATGATCATGGTAATGTAACACTTGAACTTTGCATAATGGGCCAATAAGAATCCAAGAAATTTTGGTCAGCTTCTGTGAAAAAAAGAAGAAATTGGGACACTTGATTGTTAACCACGATAGAATACAGTTGGGGAGTGCTGATAAAAAAATTACATAAAACATTTTCAAGCAAGGAACCAAACTCAGAAAGATGAATTACCAAAAAAGAAAAATCATGAAGCCATTACAATAAGTCATCTAACCCAACATGAACGACTACCAGTGAAGTTAACGAAAATATAAAGAGATGAACAAGAAGGAAGCCTAAATTAAAATTAACTAAAGAACTGTATGTATTCTACAAAATTTAACCAACCAATTCTTGTAATCCAAATACAAATAATCACCAGCAACACCAATAACTCACACCACAGTAGTAACTGATAAAACATTTTATAAAAGAAAAAAGAACAGAATATAAGAAAAAGTGAATACGAAGTGACAATATTTTATTAATATACATTGGGAACTAATTTACCTTAACTACAGCTGGTCACTCAATGGCCATGATAATGACGTCACTAACCAACCAGCATGCCTTGCGCACATAACAAAATGAAATATTACAGGCCATACTGTTCAAACATTAATAGCTATTTATAATATTATGTTAGATAATAAGTATTAATCTATGTCCATTGTAATGTACTCTTTATTTGTTGTTTATTAATTAATTGAACCTTGTGTAGCAGCCAAAAGAACTTCACTTTTATATACTTAATTCATTTGACAAATGATCCTGAGATAAGAATCGATCATTGCTAACGTTAATATCGAAATAGCAATTTTTTACTAAAACTGAATAAAAATTTTAAAGATTAAACATTATTATTACCAATATCATTTCCATGTGTTTTATTTCTCGAAGGTAAAGTATAAATAGGATTCGCTCTATATGCACGAAGATCAAGAAGACGTCAGAGTTGTAAAAATAACAAAAATTATGAAACCGAAATTAACCTCAACGAATACGTTTGAGATGGAAATCGGACGTATTCATTAAGAAATTGTTTTGGGACGATACAACCGCTATATTCAAACATTTGAAGCAGACGAACTGAAGAATTCTCTTCAGTTAATTCTAGAATTAACCGATAAAGAAGATTCATCCATAAAATAAAATTATAATTAAATAGAATTAACTTATATACGAGGAATAAACACGCAACCATTAGTATCAACTGACAAAAACAGATACACATAGAGCAAAAGTATTTATTAAACAACCCAGTTTTTATTACATATTAACACTCCTAATACGAAGGTACACGTTTCATAATAATATTTTTCATACATACACACATGTACATATTAGTTTGTAATTCTTAGTTCATAATAGAAATAAGTACACAGATTGTATTAATTTATTAAAACATTTATTGATTCAAAATATGGATAAAATTAATGGCTTGTAAAAGTTAATGTTTGTTTTCCATTAAGTAGTGCTCAAGTTTCCAAAGTTATGATGTCCATAATCAAAACATCAGAGCAGGTTTTAGTGTGTATGAGGGTACACCGTGGACAAAAATTTTTAACACTCCATATGGAGCGTTGCTCAGAGTATAGATGCGAATCTACAGTGTACGTTTCACAGAACAAACATGTGGAAAAGAAGGAGCGCTCCAAAGTCTCTCATTGACCCTGAGCATCTTGCAGAGGGTTAATTCCCTAAAGACGAAAAGTCTGTCTGTGAACCGTTCCTCATAGACACGTGCAGTTACACTGGCCAGCGATCCACAGGAAGCAAATATCTGTCCACGAATATCTGGACACCGTTTCGGCTTGCACACATTGTGTTGGTGTGAGTTTCGGCACTTTCCATTTAAAAAGCATGCAAACGTAAGAAAATAAACATGAGTGAGGCCAGAAATAACGTGAATACAGTGCTCTACAGTTATGTTACTAAAGAAATATTAGAGTAATCGGGATGTACGTAATTTTTCCTGCAATTGGAAAATTGTCTTATAACGAAATTTATGTAATAACTAGTGGATTTGCCCGGCTTCGCTCGGGATAATGATTATAAAAGGATTGAGTGAATAATTAAAACCTTGTTATGCCGAAAATATATTGTACTTTTTAGACATATTAACAATGTTTATAAGTGAGGATCTTGTAAACAATAAAAACTTCTTATATTACAATAATTAAATAATAAATTCAGCTAAATTTGTCCGTCCGGAGCACAGACAAATAAATTATCTGGCGCGCCGACTCTTGAGCAAGCTACATATAATTGGCCATGCGAAAAACATGGACTTTCCAAGTAAATGCCTGCCACACAAACTGATTGCCCCTGTGCCTTGTTGATACTCATAGCGAATGCAAGCCAGATGGAAACTGCAATCGTTTAAACTCAAAAGGCATATTTGTGTCTCTGGGTATCAACGGAATGTGAGGGATAAATACATCTTCTCCTGCGGCATTCCCGCATGATGATCGTGGCTTCTATTACGTTGGGCAACAGATTCTTTACGATGAGTCTTGTTCCATTGCACAGTTTTGGCAGGTCGATGATATGTAATAGAATGATAGGGGATCCTTTTTTTAAAGTCAACTTGTGTGGCAGCATTCCCGGGGGTTCCAGAGAATTTAAAAACTCCGTAGGGTAATAAACAGCTTGTTCAGTATCCATTCTGTCTCAATGGATGAATAGGTAGTACGAGTTGCCGGGAAGCATATCCTGCATGAGATCGTTAACATATTTAACGCTGTCGTTTTTGGGAGCTAAAATGGCCCTTTCGCACAGCCATCGGTGCATGTTGTAATTTTCGTGTATATCCGGAAACACTTTAGTTATAAGTTCATCGAGTGAAGAGACCATGTTGCAGAAATTTGAGAGAAACGAAATTAGACCAGTAGTGGGGTCTACAGGAAGTTCTCCATTACCAAGTATTGCGAGATAGCAGATGAAATGGTGACTCACACTCACAACGGGGTAAAGAACAAAACAGTTGTGCACCAATTTTTAACTTTGATTGTTAAAAATTAACAATCCTTTCGAACTAAGAACGCTATCAGAGCCGGGCAAATTGCATTTTGTAGCAAAGTTTATGGGCTTTCAGAAAAACACCTTCCACTTCTATCAATTTCCTCACTGTTTTCGAGATATTAGCGGAAAACCACAGAGCTGCGCGTTAAAATTTTGCTTAATGGGGTGGAAAAGGGGTGGGGTAGTTTTTCAAAATGAAAAAAGTAGATAAAATATATGAAAAAATGTATAAAAGTAGATGAAAATGTAGATAAGAATTTTCCTCTTGTTTTAAACTGTTAGTGTGCAAAATTTCATCACGATCGGAATTAAACTGTAGATCTGTATAAAAGACAAACGGACACACAAACATTCTTCTTTATATATATATATTTTATAATGAATACCACTATTACATTAACGACTCGGAACACCGTTAATGTAATAGTGGTATTTAGTTAAGTAACGGACACGTCATGGACAACGAAATCCAAGAATTTTATAATGACTTTACCTCAAGATGTTTTCTCCCTATTTGGAACATGTTTCGGGAAGCCTTGTGTTCCCATCTTCAGCCTTCCAAATTTTGAGCCTTGAGAGGTATTTATGTTGGCTGGTTGTTGCTTTGGTTTCCTGTTGGTCTCTGGTGCTTTAAATTGGTATTATTGTGTGTGATTGTGGCGTATAGGCCCGTATTTTGTGTATTTTCTATGTTGAGTGCTTTGAAAATTGTCATGTTTTGTATTGATTTGTATTTGTTCAGGTATTAGTTTGTTTTGTGTTTTGTTGGTATATTTGTAAATTTTCCCAAATGTTCATTATGGTCCCTTTGTGTGGTATATGTTTTATTAGTGTCATATTGGTTATGTTTGGGAATTCATGTCCTGTGTTTATTGCATGTGTGGCCAAACTAGATTTATATATTTCTGGTTTTTTGTATCCATTTAGGTGTTCAAAATAATGTTTTTTCAGCTGTTTGTTTGTTTGTCCTTTGTAACATTTATTGCAATCTTGGCATTCAATTTTGTATGTACGGTACCATTGGTTGTTGTATTATCTTTGTTGTGTGGGTTATTTAGTATTTGTAAATTATTTTTATTAGTTTTGTATGCTATTTTGATATCTGTGTTTTTAAATAGTTTTGTCATTTTATTATTTATGTATGTGAATGTGGCCCATTTTTTATTGTTACAATATAATGCAACAGTACAAATGTATAGGGTACTGTGGATTGCACAAATTAATGAAGATAATTAATTTAATTAAATAAATAATTCATATTGTTAGTAATAATAATTCAGCTTTCAATCTGAACTGTAAAGGGAACAACAAAATTTCATGCTGGGACAGGTTTATCACGCCACGCAGCTGTGTCTGTGATTCCTGCAAAGTAAAGCGTTACGAGCTTTAAATAAATATTTAAATCTAGAAAACTGTGTATACATCTGAAACTCTACTTGCTTTTTAAATCAAAATATTCGAATTTGTCCCACTTACCTTCATTGCGAAACAACCAGGGTGTCGTCTGATGTACTTAGGCAGAGAAAAACAACAGGTAATGCAATGACACACACGTATTTTACAAACATAAATAAAATGATATTTTATTTATATAGCATGACAATTTTTCTGTTTACCTTCTGGTTTAGATTTATTAAAATACGCCTTATGGCTGAATTGTGAAACTACGTCAAATTATGATTTCTACTGTAGTTATGCTTTTTCTACCAATAACCCTCCGAACAATATTTGATTCACCTAGCCATGCTATCAAGATTTATTTATCACTGACTATATAACTTATTTCTACTCAATAAAAACGACCCAGTATATGCTCGCTCTCTCCCTCTCATACTGTAAAATTCCCCATTATTTAGTTATAACCCCATAATTTAGATTTAGCGCTTTTTATTGAATTTTCATCATTAATATTGGTGAATTGAAACTAATTAAAATTGAAATATTTTGTCTGTTCAAACTGGTTAAATTAGGTACTCATCCCTTCATCCACGTGGTTACGCCATCACTGTTAACACTTGATTCTGCTGACACACTCCGAATATAAAGTTAGAATGTTATTATTTGTCGGTTACTTCTGTTCGATCACTATAACATGATTGACTGTTATTTTAAATTAAAATAGCAAGGTTTACTGGTCGGCCGACCCTAACTAGCTCGAGCAATGTTTTATGTGACCTCGCGAGGTCTGGAGTTCTAAGTCGACTGCCTTACGCTACTCTTAGCGTCACTCCCGCCACAGTTCACCAACTTGCGCTCTGATTCGTGGATAGAATCACATGACATAGTCATTAGTGAAGTTACAGCTTACGCTCTTGGTAGCAAGTTTGGGTATTTTTGTTCTGTCCTGGGGCTCGCCACAAAGTTTGTGCTTTTTTGCCAACGGAAAACGCAATCATCCGCGCCCCGGTTCGCATTCCAACACCTCAAGGAGCAGTGCTTATTGCAGGGCTCTGACAAAATATGCGTCTTGGTGCCCCGACGAAGTAAAACAAGGAATGTTAATTGTTCAAAACTGAGGCCCGGTTTGGGTAGACCTTATGTTACACTTATAATTGCAATAAAAAATAAAACCCCTCAAAATTGTCCCATCACAATACCCCCCCAATGAGAAATCTTCTGTCGAAACGGAAGAAATCTCATTGCTAACCCTAAGAGGATCGGTGAGGATATGGAGCCAACCCCCCTTTAATTTCTTAACACATCATGGGTAAACTACCCCCCGGGCTCGGCGACTATGGATGCATCTGAACGAGATCCCTGGACTTCTCTGTAAGAGATCCCAACACCGAAAAATCGAACAGACACGCACCACGGCGCACCTTACCTTCTATCATGCTACCCCAAAAATCCTCAATCCCTGGCTTATCATGCACACTGGGTCGCCTTCAGCAAATACTGGGCTCACACACACTCACATTACATATTACACCTTGACAAATTCTTTAAAATTTACAAAAAATAAAAAAATTCAAAAGTCAAAATAATATTTTATCAAAAAAATTCTCTTCCTTGTTTTTCTGTTTTATTTTTTATTATTATTTGTTTTATTAAATGACTTAATTTAGACATTTCTCCTAATCAAAACATATCCTTACTCTAATATGTGAATACTTAGAGTCTAACAATAAAATCATCAACACTTAAAATATTCATTCGCTGGCAGGCGAAAAATCAATATTTTTTTTTCCCTCAAAAAAAAAAAAAAAAATTTTTCAAAAAATTTTAAAATTCAAGAAGAAAAAAAAAATTTAAATTTATGAAAATGTTTCCTTTATATACCGAAATTATTTAGTATTTGTTTGAATTGACAAAATAACTGAATTAAATTGACTTCCTACTACACAAGCTTAGTATGCATATGATCTCATCAGCTGATCGAAACTAGGTCAAGTTCAGGACCCTTGACCTATATATGTTATGTACAAGTTACATCTGTGAATACATTAAACTCCTGTAAAATTCTGTCTTGTAACGCAAAAACATAATAAAATACAACATTTAAAATTAACAAAATATTATTATACTTAACAATTGGATTGACATTTAAATTATTCAAAATAGACACTTTATAATTTTACATTTTCAAATTCTATTAAAATTTTCCCTGGTTTCAATCAAAATTTTACCTTTTTACTATGAATCTCTTTTCTTTGATAATCTCATCTCCACTACTTTGGGTGATTTAGTTATTTATACTGGCTTGAACAAATTGCAAATCATTCCTAAGTGATATTCTACAGCTGGTCAGCTGACATCCCTAGCTAATTGTAAACACATTTCACCATTGAGCAAATCGCATGAAATATATTTTTATCAATTCTTATATCTAACGTACCACAATAAAATAATACACTTAAAATTATAGCATGAACAACTTGTATTGACTGTCTGAGCAGCTAGTTATTTAACAGAGCACAAGCAGTTTTTATAGGATCAAATTTGAATTAGTAAAACATTTTTATGTTATAAAATTTACATTCATGGCTCCTCTGAGCCACCTCCCGGCCACACACACTATTTCAAATTATGGAGGACTGTGGCGCCCTGGCGCTTCGACAAAGACTGTATATTTTGGAGCAGGTTTTACCTATCCGTGTCTTTGCTTCTGCTATTACGTTTAAACATAGTCGAATATCAACATATTCTTGTTATAACTACACACCCTTAATGCGGGTCTACCACCTGTCTATGCTACCCCCAAGCGGACAGAGTGGCAGCCGCTGTTTCATAGTTTCCGGAGATTTCCCCTAAAGTCTCCCCCCATTGAATTTCTAATATATACCAATTTCAAGTCAGCTATGGTCAAGGGACTTGATATGACCATAGCTGGCCGCTAGCCAAATCCACGATTAGTGCTGGTAAGGCAGTAATCGCCCGAAAAGGCGGGGAAATCTAAACTTGCATTTCACTGCCTGTTACAATCATCACTATTATGTGCGACACGGTCGTTTAGCAGTGTGTAAATTTTAACTTACACGAAAAAAAGGTGTGCCACACATTTTCGCCACTTTGGCCTCCGATGGAGGTAACACTCTCTGTTACCCCCAACCCATTCCGCTATTTACGAGGGCACAGGCCACCCCCGCAATAGCAACCTAATAACTAATTAATTAACATTTATACACTAAAGCTTTCAACCTTTGCCGTTCCACACTCCACTGTTCTATCACTTCATTGAGCACCAATCTACCCCCCAAAATTATCCCCACATCTTGTATTGCTAACAAGTTTTTATTTTATTTAACACATTTTTTACGCAGACACCTTTGCCAGTCCAAACTTTTTTTCTATGACCAAAATATGAACTACAACAATGGATTATCTTACAGATCTACCTTAAAAGTACAATACACTTTGTTTTCTGAAGGAAAACAACTTCTTGAAAAGTTAAGTATTTAAGTTACCTAATTTCGGTTGTTTCATTTTGAAAATTTCCAATTTCAATTTCTAGAACAACCTACTGTAGTTCGTGGAAAATACTACAATTTTTTTTTTCCACGAAACTAGGGGTCCCCCTCCCCGTTCAATGATAACGTTAAATTTCTAGTTTACACCAATTTGCGGATTAGGACCATTGTTGGTTTCGCCCTTTTCGGGGCTATCGTCAACCATGGTCTGCCTCCAGAATGCCAAAAACCACGATCAGAGGTGGTGAATCTGTGACCGCCCGAAAATGGGGGAGGATCCCTTCTACTTTTAAAATACCATAATATGTATATAAATAATAATAATTATTATAATAATAAAATATAAAAGGTCTGTCTATGTATGAAAGTTTTAATATTTACAAATATATCTATCATCACTCAGCTAGATAATACTTTTTTAACTGGGTCACATTATAGGTTCCTTTTATTTCTCGAGTTTGCAAATCTACTAAAACATACGCATTCTCCATTTTCACTTGGCTAACCTCATATGGACCGTCATACAATAGGAAGAATTTCTTAATTTCTTTGTCCAATGCTGATGATTGATCGTGATTTTTTATTAATACTAGTTGTCCTACCTCGTATTGTATGGGTGTTAAATTCCGGTCATGTCTCCGTTTCCGCTGTTCGGCCTTACTCAGCAGGCGCTCCCTAGCGATTACCAATTTCCTATCATGTGGTATTTCCGTCCGGGTTGGAAACTTTACTAGCTCTTCTAATATGCGTGACGGTCTTCTCTGAAACATTAACTCACATGGGCTGTAACTAGTGGATTCATGTAAACTATTGTTAATATACCACTCTATCTTGCACACAAAAGTAGCCCACAAAGAATGTTTTTTATGGCAAAAAGTTCTGAACATTCTCCCTAACTCCCGCATAACCCGTTCACTTGGATTTGACTGTGGATGATACACTGATGTATGTTTAACTAGGATATTTTCCCAACCTAAAGTCTCCTGCCAGGTGTTGCTGGTGAACTGCGAACCATGATCTGATAATACTATTTTCGGCTTACCTACTTCAACAAGGTATTCATTCACTATTTTCCTAGCCAACACTGATGAGGTTGCCTTTTTAATCGGGTACAATTTTACAAATTTGGTAAAAACATCTAATACAACAAATAAATAATTTACCCCTCCTCTACCTTTGGGTAAGGGGCCATATAAATCAACGGCAACTAATGCTAAAGGACTGTCGGGCATTACATGTTGCATTAAACCCTCCTGTTTACGATTGTTTACTTTAGCTTTCTGACAAATTTCACATGTTTGTAATATTTTACGCACCGTTCTTTCCATATTATTAAATTTACATGACTCCTTTAATATATCACTACATTTCTTGGGGCCTATATGGCCATACCTTAGATGGCAGTCTCTCACTACTTCAGGTATTATAACTTTAGGGATACACACCTTCCAATCATCTCCCTGTTCATTTGCCCGATGAAATAAGTGTTTATTAAACAAACTAAAGTGTTTCTCCCACTTATGAGGTACGTTGGGTATTTGACTCAAAGCTAATATTATTTTATTAAGTTCGGTGTCTCTTTCTTGTTCTGTTGCTAAGTTACTTATTAATTTTTTCATATCTACTTCCCCCGCTTCTTTTACTATAAATATTTTATATGTATTTGCTATGTCTACTTCGGTATTATTATCAAAATCTGTTCTGGATAGGACATCAGCTACTATATTTTCTTTACCCTTACAATACTCAATCGTCAAGTCATATTCTTGTAATATTAGCATCCACCGCACTAACCTACCATGCGTTAATTTACAGTTCTTTAAAAAAGTTAAAGCTTGATGGTCGGACCTTATGATTACCTTATTTCCTAACAAGTACGTTCTGAACTTTCTACAGGCGAAAACTATTGATAATGCCTCCTTCTCCGTCGTAGTGTAGTTCTTTTCACTAGTTAATAGAGACCTACTTGCAAAAGCTACTACTTTGTGGTTATCACTCCCATCTAACTGAAACAACTCTACTCCTAAGGCAATATCTGACGCGTCTGTGTGTATGTAAAATGGCTCTGAAAAATTAGGATGAGCTAATATAACTGTGTTTAAGAATTTATTTTTTATCAGCTCGAATATATTTTGCTCTTTTAAATTCCACCGCCATCGATTGTCTTTATTTAATAAATGGCCCAATTGTACTGTTAAATATGAATATTTGTCTACAAATTGCCTATAATAATTGCACAATCCTAAAAAACTTTGCAACTGTTTAACATTTTTTGGTATCGGAAAATTTTGTATTATTTCTACCTTCTTAGGGTCTGTACTGATACCCTTTGCTGAAATTATATGTCCTAAAAAATTAACTTGTTCTTTCAAAAATTCTGACTTCTTAAATTTAACTGTTATGCCATATTCATGCAGTCTACTTAATACCCTATCTAACCTTTCACAGTGTGTATCAATGTCTGGTGATGTAATTACAATATCATCTACATAAACGGTTGTGAATTCTAAAATCTCTCTCCCTAGCACATAATCCAGGCATTTGATAAAAATTGAAACACTTACGTTGAGTCCAAAAGGTAGTCTTCGAAATTGGTAATTCCTACCGTTGTATAGAAATGCCACATACTGCCGAGACTCCTCTTCCAGCTCTATCTGCCAGTAACCTGCAGTCAAGTCTAAAGTGGTGATGTATTTGGTCCCACTAAAACGTTGCAGAATTTCGCTTACTGGTTCCGGTGATTCTCTGTCTGGAACAATTATTCTGTTTACTTGTCTTGCGTCTAAACATAATCTTATCGATAAATCTTTCTTTGTCACCACTACTAAAGGGTTGGAATATGGTGATGTAGATTTTTCTATTATACCTTCCCTCAACATTTTATTTATTTCCTCCTGTACTAAACCCCTCTTGGAGTATGGTACCGGATAGGTTTTAGGTGCAAAGGGTGTTTTTTCTTTAACGACTAATTTACCTTTAAAATTCTTTACTAACCCGGGTTCATCCGAAAAAACTGATTTATTTTTGTTTATTATTAGTACTATTTTCTCCCTGTCTTGATAGCTAAATTCCCCCTCTTGATATAGGATCTCATTCATTTTCTCCTCCCAATTATTTTCATTGTCAAATAACTCATTATTATTTACTCTCAAGTTACAATAATTTATCATTAAGGGTCTACACTCGTTTATCTCATTGTCAGAAATTAACATTCCCTTACTAATTATTTTTAATGCTTTCATTCCTACAACTTTCTTTTGTATGAATGGTATTTCAATTATATTATTAGTATTATTTAATTTCATAGTCTGTGTGTAATAGTTTAATTCTACTTTGAAATTATTCAAAAAATCATTACCTATTATAGCTCCCATATTTAGTCCTGGAATAACTAAGAAAGGTACATTTATTGTGTTCTCATTTACTTTTAATTGTAGCATTATTTGTTTGGTTACTTTTTTACTGCGAACACCCGTTACTCCTATAACACTAATTCCCAGTACTGGTAATTGTGGAATTGTTTCTGTAGTCTGATTTTTTATTTTTTCAAACATTCTATCGTCTATAGCAGTCAGTTCACTCCCTGAATCTACTAGAAAAATATATTTAGCATTAAACACTTCGGCTTCAAATTCTGCCATCCCGAAAGCATTATTACTCTCGCCCGCTTCTTCGTCAGATAAATCATTATGTATATTAGTAATTAGTGACCCTATTGTCATGTGACTACTAGACGGCTGGGGGCCTTCTTTTTCAACCGCCCTTTTTAGTTTAACGGATGTGAAGGTGGTGGTTCACTGTAAACCCCCCTACTGTTTTGATTATGAGCTGGTACTTCCACGCCCCGAGTTTCATTTGGGTTACTAACATATCCCCCTCTACCTCTATGACTAAAATTTCCTGATACTCCCCGATTACTAGTAAAGCCTCTCCCTCTATGATTCCCTCTAAATTGATCGCCACCCCTATTATAATTCTCCACTCTCCCTTGGGCACTACTCCTCGGACCCTTACACCGGTAACATTGATTCCGCGACCCATTATAATTACTGGCTCCACAACTAGGGTTTGGACATAACCACGCCCCCTCCCCTGATCTACTCACATTACTAATAAAATGGTCTGGTTGTCTTATTTCAGTATTTGTTTGGTTCGATTCACTAACTCTAAATTGATACTTATTATCCTCTTCCTCTTTCATACTCTGGTATACCTCTAATATTTTATCTAACTCTGCGATATTGGCAAAATCCCGGGTTCTGATTGTGGACCGTATGTCCTTGGGTAAATGTTTACTGATGTATCTAATAAAAGATGAAAGAGGCATTGGTGGTTCTAAATATTTAACCTGACTATATAGTCTCGTCACATACGATGTAATACTCATGTGCTTAATATTAAAATTGCCCCATCCCATTATGGTACTACGTAACCCCTCTTGTTTCTCTTCCGACCAGTACTTATTTCTAAATGCTAGCTCAAACTCATTAAAATCTACCCAGTTATCTTTATGAGCATCCGCCCATATTTTAGCATCCCCTTTAAAGTACTTTAAAATTCTTACTAATTTAATCTCCCAACTTTCTTGGTTATATTTATTAAAACTTTTTATAGAGTTCAAAAATTGTATGGGGTTCACTCCCCTACTTTCATTACTAAAATATCCTAATTCTACTTCCACATTCACCCTCTCACTCACATTACTTAATTTCTGGTTAATGGTTACATTCAAGTCTTCTCTGACTTTAACTATTTCACGCTCATGTTCTGCTTGTTTATTCTTTAAACTAGTTACATTAACTTTAATTGCATCAACTTGTTCAAAGTTACTTCTGAATTCATCATTTATATTTTCTTGTATTTCACTAGCTCGTTTGATTTGTTCACATTCGTTAATTATACATTGAACATTACAGTCAATTTTGTCATTTTGCTTTTTAATTTTATCATTAAATTTACTTGCCAATGTGTCAAATTTTTTATTTGTTTCTAACATTTTCTCTTTTTGTTTCTCGTTAATTATTTTGATATCATTTTTCATCTCAGTTTGTATCTTATTGATATCACTAGTCAGTTCATCTCTCACTCCAATAATAGTCTGATTCATACTTTCCAAACGGCTGTTCATACTTATTTCACTCGCTCTCAATTCGCTCCTCACACTTATGAACTCGTTATTTAAATCAGTCAGTTTAATATTTATAGTATTCACTTCTGATTTGATCTTAGTTTTTAAGTTATTATTTTCTGATTTGATCTCAGCTTTCATTCCTGGCATCATCTCCATTATTAACGCTAACTGATTAAATATATTTACATTATCGCTTATTTTTGCGTCTACTGTCTCAATCGTTAATTCGTGTGTTGTATTGTCTACACTCTCGTTAATATTTGTCGAAACTAAATCGTCTTGCGCAACAAATAAAAATTGACCCCTCCACAATATCTTCACACAAGAAGACCCAGGCGTACACGTACGTCTACCTTTCCTAGCACCTTGACGGGGCTTCCAGTCACAGTCTGTATTGTACAAGAGCTAATTAGAGGATTAGAGGATGGCGGTTACAGACTAAGTCAGGGCGCACAATGGACACTGTTGCGCCCGTGTCAACTGTAAATGATGTTGGTTTACCATCCGCAAATCCACTAACAATCAAGTTTCCACTGATCTTATGTAGCGTGGAAACTGTGTGCTGTTCTGGGCCTTTACTTCTCCAATTGGTGCGATCAGTCTCTTCTCTCGGTATCTTCTTCTCCCAACAGTCTACCTGTAGATGACCACGTTTTCCACAGTTGTAACATTTCGGCCTTCTATCTTTTTCAAATCGTTGCGACTCTCTTGAACTTTTGAATTGTTTGTCTGACAACACTGTTTTTCTGCACCCATCGTAACGGTAATGTGATACAGGGATCTTCTGACTGCAACGTGATGGCACAAACCCATTAATGTAGCGGGACGCTGACTTGGCAGCTTCAAACTCTAGGGCGTGAACAAGAGCTTCTGAGCTATCTCGGTGTCTTGCCATTCGTAACACTTGCTGAAGTTCACAATCTCCGATGCCATCAATAAATGTCTGCACCGTAAACCTTATTCGGGAAGTCTTCTGGTGCTTCAGGATAGGCCAATCTAATCAATCTGTCGATACTTGCTTCAAATTCTTGAAGACTTTCCCCGGAACGTTGTTGTCTTGTTCTCAACTGAGCGTAGTACACCTCTCGCAAATGTTTATCACCGTAGTATAATTCTAGAGCTTTTATCAACTCGGCATAGATGTTCTGGCTGTCAGGTGGCACTTTCTGTAGTAGTTCTGCCGCGGGTCCTTTTAATGCAAGAACAAGTGAAACAGCCTTGTCTTTTTCTGTCCAATTATTTGCGCATGCAGCAGCTTCAAATTGGCGGAGGTACGTTGCCCAGTGACTGCTTCCGTCAAAGGTTGGAGCTTTGACATGAACTGTCCCTACTGCAGGCAAAGTGACTTTCTCTGTTAACTTATTTTCTGTCTTGATCACTGGTACAGTCTGTTCAGAAATTTGTTTTGGTTGAATCTTCATGCACTGTTCGACTTCACTTTTAATTTGTTCTCTTATGTTTGCCATTGAGTTTTCTACTGCAGATATTTTATTTGAAACAGATTCTTCTATAACAGATATTTTTGTAGACATCGATTCTTCAACAGTCAAGACAGATTTTTCTACTTCACCTATTTTTAATGTCATTGATTCTTGTACCTCCGATATTTTAGTAACTTGTTTATTAAGCTCACCTCGTAGGATACCCAATTCTGCGGTACTGTGTTCTTGCAACTGTTTCTGCATAACTTCAAAGAGAGCTTCCGTTTTATCTGCTTCTTGCTTACGTTTTTCATCCTGTCTTTCTTCTGTTTCTAGCATTAGTGCTTTCTGACGTTCCTCAGCTTCTTCTCTTTCTTGTCTTCGTTCTTCTTTTTGTCGTCTTTCTGCTACTTCCGCCTCCTGTCTGCGTCTTTCCTCTGCTTCCAGCAGGAGGGTTTTCTGTCTCTCTTCCGCTTTCTCTGAATCCTGTCGTCGTCGTTCTTCTGTCTGCAACAACAGCGCCTGGAAATTTTCCATCATCTGACTGGCATCCATTGTTTTTCAATTAATTACGAATTACACTCGTCTTGTACAAAGTATCCACTGTTTACACTGTTAACCGTTCTATCCCAGTTCTGACACCACTGTTACGACGGTCTATTCGATCGTCGTAGGTACAGTGGAAACAAAATAATTACAAGACACCAGTTAAGTCACTAATCACACCTTTAATTGTTACAGTAAAACAGTTCGTAATTAACAACACAGTCTCTACAACAAATCAAATGAAAACTGTACACACACAATAAAATGTCCACAAATATTAAAACTCAATTGTATTACAATTATATCGTCCGAATATAAAACACAACACTTCACTACTAACTACTTGCATGTACACAGTAATAACCCGAACCACTCTGTAAATATATCGCACTAATACTCTCGAACCACACTATCCAAAATCTCGCACTAATACTCTCGAACCACACTATCCAAAATCTCGCATGGAACTGAAAAACTAAGGCTGCTACCCGATGTATTTATAGTCACGCTCAAACACCAGAAGCTTCCAAACTGCGTCTTATCTCTCGTGAACTACGTAATTGCTACGGCCTTGACACAGTCCGAGCGCCCGAGCGAAGCCCGGCACAGTCGAGAAAATTCTCTAGGTGGACGTCCTTGCGAAGGATAATTTTCCCGTTCTTCGAATTCAGTCTCGTGTGATCGGAACACCACGTTCCCAGGAATGCGAGTCTTTTGCGCAACCACTAGTTTTGCTGGAATCACTCCCGTTGCGTCATGTAGGCCTACTGATGACCAAAATACCAGTGGCTGATCCAAGTCTGTTTGGTCCTCGTCAACAACCTCTTGCGTAACCTCATCTTCAGCCACTTTACCCTCGGGCGCTTCTATCAGCTCAGGAACAAGCAAGAGTTTTGTCTCGACACCCATAATTGGCTTTCCAATCACTTCTTTTGTCCTTATACTTATTTGTACTTCCTCTGCTAGTTCTTCCTCCATTTCCACTGGCAACAGGGAGGGTTCCTCTTGACCAGACTTGTTGACTTTTTCTTCGACTAATGCCACTAGCTTAATCGAATGGTTGATAGACCCTGTCGTTTTAGCCATGGACAGCTTTATCTCCTCTTGGCCGACACACAGGACATTCTCTCTTAAGTCTACAACGAATCCGTAGGCATTCATAATGTCCGTGCCAAGAATCACTTCATCGACAATGTCTGCAACGAGCATTTGGTGGCTAAACTCAAGAAGACCCAGGCGTACACGTACGTCTACCTTTCCTAGCACCTTGACGGGGCTTCCAGTCACAGTCTGTATTGTACAAGAGCTAATTAGAGGATTAGAGGATGGCGGTTACAGACTAAGTCAGGGCGCACAATGGACACTGTTGCGCCCGTGTCAACTGTAAATGATGTTGGTTTACCATCCGCAAATCCACTAACAATCAAGTTTCCACTGATCTTATGTAGCGTGGAAACTGTGTGCTGTTCTGGGCCTTTACTTCTCCAATTGGTGCGATCAGTCTCTTCTCTCGGTATCTTCTTCTCCCAACAGTCTACCTGTAGATGACCACGTTTTCCACAGTTGTAACATTTCGGCCTTCTATCTTTTTCAAATCGTTGCGACTCTCTTGAACTTTTGAATTGTTTGTCTGACAACACTGTTTTTCTGCACCCATCGTAACGGTAATGTGATACAGGGATCTTCTGACTGCAACGTGATGGCACAAACCCATTAATGTAGCGGGACGCTGACTTGGCAGCTTCAAACTCTAGGGCGTGAACAAGAGCTTCTGAGCTATCTCGGTGTCTTGCCATTCGTAACACTTGCTGAAGTTCACAATCTCCGATGCCATCAATAAATGTCTGCACCGTAAACCTTATTCGGGAAGTCTTCTGGTGCTTCAGGATAGGCCAATCTAATCAATCTGTCGATACTTGCTTCAAATTCTTGAAGACTTTCCCCGGAACGTTGTTGTCTTGTTCTCAACTGAGCGTAGTACACCTCTCGCAAATGTTTATCACCGTAGTATAATTCTAGAGCTTTTATCAACTCGGCATAGATGTTCTGGCTGTCAGGTGGCACTTTCTGTAGTAGTTCTGCCGCGGGTCCTTTTAATGCAAGAACAAGTGAAACAGCCTTGTCTTTTTCTGTCCAATTATTTGCGCATGCAGCAGCTTCAAATTGGCGGAGGTACGTTGCCCAGTGACTGCTTCCGTCAAAGGTTGGAGCTTTGACATGAACTGTCCCTACTGCAGGCAAAGTGACTTTCTCTGTTAACTTATTTTCTGTCTTGATCACTGGTACAGTCTGTTCAGAAATTTGTTTTGGTTGAATCTTCATGCACTGTTCGACTTCACTTTTAATTTGTTCTCTTATGTTTGCCATTGAGTTTTCTACTGCAGATATTTTATTTGAAACAGATTCTTCTATAACAGATATTTTTGTAGACATCGATTCTTCAACAGTCAAGACAGATTTTTCTACTTCACCTATTTTTAATGTCATTGATTCTTGTACCTCCGATATTTTAGTAACTTGTTTATTAAGCTCACCTCGTAGGATACCCAATTCTGCGGTACTGTGTTCTTGCAACTGTTTCTGCATAACTTCAAAGAGAGCTTCCGTTTTATCTGCTTCTTGCTTACGTTTTTCATCCTGTCTTTCTTCCGTTTCTAGCATTAGTGCTTTCTGACGTTCCTCAGCTTCTTCTCTTTCTTGTCTTCGTTCTTCTTTTTGTCGTCTTTCTGCTACTTCCGCCTCCTGTCTGCGTCTTTCCTCTGCTTCCAGCAGGAGGGTTTTCTGTCTCTCTTCCGCTTTCTCTGAATCCTGTCGTCGTCGTTCTTCTGTCTGCAACAACAGCGCCTGGAAATTTTCCATCATCTGACTGGCATCCATTGTTTTTCAATTAATTACGAATTACACTCGTCTTGTACAAAGTATCCACTGTTTACACTGTTAACCGTTCTATCCCAGTTCTGACACCACTGTTACGACGGTCTATTCGATCGTCGTAGGTACAGTGGAAACAAAATAATTACAAGACACCAGTTAAGTCACTAATCACACCTTTAATTGTTACAGTAAAACAGTTCGTAATTAACAACACAGTCTCTACAACAAATCAAATGAAAACTGTACACACACAATAAAATGTCCACAAATATTAAAACTCAATTGTATTACAATTATATCGTCCGAATATAAAACACAACACTTCACTACTAAC
The DNA here is from genome assembly GCA_034769895.1 of Magicicada septendecula. NCBI lineage: Eukaryota > Metazoa > Arthropoda > Insecta > Hemiptera > Cicadidae > Magicicada > Magicicada septendecula. Next base: position 1,247,684,952 of record CM068367.1, read on the forward strand.
TACTTGCATGTACACAGTAATAACCCGAACCACTCTGTAAATATATCGCACTAATACTCTCGAACCACACTATCCAAAATCTCGCACTAATACTCTCGAACCACACTATCCAAAATCTCGCATGGAACTGAAAAACTAAGGCTGCTACCCGATGTATTTATAGTCACGCTCAAACACCAGAAGCTTCCAAACTGCGTCTTATCTCTCGTGAACTACGTAATTGCTACGGCCTTGACACAGTCCGAGCGCCCGAGCGAAGCCCGGCACAGTCGAGAAAATTCTCTAGGTGGACGTCCTTGCGAAGGATAATTTTCCCGTTCTTCGAATTCAGTCTCGTGTGATCGGAACACCACGTTCCCAGGAATGCGAGTCTTTTGCGCAACCACTAGTTTTGCTGGAATCACTCCCGTTGCGTCATGTAGACCTACTGATGACCAAAATACCAGTGGCTGATCCAAGTCTGTTTGGTCCTCGTCAACAACCTCTTGCGTAACCTCATCTTCAGCCACTTTACCCTCGGGCGCTTCTATCAGCTCAGGAACAAGCAAGAGTTTTGTCTCGACACCCATAATTGGCTTTCCAATCACTTCTTTTGTCCTTATACTTATTTGTACTTCCTCTGCTAGTTCTTCCTCCATTTCCACTGGCAACAGGGAGGGTTCCTCTTGACCAGACTTGTTGACTTTTTCTTCGACTAATGCCACTAGCTTAATCGAATGGTTGATAGACCCTGTCGTTTTAGCCATGGACAGCTTTATCTCCTCTTGGCCGACACACAGGACATTCTCTCTTAAGTCTACAACGAATCCGTAGGCATTCATAATGTCCGTGCCAAGAATCACTTCATCGACATTGTCTGCAACGAGCATTTGGTGGCTAAACTCAAGAAGACCCAGGCGTACACGTACGTCTACCTTTCCTAGCACCTTGACGGGGCTTCCAGTCACAGTCTGTATTGTACAAGAGCTAATTAGAGGATTAGAGGATGGCGGTTACAGACTAAGTCAGGGCGCACAATGGACACTGTTGCGCCCGTGTCAACTGTAAATGATGTTGGTTTACCATCCGCAAATCCACTAACAATCAAGTTTCCACTGATCTTATGTAGCGTGGAAACTGTGTGCTGTTCTGGGCCTTTACTTCTCCAATTGGTGCGATCAGTCTCTTCTCTCGGTATCTTCTTCTCCCAACAGTCTACCTGTAGATGACCACGTTTTCCACAGTTGTAACATTTCGGCCTTCTATCTTTTTCAAATCGTTGCGACTCTCTTGAACTTTTGAATTGTTTGTCTGACAACACTGTTTTTCTGCACCCATCGTAACGGTAATGTGATACAGGGATCTTCTGACTGCAACGTGATGGCACAAACCCATTAATGTAGCGGGACGCTGACTTGGCAGCTTCAAACTCTAGGGCGTGAACAAGAGCTTCTGAGCTATCTCGGTGTCTTGCCATTCGTAACACTTGCTGAAGTTCACAATCTCCGATGCCATCAATAAATGTCTGCACCGTAAACCTTATTCGGGAAGTCTTCTGGTGCTTCAGGATAGGCCAATCTAATCAATCTGTCGATACTTGCTTCAAATTCTTGAAGACTTTCCCCGGAACGTTGTTGTCTTGTTCTCAACTGAGCGTAGTACACCTCTCGCAAATGTTTATCACCGTAGTATAATTCTAGAGCTTTTATCAACTCGGCATAGATGTTCTGGCTGTCAGGTGGCACTTTCTGTAGTAGTTCTGCCGCGGGTCCTTTTAATGCAAGAACAAGTGAAACAGCCTTGTCTTTTTCTGTCCAATTATTTGCGCATGCAGCAGCTTCAAATTGGCGGAGGTACGTTGCCCAGTCACTGTTTCCGTCAAAGGTTGGAGCTTTGACATGAACTGTCCCTACTGCAGGCAAAGTGACTTTCTCTGTTAACTTATTTTCTGTCTTGATCACTGGTACAGTCTGTTCAGAAATTTGTTTTGGTTGAATCTTCATGCACTGTTCGACTTCACTTTTAATTTGTTCTCTTATGTTTGCCATTGAGTTTTCTACTGCAGATATTTTATTTGAAACAGATTCTTCTATAACAGATATTTTTGTAGACATCGATTCTTCAACAGTCAAGACAGATTTTTCTACTTCACCTATTTTTAATGTCATTGATTCTTGTACCTCCGATATTTTAGTAACTTGTTTATTAAGCTCACCTCGTAGGATACCCAATTCTGCGGTACTGTGTTCTTGCAACTGTTTCTGCATAACTTCAAAGAGAGCTTCCGTTTTATCTGCTTCTTGCTTACGTTTTTCATCCTGTCTTTCTTCTGTTTCTAGCATTAGTGCTTTCTGACGTTCCTCAGCTTCTTCTCTTTCTTGTCTTCGTTCTTCTTTTTGTCGTCTTTCTGCTACTTCCGCCTCCTGTCTGCGTCTTTCCTCTGCTTCCAGCAGGAGGGTTTTCTGTCTCTCTTCCGCTTTCTCTGAATCCTGTCGTCGTCGTTCTTCTGTCTGCAACAACAGCGCCTGGAAATTTTCCATCATCTGACTGGCATCCATTGTTTTTCAATTAATTACGAATTACACTCGTCTTGTACAAAGTATCCACTGTTTACACTGTTAACCGTTCTATCCCAGTTCTGACACCACTGTTACGACGGTCTATTCGATCGTCGTAGGTACAGTGGAAACAAAATAATTACAAGACACCAGTTAAGTCACTAATCACACCTTTAATTGTTACAGTAAAACAGTTCGTAATTAACAACACAGTCTCTACAACAAATCAAATGAAAACTGTACACACACAATAAAATGTCCACAAATATTAAAACTCAATTGTATTACAATTATATCGTCCGAATATAAAACACAACACTTCACTACTAACTACTTGCATGTACACAGTAATAACCCGAACCACTCTGTAAATATATCGCACTAATACTCTCGAACCACACTATCCAAAATCTCGCACTAATACTCTCGAACCACACTATCCAAAATCTCGCATGGAACTGAAAAACTAAGGCTGCTACCCGATGTATTTATAGTCACGCTCAAACACCAGAAGCTTCCAAACTGCGTCTTATCTCTCGTGAACTACGTAATTGCTACGGCCTTGACACAGTCCGAGCGCCCGAGCGAAGCCCGGCACAGTCGAGAAAATTCTCTAGGTGGACGTCCTTGCGAAGGATAATTTTCCCGTTCTTCGAATTCAGTCTCGTGTGATCGGAACACCACGTTCCCAGGAATGCGAGTCTTTTGCGCAACCACTAGTTTTGCTGGAATCACTCCCGTTGCGTCATGTAGGCCTACTGATGACCAAAATACCAGTGGCTGATCCAAGTCTGTTTGGTCCTCGTCAACAACCTCTTGCGTAACCTCATCTTCAGCCACTTTACCCTCGGGCGCTTCTATCAGCTCAGGAACAAGCAAGAGTTTTGTCTCGACACCCATAATTGGCTTTCCAATCACTTCTTTTGTCCTTATACTTATTTGTACTTCCTCTGCTAGTTCTTCCTCCATTTCCACTGGCAACAGGGAGGGTTCCTCTTGACCAGACTTGTTGACTTTTTCTTCGACTAATGCCACTAGCTTAATCGAATGGTTGATAGACCCTGTCGTTTTAGCCATGGACAGCTTTATCTCCTCTTGGCCGACACACAGGACATTCTCTCTTAAGTCTACAACGAATCCGTAGGCATTCATAATGTCCGTGCCAAGAATCACTTCATCGACAATGTCTGCAACGAGCATTTGGTGGCTAAACTCAAGAAGACCCAGGCGTACACGTACGTCTACCTTTCCTAGCACCTTGACGGGGCTTCCAGTCACAGTCTGTATTGTACAAGAGCTAATTAGAGGATTAGAGGATGGCGGTTACAGACTAAGTCAGGGCGCACAATGGACACTGTTGCGCCCGTGTCAACTGTAAGTGATGTTGGTTTACCATCCGCAAATCCACTAACAATCAAGTTTCCACTGATCTTATGTAGCGTGGAAACTGTGTGCTGTTCTTGGCCTTTACTTCTCCAATTGGTGCGATCAGTCTCTTCTCTCGGTATCTTCTTCTCCCAACAGTCTACCTGTAGATGACCACGTTTTCCACAGTTGTAACATTTCGGCCTTCTATCTTTTTCAAATCGTTGCGACTCTCTTGAACTTTTGAATTGTTTGTCTGACAACACTGTTTTTCTGCACCCATCGTAACGGTAATGTGATACAGGGATCTTCTGACTGCAACGTGATGGCACAAACCCATTAATGTAGCGGGACGCTGACTTGGCAGCTTCAAACTCTAGGGCGTGAACAAGAGCTTCTGAGCTATCTCGGTGTCTTGCCATTCGTAACACTTGCTGAAGTTCACAATCTCCGATGCCATCAATAAATGTCTGCACCGTAAACCTTATTCGGGAAGTCTTCTGGTGCTTCAGGATAGGCCAATCTAATCAATCTGTCGATACTTGCTTCAAATTCTTGAAGACTTTCCCCGGAACGTTGTTGTCTTGTTCTCAACTGAGCGTAGTACACCTCTCGCAAATGTTTATCACCGTAGTATAATTCTAGAGCTTTTATCAACTCGGCATAGATGTTCTGGCTGTCAGGTGGCACTTTCTGTAGTAGTTCTGCCGCGGGTCCTTTTAATGCAAGAACAAGTGAAACAGCCTTGTCTTTTTCTGTCCAATTATTTGCGCATGCAGCAGCTTCAAATTGGCGGAGGTACGTTGCCCAGTGACTGCTTCCGTCAAAGGTTGGAGCTTTGACATGAACTGTCCCTACTGCAGGCAAAGTGACTTTCTCTGTTAACTTATTTTCTGTCTTGATCACTGGTACAGTCTGTTCAGAAATTTGTTTTGGTTGAATCTTCATGCACTGTTCGACTTCACTTTTAATTTGTTCTCTTATGTTTGCCATTGAGTTTTCTACTGCAGATATTTTATTTGAAACAGATTCTTCTATAACAGATATTTTTGTAGACATCGATTCTTCAACAGTCAAGACAGATTTTTCTACTTCACCTATTTTTAATGTCATTGATTCTTGTACCTCCGATATTTTAGTAACTTGTTTATTAAGCTCACCTCGTAGGATACCCAATTCTGCGGTACTGTGTTCTTGCAACTGTTTCTGCATAACTTCAAAGAGAGCTTCCGTTTTATCTGCTTCTTGCTTACGTTTTTCATCCTGTCTTTCTTCTGTTTCTAGCATTAGTGCTTTCTGACGTTCCTCAGCTTCTTCTCTTTCTTGTCTTCGTTCTTCTTTTTGTCGTCTTTCTGCTACTTCCGCCTCCTGTCTGCGTCTTTCCTCTGCTTCCAGCAGGAGGGTTTTCTGTCTCTCTTCCGCTTTCTCTGAATCCTGTCGTCGTCGTTCTTCTGTCTGCAACAACAGCGCCTGGAAATTTTCCATCATCTGACTGGCATCCATTGTTTTTCAATTAATTACGAATTACACTCGTCTTGTACAAAGTATCCACTGTTTACACTGTTAACCGTTCTATCCCAGTTCTGACACCACTGTTACGACGGTCTATTCGATCGTCGTAGGTACAGTGGAAACAAAATAATTACAAGACACCAGTTAAGTCACTAGTCACACCTTTAATTGTTACAGTAAAACAGTTCGTAATTAACAACACAGTCTCTACAACAAATCAAATGAAAACTGTACACACACAATAAAATGTCCACAAATATTAAAACTCAATTGTATTACAATTATATCGTCCGAATATAAAACACAACACTTCACTACTAACTACTTGCATGTACACAGTAATAACCCGAACCACTCTGTAAATATATCGCACTAATACTCTCGAACCACACTATCCAAAATCTCGCACTAATACTCTCGAACCACACTATCCAAAATCTCGCATGGAACTGAAAAACTAAGGCTGCTACCCGATGTATTTATAGTCACGCTCAAACACCAGAAGCTTCCAAACTGCGTCTTATCTCTCGTGAACTACGTAATTGCTACGGCCTTGACACAGTCCGAGCGCCCGAGCGAAGCCCGGCACAGTCGAGAAAATTCTCTAGGTGGACGTCCTTGCGAAGGATAATTTTCCCGTTCTTCGAATTCAGTCTCGTGTGATCGGAACACCACGTTCCCAGGAATGCGAGTCTTTTGCGCAACCACTAGTTTTGCTGGAATCACTCCCGTTGCGTCATGTAGGCCTACTGATGACCAAAATACCAGTGGCTGATCCAAGTCTGTTTGGTCCTCGTCAACAACCTCTTGCGTAACCTCATCTTCAGCCACTTTACCCTCGGGCGCTTCTATCAGCTCAGGAACAAGCAAGAGTTTTGTCTCGACACCCATAATTGGCTTTCCAATCACTTCTTTTGTCCTTATACTTATTTGTACTTCATCTGCTAGATCTTCCTCCATTTCCACTGGCAACAGGGAGGGTTCCTCTTGACCAGACTTGTTGACTTTTTCTTCGACTAATGCCACTAGCTTAATCGAATGGTTGATAGACCCTGTCGTTTTAGCCATGGACAGCTTTATCTCCTCTTGGCCGACACACAGGACATTCTCTCTTAAGTCTACAACGAATCCGTAGGCATTCATAATGTCCGTGCCAAGAATCACTTCATCGACAATGTCTGCAACGAGCATTTGGTGGCTAAACTCAAGAAGACCCAGGCGTACACGTACGTCTACCTTTCCTAGCACCTTGACGGGGCTTCCAGTCACAGTCTGTATTGTACAAGAGCTAATTAGAGGATTAGAGGATGGCGGTTACAGACTAAGTCAGGGCGCACAATGGACACTGTTGCGCCCGTGTCAACTGTAAATGATGTTGGTTTACCATCCGCAAATCCACTAACAATCAAGTTTCCACTGATCTTATGTAGCGTGGAAACTGTGTGCTGTTCTGGGCCTTTACTTCTCCAATTGGTGCGATCAGTCTCTTCTCTCGGTATCTTCTTCTCCCAACAGTCTACCTGTAGATGACCACGTTTTCCACAGTTGTAACATTTCGGCCTTCTATCTTTTTCAAATCGTTGCGACTCTCTTGAACTTTTGAATTGTTTGTCTGACAACACTGTTTTTCTGCACCCATCGTAACGGTAATGTGATACAGGGATCTTCTGACTGCAACGTGATGGCACAAACCCATTAATGTAGCGGGACGCTGACTTGGCAGCTTCAAACTCTAGGGCGTGAACAAGAGCTTCTGAGCTATCTCGGTGTCTTGCCATTCGTAACACTTGCTGAAGTTCACAATCTCCGATGCCATCAATAAATGTCTGCACCGTAAACCTTATTCGGGAAGTCTTCTGGTGCTTCAGGATAGGCCAATCTAATCAATCTGTCGATACTTGCTTCAAATTCTTGAAGACTTTCCCCGGAACGTTGTTGTCTTGTTCTCAACTGAGCGTAGTACACCTCTCGCAAATGTTTATCACCGTAGTATAATTCTAGAGCTTTTATCAACTCGGCATAGATGTTCTGGCTGTCAGGTGGCACTTTCTGTAGTAGTTCTGCCGCGGGTCCTTTTAATGCAAGAACAAGTGAAACAGCCTTGTCTTTTTCTGTCCAATTATTTGCGCATGCAGCAGCTTCAAATTGGCGGAGGTACGTTGCCCAGTGACTGCTTCCGTCAAAGGTTGGAGCTTTGACATGAACTGTCCCTACTGCAGGCAAAGTGACTTTCTCTGTTAACTTATTTTCTGTCTTGATCACTGGTACAGTCTGTTCAGAAATTTGTTTTGGTTGAATCTTCATGCACTGTTCGACTTCACTTTTAATTTGTTCTCTTATGTTTGCCATTGAGTTTTCTACTGCAGATATTTTATTTGAAACAGATTCTTCTATAACAGATATTTTTGTAGACATCGATTCTTCAACAGTCAAGACAGATTTTTCTACTTCACCTATTTTTAATGTCATTGATTCTTGTACCTCCGATATTTTAGTAACTTGTTTATTAAGCTCACCTCGTAGGATACCCAATTCTGCGGTACTGTGTTCTTGCAACTGTTTCTGCATAACTTCAAAGAGAGCTTCCGTTTTATCTGCTTCTTGCTTACGTTTTTCATCCTGTCTTTCTTCTGTTTCTAGCATTAGTGCTTTCTGACGTTCCTCAGCTTCTTCTCTTTCTTGTCTTCGTTCTTCTTTTTGTCGTCTTTCTGCTACTTCCGCCTCCTGTCTGCGTCTTTCCTCTGCTTCCAGCAGGAGGGTTTTCTGTCTCTCTTCCGCTTTCTCTGAATCCTGTCGTCGTCGTTCTTCTGTCTGCAACAACAGCGCCTGGAAATTTTCCATCATCTGACTGGCATCCATTGTTTTTCAATTAATTACGAATTACACTCGTCTTGTACAAAGTATCCACTGTTTACACTGTTAACCGTTCTATCCCAGTTCTGACACCACTGTTACGACGGTCTATTCGATCGTCGTAGGTACAGTGGAAACAAAATAATTACAAGACACCAGTTAAGTCACTAGTCACACCTTTAATTGTTACAGTAAAACAGTTCGTAATTAACAACACAGTCTCTACAACAAATCAAATGAAAACTGTACACACACAATAAAATGTCCACAAATATTAAAACTCAATTGTATTACAATTATATCGTCCGAATATAAAACACAACACTTCACTACTAACTACTTGCATGTACACAGTAATAACCCGAACCACTCTGTAAATATATCGCACTAATACTCTCGAACCACACTATCCAAAATCTCGCACTAATACTCTCGAACCACACTATCCAAAATCTCGCATGGAACTGAAAAACTAAGGCTGCTACCCGATGTATTTATAGTCACGCTCAAACACCAGAAGCTTCCAAACTGCGTCTTATCTCTCGTGAACTACGTAATTGCTACGGCCTTGACACAGTCCGAGCGCCCGAGCGAAGCCCGGCACAGTCGAGAAAATTCTCTAGGTGGACGTCCTTGCGAAGGATAATTTTCCCGTTCTTCGAATTCAGTCTCGTGTGATCGGAACACCACGTTCCCAGGAATGCGAGTCTTTTGCGCAACCACTAGTTTTGCTGGAATCACTCCCGTTGCGTCATGTAGGCCTACTGATGACCAAAATACCAGTGGCTGATCCAAGTCTGTTTGGTCCTCGTCAACAACCTCTTGCGTAACCTCATCTTCAGCCACTTTACCCTCGGGCGCTTCTATCAGCTCAGGAACAAGCAAGAGTTTTGTCTCGACACCCATAATTGGCTTTCCAATCACTTCTTTTGTCCTTATACTTATTTGTACTTCATCTGCTAGATCTTCCTCCATTTCCACTGGCAACAGGGAGGGTTCCTCTTGACCAGACTTGTTGACTTTTTCTTCGACTAATGCCACTAGCTTAATCGAATGGTTGATAGACCCTGTCGTTTTAGCCATGGACAGCTTTATCTCCTCTTGGCCGACACACAGGACATTCTCTCTTAAGTCTACAACGAATCCGTAGGCATTCATAATGTCCGTGCCAAGAATCACTTCATCGACAATGTCTGCAACGAGCATTTGGTGGCTAAACTCAAGAAGACCCAGGCGTACACGTACGTCTACCTTTCCTAGCACCTTGACGGGGCTTCCAGTCACAGTCTGTATTGTACAAGAGCTAATTAGAGGATTAGAGGATGGCGGTTACAGACTAAGTCAGGGCGCACAATGGACACTGTTGCGCCCGTGTCAACTGTAAATGATGTTGGTTTACCATCCGCAAATCCACTAACAATCAAGTTTCCACTGATCTTATGTAGCGTGGAAACTGTGTGCTGTTCTGGGCCTTTACTTCTCCAATTGGTGCGATCAGTCTCTTCTCTCGGTATCTTCTTCTCCCAACAGTCTACCTGTAGATGACCACGTTTTCCACAGTTGTAACATTTCGGCCTTCTATCTTTTTCAAATCGTTGCGACTCTCTTGAACTTTTGAATTGTTTGTCTGACAACACTGTTTTTCTGCACCCATCGTAACGGTAATGTGATACAGGGATCTTCTGACTGCAACGTGATGGCACAAACCCATTAATGTAGCGGGACGCTGACTTGGCAGCTTCAAACTCTAGGGCGTGAACAAGAGCTTCTGAGCTATCTCGGTGTCTTGCCATTCGTAACACTTGCTGAAGTTCACAATCTCCGATGCCATCAATAAATGTCTGCACCGTAAACCTTATTCGGGAAGTCTTCTGGTGCTTCAGGATAGGCCAATCTAATCAATCTGTCGATACTTGCTTCAAATTCTTGAAGACTTTCCCCGGAACGTTGTTGTCTTGTTCTCAACTGAGCGTAGTACACCTCTCGCAAATGTTTATCACCGTAGTATAATTCTAGAGCTTTTATCAACTCGGCATAGATGTTCTGGCTGTCAGGTGGCACTTTCTGTAGTAGTTCTGCCGCGGGTCCTTTTAATGCAAGAACAAGTGAAACAGCCTTGTCTTTTTCTGTCCAATTATTTGCGCATGCAGCAGCTTCAAATTGGCGGAGGTACGTTGCCCAGTGACTGCTTCCGTCAAAGGTTGGAGCTTTGACATGAACTGTCCCTACTGCAGGCAAAGTGACTTTCTCTGTTAACTTATTTTCTGTCTTGATCACTGGTACAGTCTGTTCAGAAATTTGTTTTGGTTGAATCTTCATGCACTGTTCGACTTCACTTTTAATTTGTTCTCTTATGTTTGCCATTGAGTTTTCTACTGCAGATATTTTATTTGAAACAGATTCTTCTATAACAGATATTTTTGTAGACATCGATTCTTCAACAGTCAAGACAGATTTTTCTACTTCACCTATTTTTAATGTCATTGATTCTTGTACCTCCGATATTTTAGTAACTTGTTTATTAAGCTCACCTCGTAGGATACCCAATTCTGCGGTACTGTGTTCTTGCAACTGTTTCTGCATAACTTCAAAGAGAGCTTCCGTTTTATCTGCTTCTTGCTTACGTTTTTCATCCTGTCTTTCTTCTGTTTCTAGCATTAGTGCTTTCTGACGTTCCTCAGCTTCTTCTCTTTCTTGTCTTCGTTCTTCTTTTTGTCGTCTTTCTGCTACTTCCGCCTCCTGTCTGCGTCTTTCCTCTGCTTCCAGCAGGAGGGTTTTCTGTCTCTCTTCCGCTTTCTCTGAATCCTGTCGTCGTCGTTCTTCTGTCTGCAACAACAGCGCCTGGAAATTTTCCATCATCTGACTGGCATCCATTGTTTTTCAATTAATTACGAATTACACTCGTCTTGTACAAAGTATCCACTGTTTACACTGTTAACCGTTCTATCCCAGTTCTGACACCACTGTTACGACGGTCTATTCGATCGTCGTAGGTACAGTGGAAACAAAATAATTACTAGACACCAGTTAAGTCACTAATCACACCTTTAATTGTTACAGTAAAACAGTTCGTAATTAACAACACAGTCTCTACAACAAATCAAATGAAAACTGTACACACACAATAAAATGTCCACAAATATTAAAACTCAATTGTATTACAATTATATCGTCCGAATATAAAACACAACACTTCACTACTAACTACTTGCATGTACACAGTAATAACCCGAACCACTCTGTAAATACATCGCACTAATACTCTCGAACCACACTATCCAAAATCTCGCACTAATACTCTCGAAACACAATATCCAAAATCTCGCATGGAACTGAAAAACTAAGGCTGCTACCCGATGTATTTATAGTCACGCTCAAACACCAGAAGCTTCCAAACTGCGTCTTATCTCTCGTGAACTACGTAATTGCTACGGCCTTGACACAGTCCGAGCGCCCGAGCGAAGCCCGGCACAGTCGAGAAAATTCTCTAGGTGGACGTCCTTGCGAAGGATAATTTTCCCGTTCTTCGAATTCAGTCTCGTGTGATCGGAACACCACGTTCCCAGGAATGCGAGTCTTTTGCGCAACCACTAGTTTTGCTGGAATCACTCCCGTTGCGTCATGTAGACCTACTGATGACCAAAATACCAGTGGCTGATCCAAGTCTGTTTGGTCCTCGTCAACAACCTCTTGCGTAACCTCATCTTCAGCCACTTTACCCTCGGGCGCTTCTATCAGCTCAGGAACAAGCAAGAGTTTTGTCTCGACACCCATAATTGGCTTTCCAATCACTTCTTTTGTCCTTATACTTATTTGTACTTCCTCTGCTAGTTCTTCCTCCATTTCCACTGGCAACAGGGAGGGTTCCTCTTGACCAGACTTGTTGACTTTTTCTTCGACTAATGCCACTAGCTTAATCGAATGGTTGATAGACCCTGTCGTTTTAGCCATGGACAGCTTTATCTCCTCTTGGCCGACACACAGGACATTCTCTCTTAAGTCTACAACGAATCCGTAGGCATTCATAATGTCCGTGCCAAGAATCACTTCATCGACAATGTCTGCAACGAGCATTTGGTGGCTAAACTCAAGAAGACCCAGGCGTACACGTACGTCTACCTTTCCTAGCACCTTGACGGGGCTTCCAGTCACAGTCTGTATTGTACAAGAGCTAATTAGAGGATTAGAGGATGGCGGTTACAGACTAAGTCAGGGCGCACAATGGACACTGTTGCGCCCGTGTCAACTGTAAGTGATGTTGGTTTACCATCCGCAAAGCCACTAACAATCAAGTTTCCACTGATCTTATGTAGCGTGGAAACTGTGTGCTGTTCTGGGCCTTTACTTCTCCAATTGGTGCGATCAGTCTCTTCTCTCGGTATCTTCTTCTCCCAACAGTCTACCTGTAGATGACCACGTTTTCCACAGTTGTAACATTTCGGCCTTCTATCTTTTTCAAATCGTTGCGACTCTCTTGAACTTTTGAATTGTTTGTCTGACAACACTGTTTTTCTGCACCCATCGTAACGGTAATGTGATACAGGGATCTTCTGACTGCAACGTGATGGCACAAACCCATTAATGTAGCGGGACGCTGACTTGGCAGCTTCAAACTCTAGGGCGTGAACAAGAGCTTCTGAGCTATCTCGGTGTCTTGCCATTCGTAACACTTGCTGAAGTTCACAATCTCCGATGCCATCAATAAATGTCTGCACCGTAAACCTTATTCGGGAAGTCTTCTGGTGCTTCAGGATAGGCCAATCTAATCAATCTGTCGATACTTGCTTCAAATTCTTGAAGACTTTCCCCGGAACGTTGTTGTCTTGTTCTCAACTGAGCGTAGTACACCTCTCGCAAATGTTTATCACCGTAGTATAATTCTAGAGCTTTTATCAACTCGGCATAGATGTTCTGGCTGTCAGGTGGCACTTTCTGTAGTAGTTCTGCCGCGGGTCCTTTTAATGCAAGAACAAGTGAAACAGCCTTGTCTTTTTCTGTCCAATTATTTGCGCATGCAGCAGCTTCAAATTGGCGGAGGTACGTTGCCCAGTGACTGCTTCCGTCAAAGGTTGGAGCTTTGACATGAACTGTCCCTACTGCAGGCAAAGTGACTTTCTCTGTTAACTTATTTTCTGTCTTGATCACTGGTACAGTCTGTTCAGAAATTTGTTTTGGTTGAATCTTCATGCACTGTTCGACTTCACTTTTAATTTGTTCTCTTATGTTTGCCATTGAGTTTTCTACTGCAGATATTTTATTTGAAACAGATTCTTCTATAACAGATATTTTTGTAGACATCGATTCTTCAACAGTCAAGACAGATTTTTCTACTTCACCTATTTTTAATGTCATTGATTCTTGTACCTCCGATATTTTAGTAACTTGTTTATTAAGCTCACCTCGTAGGATACCCAATTCTGCGGTACTGTGTTCTTGCAACTGTTTCTGCATAACTTCAAAGAGAGCTTCCGTTTTATCTGCTTCTTGCTTACGTTTTTCATCCTGTCTTTCTTCTGTTTCTAGCATTAGTGCTTTCTGACGTTCCTCAGCTTCTTCTCTTTCTTGTCTTCGTTCTTCTTTTTGTCGTCTTTCTGCTACTTCCGCCTCCTGTCTGCGTCTTTCCTCTGCTTCCAGCAGGAGGGTTTTCTGTCTCTCTTCCGCTTTCTCTGAATCCTGTCGTCGTCGTTCTTCTGTCTGCAACAACAGCGCCTGGAAATTTTCCATCATCTGACTGGCATCCATTGTTTTTCAATTAATTACGAATTACACTCGTCTTGTACAAAGTATCCACTGTTTACACTGTTAACCGTTCTATCCCAGTTCTGACACCACTGTTACGACGGTCTATTCGATCGTCGTAGGTACAGTGGAAACAAAATAATTACAAGACACCAGTTAAGTCACTAATCACACCTTTAATTGTTACAGTAAAACAGTTCGTAATTAACAACACAGTCTCTACAACAAATCAAATGAAAACTGTACACACACAATAAAATGTCCACAAATATTAAAACTCAATTGTATTACAATTATATCGTCCGAATATAAAACACAACACTTCACTACTAACTACTTGCATGTACACAGTAATAACCCGAACCACTCTGTAAATATATCGCACTAATACTCTCGAACCACACTATCCAAAATCTCGCACTAATACTCTCGAACCACACTATCCAAAATCTCGCATGGAACTGAAAAACTAAGGCTGCTACCCGATGTATTTATAGTCACGCTCAAACACCAGAAGCTTCCAAACTGCGTCTTATCTCTCGTGAACTACGTAATTGCTACGGCCTTGACACAGTCCGAGCGCCCGAGCGAAGCCCGGCACAGTCGAGAAAATTCTCTAGGTGGACGTCCTTGCGAAGGATAATTTTCCCGTTCTTCGAATTCAGTCTCGTGTGATCGGAACACCACGTTCCCAGGAATGCGAGTCTTTTGCGCAACCACTAGTTTTGCTGGAATCACTCCCGTTGCGTCATGTAGGCCTACTGATGACCAAAATACCAGTGGCTGATCCAAGTCTGTTTGGTCCTCGTCAACAACCTCTTGCGTAACCTCATCTTCAGCCACTTTACCCTCGGGCGCTTCTATCAGCTCAGGAACAAGCAAGAGTTTTGTCTCGACACCCATAATTGGCTTTCCAATCACTTCTTTTGTCCTTATACTTATTTGTACTTCATCTGCTAGTTCTTCCTCCATTTCCACTGGCAACAGGGAGGGTTCCTCTTGACCAGACTTGTTGACTTTTTCTTCGACTAATGCCACTAGCTTAATCGAATGGTTGATAGACCCTGTCGTTTTAGCCATGGACAGCTTTATCTCCTCTTGGCCGACACACAGGACATTCTCTCTTAAGTCTACAACGATCCGTAGGCATTCATAATGTCCGTGCCAAGAATCACTTCATCGACAATGTCTGCAACGAGCATTTGGTGGCTAAACTCAAGAAGACCCAGGCGTACACGTACGTCTACCTTTCCTAGCACCTTGACGGGGCTTCCAGTCACAGTCTGTATTGTACAAGAGCTAATTAGAGGATTAGAGGATGGCGGTTACAGACTAAGTCAGGGCGCACAATGGACACTGTTGCGCCCGTGTCAACTGTAAATGATGTTGGTTTACCATCCGCAAATCCACTAACAATCAAGTTTCCACTGATCTTATGTAGCGTGGAAACTGTGTGCTGTTCTGGGCCTTTACTTCTCCAATTGGTGCGATCAGTCTCTTCTCTCGGTATCTTCTTCTCCCAACAGTCTACCTGTAGATGACCACGTTTTCCACAGTTGTAACATTTCGGCCTTCTATCTTTTTCAAATCGTTGCGACTCTCTTGAACTTTTGAATTGTTTGTCTGACAACACTGTTTTTCTGCACCCATCGTAACGGTAATGTGATACAGGGATCTTCTGACTGAAACGTGATGGCACAAACCCATTAATGTAGCGGGACGCTGACTTGGCAGCTTCAAACTCTAGGGCGTGAACAAGAGCTTCTGAGCTATCTCGGTGTCTTGCCATTCGTAACACTTGCTGAAGTTCACAATCTCCGATGCCATCAATAAATGTCTGCACCGTAAACCTTATTCGGGAAGTCTTCTGGTGCTTCAGGATAGGCCAATCTAATCAATCTGTCGATACTTGCTTCAAATTCTTGAAGACTTTCCCCGGAACGTTGTTGTCTTGTTCTCAACTGAGCGTAGTACACCTCTCGCAAATGTTTATCACCGTAGTATAATTCTAGAGCTTTTATCAACTCGGCATAGATGTTCTGGCTGTCAGGTGGCACTTTCTGTAGTAGTTCTGCCGCGGGTCCTTTTAATGCAAGAACAAGTGAAACAGCCTTGTCTTTTTCTGTCCAATTATTTGCGCATGCAGCAGCTTCAAATTGGCGGAGGTACGTTGCCCAGTGACTGCTTCCGTCAAAGGTTGGAGCTTTGACATGAACTGTCCCTACTGCAGGCAAAGTGACTTTCTCTGTTAACTTATTTTCTGTCTTGATCACTGGTACAGTCTGTTCAGAAATTTGTTTTGGTTGAATCTTCATGCACTGTTCGACTTCACTTTTAATTTGTTCTCTTATGTTTGCCATTGAGTTTTCTACTGCAGATATTTTATTTGAAACAGATTCTTCTATAACAGATATTTTTGTAGACATCGATTCTTCAACAGTCAAGACAGATTTTTCTACTTCAGCTATTTTTAATGTCATTGATTCTTGTACCTCCGATATTTTAGTAACTTGTTTATTAAGCTCACCTCGTAGGATACCCAATTCTGCGGTACTGTGTTCTTGCAACTGTTTCTGCATAACTTCAAAGAGAGCTTCCGTTTTATCTGCTTCTTGCTTACGTTTTTCATCCTGTCTTTCTTCTGTTTCTAGCATTAGTGCTTTCTGACGTTCCTCAGCTTCTTCTCTTTCTTGTCTTCGTTCTTCTTTTTGTCGTCTTTCTGCTACTTCCGCCTCCTGTCTGCGTCTTTCCTCTGCTTCCAGCAGGAGGGTTTTCTGTCTCTCTTCCGCTTTCTCTGAATCCTGTCGTCGTCGTTCTTCTGTCTGCAACAACAGCGCCTGGAAATTTTCCATCATCTGACTGGCATCCATTGTTTTTCAATTAATTACGAATTACACTCGTCTTGTACAAAGTATCCACTGTTTACACTGTTAACCGTTCTATCCCAGTTCTGACACCACTGTTACGACGGTCTATTCGATCGTCGTAGGTACAGTGGAAACAAAATAATTACAAGACACCAGTTAAGTCACTAATCACTCCTTTAATTGTTACAGTAAAACAGTTCGTAATTAACAACACAGTCTCTACAACAAATCAAATGAAAACTGTACACACACAATAAAATGTCCACAAATATTAAAACTCAATTGTATTACAATTATATCGTCCGAATATAAAACACAACACTTCACTACTAACTACTTGCATGTACACAGTAATAACCCGAACCACTCTGTAAATATATCGCACTAATACTCTCGAACCACACTATCCAAAATCTCGCACTAATACTCTCGAACCACACTATCCAAAATCTCGCATGGAACTGAAAAACTAAGGCTGCTACCCGATGTATTTATAGTCACGCTCAAACACCAGAAGCTTCCAAACTGCGTCTTATCTCTCGTGAACTACGTAATTGCTACGGCCTTGACACAGTCCGAGCGCCCGAGCGAAGCCCGGCACAGTCGAGAAAATTCTCTAGGTGGACGTCCTTGCGAAGGATAATTTTCCCGTTCTTCGAATTCAGTCTCGTGTGATCGGAACACCACGTTCCCAGGAATGCGAGTCTTTTGCGCAACCACTAGTTTTGCTGGAATCACTCCCGTTGCGTCATGTAGGCCTACTGATGACCAAAATACCAGTGGCTGATCCAAGTCTGTTTGGTCCTCGTCAACAACCTCTTGCGTAACCTCATCTTCAGCCACTTTACCCTCGGGCGCTTCTATCAGCTCAGGAACAAGCAAGAGTTTTGTCTCGACACCCATAATTGGCTTTCCAATCACTTCTTTTGTCCTTATACTTATTTGTACTTCATCTGCTAGTTCTTCCTCCATTTCCACTGGCAACAGGGAGGGTTCCTCTTGACCAGACTTGTTGACTTTTTCTTCGACTAATGCCACTAGCTTAATCGAATGGTTGATAGACCCTGTCGTTTTAGCCATGGACAGCTTTATCTCCTCTTGGCCGACACACAGGACATTCTCTCTTAAGTCTACAACGAATCCGTAGGCATTCATAATGTCCGTGCCAAGAATCACTTCATCGACAATGTCTGCAACGAGCATTTGGTGGCTAAACTCAAGAAGACCCAGGCGTACACGTACGTCTACCTTTCCTAGCACCTTGACGGGGCTTCCAGTCACAGTCTGTATTGTACAAGAGCTAATTAGAGGATTAGAGGATGGCGGTTACAGACTAAGTCAGGGCGCACAATGGACACTGTTGCGCCCGTGTCAACTGTAAATGATGTTGGTTTACCATCCGCAAATCCACTAACAATCAAGTTTCCACTGATCTTATGTAGCGTGGAAACTGTGTGCTGTTCTGGGCCTTTACTTCTCCAATTGGTGCGATCAGTCTCTTCTCTCGGTATCTTCTTCTCCCAACAGTCTACCTGTAGATGACCACGTTTTCCACAGTTGTAACATTTCGGCCTTCTATCTTTTTCAAATCGTTGCGACTCTCTTGAACTTTTGAATTGTTTGTCTGACAACACTGTTTTTCTGCGCCCATCGTAACGGTAATGTGATACAGGGATCTTCTGACTGCAACGTGATGGCACAAACCCATTAATGTAGCGGGACGCTGACTTGGCAGCTTCAAACTCTAGGGCGTGAACAAGAGCTTCTGAGCTATCTCGGTGTCTTGCCATTCGTAACACTTGCTGAAGTTCACAATCTCCGATGCCATCAATAAATGTCTGCACCGTAAACCTTATTCGGGAAGTCTTCTGGTGCTTCAGGATAGGCCAATCTAATCAATCTGTCGATACTTGCTTCAAATTCTTGAAGACTTTCCCCGGAACGTTGTTGTCTTGTTCTCAACTGAGCGTAGTACACCTCTCGCAAATGTTTATCACCGTAGTATAATTCTAGAGCTTTTATCAACTCGGCATAGATGTTCTGGCTGTCAGGTGGCACTTTCTGTAGTAGTTCTGCCGCGGGTCCTTTTAATGCAAGAACAAGTGAAACAGCCTTGTCTTTTTCTGTCCAATTATTTGCGCATGCAGCAGCTTCAAATTGGCGGAGGTACGTTGCCCAGTGACTGCTTCCGTCAAAGGTTGGAGCTTTGACATGAACTGTCCCTACTGCAGGCAAAGTGACTTTCTCTGTTAACTTATTTTCTGTCTTGATCACTGGTACAGTCTGTTCAGAAATTTGTTTTGGTTGAATCTTCATGCACTGTTCGACTTCACTTTTAATTTGTTCTCTTATGTTTGCCATTGAGTTTTCTACTGCAGATATTTTATTTGAAACAGATTCTTCTATAACAGATATTTTTGTAGACATCGATTCTTCAACAGTCAAGACAGATTTTTCTACTTCACCTATTTTTAATGTCATTGATTCTTGTACCTCCGATATTTTAGTAACTTGTTTATTAAGCTCACCTCGTAGGATACCCAATTCTGCGGTACTGTGTTCTTGCAACTGTTTCTGCATAACTTCAAAGAGAGCTTCCGTTTTATCTGCTTCTTGCTTACGTTTTTCATCCTGTCTTTCTTCTGTTTCTAGCATTAGTGCTTTCTGACGTTCCTCAGCTTCTTCTCTTTCTTGTCTTCGTTCTTCTTTTTGTCGTCTTTCTGCTACTTCCGCCTCCTGTCTGCGTCTTTCCTCTGCTTCCAGCAGGAGGGTTTTCTGTCTCTCTTCCGCTTTCTCTGAATCCTGTCGTCGTCGTTCTTCTGTCTGCAACAACAGCGCCTAGAAATTTTCCATCATCTGACTGGCATCCATTGTTTTTCAATTAATTACGAATTACACTCGTCTTGTACAAAGTATCCACTGTTTACACTGTTAACCGTTCTATCCCAGTTCTGACACCACTGTTACGACGGTCTATTCGATCGTCGTAGGTACAGTGGAAACAAAATAATTACAAGACACCAGTTAAGTCACTAATCACACCTTTAATTGTTACAGTAAAACAGTTCGTAATTAACAACACAGTCTCTACAACAAATCAAATGAAAACTGTACACACACAATAAAATGTCCACAAATATTAAAACTCAATTGTATTACAATTATATCGTCCGAATATAAAACACAACACTTCACTACTAACTACTTGCATGTACACAGTAATAACCCGAACCACTCTGTAAATATATCGCACTAATACTCTCGAACCACACTATCCAAAATCTCGCACTAATACTCTCGAACCACACTATCCAAAATCTCGCATGGAACTGAAAAACTAAGGCTGCTACC
Source organism: Magicicada septendecula (assembly GCA_034769895.1). Lineage (NCBI taxonomy): Eukaryota > Metazoa > Arthropoda > Insecta > Hemiptera > Cicadidae > Magicicada > Magicicada septendecula. The sequence continues at coordinate 1,247,705,176 of CM068367.1, forward strand.
CGATGTATTTATAGTCACGCTCAAACACCAGAAGCTTCCAAACTGCGTCTTATCTCTCGTGAACTACGTAATTGCTACGGCCTTGACACAGTCCTAGCGCCCGAGCGAAGCCCGGCACAGTCGAGAAAATTCTCTAGGTGGACGTCCTTGCGAAGGATAATTTTCCCGTTCTTCGAATTCAGTCTCGTGTGATCGGAACACCACGTTCCCAGGAATGCGAGTCTTTTGCGCAACCACTAGTTTTGCTGGAATCACTCCCGTTGCGTCATGTAGGCCTACTGATGACCAAAATACCAGTGGCTGATCCAAGTCTGTTTGGTCCTCGTCAACAACCTCTTGCGTAACCTCATCTTCAGCCACTTTACCCTCGGGCGCTTCTATCAGCTCAGGAACAAGCAAGAGTTTTGTCTCGACACCCATAATTGGCTTTCCAATCACTTCTTTTGTCCTTATACTTATTTGTACTTCATCTGCTAGTTCTTCCTCCATTTCCACTGGCAACAGGGAGGGTTCCTCTTGACCAGACTTGTTGACTTTTTCTTCGACTAATGCCACTAGCTTAATCGAATGGTTGATAGACCCTGTCGTTTTAGCCATGGACAGCTTTATCTCCTCTTGGCCGACACACAGGACATTCTCTCTTAAGTCTACAACGATCCGTAGGCATTCATAATGTCCGTGCCAAGAATCACTTCATCGACAATGTCTGCAACGAGCATTTGGTGGCTAAACTCAAGAAGACCCAGGCGTACACGTACGTCTAACTTTCCTAGCACCTTGACGGGGCTTCCAGTCACAGTCTGTATTGTACAAGAGCTAATTAGAGGATTAGAGGATGGCGGTTACAGACTAAGTCAGGGCGCACAATGGACACTGTTGCGCCCGTGTCAACTGTAAATGATGTTGGTTTACCATCCGCAAATCCACTAACAATCAAGTTTCCACTGATCTTATGTAGCGTGGAAACTGTGTGCTGTTCTGGGCCTTTACTTCTCCAATTGGTGCGATCAGTCTCTTCTCTCGGTATCTTCTTCTCCCAACAGTCTACCTGTAGATGACCACGTTTTCCACAGTTGTAACATTTCGGCCTTCTATCTTTTTCAAATCGTTGCGACTCTCTTGAACTTTTGAATTGTTTGTCTGACAACACTGTTTTTCTGCACCCATCGTAACGGTAATGTGATACAGGGATCTTCTGACTGCAACGTGATGGCACAAACCCATTAATGTAGCGGGACGCTGACTTGGCAGCTTCAAACTCTAGGGCGTGAACAAGAGCTTCTGAGCTATCTCGGTGTCTTGCCATTCGTAACACTTGCTGAAGTTCACAATCTCCGATGCCATCAATAAATGTCTGCACCGTAAACCTTATTCGGGAAGTCTTCTGGTGCTTCAGGATAGGCCAATCTAATCAATCTGTCGATACTTGCTTCAAATTCTTGAAGACTTCCCCGGAACGTTGTTGTCTTGTTCTCAACTGAGCGTAGTACACCTCTCGCAAATGTTTATCACCGTAGTATAATTCTAGAGCTTTTATCAACTCGGCATAGATGTTCTGGCTGTCAGGTGGCACTTTATGTAGTAGTTCTGCCGCGGGTCCTTTTAATGCAAGAACAAGTGAAACAGCCTTGTCTTTTTCTGTCCAATTATTTGCGCATGCAGCAGCTTCAAATTGGCGGAGGTACGTTGCCCAGTGACTGCTTCCGTCAAAGGTTGGAGCTTTGACATGAACTGTCCCTACTGCAGGCAAAGTGACTTTCTCTGTTAACTTATTTTCTGTCTTGATCACTGGTACAGTCTGTTCAGAAATTTGTTTTGGTTGAATCTTCATGCACTGTTCGACTTCACTTTTAATTTGTTCTCTTATGTTTGCCATTGAGTTTTCTACTGCAGATATTTTATTTGAAACAGATTCTTCTATAACAGATATTTTTGTAGACATCGATTCTTCAACAGTCAAGACAGATTTTTCTACTTCACCTATTTTTAATGTCATTGATTCTTGTACCTCCGATATTTTAGTAACTTGTTTATTAAGCTCACCTCGTAGGATACCCAATTCTGCGGTACTGTGTTCTTGCAACTGTTTCTGCATAACTTCAAAGAGAGCTTCCGTTTTATCTGCTTCTTGCTTACGTTTTTCATCCTGTCTTTCTTCTGTTTCTAGCATTAGTGCTTTCTGACGTTCCTCAGCTTCTTCTCTTTCTTGTCTTCGTTCTTCTTTTTGTCGTCTTTCTGCTACTTCCGCCTCCTGTCTGCGTCTTTCCTCTGCTTCCAGCAGGAGGGTTTTCTGTCTCTCTTCCGCTTTCTCTGAATCCTGTCGTCGTCGTTCTTCTGTCTGCAACAACAGCGCCTGGAAATTTTCCATCATCTGACTGGCATCCATTGTTTTTCAATTAATTACGAATTACACTCGTCTTGTACAAAGTATCCACTGTTTACACTGTTAACCGTTCTATCCCAGTTCTGACACCACTGTTACGACGGTCTATTCGATCGTCGTAGGTACAGTGGAAACAAAATAATTACAAGACACCAGTTAAGTCACTAATCACACCTTTAATTGTTACAGTAAAACAGTTCGTAATTAACAACACAGTCTCTACAACAAATCAAATGAAAACTGTACACACACAATAAAATGTCCACAAATATTAAAACTCAATTGTATTACAATTATATCGTCCGAATATAAAACACAACACTTCACTACTAACTACTTGCATGTACACAGTAATAACCCGAACCACTCTGTAAATATATCGCACTAATACTCTCGAACCACACTATCCAAAATCTCGCACTAATACTCTCGAACCACACTATCCAAAATCTCGCATGGAACTGAAAAACTAAGGCTGCTACCCGATGTATTTATAGTCACGCTCAAACACCAGAAGCTTCCAAACTGCGTCTTATCTCTCGTGAACTACGTAATTGCTACGGCCTTGACACAGTCCGAGCGCCCGAGCGAAGCCCGGCACAGTCGAGAAAATTCTCTAGGTGGACGTCCTTGCGAAGGATAATTTTCCCGTTCTTCGAATTCAGTCTCGTGTGATCGGAACACCACGTTCCCAGGAATGCGAGTCTTTTGCGCAACCACTAGTTTTGCTGGAATCACTCCCGTTGCGTCATGTAGGCCTACTGATGACCAAAATACCAGTGGCTGATCCAAGTCTGTTTGGTCCTCGTCAACAACCTCTTGCGTAACCTCATCTTCAGCCACTTTACCCTCGGGCGCTTCTATCAGCTCAGGAACAAGCAAGAGTTTTGTCTCGACACCCATAATTGGCTTTCCAATCACTTCTTTTGTCCTTATACTTATTTGTACTTCATCTGCTAGTTCTTCCTCCATTTCCACTGGCAACAGGGAGGGTTCCTCTTGACCAGACTTGTTGACTTTTTCTTCGACTAATGCCACTAGCTTAATCGAATGGTTGATAGACCCTGTCGTTTTAGCCATGGACAGCTTTATCTCCTCTTGGCCGACACACAGGACATTCTCTCTTAAGTCTACAACGAATCCGTAGGCATTCATAATGTCCGTGCCAAGAATCACTTCATCGACAATGTCTGCAACGAGCATTTGGTGGCTAAACTCAAGAAGACCCAGGCGTACACGTACGTCTACCTTTCCTAGCACCTTGACGGGGCTTCCAGTCACAGTCTGTATTGTACAAGAGCTAATTAGAGGATTAGAGGATGGCGGTTACAGACTAAGTCAGGGCGCACAATGGACACTGTTGCGCCCGTGTCAACTGTAAATGATGTTGGTTTACCATCCGCAAATCCACTAACAATCAAGTTTCCACTGATCTTATGTAGCGTGGAAACTGTGTGCTGTTCTGGGCCTTTACTTCTCCAATTGGTGCGATCAGTCTCTTCTCTCGGTATCTTCTTCTCCCAACAGTCTACCTGTAGATGACCACGTTTTCCACAGTTGTAACATTTCGGCCTTCTATCTTTTTCAAATCGTTGCGACTCTCTTGAACTTTTGAATTGTTTGTCTGACAACACTGTTTTTCTGCACCCATCGTAACGGTAATGTGATACAGGGATCTTCTGACTGCAACGTGATGGCACAAACCCATTAATGTAGCGGGACGCTGACTTGGCAGCTTCAAACTCTAGGGCGTGAACAAGAGCTTCTGAGCTATCTCGGTGTCTTGCCATTCGTAACACTTGCTGAAGTTCACAATCTCCGATGCCATCAATAAATGTCTGCACCGTAAACCTTATTCGGGAAGTCTTCTGGTGCTTCAGGATAGGCCAATCTAATCAATCTGTCGATACTTGCTTCAAATTCTTGAAGACTTTCCCCGGAACGTTGTTGTCTTGTTCTCAACTGAGCGTAGTACACCTCTCGCAAATGTTTATCACCGTAGTATAATTCTAGAGCTTTTATCAACTCGGCATAGATGTTCTGGCTGTCAGGTGGCACTTTCTGTAGTAGTTCTGCCGCGGGTCCTTTTAATGCAAGAACAAGTGAAACAGCCTTGTCTTTTTCTGTCCAATTATTTGCGCATGCAGCAGCTTCAAATTGGCGGAGGTACGTTGCCCAGTGACTGCTTCCGTCAAAGGTTGGAGCTTTGACATGAACTGTCCCTACTGCAGGCAAAGTGACTTTCTCTGTTAACTTATTTTCTGTCTTGATCACTGGTACAGTCTGTTCAGAAATTTGTTTTGGTTGAATCTTCATGCACTGTTCGACTTCACTTTTAATTTGTTCTCTTATGTTTGCCATTGAGTTTTCTACTGCAGATATTTTATTTGAAACAGATTCTTCTATAACAGATATTTTTGTAGACATCGATTCTTCAACAGTCAAGACAGATTTTTCTACTTCACCTATTTTTAATGTCATTGATTCTTGTACCTCCGATATTTTAGTAACTTGTTTATTAAGCTCACCTCGTAGGATACCCAATTCTGCGGTACTGTGTTCTTGCAACTGTTTCTGCATAACTTCAAAGAGAGCTTCCGTTTTATCTGCTTCTTGCTTACGTTTTTCATCCTGTCTTTCTTCTGTTTCTAGCATTAGTGCTTTCTGACGTTCCTCAGCTTCTTCTCTTTCTTGTCTTCGTTCTTCTTTTTGTCGTCTTTCTGCTACTTCCGCCTCCTGTCTGCGTCTTTCCTCTGCTTCCAGCAGGAGGGTTTTCTGTCTCTCTTCCGCTTTCTCTGAATCCTGTCGTCGTCGTTCTTCTGTCTGCAACAACAGCGCCTGGAAATTTTCCATCATCTGACTGGCATCCATTGTTTTTCAATTAATTACGAATTACACTCGTCTTGTACAAAGTATCCACTGTTTACACTGTTAACCGTTCTATCCCAGTTCTGACACCACTGTTACGACGGTCTATTCGATCGTCGTAGGTACAGTGGAAACAAAATAATTACAAGACACCAGTTAAGTCACTAATCACACCTTTAATTGTTACAGTAAAACAGTTCGTAATTAACAACACAGTCTCTACAACAAATCAAATGAAAACTGTACACACACAATAAAATGTCCACAAATATTAAAACTCAATTGTATTACAATTATATCGTCCGAATATAAAACACAACACTTCACTACTAACTACTTGCATGTACACAGTAATAACCCGAACCACTCTGTAAATATATCGCACTAATACTCTCGAACCACACTATCCAAAATCTCGCACTAATACTCTCGAACCACACTATCCAAAATCTCGCATGGAACTGAAAAACTAAGGCTGCTACCCGATGTATTTATAGTCACGCTCAAACACCAGAAGCTTCCAAACTGCGTCTTATCTCTCGTGAACTACGTAATTGCTACGGCCTTGACACAGTCCGAGCGCCCGAGCGAAGCCCGGCACAGTCGAGAAAATTCTCTAGGTGGACGTCCTTGCGAAGGATAATTTTCCCGTTCTTCGAATTCAGTCTCGTGTGATCGGAACACCACGTTCCCAGGAATGCGAGTCTTTTGCGCAACCACTAGTTTTGCTGGAATCACTCCCGTTGCGTCATGTAGGCCTACTGATGACCAAAATACCAGTGGCTGATCCAAGTCTGTTTGGTCCTCGTCAACAACCTCTTGCGTAACCTCATCTTCAGCCACTTTACCCTCGGGCGCTTCTATCAGCTCAGGAACAAGCAAGAGTTTTGTCTCGACACCCATAATTGGCTTTCCAATCACTTCTTTTGTCCTTATACTTATTTGTACTTCATCTGCTAGTTCTTCCTCCATTTCCACTGGCAACAGGGAGGGTTCCTCTTGACCAGACTTGTTGACTTTTTCTTCGACTAATGCCACTAGCTTAATCGAATGGTTGATAGACCCTGTCGTTTTAGCCATGGACAGCTTTATCTCCTCTTGGCCGACACACAGGACATTCTCTCTTAAGTCTACAACGATCCGTAGGCATTCATAATGTCCGTGCCAAGAATCACTTCATCGACAATGTCTGCAACGAGCATTTGGTGGCTAAACTCAAGAAGACCCAGGCGTACACGTACGTCTACCTTTCCTAGCACCTTGACGGGGCTTCCAGTCACAGTCTGTATTGTACAAGAGCTAATTAGAGGATTAGAGGATGGCGGTTACAGACTAAGTCAGGGCGCACAATGGACACTGTTGCGCCCGTGTCAACTGTAAATGATGTTGGTTTACCATCCGCAAATCCACTAACAATCAAGTTTCCACTGATCTTATGTAGCGTGGAAACTGTGTGCTGTTCTGGGCCTTTACTTCTCCAATTGGTGCGATCAGTCTCTTCTCTCGGTATCTTCTTCTCCCAACAGTCTACCTGTAGATGACCACGTTTTCCACAGTTGTAACATTTCGGCCTTCTATCTTTTTCAAATCGTTGCGACTCTCTTGAACTTTTGAATTGTTTGTCTGACAACACTGTTTTTCTGCACCCATCGTAACGGTAATGTGATACAGGGATCTTCTGACTGAAACGTGATGGCACAAACCCATTAATGTAGCGGGACGCTGACTTGGCAGCTTCAAACTCTAGGGCGTGAACAAGAGCTTCTGAGCTATCTCGGTGTCTTGCCATTCGTAACACTTGCTGAAGTTCACAATCTCCGATGCCATCAATAAATGTCTGCACCGTAAACCTTATTCGGGAAGTCTTCTGGTGCTTCAGGATAGGCCAATCTAATCAATCTGTCGATACTTGCTTCAAATTCTTGAAGACTTTCCCCGGAACGTTGTTGTCTTGTTCTCAACTGAGCGTAGTACACCTCTCGCAAATGTTTATCACCGTAGTATAATTCTAGAGCTTTTATCAACTCGGCATAGATGTTCTGGCTGTCAGGTGGCACTTTCTGTAGTAGTTCTGCCGCGGGTCCTTTTAATGCAAGAACAAGTGAAACAGCCTTGTCTTTTTCTGTCCAATTATTTGCGCATGCAGCAGCTTCAAATTGGCGGAGGTACGTTGCCCAGTGACTGCTTCCGTCAAAGGTTGGAGCTTTGACATGAACTGTCCCTACTGCAGGCAAAGTGACTTTCTCTGTTAACTTATTTTCTGTCTTGATCACTGGTACAGTCTGTTCAGAAATTTGTTTTGGTTGAATCTTCATGCACTGTTCGACTTCACTTTTAATTTGTTCTCTTATGTTTGCCATTGAGTTTTCTACTGCAGATATTTTATTTGAAACAGATTCTTCTATAACAGATATTTTTGTAGACATCGATTCTTCAACAGTCAAGACAGATTTTTCTACTTCACCTATTTTTAATGTCATTGATTCTTGTACCTCCGATATTTTAGTAACTTGTTTATTAAGCTCACCTCGTAGGATACCCAATTCTGCGGTACTGTGTTCTTGCAACTGTTTCTGCATAACTTCAAAGAGAGCTTCCGTTTTATCTGCTTCTTGCTTACGTTTTTCATCCTGTCTTTCTTCTGTTTCTAGCATTAGTGCTTTCTGACGTTCCTCAGCTTCTTCTCTTTCTTGTCTTCGTTCTTCTTTTTGTCGTCTTTCTGCTACTTCCGCCTCCTGTCTGCGTCTTTCCTCTGCTTCCAGCAGGAGGGTTTTCTGTCTCTCTTCCGCTTTCTCTGAATCCTGTCGTCGTCGTTCTTCTGTCTGCAACAACAGCGCCTGGAAATTTTCCATCATCTGACTGGCATCCATTGTTTTTCAATTAATTACGAATTACACTCGTCTTGTACAAAGTATCCACTGTTTACACTGTTAACCGTTCTATCCCAGTTCTGACACCACTGTTACGACGGTCTATTCGATCGTCGTAGGTACAGTGGAAACAAAATAATTACAAGACACCAGTTAAGTCACTAATCACTCCTTTAATTGTTACAGTAAAACAGTTCGTAATTAACAACACAGTCTCTACAACAAATCAAATGAAAACTGTACACACACAATAAAATGTCCACAAATATTAAAACTCAATTGTATTACAATTATATCGTCCGAATATAAAACACAACACTTCACTACTAACTACTTGCATGTACACAGTAATAACCCGAACCACTCTGTAAATATATCGCACTAATACTCTCGAACCACACTATCCAAAATCTCGCATGGAACTGAAAAACTAAGGCTGCTACCCGATGTATTTATAGTCACGCTCAAACACCAGAAGCTTCCAAACTGCGTCTTATCTCTCGTGAACTACGTAATTGCTACGGCCTTGACACAGTCCGAGCGCCCGAGCGAAGCCCGGCACAGTCGAGAAAATTCTCTAGGTGGACGTCCTTGCGAAGGATAATTTTCCCGTTCTTCGAATTCAGTCTCGTGTGATCGGAACACCACGTTCCCAGGAATGCGAGTCTTTTGCGCAACCACTAGTTTTGCTGGAATCACTCCCGTTGCGTCATGTAGGCCTACTGATGACCAAAATACCAGTGGCTGATCCAAGTCTGTTTGGTCCTCGTCAACAACCTCTTGCGTAACCTCATCTTCAGCCACTTTACCCTCGGGCGCTTCTATCAGCTCAGGAACAAGCAAGAGTTTTGTCTCGACACCCATAATTGGCTTTCCAATCACTTCTTTTGTCCTTATACTTATTTGTACTTCCTCTGCTAGTTCTTCCTCCATTTCCACTGGCAACAGGGAGGGTTCCTCTTGACCAGACTTGTTGACTTTTTCTTCGACTAATGCCACTAGCTTAATCGAATGGTTGATAGACCCTGTCGTTTTAGCCATGGACAGCTTTATCTCCTCTTGGCCGACACACAGGACATTCTCTCTTAAGTCTACAACGATCCGTAGGCATTCATAATGTCCGTGCCAAGAATCACTTCATCGACAATGTCTGCAACGAGCATTTGGTGGCTAAACTCAAGAAGACCCAGGCGTACACGTACGTCTACCTTTCCTAGCACCTTGACGGGGCTTCCAGTCACAGTCTGTATTGTACAAGAGCTAATTAGAGGATTAGAGGATGGCGGTTACAGACTAAGTCAGGGCGCACAATGGACACTGTTGCGCCCGTGTCAACTGTAAATGATGTTGGTTTACCATCCGCAAATCCACTAACAATCAAGTTTCCACTGATCTTATGTAGCGTGGAAACTGTGTGCTGTTCTGGGCCTTTACTTCTCCAATTGGTGCGATCAGTCTCTTCTCTCGGTATCTTCTTCTCCCAACAGTCTACCTGTAGATGACCACGTTTTCCACAGTTGTAACATTTCGGCCTTCTATCTTTTTCAAATCGTTGCGACTCTCTTGAACTTTTGAATTGTTTGTCTGACAACACTGTTTTTCTGCACCCATCGTAACGGTAATGTGATACAGGGATCTTCTGACTGCAACGTGATGGCACAAACCCATTAATGTAGCGGGACGCTGACTTGGCAGCTTCAAACTCTAGGGCGTGAACAAGAGCTTCTGAGCTATCTCGGTGTCTTGCCATTCGTAACACTTGCTGAAGTTCACAATCTCCGATGCCATCAATAAATGTCTGCACCGTAAACCTTATTCGGGAAGTCTTCTGGTGCTTCAGGATAGGCCAATCTAATCAATCTGTCGATACTTGCTTCAAATTCTTGAAGACTTTCCCCGGAACGTTGTTGTCTTGTTCTCAACTGAGCGTAGTACACCTCTCGCAAATGTTTATCACCGTAGTATAATTCTAGAGCTTTTATCAACTCGGCATAGATGTTCTGGCTGTCAGGTGGCACTTTCTGTAGTAGTTCTGCCGCGGGTCCTTTTAATGCAAGAACAAGTGAAACAGCCTTGTCTTTTTCTGTCCAATTATTTGCGCATGCAGCAGCTTCAAATTGGCGGAGGTACGTTGCCCAGTGACTGCTTCCGTCAAAGGTTGGAGCTTTGACATGAACTGTCCCTACTGCAGGCAAAGTGACTTTCTCTGTTAACTTATTTTCTGTCTTGATCACTGGTACAGTCTGTTCAGAAATTTGTTTTGGTTGAATCTTCATGCACTGTTCGACTTCACTTTTAATTTGTTCTCTTATGTTTGCCATTGAGTTTTCTACTGCAGATATTTTATTTGAAACAGATTCTTCTATAACAGATATTTTTGTAGACATCGATTCTTCAACAGTCAAGACAGATTTTTCTACTTCACCTATTTTTAATGTCATTGATTCTTGTACCTCCGATATTTTAGTAACTTGTTTATTAAGCTCACCTCGTAGGATACCCAATTCTGCGGTACTGTGTTCTTGCAACTGTTTCTGCATAACTTCAAAGAGAGCTTCCGTTTTATCTGCTTCTTGCTTACGTTTTTCATCCTGTCTTTCTTCTGTTTCTAGCATTAGTGCTTTCTGACGTTCCTCAGCTTCTTCTCTTTCTTGTCTTCGTTCTTCTTTTTGTCGTCTTTCTGCTACTTCCGCCTCCTGTCTGCGTCTTTCCTCTGCTTCCAGCAGGAGGGTTTTCTGTCTCTCTTCCGCTTTCTCTGAATCCTGTCGTCGTCGTTCTTCTGTCTGCAACAACAGCGCCTGGAAATTTTCCATCATCTGACTGGCATCCATTGTTTTTCAATTAATTACGAATTACACTCGTCTTGTACAAAGTATCCACTGTTTACACTGTTAACCGTTCTATCCCAGTTCTGACACCACTGTTACGACGGTCTATTCGATCGTCGTAGGTACAGTGGAAACAAAATAATTACAAGACACCAGTTAAGTCACTAATCACTCCTTTAATTGTTACAGTAAAACAGTTCGTAATTAACAACACAGTCTCTACAACAAATCAAATGAAAACTGTACACACACAATAAAATGTCCACAAATATTAAAACTCAATTGTATTACAATTATATCGTCCGAATATAAAACACAACACTTCACTACTAACTACTTGCATGTACACAGTAATAACCCGAACCACTCTGTAAATATATCGCACTAATACTCTCGAACCACACTATCCAAAATCTCGCATGGAACTGAAAAACTAAGGCTGCTACCCGATGTATTTATAGTCACGCTCAAACACCAGAAGCTTCCAAACTGCGTCTTATCTCTCGTGAACTACGTAATTGCTACGGCCTTGACACAGTCCGAGCGCCCGAGCGAAGCCCGGCACAGTCGAGAAAATTCTCTAGGTGGACGTCCTTGCGAAGGATAATTTTCCCGTTCTTCGAATTCAGTCTCGTGTGATCGGAACACCACGTTCCCAGGAATGCGAGTCTTTTGCGCAACCACTAGTTTTGCTGGAATCACTCCCGTTGCGTCATGTAGGCCTACTGATGACCAAAATACCAGTGGCTGATCCAAGTCTGTTTGGTCCTCGTCAACAACCTCTTGCGTAACCTCATCTTCAGCCACTTTACCCTCGGGCGCTTCTATCAGCTCAGGAACAAGCAAGAGTTTTGTCTCGACACCCATAATTGGCTTTCCAATCACTTCTTTTGTCCTTATACTTATTTGTACTTCCTCTGCTAGTTCTTCCTCCATTTCCACTGGCAACAGGGAGGGTTCCTCTTGACCAGACTTGTTGACTTTTTCTTCGACTAATGCCACTAGCTTAATCGAATGGTTGATAGACCCTGTCGTTTTAGCCATGGACAGCTTTATCTCCTCTTGGCCGACACACAGGACATTCTCTCTTAAGTCTACAACGATCCGTAGGCATTCATAATGTCCGTGCCAAGAATCACTTCATCGACAATGTCTGCAACGAGCATTTGGTGGCTAAACTCAAGAAGACCCAGGCGTACACGTACGTCTACCTTTCCTAGCACCTTGACGGGGCTTCCAGTCACAGTCTGTATTGTACAAGAGCTAATTAGAGGATTAGAGGATGGCGGTTACAGACTAAGTCAGGGCGCACAATGGACACTGTTGCGCCCGTGTCAACTGTAAATGATGTTGGTTTACCATCCGCAAATCCACTAACAATCAAGTTTCCACTGATCTTATGTAGCGTGGAAACTGTGTGCTGTTCTGGGCCTTTACTTCTCCAATTGGTGCGATCAGTCTCTTCTCTCGGTATCTTCTTCTCCCAACAGTCTACCTGTAGATGACCACGTTTTCCACAGTTGTAACATTTCGGCCTTCTATCTTTTTCAAATCGTTGCGACTCTCTTGAACTTTTGAATTGTTTGTCTGACAACACTGTTTTTCTGCACCCATCGTAACGGTAATGTGATACAGGGATCTTCTGACTGCAACGTGATGGCACAAACCCATTAATGTAGCGGGACGCTGACTTGGCAGCTTCAAACTCTAGGGCGTGAACAAGAGCTTCTGAGCTATCTCGGTGTCTTGCCATTCGTAACACTTGCTGAAGTTCACAATCTCCGATGCCATCAATAAATGTCTGCACCGTAAACCTTATTCGGGAAGTCTTCTGGTGCTTCAGGATAGGCCAATCTAATCAATCTGTCGATACTTGCTTCAAATTCTTGAAGACTTTCCCCGGAACGTTGTTGTCTTGTTCTCAACTGAGCGTAGTACACCTCTCGCAAATGTTTATCACCGTAGTATAATTCTAGAGCTTTTATCAACTCGGCATAGATGTTCTGGCTGTCAGGTGGCACTTTCTGTAGTAGTTCTGCCGCGGGTCCTTTTAATGCAAGAACAAGTGAAACAGCCTTGTCTTTTTCTGTCCAATTATTTGCGCATGCAGCAGCTTCAAATTGGCGGAGGTACGTTGCCCAGTGACTGCTTCCGTCAAAGGTTGGAGCTTTGACATGAACTGTCCCTACTGCAGGCAAAGTGACTTTCTCTGTTAACTTATTTTCTGTCTTGATCACTGGTACAGTCTGTTCAGAAATTTGTTTTGGTTGAATCTTCATGCACTGTTCGACTTCACTTTTAATTTGTTCTCTTATGTTTGCCATTGAGTTTTCTACTGCAGATATTTTATTTGAAACAGATTCTTCTATAACAGATATTTTTGTAGACATCGATTCTTCAACAGTCAAGACAGATTTTTCTACTTCACCTATTTTTAATGTCATTGATTCTTGTACCTCCGATATTTTAGTAACTTGTTTATTAAGCTCACCTCGTAGGATACCCAATTCTGCGGTACTGTGTTCTTGCAACTGTTTCTGCATAACTTCAAAGAGAGCTTCCGTTTTATCTGCTTCTTGCTTACGTTTTTCATCCTGTCTTTCTTCTGTTTCTAGCATTAGTGCTTTCTGACGTTCCTCAGCTTCTTCTCTTTCTTGTCTTCGTTCTTCTTTTTGTCGTCTTTCTGCTACTTCCGCCTCCTGTCTGCGTCTTTCCTCTGCTTCCAGCAGGAGGGTTTTCTGTCTCTCTTCCGCTTTCTCTGAATCCTGTCGTCGTCGTTCTTCTGTCTGCAACAACAGCGCCTGGAAATTTTCCATCATCTGACTGGCATCCATTGTTTTTCAATTAATTACGAATTACACTCGTCTTGTACAAAGTATCCACTGTTTACACTGTTAACCGTTCTATCCCAGTTCTGACACCACTGTTACGACGGTCTATTCGATCGTCGTAGGTACAGTGGAAACAAAATAATTACAAGACACCAGTTAAGTCACTAATCACACCTTTAATTGTTACAGTAAAACAGTTCGTAATTAACAACACAGTCTCTACAACAAATCAAATGAAAACTGTACACACACAATAAAATGTCCACAAATATTAAAACTCAATTGTATTACAATTATATCGTCCGAATATAAAACACAACACTTCACTACTAACTACTTGCATGTACACAGTAATAACCCGAACCACTCTGTAAATATATCGCACTAATACTCTCGAACCACACTATCCAAAATCTCGCACTAATACTCTCGAACCACACTATCCAAAATCTCGCATGGAACTGAAAAACTAAGGCTGCTACCCGATGTATTTATAGTCACGCTCAAACACCAGAAGCTTCCAAACTGCGTCTTATCTCTCGTGAACTACGTAATTGCTACGGCCTTGACACAGTCCGAGCGCCCGAGCGAAGCCCGGCACAGTCGAGAAAATTCTCTAGGTGGACGTCCTTGCGAAGGATAATTTTCCCGTTCTTCGAATTCAGTCTCGTGTGATCGGAACACCACGTTCCCAGGAATGCGAGTCTTTTGCGCAACCACTAGTTTTGCTGGAATCACTCCCGTTGCGTCATGTAGGCCTACTGATGACCAAAATACCAGTGGCTGATCCAAGTCTGTTTGGTCCTCGTCAACAACCTCTTGCGTAACCTCATCTTCAGCCACTTTACCCTCGGGCGCTTCTATCAGCTCAGGAACAAGCAAGAGTTTTGTCTCGACACCCATAATTGGCTTTCCAATCACTTCTTTTGTCCTTATACTTATTTGTACTTCATCTGCTAGTTCTTCCTCCATTTCCACTGGCAACAGGGAGGGTTCCTCTTGACCAGACTTGTTGACTTTTTCTTCGACTAATGCCACTAGCTTAATCGAATGGTTGATAGACCCTGTCGTTTTAGCCATGGACAGCTTTATCTCCTCTTGGCCGACACACAGGACATTCTCTCTTAAGTCTACAACGATCCGTAGGCATTCATAATGTCCGTGCCAAGAATCACTTCATCGACAATGTCTGCAACGAGCATTTGGTGGCTAAACTCAAGAAGACCCAGGCGTACACGTACGTCTACCTTTCCTAGCACCTTGACGGGGCTTCCAGTCACAGTCTGTATTGTACAAGAGCTAATTAGAGGATTAGAGGATGGCGGTTACAGACTAAGTCAGGGCGCACAATGGACACTGTTGCGCCCGTGTCAACTGTAAATGATGTTGGTTTACCATCCGCAAATCCACTAACAATCAAGTTTCCACTGATCTTATGTAGCGTGGAAACTGTGTGCTGTTCTGGGCCTTTACTTCTCCAATTGGTGCGATCAGTCTCTTCTCTCGGTATCTTCTTCTCCCAACAGTCTACCTGTAGATGACCACGTTTTCCACAGTTGTAACATTTCGGCCTTCTATCTTTTTCAAATCGTTGCGACTCTCTTGAACTTTTGAATTGTTTGTCTGACAACACTGTTTTTCTGCACCCATCGTAACGGTAATGTGATACAGGGATCTTCTGACTGAAACGTGATGGCACAAACCCATTAATGTAGCGGGACGCTGACTTGGCAGCTTCAAACTCTAGGGCGTGAACAAGAGCTTCTGAGCTATCTCGGTGTCTTGCCATTCGTAACACTTGCTGAAGTTCACAATCTCCGATGCCATCAATAAATGTCTGCACCGTAAACCTTATTCGGGAAGTCTTCTGGTGCTTCAGGATAGGCCAATCTAATCAATCTGTCGATACTTGCTTCAAATTCTTGAAGACTTTCCCCGGAACGTTGTTGTCTTGTTCTCAACTGAGCGTAGTACACCTCTCGCAAATGTTTATCACCGTAGTATAATTCTAGAGCTTTTATCAACTCGGCATAGATGTTCTGGCTGTCAGGTGGCACTTTCTGTAGTAGTTCTGCCGCGGGTCCTTTTAATGCAAGAACAAGTGAAACAGCCTTGTCTTTTTCTGTCCAATTATTTGCGCATGCAGCAGCTTCAAATTGGCGGAGGTACGTTGCCCAGTGACTGCTTCCGTCAAAGGTTGGAGCTTTGACATGAACTGTCCCTACTGCAGGCAAAGTGACTTTCTCTGTTAACTTATTTTCTGTCTTGATCACTGGTACAGTCTGTTCAGAAATTTGTTTTGGTTGAATCTTCATGCACTGTTCGACTTCACTTTTAATTTGTTCTCTTATGTTTGCCATTGAGTTTTCTACTGCAGATATTTTATTTGAAACAGATTCTTCTATAACAGATATTTTTGTAGACATCGATTCTTCAACAGTCAAGACAGATTTTTCTACTTCACCTATTTTTAATGTCATTGATTCTTGTACCTCCGATATTTTAGTAACTTGTTTATTAAGCTCACCTCGTAGGATACCCAATTCTGCGGTACTGTGTTCTTGCAACTGTTTCTGCATAACTTCAAAGAGAGCTTCCGTTTTATCTGCTTCTTGCTTACGTTTTTCATCCTGTCTTTCTTCTGTTTCTAGCATTAGTGCTTTCTGACGTTCCTCAGCTTCTTCTCTTTCTTGTCTTCGTTCTTCTTTTTGTCGTCTTTCTGCTACTTCCGCCTCCTGTCTGCGTCTTTCCTCTGCTTCCAGCAGGAGGGTTTTCTGTCTCTCTTCCGCTTTCTCTGAATCCTGTCGTCGTCGTTCTTCTGTCTGCAACAACAGCGCCTGGAAATTTTCCATCATCTGACTGGCATCCATTGTTTTTCAATTAATTACGAATTACACTCGTCTTGTACAAAGTATCCACTGTTTACACTGTTAACCGTTCTATCCCAGTTCTGACACCACTGTTACGACGGTCTATTCGATCGTCGTAGGTACAGTGGAAACAAAATAATTACAAGACACCAGTTAAGTCACTAATCACTCCTTTAATTGTTACAGTAAAACAGTTCGTAATTAACAACACAGTCTCTACAACAAATCAAATGAAAACTGTACACACACAATAAAATGTCCACAAATATTAAAACTCAATTGTATTACAATTATATCGTCCGAATATAAAACACAACACTTCACTACTAACTACTTGCATGTACACAGTAATAACCCGAACCACTCTGTAAATATATCGCACTAATACTCTCGAACCACACTATCCAAAATCTCGCATGGAACTGAAAAACTAAGGCTGCTACCCGATGTATTTATAGTCACGCTCAAACACCAGAAGCTTCCAAACTGCGTCTTATCTCTCGTGAACTACGTAATTGCTACGGCCTTGACACAGTCCGAGCGCCCGAGCGAAGCCCGGCACAGTCGAGAAAATTCTCTAGGTGGACGTCCTTGCGAAGGATAATTTTCCCGTTCTTCGAATTCAGTCTCGTGTGATCGGAACACCACGTTCCCAGGAATGCGAGTCTTTTGCGCAACCACTAGTTTTGCTGGAATCACTCCCGTTGCGTCATGTAGGCCTACTGATGACCAAAATACCAGTGGCTGATCCAAGTCTGTTTGGTCCTCGTCAACAACCTCTTGCGTAACCTCATCTTCAGCCACTTTACCCTCGGGCGCTTCTATCAGCTCAGGAACAAGCAAGAGTTTTGTCTCGACACCCATAATTGGCTTTCCAATCACTTCTTTTGTCCTTATACTTATTTGTACTTCCTCTGCTAGTTCTTCCTCCATTTCCACTGGCAACAGGGAGGGTTCCTCTTGACCAGACTTGTTGACTTTTTCTTCGACTAATGCCACTAGCTTAATCGAATGGTTGATAGACCCTGTCGTTTTAGCCATGGACAGCTTTATCTCCTCTTGGCCGACACACAGGACATTCTCTCTTAAGTCTACAACGATCCGTAGGCATTCATAATGTCCGTGCCAAGAATCACTTCATCGACAATGTCTGCAACGAGCATTTGGTGGCTAAACTCAAGAAGACCCAGGCGTACACGTACGTCTACCTTTCCTAGCACCTTGACGGGGCTTCCAGTCACAGTCTGTATTGTACAAGAGCTAATTAGAGGATTAGAGGATGGCGGTTACAGACTAAGTCAGGGCGCACAATGGACACTGTTGCGCCCGTGTCAACTGTAAATGATGTTGGTTTACCATCCGCAAATCCACTAACAATCAAGTTTCCACTGATCTTATGTAGCGTGGAAACTGTGTGCTGTTCTGGGCCTTTACTTCTCCAATTGGTGCGATCAGTCTCTTCTCTCGGTATCTTCTTCTCCCAACAGTCTACCTGTAGATGACCACGTTTTCCACAGTTGTAACATTTCGGCCTTCTATCTTTTTCAAATCGTTGCGACTCTCTTGAACTTTTGAATTGTTTGTCTGACAACACTGTTTTTCTGCACCCATCGTAACGGTAATGTGATACAGGGATCTTCTGACTGCAACGTGATGGCACAAACCCATTAATGTAGCGGGACGCTGACTTGGCAGCTTCAAACTCTAGGGCGTGAACAAGAGCTTCTGAGCTATCTCGGTGTCTTGCCATTCGTAACACTTGCTGAAGTTCACAATCTCCGATGCCATCAATAAATGTCTGCACCGTAAACCTTATTCGGGAAGTCTTCTGGTGCTTCAGGATAGGCCAATCTAATCAATCTGTCGATACTTGCTTCAAATTCTTGAAGACTTTCCCCGGAACGTTGTTGTCTTGTTCTCAACTGAGCGTAGTACACCTCTCGCAAATGTTTATCACCGTAGTATAATTCTAGAGCTTTTATCAACTCGGCATAGATGTTCTGGCTGTCAGGTGGCACTTTCTGTAGTAGTTCTGCCGCGGGTCCTTTTAATGCAAGAACAAGTGAAACAGCCTTGTCTTTTTCTGTCCAATTATTTGCGCATGCAGCAGCTTCAAATTGGCGGAGGTACGTTGCCCAGTGACTGCTTCCGTCAAAGGTTGGAGCTTTGACATGAACTGTCCCTACTGCAGGCAAAGTGACTTTCTCTGTTAACTTATTTTCTGTCTTGATCACTGGTACAGTCTGTTCAGAAATTTGTTTTGGTTGAATCTTCATGCACTGTTCGACTTCACTTTTAATTTGTTCTCTTATGTTTGCCATTGAGTTTTCTACTGCAGATATTTTATTTGAAACAGATTCTTCTATAACAGATATTTTTGTAGACATCGATTCTTCAACAGTCAAGACAGATTTTTCTACTTCACCTATTTTTAATGTCATTGATTCTTGTACCTCCGATATTTTAGTAACTTGTTTATTAAGCTCACCTCGTAGGATACCCAATTCTGCGGTACTGTGTTCTTGCAACTGTTTCTGCATAACTTCAAAGAGAGCTTCCGTTTTATCTGCTTCTTGCTTACGTTTTTCATCCTGTCTTTCTTCTGTTTCTAGCATTAGTGCTTTCTGACGTTCCTCAGCTTCTTCTCTTTCTTGTCTTCGTTCTTCTTTTTGTCGTCTTTCTGCTACTTCCGCCTCCTGTCTGCGTCTTTCCTCTGCTTCCAGCAGGAGGGTTTTCTGTCTCTCTTCCGCTTTCTCTGAATCCTGTCGTCGTCGTTCTTCTGTCTGCAACAACAGCGCCTGGAAATTTTCCATCATCTGACTGGCATCCATTGTTTTTCAATTAATTACGAATTACACTCGTCTTGTACAAAGTATCCACTGTTTACACTGTTAACCGTTCTATCCCAGTTCTGACACCACTGTTACGACGGTCTATTCGATCGTCGTAGGTACAGTGGAAACAAAATAATTACAAGACACCAGTTAAGTCACTAATCACACCTTTAATTGTTACAGTAAAACAGTTCGTAATTAACAACACAGTCTCTACAACAAATCAAATGAAAACTGTACACACACAATAAAATGTCCACAAATATTAAAACTCAATTGTATTACAATTATATCGTCCGAATATAAAACACAACACTTCACTACTAACTACTTGCATGTACACAGTAATAACCCGAACCACTCTGTAAATATATCGCACTAATACTCTCGAACCACACTATCCAAAATCTCGCACTAATACTCTCGAACCACACTATCCAAAATCTCGCATGGAACTGAAAAACTAAGGCTGCTACCCGATGTATTTATAGTCACGCTCAAACACCAGAAGCTTCCAAACTGCGTCTTATCTCTCGTGAACTACGTAATTGCTACGGCCTTGACACAGTCCGAGCGCCCGAGCGAAGCCCGGCACAGTCGAGAAAATTCTCTAGGTGGACGTCCTTGCGAAGGATAATTTTCCCGTTCTTCGAATTCAGTCTCGTGTGATCGGAACACCACGTTCCCAGGAATGCGAGTCTTTTGCGCAACCACTAGTTTTGCTGGAATCACTCCCGTTGCGTCATGTAGGCCTACTGATGACCAAAATACCAGTGGCTGATCCAAGTCTGTTTGGTCCTCGTCAACAACCTCTTGCGTAACCTCATCTTCAGCCACTTTACCCTCGGGCGCTTCTATCAGCTCAGGAACAAGCAAGAGTTTTGTCTCGACACCCATAATTGGCTTTCCAATCACTTCTTTTGTCCTTATACTTATTTGTACTTCATCTGCTAGTTCTTCCTCCATTTCCACTGGCAACAGGGAGGGTTCCTCTTGACCAGACTTGTTGACTTTTTCTTCGACTAATGCCACTAGCTTAATCGAATGGTTGATAGACCCTGTCGTTTTAGCCATGGACAGCTTTATCTCCTCTTGGCCGACACACAGGACATTCTCTCTTAAGTCTACAACGATCCGTAGGCATTCATAATGTCCGTGCCAAGAATCACTTCATCGACAATGTCTGCAACGAGCATTTGGTGGCTAAACTCAAGAAGACCCAGGCGTACACGTACGTCTACCTTTCCTAGCACCTTGACGGGGCTTCCAGTCACAGTCTGTATTGTACAAGAGCTAATTAGAGGATTAGAGGATGGCGGTTACAGACTAAGTCAGGGCGCACAATGGACACTGTTGCGCCCGTGTCAACTGTAAATGATGTTGGTTTACCATCCGCAAATCCACTAACAATCAAGTTTCCACTGATCTTATGTAGCGTGGAAACTGTGTGCTGTTCTGGGCCTTTACTTCTCCAATTGGTGCGATCAGTCTCTTCTCTCGGTATCTTCTTCTCCCAACAGTCTACCTGTAGATGACCACGTTTTCCACAGTTGTAACATTTCGGCCTTCTATCTTTTTCAAATCGTTGCGACTCTCTTGAACTTTTGAATTGTTTGTCTGACAACACTGTTTTTCTGCACCCATCGTAACGGTAATGTGATACAGGGATCTTCTGACTGAAACGTGATGGCACAAACCCATTAATGTAGCGGGACGCTGACTTGGCAGCTTCAAACTCTAGGGCGTGAACAAGAGCTTCTGAGCTATCTCGGTGTCTTGCCATTCGTAACACTTGCTGAAGTTCACAATCTCCGATGCCATCAATAAATGTCTGCACCGTAAACCTTATTCGGGAAGTCTTCTGGTGCTTCAGGATAGGCCAATCTAATCAATCTGTCGATACTTGCTTCAAATTCTTGAAGACTTTCCCCGGAACGTTGTTGTCTTGTTCTCAACTGAGCGTAGTACACCTCTCGCAAATGTTTATCACCGTAGTATAATTCTAGAGCTTTTATCAACTCGGCATAGATGTTCTGGCTGTCAGGTGGCACTTTCTGTAGTAGTTCTGCCGCGGGTCCTTTTAATGCAAGAACAAGTGAAACAGCCTTGTCTTTTTCTGTCCAATTATTTGCGCATGCAGCAGCTTCAAATTGGCGGAGGTACGTTGCCCAGTGACTGCTTCCGTCAAAGGTTGGAGCTTTGACATGAACTGTCCCTACTGCAGGCAAAGTGACTTTCTCTGTTAACTTATTTTCTGTCTTGATCACTGGTACAGTCTGTTCAGAAATTTGTTTTGGTTGAATCTTCATGCACTGTTCGACTTCACTTTTAATTTGTTCTCTTATGTTTGCCATTGAGTTTTCTACTGCAGATATTTTATTTGAAACAGATTCTTCTATAACAGATATTTTTGTAGACATCGATTCTTCAACAGTCAAGACAGATTTTTCTACTTCACCTATTTTTAATGTCATTGATTCTTGTACCTCCGATATTTTAGTAACTTGTTTATTAAGCTCACCTCGTAGGATACCCAATTCTGCGGTACTGTGTTCTTGCAACTGTTTCTGCATAACTTCAAAGAGAGCTTCCGTTTTATCTGCTTCTTGCTTACGTTTTTCATCCTGTCTTTCTTCTGTTTCTAGCATTAGTGCTTTCTGACGTTCCTCAGCTTCTTCTCTTTCTTGTCTTCGTTCTTCTTTTTGTCGTCTTTCTGCTACTTCCGCCTCCTGTCTGCGTCTTTCCTCTGCTTCCAGCAGGAGGGTTTTCTGTCTCTCTTCCGCTTTCTCTGAATCCTGTCGTCGTCGTTCTTCTGTCTGCAACAACAGCGCCTGGAAATTTTCCATCATCTGACTGGCATCCATTGTTTTTCAATTAATTACGAATTACACTCGTCTTGTACAAAGTATCCACTGTTTACACTGTTAACCGTTCTATCCCAGTTCTGACACCACTGTTACGACGGTCTATTCGATCGTCGTAGGTACAGTGGAAACAAAATAATTACAAGACACCAGTTAAGTCACTAATCACTCCTTTAATTGTTACAGTAAAACAGTTCGTAATTAACAACACAGTCTCTACAACAAATCAAATGAAAACTGTACACACACAATAAAATGTCCACAAATATTAAAACTCAATTGTATTACAATTATATCGTCCGAATATAAAACACAACACTTCACTACTAACTACTTGCATGTACACAGTAATAACCCGAACCACTCTGTAAATATATCGCACTAATACTCTCGAACCACACTATCCAAAATCTCGCACTAATACTCTCGAACCACACTATCCAAAATCTCGCATGGAACTGAAAAACTAAGGCTGCTACCCGATGTATTTATAGTCACGCTCAAACACCAGAAGCTTCCAAACTGCGTCTTATCTCTCGTGAACTACGTAATTGCTACGGCCTTGACACAGTCCGAGCGCCCGAGCGAAGCCCGGCACAGTCGAGAAAATTCTCTAGGTGGACGTCCTTGCGAAGGATAATTTTCCCGTTCTTCGAATTCAGTCTCGTGTGATCGGAACACCACGTTCCCAGGAATGCGAGTCTTTTGCGCAACCACTAGTTTTGCTGGAATCACTCCCGTTGCGTCATGTAGGCCTACTGATGACCAAAATACCAGTGGCTGATCCAAGTCTGTTTGGTCCTCGTCAACAACCTCTTGCGTAACCTCATCTTCAGCCACTTTACCCTCGGGCGCTTCTATCAGCTCAGGAACAAGCAAGAGTTTTGTCTCGACACCCATAATTGGCTTTCCAATCACTTCTTTTGTCCTTATACTTATTTGTACTTCATCTGCTAGTTCTTCCTCCATTTCCACTGGCAACAGGGAGGGTTCCTCTTGACCAGACTTGTTGACTTTTTCTTCGACTAATGCCACTAGCTTAATCGAATGGTTGATAGACCCTGTCGTTTTAGCCATGGACAGCTTTATCTCCTCTTGGCCGACACACAGGACATTCTCTCTTAAATCTACAACGAATCCGTAGGCATTCATAATGTCCGTGCCAAGAATCACTTCATCGACAATGTCTGCAACGAGCATTTGGTGGCTAAACTCAAGAAGACCCAGGCGTACACGTACGTCTACCTTTCCTAGCACCTTGACGGGGCTTCCAGTCACAGTCTGTATTGTACAAGAGCTAATTAGAGGATTAGAGGATGGCGGTTACAGACTAAGTCAGGGCGCACAATGGACACTGTTGCGCCCGTGTCAACTGTAAATGATGTTGGTTTACCATCCGCAAATCCACTAACAATCAAGTTTCCACTGATCTTATGTAGCGTGGAAACTGTGTGCTGTTCTGGGCCTTTACTTCTCCAATTGGTGCGATCAGTCTCTTCTCTCGGTATCTTCTTCTCCCAACAGTCTACCTGTAGATGACCACGTTTTCCACAGTTGTAACATTTCGGCCTTCTATCTTTTTCAAATCGTTGCGACTCTCTTGAACTTTTGAAT
Organism: Magicicada septendecula; assembly: GCA_034769895.1. NCBI lineage: Eukaryota > Metazoa > Arthropoda > Insecta > Hemiptera > Cicadidae > Magicicada > Magicicada septendecula. Next base: position 1,247,729,138 of record CM068367.1, read on the forward strand.
TGTTTGTCTGACAACACTGTTTTTCTGCGCCCATCGTAACGGTAATGTGATACAGGGATCTTCTGACTGCAACGTGATGGCACAAACCCATTAATGTAGCGGGACGCTGACTTGGCAGCTTCAAACTCTAGGGCGTGAACAAGAGCTTCTGAGCTATCTCGGTGTCTTGCCATTCGTAACACTTGCTGAAGTTCACAATCTCCGATGCCATCAATAAATGTCTGCACCGTAAACCTTATTCGGGAAGTCTTCTGGTGCTTCAGGATAGGCCAATCTAATCAATCTGTCGATACTTGCTTCAAATTCTTGAAGACTTTCCCCGGAACGTTGTTGTCTTGTTCTCAACTGAGCGTAGTACACCTCTCGCAAATGTTTATCACCGTAGTATAATTCTAGAGCTTTTATCAACTCGGCATAGATGTTCTGGCTGTCAGGTGGCACTTTCTGTAGTAGTTCTGCCGCAGGTCCTTTTAATGCAAGAACAAGTGAAACAGCCTTGTCTTTTTCTGTCCAATTATTTGCGCATGCAGCAGCTTCAAATTGGCGGAGGTACGTTGCCCAGTGACTGCTTCCGTCAAAGGTTGGAGCTTTGACATGAACTGTCCCTACTGCAGGCAAAGTGACTTTCTCTGTTAACTTATTTTCTGTCTTGATCACTGGTACAGTCTGTTCAGAAATTTGTTTTGGTTGAATCTTCATGCACTGTTCGACTTCACTTTTAATTTGTTCTCTTATGTTTGCCATTGAGTTTTCTACTGCAGATATTTTATTTGAAACAGATTCTTCTATAACAGATATTTTTGTAGACATCGATTCTTCAACAGTCAAGACAGATTTTTCTACTTCAGCTATTTTTAATGTCATTGATTCTTGTACCTCCGATATTTTAGTAACTTGTTTATTAAGCTCACCTCGTAGGATACCCAATTCTGCGGTACTGTGTTCTTGCAACTGTTTCTGCATAACTTCAAAGAGAGCTTCCGTTTTATCTGCTTCTTGCTTACGTTTTTCATCCTGTCTTTCTTCTGTTTCTAGCATTAGTGCTTTCTGACGTTCCTCAGCTTCTTCTCTTTCTTGTCTTCGTTCTTCTTTTTGTCGTCTTTCTGCTACTTCCGCCTCCTGTCTGCGTCTTTCCTCTGCTTCCAGCAGGAGGGTTTTCTGTCTCTCTTCCGCTTTCTCTGAATCCTGTCGTCGTCGTTCTTCTGTCTGCAACAACAGCGCCTGGAAATTTTCCATCATCTGACTGGCATCCATTGTTTTTCAATTAATTACGAATTACACTCGTCTTGTACAAAGTATCCACTGTTTACACTGTTAACCGTTCTATCCCAGTTCTGACACCACTGTTACGACGGTCTATTCGATCGTCGTAGGTACAGTGGAAACAAAATAATTACAAGACACCAGTTAAGTCACTAATCACACCTTTAATTGTTACAGTAAAACAGTTCGTAATTAACAACACAGTCTCTACAACAAATCAAATGAAAACTGTACACACACAATAAAATGTCCACAAATATTAAAACTCAATTGTATTACAATTATATCGTCCGAATATAAAACACAACACTTCACTACTAACTACTTGCATGTACACAGTAATAACCCGAACCACTCTGTAAATATATCGCACTAATACTCTCGAACCACACTATCCAAAATCTCGCACTAATACTCTCGAACCACACTATCCAAAATCTCGCATGGAACTGAAAAACTAAGGCTGCTACCCGATGTATTTATAGTCACGCTCAAACACCAGAAGCTTCCAAACTGCGTCTTATCTCTCGTGAACTACGTAATTGCTACGGCCTTGACACAGTCCGAGCGCCCGAGCGAAGCCCGGCACAGTCGAGAAAATTCTCTAGGTGGACGTCCTTGCGAAGGATAATTTTCCCGTTCTTCGAATTCAGTCTCGTGTGATCGGAACACCACGTTCCCAGGAATGCGAGTCTTTTGCGCAACCACTAGTTTTGCTGGAATCACTCCCGTTGCGTCATGTAGACCTACTGATGACCAAAATACCAGTGGCTGATCCAAGTCTGTTTGGTCCTCGTCAACAACCTCTTGCGTAACCTCATCTTCAGCCACTTTACCCTCGGGCGCTTCTATCAGCTCAGGAACAAGCAAGAGTTTTGTCTCGACACCCATAATTGGCTTTCCAATCACTTCTTTTGTCCTTATACTTATTTGTACTTCATCTGCTAGTTCTTCCTCCATTTCCACTGGCAACAGGGAGGGTTCCTCTTGACCAGACTTGTTGACTTTTTCTTCGACTAATGCCACTAGCTTAATCGAATGGTTGATAGACCCTGTCGTTTTAGCCATGGACAGCTTTATCTCCTCTTGGCCGACACACAGGACATTCTCTCTTAAGTCTACAACGAATCCGTAGGCATTCATAATGTCCGTGCCAAGAATCACTTCATCGACAATGTCTGCAACGAGCATTTGGTGGCTAAACTCAAGAAGACCCAGGCGTACACGTACGTCTACCTTTCCTAGCACCTTGACGGGGCTTCCAGTCACAGTCTGTATTGTACAAGAGCTAATTAGAGGATTAGAGGATGGCGGTTACAGACTAAGTCAGGGCGCACAATGGACACTGTTGCGCCCGTGTCAACTGTAAATGATGTTGGTTTACCATCCGCAAATCCACTAACAATCAAGTTTCCACTGATCTTATGTAGCGTGGAAACTGTGTGCTGTTCTGGGCCTTTACTTCTCCAATTGGTGCGATCAGTCTCTTCTCTCGGTATCTTCTTCTCCCAACAGTCTACCTGTAGATGACCACGTTTTCCACAGTTGTAACATTTCGGCCTTCTATCTTTTTCAAATCGTTGCGACTCTCTTGAACTTTTGAATTGTTTGTCTGACAACACTGTTTTTCTGCACCCATCGTAACGGTAATGTGATACAGGGATCTTCTGACTGCAACGTGATGGCACAAACCCATTAATGTAGCGGGACGCTGACTTGGCAGCTTCAAACTCTAGGGCGTGAACAAGAGCTTCTGAGCTATCTCGGTGTCTTGCCATTCGTAACACTTGCTGAAGTTCACAATCTCCGATGCCATCAATAAATGTCTGCACCGTAAACCTTATTCGGGAAGTCTTCTGGTGCTTCAGGATAGGCCAATCTAATCAATCTGTCGATACTTGCTTCAAATTCTTGAAGACTTTCCCCGGAACGTTGTTGTCTTGTTCTCAACTGAGCGTAGTACACCTCTCGCAAATGTTTATCACCGTAGTATAATTCTAGAGCTTTTATCAACTCGGCATAGATGTTCTGGCTGTCAGGTGGCACTTTCTGTAGTAGTTCTGCCGCGGGTCCTTTTAATGCAAGAACAAGTGAAACAGCCTTGTCTTTTTCTGTCCAATTATTTGCGCATGCAGCAGCTTCAAATTGGCGGAGGTACGTTGCCCAGTGACTGCTTCCGTCAAAGGTTGGAGCTTTGACATGAACTGTCCCTACTGCAGGCAAAGTGACTTTCTCTGTTAACTTATTTTCTGTCTTGATCACTGGTACAGTCTGTTCAGAAATTTGTTTTGGTTGAATCTTCATGCACTGTTCGACTTCACTTTTAATTTGTTCTCTTATGTTTGCCATTGAGTTTTCTACTGCAGATATTTTATTTGAAACAGATTCTTCTATAACAGATATTTTTGTAGACATCGATTCTTCAACAGTCAAGACAGATTTTTCTACTTCACCTATTTTTAATGTCATTGATTCTTGTACCTCCGATATTTTAGTAACTTGTTTATTAAGCTCACCTCGTAGGATACCCAATTCTGCGGTACTGTGTTCTTGCAACTGTTTCTGCATAACTTCAAAGAGAGCTTCCGTTTTATCTGCTTCTTGCTTACGTTTTTCATCCTGTCTTTCTTCTGTTTCTAGCATTAGTGCTTTCTGACGTTCCTCAGCTTCTTCTCTTTCTTGTCTTCGTTCTTCTTTTTGTCGTCTTTCTGCTACTTCCGCCTCCTGTCTGCGTCTTTCCTCTGCTTCCAGCAGGAGGGTTTTCTGTCTCTCTTCCGCTTTCTCTGAATCCTGTCGTCGTCGTTCTTCTGTCTGCAACAACAGCGCCTGGAAATTTTCCATCATCTGACTGGCATCCATTGTTTTTCAATTAATTACGAATTACACTCGTCTTGTACAAAGTATCCACTGTTTACACTGTTAACCGTTCTATCCCAGTTCTGACACCACTGTTACGACGGTCTATTCGATCGTCGTAGGTACAGTGGAAACAAAATAATTACAAGACACCAGTTAAGTCACTAATCACACCTTTAATTGTTACAGTAAAACAGTTCGTAATTAACAACACAGTCTCTACAACAAATCAAATGAAAACTGTACACACACAATAAAATGTCCACAAATATTAAAACTCAATTGTATTACAATTATATCGTCCGAATATAAAACACAACACTTCACTACTAACTACTTGCATGTACACAGTAATAACCCGAACCACTCTGTAAATATATCGCACTAATACTCTCGAACCACACTATCCAAAATCTCGCACTAATACTCTCGAACCACACTATCCAAAATCTCGCATGGAACTGAAAAACTAAGGCTGCTACCCGATGTATTTATAGTCACGCTCAAACACCAGAAGCTTCCAAACTGCGTCTTATCTCTCGTGAACTACGTAATTGCTACGGCCTTGACACAGTCCGAGCGCCCGAGCGAAGCCCGGCACAGTCGAGAAAATTCTCTAGGTGGACGTCCTTGCGAAGGATAATTTTCCCGTTCTTCGAATTCAGTCTCGTGTGATCGGAACACCACGTTCCCAGGAATGCGAGTCTTTTGCGCAACCACTAGTTTTGCTGGAATCACTCCCGTTGCGTCATGTAGGCCTACTGATGACCAAAATACCAGTGGCTGATCCAAGTCTGTTTGGTCCTCGTCAACAACCTCTTGCGTAACCTCATCTTCAGCCACTTTACCCTCGGGCGCTTCTATCAGCTCAGGAACAAGCAAGAGTTTTGTCTCGACACCCATAATTGGCTTTCCAATCACTTCTTTTGTCCTTATACTTATTTGTACTTCATCTGCTAGTTCTTCCTCCATTTCCACTGGCAACAGGGAGGGTTCCTCTTGACCAGACTTGTTGACTTTTTCTTCGACTAATGCCACTAGCTTAATCGAATGGTTGATAGACCCTGTCGTTTTAGCCATGGACAGCTTTATCTCCTCTTGGCCGACACACAGGACATTCTCTCTTAAGTCTACAACGATCCGTAGGCATTCATAATGTCCGTGCCAAGAATCACTTCATCGACAATGTCTGCAACGAGCATTTGGTGGCTAAACTCAAGAAGACCCAGGCGTACACGTACGTCTACCTTTCCTAGCACCTTGACGGGGCTTCCAGTCACAGTCTGTATTGTACAAGAGCTAATTAGAGGATTAGAGGATGGCGGTTACAGACTAAGTCAGGGCGCACAATGGACACTGTTGCGCCCGTGTCAACTGTAAATGATGTTGGTTTACCATCCGCAAATCCACTAACAATCAAGTTTCCACTGATCTTATGTAGCGTGGAAACTGTGTGCTGTTCTGGGCCTTTACTTCTCCAATTGGTGCGATCAGTCTCTTCTCTCGGTATCTTCTTCTCCCAACAGTCTACCTGTAGATGACCACGTTTTCCACAGTTGTAACATTTCGGCCTTCTATCTTTTTCAAATCGTTGCGACTCTCTTGAACTTTTGAATTGTTTGTCTGACAACACTGTTTTTCTGCACCCATCGTAACGGTAATGTGATACAGGGATCTTCTGACTGAAACGTGATGGCACAAACCCATTAATGTAGCGGGACGCTGACTTGGCAGCTTCAAACTCTAGGGCGTGAACAAGAGCTTCTGAGCTATCTCGGTGTCTTGCCATTCGTAACACTTGCTGAAGTTCACAATCTCCGATGCCATCAATAAATGTCTGCACCGTAAACCTTATTCGGGAAGTCTTCTGGTGCTTCAGGATAGGCCAATCTAATCAATCTGTCGATACTTGCTTCAAATTCTTGAAGACTTTCCCCGGAACGTTGTTGTCTTGTTCTCAACTGAGCGTAGTACACCTCTCGCAAATGTTTATCACCGTAGTATAATTCTAGAGCTTTTATCAACTCGGCATAGATGTTCTGGCTGTCAGGTGGCACTTTCTGTAGTAGTTCTGCCGCGGGTCCTTTTAATGCAAGAACAAGTGAAACAGCCTTGTCTTTTTCTGTCCAATTATTTGCGCATGCAGCAGCTTCAAATTGGCGGAGGTACGTTGCCCAGTGACTGCTTCCGTCAAAGGTTGGAGCTTTGACATGAACTGTCCCTACTGCAGGCAAAGTGACTTTCTCTGTTAACTTATTTTCTGTCTTGATCACTGGTACAGTCTGTTCAGAAATTTGTTTTGGTTGAATCTTCATGCACTGTTCGACTTCACTTTTAATTTGTTCTCTTATGTTTGCCATTGAGTTTTCTACTGCAGATATTTTATTTGAAACAGATTCTTCTATAACAGATATTTTTGTAGACATCGATTCTTCAACAGTCAAGACAGATTTTTCTACTTCACCTATTTTTAATGTCATTGATTCTTGTACCTCCGATATTTTAGTAACTTGTTTATTAAGCTCACCTCGTAGGATACCCAATTCTGCGGTACTGTGTTCTTGCAACTGTTTCTGCATAACTTCAAAGAGAGCTTCCGTTTTATCTGCTTCTTGCTTACGTTTTTCATCCTGTCTTTCTTCTGTTTCTAGCATTAGTGCTTTCTGACGTTCCTCAGCTTCTTCTCTTTCTTGTCTTCGTTCTTCTTTTTGTCGTCTTTCTGCTACTTCCGCCTCCTGTCTGCGTCTTTCCTCTGCTTCCAGCAGGAGGGTTTTCTGTCTCTCTTCCGCTTTCTCTGAATCCTGTCGTCGTCGTTCTTCTGTCTGCAACAACAGCGCCTGGAAATTTTCCATCATCTGACTGGCATCCATTGTTTTTCAATTAATTACGAATTACACTCGTCTTGTACAAAGTATCCACTGTTTACACTGTTAACCGTTCTATCCCAGTTCTGACACCACTGTTACGACGGTCTATTCGATCGTCGTAGGTACAGTGGAAACAAAATAATTACAAGACACCAGTTAAGTCACTAATCACTCCTTTAATTGTTACAGTAAAACAGTTCGTAATTAACAACACAGTCTCTACAACAAATCAAATGAAAACTGTACACACACAATAAAATGTCCACAAATATTAAAACTCAATTGTATTACAATTATATCGTCCGAATATAAAACACAACACTTCACTACTAACTACTTGCATGTACACAGTAATAACCCGAACCACTCTGTAAATATATCGCACTAATACTCTCGAACCACACTATCCAAAATCTCGCACTAATACTCTCGAACCACACTATCCAAAATCTCGCATGGAACTGAAAAACTAAGGCTGCTACCCGATGTATTTATAGTCACGCTCAAACACCAGAAGCTTCCAAACTGCGTCTTATCTCTCGTGAACTACGTAATTGCTACGGCCTTGACACAGTCCGAGCGCCCGAGCGAAGCCCGGCACAGTCGAGAAAATTCTCTAGGTGGACGTCCTTGCGAAGGATAATTTTCCCGTTCTTCGAATTCAGTCTCGTGTGATCGGAACACCACGTTCCCAGGAATGCGAGTCTTTTGCGCAACCACTAGTTTTGCTGGAATCACTCCCGTTGCGTCATGTAGGCCTACTGATGACCAAAATACCAGTGGCTGATCCAAGTCTGTTTGGTCCTCGTCAACAACCTCTTGCGTAACCTCATCTTCAGCCACTTTACCCTCGGGCGCTTCTATCAGCTCAGGAACAAGCAAGAGTTTTGTCTCGACACCCATAATTGGCTTTCCAATCACTTCTTTTGTCCTTATACTTATTTGTACTTCATCTGCTAGTTCTTCCTCCATTTCCACTGGCAACAGGGAGGGTTCCTCTTGACCAGACTTGTTGACTTTTTCTTCGACTAATGCCACTAGCTTAATCGAATGGTTGATAGACCCTGTCGTTTTAGCCATGGACAGCTTTATCTCCTCTTGGCCGACACACAGGACATTCTCTCTTAAATCTACAACGAATCCGTAGGCATTCATAATGTCCGTGCCAAGAATCACTTCATCGACAATGTCTGCAACGAGCATTTGGTGGCTAAACTCAAGAAGACCCAGGCGTACACGTACGTCTACCTTTCCTAGCACCTTGACGGGGCTTCCAGTCACAGTCTGTATTGTACAAGAGCTAATTAGAGGATTAGAGGATGGCGGTTACAGACTAAGTCAGGGCGCACAATGGACACTGTTGCGCCCGTGTCAACTGTAAATGATGTTGGTTTACCATCCGCAAATCCACTAACAATCAAGTTTCCACTGATCTTATGTAGCGTGGAAACTGTGTGCTGTTCTGGGCCTTTACTTCTCCAATTGGTGCGATCAGTCTCTTCTCTCGGTATCTTCTTCTCCCAACAGTCTACCTGTAGATGACCACGTTTTCCACAGTTGTAACATTTCGGCCTTCTATCTTTTTCAAATCGTTGCGACTCTCTTGAACTTTTGAATTGTTTGTCTGACAACACTGTTTTTCTGCGCCCATCGTAACGGTAATGTGATACAGGGATCTTCTGACTGCAACGTGATGGCACAAACCCATTAATGTAGCGGGACGCTGACTTGGCAGCTTCAAACTCTAGGGCGTGAACAAGAGCTTCTGAGCTATCTCGGTGTCTTGCCATTCGTAACACTTGCTGAAGTTCACAATCTCCGATGCCATCAATAAATGTCTGCACCGTAAACCTTATTCGGGAAGTCTTCTGGTGCTTCAGGATAGGCCAATCTAATCAATCTGTCGATACTTGCTTCAAATTCTTGAAGACTTTCCCCGGAACGTTGTTGTCTTGTTCTCAACTGAGCGTAGTACACCTCTCGCAAATGTTTATCACCGTAGTATAATTCTAGAGCTTTTATCAACTCGGCATAGATGTTCTGGCTGTCAGGTGGCACTTTCTGTAGTAGTTCTGCCGCAGGTCCTTTTAATGCAAGAACAAGTGAAACAGCCTTGTCTTTTTCTGTCCAATTATTTGCGCATGCAGCAGCTTCAAATTGGCGGAGGTACGTTGCCCAGTGACTGCTTCCGTCAAAGGTTGGAGCTTTGACATGAACTGTCCCTACTGCAGGCAAAGTGACTTTCTCTGTTAACTTATTTTCTGTCTTGATCACTGGTACAGTCTGTTCAGAAATTTGTTTTGGTTGAATCTTCATGCACTGTTCGACTTCACTTTTAATTTGTTCTCTTATGTTTGCCATTGAGTTTTCTACTGCAGATATTTTATTTGAAACAGATTCTTCTATAACAGATATTTTTGTAGACATCGATTCTTCAACAGTCAAGACAGATTTTTCTACTTCAGCTATTTTTAATGTCATTGATTCTTGTACCTCCGATATTTTAGTAACTTGTTTATTAAGCTCACCTCGTAGGATACCCAATTCTGCGGTACTGTGTTCTTGCAACTGTTTCTGCATAACTTCAAAGAGAGCTTCCGTTTTATCTGCTTCTTGCTTACGTTTTTCATCCTGTCTTTCTTCTGTTTCTAGCATTAGTGCTTTCTGACGTTCCTCAGCTTCTTCTCTTTCTTGTCTTCGTTCTTCTTTTTGTCGTCTTTCTGCTACTTCCGCCTCCTGTCTGCGTCTTTCCTCTGCTTCCAGCAGGAGGGTTTTCTGTCTCTCTTCCGCTTTCTCTGAATCCTGTCGTCGTCGTTCTTCTGTCTGCAACAACAGCGCCTGGAAATTTTCCATCATCTGACTGGCATCCATTGTTTTTCAATTAATTACGAATTACACTCGTCTTGTACAAAGTATCCACTGTTTACACTGTTAACCGTTCTATCCCAGTTCTGACACCACTGTTACGACGGTCTATTCGATCGTCGTAGGTACAGTGGAAACAAAATAATTACAAGACACCAGTTAAGTCACTAATCACACCTTTAATTGTTACAGTAAAACAGTTCGTAATTAACAACACAGTCTCTACAACAAATCAAATGAAAACTGTACACACACAATAAAATGTCCACAAATATTAAAACTCAATTGTATTACAATTATATCGTCCGAATATAAAACACAACACTTCACTACTAACTACTTGCATGTACACAGTAATAACCCGAACCACTCTGTAAATATATCGCACTAATACTCTCGAACCACACTATCCAAAATCTCGCACTAATACTCTCGAACCACACTATCCAAAATCTCGCATGGAACTGAAAAACTAAGGCTGCTACCCGATGTATTTATAGTCACGCTCAAACACCAGAAGCTTCCAAACTGCGTCTTATCTCTCGTGAACTACGTAATTGCTACGGCCTTGACACAGTCCGAGCGCCCGAGCGAAGCCCGGCACAGTCGAGAAAATTCTCTAGGTGGACGTCCTTGCGAAGGATAATTTTCCCGTTCTTCGAATTCAGTCTCGTGTGATCGGAACACCACGTTCCCAGGAATGCGAGTCTTTTGCGCAACCACTAGTTTTGCTGGAATCACTCCCGTTGCGTCATGTAGACCTACTGATGACCAAAATACCAGTGGCTGATCCAAGTCTGTTTGGTCCTCGTCAACAACCTCTTGCGTAACCTCATCTTCAGCCACTTTACCCTCGGGCGCTTCTATCAGCTCAGGAACAAGCAAGAGTTTTGTCTCGACACCCATAATTGGCTTTCCAATCACTTCTTTTGTCCTTATACTTATTTGTACTTCATCTGCTAGTTCTTCCTCCATTTCCACTGGCAACAGGGAGGGTTCCTCTTGACCAGACTTGTTGACTTTTTCTTCGACTAATGCCACTAGCTTAATCGAATGGTTGATAGACCCTGTCGTTTTAGCCATGGACAGCTTTATCTCCTCTTGGCCGACACACAGGACATTCTCTCTTAAGTCTACAACGAATCCGTAGGCATTCATAATGTCCGTGCCAAGAATCACTTCATCGACAATGTCTGCAACGAGCATTTGGTGGCTAAACTCAAGAAGACCCAGGCGTACACGTACGTCTACCTTTCCTAGCACCTTGACGGGGCTTCCAGTCACAGTCTGTATTGTACAAGAGCTAATTAGAGGATTAGAGGATGGCGGTTACAGACTAAGTCAGGGCGCACAATGGACACTGTTGCGCCCGTGTCAACTGTAAATGATGTTGGTTTACCATCCGCAAATCCACTAACAATCAAGTTTCCACTGATCTTATGTAGCGTGGAAACTGTGTGCTGTTCTGGGCCTTTACTTCTCCAATTGGTGCGATCAGTCTCTTCTCTCGGTATCTTCTTCTCCCAACAGTCTACCTGTAGATGACCACGTTTTCCACAGTTGTAACATTTCGGCCTTCTATCTTTTTCAAATCGTTGCGACTCTCTTGAACTTTTGAATTGTTTGTCTGACAACACTGTTTTTCTGCACCCATCGTAACGGTAATGTGATACAGGGATCTTCTGACTGCAACGTGATGGCACAAACCCATTAATGTAGCGGGACGCTGACTTGGCAGCTTCAAACTCTAGGGCGTGAACAAGAGCTTCTGAGCTATCTCGGTGTCTTGCCATTCGTAACACTTGCTGAAGTTCACAATCTCCGATGCCATCAATAAATGTCTGCACCGTAAACCTTATTCGGGAAGTCTTCTGGTGCTTCAGGATAGGCCAATCTAATCAATCTGTCGATACTTGCTTCAAATTCTTGAAGACTTTCCCCGGAACGTTGTTGTCTTGTTCTCAACTGAGCGTAGTACACCTCTCGCAAATGTTTATCACCGTAGTATAATTCTAGAGCTTTTATCAACTCGGCATAGATGTTCTGGCTGTCAGGTGGCACTTTCTGTAGTAGTTCTGCCGCGGGTCCTTTTAATGCAAGAACAAGTGAAACAGCCTTGTCTTTTTCTGTCCAATTATTTGCGCATGCAGCAGCTTCAAATTGGCGGAGGTACGTTGCCCAGTGACTGCTTCCGTCAAAGGTTGGAGCTTTGACATGAACTGTCCCTACTGCAGGCAAAGTGACTTTCTCTGTTAACTTATTTTCTGTCTTGATCACTGGTACAGTCTGTTCAGAAATTTGTTTTGGTTGAATCTTCATGCACTGTTCGACTTCACTTTTAATTTGTTCTCTTATGTTTGCCATTGAGTTTTCTACTGCAGATATTTTATTTGAAACAGATTCTTCTATAACAGATATTTTTGTAGACATCGATTCTTCAACAGTCAAGACAGATTTTTCTACTTCACCTATTTTTAATGTCATTGATTCTTGTACCTCCGATATTTTAGTAACTTGTTTATTAAGCTCACCTCGTAGGATACCCAATTCTGCGGTACTGTGTTCTTGCAACTGTTTCTGCATAACTTCAAAGAGAGCTTCCGTTTTATCTGCTTCTTGCTTACGTTTTTCATCCTGTCTTTCTTCTGTTTCTAGCATTAGTGCTTTCTGACGTTCCTCAGCTTCTTCTCTTTCTTGTCTTCGTTCTTCTTTTTGTCGTCTTTCTGCTACTTCCGCCTCCTGTCTGCGTCTTTCCTCTGCTTCCAGCAGGAGGGTTTTCTGTCTCTCTTCCGCTTTCTCTGAATCCTGTCGTCGTCGTTCTTCTGTCTGCAACAACAGCGCCTGGAAATTTTCCATCATCTGACTGGCATCCATTGTTTTTCAATTAATTACGAATTACACTCGTCTTGTACAAAGTATCCACTGTTTACACTGTTAACCGTTCTATCCCAGTTCTGACACCACTGTTACGACGGTCTATTCGATCGTCGTAGGTACAGTGGAAACAAAATAATTACAAGACACCAGTTAAGTCACTAATCACTCCTTTAATTGTTACAGTAAAACAGTTCGTAATTAACAACACAGTCTCTACAACAAATCAAATGAAAACTGTACACACACAATAAAATGTCCACAAATATTAAAACTCAATTGTATTACAATTATATCGTCCGAATATAAAACACAACACTTCACTACTAACTACTTGCATGTACACAGTAATAACCCGAACCACTCTGTAAATATATCGCACTAATACTCTCGAACCACACTATCCAAAATCTCGCACTAATACTCTCGAACCACACTATCCAAAATCTCGCATGGAACTGAAAAACTAAGGCTGCTACCCGATGTATTTATAGTCACGCTCAAACACCAGAAGCTTCCAAACTGCGTCTTATCTCTCGTGAACTACGTAATTGCTACGGCCTTGACACAGTCCGAGCGCCCGAGCGAAGCCCGGCACAGTCGAGAAAATTCTCTAGGTGGACGTCCTTGCGAAGGATAATTTTCCCGTTCTTCGAATTCAGTCTCGTGTGATCGGAACACCACGTTCCCAGGAATGCGAGTCTTTTGCGCAACCACTAGTTTTGCTGGAATCACTCCCGTTGCGTCATGTAGGCCTACTGATGACCAAAATACCAGTGGCTGATCCAAGTCTGTTTGGTCCTCGTCAACAACCTCTTGCGTAACCTCATCTTCAGCCACTTTACCCTCGGGCGCTTCTATCAGCTCAGGAACAAGCAAGAGTTTTGTCTCGACACCCATAATTGGCTTTCCAATCACTTCTTTTGTCCTTATACTTATTTGTACTTCATCTGCTAGTTCTTCCTCCATTTCCACTGGCAACAGGGAGGGTTCCTCTTGACCAGACTTGTTGACTTTTTCTTCGACTAATGCCACTAGCTTAATCGAATGGTTGATAGACCCTGTCGTTTTAGCCATGGACAGCTTTATCTCCTCTTGGCCGACACACAGGACATTCTCTCTTAAATCTACAACGAATCCGTAGGCATTCATAATGTCCGTGCCAAGAATCACTTCATCGACAATGTCTGCAACGAGCATTTGGTGGCTAAACTCAAGAAGACCCAGGCGTACACGTACGTCTACCTTTCCTAGCACCTTGACGGGGCTTCCAGTCACAGTCTGTATTGTACAAGAGCTAATTAGAGGATTAGAGGATGGCGGTTACAGACTAAGTCAGGGCGCACAATGGACACTGTTGCGCCCGTGTCAACTGTAAATGATGTTGGTTTACCATCCGCAAATCCACTAACAATCAAGTTTCCACTGATCTTATGTAGCGTGGAAACTGTGTGCTGTTCTGGGCCTTTACTTCTCCAATTGGTGCGATCAGTCTCTTCTCTCGGTATCTTCTTCTCCCAACAGTCTACCTGTAGATGACCACGTTTTCCACAGTTGTAACATTTCGGCCTTCTATCTTTTTCAAATCGTTGCGACTCTCTTGAACTTTTGAATTGTTTGTCTGACAACACTGTTTTTCTGCGCCCATCGTAACGGTAATGTGATACAGGGATCTTCTGACTGCAACGTGATGGCACAAACCCATTAATGTAGCGGGACGCTGACTTGGCAGCTTCAAACTCTAGGGCGTGAACAAGAGCTTCTGAGCTATCTCGGTGTCTTGCCATTCGTAACACTTGCTGAAGTTCACAATCTCCGATGCCATCAATAAATGTCTGCACCGTAAACCTTATTCGGGAAGTCTTCTGGTGCTTCAGGATAGGCCAATCTAATCAATCTGTCGATACTTGCTTCAAATTCTTGAAGACTTTCCCCGGAACGTTGTTGTCTTGTTCTCAACTGAGCGTAGTACACCTCTCGCAAATGTTTATCACCGTAGTATAATTCTAGAGCTTTTATCAACTCGGCATAGATGTTCTGGCTGTCAGGTGGCACTTTCTGTAGTAGTTCTGCCGCAGGTCCTTTTAATGCAAGAACAAGTGAAACAGCCTTGTCTTTTTCTGTCCAATTATTTGCGCATGCAGCAGCTTCAAATTGGCGGAGGTACGTTGCCCAGTGACTGCTTCCGTCAAAGGTTGGAGCTTTGACATGAACTGTCCCTACTGCAGGCAAAGTGACTTTCTCTGTTAACTTATTTTCTGTCTTGATCACTGGTACAGTCTGTTCAGAAATTTGTTTTGGTTGAATCTTCATGCACTGTTCGACTTCACTTTTAATTTGTTCTCTTATGTTTGCCATTGAGTTTTCTACTGCAGATATTTTATTTGAAACAGATTCTTCTATAACAGATATTTTTGTAGACATCGATTCTTCAACAGTCAAGACAGATTTTTCTACTTCAGCTATTTTTAATGTCATTGATTCTTGTACCTCCGATATTTTAGTAACTTGTTTATTAAGCTCACCTCGTAGGATACCCAATTCTGCGGTACTGTGTTCTTGCAACTGTTTCTGCATAACTTCAAAGAGAGCTTCCGTTTTATCTGCTTCTTGCTTACGTTTTTCATCCTGTCTTTCTTCTGTTTCTAGCATTAGTGCTTTCTGACGTTCCTCAGCTTCTTCTCTTTCTTGTCTTCGTTCTTCTTTTTGTCGTCTTTCTGCTACTTCCGCCTCCTGTCTGCGTCTTTCCTCTGCTTCCAGCAGGAGGGTTTTCTGTCTCTCTTCCGCTTTCTCTGAATCCTGTCGTCGTCGTTCTTCTGTCTGCAACAACAGCGCCTGGAAATTTTCCATCATCTGACTGGCATCCATTGTTTTTCAATTAATTACGAATTACACTCGTCTTGTACAAAGTATCCACTGTTTACACTGTTAACCGTTCTATCCCAGTTCTGACACCACTGTTACGACGGTCTATTCGATCGTCGTAGGTACAGTGGAAACAAAATAATTACAAGACACCAGTTAAGTCACTAATCACACCTTTAATTGTTACAGTAAAACAGTTCGTAATTAACAACACAGTCTCTACAACAAATCAAATGAAAACTGTACACACACAATAAAATGTCCACAAATATTAAAACTCAATTGTATTACAATTATATCGTCCGAATATAAAACACAACACTTCACTACTAACTACTTGCATGTACACAGTAATAACCCGAACCACTCTGTAAATATATCGCACTAATACTCTCGAACCACACTATCCAAAATCTCGCACTAATACTCTCGAACCACACTATCCAAAATCTCGCATGGAACTGAAAAACTAAGGCTGCTACCCGATGTATTTATAGTCACGCTCAAACACCAGAAGCTTCCAAACTGCGTCTTATCTCTCGTGAACTACGTAATTGCTACGGCCTTGACACAGTCCGAGCGCCCGAGCGAAGCCCGGCACAGTCGAGAAAATTCTCTAGGTGGACGTCCTTGCGAAGGATAATTTTCCCGTTCTTCGAATTCAGTCTCGTGTGATCGGAACACCACGTTCCCAGGAATGCGAGTCTTTTGCGCAACCACTAGTTTTGCTGGAATCACTCCCGTTGCGTCATGTAGACCTACTGATGACCAAAATACCAGTGGCTGATCCAAGTCTGTTTGGTCCTCGTCAACAACCTCTTGCGTAACCTCATCTTCAGCCACTTTACCCTCGGGCGCTTCTATCAGCTCAGGAACAAGCAAGAGTTTTGTCTCGACACCCATAATTGGCTTTCCAATCACTTCTTTTGTCCTTATACTTATTTGTACTTCATCTGCTAGTTCTTCCTCCATTTCCACTGGCAACAGGGAGGGTTCCTCTTGACCAGACTTGTTGACTTTTTCTTCGACTAATGCCACTAGCTTAATCGAATGGTTGATAGACCCTGTCGTTTTAGCCATGGACAGCTTTATCTCCTCTTGGCCGACACACAGGACATTCTCTCTTAAGTCTACAACGAATCCGTAGGCATTCATAATGTCCGTGCCAAGAATCACTTCATCGACAATGTCTGCAACGAGCATTTGGTGGCTAAACTCAAGAAGACCCAGGCGTACACGTACGTCTACCTTTCCTAGCACCTTGACGGGGCTTCCAGTCACAGTCTGTATTGTACAAGAGCTAATTAGAGGATTAGAGGATGGCGGTTACAGACTAAGTCAGGGCGCACAATGGACACTGTTGCGCCCGTGTCAACTGTAAATGATGTTGGTTTACCATCCGCAAATCCACTAACAATCAAGTTTCCACTGATCTTATGTAGCGTGGAAACTGTGTGCTGTTCTGGGCCTTTACTTCTCCAATTGGTGCGATCAGTCTCTTCTCTCGGTATCTTCTTCTCCCAACAGTCTACCTGTAGATGACCACGTTTTCCACAGTTGTAACATTTCGGCCTTCTATCTTTTTCAAATCGTTGCGACTCTCTTGAACTTTTGAATTGTTTGTCTGACAACACTGTTTTTCTGCACCCATCGTAACGGTAATGTGATACAGGGATCTTCTGACTGCAACGTGATGGCACAAACCCATTAATGTAGCGGGACGCTGACTTGGCAGCTTCAAACTCTAGGGCGTGAACAAGAGCTTCTGAGCTATCTCGGTGTCTTGCCATTCGTAACACTTGCTGAAGTTCACAATCTCCGATGCCATCAATAAATGTCTGCACCGTAAACCTTATTCGGGAAGTCTTCTGGTGCTTCAGGATAGGCCAATCTAATCAATCTGTCGATACTTGCTTCAAATTCTTGAAGACTTTCCCCGGAACGTTGTTGTCTTGTTCTCAACTGAGCGTAGTACACCTCTCGCAAATGTTTATCACCGTAGTATAATTCTAGAGCTTTTATCAACTCGGCATAGATGTTCTGGCTGTCAGGTGGCACTTTCTGTAGTAGTTCTGCCGCGGGTCCTTTTAATGCAAGAACAAGTGAAACAGCCTTGTCTTTTTCTGTCCAATTATTTGCGCATGCAGCAGCTTCAAATTGGCGGAGGTACGTTGCCCAGTGACTGCTTCCGTCAAAGGTTGGAGCTTTGACATGAACTGTCCCTACTGCAGGCAAAGTGACTTTCTCTGTTAACTTATTTTCTGTCTTGATCACTGGTACAGTCTGTTCAGAAATTTGTTTTGGTTGAATCTTCATGCACTGTTCGACTTCACTTTTAATTTGTTCTCTTATGTTTGCCATTGAGTTTTCTACTGCAGATATTTTATTTGAAACAGATTCTTCTATAACAGATATTTTTGTAGACATCGATTCTTCAACAGTCAAGACAGATTTTTCTACTTCACCTATTTTTAATGTCATTGATTCTTGTACCTCCGATATTTTAGTAACTTGTTTATTAAGCTCACCTCGTAGGATACCCAATTCTGCGGTACTGTGTTCTTGCAACTGTTTCTGCATAACTTCAAAGAGAGCTTCCGTTTTATCTGCTTCTTGCTTACGTTTTTCATCCTGTCTTTCTTCTGTTTCTAGCATTAGTGCTTTCTGACGTTCCTCAGCTTCTTCTCTTTCTTGTCTTCGTTCTTCTTTTTGTCGTCTTTCTGCTACTTCCGCCTCCTGTCTGCGTCTTTCCTCTGCTTCCAGCAGGAGGGTTTTCTGTCTCTCTTCCGCTTTCTCTGAATCCTGTCGTCGTCGTTCTTCTGTCTGCAACAACAGCGCCTGGAAATTTTCCATCATCTGACTGGCATCCATTGTTTTTCAATTAATTACGAATTACACTCGTCTTGTACAAAGTATCCACTGTTTACACTGTTAACCGTTCTATCCCAGTTCTGACACCACTGTTACGACGGTCTATTCGATCGTCGTAGGTACAGTGGAAACAAAATAATTACAAGACACCAGTTAAGTCACTAATCACTCCTTTAATTGTTACAGTAAAACAGTTCGTAATTAACAACACAGTCTCTACAACAAATCAAATGAAAACTGTACACACACAATAAAATGTCCACAAATATTAAAACTCAATTGTATTACAATTATATCGTCCGAATATAAAACACAACACTTCACTACTAACTACTTGCATGTACACAGTAATAACCCGAACCACTCTGTAAATATATCGCACTAATACTCTCGAACCACACTATCCAAAATCTCGCACTAATACTCTCGAACCACACTATCCAAAATCTCGCATGGAACTGAAAAACTAAGGCTGCTACCCGATGTATTTATAGTCACGCTCAAACACCAGAAGCTTCCAAACTGCGTCTTATCTCTCGTGAACTACGTAATTGCTACGGCCTTGACACAGTCCGAGCGCCCGAGCGAAGCCCGGCACAGTCGAGAAAATTCTCTAGGTGGACGTCCTTGCGAAGGATAATTTTCCCGTTCTTCGAATTCAGTCTCGTGTGATCGGAACACCACGTTCCCAGGAATGCGAGTCTTTTGCGCAACCACTAGTTTTGCTGGAATCACTCCCGTTGCGTCATGTAGGCCTACTGATGACCAAAATACCAGTGGCTGATCCAAGTCTGTTTGGTCCTCGTCAACAACCTCTTGCGTAACCTCATCTTCAGCCACTTTACCCTCGGGCGCTTCTATCAGCTCAGGAACAAGCAAGAGTTTTGTCTCGACACCCATAATTGGCTTTCCAATCACTTCTTTTGTCCTTATACTTATTTGTACTTCCTCTGCTAGTTCTTCCTCCATTTCCACTGGCAACAGGGAGGGTTCCTCTTGACCAGACTTGTTGACTTTTTCTTCGACTAATGCCACTAGCTTAATCGAATGGTTGATAGACCCTGTCGTTTTAGCCATGGACAGCTTTATCTCCTCTTGGCCGACACACAGGACATTCTCTCTTAAGTCTACAACGAATCCGTAGGCATTCATAATGTCCGTGCCAAGAATCACTTCATCGACAATGTCTGCAACGAGCATTTGGTGGCTAAACTCAAGAAGACCCAGGCGTACACGTACGTCTACCTTTCCTAGCACCTTGACGGGGCTTCCAGTCACAGTCTGTATTGTACAAGAGCTAATTAGAGGATTAGAGGATGGCGGTTACAGACTAAGTCAGGGCGCACAATGGACACTGTTGCGCCCGTGTCAACTGTAAATGATGTTGGTTTACCATCCGCAAATCCACTAACAATCAAGTTTCCACTGATCTTATGTAGCGTGGAAACTGTGTGCTGTTCTGGGCCTTTACTTCTCCAATTGGTGCGATCAGTCTCTTCTCTCGGTATCTTCTTCTCCCAACAGTCTACCTGTAGATGACCACGTTTTCCACAGTTGTAACATTTCGGCCTTCTATCTTTTTCAAATCGTTGCGACTCTCTTGAACTTTTGAATTGTTTGTCTGACAACACTGTTTTTCTGCACCCATCGTAACGGTAATGTGATACAGGGATCTTCTGACTGCAACGTGATGGCACAAACCCATTAATGTAGCGGGACGCTGACTTGGCAGCTTCAAACTCTAGGGCGTGAACAAGAGCTTCTGAGCTATCTCGGTGTCTTGCCATTCGTAACACTTGCTGAAGTTCACAATCTCCGATGCCATCAATAAATGTCTGCACCGTAAACCTTATTCGGGAAGTCTTCTGGTGCTTCAGGATAGGCCAATCTAATCAATCTGTCGATACTTGCTTCAAATTCTTGAAGACTTTCCCCGGAACGTTGTTGTCTTGTTCTCAACTGAGCGTAGTACACCTCTCGCAAATGTTTATCACCGTAGTATAATTCTAGAGCTTTTATCAACTCGGCATAGATGTTCTGGCTGTCAGGTGGCACTTTCTGTAGTAGTTCTGCCGCGGGTCCTTTTAATGCAAGAACAAGTGAAACAGCCTTGTCTTTTTCTGTCCAATTATTTGCGCATGCAGCAGCTTCAAATTGGCGGAGGTAAGTTGCCCAGTGACTGCTTCCGTCAAAGGTTGGAGCTTTGACATGAACTGTCCCTACTGCAGGCAAAGTGACTTTCTCTGTTAACTTATTTTCTGTCTTGATCACTGGTACAGTCTGTTCAGAAATTTGTTTTGGTTGAATCTTCATGCACTGTTCGACTTCACTTTTAATTTGTTCTCTTATGTTTGCCATTGAGTTTTCTACTGCAGATATTTTATTTGAAACAGATTCTTCTATAAGATATTTTTGTAGACATCGATTCTTCAACAGTCAAGACAGATTTTTCTACTTCACCTATTTTTAATGTCATTGATTCTTGTACCTCCGATATTTTAGTAACTTGTTTATTAAGCTCACCTCGTAGGATACCCAATTCTGCGGTACTGTGTTCTTGCAACTGTTTCAGCTTAACTTCAAAGAGAGCTTCCGTTTTATCTGCTTCTTGCTTACGTTTTTCATCCTGTCTTTCTTCTGTTTCTAGCATTAGTGCTTTCTGACGTTCCTCAGCTTCTTCTCTTTCTTGTCTTCGTTCTTTTTGTCGTCTTTCTGCTTCTTCCGCCTCCTGTCTGCGTCTTTCCTCTGCTTCCAGCAGGAGGGTTTTCTGTCTCTCTTCCGCTTTCTCTGAATCCTGTCGTCGTCGTTCTTCTGTCTGCAACAACAGCGCCTGGAAATTTTCCATCATCTGACTGGCATCCATTGTTTTTCAATTAATTACGAATTACACTCGTCTTGTACAAAGTATCCACTGTTTACACTGTTAACCGTTCTATCCCAGTTCTGACACCACTGTTACGACGGTCTATTCGATCGTCGTAGGTACAGTGGAAACAAAATAATTACAAGACACCAGTTAAGTCACTAATCACACCTTTAATTGTTACAGTAAAACAGTTCGTAATTAACAACACAGTCTCTACAACAAATCAAATGAAAATTGTACACACACAATAAAATGTCCACAAATATTAAAACTCAATTGTATTACAATTATATCGTCCGAATATAAAACGCAACACTTCACTACTAACTACTTGCACGTACACAGTAATAACCCGAACCGCTCTGTAAATATATCGCACTAATACTCTCGAACCGCACTATCCAAAATCTCGCATGGAACTGAAAAACTAAGGCCGCTACCCGATGTATTTATAGTCACGCTCACACACCAGAAGCTTCCAAACTGCGTCTTATCTCTCGTGAACTACGTAATTGCTACGGCCTTGCCACAGTCCGAGCGCCCGAGCGAAGCCCGGCACAGTCGAGAAAATTCTCGCAAAATGCGTCTAGTAGCACGTACACCACACGCTTACATCGAGATCTTTCTGGCACATTCGATAAACGCGTAGATTGTTCTGTGCTGTCGTAGCAATATTTACCCCTCTTTCTCCTCCACACACACTATTTCCTATACATCACGTTAAAATTTCTATGTTAATACATAATACATAATATATGACACATCATAATCAACATTGATACATTAATACATTGAAATAGTCAATTCATATTTACTCATATTTAATTAAAATTTACACATTCTACCTATTTAAATTTGCATTTAAATTATAAAAATTACAATTTCAATTAATTAATTCATTCTAAACTTTCATTAATTAGCCATTAATTATTTATTATAATTATAAAATTCATTTCAAATTTATTATTAATATTCAGATTACGTTATTATTATTATTTCATCATTCATTTCTTATTCCCTTTCTACTCTGAACTTTCCACATAACCTTTCACATTCTTATCATTGTTTAGTCTGGGTGACTCCTGTATTCACTATGCTTTTACTTATTATAATCTTACTCACCTTTCTTTTAACTGACAACCAAATTTACCTATCATGACACCAATTTCTCAATTATAAACACCTTTCACTAATTTCATTCCGACGATAAATCCTATGGCACCGCGCGTCTTTGTACAGAGATGGGTGTTCCCTACCTGGCTATATACATTCATAATATTTTGCCCTTCCAAAATATCGGCAAACACTCCCTTAAACTACGCTATTACCTGCCACAATGCTATACGTTGGCTACTCCTTATCACCTCACCCCCACTACAAAATATCATCAGCAACAAATAAATGTTTAGCCTTTACTTTACTTACCTCTACATATATATATATATATAATCACTAACTACTGTGTCCCTAAATGTCTAATACTCTCTTTGTATTATTTTCTTTAAAATTCTTATCTATCTAACTCCAATTACATTAATTAAATAACTCACCTGCCTTTATCTATACCCCGGCTCTACCCCTGTTTAAACATTCTACCTTACTGTAATCATTGACAATTGCATGATAAATTTTATCTCTCACCTGCTCATAACAATACCTCTCAATATTCTGTAACGGTACAGAATTGTATGTAGCCCTAGTTTTAATCTTATATCAATTCAGTAAATAATAAAGTGTTAACTTTCACCTGTGGGGAGCCCCAGTACAGCAGTACAACATACACTGTTAGTCTAAACAACAGTCTAGACGCATTGCGTAACTGCCCCAGCAGCAGGCTTTTTGTGAATTACAGAATGCAGTCTATCACCAGTTGTTGCATCAGCCAGTAGCAGATAGCAGTCTTCAACCAGAGCGGTCGTAAGTTAAATAATGGCCTCGGGCGCAAGATAGGCCGAAAATAATCTAATCGGCCTATCAAGTAAAGTGTTAACGCGCAGCTGCTAAAAAACGTGCTTGCGAACAATGTAAGTTGACTGACTGAAAAGGATAGTGATGTTATTTGTGAAACAGCATTCAAATTTGTGACTGACAAAATAACCAGAGTCAAACCGCATAAAATCAGTTTTCGGAGTGTTTTACAAACAAAAAGTGTATAAGACGTGGTGGCGGAAATTGTGGATTGCATTGACCAGATGAGTAGCAAATTAAAGAACATAATTAACTGAATAAAATCAAACACCATTTTTAGTAATTTCCTTTGTTATGTATAACGTGTTAAATTTCAAACGAGATCTCTAAGGGACAAAATTACTACTGGTTCATAATAGTTTGTTAGAGGCTAGTTGATTAAGAAATGTTTATTTTATTAATTCATAAAATTTCACCTTAAAATAAATTCAGATTTTATTTAATATAAAGTATGTGTTAGAGTAAGTCTTACGCCATAACCATTTCCTAGTTTTCTGTGTTGACAACTCGTCTAACGAAATCGGGGGTTTTCTGAGATTTTATTATAGTCAGATAGCGGGATTTTTATAAGGGCAAGTGGGTAGAATGGTTTCGATATTAAACCATAAAATATCGTGGCGACCTGGGTAATTTTTAAAGGTAAGTTTAATGGGATCATGACGGTAAGTAAAATTCTGGCAGCGGTGAGTAGTTTTTGATGAGTGTATTAATTATAAAAAGGTAGAAGGCGAGGACCTTCACAGTGGCGACCCTGCCAGGATGTTCGTATAAATATTATAGGAGCTAGACCTGTTTTAAAGCACAGAAAATAGGAATTGGTAACAGCGTATTTGTAAAATTAATCGTATATAATTACGTTGTGGAAATTAGGTTATGTTTTGGTAGCGTAAATGTGGGGTTTATAAATAAATTTTGAAATACGAGTATAAATATGGGTGAAGTAGGTGAAATGACCGACGAGGGGTGGGGTAAGATAACAAATGATAAAGGTAAGATAGTTGAAGTAATAGGGGTAGAAAATAAGGCAGTGAATAGGCCTAGTGATAAGGATGAGAGTGTGGGGGTGGTAAACACAGATAGAGAGATAGACCAAGTTAACAAAAATAAAGTCGATCAGGTGTCAGATAATAATGTAAATTATGCTAATCTAAGTGAGTCGAATCAAGAGCTGATGAAAAAGTTACAAGGAATGTTAGACGAAATGTTCAGTAAACAAAAAGCAAGTTTAGATGACATATTTAAAAAGCACAATGAGAACTGGAAACAAGAAGCAGATAAATTAAAAGAGAGTACAGAAGTTGTATCAAAACAGGTAAGTGAGAATAATGTTGTTAATGATAGTGAGGGAATAATTGACCAGGTGAGTGATAACGATAATTCCAATAATGAATTAATAAATAACAGTGACAAAATAGTGGGAGAGGTAGTGTTGACTAGGGAAGATAATGATGGTAATTACAATTTTGAGGTAAGTGGTAGTACTACCAGTAATTATAATGATGAAATAACATTAAATAAGAATAATGATTATATAGCTGAAAGTGGGGTATCTAAGAATGATACGGTAAGTAACGGTGGTGAAATTAAAAACGCGGTGTTAGATTGTAAGGTTGTGAGCAAAGAAAGTGTTGATGAGGTTATAAGTGTGTGTGTAGAGAGGTTAAATGGGCAAAGGGCAGATGTTCCCCAAGTTTATGCTGAAGCAGAGTTTTCACAAGTGTTTAAAGAGGACAGAGTTTCCTCCTGTATTTGTAGGGAAGACAAGGTGTCTTCAGATGGTTCCTGTATTTTTTATAATTTGACTGGTAAAGCCAGTAGAGGTAATAAATATTTAATGGTGCCCTTTGCATGGAATGGGAGAGTTCAGTGTGGTTATGAGAGGTATTGTAAAGAAAGAGAGAAATAAAAATTTTTGAGGTTAATAGAGGGTATGAAATGTTGGTGCAGGTGTTAGATAGGGAGAGAGATGATGAAAGAGAGAGAGAGGAATATCTGAATAACACTGTTATAAATAATGATAAAATAATTGATTTGATATTTAGAAAAACTACTGACGGAGACTGGATAAAATTAATTGATCGTGACAGGTTGTATGAGATAATAAATGGTATGATGATGAACTTAGAAATAATGGTTTATGAAAACAATAATAATAAACTAAAGGTGGACAAAAATCATTTAGTCTATAAATATGTGAGATATCTTTTTGACGATGGAGGCTAAACCATAAAACGATAAAAGACAGTTAAATATTTTGTTTTAAGGATTTTGACTTAGCTGATTTTGACATTGAAGTGTGATATAACTGAATAATTAATGATGACGATTTGTAAATACATGTTTAGTGAAAGTAATTGTATGTATTATAAAATGTTAGATAACAATGTATGCATGTAGGAGAAATTGTTGAGATAATAATAATAATATTTAGCAGTCTAAATAAAGGACAAAATAATGTGGAAGAAGATAATGAATGAGTTGTAGTCATTGCAATGTGTGAAAGGAATTAAAATGTTGTGTTTTCAATAATTGATTTAATTACAATAATTTGGAATGTTTAAATACTCTGATTGATTTAAATGTTGTATAATTGAATTTTCTAATGGATTTAAATTGTTTTAGGAGATTTGATGTTAATAAATAAATGTTAAATTTTTTGTATGAAATAACATTGTTGTCAAATGTTTCAGAGGTTACACAGAGATATTGGTGTGTGTGTGTGTGTGGTGTGTATTTTGTATTCATGTCAATAAGTGGATTGTAAGTATAAAGTTCATAGTACTAATCAGATAGAATAAAATGCTTACAGGTGTGAAAAAATGTTGATTCAATAATATGAATTGAGATAATAGCATTAAATAGAAATTGTAATTAAAAGAGAAATAATAACTGAAAGGTGAATTAAAATAATATTTGGCTTAAATTGTAAGAAATAGACATCGACAACTATGTTATCTAAAAGATTTAAAAAATTCGAAGAGTGTAGTAAGCAGATATGGCAGTGTATGATGTAACCAGAGTGTTTAGACTATGAATGCTGAAACTGAGAATGTTTATAACTGTTGTTTATGAAAACAAGTCTGGCACACAACTGTGTTTATGTAAACAGGTGTGTTGTGTTATATGTTTTGACTAATGTTTACAGCCAGAGGTGTTGAAGCTGAGGTGACAATAACAAAATGTTGTAGTCTGCTGAATCAGTATCTTGAGTAAAAGCTTATTGTGATAGAAAAGAATTGAAATTAAATTTTTACAGACAAAATAATAATGAGGTAATTACTGTAACTTAAAGCTTGGGAAATTAAATATTATTAAACTAATTTGGTAATTAAATTACTAGAAACGATGATTTTAACAATGAACTTACCTTTATTTTCATTTAAATTCAAATTGGAATTATAAAGTAAATACTAATTGATGTAAATAAGGATTTAACTTATTAAAATACTCATTTAAAATTGAAAACTGAAGGAAATGTTTGGGAAACTTAGAGATGTATATTACTGTCCAAGTAACTTGTATCAATGCCAATCTATATTTTATGTTTTAACTGTAGATTCCCCACCTAAGTGCGGTCATGACCTCACCGGATCATGACCGTGAAAGTAGTTAATTGTGGCAAATCATGAATTTTACTTGATATAACCGGCTTGTGGTTTGTTTTATTTTGTCAACCCGGTGGTTTGTTAGACTTAGTAGGGGGGTTATTTTTTGGGGAATCTACCAAATTTTGGAACAGGTCTATTTTCACCCAGATAGGGGTGGTAGTCCATTAGGGGCATATAAATAAAAAATAGTAGGTTACATGTATACCGAATTTTATTGTAACGCCGAAGCAAGGATGGGGGTGGAATAAAAGAAAAAAATGTCCACCCCTTCCGCATCAGTCCTTGTGAAAGCAACTAGACGCTACAGTCTAGGGGGGGTAATAGTGAGTGTGGATGGGCGGTGACCCAGTTACAGGTCACGAGGGAGATGTGGGTTACGGCGAGGATGAGGCTGAAAAAGGCCAAGAAGCCCCGCGCAGAGCACATTAAAATGTAACGGGTATCAGGGGTTAAGGGATTAAAAGGGGGGGTATAAAAAAAAAATATAGTAGCTAAGTATAAATGGAGTTAACGTCATTTTGTATAATTAAGGTGTTATTTTGGATGGGCAATATTGTATGGGGAATATTATTCAATTTAACTGGAATTTAAGTGTATCATTGTAAACCAATATTGTTTTATTAATATTATTCTTTAGGGTCCATAATATAAAATGAGCCAGTACGTTGTCAATGAACCAGTACGGCTAAGAGGAAACAAATCAGATGTATGATATGGAGGGATGGAAAGCCGTTTGTCAATTTTTAATTAAATGTTCTAAAGTCAGGCGATACTGGGGTGGGTATCTGTCCGAGCTTATGGTGGTGGGATCTCGAGTAGAGAAGTCCCGTAGGATCGGATGGGTGCTGTCACAGTCGCCAGACTAGGGGGGTAAGAACCCATGATTTAGTAGTGTTCAGGGGGTTGCGGCGCCATATCCTCACTGATCCTCTTAGGGTTTAGGCAATAAGAGTTTGAACGCTTCGGCCTTCAACCTCTTATTGGGGGGTATTGTAACGGTACAGAATTGTATGCAGCCCTAGTTTTAATCTTATATCAATTCAGTAAATAATAAAGTGTTAACTTTCACCTGTGGGGAGCCCCAGTACAGCAGTACAACATACACTGTTAGTCTAAACAACAGTCTAGACGCATTGCGTAACTGCCCCAGCAGCAGGCTTTTTGTGAATTACAGCATGCAGTCTATCACCAGTTGTTGCATCAGCCAGTAGCAGATAGCAGTCTTCAACCAGAGCGGTCGTAAGTTAAATAATGGCCTCGGGCGCAAGATAGGCCGAAAATAATCTAATCGGCCTATCAAGTAAAGTCTTAACACGCAGCTGCCAAAAAACGTGCTTGCGAACAATGTAAGTCGACTGACTGAAAAGGATAGTGATGTTATTTGTGAAACAGCATTCAAATTTGTGACTGACAAAATAACCAGAGTCAAACCGCATAAAATCAGTTTTCGGAGTGTTTTACAAACAAAAAGTGTATAAGACGTGGTGGCGGAAATTGTGGATTGCATTGATCAGATGAGTAGCAAATTAAAGAACATAATTAACTGAATAAAATCAAACACCATTTTTAGTAATTTCCTTTGTTATGTATAACGTGTTAAATTTCAAACGAGATCTCTAAGGGACAAAATTACTACTGGTTCTTAATAGTTTGTTAGAGGCTAGTTGATTAAGAAATGTTTATTTTATTAATTCATAAAATTTCACCTTAAAATAAATTCAGATTTTATTTAATATAAAGTATGTGTTAGAGTAAGTCATTACGCCATAACCATTTCCTAGTTTTCTGTGTTGACAACTCGTCTAACGAAATCGGGGGTTTTCTGAGATTTTATTATAGTCAGATAGCGGGATTTTTATAAGGGCAAGTGGGTAGAATGGTTTCGATATTAAACCATAAAATATCGTGGCGACCTGGGTAATTTTTAAAGGTAAGTTTAATGGGATCATGACGGTAAGTAAAATTCTGGCAGCGGTGAGTATTTTTTGATGAGTGTATTAATTATAAAAAGGTAGAAGGCGAGGACCTTCACAATTCATATATATATTTTTACTTAATCATTTATTATTGTTCATTAGGAATTACCTTCATTACAATTTAATTAATAATTTAACTTCATTAGAAACTTTCTATTATAATTAATAATTTACAACTTCAGTTACAAGGTTAGTACAACTCTCTTTTGTACCATATTAATTCAGTAATTACTCTTTAATTACTATTCAAGTATTTAAAAAAATTTTACTATTACTTTCCCTTATGTAGCAAAATAAAAACATGTTAATTGTTAATTATTAAAACAATACATAATACATGATGTACCTAAAATTTACCTGTAATACACAACATCAAAATACATAAATACATTGATATTAACACATATAAAACAATGAAAAATATACAATCCAACTTCATTATTTTGTCATTAATCAAAATCAGTCCATATGCAGTCCAATTCAAAACCACTTTGCACATATATTAAATGTTCATTACACAATAAAACAATCTACCCTCCATCGTTGAATAACATTCTAATCTTAGGTCTATTTATCTTATTGTCTATTAAATAACTTTTATTATTATAATCGTTACAATAATTATCAAACATTTTATAAATTTCGTTTACAATCTCAATCGGTTTATTATATATCAAGTCAAGATCGGGTATAGTTCTGACAACCTCAGTATAATCATATGTTATAATCTTGTTAGTCATATAGTAATTATCATCATAATTTTCTACCACTACACCTGTTACTTCCCAAGGTAAGTGCTTGATACCGTTATTATCATCATCTATTATTATTTTAATTTCAATCTTACTATAAGGTAAGTATTCTTTATTTTCATCCACCATCTCTACTCCTAACCTTCTACAAATTCTCTGTACTTTCTATTTACTTTAAAAATTTCTATTATTCTCTTTCTCTCACCATGTCTCTCACAATACCTCTCTACACTTTCTCTCTTAATATATTTCTCATCATAACGCCAAGTTACACTCTCTCTCTCCAAATATGCAGGGGTCACTAACTCATAATTACTGCACCACCTATGAGGTACACAAAAACACCAAGGAACTCTATTTGTAGACCTTTCGTCTCCCAAATATAAATTTAAGGAACTCTCGTCCTTATTAAAAATACGTGAAGACTTGACTTCACCCCCTAACACAACATCAAAGGAAAATTCTAACCCCTGCACCCCTTGTAAAACTGTACTTTCTCTCAGCTCTCTCTCTTTCTCAACACACTCAAACACCTCATCATCACTCCTAATATTTTCATTATCATTTTCTAATATCATATCATTCTTACTACCTGTAAACTCATTATTCAAATTATCACTGTTATTTACTTTATTAATCAGTACTTCGTTTTTCGTCATATTTTCACTACTACTCACCTTGTGATTCTCTATTTGGATTAATTGCCCATCCAACTTTTTAATGACTATATAACATTGCTTATTAAGATTATTGTTACGTTTTTTAATTTCTCTTTTTATTTCGTCAAACTTCTCATTGAAATTACTTTTAATTTGAACGTTTTGTGTTGTAATTTCAATTTTTATTACAGTTTTGAAATTATTAAAATTTACATTTTGTTCATCAAACTTTATATCAAATTTCATTAATAATAACTGCATCAAAGCAGCAGTTGTTTCGTCTGTTTTATTTTCTGACCTAGTTGAGATGGATGTGGTGACTGCATCTGTCTCTACAGATGCAAGCGTATTCGACTCGTCAATCTGACTAGTTTGTTTTGATGGAACATCCATCTCACTAGTCAAATCTACATCAGTTGTACTGATTTCCATAGTTTTATTGTCATTGGTACTCATGTTTGTTATTATATCTCTAACACATATAGGTTTATAACCTCGTAACTTAACCCTATCTTACGTACGTGTTTATGTACTTACGAAATTATTTCAGGCAATTATTCCGCTTTCCTGGTAGGTATACTCAACATGAAATTAAGTTTTATGTCAAGTCACTGTTCGGCCGCGCCAAATGTGATTCTACAAATCACATGCCAATAAAACTTACTTAGCAAATACAACACTGAATAATTACGGGCGCCATGATGCAAGTCTGTGCAACAACATATGAGATTAGGCTTACCTTGCGGTCCAGAATTCGTGTTAACGAACCAGTAATAACGAAATGTGTTACCTGAAATAACTCACTCGTGCTTGTAATTTTTACCAATGACATTACCCTTTATTCAAACACTACTCACAAAAGACATATTCCTACAAATGTGTGCCAAACATGCACGTTTTACGCCTCGGGGCGTAGTTATCTGAACATAAGCATTAATAATAATTACATTTTTTGACCCTCCAAAATAGACATTTGTTATAACTATGGTATACTAAACATGATAAAACAATAAATATTTGCACAACCCAGCACTTGGTAAATTATTTAGTTCACGCTCTCTCTCTCCCTCTCATTCTCTGGTACAAATTTGTTATTTTATGAGCTCATTTTAATTTAATTGTTTATTGAATTAATTTTTTAAATTTTGAAATGGGTCATTTGAATTTGAATGATATTAAATAGCGGGTAGCTAATACTTAGCTGTCGTTGTTTTTTCGGTAGAACGTCGCACACCGCGAGTTCGTCGATTGTATTAACGATCACATCTTAGATGATTACACCTTGCTGAATGGTAAGGTATCACTGTTAATTAAAACACTTTTGTTGTTAACCACTTTTGGTGGTGTAAAAGTTAAAAATTCACACTCAGTGAATCTCTGCCGGCCGCGTGATGTGCCGACCGTCTCAATTCACGGTCCAGGCGAAAATGACACAGAGTCTTTGTTAAACATTGCGTAGGTGGGGCAAAAACTACGTCACCAGTCTTTTGTTCGTATAGCCAAGCCTCGAGTTGTTTACAGAACTATGCATTCCTTCGGCTGACGTAATTAGGGCTAGGCTCGTTATCGCTATATGTGACACACGGTTTTTTGCTATGTTTGCCGTTTTACAATGAAAGCAATCGAAATCCTGTCAATTCCAATCTGCGTTGTATAAAATATTATATAGTCCACTCACCAAAACTTTATAGGGATTATGAAATATTACAAAATTTATTACCAAATAATTGTTAGGAAATAAATACAATAATTATGGTTTTTTGGACCATATTTTTATAAAAATAAGATTGTACCATCACAACTGTAGTCCTAATTATGAAATTTGGAATACTTTTTAATTCATTAAATACCATTAATTTAAACATATGTGCAAAATTTCATTAAGATATCTCTATCGCTTCTTTAAAAAACACAAAATAGTGGTCAGACGGAAATAAAACGTTTCCAGACCTGTGTAAATTAATTGTTTTTATACTGATACATAAAATTTGAATCTACAGTGAGGACACCTTTTTATGTTACACCGTGGTATTCATGCGCGCGCGCGTGTGTCTGTGTGTGTAATCCTATAGTATATAATATAAATCTTATATTACTTTTAACATCAGGTATTTTTTGTAAGAATTCAATGTTTTGCATGTTTACAATTCATGATTATTATTTTAAATAATTTATTTTTTGATTGCACACATGTTTTAGCCTTGCTTTTCCTGTCAGTAACCTGATACTTTATATTGATTATCTACATCGCTTATCCATTAAATAAGATAAACACACCTCCAATTATAAGTAAAGTAAAGCTCTTTTTGGTAATTAATGTCATGTTATTTCCATACACAGAACTGAGTGATACTGCTTCACGTAACTGTTAACATGTAAGTGTTAAAATTGTACAATTATTTGTAGTCCTTCATTGAAAAATGTTCACTTCCTGTATCAGTAAATTACATGTGTTGTTCGGGTGACATACACTTCAAACACCATCCATGTGCCTAATGCATATCGCCACACACAAAAATTGGCAACAGTATAGCCCATATAACCAATGCTGCAAATTAAATCTGGGACAACCATTAGTGGGACATAACTGCAGTGAAGAATGGGACATATTTCAGGAATGAATTCTATAGAACTTCAACAAAATGTTCAACACAGAACACCAAATAGTGAGGGTTTGTGGTTTTGGTGGGTGACAGTCTTACACCCCTCTAAGAGTATGAATCCTCCTGTGGCATAATTAGTTTTCCAGTTTCCTTTGTAAAAAAAAGTATGAAGGGTAATAAAAATGATACACACTGTTACTATAAAGTATTTCATGTTTTATTTAATGTTTCAAATATATAGTGGTTATTAAATTATTTCACAATCTTAACATGTCACACTGAAAGGATATTTTACTAGTCTGTAAGGGTAACTACAAATTTATTAACTTAATTTTTGTTTCAATATGCCTTTGCTATACACATGTCAGTTCAAATAGTTTTATTTTATAAAGGAACTAACTGTCTGGATGTTATAGGTACTTGGGACATATTTTATGTTCAAAAATTATTTACCTGGACAATTTTGTTATTTGGATTGTTTACTTGACACTCTTTACTTTTAAGTGAATACAAGCTCACTTTAAAAAACATTTTGTTATTTCAAATAAGCAATTTGTCAATTAGTATTACACAACTTCATTTACCGTTTTGTCATTTAACATATCACTCATTATTATAGAAATTGAATATTGCAACTATCTTAATGAACGTTAGTTGAATATGCTAGTCAATATCTGCTGGCCTAATTTGTCTTTCACCTTCTCCCATAAATACTTGACAAGCACGGTACAAAAGTACAGCACCTAACTGACGTTTCTGACGTACTGACCAGTTAGCACATGGTCCATAAAACTCACCACTTTTTTCATTAGTCAGTCTGCCAAGAGTCACTGCTGATATCATTGCTGCTTCACGAGTATATGCTTCAACAGGTATAATATTTTGAAAGACGTGCAGACATATTACGCCCTGTCCTGAACGCCAAATTTCTAAAATCCGCTCTACCTAAATGAAAATACAATATACATATTATTACTGATATCCAAGTCACTTGTTTATTTATAAATTAATAAATTACCTTAGATCCAAGTGTGACTTTGTTTTATATTTAGAATTACGTGTTTCAGAACACATGTTCCATCATCAGGTTACTTCACTCAGTTGAGATCGTCAAATGTTAAAAACATATACTCAATTGTTAAAAACACACGTCAGTATCCGGTCAGCCTTCATAGGGTGCGCGCGCATCCCTCCTGACATGTGTTTTTAACAATTGAGTATGTGATTTTAACATTTGACGATCCCAACTGAGTGAAGTAATCTGATGATGGAACATATGTTCCAAAATGCATAATTCTAAATATAAAACAAAGTCACACGACGGATCTAAGGTAATTTATTAATTTATAAAATATAATACATCATAAAATTACTGTTTTTAGTATATACTTACATGCTACAACACTTGTGAAAAGCCATAATGAAGCAGAAATATACTTTTATGAGACTTATCAATTACTACTGTTTTTATCACTTTCCTTTCTTAGGAAATTAAGCTTCAAGCAGACTTAGTGAATCAAGTTCTCTTAACAGACAATTTAATCATATGGGAACTTTTTGAAAGCATTGTATACTAAATAAGTTAGTATGTATCTTGTAAGTGTACTAAAAGTGTGTACTGTGTATTATAATGCTGTAATATGTCAGAGTGTAAATGAAAAATAAAAGACAAAAGTATTTGTTAGTCAAAGTAGAGAAATAAAAAGATTGTATTTAAATGTATGTAGGAATCAGTGGCGGCTTGTCCATAAGGGCTGCAGGGCTGCAGCCCTCCCTACAATTTTAAAGGAAAACTAATTAACGTATTTAAATAATTTTTTATTTAGGAAATTATGTATTCTTCAAAGATTAGACAGTATAAGAAATACATTTTTATATTCGCGTTCAGCTACAACTGATGGTCATGTAGATAGATGCATGTATGTGACAGGTGGGCTGTGCCCTACTTGGACAAGTGCGCGTTGCGTCAGGGCTTGAGGCACGTGGTGGGAGAACGCTTCGTTAACAAGCCAAGTTTGGGCGCATTCAGTCCAGCCCGAGGCTGCCGAGAAGTCGAATGTGTGCTTGCAAATCTTTTGCTGACGGCGTGTTCTGTGTTTGTAGACTGTGTTAATTTCTACCATTGCAGTTTTAAAACAAATATGAATAAAAATAAAAATAGTGTTTTATATTTGCAAAACATCAATTTTTCATCACTATCGTTAGCAGAGAAGAATGAAATTAAGAAGTTAGGTTGCGAGACTCTTGATTTATAATTTCTGAGTGATCGTCAAGCAGTAATCAGACTTATTGCAGGAAAATTAATGTGTCCATTTATTCCAAACATAAGTGGTTGTGTGGCTGTCCTGAAAAGAATGCACTATTTTGCTTTCCTTGTTTATTATTTGGAGGTGATACAACTTGGACAAAGGTTGGAGTGAATGATTTAAAACATTTAGGCGAGAAAGTAAAAAAAACATGAAGATTCAGCAAAACATATGAAGAATGTAATTGATTTAGCTATGTTAGGAAAAGTAAACATTGTACATCAGTTAAGTGACGCTTACAAACAACAAACAAACAAAAACACAATGAAAAAGTGAGACAAAATCGAGAAATTCTCTCGAAAATTATTTATATATGTGAATGTGGCCCATAAATAATAAAATGACAAAACTAACAAAACTATTTAAAAACACAGATATAAAAATAGCATACAAAACTAATAAAAATAAATTACAAAATCTAAATAGCTCACACAACAAAGATAATACAACAACTAACGGTATATACAAAATTGAATGCCAAGATTTGTAGCGTGTCAATTTTGGGTCCTTTTATTTTTTACCATATGGGGTAATTACATTTTAGTTATTTCGTTGTTGTGTGGGATTTATAAATTTATTGTGCAACGTTATTTCATTACAAGAGAACTCGTGGTAAGCTGAACAGTTTGGGACAAAGGCAAGGCGTAGTAGTGTTGGTAAGCAAAGAATTTACCACCCTAGTTTTTCCAAGAACTATGCGAGTGTGGCAGTGCGCACCTATGCGTCCACCAAGCATGGGCGCCGACCCACGCGTTTCTGAAACTCAAAATGGCTAAAAGCAAGAAACTATACGAGCACATGGTCGTGGAACAGCAGGAAATAATGTCTTAAGTCCGGCCCCTTTTATGACGTCAGCCAATGCCTAGCTGAAATCGTTCGCTATCTTAACTTCCAAAACTACATGCTTAGCATAGGACTAAGCTACGGCGACGAAGATCAAGGCAGTGATTTCCGCACCAAGTATGAGATCACAAGAGTAATACCTGTTACATTATCGTCCCCAGTCTACATTAAGCAGAGACGCCATACAGTGCACGAGAAATCAAGTACAGCTACAGACGCTTATATTTTGGTTCGGGCCCGGTTGGTCGAATTTTCACAGATGTAGTTAATTCGATAAGACCGACCGGGACCCAAGAAAGTCATTAACTCATCACAGTTAGAAATTTGTGGCAGTGGAAAAGTGAAAACAAATTACGTACATGTGAATCGGGGATAAAGCACGTGTTCGGCCGGTGGTGCGGTTGTGAACCGTGTTAAAATATTAAGTAATAAAGGGATTACCAAACATAATAAGGGATAAATGAGGGGTAAAGTATAAAATGGCATGTGTGTGTGAGTGATGCAGAATGGGCTACCTTAATTAGTACTTAAATATGAACGATAAATGTATATTTTATAAACTCGCTCTTCAGTGTTTGTGTTTAACTCATTAAAATTATTTAGTTTACTATGAACATGTGTTAGGCTAAGTTATTTCATCATTACCACGTTCTCATTTCTGTGCTGTCAGCTCGTCTAACGAAATCGGGGGTTTTCTGAAATTTTATTACAGTCAGATAGCGGGATTTTTTATAAGGGCAAGAGTGTAGGAGGTTTCGATATTTAACCTTTAGAAAAAATATCGTGGCGACCTGGACAGTTTCAAAAGGTAAGTTTTACGGGGACCATGACGGTAAGTGAAATTCTGGCAGCGGTGAGTAGTATTTTATGATGAGTGTAGTTTAGTAACTATAAGAGAAAAAGGTGAGTAACATCACAGCGACGACCCTGCCAGGATTTTCGTTTAATTGTAATTTTATACGAGATAGACCTGTTTTAATGCACAGAAAATAGGATGTGGTAATGACGAATGTATAAAAATTGTATTGCACATATTTACGTAGATTATGTTCGTATTGTGATTCACAGGGTGTTAGGTGTTTGAGTATAGAAAAATAGTAATTTTATATATAAAAGTGTTATACAAACGAACTTTAAAAATGTCTATAATACAGAGTAATGTAACGGAAGATTCGGGTGTGCAACTGACCCCGACTTCAACAAAATGTAACGCACAATTTAATAGTGAGGTAATGAGTATGTTACAATTACTTCTAGAACAAAATAAAGAAATGAAGAGTGATACAAATATTAAATATAATGAACTTCTAGAACAGAAAAAAGAACAGAAGAGTGACTCTGACGCTAAATTCAATATATTAAAAAATCGAAATAATGAGTTGAAAAATGAGATTCAAGAAATGAATAAATGTTGTAAAAATACCTATGAAACAATAAAAAATAGTTTATGTAAATTAGAACAGAGTGTGGAGAGAATGGGAGTACATGTGATGAATCCAGAGAAAAATAAAACAAATGAAAATTGTAATGACAAGTGTAAAATATGATACCAGAGAAAGAGTTAACAAATGATAACAATAATGTTGAAAATAATGAGAATAATAGTAATGTATTGGAAGAATTAGTATCAGAGACTGATACGGTAAAAATAAAGAATGAGAGTACTGATGGGTTGGTAGAATGTGATTATGAGATGTTAATGTGTGTGTATGAGTTAGAGAGAGAGAGGAAAAATAATGTTGTAGTAGAGTGGGGACAGAGGGCAAATTTTCCCTTTATTATTTATGATGTTTATGATGATGATTTAATGTGGTCACAAGTGTTGTTGAAGGGCAAGAGTCCCGTAGTAATAGATGAATTGAGGTGTTTATTTTTGTTGTGTAATGTTGTACCCTCTGTCGGTAATAATGATGTTGAAAGTGTGATTTGGTATGGTGATGAAAGAGATTTAAACAGAGAATTGTGTGTGGAGAATAACAGAATTATATAACTTAAATAGAAAGTATGATGAATGGAAGGAAAGTTTAAAAGTATATTTGAGTAACAATGATTACAATGATTTGGTAAAAATAATTAACCTGATAGTGAATGAATTTAATGACGGAGACTTGACAAAATTACCTAATGTAGACTGGTGTAATGAGTATTTTGGTATGATGAATGGGTTTAGTTTGTATGGTTACAACACATAAAACGGTCATTTGTGTGGTGATAAAATTGAACGATGTTATGTAGAACCAAGACTTATCTGGGACGATGGAGGGTAAACTATTAAAACAATAAAAGACAGTATAAACATTGTGTTTAATGGTTTTTGACATGGCAGATTGGGACAATGAAGTGCGGAAAAAACTCAACAGTTAATAACAAGAGTTTGTAAATAAAAATATAGTGAATTTATTTGTGTGCATTGTGGAATGTTAAGTAAATAATGTGTGTACGTAAGATGATTGTTGTAATAATAATATTGAAATATTTGCAAGTTAAATAAATATCAGAATTAATTTTGAAAACAGTGATTGATTATTTAAAGGTTATATAATTGAATTTTTGTTTGAAGTCAAATGGTTTTATGAAATGAATTTTGTAATTAAAGGCATTATTTGATGTAAACTAATATTTTTGTGAAATGTTTCAGAGGTGAGGTGAAAAGTATTGTGAGATGGTGATTATGTTTTGGGTGTATATCATGTTAAATGGATTGTAAGTAGAAAAATTTTATAATCATGTGTAATAAAATGTGTACAGGTGTGATTGAGATGTTAATTCAATGGGGAGAGTATTTGAAAGAATTGTGTTCAATAAAAAATGATAATTAAAAAATTTTAATAATAACTGAAAGATATATGATAATTATTAATAATAAATTTTGAAACTTTTAAGAAAGTCAAAGGGTAAAAGGTTATGAATGGGTTAAATGTTTGTTGATGAAAAAATTATATTTATTTAATGTATATAAAAAGTTAGTTAGTTATTAAGTTGCTATTGCGGGGGTGGCCTGTGCCCTCGTGGATAGCAAAATGGGTTGGGGGTAACAGAGAGTGTTACCCCCATCGGAGGCGAAAATGTGCGGCACAATTTTTTTCGTGTAAATTAAAATTTACACACTGCTAAACGACCGTGTCGCACATAGTAAGAATAATGAATGCAACAGGCAGTGAAATTGAAGTTAGATTTCCCCGACTTTTCGGGCGATTACTGCCTTACCAGCACTAATCGTGGATTTGGCTAGCGGCCAGCTATGGTCATATCAAGTCCCTTGACCATAGCTGACTTGAAATTGGTATATATTAGAAATTCAATGGGGGGCGAACATTAGGGGAATCTCCCGGAACTATGAAACAGCGGCTGCCACTCTGCCCACTTGGGGGTAGCAAAGACAGGTGGTAGACCCGCATTAAGGGCGAGTAATTATATAACAAGAATATGTTGATATTCGATAATGTTCAAATGTAATAGCGGAAGCAAAGACACGGAGAGGTAAAACCTGCTCCAAAATATACAGTCTTTGCCGAAGCGAAAAGGGCGATACAGTCCTCCATAATTTGAAATAGTGTGTGTGGATCAGGGGGTGGCTCAGATGAGCCACGAATTTAAATTTTTCAACATAAAAATTTTTTTTTTGCTAATTCAAATTTTGACCCAATAAAATTGCTTGTGCTCTGTTAAGTAACTAGCTGCTCAGACATTTAATATAAGGTGTTCATTACATGCTTTTAAATGTATTATTTTATTGTTGTACGTTAGATATAGGTGTTGATAAAAATATGTGTTTTTATTATGTGTGTAATTTTAAACTAAGCCAATAATTAAATCATCTGGCAGGCGGGTAACACAAAATGATCAGAATCAGTAAAAGTGGAAACAAGGAGGTGAGAAATAACGATAAATAAATATGTATATTTCATGTAATTTGTTCAATTTTGAGATGTATTTTTATTGTGTTAGGAGGATCAGCTGATCAGCAATAATATGTCACTGGTATATTAGTTATAAATGTTCCAAGTAATTAATGTTCAAGGTAATGTTTTAATGTATTATAGATATTTTAAAGTAATGATAAAAACAATTTGATAAAGTGAGAAGTAAAGTAATGATTTATGCCAGTTAACAAGAGATAGTTTTGGGTGATGAATATTTTATGGGACATATAGATCTGTCCAAATTGAAGTTAAAGAAATCGTAGAGATGAAGATAATGTAATATTGTTGTGAAGTAATGTAGTTTTGTGAAGTATTGATGTTGACACAGTAGTTACGGAGAATAATTGTAGAGTTTTGAATGATATGTTGTTGTTTATAATTAATGATGTTATTTTGTTGTAGTTGTAGTAAGGTAATGAGATTGAGATTTTTGGGGATGGCAATTTTGTATTAGAGGGTAGTGTAATGTGGGAGTTCGCAACAAAATGATATGTTGGGACGGGATAGGGATAGATTTTAGTGAGGGGGGCCGCCTTAGGTAGAGTCCAGGGGCCAAATAAGGGAATTGAGTTTTTGGGGGTAAACACATATCCTGAGTACATAGGGTTAGAGAGTATTTTTTTATATGTAGAGAGAAGGTGGCGATTTGAGTTTAATGAGAAGTTGGGGTTAGAATGTGTTGGGATAGATATTTTGATAGAGATGGGTGTCATGGGAGTTGAAGTTGTTCGTGGTTAGAGTCAGAGGGAGAAAGTTGATATATGTATACAGAGTAAGCAGTAAATTAAATGAGAATAAATAATTGAAATCACCCACAGTAATAGGGAATGAGATTGTAAAATGAAGAAAGTTGTAGTTGAAGATATAAAATTTTATTTTTAAAACCAGTGACAAAATTTGGATAGAATGTGGAGATAAAGTAAAATTAAGAATTGTTTATTTTAAATAATTTAAATGTCAATTTGCTTATTATTTATAATAATATTTTGTTAGTTTTAAACATTTTATTTTATTATGTTTTGTGTTTCTAGTTAGATTGTTACAGATGTTAAAGGTATTTTCCGATAGAGTGTACATAACATATGTAGGTCAAGGGTCTTGGACTTGACCTAGTTTCGATCAGCTGATGAGGTCATACACCCACTAAGCTTGTATAGTAGGAAGTCAATTTTATTTGTTTGTTTAATCAATTTAAACCAATTTTCAAATAATGTCTAAATATGAAGGAAACATTTAAATAAATTAAAATTTGTTTTTGAATTTTAAAATTTTTTTGGAAAATATTTTTTTTTTGAAATTTTAATTTTGAAAAAAAAAACTTGATTTTTCGCCTGCCAGCGAATGAATATTTTAAGTGTTGACTATTTTATTATTTGTGTGTTAACCATGTTTATTTTATTGATTTATTTTGTATTGCATTGTATTGTTAGACTCTAAGTATTCACCTGTTAGATTAAGGATGTGTTTTGAAATGTTTAACTTAGTTTAACTAAAAAACCGAAAACAAGGAAGAGAATTTTTGAGTATATTATTTTGAATTTTTTTGAATCCTTCATAAATTTTAAAAGAATTTTTCAATTTTACAATGTGTTATGTCAACATGTAATGTTAGTGTGTGTGAGCCCAGTATCTGCTAAAGGCAGCCCAGCTTGCATACAAGGGGAAACATATCGGTGGAGGATCTGGCATAATTTAAGCCAGGGATTGAGGATTTTGGGGGTAGCATGTTAGAAGGTGAGGTGCGCTGTGGTACGAGTCTGTTCGATTTCTCGGTGTTGGGATCTCTTACGGAGAAGTCCAGTGATTTCGTTCAGATGGGTCCATAGTCGCCAAGCCAGGGGGGTCGTGTACCCATGTAGATTAAGAACAAGGGGGTTGTTGGCACCAGTTCCTCACCGGTCCTCTTCGGGGTTTATCGATGAGATTTCTTCTGTTGTGAACAGCAGAATTCTCATCGAGGGGGTATTGTAGCGTGTCAATTTTGGGTCCTTTTATTTTTTACCGTATGGGGTAATTACATTTTAGTTATTTCGTTGTTGTGTGGGATTTATAAATTTATTGTGCAACGTTATTTCATTACAAGAGAACTCATGGTAAGCTGAACAGTTTGGGACAAAGGCAAGGCATAGTAGTGTTGGGCAATCGGTAAGCAAAGAATATACCACCCTAGTTTTTCCAAGAACTATGTGAGAGTGTGGCAGTGCGCACCTATGCGTCCACCAAGCATGGGCGCCGACCCACGCGTTTCTGAAACTCAAAATGGCTAAAAGCAAGAAACTATACGAGCACATGGTCGTGGAACAGCAGGAAATAATGTCTTAAGTCCGGCCCCTTTTATGACGTCAGCCAATGCCTAGCTGAAATCGTTCGCTATCTTAACTTCCAAAACTACATGCTTAGCATAGGACTAAGCTACGGTGACGAAGATCAAGGCAGTGATTTCCGCACCAAGTATGAGATCACAAGAGTAATACCTGTTACATTATCGTCCCCAGTCTACATTAAGCAGAGACGCCATACAGTGCACGAGAAATCAAGTACAGCTACAGACGCTTATATTTTGGTTCGGGCCCGGTTGGTCGAATTTTCACAGATGTAGTTAATTCGATAAGACCGACCGGGACCC
The DNA here is from genome assembly GCA_034769895.1 of Magicicada septendecula. Lineage (NCBI taxonomy): Eukaryota > Metazoa > Arthropoda > Insecta > Hemiptera > Cicadidae > Magicicada > Magicicada septendecula. Next base: position 1,247,771,729 of record CM068367.1, read on the forward strand.
AAGAAAGTCATTAACTCATCACAGTTAAAAATTTGTGGCAGTGGAAAAGTGAAAACAAATTACGTACATGTGAATCGGGGATAAAGCACGTGTTCGGCCGGTGGTGCGGTTGTGAACCGTGTTAAAATATTAAGTAATAAAGGGATTACCAAACATAATAAGGGATAAATGAGGGGTAAAGTATAAAATGGCATGTGTGTGTGAGTGATGCAGAATGGGCTACCTTAATTAGTACTTAAATATGAACGATAAATGTATATTTTATAAACTCGCTCTTCAGTGTTTGTGTTTAACTCATTAAAATTATTTAGTTTACTATGAACATGTGTTAGGCTAAGTTATTTCATCATTACCACGTTCTCATTTCTGTGCTGTCAGCTCGTCTAACGAAATCGGGGGTTTTCTGAAATTTTATTACAGTCAGATAGCGGGATTTTTTATAAGGGCAAGAGTGTAGGAGGTTTCGATATTTAACCTTTAGAAAAAATATCGTGGCGACCTGGACAGTTTCAAAAGGTAAGTTTTACGGGGACCATGACGGTAAGTGAAATTCTGGCAGCGGTGAGTAGTATTTTATGATGAGTGTAATGTAGTAAATATAAGGGCAGAAGGTGAGTAACATCACAGATTGCAATAAATGTTATATAGGACAAACAAAAAAACAGCTGAAAAAACGTTATTTTGAACACCTAAATGCATACAAAAAACCAGAAATATATAAATCCAATTTAGCCACACATGCAATAAACACAGGACATGAATTCTCAGACATAACCAATGTAGCACTAATAAAACATATACCACACAAAGGCATCATAATGAACATATGGGAAAATTTACAAATATACAAACATAAAACAAACTAATACCTGAACAAATACAAATCAATACAAAACATGACACATTATTCAAAGCACTCAACATTGAAAATACACAAAAAACTAACACATACACCACAATCACACACAATAAAACCAACTTGAAATACCAGAAGCCAACAGGAAGCCACAATAATAATAGTCAACCAACAACACATATGTACTTCACCAGACAAAAAAACCGGAAGGCTGAGGATGGGTACAAGATTGTACCCGAAACATGTTCCAAATAGAAAAATAACATCTTGAGGTAAATTTATGTATAAATATTAAATGTATTATATACATCAAGAAACGGACTGTAGCAGAAAGTGATTGAAATATATATATATATTACATTTAATATTTATACATAAATTTACCTCAAGATGTTATTTTTCTATTTGGAACATGTTTCGGGTACTATCTTGTACCCATCCTCAGCCTTCCGGTTTTTTTGTCTGGTGAAGTACATATGTGTTGTTGGTTGACTATTGTGGCTTCCTGATGGCTTCTGGTATTTCAAGTTGGTTTTATTGTGTGTGATTGTGGTGTATGTGTTAGTTTTTTGTGTATTTTCAATGTTGAGTGCTTTGAATATTGTGTCATGTTTTGTATTGATTTGTGTCATTGAACATGACACAATATTCAAAGCACTCAACATTGAAAATACACAAAAAACTAACACATACACCACAATCACACACAATAAAACCAACTTGAAATACCAGAAGCCAACAGGAAGCCACAATAGTCAACCAACAACACATATGTACTTCACCAGACAAAAAAACCGGAAGGCTGAGGATGGGTACAAGATAGTACCCGAAACATGTTCCAAATAGAAAAATAACATCTTGAGGTAAATTTATGTATAAATATTAAATGTATTATATACATCAAGAAATGGACTGTAGCAGAAAGTGATTGAAATATATATATATATATATATATATATATATATATATGCAAACAGCTGGAAAACTTACTTAAACAGAGAAGAGCTGGTGTACACTGAGTTTCTCTATGATTCAAATATTATTTAGAAAGTGTGCAAGGAAGGCAGTCTGTGATGTTTGTTCATAGCTCCAACAAATATAAACAAGATTAACCTGTTACTTATGTTAACAACAATTCTGATACATGAAGTGTACTTAAGTCGTCTATGATTTCTACAGGACTGTACTATTCTACTTAATCTTGTGAGTTAAACCATTAACCTTGGATGCTAAAAAAATAATAACATGAATAAGTAAAGAATATAACTTATTTGCAAAAATTATTTAACACTTTCTCACTGTAAATGTCAAGTAATATATAATAATAGTCCGTACCAAAACACAACAAATACTTTTAATAAAGTGTGAATACAAATATCTCTCTCTCTCTCTCTCTCTCTCTCTCTCACACACACACACAGAATTATGTGTCATTTCACTGTAAACACAGTTTATAATGTTAGGTTTTATGGACTTTTATAATGATTACTTTTTATTTATTAACTGTTAAACATATGAATCAAATTACATTGCAATAATCAATATAACAATATTAAAATATAGATCAGTTTACAAAACACATTACAATTTTTTATAGTGCATACAGTAAATAAACAAAATGGTGTCTGCTATTTCTATATTACAAATATGTTTGTCAATGTTTGATACATTATGTTAAATTATTGGCACAATTACTTATACTTTGTAATGTAAATTATTAATTTTACATTAGAATTCACAACACAGTTTATTCTTATTTCACAGAGCTTTTCAGATTAAAGCGGATTTTAAAAGTTTCTATAATGTTTTGATGTATTGAGTTTGACACTTTCCCAACACAGTTCCCCAATCTTTCCATAAACTGTTTTGATATAATTATTATAGTTGTTGCTATCTTTTATGGTAACTTCTGATTTAGAAACGTTGGTTTAGGACTTAAAAATTGTGGAAACACTGAAAGGCCTCATCTGGAACATGACAAGTAGCAGTTTAGGAAGTAAACATGACAGAGACTGCTAATTCAAATAACAAGATGAATTTAGAAGTTGTTTTGCCCAAATCATACAGTTCAAAGTGTCATCTATCCACATTGTCATCATCTTCATCAAACCAACATCATCTTCATTCAACCAAATGTAATGAATGTGACGTTACTCACTTTTTGCACTTATATTTAACACATTCCTCTCTTCATAAAATAATACTTACCGCTGCCAGAATTTCACTTACCGTCATGGTCCCCGTAAAACTTATCTTTTGAAAACTGCCCAAGGTCGCCACGATATTTTTTCTAGAAGGTAAAATATCGAAAACTTATACACTCTTGCCCTTATAAAAATCCCGCTATCTGACTGTAATAAAATTCAGAAAACCCCCGATTTCGTTAGACGAATTTTTTCAACACAGAAATAAGACGGTGGTAATGACGAAATAACTTAGACTAACACATAATTATAGTGAAGCAAATAGTTTTAATTACTGTTAAGACAGATCAAAATCATTATGACACAAACATGAGAGAAACAAATTCTGAAATAGATACAGATATGCCTTACATTTAGATATTTCTTACCCTATACAGGTCAGCCCAGCTGCTCACACACACATTCACACGATTTAGAACCATTTAATTGAAACACCCCATTTTACTTTAAAACTCTATATATCTCAAGACACCACCCGGGTACACGTTGCTTCGTTCGTTAGTTCACGTCACTTTGAATAATTTGCCCGCAGTTCACTACACTTCTCCTGTATAACCTCCTTATTTCCTTGGGTCCCGGTCGGTAATACGTCGGTATTACACTGAGTTATTCATATTTAGAAAGTTTCGACCGACCGGGGCCCGCGGCTCACTAACTACATCTACACGCTGTTGTACAATCTGCTGCTTAGCGTCTCTGACTAATGTCGACTGTCACGGAGAACGTAACAGGTACATGTTCCTTTCTCTGGAGGGAAGCTGTGTTCACTGCCACTATGTTTTCGTCGCTCATTGCTCATTTGCTGTTAGGTAACCATTTTATATATGGAATATTGAAGTTATATTCCATGTACCAAAGTACAATTTTGGCTTTGGCTCTGCTGACGTCATTTAAGTGGGCTTGGTCTAAGCAACACTTCCGTAGTGAACCCAAATGAACGATGAAAATTTCACTCTCTGGCCATCTTGAGTTTTTAGTCAGAGCGTCCTTTTGAGCGCGCTTGCGTGGGTATTCGCGCCTGTGCGTCGACACACTTGCAAAGTTCTTAGAATTTTGAAGGGGGCAAATTCTTCAGCCGCATTGCTCAACAACAAACTGCGTCTATGCTTTTGTTTCAAACTGTTGCTTAACACTGTTCTGTTATACGGACAAATACGTTCCACAATAATACAGTTTACCATATTTTACACAAGCCCGCCCGAAAACGAAATAAGTAAAAATATATAAATGCCCCATACGGTTAAAATAAAAAATACCCAAAAACGACCCGCTACAATACCCCCTCGATGAGAATTCTGCTGTCCACAACAGAAGAAATCTCATCGATAAACCCCAAAAAGGACCGGTGAGGAACTGGTGCCAACAACCCCCTTGTTCTTAATCTGCATGGGTACACGACCCCCCGGGCTCAGCAACCATGGACTCATCTGAACGAGATCACTGGACTTCTCCGTAAGAGATCCCAACACCGAGAAATCGAACAGACTCGCACCACAGCGCACCTCGCCTTTTAACATGCTACCCCCCAAAAATCTCCAATCCCTGGCTCAGGTTATGCCAGATCCTCCGCCGATATGGTTCCCCTTTTATGCAAGCTGGGCTGCCTTTAGCAGATACTGGGCTCACACACACTAACATTACATGTTACCATAACACATTAAAAGTAAAAAATTGCTTTTAAGATTTATTAAAAATTTAACAAAAAATTCAAAATTCAAAAAAAATAATATTTTATCAAAAATTCTCTTCCTTGTTTTTCTAAATTTTTGTTTCAAATGACTTAACCTAGACATTTCTACTAATCTAAACACATCCTTACTCTAACATGAGAACCACTTATAGTCTACCAATACAATGCAATACAATAAAATAAACATGGTTAATGCACACATAATAAAGGAATCATTATCTAAAATATTCATTCGCTGGCAGGCGAAAAATCAAGTTTTTTTTTCCTCAAAAAAAATTAAAATTTTCAAAATTTTAAAATTCAAAAAAAAATTTATTCATTAAATATTTATTAAATTTATTTAAATGTTTTCCTCATATTTAAAATTATTTAAATATTGGTTTGAATTAATTAATCAAACAAATTAAAATTGGCTTCCTACTATACAAGCTTAGTAGGTGTATGACCTCATCAGCTGATCGAAACTAGGTCAAGTCCAAAACCCTTGACCTACATATGTTACGTATACTCTCTGCACCTACATTAAACATCTGTAACAATCTAACTCAAAGCACAAAACATAATAAAATAAAATATTTAAAATGAACAAAATATTAATATAATAATCAAATTGACTTTTACATAATAATAAAATAAACAATTCTTAACTTTACATTATTTTCAATTCTATCCAAATTTTGTCACTGGCAAAAAAATGAAAATTTTATATCTTTATCATAAATCCCTCTCTTTATTTAACAATCTTACTTTATTCTACTGTGGGTGATTTGAACTATTTATTCTCATTGACTGTACTACTAGATCTGTATACATATATAATCTTTATTCCCCTGACTCTACTATTGACTTTTACTACATGACACCCCTCTCTTTAAAAATATCTATCAAAACACTCTAAATTCAATTTACCTCTGGCACCGCTCATCTTTGTACTAGGATGTGTGTTCCCTACCTGGCTATAACCATACGAGCCAATGCCCCTCCAAAATATCGGCAAACACTCACGCGAACTACTCTATTCTCGCCACAACGCCATACGTTGCTCACACCTTACCACCTCACCCTTACTACAAAATATCATCAACAAATATGTTTATATCTCATTCACATTACTCATCTCTACATATACTCACTACTACTGTGTCAACGTCAATACTTCTCAAAATACTATAACATGTATAAGCTCAAAACAACATTACCTTATATCATCTCTACTAATTCAACTTTAACTTTGACAGATCTATATGTCACATAAAATATTTATCACCCCAAAACTATCTTTTATTTGCCTTCATAAATTATTACTTTGTTTCTCATTTTATCAAATTATTTGTATCATTATTTTAAAACATCTGTAATACATTGCAAACATTACATTGAACATTAATAACTTGGAACCTTTAGAAACAATATACCAGTGACATCTTATTGTTGATCAGCTGCTCTCCTAATACAATTAAAACACATCTCATAATTGAACAAATTACATGGAATACATTATCAATACTTACTTCTATTATGTTGATTGCCTGCCAGGCGTTTAATTATTGGCTTAATTTAAAGCATACACATATCATGAAAACACATATTCTTATCAATGCCTATACCTAACATACAACAATAAAATAATACTTTTTAAATCATAGCATGTAATGAACACCTTATATTACATATCTGATCAGCTAGTTAATTGAACAGAGCATAAGCAGTTTTGTTGGATCAAACTTTGAATAAAATGTTATGTTATAAAATTTACATTCGTGACTCCTTTGCGTCACCTCCCAGCCACACACACTATTTCAGATTATGGTGGACTGTGGCGCCCATTCGCTTCCACAGAGACTGTATATTTTGGAGCAGGTTTTACCTCTCCGTGTCTCTGCTTCCGCTATTAAGTTTTAAAAGTACTGAACATCATCATGTTCTTGTTCTATAATCATACACCCTTAAGACGGTTCTACCACCTGTCTTGCTACCCCAAGGCGGGCAGAGTGGCAGCCGCTGTTCCATAGTTCCGGGAAGATTTCCTCTAGTTGTCACCCCCCAATGAATTTCAAATCTGTACCAATTTCAAGTCAGCTATGGTCAAGGGACTTGGTATGACCATAGCTGGCCGCTAGCCAAAACCACGGTTAGTGCTGGTAAGACAGTAACCGCCCGAAAAATCGAGGAAATCTAAACTTTAATTTAATTACCTGTTTCATCAATACTATTATGTGCGACACGGTCATTTAGTAATGTGTGTAAAATTTTTTACTTTACACGGATAAGGTGTGCCGCACATTTATCGCCATTTTGGCCTCCGATGGAGGTAACACTCACTGTTACCCCCAACCCATTTCGCTATCTAAGAGAGCACAGGCCACCCCCTCAATAGCCACTTAATAACTACCTAATTAATTAACAATTTTATATACATTATCATAATATTTTCATCAACAACCATTTAACCCATTCATAACCTTTTACCGTTTAACTTTCTTGAAATTTTCAAAATTTATCATTATATATCATTCAGTTATTATTAAAAATTTTTAATTATCATATTTATTAAACACAATGATTGCATTAAAATCTCACTATTGCATTAACACCTCAATCACACCTGTAAACATTTTTATTATACATGATTATAAAATTTTCATACTTACACTCCATTTAACACGATATACACACAAAACGTAATCACTACCATCTCTGAAACATCTTACACAAAATTAGTTTAAATTAAATAATTTATTATTCATTACCAAATTTCCATCTCGTAAAATAAATTCAATTATTAAAATATAAATCACATTATTATTATTTGCTACTATACAAATTAGCCAATTACTGTTTCCAAAATGAATGTTATTATTTCTTTAAATTGCCAAAATATTATTACAACAATTAATTACCTACATACACTGTTCACTTAACCCTTTACAACACACAATTGGCTTTCCTACGTATTTATTTACAAATCTGATTCATTATTTATTCAGTTATCACATCTCAATTTCCAAATCAGCCAAGTCAAATAGCTTAAAACAAAATATTTAACTGTCTTTTACTGTTTTCTATTTTAGCCTCCATCGTCAAAAAGATACCTCACATATTTATAGCATAAATGATTTTTATTTACCTTGAATTTATGATTATTATCTTCATGAACCATTATTTCTAAATCCTTCATCATACCATCTATTATTTCATACAACTTGTCGCCATTAGTTAATTTTGTCCAGTCTCCGTCAGTAAATTGTCTCAATACCCAGTCAACTATTTTATCATTATTTATAACAGTGTTATTCAGATTTCCTCTCTCTCCATGTCTAATACCTGCACCAACATTTCATACCCTCTATTAACCTCAAAAATTTTTATTTCTCTCTCTCTTTTGTTACAACTCTCATAACCACACTGAACTCTCCCATTCCATGCAGAGGGCAATACCACAAAATCATTTGAATACCATCTGGCCCTACCAGATAAACACAAAAAACTTATTTTACCTTTCGTAGAACTCTCGTCTTCTACAAAAATTATTGAGGAACTCTTGTCCTCCATCAACACTTGTGAATTCTCTGCTTCACATTTAATTCCATAAAAATTTGCCCCCTGTTCAACTTCTACATTTAAACTACCCCTATACTCCCTTTCTAACTCATAAACACTAACTAACACTCCATGATCAACCTCAACTCTTACTCTACTCTCATTTTCACTATCGTCTATTGTATCACTTTTTGATACCCCATTTTCAGTTATATAATCATTATTCTTATTATTTACCATTATTTCATCATTAGAAAGAATTATATCGACATCACCACTTACCTCTGAATTGTACTCACCATCATTATTTTCACTAGTTAACCCTACTTCTCCCATTATTTGGTCACTGTTATTTACGAATTCATTATCACTGTCACTCACCTGGTTGATTCTTTCTTCACTATCATTTACAACATTACTACCACTTACCTGATTTGACTCAACTGTATCCTCCCTTAATCGGTCTGTCTTTAGTTCCTGCGCCCATTCCTTCAATATTTTGTTATTTTCGTCAAAACCTTTCTTTAAAAGGTCAAATATGTCATTCAATGTATACTCCTTTTCTTCCACCCCTACACTATCGTTGTCATTAGGCCTATTTACTGCCTTATTTTCTACCACTACCTCTTCAACTATCTTACCTGTATCATTGGTCGTCTCACTATGTTTATTAATTTCTGCGAATATTCCTTCCTCTTGTTCTTCCATTCGGGTTAATCTATTGTCTAAATTACCCCATTCCTCGTCTGTCATCTCACCCACAACACCTCGAAATTCATTCTCCCACTCATCCCACGCAAAATCACTATCATTACTTTGTATTATAGACATTTTTAAAGTTCGTTTGTATAACACTTTTATATATAAAACTTACTATTTTTCTATACTCAAACACCTAACACACTGTGAATTACAACCCAAACATAACCTACGTGCGTAATTATATACGATAAATCATATTTATAAATTCGTCATTACCACATCCTATTTTCTGTGTATTAAAATAGGTCTAGTTCCTATAAAATTTATATACGAACATCCTGGCAGGGTCGTCGCTGTGACGTTACTCACTTTTTGCACTTATATTTAACACATTCCTCTCTTCATAAAATAATACTTACCGCTGCCAGAATTTCACTTACCGTCATGGTCCCCGTAAAACTTATCTTTTGAAAACTGCCCAAGGTCGCCACGATATTTTTTCTAGAAGGTAAAATATCGAAAACTTATACACTCTTGCCCTTATAAAAATCCCGCTATCTGACTGTAATAAAATTCAGAAAACCCCCGATTTCGTTAGACGAATTTTTTCAACACAGAAATAAGACGGTGGTAATGACGAAATAACTTAGACTAACACATAATTATAGTGAAGCAAATAGTTTTAATTACTGTTAAGACGGATCAAAATCATTATGACACAAACATGAGAGAAACAAATTCTGAAATAGATACAGATATGCCTTACATTTAGATATTTCTTACCCTATACAGGTTAGCCCAGCTGCTCACACACACATTCACACGATTTAGAACCATTTAATTGAAACACCCCATTTTACTTTAAAACTCTATATATCTCGAGACACCACCCGGGTACACATTGCTTCGTTCGTTAGTTCGCGTCACTTTGAATAATTTGCCCGCAGTTCACTACACTTCTCCTGTATAACCTCCTTATTTCCTTGGGTCCCGGTCGGTAATACGTCGGTATTACACTGAGTTATTCATATTTAGAAAGTTTCGACCGACCGGGGCCCGCGGCTCACTAACTACATCTACACGCTGTTGTACAATCTGCTGCTTAGCGTCTCTGACTAATGTCGACTGTCACGGAGAACGTAACAGGTACATGTTCCTTTCTCTGGAGGGAAGCTGTGTTCACTGCCACTATGTTTTCGTCGCTCATTGCTCATTTGCTGTTAGGTAACCATTTTATATATGGAATATTGAAGTTATATTCCATGTACCAAAGTACAATTTTGGCTTTGGCTCTGCTGACGTCATTTAAGTGGGCTTGGTCTAAGCAACACTTCCGTAGTGAACCCAAATGAACGATGAAAATTTCACTCTCTGGCCATCTTGAGTTTTTAGTCAGAGCGTCCTTTTGAGCGCGCTTGCGTGGGTATTCGTGCCTGTGCGTCGACACACTTGCAAAGTTCTTAGAATTTTGAAGGGGGCAAATTCTTCAGCCGCATTGCTCAACAACAAACTGCGTCTATGCTTTTGTTTCAAATTGTTGCTTAACACTGTTCTGTTATACGGACAAATACGTTGCACAATAATACAGTTTACCATATTTTACACAAGCCCGCCCGAAAACGAAATAAGTAAAAATATATAAATGCCCCATACGGTTAAAATAAAAAATACCCAAAAACGACCCGCTACATGAAATATTATCTGTGATTATAACTCCATTAACAAAATTGTCACAAGGAACTGTTTATTCAGTATTTAAGTGATTATTTATAATATTCAAGTCACAATCTGAACTTGAATTTCAGAATCATCACTAAAAAATGATGAGGATGATTTACAAAGAGCTACGTTTCAGTTACAAGAAGTGGCACGAGAGCCCTCACTGACAATTTCATTAAGAAAGACCAAAACCATGGTTTTTAAAGGTAAATATCCAGTGATGACTAAGATAGTTATAAACAACAGCACTTTAGAATAAGTGAGCCGTTTTAAATATCTTGGCTGTGCAGTAAGCTATGAATCTGAATATGATATAAAAGAGAAGATAAATAAAAGGAATATTTGAGGTATGATTAATAGAAATCTTAAAAAAACTAAAACAAGACATAGCACAAGGATTAAATTTTATAAGACAATTGCAATACCCACATTGACATATGCGAGTGAGGCATGGGTCATAACAAAAAAGAAATGCGGCAAGATTCAGAGTGATGAAATGCAGTTTCTTCGAAATACTTTAAATTATACATTGCAAGATAAAATAAGGAGTGATGATATCAGAGCAAAACTCTAAGTAAATGACATAAATGAAATTATTTCAATTTACAGAAGACAATGGTGGGATCATCTGCAAACGATGACAGAGGATTGATTGCTGAAAGCAGCACTGAGCTATAAAGCCAGTGGTAGAAGAAACATGGGTCATCTGAGGGTGAGATGGGTGCCAGAACAGGTTTATATAACCTAATCCTTGAAGAGAAGAAGAAGAATTACTAAAAACTCCAAATTATTTGAAACAAATAGAAATAATGATCCAAGTACCATTTTCTCATGCTTAATTAACAAACTTAATTGCATACAATATAATGATGTTAGTCATTCTTTCTTTTTCCATAGCAGATAGTTACAAACTAGTCTTAATAATAAGCTTTAAAATTTTAAATTATTCTTTGGACTAGTGATTGGAACATAGACATCACGTTAGGAAGTAGAAAGATTATATACTGCAGTCAAGAGGTTTTATACATCCCATCTTCATGCTGGAATGAAGAAAATAAATGTGATGAGATTAAAATATCGGTATGGAGAACCATACATGACTTCCATATTCTACGATTTATATTTAAATCTTAATATCGCCTGCCAAGCGCGATATATTTTCTCTTATACATGATTTACATTAAAATGAAAAAATTTTAATTTTATTGCTTGGCAACAAAATTATTTTATTTTTAACAATTACCATTGTTTGAAAAAGTTTAAATAAATTTTCAAGTACTTTACTCTTGTTAAAACGTAAAAGGTTGCAGGTAAACTACCCCTTCCCCTTAACCGATCTTCACCAAAATCGAAAGTCCTTGAGACCTCTACAATTCAGGGACGTATGCAAAAAATTATTTGATTTTGTTTGAATTTGCGGCTGTTATCGTTTGCCATAGAAAATACGCTTGATAAAAAAGCGTTGCAGGTAAACTACCCCTTTCCCTTAACCGATCTTCACCAAAAACAATAGGTCTTGAGTACTCTACAAATCAGGGCTGTATGAAAAACATTATTTGATTCTGTTTGAATTTGCGGCTGTGATCGTTTGCCATAGAAAATACCCTTGTTAAAAAAACGTTGCTGGTAAACTACCCCTTTCCCTCAACCGATCTTCACCAAAAACAATAGGTCTTGAGAACTCTACAATTCAGGGCTGTATGCAAAATATTATTTGATTCTGTTTGAATTTCGGGCTGTTATCGTTTGCCATAGAAAATACGCTTGATAAAAACACGTTGCAGGTAAACTACCCCTTCCCCTTAACCGATCTTCACTAAAAACAATAGGTCTTGAGTACTCTACAAATAAGGGCAGTATGCAAAACATTATTTGATTCTGTTTGAATTTGCGGCTGTTATCGTTTGCCATAGAAAATACCCTTGTTAAAAAAATGTTGCAGGTAAACTACCCCTTTCCCTCAACCGATCTTCACCAAAAACAAAAGGTCTTGAGAACTCTACAATTTAGGGCTGTATGCAAATAATCTTTTGATTCTGTTTGAATTTGCGGCTGTTATCGTTTGCCATAGGAAATACCCTTGTTAAAACATAAAATGTTACAGGTAAACTACCCCTTTCCCTTAACCGATCTTCACCAAAAACATTAGGTCTTGAGAACTCTACAATTCAGGGCTGTATACGAAACATTATTTAATTCTGTTTGAATTTGCGGCTGTTATCGTTTGCCAAAAAAAAAAATTTCCCTTGATAAAAAAAAACCTTTGCAGGTAAACTACCCCTTTCCCTCAACCGATCTTCACCAAAAACAATAGATCGCGAGTACTCTACAAATCAGAGCTGTATGCAAAAAATTATTTGATTCTGTTTGAATTTGCGGCAGTTATCGTTTGCCATAGAAAAAAAATCTACAGACAGACAGACAGACAGACAGACACACAGACACTTTTCGGAAAATGACTTTTTGTTTTGTTTTGAGTGTAGTACAATCAGAATCTGCAATAATCTCGAACACGATTTTTTTTGCCATCACCATACTTCCATTCCTTAAGGAATATGGAAGTAAACAAGTACTTTACTCTTGTTAAAACGAAAAAGGTTGCAGGTAAACTACCCCTTCCCCTTAACCGATCTTCACCAAAATCGAAAGTTATTGAGACCTCTACAATTCAGGGACGTATGCAAAAAATTATTTGATTCTGTTTGAATTTGCGGCTGTTATCGTTTGCCATAGAAAATACCCTCGTTAAAAAAACGTTGCAGGTAAACTACCCCTTCCCCTTAACCGATCTTCACCAAAAACAATAGGTCTTGAGTACTCTACAAATCAGGGCTGTATGCAAAACATTATTTGATTCTGTTTGAATTTGCGGCTGTTATCGTTTGCCATAGAAAATACGCTTGATAAAAAAATGTTGCAGGTAAACTACCCCTTCCCCTTAACCGATCTTCACCAAAAACAATAGGTCTTGAGTACTCTACAAATCAGGGCTGTATGCAAAACATTATTTGATTCTGTTTGAATTTGCGGCTGTTATCGTTTGCCATAGAAAATACCCTTGTTAAAAAAACGTTGCAGGTAAACTACCCCTTTCCCTCAACCGATCTTCACCAAAAACAATAGGTCTTGAGAACTCTACAATTTAGGGCTGTATGCAAATAATCTTTTGATTCTGTTTGAATTTGCGGCTGTTATCGTTTGCCATAGGAAATACCCTTGTTAAAACATAAAACGTTACAGGTAAACTACCCCTTTCCCTTAACCGATCTTCACCAAAAACAATAGGTCTTGAGTACTCTACAAATCAGGGCTGTATGCAAAACATTATTTGATTCTGTTTGAATTTGCGGCTGTTATCGTTTGCCATAGAAAATACCCTTGTTAAAAAAACGTTGCAGGTAAACTACCCCTTTCCCTCAACCGAACTTCACCAAAAACAATAGGTCTTGAGAACTCTACAATTTAGGGCTGTATGCAAATAATCTTTTGATTCTGTTTGAATTTGCGGCTGTTATCGTTTGCCATAGGAAATACCCTTGTTAAAACATAAAACGTTACAGGTAAACTACCCCTTTCCCTTAACCGATCTTCACCAAAATCAACAGATCTTGAGAACTCTACAATTCAGGGTTGTATGCGAAACATTATTTGATTCTGTTTGAATTTGCGGCTGTTATCGTTTGCCAAACAAACAAAATTACCCTTGCTAAAAAAAAAACCGTTGCAGGTAAACTACCCCTTTCCCTTAACCGATCTTCACCAAAAACAATAGGTCGCGAGTACTCTGCAAATCAGGGCTGCATGCAAAAAATTATTTGATTCTGTTTGAATTTGCGGCAGTTATCGTTTGCCATAGAAAAAAAATCTACAGACACACAGACAGACACACACACAGACACTTTTCGGAAAACGACTTTTTTTCATGTTTTGAGTGTAGTAGAATCAGAATCTGCAATAATCTCGAACACGATTTTTTTTTGCCATCACCATACTTCCATTCCTTAAGGAATATGGAAGTAAAATCACATTACATGTGTGTGTGGTAAAATTATCTGTAACAGAAAGCAGATTCTTTAACTTTCATTTGTAGAAATGACATGATGAGGTTGATATTTTCCTAATTTCATTCCTTTTTGTTAACCAAAATTGCTCAAACAAGAAAATGTGGCAAAGATAATTCTTTGTACATGTCTCAGTCACTCTGCTAAGGGAAATGTTTATTTGGTCTATAGATGTCATTAACCTCCAAGGTTATTAATAAATAATTTCTCTTCACCACTTTCCAACAAAAATGGTTTCAAAATAAACAATTAGCACTATTCACGCTGAAGCTGAAAAAAGTAATATGAGACTTACACACACACACACACACACATACACACACACGCACACGCGCGCGCGAAATCTTTATAACTGACAAAAGAAAATCAGAACGGACATTTTAATAATGTTAAATGTAGAAAATATAAATACAGTACACTGGAGGCCATACTACAAAAATACATGTATACTTATTTTTGTATATTTCAAATTTGTGTAGGTAGTGTTGGCGAACTATGTCTGTCTGTATCTCTCTCTCTCTCTCCCTCTCTCTCTCTCTCTCTTACACACACACACAAAACTAATTCAAATTTTACTTACTGATTACTGATTTGTTTATACTCTATATTGTAGTAGAAAGCATACAAAACCTTTTTAGAGAACCTCTGTTCTGAATGTTTGTTCTCCCAAATTGCAACAGATTGATAAAGATGTGAATAAGGCCTGGACCGTTTTCCTTTCCCTATATAAAAAACAGCTTCTAGAAATTTCTCCCATATCTGATTCAGCTGAAGGTTCTTGGCAGTTGCAGGAAGATTACATGTGATTTGAGGATCCAGCAGGAGGTACGTAAATGACGTTTTAGCTAAGCCTTCTCTCCAGCTTATACTGGAATCTGATGCAGAAAATGCACAGGACATTTCCTCTTCCAAGTGAGACCAGTGTTTTAATAAGTGCATATTAGGAAGTGCTAACACCCGATGTAGTTCAGGGCTGTATTCTGCATATTAAAAAGAAAAACAAAAACAAAATTAATTATTAATCTAGTTTCAGAGCATAAGCTTATAGTATACAGCATACAGCATATATTCTTAATATATATATATATATATATTATATGCTCTTATATTATATTACATAATATTATATATATTACATTTAATATTTATAATGAATTTACCTCAAGATAAATATTATATTTATTATTTCATTATAAATATTAAATGTATTATATACATCAAGAAACGGACTGTAGCAGAAAGTGATTGAATATATATATATAATATTTATAATGAATTTACCTCAAGATATTTTTTTCTTTATTAGGAACATGTTTTGGGTACCACCTTGTACCCATCACCAGGCACAAAAACCGGAAGGCTGAGGATGGGTACAAGATGGTACCCGAAACATGTTCCTAATAAGGTAAAAAATATCTTGAGGTAAATTCATTATAAATATTAAATATATTATATACATCAAGAAACGGACTGTAGCAGAAAGTGATTGAATATATATATATATATATTTGGGAAAATTTACAAATATACAAACATAAAACAGAAAACAAACTATTACCTGAACAAATACAAATCAATACAAAACATGACTCAATATTCAAAGCACTCAACATTGAAAATACACAAAAAACTAACACACACACCACAATCACACACAATAAAACCAATTTGAAATACCAGAAGCCAACAGGAAGCCACAATAATAATAGTCAACCAACAACACATATGTACTTTACCAGACAAAAAAACCGGAAGGCTGAGGATGGGTACAAGATAGTACCCGAAACATGTTCCTAATAAGGAAAAAAAAGGTATATCTTGAAGCAAATTTATTTATAAATATTAAATGTAATATATATATATATATATATATATATATATATATATATATATATATATTGTAACATCACAAGATGTCACCTAACCTAAGTGTATGTTATCAGATTTTATAAAAACAAAACAACCATGTAAATAGGTATATAATAGTAGAAATAACCAAGAAAGAAGAAACCAAGAAAGAAGAATGAAGCAGAAGTGCCACATGAAACAGTAACCCAAGGGCTGTTTGACACTACAACTAGACTGAGACTAAAACGAACTGATGGACAGAATAAATTTACATTCAGCTGTCAATTCAGTAAATAGTTGATGTAAACCGAATGTCATATGTAAACAAAAAATGAACTAATGAGCAGTTAAATACTGTGAAAGCAGAATTAGCATTTTGCTGATAATAGATGTGACAATGACCAGTAGATTATGAATGCCAAAACTAATGTTAACAATGGCTACATAGTGAGAACTAAGATGTATTTCAGCATCAAATATACTTGTTAGAAAAGAGAACTATTTATAAGAGAGAATCTTATACAAATAAGATGTCTCCACAATTTACCGAATTGAGAACCAATAGGCATTATTAAGGCCAAATTTCAATGTAGGCGATATGTCTTAGCAAGCTTAGACCAAACATTAGTCAGTAAATTGGCTATTGAGGATTAGCACAAGTGTAAACTAAAATACACAGAACTATGGTTATGCCTTGACATAACAAAAAATGTTATTAAAACAATAGGTTTAATCATAATTTTCATTGTTAAGTAGTAGTTTAAAACGAATTAGCATAAAACGAAATGTCATAGTCAGTAGGATCATTTATTACCATGTATAGAGTTTAGGTGTACAAGTAATGTTCAGCAAAAAATGTCAGTACAGCATTAATGGTGTTCGCACATAAACATTTGATTAATAAAATGTTATGCGAATACAAGCAAGGTTAACCAAAAGTGTAAAATCGGCGACTCATAAATAGCAGACGACAGTAAGAGTAATGTACCCGAACGTTGGTTTTATAACAATGTCGGTCAAAGTGAAAGTAATTCGAGAACGAGTGATATCAAATTGAAGGAAAAAGAACAATCTTTAATTTGATAGTAATATTAACCCAATCGCAACTGTATTTAGTGCGGGAGAGATGTTAGCATCATTCTAAAAATGTACATTGGGAAACTGTTTAAGAATAATAACAAAAACGGCAACGAGCTGTCACCGCAACATTCGACGGTTAGAAAAAGCCGTTATCAACTGCCAAAAAGTGACACGTCACACCGACACACCTACCAAAGCCAATCAGAAAATTAGTTAGTAATTAACATTTTTACCTAAGGCCGATCAAAGAAGAGGGTATATAAAGACGAAACAGCGAATTTTGAGACAGACCTTTACTGACTAGCGTGTAGCACAGACGTGTGCCCGTCATCTCTACATTTTTTAATAACACTTAGCGTCATTTACATAGTACATTGGAACCAATAGTTCAACAACAAGAAACGACTACTTCGAGTTCATCCACAACAAGCAACAGTGATTAAGTGCAGTTTCATTTTAATTTTGTGCGGGAATAACGAACAGAAAATAATTTATTGTTATTATTCATGATCCATTTTAATCAGAAGAGGATCGCATTATTCTGTTCTTGTGCGAGTTTAGTGCCGAAACCCAGTAATCATTATAATCCGATTACTGAAGCGATTAATAAGTTTTAATTAAATAATTAAAACTCAGAAGGTAACAGTGTAATCATTACTAATCTTGATCTGAGCGCCATAACCTGTACTTTTTTCAACAATAACCTGTACTGACGCAAAACACAAAAACATTATTTAAGATTACACCACGTCTCGATTTATTATACAAATTTGTTATTAGTAATTAAGCTATATGTTAGTTGTAAGGGTTCTCACTTGATAAATATTGTCACTAAAAAAGCAAGCGTTGATGAAACGCGCGATCTTTCAACAGATCGTTTTTTTAATTACTTTGCGAAAGTAACCTAAAACTTTGTTGATCAATTTTATACCAAAAGGATTATTGGATATTGTGTAGGCATAATTGTTTTCTTTCGTGTCTCAAAGAATTCACTACTGAGATTATAATAATTTTAATATTAAAAATAAATAGTATCTGGACTTAACCAGATTTATAATTCATGTTCTGAGCAAGCCGTGTAAGGCATATAATAACTGACTTTTAATTGTACAACTTTGTATGTTTGCATTATATTTGTTTTTTGAATTCTCTATAAGGGTGTAAATAAACCCATTATTAACAGCATCACCTGATTTTGATTTATTTCTCTAGGATAATTGAATATTTTCTTTTAATAAGCTTAAACAACCTTCTGTTGTGTTTAACATATTGGAATAGCATTGCCAAAAGGTGGTACTCAATTATTTTAAATTTTCTAATCATCCAGTAATTTTTGTGTGGGTTTTACACGGGATTTTCCCTGAATAAATCCGTGTGGCGCCCACTAATTAATAAACAAGGTAACCTAACCTTGCTACCAAAGGGAGTTGGTGATTGTAAGCTGAGTTGACAGTTTAGTGAACTTCTAGTAAACACAATCAGGTACGTAAAAGCATATATTTGTTTATGATATTGTCCAGACTTTACGAGACGTGACATACTCAGACTACCTGCAACCTGGAGAAGAAGTTTTTACTACCAGTTTCAACCAGACGAGAACTATTATCAAGCAACCAACTGCTATACTTCATGTTTTAACTTAAGTTAATCTAGCATTTAAGTATAATCAACTTCACTATTTTATTTATTTAATACCAGGGGATTTTTTTTAAACAAGTATAATTAAACCATTAAAACACTGTGAGTAACTTTGAATGTTTTATTTTAAATTACTTTACTACATTAGTAACCTTCAATTAGAAACAACCATTCTCAACATTGAGTTATCTCAAAAGAACACTCACACATAGTTGAACTTTGTTTTAACGAGACTTTTAATATTTTAACCACGAATTTAAGTTTAAATAACAACACATTTATTTTGTTTCAAGTTAACTTAAACGTAACGTAAATTTGATTATAATAATAAACAATAAAACCCCTAATCTCATTAAACGTTATAAATTGACGCATACAACGTGGGGCTTTACGAAAGGAGGACATACCAAACCTAATAAACATAACCCCGTTTTTCATTAAACGTTATAAATTGGCGCACCAACTAGTGTGGCTTAAAAAATATTAAATAAATATATTTTTTATATTTTATATTAGCCCGGTAGACACGAAAAATTAACATGCCGCACACCCACCAATACGATACAAGATATAAGGACAGTAGGGTAGGAGAGATGCAATGGGATGTAGATACATACGAAGCGCAACCCACTGACGAGATGGAAGTTATTACAATCAATAATATCGAAACTAGTACCGACGAAACACCTCACATAGAACCAGAGATAGAAGTAACCGTCGACAACCAACCCAGACGGCCTGAAGAACTCCCACAACCAAACAAGCCGACTGAAGAGATGAGATGGGATCACATGATGAGAATGATGATGGAACAATTCGGACAGGTTAACAACAATTTTACAAAAATTAATGAAAATTCCAAAAGGGACATAGAATCAATAAATAAAAATATGGAAACCTCCCGGGAAGAAAATCAAAGGAATGTCGAGGTGTTAAGCAGAAGTATAGAGTCGATAAGGGAGGACCATCGGGACTTAAATAGAAATATGGAATCACTGAGTAAAAATATGGAATCGCTGAAGGAGGACCTAAATAAAAGGATTGACAATACTCATAAGTCTATGGACGCGCTGAACAATAAAATCGACGATAACCGTCAAGCCATTAGAGAAGAATTGAACACCACCTTGATCGAAATTAGCAGGAGGATGGAAGAAGGCAGTGATAAAATAAACACAAGAACAGACGTGGAGATTGCCGTTGTGAGGGAGGAAATCGTCGAAATAAATAAAAGGTGCGAACAACACGACCAGGACTTGCAGCGAACCAGAGAAGAGGTCGACGGGAGATTCAATACCATGGAGGAGGTGACCGAAGCAAGGATAGAGTCTTTAAGAAGGACAAATCAAGATGAGATTAAAAGGGTAAGGTTAGACGTAGGTGAGCGCTGCGAAGAAGTGAGTACCTCTGTAGATGCAGTGAGGAATTTAACTGTCGCAAATCGAGAGAGGATTGAAGAACTCAGACAGCAGGAAATAGTGCAAATGCGGGAGGAGATTGAGATTATCCGCAACTGTCCGATACCAGGTCAGTACTTACTACCGAATGATAACCGCGACGCTATCAATTTTAGAAATTATCGACGTAATCCCATCGAATTTTTAGCGCGTGTGGAAGAACACTTGGCGCGGATTAGAGAAACTAGGTGGAATAACATAAAAAGTTTGATCGACGAATACTTCAAAGAAATCTACGACAATTGGTGGACCGCAACACGCCACGAGGTTCACAGCTACGATGAATTCAAAACTCAATTCCGCGCAAAATACTGGTCCGAGGCGACGCAAAACATCGTACGAGACCATATATGTCATGGAAGATACGATGCGAACCGAGGAGTGACCATGACTTCGTACTTCTTAGGTCAAGTATGTCTCGCAAGAAACCTAGAAACAAAGATACCGGAGGAATGTCTTGTCACAAAATTGTCTTATCACTTTGAAGAGGGTGTCGCAAAAGCACGTCAGTGGGGACAGATTAAGACAATAGCAGCTATGTCAGCGCTGCTCGAAGATCAGGAGCACGAGGGATATTACCGTAGGAGTCGTCGACGAAATGACCAATTTAATACCATAGGCGGCAATACGAACAATAATAATAATAACTACCCTCGAAATTCTCGAAGTAATTTTAATAATAATGGCCAGACGAATCAAAATTATAATAACGCTAATCACAATAACAATAATAATAGGCCGAATAATCCGAGTAATAATAATGGCAACCAAAATAACAATAATAATAACAATAACCGGCGACCCAATTTTAATAACAACACCAATCGACCACCAAACCAAGGCGGGAATAACCAACCGTCGCAATATCGACGAGCAAATTATGTACAAGCCAATTACGACTCCGATAGAAGGCGACGATACCAACGTAGAGACAGCTACAGTGGAGACAGAGGAAGCATGAGAGGAGGACGATGGAGGAGTAGTAGCATTGAGGGCGACAACCGCAATAGCGACTACAGGCCACAAGTGAATTTTGTACAAGCCAATGACCAGTCCGACCCAGGGAGACCTGATACCCGACCGCCGCCAAACACCACAAATAATGATGACGAAGGAGATTGGGTACCAGTCTGTGAGAGGCCTGGCTTTACAATAATGCACAACCGAGCAGGCAACTCTAGAGAGTTCAGACCTGGAGATGGCAGCCGACCCAGCACATCCCAAGACGCCAGAATACAATACCAATTATAGACCCAATAGAGTGGAAGAGCACAAATAACCCCATGAATATCGATTAGTAAACAATGATTAATATTAAGGATGGATAATATGTAATAGTAAGCAACATTTCTCACCCGAACGTTTAGGGTATAAAAGATAAAATATATATATTTAAAAAAAAACCATTACTATAAACAAACTCATTTGTTGTTAAGCTACAAAACGTTGAAGGTAACTAATTAACTATAACTAGTCAATTTGCCTTATCAAGTTACAAAAGTGTGTAGATTTAAGAAGTAAGCCCAAACCATTTGTTACTGGTGAAAATTTACCAGACCTATCACACCAAGGGATAGAAAATTATATAATGTCAATCAAATGATTTAATAAGAAAAAGACATCTATTATGTCACAAAGAGCCAGTAGTGGCTTGTAAATACAACTACTGTACTATACCTAGAGAAAAAATATGTATCCAGATGGATATTCTATGTAACTTAATGTTTATAAAATGATTATTGTATACCTCTCATAAAACTCAAATGTTAAATTAATTCGTCCAGAATAAAGGTTCACCCAACTAACCTTTGAAGGAGTAGAGAGGCAGTATAACAAAGTGTGTAAAATAAAAAGAAGGACATTATTATGGAATGTAAGGAAAGAAAAAAAAAATAACATTTGTGAAACAAACCATGTAAACCCCAAGAATGTCTATGAAATTAGATATTAGTATGTTATTATATTGTCAAATGAAATTGTAATTACAGCATAGTATATAGTATATAAAATCATCCAGAATAAGTGAAAACCACCATCACTTGAAGGAGTAGAGAAGAAAAATAACAAAGAGTATTAATTGTAAAGATAACTATTGTTATAATGGAATGAAAGGAAAGAAAAATGTTTGTCAATTATCAAATATTATACATCATCAGAATATGTCAGAGAACATCAAACAAAAAAACCATTTAGTATACAAACAATGTAAGCCCTGATAATTCAGGATGAATATAACTCGTTAAGAAAGATTTATTGGACTATTGTGAAAACAAAAATATTGTAGACTCTAGATAGAACAAACCAAATGCATAAGTACTGTAAACATCAAAACAAGTGTATAATCTTAAGAATATTTAAACGAACCAAAACAAATTGTTAACTAGTACATAAGTAACTATATAGCTGATAAAAGCTTAGCCGAAAAACATCAAGTCTAAAAGAAGTAATTACCTGTAAGAAAGAAAGTATGTTAGCAAGTATAAAGATGGAAATGTGATCTAAATGAAAACCTCTGATACCTTGAATATTATAGTGAATATATTATATTATTGAATATGAATGATATGTGATATTTTTTTTGAGTTGTGATAGTGCAACTATTGCCAGGTGCAATGTTTATTTTTTTCTCAGACAGAGAAGAGTAATGCCTCTGAATCTGAGAATGTGTAGTGAGGAACGGCAGAGGATGTTAGCCATAGTGAGCCACCCTGATTCCGAAACCTCTACGACAGTTAGGGAATTATATTGTTTTATTGTATCAAGGAATATTATGAAAGAATCTGTGAGGTATGAATTATAATAACCATTAAGATAATCACGAATGCAAAGATATGTGATGAGAAAGTAGAATGTGAATAAGACAGGGAATAGTTAACTTGAGAAACAAGATCAATTGTAGTTAAATGACTTAGAGAGTAAGCAACTTGAAAATACTAGTAAATTAAGAATTGTACCATTGGATAAAAAGCCAACCTAGAGTAATACACCAATAGTATGTTTAAAAAATCAAAGAGTACACGAGAAAAATTTTTTTATTGAAGTATACTAAGAAACTGACATGAATTGATAATTTTACAAAAAATAAATTTTTTCAAATGATCAATTTTAAAGAGGGTGTATATGTAACATCACAAGATGTCACCTAACCTAAGTGTATGTTATCAGATTTTATAAAAACAAAACAACCATGTAAATAGGTATATAATAGTAGAAATAACGAAGAAAGAAGAATGAAGCAGAAGTGCCACATGAAACAGTAACCCAAGGGCTGTTTGACACTACAACTAGACTGAGACTAAAACGAACTGATGGACAGAATAAATTTACATTCAGCTGTCAATTCAGTAAATAGTTGATGTAAACCGAATGTCATATGTAAACAAAAAATGAACTAATGAGCAGTTAAATACTGTGAAAGCAGAATTAGCATTTTGCTGATAATAGATGTGACAATGACCAGTAGATTATGAATGCCAAAACTAATGTTAACAATGGCTACATAGTGAGAACTAAGATGTATTTCAGCATCAAATATACTTGTTAGAAAAGAGAACTATTTATAAGAGAGAATCTTATACAAATAAGATGTCTCCACAATTTACCGAATTGAGAACCAATAGGCATTATTAAGGCCAAATTTCAATGTAGGCGATATGTCTTAGCAAGCTTAGACCAAACATTAGTCAGTAAATTGGCTATTGAGGATTAGCACAAGTGTAAACTAAAATACACAGAACTATGGTTATGCCTTGACATAACAAAAAATGTTATTAAAACAATAGGTTTAATCATAATTTTCATTGTTAAGTAGTAGTTTAAAACGAATTAGCATAAAACGAAATGTCATAGTCAGTAGGATCATTTATTACCATGTATAGAGTTTAGGTGTACAAGTAATGTTCAGCAAAAAATGTCAGTACAGCATTAATGGTGTTCGCACATAAACATTTGATTAATAAAATGTTATGCGAATACAAGCAAGGTTAACCAAAAGTGTAAAATCGGCGACTCATAAATAGCAGACGACAGTAAGAGTAATGTACCCGAACGTTGGTTTTATAACAATGTCGGTCAAAGTGAAAGTAATTCGAGAACGAGTGATATCAAATTGAAGGAAAAAGAACAATCTTTAATTTGATAGTAATATTAACCCAATCGCAACTGTATTTAGTGCGGGAGAGATGTTAGCATCATTCTAAAAATGTACATTGGGAAACTGTTTAAGAATAATAACAAAAACGGCAACGAGCTGTCACCGCAACATTCGACGGTTAGAAAAAGCCGTTATCAACTGCCAAAAAGTGACACGTCACACCGACACACCTACCAAAGCCAATCAGAAAATTAGTTAGTAATTAACATTTTTACCTAAGGCCGATCAAAGAAGAGGGTATATAAAGACGAAACAGCGAATTTTGAGACAGACCTTTACTGACTAGTGTGTAGCACAGACGTGTGCCCGTCATCTCTACATTTTTTAATAACACTTAGCGTCATTTACATAGTACATTGGAACCAATAGTTCAACAACAAGAAACGACTACTTCGAGTTCATCCACAACAAGCAACAGTGATTAAGTGCAGTTTCATTTTAATTTTGTGCGGGAATAACGAACAGAAAATAATTTATTGTTATTATTCATGATCCATTTTAATCAGAAGAGGATCGCATTATTCTGTTCTTGTGCGAGTTTAGTGCCGAAACCCAGTAATCATTATAATCCGATTACTGAAGCGATTAATAAGTTTTAATTAAATAATTAAAACTCAGAAGGTAACAGTGTAATCATTACTAATCTTGATCTGAGCGCCATAACCTGTACTTTTTTCAACAATAACCTGTACTGACGCAAAACACAAAAACATTATTTAAGATTACACCACGTCTCGATTTATTATACAAATTTGTTATTAGTAATTAAGCTATATGTTAGTTGTAAGGGTTCTCACTTGATAAATATTGTCACTAAAAAAGCAAGCGTTGATGAAACGCGCGATCTTTCAACAGATCGTTTTTTTAATTACTTTGCGAAAGTAACCTAAAACTTTGTTGATCAATTTTATATCAAAAGGATTATTGGATATTGTGTAGGCATAATTGTTTTCTTTCGTGTCTCAAAGAATTCACTACTGAGATTATAATAATTTTAATATTAAAAATAAATAGTATCTGGACTTAACCAGATTTATAATTCATGTTCTGAGCAAGCCGTGTAAGGCATATAATAACTGACTTTTAATTGTACAACTTTGTATGTTTGCATTATATTTGTTTTTTGAATTCTCTATAAGGGTGTAAATAAACCCATTATTAACAGCATCACCTGATTTTGATTTATTTCTCTAGGATAATTGAATATTTTCTTTTAATAAGCTTAAACAACCTTCTGTTGTGTTTAACATATTGGAATAGCATTGCCAAAAGGTGGTACTCAATTATTTTAAATTTTCTAATCATCCAGTAATTTTTATGTGTGGGTTTTACACGGGATTTTCCCTGAATAAATCCGTGTGGCGCCCACTAATTAATAAACAAGGTAACCTAACCTTGCTACCAAAGGGAGTTGGTGATTGTAAGCTGAGTTGACAGTTTAGTGAACTTCTAGTAAACACAATCAGGTACGTAAAAGCATATATTTGTTTATGATATTGTCCAGACTTTACGAGACGTGACATACTCAGACTACCTGCAACCTGGAGAAGAAGTTTTTACTACCAGTTTCAACCAGACGAGAACTATTATCAAGCAACCAACTGCTATACTTCATGTTTTAACTTAAGTTAATCTAGCATTTAAGTATAATCAACTTCACTATTTTATTTATTTAATACCAGGGGATTTTTTTTAAACAAGTATAATTAAACCATTGTAAACACTGTGAGTAACTTTGAATGTTTTATTTTAAATTACTTTACTACATTAGTAACCTTCAATTAGAAACAACCATTCTCAACATTGAGTTATCTCAAAAGAACACTTCACACATAGTTGAACTTTGTTTTAACGAGACTTTTAATATTTTAACCACGAATTTAAGTTTAAATAACAACACATTTATTTTGTTTCAAGTTAACTTAAACGTAACGTAAATTTGATTATAATAATAAACAATAAAACCCCTAATCTCATTAAACGTTATAAATTGACGCATACAACGTGGGGCTTTACGAAAGGAGGACATACCAAACCTAATAAACATAACCCCGTTTTTCATTAAACGTTATAAATTGGCGCACCAACTAGTGTGGCTTAAAAAATATTAAATAAATATATTTTTTATATTTTATATTAGCCCGGTAGACACGAAAAATTAACATGCCGCACACCCACCAATACGATACAAGATATAAGGACAGTAGGGTAGGAGAGATGCAACGGGATGTAGATACATACGAAGCGCAACCCACTGACGAGATGGAAGTTATTACAATCAATAATATCGAAACTAGTACCGACGAAACACCTCACATAGAACCAGAGATAGAAGTAACCGTCGACAACCAACCCAGACGGCCTGAAGAACTCCCACAACCAAACAAGCCGACTGAAGAGATGAGATGGGATCACATGATGAGAATGATGATGGAACAATTCGGACAGGTTAACAACAATTTTACAAAAATTAATGAAAATTCCAAAAGGGACATAGAATCAATAAATAAAAATATGGAAACCTCCCGGGAAGAAAATCAAAGGAATGTCGAGGTGTTAAGCAGAAGTATAGAGTCGATAAGGGAGGACCATCGGGACTTAAATAGAAATATGGAATCACTGAGTAAAAATATGGAATCGCTGAAGGAGGACCTAAATAAAAGGATTGACAATACTCATAAGTCTATGGACGCGCTGAACAATAAAATCGACGATAACCGTCAAGCCATTAGAGAAGAATTGAACACCACCTTGACCGAAATTAGCAGGAGGATGGAAGAAGGCAGTGATAAAATAAACACAAGAACAGACGTGGAGATTGCCGTTGTGAGGGAGGAAATCGTCGAAATAAATAAAAGGTGCGAACAACACGACCAGGACTTGCAGCGAACCAGAGAAGAGGTCGACGGGAGATTCAATACCATGGAGGAGGTGACCGAAGCAAGGATAGAGTCTTTAAGAAGGACAAATCAAGATGAGATTAAAAGGGTAAGGTTAGACGTAGGTGAGCGCTGCGAAGAAGTGAGTACCTCTGTAGATGCAGTGAGGAATTTAACTGTCGCAAATCGAGAGAGGATTGAAGAACTCAGACAGCAGGAAATAGTGCAAATGCGGGAGGAGATTGAGATTATCCGCAACTGTCCGATACCAGGTCAGTAC
Organism: Magicicada septendecula; assembly: GCA_034769895.1. NCBI lineage: Eukaryota > Metazoa > Arthropoda > Insecta > Hemiptera > Cicadidae > Magicicada > Magicicada septendecula. The sequence continues at coordinate 1,247,799,836 of CM068367.1, forward strand.
TTACTACCGAATGATAACCGCGACGCTATCAATTTTAGAAATTATCGACGTAATCCCATCGAATTTTTAGCGCGTGTGGAAGAACACTTGGCGCGGATTAGAGAAACTAGGTGGAATAACATAAAAAGTTTGATCGACGAATACTTCAAAGAAATCTACGACAATTGGTGGACCGCAACACGCCACGAGGTTCACAGCTACGATGAATTCAAAACTCAATTCCGCATAAAATACTGGTCCGAGGCGACGCAAAACATCGTACGAGACCATATATGTCATGGAAGATACGATGCGAACCGAGGAGTGACCATGACTTCGTACTTCTTAGGTCAAGTATGTCTCGCAAGAAACCTAGAAACAAAGATACCGGAGGAATGTCTTGTCACAAAATTGTCTTATCACTTTGAAGAGGGTGTCGCAAAAGCACGTCAGTGGGGACAGATTAAGACAATAGCAGCTATGTCAGCGCTGCTCGAAGATCAGGAGCACGAGGGATATTACCGTAGGAGTCGTCGACGAAATGACCAATTTAATACCATAGGCGGCAATACGAACAATAATAATAATAACTACCCTCGAAATTCTCGAAGTAATTTTAATAATAATGGCCAGACGAATCAAAATTATAATAACGCTAATCACAATAACAATAATAATAGGCCGAATAATCCGAGTAATAATAATGGCAACCAAAATAACAATAATAATAACAATAACCGGCGACCCAATTTTAATAACAACACCAATCGACCACCAAACCAAGGCGGGAATAACCAACCGTCGCAATATCGACGAGCAAATTATGTACAAGCCAATTACGACTCCGATAGAAGGCGACGATACCAACGTAGAGACAGCTACAGTGGAGATAGAGGAAGCATGAGAGGAGGACGATGGAGGAGTAGTAGCATTGAGGGCGACAACCGCAATAGCGACTACAGGCCACAAGTGAATTTTGTACAAGCCAATGACCAGTCCGACCCAGGGAGACCTGATACCCGACCGCCGCCAAACACCACAAATAATGATGACGAAGGAGATTGGGTACCAGTCTGTGAGAGGCCTGGCTTTACAATAATGCACAACCGAGCAGGCAACTCTAGAGAGTTCAGACCTGGAGATGGCAGCCGACCCAGCACATCCCAAGACGCCAGAATACAATACCAATTATAGACCCAATAGAGTGGAAGAGCACAAATAACCCCATGAATATCGATTAGTAAACAATGATTAATATTAAGGATGGATAATATGTAATAGTAAGCAACATTTCTCACCCGAACGTTTAGGGTATAAAAGATAAAATATATATATTTAAAAAAAAAACCATTACTATAAACAAACTCATTTGTTGTTAAGCTACAAAACGTTGAAGGTAACTAATTAACTATAACTAGTCAATTTGCCTTATCAAGTTACAAAAGTGTGTAGATTTAAGAAGTAAGCCCAAACCATTTGTTACTGGTGAAAATTTACCAGACCTATCACACCAAGGGATAGAAAATTATATAATGTCAATCAAATGATTTAATAAGAAAAAGACATCTATTATGTCACAAAGAGCCAGTAGTGGCTTGTAAATACAACTACTGTACTATACCTAGAGAAAAAATATGTATCCAGATGGATATTCTATGTAACTTAATGTTTATAAAATGATTATTGTATACCTCTCATAAAACTCAAATGTTAAATTAATTCGTCCAGAATAAAGGTTCACCCAACTAACCTTTGAAGGAGTAGAGAGGCAGTATAACAAAGTGTGTAAAATAAAAAGAAGGACATTATTATGGAATGTAAGGAAAGAAAAAAAAAAATAATATTTGTGAAACAAACCATGTAAACCCCAAGAATGTCTATGAAATTAGATATTAGTATGTAATTATATTGTCAAATGAAATTGTAATTACAGCATAGTATATAGTATATAAAATCATCCAGAATAAGTGAAAACCACCATCACTTGAAGGAGTAGAGAAGAAAAATAACAAAGAGTATTAATTGTAAAGATAACTATTGTTATAATGGAATGAAAGGAAAGAAAAATGTTTGTCAATTATCAAATATTATACATCATCAGAATATGTCAGAGAACATCAAACAAAAAAACCATTTAGTATACAAACAATGTAAGCCCTGATAATTCAGGATGAATATAACTCGTTAAGAAAGATTTATTGGACTATTGTGAAAACAAAAATATTGTAGACTCTAGATAGAACAAACCAAATGCATAAGTACTGTAAACATCAAAACAAGTGTATAATCTTAAGAATATTTAAACGAACCAAAACAAATTGTTAACTAGTACATAAGTAACTATATAGCTGATAAAAGCTTAGCCGAAAAACATCAAGTCTAAAAGAAGTAATTACCTGTAAGAAAGAAAGTATGTTAGCAAGTATAAAGATGGAAATGTGATCTAAATGAAAACCTCTGATACCTTGAATATTATAGTGAATATATTATATTATTGAATATGAATGATATGTGATATTTTTTTTGAGTTGTGATAGTGCAACTATTGCCAGGTGCAATGTTTATTTTTTTCTCAGACAGAGAAGAGTAATGCCTCTGAATCTGAGAATGTGTAGTGAGGAACGGCAGAGGATGTTAGCCATAGTGAGCCACCCTGATTCCGAAACCTCTACAACAGTTAGGGAATTATATTGTTTTATTGTATCAAGGAATATTATGAAAGAATCTGTGAGGTATGAATTATAATAACCATTAAGATAATCACGAATGCAAAGATATGTGATGAGAAAGTAGAATGTGAATAAGACAGGGAATAGTTAACTTGAGAAACAAGATCAATTGTAGTTAAATGACTTAGAGAGTAAGCAACTTGAAAATACTAGTAAATTAAGAATTGTACCATTGGATAAAAATCCAACCTAGAGTAATACACCAATAGTATGTTTAAAAAATCAAAGAGTACACGAGAAAAATTTTTTTATTGAAGTATACTATGAAACTGACATGAATTGATAATTTTACAAAAAATAAATTTTTTCAAATGATCAATTTTAAAGAGGGTGTATATGTAACATCACAAGATGTCACCTAACCTAAGTGTATGTTATCAGATTTTATAAAAACAAAACAACCATGTAAATAGGTATATAATAGTAGAAATAACCAAGAAAGAAGAATGAAGCAGAAGTGCCACATGAAACAGTAACCCAAGGGCTGTTTGACACTACAACTAGACTGAGACTAAAACGAACTGATGGACAGAATAAATTTACATTCAGCTGTCAATTCAGTAAATAGTTGATGTAAACCGAATGTCATATGTAAACAAAAAATGAACTAATGAGCAGTTAAATACTGTGAAAGCAGAATTAGCATTTTGCTGATAATAGATGTGACAATGACCAGTAGATTATGAATGCCAAAACTAATGTTAACAATGGCTACATAGTGAGAACTAAGATGTATTTCAGCATCAAATATACTTGTTAGAAAAGAGAACTATTTATAAGAGAGAATCTTATACAAATAAGATGTCTCCACAATTTACCGAATTGAGAACCAATAGGCATTATTAAGGCCAAATTTCAATGTAGGCGATATGTCTTAGCAAGCTTAGACCAAACATTAGTCAGTAAATTGGCTATTGAGGATTAGCACAAGTGTAAACTAAAATACACAGAACTATGGTTATGCCTTGACATAACAAAAAATGTTATTAAAACAATAGGTTTAATCATAATTTTCATTGTTAAGTAGTAGTTTAAAACGAATTAGCATAAAACGAAATGTCATAGTCAGTAGGATCATTTATTACCATGTATAGAGTTTAGGTGTACAAGTAATGTTCAGCAAAAAATGTCAGTACAGCATTAATGGTGTTCGCACATAAACATTTGATTAATAAAATGTTATGCGAATACAAGCAAAGTTAACCAAAAGTGTAAAATCGGCGACTCATAAATAGCAGACGACAGTAAGAGTAATGTACCCGAACGTTGGTTTTATAACAATGTCGGTCAAAGTGAAAATAATTCGAGAACGAGTGATATCAAATTGAAGGAAAAAGAACAATCTTTAATTTGATAGTAATATTAACCCAATCGCAACTGTATTTAGTGCGGCAGAGATGTTAGCATCATTCTAAAAATGTACATTGGGAAACTGTTTAAGAATAATAACAAAAACGGCAACGAGCTGTCACCGCAACATTCGACGGTTAGAAAAAGCCGTTATCAACTGCCAAAAAGTGACACGTCACACCGACACACCTACCAAAGCCAATCAGAAAATTAGTTAGTAATTAACATTTTTACCTAAGGCCGATCAAAGAAGAGGGTATATAAAGACGAAACAGCGAATTTTGAGACAGACCTTTACTGACTAGCGTGTAGCACAGACGTGTGCCCGTCGTCTCTACATTTTTTAATAACACTTAGCGTCATTTACATAGTACATTGGAACCAATAGTTCAACAACAAGAAACGACTACTTCGAGTTCATCCACAACAAGCAACAGTGATTAAGTGCAGTTTCATTTTAATTTTGTGCGGGAATAACGAACAGAAAATAATTTATTGTTATTATTCATGATCCATTTTAATCAGAAGAGGATCGCATTATTCTGTTCTTGTGCGAGTTTAGTGCCGAAACCCAGTAATCATTATAATCCGATTACTGAAGCGATTAATAAGTTTTAATTAAATAATTAAAACTCAGAAGGTAACAGTGTAATCATTACTAATCTTGATCTGAGCGCCATAACCTGTACTTTTTTCAACAATAACCTGTACTGACGCAAAACACAAAAACATTATTTAAGATTACACCACGTCTCGATTTATTATACAAATTTGTTATTAGTAATTAAGCTATATGTTAGTTGTAAGGGTTCTCACTTGATAAATATTGTCACTAAAAAAGCAAGCGTTGATGAAACGCGCGATCTTTCAACAGATCGTTTTTTTAATTACTTTGCGAAAGTAACCTAAAACTTTGTTGATCAATTTTATATCAAAAGGATTATTGGATATTGTGTAGGCATAATTGTTTTCTTTCGTGTCTCAAAGAATTCACTACTGAGATTATAATAATTTTAATATTAAAAATAAATAGTATCTGGACTTAACCAGATTTATAATTCATGTTCTGAGCAAGCCGTGTAAGGCATATAATAACTGACTTTTAATTGTACAACTTTGTATGTTTGCATTATATTTGTTTTTTGAATTCTCTATAAGGGTGTAAATAAACCCATTATTAACAGCATCACCTGATTTTGATTTATTTCTCTAGGATAATTGAATTGTGACGATTTTAAAAAGGAAAAAAAGGAAATAAAAGAAATTTAAAATCTCACATTAAAACAGAACCAAACCCCTAAAGAAAATGATAATGTAACCCCGCCATAATACCCAAAATAAATAGTTTTAAAACCAAAAAGAATTCTTAATAAAATCTCACATTGTAAACTAAATCTTATGGCAATCGTTTAATAATAATAATATTTAATATAAGTCTAATAATAAAATTAAATGGGAATTGAATTGTACAGAAAGGGTAAAGCTTATTATTTATTCCTGCATAAACAGGAACTGACCAGAATTAACTTGTTTTCTGACCCCTAAATAAACTAAGTATTATTGTAAATTTGTTATTATTTAAATAATTAAATAAGACCATTGTTACGTACTTTGATAACTTCTGCAACTAAGAATATCACGATTTAATTATTTAATCAACCGTAGTCCTTTAATTAAAATTAGAAAAACGGAACTACTTTTATGTAGCCTAGTAATTGTCTTGAGATTACTACGCTCCCCTTAACTATTTTCGGCCACTTGGAATGGAGCGCTCACGCCGTAAGCAGCGTAAAGCGTTATTCGCTACGCGTTTATAAAAATGTGAAAATCTTGATACAATGACTTGTTAAATAACTAAAGTTGTGTGGTGATGACATCTCTCTATATTATAAAATAACGGACCATGTAAATAATACAATATTACAACCAAGAAGGTGATAGTAAAATAATCTATCATCATGTGAAGTGTATAACAGTGAAACAAACTTTCTATCTATGTGTTCTAACTACAAGAATTACTAAGAATAACTACAGTCGCCTGAGATGAATGTACTACACCAGGGATGATTTCACATACTTCTAGAACTTCACCACCAAAGTATGATAATGTAACGACTGAACTTCAAGAAACATCAGGAGGACCGAAGAACTAATTCTGCAGCAACTTCAGGAAAAACACAGGTGACATGGAGGCTTGTCTTCCATGGTTAAGAGTTACAAAATTATAAACCCCAAAAGACAATTTGAATTATCATATTAAAGACTTTAAAAATTATGCTTTAAATGTAATAACATTAAAGACTTTAGAAAACTGACATTAGAGGTAACATGTAATCTAATATTTGTTGTTTTAGAAGATTAATAAAAAACCATTCTTCAAATGGTTAGAGTTTCAATATTGTACATGGCAAGGTGACCATTATTCATTTAATATATTTGATCCTGGATCCGTGGAATTAATTAAAAAGGATGTACATCATATTTTGAGGCCCCTTTGTAAAGTAGTAATTTATATATATTTAATCATGTAGTAAACTATATTGTTTGAGAACTTTCAATTGAGAACTTTATGTAATAAAGAGATGTCATGGTCCAAAAAGGTGAGTGAATAAATCTACAAACCCCTGTCAATATTCCTCAATTCACGGGATCCTATTTAACTTTTGTTTACTTTCCAGTTATGTATGATTTTGTAAAGATAATGGCAGCCTGTTTAATTGACCTGAGCCAATTAACCAGGTTCCCGAATTGTAACGTGTGCAATACGCTACAGAATATTTTCTTTTAATAAGCTTAAACAACCTTCTGTTGTGTTTAACATATTGGAATAGCATTGCCAAAAGGTGGTACTCAATTATTTTAAATTTTCTAATCATCCAGTAATTTTTATGTGTGGGTTTTACACGGGATTTTCCCTGAATAAATCCATGTGGCGCCCACTAATTAATAAACAAGGTAACCTAACCTTGCTACCAAAGGGAGTTGGTGATTGTAAGCTGAGTTGACAGTTTAGTGAACTTCTAGTAAACACAATCAGGTACGTAAAAGCATATATTTGTTTATGATATTGTCCAGACTTTACGAGACGTGACATACTCAGACTACCTGCAACCTGGAGAAGAAGTTTTTACTACCAGTTTCAACCAGACGAGAACTATTATCAAGCAACCAACTGCTATACTTCATGTTTTAACTTAAGTTAATCTAGCATTTAAGTATAATCAACTTCACTATTTTATTTATTTAATACCAGGGGATTTTTTTTAAACAAGTATAATTAAACCATTGTAAACACTGTGAGTAACTTTGAATGTTTTATTTTAAATTACTTTACTACATTAGTAACCTTCAATTAGAAACAACCATTCTCAACATTGAGTTATCTCAAAAGAACACTTCACACATAGTTGAACTTTGTTTTAACGAGACTTTTAATATTTTAACCACGAATTTAAGTTTAAATAACAACACATTTATTTTATTTCAAGTTACTTGTAAACACACACGTTTTCATTTTATTACAAATAGGTTAGACCAACTAGTGTGGCGTTTAAACGGAATTTAAACATTATTTTAATATAATTACTATAAACAAATAAACATAATAATTTTAAACACAACCCCTAATATTCGTTTTATTATAATATATATATATATATATATATTGCAATGGAACACAGGATGATAAGCTATGTTATTTGTATCTAAGCACATGGAGGACGAACATTTTCATGTTTAAATTGGTTTTATGTAATATTTTGTCTTTTAGCCATAAGTTTTGTATTTAGAAAATTGATAAGCGTGTTGGGTAAAGTTAAGAAAAATCAGTGAGGATATACAAAGTCAAGACAACCCGAAATACAAAATCGACAGGGATATACTATATAAAATATCGAAGGACAATGGAAAATTATGGTTCCTGATGATCTCGTAGAAGATTTAACTTGGGCTTGTCATGAGAGTCTTGCTCATGCTGGAGCTTATAAATGTTATTTGGCGATGCGGGAAGACTTCGTATGGTTGAACATGGCAAGGAAAGTTAAGTCTATTTTGCGAACATGTCACATATGCCAGACAGCTAAATACCCAAATCAACACACCTATGTGGAGATGGGTAACATCATTACGAGGAATAAAAATGAGCTACTATGTATTGATTTTTTAGGTCCGCTACCACGTGCTGCAAGGGGTACGAAGAACCTGGTTGTTTGCACAGATGCATTTTCTAAGAACATAAGTTTATATGCAATTGGACGACCTACCACGATGGCAGTATTAAATGTCTTGAATAAATACATTCCGAAATATGGTCGGGTGAAGAAAATTCTATCTGACCAGGGTAAGCAATTCACCAACAAGAAGTGGTAGTCCGAATTAGAGAAGCACAATATACAGGCAGTATTGACAGCAATCCGGAGACCTCAAGGCAACCTCGCCGAAAGGGTCAACAGGGAGTTAGGGCGTCTGTTTCGCACTTATTGTAATACCAACCAGAGTAGGTGGCCGGATTATTTCAAGTTTTTCAAGGCATCCATCAACGGGAATTACAATGACACGACAGGATTTACACCTAACGAACTACAAACCGGAGAAACGCCAAAGCATGTCTGGGATAGGTGCATCAGGAGGATTGCAACGCAGAATATGCCTATTCCAAATGTGGTTAAAAAGATAGAAGCCAGGAGACGCATTAAAAAGTGTGCTGAGGAACGGACGGAGAAGTTTAATGCGGATCACAAACTGGTAACTTTCAAAACGGGCGAGAAAGTACTCCTGTGAGCTTTAAATGTAGGGCACAGGGAAGATAATACTGCAGCCAAATTCTTTAGATTATACAACGGTCCATATATTTTATCGGAACAAGTGGGTAAAAATACGTACATTGTCACAAACCTAAATACAAACCGGGTGATAAGGAAGTTCCATGCATCATCCTTAAGAAAATATTATGTTAAAGATAATTAAACCTAATATGCCAGGATATAGGTGGTATGACTGGTAGGAAATTGTATAAAAATATGTGTAAAGTAAGAATAATTGTGATCATGTTGGATAAATGTTGGGGAGTGAACTGAGGTATACAATGTAAAATAGCCAAATGACGTCAGAAGTGTTGATATGGTTATCTGTGTTCAGGAATGTTGTTGATAACTAGCCACGTGCGTTTATTTGTTTACATAAGGCCTGTCAAAGCGACAGTTGAGGAATGTTATTTGATAGAAGCTATTCATTTATTTTGATTCTTGAATTTATTATGTTATTATTTGGATGATTATTATTATTGGGAGAAGGTTATGTCAATTTAGGTTAGGAAGAAAAAAAAATTTTATATTCCAAATAAAAAAATTTTTTTTTACGTGGTGGGGTTAATCCTGCAACGGAACACACGATGATAAGCTATGTTATTTGTATCTAAGCACATGGATGACAAACATTTTCATGTTTAAATTGGTTTTATATAATATTTTGTCTTTTAGCCATAAGTTTTGTATTTAGAAATGGATAAGCATGTTGAGTACACCAAATTCTTCATAAAAAGGTGTTCTTTATTGTCATGTATTTTTTGAGTGAATTTGTGCGCATGTGCGGGTGTGATAACTTGTGATCACTATATCTTCCGCGGTAATTAACCGATCGACATGAAACTTTGACAATGGATTATTTATGTAAATAGCTTCATTTTGTGTATACTCTGAGGTGCATAACTATTTTAGAAATATGGTTTTTTAAGTAGGGAAAAACTCAAATTGAAACCGTTATCATTAATAGGGTAATAAAAATTGTAGATAAATTCAATGCAAGTTAGTGCGGATTTATACAAACTGTTTCAGGAAAACTCTGTATCTTTTGAAATCATCAAACATGTGACCTCGAATTAACCAACAGGAAGACATTAAATTCAGTAACATTCATACGCTGTAGAGTAAGGATCGACACAGTTCTTCTGTAGCATCTGCAAGGTGAAGTTGTGCTCGGCGTTCGAGTTTTTCTCGTATGAACATAGAAAAATCTAACTTAAAATAAACCTTGGTATTCTTTATGAAGTTCAGCATAAAGAACCGAGTGGGTTAATTATTTAAGTAAAATTTATAGTATAAACTAATACACCGCATTTAAATAATACCCATATTTACCCTGAGATTGATCAAAATTAATGTATCAATTAATAATAAACTGTTTCGAGTAAAAACTATAATCATTGTGAGTTTAACAAATTGTGAAGAGTCTAATTGATGTTAACAGTTAGACATAATCATCAATGAGACTGATCGAAATATCGCTGCTGGAGCAACCTGCCATAGAAGAGGACACCAGGACGAAGAGGATGCCCGGAAGGAGTGTGATGCTGAAGAAGAGGATGCCAGGACGGGAGCGCGATAGGAAGAAGAGGATCGCATGTACGGAGGACGTATCATCAACCAAGTAAAATCGATATATTATCGAACAATATAAACTATTATTCCAAATATAAATGCATGACAAGTTGTAATACAATATACATCTTAAAACGCTATATTCTTGTGTATAGTCAAAGCAAGTAAAAAATACATTGAGACAAATAAAAGCAATAATTAATAACAAAAAGTGATCAATGTGAAATGAAAAATAAAACAATCATTAATGACCAATAACCACACAGTGATTAAATTAATTAGACAAACAGTGTGGGAGATATCAAGTGAATGATATAAATCAGTGGATAAATGTAAGTAAGTGATAACAAGCTATGTAAATAGCATATTATAAAAGTGAAAGTGTTAATAAATAAAGAAACCTTCTATGAAGGGAAAAGTGCAGTGAGTGTACAGTATAAAGTACTTAAGAAGCAGACTGTAGTAAGTATAGCTAAACAGCCTTTGATAGAACTTTATGTTGTCAAATAAGAATGAACTAATTGTACCATTAGTAATTTCAGTAATAGTAAGTAAGAATGACCAAAAAATAAGATGAAAATTAAGTTATTAGAGTGGAAGATAAGAGAGACAGACACTGTATTTTAGTGAAGGAATTTGTATGTGAATTATATTGTGTAAGGTACTGTTTCAAATTATTATTATAAGAGTTTTGTTATTGTTTAAAAAACCATAGAATTTAATAACTTATAAGATAAGCCAGATAGAAATAAGAAACCAAAAACAGTTAGAAGTTGAATTTCAGGTTTGAGCCTGGTAAGAAAATGTTTTTTTTATAAGAGGTGTGTTGTTAGAAGCACCAATGTTTTGTTATCTGTTTCTATAAAAAAATTGTTCAATGAACCAATATATAAGGTTAATGAGTTATAAAGAATGTTAAATAGTAGTATGGGGAAATCTACGCTCTAGGCCTAACATTTAGTGAAGGAACTTTGTAAATTTAAAAAGAAAACAATAACCCAGTATCAATTAGAGTATATCAAATGTTTAAGTAGTTAAGTAAGTGTATCAAGTACAAAAATATATAATTAATATTCAGTTTAGAGATAACTACATAAGAAATATAAATAAGAAAATAAGGGAAATGTTATTAACTATTCAAAAGTAATCATGAGGGATATCAAAATAATCTTTAACAAAAAAGAAAAACAATGGTGTTCATATAATTGATGTTACTACTAATATAAGAAAGAAATCATAATTTGAAGAAATTTTATAAATTTAAACCAAAATAAAATGTTAGAATATAACAATGTCATAAGATATTGACCAATGAGAAATAGCATAATTTGAAAGGTAACAATGACAACTGACACTTATTACACGAATTACCGTTGGAATTCTAATTGCTTCATTATTGACTAACGCGGAGGGTGGATGTATAAAGCTCTCGACCCAAAATTAACTTTAAAAACTTTAAATTTTACAAAATTTTAAAAGAAGTATAAGAGAAACGTTCTAAACTACAACTGATGAGATGAACAACTATTAAAATAATTATACCATAAAAATCATGGTAAAAACTATGAAGACATCAAATTAATGTAATACACGACCTATTCTGAAGGAAGAAGTAAATTTACCCAACTCAACCTGAGGACATCGAACATCTATGAGAACTGATGGAAGTCGAACTTCGAATTAGAACCATTTGAACGGGAATTTCTGACAATCCAAAGAAGAAAGGACTCCTAGAGGTTTCCTGAAGAAGAAGATGATCATCGGAGAAGCCATGTCAAGAAATCGATGAGTATAAAATAACAACTTCACTTCAACATAAATTTTCAATTACCCATACTAACGAACTATATTATTTTTCACTTCACAGATCACAAAATTAACTCTATAACTGAACTTAATCAATATATCACTCTTAATAAAACATAATCAATCAATCAATCAATTTTGATTTTAAATTATAATAATCTTCAAAAAACATAACTTGCTGACAAGAGTTTAACCAAACCTATTCCAATTTGTAACTTTCTACTTTTATTGTTTAATTAGTTACATTTATTTTGTGTGTACTATTAATAATTACTTTCACTTTTAAAATCGGACGCCATGTTGTCAGATTGTGCAACATCATATACAAGCTTACATTTAGGGCCAGAATTCGGGTAATACGAACCAGGGTTGTGGAACATATTACCTGAAATAATCGTACTCAAGATAAAATGTACCAGTGACCTTTTATTTTTAAGATGACTCTAAATACATATTGAAAAACTGACTCTAGCTGCACCAAACACGTACATATTACGCCATGGGGCATTTAGCAAACATCAAACTCTTAGAACATTTTAACCCTCCAAAATAAACAGTTGTTACCACTATTGTATAATGAACATGATAAACAATACAATAAATAATATCTGCACAACCCAGCACTTGTTAAATGATTTTGTTCACGCTCTCTCTCTCTCTCTCTGGTACAAATTTTTAGTTGTTGTACGAGCTCGTTTTGTGAATTTAAATGCAAAACTTGGTCATTTTAAAATTTTGTAATTATGAATTTACTGTAAGGTATAAATATCGGTCAGCTGATACTCAGCTGCCGGGTTTTTTGGGTAGGTCTCACCGTACTGCTTAGATCAGTCCACCGTGCCAAAATCTGTTGTTTTACATCGTCTTCGGGCCCACACAGTAGTGTCTCCCCTCGGATAACACTTTGGCCGTTTTAGCCGCACGTAAATGCCGATCCCTTGGCCGATGACACCTACTCAATGATCCGGTTACCGCACCAACATTTCCTATATTTTGAAATAGTTATTTAACCACTTTTTTGTGGTGTAAAAATTAAATTTCACACTTGGTGAACTTCTTGCCGGCCGGCTGCGTTCACAATCCAGAAGGAAATGACCCAGAGTCTTTGTTTAGCATTGCGTAGGTGGGGCAAAAACTACGTCACCAGGCTTTTGTTTGTTGTTTACAGACTCGAGTTGTTTACAGAAAATGTGCATTCCTTCCACTGACATCATCAGGGCTAGTCACTTTATTGCTATATGTTACATACGATTTTTTGCTGTTTCACAATAAAAGCGATCGAAATCCTGTCAATTCACATCTGCGTTTTATAAAATAATTATATAGTCCACTCACCAAAACTTTACAGGGATTATGGAATATTTAAATAATTATTACCAAATAATGGTTAAAATAAATAAATACAATAATTATGGTCTTTTGTACCATGTTTTTACAAATTTAGTATTGTACCATCACAAAACCCCCTCAATGAAATATTTTGTGCCGAAGCATAAAAACTTTCATTGACACATTCGTACTTCCTAAAGGGATCAGCCAGGATATGTCGCCACAACCCCCTTACAATTTATATTAAAAGAAAATCAATAACTCACCCGTGGTCTGATGACGATGACAGAACCTGCATGACCTTACTGGACTTCTCCTTCGAGATCCCAACACCATAAGGCCAATCAGGCGCGTAACGCTCCTGCTCTGACGCGTGGCCAGCTCAGGATCGCCGTCATAACATCACCAAACACTGAAACAATAAATTAAAATATCAAGATAGTGGCTTGGTATATTACTCTATCCTTAACTGATCTGGTTCCCCTTAGCTATGTGCTGGTTTGTGTTAATAAGCACTGGGTTTGCTTGAACTAAATATAAAAAATGTAAAATACAATAATTATATAGAATTGCCATTCTCTTCATGGACTACCCTGAATTGTACAAATTGTTTCGATTCCCATCGATAATAATTAACTCTTTCTGTTTCATAATTAATGTAATTATAAAAGAAACAAATATTTATATGAAAAAGAATTTAATTTAATTATAAAATAAACATGGAAATCCCCATATAAATCTCCCAAATATTCAAACATGGAGAAAACATTTTATAGCAAAAAAGAATAATTAATAAAATCTTATTGAAATTAAAATTATTATTATTATTAACAGGTAATAATTGGCGCTGTTAACAATATTTACCCCTCTTTCTCCTCCACACACTCTATTTCTTATACATCATGTTAAAATTTCTATGTTATCACATAAAACATAATACATAATAATACACATTATCATTATATTAATACAGTAATACATTGAAATAGTTAATTCATATTTAATCTTGATTAGAATTTACATTTAAATTATAAAAATTACAATTTCAATTCACTGATTAATTAATTCTAAACTTTCATTAATTAGCCATCAATTATTTATTATAATTATAAAATTTATTTCAAATTTATTATTAATATTCATATTATATTATTATTATTTCATTTCATTTCCTATTTCCTTTCTACTCTGAACTTTCTACCTACCTAACTACCTAACCTTTCACAGTCTATCATTGTTTAGTCTGGGTGACTCCTGTATTCACTCTGCTTTTACTTATTATAATCTTACTCACCTTCTTCTAACTAACAACCAAATTTGCCTATCATGACACCAATTTCTCAATTATAAACACCTTTACTAATTTCATTCCGACGATAAATCCTATAGCACCGTGCGTCTTTGTACAGAGATGGGAGTTCCCTACATGGCTATAGACATTCATAATATTTTGCCCTTCCAAAAAATTCGGCAAACACTCCCTTAAACTACGCTATTACCTGCCACAACGCTATACGTTGGCAACTCCTTATCACCTAACCCCCACTACAAAATATCATCAACAACAAATAAATGTTTAACCTTTACCTTATTCACCTCTACAAATAATCACTAACTACTGTGTCCCTAAAATATCTAATACTCTCTTTGTATTATTTACTTCAAAATTCTTAACTATCTAACTCCCATTTACTTCAATTAAATAACTCACGTGCTTTTATCTATACCCAGGCACTGTTCCCTTTTTAACACTTTACCTTACTGTAATCATTTACAATTGTATTATAAAATTCATCTCTCACCTGCTCATAACAGTACATCTCACTATATATTCTTATTTAATCATTTATTACTTCCATATTCCTTAAGGAATGGAAGTATGGTGATGGCAAAAAAAATTGTGTTCGAGATTATTGCAGATTCTGATTCTACTACACTCAAAACATGAAAAAAAATCGTTTTCCGAAAAGTGTCTGTGTGTGTGTGTCTGTAGATTTTTTTTTCTATGGCAAACGATAACTGCCGCAAATTCAAACAGAATCAAATAATTTTTTGCATACAGCCCTGATTTGTAAGAGTACTCACGACCTATTGTTTTTGGTGAAGATCGGTTGAGGGAAAGGGGTAGTTTACCTGCAACGGTTTTTTTTTATCAAGGGAAATTTTTTTTTGTTGGCAAACGATAACAGCCGCAAATTCAAACAGAATCAAATAATGTTTCGCATACAGCCCTGAATTGTAGAGTTCTCAAGACCTATTGTTTTTGGTGAAGATCGGTTAAGGGAAAGGGGTAGTTTACCTGTAACGTTTTATGTTTTAACAAGGGCAAACGATAACAGCCGCAAATTCAAATAGAATCAAAAGATTATTTGCATACAGCCCTAAATTGTAGAGTTCTCAAGACCTATTGTTTTTGGTGAAGATCGGTTAAGGGAAAGGGGTAGTTTACCTACAACGTTTTTTTAACAAGGGTATTTTCTATGGCAAACGATAACAGCCGCAAATTCAAACAGAATCAAATAATTTTCTGCATACAGCCCTGATTTGTAGAGTACTCAAGACCTATTGTTTTTGGTGAAGATCGGTTGAGGGGAAGGGGTAGTTTACCTGCAACGTTTTTTATCAAGCGTATTTTCTATGGCAAACGATAACAGCCGCAAATTCAAACAGAATCAAATAATTTTTTGCATACGTCCCTGAATTGTAGAGGTCTCAAGGAGTTTCGATTTTGGTGAAGATCGGTTAAGGGGAAGGGGTAGTTTACCTGCAACCTTTTACGTTTTAACAAGAGTAAAGTACTTGAAAATTTATTTAAACTTTTTGAAACAATGGTAATTGTTGAAAATAAAATAATTTTGTTGCCAGGTAACAAAAATAAAGTCATTTTGATTATAAAATATAAATATTTACAACAAGAAAAGAATTTTCAGTTTTCAAAATTTAAATATATTTTTATAAAACAATGGGTTCTTCATTGAGGTGGGGACCATGTCACTCACTCCATCTCAAGCCTCTCCCATTTTGCAGAAAAAGAGGACCCTGTCAAGGCTGATACTTTGACGACAGTGACAGGGCTTTCCACCAAATTCAGCAGAGTGACAGGTAGGCCCAACTCTGATTGGCTCCTCAGATTTCCCCAGCGTTAGTAGGTTCTATGAAAATATTTTATTTCAAAAATGATTTTAAATATAAATCTTAGATATGTTTTATAAATCTCATGTTTTATGTTTTAACATGGGTAATTTTTTATATGACGAACCATAACTGCCGTAAATTCAAACAGAATCAAATAATTTTTTACATATGTGCCTGAGCTATAGAGAACTCAATGTCTGTTGATTTTGGTGAAGATCGGTTACGGGGAAAGGGCAGTTTACCTGAAACATTTTTTGTTGTAACATGAGTAAAGTACTTAATTTTGATAAAGTATCCTGATAAGATCTTAATAATCCACTGTAGAAACGTAGATGAAATATCTATAAATGAAGAGGCTAGTTGAACGGGCTGGGGGTAATTTTCTATAAATCAAAATTATAGTTGAAGGGGGAGGGGATAATTTTTTTTTTATATGTGTACTACATTATTGGCAACAAAGAAGTATTTTTTTGTTAAAATTCCTTCCCTGGCTGTTTGGCTGAAAATGATTTTAAATATAAATCTTAGAATATGGAAGTCATGTATGGTTCTCCATACCGATATTTATTATTCATTAGGAATTACCTTCATTACAAATTAAATAATAATTTAACTTCATTAGAAACTTCTATGACAATTAATAATTTACAACTTCTGTTACAAGTTAGTACAACTTTCTTTTGTACCATATTAATTCAGTAATTAAGAGTAATAATCTTTAATTATTATTCAATTATTTAAACTTGTTTAGTTAAACAAAAACATGTTAATTGTTAATTATTAACACAATTATTAAAACATACATGTTGTACATAACATTTACCTGTAATACACAACATCAAAATACATAGATACATTAACATTAACACATATAAAACTATGAAAAATATACAATCCAAACTCATTATTTTGTCATTAATCAAAATCAGTCCATATGCAGTCCAATTCAAAACCACTGTTCACACATATATAAAATGTTCATTACACAATAAAACAATCTATCCTCCATCGTTGAATAGCATTCTAATCTTAGGTCTATTTATCTTATTTTTTAGTGAATAAATTTTATTATTAGAAACATTATAATCATAATAATTATCAAACATATTATATTCATTCACAATTTCAATATCATATATCAAGTCACGATCGAGTATGGTTCTGTCTACATCAGTAAGATCATATGTTATAATCTTGTTAGTCATATTGTAATTATCATCATCATTTTCTACCACTACACCTGTTACTTCCCAAGGTAAGTGCTTGATACCATTATTCTCATTATCTATTATTATATCAATTTCACTGTTACTACAAGGTAAGTATTCATTATTTTCATCCACCATCTCTATTCCTAACCTTTCTACAAGTTCTCTGTACTTTCCATTTACTTTAAAAATTTCTATTACTTTCTTTCTCTCACAATACCTCTCTACACTTTCTCTCTTAATATATTTCTCACCATAACACCAAGTTACACTCTCTCTCTCTCTCCAAATATGCAGGGGTCACTAACTCAAAATTACTGTACCACTTATGAGGTACATAAAAACACCAAGGAACTTTATTTGTAGACCTTTCGTCTCCCAAATATAAATTTAAGGAACTCTCGTCCTTATTAAAAATACGTGAAGACTTTTCTTCACCCCCTAACACAACATCAAAGGAAAATTCTAACCCCTGCACCCCTTTAACAAAAATACTTTCTCTCAACTCTCTTTCTTTCTCAACACCCTCAAACACTTCATTTTCACTCATAATATTCTCATTATCATTTTCTAACACCATATTCTTACTCTAGGTCTCGAGACCTAGAGGTAGACCGAAGAAGAGGTGGGAAGATGGCGTTGCAGAGGACGCGAGAGACATGGGGATAAGAAACTGGAGGAGGGTTGCAGTGGATAGAGTAGATTGGAGGCGGAGATTGGTGGAGGCCAGGGCCCGACTTGGGCTGTAGCGCCATAGGAGAGATATTCTTACTACCTGTAAACTCATTATTCAAATTATCACTGTTACTTACTTTGTTAGCACTTAAACTAACACTAGTTTCTGTGAAGGTATCATCATTACCACCCCCACTATTATTCTTGTAATTCTCGTCTACTTTACTCTTCGGTATATCAAATATCTCGTCTACTAACGTTACTGTTTGTTTTGTCAATTTATCGAAATGAGCATGCATTTCATCGATTCTTTTATCTAACTTAAAATTTTGTCTTTTAATTTCATTTTTTAATTCATCACAACTTACCTCAAAACTATTTTTGATTTCATTTTTCTGCTCGTTAAATTTTTTATCAAAATTGTCATTTAAATTAGTATATTTAATATTAGAATCGCTTTTTTGCTCATCTAACTTTTTGTCTAACTTTAACAATAATTGCATCATTGCATTAATCTCATCTGGTTTATTTTCTGACCTAGTTGAGATGGATGTAGTAACTTTCTCTGTCTCTACAGATACAACAGATGTAAGCGCATTTGCCTCGTCAATCTGACTAATTTGGGTTGGTTGAACATCCATCTCACTAGTCAAATCTACATCAGTTGTACTGATTTCTAATGTTATATTGTCATTAGTACTCATTTTTGTTATTTTATCTTGCTTAAACATATGTTATGTAACGTAACAGAATTGAGGTCCCCAACGTTACATAAAAAAATGAATTAACTATGGTCAAGGACCATACCCCGATATTAAGGTTACTCAGTAATTAGTCCATCTGGGATGTACCTCAAGTTAAGATATGTAATAAATAACGTTGAGTATAAAATACTATACCAATTAATAGTTAATGTAATAAATTGTACTTCTTTTACTTCCATATTCCTTAAGGAATGGAAGTATGGTGATGGCAAAAAAAATCGTGTTCGAGATTATTGCAGATTCTGATTCTACTACACTCAAAACATGAAAAAAAGTCGTTTTCCGAAAAGTGTCTGTGTGTGTGTCTGTCTGTCTATCTGTGTGTAGATTTTTTTTCTATGGCAAACGATAACTGCCGCAAATTCAAACAGAATGAAATAATTTTTTGCATACAGCCCTAATTTGTAGAGTACTCACGACCTATTGTTTTTGGTGAAGATCGGTTGAGGGAAAGGGGTAGTTTACCTGCAACGGTTTTTTTTATCAAGGGAAATTTTTTTTTTTTGGCAAACGATAACAGCCGCAAATTCAAACAGAATTAAATAATGTTTCGTATACAGCCCTGAATTGTAGAATTCTCAAGACCTATGGTTTTTGGTGAAGATCGGTTAAGGGGAAGGGGTAGTTTACCTGCAACGTTTTTTTATCAAGCGTATTTTCTATGACTAACGGTAACTGCCGCATATTCAAACAGAATCAAATAATTTTTTGCATACGTCACTGAATTGTAGAGGACTCAAGGCCTTTTGATTTTGGTGAAGATCGGTTAAGGGGAAGGGGTAGTTTACCTGCAACCTCTTACGTTTTAACAAGAGTAAAGTACATGAAAATTCATTTAAACTTTTTCAAACAATGGTAATTGTTGAAAATAAAATAATTTTGTTGCCAGGCAATAAAATAATAATTTTTTCATTTTAATGTAAATTATCTTTGAGTTAATATCTTTATATATACAGTGGAACTTGGTTATTACGGTCTCGGCTGTTACGTCAACTCGGGTGTAGCGTTATTTTGTCATAAGTCCAGTCAAACTGATATCTTTAACATTATAAAAATTCCCGGTTTTAACGTCACTAAATATTGTACTACTCTGTTATAGCGTCAAATATTTCTCAGATATTTTACTCTAAATTTCATATAAACGTATATATGTCCGCGCGCGCGCTAGCCCATGGCTACAGATATACATTGTATGCAAGCGATAAGCACTGTAACAGGACTGCCGGCGCCAGCCATTTTACGTGCTCCAACGGATGGCTAGATCGATTTAAGGCCCGACACTCGATTTCCTTTGCAAAAATTTGTGGTTAGGCAAAATGCGTAGATCTGAACGTTACAGGCGATTGGGTGCGTAACACTTGGCCAGAAATTAGACGATCATATAAAGATGAAGACATCTTTAATGGACATGAAGCCGGAATTTTTTATAAATTAACTCCAGATAAGACTTTCAAATTTAAAAATGAAAAGTGCGTTGGTGGGAAGCTCTCTAAACAAAGAGTTACAGTTTTTGTTTGTGCGAACATGACGGGAACCGAAAAAAGGAAACTTTTAGTTATCGGGAAAAGTTTGCATCCTAGATGTTTTAAAAACATCAAAAAACTTCCTGTAAGTTACACTGCCAACATAAAAGCGTGGATGACTTCTAGTATTTTTGAAGATGACTTCTGTACGTGTGTATGTCACTGAACTCCTCCATGTATAAAATAATATATCGTTCGTGGCAGGTAAGCATATCTCAGTTATGTAATGTTTACGTTTCCATTTTATTATTATGCCTACAGCAAAAAAAGGCAGGTAAGACACACACACACACACACACACACACACACACACACACACACACACACACACACACACACACACACACACACAATTCACGTTATTTCTGGCCTCACTCATGTTTATTTTCTTACATTTGCACGCTTTTTAAATGGAAAGTGCCGAAACCCACACCAACATAACGCGTGCAAGCCGAAAAAATGGACATCAATTAGCTTCCTGTGGATCGCTGGGCAATGTAACTGCACGTGTTTACAGAGGAACGATTCATAGACAGACTTTTCGTCTTTAGGGAATGAACCCTCTGCAAGATGCTGAGGGTCCATGAGTGACTTCGGAGCGCTCCTTCTTTTTTGCGTGTTTGTTCTGTGAAACATACACTGTAGATTCGCAGCTTTACTCTAAGCAACGCTCAATAGGAAATGTTGAAAATTTTTGTCCACACTGTACCCTCATTCACACTAAACCTGCTCTGATGTTTTAATTACGGACATCATAGTATTAAAACTTTGGAAACTTGAGCAGTACTTAATGGAGATCAATCATTAACTTATACAAGCCATTAATTTTATGCATATATTTTATATATTGTAACATGACCAGGTGTTACATAACCTAGACATATGCCCTTAGATTTAATAAATACATAACGGTAATGTAAATAGATAATATAATGATAAGAGTAGCCAAGAAGAGAGGAACCATTGAAGAAGAAAGAAGAAGAAGTGCCACAAGAAGCAGTAAACCTAAACACTGCTTGACACTACAACCATACTATAACTGACACAAACTAATGGACAAAGTAAATTCACTTTAAGCTGTCAAGCGAGTCAGTGAATAACTTAAATGGAATTTGACATGTTAATAAAAACAATTAAATAAGAATCCGAATAATGTGATATCAGCATCAGCATGTGGCTGAGAATAAATCAACTATGACTAGTAACTATAAATGCCAAGGACTAAGATTAGATATGGCCACAATATGAGACTGAAGCTGTATTACAGTCTCAAATGGGCTTATGACAAGTAAAAATGTTTGTAAGAGGGAACCTTATATAAATAAGCTACCTCATCAAGGTACCGAAATGTAAACTAATAAACATTATTAAGGCATAAATCCGATACAAACGGTATGCCTCGGCAATGCCTAAAACAAACAATCATCAATAAGGTGATTAGTAGAAAGTACTATGAGTGTAAATCACATACACTGAACAATCTTTGTGCCAAACTTAGCGATAAGCATTATTAATATGTTATACAATTAATAGTTCAATTGTTAATTAATAGCATGGAGCAAAATAATGTGAAACAAAATGTCATAGTGAGTAAGTATAGTTCATAGCAATGCATAAGTTAAGGTTTAATCATAATATTCAGTAAATAAATATCAGGACGGATATAATAGTGTTCTAACATAGACGTTTAAGTGAAAAAACGTGATGTGGAACACAAACAATATTGATAAGAGAGAGTAATCGCCGGCTTTGATTAGCAGACGACAGCGCAAAGCCATATACCTGAACATTGTTTATTAAAAATGTCAGTGAAAGTGTAAATAAACCAGTGTCAAACTATATCAAATTGAAGAGGAAAAAATATCCTTTAATTTGATAGCGATACGACCCCGATCGCAACTATAATAAGTGCGTGACAGGCGTTAGCATCATTTGTGCATAATAAATAAGAAATCTGTTTATCAACACTAACAACAACGACGGCTGTCAATCATTCTGGCGAAAGTCGGTTAAAAAACCGTTAGTGACAGTTGGAAAGACAATACGTCACTTTCATAACGCCTGGCTAAGCCAATCAGAAAATAGCTTAATAAGTAAAACAATCGCCTAAGGCTGATCAAAGCATAGGGTATATAAAGAAGAGCGGCTTATTGCCGTTAGACACTTTTAACGTTCATCCGGAGCGGGAGGTACGCTCGTCTCATCAAAATTTCTACTAACTGATAGCTTCATTGTAATAGTGCATCTATGGAATCATTTCGGCAACAACAAAAAGTAACTACAAGATATTCTACATAGAATCAGTGCATCTAAGTGCAGTATTATTTTATTTAGTGCGGGAAAATAACGAACAGAAGAAATAATTAAATAGTATCATATAAGGTCCTTTTTAGTCAGAAGCGGACCAATATTCTCTGTTCAAGTGCGTGTGTAGTGAATAACAATGGTCATTACAATCCGACCATTGATGTGTTTAATTGAATTTTAATCGAAAGATTAAAAACACAAAGTTAACTGTGACAATTTATTCCATTACACTGAGTGCAATAACCTATATGTTTTGGTAAACAAACCTGTACTGACGCATAACACTGAAACATTTTCTGTATTACACCATGTCTGAATTTATTTAATGGATTTGTCAATCCTATTTAAGTTGGATGTTAGTCATAAGTGATCTCACCATATAACTTTGTAAATAATTAATCAAGCGTGATGAGCGCCTAACCCTTAAAATAGGTTCGATTTTTATATTAGTAAACTAAAAGGCATTACTAGTCGATATGATATTATGAAATAATTAGCTATTGTGTAGGCATGAGCATTCTTTTTTGTGTTTCAAAGAACTTACGCCTGAGATATAAATAATATTAATGTTTAAAGTAAAGAGTATCTGGACTTAACCAGAATTATTGTTTATGCTGAGCCAGTTATATAGGGTATGTAACCAAATATTTGCAATTGTACATCAATGTATTCTTTTAATTATATTTGTTAGAATTCACTATCAAGGGTACTAATAAAACCCAATTATTAGCAGCATAACTTGACTTAATTTATTTCTCAAAAACAGATAAATAATTCATTCAGAAGAATCAAAACAACTTTTAGTTGCGATTAAATATTGTTGAATTGCATTGCCATAAGGAATATAAACACGATTTCAATTTTTTTAATTATTATTTGATTCTATTAATGGGTTTTCCACGGGATTTTCCCGAAATAAACCTGTGTGGCGCCCATTATTAAACAAGGCAACCTAACCTTGTAGATAAAGTGAATTGGTATTGTAAGCCGTCTTGGCAGCTTATTGAACTTCTGAACTTCCAGAAAACACGAACAGGTACGTGGAAGTGTATTTTATTAATTCTATTGCCCAGACATTACTAGACTTTACGTACTTAGACGACTATCAACCTGGAGGAGGAGTTTCGCTGCTAGTATCAACACGACGGTCACCATCATCAAGCGACCAGCTAGTACACTTTATTTTTAAATTTAAGCAACGTTATTGTTCAAATAATATTAATGCAATTATCTTATTTTTTATCTAAAACAGTTCTTTTCAGACACTTATAATTTTGCAATTGTAAACACACTTTTAATAACATCTAATGCTACATTTTAATTACTTTATAAAATTAGTAACTTTCAATTTTCAATCACTACAACCTTTAATATTTCGAACACAAATAGAAATTTAGATTTAAATACATATTATATAAGACTAGAATTATTACAATATATGTGTACAACGTTATCGGCAACAAAGAAGTAGTTTTTGTTAAAATTCCTTCCCGGGATATTTGGCCGTAGTCCAATGTTTTCTACAAAACCAGATGTTTCGGCAATGCCGTCGACTTCCATCATCAGTGAAAATCGAGTGCGATAACGTGAGGTGGTATACGTTAGTGACCACAGTACTGTGGTTAAGGCTGAAGCAGTAAGTAGAAAGAAGTAGTTTCTATGGTAATATTTCATTTCGAAAATGATTTTAAATATAAATCTTAGAATATGGAAGTCATGTATGGTTCTCCATACCGATATTTATACTGTAGCATGGTAGTGTGCACAGAATATTTATTTTATGTTTTGAATATAGTAAGAGTGAACTGTTGTTTTATAGGAATACTTAATCAGTGGTAATCCTTTTATTTGTGTTAAAATTGTCTTTACACAATTAAGTATAATTACCTGTGTTAGGCATTATACTATGTTATATGTATTGACTAAAATGGAATAATGAAGTTGTTTTGAATTGATGTTTGTAAACTTGGCCAGGATGGCAATAAGTGTTTAAAAGTTGACAAGTAGTTCTGATAATTATGTTGTAAACTAATAAAAGGTTCCAGGACGAATTAATTAATGTAATAAAGTAAAACCACGAAATTAAAATTAATGTAAATAACCATGAACCAGTAACTAATTGTACAGTAGGTCAGGTAAAGAAAATTAAGTTAAAAAACCAAACAATATTATAACAGTTGTAAGAAAACCTATAGGCCTAAATTTAATATTTGTAAAAGGAAA
The DNA here is from genome assembly GCA_034769895.1 of Magicicada septendecula. NCBI lineage: Eukaryota > Metazoa > Arthropoda > Insecta > Hemiptera > Cicadidae > Magicicada > Magicicada septendecula. The sequence continues at coordinate 1,247,825,238 of CM068367.1, forward strand.
TTAATACCTTTTTAATGGGTCCAGTCCAATGAAACTGTAGTAAATTATATATGGTATAATAAGGTAGGTTGGGTGAAAGTTTTAAGTAATTCGGTATAATTCCAAGCATGGAGTATTTTATTAAAAAAGAGTAGTAATAATTTATAATTCTGGCTCTAGGATATCAAATTTCATACAATGACAGAAAATAATGGTTGTTAGGGCAACTAAAAGGTACAATGTTGTTGATTTTCGTTTCATTCGTTTCGATTGTTATATGCTATTGAGTTGAGATGAGGAGCCACATTTAAAAAAGAATGATAAAATTTGAAAAAATATGAATCTAAATTAATAAATCCAAATTGAAACCTAATTCTATAATACTACTGATGAATAATAAAACCAATTATACTTCCAAATTATGACCAAATACCTCTAAAAGAGTCGAGAATTCCTCACTTCATTCACCAGGATAATTCCGCTGGATTCGGTATTAAACCGATTTCCCAGGTAATCAGAAGACTAATTGAGGGAAGCAAAGGCCGAAACTAACGGAATTATTGAGAAGATATACGAAGACCTCGTTCCTGCAGAATTAACCTTCACCTCCAAGAAGAAGCTATAATACGATTTCCATTCCACCGTGACTGACAACTATCAGGATCGTAAGAGAAGGACGGCAGTCAGAAGAGTTCCTGGGGGCTTTCCTGTATATCACACCATCAATTTTATTAAGGATCAGAACACTTTTTCCTGGATGAATGTAACCTAAGCAGATCATCTTCAACTGTTTACAGACGTCCAATGCCAGTTTGAGATTCGCCAATCTGGTAAAATCAACTTATTTTTTAATTTCAATATATTTAGAGTTAATAACCTTCTGTAATACTTGAGTAACCTTAATTTTGCATTACCTGGCCTTACTAATGGTTAAAAGAATCTTACGAACCCTGGGATAAGAAATATTTATTGTTATATTTAATTTGTCTAAGTCAAAAGGAACTTGGTCAATTGACAATCGATATACCATTGTATAATCGATTTAATGATATTATTATTTTGAAGAGAACTGTTAATGTGAAATAAAGTACAAAATTAATAAAGAATCTTTCTTGTATAAGATAATGTTTTATGTTATTGCAGAATAGGTATTATATGTTGTGGGTGGAGTAAGTTACAGGAAAAAGGGTGAATAAAATCCGATGAACGGTTAACCTAGACGCAAGCCTATTACAAATAACAGCGCTAATTGTCAACAGCTGGTGGAACGGGAGATTGCCGAACTAGCGTGTTTTCTGTACCAAATTTGAATTGAATTATCTAATACAGAGGGACTAGGGTTGACAAGAATTCTTAATACATTCAGTCAATACATGACGTATATCGTTAATATTGCGTAACTATTGAATAATTAGGTTAACCTGTATTATAGTACAATTAAAAGTTAAAATAACATAATCACAAATATATTTGCCTATTAAATTTGAATTACAGGAGGTCATCTATAAGACTACATAATTAATAACATAAATAATATTTATAAATAACAGATTGATTAAACGCAAGTAATAAGTAGACGATTCGTTACAAATTGACCCATAAAAACGTGGAGCTGAATTAAACCCCGCAACCCCAAACGATCTTAGTGATAATTAGTTGCAAATTGGCGAACCCAACAGTGGGACATCATCATCTTCTATTGACACAATAAACCCGTTTTATTGCAAATTGCTGTCTTCAACGTGGGACTTGACGTTGATACACGGGAGTCTCATATAAGTAAATAAAACAACATAACAGTTTTATTTCAAATTGGCGCATACCAACGTGGAGCTTGATTGAACCCCAGTACACACACTCACACTGTAATATAACAGTTGTATTTCAAACTGACGACTCCAACATGGGGCTAAAATAAGAAGGACTCCCTAATAACAGTTTTATTTCAAATTGGCACTCAACGAGTGGGCTTTAGTTAAGTAAAAAATCGTATTAATTATTACTTAACTTGAGCAGGCAACCATTAGAGGCACAGGAATGCATACGAGAGGTGTTACTAAAAGGATGGAGAAGGAGCAAGAAACAGAAGAAGATAGACGGGAAGAAGAAACAGAGGTAGTTACAGACACCGAAATGGAACAACAGGTGAGCAATAAAGAGGATGCCCAAGGGGACCAACCAGATAAAGAGGAAGCCAGAGGAGGATTAAATTGGGAAAAATTAATGGAATTAATGAGTAGTATGAAGGAGGATAACAAACAAAGGTCAGAAAAACTAGAAAATAAAATAGACAGTATCAAAGAAGATAATAGACAAACTAATGAAAAAATAGACAGTATCAACGAAAACTCAAAGAAACAAAACGAAATTTTGAGTGAGAATTTAATCAAATTAATGAATGAGAAGTTTGACAAAAATAAAAAGGAAAATGATGAGAATAACCGGCTGATAAATGAACGCTTAAACCAAATTAATGAAAGGTTTGACAGGAATGATGAGAGCTTAAAACAGATTCAGGAAAATACCAAACAAATGGATGAGAAAATTGAAAACCGTAATAAGGAGTTGCGGCAAATCATCAATGAACAAGACCTAGCGTTGAGGGAAGTCATAAATGGAACTACAGAACAACGAGATAAATAATTTAAGAAAGGATTAGGATACCTCAGAAATAATAGTAATCATCCCTTGAGTATGAGTTTGTAGCGAAGGAGCTACCTTATAGGTAATAATTTTATTATATGTATTGTGTTGTGATAGTGCAACGTTTATTTTTGTTTCTGGACAGAGATGAAGTTCCTCTGATCTCAGAAGATATAGTTAGGAAAACGGCAGAGTAATGGAAGCCAATAGTGCCCCTCTGATTCCGTACCGGCTATGATATTAGGGAAAAAGTAGTATTTTAGGGATTATACACCAAGAGAGCTAATTAAATATAAAAATGATAATAAGAAATGACAGCGAAATAAGCTAGAAGAAGTTATGAGTTCCAGAGAAAAGGACAGGTCTACAACTGAGGGAGGTACCAGTAGAGAACTAATGACCAGATACACAAGGAGTATCAACACAGTTTTCCGGTGCAATTAAAAGTTTGAAGGATAGAAAGAGAAGATAACCTTATCATAGAAGACTTATGAGTTTATTTTTTTACTAAACTTCGTTGAGACAAAATAAACTTCTTTCGAAGGGGGGGGGGGTGTTATGTAACGTAACAGAATTGAGGTCCCCAACGTTACATAAAAAAATGAATTAACTATGGTCAAGGACCATACCCCGATATTAAGGTTACTCAGTAATTAGTACATCTGGGATGTACCTCAAGTTAAGATATGTAATAAATAACGTTGAGTATAAAATACTATACCAATTAATAGTTAATGTAATAAATTGTACTTGTTTTTATACTGTAGCATGGTAGTGTGCACAGAATATTTATTTTATGTTTTGAATATAGTAAGAGTGAACTGTTGTTTTATAGGAATACTTAATCAGTGGTAATCCTTTTATTTGTGTTAAAATTGTCTTTACACAATTAAGTATAATTACCTGTGTTAGGCATTATACTATGTTATATGTATTGACTAAAATGGAATAATGAAGTTGTTTTGAATTGATGTTTGTAAACTTGGCCAGGATGGCAATAAGTGTTTAAAAGTTGACAAGTAGTTCTGATAATTATGTTGTAAACTAATAAAAGGTTCCAGGACGAATTAATTAATGTAATAAAGTAAAACCACGAAATTAAAATTAATGTAAATAACCATGAACCAGTAACTAATTGTACAGTAGGTCAGGTAAAGAAAATTAAGTTAAAAAACCAAACAATATTATAACAGTTGTAAGAAAACCTATAGGCCTAAATTTAATATTTGTAAAAGGAAATTAATACCTTTTTAATGGGTCCAGTCCAATGAAACTGTAGTAAATTATATATGGTATAATAAGGTAGGTTGGGTGAAAGTTTTAAGTAATTCGGTATAATTCCAAGCATGGAGTATTTTATTAAAAAAGAGTAGTAATAATTTATAATTCTGGTTCTAGGATATCAAATTTCATACAATGACAGAAAATAATGGTTGTTAGGGCAACTAAAAGGTACAATGTTGTTGATTTTCGTTTCATTCGTTTCGATTGTTATATGCTATTGAGTTGAGATGAGGAGCCACATTTAAAAAAGAATGATAAAATTTGAAAAAATATGAATCTAAATTAATAAATCCAAATTGAAACCTAATTCTATAATACTACTGATGAATAATAAAACCAATTATACTTCCAAATTATGACCAAATACCTCTAAAAGAGTCGAGAATTCCTCACTTCATTCACCAGGATAATTCCGCTTGATTCGGTATTAAACCGATTTCCCAGGTAATCAGAAGACTAATTGAGGGAAGCAAAGGCCGAAACTAACGGAATTATTGAGAAGATATACGAAGACCTCGTTCCTGCAGAATTAACCTTCACCTCCAAGAAGAAGCTATAATACGATTTCCATTCCACCGTGACTGACAACTATCAGGATCGTAAGAGAAGGACGGCAGTCAGAAGAGTTCCTGGGGGCTTTCCTGTATATCACACCATCAATTTTATTAAGGATCAGAACACTTTTTCCTGGATGAATGTAACCTAAGCAGATCATCTTCAACTGTTTACAGACGTCCAATGCCAGTTTGAGATTCGCCAATCTGGTAAAATCAACTTATTTTTTAATTTCAATATATTTAGAGTTAATAACCTTCTGTAATACTTGAGTAACCTTAATTTTGCATTACCTGGCCTTACTAATGGTTAAAAGAATCTTACGAACCCTGGGATAAGAAATATTTATTGTTATATTTAATTTGTCTAAGTCAAAAGGAACTTGGTCAATTGACGATCGATATACCATTGTATAATCGATTTAATGATATTATTATTTTGAAGAGAACTGTTAATGTGAAATAAAGTACAAAATTAATAAAGAATCTTTCTTGTATAAGATAATGTTTTATGTTATTGCAGAATAGGTATTATATGTTGTGGGTGGAGTAAGTTACAGGAAAAAGGGTGAATAAAATCCGATGAACGGTTAACCTAGACGCAAGCCTATTACAAATAACAGCGCTAATTGTCAACAGCTGGTGGAACGGGAGATTGCCGAACTAGCGTGTTTTCTGTACCAAATTTGAATTGAATTATCTAATACAGAGGGACTAGGGTTGACAAGAATTCTTAATACATTCAGTCAATACATGACGTATATCGTTAATATTGCGTAACTATTGAATAATTAGGTTAACCTGTATTATAGTACAATTAAAAGTTAAAATAACATAATCACAAATATATTTGCCTATTAAATTTGAATTACAGGAGGTCATCTATAAGACTACATAATTAATAACATAAATAATATTTATAAATAACAGATTGATTAAACGCAAGTAATAAGTAGACGATTCGTTACAAATTGACCCATAAAAACGTGGAGCTGAATTAAACCCCGCAACCCCAAACGATCTTAGTGATAATTAGTTGCAAATTGGCGAACCCAACAGTGGGACATCATCATCTTCTATTGACACAATAAACCCGTTTTATTGCAAATTGCTGTCTTCAACGTGGGACTTGACGTTGATACACGGGAGTCTCATATAAGTAAATAAAACAACATAACAGTTTTATTTCAAATTGGCGCATACCAACGTGGAGCTTGATTGAACCCCAGTACACACACTCACACTGTAATATAACAGTTGTATTTCAAACTGACGACTCCAACATGGGGCTAAAATAAGAAGGACTCCCTAATAACAGTTTTATTTCAAATTGGCACTCAACGAGTGGGCTTTAGTTAAGTAAAAAATCGTATTAATTATTACTTAACTTGAGCAGGCAACCATTAGAGGCACAGGAATGCATACGAGAGGTGTTACTAAAAGGATGGAGAAGGAGCAAGAAACAGAAGAAGATAGACGGGAAGAAGAAACAGAGGTAGTTACAGACACCGAAATGGAACAACAGGTGAGCAATAAAGAGGATGCCCAAGGGGACCAACCAGATAAAGAGGAAGCCAGAGGAGGATTAAATTGGGAAAAATTAATGGAATTAATGAGTAGTATGAAGGAGGATAACAAACAAAGGTCAGAAAAACTAGAAAATAAAATAGACAGTATCAAAGAAGATAATAGACAAACTAATGAAAAAATAGACAGTATCAACGAAAACTCAAAGAAACAAAACGAAATTTTGAGTGAGAATTTAATCAAATTAATGAATGAGAAGTTTGACAAAAATAAAAAGGAAAATGATGAGAATAACCGGCTGATAAATGAACGCTTAAACCAAATTAATGAAAGGTTTGACAGGAATGATGAGAGCTTAAAACAGATTCAGGAAAATACCAAACAAATGGATGAGAAAATTGAAAACCGTAATAAGGAGTTGCGGCAAATCATCAATGAACAAGACCTAGCGTTGAGGGAAGTCATAAATGGAACTACAGAACAACGAGATAAATAATTTAAGAAAGGATTAGGATACCTCAGAAATAATAGTAATCATCCCTTGAGTATGAGTTTGTAGCGAAGGAGCTACCTTATAGGTAATAATTTTATTATATGTATTGTGTTGTGATAGTGCAACGTTTATTTTTGTTTCTGGACAGAGATGAAGTTCCTCTGATCTCAGAAGATATAGTTAGGAAAACGGCAGAGTAATGGAAGCCAATAGTGCCCCTCTGATTCCGTACCGGCTATGATATTAGGGAAAAAGTAGTATTTTAGGGATTATACACCAAGAGAGCTAATTAAATATAAAAATGATAATAAGAAATGACAGCGAAATAAGCTAGAAGAAGTTATGAGTTCCAGAGAAAAGGACAGGTCTACAACTGAGGGAGGTACCAGTAGAGAACTAATGACCAGATACACAAGGAGTATCAACACAGTTTTCCGGTGCAATTAAAAGTTTGAAGGATAGAAAGAGAAGATAACCTTATCATAGAAGACTTATGAGTTTATTTTTTTACTAAACTTCGTTGAGACAAAATAAACTTCTTTCGAAGGGGGGGGGGTGTTATGTAACGTAACAGAATTGAGGTCCCCAACGTTACATAAAAAAATGAATTAACTATGGTCAAGGACCATACCCCGATATTAAGGTTACTCAGTAATTAGTACATCTGGGATGTACCTCAAGTTAAGATATGTAATAAATAACGTTGAGTATAAAATACTATACCAATTAATAGTTAATGTAATAAATTGTACTTGTTTTTATACTGTAGCATGGTAGTGTGCACAGAATATTTATTTTATGTTTTGAATATAGTAAGAGTGAACTGTTGTTTTATAGGAATACTTAATCAGTGGTAATCCTTTCATTTGTGTTAAAATTGTCTTTACACAATTAAGTATAATTACCTGTGTTAGGCATTATACTATGTTATATGTATTGACTAAAATGGAATAATGAAGTTGTTTTGAATTGATGTTTGTAAACTTGGCCAGGATGGCAATAAGTGTTTAAAAGTTGACAAGTAGTTCTGATAATTATGTTGTAAACTAATAAAAGGTTCCAGGACGAATTAATTAATGTAATAAAGTAAAACCACGAAATTAAAATTAATGTAAATAACCATGAACCAGTAACTAATTGTACAGTAGGTCAGGTAAAGAAAATTAAGTTAAAAAACCAAACAATATTATAACAGTTGTAAGAAAACCTATAGGCCTAAATTTAATATTTGTAAAAGGAAATTAATACCTTTTTAATGGGTCCAGTCCAATGAAACTGTAGTAAATTATATATGGTATAATAAGGTAGGTTGGGTGAAAGTTTTAAGTAATTCGGTATAATTCCAAGCATGGAGTATTTTATTAAAAAAGAGTAGTAATAATTTATAATTCTGGTTCTAGGATATCAAATTTCATACAATGACAGAAAATAATGGTTGTTAGGGCAACTAAAAGGTACAATGTTGTTGATTTTCGTTTCATTCGTTTCGATTGTTATATGCTATTGAGTTGAGATGAGGAGCCACATTTAAAAAAGAATGATAAAATTTGAAAAAATATGAATCTAAATTAATAAATCCAAATTGAAACCTAATTCTATAATACTACTGATGAATAATAAAACCAATTATACTTCCAAATTATGACCAAATACCTCTAAAAGAGTCGAGAATTCCTCACTTCATTCACCAGGATAATTCCGCTGGATTCGGTATTAAACCGATTTCCCAGGTAATCAGAAGACTAATTGAGGGAAGCAAAGGCCGAAACTAACGGAATTATTGAGAAGATATACGAAGACCTCGTTCCTGCAGAATTAACCTTCACCTCCAAGAAGAAGCTATAATACGATTTCCATTCCACCGTGACTGACAACTATCAGGATCGTAAGAGAAGGACGGCAGTCAGAAGAGTTCCTGGGGGCTTTCCTGTATATCACACCATCAATTTTATTAAGGATCAGAACACTTTTTCCTGGATGAATGTAACCTAAGCAGATCATCTTCAACTGTTTACAGACGTCCAATGCCAGTTTGAGATTCGCCAATCTGGTAAAATCAACTTATTTTTTAATTTCAATATATTTAGAGTTAATAACCTTCTGTAATACTTGAGTAACCTTAATTTTGCATTACCTGGCCTTACTAATGGTTAAAAGAATCTTACGAACCCTGGGATAAGAAATATTTATTGTTATATTTAATTTGTCTAAGTCAAAAGGAACTTGGTCAATTGACGATCGATATACCATTGTATAATCGATTTAATGTTATTATTATTTTGAAGAGAACTGTTAATGTGAAATAAAGTACAAAATTAATAAAGAATCTTTCTTGTATAAGATAATGTTTTATGTTATTGCAGAATAGGTATTATATGTTGTGGGTGGAGTAAGTTACAGGAAAAAGGGTGAATAAAATCCGATGAACGGTTAACCTAGACGCAAGCCTATTACAAATAACAGCGCTAATTGTCAACAGCTGGTGGAACGGGAGATTGCCGAACTAGCGTGTTTTCTGTACCAAATTTGAATTGAATTATCTAATACAGAGGGACTAGGGTTGACAAGAATTCTTAATACATTCAGTCAATACATGACGTATATCGTTAATATTGCGTAACTATTGAATAATTAGGTTAACCTGTATTATAGTACAATTAAAAGTTAAAATAACATAATCACAAATATATTTGCCTATTAAATTTGAATTACAGGAGGTCATCTATAAGACTACATAATTAATAACATAAATAATATTTATAAATAACAGATTGATTAAACGCAAGTAATAAGTAGACGATTCGTTACAAATTGACCCATAAAAACGTGGAGCTGAATTAAACCCCGCAACCCCAAACGATCTTAGTGATAATTAGTTGCAAATTGGCGAACCCAACAGTGGGACATCATCATCTTCTATTGACACAATAAACCCGTTTTATTGCAAATTGCTGTCTTCAACGTGGGACTTGACGTTGATACACGGGAGTCTCATATAAGTAAATAAAACAACATAACAGTTTTATTTCAAATTGGCGCATACCAACGTGGAGCTTGATTGAACCCCAGTACACACACTCACACAGTAATATAATAGTTGTATTTCAAACTGACGACTCCAACATGGGGCTAAAATAAGAAGGACTCCCTAATAACAGTTTTATTTCAAATTGGCACTCAACGAGTGGGCTTTAGTTAAGTAAAAAATCGTATTAATTATTACTTAACTTGAGCAGGCAACCATTAGAGGCACAGGAATGCATACGAGAGGTGTTACTAAAAGGATGGAGAAGGAGCAAGAAACAGAAGAAGATAGACGGGAAGAAGAAACAGAGGTAGTTACAGACACCGAAATGGAACAACAGGTGAGCAATAAAGAGGATGCCCAAGGGGACCAACCAGATAAAGAGGAAGCCAGAGGAGGATTAAATTGGGAAAAATTAATGGAATTAATGAGTAGTATGAAGGAGGATAACAAACAAAGGTCAGAAAAACTAGGAAATAAAATAGACAGTATCAAAGAAGATAATAGACAAACTAATGAAAAAATAGACAGTATCAACGAAAACTCAAAGAAACAAAACGAAATTTTGAGTGAGAATTTAATCAAATTAATGAATGAGAAGTTTGACAAAAATAAAGAGGAAAATGATGAGAATAACCGGCTGATAAATGAACGCTTAAACCAAATTAATGAAAGGTTTGACAGGAATGATGAGAGCTTAAAACAGATTCAGGAAAATACCAAACAAATGGATGAGAAAATTGAAAACCGTAATAAGGAGTTGCGGCAAATCATCAATGAACAAGACCTAGCGTTGAGGGAAGTCATCAATGGAAGTATTACCACACTTGAATTCCCAGATAGATTAGAAGGACCGAAAAGGCCAAAACTAACCGAGGAGCATGGAGGACTTCTGGAGATTATGTATGAACCATTTGGATAATTAAGAAACGGTGCAGAAGAATCAGCTCGAAAAACGATGGTAGACTTCAGCATGAATGAAAGTTTTATAACAACAAAATGGCGGAACTGCATAATAGTGAGATATGTCACAAGGACAGAAATAACTCTATACACTAGAGAGACCCGAACAACCAATATAGAGGAAATAATGGACCACGGTTAAACAGATTCCAAACAAACCAGAAAAAAGGGGACTGAATTTTTGAAAACCGACCAAGCAACCCACTGGAAATAAAAAACCCCAAAATTCTAAACAACTGTAAGAACAACTTACTAAATATTTATTTCGAAACTATATAATTTAAAATAAAAAGACAAACCACCAAGATAATGTAAGGACAAATGATTAAATAATATTTATAAAAGAACTGATTTACAATGGAATGATAGAAAAATATATAAATAAAAACAATTTATGATAAGGAGGAGATTCAGTGTTTAATTGCAGAAGTAAATGGGAGTGAATTAAAAATAGTAAAATACGTATGCTAAAGAATAATTAATTGACAGCACGGAACTAAGAAGAATTTAAAATGAATATTGAACAGCTTTAACTGATATACTGGTGAATAATGTGATAAATGGAACTACAGAACAACGAGATAAATAATTTAAGAAAGGATTAGGATACCTCAGAAATAATAGTAATCATCCCTTGAGTATGAGTTTGTAGCGAAGGAGCTACCTTATAGGTAATAATTTTATTATATGTATTGTGTTGTGATAGTGCAACGTTTATTTTTGTTTCTGGACAGAGATGAAGTTCCTCTGATCTCAGAAGATATAGTTAGGAAAATGGCAGAGTAATGGAAGCCAATAGTGCCCCTCTGATTCCGTACCGGCTATGATATTAGGGAAAAAATAGTATTTTAGGGATTATACACCAAGAGAGGTAATTAAATATAAAAATGATAATAAGAAATGACAGCGAAATAAGCTAGAAGAAGTTATGAGTTCCAGAGAAAAGGACAGGTCTACAACTGAGGGAGGTACCAGTAGAGAACTAATGATACACAAGGAGTATCAACACAGTTTTCCGGTGCAATTAAAAGTTTGAAGGATAGAAAGAGAAGATAACCTTATCATAGAAGACTTATGAGTTTATTTTTTTACTAAACTTCGTTGAGACAAAATAAACTTCTTTCGAAGGGGGGGGGTGTTATGTAACGTAACAGAATTGAGGTCCCCAACGTTACATAAAAAAAAATGAATTAACTATGGTCAAGTACCATACCCCGATATTAAGGTTACTCAGTAATTAGTACATCTGGGATGTACCTCAAGTTAAGATATGTAATAAATAACGTTGAGTATAAAATACTATACCAATTAATAGTTAATGTAATAAATTGTACTTGTCTTTATACTGTAGCATGGTAGTGTGCACAGAATATTTATTTTATGTTTTGAATATAGTAAGAGTGAACTGTTGTTTTATAGGAATACTTAATCAGTGGTAATCCTTTTATTTGTGTTAAAATTGTCTTTAGACAATTAAGTATAATTACCTGTGTTAGGCATTATACTATGTTATATGTATTGACTAAAATGGAATAATGAAGTTGTTTTGAATTGATGTTTGTAAACTTGGCCAGGATGGCAATAAGTGTTTAAAAGTTGACAAGTAGTTCTGATAATTAAGTTGTAAACTAATGAAAGGTTCCAGGACGAATTAATTAATGTAATAAAGTAAAACCACGAAATTAAAATTAATGTAAATAACCATGAACCAGTAACTAATTGTACAGTAGGTCAGGTAAAGAAAATTAAGTTAAAAAACCAAACAATATTATAACAGTTGTAAGAAAACCTATAGGTCTAAATTTAATATTTGTAAAAGGAAATAATACCTTTTTAATGGGTCCAGTCCAATGAAACTGTAGTAAATTATATATGGTATAATAAGGTAGGTTGGGTGAAAGTTTTAAGTAATTCGGTATAATTCCAAGCATGGAGTATTTTATTAAAAAAGAGTAGTAATAATTTATAATTCTGGCTCTAGGATATCAAATTTCATCCAATGACAGAAAATAATGGTTGTTAGGGCAACTAAAAGGTACAATGTTGTTGATTTTCGTTTCATTCGTTTCGATTGTTATATGCTATTGAGTTGAGATGAGGAGCCACATTTAAAAAAGAATGATAAAATTTGAAAAAATATGAATCTAAATTAATAAATCCAAATTGAAACCTAATTCTATAATACTACTGATGAATAATAAAACCAATTATACTTCCAAATTATGACCAAATACCTCTAAAAGAGTCGAGAATTCCTCACTTCATTCACCAGGATAATTCCGCTGGATTCGGTATTAAACCGATTTCCCAGGTAATCAGAAGACTAATTGAGGGAAGCAAAGGCCGAAACTAACGGAATTATTGAGAAGATATACGAAGACCTCGTTCCTGCAGAATTAACCTTCACCTCCAAGAAGAAGCTATAATACGATTTCCATTCCACCGTGACTGACAACTATCAGGATCGTAAGAGAAGGACGGGCAGTCAGAAGAGTTCCTGGGGGCTTTCCTGTATATCACACCATCAATTTTATTAAGGATCAGAACACTTTTTCCTGGATGAATGTAACCTAAGCAGATCATCTTCAACTGTTTACAGACGTCCAATGCCAGTTTGAGATTCGCCAATCTGGTAAAATCAACTTATTTTTTAATTTCAATATACTTAGAGTTAATAACCTTCTGTAATACTTGAGTAACCTTAATTTTGCATTACCTGGCCTTACTAATGGTTAAAAGAATCTTACGAACCCTGGGATAAGAAATATTTATTGTTATATTTAATTTGTCTAAGTCAAAAGGAACTTGGTCAATTGACGATCGATATACCATTGTATAATCGATTTAATGATATTATTATTTTGAAGAGAACTGTTAATGTGAAATAAAGTACAAAATTAATAAAGAATCTTTCTTGTATAAGATAATGTTTTATGTTATTGCAGAATAGGTATTATATGTTGTGGGTGGAGTAAGTTACAGGAAAAAGGGTGAATAAAATCCGATGAACGGTTAACCTAGACGCAAGCCTATTACAAATAACAGCGCTAATTGTCAACAGCTGGTGGAACGGGAGATTGCCGAACTAGCGTGTTTTCTGTACCAAATTTGAATTGAATTATCTAATACAGAGGGACTAGGGTTGACAAGAATTCTTAATACATTCAGTCAATACATGACGTATATCGTTAATATTGCGTAACTATTGAATAATTAGGTTAACCTGTATTATAGTACAATTAAAAGTTAAAATAACATAATCACAAATATATTTGCCTATTAAATTTGAATTACAGGAGGTCATCTATAAGACTACATAATTAATAACATAAATAATATTTATAAATAACAGATTGATTAAACGCAAGTAGTAAGTAGACGATTCGTTACAAATTGACCCATAACAACGTGGAGCTGAATTAAACCCCGCAACCCCAAACGATCTTAGTGATAATTAGTTGCAAATTGGCGAACCCAACAGTGGGACATCATCATCTTCTATTAACACAATAAACCCGTTTTATTGCAAATTGCTGTCTTCAACATGGGACTTGACGTTGATACACGGGAGTCTCATATAAGTAAATAAAACAACATAACAGTTTTATTTCAAATTGGCGCATACCAACGTGGAGCTTGATTGAACCCCAGTACACACACTCACACAGTAATAAACCCGTTTTATTTCAATGTTTATAACCTCGTAACTTAACCCTACCTTGCGCACGTTTTACGTACTTTCTCACTCTTACCTCAGGTAATCATTTCACATTCTGGTAAGTATACTCCACATAAAATTAGGTTTTATGTAGAGTCACTGTTCGGCACGCACCATTTGTAACTTTCTACTTTTATTGTTTAATTAGTTACATTTATTTTGTGTGTACTATTAATAATTACTTTCACTTTTAAAATCGGACGCCATGTTGTCAGATTGTGCAACATCATATACAAGCTTACATTTAGGGCCAGAATTCGGGTAACATAAACCAGGGTTGTGGAATATATTACCTGAAATAATCGTACTCAAGATAAAATGTACCAGTGACCTTTTATTTTTAAGATGACTCTAAATACATATTGAAAAACTGACTCTAGCTGTACCAAACACGTACATATTACGCCATGGGGCGTTTAGCAAACATCAAACCCTTAGAACATTTTAACCCTCCAAAATAAACAGTTGTTACCACTATTGTATAATGAACATGATAAACAATACAATAAATAATATCTGCACAACCCAGCACTTGTTAAATGATTTTGTTCACTCTCTCTCTCTCTCATTCTCTGGTACAAATTTGTAGTTGTTGTACGAGCTCGTTTTGTGAATTTAAATGCAAAATTTGTCATTTTAAAATTTTGTAATTATGAATTTACTGTAAGGTATAAATATCGGTCAGCTGATACTCAGCTGCCGGGTTTTTTGGGTAGGTCTCACCGTACTGCTTAGATCAGTCCACTGTGCCAAAATCTGTTGTTTTACATCGTCTTCGGGCCCACACAGTAGTGTCCCCCCCTCGGATAACACTTTGGCCGATTTAGCCGCACGTAAATGCCGATCCCTTGGCCGATGACACCTACTCAATGATCCGGTTACCGCACCAACATTTCCGATATTTTGAAATAGTTATTTAACCACTTTTGGTTGTGTAAAAGTTAAATTTCACACTTGGTGAACTTCTTGCCGGCCGGCTGCGTTCACAATCCAGAAGGAAATGACCCAGAGTCTTTGTTTAGTATTGCGTAGGTGGGGCAAAAACTACGTCACCAGGCTTTTGTTTGTTGTTTACAGACTCGAGTTGTTTACAGAAAATGTGCATTCCTTCCACTGACGTCATCAGGGCTAGTCACTTTATTGCTATATGTTACATACGATTTTTTGCTGTGTTTGCTGTTTCACAATAAAAGCGATCGAAATCCTGTCAATTCACATCTGCGTTTTATAAAATAATTATATAGTCCACTCACCAAAACTTTACAGGGATTATGAAATATTTAAATAATTATTACCAAATAATGGTTAAAATAAATAAATACAATAATTATGGTCTTTTGTACCATGTTTTTACAAATTTAGTATTGTACCATCACAAATTCTCATTGCCAATAACTTACTTTGTATGTTTCAAAATATCAACTATTGTGTATTTATTTTTAAGGAATGTTATAATTTTGTGCATTTATTAGCCGTCCAAAGGACTTATTCCCTGAGAGAAAAATTATTATTTGTAAACAAAATATCTATGCCATAATGGTTTCCTTACGTACGACTGAGCAAGCCAAGCGATGCCAACCGAGCAATTTGTAAACGCCGGAATTAACATAAATGTATGTATTATTCATCAACTGTAATTGAACAGGTAATATAAAGAAGGATTCAATAAATTTTAATATTCCTCAACTGTTGTATGTTTGATTCTTATAAAAAAGGTAATATAAAAAATTTTATGAAAACAAACCATCACCATACTACAGTTAGCGAATTCGACTCTGCAAGACAGCGTAAGCCAATCAGGTGGCGAGGCGGTGAAATTTGAATTGAGCGACGAGAGATACGGTTAGCCAGTAAGTGTTGAGAAAAGGTAGAAACCGGCTCGCTATACACAATTAATTTTAACAAAAGTAATTAACATATTAATACAAAATAATCAACCCACAATAACACAGTTATATTACGAATTGACGCAACAATGGGTGACATTCAAACACCCCACATAAACGGCTAAGTTACAAAGTGATGATCCCAACAGTGGGGCTTTTCGTTTCTGTTACAAAGACGAATACAATGGGTGACAAAAATCGCTCGTCACACGAAACGTCTAATTACAAGGTATGTGTCTAATATTTGAAATTTTAATATTGAAATATTTTTTTCTGTTAATTAATAAATTTTAGAATGATTATTTGAAACGATTTTAAATGATTTATTTCATGTCAACAACATCTCACTCCTCTTTAAAAACTATTTAATTATTGTGCAACTACATATACTTAACGCAACGAGAGAAACAAATCCTGCGACCTGGCCGGTGTAATACATATTTAGTTGCGATGAGTACATGGTAATATATTTGTAGAATTGTTGTAACGTTGCAATATATATGAATAATGTTATAACTACATGCCAATAGAACAGCAGTGTTTAAACTCTACTATGCCTATATCAAAAGGTGAAATTGTTTTAACAACTTTAATAGAACAGAAGTAAAATCATATACCATTAGAGAATAATTAAGGAAAAGATAAATTCATCTGAAAGCCTTTCTATTATTTTGCAAAAGCTATCTACTTAAAAGTCTAGTACTTTAAAAGATATGTTGTTATTTTGAAAATCTGTCTGTTTGTCTCTCTCTCTCACACACACACACACACCACTTCCTGACCATGCTTTTGGTCTTTTGGTTCTGTTACAACATATTGGAACCTGGGAAGTTAAAATGATGTAGGCCTACTGATCATGGGAACTAATGAAATAATAAAGGAAGGATAAATGAGTAAGCGCTAATGATAAAAAATAGGGCATCAAAATTTCTATGGTATAAAACTATTTATTTTGATGAAAACTCATCACTGACCCGCAAAAATAAGGAATTTTGTTTTTGCTTGTTGTATCTGTCTGTAGCTTTAGCCAACATTTCTGTATAGTAAAATGAAAAAGCAAATGAAAGGAAATCATGTTACATTTGATTAAGGAACTGTGAAAATTACTTCTTAGATGTAATATTTTCAAGTTATTTGCAAAAAATTTAAACGTTTTACCAAATTCTAGAAATTTAAAAAACAGGGGATTTTCAAATATAGAATTCTCAGAATACAATGGGTGAAAATAAACCTCAGAATGCTATAACTAAAAAAGTGTACTCTTACACAACTTACTGCTAGCATGGATTAGATTTAACCCTAATTCATTTTTCCACATAGTTGCCACCATTATATAAGTGATTGTTATAGTGTGGGACAAACTTCCTTATACCCTCCTCAAAGAAGTTTTCCGCCTGTTTTTTTAAACATCCCTCCATAGCACGTTACGAGTTCTTTAATGTTTATGAATTTCTGTGAAGCCAAAACATTTTTCAGGTGCATAAAAAGATGAAAGTCTGGACAATAAAGGGGGGGGATAAAAAATATTCCATTTGAAGTTCTGAAGAGTTAAGCGTGTGACTACGCCACTATGTGGTTGTGCATTGTCATGAGCAGGATGATCCCTGAATAAAACAGGCCATGCCGATGATTCTGTATCCCTTTCCTCAGTTTATTTGTTTCACAATACATTGAAAAATTTATTGTCCTATGACACTTCACAAATTCTAAAATAAGACACCTTGTTGGCCCCAGAAAACTGTAACCATAGTCTTCTTGTCAGCAAATGCTGGCTTGAATTTTTTTGGTTTAGGTGATGAGCTATGCTTCCATTGTATTGATTATTGTTTGGTTTCAGTGACAGTATATTTGAGGTATTTGTTTCGTTCAGCACGATACCAGTCCAATAACTTCCTAACCTCTTCCATTCTCTGATTTTTATCAGGCCTCAATGAGCATTCGTGACTCCCACCTGGCACAGATTTTGTGGTAATGAAGCTTTTCTGTGACTGTTTCATACAGAACAGTTCATATTTGAGGAAAATTGTCACTTAACTCGCTTATTGTAAAATTAATGCTCATTATTGTAACTCGCTTTTGTTTATATGACTTTTGTCATCGACAAGTTGCACGAGATCATCAACATGTGAAGGTCGGCCACTATGGTCTTCATGAATGTTTGTACAGCCGCCAGAGAATTTCTGACACAATTTCTGCACTTTACTGTCAATCATCACAGTTTCACATACACCACAGTAATTTGGAGATCATTTTCCCCAAATTTAATTTTTTGCATGCAAAAGTCATATCACAGCACATACTTCACATTTCGCAGGATTTTCAATGAGATTACTCGTTTTTAATAAACACACTGTCTGTGTAGATGAACCAACAGTGAGACATCTGTGTTCACTGTACTCAGTACGAATTAAACTAACATACTGTGGATGTTTGAACTCGAGCACATCAACTGTGCAGAAGTTGTGCTCAACTGATGACCCTCGTATGTGTTGTCAGGATGTGACAAGTCCCAGCCTGTCAGCTTTATATAAACATTTTTTCACAGGATCCTTACTTTAGAGTATATAGGCTACTATAAGTATTGTAGCAATTTGGAGTGTTCTTATTTATTTTAAATTTCTCACTAAATTTTATATAGCTTCCTAAATATCCTAATATTCAATAAATTTCACACAAGCATTACACATAAACATAGATATCTACATATACATAATAATTTATTATGAAAAATAAAAAATTAAGATGAAAGGTCCTCTTACAAAAATAAAAATATATATTAATCTGGTTTTAAAAACAAATTAAAATATGTACAAAAGACATTTACTTACGTGGCTTATTCTGTTCAAGAAGCGAACAACGATGATGGTGAAATCGTTTCAGTTTCCTGAGGTATACACGTTTTGTGTGACATGTAATAGGTCCTGGACGAAACCCATATGTACTCAACTTCTTCCTTAAAGTATCTGTATCATATGCAGTAGTTGAACCTATTACCACAGTATAGTTCCATTTTATAAAGTTTGTGAATTAACTATACAACACAGAAGCCTATTTTAGTAAACTGAAATTTATGCTTATTTAGAAATAATTATGGATGAGATACTAAACTCCAGGGGTCAAATTTTGATGACATGCCATCTTTTAGATTTTTTGTCATTTATGCCATTTTGTTCACCTTTAGATATTTTTAAAATTTTGCACAGTTATTTTGTTATTTTTTATTCTTTTACTGTTTTTCAGATAATCTTTTTTAATTTTCTTCATTATTTATTAATTTCAATGCATTTATGCTGAGTATACTAAGATATATTTAACTTACCTAAACGATTTTACAATAAGATTTTTCCTGCAAGAAAAAAGCTTTTCAATTACTTGATCATAAAAATCTGTCTTCAACTTGACTTTTAACAGCAATTATTTCTCAATGAACATAAGAGGAAGCGATGAAAGTCCTTCTTGGCGCTGTGTTGACCTGCAGTACATCTTTATCAGTTTGAGTACAGAAAATGAGCACTTCGATGTTGATTTCGCAACAGAAATGTAGGAATAGTGTTTTTGTTAACATGCATTCACTGCATCAGTACAGTAATATTCTTACCTCTAAAAGTGCACTGAGGTGCATCTCAGATGTGTATATACACATCACATTCAGTTTAGTACACAGTTGAATTATGTCAAAAAAAATGGCCCATAATGTTTTCATTATATAGGAAACTTTCGCTGTGATTGAAATAGATCACAGTTCAGTACAGAGAAGAACTGGAAATTTTTAATAAACTTGAAGCAGTTACTTATCTGAACAAAGATATTGTCTAAAATTTCATTAAAACTATGTTGGCAATTTAGATCACCTGAATCACTGTCACAATGTTGCAGTTTCTGTCTATCTGTTTGGGGTATGCCTCTTGACAATGTTTGAATACACTGACTGATCTGAATAGGCTTCAGTTTTTGAAACATCAAAACTTTGGGGCACCGGGAAAAAGACAAAGAATACACATAAAAAGCAATCTTTTTATGTGTATACAAAGTGAAAAATTGCACTTCATGCAACAGCAGAAAACCGAACAGGTAAAAAGTCATTCAACTGCTGTACAGTATTTTAGTACACAAATACTTGCAGTCATTGACCACATATGAGAAGCAGGTATTTATTCCTTTGTTAAGAGTCATTACAACATCCAAAAACTGCAGCCTTCCTCAAAATCTGTAACCACTGTGGACAACCAGGCACAAATAGAAACTATTTTTTACAGTAATAAATATTATGAAAGCACGGTTAAATCAATGCATGGTTAAGCCCCACATGGATAATCGTTTTTTTTACTGTATATTCATTTTGCCAAATTATTAAAGACAGTGAGTTCATATTTTGAATAAAAGTCCTCATAATTTGTCTCCCACACAGACTTTTATAATTTTATTTTCAATTTTGACTTCCATTTTTGAACTATGGTGCCTCTAAAAATTTTCAGTGCAAACACTACATTCAGAGATGAGTTAACATTTCCATTAGCTTGATATGTGGCATTGATTTTTTCATTTTTTTTTTCAAAATTTTTGTATCTTTTTTGGGGCCTGGTGTCCCAAAGTTTTGATGTTTCAAAAACTGAATCATATTCAGATCAGTCAACACATTCAAACGTTGTCAAGAGGCATACCCCAAACAGGTAGAGAGAAGGAAGGACAATTGGCAAATGGTAAAGATAAAACTAAGAACTTGCTTCATTTGTTTGATGACTTAGGCACAACTACCAAAAGGTTGCTGGCCCTTATTGTAGACAAACGGATGCAATTTATCTAGATAAAGTGTAGTGCTGTGAAAGAAGATGATGAACAATCAAGACAAATGGATGCAAGTTTATTTTCTGCGACCAAAACTATTCTAGGTAGTTCTAATGGGAGTCCCCTAGAAGACTCAACTTTTATTAACACTGATACAACAGCAGAATTAACTCACAACTATGAAATATTATAGCTGGTATGAATAAGTGTACTAGAAATTATCTATGTACAGGGCTTTTAGAATCTGAGGAGCTTACCACCAAAGAAGGTTTAAGACATGAAGGAGATCTTAATAAGAAAACTCTGAACATGCTGACAAAAACAGTTGTAAACCATTTGATGAAGAAGTTCTTAGAGCTTGAACTACATAAACAAGACAAAGGAGACAAGGAAAAGGGACCAAAAATTATTACAACTGTTGTTCTATATGCAATAAGTTCCACAAAAAATGACAACTAATCCTGATAAAATTTAGTAGAAATGTTACAAATAATCCATGAAGATAATATTAATATTCTAGTCAGACTTTGAATGCAGTATACAGTGCACAAATACAACAGAATGGCTAAAGTCAGTCTTTATAGTTCTTCCAAAAAATATACAAGTAAAGATTGGCAGCAATTACAGGCTAAAAGTTTCTTCTGCATTGTACTGCAGATGATAGAATAAGAAACAAATGTGAAGCGATCTGTGCAAATCCCAAGTAAGTTTCAGATGCTAAAAGGTTGGTTGCATATATGTTTAAGGCATTTAACAGGTGACATATTTAGTTGCTACACTGTCATAACAACCAATGTAGCTGCAGTCAAAGCTTTTTGTATAAGGTGGTACTTATTTATGTGTAAACCAAATGTATGGTAGTTATGGCTGGTTCATCATTACAATTGATGTTACATTAAAGAAGTCTGTACCAGTGGTTGGTTGGATATAAAATTATTGGCCGTTCTTCATAAAAATAAACTGATAATAAAATTATACAAATTTTAAAATTGTGTTTCTTTCATATTTTCTTGTCCTAACTCTTTCTGTTTTATCACTTTCACACACTGAAGACTATTACTGAAAAATATTATCATTAAAAAAATTGGGACATATTAGCTTTAAATAATTGTGAATATAATTCTTCCACAAATGTATAATTCAAAGTCAGACAAGATAAAGTTATATTCACTAGGATGTAAAACGTTGATGATGAAGTGCTGCTTGTCCTCTTCCCTTCATTATCTGATATTTACAATAGGTCAAGACTGAAATGAAGGTACAGTAGAGTCGCGATTATTCAACCTTCGATTATTCGACATTCTGAATTATCCGACACCATCCTTACTTAAAAAATTAAAATTTATGGAACGGTCAGTTATCATTTTACACGTGCTACCGAGAAGAATTCTCAAGGTAGTACAGTACACAGTCGGCTGGAAAGTTTCATTTTTGAGTGTCGTCAGTCACCCGTGACTAATAGGATTAGTAAGTGAATGATCGCTGAGTCACATGATGCGCCTTTCACCATGAGTCATCAGGCCTAACCTGTAAACAACCCATCAGTGTCAATAGTGACTGCGTACCGATCAGTTCGTTTCTCATCTGTCTTAACTTGTTTCGCTCGCTTCGTTTATCCAAAGTCATGTGGTACAGTCTGTATTGATGGCTTCGAAAAGGAAAAAGGTTGTCGTGGCTATGGAGGAGAAACTAAAGGCTTTAAAAAGAATAGACAAAGGTGAAACATTATTAAAAGTGGCGCAAGACTGTGGTGTTGGGCGTGTTACTGTTGGCGACTGGAAGAGGAACTGAGCGCAAATTGGAGAAATGGTGTTCTGAAAGAGTGACTGACAAAGCTTTGCAAGGAAGAAAAAGTATGAAAAAGTGTGAATACGAAAAGGTTAGTGAAGCGTTATATCTTTGGTTCCTGCAAAAAAGAGGCGATGGTGTGCCAATATCTGGACCAATGTTGCAGCAAAAGGCATTGAAGTTTCGTGAAGAATTTAAGGAAGGAGACCCTAATTTCACAGCAAGTGTTGGATGGCTCGATCGGTGGAAGAAGAGGTACGGAGTTCGCCAGCTTAATATTTGCGGTGAGAAACTATCTGCTGATTGTGACAGTTTAGAATTCTTTAAGCAAAGGTTACACTCATTGGGTTGATACAGAAGGATTGACTGGTGATCAAATCTTTAATTGGGACGAAACTGGCCTTAATTATAAGCTTCTTCCAAGCAAAACCCTTGCAGTTAAGGCAGAAACAGCAGCTCCTGGTCATAAACGAAGTAAGGAACATGTCACAATTCTTGCTTGTAGTAATGCTACTGCCAATCTAAAGATGAAACTTCTATTGATTGGGAAATCAAAGAATCCTAGAGCTTTCAAACAGGTTTCTAAAAATGCGTTGCCAGTAAAATATTCAAACCAAAAGAGTGCATGGATGAGCTCAGATAGTTTTAAGAACTGGTTTTTTGGTGAATTTGTACCAAAGGTGGAAAAATTCTTGGAAAAAAGCAATTGCCAAGAAAAGCCATTTTGTTAATGGACAACGCCCCCACTCATCCAAGTGAAGATGAACTTAGAGATGGAGAGATCAAGACGAAGTTTTTACCTCCTAATGTTACGTCCATTTGGTCAATTTGTTAGCCAATGGACCAAGGTGTACTGGAAACTATAAAAAGAAACTACTGCAGGCAGCTTTTGTCTTCTCTGATTGACTCAATTGACCAAGGAGAGAACATGATTGAGAAATTGTGCAAGATAAATCTTAAAGCCGTAGCTTATTTTGTTGCACAATCCTGCGAAAGTGTTGGTGCAGGAAAAATTGCTAAATCGTGGAATGTTTTATTGGGTGAGAAACCTCATAGTGAAGAATCCGCCTCAGAAGATAATGAAAGTGTGAAGTCTTTGTTAAAACAAATTCCTGGATGCGAAGATGCGACAGTTGAAGACGTCAACGAATGGTTTACCCTAGATCAAGAGTATGAAGTGACTGATGAAGATATCGTCAACATTGTCAATGGCACTGATAACAATGCAGAATAAGATGAAAATAGCAACAATGAATCTGAGACTAAGATTACCCACAACGAAGGATTTCAAGCCCTTCAAACAGCATTGAAGTATGTGGAGCAACAAAGAGATTCGACAAGCACTGACGTCCTGCTATTACGAGACGACGTAATTCGGCAGGCAAGCAAACAAATATCACCAGTTTTTTTAAACATACGTAATCTGTTATGTATAAACTTACTATCTTGCAACTTTATTGTATGTGTTGTAAATACTAATATATTGGTGTAAAAATACATTATGTGTCAGTAAATGTTAGTATTTTATTTCTTTCCTTATTATTCGACCTTTTTGCTTATCCGACTTTCGGCCAGGCCGTTTAGGTCGGATAATCGCGACTCTGCTGTAGTTCAGAGTTACACATGCTGTCTTATGGTGAGAAAATTACCTGGCTGCTGTTACCAAATGACGTACAGCAGAAACAGGCAAGGCTCATTCACAGATCAGAATGGGTGCTATTTTTAACATATTCGTTTTTGATTACTGTAGAAGTCTCCCTCAGTTAATAAAAGTTTAGTCTACTATGAGCAAAATATAATTCATTCAAATAAATTATAAGTATATCGATATTGTGTGCTATTACTGGCAGTTCTGCAGGTTTGCAGTACTTATTGTAAAGCCGTCGCCTGTTTCTACGGTACTTTGTTAAGTCATATTTTGTTTCTGTATCTTTGCCTATTAACACATATGTTTAAAAATTATTTATGCAAACGATTTGTCCAAATATAATGAATTTCAATTTCCTTTACTGAAGGTAATGATGTATATAAGGTCGTCGTTTTTGTGTTATTATTTAAATATAACACAGATCTGGAGTTCAGTGGCTAGAAACCTCAACACTCTTATGGGTACATGCAGAGTGCAGATTCAATTGAATTATTTAAACACTTCTGCATAAGGTAAACTGTTGACTTTAACATTGCAAACTGCCAACTTGAAGGACAGTTTCAGATGAGTTTTAGTGGAACTAGAAGTACATATTGTAGGTAAGTTTAAAAGTGACTTGAGGATATAAAATTGTAACTATGGCCTTCAATGTATACTAGTTATATTCTAGTGCTTTTTGACACAAGTAAAACCTACCTATGAAATGAACATTATCATCTTGCACATAAAACCAATGCTAAAATTTAGTTATGTTTATAAAGTATATTTGCCAAGGCTTCATATCTAACGTTTAAGCTATATTCCTAATTAGTAATATAATTTTATCAAAACTATTTATAACTTATTCAAGGTGACAAAACTGTGCATTACAAATGTCTTGCTGCTTATTACAGTTTGAATATCTAAATAAACAGTAAAATGTTTGTGTGTGTGTGAACCCAATAAAACGGTGTTGTTTGCAATTAGTGCAGAAGTGCAAAGAGTTATGATGAACGTAAGTGGCATTACAAAGACCGAATTAGCATGCATACGTAAACATTTGATGTGTGAAATTTATGCAGGGACAAAAAAGAAGTTACGTGTCAGAAGCGTCTGACATGCTGAATTCACTTTCCTCTCACCGCCTTTACATCTGTACAACAATTAGTGTTTGGTCATAACTTGAAAAAACACAGAATTCTACAATCTGGTTAGATGAGTAATTACTACACTCATAATAAAGATCCATTCAACACACACACTAACACACATGGACATATTGTTTTTAGAAATAACTGTTATTATAATATGTATAAAAACTACAAATGATAATATATCTTTGTACTCTTTCATATAGTACAGCAAAATAATTTTGTTTTCAACAGATACAAATTTAAATATAGATTTATGTTTATATTTTATGATGCTTACTATACACTCGAAAGTGCATACATTTAACACAAACACAGTACTACTAATGCATACTTGAAGGCCCCTATACAATTTGTCGAGGCCACCAAATTTACATTGACAGAAACCTAATAAATAATAATGCATATGAATCAAGCCAGTTGATTGTTGATCATCTGTATTCAGCATACAGAGATGTTTCAGCATTTCTCCCTACATGGAGTAATCATTTATAAAGGTGAATTTGTAACTATGCTTTTTTAAATTATTCAGTGTCAGTGAAAATATTATAAATATATTATTCTATGTTCTGTTTTTAATTATCTCACTATCTGTAGCCACAAAAATGCTATAAGTATACTTGTTAAGGAAATTGTCTATACACTATTATCTGTCATTAAACAAGAAATAAGAATACACTCAAACACACATCTACAAAAAAGTAAATTAATTTTCTTTGTGCAAGAGTAATTTTATTTCCACTGAATGTACATTTCATTACCATATATAGATTATGGTGTATAAATTTTATCGTTATATTTGTAAAATATAAATCATCTTCAAACATCTATCTGAGAAACTTAAAATTTGTCTGATACTTAATTACACATTAATGATTACGATACAAGACTAGAAGTGAACAATCTGGCTCCAATAAGACAGGTACTCCTTCTACAGATAGACATAAGTATTTAACTATACCTTTCTTTACATAATAACAGCTTACTTGAGTCAGTATCGGTTATATTACGGCAAACTTCGTCATCTCTGTGAGTGTTTAAGATTGGCATTCTGTAATCAAAATGTAAACAGTTTTTAATATGAGTGAAAGAACATTTATTTATTAGTGTAAAACCATGCATACACATTATTCACACACACACACTATTTCACCTTAATTTATCTTTCTATATATGTAGTAGAAGTCCATATACACTGGCTTCAGTTATAATTCATAGACCTTTCTTCTTTGTAGCAAATAAAACAGTAAAAGAATACAATAATAAAAGCAGCTGTTTAATTACAGAAACAAATGAAGTAACTGTTTTATTCTACATTGTATTAGGCAGCAACTGGAAAGTCCAAAGATCCTTAAGACCTGAACTATAAATACTACAAGAATACTCGTATATACTAAATATTATCATTTCATGAATATAGTTTCAATTTCATGAACACACTTGGCACAAATTGACTAATCCCAGAAAGTTTGAAATTCACAATGTCCATGCAAGTCCTCTGTTACACATGTTTTTGGCATTCATATCTTCTGAAATTATCAGCCTGTCATTACCATTCACTTTTTTTTTAACATTATAATGAATATTTAAGGGAATTCATTAATTTATTTGTGTTTGCCGTGCCCCACGATCTTGGAGCGCTATTAATATAATGAATGATTATTATGCATAAATTAATAATTGTATAATTTAATTAACTTTTAATTAATATAAATTTCTTTTGGTTATGATTATCTAGTTGAACCTATTTCCTCGTGCCACGCGTTGGGCAACCATTTAATACAATGATTAATATGCAAATTACTTGCATAAATTAATTACTTTTATGATTAATATAACTAATCATATGTTTATTATTCTAATTATTTATAGCTCAACAAAAGATATCAGTTTACAATTAATATTGTAAATTCAATTTACATTACTGAGCAAAAGAAACTCTTAGAAAATTACTTTGTGAGTTTTAAAGATTAAGTTAACATCTGGGTTATCTGTAATAATAAACGCATGTGTAGAATCAACTTAAATAACTAATTTATTATTCATTCATAGTAAATTATAATCATACATATAAAAACGTCGTTACACCTGTAAATACACACATATTTTTCAATAAAACAAGTTCTAGTTTAAATATTCGCTGAAATAAAGAAGACATACATACATAAATCATATGATATAGCAATTCAAATTTTAATTATTGATGCGTTCATTAATCCCAGATAGTTTTGTTAACATATTCGTTAATTATACTTTTAATTCTAATTATATTCATTACGTTTATTTATAACTTCCCAGGGTAGGAATTCTTTGAAAGAATCAGGTCAGTAGCAGCAACTTAAAGTAATAATTAAATAATGGTTACTTGAGTTTTATGGAATATCCGTTTAGTGTCCAGTGATGTCCGGTCCTAGCGGTGATGATGACAGAAAGACACATCTCGTTGACTGCCGTCGATATCACAAACTTGTATACACCCCCGATCACTCGCGTCGAAGTAGAGTTGTGTAGATAAGTAATGGATTTAGTGTTCGTTTGAATAATTCATTTTAAAATGAGTGTTGTATGTTCATTTTTAACATTAATGTTTATGTCTGTTCGCCACTTATTTCACCTTCTATCAATGTATGTGTGATTAGATTAGTTCGTTCAAACGTTCATGTTCTATAATGTTTAATGTGGTTTAGTAGCACTGACTAATTTTAAGTTCGTCTATTTTGTACAATACACAAGTAATGATATTTGTACGTGTCGAGATTGTATTGTTCGCTTTAAATGATTACCACCTGAGTCCGTTAAATCGCACTTTGAAATTCACTATTAGAAGATCACTAAGTCTGACTATTATAACATGACGATATCACTAAGTCTGTTAATTTACGATTTTGATGTACTAACTTCTTGTGAAGCTACTTTCTTTGTGTCACATAAAACTAACTAATTTACTAACATACATTGTATAATTATCGGGCGCCATCTTGTTTTTATGATTTACAAGCAAACAAAACACAAAAATTGTACCTATCATTTTGGGGTTCTTTTCGGCGAACAGGAGATCAGAATTGGTTGTTCAAAGAAAACTTTATATTGTTTCCCATAATTACGTTTTATTGACAATTGGATATTCACATCATTTAACTTTTAAAAGATCATTAACACACTACGTCTTTACCTCCCTCATCTATTATGCAATTCTCATTCTAAAAAACTCACATAAAATAAAATTGAAATATAGTATAAACCTTTAATATAAAAAAACCTTTAGTATAAAAAAACCTTTAGTATAAAAAAGAATCAAGATATTAAATAGAAATAATTTTTATACACACAAACCAGCCTTCTTAATTTACATAATTCACTCACTCATACACACACATTTACATACTTTTATGTTTTATGTTGAGCTCAACTTTAAAATTTAGTTAAAAGCCAGTATTAATTATTTTTGAAATGTCTACTTTCCTGTTGATGCATAGAAGTCCGACACCTGGGGTGTCTCCTCATGGCGTACACTGGTTGCTGTTTTATAGTTCTCACTTTCACATTTTACGGCCAAACTGTCAATTTACTGCAATTAGTCACTATTATGGATGAATATTAGCCAAAAACTGTTTGTATTTTTGAAATATATATATCAATTCACATTTTGGAACAAATTGTTACATACGGGCGCGAAAATCACGCACAGCCGGCGAACACACAAAACTTTGCCTAAAAGCGAAAAACCGGGCGGACGCGACAGTTGTTTGCGTCCGATGTGTTCAGATGTTATTGTCCGACTGGGAATAGGCCACCGGCACTATTTTGTGTTGTCGCCGTGGTTGGATGATCAATTCTTATTGTGTTTATGTTCGTATCACTACGCCAGCAGACTGTTTTCGTTACATAACTGCATTACACACTGAATTCCATCGTGGGGATCGTCTCTGACGTAATGTCGCCTGGCGATTCGTTACATAATTTGTTTACGCTGTGTGTGTCACTGGTTGACCTTGGCACAGTTCCGTCGGTTGTTTTCACTCGTTTTATAAAATATTATTGAATTATTTTCACAATCAGTGCTACCACTGCCGCTAACAATAAATTTACCTTTGTTTATACGTTTGTCCCTATTATCGAAAAATTGTTATTTGTTTTATTAAAGAAAAATACAAAACTTCTTTATTACTTCAAAATATATCCAAAAATGCCCCGTTACAATACCCCCTCAATGAGATATTTTATGCCGAAGCATAAAAAATCTCATTGACACATTCATACTTGCTAAAGGGATCAGCCAGGATATGTCGCCACAACCCCCTGTATGGTTTACAAAAAATATAATCAACTCACCCCTGGTCTGGTGACTGTGACCGCACCTGAATGACAATACTGGACTTCTCTCTCGAGATCCCAACACCGTAGAGTCAGACAGATACTTAACGCCCCTGCTCTGACGCACTGGCCAGCTCAGGTCCGCCGCCACAGCATCACCAAACACTGAAACAACAAATCAAATATCAAATAGTGGCCTTATACAACACCATATCCCCAACTGATCTGTTTCCCCCTAGCGGTGCTGGTTTGCGCTAAGAAGCACTGGTTTTGTTTTTTACTTATTTCTAACATATCAGAATACCTAACAACATAAGAAAACATAGTACATTAATAACTCACATTGTTATCATTATCTTAAAATAAACAATTTGTATTTAAAATTTACACATTTTACATCATTAAGTTTGCATATAAAATCATAAAAATTTACCTTTTAATCTCAATTTAACTTTTATGAATTTGTTTCTCTCTCTCTCTTTTTTTTTTTTTTTTTTTTTTTTTTTTTTTTTTTTTTTTTTTACACATTATTTCATTTATTATTCCCTTTATCAACTTGGCATTTACTCATAATCTTACCCCTTTTATTACTCTAACGCTCCCTTACAAAATCTTTAACTAGTATGACACCCCTCTATCAAAAATCTACTAACCCTTCTCTACCTTTAACTACTTACTACTTTAACTCAAATCGCCACCTTCTCTCTATATATAAAAAAAAATACTCTCTAACCCTTTGTACATAGGATATGTGTTTCCCCCCCCCAAAAACTCAATTCCCTTATTTGGTTCCTGGATTCTACCTAAGGCAACCCCTTCCCTGCTAAATCGGTACCTAATCCCGTCCCAACTTATCATTATGTTGCGGACTCCCACATTACACTACCCCCTACTACAAAATTGCCATCCCCAAAAAATCTCAATCTCATTACCTCACTTCAACTTCAACAAATTAACATCATCAATTATAAAAAACAATATATCACTCAAAACTCTACATAAATTCTCCCTTACTACTGTGTCAACATCAATACTTCTCAAAATTCTATAACATACATTAACTCAAAACAACATTACATTATTTTCATCTCTACTATTTCTTTAACTTTGACTTCAATTTGGACAGATCTATATGTCCCACAAATATTCATCACCCAACTTCTATCTTTTGCAACCCATTGAAAATTTTAACTATCACAACTTTATTTCATTTTATTTTAAAATCTATAAACACATTGAAAACATATTATTATATTTTTATAATCCTTATTCCTAACATACTACATGCAATTAACACAATAAGATATAATAAACACAATATAGGAAGTATCTAGTGCATTTATTTTGCAAATCAAAAACAAAATTATTGAGTAGCGAATCATCATTATTAAAATACAACACAATTCTAATTCGTTACCCCCCTGGATAACCTCCCTGCCACACACACACATCTTGTATAATACATTACATAACATAATAAACAAATAGACATTAACCTTGATTATTAGCATACATTAAACAAACAATTCTCTTTTAAATAATTTATATAAAAACTTATAAACATTCTTGTTTGAAATTTTTCATTAAATTTTTTATACATCATCATTTCATTATTTATCCTGTGCTGCAATTAGGTTCTTCAAAATTTTCAAACTTATTATTAATCTATTTATTTTAATGATTATGTTATTCCACAAACTAAACAATTTGACATTTATTTATTCATTAATTGTTATTAAATTAAAATCTCATCAAAGAATTTAAATACATTATAAAAATCAAACATACAACCTTCAATCACAACATTGTAACATCTCAAATTATTTACTTCAATTGATTATTAAAACACAACATATTTCAATTATTATCAAAATTTTACAAATAATTAATTATTGTCTTCATAATTATTTTATTATTTATTTAGACTGCAAAATATTAATAATATTATTATTATTATCACAACATTTTCTACTACATATACACATTATTTACCTAACATTTCATAATACACACAAATGAATTCACTACATTATTTACAAAGTATTCGTCAATAACTGTTCAATTGTTTCACACTTCATATGTCCAAATCTGCAAGGTCGTTACCAAAATTTACAATATTTAACAATGTCCATTCATTGATTTTTTAGTTCAGCCTCCATCGTCATATAGATATCTAATATATTTGTAACATGCATCATTGTTATCCACACACAATTTGTTATTATTATTATTATAATAATCCATCAACTTTATTTCATTCATTATGCCATTATAATTTATAGGGTTATTCCCTATAAATATTTCGTAAACCTTGTCAACATAAGTTATTATTGTCCAGTCTCCATCAGTATTATTGGTCAACGTCAGGTAAGTTGTGGTATCATTTTTATATTCCTCTATTACGTCAGGTAAGATATTATCAAAATAATTCTCTATCTCTCTTTCGACAGGTAAGTATTTTATATGGTTCATCTTCACCCCTTCTAATCTTTTCCTCAATTCATCATAATTTCTTTTTAACTTATATAATTCTATCTCTCTTACATACACAACCCGCTATCTATATCTCCCTCACCATAACACCATATCTCACTTTCTCTCTCACTCCATGCAGAGGGTACTAATTTATAAAAATTCGGGGAACAATTCAAAGACCTCATGTCTTCCAATAACAAGGGATTCTTACCCTTCAACAACAACATTTGTGAACACCTTGGTTCACCATAAATATGGGGAAAATTTACCCCCTGCTTCATACCCCCAACATAACTCTCTTCACTCACTCTCTTTAATCCATTAACACATACTGACATTCCATTATTACATTCTAAAACTACATCAGTACTCTATATATATACTCCATTATTTTTTAACATCATATTTTCACTTATTTTCATAATTATCACTCCTACTTACCTCAGAATTGAAATTACCCTTATTATCATCACTAGTCAACACTACTTCTCCCACTATTTTGTCACTGTTATTTATTAACTCATTATCTTTATCACTCACCTGGTTAATTATTTCTTCACTATTATCAAAGACATTATTACCACTTACCTGTGTTAACTCAACTTCTGTACTCTCTTTTAACTGACCTCTATTCTCCTCCCGCTTCTCGTCTGGTTTATCAATAGCATTTTTTAGTTTATTAAAACCCTCATCCATTATTTTGTCCCACTCGTCAAAACGTTTATTAACAAGATCAAATATATCATTTAATGTATACTGCTTTTCTTCCACCCCTACACTATCGTCAGGCCTATTCACTGTCTTATTTTCTACCACTATTATTTCAACGATCTTACCTTCATTACTTGTCACCTCACTATCAATATCATCATTGTGCTTCTTAATTTCTGTGAATATTCCCTCTTCCTGTTCTTCCATTCATGTTAAACTATCATCTAACCTACCCCATTCCTCGTCTGTCATTTCACCTACAACCCCTTTAAATTCGCTTTCCC
Source organism: Magicicada septendecula (assembly GCA_034769895.1). Lineage (NCBI taxonomy): Eukaryota > Metazoa > Arthropoda > Insecta > Hemiptera > Cicadidae > Magicicada > Magicicada septendecula. The sequence continues at coordinate 1,247,858,445 of CM068367.1, forward strand.
ACTCCTTCCATACGAAACCACTATCATTTTCTTGTATCTTAGCCATATTTAAAAGATTTCTATTATAATACCCTTTATACTACTTAATAATTATCATACATATTAATTATTATGCATATTACTTCACAATACCCGCTACAAAATATCAACATCAATATTTCACATTTATCACAACATAACCCCTATCTACGTCTATTTTACGTACCTCAAAAAAAAATTTTTCTGTTACTTCAAACAACCATTCTGTTCTCCCAAGTAGGCCTATATTTATATAAACGTATTTATATAAATTGTCCCTGTTCAGAAGCCAAATGTGAAGCTACTTTCTTTGTGTCACATAAAACTAACTAATTTACTAACATACATTGTATAATTATCGGGCGCCATCTTGTTTTTATGATTTACAAGCAAACAAAACACAAAAATTGTACCTATCATTTTGGGGTTCTTTTCGGCGAACAGGAGATCAGAATTGGTTGTTCAAAGAAAACTTTATATTGTTTCCCATAATTACGTTTTATTAACAATTGGATATTCACATCATTTAACTTTTAAAAGATCATTAACACACTACGTCTTTACCTCCCTCATCTATTATGCAATTCTCATTCTAAAAAACTCACATAAAATAAAATTGAAATATAGTATAAACCTTTAATATAAAAAAACCTTTAGTATAAAAAAGAATCAAGATATTAAATAGAAATAATTTTTATACACACAAACCAGCCTTCTTAATTTACATAATTCACTCACTCATACACACACATTTACATACTTTTATGTTTTATGTTGAGCTCAACTTTAAAATTTAGTTAAAAGCCAGTATTAATTATTTTTGAAATGTCTACTTTCCTGTTGATGCATAGAAGTCCGACACCTGGGGTGTCTCCTCATGGCGTACACTGGTTGCTGTTTTATAGTTCTCACTTTCACATTTTACGGCCGAACTGTCAATTTACTGCAATTAGTCACTATTATGGATGAATATTAGCCAAAAACTGTTTGTATTTTTGAAATATATATATCAATTTACATTTTGGAACAAATTGTTACATACGGGCGCGAAAATCACGCACAGCCGGCGAACACACAAAACTTTGCCTAAAAGCGAAAAACCGGGCGGACGCGACAGTTGTTTGCGTCCGATGTGTTCAGATGTTATTGTCCGACTGGGAATAGGCCACCGGCACTATTTTGTGTTGTCGCCGTGGTTGGATGATCAATTCTTATTGTGTTTATGTTCGTATCACTACGCCAGCAGACTGTTTTCGTTACATAACTGCATTACACACCGAATTCCATCGTGGGGATCGTCTCTGACGTAATGTCGCCTGGCGATTCGTTACATAATTTGTTTACGCTGTGTGTGTCACTGGTTGACCTTGGCACAGTTCCGTCGGTTGTTTTCACTCGTTTTATAAAATATTATTGAATTATTTTCACAATCAGTGCTACCACTGCCGCTAACAATAAATTTACCTTTGTTTATACGTTTGTCCCTATTATCGAAAAATTGTTATTTGTTTTATTAAAGAACAATACAAAACTTCTTTATTACTTCAAAATATATCCAAAAATGCCCCGTTACATTCTGAAACTTGAGATATACTCTCCGAAAATTAGAATATACTAGTTTGAAAAATTAAAGTAAACTGGCTTGAAAATTAAAGTAAACTGCTTCCACTGCGTTGGACATATAGTTTTATCCAATTTGTCCCTACTCAAATTTTGTCATCCGCGCTGTCCACGCCTTTTCTTACTCGTGATAGGTCAGTTTTTAGTTTTCTCGGAATAGTTTGTCCCACTACGTTAGGACTCTTCGTTATCTTTCTTCTGATACGTCTTTTGCTTTTGGTTACTATGGAAACTGTCCTCTCCACCAGTGTTCTTCGCAGGTCTTGTCTTCTGATAGGTTGCCAGACATCCCCCAGATTTTGTTCTGTCGAACGTTGACCTATTTCGTAAAATCTCTAGCTATTATACGCTTGTCGATCACTCTTTTGTGTGAGGTATACGCAGTGTTTTTCTGAGTTGCCTTCATCTGTTCTCGGGTCCTTCCAAAGTATTGTTCTCTCTTACACCCCTTTTTTGTAACTATTAATAATTTTGGACATCTGCTAGCTGGTGAAGTCACCCTAACTTTCTACTCGTAAATTGCGTCTGACACTTAGACGTTATCTCCAGCTGTGTAGCATGATTGGAGTCCTGTCCATTCTCTGCAAACATAAGCAATCGTCTACATAAATGATGGTGTTTTTCTTAACCTCTTCCTCCAATACTGTGTCCAATCCCCTGGTTAGTGCAGCAGAACTGGTACTCAGTCCAAACGGCGTAACTGTGAAGCGATAACATTTGCCTTCATACATAAAAGCGGTGAAGTTCCGGCACTCTGGCTTCAGTGGTACTTGCCAGAAACTACTGGTTAAGTCTACGGTGGATAAATACTTCATTTCACAACATCTAGCCAAAATATCGTTTATCGGTGAGGCATCCTCGTAGTCCGGAATCGTCACGCTGTTCACCTTCCTCGCATCCAGGCATAATCGTACTCTTCCATCTTTCTTAATAACAGTAACAAGTGGGTTGATATAGGCGCTGTTGCATCGCTCAATGACCCCATACCGTAACATTCGTCTAATCTCATCATCCACCTTCCCTTTATATGCTAATGGGACAGGCCATCCTCTCTGGAAGTACGGTGTCCGGTCGGTGACTTGGAACTCGTGAACGTATCCTTCGATCCTTCCGGGGCACTCCCTGAATAAACTTCTATTTCTTACGAGAATCTCTCTTAACCTCATCAACATCCTTTTATCTCCGCAGTCAATACTCTCCACTTTCTTATCGATGTTCCGCATGATATCTTCGTCTTCTTCTGTGTCCACCACCTCTATATGCATCATTGGCACTGTGCACGCCGCTTCGTCAGCCTCTCCTCTTAATTCGACGATCCTTTTTCCCATGTCAATGAGACATCCTGCTTCCTGGAGAAAACTAATTCCTAAGATACATGGTTTTATCAGATCTGGTATAATGAGGAACACACATTCATACTTAATCCCTTCGATATAAATATCACATAATATTTGCTTCCTTATTAATTTTGATTTATTGCCTACCGCGCTAATTATTAAAGTATTGGTAATCGGTAAAATTTCATAAGGTGTTATGTTTTGTTTATTCTGGTTAAACCAAGATTCCGATAATCCAGTAATAACGGATCCCGTGTCAAGCAGAGCTTGTACCGTAATATCGTTGTTAAATTTTATAGTTATTTCTGGATATTTTATTATTCGTTGGACAATCTCCTCGTCATCATCGCATAACAAGTCGTTTCTTAAGTCGGGTAGTATTACGTTAGTCTGATAACCATCCGTGTTGTTGGCTATCTCCTCTATTGTACAAACGAATTTTTTTTTTCTTCTTGGCGAGCCGTTTTTGGTTCATTGCTCGAAGTTGACGCACCCTTATTGACGAATTCTATTGTGTTGACAGCACGCCTATCCCCAGAGCGGTGTTGTTGTGTGTTTACGGGCAGTCTATCACCCCACGCCTTTTTCTGCGTCCCATTCGCTTTGTTCGAAACACTTTCACTTTCTTTGTATGAATTTCTCCCCTCGTTCGTCGTCACATAACTCGATTCCCTGTTATTTCTTGGATGAATTTGCGTATATTCTATAATTAAGGACTCAAAGTTTGGAATTGTCATAATTCCTCTCGTGAATACCATATTCCAGATGATCTCGTATGCTGTCTTGCCGTTCTTGTCCCCAGTATTTTTGCGAGAATGCTTCTTTAAACTCTTCAAAATTGGATATTTGGCTTCGTATAACTCTCCACCAAATTCCGGCGTCTAACTCTAAATGTCTACCTATCCACTTAATATTATCAGTGGGGTAGTATAGTTCTTGTACCTCGAACAGCTCCTTAAGAAATTCCATGGGTAATCTGTCAGTACCGTTATATTTGAGGTCGTTGTGGTTAGGTCCATTAATTCGGTTCATCGTGCCACACTCACCTTCCATTAATTGTATCTGTAGTCTCTCCTGGTTCTCCCTTACTTTTGTTAAATGGCATTTCAATTCTTCTATTCGCGTCGTCTTTTCTTTTGTGGTTTCGTCCAACTTCTGTTCCGTTAAACGCTGTCTCCTGTCGACTTCTTCTAATTTCTGCATCATGTTATTGTTTGTTTCGCCTTGTTCTTGTTGTTTGTGCCGTATGGTATCATGTATTTCGGCCTTTAACTCTTCATGCTTCTTATTGGCGTCTTTGACGTGAGCATCGAATTTATTATGAATCTTTTTAACAGTCGTCTGGGTATTGTGGATCGCTATCATCCATTCTTGACGATCAGTTTCTCGTGCTTCCTGTATCTCTTCGTATTTCTTGTTCGCATCTTCTCTCAATTCTCTTACTATATCATCTTGTTTCTTTTGTAATTCGTTGATCTTCCCTTCCCAGGCCTGCTGGTATTCTCGTATCTCGGACCGTATCTGCGTAAGCTGTTCCGCTACCTGTTGTTTCATCTCTTCCTTATGCTGGTCGAACTTTTCAGTTTGTTTCTCTAACTTCTCGCTAATTAACTTACTGTTTTCTTCTTGTTTCTCGCAAATTACTCTAATATTTTCTTCTTGTTTCTCACTCTGTTGTCGGATGAAATCCATCAACGTTTGTAGACTCACGTCTCCTGGTTTTGACGTCTGTCTTCGCGCCCTATCCTCTGGACTCTCTACAGCGCTATTTGGGTCGCTAGGTGTAGTATTATCTTCCGTATTTACCATACCTAACTGGTTATTAACGTCGAACTCTACGCTATTGGAATTGCTTGCCATTTTTGCCTTCCTACGGGTAATCATTCAAACTGACTTATGACACTAATACTTATTTTTATTTCTTATTCTCTAATGCTACTTTGTCTACTTCTACTACTGCCTGATCTTTGCCGAACTTGTACGTATTACTTACTTTTATTACTACGTATCATGCCGTGCGGTTGGGCGCCATTAATATAATGAATATTTAAGGGAATTCATTAATTTATTTGTGTTTGCCGTGCCCCACAATCTTGGAGCGCTATTAATATAATGAATGATTATTATGCATAAATTAATAATTGTATAATTTAATTAACTTTTAATTAATATAAATTTCTTTTGGTTATGATTATCTAGTTGAACCTATTTCCTCGTGCCACGCGTTGGGCAACCATTTAATACAATGATTAATATGCAAATTACTTGCATAAATTAATTACTTTTATGATTAATATAATTAATCATGTTTATTATTCTAATTATTTATAGCTCAACAAAAGATATCAGTTTACAATTAATATTGTAAATTCAATTTACATTACTGAGCAAAAGAAACTTAGAAAATTACTTTGTGAGTTTTAAAGATTAAGTTAACATCTGGGTTATCTGTAATAATAAACGCATGTGTAGAATCAACTTAAATAACTAATTTATTATTCATTCATAGTAAATTATAATCATACATATAAAAACGTCGTTACACCTGTAAATACACACATATTTTTCAATAAAACAAGTTCTAGTTTAAATATTCGCTGAAATAAAGAAGACATACATACATAAATCATATGATATAACAATTCAAATTTTAATTATTGATGTGTTCATTAATCCCAGATAGTTTTGTTAACATATTCGTTAATTATACTTTTAATTCTAATTATATTCATTACGTTTATTTATAACTTCCCAGGGTAGGAATTCTTTGAAAGAATCAGGTCAGTAGCAGCAACTTAAAGTAATAATTAAATAATGCTTACTTGGGTTTTATGGAATATCCGTTTAGTGTCCAGTGATGTCCGGTCCTAGCAGTGATGATGACAGAAAGACACATCTCGTTGACTGCCGTCGATATCACAAACTTGTATACACCCCCGATCACTCGCGTCGAAGTAGAGTTGTGTAGATAAGTAATGGATTTAGCGTTCGTTTGAATAATTCATTTTAAAATGAGTGTTGTATGTTCATTTTTAACATTAATGTTTATGTCTGTTCGCCACTTATTTCACCTTCTATCAATGTATGTGTGATTAGATTAGTTCGTTCAAACGTTCATGTTCTATAATGTTTAATGTGGTTTAGTAGCACTGACTAATTTTAAGTTCGTCTATTTTGTACAATACACAAGTAATGATATTTGTACGTGTCGAGATTGTATTGTTCGCTTTAAATGATTACTACCTGAGTCTGTTAAATCGCACTTTGAAATTCACTATTAGAAGATCACTAAGTCTGACTATTATGACATGTCGATATCACTAAGTCTGTTAATTTACGATTTTGATGTACTAACTTCTGAAACTTGAGATATACTCTCCGAAAATTAGAATATACTAGTTTGAAAAATTAAAGTAAACTGGCTTGAAAATTAAAGTAAAACTGGCTTGAAAATTAAAGTAAATTGCTTCCACTGCGTAGGACATATAGTTTTATCAATTCGTCCCTACTCAAATTTTGTCATCTGCGCTGTCCACGCCTTTTCTTACTCGTGATAGGTCAGTTTTTAGTTTTCTCGGAATAGTTTGTCCCACTACGTTAGGACTCTTCGTTATCTTTCTTCTGATACGTCTTTTGCTTTTGGTTACTATGGAAACTGTCCTCTCCACCAGTGTTCTTCGCAGGGCTTGTCTTCTGATAGGTTGCCAGACATCCCCCAGATTTTGTTCTGTCGAACGTTGACCTATTTCGTAGAATCTCTAGCTATTATACGCTTGTCGATCACTCTTTTGTGTGAGGTATATGCAGTGTTTTTCTGAGTTGCCTTCATCTGTTCTCGGGTCCTTCCGAAGTATTGTTCTCTCTTACACCCCTTTTTTGTAACTATTAATAATTTTGGACATCTGCTAGCTGGTGAAGTCACCCTAACTCTCTACTCGTAAATTGCGTCTGACACTTAGACGTTATCTCCAGCTGTGTAGCATGATTGGAGTCCTGTCCATTCTCTGCTTCACTTATTGTTTCTTAAAGTGCTGTACGTCCGCTCCTTTGTAAACATCTTGTTTCCCCTTTTTGCAGTACCTCGTATTCTGACGTAACCTGACTGAACATATGCCTTAATTCCCAGTACATGTGTGTGTTCTCGCCTGCTTTGTCTCGGCTGTTGTGGGTAATAATTCTTAGCTAAACTTTCCCTGTCATCTCGTACATCCAATTTCTATAGTTGAGTAGAACTTAACGTCTTCCTATTGTCTTGTTAGCGACGCTACTCTGACATCTTCACATTACGTTTTATTTATTGCGTCAACTAGAAGTCGTTGACACAACTTCGTGTGCACACACTCCGTCGAGGAGAAAATTTAAAAATTTTTAAATTTTTGCTCGTTACAACATGATTTTAATTCTGTGCTATAGTTGTATGTTTAAGTGTGGCATGTATATAAAATGTCAACTGTGAATTTTTTTAAAATACGACACCTTTTGATTCTTAACAGAGCATAACAGAGATCGCATAAGAATATAAGAATTGCATGGGGAAAAATTTCAAAACTGGAGTTTAAGAAAGAATCATGAATATTGAAGTCCTTGAGTCTTGATTTGTGAAAGGTCCTTTAGAGGAAAAAGGTTGGTAAGGTCAGTTGTAATTCTTTCTCTGTCAGAACACACTGCATAAGCATCTATCCATTGGTCTCATAACACTGGGGACAGATTTTCTATACTTACAACCTGTGCTCTCTTGCACCAGAATATCAGCCATTGGACATCAAACATTTATTCAGAAGTGTGAAATTATTATAAAAAAACTGTCAGTTAATTCAATTTCTACTAATTAAAATTTTAGTATTAAGATCGACAAAAGGAACGTTAATAATATTTGTGTAAAACAGATTTTAAACTGGACTGCCTTAAACGATTCTTACTAAAAAAATTGCATTAATAAAACAAAATGGCCTGTGTGGAACTAATAAGTCATGGTCACAGAGTGGGTGTAAAGATTGAGAATTACTCACAGTCTTAATATATGGAAAAAATTCATTTCGAATCAAAAGAAAGGTTGGGAAAAATAACATTTTACCAATGCTTGATAAACAGTTTATAGCTGTAAAATTCAAAGTTTGATGATCATTTACTATGAGTATCATAACATGTGGGTAGAACACTGCAAGTGATGGATCAAGGTTTATTTGAGTATATTAATTAAGAGAAAATACTACTACAAAAATATCTATCTGTTAACAGTAATTGGTATCAGAGTTTAACAAATTAAGTTGATACTATTCTTAAATGGTTACACATGCTTCGAGAGATGTAAAACCTTAAACACTAAGTAGAAAGTTAAACTATTGCAACAGTACAAACAGTAATGATACTGTGCATTGCCCAAATAAATAATAAAAATGAATAAATATGAATTAATAAACAAGATTCAGATTGCATAAGCTGAATCGTAGTAAAAATAGGGAGTACAGAATTCATGCACGGACATGAGTTTCGACATACCTGTTGCTAGCGTTGTGTACACACGTATTTTGTTAGTGTGTGTGAAACCTGTCCATTCCTGAAATGTAACCAACACTTTTCAAATAGAATAGTTAGATGTTTATTGTTAATTATAAGAAAACTATGTACGATAGGATAAAACAAAAGACACCAAAGTGTGTAGAAATTATAGATAAATAAAATGTTACAAAACCATACAGAGGTGACGAAAAGTGCAATTACTATACATAAAAAATGAATAACTCTTTTTGTGAATACCATAAAGAAGTGCAATTTACGTATAGTAATCACATAAAAATTAGTGATCGATTGAGCATCGAGTGAGGTGAACAAACTTCGTAATTCGCGAAAATAGTGAAGTGAATCAGAGTTGGGGGTAGTAACGCCTCGACAGAATCTGACAAGTTGAAAAGTGACAGGAATTTTTGCATGACCTGACTATAAATACCAGGTCGCGCTAATAAAGTTTCTTCTTCTCGATTCAACCACTGCCGCAGGAGGCTATGTCAGTCGACGACACAAATTCACAATTATCGTAAGAGTCACCGGATCAACTAGCTATACAGCCAGAGCTGCAAAATACATACGATGAGGTCTATGGACACACCGGCAGCATATGATGTGAGACGAGACGACTATTAATCAATCAGCACACACGGAGGACACGACCAGAGGACCAGAAACACATGCAGAGGACACGACCAGAAGGACACGGAGGACGTACAGATGAATAACCACGTCAAACGAGGTCGTAACGGTACAGAATTGCGGGTTAAGAAATAATAATTTAAATCCGTTTGAATTCAAAGCAGTCAGTATTCACCTGTGGGGTACCTCGTGTTAACCAACTACACATACAGTGCTATTACAAAACATCACGTCTGTGTTTTGTCTCTGGACTCAGACATATTACGTAATGACATAGAGTTCGTGGCAGTCGTGAATCACGGAAAAAATGAAGTCACGTGCGGATTTCACCAGGCGGCAGAATGTTGCAGAATTCGCTGGCCCAGCTTCCAGAACATTTCAAAAGAACCAATTGGAGCTCAGACTGGCGATCACGTGACCAGACTCACCCTTGGTAATCATTACCCTAACGCCAGCTTAAGCAGTCTTTGTTAAACCAGCCAAGAGACAGCAGGGCCGTGCGGGGCAGTCAACTCGTAACTCTGACCGCGCGGTCAACCTATAAGTGCTCGAGCAAATTAAAGTCGGCCGACTATATATTATAATGTGTACAGATATTAAATCAAAGTAAATAAAATGTGATAAAAAGAAACCACAACTAAACTCAATATAAAGAGTGTCGGAGTGCGCTAGAACAAAGAAAGCGGTCAACACGAGTCTGTGCAACCAACCATATGTACACGCAAGCGGATGGGTAACTAAAAACACAGAATATTCATATTAAAACCAATTTAAACTAAATGGTGATTGTTCATTATAAAAGGAAAATTTTAAATGTAACTTTATACAATAGAGATCTCTAAGGGAAAGGGGTTTATAAAAGAAAGAGGAAAGAGAAAAGATATAAAAAGAGTACTGGTTTGTTTAGTAGAAACGTAATTAAAAAATAGTTAAGGAAAGTTGTTTTTTTTTATGTAGACTTGTTTTGGTTGGTAATTATTATTAGAGAATAAGCTGCTAACATGAAACCATATGATTTGTCTAGGTAATATAAGAGTCAAGTTTGTAATAGCAAAAAGCAGTAGAGTAGGAAAAAATGTAGTAAAATGTTATGTCAGTTGTTCACAAAGTAAATTGAAGAAGTTTTGCTCAATAAAAGAGAAAGAATTTGTTAGAATCAGAAAGACTGTGTTAGCGTAATTATTTCAAACTCAAACCTAGATAACTTTTCTGCAACTGGTTTCGTCTGTAGAACCCTGGATGGAGAATAAAGGTAAGAAAAAGGAGTAAAACGTAATAAAAATAATAAGATTTATTAGTTGCGATAAAAAAAGAATAGTTTCAGTGACGCCCGAATTCAGGGACTCGATTATATTATTACATTGAGATAAATTAGAATAGTTTCAATGGCGCCTGACCAGCTGGACGATTTGTGTGATTTATTTTAATCACACAGATCAGACCTAATTAAGTTGCAGACAAGGGTTATTTGGGAGTGGGGGCGATGTTGTAAATGATTGTAGATTGTGATGAGAAAGGGGTAAAGCAAAACTAAGCTAAAGTGTGTATAATTGTATATGTAAACGATATCATACAAAATGAAGAATAATATTGATGAAGTCAGCATAACTGACTTAACCGAAGTCAGTACAGAAAATAAATCTGATACGAATAACAATAAAGAAAATAGTTTGACCGAATCGATTGTTATGAGCAAAGCGAGTGCTGAATCGACACCTAAGGTCAGTAGAGTAGAAAAGGTGTCATTAGATGACCTGTTCAATTTGATGAAAGCTAATTTTAGCGAACAAGACATTAAAAGCGAAAGTAGATTTAATGAGTTAAAAAGTGAGATCAATGAACAAAAAACAAAATGTGAAAGTAGTTTTAACAAATTGAGTAAACGTTTTTATATGAATGACATTAAACTTAATGAACAAAATAATAAGTTTGGTGCTAAACTTAATGAACTAAAGGGGGAAATTATTAACAAAATAAACGAAAAAGTGACTGAGTCACAAAAGAATATTGATGATAAACTAAATGAAATACATACTAAATTGATACAACAGTTGGATAAGATTGGGAGAAATATTGAAAATAATGAAGTAACGGAAAACAGGGTAAGTGAAAATAACGGAAATATAAATGATAATGGTGTTAGTTTAAGCGTCAAACAAGTGACAGTAAACAAGGTAAGTGGTGATGTTAAAATAAGGAATGATGAAATATTATTGAATAAACATATTGGGGATACATTAAGCAATAGTGGCAATAATGAGAATAGAATGAGAGTTGAGGTTAATCAAGGATTGCTAGTTAGTGTTTATAACTTAGAAAGGGAGTATAGAGATAGGTTAAACGTAGAGGGTGAACAGAGGGCAAATTTCTCTTGTGGCATATGTGAAGGAAAGGCTTCACAAATGTTGTTGGAGGACAAAGGTTCCTCGAGAGTTTTTGTGGGAGGCAAATGGTCTCCAAAAGTCCCTTGATTTTTTGTGGTTTATCTGGTAAGTCCAGATGGAGTTATAATAAAGTGGTATTGCCTCTGCCTTAAAGAAGTACCACCAGGGAAACAGCGTACTGTTTGAACCCCGGAGAATGTTGAATGCGTGCGTCATGCTATTCGTAGGAGTCCTCGGCGATCGGCATTAAAACACGCAAGTGCCCTACAGATTTCTGACCGCTCCGTACGCAACTACGGGGCAACTCTCACACTGCAAGAGCAATTGTGGATTTGAAGCGGAATATTCGGACAGAAGTGGCGGCAATCTCTCCGGAAGTTCTGCGGCGCGTACATAATGTACGGTTTACCGTTACGGCTCGAAGAATGTGTTGAACATGAGGGACACCATCTAAAGAATGTGATTTTCAAGAAGTAACTGGTGTACGTAAAATGCTTTGAGGTGTACTTTAATTCTGAAATAAAATATTGTTCACAAACCATTTATTCTGGTCATAATTTTACTTAGAAAACCATCAGGTTTCTCTGCCGGACCCTGTATATAACTTATGTATGTAATTTGTTAGCAATAAGTTATGTACGAAAACTTCGTACAAACGATTTAATAATGAGTTATTGTTTAATATCCGATATGAGAGATGTTGTTTAAATAAATAAATAATGGAACGATTTTAAACGTAAATAATGTATCATCTTCTTATTACGATTACACTCAAGAATTCAATACACAATATGTAAATGCATTTAAATTGGTTAACTTGTGTTGTATAAATAATTGTCTCCCAAAAGCATGAGGCTACACAAGTTAAATTAACTTGAATCGTTGTCATGTTGTACTATATTCAACATGTATTCAACTGCACTAAATATGAACAGTTAAAATGGTTAACCCTGTCATCTCAATGACCTGTTTGTCACATAAGTTCAAATAATGTGAATGATGTTTAAACTGCCATCTTAATACCGTAATTCTAGCTATCAGGTCAACAAAGAGTTTTTATGGGATGATAATAGTATTCGGCAAGAGGGCAAGAACAAAAACAATGATGTTCATTAAAAAGAGGAAAAGTCATTTACATAATAAACCATTTCATGCTTTGTATACAACTTTATTATGGATGAAGTGCTTCAACAGCACCTAGAAATGAAAACTATCGTATCAAACTTGACAGCACTGAAATGAAAAGGTTACAAATAGAAGCAAGCTTAGTTTGGAAAATAAAGCTCTTTGCTTTGTGAACTCTCTGAAAGGATTAAATACTGCATTGTTTCAAATGTTTTCTTTCACATGCACTTTGACTAACTACATGTATTTTGTTCTAGCTACATTGCTTATACTACATCCTCCATCAATTATTGGACAGTTCTATACCTTTTTCTCATTCACAGAAGAGGAACCAGTTCCTAGACAAGCTCAGAACACTTTCCTATGGATTCCCCAATCCATAAATACTTCCAAAGGGTCCTCTATGTGAGAATTACTCCTAAGACACAATAGATCATAATTTTTCCACGATTCCGAGCAATTTCCATGGTGAGAATCTAGTCTGCACACGAATACTTACCAAGAGATGTCCCTTTTTCCTGCAAGTCTTTAGTTTATCAGAATTTTTACTTTATGTGCTTCAAGTATAAGAAACAGTTTTTTATTATTCAAGTCCTCCCAGAGAGATTAGCGCAGGTAAAAATATTAGACATGAGACTGCTTCCTAGATGTGCACTGGACATTCAACCAAACGTGCATATGCCAACATTATACATTCTTTTAACAGTTGGTTGTTTTGTTTAGGTTAAAATCTGTGGTTGTTATGAGTGTACAATAAAAACACTGATTTTTATCAACAACTTAAATATTTTTTCTTACTAATTTTTGGCTAAGAATGGAACAAAGTAATATTCCTCCTTTAAAAAAAATCTGTTGAAAGAAAAGTTATTCATATGCAAAGCCAAGAAAATATAGTATTGTATATAACCTTATAAAATTGGAAACTTCATACATGAAAAAAAAAAAATATGAGAGCAGACATCACATGTACATAATATATCTTTAAACAGTGTATTTAGAATTATTAAGCAAGTACCAGCACCTGCGAAGGAAAAAGAGAAAAATCTTTTAGTATGTCTCCAAAAACCTCAGGAAAAAAGAAAAACTGGGTTGGATGGGTTTGTAAATGTGCTGTCTGGTTTCATACACATTAAATTCCATCACATATGGGGAGATGCCAATACTGTCAGAAATTCAGTTTTCAAAGACTACACTGATTGTAATAATAGTTTTTTTAGTCTGAGACAGGTTGTACATAACCTGAAGTTTTATAAGACAACCTGAGGCTATATAAGACATGTAAAGAGTCCGACTTATAAGAAAATATGGCAATACTGAGAAGGACAATGACCCATAGTGCATACCGATTTCACACACACACACACACACACACACACACACACACACACACACACACACACACACACACACACACACACACACACTTCCTGTAAAGACAATCTCTAATACAATACACCAAAGAAACAGGATACCAGTATCTCTTAGATTTCAAAAACAACAAAACTTTAGCAAGAACAAACAAATTGTTCTATAAACTAAAATGTTTTATAAATTTGGAAGTTTCACTCTTACATTGTGATCAAAACAGTTTTTGCAAAACAGTCAGAGCACACATGAGCATAATCAATGGAGAAATCATCTGAATGTTTACAAGCATGTATCCATTCTGCAAGTGTTTATCTTTTGGAAATCTTGAAATGAATTTACTTTATCTTCAGCATTTCTTTCATTATTACTGCACCTGGAAATGGCACAACAAGGCATCTTCAGTTCACAATACAACACACTAAAACATGAAATAAGCACTTCGCACAAGACAAAAACTGAAACAGAAGCTGACAAACGCTGTATACAAAGTAGCAGTCAACAGCTGACAGTTACACTGGTGACATCACTGACGTGGTGGCATGCTAATGCGCAACCACGTCATGATACCGTGTATTGTAAGTACTGTGGCAGCAATTAACAACAGAGATGAGTTTACGAAACCAGCTGATAATTTGCAGGAATAACACACAACAAAATTCCCAACCATAGCACCCCCACCCCTGAACTGTCCCACAGCAACAATTCAATGAGGAGACAAGTAAAAAACAGGCTTAATAGCGAAATAAAAAACTTTGTCTTCAAAATGTTCCCCACTAAAGGAACAAAAAAAAGGCATCTAAGACCTACTCTCATGATTGTACCTAAAAACCTAGAAAACGCACACACACATGCACGTCTGAAACTTAGTGTTCCATTTATATTATACTAAAGAAGTGTTTTTATCTTGAACTATACATTTATTTTTATATTCCTCTAAGAAACTCAGTTTTTTTTAGATATTAAGGAATTCAAACACATGTAACAAAAGTTCTCATTCACCTCACACTATTAACACCAAATCTCTTTTCAGTTAAAACTATTCCTTCTTCTTCATCAGTATAAACATATTCTTCTGAAATACCATGTTCTTTATCATCATCAGATGTAAAACCAACATCTGCTTCCTCCCACTTATGAGTGCAAGAAGTTATCTGATCATTACAAACTGCAAAACATTTCATTTGTTACTACACATTTGTATATTATTAATAAAATTATTATTATTAATACTTATTATTAATTGAAACATTTTTCTATGTAAATAAAACAATAAAATATTATGGTTCACTCATTCTCAATAAATGGAACAGACAACTATACTGCAAGACAGCAAGATAATCCACAATGGAACTGATTACATTTAGAATACCAGTTGTCAAACAACTACGGATGGTCTACCCATTTCAAACTTTTTTTCTAATATTTATAAATACAGACTGATGTCTAAAAAGAACAGAAAAATTAATTTTTATTTCATTTCTGACTGAGTACATACATTCCATATGGCAGTTAAAAGTTGATTACAACTTGATGAAATACATGTTACTAAATTTTTCTTAACCTAGATATGACATAAGAAAATGTCTAACGATTCTTTATTCATGTTACCACAGCTGGAAACTTATCACAATCCTATGCACAGTCTTCAATACTTTGAATACAAAAAAAAGGTATACTATAAATGGTAGTATAAAAGGACTTATATTTCACATGCTTTTGATATGATAAGATATAAAACAGAGATAATGAGCTTAACATAAAGACATGCATATTATAACAGACACATGAGAAGGGATGAGGGACAGTGAAAATAAAATACAGGTCAAATATAGACACACATACCTCATTATATGAACGTGTATCTACATTAGTAAGTAATCTGCCTATTTTATTTATAGTAGTAGAACTTAAACCTGATCTTAAACCAAAAAGATTGTCATTCTGCTCTAGAGATGATTTATTTTTGATCAGTGAAGTTGCAACTCTAATAATTAGAAATACTGTTGGAATTAGAGAGCTTTTAATGTTTTTCTATAATGAAATGAAGTAAAATCACCATGTAGTTGAAATAAGATTTTGACAGATGCAGAACCACTGAGTGGACGTGAGATTTAGTGTATGAAGTGAATAGAAAAAGTACATTCATTATATATGATTTGTATAATGTTCCCAGTGAGGATGCCAATGTTAGTATCAGTGAAAAATGTGACAATAATTTTTAGACTAAAACTTTGTTTTTATTAAATGAGCGGTGTCTGTCTAAACTACTGATTGCCTTTTGAAAGAAGCTTATCAAAATCAGTTTACCAAGAACACAAAAATTAACAATATTTAGAATATATGAAACAATAAAATTCTTAACAATAACAGTATCTTGTTAAGTTTTTAAAACATTCTGAGCTGATTACAGAAATGATGATACATATAACTAAGATATAATAATTACCAGAAACCAGCCTGGTTATCTGTATAAAATATGTCATACAATATTGATTTGGTAGTATGAGTCACAAGTAATGTATAATAATACAGAAAAAGAAAATTATAATCACAAGGGACTGCAGAATGGATACCTGTAGAGGTGAATATAGCAAATATGAAGACAAACATATTCAGGGCATTATGAATATGTACAATGCACCATTTGTTCAAAAACACCACTAGACGTAGGTACAACTTGTCCAAGCAAACTGGCACATGAAGCAAAGGTGTTAAGTTTGTATGCTGTTTACCCCCTCACCATGCCAAGTACAGTCCCTCTGATGTATTAATATAACTTCAGGAAGTGAGTCACCATATTGTAAAGAGTTAATATCATTATTTTGAGCCTATACATAATCTAAATGATCTTTTCTGTTGGTATTAAATATTATCACTGATACACGGTATATTTGTTTAGTTAGTTACGAGTACCTCCAGCAACCAGTTATTTAATTTCTAATTAGTGGAATTACTCATCTAATTTAGGTACACTTATGCAAACTTATAATCCTAATTGTTTAACTGAATTTAGGAAGAAAAATAATCCATTGCAACTTGTGGACAAACAAACTGAATGATTTATTATCAATTTGGAATGCAATAGTTCAGACAAATCTGACTCCAAAGAAGACTTATAATGAAGAATTATTATTGTTATTCAGAAAACAGTAATTGTTATTTAATTAATTTTTATTTATTTTTTTCTTTCTCGATGGAGACTCAAATATCATGTTCGGGAAACACTAGCAAGCGCCGGGTGTAGCCAAAAACATTAGTAGAACTAATCTATTTACTATTTTCCACATTGGTTCGAAAGAAGGGTTTTTGCCTGGAGCGGAATTGATCTTTAAGGCTGGGACTACTAAGGGAGACTACCATAGCCAAATGAATTTTAACAATTTTTCAAAACGGTTGAAAGATAAAAGGATTCCTTGTCTTTCTCTTCAAAGTGTTGTAATCATGGACAACAAGCTGTATCACTTTATAAAACACATCAAGCCTCCCACAATATTGGTGACAGAAACAAAGATGATTACTTGGCTATATCAAAATGGAATTGAAGCCTACGATACCTTCCGGAAAACTATGCTTTCCATACAGAGTTGAAAATTCAAAAGTCAAAGCAAGAAAAAAGTAAATCTTATAACTGGTAATAAATACTCTTCTCATTAATTATTATATCAATAGAATTTCTTATGTGAACTTAATAACACAAATGCTTTACTTTATCCATTAATTTTAATGCATCTTTCATGATGTTATAGCATGAAGTTTACTTCCATTCAGAGGAATATAGTTTTTAACAAATCCTGTATATTTTATTATTCCTTTAACTATTATTTATTGACTAATTTTTACAAGTAAATAAATATTTATAAAATATTTTTCTGTGTTACAGACACAGACACATTTTATAATGAAATGTGCAGCACAGAATGTAGAAAATGAAATTTGAAACTTTAAAATTTGTACTTCACGTTTAGTAAGAATGGCAACATTGCAAAGGCAGAAAAGGAGAGAAGTATAGGAGAAACATGTTGATAAGAGAGCACAACAGCTCCCATAAGAGCCAATGCTGAAAATTAAACCTGGGACAGGCATTACACTGTACTTGTCATTATTAGAAAACAAAGCTCCATATCAAACAGTTATTAGAACAAAAATGAAAATTTTGATCTTTTATCTACAACTTTCTCACTGGCACTTTGCACCAAGGAAAAATGTCACGGCACAGACTTCTTGTTTATTCTTCTTTTGAAATCATACACCTAATTTACTCTTTAATATTTTCAAGTTACAAGAAACCATGTGAACTTTGTATTGTTTTGTTACATAAATGCGGATTTCTAAAAAGTTTATCTTTAAATTCATGTATGATACAAGTAACTTATCCTCCTGGTGTAATAAAAAACACTACAGAAACACAATATTTCCACCACACAATGATGGAGTTACATACTGAACGTCACATTCTAAAATTATGTGTACATGTGTCAGTTTATATTGGACAAGTTGTAAGCACATCTTAGAAATAGAAAGTAAGTGGTCTTCCAGAAGTTAAGAGATCTTGACCATTACTAATACTGAATGCGTGCACACACACACACACACACACACACGCACGCACGCACAGTTGTTAATGTTTACAACAATTTAAACTAGTTATAAGAATGTATTTACTTTACACTGTTTCACAATACTGTGAAAACAATTGCAAGTATGAAATAATATAATCAACTATCATATCTACATTTCAAGTTTTTTTATTTTAATTTGTTGTATACCTTCACATCCTATTACTGCACCAGTTTCATTTGAATCCACTGTCAAATCACACTCTCTGCTATTCTGAATATTAACTGGCTGTATTTTTTCTGCCTCCTCACTATATACATTTTTGTTTTCACTTGAATTAAACTCATTGTGTGTTGTATGTGGTGTACGAGAAATACTAGCAGTTGATGAATTTATATTTTCATTACAAGAGAAATAATTATTAACCGAAATTTTACTAGGCATTAATTCTTCAGACAGGGATAATTCATCATCTGTTAACATCTTGCTAATACTTTTAGTGCTTTGAAATGAACCTGACACTACACAAACACTGATATCTGAATCAATATCTGAAAATATACTCGTCTGATCACAATTAGATGCTGTGTGATTGTCTTTCATTATGCCTTGCATACTTCTATAACTAGAAGCACTACTCTCATCAGTAGAAGACTGTAAGTGCAAATGTGAATCATAACTTTCTGTTTTCAAATTGCTAGCTTCCTCTTCCCTTTCATTATAAATTATACCACTTTCTGAATAATTTGAGTCTAATACAGGTTCATTCTGGCACACATTATCTTGTATTTTGTTTTCATGATTTAAATCTAAAGCACTGCTTTCTCTCTTTTCATGCAAAGTTTTAAAAATAATATTTTGCCAATTTTTGTCTTTATCATGTAGGTGTTTGTTAGCCTGTTCAATCTTACTTTTAAATTCAAATAGAAAATTTTCCTTTATATTTTTTATACTTTTTTTTGTATTTTGGGAGGGACAAGATTCTACACCATTATGTTTTTCCTTCTCTAAATTACATCTGTGGTTGTTATACACGTCTTTTTTTGAACTACAGGCATAAATAGTTGTTTTCTTTCTGTGATTTAAAATAGTGTTCAGTGCTTCACTATGAATACTGATGTCTCTGACTTGTTTATCCCAGTCAAACTGTACACTCAAACTGTCTTTATGAGATGTGTTAGTGATTTTATTTTTGTCATCATCCTGAACAATAACATGGCATGTACTGCATGGCTTGGCATCCTAAAAAATATAACAAATAAAACATAATTTTATTATTTAAAAATTAAAAATCTAACTGCGTGATGAAATATTGTTCCATATATCAAACATTACCATTGGTATATAACAACAGTATATAAAACTGGTCCTTATGTTTAATGCAATAACTCCTCAATCTTATACCAGGATCAAGTCACAGTTTCAGTGTTAATCAACCAGTTATTATATATGAGGCCTGTTCAAAAAATACCCAATCATATTTTTTCTGGAAAAGTATTCGAATGTGATAAAACTTTGCAGTGATCAGTAGTACTATCTGGTGACTTTTTTTTTATAACCTAGTGAAACATGTCAGTTTTTTGACACAACAGATGTTCATCATATTTTTATTTTTTTATTTAACAACAGAATGTGTTAAACAAAGTGACTGCATCAAGTTCTGCTAAAAGATTACCATTACAAAGTGAAACAATTAGAGTAGAAATCATGTGTTTGCGAGCCTGGCAAAGTTTGGCTCAAGTGTCAAGCATTGCCAAACGTTACTGAGCATTGAGTTACACTTTATTATATATGTATGCAAGCATTGAAATGTCTGAAGGTCATAGACTAATTTCAAGCCAGCACTGCCAATGTTGTCTAGTCAGATTTTTTGAGCATAAGTCTGTCACATTGATTTGTGTCAACAATTAGTTCTTTATTTTCGCTTGTAGTTTACACTTTTTAATAACAGTTACTACTAGACAGGCTCTAATTGTTATTAATTTATTATACTTCTGTGTATGCTTATGGTGTGTGTTCTGTTTCTTTTTGGTCAAGTTACTGATTTTTATTGTATAAAAATTAGTGTGTAGAATTATAATTAGTGTTACAAGTGAGGATTGTGTTATAAATATAGACATAAATCAGCATGGGCTCTCAATACTTGTTAAAAATATCGGTATGGAGAACCATACACGACTTCCATATTCTAAGATTTATATTTAAAATCATTTTCGAAATGAAATATTACCATAGAAACTACTTCTTTCTACTTACTGCTTCAGCCTTAACCACAGTACTGTGGTCACTTACGTATACCACCTCACGTTATCGCACTCGATTTTCACTGATGATGGAAGTCAATGGCATTGCCGAAACGTCTGGTTTTGTAGAAAACATTGGACTACGGCCAAATATCCCGGGAAGGAATTTTAACAAAAACTACTTCTTTGTTGCCGATAACGTTGTACACATATATATAAAAAATATGCATAAAATTAACGGCTTGTATAAGTTAATGATTGAACTCCATTAAGTAGTGCTCAAGTTTCCAAAGTTTTAATATTATGATGTCCGTAATTAAAACATCAGAGCAGGTTTAGTGTGTATGAGGGTACACCGTGGACAAAAATTTTCAACATTTCCTATTGAGCGTTGCTTAGAGTAAAGCTGCGAATCTACAGTGTATGTTTCACAGAACAAACACGCGAAAAAGAAGGAGCGCTCCGAAGTCACTCATGGACCCTCAGCATCTTGCAGAGGGTTCATTCCCTAAAGACGAAAAGTCTGTCTATGAATCGTTCCTCTGTAAACACGTGCAGTTACACTGCCCAGCGATCCACAGGAAGCAAATCGCTATCCACGCTGGACACTTTTTCGGCTTGCACACGTTATGTTGGTATGGGTTTCGGCACTTACCATTTAAAAAGCGTGCAAATGTAAGAAAATAAACATGAGTGAGGCCAGAAATAACGCGAATTTTGTGTGTGTGTGTGTCTTCCCTGCCTTTTTATTGCGGTAGTCATAATAATAAAATGGAAACGTAAACATTACATAACTGAGATATGCTTGCCTGCCACGAACGATATTGATGTTTGTAACAAAATTTTCTGTTTGTACATTTTGAGTGTAAATTAATCCATTATACTATTAACTCATACATGATTTACATTAAAATGAAAAATTATAATTTTATTGCCAGGCAACAAAATTATTTTATTTTTAACAATTACCATTGTTTCAAAAAGTTTAAATGAATTTTCAAGTACTTTACCGTTGTTAAAAGGTAAAAGGTTGCAGGTAAACTACCCCTTCCCCTTAACCGATCTTCACCAAAATCGAAAATCCTTGAGATCTCTACAATTCAGGGACGTATGCAAAAAATTATTTGATTCTGTTTGAATTTGCGGCTGTTATCGTTTGCCATAGAAAATTACCCTTGATAAAAAAACGTTGCAGGTAAACTCCCCCTTCTCCTTAACCGATCTTCACCACAAACAATAGGTCTTGAGTACTCTACAAATCAGCGCTGTATGCAGCAAAAAATTATTGGATTCTGTTTGAATTTGCGGCTGTTATCGTTTGCCATAGAAAATACCCTTGTTAAAAAAACGTTGCAGGTAAACTACCCCTTTCCCTTAACCGATCTTCACCAAAAACAATAGGTCTTGAGAACTCTACAATTTAGGGCTGTATGCAAATAATCTTTTGATTCTGTTTGAATTTGCGGCTGTTATCGTTTGCCACAGAAAATACCCTTGTTAAAACATAAAACGTTGCAGGTAAACTACCCCTTTTCCTTTTACCGATCTTCACCAAAAACAATAGGTCTTGAGAACTCTACAATTCAGGGATGTATGCGAAACATTATTTGATTTTGTTTGAAATTGCGGCTGTTATCGTTTGCCAAACAAAAAAATTTACCCTTGATAAAAAAAAAACCGTTGCAGGTAAACTACCCCTTTCCCTCAACCGATCTTCACCAAAAACAATAGGTCGTGAGTACTCTACAAATCAGGGCTGTACGAAAAAAATTATTTGATTCTGTTTGAATTTGCGGCAGTTATCGTTTGCATAGAAAAAAAATCCACACACACACACACACACACACACACACACATTTTGAAAAACGACTTTTTTTCATGTTTTGAGTGTAGTACAATCAGAATCTGCAATAATCTAGAACACGATTTTTTTTGCCATCACCATACTTCCATTTCCTTAAGGAATATGGAAGTAAAATATCGGTATGGAGAACCATACATGACTTCCATATTCTAAGATTTATATTTAAAATCATTTTCAGCCAAACAGCCAGGCTGTGTCTTACCTGCCTTTTTATTGCTGTATTAAATAAAAAATATTATATTACATTAAAATGAAAAAATTATAATTTTATTGCCTGGCAACAAAATTATTTTATTTTTAACAATTACCATTGTTTCAAAAAGTTTAAATAAATTTTCAAGTACTTTACTCTTGTTAAAACGTAAAAGGTTGCAGGTAAACTACCCCTTCCCCTTAACCGATCTTCACCAAAATCGAAATTCATTGAGACCTCTACAATTCAGGGACGTATGCAAAAAATTATTTGATTCTGTTTGAATTTGCGGCTGTTATCGTTTGCCATAGAAAATACGCTTGATAAAAAAATGTTGCAGGTAAACTACCCCTTCCCCTTAACCGATCTTCACCAAAAACAATAGGTCTTGAGTACTCTACAAATCAGGGCTGTATGCAAAACATTATTTGATTCTGTTTGAATTTGCGGCTGTTATCGTTTGCCATAGAAAATACCCTTGTTAAAAAAACATTGCAGGTAAACTACCCCTTTCCCTCAACCGATCTTCACCAAAAACAATAGGTCTTGAGAACTCTATAATTTAGGGCTGTATGCAAATAATCTTTTGATTCTGTTTGAATTTGCGGCTGTTATCGTTTGCCATAGGAAATACCCTTGTTAAAACATAAAACGTTACAGGTAAACTACCCCTTTCCCTTAACCGATCTTCACCAAAAACAATAGGTCTTGAGAACTCTACAATTCAGGGCTGTATGCGAAACATTATTTGATTCTGTTTGAATTTGCGGCTGTTATCGTTTGCCAAAAAAAAAAAAATTTCCTTTGATAAAAAAAAACCGTTGCAGGTAAACTACCCCTTTCCCTCAACCGATCTTCACCAAAAACAATAGGTCTTGAGTACTCTACAAATCAGGGCTGTATGCAAAACATTATTTGATTCTGTTTGAATTTGCGGCTGTTATCGTTTGCCATAGAAAATACCCTTGTTAAAAAAACGTTGCAGGTAAACTACCCCTTTCCCTCAACCGATCTTCACCAAAACCAATAGGTCTTGAGAACTCTATAATTTAGGGCTGTATGCAAATAATCTTTTGATTCTGTTTGAATTTGCGGCTGTTATCGTTTGCCATAGGAAATACCCTTGTTAAAACATAAAACGTTACAGGTAAACTACCCCTTTCCCTCAACCGATCTTCACCAAAAACAATAGGTCGTGAGTACTCTACAAATCAGGGCTGTATGCAAAAAATTATTTGATTCTGTTTGAATTTGCGGCAGTTATCGTTTGCCATAGAAAAAAAATCTACAGACACACACACAGACACTTTTCGGAAAACGACTTTTTACTTCCATATTCCTTAAGGAATGGAAGTATGGTGATGGCAAAAAAAATCGTGTTCGAGATTATTGCAGATTCTGATTCTACTACACTCAAAACATGAAAAAAAGTCGTTTTCCGAAAAGTGTCTGTGTGTCTGTCTGTCTGTAGATTTTTTTCTATGGCAAACGATAACTGCCGCAAATTCAAACAGAATCAAATAATTTTTTGCATGCAGCCCGGTTTTGCAGAGTTCTCGCGACCTATTGTTTTTGGTGAAGATCGGTTGAGGGAAAGGGGTAGTTTACCTGCAACGGTTTTTTTTTAGCAAGGGAAATTTTGTTTGTTTGGCAAACGATAACAGCCGCAAATTCAAACAGAATCAAATAATGTTTCGCATACAGCCCTGAATTGTAGAGTTCTCAAGACCTATTGTTTTTGGTGAAGATCGGTTAAGGGAAAGGGGTAGTTTACCTGTAACGTTTTATGTTTTAACAAGGGTATTTCCTATGGGAAACGATAACAGCCGCAAATTCAAACAGAATGAAAAGATTATTTGCATACAGCCCTAAATTGTAGAGTTCTCAATACCTTTTGTTTTTGGTGAAGATCGGTTAAGGGAAAGGGGTAGTTTACCTACAACGTTTTTTTAACAAGGGTATTTTCTATGGCAAACGATAACAGCCGCAAATTCAAACAGAATCAAATAATTTTCTGCATACAGCCCTGATTTGTAGAGTACTCAAGACCTATTGTTTTTGGTGAAGATCGGTTGAGGGGAAGGGGTAGTTTACCAGCAACGTTTTTTATCATGCGTATTTTCTATGGCAAACGACAACTGCCGCAAATTCAAACAGAATCAAATAATTTTTTGCATACAGCCCTGATTTGTAGAGTACTCGCGACCTATTGTTTTTGGTGAAGATCGGTTGAGGGGAAGGGGTAGTTTACCTGCAACGGTTTTTTTTATCAAGGGAAATTTTTTTTTTTTTGGCAAACGATAACAGCCGCAAATTCAAACAGAATCAAATAATGTTTCGCATACAGCCCTGAATTGTAGATTTCTCAAGATTTATTGTTTTTGGTGAAGATCGGTTGAGGGAAAGGGGTAGTTTACCTGCAACGTTTTTTTAACAAGGGTATTTTATATGGCAAACGATAACAGCCGCAAATTCAAACAGAATCAAATAATGTTTTGCATGCAGTCCTGATTTGTAGAGTACTCAAGACCTATTGTTTTTGGTGAAGATCGGTTAAGGGGAAGGGGTAGTTTACCTGCAACGTTTTTTTATCAAGCGTATTTTCTATGGCAAACGATAACAGCCGCAAATTCAAACAGAATCAAATAATTTTTTGCATACGTCCCTGAATTGTAGAGGTCTCAATGACTTTCGATTTTGGTGAAGATCGGTTAAGGGGAAGGGGTAGTTTACCTGCAACCTTATACGTTTTAACAAGAGTAAAGTACTTGAAAATTTATTTAAACTTTTTGAAACAATGGTAATTGTTAAAAATAAAATAATTTTGTTGCCAGGCAATAAAATTATAATTTTTTCATTTTAATGTAATATGATATTTTTCATTTAATACAGCAATAAAAAGGCAGGTAAGACACAGCCTGGCTGTTTGGCTGAAAATGATTTTAAATATAAATCTTAGAATATGGAAGTCATGTATGGTTCTCCATACCGATATTTACTTCCATATTCCTTAAGGAATGGAAGTATGGTGACGGCAAAAAAAATCGTGTTCGAGATTATTGCAGATTCTGATTCTACTACACTCAAAACATGAAAAAAAGTCGTTTTCCGAAAAGTGTCTGTGTGTCTGTCTGTCTGTCTATGTGTCTGTGTGTCTATAGATTTTTTTCTATGGCAAACGATAACTGCCGCAAATTCAAACAGAATCAAATAATTTTTAGCATACAGCCCGGTTTTGCAGAGTTCTCGCGACCTATTGTTTTTGGTGAAGATCGGTTGAGGGAAAGGGGTAGTTTACCTGCAACGGTTTTTTTTTAGCAAGGGTAATTTTGTTTGTTTGGCAAACGATAACAGCCGTAAATTCAAACAGAATCAAATAATGTTTCGCATACAGCCCTGAATTGTAGAGTTCTCAAGACCTATTGTTTTTGGTGAAGATCGGTTAAGGGAAAGGGGTAGTTTACCTGTAACGTTTTATGTTTTAACAAGGGTATTTCCTATGGCAAACGATAACAGCCGCAAATTCAAACAGAATGAAAAGATTATTTGCATACAGCCCTAAATTGTAGAGTTCTCAAGACCTTTTGTTTTTGGTGAAGCTCGGTTAAGGGAAAGGGGTAGTTTACCTACAACGTTTTTTTAACAAGGGTATTTTCTATGGCAAACGATAACAGCCGCAAATTCAAACAGAATCAAATAATTTTCTGCATACAGCCCTGATTTGTAGAGTACTCAAGACCTATTGTTTTTGGTGAAGATCGGTTGAGGGGAAGGGGTAGTTTACCAGCAACGTTTTTTATCATGCGTATTTTCTATGGCAAACGACAACTGCCGCAAATTCAAACAGAATCAAATAATTTTTTGCATACAGCCCTGATTTGTAGAGTACTCGCGACCTATTGTTTTTGGTGAAGATCGGTTGAGGGGAAGGGGTAGTTTACCTGCAACGGTTTTTTTTATCAAGGGAAATTTTTTTTTTTTGGCAAACGATAACAGCCGCAAATTCAAACAGAATCAAATAATGTTTTGCATACAGCCCTGATTTGTAGAGTACTCAAGGCCTGTTGTTTTTGGTGAAGATCGGTTAAGGGGAAGGGGTAGTTTACCTGCAACGTTTTTTTATCAAGCGTATTTTCTATGGCAAACGATAACAGCCGCAAATTCAAACGGAATCAAATAATGTTTTGCATACAGCCCTGATTTGTAGAGTACTCAAGACGTATTGTTTTTGGTGAAGATCGGTTAAGGGGAAGGGGTAGTTTACCTGCAACGTTTTTTTATCAAGCGTATTTTCTATGGCAAACGATAACAGCCGCAAATGCAAACAGAATCAAATAATTTTTTGCATACGTCCCTGAATTGTAGAGGTCTCAATGACTTTCGATTTTGGTGAAGATCGGTTAAGGGGAAGGGGTAGTTTACCTGCAACCTTTTACGTTTTAACAAGAGTAAAGTACTTGAAAATTTATTTAAACTTTTTGAAACAATGGTAATTGTTAAAAATAAAATAATTTTGTTGCCAGGCAATAAAATTATAATTTTTTCATTTTAATGTAATATAATATTTTTCATTTAATACAGCAATAAAAAGGCAGGTAAGACACAGCCTGGCTGTTTGGCTGAAAATGATTTTAAATATAAATCTTAGAATATGGAAGTCATGTATGGTTCTCCATACCGATATTTTCATGTTTTGAGTGTAGCAGAATCAGAATCTGCAATAATCTCGAACACGATTTTTTTTGCCATCACCATACTTCCATTCCTTAAGGAATATGGAAGTAAAAAGGCCTTGATATTCGAAAACAAAGTAAGAGAATAATTTATAATGTTCACAGTTAAAAAAAAAAAATTAAGGTCCAAGCGTATAGTATGAACCTTTTGAATCGTATAGTATACAGCAGGATTAGGTCAGTGGTATGGAGCTCGCTTGGCACAATGTTGTGCTGTGGGTTCAGCTCTTGGTTAAGTTAATCCAACCCTGTATTCGTACTGTCAGGGCTATATGTCAGTCTCTAAAGAATGCAGACCTTAGTCAGTAACATGCGCAACAACTACATGTGAACCCCCTCCCTCATAATCAAATAATCAAGCTCATCACTGGATGTGGTAGACTGGTTGTTTTTCTGGTAGTGGCGTGGTGTGTGCTCTATGGTGGATAGAGGGCCATGGGCGTAATACTTGAGGGATTTATTGAATTAAAATCAAAATAAATTTGTCATAATTAAAAAATAAACTGTGTTACCTTTGTGACCTTATTATAAACATGTGTAACACATCATATGATTTGATAACAATGTCAGTGGTGAATACACTGCCAATCCATTTAGTCAGGTTTCATTTGTACAGTTTATCAGAGTTTTACAATCATCTGAAAGTAGAAAATAATCAGTCACTGTAAAGAAGAGTCAATAGATGATAGAAAATATTTTCAGAATAGATGGCAGATAGCTGATCCTTACCACGTTAAGTGAGGACTTCAAAAGTTCTAGGGGATTCTTCTACTTTGTTTCCTAAAGCAGTAGTTTTATTGCATCTGGGATCAGCTTGGTATGTTATCATTTGTATCAGTTTTGTTATGGAGTCTGTTGGAGGGCATCTAGTAAATAATTTTACTAGATTTTATCTATAAATCGTACCAAATGTTGATTGTCCAATGCTAGAAAGCCCCTTGCTATGCCACTGCATACACTAAACATTCAGGCGCACACTTCTTGCATACATAAGTATACACATGCACTTTTTCTGCTTTAAACTGAAAGATATAAATGTATTTGCCATTTAATAGTTATCATTTCTACAAAAAAATTATGCAGTTTGTCAACAGGAGTTACTTTTTTTGTAATTTTAACAGTAACCTGACAGCATTTTGACTAGTATATGTCAAGTATTCAGCCTCAAGTTTTATTAGTTTATGTACAGATTAGTTCATTTACTGTACTTTACGTTGTGTATTATTTGTAGATAATGTCACAGCAATGCACAGAGTGTACTGTTAGTAATTGCATAACACTATGATTTATTCGATTAGCAAACCTAATTCAATTTCCCCAGGTAGTTTTACTACCTCCCTTGTACACCAGTGTTTAGTTTTATGGGAACCTCTAGTAGACAGTCAGTTAACTAGCAAGCTGTTTAAAATAATTATAATGTGTGCTATAATTAATGTGTTGTAACATCAAGTATTTATTTATAACTACAGTTTAGTAACTTTATTGATATATTGTTTTTTGCGAATAGTCAAAACACTGCCAAAAAAGTGCTCTGTCATTTTCTGTTGAACTTTTCATGCTGTTGGATCCCCTTATCAAAAATTCTGTAACTAAATGTTGTATTATATCTAAATACTTTTTTTTTTGTAAGAGAGAATGAAAATATATTTTCTTGTTTTTGCTTCTGCACATGTGTGTTGTGCTGCTGTTCTACCGTAACCACAAGCTTCACTCGTTAGTTATTGATACTTATTCAGGTCTTTTTTTAAATAAAAACACCTGGCTTAACTAATGTTGC
Organism: Magicicada septendecula; assembly: GCA_034769895.1. Taxonomy (NCBI): domain Eukaryota; kingdom Metazoa; phylum Arthropoda; class Insecta; order Hemiptera; family Cicadidae; genus Magicicada; species Magicicada septendecula. The sequence goes on from CM068367.1 coordinate 1,247,887,811, forward strand.
TTGAACCTTAATTTTTTTTAAAACTGTGAACATTATAAATTATTCTCTTACTTTGTTTTCAAATATCAATGTCTATTCTTTAGAGACTGACATATAGCTCTGACAGTACGAATATAGGGTTGGATTAACTTAACCATGAGCTGAACCCACAGCACAACATTGTGAATTAACATTGTGCCAAGCGAGCTCCATACCACTGACCTAATCCTGCTGTATACTATACGATTCAAAAGGTTCATACTATACGCTTGAACCTTAATTTTTTTTTAAACTGTGAACATTATAAATTATTCTCTTACTTTGTTTTCGAACATCAAGGCCTTTTTTTTTAACAGGTATTGAGAGCCCATGCTGATTTATGTCTATATTTACAACACAATCCTCACTCGTAACATTAATTATAATTCTACACACTAATTATACAATAAAAATCAGTAACTTGACCAAAAAGAAACAGAACACAGACCATAAGCATATTAGGACTTCCTGTCTTTTTGATATTAAATAATAACATAATATGAGGGTCAACTGAGAAGTCCTTGGCTTTATTCATAGACGGTGATCCTACTGCAAGATTTTTTTCTAGGTTGATACATACGTTGTAACATTATTATGTAAAATTGCAAGTCATTCTGCATATAGTTTCTTTAATGCAGCAAACTGAAGCAAACATACCGTGTATACTACTGAAAATTTGTAATAAAATTCTTTGTAAAAGGTTTACCACTAAACGAAATTCATTCGAAGTTCATAAAAGTTTAAGCAGACTCTTCTTCTTTTTCAATTATTATAAAATAGGTTTCTAATTTAAATGTCGTCATACCAGCCTTGATAAGTGTGAAGAATGTCCAAAAAGTGCAACAACAGCAGAAATTATTGAACAAATATAGAACATGGTATTGGAAGACTGGCAACTTCAATTCATGAAATTCTTGAGGCTGTAAGTATTTCAAAAGAATGTGTAGGATATAGTTTTTGCATGAGGAATTTTATTCAAAAAATGTGGGTGCTCACAGCAGGTGAAAACACATTTGTATGAAAATCTTTCTTAACACTTTAAAACATTTGAGACATTTTGAAAAAAATAAAAATGATTTTATATGTGTCAACATTTATCAATGTACAGTGTTATCCATCACCAGACCAAGCACTAAAGTACAGTTTTCTAATGTTCGAAGTGCCTTAGTTATTAAAAATTGCATATTATATGAATAAATTTATAAATTTACATTTTACAATTTTTACACGATTAAAATATTCCAATTCTAGTGTTTGCTTCGAAGAAGGGGCCACTGTATCATTTTTTATGAAATATCACTTGGTCTAGTGATGCATAACACTGTCCAATTATGGATGAGTCTTTGATTCATCATTACACACAAGAATTAAAACACAAATCAAAATAATTGACAGAAGTCAGATGTTCAGTGCTAAAAAGGACAAACTGTGTTTGTGATGTATCAATAAATTGATAATTTAATAAAATAAATAAAATATGATTGATTTTATTTTGATTCAAACTTTACTGTCCAACTTTGTCGGGCGCCATCTTGTATTTATTAACTACATATGAAAAAATATATGTCCTTACCATTTTACGGGTCCTTTTCGGCGAACACAGGAGATCAGAATTGGTTGTTCAAAATAAAGAAAACTTTATTTTGTTTCCCATGATTCAAAATTTATTGGCATTTAAATTTTATCAAACAAATTATTATTTTCTCCAAGTAACATATAGACATAAAATGGATCATTATTACGTTGAATATAATTTGTTCAGCAATAGTCAAAATAAAACAGGAAAGATAAATACAAAATAATTCGCTTAAATTATACTTAACTAACACAACGGAAACCACCGCTTTCACTCACACACCCATACATATATCTACCCCAGGATTCTAAGAGCTCTTTATTAAAAAATCTTTAAATGTGAATATTTCAAGTTATGTGAATATTATTTATGTGAATATTATTCAAATCATTATTGAAAATTTTGATTTCATTTTTGTAGACCACTTAGCTGCGTTTGAGTCCAGACGACGTCGCATTTCTCCACACGCACATTTTACGTTAATGAGAATTTGTTTTACACCTCCGAAACTGTCCTTCTTTTAAGAAAACTGTTCATTTACATTATTTATTCATAATTTCGATTTTATATCACATTTTTCTGTACTGCGGGCCCGCAAATTACGTTCCGGAACTTTTATGTATACCACTCGCGAGTGGTGGAGTTAGACTGAGAATAGGCCACCGGCACTATTTTGTGAAGCGGCCTTGGTTATATAACCAATTCTCATTGTTTTAAAGTTTGTATCACTACGCCAGCAGACTGTTTTTGTTATATAACTGAATTCCACCGTGGGGATCGTCTCTGACGTAATGTCGCCTGACGATCCGTTACATAATTTGTTGACAGTTTTTGTGTGTCATTGGTTGACCTTGGCACAATTCCGACGGTTGTTTCAATAATTTTCACGTATTTAATGTCCCAAGCAGTGCTGCCACCGTTGCTTTCGTCGCAACCACTGAATTTACCTTTCGTTTATACGTTTTGTCCCAAATATTAAAAAAAAATGTTATTTACTTTATGAAAAATATACAAACTGCTTTATTACCCCAAAATAGGCCCGTTACAATACCCCCCCAATGAGATATTTTATGCCGAAGCATAAAAAACCTCATTGACACATTCATACTTGCTAAAGGGATCAGCCAGGATATGTCGCCACAACCCCCTGTATGGTTTACAAAAAATATAATCAACTTACCCTTGGTCAGGTGACTGTGACCGCACCTGAATGACAATACTGGACTTCTCTCTCGAGATCCCAACACCGTAGAGTCAGACAGATACTTAACGCCCCTGCTCTGACGCGCTGGCCAGCTCAGGTCCGCCGCCACAGCATCACCAAACACTGAAACAACAAATTAAAATATCAACTAGTGGCCTTATACAACACCATATCCCCAACTGATCTGTTTCCCCCTAGCGGTGCTGGTTTGCGCTAAGAAGCACTGGTTTTGTTTTTTCACTAACTGCTAACATATATCAGAATACCTAACAACACAATATAACATAAGAAAACATAGTACATTCATAATTCACACTGTTATTATTATCTTAAAATAAACAATGTGTATTTAAAATTTACACACTTTACATCATTAAGTTTGCATATAAAATCAGAAAATTACCTTTTAATCTCAATTTAACTTTTATTAATTCGTTTCTAAAAAAATTTTTTTTTTCCTTCGTTTTACACATCATTTCATTTATTATTTCCTTTCATTAATTTGGGTGATTCTCAGTTATTAATTATAATTCACTTTATCAACTTGGCATTTACTCATAATCTTACCCCTTTTATTACTCTAACGCTCCCTTACAAAATCTTTAACTAGTATGACACCCCTCTCTACCAAAACAAAAATCTACTAACCCTTCTCTACCTCTAACTACTTACTACTTTAACTCAATTCGCCACCTTCTACTCTTATATATTAAAAAAAAAAAATACTCTCTAACCCTTTGTACATAGGATAAGTGTTCCCCCCCCCAAAACTCAATTCCCTTAAATGGCCCCTGGATTCTACCTAAGGCGGCCCCTCCTCACTAAAATCTATCCCTATCCCGTCCCAACTTATCATTATGTTGCGGACTCCCACATTACACTACCCCCTACTACAAAATTGCCATCCCCAAAATCTCAATCTCATTACCTTACTACAACTACAACAAAATAACATCATCAATTATAAACAACAATATATCAATCAAAACTCTACATAAATTCTCCATTACTACTGTGTCTCCATCAATACTTCTCAAAATTCTATAACATACAGTAACTCAAAACAACATTACATTATTTTCATCTCTACTATTTCTTTAACTTTGACTTCAATTTGGACAGATCTATATGTCCCACAAGTATTCATCACCCAACTTCTATCTTTTGCAACCCATTGAAAATTTTAACTATCATAACTTTATTTCATTTTATTTTAAAATCTATACACACATTGAAAACATATTATTATATTTTTATAATTCTTATTCCTAACCTACTACATGCAATTAACACAATAAGACATAATAAACACAATATAGGAAGTATCTAGTGCATCTATTTTTCAAATCAAAACAAAATTATTTAGTAGCGAGTCATCATTATTAAAATACAACAAATTTCTAATTCGTTATCCCCCTGGATAACCTCCCTGCCACACACACACACACACATCTTGTATAATACATTACATAACATAATAAACAAATAGACCTTAACCTTGACTATTAGCATACATTAAACAAACAATTCTCTTTTAAATAATTTATATAAAAACTTATAAACATTATTATTTGAAATTTTTCATTAACTTTTTTATATATCATCATTCCATTATTTATCTTGTGCTGCAATTAGATTTTCAAAATTTCCAAATTTATTATTAATCTATATTTTTAACCATTATGCTATTCCACAAACTAAACCATTTAACATTTATTTATTTATTCATTAATTGTTATTATAATTTGTTATTACAAATCTCATCACATAATTTAAATTCATTATAAAAAATTCCAACATATAACATTCAATCACAATATTTAAACATCTCAAATTATTTACTTCAATTGAGTATTAAAACACATTGATTAAAACACAACATATTTCAATTATTATCAAAATTTACAAATCATCAATTATTGTCTTCATAATTATTTTATTATTTCTTTAGACTGCAAACTATTAATAATAATATTATTATTATTATCACAACATTTTTCTACTACATATACACATTATTTACCTAACATTTCATAATACACACAATTGAATACACTGCATTATTTACAAATTATTCGTCAATAACTGTTCAATTTTTTTACACTTCATATGTCCAAATCTGCAAGGTCGTTACCAAAATTTACAATATTTAACAATGTCCATTCACTGATTTTTTTAGTTCAGCCTCCATCGTCATATAGATATCTAATATATTTGTAACATGCATCATTGTTATTCACATACAATTTATTATTATTATTATTATAATAATCCATCAACTTTATTTCATCCATTATGCCATTATAATTTATAGGGTTATTCCCTATTAATATTTCATAAACCTTGTCACCATAAGTCATTATTGTCCAGTCTCCATCAGTATTATTGGTCAATGTCAGGTAAGTTGTTTCATCATTTTTATATTCCTCTACCATTACGTCAGGTAAGTCATTATCATTTATAAAAATATTATCAAAATACTTCTCTATCTCTCTTTCGACAGGTAAGCATTTTATATGGTTCATCTTCACCCCTTCTAATATTTTTCTCAATTCATCGTAATTTCTTTTTAACTTATATAATTCTATCTCTCTCTCAATACACAACTCTCTCTCTTCATAACACCACATCCCACTCTCACAATTATTACAGACAGAGGGTACAACATTATACAACATCAATATACACTTCAATTCATCTACTAATACGGGTCTCTCGCCCTTCAAAAACAACATTTGTGAACACTCTGGTTCAGAAAAATTAATGAAAAAATTTACCCTCTGCCCACATTCAACTACTATATTACTTTTCCACTCTCTCTCTACATCATCAATACACCTTAACATCTCATAATCACATTCTACACATTCATCAGTACTCTCTGATATGACATTTTCAATTATATTATTATTCTCCTTATTTTCAACAACATCATTATTATTTATTAATTCTTTATCTGGCATCGTATTTTTACATTTGTCACTACAATTTTCATTTGTTTTATTTTTCTCTGGACTCATCACAACTACTTCCATTCTCTCCACACTCTGTTCTAATTTACACAAACTATTTTTTATTGTTTCATGGGTATTTTTACAACATTTATTCATTTCTTTAATCTCATTTTTCAACTCATTAATATCCCTACTTTGTTTGTCAAATTTGTCATTCAATTCTCTAAAATTACTATCTTGTTTTTCTAAAGCGTTATACATGCTGTCTTGTTTTTCTAATCTACTGTACATCATATCATACAATCTTGCTAATATAGTATCATTATCAGATTTCTTATTTTGATTTCCTAAAATAGGTGTTGAATGAATCTCAACGGTCTGTATTATTTTTGACTCCTCAAGACTACTGTCAGTTGTTTGAATTCCGGAGTCGCTACTTATCTGACTTTCTATCTGACTGTCAGATAAGCTGACGTCATTATTATCTGCCATTTTTTTTTTTTTATAAATCTTTTAGATATATAATTCTTTGCAAAATATTATTATATGTAACATACACTTCTCAAAACATATTCTACTCACCCATACTACAAAAACATGACATAACCTTACTACTTATCTTAACACATTTTTTAGTTACCTCAAACAACCATTCTGCTCTCCCAAGTAGGCCTATATTTTATATAAATTTCTTTATACAAAATTGTCCCTGTTCAGAAGCCATTGTGATGTATCAATAAATTGATAATTTAATAAAATAAATAAAATATGATTGATTTTATTTTGATTCAAACTTTACTGTCTAACTTTGTCGGGCGCCATCTTGTATTTATTAACTACGTATGAAAAAATATATGTCCTTACCATTTTACGGGTCCTTTTCGGCGAACACAGGAGATCAGAATTGGTTGTTCAAAATAAAGAAAACTTTATTTTGTTTCCCATGATTCAAAATTTATTGGCATTTAAATTTTATCAAACAAATTATTCTTTTCTCCAAGTAACATATAGACATAAAATGGATCATTATTAAGTTGAATATAATTTGTTCAGCAATAGTCAAAATAAAACAGGAAAGATAAATACAAAATAATTCGCTTAAATTATACTTAACTAACACAACGGAAACCACCGCTTTCACTCACACACCCATACATATATCTACCCCAGGATTCTAAGAGCTCTTTATTAAAAAATCTTTAAATGTGAATATTTCAAGTTATGTGAATATTATTTATGTGAATATTATTCAAATCATTATTGAAAATTTTGATTTCATTTTTGTAGACCACTTAGCTGCGTTTGAGTCCAGACGACGTCGCATTTCTCCACACGCACATTTTACGTTAATGAGAATTTGTTTTACACCTCCGAAACTGTCCTTCTTTTAAGAAAACTGTTCATTTACATTATTTATTCATAATTTCGATTTTATATCACATTTTTCTGTACTGCGGGCCCGCAAATTACGTTCCGGAACTTTTATGTATACCACTCGCGAGTGGTGGAGTTAGACTGAGAATAGGCCACCGGCACTATTTTGTGAAGCGGCCTTGGTTATATAACCAATTCTCATTGTTTTAAAGTTTGTATCACTACGCCAGCAGACTGTTTTTGTTATATAACTGAATTCCACCGTGGGGATCGTCTCTGACGTAATGTCGCCTGACGATCCGTTACATAATTTGTTGACAGTTTTTGTGTGTCATTGGTTGACCTTGGCACAATTCCGACGGTTGTTTCAATAATTTTCACGTATTTAATGTCCCAAGCAGTGCTGCCACCGTTGCTTTCGTCGCAACCACTGAATTTACCTTTCGTTTATACGTTTTGTCCCAAATATTAAAAAAAAATGTTATTTACTTTATGAAAAATATACAAACTGCTTTATTACCCCAAAATAGGCCCGTTACAATACCCCCCCAATGAGATATTTTATGCCGAAGCATAAAAAACCTCATTGACACATTCATACTTGCTAAAGGGATCAGCCAGGATATGTCGCCACAACCCCCTGTATGGTTTACAAAAAATATAATCAACTTACCCTTGGTCAGGTGACTGTGACCGCACCTGAATGACAATACTGGACTTCTCTCTCGAGATCCCAACACCGTAGAGTCAGACAGATACTTAACGCCCCTGCTCTGACGCGCTGGCCAGCTCAGGTCCGCCGCCACAGCATCACCAAACACTGAAACAACAAATTAAAATATCAACTAGTGGCCTTATACAACACCATATCCCCAACTGATCTGTTTCCCCCTAGCGGTGCTGGTTTGCGCTAAGAAGCACTGGTTTTGTTTTTTCACTAACTGCTAACATATATCAGAATACCTAACAACACAATATAACATAAGAAAACATAGTACATTCATAATTCACACTGTTATTATTATCTTAAAATAAACAATGTGTATTTAAAATTTACACACTTTACATCATTAAGTTTGCATATAAAATCAGAAAATTACCTTTTAATCTCAATTTAACTTTTATTAATTCGTTTCTAAAAAAAATTTTTTTTTTCCTTCGTTTTACACATCATTTCATTTATTATTTCCTTTCATTAATTTGGGTGATTCTCAGTTATTAATTATAATTCACTTTATCAACTTGGCATTTACTCATAATCTTACCCCTTTTATTACTCTAACGCTCCCTTACAAAATCTTTAACTAGTATGACACCCCTCTCTACCAAAACAAAAATCTACTAACCCTTCTCTACCTCTAACTACTTACTACTTTAACTCAATTCGCCACCTTCTACTCTTATATATTAAAAAAAAAAAATACTCTCTAACCCTTTGTACATAGGATAAGTGTTCCCCCCCCAAAACTCAATTCCCTTAAATGGCCCCTGGATTCTACCTAAGGCGGCCCCTCCTCACTAAAATCTATCCCTATCCCGTCCCAACTTATCATTATGTTGCAGACTCCCACATTACACTACCCCCTACTACAAAATTGCCATCCCCAAAATCTCAATCTCATTACCTTACTACAACTACAACAAAATAACATCATCAATTATAAACAACAATATATCAATCAAAACTCTACATAAATTCTCCATTACTACTGTGTCTCCATCAATACTTCTCAAAATTCTATAACATACAGTAACTCAAAACAACATTACATTATTTTCATCTCTACTATTTCTTTAACTTTGACTTCAATTTGGACAGATCTATATGTCCCACAAGTATTCATCACCCAACTTCTATCTTTTGCAACCCATTGAAAATTTTAACTATCATAACTTTATTTCATTTTATTTTAAAATCTATACACACATTGAAAACATATTATTATATTTTTATAATTCTTATTCCTAACCTACTACATGCAATTAACACAATAAGACATAATAAACACAATATAGGAAGTATCTAGTGCATCTATTTTTCAAATCAAAACAAAATTATTTAGTAGCGAGTCATCATTATTAAAATACAACAAATTTCTAATTCGTTATCCCCCTGGATAACCTCCCTGCCACACACACACACACACATCTTGTATAATATATTACATAACATAATAAACAAATAGACCTTAACCTTGACTATTAGCATACATTAAACAAACAATTCTCTTTTAAATAATTTATATAAAAACTTATAAACATTATTATTTGAAATTTTTCATTAACTTTTTTATATATCATCATTCCATTATTTATCTTGTGCTGCAATTAGATTTTCAAAATTTCCAAATTTATTATTAATCTATATTTTTAACCATTATGCTATTCCACAAACTAAACCATTTAACATTTATTTATTTATTCATTAATTGTTATTATAATTTGTTATTACAAATCTCATCACATAATTTAAATTCATTATAAAAAATTCCAACATATAACATTCAATCACAATATTTAAACATCTCAAATTATTTACTTCAATTGAGTATTAAAACACATTGATTAAAACACAACATATTTCAATTATTATCAAAATTTACAAATCATCAATTATTGTCTTCATAATTATTTTATTATTTCTTTAGACTGCAAACTATTAATAATAATATTATTATTATTATCACAACATTTTTCTACTACATATACACATTATTTACCTAACATTTCATAATACACACAATTGAATACACTGCATTATTTACAAATTATTCGTCAATAACTGTTCAATTTTTTCACACTTCATATGTCCAAATCTGCAAGGTCGTTACCAAAATTTACAATATTTAACAATGTCCATTCACTGATTTTTTTAGTTCAGCCTCCATCGTCATATAGATATCTAATATATTTGTAACATGCATCATTGTTATTCACATACAATTTATTATTATTATTATAATAATAATCCATCAACTTTATTTCATCCATTATGCCATTATAATTTATAGGGTTATTCCCTATTAATATTTCATAAACCTTGTCACCATAAGTCATTATTGTCCAGTCTCCATCAGTATTATTGGTCAATGTCAGGTAAGTTGTTTCATCATTTTTATATTCCTCTACCATTACGTCAGGTAAGTCATTATCATTTATAAAAATATTATCAAAATACTTCTCTATCTCTCTTTCGACAGGTAAGCATTTTATATGGTTCATCTTCACCCCTTCTAATATTTTTCTCAATTCATCGTAATTTCTTTTTAACTTATATAATTCTATCTCTCTCTCAATACACAACTCTCTCTCTTCATAACACCACATCCCACTCTCACAATTATTACAGACAGAGGGTACAACATTATACAACATCAATATACACTTCAATTCATCTACTAATACGGGTCTCTCGCCCTTCAAAAACAACATTTGTGAACACTCTGGTTCAGAAAAATTAATGAAAAAATTTACCCTCTGCCCACATTCAACTACTATATTACTTTTCCACTCTCTCTCTACATCATCAATACACCTTAACATCTCATAATCACATTCTACACATTCATCAGTACTCTCTGATATGACATTTTCAATTATATTATTATTCTCCTTATTTTCAACAACATCATTATTATTTATTAATTCTTTATCTGGCATCGTATTTTTACATTTGTCACTACAATTTTCATTTGTTTTATTTTTCTCTGGACTCATCACAACTACTTCCATTCTCTCCACACTCTGTTCTAATTTACACAAACTATTTTTTATTGTTTCATGGGTATTTTTACAACATTTATTCATTTCTTTAATCTCATTTTTCAACTCATTAATATCCCTACTTTGTTTGTCAAATTTGTCATTCAATTCTCTAAAATTACTATCTTGTTTTTCTAAAGCGTTATACATGCTGTCTTGTTTTTCTAATCTATTGTACATCATATCATACAATCTTGCTAATATAGTATCATTATCAGATTTCTTATTTTGATTTCCTAAAATAGGTGTTGAATGAATCTCAACGGTCTGTATTATTTTTGACTCCTCAAGACTACTGTCAGTTGTTTGAATTCCGGAGTCGCTACTTATCTGACTTTCTATCTGACTGTCAGATAAGCTGACGTCATTATTATCTGCCTTTTTTTTTTTTTTTATAAATCTTTTAGATATATAATTCTTTGCAAAATATTATTATATGTAACATACACTTCTCAAAACATATTCTACTCACCCATACTACAAAAACATGACATAACCTTACTACTTATCTTTACACATTTTTTAGTTACCTCAAACAACCATTCTGCTCTCCCAAGTAGGCCTATATTTTATATAAATTTCTTTATACTAAATTGTCCCTGTTCAGAAGCCATTGTGATGTATCAATAAATTGATAATTTAATAAAATAAATAAAATATGATTGATTTTATTTTGATTCAAACTTTACTGTCTAACTTTGTCGGGCGCCATCTTGTATTTATTAACTACGTATGAAAAAATATATGTCCTTACCATTTTACGGGTCCTTTTCGGCGAACACAGGAGATCAGAATTGGTTGTTCAAAATAAAGAAAACTTTATTTTGTTTCCCATGATTCAAAATTTATTGGCATTTAAATTTTATCAAACAAATTATTCTTCTCTCCAAGTAACATATAGACATAAAATGGATCATTATTACGTTGAATATAATTTGTTCAGCAATAGTCAAAATAAAACAGGAAAGATAAATACAAAATAATTCGCTTAAATTATACTTAACTAACACAACGGAAACCAGCGCTTTCACTCACACACCCATACATATATCTACCCCAGGATTCTAAGAGCTCTTTATTAAAAAATCTTTAAATGTGAATATTTCAAGTTATGTGAATATTATTCAAATCATTATTGAAAATTTTGATTTCATTTTTGTAGACCACTTAGCTGCGTTTGAGTCCAGACGACGTCGCATTTCTCCACACGCACATTTTACGTTAATGAGAATTTGTTTTACACCTCCGAAACTGTCCTTGTATTAAGAAAACTGTTCATTTACATTATTTATTCATAATTTCGATTTTATATCACATTTTTCTGTACTGCGGGCCCGCAAATTACGTTCCTGAACTTTTACGTATACCACTCGCGAGTGGAGTTAGACTGAGAATAGGCCACCGGCACTATTTTGTGAAGCGGCCTTGGTTATATAACCAATTCTCATTGTTTTAAAGTTTGTATCACTACGCCAGCAGACTGTTTTTGTTATATAACTGAATTCCACCGTGGGGATCGTCTCTGACGTAATGTCGCCTGACGATCCGTTACATAATTTGTTGACAGTTTTTGTGTGTCATTGGTTGACCTTGGCACAATTCCGACGGTTGTTTCAATAATTTTCACGTATTTAATGTCCCAAGCAGTGCTGCCACCGTTGCTTTCGTCGCAACCACTGAATTTACCTTTCGTTTATACGTTTTGTCCCAAATATTAAAAAAAAATGTTATTTACTTTATGAAAAATATACAAACTGCTTTATTACCCCAAAATAGGCCCGTTACAATACCCCCCCAATGAGATATTTTATGCCGAAGCATAAAAAACCTCATTGACACATTCATACTTGCTAAAGGGATCAGCCAGGATATGTCGCCACAACCCCCTGTATGGTTTACAAAAAATATAATCAACTTACCCTTGGTCAGGTGACTGTGACCGCACCTGAATGACAATACTGGACTTCTCTCTCGAGATCCCAACACCGTAGAGTCAGACAGATACTTAACGCCCCTGCTCTGACGCGCTGGCCAGCTCAGGTCCGCCGCCACAGCATCACCAAACACTGAAACAACAAATTAAAATATCAACTAGTGGCCTTATACAACACCATATCCCCAACTGATCTGTTTCCCCCTAGCGGTGCTGGTTTGCGCTAAGAAGCACTGGTTTTGTTTTTTCACTAACTGCTAACATATATCAGAATACCTAACAACACAATATAACATAAGAAAACATAGTACATTCATAATTCACACTGTTATTATTATCTTAAAATAAACAATGTGTATTTAAAATTTACACACTTTACATCATTAAGTTTGCATATAAAATCAGAAAATTACCTTTTAATCTCAATTTAACTTTTATTAATTCGTTTCTAAAAAAATTTTCTTTTTTCTTCGTTTTACACATCATTTCATTTATTATTTCCTTTCATTAATTTGGGTGATTCTCAGTTATTAATTATAATTCACTTTATCAACTTGGCATTTACTCATAATCTTACCCCTTTTATTACTCTAACGCTCCCTTACAAAATCTTTAACTAGTATGACACCCCTCTCTACCAAAACAAAAATCTACTAACCCTTCTCTACCTCTAACTACTTACTACTTTAACTCAATTCGCCACCTTCTACTCTTATATATTAAAAAAAAAAATACTCTCTAACCCTTTGTACATAGGATAAGTGTTCCCCCCCCAAAACTCAATTCCCTTAAATGGCCCCTGGATTCTACCTAAGGCGGCCCCTCCTCACTAAAATCTATCCCTATCCCGTCCCAACTTATCATTATGTTGCGGACTCCCACATTACACTACCCCCTACTACAAAATTGCCATCCCCAAAATCTCAATCTCATTACCTTACTACAACTACAACAAAATAACATCATCAATTATAAACAACAATATATCAATCAAAACTCTACATAAATTCTCCATTACTACTGTGTCTCCATCAATACTTCTCAAAATTCTATAACATACAGTAACTCAAAACAACATTACATTATTTTCATCTCTACTATTTCTTTAACTTTGACTTCAATTTGGACAGATCTATATGTCCCACAAGTATTCATCACCCAACTTCTATCTTTTGCAACCCATTGAAAATTTTAACTATCATAACTTTATTTCATTTTATTTTAAAATCTATACACACATTGAAAACATATTATTATATTTTTATAATTCTTATTCCTAACCTACTACATGCAATTAACACAATAAGACATAATAAACACAATATAGGAAGTATCTAGTGCATCTATTTTTCAAATCAAAACAAAATTATTTAGTAGCGAGTCATCATTATTAAAATACAACAAATTTCTAATTCGTTATCCCCCTGGATAACCTCCCTGCCACACACACACACACACACACATCTTGTATAATACATTACATAACATAATAAACAAATAGACCTTAACCTTGACTATTAGCATACATTAAACAAACAATTCTCTTTTAAATAATTTATATAAAAACTTATAAACATTATTATTTGAAATTTTTCATTAACTTTTTTATATATCATCATTCCATTATTTATCTTGTGCTGCAATTAGATTTTCAAAATTTCCAAATTTATTATTAATCTATATTTTTAACCATTATGCTATTCCACAAACTAAACCATTTAACATTTATTTATTTATTCATTAATTGTTATTATAATTTGTTATTACAAATCTCATCACATAATTTAAATTCATTATAAAAAATTCCAACATATAACATTCAATCACAATATTTAAACATCTCAAATTATTTACTTCAATTGAGTATTAAAACACATTGATTAAAACACAACATATTTCAATTATTATCAAAATTTACAAATCATCAATTATTGTCTTCATAATTATTTTATTATTTCTTTAGACTGCAAACTATTAATAATATTATTATTATTATCACAACATTTTTCTACTACATATACACATTATTTACCTAACATTTCATAATACACACAATTGAATACACTGCATTATTTACAAATTATTCGTCAATAACTGTTCAATTTTTTCACACTTCATATGTCCAAATCTGCAAGGTCGTTACCAAAATTTACAATATTTAACAATGTCCATTCACTGATTTTTTTAGTTCAGCCTCCATCGTCATATAGATATCTAATATATTTGTAACATGCATCATTGTTATTCACATACAATTTATTATTATTATTATAATAATAATCCATCAACTTTATTTCATCCATTATGCCATTATAATTTATAGGGTTATTCCCTATTAATATTTCATAAACCTTGTCACCATAAGTCATTATTGTCCAGTCTCCATCAGTATTATTGGTCAATGTCAGGTAAGTTGTTTCATCATTTTTATATTCCTCTACCATTACGTCAGGTAAGTCATTATCATTTATAAAAATATTATCAAAATACTTCTCTATCTCTCTTTCGACAGGTAAGCATTTTATATGGTTCATCTTCACCCCTTCTAATATTTTTCTCAATTCATCGTAATTTCTTTTTAACTTATATAATTCTATCTCTCTCTCAATACACAACTCTCTCTCTTCATAACACCACATCCCACTCTCACAATTATTACAGACAGAGGGTACAACATTATACAACATCAATATACACTTCAATTCATCTACTAATACGGGTCTCTCGCCCTTCAAAAACAACATTTGTGAACACTCTGGTTCAGAAAAATTAATGAAAAAATTTACCCTCTGCCCACATTCAACTACTATATTACTTTTCCACTCTCTCTCTACATCATCAATACACCTTAACATCTCATAATCACATTCTACACATTCATCAGTACTCTCTGATATGACATTTTCAATTATATTATTATTCTCCTTATTTTCAACAACATCATTATTATTTATTAATTCTTTGTCTGGCATCGTATTTTTACATTTGTCACTACAATTTTCATTTGTTTTATTTTTCTCTGGACTCATCACAACTACTTCCATTCTCTCCACACTCTGTTCTAATTTACACAAACTATTTTTTATTGTTTCATGGGTATTTTTACAACATTTATTCATTTCTTTAATCTCATTTTTCAACTCATTAATATCCCTACTTTGTTTGTCAAATTTGTCATTCAATTCTCTAAAATTACTATCTTGTTTTTCTAAAGCGTTATACATGCTGTCTTGTTTTTCTAATCTATTGTACATCATATCATACAATCTTGCTAATATAGTATCATTATCAGATTTCTTATTTTGATTTCCTAAAATAGGTGTTGAATGAATCTCAACGGTCTGTATTATTTTTGACTCCTCAAGACTACTGTCAGTTGTTTGAATTCCGGAGTCGCTACTTATCTGACTTTCTATCTGACTGTCAGATAAGCTGACGTCATTATTATCTGCCTTTTTTTTTTTTTTTATAAATCTTTTAGATATATAATTCTTTGCAAAATATTATTATATGTAACATACACTTCTCAAAACATATTCTACTCACCCATACTACAAAAACATGACATAACCTTACTACTTATCTTTACACATTTTTTAGTTACCTCAAACAACCATTCTGCTCTCCCAAGTAGGCCTATATTTTATATAAATTTCTTTATACAAAATTGTCCCTGTTCAGAAGCCATTGTGATGTATCAATAAATTGATAATTTAATAAAATAAATAAAATATGATTGATTTTATTTTGATTCAAACTTTACTGTCTAACTTTGTCGGGCGCCATCTTGTATTTATTAACTACGTATGAAAAAATATATGTCCTTACCATTTTACGGGTCCTTTTCGGCGAACACAGGAGATCAGAATTGGTTGTTCAAAATAAAGAAAACTTTATTTTGTTTCCCATGATTCAAAATTTATTGGCATTTAAATTTTATCAAACAAATTATTCTTTTCTCCAAGTAACATATAGACATAAAATGGATCATTATTACGTTGAATATAATTTGTTCAGCAATAGTCAAAATAAAACAGGAAAGATAAATACAAAATAATTCGCTTAAATTATACTTAACTAACACAACGGAAACCAGCGCTTTCACTCACACACCCATACATATATCTACCCCAGGATTCTAAGAGCTCTTTATTAAAAAATCTTTAAATGTGAATATTTCAAGTTATGTGAATATTATTTATGTGAATATTATTCAAATCATTATTGAAAATTTTGATTTCATTTTTGTAGACCACTTAGCTGCGTTTGAGTCCAGACGACGTCGCATTTCTCCACACGCACATTTTACGTTAATGAGAATTTGTTTTACACCTCCGAAACTGTCCTTGTATTAAGAAAACTGTTCATTTACATTATTTATTCATAATTTCGATTTTATATCACATTTTTCTGTACTGCGGGCCCGCAAATTACGTTCCGGAACTTTTACGTATACCACTCGCGAGTGGTGGAGTTAGACTGAAAATAGGCCACCGGCACTATTTTGTGAAGCGGCCTTGGTTATATAACCAATTCTCATTGTTTTAAAGTTTGTATCACTACGCCAGCAGACTGTTTTTGTTATATAACTGAATTCCACCGTGGGGATCGTCTCTGACGTAATGTCGCCTGACGATCCGTTACATAATTTGTTGACAGTTTTTGTGTGTCATTGGTTGACCTTGGCACAATTCCGACGGTTGTTTCAATAATTTTCACGTATTTAATGTCCCAAGCAGTGCTGCCACCGTTGCTTTCGTCGCAACCACTGAATTTACCTTTCGTTTATACGTTTTGTCCCAAATATTAAAAAAAAATGTTATTTACTTTATGAAAAATATACAAACTGCTTTATTACCCCAAAATAGGCCCGTTACAATACCCCCCCAATGAGATATTTTATGCCGAAGCATAAAAAACCTCATTGACACATTCATACTTGCTAAAGGGATCAGCCAGGATATGTCGCCACAACCCCCTGTATGGTTTACAAAAAATATAATCAACTTACCCTTGGTCAGGTGACTGTGACCGCACCTGAATGACAATACTGGACTTCTCTCTCGAGATCCCAACACCGTAGAGTCAGACAGATACTTAACGCCCCTGCTCTGACGCGCTGGCCAGCTCAGGTCCGCCGCCACAGCATCACCAAACACTGAAACAACAAATTAAAATATCAACTAGTGGCCTTATACAACACCATATCCCCAACTGATCTGTTTCCCCCTAGCGGTGCTGGTTTGCGCTAAGAAGCACTGGTTTTGTTTTTTCACTAACTGCTAACATATATCAGAATACCTAACAACACAATATAACATAAGAAAACATAGTACATTCATAATTCACACTGTTATTATTATCTTAAAATAAACAATGTGTATTTAAAATTTACACACTTTACATCATTAAGTTTGCATATAAAATCAGAAAATTACCTTTTAATCTCAATTTAACTTTTATTAATTCGTTTCTAAAAAAATTTTTTTTTTCTTCGTTTTACACATCATTTCATTTATTATTTCCTTTCATTAATTTGGGTGATTCTCAGTTATTAATTATAATTCACTTTATCAACTTGGCATTTACTCATAATCTTACCCCTTTTATTACTCTAACGCTCCCTTACAAAATCTTTAACTAGTATGACACCCCTCTCTACCAAAACAAAAATCTACTAACCCTTCTCTACCTCTAACTACTTACTACTTTAACTCAATTCGCCACCTTCTACTCTTATATATTAAAAAAAAAAATACTCTCTAACCCTTTGTACATAGGATAAGTGTTCCCCCCCCAAAACTCAATTCCCTTAAATGGCCCCTGGATTCTACCTAAGGCGGCCCCTCCTCACTAAAATCTATCCCTATCCCGTCCCAACTTATCATTATGTTGCGGACTCCCACATTACACTACCCCCTACTACAAAATTGCCATCCCCAAAATCTCAATCTCATTACCTTACTACAACTACAACAAAATAACATCATCAATTATAAACATCAATATATCAATCAAAACTCTACATAAATTCTCCATTACTACTGTGTCTCCATCAATACTTCTCAAAATTCTATAACATACAGTAACTCAAAACAACATTACATTATTTTCATCTCTACTATTTCTTTAACTTTGACTTCAATTTGGACAGATCTATATGTCCCACAAGTATTCATCACCCAACTTCTATCTTTTGCAACCCATTGAAAATTTTAACTATCATAACTTTATTTCATTTTATTTTAAAATCTATACACACATTGAAAACATATTATTATATTTTTATAATTCTTATTCCTAACCTACTACATGCAATTAACACAATAAGACATAATAAACACAATATAGGAAGTATCTAGTGCATCTATTTTTCAAATCAAAACAAAATTATTTAGTAGCGAGTCATCATTATTAAAATACAACAAATTTCTAATTCGTTATCCCCCTGGATAACCTCCCTGCCACACACACACACACACATCTTGTATAATACATTACATAACATAATAAACAAATAGACCTTAACCTTGACTATTAGCATACATTAAACAAACAATTCTCTTTTAAATAATTTATATAAAAACTTATAAACATTATTATTTGAAATTTTTCATTAACTTTTTTATATATCATCATTCCATTATTTATCTTGTGCTGCAATTAGATTTTCAAAATTTCCAAATTTATTATTAATCTATATTTTTAACCATTATGCTATTCCACAAACTAAACCATTTAACATTTATTTATTTATTCATTAATTGTTATTATAATTTGTTATTACAAATCTCATCACATAATTTAAATTCATTATAAAAAATTCCAACATATAACATTCAATCACAATATTTAAACATCTCAAATTATTTACTTCAATTGAGTATTAAAACACATTGATTAAAACACAACATATTTCAATTATTATCAAAATTTACAAATCATCAATTATTGTCTTCATAATTATTTTATTATTTCTTTAGACTGCAAACTATTAATAATATTATTATTATTATCACAACATTTTTCTACTACATATACACATTATTTACCTAACATTTCATAATACACACAATTGAATACACTGCATTATTTACAAATTATTCGTCAATAACTGTTCAATTTTTTCACACTTCATATGTCCAAATCTGCAAGGTCGTTACCAAAATTTACAATATTTAACAATGTCCATTCACTGATTTTTTTAGTTCAGCCTCCATCGTCATATAGATATCTAATATATTTGTAACATGCATCATTGTTATTCACATACAATTTATTATTATTATTATAATAATAATCCATCAACTTTATTTCATCCATTATGCCATTATAATTTATAGGGTTATTCCCTATTAATATTTCATAAACCTTGTCACCATAAGTCATTATTGTCCAGTCTCCATCAGTATTATTGGTCAATGTCAGGTAAGTTGTTTCATCATTTTTATATTCCTCTACCATTACGTCAGGTAAGTCATTATCATTTATAAAAATATTATCAAAATACTTCTCTATCTCTCTTTCGACAGGTAAGCATTTTATATGGTTCATCTTCACCCCTTCTAATATTTTTCTCAATTCATCGTAATTTCTTTTTAACTTATATAATTCTATCTCTCTCTCAATACACAACTCTCTCTCTTCATAACACCACATCCCACTCTCACAATTATTACAGACAGAGGGTACAACATTATACAACATCAATATACACTTCAATTCATCTACTAATACGGGTCTCTCGCCCTTCAAAAACAACATTTGTGAACACTCTGGTTCAGAAAAATTAATGAAAAAATTTACCCTCTGCCCACATTCAACTACTATATTACTTTTCCACTCTCTCTCTACATCATCAATACACCTTAACATCTCATAATCACATTCTACACATTCATCAGTACTCTCTGATATGACATTTTCAATTATATTATTATTCTCCTTATTTTCAACAACATCATTATTATTTATTAATTCTTTGTCTGGCATCGTATTTTTACATTTGTCACTACAATTTTCATTTGTTTTATTTTTCTCTGGACTCATCACAACTACTTCCATTCTCTCCACACTCTGTTCTAATTTACACAAACTATTTTTTATTGTTTCATGGGTATTTTTACAACATTTATTCATTTCTTTAATCTCATTTTTCAACTCATTAATATCCCTACTTTGTTTGTCAAATTTGTCATTCAATTCTCTAAAATTACTATCTTGTTTTTCTAAAGCGTTATACATGCTGTCTTGTTTTTCTAATCTATTGTACATCATATCATACAATCTTGCTAATATAGTATCATTATCAGATTTCTTATTTTGATTTCCTAAAATAGGTGTTGAATGAATCTCAACGGTCTGTATTATTTTTGACTCCTCAAGACTACTGTCAGTTGTTTGAATTCCGGAGTCGCTACTTATCTGACTTTCTATCTGACTGTCAGATAAGCTGACGTCATTATTATCTGCCTTTTTTTTTTTTTTTATAAATCTTTTAGATATATAATTCTTTGCAAAATATTATTATATGTAACATACACTTCTCAAAACATATTCTACTCACCCATACTACAAAAACATGACATAACCTTACTACTTATCTTTACACATTTTTTAGTTACCTCAAACAACCATTCTGCTCTCCCAAGTAGGCCTATATTTTATATAAATTTCTTTATACTAAATTGTCCCTGTTCAGAAGCCATTGTGATGTATCAATAAATTGATAATTTAATAAAATAAATAAAATATGATTGATTTTATTTTGATTCAAACTTTACTGTCTAACTTTGTCGGGCGCCATCTTGTATTTATTAACTACGTATGAAAAAATATATGTCCTTACCATTTTACGGGTCCTTTTCGGCGAACACAGGAGATCAGAATTGGTTGTTCAAAATAAAGAAAACTTTATTTTGTTTCCCATGATTCAAAATTTATTGGCATTTAAATTTTATCAAACAAATTATTCTTCTCTCCAAGTAACATATAGACATAAAATGGATCATTATTACGTTGAATATAATTTGTTCAGCAATAGTCAAAATAAAACAGGAAAGATAAATACAAAATAATTCGCTTAAATTATACTTAACTAACACAACGGAAACCAGCGCTTTCACTCACACACCCATACATATATCTACCCCAGGATTCTAAGAGCTCTTTATTAAAAAATCTTTAAATGTGAATATTTCAAGTTATGTGAATATTATTTATGTGAATATTATTCAAATCATTATTGAAAATTTTGATTTCATTTTTGTATACCACTTAGCTGCGTTTGAGTCCAGATGACGTCGCATTTCTCCACACTCACATTTTACGTTAATGAGAATTTGTTTTACACCTCCGAAACTGTCCTTGTATTAAGAAAACTGTTCATTTACATTATTTATTCATAATTTCGATTTTATATCACATTTTTCTGTACTGCGGGCCCGCAAATTACGTTCCGGAACTTTTACGTATACCACTCGCGAGTGGTGGAGTTAGACTGAGAATAGGCCACCGGCACTATTTTGTGAAGCGGCCTTGGTTATATAACCAATTCTTATTGTTTTAAAGTTTGTATCACTACGCCAGCAGACTGTTTTTGTTATATAACTGAATTCCACCGTGGGGATCGTCTCTGACGTAATGTCGCCTGACGATCCGTTACATAATTTGTTGACAGTTTTAGTGTGTCATTGGTTGACCTTGGCACAATTCCGTCGGTTGTTTCAATAATTTTCACGTATTTAATGTCCCAAGCAGTGCTGCCACCGTTGCTTTCGTCGCAACCACTGAATTTACCTTTCGTTTATACGTTTTGTCCCAAATATTAAAAAAAATGTTATTTACTTTATGAAAAATATACAAACTGCTTTATTACCCCAAAATAGGCCCGTTACAATACCCCCTCAATGAGATATTTTATGCCGAAGCATAAAAAACCTCATTGACGCATTCATACTTGCTAAAGGGATCAGCCAGGATATGTCGCCACAACCCCCTGTATGGTTTACAAAAAATATAATCAACTCACCCTTGGTCAGGTGACTGTGACCGCACCTGAATGACAATACTGGACTTCTCTCTCGAGATCCCAACACCGTAGAGTCAGACAGATACTTAACGCCCCTGCTCTGACGCGCTGGCCAGCTCAGGTCCGCCGCCACAGCATCACCAAACACTGAAACAACAAATTAAAATATCAACTAGTGGCTTTATACAACACCATATCCCCAACTGATCTGTTTCCCCCTAGCGGTGCTGGTTTGCGCTAAGAAGCACTGGTTTTGTTTTTTCACTAACTGCTAACATATATCAGAATACCTAACAACACAATATAACATAAGAAAACATAGTACATTCATAATTCACACTGTTATTATTATCTTAAAATAAACAATGTGTATTTAAAATTTACACACTTTACATCATTAAGTTTGCATATAAAATCAGAAAATTACCTTTTAATCTCAATTTAACTTTTATTAATTCCTTTCTAAAAAAAAAATTTTTTTTTTTCTTCGTTTTACACATCATTTCATTTATTATTTCCTTTCATTAATTTGGGTGATTCTCAGTTATTCATTATAATTCACTTTATCAACTTGGCATTTACTCATAATCTTACCCCTTTTATTACTCTAACGCTCCCTTACAAAATCTTTAACTAGTATGACACCCCTCTCTACCAAAACAAAAATCTACTAACCCTTCTCTACCTCTAACTACTTACTACTTTAACTCAATTCGCCACCTTCTACTCTTATATATTAAAAAAAAAAATACTCACTAACCCTTTGTACATAGGATAAGTGTTCCCCCCCCCCAAAACTCAATTCCCTTAAATGGCCCCTGGATTCTACCTAAGGCGGCCCCTCCTCACTAAAATCTATCCCTATCCCGTCCCAACTTATTATGTTGCGGACTCCCACATTACACTACCCCCTACTACAAAATTGCCATCCCCAAAATCTCAATCTCATTACCTTACTACAACTACAACAAAATAACATCATCAATTATAAACATCAATATATCAATCAAAACTCTACATAAATTCTCCATTACTACTGTGTCTCCATCAATACTTCTCAAAATTCTATAACATACAGTAACTCAAAACAACATTACATTATGTTCATCTCTACTATTTCTTTAACTTTGACTTCAATTTGGACAGATCTATATGTCCCACAAGTATTCATCACCCAACTTCTATCTTTTGCAACCCATTGAAAATTTTAACTATCATAACTTTATTTCATTTTATTTTAAAATCTATACACACATTGAAAACATATTATTATATTTTTATAATTCTTATTCCTAACCTACTACATGCAATTAACACAATAAGACATAATAAACACAATATAGGAAGTATCTAGTGCATCTATTTTTCAAATCAAAACAAAATTATTTAGTAGCGAGTCATCATTATTAAAATACAACAAATTTCTAATTCGTTATCCCCCTGGATAACCTCCCTGCCACACACACACACACACACACATCTTGTATAATACATTACATAACATAATAAACAAATAGACCTTAACCTTGACTATTAGCATACATTAAACAAACAATTCTCTTTTAAATAATTTATATAAAAACTTATAAACATTATTATTTGAAATTTTTCATTAACTTTTTTATATATCATCATTCCATTATTTATCTTGTGCTGCAATTAGATTTTCAAAATTTCCAAATTTATTATTAATCTATATTTTTAACCATTATGCTATTCCACAAACTAAACCATTTAACATTTATTTATTTATTCATTAATTGTTATTATAATTTGTTATTACAAATCTCATCACATAATTTAAATTCATTATAAAAAATTCCAACATATAACATTCAATCACAATATTTAAACATCTCAAATTATTTACTTCAATTGAGTATTAAAACACATTGATTAAAACACAACATATTTCAATTATTATCAAAATTTACAAATCATCAATTATTGTCTTCATAATTATTTTATTATTTCTTTAGACTGCAAACTATTAATAATAATATTATTATTATTATCACAACATTTTTCTACTACATATACACATTATTTACCTAACATTTCATAATACACACAATTGAATACACTGCATTATTTACAAATTATTCGTCAATAACTGTTCAATTTTTTCACACTTCATATGTCCAAATCTGCAAGGTCGTTACCAAAATTTACAATATTTAACAATGTCCATTCACTGATTTTTTTAGTTCAGCCTCCATCGTCATATAGATATCTAATATATTTGTAACATGCATCATTGTTATTCACATACAATTTATTATTATTATTATAATAATAATCCATCAACTTTATTTCATCCATTATGCCATTATAATTTATAGGGTTATTCCCTATTAATATTTCATAAACCTTGTCACCATAAGTCATTATTGTCCAGTCTCCATCAGTATTATTGGTCAATGTCAGGTAAGTTGTTTCATCATTTTTATATTCCTCTACCATTACGTCAGGTAAGTCATTATCATTTATAAAAATATTATCAAAATACTTCTCTATCTCTCTTTCGACAGGTAAGCATTTTATATGGTTCATCTTCACCCCTTCTAATATTTTTCTCAATTCATCGTAATTTCTTTTTAACTTATATAATTCTATCTCTCTCTCAATACACAACTCTCTCTCTTCATAACACCACATCCCACTCTCACAATTATTACAGACAGAGGGTACAACATTATACAACATCAATATACACTTCAATTCATCTA
Source organism: Magicicada septendecula (assembly GCA_034769895.1). Classification (NCBI taxonomy): domain Eukaryota; kingdom Metazoa; phylum Arthropoda; class Insecta; order Hemiptera; family Cicadidae; genus Magicicada; species Magicicada septendecula. The sequence continues at coordinate 1,247,913,391 of CM068367.1, forward strand.
CTAATACGGGTCTCTCGCCCTTCAAAAACAACATTTGTGAACACTCTGGTTCAGAAAAATTAATGAAAAAATTTACCCTCTGCCCACATTCAACTACTATATTACTTTTCCACTCTCTCTCTACATCATCAATACACCTTAACATCTCATAATCACATTCTACACATTCATCAGTACTCTCTGATATGACATTTTCAATTATATTATTATTCTCCTTATTTTCAACAACATCATTATTATTTATTAATTCTTTGTCTGGCATCGTATTTTTACATTTGTCACTACAATTTTCATTTGTTTTATTTTTCTCTGGACTCATCACAACTACTTCCATTCTCTCCACACTCTGTTCTAATTTACACAAACTATTTTTTATTGTTTCATGGGTATTTTTACAACATTTATTCATTTCTTTAATCTCATTTTTCAACTCATTAATATCCCTACTTTGTTTGTCAAATTTGTCATTCAATTCTCTAAAATTACTATCTTGTTTTTCTAAAGCGTTATACATGCTGTCTTGTTTTTCTAATCTATTGTACATCATATCATACAATCTTGCTAATATAGTATCATTATCAGATTTCTTATTTTGATTTCCTAAAATAGGTGTTGAATGAATCTCAACGGTCTGTATTATTTTTGACTCCTCAAGACTACTGTCAGTTGTTTGAATTCCGGAGTCGCTACTTATCTGACTTTCTATCTGACTGTCAGATAAGCTGACGTCATTATTATCTGCCTTTTTTTTTTTTTTTATAAATCTTTTAGATATATAATTCTTTGCAAAATATTATTATATGTAACACACACTTCTCAAAACATATTCTACTCACCCATACTACAAAAACATGACATAACCTTACTACTTATCTTTACACATTTTTTAGTTACCTCAAACAACCATTCTGCTCTCCCAAGTAGGCCTATATTTTATATAAATTTCTTTATACAAAATTGTCCATGTTCAGAAGCCATTGTGATGTATCAATAAATTGATAATTTAATAAAATAAATAAAATATGATTGATTTTATTTTGATTCAAACTTTACTGTCTAACTTTGTCGGGCGCCATCTTGTATTTATTAACTACGTATGAAAAAATATATGTCCTTACCATTTTACGGGTCCTTTTCGGCGAACACAGGAGATCAGAATTGGTTGTTCAAAATAAAGAAAACTTTATTTTGTTTCCCATGATTCAAAATTTATTGGCATTTAAATTTTATCAAACAAATTATTCTTTTCTCCAAGTAACATATAGACATAAAATGGATCATTATTACGTTGAATATAATTTGTTCAGCAATAGTCAAAATAAAACAGGAAAGATAAATACAAAATAATTCGCTTAAATTATACTTAACTAACACAACGGAAACCAGCGCTTTCACTCACACACCCATACATATATCTACCCCAGGATTCTAAGAGCTCTTTATTAAAAAATCTTTAAATGTGAATATTTCAAGTTATGTGAATATTATTTATGTGAATATTATTCAAATCATTATTGAAAATTTTGATTTCATTTTTGTATACCACTTAGCTGCGTTTGAGTCCAGATGACGTCGCATTTCTCCACACGCACATTTTACGTTAATGAGAATTTGTTTTACACCTCCGAAACTGTCCTTGTATTAAGAAAACTGTTCATTTACATTATTTATTCATAATTTCGATTTTATATCACATTTTTCTGTACTGCGGGCCCGCAAATTACGTTCCGGAACTTTTACGTATACCACTCGCGAGTGGTGGAGTTAGACTGAGAATAGGCCACCGGCACTATTTTGTGAAGCGGCCTTGGTTATATAACCAATTCTTATTGTTTTAAAGTTTGTATCACTACGCCAGCAGACTGTTTTTGTTATATAACTGAATTCCACCGTGGGGATCGTCTCTGACGTAATGTCACCTGACGATCCGTTACATAATTTGTTGACAGTTTTAGTGTGTCATTGGTTAACCTTGGCACAATTCCGTCGGTTGTTTCAATAATTTTCACGTATTTAATGTCCCAAGCAGTGCTGCCACCGTTGCTTTTGTCGCAACCACTGAATTTACCTTTCGTTTATACGTTTTGTCCCAAATATTAAAAAAAATGTTATTTACTTTATGAAAAATATACAAACTGCTTTATTACCCCAAAATAGGCCCGTTACAATACCCCCTCAATGAGATATTTTATGCCGAAGCATAAAAAACCTCATTGACACATTCATACTTGCTAAAGGGATCAGCCAGGATATGTCGCCACAACCCCCTGTATGGTTTACAAAAAATATAATCAACTCACCCTTGGTCAGGTGACTGTGACCGCACCTGAATGACAATACTGGACTTCTCTCTCGAGATCCCAACACCGTAGAGTCAGACAGATACTTAACGCCCCTGCTCTGACGCGCTGGCCAGCTCAGGTCCGCCGCCACAGCATCACCAAACACTGAAACAACAAATTAAAATATCAACTAGTGGCTTTATACAACACCATATCCCCAACTGATCTGTTTCCCCCTAGCGGTGCTGGTTTGCGCTAAGAAGCACTGGTTTTGTTTTTTCACTAACTGCTAACATATATCAGAATACCTAACAACACAATATAACATAAGAAAACATAGTACATTCATAATTCACACTGTTATTATTATCTTAAAATAAACAATGTGTATTTAAAATTTACACACTTTACATCATTAAGTTTGCATATAAAATCAGAAAATTACCTTTTAATCTCAATTTAACTTTTATTAATTCCTTTCTAAAAAAAAATTTTTTTTTTTCTTCGTTTTACACATCATTTCATTTATTATTTCCTTTCATTAATTTGGGTGATTCTCAGTTATTCATTATAATTCACTTTATCAACTTGGCATTTACTCATAATCTTACCCCTTTTATTACTCTAACGCTCCCTTACAAAATCTTTAACTAGTATGACACCCCTCTCTACCAAAACAAAAATCTACTAACCCTTCTCTACCTCTAACTACTTACTACTTTAACTCAATTCGCCACCTTCTACTCTTATATATTAAAAAAAAAAATACTCTCTAACCCTTTGTACATAGGATAAGTGTTCCCCCCCCAAAACTCAATTCCCTTAAATGGCCCCTGGATTCTACCTAAGGCGGCCCCTCCTCACTAAAATCTATCCCTATCCCGTCCCAACTTATTATGTTGCGGACTCCCACATTACACTACCCCCTACTACAAAATTGCCATCCCCAAAATCTCAATCTCATTACCTTACTACAACTACAACAAAATAACATCATCAACTATAAACATCAATATATCAATCAAAACTCTACATAAATTCTCCATTACTACTGTGTCTCCATCAATACTTCTCAAAATTCTATAACATACAGTAACTCAAAACAACATTACATTATGTTCATCTCTACTATTTCTTTAACTTTGACTTCAATTTGGACAGATCTATATGTCCCACAAGTATTCATCACCCAACTTCTATCTTTTGCAACCCATTGAAAATTTTAACTATCATAACTTTATTTCATTTTATTTTAAAATCTATACACACATTGAAAACATATTATTATATTTTTATAATTCTTATTCCTAACCTACTACATGCAATTAACACAATAAGACATAATAAACACAATATAGGAAGTATCTAGTGCATCTATTTTTCAAATCAAAACAAAATTATTTAGTAGCGAGTCATCATTATTAAAATACAACAAATTTCTAATTCGTTATCCCCCTGGATAACCTCCCTGCCACACACACACACACACACATCTTGTATAATACATTACATAACATAATAAACAAATAGACCTTAACCTTGACTATTAGCATACATTAAACAAACAATTCTCTTTTAAATAATTTATATAAAAACTTATAAACATTATTATTTGAAATTTTTCATTAACTTTTTTATATATCATCATTCCATTATTTATCTTGTGCTGCAATTAGATTTTCAAAATTTCCAAATTTATTATTAATCTATATTTTTAACCATTATGCTATTCCACAAACTAAACCATTTAACATTTATTTATTTATTCATTAATTGTTATTATAATTTGTTATTACAAATCTCATCACATAATTTAAATTCATTATAAAAAATTCCAACATATAACATTCAATCACAATATTTAAACATCTCAAATTATTTACTTCAATTGAGTATTAAAACACATTGATTAAAACACAACATATTTCAATTATTATCAAAATTTACAAATCATCAATTATTGTCTTCATAATTATTTTATTATTTCTTTAGACTGCAAACTATTAATAATAATATTATTATTATTATCACAACATTTTTCTACTACATATACACATTATTTACCTAACATTTCATAATACACACAATTGAATACACTGCATTATTTACAAATTATTCGTCAATAACTGTTCAATTTTTTCACACTTCATATGTCCAAATCTGCAAGGTCGTTACCAAAATTTACAATATTTAACAATGTCCATTCACTGATTTTTTTAGTTCAGCCTCCATCGTCATATAGATATCTAATATATTTGTAACATGCATCATTGTTATTCACATACAATTTATTATTATTATTATAATAATAATCCATCAACTTTATTTCATCCATTATGCCATTATAATTTATAGGGTTATTCCCTATTAATATTTCATAAACCTTGTCACCATAAGTCATTATTGTCCAGTCTCCATCAGTATTATTGGTCAATGTCAGGTAAGTTGTTTCATCATTTTTATATTCCTCTACCATTACGTCAGGTAAGTCATTATCATTTATAAAAATATTATCAAAATACTTCTCTATCTCTCTTTCGACAGGTAAGCATTTTATATGGTTCATCTTCACCCCTTCTAATATTTTTCTCAATTCATCGTAATTTCTTTTTAACTTATATAATTCTATCTCTCTCTCAATACACAACTCTCTCTCTTCATAACACCACATCCCACTCTCACAATTATTACAGACAGAGGGTACAACATTATACAACATCAATATACACTTCAATTCATCTACTAATACGGGTCTCTCGCCCTTCAAAAACAACATTTGTGAACACTCTGGTTCAGAAAAATTAATGAAAAAATTTACCCTCTGCCCACATTCAACTACTATATTACTTTTCCACTCTCTCTCTACATCATCAATACACCTTAACATCTCATAATCACATTCTACACATTCATCAGTACTCTCTGATATGACATTTTCAATTATATTATTATTCTCCTTATTTTCAACAACATCATTATTATTTATTAATTCTTTGTCTGGCATCGTATTTTTACATTTGTCACTACAATTTTCATTTGTTTTATTTTTCTCTGGACTCATCACAACTACTTCCATTCTCTCCACACTCTGTTCTAATTTACACAAACTATTTTTTATTGTTACATGGGTATTTTTACAACATTTATTCATTTCTTTAATCTCATTTTTCAACTCATTAATATCCCTACTTTGTTTGTCAAATTTGTCATTCAATTCTCTAAAATTACTATCTTGTTTTTCTAAAGCGTTATACATGCTGTCTTGTTTTTCTAATCTATTGTACATCATATCATACAATCTTGCTAATATAGTATCATTATCAGATTTCTTATTTTGATTTCCTAAAATAGGTGTTGAATGAATCTCAACGGTCTGTATTATTTTTGACTCCTCAAGACTACTGTCAGTTGTTTGAATTCCGGAGTCGCTACTTATCTGACTTTCTATCTGACTGTCAGATAAGCTGACGTCATTATTATCTGCCTTTTTTTTTTTTTTTATAAATCTTTTAGATATATAATTCTTTGCAAAATATTATTATATGTAACATACACTTCTCAAAACATATTCTACTCACCCATACTACAAAAACATGACATAACCTTACTACTTATCTTTACACATTTTTTAGTTACCTCAAACAACCATTCTGCTCTCCCAAGTAGGCCTATATTTTATATAAATTTCTTTATACAAAATTGTCCCTGTTCAGAAGCCATTGTGATGTATCAATAAATTGATAATTTAATAAAATAAATAAAATATGATTGATTTTATTTTGATTCAAACTTTACTGTCTAACTTTGTCGGGCGCCATCTTGTATTTATTAACTACGTATGAAAAAATATATGTCCTTACCATTTTACGGGTCCTTTTCGGCGAACACAGGAGATCAGAATTGGTTGTTCAAAATAAAGAAAACTTTATTTTGTTTCCCATGATTCAAAATTTATTGGCATTTAAATTTTATCAAACAAATTATTCTTTTCTCCAAGTAACATATAGACATAAAATGGATCATTATTACGTTGAATATAATTTGTTCAGCAATAGTCAAAATAAAACAGGAAAGATAAATACAAAATAATTCGCTTAAATTATACTTAACTAACACAACGGAAACCAGCGCTTTCACTCACACACCCATACATATATCTACCCCAGGATTCTAAGAGCTCTTTATTAAAAAATCTTTAAATGTGAATATTTCAAGTTATGTGAATATTATTTATGTGAATATTATTCAAATCATTATTGAAAATTTTGATTTCATTTTTGTATACCACTTAGCTGCGTTTGAGTCCAGATGACGTCGCATTTCTCCACACGCACATTTTACGTTAATGAGAATTTGTTTTACACCTCCGAAACTGTCCTTGTATTAAGAAAACTGTTCATTTACATTATTTATTCATAATTTCGATTTTATATCACATTTTTCTGTACTGCGGGCCCGCAAATTACGTTCCGGAACTTTTACGTATACCACTCGCGAGTGGTGGAGTTAGACTGAGAATAGGCCACCGGCACTATTTTGTGAAGCGGCCTTGGTTATATAACCAATTCTTATTGTTTTAAAGTTTGTATCACTACGCCAGCAGACTGTTTTTGTTATATAACTGAATTCCACCGTGGGGATCGTCTCTGACGTAATGTCACCTGACGATCCGTTACATAATTTGTTGACAGTTTTAGTGTGTCATTGGTTAACCTTGGCACAATTCCGTCGGTTGTTTCAATAATTTTCACGTATTTAATGTCCCAAGCAGTGCTGCCACCGTTGCTTTTGTCGCAACCACTGAATTTACCTTTCGTTTATACGTTTTGTCCCAAATATTAAAAAAAATGTTATTTACTTTATGAAAAATATACAAACTGCTTTATTACCCCAAAATAGGCCCGTTACAATACCCCCTCAATGAGATATTTTATGCCGAAGCATAAAAAACCTCATTGACACATTCATACTTGCTAAAGGGATCAGCCAGGATATGTCGCCACAACCCCCTGTATGGTTTACAAAAAATATAATCAACTCACCCTTGGTCAGGTGACTGTGACCGCACCTGAATGACAATACTGGACTTCTCTCTCGAGATCCCAACACCGTAGAGTCAGACAGATACTTAACGCCCCTGCTCTGACGCGCTGGCCAGCTCAGGTCCGCCGCCACAGCATCACCAAACACTGAAACAACAAATTAAAATATCAACTAGTGGCTTTATACAACACCATATCCCCAACTGATCTGTTTCCCCCTAGCGGTGCTGGTTTGCGCTAAGAAGCACTGGTTTTGTTTTTTCACTAACTGCTAACATATATCAGAATACCTAACAACACAATATAACATAAGAAAACATAGTACATTCATAATTCACACTGTTATTATTATCTTAAAATAAACAATGTGTATTTAAAATTTACACACTTTACATCATTAAGTTTGCATATAAAATCAGAAAATTACCTTTTAATCTCAATTTAACTTTTATTAATTCCTTTCTAAAAAAAAATTTTTTTTTTTCTTCGTTTTACACATCATTTCATTTATTATTTCCTTTCATTAATTTGGGTGATTCTCAGTTATTCATTATAATTCACTTTATCAACTTGGCATTTACTCATAATCTTACCCCTTTTATTACTCTAACGCTCCCTTACAAAATCTTTAACTAGTATGACACCCCTCTCTACCAAAACAAAAATCTACTAACCCTTCTCTACCTCTAACTACTTACTACTTTAACTCAATTCGCCACCTTCTACTCTTATATATTAAAAAAAAAAATACTCTCTAACCCTTTGTACATAGGATAAGTGTTCCCCCCCCAAAACTCAATTCCCTTAAATGGCCCCTGGATTCTACCTAAGGCGGCCCCTCCTCACTAAAATCTATCCCTATCCCGTCCCAACTTATTATGTTGCGGACTCCCACATTACACTACCCCCTACTACAAAATTGCCATCCCCAAAATCTCAATCTCATTACCTTACTACAACTACAACAAAATAACATCATCAACTATAAACATCAATATATCAATCAAAACTCTACATAAATTCTCCATTACTACTGTGTCTCCATCAATACTTCTCAAAATTCTATAACATACAGTAACTCAAAACAACATTACATTATGTTCATCTCTACTATTTCTTTAACTTTGACTTCAATTTGGACAGATCTATATGTCCCACAAGTATTCATCACCCAACTTCTATCTTTTGCAACCCATTGAAAATTTTAACTATCATAACTTTATTTCATTTTATTTTAAAATCTATACACACATTGAAAACATATTATTATATTTTTATAATTCTTATTCCTAACCTACTACATGCAATTAACACAATAAGACATAATAAACACAATATAGGAAGTATCTAGTGCATCTATTTTTCAAATCAAAACAAAATTATTTAGTAGCGAGTCATCATTATTAAAATACAACAAATTTCTAATTCGTTATCCCCCTGGATAACCTCCCTGCCACACACACACACACACACATCTTGTATAATACATTACATAACATAATAAACAAATAGACCTTAACCTTGACTATTAGCATACATTAAACAAACAATTCTCTTTTAAATAATTTATATAAAAACTTATAAACATTATTATTTGAAATTTTTCATTAACTTTTTTATATATCATCATTCCATTATTTATCTTGTGCTGCAATTAGATTTTCAAAATTTCCAAATTTATTATTAATCTATATTTTTAACCATTATGCTATTCCACAAACTAAACCATTTAACATTTATTTATTTATTCATTAATTGTTATTATAATTTGTTATTACAAATCTCATCACATAATTTAAATTCATTATAAAAAATTCCAACATATAACATTCAATCACAATATTTAAACATCTCAAATTATTTACTTCAATTGAGTATTAAAACACATTGATTAAAACACAACATATTTCAATTATTATCAAAATTTACAAATCATCAATTATTGTCTTCATAATTATTTTATTATTTCTTTAGACTGCAAACTATTAATAATAATATTATTATTATTATCACAACATTTTTCTACTACATATACACATTATTTACCTAACATTTCATAATACACACAATTGAATACACTGCATTATTTACAAATTATTCGTCAATAACTGTTCAATTTTTTCACACTTCATATGTCCAAATCTGCAAGGTCGTTACCAAAATTTACAATATTTAACAATGTCCATTCACTGATTTTTTTAGTTCAGCCTCCATCGTCATATAGATATCTAATATATTTGTAACATGCATCATTGTTATTCACATACAATTTATTATTATTATTATAATAATAATCCATCAACTTTATTTCATCCATTATGCCATTATAATTTATAGGGTTATTCCCTATTAATATTTCATAAACCTTGTCACCATAAGTCATTATTGTCCAGTCTCCATCAGTATTATTGGTCAATGTCAGGTAAGTTGTTTCATCATTTTTATATTCCTCTACCATTACGTCAGGTAAGTCATTATCATTTATAAAAATATTATCAAAATACTTCTCTATCTCTCTTTCGACAGGTAAGCATTTTATATGGTTCATCTTCACCCCTTCTAATATTTTTCTCAATTCATCGTAATTTCTTTTTAACTTATATAATTCTATCTCTCTCTCAATACACAACTCTCTCTCTTCATAACACCACATCCCACTCTCACAATTATTACAGACAGAGGGTACAACATTATACAACATCAATATACACTTCAATTCATCTACTAATACGGGTCTCTCGCCCTTCAAAAACAACATTTGTGAACACTCTGGTTCAGAAAAATTAATGAAAAAATTTACCCTCTGCCCACATTCAACTACTATATTACTTTTCCACTCTCTCTCTACATCATCAATACACCTTAACATCTCATAATCACATTCTACACATTCATCAGTACTCTCTGATATGACATTTTCAATTATATTATTATTCTCCTTATTTTCAACAACATCATTATTATTTATTAATTCTTTGTCTGGCATCGTATTTTTACATTTGTCACTACAATTTTCATTTGTTTTATTTTTCTCTGGACTCATCACAACTACTTCCATTCTCTCCACACTCTGTTCTAATTTACACAAACTATTTTTTATTGTTACATGGGTATTTTTACAACATTTATTCATTTCTTTAATCTCATTTTTCAACTCATTAATATCCCTACTTTGTTTGTCAAATTTGTCATTCAATTCTCTAAAATTACTATCTTGTTTTTCTAAAGCGTTATACATGCTGTCTTGTTTTTCTAATCTATTGTACATCATATCATACAATCTTGCTAATATAGTATCATTATCAGATTTCTTATTTTGATTTCCTAAAATAGGTGTTGAATGAATCTCAACGGTCTGTATTATTTTTGACTCCTCAAGACTACTGTCAGTTGTTTGAATTCCGGAGTCGCTACTTATCTGACTTTCTATCTGACTGTCAGATAAGCTGACGTCATTATTATCTGCCTTTTTTTTTTTTTTTATAAATCTTTTAGATATATAATTCTTTGCAAAATATTATTATATGTAACATACACTTCTCAAAACATATTCTACTCACCCATACTACAAAAACATGACATAACCTTACTACTTATCTTTACACATTTTTTAGTTACCTCAAACAACCATTCTGCTCTCCCAAGTAGGCCTATATTTTATATAAATTTCTTTATACAAAATTGTCCCTGTTCAGAAGCCATTGTGATGTATCAATAAATTGATAATTTAATAAAATAAATAAAATATGATTGATTTTATTTTGATTCAAACTTTACTGTCTAACTTTGTCGGGCGCCATCTTGTATTTATTAACTACGTATGAAAAAATATATGTCCTTACCATTTTACGGGTCCTTTTCGGCGAACACAGGAGATCAGAATTGGTTGTTCAAAATAAAGAAAACTTTATTTTGTTTCCCATGATTCAAAATTTATTGGCATTTAAATTTTATCAAACAAATTATTCTTTTCTCCAAGTAACATATAGACATAAAATGGATCATTATTACGTTGAATATAATTTGTTCAGCAATAGTCAAAATAAAACAGGAAAGATAAATACAAAATAATTCGCTTAAATTATACTTAACTAACACAACGGAAACCAGCGCTTTTACTCACACACCCATACATATATCTACCCCAGGATTCTAAGAGCTCTTTATTGTCTCACATTTAATCTTTAAATGTGAATATTTCAAGTTATGTGAATATTATTTATGTGAATATTATTCAAATCATTATTGAAAATTTTGATTTCATTTTTGTATACCACTTAGCTGCGTTTGAGTCCAGATGACGTCGCATTTCTCCACACGCACATTTTACGTTAATGAGAATTTGTTTTACACCTCCGAAACTGTCCTTGTATTAAGAAAACTGTTCATTTACATTATTTATTCATAATTTCGATTTTATATCACATTTTTCTGTACTGCGGGCCCGCAAATTACGTTCCGGAACTTTTACGTATACCACTCGCGAGTGGTGGAGTTAGACTGAGAATAGGCCACCGGCACTATTTTGTGAAGCGGCCTTGGTTATATAACCAATTCTTATTGTTTTAAAGTTTGTATCACTACGCCAGCAGACTGTTTTTGTTATATAACTGAATTCCACCGTGGGGATCGTCTCTGACGTAATGTCGCCTGACGATCCGTTACATAATTTGTTGACAGTTTTAGTGTGTCATTGGTTGACCTTGGCACAATTCCGTCGGTTGTTTCAATAATTTTCACGTATTTAATGTCCCAAGCAGTGCTGCCACCGTTGCTTTCGTCGCAACCACTGAATTTACCTTTCGTTTATACGTTTTGTCCCAAATATTAAAAAAAATGTTATTTACTTTATGAAAAATATACAAACTGCTTTATTACCCCAAAATAGGCCCGTTACAATACCCCCTCAATGAGATATTTTATGCCGAAGCATAAAAAACCTCATTGACACATTCATACTTGCTAAAGGGATCAGCCAGGATATGTCGCCACAACCCCCTGTATGGTTTACAAAAAATATAATCAACTCACCCTTGGTCAGGTGACTGTGACCGCACCTGAATGACAATACTGGACTTCTCTCTCGAGATCCCAACACCGTAGAGTCAGACAGATACTTAACGCCCCTGCTCTGACGCGCTGGCCAGCTCAGGTCCGCCGCCACAGCATCACCAAACACTGAAACAACAAATTAAAATATCAACTAGTGGCTTTATACAACACCATATCCCCAACTGATCTGTTTCCCCCTAGCGGTGCTGGTTTGCGCTAAGAAGCACTGGTTTTGTTTTTTCACTAACTGCTAACATATATCAGAATACCTAACAACACAATATAACATAAGAAAACATAGTACATTCATAATTCACACTGTTATTATTATCTTAAAATAAACAATGTGTATTTAAAATTTACACACTTTACATCATTAAGTTTGCATATAAAATCAGAAAATTACCTTTTAATCTCAATTTAACTTTTATTAATTCCTTTCTAAAAAAAAATTTTTTTTTTTTCTTCGTTTTACACATCATTTCATTTATTATTTCCTTTCATTAATTTGGGTGATTCTCAGTTATTCATTATAATTCACTTTATCAACTTGGCATTTACTCATAATCTTACCCCTTTTATTACTCTAACGCTCCCTTACAAAATCTTTAACTAGTATGACACCCCTCTCTACCAAAACAAAAATCTACTAACCCTTCTCTACCTCTAACTACTTACTACTTTAACTCAATTCGCCACCTTCTACTCTTATATATTAAAAAAAAAAATACTCTCTAACCCTTTGTACATAGGATAAGTGTTCCCCCCCCCAAAACTCAATTCCCTTAAATGGCCCCTGGATTCTACCTAAGGCGGCCCCTCCTCACTAAAATCTATCCCTATCCCGTCCCAACTTATTATGTTGCGGACTCCCACATTACACTACCCCCTACTACAAAATTGCCATCCCCAAAATCTCAATCTCATTACCTTACTACAACTACAACAAAATAACATCATCAATTATAAACATCAATATATCAATCAAAACTATACATAAATTCTCCATTACTACTGTGTCTCCATCAATACTTCTCAAAATTCTATAACATACAGTAACTCAAAACAACATTACATTATGTTCATCTCTACTATTTCTTTAACTTTGACTTCAATTTGGACAGATCTATATGTCCCACAAGTATTCATCACCCAACTTCTATCTTTTGCAACCCATTGAAAATTTTAACTATCATAACTTTATTTCATTTTATTTTAAAATCTATACACACATTGAAAACATATTATTATATTTTTATAATTCTTATTCCTAACCTACTACATGCAATTAACACAATAAGACATAATAAACACAATATAGGAAGTATCTAGTGCATCTATTTTTCAAATCAAAACAAAATTATTTAGTAGCGAGTCATCATTATTAAAATACAACAAATTTCTAATTCGTTATCCCCCTGGATAACCTCCCTGCCACACACACACACACACACATCTTGTATAATACATTACATAACATAATAAACAAATAGACCTTAACCTTGACTATTAGCATACATTAAACAAACAATTCTCTTTTAAATAATTTATATAAAAACTTATAAACATTATTATTTGAAATTTTTCATTAACTTTTTTATATATCATCATTCCATTATTTATCTTGTGCTGCAATTAGATTTTCAAAATTTCCAAATTTATTATTAATCTATATTTTTAACCATTATGCTATTCCATAAACTAAACCATTTAACATTTATTTATTTATTCATTAATTGTTATTATAATTTGTTATTACAAATCTCATCACATAATTTAAATTCATTATAAAAAATTCCAACATATAACATTCAATCACAATATTTAAACATCTCAAATTATTTACTTCAATTGAGTATTAAAACACATTGATTAAAACACAACATATTTCAATTATTATCAAAATTTACAAATCATCAATTATTGTCTTCATAATTATTTTATTATTTCTTTAGACTGCAAACTATTAATAATAATATTATTATTATTATCACAACATTTTTCTACTACATATACACATTATTTACCTAACATTTCATAATACACACAATTGAATACACTGCATTATTTACAAATTATTCGTCAATAACTGTTCAATTTTTTCACACTTCATATGTCCAAATCTGCAAGGTCGTTACCAAAATTTACAATATTTAACAATGTCCATTCACTGATTTTTTTAGTTCAGCCTCCATCGTCATATAGATATCTAATATATTTGTAACATGCATCATTGTTATTCACATACAATTTATTATTATTATTATAATAATAATCCATCAACTTTATTTCATCCATTATGCCATTATAATTTATAGGGTTATTCCCTATTAATATTTCATAAACCTTGTCACCATAAGTCATTATTGTCCAGTCTCCATCAGTATTATTGGTCAATGTCAGGTAAGTTGTTTCATCATTTTTATATTCCTCTACCATTACGTCAGGTAAGTCATTATCATTTATAAAAATATTATCAAAATACTTCTCTATCTCTCTTTCGACAGGTAAGCATTTTATATGGTTCATCTTCACCCCTTCTAATATTTTTCTCAATTCATCGTAATTTCTTTTTAACTTATATAATTCTATCTCTCTCTCAATACACAACTCTCTCTCTTCATAACACCACATCCCACTCTCACAATTATTACAGACAGAGGGTACAACATTATACAACATCAATATACACTTCAATTCATCTACTAATACGGGTCTCTCGCCCTTCAAAAACAACATTTGTGAACACTCTGGTTCAGAAAAATTAATGAAAAAATTTACCCTCTGCCCACATTCAACTACTATATTACTTTTCCACTCTCTCTCTACATCATCAATACACCTTAACATCTCATAATCACATTCTACACATTCATCAGTACTCTCTGATATGACATTTTCAATTATATTATTATTCTCCTTATTTTCAACAACATCATTATTATTTATTAATTCTTTGTCTGGCATCGTATTTTTACATTTGTCACTACAATTTTCATTTGTTTTATTTTTCTCTGGACTCATCACAACTACTTCCATTCTCTCCACACTCTGTTCTAATTTACACAAACTATTTTTTATTGTTTCATGGGTATTTTTACAACATTTATTCATTTCTTTAATCTCATTTTTCAACTCATTAATATCCCTACTTTGTTTGTCAAATTTGTCATTCAATTCTCTAAAATTACTATCTTGTTTTTCTAAAGCGTTATACATGCTGTCTTGTTTTTCTAATCTATTGTACATCATATCATACAATCTTGCTAATATAGTATCATTATCAGATTTCTTATTTTGATTTCCTAAAATAGGTGTTTAATGAATCTCAACGGTCTGTATTATTTTTGACTCCTCAAGACTACTGTCAGTTGTTTGAATTCCGGAGTCGCTACTTATCTGACTTTCTATCTGACTGTCAGATAAGCTGACGTCATTATTATCTGCCTTTTTTTTTTTTTTTATAAATCTTTTAGATATATAATTCTTTGCAAAATATTATTATATGTAACACACACTTCTCAAAACATATTCTACTCACCCATACTACAAAAACATGACATAACCTTACTACTTATCTTTACACATTTTTTAGTTACCTCAAACAACCATTCTGCTCTCCCAAGTAGGCCTATATTTTATATAAATTTCTTTATACAAAATTGTCCCTGTTCAGAAGCCATTGTGATGTATCAATAAATTGATAATTTAATAAAATAAATAAAATATGATTGATTTTATTTTGATTCAAACTTTACTGTCTAACTTTGTCGGGCGCCATCTTGTATTTATTAACTACGTATGAAAAAATATATGTCCTTACCATTTTACGGGTCCTTTTCGGCGAACACAGGAGATCAGAATTGGTTGTTCAAAATAAAGAAAACTTTATTTTGTTTCCCATGATTCAAAATTTATTGGCATTTAAATTTTATCAAACAAATTATTCTTTTCTCCAAGTAACATATAGACATAAAATGGATCATTATTACGTTGAATATAATTTGTTCAGCAATAGTCAAAATAAAACAGGAAAGATAAATACAAAATAATTCGCTTAAATTATACTTAACTAACACAACGGAAACCAGCGCTTTCACTCACACACCCATACATATATCTACCCCAGGATTCTAAGAGCTCTTTATTAAAAAATCTTTAAATGTGAATATTTCAAGTTATGTGAATATTATTTATGTGAATATTATTCAAATCATTATTGAAAATTTTGATTTCATTTTTGTATACCACTTAGCTGCGTTTGAGTCCAGATGACGTCGCATTTCTCCACACGCACATTTTACGTTAATGAGAATTTGTTTTACACCTCCGAAACTGTCCTTGTATTAAGAAAACTGTTCATTTACATTATTTATTCATAATTTCGATTTTATATCACATTTTTCTGTACTGCGGGCCCGCAAATTACGTTCCGGAACTTTTACGTATACCACTCGCGAGTGGTGGAGTTAGACTGAGAATAGGCCACCGGCACTATTTTGTGAAGCGGCCTTGGTTATATAACCAATTCTTATTGTTTTAAAGTTTGTATCACTACGCCAGCAGACTGTTTTTGTTATATAACTGAATTCCACCGTGGGGATCGTCTCTGACGTAATGTCGCCTGACGATCCGTTACATAATTTGTTGACAGTTTTAGTGTGTCATTGGTTGACCTTGGCACAATTCCGTCGGTTGTTTCAATAATTTTCACGTATTTAATGTCCCAAGCAGTGCTGCCACCGTTGCTTTCGTCGCAACCACTGAATTTACCTTTCGTTTATACGTTTTGTCCCAAATATTAAAAAAAATGTTATTTACTTTATGAAAAATATACAAACTGCTTTATTACCCCAAAATAGGCCCGTTACAATACCCCCTCAATGAGATATTTTATGCCGAAGCATAAAAAACCTCATTGACACATTCATACTTGCTAAAGGGATCAGCCAGGATATGTCGCCACAACCCCCTGTATGGTTTACAAAAAATATAATCAACTCACCCTTGGTCAGGTGACTGTGACCGCACCTGAATGACAATACTGGACTTCTCTCTCGAGATCCCAACACCGTAGAGTCAGACAGATACTTAACGCCCCTGCTCTGACGCGCTGGCCAGCTCAGGTCCGCCGCCACAGCATCACCAAACACTGAAACAACAAATTAAAATATCAACTAGTGGCTTTATACAACACCATATCCCCAACTGATCTGTTTCCCCCTAGCGGTGCTGGTTTGCGCTAAGAAGCACTGGTTTTGTTTTTTCACTAACTGCTAACATATATCAGAATACCTAACAACACAATATAACATAAGAAAACATAGTACATTCATAATTCACACTGTTATTATTATCTTAAAATAAACAATGTGTATTTAAAATTTACACACTTTACATCATTAAGTTTGCATATAAAATCAGAAAATTACCTTTTAATCTCAATTTAACTTTTATTAATTCCTTTCTAAAAAAAAATTTTTTTTTTTTCTTCGTTTTACACATCATTTCATTTATTATTTCCTTTCATTAATTTGGGTGATTCTCAGTTATTCATTATAATTCACTTTATCAACTTGGCATTTACTCATAATCTTACCCCTTTTATTACTCTAACGCTCCCTTACAAAATCTTTAACTAGTATGACACCCCTCTCTACCAAAACAAAAATCTACTAACCCTTCTCTACCTCTAACTACTTACTACTTTAACTCAATTCGCCACCTTCTACTCTTATATATTAAAAAAAAAATACTCTCTAACCCTTTGTACATAGGATAAGTGTTCCCCCCCCAAAACTCAATTCCCTTAAATGGCCCCTGGATTCTACCTAAGGCGGCCCCTCCTCACTAAAATCTATCCCTATCCCGTCCCAACTTATCATTATGTTGCGGACTCCCACATTACACTACCCCCTACTACAAAATTGCCATCCCCAAAATCTCAATCTCATTACCTTACTACAACTACAACAAAATAAAATCATCAATTATAAACATCAATATATCAATCAAAACTCTACATAAATTCTCCATTACTACTGTGTCTCCATCAATACTTCTCAAAATTCTATAACATACAGTAACTCAAAACAACATTACATTATGTTCATCTCTACTATTTCTTTAACTTTGACTTCAATTTGGACAGATCTATATGTCCCACAAGTATTCATCACCCAACTTCTATCTTTTGCAACCCATTGAAAATTTTAACTATCATAACTTTATTTCATTTTATTTTAAAATCTATACACACATTGAAAACATATTATTATATTTTTATAATTCTTATTCCTAACCTACTACATGCAATTAACACAATAAGACATAATAAACACAATATAGGAAGTATCTAGTGCATCTATTTTTCAAATCAAAACAAAATTATTTAGTAGCGAGTCATCATTATTAAAATACAACAAATTTCTAATTCGTTATCCCCCTGGATAACCTCCCTGCCACACACACACACACACACATCTTGTATAATACATTACATAACATAATAAACAAATAGACCTTAACCTTGACTATTAGCATACATTAAACAAACAATTCTCTTTTAAATAATTTATATAAAAACTTATAAACATTATTATTTGAAATTTTTCATTAACTTTTTTATATATCATCATTCCATTATTTATCTTGTGCTGCAATTAGATTTTCAAAATTTCCAAATTTATTATTAATCTATATTTTTAACCATTATGCTATTCCACAAACTAAACATTTAACATTTATTTATTTATTCATTAATTGTTATTATAATTTGTTATTACAAATCTCATCACATAATTTAAATTCATTATAAAAAATTCCAACATATAACATTCAATCACAATATTTAAACATCTCAAATTATTTACTTCAATTGAGTATTAAAACACATTGATTAAAACACAACATATTTCAATTATTATCAAAATTTACAAATCATCAATTATTGTCTTCATAATTATTTTATTATTTCTTTAGACTGCAAACTATTAATAATATTATTATTATTATCACAACATTTTTCTACTACATATACACATTATTTACCTAACATTTCATAATACACACAATTGAATACACTGCATTATTTACAAATTATTCGTCAATAACTGTTCAATTTTTTCACACTTCATATGTCCAAATCTGCAAGGTCGTTACCAAAATTTACAATATTTAACAATGTCCATTCACTGATTTTTTTAGTTCAGCCTCCATCGTCATATAGATATCTAATATATTTGTAACATGCATCATTGTTATTCACATACAATTTATTATTATTATTATAATAATAATCCATCAACTTTATTTCATCCATTATGCCATTATAATTTATAGGGTTATTCCCTATTAATATTTCATAAACCTTGTCACCATAAGTCATTATTGTCCAGTCTCCATCAGTATTATTGGTCAATGTCAGGTAAGTTGTTTCATCATTTTTATATTCCTCTACCATTACGTCAGGTAAGTCATTATCATTTATAAAAATATTATCAAAATACTTCTCTATCTCTCTTTCGACAGGTAAGCATTTTATATGGTTCATCTTCACCCCTTCTAATATTTTTCTCAATTCATCGTAATTTCTTTTTAACTTATATAATTCTATCTCTCTCTCAATACACAACTCTCTCTCTTCATAACACCACATCCCACTCTCACAATTATTACAGACAGAGGGTACAACATTATACAACATCAATATACACTTCAATTCATCTACTAATACGGGTCTCTCGCCCTTCAAAAACAACATTTGTGAACACTCTGGTTCAGAAAAATTAATGAAAAAATTTACCCTCTGCCCATATTCAACTACTATATTACTTTTCCACTCTCTCTCTACATCATCAATACACCTTAACATCTCATAATCACATTCTACACATTCATCAGTACTCTCTGATATGACATTTTCAATTATATTATTATTCTCCTCATTTTCAACAACATCATTATTATTTATTAATTCTTTATCTGGCATCGTATTTTTACATTTGTCACTACAATTTTCATTTGTTTTATTTTTCTCTGGACTCATCACAACTACTTCCATTCTCTCCACACTCTGTTCTAATTTACACAAACTATTTTTTATTGTTTCATGGGTATTTTTACAACATTTATTCATTTCTTTAATCTCATTTTTCAACTCATTAATATCCCTACTTTGTTTGTCAAATTTGTCATTCAATTCTCTAAAATTACTATCTTGTTTTTCTAAAGCGTTATACATGCTGTCTTGTTTTTCTAATCTATTGTACATCATATCATACAATCTTGCTAATATAGTATCATTATCAGATTTCTTATTTTGATTTCCTAAAATAGGTGTTTAATGAATCTCAACGGTCTGTATTATTTTTGACTCCTCAAGACTACTGTCAGTTGTTTGAATTCCGGAGTCGCTACTTATCTGACTTTCTATCTGACTGTCAGATAAGCTGACGTCATTATTATCTGCCTTTTTTTTTTTTTTTATAAATCTTTTAGATATATAATTCTTTGCAAAATATTATTATATGTAACACACACTTCTCAAAACATATTCTACTCACCCATACTACAAAAACATGACATAACCTTACTACTTATCTTTACACATTTTTTAGTTACCTCAAACAACCATTCTGCTCTCCCAAGTAGGCCTATATTTTATATAAATTTCTTTATACAAAATTGTCCCTGTTCAGAAGCCATTGTGATGTATCAATAAATTGATAATTTAATAAAATAAATAAAATATGATTGATTTTATTTTGATTCAAACTTTACTGTCTAACTTTGTCGGGCGCCATCTTGTATTTATTAACTACGTATGAAAAAATATATGTCCTTACCATTTTACGGGTCCTTTTCGGCGAACACAGGAGATCAGAATTGGTTGTTCAAAATAAAGAAAACTTTATTTTGTTTCCCATGATTCAAAATTTATTGGCATTTAAATTTTATCAAACAAATTATTCTTTTCTCCAAGTAACATATAGACATAAAATGGATCATTATTACGTTGAATATAATTTGTTCAGCAATAGTCAAAATAAAACAGGAAAGATAAATACAAAATAATTCGCTTAAATTATACTTAACTAACACAACGGAAACCAGCGCTTTCACTCACACACCCATACATATATCTACCCCAGGATTCTAAGAGCTCTTTATTAAAAAATCTTTAAATGTGAATATTTCAAGTTATGTGAATATTATTTATGTGAATATTATTCAAATCATTATTGAAAATTTTGATTTCATTTTTGTATACCACTTAGCTGCGTTTGAGTCCAGATGACGTCGCATTTCTCCACACGCACATTTTACGTTAATGAGAATTTGTTTTACACCTCCGAAACTGTCCTTGTATTAAGAAAACTGTTCATTTACATTATTTATTCATAATTTCGATTTTATATCACATTTTTCTGTACTGCGGGCCCGCAAATTACGTTCCGGAACTTTTACGTATACCACTCGCGAGTGGTGGAGTTAGACTGAGAATAGGCCACCGGCACTATTTTGTGAAGCGGCCTTGGTTATATAACCAATTCTTATTGTTTTAAAGTTTGTATCACTACGCCAGCAGACTGTTTTTGTTATATAACTGAATTCCACCGTGGGGATCGTCTCTGACGTAATGTCGCCTGACGATCCGTTACATAATTTGTTGACAGTTTTAGTGTGTCATTGGTTGACCTTGGCACAATTCCGTCGGTTGTTTCAATAATTTTCACGTATTTAATGTCCCAAGCAGTGCTGCCACCGTTGCTTTCGTCGCAACCACTGAATTTACCTTTCGTTTATACGTTTTGTCCCAAATATTAAAAAAAATGTTATTTACTTTATGAAAAATATACAAACTGCTTTATTACCCCAAAATAGGCCCGTTACAATACCCCCTCAATGAGATATTTTATGCCGAAGCATAAAAAACCTCATTGACACATTCATACTTGCTAAAGGGATCAGCCAGGATATGTCGCCACAACCCCCTGTATGGTTTACAAAAAATATAATCAACTCACCCTTGGTCAGGTGACTGTGACCGCACCTGAATGACAATACTGGACTTCTCTCTCGAGATCCCAACACCGTAGAGTCAGACAGATACTTAACGCCCCTGCTCTGACGCGCTGGCCAGCTCAGGTCCGCCGCCACAGCATCACCAAACACTGAAACAACAAATTAAAATATCAACTAGTGGCTTTATACAACACCATATCCCCAACTGATCTGTTTCCCCCTAGCGGTGCTGGTTTGCGCTAAGAAGCACTGGTTTTGTTTTTTCACTAACTGCTAACATATATCAGAATACCTAACAACACAATATAACATAAGAAAACATAGTACATTCATAATTCACACTGTTATTATTATCTTAAAATAAACAATGTGTATTTAAAATTTACACACTTTACATCATTAAGTTTGCATATAAAATCAGAAAATTACCTTTTAATCTCAATTTAACTTTTATTAATTCCTTTCTAAAAAAAAATTTTTTTTTTTTCTTCGTTTTGCACATCATTTCATTTATTATTTCCTTTCATTAATTTGGGTGATTCTCAGTTATTCATTATAATTCACTTTATCAACTTGGCATTTACTCATAATCTTACCCCTTTTATTACTCTAACGCTCCCTTACAAAATCTTTAACTAGTATGACACCCCATTCTACCAAAACAAAAATCTACTAACCCTTCTCTACCTCTAACTACTTACTACTTTAACTCAATTCGCCACCTTGTACTCTTATATATTAAAAAAAAAAAACTCTCTAACCCTTTGTACATAGGATAAGTGTTCCCCCCCCAAAACTCAATTCCCTTAAATGGCCCCTGGATTCTACCTAAGGCGGCCCCTCCTCACTAAAATCTATCCCTATCCCGTCCCAACTTATTATGTTGCGGACTCCCACATTACACTACCCCCTACTACAAAATTGCCACCCCCAAAATCTCAATCTCATTACCTTACTACAACTACAACAAAATAAAATCATCAATTATAAACATCAATATATCAATCAAAACTCTACATAAATTCTCCATTACTACTGTGTCTCCATCAATACTTCTCAAAATTCTATAACATACAGTAACTCAAAACAACATTACATTATGTTCATCTCTACTATTTCTTTAACTTTGACTTCAATTTGGACAGATCTATATGTCCCACAAGTATTCATCACCCAACTTCTATCTTTTGCAACCCATTGAAAATTTTAACTATCATAACTTTATTTCATTTTATTTTAAAATCTATACACACATTGAAAACATATTATTATATTTTTATAATTCTTATTCCTAACCTACTACATGCAATTAACACAATAAGACATAATAAACACAATATAGGAAGTATCTAGTGCATCTATTTTTCAAATCAAAACAAAATTATTTAGTAGCGAGTCATCATTATTAAAATACAACAAATTTCTAATTCGTTATCCCCCTGGATAACCTCCCTGCCACACACACACACACACACATCTTGTATAATACATTACATAACATAATAAACAAATAGACCTTAACCTTGACTATTAGCATACATTAAACAAACAATTCTCTTTTAAATAATTTATATAAAAACTTATAAACATTATTATTTGAAATTTTTCATTAACTTTTTTATATATCATCATTCCATTATTTATCTTGTGCTGCAATTAGATTTTCAAATTTTCCAAATTTATTATTAATCTATATTTTTAACCATTATGCTATTCCACAAACTAAACATTTAACATTTATTTATTTATTCATTAATTGTTATTATAATTTGTTATTACAAATCTCATCACATAATTTAAATTCATTATAAAAAATTCCAACATATAACATTCAATCACAATATTTAAACATCTCAAATTATTTACTTCAATTGAGTATTAAAACACATTGATTAAAACACAACATATTTCAATTATTATCAAAATTTACAAATCATCAATTATTGTCTTCATAATTATTTTATTATTTCTTTAGACTGCAAACTATTAATAATATTATTATTATTATCACAACATTTTTCTACTACATATACACATTATTTACCTAACATTTCATAATACACACAATTGAATACACTGCATTATTTACAAATTATTCGTCAATAACTGTTCAATTTTTTCACACTTCATATGTCCAAATCTGCAAGGTCGTTACCAAAATTTACAATATTTAACAATGTCCACTCACTGATTTTTTTAGTTCAGCCTCCATCGTCATATAGATATCTAATATATTTGTAACATGCATCATTGTTATTCACATACAATTTATTATTATTATTATAATAATAATCCATCAACTTTATTTCATCCATTATGCCATTATAATTTATAGGGTTATTCCCTATTAATATTTCATAAACCTTGTCACCATAAGTCATTATTGTCCAGTCTCCATCAGTATTATTGGTCAATGTCAGGTAAGTTGTTTCATCATTTTTATATTCCTCTACCATTACGTCAGGTAAGTCATTATCATTTATAAAAATATTATCAAAATACTTCTCTATCTCTCTTTCGACAGGTAAGCATTTTATATGGTTCATCTTCACCCCTTCTAATATTTTTCTCAATTCATCGTAATTTCTTTTTAACTTATATAATTCTATCTCTCTCTCAATACACAACTCTCTCTCTTCATAACACCACATCCCACTCTCACAATTATTACAGACAGAGGGTACAACATTATACAACATCAATATACACTTCAATTCATCTACTAATACGGGTCTCTCGCCCTTCAAAAACAACATTTGTGAACACTCTGGTTCAGAAAAATTAATGAAAAAATTTACCCTCTGCCCATATTCAACTACTATATTACTTTTCCACTCTCTCTCTACATCATCAATACACCTTAACATCTCATAATCACATTCTACACATTCATCAGTACTCTCTGATATGACATTTTCAATTATATTATTATTCTCCTCATTTTCAACAACATCATTATTATTTATTAATTCTTTATCTGGCATCGTATTTTTACATTTGTCACTACAATTTTCATTTGTTTTATTTTTCTCTGGACTCATCACAACTACTTCCATTCTCTCCACACTCTGTTCTAATTTACACAAACTATTTTTTATTGTTTCATGGGTATTTTTACAACATTTATTCATTTCTTTAATCTCATTTTTCAACTCATTAATATCCCTACTTTGTTTGTCAAATTTGTCATTCAATTCTCTAAAATTACTATCTTGTTTTTCTAAAGCGTTATACATGCTGTCTTGTTTTTCTAATCTATTGTACATCATATCATACAATCTTGCTAATATAGTATCATTATCAGATTTCTTATTTTGATTTCCTAAAATAGGTGTTGAATGAATCTCAACGGTCTGTATTATTTTTGACTCCTCAAGACTACTGTCAGTTGTTTGAATTCCGGAGTCGCTACTTATCTGACTTTCTATCTGACTGTCAGATAAGCTGACGTCATTATTATCTGCCTTTTTTTTTTTTTTATAAATCTTTTAGATATATAATTCTTTGCAAAATATTATTATATGTAACATACACTTCTCAAAACATATTCTACTCATCCATACTACAAAAACATGACATAACCTTACTACTTATCTTTACACATTTTTTAGTTACCTCAAACAACCATTCTGCTCTCCCAAGTAGGCCTATATTTTATATAAATTTCTTTATACAAAATTGTCCCTGTTCAGAAGCCATTGTGATGTATCAATAAATTGATAATTTAATAAAATAAATAAAATATGATTGATTTTATTTTGATTCAAACTTTACTGTCTAACTTTGTCGGGCGCCATCTTGTATTTATTAACTACGTATGAAAAAATATATGTCCTTACCATTTTACGGGTCCTTTTCGGCGAACACAGGAGATCAGAATTGGTTGTTCAAAATAAAGAAAACTTTATTTTGTTTCCCATGATTCAAAATTTATTGGCATTTAAATTTTATCAAACAAATTATTCTTTTCTCCAAGTAACATATAGACATAAAATGGATCATTATTACGTTGAATATAATTTGTTCAGCAATAGTCAAAATAAAACAGGAAAGATAAATACAAAATAATTCGCTTAAATTATACTTAACTAACACAACGGAAACCAGCGCTTTCACTCACACACCCATACATATATCTACCCCAGGATTCTAAGAGCTCTTTATTAAAAAATCTTTAAATGTGAATATTTCAAGTTATGTGAATATTATTTATGTGAATATTATTCAAATCATTATTGAAAATTTTGATTTCATTTTTGTAGACCACTTAGCTGCGTTTGAGTCCAGACGACGTCGCATTTCTCCACACGCACATTTTACGTTAATGAGAATTTGTTTTACACCTCCGAAACTGTCCTTGTATTAAGAAAACTGTTCATTTACATTATTTATTCATAATTTCGATTTTATATCACATTTTTCTGTACTGCGGGCCCGCAAATTACGTTCCGGAACTTTTACGTATACCACTCGCGAGTGGTGGAGTTAGACTGAGAATAGGCCACCGGCACTATTTTGTGAAGCGGCCTTGGTTATATAACCAATTCTTATTGTTTTAAAGTTTGTATCACTACGCCAGCAGACTGTTTTTGTTATATAACTGAATTCCACCGTGGGGATCGTCTCTGACGTAATGTCGCCTGACGATCCGTTACATAATTTGTTGACAGTTTTTGTGTGTCATTGGTTGACCTTGGCACAATTCCGTCGATTGTTTCAATAATTTTCACGTATTTAATGTCCCAAGCAGTGCTGCCACCGTTGCTTTCGTCGCAACCACTGAATTTACCTTTCGTTTATACGTTTTGTCCCAAATATTAAAAAAAATGTTATTTACTTTATGAAAAATATACAAACTGCTTTATTACCCCAAAATAGGCCCGTTACAATACCCCCTCAATGAGATATTTTATGCCGAAGCATAAAAAACCTCATTGACACATTCATACTTGCTAAAGGGATCAGCCAGGATATGTCGCCACAACCCCCTGTATGGTTTACAAAAAATATAATCAACTCACCCTTGGTCAGGTGACTGTGACCGCACCTGAATGACAATACTGGACTTCTCTCTCGAGATCCCAACACCGTAGAGTCAGACAGATACTTAACGCCCCTGCTCTGACGCGCTGGCCAGCTCAGGTCCGCCGCCACAGCATCACCAAACACTGAAACAACAAATTAAAATATCAACTAGTGGCCTTATACAACACCATATCCCCAACTGATCTGTCTCCCCCTAGCGGTGCTGGTTTGCGCTAAGAAGCACTGGTTTTATTTTTTCACTAACTGCTAACATATATCAGAATACCTAACAACACAATATAACATAAGAAAACATAGTACATTCATAATTCACACTGTTATTATTATCTTAAAATAAACAATGTGTATTTAAAATTTACACACTTTACATCATTAAGTTTGCATATAAAATCAGAAAATTACCTTTTAATCTCAATTTAACTTTTATTAATTCCTTTCAAAAAAAAAATTTTTTTTTTTTTCTTCGTTTTACACATCATTTCATTTATTATTTCCTTTCATTAATTTGGGTGATTCTCAGTTATTCATTATAATTCACTTTATCAACTTGGCATTTACTCATAATCTTACCCCTTTTATTACTCTAACGCTCCCTTACAAAATCTTTAACTAGTATGACACCCCTCTCTACCAAAACAAAAATCTACTAACCCTTCTCTACCTCTAACTACTTACTACTTTAACTCAATTCGCCACCTTCTACTCTTATATATTAAAAAAAAAAAATACTCTCTAACCCTTTGTACATAGGATAAGTGTTCCGCCCCCCAAAACTCAATTCCCTTAAATGGCCCCTGGATTCTACCTAAGGCGGCCCCTCCTCACTAAAATCTATCCCTATCCCGTCCCAACTTATCATTATGTTGCGGACTCCCACATTACACTACCCCCTACTATAAAATTGCCATCCCCAAAATCTCAATCTCATTACCTTACTACAACTACAACAAAATAACATCATCAATTATAAACAACAATATATCAATCAAAACTCTACATAAATTCTCCATTACTACTGTGTCTCCATCAGTACTTCTCAAAATTCTATAACATACAGTAACTCAAAACAACATTACATTATTTTCATCTCTACTATTTCTTTAACTTTGACTTCAATTTGGACAGATCTATATGTCCCACAAGTATTCATCACCCAACTTCTATCTTTTGCAACCCATTGAAAATTTTAACTATCATAACTTTATTTCATTTTATTTTAAAATCTATACACACATTGAAAACATATTATTATATTTTTATAATTCTTATTCCTAACCTACTACATGCAATTAACACAATAAGACATAATAAACACAATATAGGAAGTATCTAGTGCATCTATTTTTCAAATCAAAACAAAATTATTTAGTAGCGAGTCATCATTATTAAAATACAACAAATTTCTAATTCGTTATCCCCCTGGATAACCTCCCTGCCACACACACACACACACATCTTGTATAATACATTACATAACATAATAAACAAATAGACCTTAACCTTGACTATTAGCATACATTAAACAAACAATTCTCTTTTAAATAATTTATATAAAAACTTATAAACATTATTATTTGAAATTTTTCATTAACTTTTTTATATATCATCATTCCATTATTTATCTTGTGCTGCAATTAGATTTTCAAAATTTCCAAATTTATTATTAATCTATATTTTTAACCATTATGCTATTCCACAAACTAAACCATTAGCATTTATTTATTTATTCATTAATTGTTATTATAATTTGTTATTACAAATCTCATCACATAATTTAAATTCATTATAAAAAATTCCAACATATAACATTCAATCACAATATTTAAACATCTCAAATTATTTACTTCAATTGAGTATTAAAACACATTGATTAAAACACAACATATTTCAATTATTATCAAAATTTACAGATCATCAATTATTGTCTTCATAATTATTTTATTATTTCTTTAGACTGCAAACTATTAATAATATTATTATTATTATCACAACATTTTTCTACTACATATACACATTATTTACCTAACATTTCATAATACACACAATTGAATACACTGCATTATTTACAAATTATTCGTCAATAACTGTTCAATTTTTTCACACTTCATATGTCCAAATCTGCAAGGTCGTTACCAAAATTTACAATATTTAACAATGTCCATTCACTAATTTTTTTAGTTCAGCCTCCATCGTCATATAGATATCTAATATATTTGTAACATGCATCATTGTTATTCACATACAATTTATTATTATTATTATAATAATAATCCATCAACTTTATTTCATCCATTATGCCATTATAATTTATAGGGTTATTCCCTATTAATATTTCATAAACCTTGTCACCATAAGTCATTATTGTCCAGTCTCCATCAGTATTATTGGTCAATGTCAGGTAAGTTGTTTCATCATTTTTATATTCCTCTACCATTACGTCAGGTAAGTCATTATCATTTATAAAAATATTATCAAAATACTTCTCTATCTCTCTTTCGACAGGTAAGCATTTTATATCGTTCATCTTCACCCCTTCTAATATTTTTCTCAATTCATCGTAATTTCTTTTTAACTTATATAATTCTATCTCTCTCTCAATACACAACTCTCTCTCTTCATAACACCACATCCCACTCTCACAATTATTACAGACAGAGGGTACAACATTATACAACATCAATATACACTTCAATTCATCTACTAATACGGGTCTCTCGCCCTTCAAAAACAACATTTGTGAACACTCTGGTTTAGAAAAATTAATGAAAAAATTTACCCTCTGCCCACATTCAACTACTATATTACTTTTCCCCTCTCTCTCTACATCATCAATACACCTTAACATCTCATAATCACATTCTACACATTCATCAGTACTCTCTGATATGACATTTTCAATTATATTATTATTCTCCTTATTTTCAACAACATCATTATTATTTATTAATTGTTTGTCTGGCATCGTATTTTTACATTTGTCACTACAATTTTCATTTGTTTTATTTTTCTCTGGACTCATCACAACTACTTCCATGCTCTCCACACTCTGTTCTAATTTACACAAACTATTTTTTATTGTTTCATGGGTATTTTTACAACATTTATTCATTTCTTTAATCTCATTTTTCAACTCATTAATATCCCTACTTTGTTTGTCAAATTTGTCATTCAATTCTCTAAAATTACTATCTTGTTTTTCTAAAGCGTTATACATGCTGTCTTGTTTTTCTAATCTATTGTACATCATATCATACAATCTTGCTAATATAGTATCATTATCAGATTTCTTATTTTGATTTCCTAAAATAGGTGTTGAATGAATCTCAACGGTCTGTATTATTTTTGACTCCTCAAGACTACTGTCAGTTGTTTGAATTCCGGAGTCGCTACTTATCTGACTTTCTATCTGACTGTCAGATAAGCTGACGTCATTATTATCTGCCTTTTTTTTTTTTTATAAATCTTTTAGATATATAATTCTTTGCAAAATATTATTATATGTAACATACACTTCTCAAAACATATTCTACTCACCCATACTACAAAAACATGACATAACCTTACTACTTATCTTTACACATTTTTTAGTTACCTCAAACAACCATTCTGCTCTCCCAAGTAGGCCTATATTTTATATAAATTTCTTTATACAAAATTGTCCCTGTTCAGAAGCCATTGTGATGTATCAATAAATTGATAATTTAATAAAATAAATAAAATATGATTGATTCAAACTTTACTGTCTAACTTTGTCGGGCGCCATCTTGTATTTATTAACTACGTATGAAAAAATATATGTCCTTACCATTTTACGGGTCCTTTTCGGCGAACACAGGAGATCAGAATTGGTTGTTCAAAATAAAGAAAACTTTATTTTGTTTCCCATGATTCAAAATTTATTGGCATTTAAATTTTATCAAACAAATTATTCTTTTCTCCAAGTAACATATAGACATAAAATGGATCATTATTACGTTGAATATAATTTGTTCAGCAATAGTCAAAATAAAACAGGAAAGATAAATACAAAATAATTCGCTTAAATTATACTTAACTAACACAACGGAAACCAGCGCTTTCACTCACACACCCATACATATATCTACCCCAGGATTCTAAGAGCTCTTTATTAAAAAATCTTTAAATGTGAATATTTCAAGTTATGTGAATATTATTTATGTGAATATTATTCAAATCATTATTGAAAATTTTGATTTCATTTTTGTAGACCACTTAGCTGCGTTTGAGTCCAGACGACGTCGCATTTCTCCACACGCACATTTTACGTTAATGAGAATGTGTTTTACACCTCCGAAACTGTCCTTGTATTAAGAAAACTGTTCATTTACATTATTTACTCATAATTTCGATTTTATATCACATTCTTCTGTACTGCGGGCCCGCAAATTACGTTCCGGAACTTTTACGTATACCACTCGCGAGTGGTGGAGTTAGACTGAGAATAGGCCACCGGCACTATTTTGTGAAGCGGCCTTGGTTATATAACCAATTCTTATTGTTTTAAAGTTTGTATCACTACGCCAGCAGACTGTTTTTGTTATATAACTGAATTCCACCGTGGGGATCGTCTCTGACGTAATGTCGCCTGACGATCCGTTACATAATTTGTTGACAGTTTTTGTGTGTCATTGGTTGACCTTGGCACAATTCCGTCGATTGTTTCAATAATTTTCACGTATTTAATGTCCCAAGCAGTGCTGCCACCGTTGCTTTCGTCGCAACCACTGAATTTACCTTTCGTTTATACGTTTTGTCCCAAATATTAAAAAAAATGTTATTTACTTTATGAAAAATATACAAACTGCTTTATTACCCCAAAATAGGCCCGTTACAATACCCCCTCAATGAGATATTTTATGCCGAAGCATAAAAAACCTCATTGACACATTCATACTTGCTAAAGGGATCAGCCAGGATATGTCGCCACAACCCCCTGTATGGTTTACAAAAAATATAATCAACTCACCCTTGGTCAGGTGACTGTGACCGCACCTGAATGACAATACTGGACTTCTCTCTCGAGATCCCAACACCGTAGAGTCAGACAGATACTTAACGCCCCTGCTCTGACGCGCTGGCCAGCTCAGGTCCGCCGCCACAGCATCACCAAACACTGAAACAACAAATTAAAATATCAACTAGTGGCCTTATACAACACCATATCCCCAACTGATCTGTTTCCCCCTAGCGGTGCTGGTTTGCGCTAAGAAGCACTGGTTTTATTTTTTCACTAACTGCTAACATATATCAGAATACCTAACAACACAATATAACATAAGAAAACATAGTACATTCATAATTCACACTGTTATTATTATCTTAAAATAAACAATGTGTATTTAAAATTTACACACTTTACATCATTAAGTTTGCATATAAAATCAGAAAATTACCTTTTAATCTCAATTTAACTTTTATTAATTCCTTTCAAAAAAAAAATTTTTTTTTTTTTCTTCGTTTTACACATCATTTCATTTATTATTTCCTTTCATTAATTTGGGTGATTCTCAGTTATTCATTATAATTCACTTTATCAACTTGGCATTTACTCATAATCTTACCCCTTTTATTACTCTAACGCTCCCTTACAAAATCTTTAACTAGTATGACACCCCTCTCTACCAAAACAAAAATCTACTAACCCTTCTCTACCTCTAACTACTTACTACTTTAACTCAATTCGCCACCTTCTACTCTTATATATTAAAAAAAAAAAATACTCTCTAACCCTTTGTACATAGGATAAGTGTTCCGCCCCCCAAAACTCAATTCCCTTAAATGGCCCCTGGATTCTACCTAAGGCGGCCCCTCCTCACTAAAATCTATCCCTATCCCGTCCCAACTTATCATTATGTTGCGGACTCCCACATTACACTACCCCCTACTATAAAATTGCCATCCCCAAAATCTCAATCTCATTACCTTACTACAACTACAACAAAATAACATCATCAATTATAAACAACAATATATCAATCAAAACTCTACATAAATTCTCCATTACTACTGTGTCTCCATCAGTACTTCTCAAAATTCTATAACATACAGTAACTCAAAACAACATTACATTATTTTCATCTCTACTATTTCTTTAACTTTGACTTCAATTTGGACAGATCTATATGTCCCACAAGTATTCATCACCCAACTTCTATCTTTTGCAACCCATTGAAAATTTTAACTATCATAACTTTATTTCATTTTATTTTAAAATCTATACACACATTGAAAACATATTATTATATTTTTATAATTCTTATTCCTAACCTACTACATGCAATTAACACAATAAGACATAATAAACACAATATAGGAAGTATCTAGTGCATCTATTTTTCAAATCAAAACAAAATTATTTAGTAGCGAGTCATCATTATTAAAATACAACAAATTTCTAATTCGTTATCCCCCTGGATAACCTCCCTGCCACACACACACACACACATCTTGTATAATACATTACATAACATAATAAACAAATAGACCTTAACCTTGACTATTAGCATACATTAAACAAACAATTCTCTTTTAAATAATTTATATAAAAACTTATAAACATTATTATTTGAAATTTTTCATTAACTTTTTTATATATCATCATTCCATTATTTATCTTGTGCTGCAATTAGATTTTCAAAATTTCCAAATTTATTATTAATCTATATTTTTAACCATTATGCTATTCCACAAACTAAACCATTTAACATTTATTTATTTATTCATTAATTGTTATTATAATTTGTTATTACAAATCTCATCACATAATTTAAATTCATTA
The DNA here is from genome assembly GCA_034769895.1 of Magicicada septendecula. NCBI lineage: Eukaryota > Metazoa > Arthropoda > Insecta > Hemiptera > Cicadidae > Magicicada > Magicicada septendecula. The sequence goes on from CM068367.1 coordinate 1,247,947,638, forward strand.
TAAAAAATTCCAACATATAACATTCAATCACAATATTTAAACATCTCAAATTATTTACTTCAATTGAGTATTAAAACACATTGATTAAAACACAACATATTTCAATTATTATCAAAATTTACAAATCATCAATTATTGTCTTCATAATTATTTTATTATTTCTTTAGACTGCAAACTATTAATAATATTATTATTATTATCACAACATTTTTCTACTACATATACACATTATTTACCTAACATTTCATAATACACACAATTGAATACACTGCATTATTTACAAATTATTCGTCAATAACTGTTCAATTTTTTCACACTTCATATGTCCAAATCTGCAAGGTCGTTACCAAAATTTACAATATTTAACAATGTCCATTCACTAATTTTTTTAGTTCAGCCTCCATCGTCATATAGATATCTAATATATTTGTAACATGCATCATTGTTATTCACATACAATTTATTATTATTATTATAATAATAATCCATCAACTTTATTTCATCCATTATGCCATTATAATTTATAGGGTTATTCCCTATTAATATTTCATAAACCTTGTCACCATAAGTCATTATTGTCCAGTCTCCATCAGTATTATTGGTCAATGTCAGGTAAGTTGTTTCATCATTTTTATATTCCTCTACCATTACGTCAGGTAAGTCATTATCATTTATAAAAATATTATCAAAATACTTCTCTATCTCTCTTTCGACAGGTAAGCATTTTATATCGTTCATCTTCACCCCTTCTAATATTTTTCTCAATTCATCGTAATTTCTTTTTAACTTATATAATTCTATCTCTCTCTCAATACACAACTCTCTCTCTTCATAACACCACATCCCACTCTCACAATTATTACAGACAGAGGGTACAACATTATACAACATCAATATACACTTCAATTCATCTACTAATACGGGTCTCTCGCCCTTCAAAAACAACATTTGTGAACACTCTGGTTCAGAAAAATTAATGAAAAAATTTACCCTCTGCCCACATTCAACTACTATATTACTTTTCCACTCTCTCTCTACATCATCAATACACCTTAACATCTCATAATCACATTCTACACATTCATCAGTACTCTCTGATATGACATTTTCAATTATATTATTATTCTCCTTATTTTCAACAACATCATTATTATTTATTAATTGTTTGTCTGGCATCGTATTTTTACATTTGTCACTACAATTTTCATTTGTTTTATTTTTCTCTGGACTCATCACAACTACTTCCATGCTCTCCACACTCTGTTCTAATTTACACAAACTATTTTTTATTGTTTCATGGGTATTTTTACAACATTTATTCATTTCTTTAATCTCATTTTTCAACTCATTAATATCCCTACTTTGTTTGTCAAATTTGTCATTCAATTCTCTAAAATTACTATCTTGTTTTTCTAAAGCGTTATACATGCTGTCTTGTTTTTCTAATCTATTGTACATCATATCATACAATCTTGCTAATATAGTATCATTATCAGATTTCTTATTTTGATTTCCTAAAATAGGTGTTGAATGAATCTCAACGGTCTGTATTATTTTTGACTCCTCAAGACTACTGTCAGTTGTTTGAATTCCGGAGTCGCTACTTATCTGACTTTCTATCTGACTGTCAGATAAGCTGACGTCATTATTATCTGCCTTTTTTTTTTTTTATAAATCTTTTAGATATATAATTCTTTGCAAAATATTATTATATGTAACATACACTTCTCAAAACATATTCTACTCACCCATACTACAAAAACATGACATAACCTTACTACTTATCTTTACACATTTTTTAGTTACCTCAAACAACCATTCTGCTCTCCCAAGTAGGCCTATATTTTATATAAATTTCTTTATACAAAATTGTCCCTGTTCAGAAGCCATTGTGATGTATCAATAAATTGATAATTTAATAAAATAAATAAAATATGATTGATTCAAACTTTACTGTCTAACTTTGTCGGGCGCCATCTTGTATTTATTAACTACGTATGAAAAAATATATGTCCTTACCATTTTACGGGTCCTTTTCGGCGAACACAGGAGATCAGAATTGGTTGTTCAAAATAAAGAAAACTTTATTTTGTTTCCCATGATTCAAAATTTATTGGCATTTAAATTTTATCAAACAAATTATTCTTTTCTCCAAGTAACATATAGACATAAAATGGATCATTATTACGTTGAATATAATTTGTTCAGCAATAGTCAAAATAAAACAGGAAAGATAAATACAAAATAATTCGCTTAAATTATACTTAACTAACACAACGGAAACCAGCGCTTTCACTCACCACCCATACATACATCTACCCCAGGATTCTAAGAGCTCTTTATTAAAAAATCTTTAAATGTGAATATTTCAAGTTATGTGAATATTATTTATGTGAATATTATTCAAATCATTATTGAAAATTTTGATTTCATTTTTGTAGACCACTTAGCTGCGTTTGAGTCCAGACGACGTCGCATTTCTCCACACGCACATTTTACGTTAATGAGAATTTGTTTTACACCTCCGAAACTGTCCTTGTATTAAGAAAACTGTTCATTTACATTATTTATTCATAATTTCGATTTTATATATCACATTTTTCTGTACTGCGGGCCCGCAAATTACGTTCCGGAACTTTTACGTATACCACTCGCGAGTGGTGGAGTTAGACTGAGAATAGGCCACCGGCACTATTTTGTGAAGCGGCCTTGGTTATATAACCAATTCTTATTGTTTTAAAGTTTGTATCACTACGCCAGCAGACTGTTTTTGTTATATAACTGAATTCCACCGTGGGGATCGTCTCTGACGTAATGTCGCCTGACGATCCGTTACATAATTTGTTGACAGTTTTTGTGTGTCATTGGTTGACCTTGGCACAATTCAGTCGGTTGTTTCAATAATTTTCACGTATTTAATGTCCCAAGCAGTGCTGCCACCGTTGCTTTCGTCGCAACCACTGAATTTACCTTTCGTTTATACGTTTTGTCCCAAATATTAAAAAAAAATGTTATTTACTTTATGAAAAATATACAAACTGCTTTATTACCCCAAAATAGGCCCGTTACAATACCCCCTCAATGAGATATTTTATGCCGAAGCATAAAAAACCTCATTGACACATTCATACTTGCTAAAGGGATCAGCCAGGATATGTCGCCACAACCCCCTGTATGGTTTACAAAAAATATAATCAACTCACCCTTGGTCAGGTGACTGTGACCGCACCTGAATGACAATACTGGACTTCTCTCTCGAGATCCCAACACCGTAGAGTCAGACAGATACTTAACGCCCCTGCTCTGACGCGCTGGCCAGCTCAGGTCCGCCGCCACAGCATCACCAAACACTGAAACAACAAATTAAAATATCAACTAGTGGCCTTATACAACACCATATCCCCAACTGATCTGTTTCCCCCTAGCGGTGCTGGTTTGCGCTAAGAAGCACTGGTTTTATTTTTTCACTAACTGCTAACATATATCAGAATACCTAACAACACAATATAACATAAGAAAACATAGTACATTCATAATTCACACTGTTATTATTATCTTAAAATAAACAATGTGTATTTAAAATTTACACACTTTACATCATTAAGTTTGCATATAAAATCAGAAAATTACCTTTTAATCTCAATTTAACTTTTATTAATTCCTTTCTAAAAAAAAATTTTTTTTTTTCTTCGTTTTACACATCATTTCATTTATTATTTCCTTTCATTAATTTGGGTGATTCTCAGTTATTCATTATAATTCACTTTATCAACTTGGCATTTACTCATAATCTTACCCCTTTTATTACTCTAACGCTCCCTTACAAAATCTTTAACTAGTATGACACCCCTCTCTACCAAAACAAAAATCTACTAACCCTTCTCTACCTCTAACTACTTACTACTTTAACTCAATTCGCCACCTTCTACTCTTATATATTAAAAAAAAAATACTGTCTAACCCTTTGTACATAGGATAAGTGTTCCCCCCCAAAACTCAATTCCCTTAAATGGCCCCTGGATTCTACCTAAGGCGGCCCTCCTCACTAAAATCTATCCCTATCCCGTCCCAACTTATCATTATGTTGCGGACTCCCACATTACACTACCCCCTACTACAAAATTGCCATCCCCAAAATCTCAATCTCATTACCTTACTACAACTACAACAAAATAACATCATCAATTATAAACAACAATATATCAATCAAAACTCTACATAAATTCTCCATTACTACTGTGTCTCCATCAATACTTCTCAAAATTCTATAACATACAGTAACTCAAAACAACATTACATTATTTTCATCTCTACTATTTCTTTAACTTTGACTTCAATTTGGACAGATCTATATGTCCCACAAGTATTCATCACCCAACTTCTATCTTTTGCAACCCATTGAAAATTTTAACTATCATAACTTTATTTCATTTTATTTTAAAATCTATACACACATTGAAAACATATTATTATATTTTTATAATTCTTATTCCTAACCTACTACATGCAATTAACACAATAAGACATAATAAACACAATATAGGAAGTATCTAGTGCATCTATTTTTCAAATCAAAACAAAATTATTTAGTAGCGAGTCATCATTATTAAAATACAACAAATTTCTAATTCGTTACCCCCTGGATAACCTCCCTGCCACACACACACACACATCTTGTATAATACATTACATAACATAATAAACAAATAGACCTTAACCTTGACTATTAGCATACATTAAACAAACAATTCTCTTTTAAATAATTTATATAAAAACTTATAAACATTATTATTTGAAATTTTTCATTAACTTTTTTATATATCATCATTCCATTATTTATCTTGTGCTGCAATTAGATTTTCAAAATTTCCAAATTTATTATTAATCTATATTTTTAACCATTATGCTATTCCATAAACTAAACCATTTAACATTTATTTATTTATTCATTAATTGTTATTATAATTTGTTATTACAAATCTCATCACATAATTTAAATTCATTATAAAAAATTCCAACATATAACATTCAATCACAATATTTAAACATCTCAAATTATTTACTTCAATTGAGTATTAAAACACATTGATTAAAACACAACATATTTCAATTATTATCAAAATTTACAAATCATCAATTATTGTCTTCATAATTATTTTATTATTTCTTTAGACTGCAAACCATTAATAATATTATTATTATTATCACAACATTTTTCTACTACATATACACATTATTTACCTAACATTTCATAATACACACAATTGAATACACTGCATTATTTACAAATTATTCGTCAATAACTGTTCAATTTTTTCACACTTCATATGTCCAAATCTGCAAGGTCGTTACCAAAATTTACAAAATTTAACAATGTCCATTCACTGATTTTTTTAGTTCAGCCTCCATCGTCATATAGATATCTAATATATTTGTAACATGCATCATTGTTATTCACATACAATTTATTATTATTATTATTATAATAATAATCCATCAACTTTATTTCATCCATTATGCCATTATAATTTATAGGGTTATTCCCTATTAATATTTCATAAACCTTGTCACCATAAGTCATTATTGTCCAGTCTCCATCAGTATTATTGGTCAATGTCAGGTAAGTTGTTTCATCATTTTTATATTCCTCTACCATTACGTCAGGTAAGTCATTATCATTTATAAAAATATTATCAAAATACTTCTCTATCTCTCTTTCGACAGGTAAGCATTTTATATGGTTCATCTTCACCCCTTCTAATATTTTTCTCAATTCATCGTAATTTCTTTTTAACTTATATAATTCTATCTCTCTCTCAATACACAACTCTCTCTCTTCATAACACCACATCCCACTCTCACAATTATTACAGACCGAGGGTACAACATTATACAACATCAATATACACTTCAATTCATCTACTAATACGGGTCTCTCGCCCTTCAAAAACAACATTTGTGAACACTCTGGTTCAGAAAAATTAATGAAAAAATTTACCCTCTGCCCATATTCAACTACTATATTACTTTTCCACTCTCTCTCTACATCATCAATACACCTTAACATCTCATAATCACATTCTACACATTCATCAGTACTCTCTGATATGACATTTTCAATTATATTATTATTCTCCTTATTTTCAACAACATCATTATTATTTATTAATTCTTTATCTGGCATCGTATTTTTACATTTGTCACTACAATTTTCATTTGTTTTATTTTTCTCTGGACTCATCACAACTACTTCCATTCTCTCCACACTCTGTTCTAATTTACACAAACTATTTTTTATTGTTTCATGGGTATTTTTACAACATTTATTCATTTCTTTAAACTCATTTTTCAACTCATTAATATCCCTACTTTGTTTGTCAAATTTGTCATTCAATTCTCTAAAATTACTATCTTGTTTTTCTAAAGCGTTATACATGCTGTCTTGTTTTTCTAATCTATTGTACATCATATCATACAATCTTGCTAATATAGTATCATTATCAGATTTCTTATTTTGATTTCCTAAAATAGGTGTTGAATGAATCTCAACGGTCTGTATTATTTTTGACTCCTCAAGACTACTGTCAGTTGTTTGAATTCCGGAGTCGCTACTTATCTGACTTTCTATCTGACTGTCAGATAAGCTGACGCCATTATTATCTGCCATTTTTTTTTTTATAAATCTTTTAGATATATAATTCTTTGCAAAATATTATTATATGTAACATACACTTCTCAAAACATATTCTACTCACCCATACTACAAAAACATGACATAACCTTACTACTTATATTTACACATTTTTTAGTTACCTCAAACAACCATTCTGCTCTCCCAAGTAGGCCTATATTTTATATAAATTTCTTTATACAAAATTGTCCCTGTTCAGAAGCCATTGTGATGTATCAATAAATTGATAATTTAATAAAATAAATAAAATATGATTGATTTTATTTTGATTCAAACTTTACTGTCTAACTTTGTCGGGCGCCATCTTGTATTTATTAACTACGTATGAAAAAATATATGTCCTTACCATTTTACGGGTCCTTTTCGGCGAACACAGGAGATCAGAATTGGTTGTTCAAAATAAAGAAAACTTTATTTTGTTTCCCATGATTCAAAATTTATTGGCATTTAAATTTTATCAAACAAATTATTCTTTTCTCCAAGTAACATATAGACATAAAATGGATCATTATTACGTTGAATATAATTTGTTCAGCAATAGTCAAAATAAAACAGGAAAGATAAATACAAAATAATTCGCTTAAATTATACTTAACTAACACAACGGAAACCAGCGCTTTCACTCACACACCCATACATATATCTACCCCAGGATTCTAAGAGCTCTTTATTAAAAAATCTTTAAATGTGAATATTTCAAGTTATGTGAATATTATTTATGTAATATTATTCAAATCATTATTGAAAATTTTGATTTCATTTTTGTAGACCACTTAGCTGCGTTTGAGTCCAGACGACGTCGCATTTCTCCACACGCACATTTTACGTTAATGAGAATTTGTTTTACACCTCCGAAACTGTCCTTGTATTAAGAAAACTGTTCATTTACATTATTTATTCATAATTTCGATTTTATATCACATTTTTCTGTACTGCAGGCCCGCAAATTACGTTCCGGAACTTTTACGTATACCACTCGCGAGTGGTGGAGTTAGACTGAGAATAGGCCACCGGCACTATTTTGTGAAGCGGCCTTGGTTATATAACCAATTCTTATTGTTTTAAAGTTTGTATCACTACGCCAGCAGACTGTTTTTGTTATATAACTGAATTCCACCGTGGGGATCCTCTCTGACGTAATGTCGCCTGACGATCCGTTACATAATTTGTTGACAGTTTTTGTGTGTCATTGGTTGACCTTGGCACAATTCCGTCGGTTGTTTCAATAATTTTCACGTATTTAATGTCCCAAGCAGTGCTGCCACCGTTGCTTTCGTCGCAACCACTGAATTTACCTTTCGTTTATACGTTTTGTCCCAAATATTAAAAAAAAATGTTATTTACTTTATGAAAAATATACAAACTGCTTTATTACCCCAAAATAGGCCTGTTACAATACCCCCTCAATGAGATATTTTATGCCGAAGCATAAAAAACCTCATTGACACATTCATACTTGCTAAAGGGATCAGCCAGGATATGTCGCCACAACCCCCTGTATGGTTTACAAAAAATATAATCAACTCACCCTTGGTCAGGTGACTGTGACCGCACCTGAATGACAATACTGGACTTCTCTCTCGAGATCCCAACACCGTAGAGTCAGACAGATACTTAACGCCCCTGCTCTGACGCGCTGGCCAGCTCAGGTCCGCCGCCACAGCATCACCAAACACTGAAACAACAAATTAAAATATCAACTAGTGGCCTTATACAACACCATATCCCCAACTGATCTGTTTCCCCCTAGCGGTGCTGGTTTGCGCTAAGAAGCACTGGTTTTGTTTTTTCACTAACTGCTAACATATATCAGAATACCTAACAACACAATATAACATAAGAAAACATAGTACATTCATAATTCACACTGTTATTATTATCTTAAAATAAACAATGTGTATTTAAAATTTACACACTTTACATCATTAAGTTTGCATATAAAATCAGAAAATTACCTTTTAATCTCAATTTAACTTTTATTAATTCGTTTCTAAAAAAATTTTTTTTTTTTTTTCTTCGTTTTACACATCATTTCATTTATTATTTCCTTTCATTAATTTGGGTGATTCTCAGTTATTCATTATAATTCACTTTATCAACTTGGCATTTACTCATAATCTTACCCCTTTTATTACTCTAACGCTCCCTTACAAAATCTTTAACTAGTATGACACCCCTTTCTACCAAAACAAAAATCTACTAACCCTTCTCTACCTCTAACTACTTACTACTTTAACTCAATTCGCCACCTTCTACTCTTATATATTAAAAAAAAAAAAACTCTCTAACCCTTTGTACATAGGATAAGTGTTCCCCCCCCAAAACTCAATTCCCTTAAATGGCCCCTGGATTCTACCTAAGGCGGCCCCTCCTCACTAAAATCTATCCCTATCCCGTCCCAACTTATCATTATGTTGCGGACTCCCACATTACACTACCCCCTACTACAAAATTGCCATCCCCAAAATCTCAATCTCATTACCTTACTACAACTACAACAAAATAACATCATCAATTATAAACAACAATATATCAATCAAAACTCTACATAAATTCTCCATTACTACTGTGTCTCCATCAATACTTCTCAAAATTCTATAACATACAGTAACTCAAAACAACATTACATTATTTTCATCTCTACTATTTCTTTAACTTTGACTTCAATTTGGACAGATCTATATGTCCCACAAGTATTCATCACCCAACTTCTATCTTTTGCAACCCATTGAAAATTTTAACTATCATAACTTTATTTCATTTTATTTTAAAATCTATACACACATTGAAAACATATTATTATATTTTTATAAATCTTATTCCTAACCTACTACATGCAATTAACACAATAAGACATAATAAACACAATATAGGAAGTATCTAGTGCATCTATTTTTCAAATCAAAACAAAATTATTTAGTAGCGAGTCATCATTATTAAAATACAACAAATTTCTAATTCGTTATCCCCCTGGATAACCTCCCTGCCACACACACACACACACATCTTGTATAATACATTACATAACATAATAAACAAATAGACCTTAACCTTGACTATTAGCATACATTAAACAAACAATTCTCTTTTAAATAATTTATATAAAAACTTATAAACATTATTATTTGAAATTTTTCATTAACTTTTTTATATATCATCATTCCATTATTTATCTTGTGCTGCAATTAGATTTTCAAAATTTCCAAATTTATTATTAATCTATATTTTTAACCATTATGCTATTCCATAAACTAAACCATTTAACATTTATTTATTTATTCATTAATTGTTATTATAATTTGTTATTACAAATCTCATCACATAATTTAAATTCATTATAAATAATTCCAACATATAACATTCAATCACAATATTTAAACATCTCAAATTATTTACTTCAATTGAGTATTAAAACACATTGATTAAAACACAACATATTTCAATTATTATCAAAATTTACAAATCATCAATTATTGTCTTCATAATTATTTTATTATTTCTTTAGACTGCAAACTATTAATAATATTATTATTATTATCACAACATTTTTCTACTACATATACACATTATTTACCTAACATTTCATAATACACACAATTGAATACACTGCATTATTTACAAATTATTCGTCAATAACTGTTCAATTTTTTCACACTTCATATGTCCAAATCTGCAAGGTCGTTACCAAAATTTACAATATTTAACAATGTCCATTCACTGATTTTTTTAGTTCAGCCTCCATCGTCATATAGATATCTAATATATTTGTAACATGCATCATTGTTATTCATATACAATTTATTATTATTATTATTATAATAATAATCCATCAACTTTATTTCATCCATTATGCCATTATAATTTATAGGGTTATTCCCTATTAATATTTCATAAACCTTGTCACCATAAGTCATTATTGTCCAGTCTCCATCAGTATTATTGGTCAATGTCAGGTAAGTTGTTTCATCATTTTTATATTCCTCTACCATTACGTCAGGTAAGTCATTATCATTTATAAAAATATTATCAAAATACTTCTCTATCTCTCTTTCGACAGGTAAGCATTTTATATGGTTCATCTTCACCCCTTCTAATATTTTTCTCAATTCATCGTAATTTCTTTTTAACTTATATAATTCTATCTCTCTCTCAATACACAACTCTCTCTCTTCATAACACCACATCCCACTGTCACAATTATTACAGACAGAGGGTACAACATTATACAACATCAATATACACTTCAATTCATCTACTAATACGGGTCTCTCGCCCTTCAAAAACAACATTTGTGAACACTCTGGTTCAGAAAAATTAATGAAAAAATTTACCCTCTGCCCATATTCAACTACTATATTACTTTTCCACTCTCTCTCTACATCATCAATACACCTTAACATCTCATAATCACATTCTACACATTCATCAGTACTCTCTGATATGACATTTTCAATTATATTATTATTCTCCTTATTTTCAACAACATCATTATTATTTATTAATTCTTTATCTGGCATCGTATTTTTACATTTGTCACTACAATTTTCATTTGTTTTATTTTTCTCTGGACTCATCACAACTACTTCCATTCTCTCCACACTCTGTTCTAATTTACACAAACTATTTTTTATTGTTTCATGGGTATTTTTACAACATTTATTCATTTCTTTAATCTCATTTTTCAACTCATTAATATCCCTACTTTGTTTGTCAAATTTGTCATTCAATTCTCTAAAATTACTATCTTGTTTTTCTAAAGCGTTATACATGCTGTCTTGTTTTTCTAATCTATTGTACATCATATCATACAATCTTGCTAATATAGTATCATTATCAGATTTCTTATTTTGATTTCCTAAAATAGGTGTTGAATGAATCTCAACGGTCTGTATTATTTTTGACTCCTCAAGACTACTGTCAGTTGTTTGAATTCCGGAGTTGCTACTTATCTGACTTTCTATCTGACTGTCAGATAAGCTGACGCCATTATTATCTGCCATTTTTTTTTTTTATAAATCTTTTAGATATATAATTCTTTGCAAAATATTATTATATGTAACATACACTTCTCAAAACATATTCTACTCACCCATACTACAAAAACATGACATAACCTTACTACTTATCTTTACACATTTTTTAGTTACCTCAAACAACCATTCTGCTCTCCCAAGTAGGCCTATATTTTATATAAATTTCTTTATACAAAATTGTCCCTGTTCAGAAGCCATTGTGATGTATCAATAAATTGATAATTTAATAAAATAAATAAAATATGATTGATTTTATTTTGATTCAAACTTTACTGTCTAACTTTGTCGGGCGCCATCTTGTATTTATTAACTACGTATGAAAAAATATATGTCCTTACCATTTTACGGGTCCTTTTCGGCGAACACAGGAGATCAGAATTGGTTGTTCAAAATAAAGAAAACTTTATTTTGTTTCCCATGATTCAAAATTTATTGGCATTTAAATTTTATCAAACAAATTATTCTTTTCTCCAAGTAACATATAGACATAAAATGGATCATTATTACGTTGAATATAATTTGTTCAGCAATAGTCAAAATAAAACAGGAAAGATAAATACAAAATAATTCGCTTAAATTATACTTAACTAACACAACGGAAACCAGCGCTTTCACTCACACACCCATACATATATCTACCCCAGGATTCTAAGAGCTCTTTATTAAAAAATCTTTAAATGTGAATATTTCAAGTTATGTGAATATTATTTATGTAATATTATTCAAATCATTATTGAAAATTTTGATTTCATTTTTGTAGACCACTTAGCTGCGTTTGAGTCCAGACGACGTCGCATTTCTCCACACGCACATTTTACGTTAATGAGAATTTGTTTTACACCTCCGAAACTGTCCTTGTATTAAGAAAACTGTTCATTTACATTATTTATCCATAATTTCGATTTTATATCACATTTTTCTGTACTGCAGGCCCGCAAATTACGTTCCGGAACTTTTACGTATACCACTCGCGAGTGGTGGAGTTAGACTGAGAATAGGCCACCGGCACTATTTTGTGAAGCGGCCTTGGTTATATAACCAATTCTTATTGTTTTAAAGTTTGTATCACTACGCCAGCAGACTGTTTTTGTTATATAACTGAATTCCACCGTGGGGATCGTCTCTGACGTAATGTCGCCTGACGATCCGTTACATAATTTGTTGACAGTTTTTGTGTGTCATTGGTTGACCTTGGCACAATTCCGTCGGTTGTTTCAATAATTTTCACGTATTTAATGTCCCAAGCAGTGCTGCCACCGTTGCTTTCGTCGCAACCACTGAATTTACCTTTCGTTTATACGTTTTGTCCCAAATATTAAAAAAAAATGTTATTTACTTTATGAAAAATATACAAACTGCTTTATTACCCCAAAATAGGCCCGTTACAATACCCCCTCAATGAGATATTTTATGCCGAAGCATAAAAAACCTCATTGACACATTCATACTTGCTAAAGGGATCAGCCAGGATATGTCGCCACAACCCCCTGTATGGTTTACAAAAAATATAATCAACTCACCCTTGGTCAGGTGACTGTGACCGCACCTGAATGACAATACTGGACTTCTCTCTCGAGATCCCAACACCGTAGAGTCAGACAGATACTTAACGCCCCTGCTCTGACGCGCTGGCCAGCTCAGGTCCGCCGCCACAGCATCACCAAACACTGAAACAACAAATTAAAATATCAACTAGTGGCCTTATACAACACCATATCCCCAACTGATCTGTTTCCCCCTAGTGGTGCTGGTTTGCGCTAAGAAGCACTGGTTTTGTTTTTTCACTAACTGCTAACATATATCAGAATACCTAACAACACAATATAACATAAGAAAACATAGTACATTCATAATTCACACTGTTATTATTATCTTAAAATAAACAATGTGTATTTAAAATTTACACACTTTACATCATTAAGTTTGCATATAAAATCAGAAAATTACCTTTTAATCTCAATTTAACTTTTATTAATTCGTTTCTAAAAAAAAATTTTTTTTTTTTTTCTTCGTTTTACACATCATTTCATTTATTATTTCCTTTCATTAATTTGGGTGATTCTCAGTTATTCATTATAATTCACTTTATCAACTTGGCATTTACTCATAATCTTACCCCTTTTATTACTCTAACGCTCCCTTACAAAATCTTTAACTAGTATGACACCCCTTTCTACCAAAACAAAAATCTACTAACCCTTCTCTACCTCTAACTACTTACTACTTTAACTCAATTCGCCACCTTCTACTCTTATATATTAAAAAAAAAAAAACTCTCTAACCCTTTGTACATAGGATAAGTGTTCCCCCCCCAAAACTCAATTCCCTTAAATGGCCCCTGGATTCTACCTAAGGCGGCCCCTCCTCACTAAAATCTATCCCTATCCCGTCCCAACTTATCATTATGTTGCGGACTCCCACATTACACTACCCCCTACTACAAAATTGCCATCCCCAAAATCTCAATCTCATTACCTTACTACAACTACAACAAAATAACATCATCAATTATAAACAACAATATATCAATCAAAACTCTACATAAATTCTCCATTACTACTGTGTCTCCATCAATACTTCTCAAAATTCTATAACATACAGTAACTCAAAACAACATTACATTATTTTCATCTCTACTATTTCTTTAACTTTGACTTCAATTTGGACAGATCTATATGTCCCACAAGTATTCATCACCCAACTTCTATCTTTTGCAACCCATTGAAAATTTTAACTATCATAACTTTATTTCATTTTATTTTAAAATCTATACACACATTGAAAACATATTATTATATTTTTATAATTCTTATTCCTAACCTACTACATGCAATTAACACAATAAGACATAATAAACACAATATAGGAAGTATCTAGTGCATCTATTTTTCAAATCAAAACAAAATTATTTAGTAGCGAGTCATCATTATTAAAATACAACAAATTTCTAATTCGTTATCCCCCTGGATAACCTCCCTGCCACACACACACACATCTTGTATAATACATTACATAACATAATAAACAAATAGACCTTAACCTTGACTATTAGCATACATTAAACAAACAATTCTCTTTTAAATAATTTATATAAAAACTTATAAACATTATTATTTGAAATTTTTCATTAACTTTTTTATATATCATCATTCCATTATTTATCTTGTGCTGCAATTAGATTTTCAAAATTTCCAAATTTATTATTAATCTATATTTTTAACCATTATGCTATTCCATAAACTAAACCATTTAACATTTATTTATTTATTTATTAATTGTTATTATAATTTGTTATTACAAATCTCATCACATAATTTAAATTCATTATAAAAAATTCCAACATATAACATTCAATCACAATATTTAAACATCTCAAATTATTTACTTCAATTGAGTATTAAAACACATTGATTAAAACACAACATATTTCAATTATTATCAAAATTTACAAATTATCAATTATTGTCTTCATAATTATTTTATTATTTCTTTAGACTGCAAACTATTAATAATATTATTATTATTATCACAACATTTTTCTACTACATATACACATTATTTACCTAACATTTCATAATACACACAATTGAATACACTGTGTTATTTACAAATTATTCGTCAATAACTGTTCAATTTTTTCACACTTCATATGTCCAAATCTGCAAGGTCGTTACCAAAATTTACAATATTTAACAATGTCCATTCACTGATTTTTTTAGTTCAGCCTCCATCGTCATATAGATATCTAATATATTTGTAACATGCATCATTGTTATTCACATACAATTTATTATTATTATTATTATAATAATAATCCATCAACTTTATTTCATCCATTATGCCATTATAATTTATAGGGTTATTCCCTATTAATATTTCATAAACCTTGTCACCATAAGTCATTATTGTCCAGTCTCCATCAGTATTATTGGTCAATGTCAGGTAAGTTGTTTCATCATTTTTATATTCCTCTACCATTACGTCAGGTAAGTCATTATCATTTATAAAAATATTATCAAAATACTTCTCTATCTCTCTTTCGACAGGTAAGCATTTTATATGGTTCATCTTCACCCCTTCTAATATTTTTCTCAATTCATCGTAATTTCTTTTTAACTTATATAATTCTATCTCTCTCTCAATACACAACTCTCTCTCTTCATAACACCACATCCCACTCTCACAATTATTACAGACCGAGGGTACAACATTATACAACATCAATATACACTTCAATTCATCTACTAATACGGGTCTCTCGCCCTTCAAAAACAACATTTGTGAACACTCTGGTTCAGAAAAATTAATGAAAAAATTTACCCTCTGCCAACATTCAACTACTATATTACTTTTCCACTCTCTCTCTACATCATCAATACACCTTAACATCTCATAATCACATTCTACACATTCATCAGTACTCTCTGATATGACATTTTCAATTATATTATTATTCTCCTTATTTTCAACAACATCATTATTATTTATTAATTCTTTATCTGGCATCGTATTTTTACATTTGTCACTACAATTTTCATTTGTTTTATTTTTCTCTGGACTCATCACAACTACTTCCATTCTCTCCACACTCTGTTCTAATTTACACAAACTATTTTTTATTGTTTCATGGGTATTTTTACAACATTTATTCATTTCTTTAATCTCATTTTTCAACTCATTAATATCCCTACTTTGTTTGTCAAATTTGTCATTCAATTCTCTAAAATTACTATCTTGTTTTTCTAAAGCGTTATACATGCTGTCTTGTTTTTCTAATCTATTGTACATCATATCATACAATCTTGCTAATATAGTATCATTATCAGATTTCTTATTTTGATTTCCTAAAATAGGTGTTGAATGAATCTCAACGGTCTGTATTATTTTTGACTCCTCAAGACTACTGTCAGTTGTTTGAATTCCGGAGTCGCTACTTATCTGACTTTCTATCTGACTGTCAGATAAGCTGACGTCATTATTATCTGCCTTTTTTTTTTTTTATAAATCTTTTAGATATATAATTCTTTGCAAAATATTATTATATGTAACATACACTTCTCAAAACATATTCTACTCACCCATACTACAAAAACATGACATAACCTTACTACTTATCTTTACACATTTTTTAGTTACCTCAAACAACCATTCTGCTCTCCCAAGTAGGCCTATATTTTATATAAATTTCTTTATACAAAATTGTCCCTGTTCAGAAGCCATTGTGATGTATCAATAAATTGATAATTTAATAAAATAAATAAAATATGATTGATTTTATTTTGATTCAAACTTTACTGTCTAACTTTGTCGGGCGCCATCTTGTATTTATTAACTACGTATGAAAAAATATATGTCCTTACCATTTTACGGGTCCTTTTCGGCGAACACAGGAGATCAGAATTGGTTGTTCAAAATAAAGAAAACTTTATTTTGTTTCCCATGATTCAAAATTTATTGGCATTTAAATTTTATCAAACAAATTATTCTTTTCTCCAAGTAACATAGACATAAAATGGATCATTATTACGTTGAATATAATTTGTTCAGCAATAGTCAAAATAAAACAGGAAAGATACATACAAAATAATTCGCTTAAATTATACTTAACTAACACAACAGAAACCAGCGCTTTCACTCACACACCCATACATATATCTACCCCAGGATTCTAAGAGCTCTTTATTAAAAAATCTTTAAATGTGAATATTTCAAGTTATGTGAATATTATTTATGTAATATTATTCAAATCATTATTGAAAATTTTGATTTCATTTTTGTAGACCACTTAGCTGCGTTTGAGTCCAGACGACGTCGCATTTCTCCACACGCACATTTTACGTTAATGAGAATTTGTTTTACACCTCCAAAACTGTCCTTGTATTAAGAAAACTGTTCATTTACATTATTTATTCATAATTTCGATTTTATATCACATTTTTCTGTACTGCGGGCCCGCAAATTACGTTCCGGAACTTTTACGTATACCACTCGCGAGTGGTGGAGTTAGACTGAGAATAGGCCACCGGCACTATTTTGTGAAGCGGCCTTGGTTATATAACCAATTCTTATTGTTTTAAAGTTTGTATCACTACGCCAGCAGACTGTTTTTGTTATATAACTGAATTCCACCGTGGGGATCGTCTCTGACGTAATGTCGCCTGACGATCCGTTACATAATTTGTTGACAGTTTTTGTGTGTCATTGGTTGACCTTGGCACAATTCCGTCGGTTGTTTCAATAATTTTCACGTATTTAATGTCCCAAGCAGTGCTGCCACCGTTGCTTTCGTCGCAACCACTGAATTTACCTTTCGTTTATACGTTTTGTCCCAAATATTAAAAAAAAATGTTATTTACTTTATGAAAAATATACAAACTGCTTTATTACCCCAAAATAGGCCCGTTACAATACCCCCTCAATGAGATATTTTATGCCGAAGCATAAAAAACCTCATTGACACATTCATACTTGCTAAAGGGATCAGCCAGGATATGTCGCCACAACCCCCTGTATGGTTTACAAAAAATATAATCAACTCACCCTTGGTCAGGTGACTGTGACCGCACCTGAATGACAATACTGGACTTCTCTCTCGAGATCCCAACACCGTAGAGTCAGACAGATACTTAACGCCCCTGCTCTGACGCGCTGGCCAGCTCAGGTCCGCCGCCACAGCATCACCAAACACTGAAACAACAAATTAAAATATCAACTAGTGGCCTTATACAACACCATATCCCCAACTGATCTGTTTCCCCCTAGCGGTGCTGGTTTGCGCTAAGAAGCACTGGTTTTGTTTTTTCACTAACTGCTAACATATATCAGAATACCTAACAACACAATATAACATAAGAAAACATAGTACATTCATAATTCACACTGTTATTATTATCTTAAAATAAACAATGTGTATTTAAAATTTACACACTTTACATCATTAAGTTTGCATATAAAATCAGAAAATTACCTTTTAATCTCAATTTAACTTTTATTAATTCGTTTCTAAAAAAAAATTTTTTTTTTTCTTCGTTTTACACATCATTTCATTTATTATTTCCTTTCATTAATTTGGGTGATTCTCAGTTATTCATTATAATTCACTTTATCAACTTGGCATTTACTCATAATCTTACCCCTTTTATTACTCTAACGCTCCCTTACAAAATCTTTAACTAGTATGACACCCCTCTCTACCAAAACAAAAATCTACTAACCCTTCTCTACCTCTAACTACTTACTACTTTAACTCAATTCGCCACCTTCTACTCTTATATATTAAAAAAAAAAAATACTCTCTAACCCTTTGTACATAGGATAAGTGTTCCCCCCCCAAAACTCAATTCCCTTAAATGGCCCCTGGATTCTACATAAGGCGGCCCCTCCTCACTAAAATCTATCCCAATCCCGTCCCAACTTATCATTATGTTGCGGACTCCCACATTACACTACCCCCTACTACAAAATTGCCATCCCCAAAATCTCAATCTCATTACCTTACTACAACTACAACAAAATAACATCATCAATTATAAACAACAATATATCAATCAAAACTCTACATAAATTCTCCATTACTACTGTGTCTCCATCAATACTTCTCAAAATTCTATAACATACAGTAACTCAAAACAACATTACATTATTTTCATCTCTACTATTTCTTTAACTTTGACTTCAATTTGGACAGATCTATATGTCCCACAAGTATTCTTCACCCAACTTCTATCTTTTGCAACCCATTGAAAATTTTAACTATCATAACTTTATTTCATTTTATTTTAAAATCTATACACACATTGAAAACATATTATTATATTTTTATAATTCTTATTCCTAACCTACTACATGCAATTAACACAATAAGACATAATAAACACAATATAGGAAGTATCTAGTGCATCTATTTTTCAAATCAAAACAAAATTATTTAGTAGCGAGTCATCATTATTAAAATACAACAAATTTCTAATTCGTTATCCCCCTGGATAACCTCCCTGCCACACACACACACATCTTGTATAATACATTACATAACATAATAAACAAATAGATCTTAACCTTGCCTATTAGCATACATTAAACAAACAATTCTCTTTTAAATAATTTATATAAAAACTTATAAACATTATTATTTGAAATTTTTCATTAACTTTTTTATATATCATCATTCCATTATTTATCTTGTGCTGCAATTAGATTTTCAAAATTTCCAAATTTATTATTAATCTATATTTTTAACCATTATGCTATTCCACAAACTAAACCATTTAACATTTATTTATTTATTCATTAATTGTTATTATAATTTGTTATTACAAATCTCATCACATAATTTAAATTCATTATAAAAAATTCCAACATATAACATTCAATCACAATATTTAAACATCTCAAATTATTTACTTCAATTGAGTATTAAAACACATTGATTAAAACACAACATATTTCAATTATTATCAAAATTTACAAATCATCAATTATTGTCTTCATAATTATTTTATTATTTCTTTAGACTGCAAACTATTAATAATATTATTATTATTATCACAACATTTTTCTACTACATATACACATTATTTTCCTAACATTTCATAATACACACAATTGAATACACTGCGTTATTTACAAATTATTCGTCAATAACTGTTCAATTTTTTCACACTTCATATGTCCAAATCTGCAAGGTCGTTACCAAAATTTACAATATTTAACAATGTCCATTCACTGATTTTTTTAGTTCAGCCTCCATCGTCATATAGATATCTAATATATTTGTAACATGCATCATTGTTATTCACATACAATTTATTATTATTATTATTATTATAATAATAATCCATCAACTTTATTTCATCCATTATGCCATTATAATTTATAGGGTTATTCCCTATTAATATTTCATAAACCTTGTCACCATAAGTCATTATTGTCCAGTCTCCATCAGTATTATTGGTCAATGTCAGGTAAGTTGTTTCATCATTTTTATATTCCTCTACCATTACGTCAGGTAAGTCATTATCATTTATAAAAATATTATCAAAATACTTCTCTATCTCTCTTTCGACAGGTAAGCATTTTATATGGTTCATCTTCACCCCTTCTAATACTTTTCTCAATTCATCGTAATTTCTTTTTAACTTATATAATTCTATCTCTCTCTCAATACACAACTCTCTCTCTTCATAACACCACATCCCACTCTCACAATTATTACAGACCGAGGGTACAACATTATACAACATCAATATACACTTCAATTCATCTACTAATGCGGGTCTCTCGCCCTTCAAAAACAACATTTGTGAACACTCTGGTTCAGAAAAATTAATGAAAAAATTTACCCTCTGCCCACATTCAACTACTATATTACTTTTCCACTCTCTCTCTACATCATC
This sequence comes from Magicicada septendecula, assembly GCA_034769895.1. Lineage (NCBI taxonomy): Eukaryota > Metazoa > Arthropoda > Insecta > Hemiptera > Cicadidae > Magicicada > Magicicada septendecula. The sequence continues at coordinate 1,247,968,757 of CM068367.1, forward strand.
AATACACCTTAACATCTCATAATCACATTCTACACATTCATCAGTACTCTCTGATATGACATTTTCAATTATATTATTATTCTCCTTATTTTCAACAACATCATTATTATTTATTAATTCTTTATCTGGCATCGTATTTTTACATTTGTCACTACAATTTTCATTTGTTTTATTTTTCTCTGGACTCATCACAACTACTTCCATTCTCTCCACACTCTGTTCTAATTTACACAAACTATTTTTTATTGTTTCATGGGTATTTTTACAACATTTATTCATTTCTTTAATCTCATTTTTCAACTCATTAATATCCCTACTTTGTTTGTCAAATTTGTCATTCAATTCTCTAAAATTACTATCTTGTTTTTCTAAAGCGTTATACATGCTGTCTTGTTTTTCTAATCTATTGTACATCATATCATACAATCTTGCTAATATAGTATCATTATCAGATTTCTTATTTTGATTTCCTAAAATAGGTGTTGAATGAATCTCAACGGTCTGTATTATTTTTGACTCCTCAAGACTACTGTCAGTTGTTTGAATTCCGGAGTCGCTACTTATCTGACTTTCTATCTGACTGTCAGATAAGCTGACGTCATTATTATCTGCCTTTTTTTTTTTTTTTATAAATCTTTTAGATATATAATTCTTTGCAAAATATTATTATATGTAACATACACTTCTCAAAACATATTCTACTCACCCATACTACAAAAACATGACATAACCTTACTACTTATCTTTACACATTTTTTAGTTACCTCAAACAACCATTCTGCTCTCCCAAGTAGGCCTATATTTTATATAAATTTCTTTATACAAAATTGTCCCTGTTCAGAAGCCATTGTGATGTATCAATAAATTGATAATTTAATAAAATAAATAAAATATGATTGATTTTATTTTGATTCAAACTTTACTGTCTAACTTTGTCGGGCGCCATCTTGTATTTATTAACTACGTATGAAAAAATATATGTCCTTACCATTTTACGGGTCCTTTTCGGCGAACACAGGAGATCAGAATTGGTTGTTCAAAATAAAGAAAACTTTATTTTGTTTCCCATGATTCAAAATTTATTGGCATTTAAATTTTATCAAACAAATTATTCTTTTCTCCAAGTAACATAGACATAAAATGGATCATTATTACGTTGAATATAATTTGTTCAGCAATAGTCAAAATAAAACAGGAAAGATAAATACAAAATAATTCGCTTAAATTACACTTAACTAACACAACGGAAACCAGCGCTTTCACTCACACACCCATACATATATCTACCCCAGGATTCTAAGAGCTCTTTATTAAAAAATCTTTAAATGTGAATATTTCAAGTTATGTGAATATTATTTATGTAATATTATTCAAATCATTATTGAAAATTTTGATTTCATTTTTGTAGACCACTTAGCTGCGTTTGAGTCCAGACGACGTCGCATTTCTCCACACGCACATTTTACGTTAATGAGAATTTGTTTTACACCTCCGAAACTGTCCTTGTATTAAGAAAACTGTTCATTTACATTATTTATTCATAATTTCGATTTTATATCACATTTTTCTGTACTGCGGGCCCGCAAATTACGTTCCGGAACTTTTACGTATACCACTCGCGAGTGGTGGAGTTAGACTGAGAATAGGCCACCGGCACTATTTTGTGAAGCGGCCTTGGTTATATAACCAATTCTTATTGTTTTAAAGTTTGTATCACTACGCCAGCAGACTGTTTTTGTTATATAACTGAATTCCACCGTGGGGATCGTCTCTGACGTAATGTCGCCTGACGATCCGTTACATAATTTGTTGACAGTTTTTGTGTGTCATTGGTTGACCTTGGCACAATTCCGTCGGTTGTTTCAATAATTTTCACGTATTTAATGTCCCAAGCAGTGCTGCCACCGTTGCTTTCGTCGCAACCACTGAATTTACCTTTCGTTTATACGTTTTGTCCCAAATATTAAAAAAAAATGTTATTTACTTTATGAAAAATATACAAACTGCTTTATTACCCCAAAAAAGGCCCGTTACAATACCCCCTCAATGAGATATTTTATGCCGAAGCATAAAAAACCTCATTGACACATTCATACTTGCTAAAGGGATCAGCCAGGATATGTCGCCACAACCCCCTGTATGGTTTACAAAAAATATAATCAACTCACCCTTGGTCAGGTGACTGTGACCGCACCTGAATGACAATACTGGACTTCTCTCTCGAGATCCCAACACCGTAGAGTCAGACAGATACTTAACGCCCCTGCTCTGACGCGCTGGCCAGCTCAGGTCCGCCGCCACAGCATCACCAAACACTGAAACAACAAATTAAAATATCAACTAGTGGCCTTATACAACACCATATCCCCAACTGATCTGTTTCCCCCTAGCGGTGCTGGTTTGCGCTAAGAAGCACTGGTTTTGTTTTTTCACTAACTGCTAACATATATCAGAATACCTAACAACACAATATAACATAAGAAAACATAGTACATTCATAATTCACACTGTTATTATTATCTTAAAATAAACAATGTGTATTTAAAATTTACACACTTTACATCATTAAGTTTGCATATAAAATCAGAAAATTACCTTTTAATCTCAATTTAACTTTTATTAATTCGTTTCTAAAAAAAAATTTTTTTTTTTTTCTTCGTTTTACACATCATTTCATTTATTATTTCCTTTCATTAATTTGGGTGATTCTCAGTTATTCATTATAATTCACTTTATCAACTTGGCATTTACTCATAATCTTACCCCTTTTATTACTCTAACGCTCCCATACAAAATCTTTAACTAGTATGACACCCCTTTCTACCAAAACAAAAATCTACTAACCCTTCTCTACCTCTAACTACTTACTACTTTAACTCAATTCGCCACCTTCTACTCTTATATATTAAAAAAAAAAAACTCTGTAACCCTTTGTACATAGGATAAGTGTTCCCCCCCCAAAACTCAATTCCCTTAAATGGCCCCTGGATTCTACCTAAGGCGGCCCCTCCTCACTAAAATCTATCCCTATCCCGTCCCAACTTATCATTATGTTGCGGACTCCCACATTACACTACCCCTACTACAAAATTGCCATCCCCAAAATCTCAATCTCATTACCTTACTACAACTACAACAAAATAACATCATCAATTATAAACAACAATATATCAATCAAAACTCTACATAAATTCTCCATTACTACTGTGTCTCCATCAATACTTCTCAAAATTCTATAACATACAGTAACTCAAAACAACATTACATTATTTTCATCTCTACTATTTCTTTAACTTTGACTTCAATTTGGACAGATCTATATGTCCCACAAGTATTCATCACCCAACTTCTATCTTTTGCAACCCATTGAAAATTTTAACTATCATAACTTTATTTCATTTTATTTTAAAATCTATACACACATTGAAAACATATTATTATATTTTTATAATTCTTATTCCTAACCTACTACATGCAATTAACACAATAAGACATAATAAACACAATATAGGAAGTATCTAGTGCATCTATTTTTCAAATCAAAACAAAATTATTTAGTAGCGAGTCATCATTATTAAAATACAACAAATTTCTAATTCGTTATCCCCCTGGATAACCTCCCTGCCACACACACACACATCTTGTATAATACATTACATAACATAATAAACAAATAGACCTTAACCTTGACTATTAGCATACATTAAACAAACAATTCTCTTTTAAATAATTTATATAAAAACTTATAAACATTATTATTTGAAATTTTTCATTAACTTTTTTATATATCATCATTCCATTATTTATCTTGTGCTGCAATTAGATTTTCAAAATTTCCAAATTTATTATTAATCTATATTTTTAACCATTATGCTATTCCATAAACTAAACCATTTAACATTTATTTATTTATTCATTAATTGTTATTATAATTTGTTATTACAAATCTCATCACATAATTTAAATTCATTATAAAAAATTCCAACATATAACATTCAATCACAATATTTAAACATCTCAAATTATTTACTTCAATTGAGTATTAAAACACATTGATTAAAACACAACATATTTCAATTATTATCAAAATTTACAAATCATCAATTATTGTCTTCATAATTATTTTATTATTTCTTTAGACTGCAAACTATTAATAATAATATTATTATTATTATCACAACATTTTTCTACTACATATACACATTATTTACCTAACATTTCATAATACACACAATTGAATACACTGTGTTATTTACAAATTATTCGTCAATAACTGTTCAATTTTTTCACACTTCATATGTCCAAATCTGCAAGGTCGTTACCAAAATTTACAATATTTAACAATGTCCATTCACTGATTTTTTTAGTTCAGCCTCCATCGTCATATAGATATCTAATATATTTGTAACATGCATCATTGTTATTCACATACAATTTATTATTATTATTATAATAATAATCCATCAACTTTATTTCATCCATTATGCCATTATAATTTATAGGGTTATTCCCTATTAATATTTCATAAACCTTGTCACCATAAGTCATTATTGTCCAGTCTCCATCAGTATTATTGGTCAATGTCAGGTAAGTTGTTTCATCATTTTTATATTCCTCTACCATTACGTCAGGTAAGTCATTATCATTTATAAAAATATTATCAAAATACTTCTCTATCTCTCTTTCGACAGGTAAGCATTTTATATGGTTCATCTTCACCCCTTCTAATATTTTTCTCAATTCATCGTAATTTCTTTTTAACTTATATAATTCTATCTCTCTCTCAATACACAACTCTCTCTCTTCATAACACCACATCCCACTCTCACAATTATTACAGACCGAGGGTAAAACATTATACAACATCAATATACACTTCAATTCATCTACTAATACGGGTCTCTCGCCCTTCAAAAACAACATTTGTGAACACTCTGGTTCAGAAAAATTAATGAAAAAATTTACCCTCTGCCCACATTCAACTACTATATTACTTTTCCACTCTCTCTCTACATCATCAATACACCTTAACATCTCATAATCACATTCTACACATTCATCAGTACTCTCTGATATGACATTTTCAATTATATTATTATTCTCCTTATTTTCAACAACATCATTATTATTTATTAATTCTTTATCTGGCATCGTATTTTTACATTTGTCACTACAATTTTCATTTGTTTTATTTTTCTCTGGACTCATCACAACTACTTCCATTCTCTCCACACTCTGTTCTAATTTACACAAACTATTTTTTATTGTTTCATGGGTATTTTTACAACATTTATTCATTTCTTTAATCTCATTTTTCAACTCATTAATATCCCTACTTTGTTTGTCAAATTTGTCATTCAATTCTCTAAAATTACTATCTTGTTTTTCTAAAGCGTTATACATGCTGTCTTGTTTTTCTAATCTATTGTACATCATATCATACAATCTTGCTAATATAGTATCATTATCAGATTTCTTATTTTGATTTCCTAAAATAGGTGTTGAATGAATCTCAACGGTCTGTATTATTTTTGACTCCTCAAGACTACTGTCAGTTGTTTGAATTCCGGAGTCGCTACTTATCTGACTTTCTATCTGACTGTCAGATAAGCTGACGTCATTATTATCTGCCTTTTTTTTTTTTTATAAATCTTTTAGATATATAATTCTTTGCAAAATATTATTATATGTAACATACACTTCTCAAAACATATTCTACTCACCCATACTACAAAAACATGACATAACCTTACTACTTATCTTTACACATTTTTTAGTTACCTCAAACAACCATTCTGCTCTCCCAAGTAGGCCTATATTTTATATAAATTTCTTTATACAAAATTGTCCCTGTTCAGAAGCCATTGTGATGTATCAATAAATTGATAATTTAATAAAATAAATAAAATATGATTGATTTTATTTTGATTCAAACTTTACTGTCTAACTTTGTCGGGCGCCATCTTGTATTTATTAACTACGTATGAAAAAATATATGTCCTTACCATTTTACGGGTCCTTTTCGGCGAACACAGGAGATCAGAATTGGTTGTTCAAAATAAAGAAAACTTTATTTTGTTTCCCATGATTCAAAATTTATTGGCATTTAAATTTTATCAAACAAATTATTCTTTTCTCCAAGTAACATATAGACATAAAATGGATCATTATTACGTTGAATATAATTTGTTCAGCAATAGTCAAAATAAAACAGGAAAGATAAATACAAAATAATTCGTTTAAATTATACTTAACTAACACAACGGAAACCAGCGCTTTCACTCACACACCCATACATATATCTACCCCAGGATTCTAAGAGCTCTTTATTAAAAAATCTTTAAATGTGAATATTTCAAGTTATGTGAATATTATTTATGTGAATATTATTCAAATCATTATTGAAAATTTTGATTTCATTTTTGTAGACCACTTAGCTGCGTTTGAGTCCAGACGACGTCGCATTTCTCCACACGCACATTTTACGTTAATGAGAATTTGTTTTACACCTCCAAAACTGTCCTTGTATTAAGAAAACTGTTCATTTACATTATTTATTCATAATTTCGATTTTATATCACATTTTTCTGTACTGCGGGCCCGCAAATTACGTTCCGGAACTTTTACGTATACCACTCGCGAGTGGTGGAGTTAGACTGAGAATAGGCCACCGGCACTATTTTGTGAAGCGGCCTTGGTTATATAACCAATTCTTATTGTTTTAAAGTTTGTATCACTACGCCAGCAGACTGTTTTTGTTATATAACTGAATTCCACCGTGGGGATCGTCTCTGACGTAATGTCGCCTGACGATCCGTTACATAATTTGTTGACAGTTTTTGTGTGTCATTGGTTGACCTTGGCACAATTCCGTCGGTTGTTTCAATAATTTTCACGTATTTAATGTCCCAAGCAGTGCTGCCACCGTTGCTTTCGTCGCAACCACTGAATTTACCTTTCGTTTATACGTTTTGTCCCAAATATTAAAAAAAAATGTTATTTACTTTATGAAAAATATACAAACTGCTTTATTACCCCAAAATAGGCCCGTTACAATACCCCCTCAATGAGATATTTTATGCCGAAGCATAAAAAACCTCATTGACACATTCATACTTGCTAAAGGGATCAGCCAGGATATGTCGCCACAACCCCCTGTATGGTTTACAAAAAATATAATCAACTCACCCTTGGTCAGGTGACTGTGACCGCACCTGAATGACAATACTGGACTTCTCTCTCGAGATCCCAACACCGTAGAGTCAGACAGATACTTAACGCCCCTGCTCTGACGCGCTGGCCAGCTCAGGTCCGCCGCCACAGCATCACCAAACACTGAAACAACAAATTAAAATATCAACTAGTGGCCTTATACAACACCATATCCCCAACTGATCTGTTTCCCCCTAGCGGTGCTGGTTTGCGCTAAGAAGCACTGGTTTTGTTTTTTCACTAACTGCTAACATATATCAGAATACCTAACAACACAATATAACATAAGAAAACATAGTACATTCATAATTCACACTGTTATTATTATCTTAAAATAAACAATGTGTATTTAAAATTTACACACTTTACATCATTAAGTTTGCATATAAAATCAGAAAATTACCTTTTAATCTCAATTTAACTTTTATTAATTCCTTTCTAAAAAAAATTTTTTTTTTTTTCTTCGTTTTACACATCATTTCATTTATTATTTCCTTTCATTAATTTGGGTGATTCTCAGTTATTCATTATAATTCACTTTATCAACTTGGCATTTACTCATAATCTTACCCCTTTTATTACTCTAACGCTCCCTTACAAAATCTTTAACTAGTATGACACCCCTCTCTACCAAAACAAAAATCTACTAACCCTTCTCTACCTCTAACTACTTACTACTTTAACTCAATTCGCCACCTTCTACTCTTATATATTAAAAAAAAAAAATACTCTCTAACCCTTTGTACATAGGATAAGTGTTCCCCCCCAAAACTCAATTCCCTTAAATGGCCCCTGGATTCTACCTAAGGCGGCCCCTCCTCACTAAAATCTATCCCAATCCCGTCCCAACTTATCATTATGTTGCGGACTCCCACATTACACTACCCCCTACTACAAAATTGCCATCCCCAAAATCTCAATCTCATTACCTTACTACAACTACAACAAAATAACATCATCAATTATAAACAACAATATATCAATCAAAACTCTACATAAATTCTCCATTACTACTGTGTCTCCATCAATACTTCTCAAAATTCTATAACATACAGTAACTCAAAACAACATTACATTATTTTCATCTCTACTATTTCTTTAACTTTGACTTCAATTTGGACAGATCTATATGTCCCACAAGTATTCTTCACCCAACTTCTATCTTTTGCAACCCATTGAAAATTTTAACTATCATAACTTTATTTCATTTTATTTTAAAATCTATACACACATTGAAAACATATTATTATATTTTTATAATTCTTATTCCTAACCTACTACATGCAATTAACACAATAAGACATAATAAACACAATATAGGAAGTATCTAGTGCATCTATTTTTCAAATCAAAACAAAATTATTTAGTAGCGAGTCATCATTATTAAAATACAACAAATTTCTAATTCGTTATCCCCCTGGATAACCTCCCTGCCACACACACACACATCTTGTATAATACATTACATAACATAATAAACAAATAGATCTTAACCTTGCCTATTAGCATACATTAAACAAACAATTCTCTTTTAAATAATTTATATAAAAACTTATAAACATTATTATTTGAAATTTTTCATTAACTTTTTTATATATCATCATTCCATTATTTATCTTGTGCTGCAATTAGATTTTCAAAATTTCCAAATTTATTATTAATCTATATTTTTAACCATTATGCTATTCCACAAACTAAACCATTTAACATTTATTTATTTATTCATTAATTGTTATTATAATTTGTTATTACAAATCTCATCACATAATTTAAATTCATTATAAATAATTCCAACATATAACATTCAATCACAATATTTAAACATCTCAAATTATTTACTTCAATTGAGTATTAAAACACATTGATTAAAACACAACATATTTCAATTATTATCAAAATTTACAAATCATCAATTATTGTCTTCATAATTATTTTATTATTTCTTTAGACTGCAAACTATTAATAATATTATTATTATTATCACAACATTTTTCTACTACATATACACATTATTTACCTAACATTTCATAATACACACAATTGAATACACTGCGTTATTTACAAATTATTCGTCAATAACTGTTCAATTTTTTCACACTTCATATGTCCAAATCTGCAAGGTCGTTACCAAAATTTACAATATTTAACAATGTCCATTCACTGATTTTTTTAGTTCAGCCTCCATCGTCATATAGATATCTAATATATTTGTAACATGCATCATTGTTATTCACATACAATTTATTATTATTATTATTATAATAATAATCCATCAACTTTATTTCATCCATTATGCCATTATAATTTATAGGGTTATTCCCTATTAATATTTCATAAACCTTGTCACCATAAGTCATTATTGTCCAGTCTCCATCAGTATTATTGGTCAATGTCAGGTAAGTTGTTTCATCATTTTTATATTCCTCTACCATTACGTCAGGTAAGTCATTATCATTTATAAAAATATTATCAAAATACTTCTCTATCTCTCTTTCGACAGGTAAGCATTTTATATGGTTCATCTTCACCCCTTCTAATACTTTTCTCAATTCATCGTAATTTCTTTTTAACTTATATAATTCTATCTCTCTCTCAATACACAACTCTCTCTCTTCATAACACCACATCCCACTCTCACAATTATTACAGACCGAGGGTACAACATTATACAACATCAATATACACTTCAATTCATCTACTAATACGGGTCTCTCGCCCTTCAAAAACAACATTTGTGAACACTCTGGTTCAGAAAAATTAATGAAAAAATTTACCCTCTGCCAACATTCAACTACTATATTACTTTTCCACTCTCTCTCTACATCATCAATACACCTTAACATCTCATAATCACATTCTACACATTCATCAGTACTCTCTGATATGACATTTTCAATTATATTATTATTCTCCTTATTTTCAACAACATCATTATTATTTATTAATTCTTTATCTGGCATCGTATTTTTACATTTGTCACTACAATTTTCATTTGTTTTATTTTTCTCTGGACTCATCACAACTACTTCCATTCTCTCCACACTCTGTTCTAATTTACACAAACTATTTTTTATTGTTTCATGGGTATTTTTACAACATTTATTCATTTCTTTAATCTCATTTTTCAACTCATTAATATCCCTACTTTGTTTGTCAAATTTGTCATTCAATTCTCTAAAATTACTATCTTGTTTTTCTAAAGCGTTATACATGCTGTCTTGTTTTTCTAATCTATTGTACATCATATCATACAATCTTGCTAATATAGTATCATTATCAGATTTCTTATTTTGATTTCCTAAAATAGGTGTTGAATGAATCTCAACGGTCTGTATTATTTTTGACTCCTCAAGACTACTGTCAGTTGTTTGAATTCCGGAGTCGCTACTTATCAGACTTTCTATCTGACTGTCAGATAAGCTGACGTCATTATTATCTGCCATTTTTTTTTTATAAATCTTTTAGATATATAATTCTTTGCAAAATATTATTATATGTAACATACACTTCTCAAAACATATTCTACTCACCCATACTACAAAAACATGACATAACCTTACTACTTATCTTTACACATTTTTTAGTTACCTCAAACAACCATTCTGCTCTCCCAAGTAGGCCTATATTTTATATAAATTTCTTTATACAAAATTGTCCCTGTTCAGAAGCCATTGTGATGTATCAATAAATTGATAATTTAATAAAATAAATAAAATATGATTGATTTTATTTTGATTCAAACTTTACTGTCTAACTTTGTCGGGCGCCATCTTGTATTGATTAACTACGTATGAAAAAATATATGTCCTTACCATTTTACGGGTCCTTTTCGGCGAACACAGGAGATCAGAATTGGTTGTTCAAAATAAAGAAAACTTTATTTTGTTTCCCATGACTCAAAATTTATTGGCATTTAAATTTTATCAAACAAATTATTCTTTTCTCCAAGTAACATATAGACATAAAATGGATCATTATTACGTTGAATATAATTTGTTCAGCAATAGTCAAAATAAAACAGGAAAGATAAATACAAAATAATTCGCTTAAATTACACTTAACTAACACAACGGAAACCAGCGCTTTCACTCACACACCCATACATATATCTACCCCAGGATTCTAAGAGCTCTTTATTAAAAAATCTTTAAATGTGAATATTTCAAGTTATGTGAATATTATTTATGTAATATTATTCAAATCATTATTGAAAATTTTGATTTCATTTTTGTAGACCACTTAGCTGCGTTTGAGTCCAGACGACGTCGCATTTCTCCACACGCACATTTTACGTTAATGAGAATTTGTTTTACACCTCCGAAACTGTCCTTGTATTAAGAAAACTGTTCATTTACATTATTTATTCATAATTTCGATTTTATATCACATTTTTCTGTACTGCGGGCCCGCAAATTACGTTCCGGAACTTTTACGTATACCACTCGCAAGTGGTGGAGTTAGACTGAGAATAGGCCACCGGCACTATTTTGTGAAGCGGCCTTGGTTATATAACCAATTCTTATTGTTTTAAAGTTTGTATCACTACGCCAGCAGACTGTTTTTGTTATATAACTGAATTCCACCGTGGGGATCGTCTCTGACGTAATGTCGCCTGACGATCCGTTACATAATTTGTTGACAGTTTTTGTGTGTCATTGGTTGACCTTGGCACAATTCCGTCGGTTGTTTCAATAATTTTCACGTATTTAATGTCCCAAGCAGTGCTGCCACCGTTGCTTTCGTCGCAACCACTGAATTTACCTTTCGTTTATACGTTTTGTCCCAAATATTAAAAAAAAATGTTATTTACTTTATGAAAAATATACAAACTGCTTTATTACCCCAAAATAGGCCCGTTACAATACCCCCTCAATGAGATATTTTATGCCGAAGCATAAAAAACCTCATTGACACATTCATACTTGCTAAAGGGATCAGCCAGGATATGTCGCCACAACCCCCTGTATGGTTTACAAAAAATATAATCAACTCACCCTTGGTCAGGTGACTGTGACCGCACCTGAATGACAATACTGGACTTCTCTCTCGAGATCCCAACACCGTAGAGTCAGACAGATACTTAACGCCGCTGCTCTGACGCGCTGGCCAGCTCAGGTCCGCCGCCACAGCATCACCAAACACTGAAACAACAAATTAAAATATCAACTAGTGGCCTTATACAACACCATATCCCCAACTGATCTGTTTCCCCCTAGCGGTGCTGGTTTGCGCTAAGAAGCACTGGTTTTGTTTTTTCACTAACTGCTAACATATATCAGAATACCTAACAACACAATATAACATAAGAAAACATAGTACATTCATAATTCACACTGTTATTATTATCTTAAAATAAACAATGTGTATTTAAAATTTACACACTTTACATCATTAAGTTTGCATATAAAATCAGAAAATTACCTTTTAATCTCAATTTAACTTTTATTAATTCGTTTCTAAAAAAATTTTTTTTTTTTTTTTCTTCGTTTTACACATCATTTCATTTATTATTTCCTTTCATTAATTTGGGTGATTCTCAGTTATTCATTATAATTCACTTTATCAACTTGGCATTTACTCATAATCTTACCCCTTTTATTACTCTAACGCTCCCTTACAAAATCTTTAACTAGTATGACACCCCTCTCTACCAAAACAAAAATCTACTAACCCTTCTCTACCTCTAACTACTTACTACTTTAACTCAATTCGCCACCTTCTACTCTTATATATTAAAAAAAAAAAAAAACTCTCTAACCCTTTGTACATAGGATAAGTGTTCCCCCCCAAAACTCAATTCCCTTAAATGGCCCCTGGATTCTACCTAAGGCAGCCCCTCCTCACTAAAATCTATCCCTATCCCGTCCCAACTTATCATTATGTTGCGGACTCCCACATTACACTACCCCCTACTACAAAATTGCCATCCCCAAAATCTCAATCTCATTACCTTACTACAACTACAACAAAATAACATCATCAATTATAAACAACAATATATCAATCAAAACTCTACATAAATTCTCCATTACTACTGTGTCTCCATCAATACTTCTCAAAATTCTATAACATACAGTAACTCAAAACAACATTACATTATTTTCATCTCTACTATTTCTTTAACTTTGACTTCAATTTGGACAGATCTATATGTCCCACAAGTATTCATCACCCAACTTCTATCTTTTGCAACCCATTGAAAATTTTAACTATCATAACTTTATTTCATTTTATTTTAAAATCTATACACACATTGAAAACATATTATTATATTTTTATAATTCTTATTCCTAACCTACTACATGCAATTAACACAATAAGACATAATAAACACAATATAGGAAGTATCTAGTGCATCTATTTTTCAAATCAAAACAAAATTATTTAGTAGCGAGTCATCATTATTAAAATACAACAAATTTCTAATTCGTTATCCCCCTGGATAACCTCCCTGCCACACACACACACATCTTGTATAATACATTACATAACATAATAAACAAATAGACCTTAACCTTGCCTATTAGCATACATTAAACAAACAATTCTCTTTTAAATAATTTATATAAAAACTTATAAACATTATTATTTGAAATTTTTCATTAACTTTTTTATATATCATTCCATTATTTATCTTGTGCTGCAATTAGATTTTCAAAATTTCCAAATTTATTATTAATCTATATTTTTAACCATTATGCTATTCCACAAACTAAACCATTTAACATTTATTTATTTATTCATTAATTGTTATTATAATTTGTTATTACAAATCTCATCACATAATTTAAATTCATTATAAAAAATTCCAACATATAACATTCAATCACAATATTTAAACATCTCAAATTATTTACTTCAATTGAGTATTAAAACACATTGATTAAAACACAACATATTTCAATTATTATCAAAATTTACAAATCATCAATTATTGTCTTCATAATTATTTTATTATTTCTTTAGACTGCAAACTATTAATAATATTATTATTATTATCACAACATTTTTCTACTACATATACACATTATTTACCTAACATTTCATAATACACACAATTGAATACACTGCATTATTTACAAATTATTCTTCAATAACTGTTCAATTTTTTCACACTTCATATGTCCAAATCTGCAAGGTCGTTACCAAAATTTACAATATTTAACAATGTCCATTCACTGATTTTTTTAGTTCAGCCTCCATCGTCATATAGATATCTAATATATTTGTAACATGCATCATTGTTATTCACATACAATTTATTATTATTATTATAATAATAATCCATCAACTTTATTTCATCCATTATGCCATTATAATTTATAGGGTTATTCCCTATTAATATTTCATAAACCTTGTCACCATAAGTCATTATTGTCCAGTCTCCATCAGTATTATTGGTCAATGTCAGGTAAGTTGTTTCATCATTTTTATATTCCTCTACCATTACGTCAGGTAAGTCATTATCATTTATAAAAATATTATCAAAATACATCTCTATCTCTCTTTCGACAGGTAAGCATTTTATATGGTTCATCTTCACCCCTTCTAATATTTTTCTCAATTCATCGTAATTTCTTTTTAACTTATATAATTCTATCTCTCTCTCAATACACAACTCTCTCTCTTCATAACACCACATCCCACTCTCACAATTATTACAGACAGAGGGTACAACATTATACAACATCAATATACACTTCAATTCATCTACTAATACGGGTCTCTCGCCCTTCAAAAACAACATTTGTGAACACTCTGGTTCAGAAAAATTAATGAAAAAATTTACCCTCTGCCCACATTCAACTACTATATTACTTTTCCACTCTCTCTCTACATCATCAATACACCTTAACATCTCATAATCACATTCTACACATTCATCAGTACTCTCTGATATGACATTTTCAATTATATTATTATTCTCCTTATTTTCAACAACATCATTATTATTTATTAATTCTTTATCTGGCATCGTATTTTTACATTTGTCACTACAATTTTCATTTGTTTTATTTTTCTCTGGACTCATCACAACTACTTCCATTCTCTCCACACTCTGTTCTAATTTACACAAACTATTTTTTATTGTTTCATGGGTATTTTTACAACATTTATTCATTTCTTTAATCTCATTTTTCAACTCATTAATATCCCTACTTTGTTTGTCAAATTTGTCATTCAATTCTCTAAAATTACTATCTTGTTTTTCTAAAGCGTTATACATGCTGTCTTGTTTTTCTAATCTATTGTACATCATATCATACAATCTTGCTAATATAGTATCATTATCAGATTTCTTATTTTGATTTCCTAAAATAGGTGTTGAATGAATCTCAACGGTCTGTATTATTTTTGACTCCTCAAGACTACTGTCAGTTGTTTGAATTCCGGAGTCGCTACTTATCTGACTTTCTATCTGACTGTCAGATAAGCTGACGTCATTATTATCTGCCTTTTTTTTTTTTTTTATAAATCTTTTAGATATATAATTCTTTGCAAAATATTATTATATGTAACATACACTTCTCAAAACATATTCTACTCACCCATACTACAAAAACATGACATAACCTTACTACTTATCTTTACACATTTTTTAGTTACCTCAAACAACCATTCTGCTCTCCCAAGTAGGCCTATATTTTATATAAATTTCTTTATACAAAATTGTCCCTGTTCAGAAGCCATTGTGATGTATCAATAAATTGATAATTTAATAAAATAAATAAAATATGATTGATTTTATTTTGATTCAAACTTTACTGTCTAACTTTGTCGGGCGCCATCTTGTATTTATTAACTACGTATGAAAAAATATATGTCCTTACCATTTTACGGGTCCTTTTCGGCGAACACAGGAGATCAGAATTGGTTGTTCAAAATAAAGAAAACTTTATTTTGTTTCCCATGATTCAAAATTTATTGGCATTTAAATTTTATCAAACAAATTATTCTTTTCTCCAAGTAACATATAGACATAAAATGGATCATTATTACGTTGAATATAATTTGTTCAGCAATAGTCAAAATAAAACAGGAAAGATAAATACAAAATAATTCGCTTAAATTATACTTAACTAACACAACGGAAACCAGCGCTTTCACTCACACACCCATACATATATCTACCCCAGGATTCTAAGAGCTCTTTATTAAAAAATCTTTAAATGTGAATATTTCAAGTTATGTGAATATTATTTATGTAATATTATTCAAATCATTATTGAAAATTTTGATTTCATTTTTGTAGACCACTTAGCTGCGTTTGAGTCCAGACGACGTCGCATTTCTCCACACGCACATTTTACGTTAATGAGAATTTGTTTTACACCTCCGAAACTGTTCTTGTTTAAGAAAACTGTTCATTTACATTATTTATTCATAATTTCGATTTTATATCACATTTTTCTGTACTGCGGGCCCGCAAATTACGTTCCGGAACTTTTACGTATACCACTCGCGAGTGATGGAGTTAGACTGAGAATAGGCCACCGGCACTATTTTGTGAAGCGGCCTTGGTTATATAACCAATTCTTATTGTTTTAAAGTTTGTATCACTACGCCAGCAGACTGTTTTTGTTATATAACTGAATTCCACCGTGGGGATCGTCTCTGACGTAATGTCGCCTGACGATCCGTTACATAATTTGTTGACAGTTTTTGTGTGTCATTGGTTGACCTTGGCACAATTCCGTCGGTTGTTTCAATAATTTTCACGTATTTAATGTCCCAAGCAGTGCTGCCACCGTTGCTTTCGTCGCAACCACTGAATTTACCTTTCGTTTATACGTTTTGTCCCAAATATTAAAAAAAAAATGTTATTTACTTTATGAAAAATATACAAACTGCTTTATTACCCCAAAATAGGCCCGTTACAATACCCCCTCAATGAGATATTTTATGCCGAAGCATAAAAAACCTCATTGACACATTCATACTTGCTAAAGGGATCAGCCAGGATATGTCGCCACAACCCCCTGTATGGTTTACAAAAAATATAATCAACTCACCCTTGGTCAGGTGACTGTGACCGCACCTGAATGACAATACTGGACTTCTCTCTCGAGATCCCAACACCGTAGAGTCAGACAGATACTTAACGCCCCTGCTCTGACGCGCTGGCCAGCTCAGGTCCGCCGCCACAGCATCACCAAACACTGAAACAACAAATTAAAATATCAACTAGTGGCCTTATACAACACCATATCCCCAACTGATCTGTTTCCCCCTAGCGGTGCTGGTTTGCGCTAAGAAGCACTGGTTTTGTTTTTTCACTAACTGCTAACATATATCAGAATACCTAACAACACAATATAACATAAGAAAACATAGTACATTCATAATTCACACTGTTATTATTATCTTAAAATAAACAATGTGTATTTAAAATTTACACACTTTACATCATTAAGTTTGCATATAAAATCAGAAAATTACCTTTTAATCTCAATTTAACTTTTATTAATTCGTTTCTAAAAAAATTTTTTTTTTTTTTTCTTCGTTTTACACATCATTTCATTTATTATTTCCTTTCACTAATTTGGGTGATTCTCAGTTATTCATTATAATTCACTTTATCAACTTGGCATTTACTCATAATCTTACCCCTTTTATTACTCTAACGCTCCCTTACAAAATCTTTAACTAGTATGACACCCCTCTCTACCAAAACAAAAATCTACTAACCCTTCTCTACCTCTAACTACTTACTACTTTAACTCAATTCGCCATCTTCTACTCTTATATATTAAAAAAAAAAAATACTCTCTAACCCTTTGTACATAGGATAAGTGTTCCCCCCCCAAAACTCAATTCCCTTAAATGGCCCCTGGATTCTACCTAAGGCGGCCCCTCCTCACTAAAATCTATCCCTATCCCGTCCCAACTTATCATTATGTTGCGGACTCCCACATTACACTACCCCCTACTACAAAATTGCCATCCCCAAAATCTCAATCTCATTACCTTACTACAACTACAACAAAATAACATCATCAATTATAAACAACAATATATCAATCAAAACTCTACATAAATTCTCCATTACTACTGTGTCTCCATCAATACTTCTCAAAATTCTATAACATACAGTAACTCAAAACAACATTACATTATTTTCATCTCTACTATTTCTTTAACTTTGACTTCAATTTGGACAGATCTATATGTCCCACAAGTATTCCTCACCCAACTTCTATCCTTTGCAACCCATTGAAAATTTTAACTATCATAACTTTATTTCATTTTATTTTAAAATCTATACACACATTGAAAACATATTATTATATTTTTATAATTCTTATTCCTAACCTACTACATGCAATTAACACAATAAGACATAATAAACACAATATAGGAAGTATCTAGTGCATCTATTTTTCAAATCAAAACAAAATTATTTAGTAGCGAGTCATCATTATTAAAATACAACAAATTTCTAATTCGTTATCCTCCTGGATAACCTCCCTGCCACACACACACACATCTTGTATAATACATTACATAACATAATAAACAAATAGACCTTAACCTTGCCTATTAGCATACATTAAACAAACAATTCTCTTTTAAATAATTTATATAAAAACTTATAAACATTATTATTTGAAATTTTTCATTAACTTTTTTTATATATCATTCCATTATTTATCTTGTGCTGCAATTAGATTTTCAAAATTTCCAAATTTATTATTAATCTATATTTTTAACCATTATGCTATTCCACAAACTAAACCATTTAACATTTATTTATTTATTCATTAATTGTTATTATAATTTGTTATTACAAATCTCATCACATAATTTAAATTCATTAT
Organism: Magicicada septendecula; assembly: GCA_034769895.1. NCBI lineage: Eukaryota > Metazoa > Arthropoda > Insecta > Hemiptera > Cicadidae > Magicicada > Magicicada septendecula. Next base: position 1,247,987,788 of record CM068367.1, read on the forward strand.
AAAAAATTCCAACATATAACATTCAATCACAATATTTAAACATCTCAAATTATTTACTTCAATTGAGTATTAAAACACATTGATTAAAACACAACATATTTCAATTATTATCAAAATTTACAAATCATCAATTATTGTCTTCATAATTATTTTATTATTTCTTTAGACTGCAAACTATTAATAATATTATTATTATTATCACAACATTTTTCTACTACATATACACATTATTTACCTAACATTTCATAATACACACAATTGAATACACTGTGTTATTTACAAATTATTCGTCAATAACTGTTCAATTTTTTCACACTTCATATGTCCAAATCTGCAAGGTCGTTACCAAAATTTACAATATTTAACAATGTCCATTCACTGATTTTTTTAGTTCAGCCTCCATCGTCATATAGATATCTAATATATTTGTAACATGCATCATTGTTATTCACATACAATTTATTATTATTATTATTATAATAATAATCCATCAACTTTATTTCATCCATTATGCCATTATAATTTATAGGGTTATTCCCTATTAATATTTCATAAACCTTGTCACCATAAGTCATTATTGTCCAGTCTCCATCAGTATTATTGGTCAATGTCAGGTAAGTTGTTTCATCATTTTTATATTCCTCTACCATTACGTCAGGTAAGTCATTATCATTTATAAAAATATTATCAAAATACTTCTCTATCTCTCTTTCGACAGGTAAGCATTTTATATGGTTCATCTTCACCCCTTCTAATATTTTTCTCAATTCATCGTAATTTCTTTTTAACTTATATAATTCTATCTCTCTCTCAATACACAACTCTCTCTCTTCATAACACCACATCCCACTCTCACAATTATTACAGACAGAGGGTACAACATTATACAACATCAATATACACTTCAATTCATCTACTAATACGGGTCTCTCGCCCTTCAAAACCAACATTTGTGAACACTCTGGTTCAGAAAAATTAATGAAAAAATTTACCCTCTGCCCACATTCAACTACTATATTACTTTTCCACTCTCTCTCTACATCATCAATACACCTTAACATCTCATAATCACATTCTACACATTCATCAGTACTCTCTGATATGACATTTTCAATTATATTATTATTCTCCTTATTTTCAACAACATCATTATTATTTATTAATTCTTTATCTGGCATCGTATTTTTACATTTGTCACTACAATTTTCATTTGTTTTATTTTTCTCTGGACTCATCACAACTACTTCCATTCTCTCCACACTCTGTTCTAATTTACACAAACTATTTTTTATTGTTTCATGGGTATTTTTACAACATTTATTCATTTCTTTAATCTCATTTTTCAACTCATTAATATCCCTACTTTGTTTGTCAAATTTGTCATTCAATTCTCTAAAATTACTATCTTGTTTTTCTAAAGCGTTATACATGCTGTCTTGTTTTTCTAATCTATTGTACATCATATCATACAATCTTGCTAATATAGTATCATTATCAGATTTCTTATTTTGATTTCCTAAAATAGGTGTTGAATGAATCTCAACGGTCTGTATTATTTTTGACTCCTCAAGACTACTGTCAGTTGTTTGAATTCCGGAGTCGCTACTTATCAGACTTTCTATCTGACTGTCAGATAAGCTGACGTCATTATTATCTGCCATTTTTTTTTTATAAATCTTTTAGATATATAATTCTTTGCAAAATATTATTATATGTAACATACACTTCTCAAAACATATTCTACTCACCCATACTACAAAAACATGACATAACCTTACTACTTATCTTTACACATTTTTTAGTTACCTCAAACAACCATTCTGCTCTCCCAAGTAGGCCTATATTTTATATAAATTTCTTTATACAAAATTGTCCCTGTTCAGAAGCCATTGTGATGTATCAATAAATTGATAATTTAATAAAATAAATAAAATATGATTGATTTTATTTTGATTCAAACTTTACTGTCTAACTTTGTCGGGCGCCATCTTGTATTTATTAACTACGTATGAAAAAATATATGTCCTTACCATTTTACGGGTCCTTTTCGGCGAACACAGGAGATCAGAATTGGTTGTTCAAAATAAAGAAAACTTTATTTTGTTTCCCATGATTCAAAATTTATTGGCATTTAAATTTTATCAAACAAATTATTCTTTTCTCCAAGTAACATATAGACATAAAATGGATCATTATTACGTTGAATATAATTTGTTCAGCAATAGTCAAAATAAAACAGGAAAGATAAATACAAAATAATTCGCTTAAATTACACTTAACTAACACAACGGAAACCAGCGCTTTCACTCACACACCCATACATATATCTACCCCAGGATTCTAAGAGCTCTTTATTAAAAAATCTTTAAATGTGAATATTTCAAGTTATGTGAATATTATTTATGTAATATTATTCAAATCATTATTGAAAATTTTGATTTCATTTTTGTAGACCACTTAGCTGCGTTTGAGTCCAGACGACGTCGCATTTCTCCACACGCACATTTTACGTTAATGAGAATTTGTTTTATACCTCCGAAACTGTCCTTGTATTAAGAAAACTGTTCATTTACATTATTTATTCATAATTTCGATTTTATATCACATTTTTCTGTACTGCGGGCCCGCAAATTACGTTCCGGAACTTTTACGTATACCACTCGAGAGTGGTGGAGTTAGACTGAGAATAGGCCACCGGCACTATTTTGTGAAGCGGCCTTGGTTATATAACCAATTCTTATTGTTTTAAAGTTTGTATCACTACGCCAGCAGACTGTTTTTGTTATATAACTGAATTCCACCGTGGGGATCGTCTCTGACGTAATGTCGCCTGACGATCCGTTACATAATTTGTTGACAGTTTTTGTGTGTCATTGGTTGACCTTGGCACAATTCCGTCGGTTGTTTCAATAATTTTCACGTATTTAATGTCCCAAGCAGTGCTGCCACCGTTGCTTTCGTCGCAACCACTGAATTTATCTTTCGTTTATACGTTTTGTCCCAAATATTAAAAAAAATGTTATTTACTTTATGAAAAATATACAAACTGCTTTATTACCCCAAAATATGCCCGTTACAATACCCCCTCAATGAGATATTTTATGCCGAAGCATAAAAAACCTCATTGACACATTCATACTTGCTAAAGGGATCAGCCAGGATATGTCGCCACAACCCCCTGTATGGTTTACAAAAAATATAATCAACTCACCCTTGGTCAGGTGACTGTGACCGCACCTGAATGACAATACTGGACTTCTCTCTCGAGATCCCAACACCGTAGAGTCAGACAGATACTTAACGCCCCTGCTCTGACGCGCTGGCCAGCTCAGGTCCGCCGCCACAGCATCACCAAACACTGAAACAACAAATTAAAATATCAACTAGTGGCCTTATACAACACCATATCCCCAACTGATCTGTTTCCCCCTAGCGGTGCTGGTTTGCGCTAAGAAGCACTGGTTTTGTTTTTTCACTAACTGCTAACATATATCAGAATACCTAACAACACAATATAACATAAGAAAACATAGTACATTCATAATTCACACTGTTATTATTATCTTAAAATAAACAATGTGTATTTAAAATTTACACACTTTACATCATTAAGTTTGCATATAAAATCAGAAAATTACCTTTTAATCTCAATTTAACTTTTATTAATTCGTTTCTAAAAAAATTTTTTTTTTTTTTCTTCGTTTTACACATCATTTCATTTATTATTTCCTTTCATTAATTTGGGTGATTCTCAGTTATTCATTATAATTCACTTTATCAACTTGGCATTTACTCATAATCTTACCCCTTTTATTACTCTAACGCTCCCTTACAAAATCTTTAACTAGTATGACACCCCTCTCTACCAAAACAAAAATCTACTAACCCTTCTCTACCTCTAACTACTTACTACTTTAACTCAATTCGCCATCTTCTACTCTTATATATTAAAAAAAAAAAATACTCTCTAACCCTTTGTACATAGGATAAGTGTTCCCCCCCCAAAACTCAATTCCCTTAAATGGCCCCTGGATTCTACCTAAGGCGGCCCCTCCTCACTAAAATCTATCCCTATCCCGTCCCAACTTATCATTATGTTGCGGACTCCCACATTACACTACCCCCTACTACAAAATTGCCATCCCCAAAATCTCAATCTCATTACCTTACTACAACTACAACAAAATAACATCATCAATTATAAACAACAATATATCAATCAAAACTCTACATAAATTCTCCATTACTACTGTGTCTCCATCAATACTTCTCAAAATTCTATAACATACAGTAACTCAAAACAACATTACATTATTTTCATCTCTACTATTTCTTTAACTTTGACTTCAATTTGGACAGATCTATATGTCCCACAAGTATTCATCACCCAACTTCTATCTTTTGCAACCCATTGAAAATTTTAACTATCATAACTTTATTTCATTTTATTTTAAAATCTATACACACATTGAAAACATATTATTATATTTTTATAATTCTTATTCCTAACCTACTACATGCAATTAACACAATAAGACATAATAAACACAATATAGGAAGTATCTAGTGCATCTATTTTTCAAATCAAAACAAAATTATTTAGTAGCGAGTCATCATTATTAAAATACAACAAATTTCTAATTCGTTATCCTCCTGGATAACCTCCCTGCCACACACACACACATCTTGTATAATACATTACATAACATAATAAACAAATAGACCTTAACCTTGCCTATTAGCATACATTAAACAAACAATTCTCTTTTAAATAATTTATATAAAAACTTATAAACATTATTATTTGAAATTTTTCATTAACTTTTTTATATATCATCATTCCATTATTTATCTTGTGCTGCAATTGGATTTTCAAAATTTCCAAATTTATTATTAATCTATATTTTTAACCATTATGCTATTCCATAAACTAAACCATTTAACATTTATTTATTTATTCATTAATTGTTATTATAATTTGTTATTACAAATCTCATCACATAATTTACATTCATTATAAAAAATTCCAACATATAACATTCAATCACAATATTTAAACATCTCAAATTATTTACTTCAATTGAGTATTAAAACACATTGATTAAAACACAACATATTTCAATTATTATCAAAATTTACAAATCATCAATTATTGTCTTCATAATTATTTTATTATTTCTTTAGACTGCAAACTATTAATAATATTATTATTATTATCACAACATTTTTCTACTACATATACACATTATTTACCTAACATTTCATAATACACACAATTGAATACACTGCATTATTTACAAATTATTCGTCAATAACTGTTCAATTTTTTCACACTTCATATGTCCAAATCTGCAAGGTCGTTACCAAAATTTACAATATTTAACAATGTCCATTCACTGATTTTTTTAGTTCAGCCTCCATCGTCATATAGATATCTAATATATTTGTAACATGCATCATTGTTATTCACATACAATTTATTATTATTATTATAATAATAATCCATCAACTTTATTTCATCCATTATGCCATTATAATTTATAGGGTTATTCCCTATTAATATTTCATAAACCTTGTCACCATAAGTCATTATTGTCCAGTCTCCATCAGTATTATTGGTCAATGTCAGGTAAGTTGTTTCATCATTTTTATATTCCTCTACCATTACGTCAGGTAAGTCATTATCGTTTATAAAAATATTATCAAAATAATTCTCTATCTCTCTTTCGACAGGTAAGCATTTTATATGGTTCATCTTCACCCCTTCTAATATTTTTCTCAATTCATCGTAATTTCTTTTTAACTTATATAATTCTATCTCTCTCTCAATACACAACTCTCTCTCTTCATAACACCACATCCCACTCTCACAATTATTACAGACAGAGGGTACAACATTATACAACATCAATATACACTTCAATTCATCTACTAATACGGGTCTCTCGCCCTTCAAAAACAACATTTGTGAACACTCTGGTTCAGAAAAATTAATGAAAAAATTTACCCTCTGCCCACATTCAACTACTATATTACTTTTCCACTCTCTCTCTACATCATCAATACACCTTAACATCTCATAATCACATTCTACACATTCATCAGTACTCTCTGATATGACATTTTCAATTATATTATTATTCTCCTTATTTTCAACAACATCATTATTATTTATTAATTCTTTATCTGGCATCATATTTTTACATTTGTCACTACAATTTTCATTTGTTTTATTTTTCTCTGGACTCATCACAACTACTTCCATTCTCTCCACACTCTGTTCTAATTTACACAAACTATTTTTTATTGTTTCATGGGTATTTTTACAACATTTATTCATTTCTTTAATCTCATTTTTCAACTCATTAATATCCCTACTTTGTTTGTCAAATTTGTCATTCAATTCTCTAAAATTACTATCTTGTTTTTCTAAAGCGTTATACATGCTGTCTTGTTTTTCTAATCTATTGTACATCATATCATACAATCTTGCTAATATAGTATCATTATCAGATTTCTTATTTTGATTTCCTAAAATAGGTGTTGAATGAATCTCAACGGTCTGTATTATTTTTGACTCCTCAAGACTACTGTCAGTTGTTTGAATTCCGGAGTCGCTACTTATCTGACTTTCTATCTGACTGTCAGATAAGCTGACGTCATTATTATCTGCCATTTTTTTTTTTTATAAATCTTTTAGATATATAATTCTTTGCAAAATATTATTATATGTAACATACACTTCTCAAAACATATTCTACTCACCCATACTACAAAAACATGACATAACCTTACTACTTATCTTTACACATTTTTTAGTTACCTCAAACAACCATTCTGCTCTCCCAAGTAGGCCTATATTTTATATAAATTTCTTTATACAAAATTGTCCCTGTTCAGAAGCCATTGTGATGTATCAATAAATTGATAATTTAATAAAATAAATAAAATATGATTGATTTTATTTTGATTCAAACTTTACTGTCTAACTTTGTCGGGCACCATCTTGTATTTATTAACTACGTATGAAAAAATATATGTCCTTACCATTTTACGGGTCCTTTTCGGCGAACACAGGAGATCAGAATTGGTTGTTCAAAATAAAGAAAACTTTATTTTGTTTCCCATGATTCAAAATTTATTGGCATTTAAATTTTATCAAACAAATTATTCTTTTCTCCAAGTAACATATAGACATAAAATGGATCATTATTACGTTGAATATAATTTGTTCAGCAATAGTCAAAATAAAACAGGAAAGATAAATACAAAATAATTCGCTTAAATTACACTTAACTAACACAACGGAAACCAGCGCTTTCACTCACACACCCATACATATATCTACCCCAGGATTCTAAGAGCTCTTTATTAAAAAATCTTTAAATGTGAATATTTCAAGTTATGTGAATATTATTTATGTAATATTATTCAAATCATTATTGAAAATTTTGATTTCATTTTTGTAGACCACTTAGCTGCGTTTGAGTCCAGACGACGTCGCATTTCTCCACACGCACATTTTACGTTAATGAGAATTTGTTTTATACCTCCGAAACTGTCCTTGTATTAAGAAAACTGTTCATTTACATTATTTATTCATAATTTCGATTTTATATCACATTTTTCTGTACTGCGGGCCCGCAAATTACGTTCCGGAACTTTTACGTATACCACTCGCGAGTGGTGGAGTTAGACTGAGAATAGGCCACCGGCACTATTTTGTGAAGCGGCCTTGGTTATATAACCAATTCTTATTGTTTTAAAGTTTGTATCACTACGCCAGCAGACTGTTTTTGTTATATAACTGAATTCCACCGTGGGGATCGTCTCTGACGTAATGTCGCCTGACGATCCGTTACATAATTTGTTGACAGTTTTTGTGTGTCATTGGTTGACCTTGGCACAATTCCGTCGGTTGTTTCAATAATTTTCACGTATTTAATGTCCCAAGCAGTGCTGCCACCGTTGCTTTCGTCGCAACCACTGAATTTATCTTTCGTTTATACGTTTTGTCCCAAATATTAAAAAAAATGTTATTTACTTTATGAAAAATATACAAACTGCTTTATTACCCCAAAATATGCCCGTTACAATACCCCCTCAATGAGATATTTTATGCCGAAGCATAAAAAACCTCATTGACACATTCATACTTGCTAAAGGGATCAGCCAGGATATGTCGCCACAACCCCCTGTATGGTTTACAAAAAATATAATCAACTCACCCTTGGTCAGGTGACTGTGACCGCACCTGAATGACAATACTGGACTTCTCTCTCGAGATCCCAACACCGTAGAGTCAGACAGATACTTAACGCCCCTGCTCTGACGCGCTGGCCAGCTCAGGTCCGCCGCCACAGCATCACCAAACACTGAAACAACAAATTAAAATATCAACTAGTGGCCTTATACAACACCATATCCCCAACTGATCTGTTTCCCCCTAGCGGTGCTGGTTTGCGCTAAGAAGCACTGGTTTTGTTTTTTCACTAACTGCTAACATATATCAGAATACCTAACAACACAATATAACATAAGAAAACATAGTACATTCATAATTCACACTGTTATTATTATCTTAAAATAAACAATGTGTATTTAAAATTTACACACTTTACATCATTAAGTTTGCATATAAAATCAGAAAATTACCTTTTAATCTCAATTTAACTTTTATTAATTCGTTTCTAAAAAAATTTTTTTTTTTTTTTCTTCGTTTTACACATCATTTCATTTATTATTTCCTTTCATTAATTTGGGTGATTCTCAGTTATTCATTATAATTCACTTTATCAACTTGGCATTTACTCATAATCTTACCCCTTTTATTACTCTAACGCTCCCTTACAAAATCTTTAACTAGTATGACACCCCTCTCTACCAAAACAAAAATCTACTAACCCTTCTCTACCTCTAACTACTTACTACTCTTACTACTTTAACTCAATTCGCCATCTTCTACTCTTATATATTAAAAAAAAAAAATACTCTCTAACCCTTTGTACATAGGATAAGTGTTCCCCCCCCAAAACTCAATTCCCTTAAATGGCCCCTGGATTCTACCTAAGGCGGCCCCTCCTCACTAAAATCTATCCCTATCCCGTCCCAACTTATCATTATGTTGCGGACTCCCACATTACACTACCCCCTACTACAAAATTGCCATCCCCAAAATCTCAATCTCATTACCTTACTACAACTACAACAAAATAACATCATCAATTATAAACAACAATATATCAATCAAAACTCTACATAAATTCTCCATTACTACTGTGTCTCCATCAATACTTCTCAAAATTCTATAACATACAGTAACTCAAAACAACATTACATTATTTTCATCTCTACTATTTCTTTAACTTTGACTTCAATTTGGACAGATCTATATGTCCCACAAGTATTCATCACCCAACTTCTATCTTTTGCAACCCATTGAAAATTTTAACTATCATAACTTTATTTCATTTTATTTTAAAATCTATACACACATTGAAAACATATTATTATATTTTTATAATTCTTATTCCTAACCTACTACATGCAATTAACACAATAAGACATAATAAACACAATATAGGAAGTATCTAGTGCATCTATTTTTCAAATCAAAACAAAATTATTTAGTAGCGAGTCATCATTATTAAAATACAACAAATTTCTAATTCGTTATCCTCCTGGATAACCTCCCTGCCACACACACACACATCTTGTATAATACATTACATAACATAATAAACAAATAGACCTTAACCTTGACTATTAGCATACATTAAACAAACAATTCTCTTTTAAATAATTTATATAAAAACTTATAAACATTATTATTTGAAATTTTTCATTAACTTTTTTATATATCATCATTCCATTATTTATCTTGTGCTGCAATTGGATTTTCAAAATTTCCAAATTTATTATTAATCTATATTTTTAACCATTATGCTATTCCATAAACTAAACCATTTAACATTTATTTATTTATTCATTAATTGTTATTATAATTTGTTATTACAAATCTCATCACATAATTTACATTCATTATAAAAAATTCCAACATATAACATTCAATCACAATATTTAAACATCTCAAATTATTTACTTCAATTGAGTATTAAAACACATTGATTAAAACACAACATATTTCAATTATTATCAAAATTTACAAATCATCAATTATTGTCTTCATAATTATTTTATTATTTCTTTAGACTGCAAACTATTAATAATATTATTATTATTATCACAACATTTTTCTACTACATATACACATTATTTACCTAACATTTCATAATACACACAATTGAATACACTGCATTATTTACAAATTATTCGTCAATAACTGTTCAATTTTTTCACACTTCATATGTCCAAATCTGCAAGGTCGTTACCAAAATTTACAATATTTAACAATGTCCATTCACTGATTTTTTTAGTTCAGCCTCCATCGTCATATAGATATCTAATATATTTGTAACATGCATCATTGTTATTCACATACAATTTATTATTATTATTATAATAATAATCCATCAACTTTATTTCATCCATTATGCCATTATAATTTATAGGGTTATTCCCTATTAATATTTCATAAACCTTGTCACCATAAGTCATTATTGTCCAGTCTCCATCAGTATTATTGGTCAATGTCAGGTAAGTTGTTTCATCATTTTTATATTCCTCTACCATTACGTCAGGTAAGTCATTATCGTTTATAAAAATATTATCAAAATAATTCTCTATCTCTCTTTCGACAGGTAAGCATTTTATATGGTTCATCTTCACCCCTTCTAATATTTTTCTCAATTCATCGTAATTTCTTTTTAACTTATATAATTCTATCTCTCTCTCAATACACAACTCTCTCTCTTCATAACACCACATCCCACTCTCACAATTATTACAGACAGAGGGTACAACATTATACAACATCAATATACACTTCAATTCATCTACTAATACGGGTCTCTCGCCCTTCAAAAACAACATTTGTGAACACTCTGGTTCAGAAAAATTAATGAAAAAATTTACCCTCTGCCCACATTCAACTACTATATTACTTTTCCACTCTCTCTCTACATCATCAATACACCTTAACATCTCATAATCACATTCTACACATTCATCAGTACTCTCTGATATGACATTTTCAATTATATTATTATTCTCCTTATTTTCAACAACATCATTATTATTTATTAATTCTTTATCTGGCATCATATTTTTACATTTGTCACTACAATTTTCATTTGTTTTATTTTTCTCTGGACTCATCACAACTACTTCCATTCTCTCCACACTCTGTTCTAATTTACACAAACTATTTTTTATTGTTTCATGGGTATTTTTACAACATTTATTCATTTCTTTAATCTCATTTTTCAACTCATTAATATCCCTACTTTGTTTGTCAAATTTGTCATTCAATTCTCTAAAATTACTATCTTGTTTTTCTAAAGCGTTATACATGCTGTCTTGTTTTTCTAATCTATTGTACATCATATCATACAATCTTGCTAATATAGTATCATTATCAGATTTCTTATTTTGATTTCCTAAAATAGGTGTTGAATGAATCTCAACGGTCTGTATTATTTTTGACTCCTCAAGACTACTGTCAGTTGTTTGAATTCCGGAGTCGCTACTTATCTGACTTTCTATCTGACTGTCAGATAAGCTGACGTCATTATTATCTGCCATTTTTTTTTTTTATAAATCTTTTAGATATATAATTCTTTGCAAAATATTATTATATGTAACATACACTTCTCAAAACATATTCTACTCACCCATACTACAAAAACATGACATAACCTTACTACTTATCTTTACACATTTTTTAGTTACCTCAAACAACCATTCTGCTCTCCCAAGTAGGCCTATATTTTATATAAATTTCTTTATACAAAATTGTCCCTGTTCAGAAGCCATTGTGATGTATCAATAAATTGATAATTTAATAAAATAAATAAAATATGATTGATTTTATTTTGATTCAAACTTTACTGTCTAACTTTGTCGGGCGCCAACTTGTATTTATTAACTACGTATGAAAAAATATATGTCCTTACCATTTTACGGGTCCTTTTCGGCGAACACAGGAGATCAGAATTGGTTGTTCAAAATAAAGAAAACTTTATTTTGTTTCCCATGATTCAAAATTTATTGGCATTTAAATTTTATCAAACAAATTATTCTTTTCTCCAAGTAACATATAGACATAAAATGGATCATTATTACGTTGAATATAATTTGTTCAGCAATAGTCAAAATAAAACAGGAAAGATAAATACAAAATAATTCGCTTAAATTATACTTAACTAACACAACAGAAACCAGCGCTTTCACTCACACACCCATACATATATCTACCCCAGGATTCTAAGAGCTCTTTATTAAAAAATCTTTAAATGTGAATATTTCAAGTTATGTGAATATTATTTATGTGAATATTATTCAAATCATTATTGAAAATTTTGATTTCATTTTTGTAGACCACTTAGCTGCGTTTGAGTCCAGACGACGTCGCATTTCTCCACACGCACATTTTACGTTAATGAGAATTTGTTTTACACCTCCGAAACTGTCCTTGTATTAAGAAAACTGTTCATTTACATTATTTATTCATAATTTCGATTTTATATCACATTTTTCTGTACTGCGGGCCCGCAAATTACGTTCCGGAACTTTTACGTATACCACTCGCGAGTGGTGGAGTTAGACTGAGAATAGGCCACCGGCACTATTTTGTGAAGCGGCCTTGGTTATATAACCAATTCTTATTGTTTTAAAGTTTGTATCACTACGCCAGCAGACTGTTTTTGTTATATAACTGAATTCCACCGTGGGGATCGTCTCTGATGTAATGTCGCCTGACGATCCGTTACATAATTTGTTGACAGTTTTTGTGTGTCATTGGTTGACCTTGGCACAATTCCGTCGGTTGTTTCAATAATTTTCACGTATTTAATGTCCCAAGCAGTGCTGCCACCGTTGCTTTCGTCGCAACCACTGAATTTACCTTTCGTTTATACGTTTTGTCCCAAATATTAAAAAAAATGTTATTTACTTTATGAAAAATATACAAACTGCTTTATTACCCCAAAATAGGCCCGTTACATGTTCCATCACAGGAAAGGTTATGACATTGGTCTTTTTGGAATAGTAAAGGGATTTTATTTATTGATTATCTTAAAAAGCATAAAACAGCGAATGGAGAGTACTATTCTATTCTTTTAAATCAACTAGGTGAAAACATTTGTGAAAAAAAAAGGCCTTGTTTGCAGAAGAAGAAAATCATTTTTAATCAAGACAAAGTACCTGCCTACAAAAATTTTTTGACAGTGGAAAAATTAAGGGATTTGAACTATGAATTGTTGAAACATCCACTTTAATCCCCACCAGATTTGGCTCCCTCCAACTTTCATCTCTTCACACAACTACCTCTTCCATAGTGGTCAGTGTTTTTTGTTGAAACAAGAAATCACTGCAGCTATAGAGAGGTATTCTGAACAACACACAGAAAACCATTTCAGGGATGGGACAATGGCACTGAAGCATTGCTGGAACAAATGTATTGAGAAACAAAGTAATTTTGAAATTGACAATGTGCTCTGTCATTGCTTAGCTTAGAACTTTTCAGACTAGCCCCGTATTTCAAATTACAATATACAAAATTTAATTTATCACAGTATAGTTTTTTTTTAATTTATGAGAATTAAAGCCAATACTGTAATTATTTACGTTTATCATGATTGTTTATTATCATCTATAATATTTATATCATGTTTTGATGTTCATATCTTGTAAGAAATCTAATTATTAAAATGTTTTCTGACAATGTATAAAATAATGTAACACTCAATGAAAAACAGTGACCAGTAAATGACTCAAGTCACCAAATTATAATTCCTTGACAGTACCATCTTGCTAATGTCAAAGCTACAATGTACACAGTAGGCTATAACTGATGATTCCTCTACAACCACCAACACCTTTACTATTGTTTATTATCTATAACCCCCCTTCCATAATGATACTGTTGTCACTTCACTCTGTCTCCTATAATCTAGTGACATAAAAATTAAATAAAATTTCCTTTCCATTGTTGGTCACAATATCTTAAAGCAGCCCTAGTAAGATGTACCTAACACAATAAAAATACAAAAAATTCTCAACACACTATTGCATGCATATGGCATCATAAGTTGAATTTAGTATTACCTTATATCTTCTTGTTGGTGTCTGTGTTGACACAGATTTTTTATGAAGTGGGGAATGAAAAAGAGAGTAACTGTCTTTCATTGGCTCTGCATCATACTCAATACACAAATCGCCTCTACATAAAATCATATTTTCTGTAACATTTATTAATAGCATCCCATTAATACTTTATGTAGCATTTACATTAGAAAAATGAAGCAATTTCACACACAACACAATTCTCTGTCAAATGAAATGTCTAATTGTATTGCTTTGAATTTATTTTATAGAAAACAATATAATAGCATTTATTTTCTACCCATTCATAGATTTGTAGATGTGATTATTGTTTTCATCTTATTTAAAGAAATGGTAATCATAACAAGTACTTGTAAATATTTTTCTCAGGTGATCAGAAAGCTGATACAAATTTCCAAAAGTAAGAACAACTATATAGATGATATAGCTGCTGAGAGTTTGGAAACAGGTTTTAAATTAGGTGACAGGATCGTTGTAATAAAATAAAAATAATTGTGTTGTAGTAATGGTAAAATGTTATTCTGTTTAAATTTTTTTAATGTATTTTGTTTCAATTTTCTATAGTTTATTGCAATTTTTGGATGAAGAATACTTCATTGTAAATTTTGGTTTTGTAAGGGTTACAAACACTAGGGTGTAATGTTGGTGAGGCTTACTGTACAAGTAGGGTTGGTAAAGACTTAGTACTATCTCAGTTGAGCCACTGAGGATCCCTCTCGTAGTATGGACACAACGTTTGGTTCAAGGGAAAATAAAACGAGTGTGTTAAGAAAAAAAAGTGTTGTTATTAACAAAAAAACCATGAAAATTCTGAGCTACTTGGTAGTTATAATGCCTAGCAATTCAGCAGAAGATATGCAAAATAGAGGTATAGAGAGCAAATAAAACAAAACATACATCTCAGAGACATATTTTATATCTTAACTTTATTTAATTTTTACTACATTAAGTAATGCAACTTGAGATATAATACAACATACAACAACTCTGCTGACTGGACTGTTCAAGCCACGCGTTGGGCTGATGGATTCTTATGTATGGGACTCCAACACATTTCATGGAGAAGCTGAGGAGCATTGAGATGAGACCTGATGACATCTTGGTCATCTTTGACATCATGTCCTGAGCAGGGATGGCAACGATATATCGATATGTTTAACAGGGTGTCCACAGAAATTCTGTTTTAATTTTCCCTGACTTTCCCTGACCTACTTACAGAAATTTCCCTGACTCACTAAAATGCATAGTACGTTAATTCTTTGAGCATTATATTTTACAAGGAAGAAAAAAGAAAACCCAGCCTCCACCTTCCCCATAGCTGGCCTAATTCTCTCTCCACTTTCTTTTTTCTTCCTCTTTTATTTTATTTATTTTTTATTATTTATTTATTGAAAAATACAAATACATTGATGGCATTTTAAAAATAAATATTTCCATTATTACCTAAAGGTAACACTTAGGTAACGTAAGAATGAGAGTATTTTCACTAGAACTTAATAAAATAATATATGAACAAGATAAAATGGACTAATTAATAGAACAACTTACATGGTAACAAATAATTATAATAATCAGCTATAGCTTTCAAAATTGAAAATGAACCAGTCCAACAGGATGAGAATGAAAAAGAAAAATATGCACTCCTTCAAAATTTACTAGTGTGATCTCTTCATGTTCTCCAGCAGTTTTTTCTTTTCCCCAATTTCTACATCCTCCATTTCTCTTTCAAGTTTCAACTTTTTTCTTTTTTCTTCCAACTCTTTCAACTGTAATTCAATTTTCCTTTTCTCTATTTTCTTTTTTCCTCTTCTGACTGCATTTCTTTTTTCTTTTCCAAATGTGATTGATATCTTCTTCTTGAAGATCTGACCGAGGTAAGCATACTTCTGTTGATAGTCACATTCCTCAAACCACCTAGATGCTTTATGCTATCACAAATAACTCTTTGGGACACAAGGGATTCTTCTAGAAGATTTTCAACTAATAAATGCTTATTGACAGAAAAGCCAGATTCAACTAATGCATTACCATGGGATAAAATGAAACACAGCTTCATTACAGACCAGAGATCTTCATATTTCTTATCTTCTCCTAAAAGGCCGTAATAAAATTCGTCCAATCCCATGTCATCAGATGTTTTGGAAATGAAATCGTTAGCTTCTTCAGTTAGCAAAGAAAACTGTCGTTTGGCCTTTTCAGCACTTTTATCACATATTCTTCTATGGCTGTGCAGGTTTTCTAGAACATCAATCCTTTTTATTGCCAAACTGGGTTTGAGCATTATCATTTTAGGGTCTAAGGCAGTGAGGCCTCGTGCTAAATGTGATTTCAAACTCTCTGAGTTTTTCTATCATGGTGGTAAGGAGATTTTTGAACTCATTTTTAAAAACAAGTTTCTCTTTTCCTGAGCATTTAATTTGTTTCATTAAGCTTTCTGCAGCATAACCAAGTCCACCTTTTCTACTGAAACCAGATTGGCAGTGTCTTGCAAGTCCAAGTTCATTAATTTTTGAGTAGTACTTGCTTCAGCTATTTTTTCATATTTTACAAATCTCATCATTAGGTTTTTCATAAGTTGTTCAAGTGAAGTAAAGAGATAAGGGACCATAGGCTTCTGACTTTGGAACCTTCTCAGGAACGGCTCAACGTCTGACAATATGCTTCTGAAAACACTTAGTTTTGCCTTAAAAAATGGATTTTTCATAGCTTCTCTAAGGTATTGCAGGTTTTTGTTGTCTTTTTCGTTGTATTCTTTTACAAATTTATCGACATGATCAAATATTTTGAGAGCTTGATCTACACAGCGACCATTTTCCAGCCATCTTACTGCTGTGACTTTAAAGAGAAAGAGGTGCTGGTTGAAATATCTGAGTATTTTGCTCGCCGAGCTGGGCTATCTTTGAAAAGACTGTAGAGAGATCTAAAAAAGTGAAAAAGTTCCCAACCAGTTTTGGAGATCCCAGTCATCAGGGCTGCATTAACTGTATGCAAACTGCATATGCCAATATCAAGAAGGGACTTTCCCTCTGGATTTAAGACTTGCAAATGGCTCTCAAGTTTTTTCATAAAACTGAGGTTAACATTCGGCCCGTCCATTGAGATTTGCAAAATATTTCCTAAAGGTAAGGAGAGCCCTTGAATAAACCCATCTAACAAGTGATCTGCAGTTGCCCTGCCTAAAAATACACTATTCCAATATCGTGTTGAAACTTTCTGAAGGTTTACTTCCCAAAACCTTACACACAAGTCCATTTGTCCTCTTTGAACAAATTTGTTCAGAGATTCATCAAAACAAACAACATAGTCAGAGCATGACATAGTCATGTTATTTTGCAACATTTCTTGAAAATATGGGGCTAACCCATGATTTATTACATAGGAAGCCTTAGTCTTGCCCATAGAAAAGCTCCGAGCGATTTTACTGTCTAGAAGCATATTTTTGAAGGCTGCAGAGGTTTCATCACAAGAGTTTAGAGACATTTTCCCAGTGATGACGTGGAGAGCCCATATTGCTTCGGCTGACATAACATCATCTTCATTCACACTGAAACTCTTTAAACTTGTTTGACTTGTTCCTGGCACTACTAATAATTCTTTTGTAGCTGAAGTTGAAGGTGTTGGCTGCACATCTTTTAATGGAGATGGAGTAATAAAAAAAGAAATTGCCGGCTGGGAAGCCTTTGCTCTCATGTTTTTTACATGAGTTGGTCCCTTAGCATGAGAAACAATTGCTTATTTCCCCATATTGCTTAGTTTAAAAGATTTGAGACACACTTGACAATAAGCCGAATTTGCATCACTAACCACCAAGTCCAACCAACCACTAAATTCCAGAAACACTTTACTGTCCAGCCAAAGTTTATTAAACAAACATTTCTTGTTAGCCATTGTAATGAGTTTAAGTCAGCAGCCTAAAAAAACTGAAAATAGAAAAAGAATTAGCTAAATCGGTTGAAAAAAGGACACAAGGGCACAACAAAAAATATATAATTGTTGTGCACTTCTTGGTAAAAATACCTGGAAAAAATGCTACAATAGTCTGGGTTACGGCAGACTAGAGCATTCAAAATTCCCCTCAAATCCATCATCGGGGAAGATTTCCCTGACTTTTCAGATTTTTCACGGGTTGCGGCAGACTAGAGTAAAAAATTACCCTCAAGTCTGTCATCGGGGAAGATTTCCCTGACTTTCCAGATTTTTTGTTTATTTCCCTGACTTTCCCTGACCAACTTTTTTTTCCCTGACTTTCCAGAATGTGGACACCCTGGTTTAAATATATCGATATATTATATCAATATATGTGGGTACGATATATCGTAGATATATCGATATATATTTTACCGATATATCGGTTCAGACATCAACTTACCAAAATAACACGTTAACAGTGTTAACACACGGATTCGTGGCCGTAGGCCTTTCGTGAGGTCACACTCACGCAGACTCCCTAGGACTCTACAGCCTCGCACCTACACTGGCACTGCCTACAGGTCACAACTCACACCACACAGTCGTCAGTCGTCACCGTCACTCGTCCGTCGACCGTCACACGCAACGCTTTAGTCCGTTGTTTACGTGTTAACCTGTTAACGTCTTTATTCCGGCTTTAGAGTTTCGACGTTTTATTCATTAAAAATGCCTCCGAAAAGTGTTGTATGGATGTTTTTTGAGAAGTCTGGTGGGGTAGATAATCTCGTTGCCATTTGCAAAACGTGTGGTAAAAAGTTGAAAACATCGGGGAATACCACTAACATGGTCGCCCATTTAAAGCAAAAACATCCCGTTTTGTTTAATGAGATGAAATCGACATCTTCATCCTCAACGCCCACTTCGCTACCGCAAGCAATCAAGAAACCAAGAATAGGTTTTCCGGTAAGTTATTAAACAATACTACACATTGCAAACTGCAAGTATGTAATTACCTTTTTTATAGAAATGTTAGCGAATTACAATTTTTTATTGAAATTATCGCCTAAAATACAAATTCATGGAAATTGCCAGAATATTCGAGAATAATTTAATTTGAATTCATAAAACCATTATTTCCTGAATTTGTATTTACATTATTATTTCATTTCCTTATTTCCGTATTCGATGCAACTATTATTGTGTTTACCAAATAAGGTACTGTAAACACTAGTTCGCCGTTTATTATTTATGCTGAGTATAATCTTATTAATATAATCCCTGACTTTTGACTTTAACACAAGAGCTATTATATTCTTAAATTAACGGAAAATGACTTTGTAAATATTACGAACTAAACTCCCTGTTAAATTTATGGTTTTTTTCCGTGTACATAATACTGTAGGTCTGTAGTCTGTACCTAACCTACATGGCTACATACAGATACAGTTCCTAATTCCTACAGAAACATAGTTTTAGTAAAAACAAAATAATAATATTGATGATGATGAAAATTAATTTCACAAAATTAATGCTTTTTCTGTTTCTCTGGCTATTAGAGTACAAGTTCTTCCCGCGAAGATAAGGAGAAAGAGGATGACATTTTAGACACGACCGCAAGCACTTTGGGTTTGGACTCCTCTACTACTACTACCTCTACGTCTCAAGACGAACAAAGAAAACCTCAAACTCAAGAAACTCAAAGCAGCAACATCAGCAAAACCAAAATGCCATCGACATCAATAGTTCAACCGACAATAGCCAAATTGTTTAAGTCAGCGTCTTCATTTGCAGGTTAATAATTATGTACTCACCTGTTTGTGTTTCCTTGTTCTATTTTCATTGCATACCTATGCTATGTATGTATATGAGGTAGAACTGATTGATTTTTTTTTGCTTTCAGAAGGAGGATATCAGAACACCAAAATAACTGAGGCCATACTTCAATTTATATACAAAGACAACCTGCCATTTTCAGCAGTGGAAGGATGTGGCCTTCTAAAATTAATGAAGACTGTTTCCCCAAGGTACAAGGTGCCAACAAGAAATACAATTAAGATATTAATTGAAAAAAAATATGACGTAGTTAGCTTAGCTTTTAAAACTGTATTAAAAAATCTCAGACATTTATCTTTAACGACTGACATATGGACTGATTTTCAAATGCGTAGTTTTTTGGGTGTGACGGTTCATTTCATTTATAATCACAAAGTATTAGCGTCTGCTTTAGGAGTAATTCATCTAGAGGAATCTCACACGTCCAGATTTATTTCTGAACGTTTGCAATCCCTTTTAAATCAATGGGAAATCACTAATGACAAAATAGTTGCTGTTGTTACTGACAATGGCACCAATATTGTCAAAGCAATAACAGATACTTTTTCCACTGATTGCCACATAAGATGTTTTGCCCATACGTTAAATTTAGTGTGTGAAAATGCGTTGAAAAATACTGAGGGGCTTAATGATTTAATTACAAAAGTCAGATCCATTGTGGTTTGGATTAAACGATCTACCAAGGCAAGTGATGAGCTGCGAAAGTATTTTAAGAAAGAGGAAGTTCCGGAGGGAAACATTAAGAAAATGATCCTTGATATTAAAACCAGATGGAACTCCACATATTATATGTTATGCAGATTTGTGGAGATGCTCCCTGCAGTTCGCCACACATCACTTGTCTTGGTAGATTCGCCTACTATGACAAGCGCGGTTGAGGTAGAGACCTTAAAAGAAATAATTAAGATTTTACAACCTATTGAGAAAATGACTATTCAGTTTAGTGGTGAGAAATACACCACTTTAAGCAAAGTTATACCAATGCTGAAGTGCTCATTGGAAATCTATGCCAACATGATAGTCACCAGCAGCATTGGTATAACTTTGAAAAACAATGTATTAAAAGAAATGGACAAACGTTTTTCTAAAGGGGAAGACAATTTTTTGTGGGCTTTTTCCACAGTGTTGGACCCAAGATTTAAAAACATTCACCTACAGGACCCGATGGCAACAGAAAAACTATTTAGTCATTTAAGAAATTTAATTAGCAAAATTCAAGAAACTGACTCACACTCAAGTTCTGATTCAGATGCCAGCAGCTCTGAACCTGCCACGATAGATTTGTGGGCACAACATAAAAATGTCGCCCACAAATCTAAAAAAAAGACAAGGCTGATGAAATTACCCAATATTTGGATATGTCAGTCGCAAGCTTAAACCAGGACCCATTAATAATTTGGGAAGATATGAAAAACGTATATCCTAATCTGTTTAAACTGGCTGAAAAAGTTTTTACCATTCCGGCCACTTCGGTGCCTTCGGAGAGGCTATTTTCCAAAGCTGGGGCCACGGCTACTCTGAACAGAAATAGGCTAAGCCCAAAAATGTTGGGAAAATTATTGTTTTTGGGGTCTTTACCAGAAGAATTTGAAAATATTTAAAATTAAAACGAATAAACGATATATTATGTTGACAAGGGCATTATTCTAATGTAGGTGTAGACAATGTAATAATTATTTTAATTGTAAATTTTCTAAATAACAATTATTTTGGAGCATTTATTTATTTTTACAAATCCTTTTTCCAATTACTTTTAACATAAATATCTCTTTCATAATCCTAGAACAAGAACTACGATTAAATTAACCACTCAAAAGCAGAAATAATAGGTAATATTCCGATATTATTGTCATTGTTTATAAAAATCATCGATATATCGGTAATTGTCGATATATCGACATATTTTCACCAATATATCGAAGGCATCGATATATTACTAATGATATATCGGTTAACCGATATATCGATATATTGTACAACATTGCCATCCCTAGTCCTGAGTCACTGTGGTTCCCTTGCAAGAGAATTTAGAGAACATAAGTAAATTATTTTCAGTGGACATCACAGCTCTGCGAAGTACTGACAATTAAGATTGCGAACTCATTTTAGAAATATGCCACATACCTTATTTCTGAATACCGCTGTGGTCACCTTCAAAGTACTCTCCTTGGGAAGCTATACACTGATGCTACTACTACTCCACCCTTAGAAGCAATTTTGATGTAGACTCTTTGTTTAAAAACATCCCTATACCAAATACTGTGGAACTGATAAAAAAAAGTGGTGGACCTAGCATGAGTTGCACAGGCTTATCTAAATTTGATATACTTCTTATATGATGGAAAAATTTATGAACAGGCAGAAAGGAGTGGATATGGGTTCTCCTCTCAACAGCTACTGTGAATTTGTACATGAAGATTTCACAAAAGTAGCTTTAGACATGGCAGAATTGAAGCTGACTGTATGACTCCATTATGTGGATGCTGTGAGGCCCCACGGGGCAGAGATGTTGGGAGTATTTTTGGCTCACTTAAATAGTATACATCAGAACATTCAGTTCACCATGGAGATGAAAGTAAATGAACATTTTTATTCTTATATGTGAAGTCAATAATAAAGCTAGACAGAACACTGGGCGTGCCATTTACAGAAAACTGACCCATATTGAGTTGCACCATCATCTGGCACAAAAACAAGGAGCTTAAAATTGTTAATAAACATCTAACATGCACGCGCGCGCACACACACATGCACACAGTGTGTGTGTGTGTAAAACAAGGAGATGAGGAATGAGGAAGACTGGACAACAGAACAAGGTATGTTAAAGAAAGTGGTTTGGATTAATGATTACAATAACACACAAAACAGGGTAGCCTTCACAAATAAATTGTACGAAGTTAATACTGCAGAAAGTAAAGTCGATTCTGTATGCATACAGGCTGAAGTAGAAAGTCATTATACTTTCTTTCTGTCCATAAGTGGGACAACTAATAAATCAATGGGATTTTGAAGAAAGACGATATGCAGCCTATATTTAAGTCAATTAGGAAGGTAGACCAAAATGCTGCCATAAGAGAAAGACAAGATACTTCTTTCAACTCCTGGGATCTATAAGATCCTGTGCAGTTCTGATCATGTGTACATGAACAAAACACAGAGACAGATGCTAACATTAGTCCAAGTACATATGAGAAAAGGTCACATAGAGAAATCAGAAATAGCAAAGCACAGCTATGAAAACAAGTGTCATATCTTATTTGAAGACCTGGAGATATAGGAGAGATTTGTAACTACTTTCTTTGGTTGATCAGAAAGGTGACAGAAATTTAAAAAATAAGAAAAATTTTTATGGAACAAAAGTTGTAATTTGCCAGGTGTCTTAAAATTGTTTTTGAATAAGGTGAGAGGTTTGTAACAATAAAGTAATTGTGATGCAATGATGGTAAAATGTTGTTGTGTTCAATATTTTTTGTGTATGATGTTTCAGTTTCTATATAATATGTTATAACTTTTGGGTTATTAGATGGGTAATGCTTTATTGGGCAGGATTTACTATAAATATAGGGGAGTATTAAGATTTCGAGCTCTGTCTCAGTCAAGCCACTCAGGATGCCTCATTATAGAATGCACAAAAAACTGTCCAAACTTTATTAATAACAAACTAATATTACTAACATTTTGTTACATAATTTAGGGTGAATTATGTTTCTGTTCTCTAGTTGGTTCCTTACTTTTACGACATAGGAACTCTATAAAGCAAGTATATGTTTTAACTGTTGTTATTGATAACCAAGAAATATTAAACTATTAAGGTACAGTGCAATATATGAATAATTAAATTCTTACATTTTCTGCAGAAAAAGAATGTAAAAAACATAGTCTTGAATAGGTGACATTTTTTAAACTCTAGCATATACATAAATACATGAGCACATAATGCATTATTTTGCTAAAACTGTAAACAATTAGATGTAAAATCCAAATGGTACACGTAAACTTACTTTGTTCCTCCATAGATGCAGGTATATCATAAAATGTATTAGTAGTACTAAAGTTTCTGGTGTCACAGTTGTTATACAACACAGTATAAGCTTCCCAATTTTTCTCTTCCTCAGCATATTGGAAAGCATTTTTTCCATCATAATCAACCAACCATGGGTTACCTCCAGCTGACAACAACACATCCAAAATATCTGTATAACCCCACATAGCAGCAACATGAACAGGTGTCAGCCCTTCATCAGACCTAAAAAATATAAAGGTTTATTACTACTAACAATATTTTTACTCTACTTAACATTATGTTGCTACTCTAAACAAGTTTAATACATATTTTGAGTTATTCAATACCTATACCAAATATATAATGCATGTAATTACTCAAATACATTCATTAATAAAATTCACTTACATATTTAGTTGTAAGTATGTGTATGACTGGAAACAGGAAAACGTTTTTAAAAAAGATATATAAAACAACATAACACTTGCACATAGCAAACACAAGAACTGTCTAAAATCCGTGCTTAAAAAAAAAAAAAAAAAAAAAAAAGAGGCAGATAATTTACAATGATCAGGGCACATTTTTTTAAAGAATATTAGCATTATAAAATATCATTTGAGTTATTTTAAATATGTGTAATTTTATATGATGTATTGAAATCTATAGTCTTTGCAGGGAATACTGAATAACATATAATTTGTTTTACTATACTGTACCTACAACCGAGTTTCTATACACCTCTTTGGAAATTTCAGTTATCTGGTATTAACTGTATTGTGTTTGCAACCTATAGTCTCATGTTTTGTGAGCTGTTTTTTTTACTACTTACTAAAAAAAGTATATCATACAACTCTTATATTTGTATTTCTATCTCAAACAGTGGTGATTACTGACCTGATGGCTAATGCAAGCATCGACTCTAGGTACATGTAAATAAAATTCCAATACTAGAAAAATCGTTAAAAAATATTTAGGTATACACTTGTTTCCATCACTGTGAGAAAACTATTCATCAAGTATAATTAGTTTGAGGATTAAAAAGAGCATTTACCATGCTGTGATGCTACTTACTAGTTTAAAAAAGAAATTTCAATTTCAACAACCAGTACCCAGGACACACCATGGGGAGTTAACCTCAAACTGTGACAACTAAAACAATACACGATAGGAAAAAAAAGGCTGAATCGGGACACTGTTAGCGTTCCTAGCGGCTTAAAGCACTACTAAAGAGTGCTTGCTTTGAGAGCAGAATCTAGGTATGTAGGTACCAGCAAGGAATCATACTCGTAGGTTAGAATCCTAAATAAATGCTACGATTTCTGAAGTTATGACGAACTCATAGTTAATGTACTGAAGCATTTTTTTGAAGTGATTGCCTTGGGGGCGGAGCGGTCAGTCAGCTGTTAAAACAGCACACAGAACTGGAAGTGAAGTGAGATGTTCATGACTTTGATCAAGTCAAGTCATCAATATCATCTTGACTGGAAGATAGGTGACAAAAGTGCTGCTGGTTTTTAAAAGATGAGAAATAAGAAGGCATACGAAACAGTGTTTGGTGTCAACAATAATGTTGGTTAGTAATCATTTATTCACCTAATTTACTGTGGTCAAGCATTGCTTGTTCTGAGGATTCGCCTCTGACCTCAAATAAATTCATTTGTATGTTTTACATATTGCACTGTAGTTGAAAATCTCAAACAAATCAGCAATTTGAAATACCTCAGGTTTCAATTAGTTTGGATTATCAATGCTCTACTGTAATTATTTTTATATAATTTGCAAGAAACTAACAAATGCGTGCACGCACGCGCACACACACACACACACACACACACACAATTCGATCATTTTTGTACTTTTTCAAAATGTATTCTTTTTGTGTTATAAAAAAAGTGTATTCAAATTTTTGAAAACTTACATCTTTCTCCAACCTCAAATTAAAAGTCTTATTACAACAGCTATGGTTTCATATCCTTTCACAATTACTTGAACTATGTGTCTTGATCAACAGAATGTTAGGAGTGTATATATTCTGTAAAAACTGTTGCTACACATCCATCCTGTCACATTGAGCTATCATAACATTTGGCTGCTACTAACAATTTACATTATGCATTGTTACATGAATGTTTCTACACAAAATGTGACTGACTGTATGCAGTAACAAGAATTTTACATCATTACAGAATGTAAAAAAAAAAAAATACATTTATGTTCTGTAATGTAAGAAAAATTATAATTTTATGTCACTTCCATCACAACTGTTCTTGATATGTTGTAACATTATGTAGTGCTGCTGCTCAACTCTGAATCCTTCCAATGATTCCTAGATTTCCCCAGATTTCTACCTGTCCTATTGGCAGTCTCTGTGGGGCCATTTGACTGTCATGGCAAAACCACTGTTATTTATAACTACACAACATGCAATTTGTTTTCTCTTAAAAGATTTTATCTTGAGCTCCTCCCTTACTTCAGCTTTTCTCTTCTATAGATAGACTACTGACAAGAATTTCAATTTCTCTGCTTTGGATTTTTTTTTCTGTAGTCAGTGTCCAACTTTAACTTTTATAAGCAGAAAACACACAACTGTACACTTTCATCTTCATTTCCAGTTGGGTGTTTTCTTTAATGTACACCCACAATAATAAAGTTAAAGTAATTGAATCTTTCTGCATTCCTGTCTAGTTTCCAGTTCAAGGACATTGTGCTGCCTAGGAAATGGGGGTGTTGACATGTTCCATATTTCATAATTTTTTTTAATTATTTTTGTGTGCTTTGATTTTATAAGCAATAATATTTGACATAGGAGCTGAAATTTGTAAACTGCAATCTTTCACTATCTTCTATAACCGCTTCACTATCTTGAAGACCACCGTTTGGAGAGCTTTTTCTGAATTATCAACTACAATTTGATCCTCCACATATACAAGAGTTGCCACAGATTTACAATAGTTACAACTTTCCTGTAGAAATAAGTTCTACGTGTAAAAATATTTTTTATCTTTTGAACAGTTCATGTTCCAGACAAGTTGGAAATATGAAAATATTTCTTCATACTATGAGGGATGATCACAAGTTCATGCAATTTTTAAATTTATCTTTTTCTTTTAGATGGCAATACATCTGTTTGTAACATTTGTTTTAGCCATACTGGGTGGGTAGTTCGCATTTTATGGCTAAATGAATTTTATGTTTTGATTTTCTAGAAATTTTTTAACATTTTATTAAGCAGGACAAAAAATTGAATTTTCTGTAAACTTAAGTACAATTTTGTTTAGTGTAAATGCAAGTTTTGGGTAAAAAAATTAGATGAATTGCTGTGACATGATGAAAACATTGCAGTACTCTAGTATTTGTGAGTCTAGTAAACATGGAAGTGTGATTTGTAAATGTCGCCAGAGCTTCAAAGGCAGTTGTGAATGAATTAATTTTGTGAGCAACTAGGATTTCTCAGCTGCTCAGAGGTCTTAGTCGAGCAACTGAGGATGCCTCATCATAGTATGGGCAAAACATTTGGTTGTACATGAAATAAAATGACATGTGCTACACCAAAAAACAGTACTGATATTATAAATGAAGTAAACCATAACAGTTCATGGCCGACATTGTGGTATTGTGTTCCTTAACCTTTTGTTACTAGGTCCGATCTCAATGAGAAAATACAATCTTGGCATTCTACGTTGTTTGCATGAAGCTTTTAGAAGGAAACAGCCCACACACCAGGCCAGGTCACTTGTTCAAGAATATTTGGCCAAAAATAACATGACAATGATACCCTAATCACTGTATTCATTACACATAGACCAATGTGACTTATTTTTCTTCCCAAGACTAAAAACAAACATAAAAGGATGCCATTCAATGACAAAATAAAAAACAATATAAATCTAGAAGAATAGCCATAATTTTTTACATTAAAAAATTGCATGAACATGTGAATCAAAACTCATACTCTATATATTATTGTAACGCAACTATTATCCGTCTCCTTAAGCCCCACTGTTGGGCTAGCCAATTTGTAACTCAACTAGATCCGGTGTGTTTAAAAATGTGTTATAAATGTTTAATATTTGAATTTAAAAAGTGTGTTATAAGTTTACAATTGAAAGTTAAAATTACAAGTTATGATGAGTAAAAAATTTATAGTTATCTTAAAAGAACTCCTTTGAATAAAAATAAAAATAATTGCAGTAATGTTGTTTGAACAATAATGTTGCTTAATTTAATGAATAGAGCGTACTAGCTGGTCGCTTGATGAAGGTAGCCGTTGCGTCAATTCTGGCAGCGAAACTCCTCCTCCGGGTTGACCGTCATCTAAGTACGTAAAGTCAAGTCACGTCTGGACAATAAAATTAATAAAAATACACTTCCACGTACCTGGTCGTGATTCTGGAAGTTCGGAAGTTCACTTTTTATAAATTAATAAGCTGCCAAGACGGTTTCCAAAACCAGCTTGCTTTATTTACAAGGTTAGGTTATTCCTTGTTTAATAATGGGCGCCACACAGGTTTATTTCGGGAAAATCCCGTGTAAAACCCATTAATAAGATCAAATAATTATTAATTTTAGTTTAAAAAAACTGATATTGATGTTTATTGCCCTCATGGCAATTCAAATTCAACAACGTATGATTTCTACTAAGAGTTACTTTGATTATTCTGAATTAATTATTTATTTACTTTTTGAAATAAATTAAGTCAAAGTTATGCTGCTAATAACTGGGTTTTATTTGTACCCTTGATAACGAATTCAAACAAACATAAGTAAGAAAATACATTGGTATACAATTGAAATTATTTCGTTCACTTACCCTACTACACTAGCTCAGAGCATAAACAACTTTTATGGTTATTTCCAGATAAACTTTAATTTAAACATTAATTTTATTTATATCTTGGGCGTAAATTCTTTTAAACACAAGAAAGAATGTTCATGCCTACACAGAAGTTAATTATTTCATAAAACAATATTTACTAATACGGCCTTGTTGTTTACTTATTAAAAAATCAAACCTATTTATAGGTTAGGCGTTCGTCACGATTGCTTAAGTATTCACAAAAGTTATATATACTACTTAAGACTAAAGTCAATCTTAGGTTGGATTAACAAATCCACTAAATAAATTCAGTCACTGTGTAACATATACAAAGTTTTGGTGTTATGCGTCAGTACAAATTTTGTTTTGAAAAAATATATCAGTGCACTCAGATTAATGGAATAAATTGTCACGATGTTACCTCTTTATTTTAATCTTTTAGATTAAAATTTAATTAAACACTCCAGCGGTCGGATTATAGTGACCCTGGTTTATTACACTGCACACCCACTTTGAACAGAGAATAACTGTCCGCTTCTGACTAAATTGGACTATTTGTAATACTGGTTAATTATTTTCTCTTGTTCGATTTATCCCGCACTAAATAAAATAAATACTTCACATCGATGCACTGATTATAGGTAGACTGTATTGTAGTTACTTGGTGTTGCCGAAATGGTTCAATGGATGCACTGTTACATGATACTATAAATTAATAACGTATTTTGAGGCGACGAGCGTCAACCGTTCGCTCTCGCTGATGACAAAAAAGTGTAACGGAATTACTCGCATTCCTGTTATATACCCCCTGTTTTGATGAGGCTTAGGTGATTGTTTCATTTAGTAAGCTATTTTTTGATTGGCTCTACCAGACGTTACGAAAATGACGCATTGTTTTCCAACCGTCATTAACCGTCTTTTTGCTAAGATGATTGACAGTTGATGTTGTTGTTAGTGTTGACAAACAAATTTCTTACTTTCTATTTACAAATGATGCTAACGCATGTCATGCACTTATTATAGTTGCGATCGGGGTTGTATCGCTATCAAATTAAAGGATATTTTTTACGCTTTAATTTGATATAGTTTGACACTGGTTTTATTTGCACTTTCACTGACATTTCTAATTAAATAATGTTCAGATACATGGCTTCGCGCTGTCGTCTGCTAGTGACGCCAGCCACGATTCTTTCTTATCAATAAATTATTTGTGTTTCACATCGCGTTTTCACTTAAACGTCTGTGTCGGAACACTAATACATCCGTCTTTATACTTAATACTTATTTAGTGAACATAATTATTAAATCTTAACTAACTAGGGTAATACATTGCCATGAACTATCCTTACTTCCTAATTACATTTTGTCTATACTATTTCGCTCTATGCTACCCATTAATAATGGAGTTGTTACTTTTATAATACATTAATAATATTTACTGTTACACTTGGTATAATGATTGTTCAGTGTATGTTATTTACACTAGTAGTCCTTTCTACTTATCACCTTACTGACAATCGTTCGTTTTAGGCGTAGCCTAGGCATACCTTTCACATCGGGTTTATGCCTTAATAATGGTCATTAGTTACATTTGGTACATTGATGAGGTAACTTACTTATATAAGGTTCCCTCTTACAATTATCCTTACTTCTTATGATGCATTTGTGGTTGTAATACAAGTTTCAATTTTATATTGTGGCCATATCTAGTCTTAGTCATAGGCATTGATAGTTACTGGTCATTGTTTATTTATTCTCAGCCAAATACTGTTGCTGATATTATATTATTCGGGTCATTCCTTAATTACTTTTATTAACATGTGAAATTACATTTAAGTCATTCACTGGCTCGCTTGACAGCTTATAGTGAACTTGGCTTGTCCATTAGTTAGTATCAGTTATAGTATTGATTGTAGTGTCAAGCAGTGTCTTGTTTACTGCTTCTTGTGGCACTTCTTCTTCTTTCTTCTTTGTTGGTCCTTCTCTTCTTCGCTACTTTCATCATATTATTCACTTACATTATTTTCATGTATTTATTAATTCTATGGGTATATGTCTAGGTTATGTAACACTTGGTCATGTTACATATACTCCCCTCTCAAAATTGATAATTTGAGAGAAATTTTACATTTGAAAAAATTATCATTTCAGTTTAGTTTTATTATACTATTACTGCTTTTCTTTCTGCATTGAATTTAACATTCTATTAGTGTGTTGCACTAGATTGAGTTCTTGGCTAGTGATATAATTTTTAGCTTACTAGTATTTTTCAAGTTTCTCATATTCTAAGTCATTCAGTTACAATAGGTTTCATTTCTTAAACTAACAATTTCCTGTCTTACAATAATACATTTTTCTTTCTCATTACATATCTTTATTTTCGTGATAAACTCTATGGTTCTTTCATTTTTTACCTCACAGATTTTTTATTAATAATCCTTGATATATTACCATATAATTCCCTAACATTTGTAGTGGGTTCGGAGTCAGAGGGGCTCTATTTGGCATCCATTCTCCGCCGTTCCTCAACTACACGTCCTCAGAATCAGAGGCATCCTCATCTCTGTCTGGGACAAAATAAAAATTGCACGTAGCAACAGTTGCACTATCACAGCACATAAAATATAACATATCATTCATTTTTCAATAATATAACATATTCAATATAACATTCAAGGTATTAGAGGTTTCATTTGTATCACATTTCATTCTTTTATACTTTAGCTAACATACTTCTTTTCACAGTTAATTATTCCTTTTCAGACTTGACATATTGGCTATGTTCTTTATTAGCCTTGTTGTTACTTTTCTATACTAGTTGGTAATTTGTTTTGGTTCATCTGAGTATTCTTAAATTTACACACTTATATTGATCATCATACAATTATGCAGTCGTTTTTTACAATATTTCACTCTTACAATAGTTTACAGGTTTTACTCTCATCAATAGTTTACAATTATCCTGAATTATCAGGGTTTACAGTATTCATATACTAAACATTTTTGTTAGATATTCTCTGACATATCTTGTTGGTAAATACAATTAGATACCTTCCTCATCATTTAATTAATATTTTTTATATTCCTCGATAACAGTAGTATTTTGACAATTATTTTTGTTATTTATTCAAAAACATTTTTCTCTATTATATCAGATAATAATCATTCAACAATATTTGAACAATACTTGATAATTAAGATACCATATAACGATATTATACTAACATATTAATAGATAATATTTGATTTTCTCTTCCTTCATTCCGTAATAATAATAGCCATCTTCTTTATAACTCTCTTTGGTATCCTTCCTCTCTACTCCTTCAAGTGTCTGATAATTTACACTTATTCTGGATGATATGATATATAATTTCTTTGAGTAGACAATATTTGACAATTAAATACACTATATCAATACTATACGAACATATTAATAGATAATATTTGATTTTCTCTTCCTTCATTCCGTAATAATAATAGTCATCTTCTTTACAACTCTCTTTGGTATTCTTCCTCTCTACTCCTTCAAAGGTTGGTTGGTGAAACCTTTATTCTGGATGATTTTATATAATTCTTTGGTTGAACTTAATATAGGAGTATTAGGGTAACATTATATCACTATTTTATGTACATTTTTGTTATATGATACTCTTTTGTTCTATACAATATAATAGATATCTTTCTTATCATAAAATTATTTGGTTTATAATACCCATTTTTTCTATCATCTAATATGATAAATCTGTAACTTTCTTTCCTTTCTGGTATTGATTAATTAACTAAATTGAAACTGCCACTTACCTTCAATCTTCGATCTGGCCGGATCGCATAGTGGGGACGAACCCCGTTCGTTCGACGAACTTGACAGCACATCAAATGAAATAAGGTTTTGAAAGAAGTTAAATACCAAAGTTTATCATTAGAAAGATAATGCTTTTTATTTGGTGTGATTGTGAAACATTTTAAATATGTATAAGATCAGAACAAAATTGTTATTCTCTCTTGCATTACTACTTCAGGAAATTGTGATAACTAAGAAAACCTAATAACTACCTTACCTTATTTATCGTACATACAAACATAAAGAGCCCAGCCTGCCGCTCTCACATACATACAATTTAATTTTTTCAAAACCCCAGACCATTTTAATACCCCACAGCCCTTACACTTTTGTTGGAATGAAACCCGCCGGCAACGTGGTTTTCGCGCGAACTCATTATTATTCTTTTTAAATTTGTTTTGGTGTCCGAAAATTAGATCACTATGTTCTCCACTTTTCAATCGACCGCGGTCACATGATTTTAACTGTTATTTCACTTTTTTCTGATGAAATATGAAGTTTTGTAAAGAGCCTAACTTGGCTTGGTCCGGCGCCGGAGTGGTCGGTTAACAAACTGGGAGGGAAAACGTACCAAGTGAAGCTAACGTGATCTCATACTTTTGGTGGAAATCACTGCCTTAGATTTTGTCGCAGGAGTTTCGTCCCATGCTATTCATGTAGTTGTTGGGGTGACGACAGTATACGATCTCAGTGAGGCACTGGCTAACGTCACGAGATGGGCGGTTCTTAAGTCTTCACATCCGGCCTCATGGTAAATGAGACTGCATAACATTGGTTTCCTGACATCTTGGTTTTTTGGACAGTAGCGTCACTCCGAGCGTATACCTGTGTCGCGCGTGCGTGCGCGCTGTCACATTCTAACAGAGTTCTTGGAAATCGAGGGTGGTGCATACCTCGGTACTGATTTCACAATGTTATATTGCATTGCTGCTGCGTTTCAACACTGTTCTATACACGTGGCCTGTTACAATGGAATTAAATTTTACAATATATTTTTAAGAAACCCCGAAAATGAAAATAAAATAAAATACCCCATAATTTTTACACGTTACAATACCCCCCCAATGAGAAGTCTTCTGTCCAAAACAGAAGAAATCTCATTGATAAAACCCCTAAGAGGACCGGTGAAGAACTGGTGCCAACAACCCACCTTTGTTCTTATACTTCATGGGTACACGACCCCCCTGGCTCGGCGACTATGGACGCATCTGAACGAGATCACTGGACTTCTCCGTAAGAGATCCCAACACCGAAAAACCGAACAGACACACACCACGGCGCACCTCACCTTCTATCATACTACCCCAAAAATCCTCAATCCCTGGCTTAGATTACGCCAGATCCTCAGCCGATGTGTTCCCCCTTATATGCAAGCTGGGCTGCCTTTAGCAGATACTGGGCTCACACACACTCACATTACATACTATAAATTGAAAAATTCTTTGAAAATTTGTTTAATTTACAACTCATTGGTTGTTTTCATTTAAAATCAAATCACAAATTTTGTATTTATTTCGAATTATTCTCTTCATTGGTTTTGGTTTCTTGTTATCAAAAAAATTAAATCAATGGAATATTTCTTAAAATATAAACATCCTTAGCCTAACAGGTGATTACCTAAAGTCTAACAATACAATTCAACAAAATAAATCAATAAGAATAAACATGGTTAGTACGCAAACAATCAAATAGTCAAAATTTAACATTATCCATTATCTGGCAGGCGAAAAATCAAGAAATAAAAATAATTTTTTTTTCCAACAAAAAAATATTTTCCAAAAAATTTTAAAATTCAAAGAAAAAAATTTAAATTTATTAAAATGTTTTTCTTTTCATACGGAAATTATTTAAAATTTGTTTAAATTGATAAAAAACAAAAGTTGAATCAACTTCCTTACTATTAACTTATATGACCTCACTATCAGCTGATCAAAACTAGGTCAAGTCCAAAAACATTGACCCACATACGTTATGTACAAGTTCTATCTGAAAATACATTTAACATCTGTAACATTCTAGCTTGAAACACAAAAACATAATAAAACAAAACATTTAACACAACAAAATATTATTACAAATAACAATCAAATTGACATTTAAATTATTCAAACTAAACACTTTCTAACTTTACATTTCCAAATTCTATCAAAAATTGGTCACTGGTTTCAATTAAAAATTTTATATTCTTGTTATAAATCTCTTTCTTTATTTGACAATCTTATTCTCCATTACTGTGGGTGATTTAACTACTTATAACAATTTAAGTTACCCCTTGGTAGTCCTACATTTATAATCTCTACCCCTCTGACTCTAATACTCATCAACTTTAACTAACATGACACCCATCTCTATCAAAACATCTATCCAACAATCTCTAAACCCCAACTTATCATTAAACTCAAATCGCCACCTTCTCTCTCTCTCTCTCTCTATATATATATATATATATATATATATACTCTCCAACCCTTTGTACTTAGGATACGTGTGTTCCCCCCCCCCAAAAAACTGATTTCCCATTATGTTGGTTCCTGGATTCTACCTAAGGCAACCCCTTCCCACAAAATCGGTCCCTTCCCGTCCCAACCATTGTGTTGCGGACTCCCACATTACACTACCCCTATTACAAAATTACCATCCTCAATATCTCAATCTTATTACCTTACTTCAACTACAACAAAATAACATCATCAATTATAAACATCAATATATCACTCAATACTCTACCTATATTCTCCATAACTACTGTGTCAACATCAATACTTCTCAAAACTCTATAACCTACATTAACTCAAAACAACATTACATTAACTCAAAACAATATTTTTCTCTCTACTACCCCTTTAACTTTGACTTGGACTGATCTACATGTCCCACAAAATATTTCATCACCCATACTCTTTTATTAACTTTCACAAATTATTACTTTATTTCTCAATTTATCAAATTACTTTTCTCATTACTTTAAATAGCATCTGTAATACATTGAAACATTACATTAAACATCAATTACCTGGAACATTTATAAACAATTTAACAGTGACATTTTATTGCTGATCAGCTGATATTCCCTAACACAATGAAAACACATCTCAAATTGAGCAAACTACATGTAATATATATATATTTATCAATCCTTACTTCTAACCTCCTTGTTTCCCCTTTCTCTGATTCTGATAATTTATGTTAACCGCCTGCCAGTCGGTTTAGTTATTTGCTTAGTTTAAAAAATACACAAATTATATAAAACACATACTTTCTATCAACTCTTATCTCTAACCTACTACAATAAAATATTACATTTAAAACATAGAATGAACACCTTATAGTGAATGTATGAGCATCTAGTTATTTAAACAGAACACAAGCATTTTTATTAGATCAAAATCAGAATTAGCAGTTTTTATGTTATAAATTTAAATTTGTGGCTCATCTGAGCCACCTCCCATCCACACACGCAATTGCAATTTATGGAGGACTGTGGCGCCTTTTCGCTTCCACAAAGACTGCATATTTGGAGGGATCTGACACCTCCGTGTCTTTGCTTCGACAGTTACATTTTAACATTTTGAATATCAACATATCCTCGTTTATATTTAAACACCCTTAAAACGGGTCTACCACCTGGCCTTGCTGTTCCTACTCGAACAGAGTGGTAGCCGCTGTTCCATAGTGCCTGGATTTCCCCTAATTGTCACCCCCCATTTAATTTCTATTATATACCAATTTCAAGTCAGCTATGGTCAAGGGACTTGGTATGACCATAGCTAACCACTAGCCAAAGCCACGATTAGTGCTGGTAAGGCAGTAATCGCCCAAAAAGTCGGGGAAATCTAACTTGCATTTCAATGCCTGTTCTACATCGTTATTAATATGTGCGACACGAACGTCTATCAGTGTACAAATTGAATTTGCACGAAAAGGTGTGTCGCACATTTTCGCCCTTTTGGCCTCCGATGGAGGTAACACTCTCTGTTACCCCCAACCCATTTCACTATCTACGAGGGCACAGGCCACCCCCGCAATAGCACCTTAATAACTAAGTAATTAAAATTTTATATACATTCTAACGTAACATTTTCATCACTTATTAATCATTTAATTCATTCATAATTTTCTACAATTATCTTCCTTAAAATTTTCAAAATTTATTATTAATAATTAGTATATATCATTTTTCAATTATTATTAAATTTTTAATTATCATTTTTATTTAACACAAATATTTCAAATCATCTCCTTATGGAATTAAAACTTTTTCATCTGAGTTACACCTGTAAACATGTTTATTATACATGATTCGTACTGTATAAAATTGTTTATACTTACAGTCCATTTAAATTGACATACACAAAACACATTCACCATACACCCCAATACTTTCACCTTACCTCTGAAACATTTCACACAAATGTTAGTTTAAATCAAACAATTTATCATTTAACTACCACATTCACAAATCTCGTAAAATAATTTAAATTCATTAGAAAGTTTAATTATACAACATTTAAATCAATCAGAATATTTAAAACATCTCTGATTATTTTAATTAGATCAGTTATTAAAAATACCAGTTACCTTGCTATCAACAATTACAATTTGCTAATTACTGTTTTTCAAAATGAATTCTGTTTATTTATTTAAATTGCCAAAATATATATATTATTATTACTACAACAATCATCTACACATTTGTTTACTTGACATTCCACAATACACATAAATGAACACACTACAATTATTTACAAACTTTTGTTATTTACTGTTCCGTTTTTTCGCACTTCATTGTCCAAATCTGCCGGGTCAAAACCATAAAACAAAATGTTTATAACTGTCTTTTATTGTTTTATAGCCTACCCTCCATCGTCATAGATTAATCTTTGTTTTATATCACACTTTTCAGTTTTATTGACAAACAAATGGTTACTTTGTGTGTCATAACCAGACAATTTCAATTTACCCGTTTTATCAAAATAATCATGCATCCAGTCTACGTTAAGTGTTGCTGTTAAGTCTCCATTAGTAATTATATGCATTATTGGGTTATTTACTTTTATATCGTCCATTAAATCATTCTTATTTAAATATACTTCTAACCTTTCTTTCCATTCATTATAATTTCTATTTAATTCATACACTTCTGTTTCTCTCTCCCCATACAATTCTCTATTCAAATCTCTCTCATCATAATACCATATCACACTCTCAATTTTATTCCAGACAGAGGGTACAAAATTATACAACAAATATAAACACTTCAAACCTTCTACTAACACGGGTCTCTTGCCCTTCTTAAACACTACTTGTGAACACTCTGGTTCAGAAAAAATAATAAGGGGAAAATTTACCCTCTGTCCCCATTCTACCACTATACTATTTTTCCGCTCTCTCCCTAACTCATAAGCATACATTAACATTTCATAATCACATTCTACAAACTCATCAGTACTTTCAGATACCACATTTTCAATTACATCATCGTCATCATTTGTTAGCTCTTTATCTAATACAACATTGCCATTACAACTTTCACTTGTATTACTCTTACTCTGTTCTACTTTATTCACACTATTTCTTATCATTTCATTGGCATTTTCAAGACATTTATTCTTTTCTTGTATATCATTTATTAAACCCTCAAATTTTACACTAATACTCTGCTGAAACTGAGTATTCTGCTCTTTAATTTCTTTAAATATAATCTCATTTTTAATATTTTGCTGACGCAAAGTTATTTCGTTACTATCAAAACGTTTATTTAATTCTTTAAATTGATTCAACATAATACTTATTACATCCATGTCATTGGCTTGTTTATTTTTATTAGTTGAAACTGGGGTCAACTGAATCCCAGAATCAACATCTGTTTCGCTTAATTGTGTTTGAGCCGCAATCGGAGTGGAATGAATGATTACATTACCGCCGACAGCTGTTTCTGTAACAGCGCTCGGCCCAACTGTCAGCATACCACTTTCATTCAGCGATTGCGACTCAAGGTCACTTTCACTCATCACTGAATCTATTACACTGCTTTTTTCTGTGTTCTCAGACATTTTTACTTGATCTATTTTTTCTTGCGTAACAACTACCAATGGTTAATCTCTTT
The DNA here is from genome assembly GCA_034769895.1 of Magicicada septendecula. Taxonomy (NCBI): domain Eukaryota; kingdom Metazoa; phylum Arthropoda; class Insecta; order Hemiptera; family Cicadidae; genus Magicicada; species Magicicada septendecula. The sequence continues at coordinate 1,248,026,540 of CM068367.1, forward strand.
TCAAAACTGATATTACAACATACATAAACTCAACCTTCTATCATAATTACGTAAGTTTACATCAACACAATTTTGCTTTCGCAACCGTACTTCACTCAATGTACTGTCAAAATGTAGGCCGGCGTAATACAGCCTTTTTGTTATATTACATCCTGGCGTCACGGCAACAATTGTAACTTTATTTACTTTCTTGTATTGATTAATTAACTAAATTGAAACTGCCACTTACCTTCAATCTTCGATCTGGCCGGATCGCATAGTGGGGACGAACCCCGTTCGTTCGACGAACTTGACAGCACACCAAATGAAATAAGGTTTTGAAAGAAGTTAAATACCAAAGCTTATCATTAGAAAGATAATGCTTTTTATTTTGTGTGATTGTGAAACATTTTAAATATGTATAAGATCAGAACAAAATTGTTATTCTCTCTTGCATTACTACTTCAGGAAATTGTGATAACTAAGAAAACCTAATAACTACCTTACCTTATTTATCGTACATACAAACATAAAGAGCCCAGCCTGCCGCTCTCACATACATACAATTTAATTTTTTCAAAACCCCAGACCATTTTAATACCCCACAGCCTTTACACTTTTGTTGGGATGAAACCCGCCGGCAACGTGGTTTTCGCGCGAACTCATTATTATTCTTTTTAAATTTGTTTTGGTGTCCGAAAATTAGATCACTATTTCTCCACTTTTCAATCGACCGCGGTCACATGATTTTAACTGTTATTTCACTTTTTTCTGATGAAATATGAAGTTTTGGAAAGAGCCTAACTTGGCTCGGTCCGGCGCCGGAGCGGTCGGTTAACAAACTGGGAGGGAAAACGTAGCAAGTGAAGCTAACGTGATCTCATACTTTTGGTGGAAATCAATGCCTTAGATTTCGTCGCAGGAGTTTCGTCCCATGCTATTCATGTAGTTGTTGGGGTGACGACAGTATACGATCTCAGTGAGGCACTGGCTAACGTCACGAGATGGGCGGTTCTTAAGTCTTCACATCCGGCCTCATGGTAAATGAGACTGCATAACATTGGTTTCCTGACATCTTGGTTTTTTGGACAGTAGCGTCACTCCGAGCGTATACCTGTGTCGCGCGTGCGTGCGCGCTGTCACATTCTAACAGAGTTCTTGGAAATCGAGGGTGGTGCATACCTCGGTACTGATTTCACAACGTTATATTGCGTTGCTGCTGCGTTTCAACACTGTTCTATACACGTGGCCTGTTGCAATGGAATTAAATTTTACAATATATTTTTAAGAAACCCTGAAAATGAAAATAAAATAAAATACCCCATAATTTTGACACGTTACAAATCTAGTTCTTATTTAATATATAACATATAGTTTTGGTACATATACTTATAATACACACTCTTTTTTATAACACAATATGGTAAACAGGCTGGCTATAGGCAATTAGACACTTTCAATACATTGGGTATAATAAATGATCCTCTTGATCACTAGTTAAAACTCTTTACAGTAGATACTTTTAAAATTTCTTATACACTAAACACTCTTGTGGTAATCGTCGTACAATAATATAACTTGTCCTTTTATAATAATAATCACATGTATAGTTTATATTTTGGGGTTCTATTGGGCTTCTCCATTCTATTGGGTTCATTGGTTGGGACAATTACGTTTCGCAGGTACCCTTTTTATAGCTGTCTCTAGTACAACATGTTTATGATATTTGGCACCCTATAATAACATCTCATAACAAATTCCCTTACACATTATTTTCATAGTCCTTTGTTATGGTATAAGGGCCTATGTACAGTACTAGTAGCTTTGGAGATACCTTCCTATCATGCAGTTCTTCCACTTTGCGGCTATCAGATCTTCATCGGCTTCCCGTTTTCTCGCCTTCTTCTTCTCATCATCTTTGGTATCCATGTGTCCAGTGTCCTCCTGGTCGTTGTTATTATTGACTCCCAGTACCTCTTCTAACTCTGGTTGATCGTCATTAGTTTTCTGGTTGGATTTTTCCATTGATTGGTTCCTCTTCTTCCGCAATTCTTTTATTCCTTGGGCGTACCCTTCAATGATCCGGTCCAGTCGTTCTTGATAACCTTTCTCTTTCTTGGAATGCCTTATTCTCCCTTTGGAAATGTCTGCTTTAAGTATTTTATTGGTTATAGTCTTCTTCGTTGTAGCATATTTCTTCTCTTCGTCCATCTTCAGGAAGCTCCTTCGATACTCCTTCCTATAGATTCCTTCTTCACGGTTGATGACTGGGAAATAAATCCTATTAATTAGACCACTTCGAGTCATTTCGATTAATTCTTCTGTTACCCTAGTTTTCTTTGGGCGTATTATTCTTATTTCTTCCTTTTTCTTAATAATTTTGTTCCTTTCTTCATGAATTTTAATTTTTGAATTCACTTGTTCGGTAGTTTTATTTCTGGGTAATTCTTTTGTCTCCACTTGATCATCACACATGGGCAGATTATTTTGTTCTAATTCTTCCTTCTCGGCTAATAACTCTTCCGCTTCTTTAATTACCTGAGCCTCCTTTATACCTTCGGCATCGATCTCCCTGTCGTGAATATTTTCCTTGTTTCTGGCAAGTTCATTTTCAGATGATAATGTATTTAAGTCCTGTTGCTTTTTTGCTGGTTCATCATTATTTTTCATTTCTTCCCTCCATTTCCGGTTATCCTTAATCATTGACTCGAGCTTTTTATTGTTGTCGTCTAATTTCTGGTTGATCGATTCCAAATTTTTATTTAATGATTCGTTATTTCTATTCATTTGTTCCATCATCATCATCATCATGTTCTCCATTCTTGCCCCTTTGGTGGCTTTGTCGGGTTGGTCGCCGACCATTACTTGCACTTCCGGTTCAGCATGGGGTGTTTCTTCTGGTCGAGTTTCCATGTTATTATTTGTAATGACTTCCATCTCAGGTGTTGGTTGTGTCTCATGTGTCTCCGTATTTGGTTGTACCTCTTCTACTCGGCTGTCCTTGTATCCTGTGTCGTATTGATGTGTGTGTGGCATGTCTGTTCTTTTGTGTTTGCCGGGCTGATTATAAATATTAAAAATATTTTTGTCTAATATTTTTTCAGCCTCACGTTGCTGGTCGCCAATTTGTAACTCAACTATTATCCGTCTCCTTAAGCCCCACTGTTGGGCTAGCCAATTTGTAACTCAACTAGATCCGGTGTGTTTAAAAATGTGTTATAAATGTTTAATATTTGAATTTAAAAAGTGTTATAAGTTTACAATTGAAAGTTAAAATTACAAGTTATGATGAGTAAAAAATTTATAGTTATCTTAAAAGAACTCCTTTGAATAAAAATAAAAATAATTGCAGTAATGTTGTTTGAACAATAATGTTGCTTAATTTAATGAATAGAGCGTACTAGCTGGTCGCTTGATGAAGGTAGCCGTCGCGTCGATTCTGGCAGCGAAACTCCTCCTCCGGGTTGACCGTCGTCTAAGTACGTAAAGTCAAGTCACGTCTGGACAATAAAATTAATAAAAATACACTTCCACGTACCTGGTCGTGATTCTGGAAGTTCGGAAGTTCACTTTTTATAAATTAATAAGCTGCCAAGACAGTTTCCAAAACCAGCTTGCTTTATTTACAAGGTTAGGTTATTCCTTGTTTAATAATGGGCGCCACACAGGTTTATTTCGGGAAAATCCCGTGTAAAACCCATTAATAAGATCAAATAATTATTAATTTTAGTTAAAAAAAACTGATATTGATGTTTATTGCCCTCATGGCAATTCAAATTCAACAACGTATGATTTCTACTAAGAGTTACTTTGATTATTCTGAATTAATTATTTATTTACTTTTTGAAATAAATTAAGTCAAAGTTATGCTGCTAATAACTGGGTTTTATTTGTACCCTTGATAACGAATTCAAACAAACATAAGTAAGAAAATACATTGGTATACAATTGAAATTATTTCGTTCACTTACCCTACTACACTAGCTCAGAGCATAAACAACTTTTATGGTTATTTCCAGATAAACTTTAATTTAAACATTAATTTTATTTATATCTCGGGCGTAAATTCTTTTAAACACAAGAAAGAATGTTCATGCCTACACAGAAGTTAATTATTTCATGAAACAATATTTACTAATAAGGCCTTGTTGTTTACTTATTAAAAAATCAAACCTATTTATAGGTTAGGCGTTCGTCACGCTTGCTTAATTATTCACAAAAGTTATATATACTACTAAATACTAAAGTCAATCTTAGGTAGGATTAACAAATCCACTAAATAAATTCAGTCACTGTGTAACATATACAAAGTTTTGGTGTTATGCGTCAGTACAAATTTTGTTTTGAAAAAATATATCAGTGCACTCAGATTAATGGAATAAATTGTCACGATGTTACCTCTTTATTTTAATCTTTTAGATTAAAATTTAATTAAACACTCCAGCGGTCGGATTATAGTGACCCTGGTTTATTACACTGCACACGCACTTTGAACAGAGAATAACTGTCCGCTTCTGACTAAATTGGACTATTTGTAATACTGGTTAATTATTTTCTCTTGTTCGATTTATCCCGCACTAAATAAAATAAATACTTCACATCGATGCACTGATTATAGGTAGACTGTATTGTAGTTACTTGGTGTTGCCGAAATGGTTCAATGGATGCACTGTTACATGATACTATAAATTAATAACGTTTTTGAGGCGACGAGCATCAACCGTTCGCTCTCGCTGATGACAAAAAAGTCTAACGGAATTACTCGCATTCCCGTTATATACCCCCTGTTTTGATGAGGCTTAGGTGATTGTTTCATTTAGTAAGCTATTTTTTGATTGGCTCTACCAGACGTTATGAAAATGACGCATTGTTTTCCAACCGTCATTAACCGTCTTTTTGCTAAGATGATTGACAGTTGACGTTGTTGTTAGTGTTGACAAACAAATTTCTTACTTTCTATTTACAAATGATGCTAACGCATGTCATGCACTTATTATAGTTGCGATCGGGGTTGTATCACTATCAAATTAAAGGATATTTTTTACGCTTTAATTTGATATAGTTTGACACTGGTTTTATTTGCACTTTCACTGACATTTCTAAATAAATAATGTTCAGATACATGGCTTCGCGCTGTCGTCTGCTAGTGACGCCAGCCACGATTCTTTCTTATCAATAAATTATTTGTGTTTCACATCGCGTTTTCACTTAAACGTCTGTGTCGGAACACTAATACATCCGTCTTTATACTTAATACTTATTTAGTGAACATAATTATTAAATCTTAACTAACTAGGGTAATACATTGCCATGAACTATCCTTACTTCCTAATTACATTTTGTCTATACTATTTCGCTCTATGCTACCCATTAATAATGGAGTTGTTACTTTTATAATACATTAATAATATTTACTGTTACACTTGGTATAATGATTGTTCAGTGTATGTTATTTACACTAGTAGTCCTTTCTACTTATCACCTTACTGACAATCGTTCGTTTTAGGCGTAGCCTAGGCATACCTTTCACATCGGGTTTATGCCTTAACAATGGTCATTAGTTACATTTGGTACATTGATGAGGTAACTTACTTATATAAGGTTCCCTCTTACAATTATCCTTACTTCTTATGATGCATTTGTGGTTGTAATACAAGTTTCAATTTTATATTGTGGCCATAGCTAGTCTTAGTCATAGGCATTGATAGTTACTGGTCATTGTTTATTTATTCTCAGCCAAATACTGTTGCTGATATTATATTATTAGGGTCATTCCTTAATTACTTTTATTAACATGTGAAATTACATTTAAGTCATTCACTGGCTCGCTTGACAGCTTATAGTGAACTTGGCTTGTCCATTAGTTAGTGTCAGTTATAGTATTGGTTGTAGTGTCAAGCAGTGTCTTGTTTACTGCTTCTTGTGGCACTTCTTCTTTCTTCTTCGTTGGTCCTTCTCTTCTTTGCTACTTTCATCATCATATTACTCACTTACATTACTTTCATGTATTTATTAATTCTATGGGTATATGTCTAGGTTATGTAACACTTGGTCATGTTACAATATCAACATACCAAGAAAAAGAACTGTATCAAGTTAATATATCTATTAAGAGAAAGAATATACTAACCTTATATTTGGATCAGCACCATTTAACAGGCACGCTTTGGTTGCTCTACAGGCAAATTTTCTATCTTCACTTCCTATTACAAGGTGAAATGGACTTATGCCATATTCTGGCAACAGAACATTGGGATTTGCCTTTTTAGTTTCCAGAAGGATTATAGTTTGACTGTAATAACACCATACGTTATGAAATATGTATACATAATATGTAATTATTTTCAGATTTGTCGAGTATTTACAAGGAATTATCAGTTATTATAAGCTATAAATTTGTACACAAATTCATTTAATAATTTATAATATCTGTTAAACATTATGCTGGCCTAAACACAATTTTTTAATTATAACAACAAAACTGTAGATATATTTACCAGTGCTATGTACAAAATAATATTTTTCATTTTATTTTAAATTGTGTTTGGCACACAGCATTTAATTGTAAAGTATGCACAATACATAGTTCAGTTAACCAAACTACAGTATGAGTCATTCATTCACCAACATTTCTGACACAAATACTGTGGGCATGTGTCAGTAGCAAAACAGTCTTCACTAAAATTAGGTTCCATTATTTTTATGAAATGAACGGTAACTTTGCAACATAACAGTGTTGTGTGTGAAATTATATAATTATGCTATGAAGTGCATAAATCATCTTAATAATGTCTGCTATGTATTTGATGAAATAACTTCAAATCTCAGAGATGAAATGTTCTTCTCTAATCAAAAAGTCTTATGAACTTTACTTCAATTATGAAGTGGGTGATTAAGATACTAGGTAAGTGGCTGAACCACTTATATTTGTTATTATTTAATCTGTGTTAGGTTGCTCACAGATGGGTAAATGGCGGTTCTCCTCATACACTCTTTGGTGTATCTAGGATTTGGAGGGAAACAAAAATCTGTTATTTCTGGACGACAAACATAATAGAGATTTACACATAAATCTAAACATTATAAAATTCCCAAACATTCCTTCTTTGCCTTGTTCCTTACAGTAAGAATTAGCATGTACCATAAACGCTGGAAAATATAAGGGCTATTCAGAAAATAAGTTCCGATAGGGTATTAAAAAGGAAACTAAGATTATATTTACAAAACATTATTATTGCTATTTGAAGTACACATCTTAAACTACTTTTCTATATAGTTTCCGTCATTTTTTGAAACACTTTTCATAGCGAGGCACCACGTGTTGTACACCTTTGTGTACAAATTTTCCGCCTATGATTTGAACCATGTGTTAACAGCTTGTTTGACATTGTTGGCCACCAAGTAAGGATTTCTTACGCTTGAAGAGGTGATATTCACTTGGTGTGAGGTCTGGGTTGTAAGGTGGATGATCAAATTGTTGAAAGCCAAACTTTGTGAGATGTTGCATTGCAGCGGCAGTGTGTGCAGTGCCATGATTTATTGCAATTTCTGGGTAAGCATCCTATGTCGCTTACTCTGGATAGGACTACACAAAAAAATCGTATCCACCTTGGTACCATTGAATTGCTCACTGCCTCTTCTCTATAAATATCGAAAATCTGATGGTGAATTTCAATTTTAATGCCTTTTGCATTCAAAACCGAATCACATACCTAATTTCACATGCAGCAGGCGTCTCAAATTTCATCGACATTATAAACACGTCCAACGAAGCTTACTCAGTCCACAGTTGTTTACAAATGGTGTTGTTGGCTTCCCAAAGAATCAACAAACTGGCTGCACATGCACAACAGCGTGACGGTATCAGTACCACAGCAATATTTAAAAACAGAACTTACTTTCTGAATAACCTTCGTATAACAATGGGTGATAATTACTTAGGTACTAATTAAAAAGAAGAAGAAAAGGAAATAACTTTTACAATACTAATTAGCCTGTGAAGCAAAATTCATTTCAAGTAAGCCTCATTTCTTAACAATACAGGGCAATCTCCTTAAAAATCTAGTAGTGATTTGAATTTATCAAAAAAACTTTTACAATCAGAACTTAAAAGAATGGAACCTTCCTAATCTAGGTACTAAAATATGCTATTTTTACAAATACCATTATAATTTATAAATTTATTTTTACAAGAAAATGACTTAATGTAATTTAATGATATTTGCTCATTAACAGAGGCCATAATTACTTGCTTGGCAATTCCTTCTAAAGTTAATTTAAAAGAATGCCTCATCATAATGAAATTAATTTTTTTTTTTTTGTAGCACAGCCCATGAAACTAATATGAAACTCATTTCGCAAATAAAATAAATATTTATAATCCGAAATACAATTGAATTATATTTAACTAGATGACCCGGCAGACTTTGTCCTGCTGCTATTAATGCCCGCCGTACTTGAATTCGTTGTCTTTCTGCTAATAGATGAAGGCCTCTGTTTTCATTAGTTAAACGTTGACGTGCCTGTCTGTCTGCTTCTAAACGTTGACTGCGCTGCTCTCCACTTTCTTGCACGCGTGAACGCACATTTAAATTCCTAATATTTTCATTCTCCTGCGAGTGTTGTTCCTCCGTTCTTCTTTGTCGTCGCGCCTGCTCGTTTTGAGCATGTTGTGATTTTCGACCGATGTTTGCCCGCCCTCTTCTTGACATTTTTCTATCACAAATTTCACAAATGTATATATGAAAATAAAACGTTTTAACTGTAACAATTTTATAAATACATCACGTAGCATTGCGGTTATATTGAATTTCCTTAAATTGATTTGTTGTTTGCAGCACATTCCTAAACAAAATGTAAATAGAACCTACCATTGAGTTTATATTGAATTGCCGGTAATTGATTTGTTGTTTGCAGCACATTCCTAAACAAAATGTAAATAGAGTATTATATTCACCACTAAACAAAATGTAAATACAGTATTATATTTACCACTGTTTTTCACCCCACCTCCCAACGTGGACCAAAACACCTATCCTATTGTTGCTTCTCCCGTTGCATAAAATATTTCTGGCAAGTTGGTTGAAATCGGTCCTGCCGTTTTTCATATTTTCCATTTTTGACAATCCCCCCTCAAACCGCCCATTTATTAAGCCCAAGGGCCCAAAATTTTCAATAGTGCATACATGCATGTTAAATTGTTACTTCCATCGAAATTCCCTTTAATTCGATACCCCATATGCTGTATTTTCATTTTTTCCAATTTTTACCCCCCCCTTGGCCAAACTGACACCCCCAAACGCCCAAAAATTTTCAATAGTGCATACATGCATGTAAAATTGTTACTTGCATGGAAATTCCCTTTAATTTTATACCCCATATGCGGTATTTTCATTTTTTCCAATTTTTACCCCCCCTCGGGCCAACCTCACACTCGGCACATGTAAACCTTACTCTGAACCTAACGAACATATGGTGCGAATATGAGCTCTATCGGATAAGTGGTTCAAAAGTTTTAAGAACATGTGCAGACGTACACTGAATTTTTATATATAAAGATTTAAAATTCATTGGCTTTTCTACTTGCCTTAAAGATCAGTTATACAAAATTTAGTGTGTTTCTCTGTGAGTGAGTGAGTGAGTAAGGAGCAAAAACACTAAACACAAAGCTGGCCAAAAATACAAATTAAACACTCTGGGGAAGAAAACTACTATAAATACTGAAACTGTTTTCCTACTCCCACTATACATTAAAGTACAAATTATTTACTACGTGAATGGCCTTCTAGATTCATTAAAACCTATAGGATGAAATATATTACTAAACATCCATTTCATTTTGTATACTCACAATTTGATTTCTTTCCTGACAATCCTGTCTCATCAGTACTGAACAAGCTGAATGATAAACTGCTTTTGTAAAGCACAAAAATATAATTTATTTTTAAATTTTAACCATTTGCCACATTAAACCCTTATGTGACAGAAACAAACTGATGTTAAACCTGCAGATTGTATGAGGATCAATGTGTTCTATTCAAATATAATTAACTTTTTAAATAACCCCTTCATATTTATATTTAAAAAATTATATATTTACTTCTGACTTGTTAGTCACACTAATTGAAATCACTACTTATAACATGCAGAACACAAGACTCTACTATAACATCTGACACTACTGCACACTTTCACTTACTGTTTCTGTTCAAGATATTATATCACACATAGAAACATCAACCTAACTGAAATGTTTACAGACACTGTGTGAGAAAATTAAATATCAAAGTCAAGACCTTGTTTCAGTAATATACAGAAATGCATTCCAGTAAAGTCATTATAGATATTAAAACACCATAATCAAAACTATGAACAACTAAATACCTTATATCCCTGTCTACTATACTGTCATATAAACAGGATCCTAAGAACCAGTCTCTTGATATCTTTGAAAATGGGACTTGTCTTGAATTCATCTACTACCGGTATCTCTTGTCACTTGCTCTTACATATACTTGGAAAATATGTATTTATAGTCCATAGTCACTTCTTAGCCTGAAAAACAAGAATTACAGAAATATATCTCATGATACAGAAATATTTATTATTAACAGGGCAATACTCTGATAACAATTTTTGGTTCTCAGTGAAGTGCATTAAAGGTAGGATTATTTGATTATATGGTAACAACACAGTATCTTGCACACACAACTAATTAATTAATACAGGTACAGTTAATTAATTAATGGCCAGGTTCAAATTAATTAATATATCATATTTTATTAAGTCTCAATCTAACCATTATGTAAGCTTACTCCAAGCATTATAAAAAAGTGACTTCTATTAGTGAAAATGTTTCAGCCTTAAAAACTCCTCTAAAATCCAGATGACTTTTATATAAGTGTTATCAGGAGAACAATTAATAAATTCCATATAACTCATGGTGAACATCCAACTACGAGGGGGTACCCAAAAATAACCGGAATAGCGCTGCGATTGGCGGAGCTTACGTAGTACGTATTTCTCCCGCTAGGCGAGCGTAGCGCAACTCGTTCCGAGTTCAGTGCCGTCATTGTTGTCGCCTGGGAAGGTTGTGTCCGGTCACATTAATTCGTTTTGTAAAAGCAGTTTTGCTTGCTCCTCGTTTTTTTTGTCATGGCGGATTTAAGTGAACAGCGCGGGGCTGCTGTGAAAATTTGCTTCCTGCTTGGGAAAAACGCCGCAGAAACTGTTGTGATGTTGAAAACAGCTTACAAGGATAGTGCTATGAGAAAAACTCAAGTGTACCAATGGTTTTCTCGTTTCAAAGAAGGTGAAATGTCAATTGATGACAAACCTCGTTCTGGACGTCCGTCAACTTCCAGAATTGACGAAAATGTTGAAAAAGTTCATGCAATCGTGCTTGAAGACCGACGACGGACCATTGAAGAGATTAGTAAGTTATCTGGAATAACTTGGAGCTCGGTTCAGCGAATTTTGTCAGAAGATTTGGGGATGAGAAGGGTCACTGCAAAATTTGTGCCTCGGGCCCATTTCAGTGCGCCAGTTTTTAGCAAAAAACAACATGACTCCCTTGCCCCACGCCCCTTACTCACCTGACCTCGCTCCGTGCGATTTCTTCTTGTTTCCACGAATGAAGAGGGACATGAAAGGACAACGTTTTGACGACGTGGAAGCGGTAAAGAAAAAACCGAAGCAGGAGCTGTCGGCCATCACAACAGACGAGTTTGAAAAAGGTTTCCAGGAATGGGATCGCAGATTGGACAAATGTATTAAGTGTAATGGAGAGTACTTTGAAGGTGATAAGGTTGTTTTATAAAAAAAATTAAATACATAGCTTTAAAAAAAAAATTCCTGTTATTTTTGGGTACCCCCTCATATACTTCTCCTTTTGCCAGTGCAATCTTCTCAAACACTTACCAAATACTCTCCTTTTGCCAGTAATCCAAACTTATCTTCTCCTTTAAGATGCAAATTTTCATTGTAGATGAAGTGAACAGGTACTCAAAGTCATTGTGACTTTGGTATGGAGGAGAATTTAGGTGGAGGAAACTCCAGAACAACAGATAGGCCTACATTCTAATTTAAAAGAGAGGAATTTGGGGATAGTAGATTTAAAATACACTTGAACTAATCTAGCATAAAAATAAAAAAGCACCACCATTCTAATTATAATGGATAGTATTGAGTTGTACTATGCAGTGTAATGAGAGAAATATAGTCAGGGATCTTCACAAGAAAACACTAATTACACTCCTTGAGAAAGTAAACCTTGTTAGGTACACAACCTAAATAAACTTGTTAAATACACCTCTGGCTGTACTCTTCTGATGCTACTTTTCCATTTGGAAAACAACCTACAATTTATTACAACCAATTTGACTCTGCTTTCTTCTATTAACACTTGTTATCATATACTCAATACGCCTATATTACATTTATTCATATTTAGGAAGAAGATCTGGTTGCTTGTATCACCAATAATAATTAATAATAATAATGTATCACCCAACTATTGTAACTAATTTGTTTTATGTGGGTTGTAAAAATTAAAGTTTTAATGTTGTTTGGTGTTAAACGTGTCAAAATGTAACTTCTCTGTCGTTTACGGGTAAACCGTATTTCGCTCTGCTGCATTCAAATGTTGCCGCCTCGCCACCCGATTGGCGCACGGCTTTCTGCAGTGTTGACTCGGCTAGCGTCTTGCTTTAACGCTTTCACTTCAATAATTCTTAGTTGTTATTATAAATTAACTGAATCAAACATACAGAATTGCAGATTGAGAACATTTATTAACCTTTTAGTATATTTCAATTACTTTTTAGTACATCAAATTCGTTTTCTGCACCGGCTATTACACTTGTTCGGTTGGTACTTGCTCAGTTCAGTGTTTGTATACAAGTCTACTCTGGGTTAATTTACAGATATATATGATTTTTTCTCAGGGGTGTTAAAGTCCTTTCGGCTACAGAAATATGTACTTACGGCTAACACACACAAAGTTATAACAATTCTTAATCCTAATTACATAAACAAATTAATATATCATTATACTCAATTAAGTAATTACCAATGAAAACTTGTAAAGAAATTTTGGGTTAGGTTTCGTTTGTCAAATTTAGTTATTAAAAGGTTCGTCAATTATTTATTATATTTTACCTTTAATAATTGCTAATTGATTAAAGTTTAATAGTGAATTTAACAAAGTATTTATTTCTGAATCGGAATAGTGATCAGTGAAGTGAAATAGTTATTTATTAATTCAGACCAAAAAATTGTGAATTCGATTATGGGATAATGTTTATACTCATCGGTTTTCCTGCTGAAGATCCTGATGTCGTCTTCTTCTATGGATAACTCCTGGGCTGTCGTCTTCTTCTACTCTCCAGAAGTTCATTTCCCTCATCTCGATGTTTCTCCTCGCTGACTCAGGCCTCGTATTCCTTCGGTTGTCGTCCGTCTTCTTCTATTAAGATGTTCCAATGATCTTCATTTGGTGTCCGTTGTCGTCTCTCTTCTTCACTGCGTCATTCCGTCTTCTTCAGATAATTACGGTTTGTTAATTAATTTTTTATTAAACAAAATTTTGTTCAGGATTCCCTGGACTATTGTAGTTATCCCCATCTGGTTTAAATTAGGTTCAAATTTACTTTAATAATAATAATTTTAATTTTAATACGAGAGCTCCTCGATCCACTCTCTAGCGTTGGTCAATAATAACTACTGAAAATCTAACGGTTTTTTGGCAATAAAATTCTTGTTGCTATGGTTATCTAATAAATTATGCTAATTTTCATTGGTTATTAACTTAAGTCATTGTTATGATTTAACGTCTTTTTTAGTCTAATTTTACCAAAATATCTTCAAATGAAGATTACTATCTTATACTAATAGCTAGAGTTATTACATGAGTACCATTCTTCCTAATTTTTCATGATGATCATTTTGATATCCCTCATGCCCACTTTTGAATAGCTAATTACATTTTTACTATTTTCCATATTTATATTTTACATATATTTTATTCAAAATTAGTTGTTATTCATATATTTTGGTACTAGGAATACTCACTTAATCGATTTAACCATTTGGCATATTCTGCCTTAACTTTGGATTATTATTTGTTCTCAAAATTACTAAATTTATATTCAACAGTTGGCCTAGAGCCTAGATTTTATTCTACTCCCACCTAACATTTCTTAATAACATATCTGGTAATTCTAATACAATTTTATAAACAAAACAAACAATAAACATCAGTATTCCTAACTCTAATTCTTACTATGAAAGATTCCTTGTCAGGTTCTAGCCTGAAATAACTTTTTAACTACCTTGTCTTTTCTCTACTGTTATCTTGCTTATCCTATAATTTACTACATTCTATGGTTTTTGAACAATAATAAAACTCTTACAATACTACTGATAAACTGTTCCTTACATGATATGTCTTATTTACTAATCCCTTCACTTAAATACAGTGTCTGTCCTTCTTAATTTACTACTCATTCTAATAACTTAATTCTTACCTTATTATATAATTCTGACATCCTATTACCTAAATTTATAACATCACAATTAGTTTAATCTTACTTACTAATGTACAGTTTATCAAAAATTGTTTGTCCGTTTATTATAGTTTGCTTATATAATATTTTATTATACACCCCCACTGCACTTTTCCTTTCATTAGAAGGTTTCTTTAATTATTATCATTCTCACTTTGTTCCATTATATGTTATACCTAGCACTTCACCACTTATTTAATTTTACACACATTTTTAACTTATTCACTTGTTTATTCACACGATTTGTCTGATTATTTTATATCACTGTGTGATTATGGTCATGAATAACTAATTTACTTCCAAATCACTCTGATCACTTTTAGTTATTACTTAAATATTGCTTTTGTTTGGCTCAAAGCATTGTTTATTGTCTTTGGCTATTATCATTAATATTAGTTTGGGGTATGGTTAGTTTCTAACTCCCTACCTTATATTATATAAGTACATTCTTTTATCAACAAGATATATGTGATATTATTACCTTCCATTAATCTTATTATCCTAGTTACATCTCATATACTACAAATATCAGTTCATTATTTAATTTACAATACACTGGTCATTATTTGGGATTATTTGATTGCACTTAGGTCTCGGCTGCTTCTTCATTGTCTCTTGATTCCTTTGGTATTTATCTGATCTACTGTGTCAGGTCATTGTCAGTTTAATAGTCATTTGTCATTTATTGGGTTACTGGGTTATTGATCTTTAAGTTTATAAGTTTTTGCCTCTTATTCTTATCTTCAGCTTTTTATATTATAATTAAATACAATTGGATCTTCACTACCTTATGTCATGTTACACTATGTACTCATTCACATAGCCATACTGAATTTTTATTGAAGTACATTTTCTGCTAATTTTCTATAACGTTAATATAAAATTTAAAATTACTTAACACAATGCTAAATTAAAAACAAAGAGCCATCGTGAATTTGGTCTCCTGAGATGCATATGGTTTCCAACTCAACTGACTGCAGGTAACCAAAAAATATCAATAGTATCCCATATTAATGCAAAAGCACCCATATCTTGTAGAAGCTCTGCTGATGGAACAGCATTTCTGAACCACATATACAACAAATAAACTTGTAAGAGAGAGCTGAAAACAAAGAAGAGAAGCGAATGAAAAAGGAAAAATAATGCCTAGGTAATTGCAGATTTCTAGGAGTAAAGAAGAGAAGCCGGACAATATGGAAATCAAAGTCGCCCAAATTTCCTAGTCACTAAACAATATACAACCATTTTATCTTTAAGTTTATAAGTTTTTGCCTCTTATTCTTATCTTCAGCTTTTTATATTATAATTAAATACAATTGGATCTTCACTACCTTATGTCATGTTACATAATGCATCGCCACCAAAATTGATTATTTCGAAACAAAGATTATTAGATTTTTTCTGAAATCATCAATATAGTTCATTTTATCAAGTTGTTATAATTCAGGCATTCATCAATCGCTACTTCTTCTGTATTCATTCTTTATTAAGTCATGGTTCATAATATGATAATTGGTATTATTTTCTTTCTTTATTATTCCCTTTTATGTTCTATTTCCCTAAAATTTTTCTTCTCTCTCCTTCATATAAATTGGTACTAGCCAGAGGGCACATGTGGCTCTATTACTCTGCTATCCATTTATACACATTTTGAGTTCAGAGGCCTTGCCTATCTGCTCAATAACATAAATAATTGTTGGACGTATCTCAACATAAAATCATCACATAATAATATTCATAATAATTATAATAATAGTCGCTCATTTCCGACTCACATAATATTAATACAATAAAACACTTTTGGGATTAATTATTCTCTCTTTTATACATCTCATGACTTTTCATCTCAATAACTTATTTGAATTCCTTCGTTTAAGCTTATGGCGATATTTAATAGGTATTTTGCATTGTTTTATTAGCTTATTTTATATGGTAGTGATTCTATTTGTCATCACTTTAATGCTCGTTGATATTCAAAATTAACATTGTAGCTGGCTTTGGCCCACTTATATTTTTTCATTGATTGTTCAGTTAATCTGCCAGTGTTATTTTTTATTTGATTGTTTTGTCTCTTCTTTTGTGAAACATTAATTTTTATTATCCCCTTTTGTGATAGGGTTTGTTAATGATGTTATGTAGCGTCATCATTATTTGTGTAACATTTAATTATTTTATAATACTTCATTATACATATTTTCAAATTTACATGTGTTTACACATTTTGTTTCACACTTGGTCGTAAGTTTAGCCTTACTTTGTTTTGAATTTAGCTTATCTTTCTTCTAAATTCCCTTTCGTTTATAATAATAATAGTTCCAATCAAATACTTATTGTAAGTTGTGCTTACATTTATTTTTGAATTTTGATAATTTTTACTTTCAAAATTCTCTTTAATTTTTTGACACTGGTTCATAATACTTTTTTAAAGAAGACTGGTTATAAGTCCCTTTTATCTTTTTAGTTGTGATTTCACTTATGACATAGGTATTATTTTTGTTATCTTTCAATATGAGGTAAGGTCCGTTGTATAATAACAGTAATTTCTTTGTGATTCCCTCTCTGGAACTTGGTAATTCTCGGTTTCGTATTAATACCTTTTCTCCTTCGTTATACCGGATTGCCTTCGGTTGCATTTTATGATATTTAGCCTTTTTCTTTTCTGTTTGCTCCGCTATCTTACTATAGAATTTGGCGTTATCAAATTGGTATATTGGATTGGTGGGGAAATTGACAAGTTCTTCTATGGCTCGAGGTGGTGGTTTTCTGTACATGATGGTGTAAGGGGTATCCTTAATGGATTCATGATAGGCGAGATTTATGAAATTTTCAGTGGCTTCGAGATATTCGCTCCACTTACGTTGCTGATCGTGGCAGTATGTACGGAGAATCCTCCCAACTTCACGGAGCACTCTTTCCGCTGGGTTGCTGTTCGGGTGGTAAATTGAAGTCTTGTATGTTCGGATACCCAGATCCATTAATGTGTCCTTCCATCGTCTTCCTTGGAATTGAGTACCATGGTCAGTGATAATATTCGTGGGACTCCCCACCTCAGTAATGTATCTCTGTGTGATAACGTTCAATACCTTGGTTGTAGTAGCACGGTTGATTGGGTATAATTTAATAAATTTTGAGTAATGGTCCATAATAATGATTATGAATTTGTGCTGCTTTCTACCTCCACTTCGTGGCATAGGTCCACATATGTCTAAGACGACTCGTTCCATTTTATTTGTAGAGGTTATTGGTTGCATTATTCCTTCCTTTCTGTCGTTGTTGCATTTAACAAGCTGGCATATGTGACAGTTTTTTATGGTCTTCCTTACCCTCCGGTTAATATCTTTCAGATATGTGTGTTCTTCTAACGCTTTTGTCACCTTCAGTGCTCCCATGTGTCCGTACCTGAGGTGGTACTCCATTATGATCTCAGTTGCGGTTTCTTTAGGTATCAATAGTTTCCACGTATTCTGGTTGGGTTTAGTTTTAACAAACAAAATATCTTCATGAACGCAATAGTACTGAGTTGCTTTTTCTTCCTGTCGATCTAGTCTCTCTCTGATTTGATTTAATTTTTTATCCTCTTTCTGGTGTTGTATCACTTTGTTCACTATCATTTCTAGATCAGCGTTATTTTTCATGATGTTAAATACCTTCACAATGGTCTCCTTTTCTCCATCAAAGGTTTGTTGTTCTGTGTTAATCCGTGATAGCACATCAGCTGCTGTGTTTTTGCTACCAGGGATATACTCCCAGTTGATGTGATATTCTTGGAGAGCAAGAATCCATCTGGCTAATCGACCATGGCTGAGTTTGCAGTTCTTCAAAAAGGAAATGGATTTATGGTCGGTGCGCACGGTGATAGGATATCCAAGTATGTAAGTCCGAAATTTTCCACAAGAAAAGACCACACTCAACAGTTCTTTTTCGGTTACATGATAATTGCGCTCACATTGGTTTAATGTACGGCTGGCGAAGCTTATTACTTGGTGGTTTCCATCTTTGTCTTCTTGGTAAAGCACCGATCCCAAGCTAATGTCGCTTGCGTCGCAGTTCATGTAAAAGGGTCTATTGAAATCGGGATGGTTTAACATGATAGTGTCGAGGAAGTGTTTTTTGATAGTGTTGAAGATTGTTTCCTGTTCTGGGCCCCACATCCACTTGTTTTTGGATGATAGCTGTGGTGATAGTTTAGTAGTCAGCACTGAATAATTTTGCTGGAACTTTCTGTAGTAGTTACAGATGCCCAGGAACGACTGTAACTGTTTCTTATTTTTAGGGGTAGGAAAACGTTGAATGGCATCTACTTTATCGGTTGATGGCAGGTTGAATCCAAGGAACTGGACTTCTGCTGCTATCAGTTTAGACTTCTCTAGTTTTAATGTCACATTGTTAATGGATAATTTTTCTAACACTTTTTCAACTCTCATACAATGCTCCTCCCAATTTGATGAAGTGATCAGCAGATCATCAACGTAGACCGTGGTATAGCTCATAGTTTCGGGACCCAGTATCTGATCCATGCAGCGAACAAATATTGCTACTGAGTTTACCAGCCCAAAAGGTAGTCGCTTGAACTGGTAGTTCCTGCCTTCAAATATGAACGCTACGTATTTTCGGCTGGCCGGGTGCAGTTCTACTTGCCAGTACCCGCAGACCGTATCCCATGTGCTGATAAATTGCGTTCCATGGAACTTCTTGAGGATCTCCTCAATCTCGCCAGGACATGTCCTGTCGTTGATCAGTATTTTATTTATTTCTCGAGCGTCGAGACACAAGCGTACTCTTCCATCTTTTTTCGTAACAGCAACTATCGGACTGGTGTATTGCGAACAACTATATTCTATGATGTCTTCCTCCATCATTTTACTAATTTCTGTGCGCACTGCTTCCTTGGCTGCATACGCTATGGGATAGGATTTTTTATTGAAATTGGCCACTTCTTTAAATCTCAACTCGCATTGATACCCCCGTACCTTTCCTGGTTGGTCGGAAAATACATGTCGGTACTTGTTGTAAATTCTTATTAACTTCTCCACCTCTTGCTCTGTCAATGGATTCCCATCTTGGGTTCCTCGAAATTGTCGGATCTCCTCCAATTTCCGATGCCATAGGATGTCATTATTTACTTGACTGTCTGGCTTCACTTCCCACCTCCGGTCTGGTGAATCACAAACTGTTCTTATGCTGTATATTTTACTTACTGGTAGGACCCCTTTGCTGCCAGTTAATTCAGCTACCCATTCTCTGCCTTCATATTTCATGGTTACTTTCGATAATTCCATATCGATAACTGCAGAGTACTTTCTCAATATGTCACAACCAATTAGAATGTCAAATGGCAAGTTGTGAGCAATTAAAAATATCATAGGTAGTGTCACACCATTACTTATGACTTCTAGAGACACTTGTCTCTTAATTGTCTTATTTTGCCTCCCAGTGGCCCCAATTAAAATAATGTTACTTATTGGTAACGTTGGTAAGCTGGTCTTACTCTCTTTTTGAATTTTGTCGTACATGTTTATATCAATTAGAGACACATTTGCGCCTGTGTCGATCATAAATTTTACATTTACATTATATACCTTAGCGGTAACATAGGCAATTTCATTATCTGGGTGCTTGATCAATGAGGAATTTTCTTCCATTAGCTCCTCTCGGATATTTTTCAGATAATGGTTCTGAATTATTATAAT
Source organism: Magicicada septendecula (assembly GCA_034769895.1). NCBI lineage: Eukaryota > Metazoa > Arthropoda > Insecta > Hemiptera > Cicadidae > Magicicada > Magicicada septendecula. Next base: position 1,248,046,773 of record CM068367.1, read on the forward strand.
AGTGTTGTCATTTGTCTCGTCTGTCTGTGTAGTTATTAACCCAATAGATCGGATCAGTGACGGGTCCTGTGGTATTCTCACTGCCGCTGCTCGTTTAAATGCTGGCCGTTGCCTTCGGCGCGGTCCTCTGTTCTGACGGGGTGATTATTCTCCGTGTTTTGCCTTCTCTCAATCGAGTGATCATTACGAGTTATTTGTTCTCGACTTCTTCTGTTCTCTTCGGCACTCCGGCTCCTCGGTCTTCTATAACTGCGTCTCCCGTCATTTCTACCTTCTGCATTTACATAGTTTACCCGTCGTCTGTATGTTTGATTCTGTGTCGACAGGTTATTATTATGGTACTGATTATTTGGTCTGTTATACCCACCTCCATTTTGATTATTTCCCCTGTTGTAAGGATGGTTTACATTGTTATTATTATTGGGGTAATTCTGATTATGGTTTCTTGGGTAATTATTGTTGTTGTTTTGGTTATGGAACCCTCGATAATTATTGGGGTTGGATGGCGGATGATTGGCCGGGGTGTGGTTTCCTTGTGGCCCACTTGGTTGATTCCGGTTGTCATAAATTCTGTAGTTTGGTGAGTTCTTCTGTCTGTTCAAGACATAGTGTTTCTCCCGCTCGTACTTTCCCAATAATGCGGCCATCTCTTGTATAGTTTTAATTCGTCCACTTAAACGGCTTTTTGTGATCTCCCCGTCGTAGTGATATGCCAGTTGTGTCACTAGGCACTCTTCCGGGATGTTGGGTTCGAGGTTCCTTGCTATGCTTACCTTACCTAAAAAGTAAGCGGTTGGTGACTGTCCTAGGTAAGGGTCGAATCTGCCATTGCTTATGTTGTTTCTCACCACGTGCTGAGTCGCCTCCGACCAGTATTTGTCTTTGAATAATTTCTTGAACTCGCTGAAATTATTTATATCTGGTCTCACCGCCGTCCACCAATTATCATGGACTTCTTTGAACATGTCATCTATCATGCTCTTGATTACCGTCCACCTTGTCTCTCTGGTTCGGGCTAAGTTCTCCTCCACTCGTTCTATAAACTCAATTGGGTTGCGTTTATAGTTTTTAAAGTTTATTGTCTCTCTGTTTTCGCTACATAATACATGTGAGGTCATGACTGGTCGATCCTTCAATGCGTTATCTCCTCCTGTAGGCGTAGCTCTCTAGCCCTGAATTCAGCTATTTTCCCTTCTTGGGCGGTTGTGGTGTCCTTCACTTCACTCACTGATGCGTCCAATCTGCTATAGTTCTCTTCTACTCTGGTTTGTATCTGTTCTAATTGGTTGTTGGTTTCTTTTTGGAGTCCTTCAACCCTCCTCTTACCTTCGCCTTCAACTTCATTCACCTTGATTAAAACTTCTTCTCGGACTTGCATCACTACTTCGCTGGTTTTCTCTATCTTCTCTTCCGTTTCCATTACAGTTTGTTTCAGTTCTTCTCTGTACTCAGTCAACTGTTGCTGTAATGTATCTTGGTTATATTCAATTTTATCATTCAGCGTCTCGATATCTTCCTTCATCAGCCTCAAAGCTTCACTGGTCTTCTCATTACTTCTCTCTATCTTCTCACTAATCAATTTATTCTCCTCCTTCAACTTCTGTGTCAGGGTTTCACTTAATGATTCAAACTTCTTGTCTAGTTTTTCATTCTGTTTCTTGGAATTATCTTCAAACTTCTTGTCCATTTTCTTGAAATTGTCATTTATTGACTCAAATTTCTTGTCTAGTTCTTCTTTGTCTTCCTTTCTCCGTTCCTCCATTTTCTCATTCTGCTTCCTGGAGTTTTCTTTGATTTCTTCCTTCTGCTTCTTAAAATTGTTATCCATACTCTTCTGCATACTACTCATTAATTCCATAAACTGTTTCCAATCAGGTCTTTCCCCAGCTTCCTCCTGCTGTGTAGGTTTATCCGTTTCCATAGGGGTTAGTAATTCTTCGACATCTTCCACCGAAGTTATTTCCTTTTCCTCCATTCTGGCACCTTTCTCGATCTCCTTGCTTCCTCTTCCGCCTCCTTTTCGCGTCGCTTCGTCTGGAGTCTCGTCTCGTGTTCTGCCCGTTCCATTTCTGTAGTCGCCGCTAGAATCTGTAAAGTTTAAAGGTATGTCTCCTTAACTATTCTAGCCCTACTAGTTGGCGCGCCACTTTGTAATAAACAGTGTGTGTGGCCGCTACTGTTCAAGCCCCGCGATGGAAGCCACTTTGTAATAAAAAGTGTGTGGGTGGGTTGTAAAAATTTGTTAATGGTGTTATTTAATGTTATTTGTGTCAAAATATAACTTTTCTGTCGTTTACGGGTAAACCGTATTTCGCTCTGCTGCATTCAAATGTTGCCGCCTCGCCACCTGATTGGCGCACGGTTTTCTGCAGTGTTGACTTGGCTAGCGTCTTGCTTTAACGCTTTCACTTCAATAATTCTTAGTTGTTATTATAAATTAACTGAATCAAACATACAGAATTGCAGATTGAGAACATTTATTAACCTTTTAGTATATTTCAATTACTTTTTAGTACATCAAATTCGTTTTCTGCACCGGCTATTACACTTGTTCGGTTGGTACTTGCTCAGTTCAGTGTTTGTATACAAGTCTACTCTGGGTTAATTTACAGATATATATGATTTTTCCTCAGGGGTGTTAAAGTCCTTTCGGCTACAGAAATATGTACTTACGGCTAACACACACAAAGTTATAACAATTCTTAATCCTAATTACATAAACAAATTAATATATCATTATACTCAATTAAGTAATTACCAATGAAAACTTGTAAAGAAATTTTGGGTTAGGTTTCGTTTGTCAAATTTAGTTATTAAAAGGTTCGTCAATTATTTATTATATTTTACCTTTAATAATTGCTAATTGATTAAAGTTTAATAGTGAATTTAACAAAGTATTTATTTCTGAATCGGAATAGTGATCAGTGAAGTGAAATAGTTATTTATTAATTCAGACCAAAAAATTGTGAATTCGATTATGGGATAATGTTTATACTCATCGGTTTTCCTGCTGAAGATCCTGATGTCGTCTTCTTCTATGGATAACTCCTGGGCTGTCGTCTTCTTCTACTCTCCAGAAGTTCATTTCCCTCGTCTCGATGTTTCTCCTCGCTGACTCAGGCCTCGTATTCCTTCGGTTGTCGTCCGTCTTCTTCTATTAAGATGTTCCAATGATCTTCATTTGGTGTCCGTTGTCGTCTCTCTTCTTCACTGCGTCGTTCCGTCTTCTTCAGATAATTACGGTTTGTTAATTAATTTTTTATTAAACAAAATTTTGTTCAGGATTCCCTGGACTATTGTAGTTATCCCCATCTGGTTTAAATTAGGTTCAAATTTACTTTAATAATAATAATTTTAATTTTAATACGAGAGCTCCTCGATCCACTCTCTAGCGTTGGTCAATAATAACTACTGAAAATCTAACGGTTTTTTGGCAATAAAATTCTCGTTGCTATGGTTACCTAATAAATTATGCTAATTTTCATTGGTTATTAACTTAAGTCATTGTTATAATTTAACGTCTTTTTTAGTCTAATTTTACCAAAATATCTTCAAATGAAGATTACTATCTTATACTAATAGCTAGAGTTATTACATGAGTACCATTCTTCCTAATTTTTCATGATGATCATTTTGATATCCCTCATGCCCACTTTTGAATAGCTAATTACATTTTTACTATTTTCCATATTTATATTTTACATAATTATATTTTATTCAAAATTAGTTGTTATTCATATATTTTGGTACTAGGAATACTCACTTAATCGGTTTAACCATTTGGCATATTCTGCCTTAACTCTGGATTATTATTTGTTCTCGAAATTACTAAATTTATATTCAACAGTTGGCCTAGAGCCTAGATTTTATTCTACTCCCACCTAACATTTCTTAATAACATATCTGGTAATTCTAATACAATTTTATAAACAAAACAAACAATAAACATCAGTATTCCTAACTCTAATTCTTACTATGAAAGATTCCTTGTCAGGTTCTAGCCTGAAATAACTTTTAACTACCTTGTCTTTTCTCTACTGTTATCTTGCTTATCCTATAATTTACTACATTCTATGGTTTTTGAACAATAATAAAACTCTTACAATACTACTGATAAACTGTTCCTTACATGATATGTCTTATTTACTAATCCCTTCACTTAAATACAGTGTCTGTCCTTCTTAATTTACTACTCATTCTAATAACTTAATTCTTACCTTATTATATAATTCTGACATCCTATTACCTAAATTTATAACATCACAATTAGTTTAATCTTACTTACTAATGTACAGTTTATCAAAAATTGTTTGTCCGTTTATTATAGTTTGCTTATATAATATTTTATTCTACACCCCCACTGCACTTTTCCTTTCATTAGAAGGTTTCTTTAATTATTATCATTCTCACTTTGTTCCATTATATGTTATACCTAGCACTTCACCACTTATTTAATTTTACACACATTTTTAACTTATTCACTTGTTTATTCACACGATTTGTCTGATTATTTTATATCACTGTGTGATTATGGTCATGAATAACTAATTTACTTCCAAATCACTCTGATCACTTTTAGTTATTACTTAAATATTGCTTTTGTTTGGCTCAAAGCATTGTTTATTGTCTTTGGCTATTATCATTAATATTAGTTTGGGGTATGGTTAGTTTCTAACTCCCTACCTTATATTATATAAGTACATTCTTTTATCAACAAGATATATGTGATATTATTACCTTCCATTAATCTTATTATCCTAGTTACATCTCATATACTACAAATATCAGTTCATTATTTAATTTACAATACACTGGTCATTATTTGGGATTATTTGATTGCACTTAGGTCTCGGCTGCTTCTTCATTGTCTCTTGATTCCTTTGGTATTTATCTGATCTACTGTGTCAGGTCATTGTCAGTTTAATAGTCATTTGTCATTTATTGGGTTACTGGGTTATTGATCTTTAAGATTATAAGTTTTTGCCTCTTATTCTTATCTTCAGCTTTTTATATTATAATTAAATACAATTGGATCTTCACTACCTTATGTCATGTTACACTATGTACTCACTCACATAGCCATACTGAATTTTTATTGAAGCACATTTTCTGCTAATTTTCTATAACGTTAATATAAAATTTAAAATTACTTAACACAATGCTAAATTAAAAACAAAGAGCCATCGTGAATTTGGTCTCCTGAGATGCATATGGTTTCCAACTCAACTGACTGCAGGTAACCAAAAAATATCAATAGTATCCCATATTAATGCAAAAGCACCCATATCTTGTAGAAGCTCTGCTGATGGAACAGCATTTCTGAACCACATATACAACAAATAAACTTGTAAGAGAGAGCTGAAAACAAAGAAGAGAAGCGAATGAAAAAGGAAAAATAATGCCTACGTAATTGCAGATTTCTAGGAGTAAAGAAGAGAAGCCGGACAATATGGAAATCAAAGTCGCCCAAATTTCCTAGTCACTAAACAATATACAACCATTTGAAAATATATGATGAACTGAGCTAAAAACTTGGTTGATGGTACCTTACAACTAAAATATAAATTTTTAGAGAAAAATTGGTGCAAAACACAGTACTCAACACTAACTACAATTATGCAGATTATTAATTAAAAAATTGCCTTTTAATTTTTATTGCTTTCAGCTTATTTGAGCGTACGATGTTTATTAATAAAAAATGAATGCCCTGTTAATTTCTGTTTATATAAATTCTACAAGTACACCTCAACATTTCCGAAATAATGCAAAACAAAATTTACAGAACTGAAAAGGTCAGACAGCTCACTATGTAATGACATTCGTTTTCATTAAAAATATTAACCACTGTTATTTATATTAAATTGTCAATATGTTCATTTACTTATCTGTTTTTTTGTTTTTCATTGAAAGAAAGAAGCAATACATTGGTGTATAGAGTATAGAGTTGAACAAATCATACAGCAACATGAACCAAAACAGGACCCTTTTTCAATAACACTAGAAGCCAAATTTGAATTAAAACAGGGTTCAATATCATTTTGAAATGGTGAGTTCCATTTCAATTATAGTACTGTTTCCTTCAATCTGTTGCAAAACGTATATCAAAGAACTGTCAACATCAATCATTACAAAGGGAAAAATACCATGAATACTATTTTTGAAAACATCTATTAAATTGTAATAAAGTTTTAAACATTTTTTCAGCTTCCCTTTTAAACTAATAAGTATTTGACATCACCTATGTTTTCCTGTCTTTCAAGATGTTTATAAAATGCCTTAAGCGGTTAGGATAGCCAGCGTGTTCATAAGCTACTAAAATATCTTATGAACTACTGGTATCTTTCTATCAAAAATCTGGTAAATTATGGGCTAGGACAGGTATTGAAAAACTTTGGCACATGTGTCAAGCATGAAACACAGAATGATTTCAGTGACACACTGTATGATATAAAATATGTAAATAAAATTGTAGAAGCTTACATAAAATATTTTCTAGGATTACACGCAGCACCAAAAAATATTTGTGTACAGCTCCCTTCATTAGTGACTACACTTGACACAACACTAAAATTTAAAAAGAATTTATCTACAAGTGCAGTTGTAGACTGGTAATTATTTGTTACCAAAGGTAGAAACAAGAACATAGTTTTATAAGATCAGTTACAATGAACCAACCACCAGGTCCTGAAAATGTTTTTCTAAAAATAATTTATTTACGTGTAATCCAAGAAGTAGTATTGCATGTGGATGTACGAAATATACATTACATTGCACTGTTGCTTAATGGGTTTGAAATGTTAACAGCTGACAAACCACTCGGCATTCTGTATATACAAATGAGGTTGAAGATAAAATATTTGTATAGTTACTAATTCGATAATACCAAATACCTTTTCGGTAATAATTTGTTCTAAAAAGGTTCCAGAGAAGTGAATTAAAATTTATTACTTGTAAAATTGTTTTGTTAATTGGAAATGCATAAACTGCTTACACAAACAGTTTTCACAAACAATAAACATTGTAGGTCTATACTTGACCATCTTGAACTTCTATTTCAGTGACAATTTAATTATTTTCCATTGATATTAAAAATACAAGCAATTACAATTACTGTATATCAAACAGTTTTGCACTAAATATATTTTGTTTAAAGTTTCAACTACCATTTTAAATTGCCCATTTTGAGTTTCTAATTTTTAGTATCACCTTTGTAGTCAGCAATCTCAAACACAGTTAAGTAACATTTTCATCATAATCGAAAAATTTTCATACCAATCAAAATAATATTTTTGAAGATATTAAAGTTCTTTACAATTTATTATTGTTTACAGGGACATTTGTTAAACAATCTTATATGTATATTAAGTATTTTCAGACAATACTTAAAGGCTCTTAGAGAGGTTTGGTTTTGAGGTAGTTTCCTAATCTAGTAATAGCCTTCACAAGCAACTTATGGAATGTTACTTCCTTACTTATTGCTTTACATTTTTCAGTTGATCATTTTATTTTTTTAAATTACTGATTCCCTGACACTGTTCATAAATAAAGTTAATGCTGTCAATTCACATACTGTACAGATTTATGTTTCCAGACTATGGGTAACTATGCACTTAGTTTAATTTTTTTAAAGAATCTTATAACAGTTTCCCATTTTTAATGATATCATTTTTTTAAATTGTTCTTCCTGTAAAATAATACAACAATTATATGCAAAATGCCAGTATGTAATATTCAAGCTGGCAGCATACCATCAGCCTATTAAACACATTGGAATTTACATGAACGTTCTCACATGGAAATCATATGCTGCCTAAATCAACATCATATTTGAGATGTGCAGAACAGAGCGAGTGATATACCTGATGTTTGACAGAGAGGACAGAGCAGTATAGTCCCTCATTTAAACATTACTTGCCAGTATAAAAACAACTGTTACCAGTTATAATTAATTTTTTATCTTGCATCAGTTTTGGTGTGTTCCTGCACATCATTAAATAACGACTTGTCGGTTCCAAAGTGATATGCTGCATTTGATGAATGCTTGCGGCAACACAAATGTCAACGTGGATTCAAAATTGTAATCACACTTTACTAATGGTGCAATCTGATTGGTGCACAGGACAGTATTGGGAAATGCACACTTTTATAAACATATTATTAAATTAAAGGCTTCTGACTGTCATCCTTCTGGCCGAGGAAATATTACTTATAGCATGCTAATGAATGAAGAAACAGTAGCCTTCTTCTGCCTATAATAGTAGGCACTGGAAGGGATGATAACTTTTAACCAGAAGATACCAATGTTTACACATCCCAGGTGAATGGAGGCTGATTTAAACTCCACAATTCTGACATTACAATTTATGCCCAAGGCTAACAACAATGTGGATTCCAGTTCAGTGTAAGAAGGTTCTCATTGAAATTGATATTACTTTGCATCCTTAATGTTATCATATTTTATTTTATAATTTTATTATTCTGAACTGATAGTTGTACAATGCTGCAACCAAGTGTAATGCCACCTACCATTGTGATTTGCAGAGAGTTTGAAAATTTCACTACAAAGAGCTCCATTGAAACCTATTATGTTGCTTAGATATATGAATGATCACTTTGTTATCTTCAGTTTACAACAAAGACAGAAGAGGATAGACTGCTACCTTTTCTTGACAGACTAGTTGTGAAAAGGGGTGATGGAGACACAATTCACCAGAAGAAACAACACACACACACACACACACACACAAAGTATGTGCATGTCAACACACACTATTAGCTGAACATCAACTCACATGTCTCACATTACTACCTCAGTCATCAACACACTGGTTCATCAGCTGTTAAAGTCAACAGACTCTGAACTTAGGAAAAAGGAAGCAGACATGCTCAAAGGTGACATACATTCCAATACTTATATAAGCCACCAGATGGTAATACATGAATGTAGACAGTATCTTCAAGAAAGGCATCCAACGGATCATCACATTACATCCAGGTACACAAGTACTATGGTAACACATCAGAATGGCCCTTAGGCCACAACAGAATCTTGGATGTTACTATACAGTCTGGAAGACAGAATCCCTCACCTGAATTATCTTGTGGTGCCACGGGAGTGGTGGTCAGGTGTGCTCAGGCACACCCAAAAATTGCTTGGCTCACCATGTTAATGTGCAGAGTAGAAAATGTTTTTACATATACAGTAGACTCTCAACTATCCGGCCTAATTTTGAACCTATGTGCCGTGTGCAAAACACAAGTTGCGACATGAAAAGCGCGGAGTTAGGAGTTGGGAAAAGTACAGTTGGTGACTGGAAGAAAAATCGAGCAGAAATTGAAAAGTGCGTGCTGCCCAAGCTAGAGGAAGTGGAATGAAAGTAAGAAAAACCATGCTGAAAGGTACGCATAAAGAAGTAGCTTTATTTTTGTGGGATGAACACTTAAGAGGAAAAGGCTTGCCTGTTACTGGGGTGCTATTGCAGGAAAAAGCATTGCAATTTAAGCGACACATAGAAGGAGAAGATTAAGATTTTACTGCCAGTGATGGATGGTTAGATCGGTGGAAAAAACGATTCGGTATTCGACAGATTACCGTAAGTGGGGAGGCTTTATCTGCTGATAAAGAGGCTGTACCTTTGTTCAAAGGCTATCTTTTTAAGCTTATTGAAAAGGAGGGAATTTCTGGGGAGCAGTTGTACAACTGCGATAAGACCGGTTTAAATTATAAGATGTTCCCTAGAAAAACGCTTGCATCAAAAAAAGAAGCCGTTGCACCAGGATACAAGAAAAACAAGGAGCAAGTCACCATCTTGGCATGCAGTAATGCAACCGGCAACCACAAGCTTAGGTTGACTTTAATAGCAAAATCAAAGAAACCTAGAGCTTTTAAAAAACTGGAAAATCAGGAATCACTACCCCTATATTACACACATCAAAAGAAAACATGGATGAATTCAGAAATCTTTAAAACCTGGTTCCAAAATGAATTCGTACAGACTGTAGAAAAACATTTGAAAGTCAACAATTTGCAGAGAAAAGCTGTGCTAATTGACAACACACCTTCGCATCCGGCCACTGACGAACTCACAGATGGAGACATCAAAGCCTTATTTTTACCAGGCAATGTGACAGCTGTTTGTCAGCCGGTGGACCAGGGAGTCCTTGAAATGCTAAAGAAGAAGTATCGCCGGCGTCTTCTCAGTTCGTTGATATTAGCGATTGATAATAATGAAGACTGCTTAACCACTCTGAAAAAGATTGTCATGCTAGATGTCATAAGGTGGTTGGCCGAAGCATGGGAAGAGATTCCAAACATATCACTTGTAAGATCTTGGCAAATTCTTTTGGACCATTAAGGTAGACATTTCAACCTTGAACCCGTGTGTGAAACCGAAGTGGAAGATGAAAACGATAAACTTGTTTTGTTGCTGGAAACAGTACCGGGCTGTGACGATGTCAGTGCAGAGGACATTAGAGAATGGATGGCAAACGACGAAGTTGACGAAATAACTGACGATATTGTGGAAATGGTGACACAGGGAGAAGAAATAGAAGAAGAGGAGGAGGAGGAGGCATCTTTAGATGACAGGAAAAATCTTATCCCACATTCAGAAGGGTTCAAGACGATTGAGGCAGCGCTGCAGTACATTAGTCAGCAGAAGGAAGCGACGCCAGCTGATATCATCTGGTTGCGTAAGTGGAGGGACATTGCGTCGTGGAAGAGGGCTAAAAGGGAGAAGCAGTCATCTATCAAGGACTTTTTCAAAAACTAAAAACAAGGCCTACCTTTTCACATTTGTGTAATCATTTATCAATGAACAGTAAAATAAGTTTAAATCATTTTTTAAAAATTAAGCCTACGTTTTACGTTAACGTTTTGTTTATTTTAAAATTTATGTATTCAAACTGTATAGTGTACATCATTTTATGTTTCCTGCAATTAAGTTAGACATTATAAAATTTATCTTAAAATGTGTACCGCATACAATATTTTTGTTCTTGGACTTCCTTTTTCTGTAATAAATGTTTAAAATGTACAGTACAGTACACAACAAACATTTATAAAGTACTGGTCTGTACTGAGAGGTCAGAAAATATGAATAAGAGCGGGTTTTGGCATAAAAAGTGTGTTTTTAATGGTATGGGTGGGGCAGGAAGTGAGTAATTATAGAACTCCGGCCTATCCGGCTTTTTTGTTATCCGGCCTGCCCATCTCCACATTAAACCGGATAGTCGGGAGTCTACGGTATTAATTTTATACTATGTATTAAGAATTTAATATTGTAAATAAAAATATATTCTCTAAAATAATGACTTACACTAACTGATTTTATAATGTTACAAATGAGGCACAAAAATTTACAAGATTGACGTCCATAGCAAAGCAAAATAGCCTACCCTATTGGCAACCAAGATATAAAAGGTATTATCAATGTTATCAAACTACCTATGCTGCTATCTGATAAGGTGGACATGATTCCATGCATTAGCTTATTTCGTGTTTGTAATCATGAAAAGGGTTATGGTTTTTGAAACATATTTTCAAAAACATAATTTTCTAAATAAGCAAATATAATACTTGATAGAACATAATATCCGTTCATATTAATTTACACAATACTATTCATAGAATATATGTCAGACGAATCTGTTACGACATGAGGTCGTCACAGTTGCTTGCAACGACAAGAGTACAATTCTAAATATACATAAAAATCGTTGAGGAATGTATGGTTATAAAATAGTATTACAATACCAAATACCTTGTATCTTCCAAACGGATTTAGTACGGTACCGGAAATTTTACCTCAGTTGTAAATTAAAACAGAAAGTTGTCTGCTTTAATTCTGTCATCAAAATATAAGTTCTTTGCATAAGAAACACAAATTACTGCCAAGTTAAACACTCTGCACGGCAAACTACATTCTACATTGTTTGATTAGTTCACGTTCACATTACACACTAAAAGATTTTTGAATTCAAATTTTAAAGTGCAAAGAGGTAGCATGAAATAGGTCGAATATCTTTAACAGTTATGCAATAGTATCATTTTTACTGAGATTATTAAAATATTTTATCTGTAGGTGTGTTTATATTCGTTTTTCATGTAGTATTAATCTTACGTTTTGTAAGATTTAAATAATTGGCTGCTTTCGATTTATATCTTCAACTGACAAGTTCCCTTGTGTAAGTTGTCTTATATAAGTAGAGCTCTATAATATAGATTTTATAGATCCTTAATATAAGTTGTAAGACTTTTGTAACGGTAAGTTGTTAACTCTTTATCTAAAAAATATCGATACTAAATATCTTGGTATTACCAAGTAATACCTTGGTACTACATAATATAAAAATTGTAGTGGTTGACAACAAACGGAAAAGATCCGCATGCGGACTATTACTTACCTAAGTAAAACACGTATAAATTGTATAGTGTGTTGTAACTAGTGTAAATGTGATGTAAACAGTATGGAAATTAATACTTTCTTTGCAGTCAAAATGTATTACTGGAAGCCAATAGGCGGTGATATCTATTGATATTTTCTTGGATTTCGTTGTCCATGACGTGTCTGTTTCTTAACTAAAAAACTTCTTATGGGTAAAAACGTAAAAGCTTTACCTTACAACCTGAACCAGTTTTCACTTTTAAAAAGCTTCTTCAGAGGTTGCCGCTGGTAGTACTGTCCGTCTTGTTGTTGGCGACGAAATCGATTTTCGAAAGATCGATGTTGTGTGTGTGAGGTGTGATATGTTCGAATAATGCGTGTGATTTGAATAGCGTCTGTTCGTTTAGGATGTCGTTTTTATTTGTTTTCATGTGTTTGTATATTTCCAATTGTTCTAGAGTGTCTAGTTTTCGGCCTTTTGTGTCTACGTGTAGAATGTTCATATTATTGTCGATGTTTTTGTATGTGTGGTTTGCTTCAATGAGGTGGTTTGCAAAGGTGGATTCTGTAGTGGAGTGGAGTGCCTTTGTGTGGTCAATGTATCTTTGTTTGAAGCTACGTCCTGTCTGGCCTATGTAGAATTTGTTGCAATTTGAGCAATTTAGTTTCTAAATTCCGATCCGCCCCATTATCAATTACCGCAATGCCCCTGCATATAAACTCGCAAAATATCTAGACAAAATTATCAGACAGCACACACAACTAGACAACAATATTGCAGTAAAAAACAACACAGACCTAGTAACAAAAATAAAAGACATACACATCCCCCATAATGCCACATTAGCCTCCTTTGACATTAAAAACCTGTACACAAACATCCCCATCTCTGAAACAATCACCATCCTACAAAACAAACTCAAACAGAACAACACACCAGACGAACTTATCAACGAAATAACAGAAACTCTGAACATTATCAGAAAACAAAACTACTTTACATATAACAATAAATTCTACACACAGAATGATGGTCTACCCATGGGCTCACCCATATCCAGCATTCTAGCAGAAGTCTTCCTCCAACACTTAGAAAAAACAAAAATCCTCACAAACAATGACAGACACTCACATAAAATACTATATTGGCACAGATACGGTGATGACATTCTAATACTATACAGAGGAAACAAAAGACAATGTGAACAATTACTAACGCACGTAAACAAAATACATAAAACATAACCTTTACTGCCGAATACGAACACAACAATAGCATAAACTTCTTAGACCTTTCCATCACAAAACTTGAACACAGGCACAAATTCAGTATATACAGAAAACCGACTACAACTGACACACTAATACACAACTCCTCCAATCACCCAATACAACACAAACTAGCTGCCTTCAGAACCATGGTACATAGACTTAACAACATCCCCCTAGATGAAAAAGACTACAAAGATGAACTAAACACGATAAAATATCTAGCAGAATACAACTGATACGACAGAACAATATTCAATAAACTCCTACACAAAACAAACAACAGACAAACACAGAAAACAACAAATTCATAACACTAACATGCATCAACAAACAAACTTAAAAATAGCCCACAAATTCAAAAAAGCAGGATACAAAATTGCTTACAAAACTACTAACAAAACAGAACACACATTATGAAAACACACACACAAAGCACAAAACAAATTCGATCTTCCTGGTGTTTACAAACTAAATTGCTCAGATTGCAACAAATTCTACATAGGCCAGACAGGACGTAGCTTCAAACAAAGATACATTGAACACACAAAGGAACTCCACTCCACTACAGAATCCACCTTTGCAAACAACCTCATTGAACCAAACCACACATACAAAAACATCGACAATAATATGAACATTTTACACGTACACACAAAAGGCCAAAAACTAGACACTCTAGAACAATTGGAAATATACAAACACATGAAAACAAAAAAAAACGACATCCTAAACGAACAGACGCAATTCAAATCACATGTATTATTCGAACATATCACACCTCACACACATAACATCGATCTTTCGAAAATCGATTTTGTCGCCAACAACAAGACGGACAGTACTACCAGCGGCAATCTCTGAAGAAACTTTTTAAAAGTGAAAACTGGTTCAGGTTGTAAGGTAAAGCTTTTACATTTTTACCCATAAAAAGTTTTGTGTTCCGAGTTGTAGTGAAATAATTATATTTAGCTAGTACCTTTATCAGACATAAAAATTGTGCTGTATATTTATCATAATACTATGAGTAAATTTTTCAGTCAGAAAGCTTAAAAAAATCCATCGGACATGCTTATTTTTAGACAAACTAAACTGTAAAAAGCCAAACATATCTGATAACCCTTATTACATACAGGAAAAATTATTTGTAAAACATTAATTGCAAGAAAAACTAGTTCCCTAAACCATTATTTTGTGATGCCTTACCACAACACTCCTTGTAAGAATTACATCTCCAAGTTCTTTGCAAATTAATGTTTTATATATTATAAATTCACAAATATTATATGTATTTCACAAAACGAAGTTACAGAATAATTGATTAAACAAATACAAATTAAATTGGGGGGGATCTACAAAGGACAAATAGTGCAGTACTGTTCTGAGGATTAAAGAATGTACTTTAATACTTAAATTCTATTATTTATAATTCTATTAACTAAAATTTATCCTGGAGCATGCACGTATAAAATGTACATCAAATTTAACACATTTTCATGGGGTGAACATATCATATGAAACGTATTGAGTATCTAGTGTTTTAAATATTTTAAGAACAGAGTAGTTAATAACAAGAATATAAACTCAACAATAAAAATGTATGTAAGACGTTTGTTTATTTAAAGGAAACAATATAGAAGGCAATAAATATGTGTATAATACTCCCAAATTACACCTTTAAACTGTACACAATCCTTGATATATTAATCTTCTGTTTCCAGTGTCTCACGGTGAGTGATACTGTCTGCTTCAGAGTAAGCTGATATCCAGCAGATGACAGTATAAACCACTGTAATGTGCATAGTCATCATCATAGAGTATTGATGATAATCTGTGACTCCATCGATTTCCCTCTAGCTTCAGATACTTAGTCTGCAACCACCACAACGTTTTTCCCTTAATAGTTAACAAGCTTATTATGTAAATGTTGGTTCGTACTTTCAATCTAGTTTAACTTTGGAAATTTGTTTTATGTATTGCCATGTTGAGGTAATAGATAACGTATGTGGCTACGTGCCACTTTGCATGCCTTGTAATTACACAATGCTCTTGATTCTTTCAGACCGCATTCCAGACATCTGTCAGTTATTCTTCTGGCATTCAGTTCATTACCCCATGCAGGCGAAGTATCCAAACACCGTTTCTGAAGAAGAAAGTTTAGTCTTGGGCCTATGATAATAATGTGCGTTATCACAGTTGTGACTTGCAGTTTAGTGTACAGTGATATAACTATAAATTGTTATGCCCCACTAGTTGCAGCATCAAATATAATGTTAAATTGTTTAGCCCAGCGTGTTACGCCTAATATAACTATAAAAGCCCCATTTGTTGTAGTGTCAAATGTAACTCTAAATTTGATTGTAAGTAATCCAAGTATTACTTATTTAATTGATTACTACTAATTCTTTTATTTATTTGTTAGTGTAGGTAAAACTAACTCAAGTAATATTGTTGTGTGATACATAAGGTTAATCTTTAAATAATAAAACCAATGACACATTTATCAGTCTAAACAATAAGTTTATTACATTTATCTTTACTATCATTAATAATTGCTCGATGATTTTTAACGTATTATTACCATTAATTATTTTAAACATGATTTCTATCAATAAACAATTTATATATGAATGTCTCTATATCTCAGGGTTCCTTAGATTTTTTTATATATAAACATGAACCACACTTACATCTAGTCACTTATTGATATCACAAATAGATATGTATTCCAAATGGATTCGTTTTAAGATATATTAAATATTCTTAATTGAAATGACTCTAAGTTTTAATGTGTACTTCTCAAAATACAAAATATATACGTAAGTTCTTTTAGAAGGACAGACAGGTGTTAAGTACAATAGTAATTAGTGCATAAAATGTTACTGTTGGTACGAATAATGCTGTCTGAGATACGGTGATCCCATCTCGGCTTCCATGGTCCCCCTGGTTGTCTAGATTCTCTCCCAAGTTCCTTGCATCTAGGATCGTTTGGATGACTCTAGTAGTGGATGACTAATTAACACTTTAATCACTTCACTCTCACTAAGTATATCCGACTTCTCCCGATATTTACATTGTATAAGTACTGTCCACTAGTTCACAATGGTTACTCTCGTTACGATAATTTACAGTTCGCAAACGATTTAATCCGTTTCAATAGTTTATATCGCTAATAACACATGATAGGATTCAATTGTTTGTTTTTTCAAGTTACAAGCAAATAAAACTCTAGTTCTCACTTTCTCGATATTTGACTCCGTGACACAAGCTGTTTGTTCATTTTGATTCTACGAGCTTTTATAATTGAGTTCTAAATATTCAAAAATTATTTACTCGTGTCGACTTTACAGAAAATTTAAGTAAACTCTCTGAACTTTACAGTAGATTCCGAAACTTTACAACGGACTATTTCCGAATTTAAGTAAATACTTCGAGAATTTAACGTAGACTCCTCTGAAATTTAGAAAAGACTCCTGATCGCCTCTCTGCTCCTTGTATATATTTCATACACATCCTTTCCCACTAGTCTCTTACATTTTTCCCCACTAGTTTCTTACATTTCATTTTGCCCTGTTTTAATTGGTCCTTCTTGCTTCCTTCTAAGAAAATTCACTCCTGGAACCCGCCTATCCTTACCTCTGGTTTCTGATAGGCCACGATTGTTCCCTTCTTATTTCTGGCTCTAGTCCATCACCCTCTGTCACGGCCTGTCCGATTTTTAGACTCGTAAATCTTCTGTTGTCTTTGTATGCCATTCAGACAGAACAACCCTTGTATTATCTAACGTCCAGCTGCCACGTTAATTAGTTCACTCACCCCTGCTATAACTTTCTTGGTAAATCCTCTTTGGTGTTTTTGATATCCCTTTAACCAGAACAACTCTTGTGTTCTTTAACGTTCATTAGTTTAATAACCTCATGTGTAGAGCTTTCTTGGTAAATCTCTCTCTGGTGTTGTTCTACTCCCTTTACTCGGAACTACCCTTCTTCTCTTTAAGCGTCCAGCTGCACTTGTTAAATTGGTTTAATAACTTCATGCGTGGCTTTCTTAGTATTTTCTCATTGTACTTCGTTCTGGCGTCTTTCTATGACATTCAGCTAGAACACCCTTTAGTTTCGCTAAGCATCCAGCTGTCCCATTGATTATTGCAATCACCACGGTCGTGTTTTTCTTAGTATTTTCTCATTGTATTTCATTCTGGCGTCTTCTGTGCCTTTCAGCCAGAACAATCCCTTAATTTCTTTAAACTTCCAGCTGCACTTGTTAACTTAGTTCACTCACCTCTGCTATATTTTCCTAGTAAATTTTCTCTCTGTCGAACATCTGCTCTGTTAGATTTATGATACCTACAGACACCTGCACGTCGACGTTGAAGGCTGTTACACTCCTTTGTACTAACTCCTTTCATAGTTTCTCCACATACGTCAATGTCATTGCAAGCGCGGACAGATGGTTCCTCTCTTTTTTATCATTTTTAGCGTTATATCTGTCACCAATTTGGGTCTTTTGCGATGATCTCTTTGAACCCAAAGGATCCCAAATTTACGCCCAATTAATAGTATATTGTACTAAAGTACTATCTCGCGATTTTGTCTTAAAGGCTCTACATTCATTGAAGATAGTGTAGTTGGTGTCCCATATATAACTTGGATGACCCACTGTTTGTGTACGCGATCATTATTAGGATTCACCTAACAGTAATCTATTTTTCGCTTTCATATTTTAATCATGAATCCATTTGTCTTATTACAATTTACATATAATTATAATTATTATACTAATTTTCATTTATATCTTAACTCTACTTGAGTCTAGAATTATACATGATTTTTTTGCTACATGTTGTCCTGATTTTCACATTATAACAATATATATTACAACAGAACACAGGATGATAAGATATGCTGTTTGTATCAGAGTACATGAATGACGAACATTTTTTTGTTTAAATTTGTTTTGTGTAATATTTTGTCTTTTAGTCATACGTTTTGTATTTAAAAACTGATAAGCATGTAGGATACACCAAACTCTTCATAAAAAGATGTACTATATTTTCATGTATTTTTTGTATGAATTGGTGCGCGTGTGTGGGTGTGATAATCTGCGATCGCTATAGCGACAGTGGTAGTTAACCGATTTACATGAAAATTTGACAAGGAATTATTTAAGTAAATAGCTTCGATTTGTGTATACTCTGAGGTTCGTAACTATTTTAGAAATATGGGTTTTTAAGTAAAGAAAAACTCAAGAGTAACTATTATCAATGATAGGGTAATAAAAATTGTAGATAATTTCCATGCAGGACTATGCTAAATTATACAAAGTTTTTCATGAAATTTGTGTATCTGGTTGTTCCATCAATCACGTGACTTGGGCTTGGCCTATCAAAATACACCAAATTCAGTGAGGTTCATACGTTGCAGAGCTAGGATGGACACAGTCTGTCTGTCGACGTTGTTAGGGGAAGTTGTGCCCGGGTAAGAGAGTTGTTCTCTTACAAAAGTAGAAATATCTTATATAAAATAAACCAAAAACCTTAAAATTCTTAACGAAGTTTTGCGATAAGAATCGAAAGGTTAATAATTAAATAAAATTTAAAATATAATACAGTGCTGTCTCGTGTAAGTAAGATATCCGCTTAGGGAAATTAAAGACACTACAAGACATCGTTGGAAGGTGTACATTAAACACACCGCATTAGTAAATACCCCGTTAAATCCTGAGATTAAGAAATTATAAAATATAAATTAATAATAAACAGAATGAACGAAATTCATAATCATTATGAGTGAACAATTTATCAAGAAACTAATCAATGTTAGCAGTCAAACATAACTACGAGAATCTGTGAAATATCGCCGCTGGAGCCGCTTGCTGTAGAAGAGGACGACGAGACGAAGAGGACGCCAGGACGAAGAGGACACCAGGAAGGAGGGACAGGAAGAAGAGGTCGCCAAGACGGGACCGACGAGACGAGAGGAGGACGTTGCAGCAAAAAAGTAAAATCGATTTATATTATCGAACAATACAAACAATTAAATATATTATCAGTACATGACAATTGAAAATACATTATACATATTTAAAAACAATATTTGTATATAATAAATAATTTTTCAACTCCTCCATAATAGACTTGTATCGATTTTTACACACTCACAATATCCTTATTAAAATAATAAAGTTTGATCTGTTGCATAAGGATATTTGGCGCTTGCCAACGTTGGGCTCGATTTTTGAATTAATTTTAAAAAAGAAATATTTATTTGAGTGTGTAGAGACTAAATTCATTGAACTATTTATATGTGCTGTTCTATGTTATCAGGGAGTGTTGATAAAAGTTTGAATACTCTCTCTTATCAGATATTTGAACAATAGTAGTAAATTGTCTACGTGGAGATTGAATTATTATTGGTATTTATGTTAGATTAAACTTGTTTTCATTTGATTGAGAGACTGGACTATAATAATAAATAACATAAACGGACATTATTAGTAATAATACGTATAAAAAAATATTGCCGTTATTATAAATAAAAACTATAATATTTTATAAATTTAAAAATAAATAAATCAATATGGCCGAATCACAAGAATTACAGAATACATTAGCGGCAATCCTAGCTAATATACAAAAGCTCTCAGAAGAGAATAAGTTTGGTAGAGACGAAGCATTGAAGCAAAATAAGTCGCTACAATCACTTCATGTTGAGAGTAAAAAAATGTATACAGCCGTTCATGACCAGGCTAAACAAAATAAACAACTTTTAGAGTCAATGGAAAAACGTATAGCTGATAAATTAGAATGAATTTGTAGTAGTAGTGAGACCGCCTTAGAAAGGAATAAATCTCACAGCAGAGAATGTGAAGCCAAAATTAAGTGGGGTTATTCCCTTAGTCAGGGAAGTGAATGTGACAATGCGGTTGACCGATATAATCCCGTCGACTTACAGAAGCCAGCTGTTAATCGCTTAGATAAGATAGCAGCTAAGGGTGGAGCGCCTGATAAGGAGATAACAGCTGATCAACGAAAACAATCAAATAATATTTTAAATAAATATGAAAAGACAAATAGGGAAAACCTTACCACAGTGTTGGTTAACATCTATCCAGATTGGTATGATCAACGGGTAAACGGTGGAGTATTTAAAAACAATAATTGTTATTTGCTGTTCCGTGTCTGTAAGATACAGATCCATTCTGGTAATGTTTTATCAGTCAGTAATGAACTGTATAAACACTTGAGAAGTCCATACAATTGTAAAAATGAATATTATTACTAGACCTGTGTGTTCCGTTTAAGCCACACTCTTGGGTTCGTCAATTTATAATAACACTTATACGTACCTCTCTGTCCTTACTCTCTTTAATTATTTAATATGCCAAATTCTCATATATCTTGGTTTATTAGATATAGTAATATAGTTAATTATGACTACCTTATCTCTCTATTTAATCTAAAAGTGTTGGTGTGAATATGACTTATGTATGTAGGGTGTTATTCAAAAATTCCGCTCAAGCCTATTCTGACTTGCAGAGAATTAGAGAAATTTCGTATGCAATTCTCCTCTCTTTGGTATCGGAGAAGTCCGCAACAAGCGCTGCAGTTCCAAAACAAATGAAATTTATTGGTTAACCCACTGCATACGGTGATTAGTTGTTATACTCTCTATCTGTTTATTTCTTATTCACACTTCATTAAATAATAAATAAAGGATAAGATCTTGAAATTATACAATGATTCTTTATTAATTCAAATATATAACATCCAATAAGATTGTTCTTACTTGAGATACGAAAAGGCTATCAGTTTGAGTTAATCGATTATCGATCGGTACAATGGTTATATTAAATTCAGTTATTATAGATTTTATATTTTATTTAGATACAGGGCGTGAAGGTTCTTTCAATTGCGGGGAAGATTAAAAATACATAAATAGGAATGCAAGATATTACAAGATTAAAGTGTTATTTTATTTAATATTATTATATAATTGAAGTTTTTACCGTTCGCTGGGCCATGCGACTCGGGAAGGCTGTTCGCTTCTAACCTTATTAGTTGTTGTTCCGTATCAAACGCAGATGAGATGTTTCTCTTCAGTCTTGTCTTCAAGGTTGTAATAAAAGTGGAATCCTTGGTCCTGGGATGCTGTAGAAATACCGCTCCTTTTGTTCACCAACGGCCAAACTTGTGATTACGTGCTTCGACAAACTCTGGATCCAAATACGTTTTCTATTGTATGATGTAAACTGCGATGTCCAATGTGATTTGATGGTTATTCTAATTTCGTTTGGTTTATAGGATTAAATCCTTACTCAGGTAGTTCTTTTATCTGGTTTTATTACTTCATTTAATTAACATTCGTTTCATGATCTGATATTGGGCAATCCAAGTCATTCCTTTGAATTCAATTACTTATTATCGTTTTGTATTATACAATTATACAATTTGGTTAATGTTTATTTGGCCAAAATATGGTAATTAGTCCTTCATTTATTGTGAATGTTGTCGTATTTTATTATTTATATTAATTTAGTATTTAATAGACCATATCTCGTTGTTAATCTCTTCTCGTTCATGTCATAAATTACAATAATCAAAATCAACAAATTATATTCATTTTGTCGTCCCTAGCAACAACTTTTTTTATTCTTATTCAATATTTTTTTATATAGTATGTAACACCACAAAATGTTACATAACCTAGACATTCACCCGAAGGGTAAATAATTACACTGAAGTGATAAGAGTGAATCGTTTATAATGAATGTAGCAAAGAAGAGTAGGACCAACAAAGAAGAAAGAAGAGGAAGGATCCCAAGAAGCAGTGACGAATACACTGCATGACACTACAACAAACACTATGACTAACTCTAACTAATGGACATGCCAAGTTCACAATAAGCTGTCAAATAAGCCAGTCTATGACATTAATGTAAAGTCATGTGTTAATGAAACTAATTAAATAATGACTAAAGTAATGTAATATCAGTAACAGAATTATGGCTGAAAGTAAAAGAACCATGACCAGTAAATGACAAAGCCTGTGACTAGATTAGCTATGACCACAATGTATATTAAAACCAGTATTACAAGCTCAGATGTAATAGTAATGTGTAAAAATACTTATAAAAAGAAACCTTATATGGATGAGTAACTTCCTTATTATACCAAAATGTAACTAGTAACAATTATTAAGGCATGAACATAGAACTAAGAATGTGTCTAGCCTATGCCTAAACAAACGTTTGTCAGTAAATTAATAAGGAAACAGGACTCCTAGGGAACATAAAATTTACTGAACAATCAATATAACTGAATGTAATATGAAGTACCACCACTCGATTGTTAATGAATAACGTTAAATTGAGTAGGCCAAACGAAATGTAATTAGAAAATAAGGATTTTTTATAATAATGTATCACCCTAATTATGTTAAGATTTAATATTGTACAGTTATAAATAGCTCTTAAGTATAATCATAGATGTATTAGTGTTCAAACAAAGACGTTATAAAGAAAACGCAGTGTGAAACACTAAATGTCAAAAGATAGGGAATGATCGTATTATGCATTGCTAGCAGACGGCAGTGAGAAACCATGTTTCTAAACATTATTTATGAGCATTGTCAAAGAAAACGAGGTTAAAACCAGTGTTAAGCCACATCAAATTGAAGTTCATGAACTAAACTTTAATTTGGTGGTAATAACCTCGTAATCGGAACTATAATAAGTGCATAGTGCGCGTTAGCATCATTTATTATTAAAAATAAGAAATTGTTTGGGGTAATACCAACAACACAAAAAACTGAGCACAGCGTTCACGCCGGTGACAGTTGGAAAGACAATACGTCATTTGTAACGGTTATCAGAGCCAATCAGAAAAGAGTTTATTAAACGATTTTACTGCCTAAGTGCTATGTAGCGAGTGGGTATATAATCAGCAACGGAGAAAATTCGTTACACTTTTTGTCATCTACTCGAGCGAGACAGTTGTCGCTCGTCAACGCAATATTTTTTAATAACTTAACATAGTACAACAATAGTAAACCTTTTAAAAAATTTCTTCAAGACAGTTAACGATACAGCAATTGACTACAAGGAAGTGCTTCGAAAGTAAAGTGAATATTTTAATTTGTGCGTGATTTTAGAACGAGAGAGAGTTTTATAATCAGTAATTAACATAGCCCAGATTTAGTAAGAAGAGGGCCGACTCTCCGTTCATAGTGCGTGTGAAGTGTAATTAAACAGTGGTCATTATAATCCGATCACTGGAGTGTTATTAAAAAATTTTAATCTATACGATTAAAGGAAATAAGGTAACACTGTGACCATTTATTTTATTTATCCGCTTGCACTGATCATTATTTACCACAAAATTGTACTGACACAAGGACAACAAAACTTTCAATTGTATACACAGTTTCAATTTACTTAGCGGATTTATCAATCCAATGTAAGATATTTGTATTAGTACTAAGTGTTAAAAATATTTGTTAGTAAATAAGGAAGCGTAACAAACGCTAACCAGTAAAAATAATTACGAGTTTTAAAAAGAGGCCAAAGTATTAATTATAATTATTAACGTCTGTCAAGGCATATGATAGTTCTTTATTGTATTTCAAAGAGCCTACCCGTGAGATAATTAAAAGTCAAATTTGTTAATAGATATAAGAGTTTATTGTTCTAACTGAGCTAGACCGTATTGTAAACGGACAAAAGTAACATCAAGTTTATATTAACGTATCAATTGTATTTTTAATTGTTGAATTTATTTTAAAAGGGTAAAATAAACCCCGATTTTATTCAGCATAAACCTTGATCATATTTATTTCATATAGTTAATTAATACTCAACATTTGAGTACAGGGAGATAACTCTGAGTAGAGACTTTACTATATTATATTTGAATTGTAGTGAATGCATTAAGCATTCAAACGAAGTATAAAGCGAATTTATACAATTCTCAATTTTGTTAATTGGTTTTTCATGGGAATTTTCCTAAAATAAACCCATGTGGCGCCCTTATTGCACACAAGGAGTGATATAACCTTGTTGATAAAGCACGCTGGTCTTAAGTGCATCTTGACAGTAGTTTATTTTTTGGTAAGTGAACTTCAGAACTTCCAGTATCACGAACAGGTACGTGAAAGTGTATATTATTATAAATTATTTGTCCAGACGAGACTTGACGTTACGTACACTGACGACACTTAACCAAGAAGAGGAGTTCCGCTGCAAGATCGACGCTACGGCTACATTCATCCACCGACCAGCGATTAATATATTATTCACTATAATTATCAAACTTTACTAAATAAACAATATTTATCAATTATTACTATAGATTATTAATGCAAATATTTTAAAAAGAGTTCATTTCAAGTAGTAGCACGAGATTCATTACAGTTATAATCGATAACCAATTTAAATTATAAAATAATTACACACTCCGATATTGGTTTTATTTCAAGTAATATTTTCATATAATATTCTTCCAATCATCAAAATAATTCCTTACTAAACTTCCATGATATCAAAATATAATTTCATTTATTGTTTGTTTACTAATTTCTATATTTTCTGCTGGTTTTTTTCTCTTAGCCTGTTTCTTGTAATATATTATTTTTCCGATATCAAACATTATCTATCGATATCATTGCACCATGGCATTATCATAATTTGTTTATATAGAGTTTGTTTATTATTTATTATTAATTATTATTGGTTTATTCTAACTTATTGAATTATATTTAGTATTTATTATTAAATTCTTTACCTAACCTTTCTGCTCTGAGTTATTGTACAGTGTTATAGGCTGTTAGGCCTGTTATTATACTTTGATCTACTTTCGAATTTAACTTGTTAACAACTATAGCCTTTTTATACAAGTTCACAAACATAATCAACTTTTAACTACGTACATGTACACAAATAATTATCTTTATGATATCTAACAATAACTTTATCTTGACCTATAGATCACACATAAGAAAAATGAAATTAATTACTACTCAATAACTGAGTTCAATTACAGTTCTACAATAGTAAAAGAATAATACATATTACTTCATTATTTGACATTCTATCAACAAGTCAGCTTTCATATGATAACACAAATTATAACAACGTATTTATGATAACAACATAACATTACACAATTCATAATAAGTACTTTAGATTAACTTATAACGTACCTTATTGATTCATTCTTATCTATTTTTATATCATCAATTACTTTAAAATAGTCAATGTTAGTTTTCTTACTTACAACTTTTATCAATGTTTTTTATTTATTTACCTCTCACTGAACATTGAGACTTATCACTATTGTCTTTATTACATTCTCATTTATTATTACTATTACTACCTTGCATTCTTATTATTTTTATACAATGATAAATTTATTTATCTGACCCTTTTATTAGTGTGGGATATAAATATTTACTTCCCTATTCTATTTTTAACAGTTTTCTTTATGTAACGTCGGGGACCGCATTTCTGTTACATTACAATATGTACATAAGGTATTTGATGAATACTTGGGTAAACAAAGTAGTTTTGTTCCTAAAGCTGGTGCATTTGAGGAAAAGCACACAGGTAAGGTTAATTCTGACAGTAGATCAGAACTGTCTGAGTGTTTTCAACCACATATGAAATGTAATACAGGTGTTATTTATACAGTTGGAGATTCACTGTACTGCACTGTGTGTTCGTCTTTTATGAATGTGTATGCAGACAAATCCGAAACATTAAAAAATTTTAAAGTGCACTTAGATACTGATCACTGTAAACACTTGATGAAAATAATGTTTGAGATGGTACCAGAAAATTTCAATCAAACAGTGAATTCATATTGTACAAAGGAGATTATATTATGTGTAGCCTGGATAATACAACTGGCATTACATATAAACCTTTAAAAATTAAATCAAAGCAACGTATCGGCAATTACCGAAACAAATGCAAGCGAAGAGCAATCAAAAAACGAGAAAGGTTGCGCGGCATGAGTCTGTGCGTTAAATTAAAAATTAAATTAAGGATAATTGAATCTAATATGCCAGGATATAGGAGTGTGTGTGTTATGCAATTGTATAAAATTATGTGTAAAATAAGAATAATTGTAATCATGTTGAAAAATGTATGGTTGAACTGTAGATATAGCCGAATGCGTCTGACATTGACATCCTTATCAGTGTTCAGGAATGTTTGGTGATAAGCAGCCATGTGCGGTTGTTTATTTACAATTAGGGCTGTCAAAGTGACAGTTGGGGAAATGTTGTTTCATAGAAGCTACTCAGTTATTTTGATTTTTGAAGTTATTATGTTATTATTTAGATGATTATGATTATTGGGAAGAAGTTATGTCAATTTAGGTTTTAAAAAAAAAAAAAAAAAATTGTACTCCATATAAAAAAAATTTTTTTTTTTTTACACGTGCAGGCGTTAATCCTGCAACATAACACAGGATGATAAGATATGCTGTTTGTATCAGAGTACATGAATGACGAGCATTTTCTTGTTTACATTTGTTTTGTGTAATATTTGGTCTTTTAGTCATACGTTTTGAATTTAAAAATTGATAAGCATGTAGGTTACACCAAACTCTTCATAAAAAGATGTACTATATTTTCATGTATTTTTTGTATGAATTGGTGCGCGTGTGCGGGTGTGATAATCTGCGATCGCTATAGCGGCAGTGGTAGTTAACCGATTTACATGAAAATTTGACAAGGAATTATTTAAGTAAATAGCTTCGATTTGTGTATACTCTGAGGTTCGTAACTATTTTAGAAATATGGTTTTTTAAGTAAAGAAAAACTCAAGAGTAACTATTATCAATGATAGGGTAATAAAAATTGTAGATAATTTCCATGCAGGACTATGCTAAATTATACAAAGTTTTTCATGAAATTTGTGTATCTGGTTGTTCCATCAATCACGTGACTTGGGCTTGGCCTATCAAAATACACCAAATTCAGTGAGATTCATACGTTGCAGAGCTAGGATGGACACAGTCTGTCTGTCGACGTTGTTAGGGGAAGTTGTGCCCGGGTAAGAGAGTTGTTCTCTTACAAAAGTAGAAATATCTTATATAAAATAAACCATAAACCTTAAAATTCTTAACGAAGTTTTGCGATAAGAATCGAGAGGGTAAATAATTAAATAAAATTTAAAATATAATACAGTGCTGTCTCGTGTAAGTAAGATATCCGCTTAGGGAACTTAAAGACACTACAAGACATCGTTGGAAGGTGTACATTAAACACACCGCATTAGTAAATACCCCGTTAAATCCTGAGATTAAGAAATTATAAAATATAAATTAATAATAAACTGAATGAACGAAATTCATAATCATTATGAGTGAACAATTTATCAAGAAACTAATCAATGTTAGCAGTCAAACATAACTACGAGAATCTGTGAAATATCGCCGCTGGAGCCGCTTGCTGTAGAAGAGGACGACGAGACGAAGAGAACACCAGGAAGGAATGAAGCTGTAGAAGAGGACGACGAGACGAAGAGGACGCCAGGACGAAGATGACACCAGGAAGGAGGGACAGGAAGAACAGGACGCCAAGACGGGACCGACGAGACGAGAGGAGGACGTTGCAGCAAACAAGTAAAATCGATTTATATTATCGAACAATACAAACAATTAAATATATTATCAATACATGACAATTTAAAATACATTATACATATTTAAAAATAATATTTGTATATAATAAATAATTTTTCATCTCCTCCATAATAGACTTGTATCGATTTTTACACACTCACAATATCCTTATTAGAATAATAAAGTTTGATCGGTTGCATAAGGATATTTGGCGCTTGCCAACATTGGGCTCGATTTTTGAATTAATTTTAAAAAAGAAATATTTATTTGAGTGTGTATAGACTAAATACATTGAAGTATTTATATGTGCTGTTCTATGTTATCAGGGAGTGTTGATAAAAGTTTGAATACTCTCTCTTATCAGATCTTTGAACAATAGTAGTAAATTGTCTACGTGGAGATTGAATTATTATTGGTATTTATGTTAGATTAAACTTGTTTACATTTGATTGAGAGATTGGACTATAATAATAAATAACATAAACGGACATTATTAGTAATAACACGTATAAAAAATATTGACGTTATTATAAATAAAAACTATAATATTTTATAAATTTAAAAATAAATAAATCAATATGGCCGAATCACATGAATTACAGATTACATTAGCGGCAATCCTAGCTAATATACAAAAGCTCTCAGAAGAGAATAAGGTTGGTAGAGACGAAGCGTTGAAGCAAAATAAGTCGCTACAATCACTTCATGTTGAGAATAAAAAAATTTATAGAGCTGTTCATGACCAGGCTAAACAAAATAAACAACTTTTAGAGTCAATGGAGAAACGTATAGCTGATAAATTAGAATGAATTTGTAGTAGTAGTGAGACCGCCTTAGAAAGGAATAAATCTCACAGCAGAGAATGTGAAGCCAAAATTAAGTGGGGCTATTCCCTTAGTCAGGGAAGTGAATGTGACAATGCGGTTGACCGATATAATCCCGTCGACTTACAGAAGCCAGCTGTTAATCGCTTAGATAAGATAGCAGCTAAGGGTGGAGCGCCCGATAAGGAGATAACAGCTGATCAACGAAAACAATCAAATAATATTTTAAATAAATATGAAAAGAGAAATAGGGAAAACCTTACCACAGTGTTGGTTAACATCTATCCAGATTGGTATGATCAACGGGTAAACGGTGGAGTATTTAAAAACAATAATTGTTATTTGCTGTTCCATGTCTGTAAGATACAGATCCATTCTGGTAATGTTTTATCAGTCAGTAATGAAATGTATAAACACTTGAGAAGTCCATACAATTGTAAAAATGAATATGTACATAAGGTATTTGATGAATACTTGGGTAAACAAAGTAGTTTTGTTCCTAAAGCTGGTGCATTTGAGGAAAAGCACACAGGTAAGGTTAATTCTGACAGAAGATCAGAACTGTCTGAGTGTTTTCAACCACATATGAAATGTAATACAGGTGTTATTTATACAGTTGGAGATTCACTGTACAGCACTGTGTGTTCGTCTTTTATGAATGTGTATGCAGACAAATCCGAAACATTAAAAAATTTTAAAGTGCACTTAGATACTGATCACTGTAAACACTTGATGAAAATAATGTTTGAGATGATACCAGAAAAATTTCAATCAAACAATGAGTTCATATTGTACAAAGGAGAATATATTATGTGTAGCCTGGGTAATACAACTGGCATTACATATAAACCTTTAAAAATTAAATCAAAGCAACGTATCGGCAATTACCGAAACTAATGCAAGCGAAGAGCAATCAAAAAACGAGAAAGGTTGCGCGGCATGAGTCTGTGCGATAAATTAAAAATTAAATTAAGGATAATTGAATCTAATATGCCAGGATATAGGAGTGTGTGTGTTATGCAATTGTATAAAATTATGTGTAAAATAAGAATAATTGTAATCATGTTGAAAAATGTATGGTTGAACTGTAGATATAGCCGAATGACGTCTGACATTGACATCCTTATCAGTGTTCAGGAATGTTTGGTGATAAGCAGCCATGTGCGGTTGTTTATTTACAATTAGGGCTGTCAAAGTGACAGTTGGGGAAATGTTTCATAGACGCTACTCAGTTATTTTGATTTTTGAAGTTATTATGTTATTATTTAGATGATTATGATTGTTGGGAAGAAGTTATGTCAATTTAGGTTTAAAAAAAAAAAAAAAATAGTATTCCATATAAAAAATTTTTTTTTTTACACGTGGAGTTGTTAATCCTGCAACAGAACACAGGATGATAAGATATGCTGTTTGTGTCAGAGTACATGAATGACGAGCATTTTTTTTGTTTAAATTTGTTTTGTGTAATATTTTGTCTTTTAGTCATACGTTTTGTATTTAAAAATTGATAAGCATGTAGGATACACCTAACTCTTCATAAAAAGATGTACTATATTGTCATGTATTTTTTGTATGAATTGGTGCGCATGTGCGGGTGTGATAATCTGCGATCGCTATAGCGGCAGTGGTAGTTAACCGATTTACATGAAAATTTGACAAGGAATTATTTAAGTAAATAGCTTCGATTTGTGTATACTCTGAGGTTCGTAACTATTTTAGAAATATGGTTTTTTAAGTAAAGAAAAACTCAAGAGTAACTATTATCAATGATAGGGTAATAAAAATTGTAGATAATTTCCATGCAGGACTATGCTAAATTATACAAAGTTTTTCATGAAATTTGTGTATCTGGTTGTTCCATCAATCACGTGACTTGGGCTTGGCCTATCAAAATACACCAAATTCAGTGAGATTCATACGTTGCAGAGCTAGGATGGACACAGTCTGTCTGTCGACGTTGTTAGGGGAAGTTGTGCCCGGGTAAGAGAGTTGTTAAAACAATTGTTGTTATATAAACAACAATTGTTATTTGCTGTTCCGTGTCTGTAAGATACAGATCCATTCTGGTAATGTTTTATCAGTCAGTAATGAACTGTATAAACACTTGAGAAGTCCATACAATTGTAAAAATGAATATTGTTACTAGACCTGTGTGTTCCGTTTAAGCCACACTCTTGGGTTCGTCAATTTATAATAACACTTATACGTACCTCTCTGTCCTTACTCTCTTTAATTATTTAATATGCCAAATTCTCATATATCTTGGTTTATTAGATATAGTAATATAGTTAATTATGACTACCTTATCTCTCTATTTAATCTAAAAGTGTTGGTGTGAATATGACTTATGTATGTAGGGTGTTATTCAAAAATTCCGCTCAAGCCTATTCTGACTTGCAGAGAATTAGAGAAATTTCGTATGCAATTCTCCTCTCTTTGGTATCGGAGAAGTCCGCAACAAGCGCTGCAGTTCCAAAACAAATGAAATTTATTGGTTAACCCACTGCATACGGTGATTAGTTGTTATACTCTCTATCTGTTTATTTCTTATTCACACTTCATTAAATAATAAATAAAGGATAAGATCTTGAAATTATACAATGATTCTTTATTAATTCAAATATATAACATCCAATAAGATTGTTCTTACTTGAGATACGAAAAGGCTATCAGTTTGAGTTAATCGATTATCGATCGGTACAATGGTTATATTAAATTCAGGTATTATAGATTTTATATTTTATTTAGATACAGGGCGTGAAGGTTCTTTCAATTGCGGGGAAGATTAAAAATACATAAATAGGAATGCAAGATATTACAAGATTAAAGTGTTATTTTATTTAATATTATTATATAATTGAAGTTTTTACCGTTCGCTGGGCCATGCGACTCGGGAAGGCTGTTCGCTTCTAACCTTATTAGTTGTTGTTCCGTATCAAACGCAGATGAGATGTTTCTCTTCAGTCTTGTCTTCAAGGTTGTAATAAAAGTGGAATCCTTGGTCCTGGGTTGCTGTAGAAATACCGCTCCTTTTGTTCACCAACGGCCAAACTTGTGATTACGTGCTTCGACAAACTCTGGATCCAAATACGTTTTCTATTGTATGATGTAAACTGCGATGTCCAATGTGATTTGATGGTTATTCTAATTTCGTTTGGTTTATAGGATTAAATCCTTACTCAGGTAGTTCTTTTATCTGGTTTTATTACTTCATTTAATTAACATTCGTTTCATGATCTGATATTGGGCAATCCAAGTCATTCCTTTGAATTCAATTACTTATTATCGTTTTGTATTATACAATTATACAATTTGGTTAATGTTTATTTGGCCAAATTATGGTAATTAGTCCTTCATTTATTGTGAATGTTGTCGTATTTTATTATTTATATTAATTTAGTATTTAATAGACCATATCTCGTTGTTAATCTCTTCTCGTTCATGTCATAAATTACAATAATCAAAATCAACAAATTATATTCATTTTGTCGTCCCTAGCAACAACTTTTTTTATTCTTATTCAATATTTTTTTATATAGTATGTAACACCACAAAATGTTACATAACCTAGACATTCACCCGAAGGGTAAATAATTACACTGAAGTGATAAGAGTGAATCGTTTATAATGAATGTAGCAAAGAAGAGTAGGACCAACAAAGAAGAAAGAAGAGGAAGGATCCCAAGAAGCAGTGACGAATACACTGCATGACACTACAACAAACACTATGACTAACTCTAACTAATGGACATGCCAAGTTCACAATAAGCTGTCAAATAAGCCAGTCTATGACATTAATGTAAAGTCATGTGTTAATGAAACTAATTAAATAATGACTAAAGTAATGTAATATCAGTAACAGCATTATGGCTGAAAGTAAAAGAACCATGACCAGTAAATGACAAAGCCTGTGACTAGATTAGCTATGGCCACAATGTATATTAAAACCAGTATTACAAGCTCAGATGTAATAGTAATGTGTAAAAATACTTATAAAAAGAAACCTTATATGGATGAGTAACTTCCTTATTATACCAAAATGTAACTAGTAACAATTATTAAGGCATGAACATAGAACTAAGAATGTGTCTAGCCCATGCCTAAACAAACGTTTGTCAGTAAATTAATAAGGAAACAGGACTCCTAGGGAACATAAAATTTACTGAACAATCAATATAACTGAATGTAATATGAAGTACCACCACTCGATTGTTAATGAATAACGTTAAATTGAGTAGGCCAAACGAAATGTAATTAGAAAATAAGGATTTTTTATAATAATGTATCACCCTAATTATGTTAAGATTTAATATTGTACAGTTATAAATAGCTCTTAAGTATAATCATAGATGTATTAGTGTTCAAACAAAGACGTTATAAAGAAAACGCAGTGTGAAACACTAAATGTCAAAAGATAGGGAATGATCGTATTATGCATTGCTAGCAGACGGCAGTGAGAAACCATGTTTCTAAACATTATTTATGAGCATTGTCAAAGAAAACGAGGTTAAAACCAGTGTTAAGCCACATCAAATTGAAGTTCATGAACTAAACTTTAATTTGGTGGTAATAACCTCGTAATCGGAACTATAATAAGTGCATAGTGCGCGTTAGCATCATTTATTATTAAAAATAAGAAATTGTTTGGGGTAATACCAACAACACAAAAAACTGAGCACAGCGTTCGCGCCGGTGACAGTTGGAAAGACAATACGTCATTTGTAACGGTTATCAGAGCCAATCAGAAAAGAGTTTATTAAACGATTTTACTGCCTAAGTGCTATGTAGCGAGGGGGTATATAATCAGCAACGGAGAAAATTCGTTACACTTTTTGTCATCTACTCGAGCGAGACAGTTGTCGCTCGTCAACGCAATATTTTTTAATAACTTAACATACTACAACAATAGTAAACCTTTTAAAAAATTTCTTCAAGACAGTTAACGATACAGCAATTGACTACAAGGAAGTGCTTCGAAAGTAAAGTGAATATTTTAATTTGTGCGTGATTTTAGAACGAGAGAGAGTTTTATAATCAGTAATTAACATAGCCCAGATTTAGTAAGAAGAGGGCCGACTCTCCGTTCATAGTGCGTGTGAAGTGTAATTAACCAGTGGTCATTATAATCCGATCACTGGAGTGTTATTAAAAAATTTTAATCTATACGATTAAAGGAAATAAGGTAACACTGTGACCATTTATTTTATTTATCCGCTTGCACTGATCATTATTTACCACAAAATTGTACTGACACAAGGACAACAAAACTTTCAATTGTATACACAGTTTCAATTTACTTAGCGGATTTATCAATCCAATGTAAGATATTTGTATTAGTACTAAGTGTTAAAAATATTTGTTAGTAAATAAGGAAGCGTAACAAACGCTAACCAGTAAAAATAATTACGAGTTTTAAAAAGAGGCCAAAGTATTAATTATAATTATTAACGTCTGTCAAGGCATATGATAGTTCTTTATTGTATTTCAAAGAGCCTACCCGTGAGATAATTAAAAGTCAAATTTGTTAATAGATATAAGAGTTTATTGTTCTAACTGAGCTAGACCGTATTGTAAACGGACAAAAGTAACATCAAGTTTATATTAACGTATCAATTGTATTTTTAATTGTTGAATTTATTTTAAAAGGGTAAAATAAACCCCGATTTTATTCAGCATAAACCTTGATCATATTTATTTCATATAGTTAATTAATACTCAACATTTGAGTACAGGGAGATAACTCTGAGTAGAGACTTTACTATATTATATTTGAATTGTAGTGAATGCATTAAGCATTCAAACGAAGTATAAAGCGAATTTATACAATTCTCAATTTTGTTAATTGGTTTTTCATGGGAATTTTCCTAAAATAAACCCATGTGGCGCCCTTATTGCACACAAGGAGTGATATAACCTTGTTGATAAAGCAAGCTGGTCTTAAGTGCATCTTGACAGTAGTTTGTTTTCTGGTAAGTGAACTTCAGAACTTCCAGTATCACGAACAGGTACGTGAAAGTGTATATTATTATAAATTATTTGTCCAGACGAGACTTGACGTTACGTACACTGACGACACTTAACCAAGAAGAGGAGTTCCGCTGCAAGATCGACGCTACGGCTACATTCATCCACCGACCAGCGATTAATATATTATTCACTATAATTATCAAACTTTACTAAATAAACAATATTTATCAATTATTACTATAGATTATTAATGCAAATATTTTAAAAAGAGATCATTTCAAGTAGTGGCACGAGATTCATTACAGTTATAATCGATATTCAATTTAAATTATAAAATAATTACACACTCCGATATTGGTTTTATTACAAGTAATATTTTCATATAATATTCTTCCAATCATCAAAATAATTCCTTACTAAACTTCCATGATATCAAAATATAATTTCATTTATTGTTTGTTTACTAATTTCTATATTTTCTGCTGGTTTTTTTCTCTTAGCCTGTTTCTTGTAATATATTATTTTTCCGATATCAAACATTATCTATCGATATCATTGCACCATGGCATTATCATAATTTGTTTATATAGAGTTTGTTTATTATTTATTATTAATTATTATTGGTTTATTCTAACTCATTGAATTATATTTAGTATTTATTATTAAATTCTTTACCTAACCTTTCTGCTCTGAGTTATTATACAGTGTTATAGGCTGTTAGGCCTGTTATTATACTTTGATCTACTTTCGAATTTAACTTGTTAACAACTATAGCCTTTTTATACAAGTTCACATACATAATCAACTTTTAACTACGTACATGTACACAAATAATTATCTTTATGATATCTAACAATAACTTTATCTTGACCTATAGATCACACATAAGAAAAATGAAATTAATTACTACTCAATAACTGCGTTCAATTACAGTTCTACAACAGTAAAAGAATAATACATATTACTTCATTATTTGACATTCTATCAACAAGTCAGCTTTCATATGATAACACAAATTATAACAACGTATTTATGATAACAACATAACATTACACAATTCATAATAAGTACTTTAGATTAACTTATAACGTACCTTATTGATTCATTCTTATCTATTTTTATATCATCAATTACTTTAAAATAGTCAATGTTAGTTTTCTTACTTACAACTTTTATCAATGTTTTTTATTTATTTACCTCTCATTGAACATTGAGACTTATCACTATTGTCTTTATTACATTCTTATTTATTATTACTATTACTACCTTGCATTCTTATTATTTTTATACAATGATAAATTTATTTATCTGACCCTTTTATTAGTGTGGGATGTAAATATTTACTTCCCTATTCTATTTTTAACAGTTTTCTTTATGTAACGTCGGGGACCGCATTTCTGTTACGTTACAATATGTACATAAGGTATTTGATGAATACTTGGGTAAACAAAGTAGTTTTGTTCCTAAAGCTGGTGCATTTGAGGAAAAGCACACAGGTAAGGTTAATTCTGACAGAAGATCAGAACTGTCTGAGTGTTTTCAACCACATATGAAATGTAATACAGGTGTTATTTATACAGTTGGAGATTCACTGTACTGCACTGTGTGTTCGTCTTTTATGAATGTGTATGCAGACAAATCCGAAACATTAAAAAATTTTAAAGTGCACTTAGATACTGATCACTGTAAACACTTGATGAAAATAATGTTTGAGATGGTACCAGAAAATTTCAATCAAACAGTGAATTCATATTGTACAAAGGAGATTATATTATGTGTAGCCTGGATAATACAACTGGCATTATATAAACCTTTAAAAATTAAATCAAAGCAACGTATCGGTAATTACCGAAACAAATGCAAGCGAAGAGCAATCAAAAAACGAGAAAGGTTGCGCGGCATGAGTCTGTGCGATAAATTAAAAATTAAATTAAGGATAATTGAATCTAATATTCCAGGATATAGGAGTGTGTGTGTTATGCAAATGTATAAAATTATGTGTAAAATAAGAATAATTGTAATCATGTTGAAAAATGTATGGTTGAACTGTAGATATAGCCGAATGACGTCTGACATTGACATCCTTATCAGTGTTCAGGAATGTTTGGTGATAAGCAGCCATGTGCGGTTGTTTATTTACAATTAGGGCTGTCAAAGTGACAGTTGGGGAAATGTTGTTTCATAGAAGCTACTCAGTTATTTTGATTTTTGAAGTTATTATGTTATTATTTAGATGATTATGATTATTGGGAAGAAGTTATGTCAATTTAGGTTTAAAAAAAAAAAAAAATTGTTCTCCATATAAAAAAAAAATTTTTTTTTTTTACACGTGCAGGCGTTAATCCTGCAACAGAACACAGGATGATAAGATATGCTGTTTGTATCAGAGTACACGAATGACGAGCATTTCCTTGTTTAAATTTGTTTTGTGTAATATTTTGTCTTTTAGTCATACGTTTTGAATTTAAAAATTGATAAGCATGTAGGTTACACCAAACTCTTCATAAAAAGATGTACTATATTTTCATGTATTTTTTGTATGAATTGGTGCGCGTGTGCGGGTGTGATAATCTGCGATCGCTACAGCGGCAGTGGTAGTTAACCGATTTACATGAAAATTTGACAAGGAATTATTTAAGTAAATAGCTTCGATTTGTGTATACTCTGAGGTTCGTAACTATTTTAGAAATATGGTTTTTTATGTAAAGAAAAACTCAAGAGTAACTCTTATCAATGATAGGGTAATAAAAATTGTAAATAATTTCCATGCAGGACTATGCTAAATTATACAAAGTTTTTCATGAAATTTGTGTATCTGG
Source organism: Magicicada septendecula (assembly GCA_034769895.1). Lineage (NCBI taxonomy): Eukaryota > Metazoa > Arthropoda > Insecta > Hemiptera > Cicadidae > Magicicada > Magicicada septendecula. Next base: position 1,248,084,664 of record CM068367.1, read on the forward strand.
TTGTTCCATCAATCACGTGACTTGGGCTTGGTCTATCAAAATACACCAAATTCAGTGAGATTCATACGTTGCAGAGCTAGGATGGACACAGTCTGTCTGTCGACGTTGTTAGGGGAAGTTGTGCCCGGGTAAGAGAGTTGTTCTCTTACAAAAGTAGAAATATCTTATATAAAATAAACCATAAACCTTAAAATTCTTAACGAAGTTTTGCGATAAGAATCGAGAGGGTAAATAATTAAATAAAATTTAAAATATAATACAGTGCTGTCTCGTGTAAGTAAGATATCCGCTTAGGGAACTTAAAGACACTACAAGACATCGTTGGAAGGTGTACATTAAACACACCGCATTAGTAAATACCCCGTTAAATCCTGAGATTAAGAAATTATAAAATATAAATTAATAATAAACTGAATGAACGAAATTCATAATCATTATGAGTGAACAATTTATCAAGAAACTAATCAATGTTAGCAGTCAAACATAACTACGAGAATCTGTGAAATATCGCCGCTGGAGCCGCTTGCTGTAGAAGAGGACGACGAGACGAAGAGAACACCAGGAAGGAATGAAGCTGTAGAAGAGGACGACGAGACGAAGAGGACGCCAGGACGAAGATGACACCAGGAAGGAGGGACAGGAAGAAGAGGACGCCAAGACGGGACCGACGAGACGAGAGGAGGACGTTGCAGCAAACAAGTAAAATCGATTTATATTATCGAACAATACAAACAATTAAATATATTATCAATACATGACAATTTAAAATACATTATACATATTTAAAAACAATATTTGTATATAATAAATAATTTTTCATCTCCTCCATAATAGACTTGTATCGATTTTTACACACTCACAATATCCTTATTAGAATAATAAAGTTTGATCGGTTGCATAAGGATATTTGGCGCTTGCCAACGTTGGGCTCGATTTTTGAATTAATTTTAAAAAAGAAATATTTATTTGAGTGTGTATAGACTAAATACATTGAAGTATTTATATGTCCTGTTCTATGTTATCAGGGAGTGTTGATAAAAGTTTGAATACTCTCTCTTATCAGATCTTTGAACAATAGTAGTAAATTGTCTACGTGGAGATTGAATTATTATTGGTATTTATGTTAGATTAAGCTTGTTTACATTTGATTGAGAGATTGGACTATAATAATAAATAACATAAACGGACATTATTAGTAATAACACGTATAAAAAATATTGACGTTATTATAAATAAAAACTATAATATTTTATAAATTTAAAAATAAATAAATCAATATGGCCGAATCACAAGAATTACAGATTACATTAGCGGCAATCCTAGCTAATATACAAAAGCTCTCAGAAGAGAATAAGGTTGGTAGAGACGAAGCGTTGAAGCAAAATAAGTCGCTACAATCACTTCATGTTGAGAATAAAAAAATTTATAGAGCTGTTCATGACCAGGCTAAACAAAATAAACAACTTTTAGAGTCAATGGAGAAACGTATAGCTGATAAATTAGAATGAATTTGTAGTAGTAGTGAGACCGCCTTAGAAAGGAATAAATCTCACAGCAGAGAATGTGAAGCCAAAATTAAGTGGGGTTATTCCCTTAGTCAGGGAAGTGAATGTGACAATGCGGTTGACCGATATAATCCCGTCGACTTACAGAAGCCAGCTGTTAATCGCTTAGATAAGATAGCAGCTAAGGGTGGAGCGCCCGATAAGGAGATAACAGCTGATCAACGAAAACAATCAAATAATATTTTAAATAAATATGAAAAGAGAAATAGGGAAAACCTTACCACAGTGTTGGTTAACATCTATCCAGATTGGTATGATCAACGGGTAAACGGTGGAGTATTTAAAAACAATAATTGTTATTTGCTGTTCCATGTCTGTAAGATACAGATCCATTCTGGTAATGTTTTATCAGTCAGTAATGAAATGTATAAACACTTGAGAAGTCCATACAATTGTAAAAATGAATATGTACATAAGGCATTTGATGAATACTTGGGTAAACAAAGTAGTTTTGTTCCTAAAGCTGGTGCATTTGAGGAAAAGCACACAGGTAAGGTTAATTCTGACAGAAGATCAGAACTGTCTGAGTGTTTTCAACCACATATGAAATGTAATACAGGTGTTATTTATACAGTTGGAGATTCACTGTACAGCACTGTGTGTTCGTCTTTTATGAATGTGTATGCAGACAAATCCGAAACATTAAAAAATTTTAAAGTGCACTTAGATACTGATCACTGTAAACACTTGATGAAAATAATGTTTGAGATGGTACCAGAAAATTTCAATCAAACAGTGAATTCATATTGTACAAAGGAGATTATATTATGTGTAGCCTGGATAATACAACTGGCATTATATAAACCTTTAAAAATTAAATCAAAGCAACGTATCGGCAATTACCGAAACAAATGCAAGCGAAGAGCAATCAAAAAACGAGAAAGGTTGCGCGGCATGAGTCTGTGCGATAAATTAAAAATTAAATTAAAGATAATTGAATCTAATATGCCAGGATATAGGAGTGTGTGTGTTATGCAATTGTATAAAATTATGTGTAAAATAAGAATAATTGTAATCATGTTGAAAAATGTATGGTTGAACTGTAGATATAGCCGAATGACGTCTGACATTGACATCCTTATCAGTGTTCAGGAATGTTTGGTGATAAGCAGCCATGTGCGGTTGTTTATTTACAATTAGGGCTGTCAAAGTGACAGTTGGGGAAATGTTGTTTCATAGACGCTACTCAGTTATTTTGATTTTTGAAGTTATTATGTTATTATTTAGATGATTATGATTGTTGGGAAGAAGTTATGTCAATTTAGGTTTAAAAAAAAAAAAAAAAATAGTATTCCATATAAAAAATTTTTTTTTTTACACGTGGAGGCGTTAATCCTGCAACAGAACACAGGATGATAAGATATGCTGTTTGTGTCAGAGTACATGAATGACGAGCATTTTTTTTGTTTAAATTTGTTTTGTGTAATATTTTGTCTTTTAGTCATACGTTTTGTATTTAAAAATTGATAAGCATGTAGGATACACCTAACTCTTCATAAAAAGATGTACTATATTGTCATGTATTTTTTGTATGAATTGGTGCGCATGTGCGGGTGTGATAATCTGCGATCGCTATAGCGGCAGTGGTAGTTAACCGATTTACATGAAAATTTGACAAGGAATTATTTAAGTAAATAGCTTCGATTTGTGTATACTCTGAGGTTCGTAACTATTTTAGAAATATGGTTTTTTAAGTAAAGAAAAACTCAAGAGTAACTATTATCAATGATAGGGTAATAAAAATTGTAGATAATTTCCATGCAGGACTATGCTAAATTATACAAAGTTTTTCATGAAATTTGTGTATCTGGTTGTTCCATCAATCACGTGACTTGGGCTTGGCCTATCAAAATACACCAAATTCAGTGAGATTCATACGTTGCAGAGCTAGGATGGACACAGTCTGTCTGTCGACGTTGTTAGGGGAAGTTGTGCCCGGGTAAGAGATTTGTTAAAACAATTGTTGTTATATAAACAATAATTGTTATTTGCTGTTCCGTGTCTGTAAGATACAGATCCATTCTGGTAATGTTTTATCAGTCAGTAATGAACTGTATAAACACTTGAGAAGTCCATACAATTGTAAAAATGAATATTGTTACTAGACCTGTGTGTTCCGTTTAAGCCACACTCTTGGGTTCGTCAATTTATAATAACACTTATACGTACCTCTCTGTCCTTACTCTCTTTAATTATTTAATATGCCAAATTCTCATATATCTTGGTTTATTAGATATAGTAATATAGTTAATTATGACTACCTTATCTCTCTATTTAATCTAAAAGTGTTGGTGTGAATATGACTTATGTATGTAGGGTGTTATTCAAAAATTCCGCTCAAGCCTATTCTGTCTTGCAGAGAATTAGAGAAATTTTGTATGCAATTCTCCTCTCTTTGGTATCGGAGAAGTCCGCAACAAGCGCTGCAGTTCCAAAACAAATGAAATTTATTGGTTAACCCACTGCATACGGTGATTAGTTGTTATACTCTCTATCTGTTTATTTCTTATTCACACTTCATTAAATAATAAATAAAGGATAAGATCTTGAAATTATACAATGATTCTTTATTAATTCAAATATATAACATCCAATAAGATTGTTCTTACTTGAGATACGAAAAGGCTATCAGTTTGAGTTAATCGATTATCGATCGGTACAATGGTTATATTAAATTCAGTTATTATAGATTTTATATTTTATTTAGATACAGGGCGTGAAGGTTCTTTCAATTGCGGGGAAGATTAAAAATACATAAATAGGAATGCAAGATATTACAAGATTAAAGTGTTATTTTATTTAATATTATTATATAATTGAAGTTTTTACCGTTCGCTGGGCCATGCGACTCGGGAAGGCTGTTCGCTTCTAACCTTATTAGTTGTTGTTCCGTATCAAACGCAGATGAGATGTTTCTCTTCAGTCTTGTCTTCAAGGTTGTAATAAAAGTGGAATCCTTGGTCCTGGGTTGCTGTAGAAATACCGCTCCTTTTGTTCACCAACGGCCAAACTTGTGATTACGTGCTTCGACAAACTCTGGATCCAAATACGTTTTCTATTGTATGATGTAAACTGCGATGTCCAATGTGATTTGATGGTTATTCTAATTTCGTTTGGTTTATAGGATTAAATCCTTACTCAGGTAGTTCTTTTATCTGGTTTTATTACTTCATTTAATTAACATTCGTTTCATGATCTGATATTGGGCAATCCAAGTCATTCCTTTGAATTCAATTACTTATTATCGTTTTGTATTATACAATTATACAATTTGGTTAATGTTTATTTGGCCAAATTATGGTAATTAGTCCTTCATTTATTGTGAATGTTGTCGTATTTTATTATTTATATTAATTTAGTATTTAATAGACCATATCTCGTTGTTAATCTCTTCTCGTTCATGTCATAAATTACAATAATCAAAATCAACAAATTATATTCATTTTGTCGTCCCTAGCAACAACTTTTTTTATTCTTATTCAATATTTTTTTATATAGTATGTAACACCACAAAATGTTACATAACCTAGACATTCACCCGAAGGGTAAATAATTACACTGAAGTGATAAGAGTGAATCGTTTATAATGAATGTAGCAAAGAAGAGTAGGACCAACAAAGAAGAAAGAAGAGGAAGGATCCCAAGAAGCAGTGACGAATACACTGCATGACACTACAACAAACACTATGACTAACTCTAACTAATGGACATGCCAAGTTCACAATAAGCTGTCAAATAAGCCAGTCTATGACATTAATGTAAAGTCATGTGTTAATGAAACTAATTAAATAATGACTAAAGTAATGTAATATCAGTAACAGCATTATGGCTGAAAGTAAAAGAACCATGACCAGTAAATGACAAAGCCTGTGACTAGATTAGCTATGGCCACAATGTATATTAAAACCAGTATTACAAGCTCAGATGTAATAGTAATGTGTAAAAATACTTATAAAAAGAAACCTTATATGGATGAGTAACTTCCTTATTATACCAATATGTAACTAGTAACAATTATTAAGGCATGAACATAGAACTAAGAATGTGTCTAGCCCATGCCTAAACAAACGTTTGTCAGTAAATTAATAAGGAAACAGGACTCCTAGGGAACATAAAATTTACTGAACAATCAATATAACTGAATGTAATATGAAGTACCACCACTCGATTGTTAATGAATAACGTTAAATTGAGTAGGCCAAACGAAATGTAATTAGAAAATAAGGATTTTTTATAATAATGTATCACACTAATTATGTTAAGATTTAATATTGTACAGTTATAAATAGCTCTTAAGTATAATCATAGATGTATTAGTGTTCAAACAAAGACGTTATAAAGAAAACGCAGTGTGAAACACTAAATGTCAAAAGATAGGGAATGATCGTATTATGCATTGCTAGCAGACGGCAGTGAGAAACCATGTTTCTAAACATTATTTATGAGCATTGTCAAAGAAAACGAGGTTAAAACCAGTGTTAAGCCACATCAAATTGAAGTTCATGAACTAAACTTTAATTTGGTGGTAATAACCTCGTAATCGGAACTATAATAAGTGCATAGTGCGCGTTAGCATCATTTATTATTAAAAATAAGAAATTGTTTGGGGTAATACCAACAACACAAAAAACTGAGCACAGCGTTCGCGCCGGTGACAGTTGGAAAGACAATACGTCATTTGTAACGGTTATCAGAGCCAATCAGAAAAGAGTTTATTAAACGATTTTACTGCCTAAGTGCTATGTAGCGAGGGGGTATATAATCAGCAACGGAGAAAATTCGTTACACTTTTTGTCATCTACTCGAGCGAGACAGTTGTCGCTCGTCAACGCAATATTTTTTAATAACTTAACATAGTACAACAATAGTAAACCTTTTAAAAAATTTCTTCAAGACAGTTAACGATACAGCAATTGACTACAAGGAAGTGCTTCGAAAGTAAAGTGAATATTTTAATTTGTGCGTGATTTTAGAACGAGAGAGAGTTTTATAATCAGTAATTAACATAGCCCAGATTTAGTAAGAAGAGGGCCGACTCTCCGTTCATAGTGCGTGTGAAGTGTAATTAACCAGTGGTCATTATAATCCGATCACTGGAGTGTTATTAAAAAATTTTAATCTATACGATTAAAGGAAATAAGGTAACACTGTGACCATTTATTTTATTTATCCGCTTGCACTGATCATTATTTACCACAAAATTGTACTGACACAAGGACAACAAAACTTTCAATTGTATACACAGTTTCAATTTACTTAGCGGATTTATCAATCCAATGTAAGATATTTGTATTAGTACTAAGTGTTAAAAATATTTGTTAGTAAATAAGGAAGCGTAACAAACGCTAACCAGTAAAAATAATTACGAGTTTTAAAAAGAGGCCAAAGTATTAATTATAATTATTAACGTCTGTCAAGGCATATGATAGTTCTTTATTGTATTTCAAAGAGCCTACCCGTGAGATAATTAAAAGTCAAATTTGTTAATAGATATAAGAGTTTATTGTTCTAACTGAGCTAGACCGTATTGTAAACGGACAAAAGTAACATCAAGTTTATATTAACGTATCAATTGTATTTTTAATTGTTGAATTTATTTTAAAAGGGTAAAATAAACCCCGATTTTATTCAGCATAAACCTTGATCATATTTATTTCATATAGTTAATTAATACTCAACATTTGAGTATAGGGAGATAACTCTGAGTAGAGACTTTACTATATTATATTTGAATTGTAGTGAATGCATTAAGCATTCAAACGAAGTATAAAGCGAATTTATACAATTCTCAATTTTGTTAATTGGTTTTTCATGGGAATTTTCCTAAAATAAACCCATGTGGCGCCCTTATTGCACACAAGGAGTGATATAACCTTGTTGATAAAGCAAGCTGGTCTTAAGTGCATCTTGACAGTAGTTTATTTTTTGGTAAGTGAACTTCAGAACTTCCAGTATCACGAACAGGTACGTGAAAGTGTATATTATTATAAATTATTTGTCCAGACGAGACTTGACGTTACGTACACTGACGACACTTAACCAAGAAGAGGAGTTCCGCTGCAAGATCGACGCTACGGCTACATTCATCCACCGACCAGCGATTAATATATTATTCACTATAATTATCAAACTTTACTAAATAAACAATATTTATCAATTATTACTATAGATTATTAATGCAAATATTTTAAAAAGAGTTCATTTCAAGTAGTAGCACGAGATTCATTACAGTTATAATCGATATTCAATTTAAATTATAAAATAATTACACACTCCGATATTGGTTTTATTACAAGTAATATTTTCATATAATATTCTTCCAATCATCAAAATAATTCCTTACTAAACTTCCATGATATCAAAATATAATTTCATTTATTGTTTGTTTACTAATTTCTATATTTTCTGCTGGTTTTTTTCTCTTAGCCTGTTTCTTGTAATATATTATTTTTCCGATATCAAACATTATCTATCGATATCATTGCACCATGGCATTATCATAATTTGTTTATATAGAGTTTGTTTATTATTTATTATTAATTATTATTGGTTTATTCTAACTCATTGAATTATATTTAGTATTTATTATTAAATTCTTTACCTAACCTTTCTGCTCTGAGTTATTATACAGTGTTATAGGCTGTTAGGCCTGTTATTATACTTTGATCTACTTTCGAATTTAACTTGTTAACAACTATAGCCTTTTTATACAAGTTCACAAACATAATCAACTTTTAACTACGTACATGTACACAAATAATTATCTTTATGATATCTAACAATAACTTTATCTTGACCTATAGATCACACATAAGAAAAATGAAATTAATTACTACTCAATAACTGCGTTCAATTACAGTTCTACAACAGTAAAAGAATAATACATATTACTTCATTATTTGACATTCTATCAACAAGTCAGCTTTCATATGATAACACAAATTATAACAACGTATTTATGATAACAACATAACATTACACAATTCATAATAAGTACTTTAGATTAACTTATAACGTACCTTATTGATTCATTCTTATCTATTTTTATATCATCAATTACTTTAAAATAGTCAATGTTAGTTTTCTTACTTACAACTTTTATCAATGTTTTTTATTTATTTACCTCTCACTGAACATTGAGACTTATCACTATTGTCTTTATTACATTCTTATTTATTATTACTATTACTACCTTGCATTCTTATTATTTTTATACAATGATAAATTTATTTATCTGACCCTTTTATTAGTGTGGGATGTAAATATTTACTTCCCTATTCTATTTTTAACAGTTTTCTTTATGTAACGTCGGGGACCGCATTTCTGTTACGTTACAATATGTACATAAGGTATTTGATGAATACTTGGGTAAACAAAGTAGTTTTGTTCCTAAAGCTGGTGCATTTGAAGAAAAGCACACAGGTAAGGTTAATTCTGACAGAAGATCAGAACTGTCTGAGTGTTTTCAACCACATATGAAATGTAATACAGGTGTTATTTATACAGTTGGAGATTCACTGTACAGCACTGTGTGTTCGTCTTTTATGAATGTGTATGCAGACAAATCCGAAACATTAAAAAATTTTAAAGTGCACTTAGATACTGATCACTGTAAACACTTGATGAAAATAATGTTTGAGATGGTACCAGAAAATTTCAATCAAACAGTGAATTCATATTGTACAAAGGAGATTATATTATGTGTAGCCTGGATAATACAACTGGCATTATATAAACCTTTAAAAATTAAATCAAAGCAACGTATCGGTAATTACCGAAACAAATGCAAGCGAAGAGCAATCAAAAAACGAGAAAGGTTGCGCGGCATGAGTCTGTGCGATAAATTAAAAATTAAATTAAGGATAATTGAATCTAATATTCCAGGATATAGGAGTGTGTGTGTTATGCAAATGTATAAAATTATGTGTAAAATAAGAATAATTGTAATCATGTTGAAAAATGTATGGTTGAACTGTAGATATAGCCGAATGACGTCTGACATTGACATCCTTATCAGTGTTCAGGAATGTTTGGTGATAAGCAGCCATGTGCGGTTGTTTATTTACAATTAGGGCTGTCAAAGTGACAGTTGGGGAAATGTTGTTTCATAGAGGCTACTCAGTTATTTTGATTTTTGAAGTTATTATGTTATTATTTAGATGATTATGATTATTGGGAAGAAGTTATGTCAATTTAGGTTTTAAAAAAAAAAAAAAAAATTGTACTCCATATAAAAAAAAATTTTTTTTTTTTACAAGTGCAGGCGTTAATCCTGCAACAGAACACAGGATGATAAGATATGCTGTTTGTATCAGAGTACACGAATGACGAGCATTTTCTTGTTTAAATTTGTTTTGTGTAATATTTTGTCTTTTAGTCATCCGTTTTGAATTTAAAAATTGATAAGCATGTAGGTTACACCAAACTCTTCATAAAAAGATGTACTATATTTTCATGTATTTTTTGTATGAATTGGTGCGCGTGTGCGGGTGTGATAATCTGCGATCGTTATAGCGGCAGTGGTAACCGATTTACATGAAAATTTGACAAGGAATTATTTAAGTAAATAGCTTCGATTTGTGTATACTCTGAGGTTCGTAACTATTTTAGAAATATGGTTTTTTATGTAAAGAAAAACTCAAGAGTAACTCTTATCAATGATAGGGTAATAAAAATTGTAGATAATTTCCATGCAGGACTATGCTAAGTTATACAAAGTTTTTCATGAAATTTGTGTATCTGGTTGTTCCATCAATCACGTGACTTGAGCTTGGCCTATCAAAATACACCAAATTCAGTGAGATTCATACGTTGCAGAGCTAGGATGGACACAGTCTGTCTGTCGACGTTGTTAGGGGAAGTTGTGCCCGGGTAAGAGAGTTGTTCTCTTACAAAAGTAGAAATATCTTATATAAAATAAACCATAAACCTTAAAATTCTTAACGAAGTTTTGCGATAAGAATCGAGAGGGTAAATAATTAAATAAAATTTAAAATATAATACAGTGCTGTCTCGTGTAAGTTAAGATATCCGCTTAGGGAACTTAAAGACACTACAAGACATAGTTGGAAGGTGTACATTAAACGCACCGCATTAGTAAATACCCCGTTAAATCCTGAGATTAAGAAATTATAAAATATAAATTAATAATAAACTGAATGAACGAAATTCATAATCATTATGAGTGAACAATTTATCAAGAAACTAATCAATGTTAGCAGTCAAACATAACTACGAGAATCTGTGAAATATCGCCGCTGGAGCCGCTTGCTGTAGAAGAGGACGACGAGACGAAGAGGACGCCAGGACGAAGATGACACCAGGAAGGAGGGACAGGAAGAAGAGGACGCCAAGACGGGACCGACGAGACGAGAGGAGGACGTTGCAGCAAACAAGTAAAATCGATTTATATTATCGAACAATACAAACAATTAAATATATTATCAATACATGACAATTTAAAATACATTATACATATTTAAAAACAATATTTATATATAATAAATAATTTTTCATCTCCTCCATAATAGACTTGTATCGATTTTTACACACTCACAATATCCTTATTAGAATAATAAAGTTTGATCTGTTGCATAAGGATATTTGGCGCTTGCCAACGTTGGGCTCGATTTTTGAATTAATTTTAAAAAAGAAATATTTATTTGAGTGTGTATAGACTAAATACATTGAAATATTTATATGTGCTGTTCTATGTTATCAGGGAGTGTTGAAAAAAGTTTGAATACTCTGTCTTATCAGATATTTGAACAATAGTAGTAAATTGTCTACGTGGAGATTGAATTATTATTGGTATTTATGTTAGATTAAGCTTGTTTATATTTGATTGAGAGATTGGACTATAATAATAAATAACATAAACGGACATTATTAGTAATAACACGTATAAAAAATATTGACATTATTATAAATAAAAACTATAATACTTTATAAATTTAAAAATAAATAAATCAATATGGCCGAATCACAAGAATTACAGAATACATTAGCGGCAATCCTAGCTAATATACAAAAGCTCTCAGAAGAGAATAAGTTTGGTAGAGACGAAGGGTTGAAGCAAAATAAGTCGCTACAATCACTTCATGTTGAGAATACAAAAAATTATAGAGCCAGGTTCATGACCAGGCTAAACAAAGTAAACAACTTTTAGAGTCAATGGAGAAACGTATAGCTGATAAATTAAAATGAATTTGTAGTAGTAGTCAGACCGCCTTAGAAAGGAATAAATCTCACAGCAGAGAATGTGAAGCCAAAATTAAGTGGGGTCATTCCCTTAGTCAGGGAAGTGAATGTGACAATGCGGTTGACCGATATAATCCCGTCGACTTACAGAAGCCAGCTGTTAATCGCTTAGATAAGATAGCAGCTAAGGGTGGAGCGCCCGATAAGGAGGTAACAGCTGATCAACGAAAACAATCAAATAATATTTTAAATAAATATGAAAAGAGAAATATTGAAAACCTTACCACAGTGTTGGTTAACATCTATCCAGATTGGTATGATCAACGGGTAAACGGTGGAGTATTTAAAAACAATAATTGTTATTTGCTGTTCCATGTCTGTAAGATACAGATCCATTCTGGTAATGTTTTATCAGTCAGTAATGACATGTATAAACACTTGAGAAGTCCATACAATTGTAAAAATGAATATGTACATAAGGTATTTGATGAATACTTGGGTAAACAAAGTAGTTTTGTTCCTAAAGCTGGTGCATTTGAGGAAAAGCACACAGGTAAGGTTAATTCTGACAGAAGATCAGAACTGTCTGAGTGTTTTCAACCACATATGAAATGTAATACAGGTGTTATTTATACAGTTGGAGATTCACTGTACTGCACTGTGTGTTCGTCTTTTATGAATGTGTATGCAGCCAAATCCGAAACATTAAAAAATTTTAAAGTGCACTTAGATACTGATCACTGTAAACACTTGATGAAAATAATGTTTGAGATGATACCAGAAAAATTTCAATCAAACAATGAGTTCATATTGTACAAAGGAGAATATATTATGTGTAGCCTGGGTAATACAACTGGCATTACATATAAACCTTTAAAAATTAAATCAAAGCAACGTATCGGCAATTACCGAAACAAATGCAAGCGAAGAGCAATCAAAAAACGAGAAAGGTTGCACGGCATGAGTCTGTGCGATAAATTAAAAATTAAATTAAGGATAATTGAATCTAATATGCCAGGATATAGGAGTGTGTGTGTTATGCAATTGTATAAAATTATGTGTAAAATAAGAATAATTTTAATCATGTTGAAAAATGTATGGTTGAACTGTAGATATAGCCGAATGACGTCTGACATTGACATCCTTATCAGTGTTCAGGAATGTTTCGTGATAAGCAGCCATGTGCGGTTGTTTATTTACAATTAGGGCTGTCAAAGTGACAGTTGGGGAAATGTTGTTTGATAGAAGCTACTCAGTTATTTTGATTTTTGAAGTTATTATGTTATTATTTTAATGATTATGATTATTGGGAAGAAGTTATGTCAATTTAGGTTTAAAAAAAAAAAAAAGTAGTATTCCATATAAAAATTTTTTTTTTTACACGTGGAGGCGTTAATCCTGCAACAGAACACAGGATGATAAGATATGCTGTTTGTGTCAGAGTACATGAATGACGAGCATTTTTTTTGTTTAAATTTGTTTTGTGTAATATTTTGTCTTTTAGTCATACGTTTTGTATTTAAAAATTGTTAAGCATGTAGGATACACCAAACTCTTCATAAAAAGATGTACTATATTGTCATGTATTTTTTGTATGAATTGGTGCGCGTGTGCGGGTGTGATAATCTGCGATCGCTATAGCGGCAGTGGTAGTTAACCGATTTACATGAAAATTTGACAAGGAATTATTTAAGTAAATAGCTTCGATTTGTGTATACTCTGAGGTTCGTAACTATTTTAGAAATATGGTTTTTTAAGTAAAGTAAAACTCAAGAGTAACTCTTATCAATGATAGGGTAATAAAAATTGTAGATAATTTCCATGCAGGACTATGCTAAATTATACAAAGTTTTTCATGAAATTTGTGTATCTGGTTGTTCCATCAATCACGTGACTTGGGCTTGGCCTATCAAAATACACCAAATTCAGTGAGATTCATACGTTGCAGAGCTAGGATGGACACAGTCTGTCTGTCGACGTTGTTAGGGGTAGTTGTGCCCGGGTAAAAGAGTTGTTCTCTTACAAAAGTAGAAATACCTTATATAAAATAAACCATAAACCTTAAAATTCTTAACGAAGTTTTGCGATAAGAATCGAGAGGGTAAATAATTAAATAAAATTTAAAATATAATACAGTGCTGTCTCGTGTAAGTTAAGATATCCGCTTAGGGAACTTAAAGACACTACAAGACATCGTTGGAAGGTGTACATTAAACGCACCGCATTAGTAAATACCCCGTTAAATCCTGAGATTAAGAAATTATAAAATATAAATTAATAATAAACTTAATGAACGAAACTCATAATCATTATGAGTGAACAATTTATCAAGAAACTAATCAATGTTAGCAGTCAAACATAACTACGAGAATCTGTGAAATATCGCCGCTGGAGCCGCTTGCTGTAGAAGAGGACGACGAGACGAAGAGGACGCCAGGACGAAGATGACACCAGGAAGGAGGGACAGGAAGAAGAGGACGCCAAGACGGGACCGACGAGACGAGAGGAGGACGTTGCAGCAAACAAGTAAAATCGATTTATATTATCGAACAATACAAACAATTAAATATATTCTCAATAAATGACAATTCAAAATACATTATACATATTTAAAAACAATATTTGTATATAATAAATAATTTTTCATCTCCTCCATAATAGACTTGTATCGATTTTTACACACTCACAATATCCTTATTAGAATAACAAAGTTTGATCTGTTGCATAAGGATATTTGGCGCTTGCCAACGTTGGGCTCGATTTTTGAATTAATTTTAAAAAAGAAATATTTATTTGAGTGTGTAGAGACTAAATTCATTGAACTATTTATATGTACTGTTCTATGTTATCAGGGAGAGTTGATAAAAGTTTGAATACTCTCTCTTATCAGATATTTGAACAATAGTAGTAGATTGTCTACGTGGAGATTGAATTATTATTGGTATTTATGTTAGATTAAGCTTGTTTACATTTGATTGAGAGACTGGACTATAATAATAAATAACATAAACGGACATTATTAGTAATCACACGTATAAAAATATTGCCGTTATTATAAATAAAAACTATAATATTTTATAAATTTAAAAATAAATAAATCAATATGGCCGAATCACAAGAATTACAGAATACATTTGCGGCAATCCTAGCTAATATAAAAAAGCTCTCAGAACAGAATAAGGCTGGTAGAGACGAAGCGTTGAAGCAAAATAAGTCGCTACAATCACTTCACGTTGAGAATAAAAAAATGTATACAGCCGTTCATGACCAGGCTAAACAAAATAAACAACTTTTAGAGTCAATGGAAAAACGTATAGCTGATAAATTAGAATGAATTTGTAGTAGTAGTGAGACCGCCTTAGAAAGGAATAAATCTCACAGCAGGGAATGTGAAGCCAAAATTAAATGGGGTTATTCCCTTAGTCAGGGAAGTGAATGTGACAATGCGGTTGACCGATATAATCCCGTCGACTTACAGAAGCCAGCTGTTAATCGCTAAGATAAGATAGCAGCTAAGGGTGGAGCGCCCGATAAGGAGATAACAGCTGATCAACGAAAACAATCAAATAATATTTTAAATAAATATGAAAAGAGAAATAGGGAAAACCTTACCACAGTGTTGGTTAACATCTATCCAGATTGGTATGATCAACGGGTAAACGGTGGAGTATTTAAAAACAATAATTGTTATTTGCTGTTCCATGTCTGTAAGATACAGATCCATTCTGGTAATGTTTTATCAGTCAGTAATGAAATGTATAAACACTTGAGAAGTCCATACAATTGTAAAAATGAATATGTACATAAGGTATTTGATGAATACTTGGGTAAACAAAGTATTTTTGTTCCTAAAGCTGGTGCATTTGAGGAAAAGCACACAGGTAAGGTTAATTCTGACAGAAGATCAGAACTGTCTGAGTGTTTTCAACCACATATGAAATGTAATACAGGAGTTATTTATACAGTTGGAGATTCACTGTACTGCACTGTGTGTTCGTCTTTTATGAATGTGTATGCAGACAAATCCGAAACATTAAAAAATTTTAAAGTGCACTTAGATACTGATCACTGTAAACACTTGATGAAAATAATGTTTGAGATGATACCAGAAAAATTTCAATCAAACAATGAGTTCATATTGTACAAAGGAGATTATATTATGTGTAGCCTGGGTAATACAACTGGCGTTACATATAAACCTTTAAAAATTAAATCAAAGCAACGTATCGGCAATTACCGAAACAAATGCAAGCGAAGAGCAATCAAAAAACGAGAAAGGTTGCGCGGCATGAGCCTGTGCGATAAATTAAAAATTAAATTAAGGATAATTGAATCTAATATGCCAGGATATAGGATTGTGTGTGTTATGCAATTGTATAAAATTGTTTAAAATAAGAATAATTGTAATCATGTTGAAAAATGTATGGTTGAACTGTAGATATAACCGAATGACGTCTGACATTGACATCCTTATCAGTGTTCAGGAATGTTTCGTGATAAGCAGCCATGTGCGGTTGTTTATTTACAATTAGGGCTGTCAAAGTGACAGTTGGGGAAATGTTGTTTGATAGAAGCTACTCAGTTATTTTGATTTTTGAAGTTATTATGTTATTATTTAGATGATTATGATTATTGGGAAGAAGTTATGTCAATTTAGGTTTAAAAAAAAAAAAAATTGTATTCCATATAACAAAATTTTTTTTTACACGTGGAGGCGTTAATCCTGCAACAGAACACAGGATGATAAGATATGCTGTTTGTATCAGAGTACATGAATGACGAGCATTTTTTTTGTTTAAATTTGTTTTGTGTAATATTTTGTCTTTTAGTCATACGTTTTGTATTTAAAAATTGATAAGCATGTAGGATACACCAAACTCTTCATAAAAAGATGTACTATATTGTCATGTATTTTTTGTATGAATTGGTGCGCGTGTGCGGGTGTGATAATCTGCGATCGCTATAGCGGCAGTGGTAGTTAACCGATTTACATGAAAATTTGACAAGGAATTATTTAAGTAAATAGCTTCGATTTTTGTATACTCTGAGGTTCGTAACTATTTTAGAAATATGGTTTTTTTAAGTAAGAAAAACTCAAGAGTAACTCTTATCAATGATAGGGTAATAAAAATTGTAAATAATTTCCATGCAGGACTATGCTAAATTATACAAAGTTTTTCATGAAATTTGTGTATCTGGTTGTTCCATCAATCACGTGACTTGGGCTTGGCCTATCAAAATACACCAAATTCAGTAAGATTCATACGTTGCAGAGCTAGGATGGACACAGTCTGTCTGGCGACGTTGTTAGGGGAAGTTTTGCCCGGGTAAGAGAGTTGTTCTCTTACAAAAGTAGAAATATCTTATATAAAATAAACCATAAACCTTAAAATTCTTAACAAAGTTTTGCAATAAGAATCGAGAGGGTAAATAATTAAATAAAATTTAAAATATAATACAGTGCTGTCTCGTGTAAGTTAAGATATCCGCTTAGGGAACTTAAAGACACTACAAGACATCGTTGGAAGGTGTACATTAAACGCACCGCATTAGTAAATACCCCGTTAAATCCTGAGATTAAGAAATTATAAAATATAAATTAATAATAAACTGAATGAACGAAACTCATAATCATTATGAGTGAACAATTTATCAAGAAACTAATCAATGTTAGCAGTCAAACATAACTACGAGAATCTGTGAAATATCGCCGCTGGAGCCGCTTGCTGTAGAAGAGGACGACGAGACGAAGAGGACGCCAGGACGAAGATGACACCAGGAAGGAGGGACAGGAAGAAGAGGACGCCAAGACGGGACCGACGAGACGAGAGGAGGACGTTGCAGCAAACAAGTAAAATCGATTTATATTATCGAACAATACAAACAATTAAATATATTATCAATACATGACAATTCAAAATACATTATACATATTTAAAAACAATATTTGTATATAATAAATAATTTTTCATCTCCTCCATAATAGACTTGTATCGATTTTTACACACTCACAATATCCTTATTAGAATAACAAAGTTTGATCTGTTGCATAAGGATATTTGGCGCTTGCCAACGTTGGGCTCGATTTTTGAATTAATTTTAAAAAAGAAATATTTATTTGAGTGTGTAGAGACTAAATTCATTGAACTATTTATGTGTGCTGTTCTATGTTATCAGGGAGAGTTGATAAAAGTTTGAATACTCTCTCTTATCAGATATTTGAACAATAGTAGTAGATTGTCTACGTGGAGATTGAATTATTATTGGTATTTATGTTAGATTAAGCTTGTTTACATTTGATTGAGAGACTGGACTATAATAATAAATAACATAAACGGACATTATTAGTAATCACACGTATAAAAATATTGCCGTTATTATAAATAAAAACTATAATATTTTATAAATTTAAAAATAAATAAATCAATATGGCCGAATCACAAGAATTACAGAATACATTTGCGGCAATCCTAGCTAATATAAAAAAGCTCTCAGAACAGAATAAGGCTGGTAGAGACGAAGCGTTGAAGCAAAATAAGTCGCTACAATCACTTCACGTTGAGAATAAAAAAATGTATACAGCCGTTCATGACCAGGCTAAACAAAATAAACAACTTTTAGAGTCAATGGAAAAACGTATAGCTGATAAATTAGAATGAATTTGTAGTAGTAGTGAGACCGCCTTAGAAAGGAATAAATCTCACAGCAGGGAATGTGAAGCCAAAATTAAATGGGGTTATTCCCTTAGTCAGGGAAGTGAATGTGACAATGCGGTTGACCGATATAATCCCGTCGACTTACAGAAGCCAGCTGTTAATCGCTAAGATAAGATAGCAGCTAAGGGTGGAGCGCCCGATAAGGAGATAACAGCTGATCAACGAAAACAATCAAATAATATTTTAAATAAATATGAAAAGAGAAATAGGGAAAACCTTACCACAGTGTTGGTTAACATCTATCCAGATTGGTATGATCAACGGGTAAACGGTGGAGTATTTAAAAACAATAATTGTTATTTGCTGTTCCATGTCTGTAAGATACAGATCCATTCTGGTAATGTTTTATCAGTCAGTAATGAAATGTATAAACACTTGAGAAGTCCATACAATTGTAAAAATGAATATGTACATAAGGTATTTGATGAATACTTGGGTAAACAAAGTATTTTTGTTCCTAAAGCTGGTGCATTTGAGGAAAAGCACACAGGTAAGGTTAATTCTGACAGAAGATCAGAACTGTCTGAGTGTTTTCAACCACATATGAAATGTAATACAGGAGTTATTTATACAGTTGGAGATTCACTGTACTGCACTGTGTGTTCGTCTTTTATGAATGTGTATGCAGACAAATCCGAAACATTAAAAAATTTTAAAGTGCACTTAGATACTGATCACTGTAAACACTTGATGAAAATAATGTTTGAGATGATACCAGAAAAATTTCAATCAAACAATGAGTTCATATTGTACAAAGGAGATTATATTATGTGTAGCCTGGGTAATACAACTGGCGTTACATATAAACCTTTAAAAATTAAATCAAAGCAACGTATCGGCTATTACCGAAACAAATGCAAGCGAAGAGCAATCAAAAAACGAGAAAGGTTGCGCGGCATGAGTCTGTGCGATAAATTAAAAATTAAATTAAGGATAATTGAATCTAATATGCCAGGATATAGGATTGTGTGTGTTATGCAATTGTATAAAATTATGTGTAAAATAAGAATAATTGTAATCATGTTGAAAAATGTATGGTTGAACTGTAGATATAGCCGAATGACGTCTGACATTGACATCCTTATCAGTGTTCAGGAATGTTTCGTGATAAGCAGCCATGTGCGGTTGTTTATTTACAATTAGGGCTGTCAAAGTGACAGTTGGGGAAATGTTGTTTGATAGAAGCTACTCAGTTATTTTGATTTTTGAAGTTATTATGTTATTATTTAGATGATTATGATTATTGGGAAGAAGTTATGTCAATTTAGGTTTAAAAAAAAAAAAAATTGTATTCCATATAACAAAATTTTTTTTTACACGTGGAGGCGTTAATCCTGCAACAGAACACAGGATGATAAGATATGCTGTTTGTATCAGAGTACATGAATGACGAGCATTTTTTTTGTTTAAATTTGTTTTGTGTAATATTTTGTCTTTTAGTCATACGTTTTGTATTTAAAAATTGATAAGCATGTAGGATACACCAAACTCTTCATAAAAAGATGTACTATATTGTCATGTATTTTTTGTATGAATTGGTGCGCGTGTGCGGGTGTGATAATCTGCGATCGCTATAGCGGCAGTGGTAGTTAACCGATTTACATGAAAATTTGACAAGGAATTATTTAAGTAAATAGCTTCGATTTTTGTATACTCTGAGGTTCGTAACTATTTTAGAAATATGGTTTTTTTAAGTAAGAAAAACTCAAGAGTAACTCTTATCAATGATAGGGTAATAAAAATTGTAAATAATTTCCATGCAGGACTATGCTAAATTATACAAAGTTTTTCATGAAATTTGTGTATCTGGTTGTTCCATCAATCACGTGACTTGGGCTTGGCCTATCAAAATACACCAAATTCAGTGAGATTCATACGTTGCAGAGCTAGGATGGACACAGTCTGTCTGGCGACGTTGTTAGGGGAAGTTTTGCCCGGGTAAGAGAGTTGTTCTCTTACAAAAGAAGAAATATCTTATATAAAATAAACCATAAACCTTAAAATTCTTAACAAAGTTTTGAATAAGAATCGAGAGGATAAATAATTAAATAAAATTTAAAATATAATACAGTGCTGTCTCGTGTAAGTTAAGATATCCGCTTAGGGAACTTAAAGACACTACAAGACATCGTTGGAAGGTGTACATTAAACGCACCGCATTAGTAAATACCCCGTTAAATCCTGAGATTAAGAAATTATAAAATATAAATTAATAATAAACTGAATGAACGAAACTCATAATCATTATGAGTGAACAATTTATCAAGAAACTAATCAATGTTAGCAGTAAAAACATAACTACGAGAATCTGTGAAATATCGCCGCTGGAGCCGCTTGCTGTAGAAGAGGACGACGAGACGAAGAGGACGCCAGGACGAAGATGACACCAGGAAGGAGGGACAGGAAGAAGAGGACGCCAAGACGGGACCGACGAGACGAGAGGAGGACGTTGCAGCAAACAAGTAAAATCGATTTATATTATCGAACAATACAACCAATTAAATATAATTTCAATAAATGACAATTCAAAATACATTATACATATTTAAAAACAATATTTGTATATAATAAATAATTTTTCATCTCCTCCATAATAGACTTGTATCGATTTTTACACACTCACAATATCCTTATTAGAATAACAAAGTTTGATCTGTTGCATAAGGATATTTGGCGCTTGCCAACGTTGGGCTCGATTTTTGAATTAATTTTATAAAAGAAATATTTATTTGAGTGTGTAGAGACTAAATTCATTGAACTATTTATATGTGCTGTTCTATGTTATCAGGGAGAGTTGATAAAAGTTTGAATACTCTCTCTTATCAGATATTTGAACAATAGTAGTAGATTGTCTACGTGGAGATTGAATTATTATTGGTATTTATGTTAGATTAAGCTTGTTTACATTTGATTGAGAGACTGGACTATAATAATAAATAACATAAACGGACATTATTAGTAATCACACGTATAAAAATATTGCCGTTATTATAAATAAAAACTATAATATTTTATAAATTTAAAAATAAATAAATCAATATGGCCGAATCACAAGAATTACAGAATACATTTGCGGCAATCCTAGCTAATATAAAAAAGCTCTCAGAACAGAATAAGGCTGGTAGAGACGAAGCGTTGAAGCAAAATAAGTCGCTACAATCACTTCACGTTGAGAATAAAAAAATGTATACAGCCGTTCATGACCAGGCTAAACAAAATAAACAACTTTTAGAGTCAATGGAAAAACGTATAGCTGATAAATTAGACTGAATTTGTAGTAGTAGTGAGACCGCCTTAGAAAGGAATAAATCTCACAGCAGGGAATGTGAAGCAAAAATTAAATGGGGTTATTCCCTTAGTCAGGGAAGTGAACGTGACAATGCGGTTGACCGATATAATCCCGTCGACTTACAGAAGCCAGCTGTTAATCGCTAAGATAAGATAGCAGCTAAGGGTGGAGCGCCCGATAAGGAGATAACAGCTGATCAACGAAAACAATCAAATAATATTTTAAATAAATATGAAAAGAGAAATAGGGAAAACCTTACCACAGTGTTGGTTAACATCTATCCAGATTGGTATGATCAACGGGTAAACGGTGGAGTATTTAAAAACAATAATTGTTATTTGCTGTTCCATGTCTGTAAGATACAGATCCATTCTGGTAATGTTTTATCAGTCAGTAATGAAATGTATAAACACTTGAGAAGTCCATACAATTGTAAAAATGAATATGTACATAAGGTATTTGATGAATACTTGGGTAAACAAAGTAGTTTTGTTCCTAAAGCTGGTGCATTTGAGGAAAAGCACACAGGTAAGGTTAATTCTGACAGAAGATCAGAACTGTCTGAGTGTTTTCAACCACATATGAAATGTAATACAGGAGTTATTTATACAGTTGGAGATTCACTGTACTGCACTGTGTGTTCGTCTTTTATGAATGTGTATGCAGACAAATCCGAAACATTAAAAAATTTTAAAGTGCACTTAGATACTGATCACTGTAAACACTTGATGAAAATAATGTTTGAGATGATACCAGAAAAATTTCAATCAAACAATGAGTTCATATTGTACAAAGGAGATTATATTATGTGTAGCCTGGGTAATACAACTGGCGTTACATATAAACCTTTAAAAATTAAATCAAAGCAACGTATCGGCAATTACCGAAACAAATGCAAGCGAAGAGCAATCAAAAAACGAGAAAGGTTGCGCGGCATGAGCCTGTGCGATAAATTAAAAATTAAATTAAGGATAATTGAATCTAATATGCCAGGATATAGGATTGTGTGTGTTATGCAATTGTATAAAATTGTTTAAAATAAGAATAATTGTAATCATGTTGAAAAATGTATGGTTGAACTGTAGATATAGCCGAATGACGTCTGACATTGACATCCTTATCAGTGTTCAGGAATGTTTCGTGATAAGCAGCCATGTGCGGTTGTTTATTTACAATTAGGGCTGTCAAAGTGACAGTTGGGGAAATGTTGTTTGATAGAAGCTACTCAGTTATTTTGATTTTTGAAGTTATTATGTTATTATTTAGATGATTATGATTATTGGGAAGAAGTTATGTCAATTTAGGTTTAAAAAAAAAAAAAATTGTATTCCATATAACAAAATTTTTTTTTACACGTGGAGGCGTTAATCCTGCAACAGAACACAGGATGATAAGATATGCTGTTTGTATCAGAGTACATGAATGACGAGCATTTTTTTTGTTTAAATTTGTTTTGTGTAATATTTTGTCTTTTAGTCATACGTTTTGTATTTAAAAATTGATAAGCATGTAGGATACACCAAACTCTTCATAAAAAGATGTACTATATTGTCATGTATTTTTTGTATGAATTGGTGCGCGTGTGCGGGTGTGATAATCTGCGATCGCTATAGCGGCAGTGGTAGTTAACCGATTTACATGAAAATTTGACAAGGAATTATTTAAGTAAATAGCTTCGATTTTTGTATACTCTGAGGTTCGTAACTATTTTAGAAATATGGTTTTTTTAAGTAAGAAAAACTCAAGAGTAACTCTTATCAATGATAGGGTAATAAAAATTGTAAATAATTTCCATGCAGGACTATGCTAAATTATACAAAGTTTTTCATGAAATTTGTGTATCTGGTTGTTCCATCAATCACGTGACTTGGGCTTGGCCTATCAAAATACACCAAATTCAGTGAGATTCATACGTTGCAGAGCTAGGATGGACACAGTCTGTCTGGCGACGTTGTTAGGGGAAGTTTTGCCCGGGTAAGAGAGTTGTTCTCTTACAAAAGTAGAAATATCTTATATAAAATAAACCATAAACCTTAAAATTCTTAACAAAGTTTTGCAATAAGAATCGAGAGGATAAATAATTAAATAAAATTTAAAATATAATACAGTGCTGTCTCGTGTAAGTTAAGATATCCGCTTAGGGAACTTAAAGACACTACAAGACATCGTTGGAAGGTGTACATTAAACGCACCGCATTAGTAAATACCCCGTTAAATCCTGAGATTAAGAAATTATAAAATATAAATTAATAATAAACTGAATGAACGAAACTCATAATCATTATGAGTGAACAATTTATCAAGAAACTAATCAATGTTAGCAGTCAAACATAACTACGAGAATCTGTGAAATATCGCCGCTGGAGCCGCTTGCTGTAGAAGAGGACGACGAGACGAAGAGGACGCCAGGACGAAGATGACACCAGGAAGGAGGGACAGGAAGAAGAGGACGCCAAGACGGGACCGACGAGACGAGAGGAGGACGTTGCAGCAAACAAGTAAAATCGATTTATATTATCGAACAATACAAACAATTAAATATATTCTCAATAAATGACAATTCAAAATACATTATACATATTTAAAAACAATATTTGTATATAATAAATAATTTTTCATCTCCTCCATAATAGACTTGTATCGATTTTTACACACTCACAATATCCTTATTAGAATAACAAAGTTTGATCTGTTGCATAAGGATATTTGGCGCTTGCCAACGTTGGGCTCGATTTTTGAATTAATTTTAAAAAAGAAATATTTATTTGAGTGTGTAGAGACTAAATTCATTGAACTATTTATATGTGCTGTTCTATGTTATCAGGGAGAGTTGATAAAAGTTTGAATACTCTCTCTTATCAGATATTTGAACAATAGTAGTAGATTGTCTACGTGGAGATTGAATTATTATTGGTATTTATGTTAGATTAAGCTTGTTTACATTTGATTGAGAGACTGGACTATAATAATAAATAACATAAACGGACATTATTAG
Source organism: Magicicada septendecula (assembly GCA_034769895.1). Lineage (NCBI taxonomy): Eukaryota > Metazoa > Arthropoda > Insecta > Hemiptera > Cicadidae > Magicicada > Magicicada septendecula. The sequence continues at coordinate 1,248,109,429 of CM068367.1, forward strand.
TAATCACACGTATAAAAATATTGCCGTTATTATAAATAAAAACTATAATATTTTATAAATTTAAAAATAAATAAATCAATATGGCCGAATCACAAGAATTACAGAATACATTTGCGGCAATCCCAGCTAATATAAAAAAGCTCTCAGAACAGAATAAGGCTGGTAGAGACGAAGCGTTGAAGCAAAATAAGTCGCTAAAATCACTTCACGTTGAGAATAAAAAAATGTATACAGCCGTTCATGACCAGGCTAAACAAAATAAACAACTTTTAGAGTCAATGGAAAAACGTATAGCTGATAAATTAGAATGAATTTGTAGTAGTAGTGAGACCGCCTTAGAAAGGAATAAATCTCACAGCAGGGAATGTGAAGCCAAAATTAAATGGGGCTATTCCCTTAGTCAGGGAAGTGAATGTGACAATGCGGTTGACCGATATAATCCCGTCGACTTACAGAAGCCAGCTGTTAATCGCTTAGATAAGATAGCAGCTAAGGGTGGAGCGCCCGATAAGGAGATAACAGCTGATCAACGAAAACAATCAAATAATATTTTAAATAAATATGAAAAGAGAAATAGGGAAAACCTTACCACAGTGTTGGTTAACATCTATCCAGATTGGTATGATCAACGGGTAAACGGTGGAGTATTTAAAAACAATAATTGTTATTTGCTGTTCCATGTCTGTAAGATACAGATCCATTCTGGTAATGTTTTATCAGTCAGTAATGAAATGTATAAACACTTGAGAAGTCCATACAATTGTAAAAATGAATATGTACATAAGGTATTTGATGAATACTTGGGTAAACAAAGTATTTTTGTTCCTAAAGCTGGTGCATTTGAGGAAAAGCACACAGGTAAGTTTAATTCTGACAGAAGATCAGAACTGTCTGAGTGTTTTCAACCACATATGAAATGTAATACAGGAGTTATTTATACAGTTGGAGATTCACTGTACTGCACTGTGTGTTCGTCTTTTATGAATGTGTATGCAGACAAATCCGAAACATTAAAAAATTTTAAAGTGCACTTAGATACTGATCACTGTAAACACTTGATGAAAATAATGTTTGAGATGATACCAGAAAAATTTCAATCAAACAATGAGTTCATATTGTACAAAGGAGATTATATTATGTGTAGCCTGGGTAATACAACTGGCGTTACATATAAACCTTTAAAAATTAAATCAAAGCAACGTATCGGCTATTACCGAAACAAATGCAAGCGAAGAGCAATCAAAAAACGAGAAAGGTTGCGCGGCATGAGTCTGTGCGATAAATTAAAAATTAAATTAAGGATAATTGAATCTAATATGCCAGGATATAGGATTGTGTGTGTTATGCAATTGTATAAAATTATGTGTAAAATAAGAATAATTGTAATCATGTTGAAAAATGTATGGTTGAACTGTAGATATAGCCGAATGACGTCTGACATTGACATCCTTATCAGTGTTCAGGAATGTTTCGTGATAAGCAGCCATGTGCGGTTGTTTATTTACAATTAGGGCTGTCAAAGTGACAGTTGGGGAAATGTTGTTTGATAGAAGCTACTCAGTTATTTTGATTTTTGAAGTTATTATGTTATTATTTAGATGATTATGATTATTGGGAAGAAGTTATGTCAATTTAGGTTTAAAAAAAAAAAAAATTGTATTCCATATAACAAAATTTTTTTTTACACGTGGAGGCGTTAATCCTGCAACAGAACACAGGATGATAAGATATGCTGTTTGTATCAGAGTACATGAATGACGAGCATTTTTTTTTGTTTAAATTTGTTTTGTGTAATATTTTGTCTTTTAGTCATACGTTTTGTATTTAAAAATTGATAAGCATGTAGGATACACCAAACTCTTCATAAAAAGATGTACTATATTGTCATGTATTTTTTGTATGAATTGGTGCGCGTGTGCGGGTGTGATAATCTGCGATCGCTATAGCGGCAGTGGTAGTTAACCGATTTACATGAAAATTTGACAAGGAATTATTTAAGTAAATAGCTTCGATTTTTGTATACTCTGAGGTTCGTAACTATTTTAGAAATATGTTTTTTTTAAGTAAGAAAAACTCAAGAGTAACTCTTATCAATGATAGGGTAATAAAAATTTAAAATAATTTCCATGCAGGACTATGCTAAATTATACAAAGTTTTTCATGAAATTTGTGTATCTGGTTGTTCCATCAATCACGTGACTTGGGCTTGGCCTATCAAAATACACCAAATTCAGTGAGATTCATACGTTGCAGAGCTAGGATGGACACAGTCTGTCTGGCGACGTTGTTAGGGGAAGTTTTGCCCGGGTAAGAGAGTTGTTCTCTTACAAAAGAAGAAATATCTTATATAAAATAAACCATAAACCTTAAAATTCTTAACAAAGTTTTGCAATAAGAATCGAGAGGATAAATAATTAAATAAAATTTTAAATATAATACAGTGCTGTCTCGTGTAAGTTAAGATATCCGCTTAGGGAACTTAAAGACACTACAAGACATCGTTGGAAGGTGTACATTAAACGCACCGCATTAGTAAATACCCCGTTAAATCCTGAGATTAAGAAATTATAAAATATAAATTAATAATAAACTGAATGAACGAAACTCATAATCATTATGAGTGAACAATTTATCAAGAAACTAATCAATGTTAGCAGTAAAAACATAACTACGAGAATCTGTGAAATATCGCCGCTGGAGCCGCTTGCTGTAGAAGAGGACGACGAGACGAAGAGGGCGCCAGGACGAAGATGACACCAGGAAGGAGGGACAGGAAGAAGAGGACGCCAAGACGGGACCGACGAGACGAGAGGAGGACGTTGCAGCAAACAAGTAAAATCGATTTATATTATCGAACAATACAAACAATTAAATATAATCTCAATAAATGACAATTCAAAATACATTATACATATTTAAAAACAATATTTGTATATAATAAATAATTTTTCATCTCCTCCATAATAGACTTGTATCGATTTTTACACACTCACAATATCCTTATTAGAATAACAAAGTTTGATCTGTTGCATAAGGATATTTGGCGCTTGCCAACGTTGGGCTCGATTTTTGAATTAATTTTATAAAAGAAATATTTATTTGAGTGTGTAGAGACTAAATTCATTGAACTATTTATATGTGCTGTTCTATGTTATCAGGGAGAGTTGATAAAAGTTTGAATACTCTCTCTTATCAGATATTTGAACAATAGTAGTAGATTGTCTACGTGGAGATTGAATTATTATTGGTATTTATGTTAGATTAAGCTTGTTTACATTTGATTGAGAGACTGGACTATAATAATAAATAACATAAACGGACATTATTAGTAATCACACGTATAAAAGTATTGCCGTTATTATAAATAAAAACTATAATATTTTATAAATTTAAAAATAAATAAATCAATATGGCCGAATCACAAGAATTACAGAATACATTTGCGGCAATCCTAGCTAATATAAAAAAGCTCTCAGAACAGAATAAGGCTGGTAGAGACGAAGCGTTGAAGCAAAATAAGTCGCTACAATCACTTCACGTTGAGAATAAAAAAATGTATACAGCCGTTCATGACCAGGCTAAACAAAATAAACAACTTTTAGAGTCAATGGAAAAACGTATAGCTGATAAATTAGAATGAATTTGTAGTAGTAGTGAGACCGCCTTAGAAAGGAATAAATCTCACAGCAGGGAATGTGAAGCCAAAATTAAATGGGGTTATTCCCTTAGTCAGGGAAGTGAACGTGACAATGCGGTTGACCGATATAATCCCGTCGACTTACAGAAGCCAGCTGTTAATCGCTAAGATAAGATAGCAGCTAAGGGTGGAGCGCCCGATAAGGAGATAACAGCTGATCAACGAAAACAATCAAATAATATTTTAAATAAATATGAAAAGAGAAATAGGGAAAACCTTACCACAGTGTTGGTTAACATCTATCCAGATTGGTATGATCAACGGGTAAACGGTGGAGTATTTAAAAACAATAATTGTTATTTGCTGTTCCATGTCTGTAAGATACAGATCCATTCTGGTAATGTTTTATCAGTCAGTAATGAAATGTATAAACACTTGAGAAGTCCATACAATTGTAAAAATGAATATGTACATAAGGTATTTGATGAATACTTGGGTAAACAAAGTAGTTTTGTTCCTAAAGCTGGTGCATTTGAGGAAAAGCACACAGGTAAGGTTAATTCTGACAGAAGATCAGAACTGTCTGAGTGTTTTCAACCACATATGAAATTTAATACAGGAGTTATTTATACAGTTGGAGATTCACTGTACTGCACTGTGTGTTCGTCTTTTATGAATGTGTATGCAGACAAATCCGAAACATTAAAAAATTTTAAAGTGCACTTAGATACTGATCACTGTAAACACTTGATGAAAATAATGTTTGAGATGATACCAGAAAAATTTCAATCAAACAATGAGTTCATATTGTACAAAGGAGATTATATTATGTGTAGCCTGGGTAATACAACTGGCGTTACATATAAACCTTTAAAAATTAAATCAAAGCAACGTATCGGCAATTACCGAAACAAATGCAAGCGAAGAGCAATCAAAAAACGAGAAAGGTTGCGCGGCATGAGCCTGTGCGATAAATTAAAAATTAAATTAAGGATAATTGAATCTAATATGCCAGGATATAGGATTGTGTGTGTTATGCAATTGTATAAAATTGTTTAAAATAAGAATAATTGTAATCATGTTGACAAATGTATGGTTGAACTGTAGATATAGCCGAATGACGTCTGACATTGACATCCTTATCAGTGTTCAGGAATGTTTCGTGATAAGCAGCCATGTGCGGTTGTTTATTTACAATTAGGTCTGTCAAAGTGACAGTTGGGGAAATGTTGTTTGATAGAAGCTACTCAGTTATTTTGATTTTTGAAGTTATTATGTTATTATTTAGATGATTAGGATTATTGGGAAAAAGTTATGTCAATTTAGGTTTAAAAAAAAAAAAAAATTGTATTCCATATAACAAAATTTTTTTTTACACGTGGAGGCGTTAATCCTGCAACAGAACACAGGATGATAAGATATGCTGTTTGTATCAGAGTACATGAATGACGAGCATTTTTTTTGTTTAAATTTGTTTTGTGTAATATTTTGTCTTTTAGTCATACGTTTTGTATTTAAAAATTGATAAGCATGTAGGATACACCAAACTCTTCATAAAAAGATGTACTATATTGTCATGTATTTTTTGTATGAATTGGTGCGCGTGTGCGGGTGTGATAATCTGCGATCGCTATAGCGGCAGTGGTAGTTAACCGATTTACATGAAAATTTGACAAGGAATTATTTAAGTAAATAGCTTCGATTTGTGTATACTCTGAGGTTCGTAACTATTTTAGAAATATGGTTTTTTAAGTAAAGAAAAACTCAAGAGTAACTCTTATCAATGATAGAGTAATAAAAATTGTAGATAATTTCCATGCAGGACTATGCTAAATTATACAAAGTTTTTCATGAAATTTGTGTATCTGGTTGTTCCATCAATCACGTGACTTGGGCTTGGCCTATCAAAATACACCAAATTCAGTGAGATTCATACGTTGCAGAGCTAGGATGGACACAGTCTGTCTGTCGACGTTGTTAGGGGTAGTTGTGCCCGGGTAAAAGAGTTGTTCTCTTACAAAAGTAGAAATACCTTATATAAAATAAACCATAAACCTTAAAATTCTTAACGAAGTTTTGCGATAAGAATCGAGAGGGTAAATAATTAAATAAAATTTAAAATATAATACAGTGCTGTCTCGTGTAAGTTAAGATATCCGCTTAGGGAACTTAAAGACACTACAAGACATCGTTGGAAGGTGTACATTAAACGCACCGCATTAGTAAATACCCCGTTAAATCCTGAGATTAAGAAATTATAAAATATAAATTAATAATAAACTGAATGAACGAAACTCATAATCATTATGAGTGAACAATTTATCAAGAAACTAATCAATGTTAGCAGTCAAACATAACTACGAGAATCTGTGAAATATCGCCGCTGGAGCCGCTTGCTGTAGAAGAGGACGACGAGACGAAGAGGACGACGAGACGAAGAGGACGAAGAGGACACCAGGAAGGAATGAAGCTGTAGAAGAGGACGACGAGACGAAGAGGACTCCAGGACGAAGATGACACCAGGAAGGAGGGACAGGAAGAAGAGGACGCCAAGACGGGACCGACGAGACGAGAGGAGGACGTTGCAGCAAACAAGTAAAATCGATTTATAAAATCGAACAATACAAACAATTAAATATATTCTCAATACATGACAGTTCAAAATACATTATACATATTTAAAAACAATATTTGTATATAATAAATAATTTTGCATCTCCTCCATAATAGACTTGTATCGATTTTTACACACTCACAATATCCTTATTAGAATAATAAAGTTTGATCTGTTGCATAAGGATATTTGGCGCTTGCCAACGTTGGGCTCGATTTTTGAATTAATTTTAAAAAAGAAATATTTATTTGAGTGTGTAGAGACTAAATTCATTGAACTATTTATATGTGCTGTTCTATGTTATCAGGGAGTGTTGATAAAAGTTTGAATACTCTCTCTTATCAGATATTTGAACAATAGTAGTAAATTGTCTACGTGGAGATTGAATTATTATTGGTATTTATAATCAAGTGTAAACAAGCTTAATCTAACATAAATACCAATAATAATTCAATCTCCACGTAGACAATTTACTACTATTGTTCAAATATCTGATAAGAGAGAGTATTGAAATTTTATCAACACTCCCTGATAACGTATTTAAATTTTATATTTAAATACTCCGTCTTTAAATTTTTTTATATGGATTACAATTTTTTTTTTTTTAACCTAAATTGACATAACTTCTTCCCAATAATCATAATCATCTAAATAATAACATAATAACTTCAAAAATCAAAATAACTGAGTAGCTTCTATCAAACAACATTTCCCCAACAGTCACTTTGTCAGCCCTAATTGTAAATAAACAACCGCACATGGCTGCTTATCACCAAACATTCCTGAACACTGATAAGGATCTCAATGTCAAACGTCATTCGGCTATATCTACAGTTCAACAATACATTTTTCAACATGATTACAATTATTCTTATGCATAACACACACACTCCTATATCCTGGCATATTAGATTCAGTTATCCTTAATTTAATTTTTAATTTATCGCACAGACTCATGCCGCGCAACTTTTCTCGTTTTTTGATTGCTCTTCGCTTGCATTTGTTTCGGTAAATGCCGATACGTTGCTTTGATTTAATTTTTAAAGGTTTATATGTAATGCCAGTTGTATTACCCAGGCTACACATAATATAATCTCCTTTGTACAATATGAACTCATTGTTTGATTGAAATTTTTCTGGTATCATCTCAAACATTATTTTCATCAAGTGTTTACAGTGATCAGTATCTAAGTGCACTTTAAAATTTTTTAATGTTTCGGATTTGTCTGCATACACATTCATAAAAGACGAACACACAGTGCAGTACAGTGAATCTCCAACTGTATAAATAACTCCTGTATTACATTTCATATGTGGTTGAAAACACTCAGACAGTTCTGATCTTCTGTCAGAATTAACCTTACCTGTGTGCTTTTCCTCAAATGCACCAGCTTTAGGAACAAAACTACTTTGTTTACCCAAGTATTCATCAAATACCTTATGTACATATTCATTTTTACAATTGCATGGACTTCTCAAGTGTTTATACATTTCATTACTGACTGATAAAACATTACCAGAATGGATCTGTATCTTACAGACATGGGACAGCAAATAACAATTATTGTTTTTAAATACTCCACCGTTTACCCGTTGATCATTCCAATCTGGATAGATGTTAACCAACACTGTGGTAAGGTTTTCCCTATTTCTCTTATCATATTTATTTAAAATATTATTTGATTGTTTTCGTTGATCAGCTGTTATCTCCTTATCGGGCGCTCCACCCTTAGCTGCTATCTTATCTAAGCGATTAACAGCTGGCTTCTGTAAGTCGACGGGATTATATCGGTCAACCGCATTGTCACATTCACTTCCCTGACTAAGGGAATAACCCCACTTAATTTTGGCTTCACATTCCCTGCTGTGAGATTTATTCCTTTCTAAGGCGGTCTCACTACTACTACAAATTCATTCTAATTTATCAGCTATACGTTTCTCCATTGACTCTAAAAGTTGTTTATTTTGTTTAGCCTGGTCATGAACGGCTGTATACATTTTTTTATTCTCAACATGAAGTGATTGTAGCGACTTATTTTGCTTCAACGCTTCGTCTCTACCAGCCTCATTCTGTTCTGAGAGTTTTTTATATTAGCTAGGATTGCCGCTAATGTATTCTGTAATTCTTGTGATTCGGCCATATTGATTTATTTATTTTTAAATTTATAAAATATTATAGTTTTGTTTGTAATAACGGCAATATTTTTTTATACGTGTTATTACTAATAATGTCCGTTTATGTTATTTATTATTATAGTCCAGTCTCTCAATCAAATGTAAACAAGCTTAATCTAACATAAATACCAATAATAATTCAATCTCCACGTAGACAATCTACTACTATTGAACAAATATCTGATAAGAGAGAGTATTCAAACTTTTATCAACACTCCCTGATAACATAGAACAGCACATATAAATAGTTCAATGAATTTAGTCTCTACACACTCAAATAAAACTTCTTTTTTAAAATTAATTCAAAAATCGAGCCCAACGTTGGCAAGCGCCAAATATCCTTATGCAACAGATCAAACTTTATTATTCTAATAAGGATATTGTGAGTGTGTAAAAATCGATACAAGTCTATTATGGAGGAGATGAAAAATTATTTATTATATACAAATATTGTTTTTAAATATGTATAATGTATTTTAAATTGTCATGTATTGATAATATATTTAATTGTTTGTATTGTTCGATAATATAAATCGATTTTACTTGTTTGCTGCAACGTCCTCCTCTCGTCTCGTCGGTCCCGTCTTGGCGTCCTCTTCTTCCTGTCCCTCCTTCCTGGTGTCATCTTCGTCTTGGCGTCCTCTTCGTCTCGTCGTCCTCTTCTACAGCTTCATTCCTTCCTGGTGTCCTCTTCGTCCTCTTCGTCTCGTCGTCCTCTTCTACAGCAAGCGGCTCCAGCGGCGATATTTCACAGATTCTTGTAGTTATGTTTGACTGCTAACATTGATTAGTTTCTTGATAAATTGTTCACTCATAATGATTATGAATTTCGTTCATTCAGTTTATTATTAATTTATATTTTATAATTTCTTAATCTCAGGATTTAACGGGGTATTTACTAATGCGGTGCGTTTAATGTACACCTTCCAACGATGTCTTGTAGTGTCTTTAAGTTCCCTAAGCGGATATCTTAACTTACACGAGACAGCACTGTATTATATTTTAAATTTTATTTAATTATTTACCCTCTCGATCCTTATCGCAAAACTTCGTTAAGAATTTTAAGGTGTATGGTTTATTTTATATAAGATATTTCTACTTTTGTAAGAGAACAACTCTCTTACCCGGGCACAACTTCCCCTAACAACGTCGACAGACAGACTGTGTCCATCCTAGCTCTGCAACGTAGGAATCTCACTGAATTTGGTGTATTTTGATAGGCCAAGCCCAAGTCACGTGATTGATGGAACAACCAGATACACAAATTTCATGAAAAACTTTGTATAATTTAGCATAGTCCTGCATGGAAATTATCTACAATTTTCATTACCCTATACCGGGGGCGGCTGTCTAATATTAAAGAATAATATTTCACTTCATTCAATATTTTTAAAATTACGATTTTAATTTCGTCACCCAATATATTTAAAATCTCGTTCTGGATTCTAATCCCTAAATAACGTGGCATACGTGTTGTGTCATTTTGAACCCTTTGAAGATGATCGGCTAAGGTGGTGTCAAATTTGGCTATCATTTGTATAAGCTGCAAAAAATTTCCGTTGTTATCTTCAAATAATTTGCAGTTGCTGCCCCTGAATCCTAAATTCTGTTTCGCTAAATATTTAATATAAAATATGATTCTCTGTAAAACAGCTTGCCATCTAATCTTTTCATTTCTATTAAGGTTTGATGATGAGCATCAACAAAATTATTTTGTGACAAATTTTTGTTCAAGATCAGTAATTGTTTTGTATGCATTATATGAGACGTACTTTTTTCGTGGCGGCAAAGATTTTCAGACAAATGTTGCCAAGATTTGAAACCACCTTGTACAAGAGGAGTGTCAGCATTATTTGAAAAAAGTTTACAATTGAAACAAAAAACGGCGTCTTCTGATATGGAGTATAAAAGCCAACTTCGTGAAACTACTTCACCATTAGACATAATTTTTTGATAATATTTTTCAGAAAAGCTCCTGTTTGACTTGTCTTTTGGAAATACAAATTGTTTTATTTGAGGTGGTTTATTTTGTGTCAGTGTGACCTTAGTTTTGTCATCCAAAACGCGTGGCCATTTTCCGGGATCTTTGAAAATATCTGGGACATTTATTTTTTTAATTTCTTCATTTACAACATTTTCTGACTCTTCTGAAATTGAAGTGTTTTGTGTTGCCGATGGTGGAGTACTCACTGTGGTTCCCGCTTCTGTTTCGTTACATTCTTCAGATGGAGATGTAGCCCGGCAATCTTTGGACGAACAACTTGGAGTTGATTCAAAGAACTGTGTAATTGGAGTTATTACTTTTTTGATAGTTTCTTTTTTTTGATATTGCCATCCAGAAAGCCGCTTTCTTCCATCTGACATCTATAAAATATATAAACAAATAAACAAAGGAAGAAAGAAAGAAAATATGAATACTAATTGAATTTTTAACTTTTCACAAAATGATAATGACAAACGTAGGGTTGGGCATTATTACATGAATTGCAGTGAGGTAACTACTTAAATATTGAAATTGAAAAATTTGCTATTACATCGTAAAATCAAGTTCTTGCAAAAATGCATCTAAAAGTGCGCGATTATTAAACGTATTTTATACATAATAATCTAATTAATCTTCTTGAATATCCAATAAATAAATTATATTTACGGTCGATTTCACCGATTTCAGTTAAGGTTTAAGTTCAGAATAAAGCCCAGTTTCCGTGGTTACAATCGTTTTTAATATTTAACTCAAAAATAAAAATTAGTCGAAGCCGGTGAAATCGGTCCTTAATGAATTAAGTATATAAAATATCTATGATTTAATGAAATGTTTAATTCGATAATATGATAAAAATAAATCTAATTTTTACTTTACTTACCTTCGTTTCCTATGGTTTATAACACTCCTAATGATTTGGAAAAACACTAGGTAATTATTACAGATATGTCTTATTATTTAAAATTTTTAAAAACACAAGTAACTATTACAATTAAAATCAACAACTTGTTTTTGATGTGCACCGTAGTATGTTCGAGTGAAAACTGAAAAGATTTACTAAAATACTCACCACACCAGTAACTGAAAAAAAAATAGTTTGACCATTGTTGTTTACACACGAAAAGCAAAACATATGGAAGCTTTGGGACAGGAAACAATAAAGCTGACCTTGACATTTACAAAAGATTGGAGCAAGTGTGCGATTTAGCTCGTGTGAACAATCCCGGGACACATCCCGGGTGGCCCAACATCTGTTTACACTTTAAAACAAGTCTACGTATAAAATTAGTCGTTTGGGAAATCGAAGTATTTCATTTTATTTTATTAATTTTTTCATTTTATTAATAAGAAAAAATCGTAGTGCTCTTTGTTATTTGCCGCCCCCGCTCACGTGCCGCCGGAGTGCACCGAACGCCTTGCACGCCCGGATAGGGACGGCCCTGGGGATATGTTGCCTGCATTGTAGTACAAATCGTTCCATATACTGTACCATGCTGAGCGACCCTTTAGGCTTAAATCGTCCATACTCCAGCTCATCACGAATGCACTCTCTTTCTCGCATTTCCTTATTCTCCTCAGCTTGTTTCTCGACTTCTTTATTTATTTCTTTTATATTACTCTCATTCTTCTTTTGTACTTCTCCAAGCTTTTCTTCCCACTTTTCTGATTGCTCTTGCAGATATACATTTATTTAGTTAATCTGACCTTGTAGATTCTCGTTTATTGTTTCTATCCTTTCATCGAATCTTTTTAAGATTCTCTCTTTGCTTTGCCTTTGCGTTTCTTCAATGTTTTCTTGTTTCTTCATTCTGTTTTCTGGTTTCTTCAATTTGTTGTCTTTGTTTTTCATTCATTTCTTCAATATATTTTCTTTGTTTTTCATCCCTTTCTTCATTTTGTTTTCTTTGTTTTTCATCCCTTTCTTCATTCTGTTTTCTTCGTTCTGCATACAGTTTTCTTCCTTCTTCCATAAACATATTGAAATCATCTCGCGCGGTTCCGATTCCTGTCCCCATGCCCTACTGTGGTTAATCTCTTCGCTGGGATTTGCATTTACCTCACTTTCCATTGTGTTATTTTCGGATCCTTCCATACCCAATTGATTGTTTATGTCGAATTCCTTCTCCTGGCTTTCAGAACTAGGCATCTCTCGTAGCCATTTTTGCGCGTCTACGCAAATGTTATTCATGCACACTTAGAGATTAAATTTATTACTATTCTACTTTACCTTAATTCTAAAAAGTTAATAGTCACACTGTCTGTCCTCTGCCCTAGCTTAAAACAAAACACTACTTAGTTTTTCACAAGCCGTGCGTTGCGGCGCCAAATATAACTACAAATTGTATGCCCCACTAGTTGCGGTGTCAAATATAATGTTAAATTGTTTAGCCCAGCGTGTTACGCCTAATATAACTATAAAAGCCCCATCTGTTGTAGTGTCAAATGTAACTCTAAATTTGATTGTATGTAATCCAAGTATTACTTATTTAATTGATTACTACTAATTCTTTTATTTATTTGTTAGTGTAGGTAAAACTAACTCAAGCAATATTGTTGCATGATACATAAGGTTAATCTTTAAATAATAAAACCAATGACACATTTATCAGTCTAACCAATAAGTTTATTACATTTATCTTTACTATCATTAATCATTGCTCGATGATTTTTAACGTATTATTACCATTAATTATTTTAAACATGATTTCTATCAATAAACAATTTATATATGAATGTCTCTATATCTCAGGGTTTCTTAGATTTTTTTATATATAAACATGAACACACTTACATCTAGTCACTTATTGATATTACAATATAGATATGTATTCCAAATGGATTCATTTTAAGATATGATTAAATATTCTTAATCGAAATGACTCTAAGTTTTAATGTGTACTTCTCAAAATACAAAATATATACGTAAGTTCTTTTAGAAGGACAGACAGGTGTTAAGTACAATAGTAATTAGTGCATAAAATGTTACTGTTGGTACGAATAATGCTGTCTGAGGTACGGTGATCCCATCTCGGCTTCCATGGTCCCCCTGGTTGTCTAGATTCTCTCCCAAGTCCCTTGCATCTGGGATCGTTTGGATGACTCTAGTAGTGGATGATTAATTAACACTTTAATCACTTCACTCTCACTAAGTATATCCGACTTCTCCTGATATTTACATTGTATAAGTAGTACTGTCCACTAGTTCACAATGGTTACTCTCGTTACGATAATTTACAGTTCGCAAACGACTTAATCCGTTTCAATAGTTTATATCGCTAATAACACATGATAGGATTCGATTGTTTGTTTTTTCAAGTTACAAGCAAATAAAACTCTAGTTCTCACTTTCTCGATATTTGACTCCGTGACAAACTGTTTGTTCATTTTGATTCTACGATAATAGAGTTCTAAATATTCAAAAATTATTTACTCGTGTCGACTTTACAGAAAATTTAAGTAAACTCTCTGAACTTTACAGTAGATTCCGAAACTTTACAACGGACTATTTCCGAATTTAAGTAAATACTTCGAGAATTTAACGTAGACTCCTCTGAAATTTAGTAAAGACTCTGCTCCTTGTATATATTTCATACACATCTTTTCCCACTAGTCTCTTACATTTTTCCCCACTAGCTTCTTACATTTCATTTTGCCCTGTTTTAATTGGTCCTTCTTGCTTCCTTCTAAGAAAATTCACTCCTGGAACCCGCCTACCCTTACCTCTGGTTTCTGATAGGCCACGATTGTTCCCTTCTTATTTCTGGCTCTAGTCCATCACCCTCTGTCACGGCCTGTCCGATTTTTAGACTCGTAAATCTTCTGTTGTCTTTGTATGCCATTCAGACAGAACAACCCTTGTATTATCTAACGTCCAGCTGCCACGTTAATTAGTTCACTCACCCCTGCTATAACTTTCTTGGTAAATCCTCTTTGGTGTTTTTGATATCCCTTTAACCAGAACAATTCTTGTGTTCTCTAACGTTCATTAGTTTAATAACCTCATGTGTAAATCTCTCTCTGGTGTTGTTCTACTCCCTTTACTCGGAACTACCCTTCTTCTCTTTAAGCGTCCAGCTGCACTTGTTAAATTGGTTTAATAACCTCATGCGTGGCTTTCTTAGTATTTTCTCATTGTACTTCGTTCTGGCGTCTTTCTATGACATTCAGCTAGAACACCCTTTAGTTTCGCTAAGCATCCAGCTGTCCCATTGATTATTGCAATCACCACGGTCGTGTTTTTCTTAGTATTTTCTCATTGTATTTCATTCTGGCGTCTTCTGTGCCTTTCAGCCAGAACAATCCCTTAATTTCTTTAAGCTTCCAGCTGCACTTGTTAACTTAGTTCACTCACCTCTGCTATATTTTCCTAGTAAATTTTCTCTCTGTCGAACATCTGCTCTGTTAGATTTATGATACCTACAGACACCTGCACGTCGACGTTGAAGGCTGTTACACTCCTTTGTACTAACTCCTTTCATAGTTTCTCCAAATACGTCAATGTCATTTCAAGCGCGGACAGATGTTTCCTCTCATTTTTTTTTCATTTTTAGCATTATAGTGATTATTGTGTAGGGTCCGACACTGTTAGTAGAGTAACATCTATTGTTTGTTACACTGCTGCGTGTCGAAGTACCTTTAGCTAGAAGAATTGTACGAATGTCTTTGCTTATTTTTAACTTTGATTAAAATCATAATTAGCGACTTCATCCGGAGTCAGTTCTTCTGTTTCTACTCTACAATATGACGATCCATGTGACTATCATAACATTGATGCTAGAATTCGGTATAGTATCTTTCCCAGTGGAAACAGAGGATGCTTTCCAAACATCTGTCGATTTATTATACCAGCATCGATTTTATTACACCACATAGGTAAAGTATAAAAGTACAATTTCCGAAGCAGAGAGTTTAGTTTTGCACCTGCAGTATTATTGTGTATTATCAGTCATGACTTGTGGTTTATAGTAAAGTGAACCTTATGTATTACATAATGCGGCACTGTGAATACGGTGTCATTTATTGTTTGTTACATCGCTGAATGTCAAACAGCCTTTAGCTTGAAGATTGTGTATGAATGTTTCTGTTTATTTTTAACTGTAATAAAAGTTGTAATTAGTGAATTCATATGGTGTCAGTCAGGGGCTGATGGTTACAGTAGTTGTTGGTTGAGTGGGTGGGAGAGGGGTTACAAGAACACATTAAACAGGAATCAGGCCTACTACATACATTCATCATACATAGTTCTGTCATATGAAAAAAAGACGTTACTGTTTCCAATTTTTTTGAGCAATTAATTTGTGGGAAGTTCCAAGTAAGTTATGTCGAGACAGTTCATGTTACAAGCATGATGAAAGCGACTGAGCATCATGTTTAGGAGGAGCAATGAAACCACAGAATCTTTCCATCGGTCTACCTTTTATTATATAACGATATACTATGACCATTTGAAAAATATTAGCAACATCATTGATCTCATCAGCAATTACACCCAAATAAACAGCTTCTCTTATCTCCCTTAAATACAGTTGCTTCCTTTAAATGAGTTTTCAACGCTGTGTCAAGCTCATAACTGAAATCAATTAAGCCTCGAAATACACCAGGATTTGAAGAAGATTCAGTCTCATCATGACCACACAAAGCTAATACAAAAGCTTCATAGGAGCAGACACAGTTTATTGTTATATTTAAGATGTAGCGATTACTGCAAATGCTTTCGTTGTGTAAAACAATATTTCGTCTATATTCACTGTCCAGCTGTTGTGAATTAACTGTACCAAAAAGAGCAAACTGTAAAGCATCTTTATTATGTACACTTGACGCCTGATGTTTTCTTATTCTTGCGACAAGATGATTAATATCTTTCATTAATGACTTAATTGGTGTCTTGTATTTTCTTCCACTGTACTTACGACGATCAAGTAGACCGTCGTAACAGTGGTGTCAGAAGTGGGATAGAACGGTTAACAGTGGAAACAGTGGACAGTGTGTACAAGACGAGGTAATTCGTAATTAATCGGTAAACAATGGATGCCAGTCAGATGATGGAAGCTTTCCAAGCGCTGCTGCGGCAGACATGGGAAGAGACAAAAGAAGAACGAAGACAAAAAAGAGAAGAGGTACGTCAGAAAGCACTAATGCTAGAAACAGAAGAAAGACAAAAAGAAGAACGCAGGCAGGAGGCGGAAGAAGCAGAAAGACGACAGGATGAAAAACGTAAGCAGGAGACAGAAGACATACAGGAGCAAAAGCAGACACAAGAACAAACCGCTGT
The DNA here is from genome assembly GCA_034769895.1 of Magicicada septendecula. NCBI lineage: Eukaryota > Metazoa > Arthropoda > Insecta > Hemiptera > Cicadidae > Magicicada > Magicicada septendecula. Next base: position 1,248,126,110 of record CM068367.1, read on the forward strand.
AGAGTTGGGTCTCCTATGAGGTGAGCTTAATAAACAAAGTACTAAATCAATGACATTAAAAATAGCAGAAGTAGAAAAATTTGTTTCGAATGTTGAAGAATCGATGTCTACAAAAATATCTGTCATAGAAGAATCGATGTCTACAAAAATATCTGTATAGAAGAATCTGTGTCAAATAAAATATCTGCAGCAGCAAACATAAGAGAACAAATTAAAAGTAAAGTTGAGCAGTGCATGAAGATTCAAACAAAACAATTTTCTGAACAGACTACCAATGATAAAGACAGAGAAAGTCACAGAAAATAAGTCAATAGAGAAGGTCACCTCGCCTGCGGTTGGGACAGTTCATGTCAAGGCCCCAACTTTTGATGGAAGCACGCACTGACGTATTTACGCCAATTCGAAGCTGCTGCATGCGCAAATAATTGGACAGAGAAATACAAGGCTATCTCATTCGTTCTTGCATTAAAAGGACCTGCGGCAGAATTACTACAAAAGTGCCACCTGACAGCCAAAACACCTATGCCGAATTGATAAAAGGTCTGGAATTACGGTATGGTCATAAACATTTGCGAGATTTTATTTGTACTGCACCCAGTTGAGAGCAAGACGACAGCATTCCGGGGCGAGCCTTCAAGAGTTTGAAGCAAGTATCGACAGACTAATTAGACTGCCCTATCCTGAAGCGCCAGAAGATTTTAGAACGAGTTTTAGGATGCATACATTTACTGCCGGTGTCCGAGATAATGAACTACAGCAAGTGTTACGAATGGCAAGACACCAGAACAGTGCGGACGCCCCTTTGCAATTTGAGGCCACCAAATCAGCGTCTGGTTGGACAAGTCATAAAGTGCGCGCGCTAAAAGATCGCGACGGCACAAACGATGAGGTAGAAGAACAAGGAACAGAGACTCGACAGTCGGCGCCACAGAATAAAATAAGAAAGGATGGAAGACCGAAGTGTTGTCGATGTGGGAAATCTGGACATCTACAACGAGATTGTCGGGTTAGAATTCAGCAGCAGGGAAATGACCAGTAGTCGGTACAACGGGGCGTGTGCTGGCTAACTGGATGAACGAAGCCCCTAGACAATACGCAATTTCTACACTTCAGAAAAGTAGCGGGAGCTTGGTGTTACCGGATTCGTTCAAGAAAGTCCAACCTCGATTACAGTTGACACAGGGGCAACAGTTTCCATTGTGCGCTCCGACGTGGTGAAAAATCTCAAGCCAATCTGGTGCTCTTGCAGCTTGCGAACTGCTACTGGACGGCCTGTAAAAGTGTTTGGAAAAGTGGAGATACACCTACGCCTCGGTCGACTTGAGTTTGATCAACAAGTACTTGCTGCAGACATTGTGGATGAAGCAATTCTTGGTGTGGACGTTATGAACGCATACGGATTTATAGTCGACTTCAAAAACAATGTCTTGAGAATCGGAGGAGAAGAGGTAATGGTAATGCTCTCCACAATGACTACATCAGAAAAATCGAAGGATGTCATAAACCAAGTGGCCGAAACTTTTCCGCCAAACTCCGAAAAGATCATCATGGGTAGAACCGAGGTAGATACTAGGGGCAACCAGTGTTCTATAGTCGAACCCCAGGTAGTCAGCACACTGGGCATACTAATTGCCAGAAGTTTAGTAAAACCTGACGAAACCGGAAATGTATCTATTAGAGTGGCGAATATTTTGGATCAAGCTATCACTTTACAAAGCAATACGCTCCAAGAAAAACTGACACCTGTGGCCTGGGTACTGGAATGACGCAACGAAGATCCAGTCCTTCGAATACTTCTAAATTACCAGAGGAACTCTAGGAATTATTGAACAGATCTTCTAACGACCTCTCAAGTGGTGAGGTAAAAGAACTCAGACAGTTTTTACATGAATTCAAAGATTCTTTTGTAGTTCGGGGACATTCATTGGGAAGAACCTCTTTTGTACAACATCGCATCAATACCGGGGACACAACACCAATACGCCAACGTCCTCGAAGGCCTCCATTATTTAAACAAGAGGAAATGTCTCGGTTGGTACAGGACATTGTAAAGCAATTACGGTAGAGAATTTTTTTTTGCGTAAACGGCACTGTAGCGGGCGTCAACTGTCAAGAGTGATGCATGGTATAGCCAAACGGCCGCCGTTAGACAATGACTTAAGAAAGACAACGCCTTGGCACATAACAGATGTTGGACGTGGATGAACGACATAAGCGCAAGTGGCGACAATAACAAAGAAACAAAAGACGGTGTCAGTTCGTCACAACTACCGACAAAGCGTGTACTAAGGGGACGCCAACATTTTCGACATACACGTGTGAGTTAGCGGCTGCACATGGACATAACATTTTCCACAAAAGCAGTCTAAGAGCGGATGCAATTAAGTACCAAGGAACTTACAAAGCCGCACAGCGGGCAACTTGCTTACTGGCACGACATACGGAGCATCTTGTAAGGCTGCAGAACAGATGTTAGTTCCTGGAAGATGACCACCATCAGCGTGTGAACGTAACAAGGGAAGTCGAGGACAATACGGCGATTCGACACACCCGGGTTATGGTACACACATGTGCGGAAAGGAAATCGCTTAGAAAGGACACTAGGGAACGTAAGACAATCACATAACAGACAACCGTGTAATTAGGTCCGTCGTCATACGGGGAGGTGGTGTGGACAGCAAGACTTTTAGAGAGGGGTCTTGGCTGACCTATCAGGAGCAAGGAATTCGGCAAAGGCGGGTGTTTAGAAGACGTCAACATGGAGACAAGGGTGAAGAGCGAATGGGAAGTAGACTAGAGACCCCAGCCAGAGTATCCAGGAGGAGCCTTCGCAGAATCTGATGCGAGAAACCAATCACGACAGTGATTGTGGTAAGGATATGACATCCGTGGAGGGAGTCGTGTTGCTGAAGTAATAAAATAAGGTGTTCGCAGAGAAGAAGAGGTCAGTCGATTTCCAATTTTCAAACAATTTGAGTCAGTCTTTTTGAACATGTCAGTCAGTTTATTTTTAAATCTAAGTCAGTCGATTTCCAATTTTCAAACAATTAAGTCAGTTTATTTTTAAATCTAAGTCAGTCGATTTCCAATTTTCAAACAATTTGAGTCAGTCTATTTTAAAAGCTCGGTCAGTTTTATTTTAAAGGACAGTCAGTCTATTTTAAAATCTCAGTTCGGTCGTATTCTAAATTTTGTCAGTCATTTCTATTTCGGTATAAACCAGCCAGAGTCTTTCAGATGGACGGTAGTAAAGTGTATTGATACAAGCAAAGAGATCGTTCGGGAGTGTATCAGAGACTATGTAAAACTGTAGAACTAACCCGTGACCAAATACTATGACAATGTCGAGTTAAGTACGATCAGACTTTGTGATCATAAAAATCTCGTTCTTATGAATCTAATGCGAGTGATAAGGTATTGACAATATCACATTACCGTGACATAAGTGACATGAGACAATATAGTAAGATTGTGCCACGAATTAACTCACTGAAATGCAAATAAAACCAATTATATTTGCATTGTGAATACAGTATAAATGGTACAATCGCACTAGTTAAACGCAGCATAAACTATTGCACGCGTACATCGAAAGTGACAAAGAACCTACACGAAAAAGTGTTTTAGACGATGAAGTATCCGAGTTAACGCAATTAGTCATTATCGTTCATGCGAGTATCCGGATAAAATGTGGAACAAATAGTGTCGTGACGGAGTGTCAAGTGTAATTTAATTGGCGTATCTTCAGCCTGGATTTCGTCGCAGTATGAGAAGTACGGCGCAGTTAATCACCGCAATTTGGATACGAACAACAAGTAAATTATTATCATTCATGTAACATTAGATTAGGTCGCCACTGTCCTGCCACTCAAAAAGAACTCGCCACTGAGTAGAATATACATTTATTTAATTGTTGAATATACATTTATTTAATCGTTGAATATACATATATTTAATTGCTCAAAAGTAACGCAAATTGAGAAATATGAATCCATAGAGTAGGGTATATTGAAATTTATATGGTCATTAATTAATTAATCTTCATTGATTTTGTAGATGTTCATAACGTTAGAGATAATATAACAGCATTGTGTATTTGATATGTTGTATAGAAACGCTAACTTTATTCAGTATTTAAATGATATTGAAAACATATAATAAATTTGTATCGTTTATAAAAATTAAATTTGTATTGTTTACGAAAATTAATAGTGTCTGAGTCGCATGATTGTTATTCACCCAAAACACCTGTTTACATATGGTGCTCCAGCACGCGGGGCGTATTATGGCTCAGTGATATCAGAGTGTATCATCAGATATGGCATGCCCGTCCTGGAGCAGTAAACAAGATCTGTAGTAAAAACTTACATTTATGGAAACTCCTATGAATAATTTTAACTAATTTATGCAAGTAGAGACAAACATAAAATATATTACAGTTACATATGGTGCCTCAACACGTGACACGAGGAAGCAAATTCTAGTAGACAATTGTAACCAAGAGAAAATTTTATACAATTAAAAATTCAATTAAATTATGCAATTAATAATAAATTCGCATAATTATGTACATTTGTACATGGTGCCCAGACGCGGGACAACAAGCAAAATTTATTTAATTAATTAATTTATGCAATTATTAAATTTGCATAAATATTACATTCGTATATGCTCCCAAAGAACGTGGGGCATAACAAACTACATATACAGCCGTATATGGCGTCCAACTACGGGCTAAATACACGTAAGTACGACAAAGTTCGTACCGACAGCACTATCATAAATACAGATAAAAATTTATATAATTAATGGAATAATTAATTTATGCAAATAAATCTGCATAAATATACAGTCGTAACATGTTGACAGAGGGAGTAATCGAGCCTTCGTCAAGTGCTTGGTCTTCTCCGGTAGTGCTGGTAGAGAAGAAGAATGGTGGATTGCGTTTCTGCGTCACAAAGAAAGACTGCTATCCATTACCTCGCGTTGACGATACACTCGACACGCTGTCTGGAGCACAGTGGTTTTCCACATGGACCTGAAGAGTGGATATTGGCAAGTGGGTCTTCATCAAGAAGACAAGGAAAAGACTGCTTTCTCGACCCCAAGTGGCTTATTCCAATTTAACGCCATGCAATTTGGACTCTGTAATGCACCGGCAACATTTGAAAGATTGATGGACCCAGCATGGATCCTAATAAAGTAGACACCATAAGAGACTGGCCAATTCCGAAGAGGAAACACGAAGTTCGGAGTTTCCTGGGGTTATGCTCATATTACAGACGTTTTGTGAAAGGCTTCGCTACTATTGCTAAACCACTACATGAGCTAACGGAAAATAAACGAAATTTCTAGTGGTCGAGAGAGTGTGACGCAGCATTTAGGACTTTGAAGATTGCATTATGTTCGCAGCCAATTCTCGCTTTTCCAGCTTCCGAAGGGAAGTACATCGTAGACACAGACGCAAGCAATACTGGTCTAGACGCAGTTTTGTCTCAAGTGCAAAACAGTGAAGAACGAGTAATAGCGTATTACAGAAAGACGCTTTCTAAACCAGAGAGAAATTATTGCGTTACAAGGAGAGAGTTGCTGGAGCACTGGAGCTTTGGAATACTTCCATAAATACCTCTATGGAAGGGAGTTTTCACTACGTACCGACCATGCCGCGCTTGCATGGCTCTTGAGTTTTAAAAATCCGGAAGGGCAATTGGCTTCATCTTTGCCACGACGTAGAGCAAGACTCCACATACCAGAAGCAGGAGAAAAATGAGACAGTATAACGTTGGACTGCCTTTCGAGAGAATTGCTATAGACATTGCTGGACCATTCCCAGTTACTGACGATAGAAACCGGTACATCATGGTTGTAGGTGACTACTTTGCTAAGTGGGTGGAAGCCTACGCAATTCCAAATCAGGAGGTTACCACTGTGGCAAAGGAGTTAGTTCACAACTTCTGTTGCCGTTATGGAGCCCCTATAGAAATCCATACGGATCAAGGGAGAAATTTCGAATCAAGAATGTTTAAAGAATTATGCCGTCTACTCGGAATTCGAAAGACCAGGACAACACCTGTGCATCCTCAGTCGGATGGGATGGTTGAGAGATTTAATAGAACACTTGAGCAGCATCTTTCGAAGCTTGTTGACGAGAACCAAATAGACTGGGACCAACGTATACCACTATTCCTCATGGCGTATAGATCATCAATACACGACACAACCGGCATGACTCCAGCAAAATTGGTGTTTGGGCGGGAGATTTGTCTTCCTGGGGACTTGATGTTCGGTTCACCTGAGACTCAGTCCCAAGAGCCACAGAACTATTCCTCGCAATTAGAAAACCAATTGCGTGAAATGAATCGCTTGGTAAGAGGACGGCTGAAGATTGCCAGTGATTAAATGAAAACTCGGTATGACATTCGCAGCAATAGTGTGGGTTTCTAAGAAGGAGATCAGGTCTGGTTGTTCAACCCAAACCGCCGTCGTGGTCGCTCACCTAAGTTGCAAACTAACTTGGAAGGACCCTACACTGTAAAAAAAAAAGAATCAACGATGTTGTTTATCGGATTCAACAGGAAGGACAGCGAAAGTTCAAGGTTGTCCACCCAGAGCGCCTGGCTAAGTATTACTTCAGAGACGGTTTGCCAGTTCGGGACAAACAGTCTTAAGGAAGGGGAAGTGTTACGACATTACAGAACAATCTACGTGTGTATCGAATGTTCCAGATGAATCCAGCTAAATCTGTTGTGGGGTAGGTGATTCTCAGCGCATTTGTTAGACTGTGACAGAATTCGGGCGGCCGCACGATTGTGTCAAGGCCGCAATTAATTACGTCTTTGTGTGGTAGAGATAAGGTGTAGCTGTGAAATGTTCTGGTCTGTGAACGGGGTATAAATACTAGGGGGCAACGGCCTTAGTTTCAGTTATTATCAGGCGATATTACTGTGTGCGTTCAAATGGTTTTTAGTGAAGTGTGTTTTATAATCGAGTGGTATAATTGTAATACAATTGTGTTTTATATTAGTTGACATTTTATTGTGTGTGAACAGCTTTTGTTGATTTGTTGTAAGAGACTGTGTTGTTAATTACGAAATGTTTAACTGTGAAAATTAAAGCTGGTGATTAGTGACAGGGCCGTCCTGAGTATGTTTGCCGCTGGAGTGCAAAGTGTAATTTGCCGCTTTTATAGAAGGGGGAGAGGGTCAACGAAAATCATGAAAATTATCAATTTTTTTCTCAATATTTTATATTTCAAAATTCTAAATTCTAATATAAATTTTAGCTACACAAAAAGTACACAAAAAATATGTACATTTAAAAAATTAAAAATTAATTAAGTTAAAAATTACTTACATAATTAATTAAAAAAATATATAAGAGTATATTAATTGCACATTACATGTAATGTTCGTATTGAAAACCTAAATCGCTGACTAATAAAAATTTACTTTTCTTGCTTTAATTTCAGCAAATTGTTTAATTAGCTGTTCTAGACTTAAATTTTCGCAAATTTTATTTTCAATTGAAATTAAAGCAAGAGAATTACAGGCGATCTTGCGAGGTTGAGGTCCGTAGGTAATTTTTTATTAATTTTAATTTGGAAAATGATCGCTTTCCACTTGCCACAGAAACAGGTAGGGTTAATAAAATCCGTAGTGCAATGGATAAATTGGGAAACTCAGATATTAGACCATTTTTATATATATAGCTTAAAATTTCTTTGGGGGAATTCTCAGTTTCTATGAAATTTTGTATGTTTTGGATCTCGTCTACTAGATCTGTTGCATTAATGTCTTTGGGGAAATCTGTGTTAGACAAATCGGATAATGACAATTCCAAGTCAGCACAGCTTTTCATCAGTTCTAACCTAGATACATTATTAATTTCTCTAAAATTATGTAAAAAAATAAATTTATCTTTATATGCTTGTATAAGCTCAAAACGTTCTTGTACTTCAGATAACGTAGTATCTAGAACTGCATAGAACAAATTTATTTTAAATTTACTTTTAAGATCCGTAGTAGTTTCGTCTGCAGATTCAGTCGAACATTCGTGGTCTTTTGCAAGATCTAACACAAACATTTTCTGGAAAATTTGCTTCTATATCAATTGCTTTAGCAATTTCGGTTGCCTTTTCGAGTACACTTTTAAAATATTCATCATCATCAGTTCTACAATTTTTCAAGGTTTCGTTCAATTTCGACAAGTACTCAATTGACTGTAAAATGTTAATGTCAGTACCTTGGAGTAATTTACTAACGATATTTACATTAAACAGAATATCATGCCAAAGGATCAACGAACATATAAATTTATATGAACGAATTTTGTTCAACAAAACCTGCGCTTGATGCTTGGTGTTGAGATCAAAAACATCATCTTTGTCCTCCAGAATAGTACTAAGAGCATTGATAATTTTTGGTAAATCCTTCGCAAGAGGTTTGAGTGCATCCGTTCTACTTTCCCAGCGAGTGTCAGATAGTGGCTTGAGTGTAAAATTTGGAAATTTGTTTAATAATACAGCCCAACGTTTTGTACTAGAGGAAAAAAAATTATACAGTTCTTGAATGATTCCAAAAAAATCTATGGTTTCATAAGATATTTTTGCCGCATCATTAACCACTAAATTCAGAGTATGCGCAGCACAAGGTACGAAAAAGGCCCGCGGATTGATATTTAAAATTTGTTTTTGCAAACCATTATGCTTGCCTTTCATATTGGCACCATTGTCGTAACCCTGGCCGCGCATATTAAGAATATCGATTTTATTTTTTTCTAAAAATTCTAAAATATATTTGGTTAATCCTGCCCCAGTTGTATTGTTAACTTCACAAAACCCTAAAAAGTGTTCTCTTATTTCAACTTCCCCAATCTCAGCATTGTAAATAACAAATCTCAAAATAACTGTCAATTGCTCTTGATGACTAGCATCAGGAGTGCAGTCTAATATTAAAGAATAATATTTCACATCATTCAACATTTTTAAAATTACGATTTTAATTTCGTCACCCAATATATTTAAAATCTCGTTCTGGATTCTAATCCCTAAATAATGTGGCATACGTGTTGTGTCATTTTGAACCCTTTGAAGATGATCGGCTAAGGTGGTGTCAAATTCGGCTATCATTTGTATAAGCTGCAAAAAATTTCCGTTGTTATCTTCAAATAATTTGCAGTTGCTGCCCCTGAAACCTAAATTCTGTTTCGCTAAATATTTAATATAAAATATGATTCTCTGTAAAACAGCTTGCCATCTAATCTTTTCCATTTCTATTAAGGTTTGATGATGAGCATCAACAAAATTATTTTGTGACAAATTTTTGTTCAAGATCAGTAATTGTTTTGTATGCATTATATGAGACATACTTTTTTCGTGGCGGCGAAGATGTTCAGACAAATGTTGCCAAGATTTGAAACCACCTTGTACAAGAGGAGTGTCAGCATTATTTGAAAAAAGTTTACAATTGAAACAAAAAACGGCGTCTTCTGATATGGAGTATAAAAGCCAACTTCGTGAAACTACATCACCATTAGACATAATTTTTTGATAATATTTTTCAGAAAAGCTCCTGTTTGACTTGTCTTTTGGAAATACAAATTGTTTTATTTGAGGTGGTTTATTTTGTGTCAGTGTGACCTTAGTTTTGTCATCCAAAACGCGTGGCCATTTTCCGGGATCTTTGAAAATATCTGGGACATTTATTTTTTTAATTTCTTCATTTACAACATTTTCTGACTCTTCTGAAATTGAAGTGTTTTGTGTTGCCGATGGTGGAGTACTCACTGTGGTTCCCGCTTCTGTTTCGTTACATTCTTCAGATGGAGATGTAGCCCGGCAATCTTTGGACGAACAACTTGGAGTTGATTCAAAGAACTGTGTAATTGGAGTTATTACTTTTTTGATAGTTTCTTTTTTTTGATATTGCCATCCAGAAAGCCGCTTTCTTCCATCTGACATCTATAAAATATATAAACAAATAAACAAAGGAAGAAAGAAAGAAAATATGAATACTAATTGAATTTTTAACTTTTCACAAAATGATAATGACAAACGTAGGGTTGGGCATTATTACATGAATTGCAGTGAGGTAACTACTTAAATATTGAAATTGAAAAATTTGCTATTACATCGTAAAATCAAGTTCTTGCAAAAATGCATCTAAAAGTGCGCGATTATTAAACGTATTTTATACATAATAATCTAATTAATCTTCTTGAATATCCAATAAATAAATTATATTTACGGTCGATTTCACCGATTTCAGTTAAGGTTTAAGTTCAGAATAAAGCCCAGTTTCCGTGGTTACAATCGTTTTTAATATTTAACTCAAAAATAAAAATTAGTCGAAGCCGGTGAAATCGGTCCTTAATGAATTAAGTATATAAAATATCTATGATTTAATGAAATGTTTAATTCGATAATATGATAAAAATAAATCTAATTTTTACTTTACTTACCTTCGTTTCCTATGGTTTATAACACTCCTAATGATTTGGAAAAACACTAGGTAATTATTACAGATATGTCTTATTATTTAAAATTTTTAAAAACACAAGTAACTATTACAATTAAAATCAACAACTTGTTTTTGATGTGCACCGTAGTATGTTCGAGTGAAAACTGAAAAGATTTACTAAAATACTCACCACACCAGTAACTGAAAAAAAAATAGTTTGACCATTGTTGTTTACACACGAAAAGCAAAACATATGGAAGCTTTGGGACAGGAAACAATAAAGCTGACCTTGACATTTACAAAAGATTGGAGCAAGTGTGCGATTTAGCTCGTGTGAACAATCCCGGGACACATCCCGGGTGGCCCAACATCTGTTTACACTTTAAAACAAGTCTACGTATAAAATTAGTCGTTTGGGAAATCGAAGTATTTCATTTTATTTTATTAATTTTTTCATTTTATTAATAAGAAAAAATCGTAGTGCTCTTTGTTATTTGCCGCCCCCGCTCACGTGCCGCCGGAGTGCACCGAACGCCTTGCACGCCCGGATAGGGACGGCCCTGGGGATATGTTGCCTGCATTGTAGTACAAATCGTTCCATATACTGTACCATGCTGAGCGACCCTTTAGGCTTAAATCGTCCATACTCCAGCTCATCACGAATGCACTCTCTTTCTCGCATTTCCTTATTCTCCTCAGCTTGTTTCTCGACTTCTTTATTTATTTCTTTTATATTACTCTCATTCTTCTTTTGTACTTCTCCAAGCTTTTCTTCCCACTTTTCTGATTGCTCTTGCAGATATACATTTATTTAGTTAATCTGACCTTGTAGATTCTCGTTTATTGTTTCTATCCTTTCATCGAATCTTTTTAAGATTCTCTCTTTGCTTTGCCTTTGCGTTTCTTCAATGTTTTCTTGTTTCTTCATTCTGTTTTCTGGTTTCTTCAATTTGTTGTCTTTGTTTTTCATTCATTTCTTCAATATATTTTCTTTGTTTTTCATCCCTTTCTTCATTTTGTTTTCTTTGTTTTTCATCCCTTTCTTCATTCTGTTTTCTTCGTTCTGCATACAGTTTTCTTCCTTCTTCCATAAACATATTGAAATCATCTCGCGCGGTTCCGATTCCTGTCCCCATGCCCTACTGTGGTTAATCTCTTCGCTGGGATTTGCATTTACCTCACTTTCCATTGTGTTATTTTCGGATCCTTCCATACCCAATTGATTGTTTATGTCGAATTCCTTCTCCTGGCTTTCAGAACTAGGCATCTCTCGTAGCCATTTTTGCGCGTCTACGCAAATGTTATTCATGCACACTTAGAGATTAAATTTATTACTATTCTACTTTACCTTAATTCTAAAAAGTTAATAGTCACACTGTCTGTCCTCTGCCCTAGCTTAAAACAAAACACTACTTAGTTTTTCACAAGCCGTGCGTTGCGGCGCCAAATATAACTACAAATTGTATGCCCCACTAGTTGCGGTGTCAAATATAATGTTAAATTGTTTAGCCCAGCGTGTTACGCCTAATATAACTATAAAAGCCCCATCTGTTGTAGTGTCAAATGTAACTCTAAATTTGATTGTATGTAATCCAAGTATTACTTATTTAATTGATTACTACTAATTCTTTTATTTATTTGTTAGTGTAGGTAAAACTAACTCAAGCAATATTGTTGCATGATACATAAGGTTAATCTTTAAATAATAAAACCAATGACACATTTATCAGTCTAACCAATAAGTTTATTACATTTATCTTTACTATCATTAATCATTGCTCGATGATTTTTAACGTATTATTACCATTAATTATTTTAAACATGATTTCTATCAATAAACAATTTATATATGAATGTCTCTATATCTCAGGGTTTCTTAGATTTTTTTATATATAAACATGAACACACTTACATCTAGTCACTTATTGATATTACAATATAGATATGTATTCCAAATGGATTCATTTTAAGATATGATTAAATATTCTTAATCGAAATGACTCTAAGTTTTAATGTGTACTTCTCAAAATACAAAATATATACGTAAGTTCTTTTAGAAGGACAGACAGGTGTTAAGTACAATAGTAATTAGTGCATAAAATGTTACTGTTGGTACGAATAATGCTGTCTGAGGTACGGTGATCCCATCTCGGCTTCCATGGTCCCCCTGGTTGTCTAGATTCTCTCCCAAGTCCCTTGCATCTGGGATCGTTTGGATGACTCTAGTAGTGGATGATTAATTAACACTTTAATCACTTCACTCTCACTAAGTATATCCGACTTCTCCTGATATTTACATTGTATAAGTAGTACTGTCCACTAGTTCACAATGGTTACTCTCGTTACGATAATTTACAGTTCGCAAACGACTTAATCCGTTTCAATAGTTTATATCGCTAATAACACATGATAGGATTCGATTGTTTGTTTTTTCAAGTTACAAGCAAATAAAACTCTAGTTCTCACTTTCTCGATATTTGACTCCGTGACAAACTGTTTGTTCATTTTGATTCTACGATAATAGAGTTCTAAATATTCAAAAATTATTTACTCGTGTCGACTTTACAGAAAATTTAAGTAAACTCTCTGAACTTTACAGTAGATTCCGAAACTTTACAACGGACTATTTCCGAATTTAAGTAAATACTTCGAGAATTTAACGTAGACTCCTCTGAAATTTAGTAAAGACTCCTGATCGCCTCTCTGCTCCTTGTATATATTAATGTATATGAAATGTATATGGGTAATGAACTGAATGCCAGAAGAATAACTGACGGATGTCTGGAATGTGGTCTGAAAGAATCAAGAGCACTGTGTAATTACAAGACATGCAAAGTGCCACGTAGCCACATACGTTATCTATTACCTCAACATGGCAATACATAAAACAAATTTCCAAAATTAAACTACATTAAAAGTAGAAACCAACATTTTATAATAACGTTCACTTTTATATTTTAATGTATTCAGTTCGAATCAAGCCCCGCGTTGGGTTCGTTACGTTTGATATTTGGTTTGTTACTTTGTAATGATTCTTAGTGTCATTATGATTTTACTACTTATTATAAAGTTGTTTAAAAGGAATGTTAAAATTCTCTCGGTGCACTCTGGCAGGTTTACCTTTTCACTTACCAACGGTGAATGTCCTCAGTCTTCCAATATAGGCCCTGTATCACTGAAATGTCACAACACAATTTATAGAATATGTCACTTGTGTATTAGTATGTGTACAGTAAATAAAATAATTTTTTTTTAGTTGATACTGAATTGAAATTCAAATACTGGCCGCTCGATTGTCGTGCTGCCATCTTAGGAAACAATTGCTCTTTAAATAAACTTTTCTTGTGCCTATTTTGAAAAAAAATAATAAGACTGATCCACAGGTAAGAAAACTATTACTTTATTAACGTTAAGTTAATTCAAATTTAAATCCTTTTAAAACAATAAATCATCGTTAAAAACAAGTTAATTGATAATGAGAGTCTTTCAGCTCAGGGCTGGTAACATTGCTTATTTGGTTCATTTTGGTTATAATTACCAAAATTCGTGCGTTCTTTTGTTAACATGATACAAGTTACAAAAATGCTGAAATATAATAATATTATTTTGTGCAGAATAATTAAAAATCAAGAAAATAATTTTAAATACGATATCAGAAATTATCGTATCATGGTACAACTGGTGTAAAATTATTAGCTATTTAGATAGGTGTGATGCACGCTTATAAACGCTGCGTGTCAATATAATATTATTTGGCTAAGTATTAACAATGAAATGTATTTTATTTAAGTCATAAGTTCTTATTAACTGAGTCTCTTCAAATGATTATAAATTTAAAACATGACTCAGTGTTGATATTGAACGTTTGTACCGTATAGGTTAGATTAACCTGTTGCTCAAAGTGAGTTACTAAAATATTTAATTTATAAAAAATATAGTATAAAAAATCTTAAAACTATACATAACATATATTTAAAGTGATTGCATTGCTTATTAACGGCAATGATTGTTCTCGAATGTTAATTTATAAATGACTTGATTCAGCAATCGACGTAGTCAAGTTAGCGTCTATATTCACTCTTGTTATTTTCGACATTTGTTATCATATTGAATTCGTTTATTATTTTCCTTAAAAATATCAATAATATTTTATTTAATCAATACAATTAATAAAATCGAGAACCTTTACTCATATGCCTATTAATTGACAATTGTATACTAATTTAGTCATGTACAACCCGTGCTTGACTAGAGTAGTGTCAACATAAACTTTATCAATTGGTAATTATTAGGTTTCATTTTTAAAATATTGTTAATAAATAGTACTCCCTGCATTTAACACTCATCATCGCCCGTATTATACACTGGCGATGGTTATTTTTTATCACATCACTGGTTGCACTATCACACGTAATGGTTGTTTACTTAGGTTAGGTTACAATGCTTGACTATACTTGGGGACGCGCACAAATTCAAATATCTTGTCACTGACTAATGTGCGTTCCATTCGCTTTGATGGTCCAAGAACAATTGATGCTTCTCGTCGAAGTTGTTGCTGGCGTCTCCAAAAATTCGCTCTTCCCATTGGTTGAAAATTATTTAATCTCAACCCCAAACGCTTTAGTAACATTAAAAATTTTATTTTTTGGCGTCAGTCTTTGGGTTTGAGAGTAAGCTATGACGCGTTCCATCCTTTTTGGAAATGACAGAAAATTTGTTATTATTCATAACTTTCTTATGACTTGTCTAATTAATAAACTATTGGTACCATTATTCTGCGGATACTTGGGTCTTTCTATAAAGTCCAAACAAGCTATAAATACGTTCATAAATAACCTAGCTCACTTCCCGAAAATTCACTTATTGTGGTTCTTAATATAATTAAGTCTTTTCCACTTTATTTTTATGTAATTTTATTCTAATACTTATATTTAGGTGTTCAGAGTCCATTTCTCTTACCAATTATTTCTAAATATTAAAATATTTACAATTTTAGTAAAATGCATTTTTGGCGTGTAAGCTATACATGTCCTTGCACTTGTATTTACTTATTCTAACATATTATCTTATCATAAGATACTTCTCTGGTATTCAAATTGTACTTCACATGTTTGTACACCTTTGTTGAAGCTTTATTTCTGTATATGGTGCTTCGTTTAGTCATATAGTATGGTTTAAATACACCATATCACAATTCCGTTACTTTGATATTCTTATTTTGTTATTGTTTGTACTTAATGCATGTATATTTATCTATTAAAGTGTACCTAGACCTTGTACATTGTCTGTCTAGTGTGTGTAATACCTTTATGTTGATTTAAATATCTCTAAATTTCAGCAGGATGGTTATTTGCATCTAGTCCTACTGGTCAAGTATATTTGTTTATCATTATTTTGATATTAATTTATACATTTAATGCTTGTTAAGTATACCATAGAGGAATCGAGTATTCTACTTACTACTGGTAAACTATTTTCCTCTCTATTATCAAGTTTTAATAATGTATTTTGTGTAACTCTGGTAGTCACCTTGTGTTTTGGCTGATCTGGCTATTGTTTGTTTCAATAATTTAAATTATATAATTGTGTTTCTCAGCTTATACTGTGTTCATTATCTTATTCATTTGTCTTATTTTGGTTGTTGCTTTGAACAATTACTTTTGATTGCTTTTTTCTAATTATTATGTGTGGTTTTATGTTGTACATCCTGCTCAGTTGAGGTTATGTGTCTCTTACTGATTTGACAACAATACACATCCTACTCTGTTCAACATTCTGCTTAATTATTATAATCTTATTATGATATGTTATTACTATTGTTTATTACAATGTTCTCACTATTTTATACTATTTGTTTATACATCAATACTTAATTCTTACTTATTTATGTTACACACATTATGTGTTTGTATTTTGGTTTGGGCAAATTGTCTTGTCTCTTTATAACAAATTGTCTTATTTACAATACATTAGTTATCACATTATATATATTTTGTCCTTTATTATTTTGATATTTAGGCATATATCGTATCAAGGATTTTATATTCTGTTTCAGTTGTTTTTGAGCAATTATTTCTCTTTTTAATTCAGTATGTTGGTGGTCTTACTATGTTTGTATTTTGTTACAATCTTGGTTCATAAATCGTACACTAAATGTTTGTGTAGTTTACTTGGTAATCACTGTTTCTACTTGTTAACACTTCTTTATCTTCCTTTTCTATAAACATTACACTTTTATTGTCTGTAGTGTTTACTTTGTTAGTGTTATTTTACTATGTATCGATGCACTCACATAAAATATTCACTATCATTGTTTGTGGCTACTTATTAAGTTGTCGACACTTGATTCTTAATCATCTTGTCTTCATTATATTCTTCCTTGTTGGAGGGTATTATAATTACTAATCTGGCAGTCATTACACTTGCCTTATCATCTTCCTGGTCGTGGTGCATTCCTTACACTGGGAATGTTGTTGTCTTGTTCTTGTTACATATTCTTCATTATTTATTATACATTTCTTCTTCTTCTTCTTCTTCTTCTTCTTCTTCTTCTTCTTCTTCTTCTTCTTCTTCTTCTTCTTAATATTTACATCTCCTCTTCTAGTTATCAGGTTTCTTCTTTTTCATATTTATTTTTCATCACATACAGGGTATTTGTTGTTCCCTCACTTGTATGATAATTTATATCATATTTATAACATAATTATTTATATCATATTCATATTTATTTGTCACAGTTCATATTTATTTTGCTTAAATTATATGTCCACTTACTTGTATGATAACTTGATGATATGTCCCCTCACTTGTATGATCTATCGTTGATATGTCCCCTCACTTGTATGATCTATCGTTGATATGTCCCCTCACTTGTATGATCTATTGGGCCTTTGTTGCTAACGTATTGGTTTGGTTTTTTATCTTCTATTCTCCTCCTATCACTTTGATGATGCTTTTATTATAGTTCTTCCTTCTCCTGCGTTGGCTTCCTTCGACATTATTTGTATATGGATACACACTTGGCTTTATACTTTAGTTATTCTTTCCCATTTTTGCTCAAACATGTTCATGGTACACTCTTATTTGACGTATTGTGTATTCTTTATATGTAACTACAATTTTGTTACGTTACAATTTACATAAAAAAACTTGTTAACTATTAAGGGAAAAAAGTTGTGGTGGTTGCAGACTAAGTATCTGAAGCTAGAGGGAAATCGATGGAGTCACAGATTATCATCAATACTCTGTGATGATGACTATGCACATTACAGTGGTTTATACTGTCATCTGCTGGATATCAGCTTACTCTGACGCATGGCATAAATTTGAAAAGCTGAAATTTCAATCAAAACTATAACACTGGTGAGCAATAAACTGACTTCTTAAGCTGTCACGGCTGGCGTCATAATTATTGGAACTACTTTCCAGGCTGTAACGTTGTGGTGTAAGACGTTTCGACCTCACCATTGGAGGCCAATTTCAGTGTCTGAAGGTCTAAACTTTTACTGTCCTTCACACGGTGTCTGTCAGTAACACCAACTGTGGCAAAGGCTGACGGATGACGTGTGAAGGACAGTGAAAGTTTAGTCCTTCAGACACTGACGATAGCCTCCAATGGCACGGTTGATATGTCTGCAACAAACAACATAAGACTACAGCCTGATAGCCCAGAAAGTAGGTCTAATAATCACTGGTGAGCAATGTCAGAGATGGTAAAATAATCGGAGTAATAAATATAGAAAAATGTCAATGAACCATGACAGTTGTTTGTTTCTTCACATGACAATAACTATTTATTGTATTGACAAGGAACTGACAAAGTGTAAAGTTGTGTAATAATGAAAATTGGTTTCAGTAAATTACTGTAATTTCTTGTAAATAATAATGCAGTTGAACAATAATGCTTTGTGAAATGTTAATTGGGAACAAATACCACAACTCACTCCTTGCCATCACGCATGTGATTGTGTGTTGTGTATTCAACCCTGATTACCACAGCTATTGTTAAAAACACACTGAATTTGGTCCTTCAGGTTCATTCATAACTCTCTCCATGCAACTGGGACATGTCATTCAGATATGGGTCATATGCAGTGGTTGCGGTCCTGGAACGCATCAATTCAAAAGTTGTACAGATACTTATATTTTATATTAGCATGTAAGTTTACATCAGGGTTTTACAAAGGAGATCTACATTTTTAAAGCCTTATAAAATATGTAACATATGTATACACTTGTATCTAAAAAGATAATAAAGTTTACTGATATTTCTAGAGAGCTTCATCGTCAGGTTAGCCGCACAACAATCGAAAACATGTCACTCATCCCGGAGCCTCAGTCAAACTCTAAGTTACGGTTTTGGTGGTTCGGACATTTTAAAATAGTTTCATTATTGTGTCATCATATTGTTTGTTTCTTGACCTTTCCTTACTCTTTGTGTCCATTGCTCTATGATGGCCAGAAATCAGCCATGAATCCACGTACTTTGATGGATCAAATAAACGGTGAGGAGGTCCATTAATTTCACAAGTAAGAGGCTGGATACAGTCTTTGTCTTTAAAGATGCTCTTAAAGATGTAATGATTAGATTCATTTGCAAAAAACCACTCTCACATTCATTTGAAGATATTGATATTGATTAAATAGCATATTTCAAGGTAGAAAGAATCTCCAGAAAAATTTTGGAATGCACATATTCTCGGAAGCTCCCAATCCGAAAATATATATATATTGTACTGTGTTTATTTTCTAGATAATGTATTTATTATATGCACCACGTTGGATGCGTCATTTATGTACTGTTAATATATCTCAGGTATGGTAATTATGTAATTATGATATAATTAAGAAATGTAACTACCGTCATTATGTTTTTTGTTTATCAGCACATGAAAAGAAACTCTCTCTCAGGGTTAATGATTATTAAGCTGTTTGATCGTATTTACGATTGTATATAATATCTTCTTTTCTTTAAACCAAACCAAATAAAGTTAGTATGTAATGTATTGATAAATAGCAATGTAAAAAATATCTACCCTACAAATGTAACTTGACTGATTCTGAATTCTTCCAGCTGCCACGGGTTCACTTCTGGTTGATGTTTATTATTTTCAAAAGCAATATCAGGCTTGGCGGATCGCGAATTTCTTATTGGTTTTACAGCTGAATGTTGTTTTCTTTGACAACTGCAAAACAGATATCTCCTCGGAATATTTAATTATATTTTATGGCCACTCAAACTATTCTTCAGTACAGGATTTCCCTCTTCTATTGGCGTTCTATTAAGGATATGTTTAGATTTCTTGTAATATTATTTATTTATTGAGTATTATTTTATTTTATTAAACTCAATATTAATGTTGAATCTCTCCTCCTGATGGTTTACTTTTTTAAATTGATAATCAAAAACTCTGGTATAACAAATTAAATTCCTTTACTGTTTCTTTGTTTACATATCACATTAAACTTGATGATGTACAAATTTGATTTATTTAACTGCTACCAATTATTAATTTACATATCACTCTCTTAGACTCTTCATGTTATCCTTATTGAATATACTTTTTGACTCCTCATGTAACTTTTATTAGATATAAATTTAGATTACCCATGTCACTCTTATTAGATATAATTTTAGACTAATGGTGTTACTTTTCTTAGATATGAATTTAGACTCTTCATGCTACTCTTATTCAATATAATTCAAGACTAATACATTTCCGTTCATTTCTATACAATACAATCTCTAACAATTTACAAATTTGCCACATTGATAATTCCCTACTTTCATTACATCTTTTTATCATATACCTATTAAAAACATATATAACTTTTCTACTTCTTATTAAGTATATTTATTTTGTCTCTAATATTCGTAATTCTAGTTGGTATTTATTAAATTATAATTTTCTTACTATTTACTCTTATTATAACATTAATTCCAAATTTCATATATTCTTTTCAGAACATATAACTTAATACTGTTTTCTCTCATATAGTACTCTACCTCTGTGTTGACTGGGTGAGTCGATAGTCCCAATGTTTTTGTTTACATTTTAAAACATATGTTCCAGTTAATATTAACTTTGTAATTTTTCTTTTAAAATTTATTATTTTCCTCTTATGTACTGTGTTGCATTTTAACAGCAGTACAATATATATAAATACTAATTTCGCATATGTAAGCATATGTAATAGATCTTCTATAAACTGTATACTAAAATAAAACCTCTCATTTCATGTCTAGAATTCAACAGTCCTTTTATGGAGTTTTGAAGCAAGTTTTTTTATTTCACTTTCTCCATAGGTTATTGGGACATTGTTTGGCCAGTTTTTAATATCTGTCGCTTTTATTAAATCGACAAGCTCAAGATCTTGTTCACTAAGCAGTCTGTTTTCAATCGATTTTTCCAGTGCCTCATAAAATTTTTCAGGGTCTACAGGATTATAGTTTTTCCTATCTTCCTTTTTTTAAAGCAGAACTCTGAAAAAATTAAGTTTTGTACTGCTTTCAGGGCCATGCAATAATGGAGGCCTGGTACTGATCTGCTTTCAAATAAAAAAGCTGTAATTTGCAGTTTTCGTTGGCACCAGACCAACATTGCGATTCTGCAACGCCTCGCTTAGCTCAGAGAGCTCCTGCAATCATGAACTCTAGGTCAGGCGCAGATCCAGGAATTATTTTTATTGATTATAAATAATAAATAAATAAATAAATAAAATGAATGTTTTGTAAATATTTGTATCGTCAGTATACCTAATGATTAGTGATATTAATTGTGATTTATTTGAAACATCTGTCGTCTCATCAAACATTACACTAAACATTTGAGCAACTTGGATTCTCTTAATAATTTTGGATAATATGTCTCGTCCACAGCAATCAATCAAGTCATTTTGAGTTTTCTTGCTTATGTATGTTGCGTGACATGTTGACTCTTCAAGATGTTTTTTCAAAACTACATCGTGACTATCAATCCGAAACATCAATAAAGCTTGAAAGTTACCAGTATTTATGACCGAATCAGATTCACCATTGTCAGTTTCCCATCGTCTTGATGCCCTTGAAATGGAATGTTCTGCCGACCCAGAAAAATATCCTTTTTGTTACAGGCACTAATCGAGAACAATTTTCTTTCACGATTTTTTGACGTCCAGTATGTAATTTATAGTAACGGATAGCTAAGGATTTTTGTACATTTTAAAGAAATCTTTTGCTTTATCACAGCTTCAATGTGATATTTGTTTTGTGCGTGATTTTCAAAGTCTCCATCTTTCCCAATCATCATCAACATCAACCATGGCTCTACAACCCTTGGTGGGTCTTGGCCTGCTCCAAGAGTCGATTCCATTCCTCCCTACTGCATGCCCTGGCTTTCCAGTTTTTTATGTTCAGTTTTTCGAGGTCCTCCTGTATCTGGACTTTGAATCTACTTCACGGTCTTCCCCTTTTTCTACTACCCATTGGTTTCTGGTAGAAAATATGTTTCGTAAGCTGTCCTTCCTCCATTCTCTCTATTTGTCCAATCCACCTTAGCCTGTGTATTTTGATTATCCTGACAAAGTCCGGCTCTTTGTAAAGATGGTATAGTTCATAATTACAGCGCCTGCACCACATTCAATTTTCTTGTACTCCTCTAAATATTGTTCTTAGAATCCATCTTTCACAGCACTCTAGAGGTCTCTCGCTATTTTTTTGTCATTGTCCAGGTTTCTGAAGCATATGTCAGCACTGGCCTTATAAGTGTTTTGTAGATTTTGCATTTCGTGCTTCTTGAGATGATGCTACATGTCAGGTGCTTTTTAATCCATAATATGTTTTATTTGGGAGATATATTCTTCTTCTTATTTCAATGTTGATGTCGTTAGTGCTGTTTATCTGGGAGCCAAGACATATGAACTCTTTTACTGCCTCTATATTTTTTGTGCCTATTTCAAGGTTTTGAAGGGTTGGGTTTAACAAAAGTTTGTTGGCAGCATACATATATTTTGTTTTCTCCAAGTTTATCTATAGTCCAATTTTACTTGAGGCTTCCTCTAATGCTGTAAAGGCACTAATGAGATCTCGCTTTGTCATGGCAATTATATCAATATCGTCTGTGAATGCTAATAGCTGTATACTTTTGTTTAGGATCGTACCTCTTCTGTTTATTTTGGAGTCTCTTATCGTTTTTTCTAGTGCTAGATTAAATAACAAGCATGACAGACTATCTCCTTATCGGAGTCCAGTTCAGTTTGAGTTGTCAATGAACTTGGTGACACGGTTTTCTGCACTTTAGCTTTACATTCTACTTTTGAGAGAGATTCTTGGATTAATTAATTAAGTGTGTTGGTATCCTGAATTCCTTCAATGCTTTGTACAGTACCATTTGGTCCACACTATCATAAGCGCTCTTAAATTCAATGAATACTTAAAAATCTAAAAAAATTAAAATCTTTCCCAATACTTTAGAAAAATTGGTTCTTGTTTCTGTCACTAATTTCTGCAATTGAGTACTTCCATGGTGCCCACCCTCAGCGGAACGGACAAAACATGGGCAGTATTTACAAAAGAATCCCTTTTTTCATGGGAGAAAACTACCCATTCATAAGAATTCAATTGGTTGAAATTTGCATATCGTTTTTCATACGTTCCAGTTTTGTTATGTCACTTGAGAGAGTAAGGTAAAGAATAGTTATGATTGGGCTTCCATGGGGTTGAAAATAAATTCCATTTTACATAATCATCAATATATTATCGTACATATAGACCAATATCAAAAGTAAAATTGCTATTGACAATTTTATCACTTTGTTTTTCGAAACTAGACTGTTAAACTGCATTATTCTCTTGCAATAAGTTATCAACATTATTTCCTATATTATCTACCTCGTTTAAAAAGATAAAAATCTATACGTCTTCCTTCACATTGTCTGTTGCTGTCTCAGTATTTGACAGAATATCTCTATCGATGTTTAAGCAATTAGGGTTACCTTGATTAAGGAAACTTAGTATTGGTGAAACATTTTTCAGTGTACTTCTGAAGAGCTGGTACAAGGTTCAGGATTAGGCGTCGAGGACGCAGGAGTTGGCACAGTGTTCATTTCAGGGAGGTGATACTTTGTAGAACTAATGAAGTAACTATAGACTGAGCATGCAGTTATTCTTTTGGAAGATGATTGTTTTGACATAATTGCCTAGAATAAACAAATGACTTGCAAATAAAGTACGCAAAGCTCACAGAATAATGAAAAGATGCTGAAATCTATTTTATCATATAAAGAAATAATTTTATAATTTATTACTTTTCAACATGCGTTACGAGACTTATAAAAAAATTATAACTTTTTTCGTGATTTTTTTATGCAGAAAAGTATAAAAATTTCTTTGTTTATAACATTAAAATTGAGGCATTTGGGGGTGCGGCTGCCCCCTTCACTCCACCCTGGATCCACGCCTGCTCTAGGTCCAGTATAAAGTTAGGGTCAGTAATTTTTTTCTGAAGGCCGCCGTCAAACATACTTTTTTCATTATTGTCTCTAGTTGGATCATCCAAAAGCTTCTTTAAAATGTCTAACTAATAGCATGACCACACACCTGAAACAGTTATGAAACTAGATGCAACCCAACTTGTGCTCAAAATTCTTCCAGTTTTTAACAATTCAGTTTCCAGTAAACCCACATAAACTTGTAGTTCTGTTCTGTTTTGGGCGAAGCATGATATAAAACATATAACTTATTGATAAACGATTTAAAGCTGTTCATTCCTGAAACTGACTTTACAGCATCACGTACTGAAAGTTCAAGTCTATGATTAGCACTTGAACAAGAGATGGAAATGTTTCTCTGAATAATGCACCAACACCCGTCTTGTTTCCAATCATCACAGCAGCACCATCACATGTCAGGCTTATTGAATTATTACTTAAAAATGAGTGTGTCATCCCATAGGAGTGGAGGCAGTCAATCATACAGTCAAATATGACCCTAGTGGTAACACTATCAAGTTCAACCAAATCTAAGAACAGATTAATTGAGCCATCCATACCAATCTGAGGTATACAGAATTGAATGTATACAATTAAATGAGACTTATTACTTAAAGCTGTAGCCTTGTCAATGATTAACCCAGCTTTTGTGTCAGACTGGATAATTAGATTTTTTCTCATTTCATGGCTAATTTGCTATGCGATGTGAGCACATGCTTTATTTGAAAGTAAGATATGACCTATGTCCCATAATTAGACCATTTAATTCCTGTACATCAATTTCTGTTTCAAAATTGTAAAAGGACTGGTTCTCGTTAATAACTTTATGCAGTTTGAAAAATTTTTTCAGTTGCTTCTTTTTCGTGAGAACATTGTTTTAAAATAATTTTCTGTAATCTTTCCTTTTTACATTCCAACAAAATATTCATTACTGTTTTATGTCCAACACTTTCTTTATTATCAAACTTTTTACAAAGAGAGGTTTGCTGCTTTTGTTTTGTGTCACTGTAGCTACTTATCTCACCATTTGCCCATTCATTAGACATTTTCATACCAGTTTTTCTTTCTCAGCACCTAAAATGCCAACCTCCTGGCATATTTTACAACCTAGTTTTCCATTCTTGACATATAACCAGTCATATTTTTTGCCAAAGTCAGTTTTTTGTTCCATCAGCTTGGCAAAACTTTCATATTACATATTACATTCATCAGTTGTTTCATTTTATTTCTCATTAGAACATTTATTAGTACACTCAGAAATTATTACCTTTGAAGCAGAAGGTGTTTAATTTAATGACATAGTACTGGCAAACTGTAGTAACGCTGTATTTTCCTTTCGACCACTGTCACTTATCGTGTCATAATTCTCACTAATTTCATCGAGTCTGAGTCTTTTACTAATACGAGAAAAATAACTAGTTAACTATTTCATGATAACTAAAACAGCACTTGCACTACTCACACACACATACAAATTCCAGTAAGATAAGATATACATTGGCCGTCACTTCGTGTCGACACCACTAACTGTGAATGTCATCTTCAAGCGAGCCTTGTTGACATTTTTAAAAATATGTTCTACTTTCAAGTGAATTTTAGGTAGAATGTATTAAAAAAAAAAGAATTTATGGTAGTTAAGATAAAGACTAGTGATGGTGTTTGACTTTGACAAATGTTTAGTTTTGTAGTAGGGCTGATGAGGCATAATTTAAAAAGTTGTAGTAAATTTTTGTAATAATTAGGTTTTTCCTTTCATATATTTTTTTCGGTAATTTATTTTTGGATCCAAGAGGTTCCGGAAAGCCGTTCCGGCACGTTTCTCCTGAAATCAAGCCATGGTCATATATAATAAGATTAAGCACGTTTCTATCGTGGTGTTTTATTTATTTATTATCAAAATACCCTTATACCATATTAGTGTCGGGTTACATCAATATATGATAAGTACATCAACTACACTCTATATACAAATTTTTTCCATCTTACTCTATCCATTGACAATGTCTTCGCTTCCCTCCAGCCCAAGCCTCTTTCTCTCAAAATTTTTCCCATCATTCCATCCCAAGTCAGTCTTCCTCTAATCATGGTGTTTTAAAAAATTGATTTTGTTAGACAATTTGACAACAGACAACAGGTCTGGGGAAAATGGAAGAATGGGTTAAATTACGGCAGAACTTGTTGGCGACCTTATTGCTTAATGGTCAAGAGTAGTCTTGGCTAACAACCTGAACTGCAAGCCTCAGAATTAGAATAGTCACCTGCCTACTCCCTACTCCAAGTGGATCCTGGTTCCACTTAAATGGTGGTTTCTCCAGTGCAATCCATGTTCTATCTGGGCATGCTTAATGTGACTCCTGACATTCTGGATATTGTGGTGACCCAAAGTTTTCCCTGTCTGGTCGAGGTTGTTTCACTCATGGAGCTGTTATCTGATCACAACTCAGTCTTGGTTCACGTCGCTACCCAGCATGATACTGCTCCAGACATGAGGAAGATTGTTGTTAGCCCACTATGGTCCAGTGCTGTCACCAATTGCCGCCAGCTAGTCCATTTGAAACCTTTCATCAAATCGACAAGGCAGTCACCTCTACGGTAGTCCTATAGAACAAGACATGGTCTCAGCCCCAACTACCAGCGCACCTCAAAGAGAGTATTTTTTTTTCTTGCAAGAACTACATAAGCACTAATAGAGGAATCATGATCTGGCCAATAAGGCAGTGTATAATCGGCTGTCCAACAGCTTGTGGCAACATATGGGCCTTCCAATGTACATTTTAGGAACTCTCTGTGTCCTGAACAGGAGATGTAAATCAGGACAATACCTGTACAGGTTCCTTTTGCGTTTACAGAGAAAAGACTTCGACCTCCTATCCCCGCCATCACTGAACTGTTTGGACAATACCTAGGTAACCAGGAGGAGAAGGCTGATTTCATGGGCTTGTGTTATGAATTACAGTTCACTCCTAACCTGCCCATGGACTGGGACTTCAATGATCATGTCGAAAGTGAGATGGAAGATTTTCTCTCGCTTCCTATCATTGCCACGCTGGAACCATCTCTATGAATGCTGTGTCAGCTTGCTAGACTTTAATAATTGTAAGCTCTGGCCTGGAAAGTTTTTGAACATTGCTCTTTGTCTTCTTCCTGAGCAAGGAATTTTTGTCTTAGTCAAGTTGTTCAACACGTATCTTAGACTGATCCACTTTCCCAAGAAATGATGAAAGGCTATAGTCATGGAAACAATGCTTCACTTGCCGAAACCCTCTGGCCCATCAGTCTCACATCTGCCACATCAAAGTGGTGAAATGGTACAACAATATGTATAAAATTTTGACATGTGATTTTCACATGAACAACTGTGAAACTTTGACATTATGACCTTGGTTGGCTTCTGTAGAGGCCATTCCACATCTGCTGATGAGACTGGTGGATAGTTGAGCAGACTGTAGGCCGTTGTCTGAGTAAGAAGGAATGCTTTGACAGTGTTTGCCATGATTTGTTTTTACACACCTCTGTGGACTCCTAGCTCCTGGACTGCTATCTTCATCTGATTGCTAGCTGTTTTACAGAGAGAACTTTGTGTGTGCGAATAGGATTACTACATCTCTTCGGCAGTCCTTCCTCAAGATGCTTTCTTGGGCCCCCTTCAGTTATCCATTTATGTCAACAATAACCCAGAGAGCCTGCAGTCCAGACCACCCTCTTTATGAAGGATACAGTGGTTTATACCTAATGACTGGAAGAACAATCATACGACTGCGGTACCATGTTTTAACATGACAATCCATCCAATCATTATAACATTATTTTATTTTAATTAATTTATTCCTTGAATCAGAATGAATGTATTTTTTTTACCTGGTCACCACTGCTGAGAAGGTTTATTTGGGGTATGAAACAATTTTCTTTACCATCTCTTCAAAGAAATTTTCTACCCATTTTTTTCTACTACTCATGAGCACATCATTCATGAAACTCTGAAGTCAAATAATTTTTAAGATACTTAAATGACAAACATCACTAACTGCTAAGTCACTAACTAATAAGCAGGATAGCAAAAATTTCGAAGTTATATTTCTTGAGTAGCAGCAACAGTGTGGTGTGGCTGCACACTGTCATGAAGCAGGACAGAACCAGAAAACAGAAGGCGGTGTCAGCAATTTGCTTGTTTTTAAATATATAACAGTATACTTATTTAAAATGAATATTCTTAGAAGCACCCACTAGTTGTGAAGTGTACGTATTTACTTATGCTTCATAGACTCCTGATGTAGCAAACTAACAGACTGCACATCACACCCAATGTGAAAGAAGACGTATGCAGGATCGAGTCTTACTTTATGAATTACCCTTGTACATATCCCTTGCCTATTCTGCAGTTTTTTAAATGCTTCTTGTTTCTTCATTGGTGGTAATAATGATGGGTATGGAACCAAGCCCCCCAAAAGTAAGTTGTCCAGTATTTTTGTTCTAGTGTTTATTTCAATTCTAGAAAACCAAGACACTAAAGCTGCCCATTTGTATATCCCATGTTTCTAATGTGTCAAAAACCTTTTTGCAATCAGTGAGTCCTATATACGAGACATACATGAGTCCTAGTACTCGTATATTGGAATAATTGAAATTGGATTATTATACTGTACTCACTGGATATTCCTATTAATTTTGTTAATAAGTCCTTAATATAAGTAATATAACTCCTTAATATGTTCTTAAGCAAGAACAAACTTCTTGCTTACACCACGCAGCTATCCCCAATAATATAAAAATTCCTCGCTGATTGATTTCTTGCCCTCAATACCGAAAAAAAAACTGAGCCAAATGTAACAAAATTTTGTTTGTTTGCTTTAGTCAATACTTTAATGAAATTTTAATGCCACCATAGTCTCAAGGGTACGTAGACCTGCAAGCACACAAAAAATTATTTCATTTAAGTGTATGACATCCGAGTACTGGCAAGTTAAGTTTCTAAATTAACTAGGACACCTGTTTTTTTTCAGTAGGCCTATAGCAATTTTTTTTTTTTTTAGTAGTTATATTTTTAACTGCAAATTTTTGAAAATAACCCAAAATATGTAAAGTAACATTATTTATAAAGCATGACAGTATTTTATGATTATTTTGAAGTTAATTTCTCAATTACAAAATTTTCAAGTTAGGTAGTATAGGTGAGCAATTTCTCCATATGTATTCCTATCTCACCTATAGTCTCATGTGACTGTTGGACAAGGTATAGAACAAATTTGCCCATCCTAACAAGTTTTTAAAAATTCTTCTTTAAGTTTTGATTCACAACTTATATTTTTGTAAATATCATATTTAAAAATCAGTAAAAAACAAATTAAAAATTGTATTGATTTAGTAGTCGAATAAAGTTTCCCCTACTTAAGCCTGGTAGCTCTAGAGAGAATTACGGTACCAATGCATGTTGATAACTAGACCATGTAACATGTTGCACTAATGTTCCTGACTCATTCTAAGTGTGAATTTGCTGTATATGCAAGTTATTTGTGAATAAATAATAGGACTAGTATAAATTGTTTACCTTGTCTGAAAAATATAAAATAAATCAACTAATGAAGTCGTTGTTCTATATGTTACGTCACTAGGCCATGTATAATATTAATATAGGTTACACAACCTAATGAGTGTGGCAGATATGGTGTTTTGACAAGCTGACATTTTAGTTAAGCTTAGTGTCAAGTATTTTTTAAATTCTGTCACAAGTCAATTTAGTGTGTAATTATTATTTCAATCCTGACTTAACACTAGGTGACTGTCCACCATCATTTCATTCCTGAAGGCTAAATGTACATTTATATTCTTTTTCATCTAAGGAATGCAACCAAAAGGAAGCATCCAGAAAATGACAATAGGATCCTTTGTACCATAATATGTCAATAAGTAATACAAAATCTATGCTTTATAATATGTCACAAGTGCTATTTAGCATAACATAGTGTGACTTCTCTGGAACAGCCACAATAATCTGTAAACACTAAGTACTCCCCTATATTCTAGAACATACAAGCATTATGAATACATCATTAAGTATGTGACAAAGCAGCAGAAGCAGGTTTTAATAAATTGGTTCTAAGAATATTATAAGGTAACAAGATTCCACCTCCAAAGAAAGACAAGTATATCATCAAAATTCACTGTGAAATGTGCATAAACGCAATCTTTTGAGTAATGAAAGACATAGAAGAATAAAATAAACTTAATAAATACAGAAATGAAGAGACAATATATTACTTAAAGATAATTAATATTTGCAAGGAATAAAAAGTAATCGAAACAAAAAGGGAAATATTATAATAAATAAATAATTGGGAAATAGGGAAATAGAGAATGCAAATTTAGGAATTAAATAATGCAATTAACATGACAAAACAATAACTGACGATGACAATTATACCCAGAAGAGACGATCAAAAGAGAAATAAAATGTAAATAGGTATTAGTAAACAATTATAATGTACAAATGTTAAACTTAATATGTAAGAAATAAGACATTGAGTATAGCCATAGATTAAAACTATGAGAAGGTCTGCGAATCTCAAACAGTTATTTTGTGTAAGTGAACTGTGACTGAGAGTAATATAAAATTACAAATATAATAATATTGAACAATAATTATAAAAGTGACTGTGAGTAATATAAAATTACAAATATAATAATATTGAACAATAATTATAAAAGTTAGGTAGTGTAACAGTATAAGAAGGTGAGAACAACAGTGATAGACTTTAAAAAGAAAAAACAGTGTATAGTGTAAGTGAATAAACATATTTACAATATGAACGTTGCATGAAACATGTAATTTATATGAAACAACAAGGTAACTCATATAGTGAGATTAAACCAAGGGTAAATAATTAAAAAATAAAGAATCTTCGGTTACAAACTTATAATATAATATAGTGACGAAGATAAAATAAGATTCTACGGAATCATATTACAGTAGAGTCTCGGTAATTCGAGCCCCGGTATTTCGAGGTTCCGTGTAATTCGAGCTGGAAAAAAAATAATAAATACAGTCAGTAAATGTAAACAACATTCCCGCCATATCGTGACTTATGCCAGACCAAGTGTCTACAGCATGAAACGCTGAAAATAAATACGTAAATAAATCAGTAGCGGACTGACCGCCTCAGCTGATACAAGTGTTGTACCTGTGCGTTACTACTAAGCTTCGTTACTAGTGTTTGCTTGTTGTTTTAGTTATTTTATTGTACAGTATATTCAATGTTTAGTTTTTCACTACAGTAAATTGTTATTTATACTGTATATAATGAGTTACAAGAGTAGGCCTAAGAAGAAGTTTGTGCCGCTAAGTGTTAAATTGGAAGCCTTAAAAAGATTAGACAGAGGTGAAACGCTAAAAAAACTTGCTGCTGATTATGGAGTCGGCGAAGTGACTGTTGGTGACTGCCGTAGGAACAGAGACAAGATTGAAAACTATTCGTCTAAAAAGTGTATGGGGATTTTAACCTGTGAACGCAAATCGATGAAGAAATCTGATTATGAAAAAACGAGTGCAGCTTTGTTCACTTGGTTTAGTCAACAGAGGCAAAAAGGAAGTCCTATTTCAGGCCCAATGTTGCAAGAAAAAGCAATGTTTTTCAGGAACCAGTTTAAGGAAGGCGAGGATGATTTTACAGCATGTTCAGGATGGTTGGATAGATGGAAAAAACGATACGGCGTAAGGCAGCTTGAAATGTGTGGTGAAAAGCTATCTGCGGATTCTGAGGCTGTCACACAGTTCTGTGAGAGATTTAAAAAAATTATAGAAGAAGAAAAACTTACTCTCGATCAGTTGTACAACTGTGATGAGACAGGACTAAATTTTAAAATGCTGCCTACTAAAACTTTAGCTTCAAGGGAAGAAAATGCTGCGCCAGGCCACAAAAAATCTAAAGAAAGGGTGACAGTTCTTGCTGCATTGAATGCAAGTGGAGAACATAAACTGAAGCTAATGTTAATAGGCAAGTCTGCAAAGCCTAGAGCTTTAAAAAACATCACTCCGTCTGCGCTTCCTGTTACATACATTAACCAGAAATCTGCTTGGATGGATAAAAATATTTTTAAGAAGTGGTTTTTTGAAAGTTTTGTTCCTGAGACCAAAAAGTACCTAAAGGAAAAGAACTTGCCTCCCAAAGCAATATTAACCCTTGACAACGCTGGATCACACCCTGATGAAGAAGAACTGAAATGTGCCGAAATTAGAGCATTGTTCTTACCCCCAAACGTGACAAGTTTAATACAGCCGATGGACCAAGGCATTTTTGAGTGCTTGAAAAAGAAATATCATTGTCATCTGCTGCAGAGGCTCCTACAAACTACAGAAGGCGAGGGAACCATAGTGGAATTTCTAAAGAATACTACAATGAAAGACGTAGTTTACTGGGTGGCGGAATCATGGGATGACATAAAGACAGAAACACTAAAGAAGTCTTGGAACAAGATTTTAAAAGAAGAAAATAACAGTTGTAACACCACAGACGAACATGACTTGGTCTTAGCACGACTGATAAAAAAACTTCCTGATTGTGAACAGTCAAATGAAAATGATGTTTCAGAATGGTTGAATAGTGATGAACAGTTTGAAGTGACCGATGATGCAATCGTTGAAGTGCTGAATGAAGCGGCAGAAGAAAATAGTGATGAAGACGTGACTGCAGAGACTGTACCTGTGATGACTCACGCCGAGGGGTTGGCAGCGCTAGACACTGCATTGTGTTATGTCGAACAGCAAGCAGAAGCTACACCGACCGACACGATGCTGCTTAGAAGATGGCGTGACATTGCTGCTAAAAAACGAGGCTCTATTTTAAAACAAAAGACTCTGTACAATTTCTTTAAAAAATAAATTTGTGTGCCTTTTATCTTTTGAGTTTAAACTAGTTCAGGTATGTACTCATTGTTTGTGTTTTCTCATCCGTAAGCAATAAACGTTTGTTTATACATTACACTTTGTTTTTTTCTTCATCCGTATAATCCGAGTTTTTCCAAATTCGAGGTTGCCTCAGCCCCAATTAACTAGAATTACCGAGACTCTACTGTAATTATACATTGTGAAACTGAACCTGTGACCTATAAACGTATCATTGCCAAGACCTTAAATTAATGAATTAGTGTTTTAGAAAAAAGGAAGGTATTGTTGGAAAACATATTAAAACCAGGCAGAACATGGTAATTTGACTGCTGGGTTTTTATGCAAATTAAAGCCAAATAAGAGACGAGATGATACCGAAAACTATTGAAATAACTAGAAGAATGATGTTTTAATTGATGTTACAAAAACTTGAAGTCCAGAAGCTAAGAATCAAGAAAGAAGCTCATAAAGAAAACTACTAGATGGGTGAGATCCTCCAATAATCAACCAAGATATTTGAAAACATTTTAACATTTCAAGATCGAGTCACAGCAATATACTATCACAAAAACAATAAAAACTTTATAATAGTGAATTTTATTTGTACACAAATAATTATTAGTATTAAGAGTTTCTTTTTCAATTGTTTTTTTGATGATCTAAAGAACCCACCACTACACAACATACATCAACAACACCTAATTACCAAACATTATTTATAAATATTATGTTTTATGATATGTTTACGATTTGTACTATACTTTGACATTACTTAGACATTAACCCTGAGATTGAGATTTTTCATGCTGTACAACAGAAATGAGTTTCAAAAAGAGTAATTAAAAATAATTGAATTCGAAAAAAGAAAGAATAAGGAGTTGATTATTTATTTTAAAATAGAATTATACCTCTAATAAGGGTAAGTTTAGGAGTTAAGAAATAAACAGAGATATACTTTATTGTTATAAAATTAGCAAACAACGTACACAAAAGGTAAATACACAGAGAATAGTACATATTTGGCGACCAACTTGAGGGCTAGAAAAAGGGAATAAATAAAGATTGAATAGAATTATAGTTGTCATTTCTAGCTGGCGATCATACAAAAGGGAACAAAATGGCCAAAAGAGGAACCTCGTGTAGAAGGAACAGGACAGCTAATACTGATATGAATCTGGAAGAGAAAGAGGCTCAACCTGCAATTGAAGTGGAGGTAGAAGCCAGCAATATGGAAGAAAGACAACCAGACAGACCCACACAAACAGGGGACGCAAACTTCCTAGAAATGATGAGGGTCATGATGGAAGAAACCATAAGTAAAAACAATAAAACCACAAAAGAAGATAACCAGAAGAATATGGAAACATTGAAGGAACAATTAAGTCAAAAAATGGACGATAAAATGGAAGAATTAAAAAATAATAGCAAGAGGATGGAAGAGAAAACGGAAGATAATAGCAAGAGGATGGAAGAGAAAATGGAAGATACCAATAAGGAAATAAAAGACAATAGTAAGAAAATGGAAGAATTAAGTCAGAAAATGGAAGAAAGCAATGAAAACTTGAAACAGCAAATCGTAGAGGAAATTGCTGATGTTAATCAGAAAATGGAAAAGTACAACGATACAATCAAACAGCAAATTTCTGAAACAAATGAACAGCTGAAGCACACAGAAATGGAGCTACATCAGTTTAGAAATGATGTCTGCATCCAGATTGAACACATAGAAAATAATAACATAAAAAGAATAGAGTCAATGCAAAAAGAGACACAAGGGAAAATAGAAAAAATCCGCGAAAAGGTAGATGAGAAAATAGGACACATAGAAGTCAATGTTAATAATATACAGGACCGTGTGACCAGTAATACTGAAAAAATCGAAGAAATCTATCAAAGAGGATTGGTGAATATACGGGAAGAAATAGAGAGGATTAATAACCGGCCATTTAATGTACCTAACTTCCAATTTACTGACAACAGAGAGACAATCAGTTTCAAAAACTATAGAAAGAATCTTATGGAATTCTTAGAAAGGATCAAAGAAAATATTATGAAAAACAGAGAAACCAGATGGACGGTAATAAGAAGTATACTGGACGAACATTTTAAAGAAATGACAGATAACTGGTGGACAGCCACACGACATGACATAAACAACTATTTGGAATTTAAGGCATTGTTCCGAGTCCAAGTATTGGTCCGAGTCCACTCAAAACATAGTGCGAGACAACCTGAGTAATGGTAAATACGATCCACAGAGAGGCACATCACCAACGGCATACTTATTGGGGAAAGTGTGCCTAGCTAGGAGTTTGGAACCCAAGATACCAGAGGAGTGCCTGGTAACAAAACTCGCCTACCACTACGAAGAGGGGATTGCCAGAGCAAGGCTAAGCGGACAGATCAAAACAATACAGTCCATGGCTGCATTACTAGAAAGTTATGAGCACGAAAAGTACTACCG
The DNA here is from genome assembly GCA_034769895.1 of Magicicada septendecula. Lineage (NCBI taxonomy): Eukaryota > Metazoa > Arthropoda > Insecta > Hemiptera > Cicadidae > Magicicada > Magicicada septendecula. The sequence goes on from CM068367.1 coordinate 1,248,161,376, forward strand.
CCAAAATAGACAGAGAAATGACTATCAGTTGAGAGACAGAAATAATACGGCGAATAATAATAATAATCAAAACAATCATGGCAATAGGGATAATCGCTCAAGAGTGAATTATGTACGATCGAACAATCGAGATGGTAACCGTGGTTATAGAAGACCAAACTATCAAGGACGCAGGAGCCTAGAAAACAACCACCCATATCCAAACATTAATCGAGATAACATCTATAACAATAATAATTACAACAGGAATTATCCAAGAAGGAGCCAAAGCAATTAAGATAACAGGAGATCAAATAATTGTAATCCTGTGGGGAATAACAATGAGGAAAGGCATAATATGACTAGCAATGAATCTCACCATAACAACGACATTAGGGACCCTGACATTGACCAGACTTTAAACGAGAGGCGGCAGTGAGAAATCTTAACGACCCATCACTGATCCGATCTTCTGGGTACCAATATAGACCACAAAACTACATACATAATCAGATGATTACTGTAATTCACAATAACTATCTAAAAAACATACGCGAGGAATTATTGACTGAAGAATCTACCCATGGGGAAAATAATAATAATAATGAAATCTTATATATTAGAGCTGAAGTAAATGGGATACCAACAGAAGTCATGATAGATACCGGGGCAATGTCTCATTAATTGACAGTATTGAGTTAGATAGGATACAAAGAGAGTGCAAAGAGATTATACCATTACCCGTTAATAACATAACTGTAATCGGAGCTACTGGACACCAAAATAAGTCTTAAGTCTAATTATATAATTAGAAGTTAAAAGTAATGGATCTACAATTCCCATGACTTTTTGGTTGCAAAAGACCTACCATTTAATCTGTTAGTCAGGAGCAATACACTAAGGCGGTATTCGGCTATAATAGATCTGAGCAGAGAGAAGGTGTCTCTGATCTCAGATGATGTAGTATGGACGGCTGAGTTGATTGGTAGCCAAAGTGCCCCTCAGATCCGTACCAGCTATTATGTTAGGGAGAATAAAATTGATGGGGTTAGATCATTACCAAATAATATAGATTACCAAGATAATAATGAAGAAATGTGGCAGAACGAAATAAAAGAGATCCAGAGATTCCAGGAAGAAAAAACGGACTTAAATCTAAATGCAGAACAAACAAATAAACTAATATCCATTTATAACAAATACAAGCATGTTTTCTCCGACATGTCCGGTAAAGTGAAAAACTACCAATGCAAGTTAAAGTTCAAAGAACCCATAGAATTTAAAAGAAAATCCTATCCCATCGCTCATTCCCTGAAGGAAGCGGTCAGAAACGAAATAAATAAAATGATGGCCGACGATATAATTGAATATAGTCACTCTCCGTACACAAACCCCATAGTGGCAATTCCAAATAAAAATGGAAAGGTTAGACTTTGTCTTGATGCCCACAAAATCAACAAGATAATAGTAAATGATAGAACATCTCCGGGGGAAATAGAGGAAATCTTAAAGGAATTCCACGGTACCAAGTACATAAGTACTTGGGACACAGTATGTGGGTATTGGCAAGTAGAATTGCATCCAGAGAGTCGGAAGTATATGTCTTTCATATTCAATGGCCGGAATTACCAATTTAAGAGACTCCCATTTGGTCTCATTAACTCAGTGGCGATTTTCGTTAAATGTATAGATCAGGTATTTGGACAGGAAGCACTGCAGTTCACCACAGTATATGTAGACGATTTGTTAATTACTTCATCCGACTGGAACGAACACTGTGACCGAATAGAACACGTATTAAGAAAATTGTCCGAAAATAATGTTACATTGAAACTCGACAAGTCAAGACTTATTGCTGACAAAGTCCAATTGTTAGGATTTGTTTTGTCCGAGACAGGCATCTCACCGTCTCCCGACAAAGTAACTACTATCCAGAATTTCCCTACTCCAAAAAACCGTAGACAATTGCAATCTTTCCTCGGACTATGCAATTATTACCGAAAATTCCAACATAATTACTCCAAGTTAACAGCAAGGTTTCAAAAACAATTAACTTCAAAGGAAAAATGGAGATGGGGGCCTGAACAAGACATGGTATTGAAACTGATTAAGGAAAAAATTTTAGAGACGGTTATACTACATCACTCTAATTTTAACCAACCCTTCTACCTAAACTGCGACGCGAGCAACATAAGTCTGGGAGCAGAACTATACCAGGAAGATGTGGAAGGGAACCACTTGGTCATTAGTTTTGCAAGCAGAGTGCTGAACAATTGTGAAAAGAATTATAATGTTACAGATCAAGAATTACTTAGTGTGGTTTTCACATGCAATAAATTTCGAACATATATCCTTGGATACCCGGTAACCGTTTAACCGTTAGATCCGATCATAAGTCAATCTCATTCTTAAGACGATGTAAGCTGAGTCATGGTCGATTGACAAGATGGGTATTGGCACTACAAGAGTACCACATCCACTGGGAATACATACCTGGAAGAAAGAATGTAGTCGCCGATGTACTATCTAGGATTAATGTGGAAAAGAATACCTTTGAGGCGGAGAAGGAGGAAATCGCCAAGGTATATCATATTATTAAAAGAAGATCCGACTTAGAAATTATCATTAACAAAATTAAACAACAACAGACAACTGACCCAAAACTATTACAGATAAGACTGAGACTAAATAATCAGGATGACAAAATATTACCATTTTATTGCGTTCATGAAGATGAATTATTTATAAAAGCAAATTTAAATCAAAACAATTGGAAGGTGGTTATACCCAAGATTATAGGAAAGGAGTTAATCATCGATTACCATATTCGGTGTGTCGTGAATAGTGGATCCTATGAAGAAATGAAGAATATCGCAAGGGATAGAGTGACGTGGCTACAGCGACAAGGCATTGCCTTTAGGAGTTAATAATAACCATATTCGGTATGGCCATATGGGTCCTCTGAAGGTAATTAAAGTCTTAGAGGAACAGGTACCGTATATATAAAAAATATAAATAGAAGTGTCCGAATGTATGTACGAACCTGCCATGTATGTCAACTGATTTAATATAATAACGAGAGGAAAGAAGGAACAATGATACCCATTACCTCTACACATAAACTAGAAAAGGTGTTCCTCGACATTTGTGGACCTTTCCCTCATAGTGGAGGACAACATCGATACAAATTTATTATTATCATATGGGACCATTTCTCGAAATATACAAAATTATACCCTATAAACAGAGCGATCACTAAAAAAATCCTAGACATTATTCATAAGTATATACCTGAGTTAGGAACTCCAAGGACCATTATTACCGCCCACGGAACTCAATTTAAGGGACAGATATGGAAGGAAACGTTATTAAGGCATGGGGAGTCAAGAATTACAAGACACCTGTCTATCATCCGAGCAGCAATCCCACAGAGAGAGTGTTGCGAGAGGTCGGAAGGATCCCGAGGACATACTGTTTCGATCAGCAAAGGAGTGAATATTTACCATCCACAGAAAAATGTTTAAATTTAGCTTACCATCAGAACATAAAAACGTACATGGTAATGCATGAAAAACAACCACCCCGAGAAGTTACTGATCTGATTAGCTTTCCAGACACACCGGAATATAAATTTGATAGAATTAAATTTTATAATAAGATGGTAGAAAAAACAAACAAACAAAGGGATAGGTATCAAAATCGACAACACAGAGTCATTAATTATTCAGTAGGAGAAAAGGTACTGTTAAGAAATCGACAGTTACCTAGTACCGTGGAGGGAATAGCTAGGAAACTACTACTACTCTTGTACACTGGACCTTACATCATTACCAAAGACAAGATGAATAACACCTACGAATTAACAGACCCCACCAATCAACAACTTAAAGGAACCTACAACCAAGCTTCTCTGAAAAAGTATTATGAAAACACCACACAAGAATGAATGATAATTTCATCAGTCTTATAAATATGCCATCCGAAATAATCATTCTTGAATGGGGGGGCATTATATAAGGTAACAAGATTCCACCTCCAAAGAAAGACAAGTATACCATCAAAATTCATTGTGAAATATGCATAAACGCAATCGTTTGAGTAATGAAAGACATAGAAGAATAAAATAAACTTAATAAATACAGAAATGAAGAGACAATATATTACTTAAAGATAATTATATTTTCAAGAAATAAAAAGTAATCGAAACAAAAAGGGAAATATTATAATAAATAAATAATTGGGAAATAGGGAAATAGAAAATGCAAATTTAGGAATTATACGGTCAAAAGAAAAAGAAAATGTAAATAGGTATTAGTAAACAATTACAGTATAATGTACAAATGTTAAACGTAGTTGAATTCGAAAAAAGAAAGAATAAGGAGTTGATTATTTATTTTAAAATAGAATTATACCTCGAATAAGGGTAAGTTTAGAAGTTAAGAAATAAACAGAGATTTTATTTTATTGTTATAAAATTAGTAAACAACGTACACAAAAGGTAAATACACAGAGAATATTACAAGATCTTTATGAACATTGGTAGAAGGATATGCAGCACTGACAAAGGGGAAAAAATAAAAGAAATGTAGTGTGAATACTGTTTTTGTAAATAAAAGAAATGTGTACTATGTTTGTAAAATAAATGTATAGTTGTCTTGTAGCTCTATAAATCTCAGGAATGAAAGAAATCGTTCACTAACTTTGGCCTGATAGTAAAAATAAAATTAGTTCCATTTTATATTCAGTTGCAATTGTATGATGTAATTAAATTTACAAACATGTTTAATGGTCAGTAAGTGAAAGCTAAATGAAGAATAGGACTTCCAACTTGTAAACGAGTTATTTACAAAGTGCCTGAGGCCGGTAAAGGACACAAGGCATCCACTCTCGTCATGCAGCGTGTGTGGCATGCCTTGCTCATACGGTGAGGTTTACATTGGCACTACAAAGCTCGAAAGCTCAGCATCCGCACCTGCATTGGTGAACACATCTGGAGAAGTCTGTGATGGCCGAGAATGCACCCTCCAACGCTAATCATCACGTTCTTTTCAAGGAGGGGCCAAGATGTTGCCCTGGAAGTAGGCCTGTTCAGGACCAACACTTAATCTGTACCTTGGTGCTGGGGTGAATTGGCAAACACCTTGCCAATTACTCAATTGTTCTTTTACACTGAAGATCGCCTCCAATGGTGGGGGCAAAACGTCTGTAAGCAATGTTAGCAGTAGACCATGGCGTAATAGCCCAGCAGAAAGTAATATTAACAACAGAGTTATTCACAATTTTTTAGAAAAATACTTTAATTTTCTATTTGTTACACAGTTCCTTATAAATAGCGAAAACATTTTACACTTAATTGTAAAAATATTTATATTACAAGCTATGTATTTGTTTATGAATTGTGTTTTTTTTTTTTGCTTGTGTGTTTAAGTAGACTTAAATAGTTAAAGCCAAAATCACAAAAAATGATCATATTGGATACTAATAGAATTCCTTTGTCAACATGATGACTTCAGCATTAAAGGCAGTACTGCAATTGGTTCATGTGTTTTTGGATTGTCAGTGTAGATACTCCATGTTCTTGCAATGCAATCAAATATACCTGTAAAAATTAATTATTACTTGATAACATTTATTTGACAATTTTCAGTATTGAATCCACATGTGATAAGTTTAAAATGCTACATTCAGTCTAACATGAAGTAGAGGTTCTTTTTAAATTTTGCAGTTACTGTTAATATAAACTGGGGTAATGAAATCATTAGACAATCAAATTACAATAATTTGACTCAAATGCATCTCATACTTTCTCAAGAATCAGATACTGATAATATTTAGCAAGAATCTGTTTTGAGGAAGTGTCATGAATGCAGGTATATGTGCTAGTACTACCATGGTACATTGTTCTTGGATGTAACAATTCTACGAGGATTGTTCAATAGAAACACCCTTGATCTGTGCTGCCGTGACTTTGTCGCCATGGCAACGGAATTAATTTGTTTATATTGTCTGTTTAAGTACTAGTGATGTGTCTGTCAAAAATATTTGCAGTTTGCTCTTTTCTAAGCATTGTGACTGGGTTGAAAAATGGCATCTATGATAAAAAATCCATCCAAAGATAATCTGCATGCTGTTATTCAGTTTTTGGCTGCTGAGGGGCGTCAGCCAATGGAAATTTATACGAGAATGAAAGCTGTATATGGTGACTATAGTTATTCTCATACGGCAGTGGTTGAATGGTGCAATAAATTTTGACAAGGAAGAGAATCTACATAAGATTTGGCCTGTCCCAGACCTGCTCATGTTGCAGCATCAGATGAAAATGTGAGACAGCTGGAAACTGCTTTACACGCAAATAGGCACATCAAAGTTAGAGACCTTTCTCAATGTTGAGCATCAGCATGGGAACTGTTCATTCCATCATTCACAGTCTTGGCTATCACAAAGTTGCTGCAGTCAGTGGACTGCTTACTGATAAACAGAAAAACTTGCGTTCAGCCTTATCATTACAGCATTTGATGTGCTATCAACAACAAGGTAATGTTTGGTCGTTTGTTTGGGAAGTTTTATAACATCCACCTTACAGTCCCGAATTGTCCCCATGCAATTATCACGTTTTTGGCCCATTAAAGAAATCACTAAAAGGACGCCAGTTCAAATCGGATGCTGAGGTAGAGTTTGCTGTTAGCGAATGGTTCTGCAAATAGCCACAATAATTTTACCAGGAGGGAATCTACAGATTAGTGCAACAGTGGGACTCATGCCTTAATGTTAATGGAGACTTCTTTTAAAATTGTTGAATAAAAAATGATTTACAGCCTCTAAACGTGTGTCTATTGAACAATCCTCGTATTTTTGAAATTTTCTATTTAACAGATGTGCAGATATTTCTAAAAATATAAGCCTCTTTTTAAACCATGTTAGTGGTTAGTTGTGAAGTTCCAAATTAAAAATTGATTAACTAAAGTTTTAATTTCTCCAAGTCTACTGAAATGAAAGATATTCACAACCAATAAAAAACAATTTGCAGTGTATACAGCTTTATTTAAGTTTGAAACTTCAGATTTGTAAGAAAAATTCAAAGTAAGTGAACATGTGCAGTATACTCTTAGAGTAGTAAAAATCAAACAATACATTACAAATGTTTATTTTAAATTAATTAAATGAGACTGGTAAGAACAAATTTACAATAATTAGTTAATTAATTAATTAATTAATTTATATATCACTAGTGACTTGGATCACTAATTTTTTATTGGTAAAAATGTTAAACTTTTACCTTATAGTCTGAACTAGTTTTCACTTATTACAAGCTTCATCAGAGGCTCTCATGTTTTTGGTTATTACAAGATTCATTCAGCCTCTGCTGAAGCTTGTAATAAGTGAAAACTAGTTCAGGCTACAAAGTAAAAGTTTAACATTTTTACCAATAAAAAATTATTAATCTGAGTCAGTAGTCATATATTTATAATCAGTTAATCAATGGACACGTCATGGACAACAAAATCCAGGAACTTAATATTAATCCTTAGCAACAGTATCTGATAAAACAAAAATGTATCTTATTATCCATTCAGTAGAAATCAGAAATTGTAGACAAGTGGGGTAAAGAACTCATTATGAAAAAACTTTTATTAGAATATAATGTGAGATATAGTAATATATATGATTAAATATCACTATAATATTGACGACTCGGAACACTAAGTTTTTTATAAGTAAAAACGTAAAGTTTTACCTTACAGCCTAAACCGGCTTTCACCTATAGAAGGCTTCATCAGAGGCTGTCGTTAGTAGCGCTGCTCGTCTTGTTGTTGGCGACGAGATAGTGTTTCGAAAGATTGAAGCTGTGTGTGTGTGGTGAGATGTGTTCGAATAATGCGTGCGATTTGAATTGTGTCTGTTCGTTTAGGATGTCGTTTTTATTTGTTTTTGTGTGTTTGTATATTTCTAACATTAGCGCTACTAACGACACCCTCTGATGAAGCCTTCTATAGGTGAAAGCCGGTTTAGGCTATAAGGTAAAACTTTACGTTTTTACTTATAAAAAACTTAGTGTTCCGAGTCGTCAATATTATAGTGATATTTAGTTAAGTAACGGACACGTCATGGACAACGAAATCCAAGAATATATATGATATTCAAATAAAGGACTACTTAACTTTTTCTATATCTTCAGATTTTTCCAGTACACTGAATGAACATAAGATTATAATAAAATTGTGGTAGTTGTCTTGATTATTCATCTCTTCTTTCGCAGCACTAACACTTAACTAAAAATGAACTTTTTTCATGTGAAACTTACTCATTTTATTGGACGCGTTTCGGCTTAGTATCCGCCTTCTTCAGCTTTGGTAACAGACTGCCAGCATTTTGTAACGGTTGTGTGGAAGGTGAAGTGGGGGTTGTGTGTGGAGGAAGGGGATTGGCGCGGGGATTCAACTTACTGTTTGTTTTCTGTATAATTGTGTCAAAAAGTGTATGTGATTTATATTGTAATTGATCGTTGAGTATGTTGTTTGGTTGTGTTGTGTGGTGTTTATATATTTCGTATTGTTCAGTTGTGTTGAGTTTTTGACCTTTGGGTATGTAATGTAAAATTTCAAGATTAGTGTCTATGTTGGTGTAACTGTGGTTTTCTGTGTGTATGTGTGTGGCAAATGCAGAGTGTATATTGTTGTTGGTTAAAGCTTTTAAGTGTTCAGAATAACGGGATGAAAAAGATCTTCCCGTCTGGCCTATGTAGAAACTATTGCAGTCATTATAATTTAATTTGTAAACACCTGTTTTGTTATATTTGTCTATGTCTGTGTTTGTATTACTGATGTGTTTTTTGATGGTATTGGTTGTTCTGAATGCTATTTTGTATTTGTGTTTTCTGAATGTATTGGCGATTTTGTGTGTGTATGAGTTGTGGTATGTGAGTGTGATGTACTTATTGTGTTGTGTGTTGATGGTATTTAGTGTTTTGTTGTTTTTTGTTTTTGATGCGTTTGTGTAGTATGTTTATTAAATTGGGGTTATAACCGTTTTTTATTGCTATGTATTTTATTGTGTTGAGTTCGTCGGTGTAATCTTGTTTATTTAAGGGTATTTTAGTTAGTCAAAAATAAACAAGATTACACCGACGAACTCAACACAATAAAATACATAGCAATAAAAAACGGTTATAACCCCAATTTAATAAACATACTACACAAACGCATCAAAAACAAAAACAACAAAACACTAAATACCATCAACACACAACACAATAAGTTGTAATCAATTAGTCCCTTCAATTCGGGAGCCAAATGTAATCATATACATTTATTGATTTATTACTCAGGTTGAAAATATAAATTTTGTCTATACGTAAATAATAAGTTTCGGGCGCCATGTTTGTTATAAAGCAACCTGATCGAAATTTATTGTTATTAGGGCCAGAATTCGGTTAACACGTACCATTTCAGTGAAACTCATTACCTGAAATAACGAAACTGCAAATAACATATAAAAAGTATTTATTAACATTAAACATAATAGATGTTACATGGATATATATATTTCGCCATGGGCGTTGTCCCCATGATATTACTCTACACAAAAGATATACGCTGCATTATAATATATGTTATAATTATTTAAACGTAAATTATTGAAATTTCAGCACAACCCAACACTTAATATTTTTTAACCCACACACTCAAATACTCACTCTTACATACTCATGGTACAAATTTTATACATAGTGGAGCTCCCTTTATATATTGAAAAATTTAAATGATTTTTTAGTATTGAATTTAAAATGATTTTACATTGATTCAAAATTTGGTATTGGGAATGAATCAAAGGATTGAAGATGTAAAAGGAACGTTCTCACCAATGTAGTGTTGCTGGTTGTTGTAGCTGGCGGTAAAACTTCGCGCCCAGTACCGCGAGTTTTACATGTACACTTCTCGGTCACATTTTTACAGTCACGCACTGTACGGTGTTTTACACAATTATTAACCACCTACAGTGGTCTAAAAAGTTAAAAAATTCACCCGTGAGTGAATGAGTTTTGGCCGGCCGGCTCAAATCAGAGCTGCAGATGAAATGATGACAATTCCTGGTTGAAATCTGCGGAAGGGGGGCGTACTGACGTCACATTTTCTTTGTCTATCGTGTTGACATCGCAGTTTGGTTGTTGTCAACACATTCTCAGCCTCTGACGTAACGAAGGCTTGGCTCTGCTTATCGCAATAACTGCACACTGTTTTTGTGATGTGACACCGTTTTTTGTCATGAATTAGTTCAAATCCTGGCAAATACTGTAATATAGTCCACTCACTGTAAATTCGATATCGGGTGTTTGAGGTTGGATTGGGTATGTCAAAAAATAGAAAAATACAATATTTATGATCTCGTTACCATATTTTAGGTAATTATAAAATGTACCATGATTGTACCATCACAAAACCCCCTCAATGAAAGATGGTGTGATGAAGCACACAAACTTTCATTGACCCTTTCATACTTCCTAAAGGGATCAGCCAGGACAAGTCGCCACAACCCCCTTACAATTTTACATAAAAAAATAATCACTCACCCTTGGTCTGGTGATAATGACTGTACCTTCATGACCTTACTGGACTTCTCCTGCGAGATCCCAACACCATAAGGCCACTTAGGCTCTTAACGCCCCTGCTCTGACGAGTTAGCCAGCTCAGGACCGCTGTCACATCCCAAACACTGAAACAATTTATAAAAAATATTAATATAGTGGCTTATTGAATCACTACCTCCTTAACTGATATGGTTCCCCTTAGCTAAGTGCTGGTTTGTGCCAATAAGCACCGGGTTGGCTTACTATTTATAAAATTATAAATGAGAAAGTATAAAAATTATAAAAATAATAAATCTCAAGGATTAAAAAGAATATGAAAAAGGATTAAAATTGAATGAAATATAATTGAAAATATAAAATATATATAATATAAAATATAATTATATATCTCCCAAACTTGGAGAAAACAAATCAAGAAATTTAATAAATCGATTTATTTATTTATAACCCTTAAAATAAACTTTTATTATGATTATTAGTATTATTATTATTAACAGTTAATCATCTGGCTGATAAATATTATTAACAACGCCATTTAAAAAAATTTTTTTTTTTCTTCCTACACATATTATAAAATCATGTTAAAAAGTTTTCAAATGAATACACAATACATTAATAATTAACACTGATATATTAATAATACAGTTAATACATTTTAAATACTCAATCATATTTAATCATATCTAAGATATGCATTAACATTTGTATAATTTACTTAAAAGTTGTAATTAAATTAAAATTTACCATTGGAGTTATTAATTAAACATCAAATTTATTTATTTATAATAATAAAATACATTTTGAACTTATTGTTACTATTCATATTACATTATTATTTCATTATTCATAATTCACTTCTTACTTTCTCTATACTCTGAACTTTCTACCTCCCTAACTACCTAACCTTTCACCTTCTATCTCTATTTAGTCTGGATAACTCCTTTATTCACTATACTTCATTATATAATTTTACTCACCTTCTTCTAACTGACCATCAAATTTACCTATCATGACACCAATATCTCAATTATATACTCCATTACTACTTTCATTTAAATCATATGGCACCGCTCGTCTTTGCACTGGGTTGGGTGTTCCCTAACTGGCTATATACATCTCTAATATTTTGCCCTTCCAAATAATTCGGCAAACACTCCCTTAAACTACGCTATTACCTGCCACAACACTATTGGTTGGCTACTCCTTATCACCTCACCCCCACTACAGAATTCATCAACAATAAATATATGTATGTACCTTTACTTAAACACCTTCTCTACAAATAATCACTAACTACTGTGTCCCTAAATATTTAATAATTCTCTTTGTATTTCCTTAAAAATTCTTATCTTTCTAACTCCATTTACATTAATTGCATTACTCACCTGCATTTTATCTATACCCAGGCTCTATTCCTGTTTAAACACTTACTGTAATCATTGACAATTCTCTTATAAAATTCCTCTCCTCCCTACTTATAACAATACCTCTTTTCAAAATTCAAATATAATTATTTATTTAAACATTCATTATTATTCATTAGTAATTAATTAAAATATTATTATTAAACATGTTATATAAATAAATATATAATATACACACTGGGGTACCTGTAATACATAATACACATCAAAATACATGGATAAATACAATAAAAATATACACTCCAACTTCATTATTGTGTCATTAATCAAAATCAGTCCATAACAGTCCAATTCAAAACCACTTTGCACATTATTATTTAATGTTCATTTCACAATATAACAGTCTATCCACCATCATTAAACAACAAACGAATCTTAGGTCTATATAAATTCTTATTTAATACATAGATTATATTAGATACATTATATTCATATGTTATTGAACGGTTATTAAACAAATATTCCCAGTCACGATCAAGTAGAGTTCCTTTTGTCTTAGTATCATCTATCATTAATCGTTTTATATTATAATTATCCCCATAATATTCCACCACAGGTAAGAACCTAATGTCTTTCTTCTCATTTCTTGTTATTTTCAAATTATTGTTATTATCAGGCAAGTAGTCATCATTTTCATATACCACATATAACCCTAACCTTTCTAACAGTTGTCTGTAATTTCTTTTTACTTTAAATACTTCTATTACTCTCTTACTCTCACAATATATCTCTATACTTTCTCTCTTAATACATTTCTCTCCATAACACCAAAATACACTTTCTCTCTCCAAATATGCAGGGGTCCCTATCATAAAATTGTTGCACCTCTTCTTAGGTACACAAAAACTAAAAGAAACTTTATTTGTAGAACTATCGTCTATCAAATATAAATTAAAAGCATTCTTATCCTTATAACAATAACATGAAGACTTGTCTTCACCCCCTAATACAACATTAAAAGAAAATTCTACCCCCTGCATTCCTTGTACTAAAATACTTTCTCTCAACTTTCTTTCTGACTTCATAAATTCAAATATTTCATTGTCATGCATTATATTTTCATTATCATGTTTATCCTCTTCTACCATCACTATCTTACTACCTGTATTATTTGAATTATCTAGAGTACATTCATTTTTGGAATTATCAGTTTTAAATATGTTATCCAGTACAGCATTTTGCTGGGTACTACTATCTAGTACTTTCTGACTTTCTAATTTACTTTCTACCACATGTAACTTATCTAATTTTGTAATCAGCTGGTCACATTTCTTAATAAGTTTATTGTGACTCACTTTTATTTCATTTTTCATTTCATTGAAATGGCTGTTAAAACTATTTTGAATTTCTTTAATTTCACTTTTCTGAACATCAAATTTAAAATTCATGTCCCCTCTGAGGTCATTAAAATTGCTACACATCATGTTATACAGACGTGTTAACATTTCGTCTGTTTTGTTTTCATGAAGTGAGATGGAGGTTACTTGTTCAGTCTCTACATTTTCGGTCGCACTCGCCTCGCCAACCTGACTATACCCTGATTAACGAAAGAAAGTGACTGGCGGAGCGGCCGCGCGGCGACCAAGTTTGTAGTAAAAACATTCCAATTTATAACCTCGTGGAAACGTAAAATACAGGGCGAGAAATGTCTAATGAACTGTATTTTAATCATCAATTAAAGACGTTTTTAACAAACTTTTCTAATTTTTAAAATCTCTTTTCAATAAATTTACATTGTGAGTTAAAGAAAAAAATACACGAATTTGAATTAAAAAATTAGGGTTTATCGTTTTTATTACGTAAGAACTCAGAGGTTAAGCATCGGAAAAAAATTTCTTGTAGACAAATGGTAGTCCACCTTCTTTAGTACAATATATCAAAAATTGAGATTCCTACGATTAATATTAACGACGTTATTAATTTTTTCCGAATGTACTGTTAACTCCGTTATTAATAATTTTTTTCATTGTGTTTTTTCACAATAAACATAACAAAATTGTATTCATCAATACAAAGTGGTATGTAACCTTCAAATATTACGAAATATAACCGCAATCAGTTAATATAGGAAAATTAGAACTAACATCGCTCAACGGCGCGCGATCGAATCAAGGTACAGTAACAGCCCAAAGAAAGTGGTGCATACGCTCACGGCTCACACATTGACACATAGCCAACTTACTACGAGTCACCAATCTCTCATAAGTATGTACTTAGTTATCTGTCTACTTATTTAATCTAATCTTCTACCTGGAGATCTGTCAAAAACGTACATCTGACCAGACTTTTGTGGTTTAGTTGAACTACATGCTTTTTATAACAGTCTTGAATGATTGTTTATTACTCTTTTGCGGTACGGTATTTATTGTTTTCTTGTTAATAAACTGTTTTTGTTTTGTGATCAGCTTTAATACTACTAATTGAAGTGCAATGTAATTACTGGGAAATTGTTAATGCCATTCAAATTTCTCAATAACTAATTATTTAACTATGAAATATAGTTTACAGTTTAAAACTACCGAGCAAAGCTCGGTCTACCAGATATTGCATAATTATAACAGTATTTTACTGTTATAATGTAATTGAAATGTAAAAACAATTAGTAAATTACTTGTTATTAGCATTGACAAATAAATAATAAATACAGTACGGTACTTACAAGTATTGTAGTGTTCTTCAGCTTTTATGGAATCCGCTCATAAAATATGTGTATAAATCATAAAAATACACTATTAAAACACTCTATAAAAAACACTTATAGCTGTGAGTTAGTAGTCTTCAAACGAAAGTTCTCTGATACCCTCCATTGGATCGTCATCACTATTATCATCTTCTGAACAATTATCATCCTCGGAGCTACTGCTGTCTTCCACGGATATAATCATTTCCTCCACAGCTTCTTCCATTAGTCCTTCGTTATTCCATGCATCGATAATAACTTTTTTGGTGTGGTCCACTACTTGCTCCCACCTCTCAGCAGTAATTCGATTAAATCCGTCTTTAGTCAGTCGTTCAACTTCTTTTAAAGTAAACATTTTGTTGTTTTCGGCAACATACCCCTTAACCTGAGCCCATATAAGCTCAATGGCGTTAAGATGGCAATGGTAAGGTGGTAGCCTTATCACTTTGTGACCTCTGCTCTCTATCAATTCATCAACAAAATACCTTTTGTTCTGGGGCTTGTGCCATTTCACTAATTCCAAAAGTTCTGATTTTTTCAAGTCGGTTGTAGATTGAATATTTTTCCTATCCAGCTATGTCAGCTTTTTTATCTTTGCTTGTGGGAGCTTTATCAATTTGCTTAGAATGGTAGGGAGCATTGTCCATGACTATTACTGCAGGCTCTTCTAGGTTATTTAGCAAAGTTTCAGAACACCAACCGAAGAATTTGTCGTGATCCATATCTTCATGGTAGTCACCGGTTTTTTTCGATTTAAATAGTAGAAGGGAATTTGGAACAAACCCTTTTGAAGAACCTGCATGACATATTATTAATCGTTCACCTTTCCCTATAGGTGTTAACATTGTCCCCTGAAGTGACTCATCAGTCCATCCTTGTTTCAAACAATGCCCAGCATTGACCCAGGTCTCATCGAGCCAAATTATATTATCGAAATTCTCGTCTTTGATTTGGCGAAGAAAACGACACCTCCAGGCAGCGACATCGCTTCTCTCCATAATCACTTTTCTGCCCGAAAATTTTCTCCACGTAAATCCTAAACCTTTTAGCACGTTTCTAAGCGAAGACAGACTGCCATTAAACAGCTCTTCATTTTCCAACGATGATAAAAGTTTTTTCAAAGTGGGATATTCTTTTCTTATGTAATATTGATACACATGTCTTCGTATAGCGTCTTCCTGAAAAGTGTCAAGTTTTGTCACAGTTTTCTCCCGTTTCCTCTGTTTGCCCGGAGTTGAAAGTTGGCTATTACTGTCATCTTGTATTTCTTTCAATTCTTTTTCCTTGCAAACTCGCAGAACTGTATTTTTATGTATTTTCAGAGCATCTGCAGTTCGCTGTATTGCATTATTAACCGGAATCAAAGGACCTTTGTTCGCCTTTTCTCTATCAAAATATTCCCGCACTTTGCACACAATTTCTCTTGACTGTCCTTTCATAGGTACGCCTCGGCCCGAAGTTTGTCTTTTCTTTGGAGTTCGAGTCCTAGGTCTTCCCCTATGTTTCCTTGGTTCAGCCTCGTTACGTTGCTCCATGCTCAGCCACCGAAGTATATTCACACAAAATAACTTAAAAACACGTCAATTTATAATGAAAGCACAAGAAACTAACACTTAAAATCAAGATAACCAACAACCGGACATCACTCAACCACCACATCAACTAAACTGAAAGCTGGAAATTTCCCTTACCCTTAGTGTGCGTATAACGGTTCAGTTTTCCTGGAAGCGTGTGCTATTTGTAGACATAAAGGAGAGGCCGAGACGCTGTACGGGAATGACGGTAGCGCGCGAATAAAATGGGTCCAATAGGTTCTGACTGTACTTCCGCCGCAGAGCGCCACGCATTGCTCTCTGTGAAATTCACTTTATATATTAATCCATTGTAGTATTCCTATCACGTACAAGGTGTAAGTTGTATATGTCTTCTACATTTAGTTATCTAAAGAGAGCGTCACGCAAATCTCATTCGTGTACAACTTTTAACAACTGAGTTAACAGGACATTAGAAAAAAATTAATAACGTCGTTAATTTTAATCGTAGGAATCTCAATTTTTGATATATTGTACTAAAGAAGGTGGACTACCATTTGTCTACAAGAAATTTTTTTCCGATGCTTAACCTCTGAGTTCTTACGTAATAAAAACGATAAACCCTAATTTTTTAATTCAAATTCGTGTATTTTTTTCTTTAACTCACAATGTAAATTTATTGAAAAGAGATTTTAAAAATTAGAAAAGTTTGTTAAAAACGTCTTTAATTGATGATTAAAATACAGTTCATTAGACATTTCTCGCCCTGTATTTTACGTTTCCACGAGGTTATAAAGTGGAATGTTTTTACTACAAACTCGGTCGCCGCGCGGCCGCTCCGCCAGTCACTTTCTTTCGTTAATCAGGGTATAAGTGGGGTTAATGGAACATCCATCTCACTCATCACTATTTCGTCAGAGAGGCTGACTTTTTCAGTTTTATCTTCATCAGTATTCATGTTGTATTATTTTAGGTTACTAAAACATGTATGTTTATAACCTAGGAATTTAACCCTATTCTACGCACGTGTGTATGTACTTACGCAATTACTTCAGGTAACCGTTCCACTTTCCTGGTAGGTATTACTCCATATAAAATTAAGTCTTATATCGAGTCCCTGTTCGGGCGCCAAATGTAATCAATTAGTCCCTTCAATTCGGGAGCCAAATGTAATCATATACATTTATTGATTTATTACTCAGGTTGAAAATATAAATTTTGTCTATACGTAAATAATAAGTTTCGGGCGCCATGTTTGTTATAAAGCAACCTGATCGAAATTTATTGTTATTAGGGCCAGAATTCGGTTAACACGTACCATTTCAGTGAAACTCATTACCTGAAATAACGAAACTGCAAATAACATATAAAAAGTATTTATTAACATTAAACATAATAGATGTTACATGGATATATATATTTCGCCATGGGCGTTGCCCCCATGATATTACTCTACACAAAAGATATACGCTGCATTATAATATATGTTATAATTATTTAAACGTAAATTATTGAAATTTCAGCACAACCCAACACTTAATATTTTTTAACCCACACACTCAAATACTCACTCTTACATACTCATGGTACAAATTTTATACATAGTGGAGCTCCCTTTATATATTGAAAAATTTAAATGATTTTTTAGTATTGAATTTAAAATGATTTTACATTGATTCAAAATTTGGTATTGGGAATGAATCAAAGGATTGAAGATGTAAAAGGAACGTTCTCACCAATGTAGTGTTGCTGGTTGTTGTAGCTGGCGGTAAAACTTCGCGCCCAGTACCGCGAGTTTTACGTGTACACTTCTCGGTCACATTTTTACGGTCACGCACTGTACGGTGTTTTACACAATTATTAACCACCTACAGTGGTCTAAAAAGTTAAAAAATTCACCCGTGAGTGAATGAGTTTTGGCCGGCCGGCTCAAATCAGAGCTGCAGATGAAATGATGACAATTCCTGGTTGAAATCTGCGGAAGGGGGGCGTACTGACGTCACATTTTCTTTGTCTATCGTGTTGACATCGCAGTTTGGTTGTTGTCAACACATTCTCAGCCTCTGACGTAACGAAGGCTTGGCTCTGCTTATCGCAATAACTGCACACTGTTTTTGTGATGTGACACCGTTTTTTGTCATGAATTAGTTCAAATCCTGGCAAATACTGTAATATAGTCCACTCACTGTAAATTCGATATCGGGTGTTTGAGGTTGGATTGGGTATGTCAAAAAATAGAAAAATACAATATTTATGATCTCGTTACCATATTTTAGGTAATTATAAAATGTACCATGATTGTACCATCACAAAGTACATCACACTCACATACCACAACTCATACACACACAAAATCGCCAATACATTCAGAAAACACAAATACAAAATAGCATTCAGAACAACCAATACCATCAAAAAACACATCAGTAATACAAACACAGACATAGACAAATATAACAAAACAGGTGTTTACAAATTAAATTGTAATGACTGCAATAGTTTCTACATAGGCCAGACGGGAAGATCTTTTTCATCCCGTTATTCTGAACACTTAAAAGCTTTAACCAACAACAATATACACTCTGCATTTGCCACACACATACACACAGAAAACCACAGTTACACCAACATAGACACTAATCTTGAAATTTTACATTACATACCCAAAGGTCAAAAACTCAACACAACTGAACAATACAAAATATATAAACACCACACAACACAACCAAACAACATACTCAACGATCAATTACAATATAAATCACATACACTTTTTGACACAATTATACAGAAAACAAACAATAAGTTGAATCCCCGCGCCAATCCCCTTCCTCCACACACCACCCCCACTTCACCTTCCACACAACCGTTACAAAATGCTGGCAGTCTGTTACCAAAGCTGAAGAAGGCGGATACTAAGCCGAAACGCGTCCAATAAAATTAGTAAGTTTCACATGAAAAAAATTGTGTTTTGTTGATCATGATGTACCATGTTTCAAATGCACTTTGTTGACTTTGGAACACTAACTTCAGAAACATTTTTAATTACAGTTTTACAAATTTAAATACAATTATTTTAATAAAAAAAGTGAGCCTGAGACAGATTTTATAAGCTTCATCACAGGCAGTTGCTAGGACCACTATCATTTCCAGCTTATCAGTTTTTTGTGATTTGAGTGATATGATAAAAAAGTAGCCTACTTATGAATTAAACTATGTGTATGTGTTCATTTAGGATGTTATTGCAATATGTTTTTGTTTGTTTATATTCAAGTAGCCAATTTTCTGGAAGAAAAATTAGATTACAAGATGATACAAAAAAATATGTTTTTTCTCCTGCTTTAACCTTTGTAACATTACAAACATTGACCTAAGTGTACACTCATTGTATTAGCAAAATATAAGTGACAAAGAACCTCCATATATGTCATGGGCGTAGAGTTGCAAAAAACTCTGGGGGGAGGACACAAGACAAAAAGCTGACTTACAGACAATAATGTTACATATTTTCTGAAATAACTAATGTGTTAAACACAGTATTTTATGAACATAATGTAGTGCAGTACAATACAATGATAAAAGCCTTTCAACATTTATCTAGTCATATGCCCATGTTCATGTTGGATGATCATCTAATTTGGTCAGCTTTATTTCCTATTTTTGTATACTAAGTATACCATTTTTGTATTATTCATTAATAGTATACTTCTGCAAGTATATTTTAATTTTATCAGCATATATAAAATCCTGATGCACGTTTCACAGAATAAATCTGCGTCATCAGAGGTTCCAATGTGAACAGGCGTTTGTATATACCAATAAAAATAAAAATACACTTGCAGAATTAAGCTATTATTGAATAATAACATAGAAATACTACAAGAAAATTGAATAACAAGAGTTACTTCAAAAGAAAAGATAAATATTACATTATATAAATATAATTTGGTAATTCTACCAAATTGTTTTCCAATTGCTGTGCTTTTGCTACAGTAAATTACAAAATAATCAAGATTATTATTATTATCATAAGTAAAACTCTGATTCTGTGTACTAATAATCAAATAAACAAAAATAAACACAATCAAGTATTTATTACAACTCTTTGTAAATTGAAATTACCGGTATTATGTTATTTGTTAGTTGAAAGGAATATAGTGTCACCTACCAATACACACAGTTTTCCCAAGGTCTTTTTCATGGTCTCTGAATATAGTTTCATGTTTGTCAATATCGTTCTGATCACCCAGAATATTAATTGCATCCATCAGAGTGTTTGGCTCTCCCAGTCTTACCTTGGCAGCATGTCTCCTGTTACTGTGACTCATCATGAATCCAGGTGTTTCGGGCACTTTCAATCGTAAATAACTACAACATATATACATTTGATATTAAGTTGTTGTTAATTCTTGGAATTAGCCTACTTTCTTTATATTCACAATCAGCAAATTATGCCACTTTCAAAATCGAAACTTGTTAGTACTAACACATTGTTGTCATACAGTAGAGCAACATAATGAAGGGCTTGAGCTTCAGAGAAGTTCCCACATGGGAGTAGTGTTTAATCGTGTGCATGACCTGGTGGCATCTCTATCACGACCAGTACACCACTGGAGTAAGAGTCCAGGTAAGAGTACCATCATGTCACCAAGATACAGGTTTGGTTGACTACTCTGCACTTTGAAACCAATGTGGAGCTCATTATTAGCAGCAGCTCTTACGTTTACCTTGGTGGCAGTGTTTTTCAATGAGGGACTGCAAAAGCTAGACATTAATGTTGTTATAAAAAGCGCTTGTGTGTAGATGGTGCTTATGTGGAAAAGTTGTAGAGTATATGTAACTTCTGAATATATAATAAAATATTTTTTCTATTTTAATTTTCTTTATAGCCAATTGGAGGTTAACTTTTTATTAGCCTTCTTATTAATTTAATTAAATTAAGCACTTGTCAAGAAGAAGAAGAAGAAGAAGAAGAAGAAAAGGTTGTTAGGACCATGCTTGGTTGTTAACACCTCTTTGTTAATAGTTCCTTGGTTGTTGTTTATCCCAGCTGTGGATACTGTATGGACCCTACAATCTTGTCTGTTACACCACTGATGATAGCTGCCATGGGTGTAATTGTACCATTTGACAACAGTAACACTGATAAAAAATATATTTATTATTATTATTGTTGTTCTTCTTATTATTATTATTAAATATTATGTCTACTTTTTTACTATTCAATTTTGTACTATACATAAAATTAGAGTGTTACACTGAACTGCAAGGAGTCTACATACTGAGGCTGGTACACATGAATGCCAAAATGTCGCCAATAACTTTGTGGAATGAAAAAAATTATCACAGGGCTTCAGCCTGAAACACAACAGTCATCTGCACAAATAACCAAGAACTACTGTATGCATATGAGATTTTATCAACACAATAACAATAAATTTCTTTTACTTTGTTTCCTTGTGTAAAAGGTACGTCTGTAAAGTATGCAGCCATGTAATATTTATATAAAAACAATGTAGTCTTAGTTCCCTTCAAAGTACTCCCCTTGGCACTTTACATGCTTATCCCAGCATGTCTTCCACTTCTCAACACATTTTGGAATCAATAACTATGCTGCATAGTTGCATTCTGCTGAATCTTGTCCACAGACTGAATCTTCTCATTTTCATTGGCAATTTTAGCTCTGGAAAACACCAGAAGTTGTGTGGAGCCAAATCAGAACTGTAGGGGGTGACTGAGCAATCTGTGAGATGCAGTGTTTCATCAAGAAATCCTGTACCAGGCACAAAGAACGTGCAGGTGTTTTATCATGGTAAAAGTCCAGTCACCACTTGTCAACAGCTGCCACCGTTTTCCCTGCTTCACTGCATCCCTCAGTTGGCAAAGAATTTTTGTTTAGTACCCTTAATTATATTTTCTGATGGACTACTCTTTCACAGTTGAAAATAAAACATTCAATATAGCCTTGACTTTGATATGCTTTCTTTAGACAAGGAGACCTAGGTATTGTGAGACTGGGCATGGTATGGTATACCCATAAACCATCTGCAGTTATGACCTTTTTAGAAAATCTGGGATGACATTTGCAGTTTGGAGCATGCCTCTGCAACTGCAGCATGAAATTCCGTCTCTTCTTCTGACAGAAGCTGTGGAATGAGTTTTGTAGCCACACATTTCATGCAAAAGTCTGTTAAAATCATATGAACTCTTAATGGTTTGTATGTCTGTGGAATCCTAAAATCTTCTGCCTCTTGCACTGTCAACTGCTAATTTTCATTGAGTGCAGCTTGCACAATTGAAATTTTTAGATCTGCTGGATGGAATCCTCCCCAAAGACCCTGTTAATCATTCATATGATATTCATGGATGAAAGCCTCAGTTTGAAGAAAAACTTGATGCAGATTCACTGATCAGTTTGCTCAGTCACTGAAAATGGGATGGTCATACAACACACAAGTTTACTTAGTGGTGTCTTACTGCCAAATAAGAAATTCAACAGGAGCCTGACCATGCATGCATGAGCAGTAAGGTCTCCTGCAATTGGCAGAAAAAGTGATTACTTCCCCCCAAATTCCAACATCTGCTCTGTTTCTTCTTGTGTGTAGTATAAATTATCCCTTCAACTTCTGATAATGCAGTAGTAATTTCTTCAGACACATTTCTTCAGAGTGTATGAATGTCTGTAGGCATTGTAACTCCTTGGAAGTGTGAATCTGTTCTCCATAATTCTTGTTGTTATCATCTTCCTTGCTCAGTTCTGTCTGACTGCCATGAGAGGAGACCAATTGTAGCTTCTGTAGTTTTCAAGTTTATGTCAATTCAGCATAATGACCAAATGATGCCTTATCTGTAATTTTCCCCATTACTTGTTGTCAAAAGGAGCATCACCATCATCTTCATCAACAAAGTCTTTGCCAACACGAAATCTGCAAATTTTGTGAAAATGTTGCAGACAGTGCCATGAACATGTGATCGACTCTGTGCCATGAAGCTGTGATGTATTAAATTTACAAAATGCTGTTTCATTGACAGTGAGTACATTCTTTGAGATCAAACTCAGAAGAAACTAATCCCCTTAAATTGTTTTCTTTCCGCTCATGGATTAAAGTATTAAAGTCTAAAATTCTTAGTTTCTCCACATACAATTTTGCTGCTGATGCTGTGTCTATTCATGCATTTTGGTAAATTCTCACAAAGCACAAGAATGTTCAATACCAAGCATATATCCCAGTTCATTTGCTTTTCACGTAGTTTAGGTACAATGACAGGAATCCATTCTGTTCTATGATGCTAAAATAACTATAATAATGTTTTCCAAACATTCATATTTTCCACCTTGAAGACATGTTTTCTTACTGCTAGAGATTCAGAAAACATGACTTCTGTCTTCAGTTTCCAGGCACAACAGAATTGAATAGGGTGATCTGTAATTCTCTGTAAATATCTGCTCACTTCATATTATCACTTTCATCTACAACTTTCAAAAGCTCAACTTCCCATCAATCATAATATATTTTCTCTTTTTACTGTGTATGCATTTTTATTGTTACTGAATGTACTGATACCAATGATGCATAGGCTAATTATTAGCAAGGAACGATTACTATACACTTCTGGTACTCAAATCTGGCTAATTCAGCTGTACAGTACTGAGTTATGGTTTCCTGGAAGGACAAGTACAATCTATGCAGTATATTTAAGTACAGATATTCACATTTCTAAACATATGATATAAATCCCATTAATTTTCACACATATAAATGATGTTTCATGCCTCCAGGGACTTAACAACATGATTGTATAAGTATGAAAAACAAAACATTTATATAAGAAAAAACATGGGAAGGGATTAGAGGAATACGAAAAAATGTAAAAAATCAAGTGCAAGTGCAAGTGCAAAATCATAAACTGAGTTTACAGTGCACACACACCATAAATATATGTTTCAAGGAAAACTCTTAAACCACCAACAAATTTTAAAGTATGAGAGCACTACATAGGAGAACTCTATGTGGAAAACTGCCCACAACATATAGAGGCGGAAACAGAAGAGATGATACATGAAGATGAGAAAGATATACCATACTGAAGAGCAAAATGGAAAGGTCCATAATGACATGAAGAGAAGAAAAAAAAGGAGGATCTACTGATGGAAGTTGTAGAAAATGGGATGAGGAAGCTGACACAACTTATCGACGGGATCTATGAAACTGGAGAAATGGCCAAAGGATTTGCTTGACAAGACTCTCCACCACTAGAAAAAAGGAATACCTTGAAAGCTTTGAAATGTATTACTGGAGAAGAGTGGAAAAAGTAAAGTTGTCAAACAAGGTGACCAATGAAGAGGTACTTAGGAGTAAGATGACAAGAGATTGCTCAATCCTGAATATAGTTTGTCATATGAAAGCAAACTGGATTGGACACATTCTGAGATCAAATTGACTGCTGCATGATATGATCACAGGAAAATTAGAAGAGACTCCAGGGCTTAGAAGAAGAATTCAGCTGTTGGATGATTTAGAGGAGAAAAACTAACACTGGGAACTGAAGGAGGGAGCTAACAATTGGACATGATGGAAAGTGGAATTTGCATATCAAGTCATGAGACCTGCAGTCAGAAAGAACACTTCATAATATTTTTTATATATATTTTCCTGTAGTTACAATACAGTGTAACTTAAGTGTGATATAAATTTATAAACAGTAAATTTATACGTTATCAAGAGTTTGTATGAATTTCAGTTTTTTGTAATCAAAAATGCATACTTCTGTACTTACTGGTTGCTATGAAAGTAATGCTTTCCAGGACAAATGGTTAAAGTATCAAGCAGTGATTCGTTTGTTTCAATGGCAGGACCAACTTCAATGTTATGAAACAATCTTTCTATATCTTGTAAGAGGAAAGTCATGTTGATAGACATTGCATCTGCTGCCCCATGACCTTCGTCTCTCAGTATTTGCTGAACTTGATCCATGTTTTCTGCAGCCAGTAGTGCTCTTGATAAAATATGTCTAGCTGTGGAAAAAGGATATTAAACTAAATTAAGAAGTGAAGGTCTGAAACATACTATCAGTTAGTTGTCAATACTTTTGTTATTATTTATGAAATTTGTAGCCATTGGTTGAAGAAAAGGAATGGAAATGTTTGGAAATTCATTATATTATAGTCTCCAGTCACGTGTATAAGTATTTACTTGTAGTATTTGTAAACACTTGGTTACTCACCATCTTGTGACTTCTTTAAAACTTCCAATAACAACGCATTTCAAGGATAAATCCTCATCATCACCAACATAGGCATAACTTGGGAGGGGCAAGGGGGCACTTGCCCCCCCCTCCCCAATGTTCCGAGCATTATAAAATTTTGTTTCCAGTTGTTATAAATAAAAACTAACAAATAGTCAAACAGGAGACAGTTTCTATGCTTGCGAGCACAGTAATCACTATTTATCAACGTCTGTACTGTTATCAGACGACTAGTTGCCATAAATTCTTATTTCTTCCAAAGAAACTTGTAAGGGGAATGTTCGAGAGATTTAAATGATATACGTCAAAATAATTTTTCTGTTCCAAAAAAAAACCGCTAGAGACCTAATTAACTGGAATACAATGCATGCCTTTTACATAAACAAAGACTTGTTTTGGAACAACGCAAAACGTCGATGTCTTTGTTCACGAATCTTAAACGACGGTTGTTTGGAACTGTTATTTGTTAATGATTACTGATACAAGTGTGGTCGTGTACATGGTCCGTTAAAGTACACATCGCTTGTCTCTTTCTTAATTCGTTATAGTCATGATAGATTTGTTTTTGTTTTTTTTGTATTGATAAGTGATGGGAAATGGGAGATAAGAAACGCAAAGGAGTAACACAGCTTAATTTCTTTGAAAATTGCCTTACTGGGAATTTGAAAATTTCTTTGTGTTGTGACTGATTCGGCTTACTGCTACTACTGCCGAGCATTTTGTGACAGTGTGCCTCAGGGAGAGGAAGCATTAACGAAAACTGCGTATAAGAATTGTAAGAACTGAAATTGTTTATGTTTATAGGCCTACAGTATTGCAACGATACAGCCATATGCTGTATTTGGCATTGATTTAAATAAATATAAAATTTGTAGAATTATTATAAGTTAGGGGTAAATGGACAGGTCTGAGATTGTAAAAATATTTCATTGTTATATTAGGGGAGAAATTAACCTGTTTTGACAGGCAAGGAACACCTGCTTGATTGTATGTGTGTTACGCGTATATCTTGTGTGTGTTAGTGATGCATGTACAGACAGGAATCTCAGCTACCCACCCGTAGTAATTACTAAAATAATTACTTTAATTATTTGTGCGAAAACTAATTAGTGTATAAACAAACAAAAGGCATCAAAGTGTGTGTAAATTTTATTGTTATCCCCAGTGAGAAAATGACGTTAATAGGACACACTACGCGAAGTCAGTGCAAAATAAACGTGCCAAAAATACGCAAATTGCAATAAGACGGTCAACTTAATACAGTGAGTGCTTAAGCAAATTAGCTATGATTTGTGCTATCTCGATTTCGTGCAAAACATTGCCATTTGCAAAAAATAGCAAATATATGAAAAGGTTCGGGAGTGGGGGCTTGCATGTGATCTGCAGGTCTCGACAAGATGATTTCAGAACCAACAGGTGCGGAATCTCGAGAGGGTATAAATTAAGGGTTCGACTGAAAACCCTTCTCTTCTTTTCAAGACACAGTTGCAGTCGGACATGCTGTCCGTCGGCAGAACAGTTTTTATTTTATTACAAGTCTCATTGACAAACGAATAAAGATGTTCAATAATTATGTTGACAATATTTCAGGAAGCGTAAAGTACCGGGACCTTTTAAGTCTACAAAGAGTATCTACGGAGAAGCTACAAGAGCGACGAGGGATGCTGGACGTTAGGAGATGTTTTCTGACGCCTAACCGACGATTGAGATCCACCTTGCAACAGATAGCAATTCTCTGAGACGGACCACACACACTGCGGGAGAACGACATTGGTCTCTGGACATACCCAGGACCACGCCAAGCCAGGAGTAACGGAAACCACTCTGGACAATGCTGGACCCCGTCAATAAGTCGTAAGATCATCAAAACTCAAGCTGACATGCATAATGCATTTATAAATGATTTTTAAAAGAGCTCATAAAAACTATATAAAAAGACAATAAATTAAAACAAAAAAAGTTTATAATTAGATATAATATATTAGAATCTTAGATAAATGTTTAGTCGTAAGAATGAGTGATCGCATATAAAGAAATTAAAATAAAAGGGTTTAAATTTGAGATAGTATATTTTTGCTTATCAAAGTAAATAATTGAATTGATTTGATATTTGCTTTGTAGAAAAGAATAATTTAAATTTTGAATATAAAACAAATACCAGTCTAAAAGTAATTAATATGATTTTAAATTTAATTTTTAAATATTGGTATAGACTGTGCAAGCTGAGGTCAGATCTGAATTAAAAGAATTCAATTCAAATTACATTTTAATTTTATTTGTTTTAGTAAATTAAATTGAATAAATGTCTAGATTAAGATTATTAACATGTCTAGATATAAGAGTGTTTTAAACGTGTGTAACACCGTATAGTTTAAGAGATAAACACTTAATAATGAGTGATATCTTGATCGAAGATTATTAACGATGTTTTATTATTTATTAAAATCAAGCTTTATTAAGGCTTGATAAAACAATAAATATGAATGTTTAAATACTCATAAATCTAATACTCTTATTATAGTTACACCTGGTATCGTTATACAACCTGCATAAATTACAGTATATCGAATTTATGTTATGTATCGTTGCATAATTATGGCGCCCAACGTGGGGCTCCTCAAATACAAATAAATGTATATTTGCAAAAATAGTACCGTTACAATAATGTCATCCCAAAGAGCGTGGGGCTATACAATTTAAAATACATTTAAATTTGTTCACAATTTATGTATATGTTCATTTTGTTTTAATTGTCTCCAAGTCACGTTACTAAATATTTAATATTAGGCAATTACCTGTATTAACTTCCGTCTTGTGACTTATTTGGTTTTTTTTCTTAAAACGACGCGTTTCGAGAATAAATTCTCATCATCAGGTTTCAATACTATAAAAACATCAAATTCACCCAAAAGGGGTCGTCAACTAGTTAAAACACACAAACACAAAAACACCACACATAATTTAACACCGACACAGTCACGGCACAGTCCGATGCACATCGTCTCATTGCCAACGACCAACTGTTTCACTTTGTCTTATATGACCGTTATCATTGCCCGCTGACCCATTGATACCGATGGCCGTGTTGTACAGCAGATTCGATCGGAACGAAACTTTGTCATTAAGTAGCTGGTCCGTTTGTAACTTCGAAGCCCTGTATATCTCATATTCCTCCACAGCGTTCATGTATGCACCCTTTTTACAATTATGAAGCAGTTTAAAGTTTGTGTTGAAGTCTGAGTACTTATGATTATACAGCATTAAATGCTGAGCGTAACTGGATCTAGTTTTCGATATATCACTTTTGAGCAGGTGTTCTTTAAAACGTTCGGCTGACGGCCTGCCCGTTTGTCCTATATAGAATTTGTCACAGTCATCGCATTCAAGCTTGTACACTCCAGTTTTCTCTTCAGCCGGGATATGAGTTCTTTGTCCCAAACGTTTTTTGATGTTATTTGTGGTTTTAAAGGCCACTGTTTTTTACGTTTTTTCAGCTCATTCTTTACAATGACTGGTAGTACATTCGTGTACTCAGTTACTATAAACTTAGTATCTTCTTTAGATGGGCCGGTTAATCTGCTTTTACTGTTGATTTTTACCGAGTGTTTTCTTATAATCTTGTCTACGATTGTATTGTTATTGTTACATAATAATGTCGCCCATGAATGTGGAGCACAAAACGCCTATATTTAATAATTAATGTATGTTCTATGATTACCAGTGTTTGATAATTTATATGTAATAACTAATATTATATTTTAATTATTTTTGTATGATAGTTATTTTTAAATTGTTGTGTATTATATTGTAATAACACAACTGGGGCCCACCCAATAAATAGGTGTAATTGTAATATGAGTAAATAAAAATAAATAAATAATAATAGTTAATAAATAAATAAAAGCGAATACGGTTCACTAATAATAAATTATAAATAAATATTTTAAATTCGACGTGGCAGTATCAGGAAGTATTAGTATGGAGGCAATCATTAAAGTGATGGGAAACCTTATGGACGAATATGGTATGTGCTAGACTAGATAGGAACATAGAAGAGTTAATACCAGATAAAGAACAATTAGGTAAAACATTAAAAGAATATAATACAATACTAAGAGAAGGAGCAAAAGTAGAACAAGATATCGTAATTAAGACTGCGCACTTAGTATCAACGGATATCGGTTCTAATATGCGCATAGCGGCAGATAAACAAACAATTGTAACTGAAAATAAGAGAGAACAGTTCTTATTACTGATGATAATTCAAATACAATAATTAACACTAGGGAAGAATGTAAAATACAAAGTAAACACTCGTACCGTGTTGGCGAAAATTTCCAAAGTAGTGGTTACACACACACACACACACACACACACACACACCATAGTATAACAATTAAAAAAGGTAACACAAGTGAAACAAATCACACGCGACAAGGGTACGCACAGTAATTATCGATTGAATGATAGTTATAAAGATAATCACAATAATTATAATTATAAACACTACAGTGATTATTATAATACACCAATGCAACAAAAACGTAATAAATTTTACGTTAACACGATGAACGCACATGTTTCTCTAACGCAAGCTAATACGGAATGCGTTCGTCAGGAGAGAGGGAGCAGAAGAGAATGCATTTTGCCAACGGCTAAGAGAAAAAATGTTTTAACATCAGGTGATCGCACATTCACAACGATACAATGGGACGTTAAAACAATGAGGGTGCAAAACGGAAATGTTACATGGCGGGCTATGCTACAAAGAAACAATATACGTCCGGGAGACGACGGACAATGCAAGTGTTATAATGAGGGGTGTAAAATCAAACAACACACCGAACTCAATGCTCTATTGAATGAATAACTATTTTTAAAAGACAATATTACTGTTAATTATTATTAATAAGAAAAGGAATTAAAATAATAAGAAATAATATGTGTAAAAGAATAAAAGATTAATTAAGAAATGTTATTGTTAAGGTTATGATTGCAAATAAAAAGAAATGTGAAAGAAATATAAGAAATAAGGAATTAAATAATAAAGAATGTTATGCTTAATAAAAGTATATTCAAAGAAAGGTAAGAAACGTATTATTAACGGTAAGGAATGTTAGTGTAAAGAAATATTTAAGAAATGATTGTAAAGGAATGTTATTATCGATGTTGTTATTAATATGAAGAAAGGGTTAGAAATGAGAAATAAATGTTATAATTGTCAGAACGGCTGATCAAGCGAAAACTTCATACCTCAGTGGAAATGCAATGACACAGAAGAAAGCGATAGTGAAAGTCACGGGCAGAGATTAATTAGAGCTCAAATACTACGATTAAAACATCGAGTAGAGTTAAGCACATAAAAGTCTGGATATAGACGTGTTTCTAAGGTAGTCATCTGTAGCCGATAATGCGACTCACTACGAAGCTAAAAAAAGGTGTATTTCAGCACATGGTAAGAATGAAGAAAATTATGAGCGATCAGAAAGGTAATGTTAAAGAAATGTAATAAAGGGTAATGAAAGTTAATGTATTATATAATTAATGTAAGAAATGGTAAGTAATGCTCATGTTAAGAAAAGAGTTAAGGAACGAAGGTAAGAATGTATGAGTAAGGACATGTAAAATTACAGAGTGAAAGATGGCATAAATACATGGACATGCAGAGCATCCAGAAAGGAAATAAGGGAAAGCTAATTGCAGTGGATTTTTTTTTTGACCACTTCCAAGATCAAGTCGGGGAGTGAAACACATACTTGTTTGTATTGATGTATTTTCCAAAGCCATCCATCTGTATACAATTAGGTGACCCACAACTAAAGTTGTGCAGAAATACAATCCCGCATATGGTAAAATGAAGAAGGTCAACGCACCACTCAGCTGTTATAATCGAGGGAGTGAGAAGAGAACAATAACAATGAGCTATCCAAGGTCAATGCACCGATTACCTGTATAATGGAGGGGTGAATATTGCCTACCACCACGGCGGCGAGCGTTATACTGACCTACTCATTATTATGTGTTGTTTAACTGATGTAAACTACAGTTAAGCTAATATAATATTATTTGTATTTGTCTAGAACAAATAGACAAAAATTAAATAAATAAATATTTATTAAATTTTTTTTCAAGCAGAGGAATAATGCAACGATACAGCCATAATTGGACATTAATTTAAATAAATATAAAATTTGTAGAATTATTATAAGTTAGGGGTAAATGGACAAGTCTGAGATTGTAAAAATATTTTATTGTTATATTAGGGGAGAAATTAACCTGTTTCGACAGGCAAGGAACACCTGCTCGATTGTATGTGTGTTGTGCGTATATCTTGTGTGTGTTAGTGATGCATGTAAAGACAGGAATCTCAGCTACCCTCCCCTAGTAATTACTAAAATAATTACTTTAATTATTTGTGCGAAAACTAATTAGTGTATAAACAAACAAAAGGCACCAAAGTGTGTGTAAATTTTATTGTTATCCCCAGTGATAAAATGACATTAATAGGACACACTATGCAAAGTCAGTGCGAAATAAACGTGCCAAAAATATGCAAATTGTAATAAGACGCTCAACTTAATACAGTGAGTGCTTAAGCAAATTAGCTATGATTTGTGCTATCTCGATTCCATGCAAAACATTGCCATGTGCAAAAAATAGCAAATATATGAAAAGGTTCAGGAGTGGGGGTTGCATGTGATCTGCAGGTCTCGACAAGATGATTTCGGAACCAACAAGTGCGGAATCTCGAGAGGGTATAAATTAAGGGTTCGACTGAAAACCCTTCTCTTCTTTTCAAGACACAAGTAGTATATGTCTGTATGCGCCAGGACACCCGAAAACATGCATGTATGCGCTAGGACACCCTAACCCGGAAGTATGCGCTGGGACACCCGAAAACATGTATGTATGCGCTAGGACAGGACAATCGTGTCCTAGGTCATACTTAGTATGTTCTGGGGACACTCGTGTCCTAGGACATATTCTGTATGCGCTGGGACAATCTTGTCTGTAAGGACAATCTTGTCTGTAAACTGTTTTTTCCCTTTTTACAGTGTAGATAGCGTCGTCTTTACCTAAATATATTACATTTTATATGTAACGATTGTCATTCTATAGTAAACCGTGACCTTGAAACACACTGACCTAGTAAAAATGTAAATATAAACAGACGGCCGTGCAACTCGTCTTTACCTAAATATAAGATACCGATAACCTTTTTAGTTGTACTTTGATACAAAGTAATCTCTGATAACTAAGGTCATAGATGTAAACAGTTTTTAATTAGTTGTTGTACTTTGAATAATGAGCATCAGACAGGCGATAAGTAGTGAATTGCATAAACAAGCGAGAAGGAATTTTCCTACACGCAATGTCGAACTGAAAGGTATTCACGATTTGTATCAAGCTGACCTTGTAGAAATGATTTCTTTTTCAAAGTTGAATAAAGGTTATAAATATATACTAACAGTGATAAATTGTTTTAGTAAATTTTCATTTGCAGTTCCGTTAAAATCAAAAACCTCACACGAAATAGTAAAAGCTCTAAGACCTATATTACATGTAAACAAAATGAAACATTTGCAAACTGATAAAGGAAAAGAATTTTACAATTTACTGATTCAGCAATTATTTAATCATTATAATATAAATCATTATTCGACTTATTCAGATAAAAAAGCCTCTATTATTGAACGTTTTAATCGTACTTTAAAAAACCATATGTGGAAGTGGTTTACTACCAGTGGAAAGTATACATGGATCGAAGTACTTCCTCAGTTATTGAAAAAATATAATAATACTGTACATAGAACTATAAGTATGAAACCTAAAGATGTTAATATAAATAATGAGAAAAGGGTATTAACACAAATAAATAAAAAAGAATACCTGTTAATAAGAAACCTGCAAAATATAAAGTTGGGGATAGAGTGAGAGTTAGTAAATACAAACAAATTTTTACCAAGGGTTAATTACCAAATTGGACAAATGAAATATTTACAATTCATAACATTAAACAAACAGTACCTAGAACATATATTTTAAAAGATGATACAGGAACCGTATTAGATGGCGGATTTTACGAACAAGAAATTAGTAAAACAAAATACGACAATATATTTTTAATTGAAAAAATATTAAAACGTAAAGGTAATAAATTACTTGTTCAGTGGTTAGGATACGATAAGTCGCATAACAGTTGGATTGATAAATACCAAATCATTTGAATTATTTTTTTTTCAATCATGAAAATAGTACAGCAAACAAAAAAAAATACATATTTTTAATTTTGATAAATCTATGGAGAAAAAA
Organism: Magicicada septendecula; assembly: GCA_034769895.1. Lineage (NCBI taxonomy): Eukaryota > Metazoa > Arthropoda > Insecta > Hemiptera > Cicadidae > Magicicada > Magicicada septendecula. The sequence goes on from CM068367.1 coordinate 1,248,195,135, forward strand.
AAAGAGTCCATAGCGAGTTGTTACCAAATAATGTCAGGTATCTTATCATTGGGCCAAGTGAAAACAAACCTATACCCTGATTAACGAAAGAAAGTGACTGGCGGAGCGGCCGCGCGGCGACCGAGTTTGTAGTAAAAACATTCCAATTTATAACCTCGTGGAAACGTAAAATACAGGGCGAGAAATGTCTAATGAACTGTATTTTAATCATCAATTAAAGACGTTTTTAACAAACTTTTCTAATTTTTAAAATCTCTTTTCAATAAATTTACATTGTGAGTTAAAGAAAAAAATACACGAATTTGAATTAAAAAATTAGGGTTTATCGTTTTTATTACGTAATAACTCAGAGGTTAAGCATCGGAAAAAAATTTCTTGTAGACAAATGGTAGTCCACCTTCTTTAGTACAATATATCAAAAATTGAGATTCCTACGATTAAAATTAACGACGTTATTAATTTTTTTCTAATGTCCTGTTAACTCAGTTGTTAAAAGTTGTACACGAATGAGATTTGCGTGACGCTCTCTTTAGATAACTAAATGTAGAAGACATATACAACTTACACCTTGTACGTGATAGGAATACTACAATGGATTAATATATAAAGTGAATTTCACAGAGAGCAATGCGTGGCGCTCTGCGGCGGAAGTACAGTCAGAACCTATTGGACCCATTTTATTCGCGCGCTACCGTCATTCCCGTACAGCGTCTCGGCCTCTCCTTTATGTCTACAAATAGCACACGCTTCCAGGAAAACTGAACCGTTATACGCACACTAAGGGTAAGGGAAATTTCCAGCTTTCAGTTTAGTTGATGTGGTGGTTGAGTGATGTCCGGTTGTTGGTTATCTTGATTTTAAGTGTTAGTTTCTTGTGCTTTCATTATAAATTGACGTGTTTTTAAGTTATTTTGTGTGAATATACTTCGGTGGCTGAGCATGGAGCAACGTAACGAGGCTGAACCAAGGAAACATAGGGGAAGACCTAGGACTCGAACTCCAAAGAAAAGACAAACTTCGGGCCGAGGCGTACCTATGAAAGGACAGTCAAGAGAAATTGTGTGCAAAGTGCGGGAATATTTTGATAGAGAAAAGGCGAACAAAGGTCCTTTGATTCCGGTTAATAATGCAATACAGCGAACTGCAGATGCTCTGAAAATACATAAAAATACAGTTCTGCGAGTTTGCAAGGAAAAAGAATTGAAAGAAATACAAGATGACAGTAATAGCCAACTTTCAACTCCGGGCAAACAGAGGAAACGGGAGAAAACTGTGACAAAACTTGACACTTTTCAGGAAGACGCTATACGAAGACATGTATATCAATATTACATAAGAAAAGAATATCCCACTTTGAAAAAACTTTTATCATCGTTGGAAAATGAAGAGCTGTTTAATGGCAGTCTGTCTTCGCTTAGAAACGTGCTAAAAGGTTTAGGATTTACGTGGAGAAAATTTTCGGGCAGAAAAGTGATTATGGAGAGAAGCGTGTCGCTGCCTGGAGGTGTCGTTTTCTTCGCCAAATCAAAGACGAGAATTTCGATAATATAATTTGGCTCGATGAGACCTGGGTCAATGCTGGGCATTGTTTGAAACAAGGATGGACTGATGAGTCACTTCAGGGGACAATGTTAACACCTATAGGGAAAGGTGAACGATTAATAATATGTCATGCAGGTTCTTCAAAAGGGTTTGTTCCAAATTCCCTTCTACTATTTAAATCGAAAAAAACCGGTGACTACCATGAAGATATGGATCACGACAAATTCTTCGGTTGGTGTTCTGAAACTTTGCTAAATAACCTAGAAGAGCCTGCAGTAATAGTCATGGACAATGCTCCCTACCATTCTAAGCAAATTGATAAAGCTCCCACAAGCAAAGATAAAAAAGCTGACATAGCTGGATAGGAAAAATATTCAATCTACAACCGACTTGAAAAAATCAGAACTTTTGGAATTAGTGAAATGGCACAAGCCCCAGAACAAAAGGTATTTTGTTGATGAATTGATAGAGAGCAGAGGTCACAAAGTGATAAGGCTACCACCTTACCATTGCCATCTTAACGCCATTGAGCTTATATGGGCTCAGGTTAAGGGGTATGTTGCCGAAAACAACAAAATGTTTACTTTAAAAGAAGTTGAACGACTGACTAAAGACGGATTTAATCGAATTACTGCTGAGAGGTGGGAGCAAGTAGTGGACCACACCAAAAAAGTTATTATCGATGCATGGAATAACGAAGGACTAATGGAAGAAGCTGTGGAGGAAATGATTATATCCGTGGAAGACAGCAGTAGCTCCGAGGATGATAATTGTTCAGAAGATGATAATAGTGATGACGATCCAATGGAGGGTATCAGAGAACTTTCGTTTGAAGACTACTAACTCACAGCTATAAGTGTTTTTTATAGAGTGTTTTAATAGTGTATTTTTATGATTTATACACATATTTTATGAGCGGATTCCATAAAAGCTGAAGAACACTACAATACTTGTAAGTACCGTACTGTATTTATTATTTATTTGTCAATGCTAATAACAAGTAATTTACTAATTGTTTTTACATTTCAATTACATTATAACAGTAAAATACTGTTATAATTATGCAATATCTGGTAGACCGAGCTTTGCTCGGTAGTTTTAAACTGTAAACTATATTTCATAGTTAAATAATTAGTTATTGAGAAATTTGAATGGCATTAACAATTTCCCAGTAATTACATTGCACTTCAATTAGTAGTATTAAAGCTGATCACAAAACAAAAACAGTTTATTAACAAGAAAACAATAAATACCGTACCGCAAAAGAGTAATAAACAATCATTCAAGACTGTTATAAAAAGCATGTAGTTCAACTAAACCACAAAAGTCTGGTCAGATGTACGTTTTTGACAGATCTCCAGGTAGAAGATTAGATTAAATAAGTAGACAGATAACTAAGTATATACTTATGAGAGATTGGTGACTCGTAGTAAGTTGGCTATGTGTCAATGTGTGAGCCGTGAGCGTATGCACCACTTTCTTTGGGCTGTTACTGTACCTTGACTCGATCGCGCGCCGTTGAGCGATGTTAGTTCTAATTTTCCTATATTAACTGATTGCGGTTATATTTCGTAATATTTGAAGGTTACATACCACTTTGTATTGATGAATACAATTTTGTTATGTTTATTGTGAAAAAACACAATGAAAAAAATTATTAATAACGGAGTTAACAGTACATTCGGAAAAAATTAATAACGTCGTTAATATTAATCGTAGGAATCTCAATTTTTGATATATTGTACTAAAGAAGGTGGACTACCATTTGTCTACAAGAAATTTTTTTCCGATGCTTAACCTCTGAGTTCTTACGTAATAAAAACGATAAACCCTAATTTTTTAATTCAAATTCGTGTATTTTTTTCTTTAACTCACAATGTAAATTTATTGAAAAGAGATTTTAAAAATTAGAAAAGTTTGTTAAAAACGTCTTTAATTGATGATTAAAATACAGTTCATTAGACATTTCTCGCCCTGTATTTTACGTTTCCACGAGGTTATAAAGTGGAATGTTTTTACTACAAACTCGGTCGCCGCGCGGCCGCTCCGCCAGTCACTTTCTTTCGTTAATCAGGGTATAATGCTTAATCTTTTGTTCAGTCCTAATGGTTTATGTTTTGAGAACGTTTATGTTTTTTCAAAATCGTTGTATCAGTCAAAGTACAAATTTTTAGAAACAGTTTTATCAGGTATACCAACAATAAAATACTATAAATTTTCAGAAAATGATCAAGTCATTCATCCTTATGATACTAAACAAAATTCAGTTATTATATTTGATGATGTAGCATGTGAACAACAAGATAATATAAGAAATCATTTTACAATATGTAGACATAAAAATAATAATGTTATTTATATATGTCAAACGTATGTTCGAATTCCGAAACACTTAATTCGTGATAACGCGAATTTAATAATTATTTTTCAACAAGACGAACTAAATTTAAAACATATATACAGAGATCATGTTAATACTGATATGACATTTGAAATGTTTAAAGAACTTTGTTCTAAAGCATGGACAAGACGTAAAAAGGGTTTTTTTGTTATAGATAAAGAAAGTGATATGAATTGTGGCGGTCGTTATCGTTTTGATTTTGATATCTATATTAGGGCCTACTAATTTGTAATCGAAATTTTGTTTATTACTTATCAATATGTCATCGAAGAAGTCACGTTCCCTTGACAAGCAAGAGAAGCTCGTCAGTGAAATTAAAAAAATAAGAACAAATATTCGAAAGAAACATCAAACTCTTAACACAAAATGTTATTGATGAAGAACAGTTTGCAGAAAAATCGTTGAAACCTATTATCACTCCGTTACAAAAGTTAGTACAAGAGAAAACAAATTCGTCATTGATTAAAAAAGAAGAACAACAATTAGATGTTGAAATGGACGATATTCAGTCGCGTTTACAAAACAAAAGGTTTTCAGAAGAGGCCGAAAACATCCCGATATAGAACAAACGAACAGTAGAAACGCCGTTACCATTGCCGCGTGAAGAAGAAATAACGTATGAAACCTTACCCACGGTTGACGAATTGATGTCAACATCAGAAGGACGACAATCAATTGAACCTTTTATCGATATATGGTTTAAAGGTCCGTTAATAAGACACTATATGCGTAAATTTTTTGATGACAGTAATCATGATATTGATCACGTTTTTGGTCTATATTTTGGAGATAATAATATTTTAATGTTAGATAAATACCCTTTAAAGACTGATGAAAGTGATATTATTACAATTAATAATGTTATGTACAAAGGTACACCTGGTTTGTACGATCTTATTTTTATGAAAAACCCCAATGCATATGTATATTCTCAAGAAGATTTAGACGAATATTCGCGTATAATAAGTGAAACCGCGGCATATTTAAGTTTAAAGACAAACAGAGTTAAAAGCAGTACTAGTTACAAATATAAAAATATAATTAAGCCTATTATTAATAAGCTTTTACAATCATCCACATCAAAAGTTAAAAGTAGCCGATTGCATAGTGATACAGAAGGTCGCGGTTTGTTAAATTCCAGTAACAGTAAACCAGTTTTTGTGTACTGGAATAATGTAAATGAATTATGCGATAGATTAAAATTATTGATTGCTTCACAAAGTGCAGGTCATTCGGGTCATGAAAATGAAATATTATCAATTATTGAAGAGCTACAGGAGGCTGGTATAATAAAAGAAGATGCAGCAACGTTTGAAGCGATATTTTCAAAATGAGTATCGATAAATTCGGACACTATAGTGGTGACCTAGTGGCTAGTTCCAACGTTCAGCGTGGACCGCCTGGAGAAGGATTTAAATTAACTGACGACGGAAATTTTAATATAAGTAATAAACGATTATGTAATGTGGGCGATCCTGAATTGGATGATTATGCCGTAAATGTAAAATATATGAGAACAAATTCGATTACTTTAACAAATACAGACGATTGTTACGATGTTAAAATGAAAAAAGTTATTAATTTAGACGATCCTGACGAACCTTGTGATGCTGTAAATAAAAATTATTTAGAAAATGTTGCTAAATCATATTTATTATTTCTTGGATTTTGTTGTCCATGACGTGTCCGTTACTTAACTAAATATCACTATAATATTGACGACTCGGAACACTAAGTTTTTTATAAGTAAAAACGTAAAGTTTTACCTTACAGCCTAAACCGGCTTTCACCTATAGAAGGCTTCATCAGAGGCTGTCGTAAGTAGCGCTGTTCGTCTTGTTGTTGGCGACGAGATAGTTTTTCGAAAGTTCGAAGCTGTGTGTGTGTGTGTGTGGGGGGGGGGGTGAGATGTGTTCGAATAATGCGTGCGATTTGAACTGTGATTATTTGCGATAAGAAATTCATAAAATTCATAAAAGAAATAGTAAGGATGGCTGCTAATTTAAACAATACGGGAGAGATACATTGAACACACAAAGGCACTCCACTCCACTACAGAATCCACCTTTGCAAACCACACATACAAAAACATCGACAATAACATGAATATTCTACACGTACACACAAAAGGCCGAAAACTAGACACTCTAGAACAATTGGAAATATACAAACACACGAAAACAAATAAAAATGACATCCTAAACGAACAGACACAATCAAATCGCACGCATTATTCGAACATATCTCATCCCACACACACATCGATCTTTCAAAATTCGATTCCTTCGCCCACAATAGGACAGACAGCGCTACCAGCGGCAACCTCTGAAGAAGCCTTTTAAAGGTGAAAACCGGTTCAGGTTGTAAGGTAAAACTTTATGTTTTTACTTATAAAAAACGTTGTGTTCCGAGTCGTTAAGTAATAGTTGTATTTAGTTAAGTAACGGACACATCATGGACAACGAAATCCAAGTTATTTTAATGTCTGTGTTTTTAAATAGTTTTGTTAGTTTCCTCTCCTCCTATGGTGCTACAACCCAAGTCGGGCCCTGGCCTCCACCAATCTCCGTCTCCAATCCACTCTATCCACTGCAATCCTCCTCCAGTTTCTTATCCCCATGTCCCTCGCGTCCTCTGCAACACCATCTTCCCACCTCTTCCTCGGTCTACTTCTAGGTCTTGTTCCCTCCCATGTACCCAGCAAAGCCCTCTTGGGGTTCCTGCCATCCTCCATTCAACATGTCCGGCCCAACGCAATATTTGTATTCTTATAAATTTTGAGACTAGTATCTCTTTATATATTTGATACAGTTTGTTGTTGTATCTCAGTCTCCATGAGCCATTTTCTTGTATTGGGCCTATAATGCGTCTGAGGATTTTCCTTTCAAAGGTGTCTACTATGTTGACTGTTTTCTGTGTGAAGTTTTGTTAGTTTAGTCATCTTATTATTTATGCATATGATTGTAGCCCATTTTTTATTGTTGTTATTATTTATGTGTTGTTCATTTTGATAATTTCTTAAAAGTTTTGTTTGTATTGTATCCATTTTCATCAGCAATTTGGTAAATTATACTTTTTTGTTTGTTTGTTTCATGTCTGTGGTATTTTGTTCATTCTGTTGAATAGTGAATAAAAAGCTGCCATTTTATGTGTGGAGGGTGGTTGGAATGGTTAGGTATAATGATGTTAGTGGAGGTTGGTTTTCTGTATATTGCATATTGTAGTTGGTATTTAATATTTAAAGTATAGTATTTATTTTATATTAACATAATATTTATAATTACTGAAGTCGAAAGTATATATTAAATAATTAAGTGAACTTACGTGTCTTTCCAGCCACAAGTGTTTTTGCATAGAGTGTGTTTACACAGAAGATGAGTCCATGGTGATTATAGGATGATGCATAGCCTGGGAGGTGGCCAGCATAACAAGTAGACGTGAAGCGTTCTTCTCTAACTTTCCAACGACCTTGAGGGGTGTCTGTTATAATATGCGCAGACACCAAGTAAACATGATTCAACATTTCATGTATAGCATCTTCAGTGTGACCCATGATCTCCTGGTAAGCACAGTTTTCTTTTATTAAATAGTGGAAATTTATATAAATTTAACTTTACTTAATTATTTTTAGAATAAAATTTGTGCTCAGATTAAGTGCTTTTTTTGTTAATTTCACAACTGTACTTCATTATGTTGATACCAGTATCATTTAAATTATCAGAAAATGTGTCCACATTGGGCACCTACCACACTGCTGGGCACCTCAACAAAAAAGATTACACATTTCAAATTCTGGGACACATGCAGTAGATCTATCTATTTGTGGAACCCGTGCTTCAAGATTTAAGACTGAATTCTGCTTTTTATTGTAAATTCTTTAAAAAACTAAAATGTGGCATTCAGAACATATCAGCATGGAGAACCATACATGACTTCCATGTTCTAAGATTTATATTTAAAATCATTTACGAAGTGAAATGTTTCCATAGAAACTACTTCTTTCCACTTATTGCTTCAGCCTTAACCACAGTACTGTGGTCACTAACGTATACCACCACGTGTTATCGCACTCGATTTTCACTGATGATGGCAGTTGACGGCACTGCCGAAACGTCAGTTTTGCAGAAAACATTGGTCTATGGCCAAACAGGCCGGGAAGGAATTTTAACATCAAACTACTACTTTGTTGCCGATAACATAGTACACGTATAAAAATTATCCCCTCCCCCTTCAACTATAATTTTCGTTTATAGAAAATTACCCCCACCCCATTCAACTAGCCTCTTCATTTATAGATATTTCATCTACGTGTCTACAGTGGATTATTAAGATCTTCTTACCAGGATACTTTATTTATCAAAATTAAGTACTTTACTCTTGTGACAACAAAAAATGTTTCAGGTAAACTACCCTATCCCCGTAACCGATCTTCACCAAAATCAATAGGCCTTGAGTACTCTACAACTCAGGCACATATGTAAAAAATTATTTGATTCTGTTTGAATTTACGGCAGTTATCATTCGCACATGAAAAAATTTCTCTTGTTACAACATAAAATGTTGCAGGTAAACTACCCCTTTCCCTTAACTAATCTTTACCAAAACCAACAGACCTTGAGGTCTCTACAATTTAGGGATATATGCAAAAACTTATTTGATTATGTTTGAATTTACGGCAGTTATCGTTCGTCATAGAAAAAATTAACCTTTTTATCACATAAAACGTTGCATGTAAACTACCCCTTTCTCTTAACTGATCTTCACCAAAATCAATAGGTCTTGAGTCCTCTACAATTCAGGGATGCATGCAAAACATTATTTGATTCTGTTTGAATGTGCGGCAGTTATCGTTCGTCATAGAAACAATTACTCTGGTTAAAACATTAAAGGTGGTTGGTAAACTACCCCTTCCCCTTAACCGATCTTCACCAAAATCAACAGGACTTCAGTTCCTTACACTTCAGGAAAGTATGCAAAAAATTATTTGATTCTGTTTGAATTTACGGCAGTTATCATTTGCCATAGAAAAAAATTACCCTTGTTAATATATAAAACGTTGCCAGTAAACTACCCCTTTCCCTTAATCGATCTTCACCAAAAACAATAGGTCTTGAGAACTCTACAATTCAGAGCTGTATGCAAAAAATTATTTGATTCTGTTTGAATTTGCGGCTGTTATTGTTTGCCAAAAAAAATCTAGACAGACACACACACAGACACTTTTCGAAAAATGACTTTTTTTCATGTTTTGAGAGTAGTACAATCAGAATCTGCAATTATCTCAAACACGATTTTTTTTTGCCATCACCATACTTCCATTTCCTTATGGAACATGGAAGTAAAAATAGTGTTCAACAATATTGATCAACTGCATTCTGCAGCTGTTGTGTTATTTTGCACCATATAATTTGGATAAGATTAACTGAATCACTCACCTCCTGCTATGACTTGGTACCATGCAGTGTCCCATCTTTTTTATGCCTTTGATGTTGCTCATTGATCAGTGTTTTGATGGCAATGATAAACTTTAATAATAAAAGGAAATTATAAAATGGCTAATGATGTATGGTGCTAATTTCTATATAAAGGGAGTACAAAATAGTGAACCCTGCTATAATACTTATTTCAGTATGGTGAGAATGTGAGAATCATGTTGAAAAATAGTTTAAGATATGACAAGTCTAATAAAACGATACATTTTAAATAGCACTGTGTTATGTTTCTTTATGTTATTCTTTATGTTATGTTTATTGTTAAAATTGTTTCAGTAAAACTGAAAGACTTTTACTTACATGGCCAGGCTGATTAATATACACTGTAGAACATCCTGTAGTTAAATTAGCTTTCTGGCCCACAGCATTTGGTAAAATATCATCCAGGTGCAATAGAAACAACTGAAATAAAAATGATTATTTCAGTACAGCCCTGCCATATTTCAGTATAAAATTCTGTAGCCTACAATATTTAGACTAGTACTCTACAGACATTTTATTTCTATACTTATAACTATTGTATTTCATTATTAGTGTTAATAGTACCAAATATTTTACCTACTCTGTGATACTCCATCCTCAGAGGTTATACTCAAGACTGAATGAAATTTAAGTGAATGATGAGGTGAGACTGGAGTAAGCAGACGTTACTTAGTTTTTATAGATTCTCTGGTCAGGTCATATTTGCACTCTACAAAAAGCAATTCCAACCATGCAAGTTTATGAGTAAAAAGCTATTACTTTTTTCTCTCTGTTATCATCACCAGAAATAATGCCTATAGTTATAGTCCTCATCATTGGTAGAGGGTGGAGCCAAGTAGTGAGTAATCTCTAAACCTTCCCCTTAAAATTTTAATAATGAGTTGTAAGATTTGACAGTTCTGGGCACCAATGGCCATTTCTCAAAATCTATCATTTTTCACTAATTTGCCTACTAGCAAAAGAATCTTTTTTTAAATTCTTCAGTAACATAATTATTCTCTATAATGGGAAACAGTACACTATATGAGGGCGTCTAAAAAGTTCTCAGCCTACCAGTGAAAAAACAAATTTATAATTTCAAAAATATTTTAATTTTTAACATAATCTCCTATTAGTGTAACACATTTATTCCAGCAATGTCCAATGCCACTATCCCGTCCCTGAAGTGGTTTTCTGCAAAATACCCCTCTACAGCTGAAATCACCTCTTGATCTGATGAAAAATGCTGACGAGTTAAAAAGAGTTAGAGTGTTGTGAAAAGATGGAAGTCTGAGGGAGCCATATCAAGGGAATAGGAGGATGTTCCAACAATTCATAGTGGAGATATCTTAATTTTCCTTTTTGCAAAACACTTTTGTGGGCAGGTGCATTCTCTTGGTGAAAAATGATTTTTTTTTCTGCAAACCAGGTATTTTTTCATCTAGTTTTGATAAAAGGTTGGAATAATATCCCACAGTTATATTCACACACTTTTCAAGGTAATTGATGTACAAAACACCATTAGCTTCCCAAAACACTGACCCCCATAACTTTTCCTGTTGGTGGACTTGACTTTGCCTTTTTTGGTGCTGACCAACCAGCTTCTGTCCACTGCTTTGACTGTTGTTTGGACTCTGTCATATAATGGTGGATCCAAGTTCATCCATTATAATAAACTGACACACAAAATCTGTTTTCTTGTTATTAATATACTCCAAGCACTGCTCAGATATTTTTATGTGCATGTGTTTTTGGTCTGCTGTGAGCAAGTGCAGCATTCACCTAGCACAAAGCTTTTTCATTTGCAATTCCTCATGTAAGTTTAAAATATGTCTGACACGTTCTTGTAAAATGCCTATCTTCTCAGAAATTTTGCGCACTTTAATTCAGCAATTGTCCAAAACCATATTATGCACTTTTTTGACAATTTCTGGAGTTGTTGCCATTTTTTGACTTACATCATGTGGGTCGTCTTCCAGACTGGTACAACCATGTTTAAACTCAGCAGCCCATTTTTTAACTGTTAAAAATGGAAGAGAAGAGTCCCCATACGCTGTAACAAATCTTGAATAAATTTGTATGGTGTTAAACCTTCTTTCACATAGAACTTTATGACCGCACGATACTCAGTTGTCTCCATTTTAAGGAACATGGAAAACACTTCTGTTTCAAACAGTTGTATAAGGCAAATTATAATGTGCTATATGGTAGAATGACCAGAAACTGCACATACATGCTAACAATGGATGTAGTACCAACATAAGAAAAAAATTTGCAGTAGTGCTGCTGCCTGTGGTCGAGGCCAAGAACTTTTCAGACCGCCCTCATAGTATGACCAATTTTGTACTAAAAAAATATAACATGACATACCATGCCATAAAAACTATATAATATGACAACTATACTATATAATATAATCAATACTATAATAAATGAGACAATTCCATAATAAATAAAATATGTCCTGCAGAATTGGTTAATAATTTCAGGAAGTAAATACAACAATTGATGATTCATACACTTTTATAATTGTGGAAAACCATCTGTCAGTGCATTGGATTTGAAGACGGATTGTCCAAACAGAGAGATGAACATTTGACTCCCCCCTTCCATGTATTGGAAGTATAAGGAGTGACCACTGCTTAGCGTTTGCGCCCCAGTGTCCTCCCCAAGTGCTGGGGATTACACATCTCAAATGAGATAGACCTTGCTTACCACCTCTTTCTGCTTTCATAATTATTCAACTAAAAAAAACATTGGGTGTGTCATGGAACACATGCCAGAAGTAAGAACTTCAGTGTCAAGTGACGAATGAACTGATTCAATTTGTAAAAGGTTGCTCATATGTATTTGGAGTAAGCGAGATTTTGCTATAAAGAATTAAGATTCAAATAAAAGTGAACGGGTAATTAAATGAGATGAGGGCATAATAGTGTTTATATATGTATTTTAGTATAAGAAATCTATATTTATAATGAACATAAATAGAATCATATCACATGTTGTTTTATATTCAATAAACGTACACATACAAAGAATATGTAACAAATAATTATTTCTAATGTAACAATATTATTTTGCACAATATTTACGAGTAGTTGAAAAGTGATAATTATCAAACATTTATATTATAATTACTATATATTATAATTAATATATGCAGTACAATAATTAAATTTTTACAAATTATAATATAGCTAAATAATTAAATTGAATTTTGAAACATAAACTTCCAGCTAAATACAATATAAAAACAAGAATTGAATTCACGGATTAACTAAAAAACGTGCAATGTAAACAAAGACACAAAATTACACTCTTTTGACATTTCAAACATGTACACAAACATTCTCATTGACGATACTATAAATGTAATAACAAAAAATAGGTGCCACTGATTTTAAATTGTTTTTATGAATTAAACAATTGGAAAGTTATGTAAATATATTAGTTTAATAATGATTTATGTTCAAGAAAGGGATTTCAAAAGTATTCAGCTCAATCTCTCAGCATGTGAGTACATTTTATTTTAACATAAATAAGATTATTTTTAATATTTACCTTATTCTTTTAATAGTAATTATTAATACTGGTGTTACTTTCACTGTAAACTTACTTGTTTTATTCACTCAGACGACGTTTTGGAGTGGTGTTCTCCTTCTTAAAACAAGTAAGTTTACAGTGAAAGTAACACCAATATTAATAATTTTTATGCGTGTAAACAAGGAAGTGATGAACATTCAAAATAGTTTTAATAGTACTTAAACATTTAGAGTATGCTCACATTCTTTAAAATATTGCACATTGCTTAAAATAAATATATTTGTGGCAGTAGAGAAATTTTGGGTAGCTATGTGGGGAAAAGAGTTTTGATTGACCTGGCATCACTGCTTTTTCGTTACATCTATTTCATTACATGTTGAATCAGTTTATTGCCTAGAAGCACAAGGTTTATGGGAGCAAGCCATGTACCATAGTGCCATATATGAAGTTCTCACTTCAATAGAAGTATACAAATGAAAATTATTAATTTGGATGTTATGTAAGATAAAAAAAATTAAATATGACCTCAGTTATCATTTAGAGAAGATTTGTGGTCTCTCTGAGATTACCTAGATCTCCTTGAATATCACCACTGAGCATAATCACCACCACCATTATCATAATCATCATCATCATCATAATCGTCTTCGTCATCATTCTCATCGTCATTGTCACCATCATTAGTAGAAAGGAAAAAAAATTAACACATCTCGTACTTTTTTAAGTGAAGAATGTCTTGTAGATATTGTAAACAATACTAAACTCTAGTTGTATTCCTATACTATTTTTTTGAAACAATTAAATTATTTTTTTTAATGAAATACCTTGTGAAAGGGAACTATGGCACCGTCAGCTGTTCCTTCAATTTCTCTCACATACTGAGGGAAATTTTCCTTCACTGCTGCCAGTGTAGATTCATAAACTTCTCTCCCATTTGGAGTTTCATACAGAGGCAAGTACACATTATTTAAAGGTCCATGGCGTTCAAGTAAATTATTGATCAATCCTCTAAATGTCCGACCCTGTCAGGAGAATCAATAAACACATTATTAATAAAAATACAGTAAAGAAAAACATTGATAACTTAAGTCTGTTACATTTTCATATAAAAATTTCTCCTGTATTACCAGACATTAGTCAGTTTACCTGTTCTGATTTCAAAGCAATCTTTCCATTTCCTCCAAGGTCTTCCAACACTTCTTTACCTTATAAGCTAATATTTTAATGGTGCTTTTGGAATTTGTCCTATGGGCATTCTATCTATATACTACAACCCTTGGCAATGTCATCCCAACTCCCTGGTCTTCTCATATAACCAACTCCTCAATATCAAGTGGCTTAAAACCCCTAACTTTCAACAAAAAGGATATCTCTGACAACTTAGTTGATCTTTCTTGCTTCCCTCCTGTCAATACCCAACTTTCACATCCATAGAGTGGGATAAGTCATAATGTCTTATGAAGTTTCAGCTTTGTGTCCATCCTAACCTTTACTAAGGTTAAGTTTTAAGTTTTAATTTTAATTTAAACATGTAAGTTTTAATTTACTAAGTGAATTTTTTTGTTATATTGTGATGGTAAAATAATAAGTTTAATCTGCAATTAAAATTAATATTATTGTATGCACCTTATGTATGTATGTTTTGCAGACATAATCTGCATAATCAGAGGTTTTAAGTACATTAAACTAATCAAATATATATTAAATTTAAAAATCTAAATTCGTTATTTTGTATGGTCTGATTTCAAGTGATTGTTGAAAGTGCTATTTTTTGAGACTGTTGATTCCAAATAGCCTCCAAATAAATGTGAAATTATAGGCCTATATCTCGTGTTCGGGAAATGATCCTGGACCAGCTTATCTTTGGAATATTACAGGTGGGAATCTAATTGGGTTTGGTCAGCTGTAATATTGCATCCTATTGTTATAGGATGTAATTTTCCTGCTGCCTTGCAGTTGGGTGTTGGGGCATCAAAGGCTAGGGGAAGACAACCCTGAATAAAAATTACCGGAAGTCATGGCCTGTCATTACATGGCCTCATTAGGCAGCCCCTCCACGTGACTTACCCATATATAGCCTGGTACCCTATAATGGGGAATTAATTTAATTTACTTGCAACTTTCATAGAACACAGCCGGACAGAGATAATGGTAAATGGTTGCAACCCAAAAATTACAAGCGATTTGGAATAAATGAAAGATTGGAATTGGCAACATGGAATATATGGAGTATTATTAAAAAAGAAGAAGAACTGTGAAGGAAATTAAAAGGAAGAAATATTAATATTGCTATAATTTCAGAAACTAAGAAGAAACTAAGAGTACCTAAAGATCCTAATGGATTCACAATGATCTATAGTGGAGTTGACCAACAAAAATGAGCAAGCAGAGTAACAATATTGATAGATCAAAATGGAAGTCGAGAGTTGAAAGCTATACATATGTCAGCTTTGTACAACTGTACAATTCAAGACCTGCTGCAACTATCTAACAGTAATAGGAGTTTATGCTCCAGAAGAGGGACAGAAAGAAGAAACCGAGGAATTCTATGAAACATTACAGGAACAAATTTATAAGTGGAACAGAACAGACTACCTCATTGTAAGTGGGGATTTTAATGCTCAAGTTGAAATAATGCAATATCAGGGGCAGTAGGAGTAATTGGAGAACAACATAGAAATAGTAATGGAGATTCCCTCATAAGACGCTACTACAAATGATTTGAAAGTCACTAATGCATTTTTGTATGAAAAAATATATTAATAAATACCTGGAGTAAGTACCTAATATTAATACCTGGAGCGCTAGACGGAGTAGGAGTGTAATTGATTATGTTCTGGTAAATAATAAGTTTGACCCCAGCAAATTCAAGATGACCATGTGTACAGAGGTGCGGATATATATTCAGATCATTATCTCCTTATTGCTAAGATTGTCATGCTTGTTCAATGGAAGAGAAAGAAATCTCATATTAAGTCAAATGAGGAGTATTTAAAATATAGCTACTGCAGTATGACAATATTAAAACCTTATATCAGACTCATTTAAATCAGCAGTTACACTAAGTGGAAACAAACAAGAACACAGAAACTGAATGGAGGAATATTAGAGGTTGTATAGAAGAAGCAGCAAAAGAGGCAATAGGTGAAGGGAAGAAGATAAGAAGTAGGAGGGGTCTTAGACTGTGGAATGATGAAGTTGCTAAAGCAATAGAAGAGAAGAAAAGGGCATATCACATCTATCTACAACTAAACACAGCTGAAGCTAGAGACATCTATAAAGAAAAATGAATCAGAGCTAAGGGTTTAGTAAAATGGGTACATGATGAATCATGGAGTTAGTTTATAGGTAGCATTGACCATGATATGCATATAGCTTTTGTTGATTTTGAGAAGGCCTTTGATAGAGTAGATAGAAATTTGTTGTGGCAAATATTAGAAGAACAGTGACACCCTCAGTTTCTTCTCTTTTATGTGACCTCACCAACTCAGCTGATTTCTCTAATAAACTTGGCATGGGTTTAGTCTTGAGCTATCATCTTACCTTATCTCTCATGTTTTACAGCTGGTCACACATTTCACTCTACATATTATACATTTTGTATTAAGTGCCTATATTCTCCTCTTCATGCCTCTTAAAATCGCCAAGACTCACAGCCACATTTACTTACCAGTCAGTATACATGTGATATTAAATCTATTATAACTTTGTTAGTGAATCATAAAATGCTTACTAGTATGCACACACACACACACATTGTTACAAATGTATTTTTCTAAGGAAAGAGTCATATCTTAAAACTGACCCTGTTTGCAAGATCTTACACATTTTTAACAGAGACTCATCATATTTTAATGGATCTGGTAATAATCAATTTTACACAAACTACACACAAATGTGTACAATGTCTATATTTTCGTATATAAACTTGATTGACTGATACCTTCTCCTCCCCTCCCCTTACTCCGCACAATTTTCTGATTAATATTTCGGTCTTCCAGTGCTTAATAACATCTTCTATTTTTGCTTGTTCTCAGAAAGCAGTCTTGCTGTGTTCCTGTATTTTTAGTTATGTCAATCCATCCCGATCTTGACCTTTATCTTTTCCTTTTAATTGCTAACATTGTTAAATATACAATTATACACAATAACAAAGTTTTAAGTCGCATGGCTGAATTAATTTGAAACATAATAAAACGCACTTACCACATCGAATCCAACTTCGTAATGGGTACCCTTGCAGTAGACGATAGGTATGCAATTCCTTCTTCCGACTTCTTCACGCGTAGTCATGCTGAACTTGTGGTCCCTCGTGCGTGTGTTGTGAACACGGCGGCAAACTGTAAAACGATACAAACCAGTCACTAACAGGTAGAATAAACGGCCAGCTCAGAAGGTGAAACGCGCAAATGTTTTATTTCGCCCGTTTTTTGTCTACAAGCGCAGCCTGGCGACGTCACGTAGATGTTTCGTATTCCTCAAGTCCCAAATTATAAACCTACTACTATAAATAAAAATTCAACTTGTGTTTGAAATTTGCGCCGCGCTACGTTATCAAAGGTGTACAAAAAGCGGCCTGGTCTATGAATGTTTATAGAACTTAATTTTAAGGCAACGCGTGCAAGAGGGTAGTTGCGCGTGTCCCAGTCTTATCGTCTTTTGAGCCGCCATTTCCATCTAACAATCCAGTAAGCAGCCGGACAGCCTTTTTAGAGCGGTGGTCAACGCCGACCATAGAGGTACATTATAACTACCTCTGTGGCGCCGACTCTCCCAAAGAATTACCCCTACTTACAATCATAGCATAAAGTGCCTAGAGAGGAGAGAAGGGAAAGAACGCGATAACAGTTCACCGTCTCACTCATACACTGCCTCTGTCTCTGTCACACACAAATGCTTCTAGTGTTCTCGTCATCCTTGTTGCACTATGTCGACGTTTACACTATAAAATACTGTACAAGACTACTGTGCGCTTGTGAAATGACTGGAAAATTTTCTCAGCCTCGCAACGAGGTGTTTGCTTAAAGATCCGAATGAATGCGCATCTTTGAGCGACTGGTCAAAATTTTTCCTCAGGTCTATAAGCAGCACTGTACTGGCGATCAGGAGGCTACTTGGAAAAACCCTTGCAGCAACTGACTGTGGCCGCTCTTACGCTACCTGTATCCGTTTTTATCTCGGCGACTAGGTAAACCACTAGGTTCAGCGTTCCGAACGCGATGTTCTCCCTACTAGCGTCTACAGGATCTCAAAATTCGACGATGCGCAAGCCAGTTTTGGGATCCCCTAGACGCTAATCAGTAAAATATGTTTATTGCCTACAGAAATTTAGAATACACAAGTAAAACGGCATCACAATAATGGAGTCTCGCATCAAATGTGTATAAGCGCAACTATCTCCGGTAAAATAATTTCCAAGTGATGAAATTTACGTCACTAGCGCAGTAAATGTTCGGAAGTGTTCGTTAGAATTCGTATCACCCAATAAACTTGTTTCCCACCACGCCAGACTGGCTTGCGCATCGTCGAGTTTTGAGATCCCGTAGACGCTAGTGTTCTACCTTCACCTACCGAGTTATGCGCTTACTCGCGCGCTTGTTCTTCAACCATGCCTCCTCTTCTCCTTACCGCCATCTTCACAGCTGTAGTACAGACGAAGACCCACTACCACGCAAACTCAAACTCATCGACGACATCCCATAAGTTTTCTTCTGTCCATTCCCCCGCTTATACGAAGCTTCACCAACCATTCCTCCTGCCAACACCACGACAGATGGATCAGAAGCTGCGTTTGCCTTAGATGTACCCATCCGGCATCGCCTCATGGCAGCCTCTCGCGACTTCTTCTGGGTTGGCGGATGTGCTTTGACCCCTTGTGGGCGAGTAATCCTACCTTCCCAATCCAGAGACTCCCCCGTACCAGCCGTTGCAAATTGCTGTGCGGTTCAGAACAAATGAAGACAGCCCTCCATCCCTCAGCAAAAAATAAAAAGAAAAGATAATCACATCCCGACAAGCGCATGATCGTTACTCAGGCAGTACAGAACGACAGGCAGCCATCGGGTTTGCCCGGACATTGCAACCACTGTGGCATGTCCAGGTTCTGCCTCAAACAACTTGAACCTGAACCTGACCGCAGCGTTCGGTATTAGGTCTACCGAACTTATATTAATTAGGTATTAGATCACGTATATGTATGGAGTAACGGACACATTTTAGAATTTTTACTGTTAGTTTGTGTTGAAAATAATATTAAGTTACGTATAATACTGAATTAAAAAATATAAGAAAAATTTACCTAATATGGATAGTACCTGGACACTATACACGATCGAAAACCAGGTACAACCGCACATCTGTATAAGATTCCAATAGTAAGCATTAAAAATATACGTACATTTTTAAGTCGCTATGAAACAAATTATTGCTGCCCTTTAAATATCGAAATATCGTAAACCGAGTTGGGCTGATTAAACGTTCGAAGGCTATATGAGTCCGCTACTATCTCTTTCATACCCGCTAAAAAGGCATTACCTAAAGCTAGGATAAAAATTTGAAACACCGCTCAACTATCAGAGTACAGAATAATAGCAATGTGTAACGAAACGATTTTCTACTCAACAAGACAATTGTAGCATGCCACAAACAATAATGTTCACGCTCACGTAACTAATTAATTATTTAAATCAATTTACACTCCATTTTTACCAGCACGTTTTTTTAATTTTTGACATTTTCTTCGTTCTTTAGCTCTTTTCTGGGGGTTTAACCCAAGGGCGGCCCTAACAGGGAGGCGCTCGAACACTGTCCCCCCTGTGAATATGTTAAGGAGATAACGTATAAATAGATTTATTATCCGGTATATTATACTTCATTTCATATTTTTCAAGGTGATAAAATTATCTTTTTTCAATAGAAAATAAATATTAAGTTCGAAAATACGGCGTCAAAACAATATGAATCAGCTGCTAATAACTGTCGTCTATACGGCTTGCACAGGGACACTTGTCAGTAGCCCGGAGGACACTCCGAGACTGCGCCATCCAATACAATGTTGCCAAAGCCTCTTTACTAGGTAAACTAAAAATTCTCCAGGAGTAAAATGATAACATAGCCCAGCTACTCCAACAGGCGTTTCGGACGGCAGCCGAATGTCCAATTCCATTGTACGCATGCGTTTACCTGAACTTTTCGCGCCATTAGCCCGAAGCCCGAACATAATCGTATTTTTCACATGTGTTTTCAGTCCGGTTTGTTTAGTCAGTGAGTCAGTGTTCATTCGGTGAATCTTCCGGCAGTAACGCATAACATCGTCTTAAATCGGATAACTTTGTTCATGTGAGTGAATGTATTGTTTAAATCACATTATTTCGTGAGACTAATTTGAAATGAATTCTGTCGAGCATTTAAAAAGCAATGTTTGTGATTTTGAAACGCGATTGGCAATTAAAAATTTGGGCGCACCAAGACCAATTTTAAATATTTCACAGCCAGATAAGAATGGGAGTAGGGTATTCAACCGAAAGTTTAGTGAAAAACATTATGACTTCGCAAAGTGGTTATGTGGTTGTGATAAAAGTAATGCATTTTTCTGTTTTGTTTGCTTATTATGTTCTCCTCGGGTAGATGCGGCATGGACAATAAATGGTGTTACTGATCTAAAACATTTAAAAGAGAAAGTAAAGAAGCATAGTTCAAGTGAAAAACATTTGAACTATGAAGTAGAATTCTCTCTGTTAGGATCAATCAACATTCAAAGCCAGTTAAATTCAGCCTACAGGCAGTCCATTAAAGAACACAATGAAAATGTTGAGCAGAATCGGTATATTTTAAATCGTATAATAGAGCGTATTAAATTTTGTGGTTCCTTCGAGCTTGCTTTGAGAGGACACGATGAAAGTTCGGATTCGGATAATCCTGGAGTATTTCGTGGACTTGTTGATTTGTTAGGGGAAGTTGATAATATATTTAAAAAACATTTGCTAGAAAAAAAGTTTTTTCAGGGATTGTCAAAGACAATCCAAAATGAATTGTTAAATTCAATGCTAGTTGTAGCTCGTAACTTCATTTTAAAAGAGATGGAACAGGCTGAATTCGTTGCAATACAAGCGGATGAAACCACCGACATTTCAGTGAGAAATCAGTTGGTTTTAATTGTCAGGTACACAATCGGTAGCAAAATCTATGAACGATTTTGGGGTTACTTTACCCCGGAATCTCAAAACGCGCAGGGAATTTCAAAGTGCATTTTACAGCAACTCCAATGTTTAAAAATTTCGGAAAAGCCTTTGAAATTGATTGCACAGAGTTATGATGGTGCATCTGTCATGTCAGGCAGTGTTAACGGTGTGCAGGCGCTTATAAAACAACATTACCCAAACGCTCACTACGTATATTCACTGCTATGCTCATAAATTAAATCTAGTGGTAGCCAAATAGTTGTAATACAAATGTCAGAGTATTTTTTCTAATTTGGACGGCTTCCCTTCATTTTTTTCCGATCTTCAAAAAGGACAGAAGTGCTGACCTTTCCACTAACAGTGTAGTGAAAAAACGCCTTCCCCGAGGATGCGATACCCGTTGGACATTCCACAGTAAAACGGTAACAACAATTCACAATCACAAAGACGATTTGGTAAAATGTTTCGAGAAGATCATAAGTGATGAAAGCGATGCCAGTACTATTCGAAAAGCATACGGTTTGCTCAATTTGTTGCAAGATGAAAATTTCCTTTTTTGGTTAGATCTTTTCAATAAGATAATGCCACATGTATAAAAATAGAAATTTTATTTTGTCAAATTCAAAAAAAAGGTATCGATTCTGTTTTTGTCAAAAGTTGTATCGAAATATTTAAAAATCGTATTCAAAATGTAAGAGAAGGAATTGATGACTTCGTTTGCACAAACCAAATGAAAAGGAAACGATCTGATGAAAACAAGGTAATGAACGCAAAAGAAATATGCGACATTATTTTGGTGAGTGTAAATGATCGCTTGTCATTTACTGGACATTTATCTTTGGCCTCCCTTTTTGACACAACATTTTTTGAAAAGTATCGAATAAATTTTCCAAAATATATTTTTGACGAAGTCCTGCAGCACTATCCTTCTATCGTAGATAATAATAAATTGACTGCTGAACTTAATGTACTTTATAAAAGAGATGATTTTATCCGTGCTCCTGGTATTTCATCGCTGTTGGGTGTAATGATTGAGAATAATTTGTGCGACACTTTCTCAGAGACTGTAAAACTGCTGAATGTTGTGTGCACAACTCCAATGACGACGGCTGAGAGCGAACGATGTTTTTCTACATTAAAGAGAATTAAAAGTTTTCTGCGTAATACAATGACACAGGATCGCCTAAATTCCCTATCAATGCTTTCAATTGAGAGAAAGTTTATTTCTCAATGTGAAAATTTTAATGAACTTGTGATTGATAATTTTGCTTCTGCTAAAACTCGTAAAATGGACTTCTTATTTAAATCGTGCGTCCGTTGAATTATTCTAAAATAACGCATTTTGGAATGTAAATATCAATTATTATTATTTTTTTTTTTTGTGCCAACAGTGTAGTTAGGCCATATAAACTATAAATCATAGCAAACGAATTACAGTATATATTCAATTATATATTAAGTTAGTGAGGCTTTGGTGTTACGTGTCATGGAGACTGATAATGACAGTCAAGGAGTCCTGTGTTCTAATCACCACCGGCGATACAGTGGGTACACAGCCTTCCAGATGTATCTGGAACACTGGAATCGTCCTAGGTGAGTACATGGGCACTGTATTTTTTTACATATAGTATTAAAATGTATAATTTTTAAGAGATTAGATTTACTAGGACCAGATTGTCTAGGGTTACTGACACATTATTATTATTCTGTAGAGGGGCATTCAGAAACCTTAAAACACAAACGTACTGATACATACTCTTAAATAAACCCACAAAAAATAATGTACTGAGTCTCATATATGATGCTTAAATGAACAAACAAGTAAAACATCCAAGGTGTCCTCCCCAAGTTTTTTGGCCAGAGCCGCCAAATCAACATCTCATTCTGTATTATCCTCGAAACATACACGTCAACCCAAAAAATGAAAAATGCATTTCAAAATAGTAAAATACCGTATAAGATAGTATAAAACACTAATGAGATAAGCTGAGATCAAGGGAAATAGCCTACCTCTAGGCTGCCCACTTCTTACTATTATTACTACTTCCTAGTTTCTACTACTACTACTACTACTACTACTACTACTACGACTACGACTACGACTACTACTACTACTATTACACTTACTGATGCAGCTCCTACTGCAAGGCAAAAGATGGAATAGTTGGCAATAAGACCTGCAGTGAAGAGTGTGCTGTCTCTGTAAACGAATGGTAAAAAAAGAAATGAATACGATCAGTTAATGACCAACTATCGCTGTTTTAAATTTGACCGAAGCGGCCTGGTTTAATCCTCAATACTGGGGCCGACACAATTAGCCACCACTTTCCCTTTCACCGGTCGCGTGATCGAGAAGTTGCATTCGGCCTTGACGTGTTTTGTTGCAGCGCTCTGCAAAACGCAACGCAGAACCATTCACCGACCGGTGAAGATAAGGTCTAAGCGCGCCAGGAATATCATGCTAGACCATCAAAAAATCACGGTGAAGACGCCGAAGAATTTTGCTCGCGACATTATTAACTGATTCGCTGGCAACAACGCTGAAATGCAAGCTAGGTTTACCGCAGGCCCGCGACCTTGATCGAAGCATTAAGCAGGTCCAGGAGCATAATGTATTCCGTGGGATTTTTTGTGAAGGGAAGGTGCGACTATGTGGAATCTCTTTATTGTATGCTACATAATGGTGTAGTACCGGGTGTTTACCTTCAAATTGCGCTGTTTGGTTTTTATGACGTCATACATCCAAGATGGTCGCCATACGTGACATTTATTCATTACATCAAGAATAACTCCTTCCAGAGTCCTCATACACAAAATGTGCATAGAACATTTTCTATTCTGCATGAGCCGACGAACAAATTTAGTCCTTACCAATTTTTTCATATCTTCTACCGTTCGTGAGTTATGATCCATTATATATGTCACCATCGGTTTAGAACATATGTTACCGTCGGTTATTTATTAAGGGATGAAAAAATAATGATTGTGCTGCTATTTACTCACAACAATAACTTTAATAATACACTTATATGCAACAAACATTACAAGTACAGTCATTACAATGGTATGAAACACACTTTAATAATACATATACAATGACATTGAAAACACAGAAATGATTAACATTAATGAACAAATGATAATATGAAATTGTTCTGTATAAAGCAAATTTAAATCTATCATTTAATAAATTTGTAGTAGGGGCTAGTAGTAGTAGTATAAGTTGGTTCTTAAAATGTATTATGTATTGATATAAAACATTATTTAATGAGATTAAATTATTATTCTCTTTAAAACAATTTATCATCACCATCTAAGTCCTCCGATGAATCTTCATAGTTTGTATGGTCATCATAGTTGTCACACATATCTTCGTCTCCTCCACACACACATAGTTCAGTGCACTTTAGATCGTGGGAAAGACATTTACATGGTGGAGCACACTTTCTCTTAACACAAGAGCACCTAATAAGCTGAAGAACTGTCTCTGGAGCACATGGTAGCATACACATAACAGGAGCATAGTGGTCATTTTTCTCTTTCAATTCCCAGCCAAAGTTTAATGGTGAAGGCAGATTAGGGTAGGGCTGGTCAGCACGGCACCATTTTATGGTTTGATAACGAACTCTATTAACATATGGTATCAGTGATGCTCTTGTTGGTGGCAAGTTTTCTCCTTGAGTTCTTTCTTTGTGAACATCCACCACCTCAGTTCTCCAATGTTTGATATATTTGTGCCAGGGACATAGACTTGACATATGAACTTTTCTATTAAAAGTCTATCTTTATCAAGAAAATTTTCCAAGCTTCCAAGTTTGCTTACAGCTTCAAGAATGTCGTCATCTGCTTTACTGAAGACTCTCCAAAAGGAGGTTTTTGCTTTCTTTGCCAATGTTCCTGTGGTGTCACTGCCGGACAATGCATGCAGACCTAATAATGCTGAAGTTTTCTTTGGCCCCAGGGAATCAGTTACTTTGCTGAGATTGATCATTCTTTGATTTTGACCAACTCCAGTTACAAACATAGTGTCCAGTGGAAAGAACTTGGACCACCACAAAGTAAGGACGAAGACATCTGTATCAGGTGAGTAAATATGAAGCTGTGTGGCACCGCGACGACAGGCGAATATGGAATGCAAAATTATTTTCGTATCTGCCTCCTCATGATTGCTTTTGAGTTCATCTGTTACAATCCCCATTGAAGACTTTGCTGTTTCCCTCCAAGATACAAATAAACACTTGTTTCTTCCAGTTGCATACTGTATTGCTTTCTCGGATAAGTAAGCTGTTAACTCATCTTTAGTCTTGGCATGAGATAACAATAACTTCATATTAGTGTTTCCAATGTACGTTGTATCACTGATCTTGTACTGGACTGGTTGTGTGTTGCCAGTTCTTTTCTTACGCATAGAAGATTTCAGTGAATCTTCTCTGTATGTGTTGAAGACCAAGTGGGTTTCATCATAACGTGATAGTGTATATTCCAGTTTCCTGTTAAATTCATTTGCAAGATCACTACAGGTTTTAACAGTAGGTGTTTTTTTCATGGCTTGTACTTCTGCCATACCATCAAGAACTACTACTGTGAGTTTATTAGATATATCTACTACTGAAGAATGACTTGAAGTGACAGGTGTCTGATTTGCTAGTGTTGCAGGTTATCAGTTATGTCTCCCCCCACTTCACCAGTAGCAGTGACTTGATCTTCCAGTATTTTCATTAATTTAGATTTATTGGCACACAATAACTGTGTACCATCTAAGGCGAACATTGATCGCGGAACAGCAGAAAATTCATAAGTACCCAGTGACTCCTTCAGATTGATATCGAGTCGACTTCTTGACACAACCAGCAAACGTGTAAACAGTGATCGATCTGCCTTTAGTTGTAGTTTTGTATCTCCCACTTTTGTCGGCACATTCTTGAAAGCAGTTTTACACAATTTTAATTTAACTTGCTTTATCTTCGCCCAGAAATACGTTTGGTCAGACTTCTCTTTGTTTCAAACACTGTAGAAGTTTTTCAAAGTTCAATGGATTAACAAGAGGTAATCTACTTTTAACTTGGCACAAAATACACAGTTTATAATCTGTAGAAAGTCGGATTTTTTTGGTGGAGGGAGGAAGATCCACACGAAGACAACTTCGGATGTTGGACGAACTTGCCATGGTATCGACTCACTTCAAAGCTTCAAACACTATTCCACAATCTGAAATGAAAAGGAGCACAAATTAAACCAACCGAAATATAGAAATCAGTATATATTGCAAACTTTAAATTCAATATATGGGCAATAAATGTAGTAAATTATTTATTACATTTGTTGCAGATAAACAGGGCAATAAATAGGCTAGGCAATAAATGTAGACTAATAAATATGTGTCATGGAGTAAAACTGGCGTATAACTCGTAAATAGAAGATACGAAAAAATTGATAAGGACTAAATTTGTTCGTCGGCTCATGCAGAACAGAAAATTTTCTATGCACATTTTGCGTATGAGCACTATGGAAGGAGTTATTCTTGATGTAATGAATAAATGTCACGTATGGCGGCCATCTTGGATGTATGACGTCATAAAAACCAAACAGCGCAATTTGAAGGTAAACACCCGGCACTACACCATTATGTAGCATACAATAAAGAGATTCCACGTAGTCGCACCTTCCCTTCACAAAAAATCCCACGGAGTAGGTAAATGTGCATTATGCCCCTCAACTATATTGACTGGAGATGGCTGTGTTATATTGGCGGATAAAGGTCTGTTAAAAACGATAACATTTTTCGTGTAGTGTGCTTTAAATGCAGAAAAGGGCGTCGTGGGGTAGACTGTGGACAGAAACAATTGCACACATCAATACCAGGATTTGAAAATAACAACAATAATCAATAAATTAAAAAATAGTGCTTTGTAATATTCTTATCAGGCCCTTGATTCTGGAAATTTTTCGGCTCAACGTTACTTTTTCCCAGTCCGTGAATCTACTAAATACTCCCGTGGCGGTTACACTGTTAATAAATATAACTCCTTCGATTTAACAATAAGTCGTTTTATTTTTGAAGTCACCGAACGCTTCGTCCATGCTTCGTTAAGACTTCGCCAGTAAGTCGACTGAAACTGGATGCCTTGTGATAATAAAAATAAAAAAACATTTGTCAAACTGAAAAATATTTTGTATTAGGCCTATAAGAACTCGCCAAAACTAATATAATTTTCGCTAAGAAAATAAAAAGCAAAGAACTTCAAGTTATATAAATTACAATATGCGTGTGACGTGTGTGCGTGTAATTTCACACACACACACACACACACACACACACACACACACACACACACACACACACACACACACACACACACACGTGTGTGTTTCACGAAAAAACGGAAATAATTTCAGGATATGTTCTACTGGTAAAAATATAGTTTACATAAACATAAGTCCGGAAACGCCATGTTACGGCTTTTGTGCCACTTCCTGCACCAATGGAAAAACGAAGCTATACTAAACTTCTTGGAACAAAAATTTTGGGGCAAAATTGGTGCTTTTATACGGTATGTTTTTGATCTGAATTTTTTTTCTGAATGGGTCCCAAAACCGTATCTTTAGTAGTTTCAGATAAAATTGTTGTAAAGGCTAAAAAACAAGTCCAATACCACAGTTTTGTACGTTTGTTGTAAATTTACTTTGTTAAATTGACAATAAACAAAATTTTAAAGACTATAATACTGGGACATTTGTGTAAAGTTAATTGAAATCAAGTACCTTTACTCAGTTTTACTGAATTTTTAATAATGATGGGCAACATAATAAAGAAACGTAAAAAGTAAATGAGTAGTCCTTGGATCTGAACCCGGTCAACTGCGATCGAAAACATGGTCCTATCAGCTACAGATACGGGTTGCGTCTATCGAACGCCTGTGAAGAGTTGAAGGCTCAAGGCTCACGCCTATAGCTGTTTGCAATATTTATATACACTTTTGCGACCAATCAACTTTCTGTGTACATATTTTTGCATATTTACTCTCTACATAGCCTACTGAACCCATATGTGACAGACCTCTGGGCTAAACAGACCTACATCAGCATCAAAACTTCGTTTTTAGTTTTGTGGGTTACTAAAAACGTCACTCATGTGTCGCAGACATCGAAGCATTAGATCGCAACGCTTGGCCCTTTGACGAGCGGTTTCTGCTCGCTCTGCTCGTAGTTAAGAGGATGTAACGTGTAGGTTTACTGCATAACTAAACTTATAATCACGTGTACCAACATTAACACATTTCGTCACATCATTACTAGCTACATAACTCAAAATCGGTAGGACATCTCATTCACAATACCTCTACCGCTCATTGTCACATGTATGTTACGATTACTTTCCTATTGTACACTAATTTCATTTATGTAATTGTCAGCTGTCGGAGTTCCATGAATCTAAAGAACTTGAGTACGTTTATTTATTTTGCTACATCGCCGGTGTTAAACGTCCTTTCGAAGACAATTAGATTGGCGTGTACAAAACCACGGTCTTAAAGAACACGGAGCAACTTCTGGTAATGTAGTGAAGGAGTACGAATTATGTAGGAGGTTACATAAAAGTCAGTGTACTCGTTGGTATCAACTCGAACGTGCTAATTCAGAAATATGGAGAGCTATTAGGCATATATCAAAATACAAGTGTATTCATTTCAACGGTTGCGCTATTTATTATCATTATAAACAAATTACAAATGAAGGTAGATATTGCGTGTCGTTGGATCCTTATTTACCGGTATAATATTGAATATTTGGTGGCGTAAAGATAATAAAACACAATGAATTTCAAGTTTAACAAAACTCATTTATAAGCCCTCCCGTCCACTGGAAGCGACTACGCGACCACGCGATTACGTCCGTAGTAAAGCGACTGATCCCAATGCAAAGAGTACAACGGAACCGCGTCCATTGCAAGCGACTTTGAGCGACCGACTTCCCGCGACTATAGCCGACAAGCGACTGATCCCTCTGGAATGGGATTAGTCGCTTGTAGCCGCCAGTAAAGTAAAAACCTCGAGTTTGTTTAAACTACAATCGTCCCTCGTCCTCTATAATCATGGATGTAAATAATGAAAAATTAATCAGTGCCGTTTTTGAGAAAACTCCTTTGTGGGACATGAAAGACAAAAGATACCATTCTCGAGACATACAAAGAAACTATGGGCCAAAGTTGCAGAGGAAATGGGAGTGGAAAATGGTAAGTAGTCAATGCTGTTTATGTCAATACTTTGACCAAACGTCATGTTTTCTGTTTTAGTGGCAGAGGTCAAAAAAAGAGGAAGGGGCTTCGTGATGTGTTTCGACGAGAGCATAAAAAGGCCCACAAGTCTGGAGATGAAGCACAGAGTGAAATTTGCTCTTCATGGCCGTTCTACGAGCAGATGAAGTTTCTTTCCGACATCATTGATCACAGAGATCTTAAAGGAAATATCGCATCACCACAGAAAAGTGATTCGTCTACAACAAAAGACTCCTCCAAAGGGGATGAAGACGTCTTAACTGCACCATGTTCTGATGAAGAAGACTGTTCACCTAACACCACTGCAATTGGCCACACGCTGAACGACAGAATATGGGGCCTCCTGCAACCGCTACCAAATTCCGAATCAAAAAAATGAACGAACGAAAACGTGATTGTGGCGACAAATTTTTGGAAATAGAAAAGGCAAAGTTAGAATTACTCGCAGAAAGTAAAGCTGTAAGGGACGATAGCGATTATCAGTTTTTAATTAGCCTTCTTCCTTATATGATAAAGGTTCCTGACAATAGAAAATTGGCTGTGAGAAACAGGATTCAGCAAGTTTTTATTGATGAAGACGAACTACGTCACAATTCTATGCACATCGCTACGGTACATGGTTTAACACCAACCCCAACGTCGTCATGGACCACTAGTTCAACACCTGACTCAACCCCCCCACCCGATGATGCGGTTGAAATGGCATCCATTGGACAATATTTCGGTAGCCTTTCAACATGAAATACGAAGATAAACTATTTTTTTATACATAAATTTTGTTCAATTAATTCAATTTTGTTCAATACCTTTGTGCTTTGGTCTGTTAAAAATAATAAAGCTTTTTGAAAGTGATTACTTTTTTATTTTACTTACCTCAATGTCACAGCAAATCGTTCCAGAGGTGTTATTGTCTCCCTGAAATTCGACGTTTTGGTGATTGATGGCTCTACAGCATTCAAAATGTAGTGAAACGTCTCTGGGCACATCCGATAATAATCAAAGGATTTCTCGGGGTCTTTCTCTAAATCGTTGTGCAGATGATTGAGTTTATCCAACAGCGATGCCTTCTTTTTCGTTCTAGCATCCGACGCCTCATCAGGTAAGGACTCTCCAAAAAGTAAAGTAACTCCTCAGTATCCATTTTAAAGATTCTATAGTTTTTTAGTGATTTTCATAACACATCTACAGGCACCGATACAGTGAGCTCGGGGTACAGACGCCAACTGACAGTCGCACAAAGTAGCCTACAGTGGATGACCCTAGTAGTAGGTAGTCGCATGAATCAAATTCGCCTGTTGTCGCGTAGTCGCTCGTAGTCTCTTCCAGTGGACGGGAGGCCTCAGCTGCGCGCGCATCGACACTGGTTATATATACTGCGCGGGGTTGCCGGTACCGGTCTACTAAAGAGCTGAGTTAGTCAGCATTAGACCAGCTAATAGTGCCCCTGAAGCACTGTGCGGCAGCAACGAGCCCCCGGCCGGCCACTTGGGCCAGTCGGGAACCCTACGACTCGCGCGGGAAGCCCTGCTGAACCCGCGCAAGTTCGTGATAACAATCGGTCCTTATTAGGGCCGACCAAGCCCGCAAAAGCTGGACCTTCCGGCTGCACGGCCGTTAGTAGGCCAAGCAGTCCGCAACCTCTGCCGGAGTCTGACTCCCCAGCCATGGAGACCTCGGCTTCCACCGACTGGGTGGTAGTAGGGCACGGTGGCAAGCCGAGAAAGTCTCCCTCCCTGACCTCCTTGAGTTCGGCTACGGACTCGGCGGCATTCCAAGCCTCCGCTGAGGTTGCGCTTAGTCGCACCTCCGAAGGAAGGATCCCGCCGGTGTTCGTAACGAACGTCAGGGATGTTATCGGCTTCGTTCGCCGACTCCGTAACGTCGTTGCGCTGGCAGATAACGCATCGGTCAAGCTCCTTGCGAGTGAGACTGTGCGCGTTGCCTGCCGCAGTGCATCCGAGCACTTCGGAGTAGTCCAGTGGCTGGAACGTGAATCGTTCCAGTTCCACACTTACACGCTAAACCGCACCAAGCCTGTAGCCCTCGTCCTTCGGGGCCTGGACATACAGGCGGATCCGCAGGTCGTCCTAGACGAACTGCGCGACGCGGGCTATAAGGTTGTGGGAGCCTCTCGGCTGTACACCACTTATGGCTCGCGTCGACCACTCCCCTTAATCAGACTCCAGGTAGAGAAGGGCGATTCCTCCCAGGCCCTTTTAGACTTGAAACGGCTTTTCGGGCTCTGCGTGAGCGTAGAGCCCTGCCGTCAGACCGGGCGAATCTCTCAGTGCCACAGGTACCAGCGGTTCGGCCACAGCAGCTTCGGTTGTCGGAACGCGCCGACCTGCGTCCGCTGTGGAAATGACCACTTGACGCAGGCCTGCTCTGTCCCGGACAACCACCGATACTGTATTAACTGTGGCGGCGCCCATGCTGCAAATAACAGGCGCTGCCCAGTATATAACGAGCAGCTGGACAAGCTCAAGAAACCGGTCCAGCCTAAGCCTCGCAATGTTGTTGCCAAACCAGTCAAGACGGCCAAAGCCGCTGAACCTGTGGTCCGGAGACCAGCCCCGAGGTCTGCTCCGGTTCCGAAACCCAGTGCAGTGAGCCCGAGCGAAGCTCCACAGGCCAAACCGACTACCGCGCCCCCGGAACCGGAAAGCGAAGTTCCCCACTATACTCAAGTCCCGCTGCCATACGATAAAGAGGATATCGATCCTCCACGCCCATCGCCACCCAAGCCTCGATACCCCAGATCGGGCAAGAAAGGTAGGACCCAGGCCAAGAACACGGGCCAGCCTAAACCACCTGCCACTGGATCCAAGCCCGTCCACCAAAAGCCAGAGCGGCCACCCGCTCCAGTACCTGCCCCCAAGGCTTCCACCGTCTCGCCCCGCCGCAGCTATGCAGCTGCCGCCAAGCGTTCTCCCCAGGCCTCATCTTCCGATGATCTCGCCGTCGTATCAGACTTTCTGGCAAGCTACGACTTGCAGAAAGTAGCCCAAACATTCCTAAAAATCAAGGAACGCTTGGCAACAGCCTCGCCCCAAGACAAGTTCCTCCTCTTGGTGGAAGCCTGCCATGTTATAGGTCTGTTATGAACGGACAACCACGGCAATCCCTCAAGCGAGACCTCGAGCTCGTGGCGTGGAACGCCAACGGCCTCGCTTCTGAGCTCTTAGAGTTCGTTGCCCGTCACAAGCCCGACGTGCTTCTTCTTGGTGAGACGCACCTGACCCCGCATCGTCGTTTCCGACTACCAAACTACGTGTGCCACCGGGACGACCGGTCGGGTCGCGCAGGAGGGGGCACAGCCATCGCGGTGAAGGCGAGTCTTCGCCATCACCGCGTTGTCCTGCCTCAGCGGCGGAACCTCGAGTGCACTGCGGTCGAGCTTCATGGTGCTCTCGGCGGTCTACTCGTGGTTTCCGCTTACAAGCCTCCACAAATGGAGCTCCTGTCGAACGATCTGGAGGCCGTCTTTGGAGCACACAGGAGGGTAGTCCTGGCGGGCGACCTGAACTGTAAGCACCCCGATTGGGGGAGCCGCTTGGTGAACCCAAACGGGACCCGCTTACGCAGGTATGCTGATGCGGCTCGGGTCACAGTCATGGGTCCTACCGGGCCTACATACTATCCCTCGAGGGTTAACTCCCGCCCTGACGTACTGGACATTGCCGCGGTCAGGGGCGTTTATTGCCCGGTCCACGTCTCCGTCATTTCGGAACTGTCCTCGGACCATTGCCCTATCAGTGTGCATATAGCTACCCAGCACGCCACCGTCCGCGACGAGCGGCGGGTAATCGAGTGGGACCGCTTTGGCCCGGCGTTCAGTCGCCGCCTACCAGAGCATATCCCGCTCGACACTACCCAGCATGTCGACGAGGCAGTTGCCTTATTCGACACAGCCGTAGTCTCGGCGGTAGACGTGTCCTCTCGGATGAACCCGGGGCTCACGCCCGACTATCAGCGCATCCCCGAAGAGGTGTCTCAGCTCGCTTGCGAGAGGAATCGCCTCCGGAGACGCTGGCAGAGGACTCGTGACCCGGCTGACAAGGCTGCGTTCAACAGAGCGTCCGGCAAGTTGCGTCGCGACATGCTGGCGTTCCGTAGACGCAACTGGGAGCTAGCTGTTACACAGATGGACGGCCCTGCCGAGGACCGTAATGTCTGGCGGATTCCCAGTGCCCTGACGGGAAAGCGCAAACGCGCGCCTCTCCCCGCACTGGCCGGACCCGGCGGTCAACCCCTTGGCCGCCCCCTCGAAAAGGCAGAGTTCTTGGCTGACAGTTTAGAGCGTCAGTTCGCTCCCAACCCATCCAAGAACCCGGCTTTCACTGAGCAAATCTGCCACGAGGTAGAGCGCTTTCTATCGGCCGATATCACAGTCCAGCCGGAGCCCATCTCCCCGGAGGAGGTCTCTGAGAGGATTGTTCAGCTCAAGCCCCGGAAGGCGCCTGGCCCGGACGGGGTCATGAATTCCGCCCTCCATCGCCTTCCGGAGCGAGGAACTCAGTTCCTCACTGACCTGTTCAATTCATGCCTCAGACTGGCCTATTTTCCGGTGAAATGGAAAACGGCTACCGTCATTGTGATACCTAAGCCGGGAAAGAATTCTTCTCGCGTGGAAAACCTTAAGCCCATCAGCCTCTTGTCCGCGACGTCCAAGGTTTTTGAGCGTCTGATCCAGCGTAGGATCCGCGACCATCTAGAAAGACTAGACGTGCTGATCCCCGAACAGTTCGGCTTTCGTGAGCTGCACTCCTCGACTCATCAGCTGATGAGACTCGTGGAATGCATTACCGAGGCTGGCTGCCAGGGCAAACAGACGACTGCGATCTTCCTAGACGTAGAGAAAACC
The DNA here is from genome assembly GCA_034769895.1 of Magicicada septendecula. NCBI lineage: Eukaryota > Metazoa > Arthropoda > Insecta > Hemiptera > Cicadidae > Magicicada > Magicicada septendecula. Next base: position 1,248,229,390 of record CM068367.1, read on the forward strand.
TTTGACCGCGTGTGGCACGAGGGTGTCCTGTACAAACTCACGGAAGTCCTTCTCCCAGACTGCTACGTTCACTTGATCGGCAGCTTTCTGCGAGACCGTAGCTTCCGAGTGAGAGTAGACCACGCTCTCTCTTCGGAGAGGCGTATTACCGCTGGCGTCCCTCAGGGAAGTGTCCTTGGGCCTCTCCTGTTCTCGTTGTTTGTCAACGACACGCCCCGAGTTCCTGGAGTGAAATTGTCGCTGTTCGCGGACGACACTGCGGCTTTTGCCTCAGAGCCGAAAGCGAGTTATGCGGCAGTTAAGCTCCAGCGCCAACTCGACGCGTATGTCGGGTGGACCGATGACTGGAGAGTTGCCGTTAACGCTTCCAAGAGCGCCGCGGTAATATTCTCGCGAAAACGTAAGCGGCCTCGGCCGCTTAAAGTAGGCCCCGTCGAGGTGCCCTGGACCAATAGCGTCAAGTACCTCGGGCTCCACGTGGATTCCCGACTCACCTGGCGAACCCATGTACAGTACATCCGGCAACGCGCTTCGGCGCAACTCAGTAGACTCTGGCCCGTGCTTTCTAATCCGGCAATGACCCCCCGGCTAGGTAAGCTCATAGTCAACACGTACGTGTTGCCCGTGATTACCTACGCCTGTCCTGTTTGGGGATACCTGGCTCGTGGTCATAGAACAACGCTCCAGCGCGTACTCGACCGGGGACTGAAGCTCGCGTGCAAAGTCCCCCGGAGGTACTCTTCTCGTCTTTTGAGGAGAGGACTCGGTGTCCGCTCTCTTGATGACACCGTGAGACGCCTGGCGCGTAGATTCTATGTTCGTTCCGACAGAGTGACCCACAATTCCCTCACTGCCGGACTTGGTAAATACACCCCGCGACCAGGTGAGTCCTGGAAGCGACCTCGTTTGCTAGTCCCGGTGGTATAATCCACCAATCGCAGGTCGCTTCAGACCCCCCCCCCCATAAGTAGATAAAAAGTATAAAATGAACTCAAACAGACCCAGTGGCAGGAGTCCTTTCTGAGACTCGGGACACTGCAACACTCGCGACCCGCGCTTCGCGCGGGCCGCGCAACCCCCAGTTGTGTACCGGTCTACTGGAAGCCATTGGACAGGCTCCAGATCACCCCAGATGCTGCAATCAAACGGGTGCAAAGACACCCCGCACAATGCGGTGTCGGTTCAGTTACCAAGCATACACGTTTCGTAATTTTTTATTAACTGTTTAATCTAAAGTAAATTGTAATAATGTCTGCAAACAACGAAGTACTGAAAGAGATGGCAACGGGGAGCTGTGCAAATACTGATCAGGAGTAACCGAAGCAAAGTTGTAAGAACAATGAAGAATCGCAAGACGCCACAATGAAGCAGAGCGAGAAATCACGAAAAAAGGTGTACCGGTTGGTACAAGAAGAGTCTGAAGATGAAGAGGACGAATCATCTGTCAGAAGACTCGGACTCTTATCATAAGACGAGTGGTAGGCCTACATGGTCGCTGGTCACTAAGACACATCGCGAAATTCAAGAATGGACAGTGAGTATGTCCAATTCTTGAGTTCTTGACAGATATGGACAGATATCTGGAACTGACAGATGAAAAAGAAGGAGCTCGTCCATTCACAACAAATTTGTAACGATTGAAACGTTGGAAGGCTGGGACGAAAAGGGTAAGAAATCTTTATAAATCATATTTTATTTAATAAACAATAAACAGTATAAAATTTCCATTCGAAAAGTAAATAAAATTAGGTAACAAAAAATAAATTTTTTGTAGGCTACAATAATATTTATATCGTAAACAGTAAAAAGTAGTAGACTGTAAAATAAGGAATTAAACGATAAAAATATAGAATTAAAACGTATATTATAATCGTTAAACTTTTTGCTGTTATTATGCTCTGTATGACGATGGTTGGCGTGTGGACCCTTTACTTACCTGCTGCCTCTCCCCCATTGTCCAGTATGAAACAACTTTTTTTTTTGTTGCCTCTCCCAATACTGGTAAAATTTTGCTATATTTGAAATCAGCGAAATAATACGATGAAAATGTCATCAAATACGACTAAAAAATATTAAATTTTAAGATGTTTCAAGGTAAAAGCTCAAAAACTACTTTAATATAATCTTCAGTGCATAGTGCTTTATAACGCCCAATTTATGTGCAATTTATGCCCAAATTATGAGCATAACTTATGTGCAAAGAGCAGAAGAAATATAATATTCATACGATCAGTATTAACATTACGGTCGTTCAGCTGTGCAGTAACATGAGCTGAATCGTAGAACAAGGTTACGCCTTGATTGTTGCAAATTTTTCGGCTGTCAGGGAGTATTGTAAGTGATTATATCATTTTAAATGTATTAATAGCACTTTATTTCAGAAATATGTACTTACAAGATAATTAAACTCTTCAAATTGGTGAGTCAGAATTTCCCTCTAATAAAGCGATAGATTAGGCCTACGTAAAGTCTTTTCCGAGTACCCTCTCTTCCTTTGCTTGCAATTTGAGTTCGAGGCTCATGTCCTTCCCAACACTGCAAAGTAGTTCGACAAATACCAAAGCCATGACATAACATGACACATTTTACTGAGAATTACTTGTTGTTGAGAAATATTTATTGTATTTATAATAAGTAATAGTAATAAAAAGTGATGAGTATCTCGATTTGGATCGGACAAGTTCTAGCCGTCCCTTCATGTTCTTCTTATTTCTTTCTTTGATTTCGTTGTTTATATTTTTTCCTTTTCTATTTTCTGATCAATATTCTTATACCGGTACAAAACTTCCAGACAGTCTTTAGTATTTATCAATTATGCGGTGTATTGTGGTAATTATTTAAACACAAAAACAAAATAGTAAAAACTTTTTATTCTTAAAACAGGTTGACAAGAAAGTTGTATATCAACGAAGGTATTGCAGCATACATTAATCGTTATATATACTTTTAATTTTGTTATGTTTAATCACATTATAATTTCCCTACTTATTAAATATTTCAACGATTAAACAAATTAATATGTGATAATTGAAAATTAAAACCAATACTCTAAGAATTTTTTCATAAAATTATGTATTAACGTTCCAAATGTTGGCTGCACTGATTCCACTGGTTTTCTTTTGAAATGTGGAGTGTTGTTTATAAGTAGGGTTACATTAGTTTTTAGTTGATAAATATGTTGAGAAGGTGTGCTTTACGATTGCCATGTGTTTATAATTATTACATAAAGGAGTGGGCATACATCAAGCATACTTCACTGTTTAGTCGCCATGTGGCTGAAAAATCGGTCTGGCATTATGAAAGGTCCCTTGTGACTAGCAACATCATATGCCTCAATATTTCTAAAAGGTAATTCCTCACGAATTTAGTATATTATGAAGTCAGCACCCTTGTTTACACTTAACTTGTTATTAAACACATATTTTGAAAGCATATGTAGTTAGTACAGGTTATGTTAAATGGTGTGACCAGAATTAGATACCGGTACTTTTTCTGTATTATCTTCCTTGTACCTTGCCTCAAGAGTTGCAGGCGAAAGTAAGGCAAATAGTTGATCATCATTTAACTATTTAGTCGGCATTGAGTATTGCTTGTTAGTACAGATATTTGTCATCACTAGTAGCGATAGGAGCATATCAAATTCAAATATGCATTAGGTTCCCTCTTTATCATATGCAGTTAAAATTTAACAAGTTGACAATTAAGTTTGTTATGGGTGGGAATAACTGGAAATATACAGTCACATTTTGATAATATGCGAATGCAGAAACTGTTTACAAGTTAATGTGGTAAAATTTTCTCATACTTTCTTTACCCTACCAATCCTTATTAATTGCACTGTATACAGTTGGATTTTTTCTCTAAACAATTAATAATTTTTTGTAGAAGTAGGTAAATATTTTTATATTTCTAGTGCCTAATTCATGGTCACTTAACTGCAAATCATTGCTCCATAGATTGTTGCTACTATCAGTCAGTTAACCTACATTAATGACTACAAAATTAATATACAAGCTTACAAAATTAATATATTGTACAAAATTAACTTAATTTATATAATTGTAAATTATTTACATTATGTGAAAATAATAAATATACAAATATAGTTGCAATTACATTAAATAAGTTGCAAATTACCTAAGTTATGTTAATTTTTAAATAATATAATTTATAAAGTCAAGATAATGTCAATAAAATTGTTTTTCAGGCTGTTGGCCCATGGTCTTCTTCTTATAAAACCAGACATTTCGACTGCAACTGTAGCAAAAAACTAGACTTTTCAACTGCAGCTATGGGAAAAAACAGACGTTTCCACTGCAGCTGTGGCAGCCATCTTCAGTGCATCTTCTGTGTACTGTTCTTCTCCTACCAGAGTCATCAGCTGCCAGAGGAGCAGAACAGCAAACAGAAGATCTACTGATGTGACTGCTGCAGCTTCAGTCGAAACGTCTGGTTTTATAAGAAGGACCATGGCCAAACAGCCAGGAAAATAATTTATTGAAGTTTACTCTGGCCATGAAAGTTTTAATGTTATGATAAATTAAGATAATGTTATTTAGTGTCTTTATAATGTGTAGGCATATTAATTTCTTTATAGAATTATGTATATAGTATTAAATGTTTATTTATTAGCCTCCTCTTCCTCCTCCTTTCAGTGAGTACTCTCTTGCTACTTCTTGTAACTGAAACATGTATCTTTCTAAATGATCCTCACCTTCTTTAATAATAACTACCTTAATTTCTATTTTCCTTACTTCTACTTTCTTAATAACTGCTACTAATCTCCTCACCTTCTTAATAATAATAATGGCATCTGACTATAGCATATAATATTTCATAGAAAATTATTTTAATCCTTCCTACAATGTTATAGGTGACATACTTTAGGTCTCTATTAGGAAATTACCAATTCATGTAGTCTAGTAAAAAAAATTGATACGTATGTACAGAAGTCTTTGAAGTTGACAACATTTTTATTTCTTTTTTTATATATTTGTATTGTAATTTTATTTTACTTTCTGTTAGTGAAATTCAGAAGGCACAGCAGTGAACAAAATAATGAACATGTAATATGCTCAAAATGAATGTTTAGCGATGAGCTGTGTATTGTTAATGAGGGTTATATGGTATTCTAATTTAGTGCCAAAATTTGTTGGGTAATAAACATGATAGTTACCTACAACATTGGTAACCCTGATTGTGACGTATAGACCTGGTTTTGGCGTAGCCCATAGCAACCACTTCATGTTTGTAATCGTTGTACTGAATAAATCACGTTTACTCCTTTATTTCAAATTAAGATTATTAATTATAGAACCTAACATTACATGGTGTCAGAAGTGGTTAAAATCACAAAATTAACCAAAAAAGGAGTAAAAAAGTTGCAAGAAGACAACAACAAACGCAAACGAAGCAGTAACTGGAATCAAACCTCCAGATAACCTACAAATCGAGCCTGACAAATCTACGAACTGGAAAAAGTGGTTACAGCAGTTCGAATGGTATGCAACTGTCATCCAGCTAGATAAGAAGCCTGCTGAAGTCCAGGCTGCAACGTTTATGGCGATTATAGGGCCAGACGCAATCGAAATTTACAATAATTTCAACCTTAGCGATGCTGACAAAAATAGGTTGGAAGTCATCAAAGAAAAGTTTAAAGAGTATCTCGCACCAAAAACAAACATTTCTTTTGAAAGATATATATTTTTTAAGATTGAACAAAATGAAGATGAACAGTTCAATGAATTTTTAACAAGAATAAAAACACAAGCAAGCAAATTTGAATTTGGCACGCTACTTGATGAAATGTTAAAAGTCAAAATAGTATTTGGAATTAAATCTAGTCAAGTAAGAGAAAAACTACTAACTGAGGACAAACTCGACTTGACAAAAGCTATAGCTATCTGCAAAACTAGCGAACAAGCTTCCAAACAACTGGATGAGTTTGAAGGTAAAAGTAAAGCAGATAAAATTATAGCAGTCAAAGGTAAGAGTACCAAAAATAAAGATCAAAATCAGAGTTTTGGCTGCAAAAGATGTGGTCCAAATCACAAAAGCAAAGAATGACCAGCTTGCAATAAAAAATGTGCTAAGTGCAGTAAGACTGGTCATTTTGCCAAAATGTGTCGCACTAAGAATAACTGTAATTCCAAGCGCAAAAACAAAGTGAACATATTAGAAGAAAGTTCAAACTCTGAAGATGAAATATACATAAGTACCATAAGTGCTGGTGAAAGGAAAGATCGGACTGAAATAATTCAAGTTGGCAACGTAAAGTTTTCTGTCAAACTTGATACTGGTGCAGGATGCAATGTATTACCTAGGCATCTAGTGGATAAAACCAAAGCTGGTTTACAACCAAGTCGTACAAAAAACTTAATAAGTTATACAGACGACAGAATGACAGTTCTAGGTGAAGTAAAACTACAGTGTAAATTAAAAAACGAAGAAGCAAAAGTCTTATTTAAAATAGTACAAGAAAAAGTTACACCAATCCTAGGACTCCAAACTTGTGAAAGATTAGGACTTGTTGCAAGAGTAAAAACTTTAAAAAAAGTCAATCTACAGATGATATATTTGAAGGGTTAGGCTGTTACAAGGATTATGAATATGACATCGACCTGATCGAGAACCCTAGATTCGAGATAAAACCCTCAAGGAGAGTTCCACATGCAATAAGAGACGAGGTAAAGCAAGAACTCGACAGGATGGTAAAGTTAGATGTCATCAAACCTGAAACAGAGCCTACACCTGCAGTGAGTCCAATGGTGGTAGTTAGACAAAAAGGTAAATTAAGAATCTGCATAGATCAGTCAGACGTGAACAAAAACATTTTGAGGCGGCATTTTCCTCTTTCTACAATAGAAGAGATATAAGCTGATATCAAAGGATCAGAATTTTTTGCATTACTAGATTGCACGAAAGGATTCTGGCAAATTAAACTGTCAAAAAGAACAAAAAATATATTAATTTTGCCACACCATGGGGAAGATATTCTTTAAGAGACTTTCCTTTTGGCGTATCGTCAACGCCTGAAATATTTCAAGAAATTTTAACAAATTTACTTTGTAAATTCAAAAATGTAAGAGTGTCGATCGACAACATCTTTATACACGCAAAAAACAGAAAGAGTTACACAAAACAGTTAGCGAAGTCATCGAAGTGCTAAAAATTTCAGGCTTTAAACTGAATAAAAACAAGTGTATTTTTGAAGCAAAAAAGCTAAAATGTTTGGGACACATTGTTTCGGCCAAAGGACTAGAAGCAGACCCAGAAAAAGTAGAAGCCATACAAGTCATGAAAACACCAACGAATAAAAAAGAGTTACAGAGACTCTTAGGAATGATAACCTACCTAAACAAGTTTATTCCTAACATGTCAGACCTAACAAATCCAGTAAGAGATTTGTTACATAAAGACACAAGTTTTACCTGGGAATTCCATCATGAAGAGGCACTCAGCAAGATAAAACAAGTACTACTGAGTCCACCAGTACTAAGATTATATGATGTAAACAAACCTGTAACTCTTAACAGTTGATGCAAGCTCAAAAAACCTTGGGGCAGCACTTCTTCAAGAAGGCCAGCCAGTAGCTTATGGAGCCAGAGCACTGACTAAATCTAAGCAGAATTATCCTCAGATTGAGAAAGAAGCATTCGCTATACTATTTGGATACAAAAAGTTTCACGAGTATGTATTCGGTAAAGCACTAACAGTGGAATCAGATTACAAACCGCTTGAGACAATCTTCATGAAAAATATATAATCAGCTCCAGCAAGACTGCAACGTATAATGCTTAATCTTACACCATATTCACCAAACGTTATGTTTAAAAAGGGCACAGAAATACCTCTGGCAGATTTCTTAAGTTGTGACTGTGATGCTTCTAAGTTAAGATATGACCAAGAAGAGAACCTCAAAGTAGCAGTCATTCTACCAATTTCATTGGATGCTAAAGGGGAGTTAATTCAAGCAACAGAAGAGGATCCACATTTACAGTTGCTACTTAAAACAATAATGCACGGGTTTCCAGAAAGAGCCGATGAACTTCCTGCAGAACTGCGACATTACTTCAACTTCAAAGAGGAATTGACATATCTTAAAGGACTAATTTTTAAAGGTGAAAAAATTATAGTACTAAAAATACAAATACCCAGAATGTTACGCAGTATCTACCAAGGACATCTAGGAATCCAGAGCTGCTTAAGGAGAGCTCGTCAATCACTTTACTGGAGAGGAGAATATGATGATATTGTAAAACTAGTCAGTGGCTGTTCTGTCTGCGAACAAATACAAAGAGACAATACCAAATGTACAGTGCTAGTTAAAAGGATCCCCACACTTCCTTGGCAAATAGTTGCATCAGATCTGTTTGAACTGAAAGGAAAAACTTATTTGGTGATCTGCGATAGTTATTCAGGATACTTAGACTTTCAACAACTAAAAAGTCAATCATCCTGTGAAGTTATCAAACAGTTTAAAAAATGGTTCTCCGCACATGGTATACCAGAAGTGCTCGAAACAGATAATGGCACACAATACATGTCCAAAGAATTCAAGGACTTTCAAAAAGAGTGGCGTTTTAACCATGTCACGTCCAGTCCACATCACCATCAAGGCAATGGTCTAGTTGAAAAAACAGTTCAAACTGCGAAGAATCTACTAAAAAAATGCAGTATTGACAAGTCTGATGTCCAACTTGCTCTCTTAAATTGGAGAAATACACCAAGAAACGACAGCTTAGGTTCTCCAAATCAACGCCTTTTTAGCAGAATCACCAGATCACCGATACCCACAACAGACAGCAATTTAAAACCAAAAATAGTTCAAGGAGTCACATCCAAACTAGAACGTCTACGAAAGAAGCAAGCTAACTACAGCAACAAACACTAAACAACCAGTTAATTATGAACTTAATGATAAAGTCAGACACAAAGTTGCTCACTGCCAATGGGAGGGAGCAAGGGTGATAGAAAAGCCTGAAAGTCTGCCAAGATCCGTAATCATCCAAATAGATCAAGGCCAACTTTTAAGAAGAAACTTCAGTCATCTGCACAAAACACAAGCAGACCTGGCCAGCAGTAACAGAGTTGTACTTCCTGAAAACAAATATGCTGACAAACCAGCAGAAGTACAGGTTCGAGCACAAGCTCAATCACCTCCTGCCCTTAAGTCACTCGCTGCATCCACTCCTACATCACCAAAGCCTAATGTCAACAGGGGTACTTCAAAGCCTGCCTCGATCAGCAAGAGAACCATTCGCAGCAGTCAAACACTAGTAATCAACCAACCCAGTGATCATCAAGATTTGGAAGAGTAATAAAACCAATAAATAGACTCGATTTGTGATACTTATTATATAATTTGAGTGTACGATCATAAGTATTATTTAAGTATAAACCATTGTTCTTATTTTATTTATAAAGAAAGGGAAATGTGATGTATAGACCTGGTTTTGGCGTAGCCCATAGCAACCACTTCATGTTTGCAACGATTGTTGTACTGAATAAATCACATTTACTCCTTTATTTCAAATTAAGATTGTTAATTATAGAACCTAACATTACACTGATATACTACATATATACCCATATGTACTACACAAGCAGTACATACCAAACACATTGTTTATTCATCATAGCTTTATAATTCTGAATCAAGGAGCTGTTCCAAGCTGTACTTAAGATATGTGTTTTCAAACTAACTTAGACAGCCGTATGCCATCCTCAGTGAAATGGAAAATTAGGAAGATTCCATTAAACATTTAAGGCTAAGATATGGGCACATGTTGCATGAGAAAATGGACTATTATACCGCACTGCCAACAATTTTGTTAGGTTTTTGCTATATTCCATGAGAAGCACAAATCAACAATAGCAGAAATAAATGATGTATGGAACTACCCTCAAACTTTGTGTTTAAGATATCACACATGGAGTTTACAGCCAACAGAAAACCGACACAAAAGAAAGTCCATACTGTTTGTTCATAAAGACCTTCAGCTAATTTATTATAACTTATGCATTTGTAAGAGTTGACAAGGTTATGCCCTCATCAGATAAGATTTGTGCAGGCTTTTATGAAGCCACCATAAGACACCCAAAATTTTTTACAGTTTAAATAAAACATTAGGACATTAATATTTTCATGAAACAGCTTAAAACCAACATGTGTCGTGTTGTCTCAAGAAGGTATAACTGCCAATCACAGCTAATAGCATATTTCATCTGCTCATAACCACTCCAGGCGACAGTAGATCAGCAATAGAAGACCACCAAAGATCACTTTCTACATACAGTTCTGAAGAAGACATTTTCAGGCCATACTATATATTTGCTGCTCCATCTTGTTGATATGATTTAAATGTAACTATGTCATTAAGGGGGAGAGATGTATAGAGTGCAGAAAATACAAAAATGTACAGATCTTGGAACATGATAAAATTGTTTTTTTTTTTCTAATTTTGTATCTTATTTTCTTCTTTCCAACTGTAATAAAATAATACTTTCAAGATAGAAGTTTTGTTTTTAGTAGTTGGCTGAAAAAGTGTTATGTAGTGATTATTTTTTGCAAAATAAAGTTTTTGTAGGGAAATAGACATTATACTTACTTAGTTATTAGTTAATATACAACTCCAAAGTTTTGTAATTGTGAGTCCTGACTATATTGTAGGAGGCTAGCAAAATCGTTAAGTTTTACTGTCTGGAGCAAAAAAAATATTTCAGAATTAGTCGCCAGTCTAATGTAATGTTTAAAAGGAATGAGTTAATATTTAAATTAGGAAAAGTGTTTAAATAAGTTTTATATGAAATTATCACTGTATATAGCTGAGAGGCTTGGAGAGTAATTGTTACGGAAAGGAAGCAGTTTGACAACTTGAGATGTAGTATCACTGAAAGAGTTTAAGAATCAAGTCTCAGTGAAAATTAAAAGATGAAATTGTAATAAGAATTGTTGTGGTGGCAGACTGACTATTTGAGGGTGGCTAATGTAGAGGAAAATCTAGGCTGCATGAAATCAAGGATAATGTTAAACTCAAAACAAATGAAACAATGAAGAGGAAAGCATGCAAGAATCAGAAGGAAAGGCTACTATAAACAAATCACCAGATTGACAGCACAAGAACACTATTAAAAAAGAATGAAATATCTTCGCTCTGTGTGAAGCTATAATTTTACAATTAAGATGTATAAAAAAGAAAACTATCCAAAAGTATGCTAGTTCCATAATTTATGCTTATCCAGCAATAGAACTACCACAATAATGTGAATTGTAGAAACATTATTTTTCCTAGAATCATGTAAATATTACCACATGATCATAACTATATGGTAGTAATGTAATGTAATACTAATCACATAGTAGTCTTTTTTTTTCAGGAATGTGAAAAGTGATACTACTTCTGATTATAGCAGCAGACACCAGCATGATAATGGTGCCAACAATATCAGCAGCAAGGACGATAGTATCAACAACAACAACAACGATAATCTGGAATTAAAAATTGAGAAAAAAATTAATCGTATTCAGTTATTTATTAGAGAATGGGGTAGAGTTTCTGCGTATGATGTTCAACAAGTGGAAATGTATATAAAAACTGCAGGTATTTTTATTCGTATATTTCTCCTGCGTTTATATAAATTTTTAATCCCGCAAGCAACAAACTTTGATTTTAAGATGCTGTTACATATGTTCTCAAAACGATTTGTTCTTGCATCCCGTTTTAGTTGCATTACAGTTTACTAAAGTGCACCATGTACCACTAGATTAGTTTTAGAGGTTTTATTGGGAATTTTGACATATAATACAATAGTAGTATATACTATATTATATATTGCATTCACTTGTAAAATAATTCAAACAATACCGTCATATTTGTTTGTTGCATTTTCCATATTTACTGTGAAGAGTATTTATTTACAGCTTTTTCAGTATTTTTATTGAGTGTGTCTTTTCAAATATTTAAGTGAGTGTATCTGTTCAGTATTTAAAGAATCAGAATTTTGAATATACTGGAAAACACTGTTGACTTATCTGATTTTGATTTTGACTAACACGACAGTGACAACAATTTGTGTAAACAGTAAATAGAAGGTTTAACTCGTCAGGTTTTTGTGAAGATGGCAAAAAATCTCTCTATATTGTTTTTTGTGGTAAGTCAGAGACTGTTAGTGTTATTCAACCAAAACCTTCAAAATAATTCTCCACAATTATTTATACTAAACTGTTTTACTGAGCAATTATGGGTAGATATACAAAATAATAACATATATGCTCTTAAAATAATTACCAACATACTCAATTAGTCACCATGTATTAGATTTAAAAAATTGATAGATACAACTGTGAAAGATATTGATATAATGTCAAAAGATTGGGCTTACTGTTAATAAAATTATTAGGACTACTTGTATGCCTGTTTACTGTCCAATGGCTGGTTACTGTGTAAATGTAGTCTCGACAATAAAATCAATTAGCATCATGTCTATAGTAGGCTTAGCAGGACACCTAAAGAATTGATTGAAGAATCAGGACATCTTCAGGGCCTATTGTTGACGAATTGTTCTATACTTAGTATAGGACACACTAAGTAGAACATTTAGGACAACAATATAACAAGCGGATACAATTTCTTCCATATTATTTAAATTAACATTAGATGGTGCCTTAAGAAAAGTTAAAATAAATTGAAACATTGGTATAAATTGAGTACAAATTGGAGCGTATCTGGTCATAGTCTGCTGAAGTAAAATGACCGTAAAAGAGACATTGCAAAAACGTGACAGTGATATACAATAACAAAGGTTGAAGATTAGTGAAACAAAAACCATGTATATCAAACTTAAAAGAAAAAGTAACATTGCTACAACACAAATAAGCCACCCCAATAACAGGGATAAAAAAGATGAATCTACAATATAAAAATAATTCGTATAAAATAAAATGTTTAAAATAATGAAAATAAAATGACAATGACACGACAAACGACGACATGACCTAACCCAAGTAAACCAAAAGACCAAATAAAAAGAACCAAAAGAAGAAGGGAAAAGACGAAACCAAATAAGAAAGTGATTGACCAAATAAAAAGAATCAAAATAAGATGAAAGGGAAGAAGAAGGAAAATGAACATGAAACAAACCAAGTGTAAAGGAAATAAAGTTAAACCAAATCATAAGACACCAACAAATAATATAGAATATGAAAAGGAGAAATGGTACACTCAAGTGTAATATTAGAAATGAAACCAATAACTAACCAATGTAAAAAATAAGTATTATTATTGATTCAAAAATAAATGTAAATGATTTGATAAAACCCAGTAAAGTAATATGAAAAATAAAAGTACACTAACCCAAGAATTAGAGTTAAATGTGATAAAAAACTCTATAAAGACATACACTTGTTAATACTATAGATAATATTTATAAAGAGAGAGATAGTGAGATGGTGAGAAAATAAAATTAACTAAGTGACGAAGAAAAAGTAATTATAGGGATTACCCATTTAGAAACACTTAAAATAAAACATTTAAGAAGTGCAAAAGTGAAAGTGTAAAAACCCCAAAATAATTATGAAATAAAGTGATAAATAAAAAAACGTTTAATAAATAAGCTATAATAAACACTAAATGATTAATGGTGAACCATATTAATAATTAAGAATGTTATTAATGATAGTATTAGATGTAAACACTTAATAATATGAAATGAACAGTGAAGAGTGATGATGACAGTATTATTTAAAAAAAAAAGAATCTTATTGTTAAAGAAATTAAGTTTAATTATATACAATAGTATTTAAAAGGAAGAATCCCATGAAGGGTAAACAGTTGGTGTTACCATGGATAGAAGGTAGATAGTATTTAAGAAATTAAAAATTAAATCAATAAACACCCCAGGTTATAAGGGATAATCAGTTAAGGAAGTTTAAATGGTGTGATGATGTATATCACCCAAACAATAATAAAGAATGAAATGAATTGTAAACAAACTTTACCTAATAACTGTTAAAAAATTGTTTAATTAAAGTTATGAATAGGATATGGCTGGAAGAATTGTACAAACCATAGGCCTAAATGTTATGTTTTATGTGATAAAGAATAATAAGTAGTAGCCATATTGTTAACAAGGGCAAAATAGATAAATAAGAAGTTGAAACAATACAGTTCTAATTACACTAGAAAATCAGTTATGGAGAAAATAATAGAAACATAAAAATAGGATAAAAACAGATCAAAAACACACCAACAAATAAACCAATCAATTATAATAACAAAACAAAACACATTAAAATAAAATAAGATAATTTGTATAAAATAAGTAAATATAATCAATGGCTAACTAGGGCCTAGGAAATGCCTAACTGTCAAAAACAAATAACTACAAATTGTATAAAATCAACAAGGAAATTAACAAATCCAAGGCGAATAAATAGCCAAGGATAATTTGTAAATCATTTTAAAAGAAAAATGTTAGAATAAGGACTTAAATTAAAAGAGAAATGTAATTAACAAATATTAACATAAATGTACAAACATTAATATTTTATAGAACCCAACTTTATGGGATATCAAAACAATCTTTGAAAGGAAATACAGACAGTAGTGATAATATTTAATACTCAGGAAGGAAGACAGAAGAATAAAAGCATTCAGAAGATATACAGTAATTTTGAATAAAAATTCAAATTTGATAACAATGGTTATAAACAAAGATTAACCAATCAGGATTAATTTGTAACCATGACAACAGACGTTGGTTACGAATTTTCCGTTAATTTATAGTACTCTATAAGTGACGCTCATGCAGATTAGACGCCAGATTTTGAATGGCCTGAATTTTCATTTAAAATGTATAAAAAGTAGTCAAAATTCAAAAACATGAACAAGTAAGAAGAAGATGAGGAGCAATAACATTTAACTGATCCCAAAGACCAATTTGAATAACAATTAAATAAAGAAATTACCACAACTAACGTGAAAAAGATGCCAGCAGCCCAAATCATTCCAAATTGATGACTATTCTATTTCACCTGAACAATGGTTTATCACAAGCCTTCTGACTTGATAAGTATCATTGAATTACCCAATTTCCTGAAATAAACTCACTTTAAATATTTCTCACAGTTATCTGAACTCTCACTATAAACTGAATATAATTTCTTTCAAAGAGTAAGTAAAATAAACAAACACTGATAATTTATTAATTAAGAAAATAACCTAATGTTAAACTGCAACTTTTGAAACACACTTTACTACACAGCAGGAACAAATTGTCAGTACACATTATATTATTTAAGTACGAATAATGTAAGGTAGTGTACTTTGTATTGTAATCATAATTAATGTTTTTCTCATAATCAAAAGAACCTAGATTTTAAACGGAACAGATTGTAAACAAACTAAACTGTAGCCATCTTAGGCCATATGAATCGTTCCAAAATCGATTTCACCAAACCCTAGAGAGATTGTCTCATATTAATTGTCAGTGCAAAATTGTTGAATAACCAAATATAATTTTCTTGTCAAACTGAATAATTACCAATCAATAATTAAAGAAACTAGTACAGAGTGTAACCATTGTTTTTATTTCATAGGGAAGTGTATGGTATAATTTGTGCATTTTAGCGAACTTCCAGAATTGACAGCCAGCGCTCACGCTGCAACTTGACAAACTACCTGCTTGATTCAGTAGGTCGTACGAAGGCGGGAGCAAATTCGAATACTCCCGGCCGTCATAGCTTAAAACACTTTTGTCACGTTATTTATTAATTTAATTGTTTTAAATAAACAATTTGGTGCCACCCGGGATTCATCAACCCCTATGGAATAACAGGTAAGGTTTCCACTCGCGTTGTACTGGTAATTTGAAACATCGCTGCGGACTTCGTTAGCGTATAACATTGAAGTAACGACCCCAGTGTGAGGCGAACACACAACGTACACATTGTACAGAGACGACAAGAACTCTTCGTTACAGATTGGCTTCCGTCGCGGGGCTTAAACGAGACGGACGTCTACTATTTCATTCGTTACAGATTGGCGACCAACTGGTGAGGCTAGAAAAGAAGACTCGCGGCGATTACGGGAAAATATGCAACACTCTATGGTTACAAGATATAAAGCCAAGCAGGGAACTGAGGATAATAAGGGAGAAGAAATGGAAATGATGGAAGAAATAATCGAGGAAACGATTGAAGAGGATACCCAAGAGGACCAACCGGAAGACCCAACCCAACCAGAACAGGATAGAAGAACTCCAAGTAACAACAACAATAGAATGCCAAAGAAACAAACAGGAGGTGCTCAAGAAGCTGGAGGAGAGGCACAAAGAAATACAAAGTGGTATCAGTGTTCGTGTGGAAAGAGTATACGCCACCATCAATAAAGTCGACGGACAGACCCAAGAGAACAAAGAGAAGATACAAGGAATCAGTCAAAGAGAGAGGCAGATGCAGGAAGAGCTAGATGCACTGAGGGAGAAACCATGTCACAGTACTCACATTATCACCAATGAGAACAGAGAAGTAATAAACTTTCGGAGTTACAGACGTAATCCCATAGAATTCTTAAAGAGAGTAGAAGAACTCATCGAAAAGAACAGAGAAACAAGATGGACGACGGTAAGGAGCCTTATTGACGAAATGTTTAAAGACACTCGTGACAATTGGTGGACGGCCACTCAACCGGAGATCAACTGTACCCAGGAATTCAAGGCGCAATTCCGAGAAAAATATTGGTCCGAATCTACACAAAACGTAGTAAGGAATGACATCAGTAATGGGAGATATGAACCGCAAGCGGGACACACACTAACTTCTTACTTCTTAGGGAAAGTATGTTTGGCTAGGAATCTCGAACCAAGAATACCTGAAGAATCATTAGTAATACAGCTGGGTTATCACTACGAGGACGCAATACAAAGGGCCAGGAGACAAGGACAGATCATAACCATCCAGGGAATGGCAAGTTTGTTGGAGGACCATGAAAACGACGGTCAGTACAAAAGAAACCGACTGGTGAACCAAAGGTACAATAGGTGGAGCGAAAATAATAACGCGCCTAATTACCTGTCTCACAACAACACCCAAAACAACAACCGGAACAATATGAACCGGAATAACAACAACTATCAAGGTGACCAGCCGTACAACAGGAATTAACCAAATTACCCTCCAAATAACCAGCCGAACAACAGGAACATCCAAAACAACAATCCCGCAAACAATAACTACAGGGGAGCAGAACCGGACCAACATCCAAATGGCCACCCCAATAATAACAACTATAATGGCAACCGTTACAACCCGAATTACCAGTACAACAGGGGAACCGGGAATAACCAAAATAGAGGCGACGTCAGACGCCAGGTTAATTTCATTAATGGGAGGAGACAACCTAACCATAGGAGGTATTGTCCAGATACGCAGACAAACTCCTGGTACAATAACTCCAATACAAATAACAATCAATTCCCAGAAAATAGAACCACGGAAGCGCCCAGGAACCAGATAAGTGATCAACAAGGACCAATCAATGAGACGGCGGACCAATCCAATAGTCTGACCATCAATACACAACAACCTTTAAACTAAAGAGGTCAGTGAAAACCAGATATACCCTTCACATGACCAATCACTTGGGTTGATACGACGAATGACATCACACAATAAACACAAAATTATAACTATCATATCAAACAACTACCTCAAGAATATCAGAGAAGAACTTCTAGAAAAAGAGGCTAACCAGCTACCTAAAACAAACAGTGAAATCGTACACATAAAGGCTACCATCAACGGAACCATAACAATAATCATGATCGATACAGGATCGAATATATCTTTAATTAACCAGCCAGAGTTAGAGCAAATACAAGCTAAATCACAGATACCAATTCCCACTCTACCCATAAATAATATCATAATAATTGGTGCCACAGGCAAACAAAATAAGTCGATAAGAAAACAAGTTTCATTAGAATTGGACAGTCAGAATGCAACAATACCTATTGTGTTTCTTGTAGCAAATGGGCTGCCATTTAACATGCTCATAGGATGCGACGTGTTGAGACAACATTCGGCAGTCATCAACCTGCAAAAGGGAGTAGTTGCTGACTTCTGAGAGGGGAATATGGTCTGCAAACATTATAAACTGTAACCCTACACCAATAGCTCTAAATCAGGATCCAGGATTAGAAAATTACTATTGCCAAACACATGAACCGTCAATCATTATGGCCGATGAAGAGGAAGGTAGAGAATTATGGGAACGGAAAATAGAGGAAATAAGAACTTTCCAAAGAGAACGACCTCAATAAGAAATAACTACTAAGAAACAGGCTGAAAATCTCATATCAATTTATAACACATACCAGCACGTTTTCTCCAATACTCCAGGCAAGGTCAAGGGGTACCAATGCAAAATTAACTTCCGTGAACCCGTAGACTTCCATAGGAAATCCTACCCCATAGCATACTCCCTGAAAAATGAAGTTAGAACAGAAATAAACAGAATGATGGAGGAGGACATCATTGAGTATAGCCAATCTCCATACACAAGTCCCATAGTCGCTATACCTAAAAAGAATGGTAAAGTACGGATCTGCTTAAACGCCCGAGAGATCAACAAAATGATTATCAATGACCAAATGTCACCGGGAGAAATTGAAGAAATTTTAAAAACGTTTCATGGCACCAAATACATTAGTATCTGGGATACTGTATGTGGGTACTGGCAGGTGGAGCTGCACCCACACAGTAGGAAATATATGGCATTTATATTCGACGGAAGAAACTACCAATTTAAGAGGTTACCTTTCGGCCTCATCAACTCCGTCGCAGTGTTCGTCAAATGCATGGACCAAGTCTTAGGTCAAGAGGCACTGCGGTTCACAACAGTGTATGTGGACGACCTGCTAATAACATCTTCAGACTGGGACGAACACTGTGAACGAGTCGAACAAGTATTAAAAAAGTTGTCCAACAACAACATTACACTAAAATTGGATAAATCGAAGTTTATTGCCAACGAAGTCAAATTCCTGGGATTCAACCTAACCGAAAAGGGAATATCTCCGTCCCAAGAGAAAGTGGAAGCCATTCAGAAATTCCCCACACCTAAAAATAAGAAGCAGCTACAGTCCTTCTTAGGTATATGCAATTATTACAGAAAATTTCAAACTAATTACTTGTATCTTACAGCAAAATTTTCCAAACAACTCTCAGCAAAGGAAAAATGGACCTGGAGAACTGAGCAGGAGGAAGTATTAACACTAATTAAACAAAAATTTCTAGAAACAGTAATGCTACATCACCCCAACTTTGAACAACACTTCTACCTGAATTGCGATGCCAGCGACATCAGCCTAGGCGCAGAATTGTACCAAGAAGATAAGGAAAGAAACCACCTGGTCATCAGCTTTGCCAGCAGGATACTAAACAGTTGCGAGCGTAACTACAGCGTTACAGAAAAAGAACTGCTCAGCATAGTATTCGCATGTGGAAAGTTTAGAACTTACATCTTGGGATATCAAATTACAGTCCGAAGCGACCATAAGTCTATATCATTCCTAAAACAATGTAAATTGAATCATGGTAGGCTTACACGTTGGATACTCGCTCTGCAAGAGTACCATATTACGTGGGAGTATATTCCAGGCCGAAAGAACGTAGCGGCGGATGTTTTGTCCAGAATAAATGTAGAAAACCAAACATTTGAAGGAGAAAAGGAGAAGATCGCCAAAGTGTATGACATATTAAAGGATAGGAAGGGCCTGGAAAATATTGTAAGTGAGTTAGTGCTACAGCAGAAGCAAGATACAAAAACAAAAATATTAAACATACGAAGAAGACTGTTGGAATCTGAGAAAATTATAAATAACTATTATTGCATATACAAAGATGTACTATTCATTAAAACCAAAAAGAATCAAGGAACATGGAAACTAGTAGTTCCACATTCACTAGAAAACAAAATAATTAAAGACTACCATGTCAGATACGGACACATGGGAACACTCAAAATTGTAAAAGCATTAGAGGAAGAAATGTTCATAAAAGGTATAACTAGAAAGGTAAATAAAAACATTTAAACCTGCACGATATGTCAGATGGTCAAAACAAATAACGAGAGAAAAGATGGAACGATGATATCCATCACTTCAAACGCCAAACTGGAAAAAGTGTTTCTCGACATATGTGGACCATTCCCACGTAGCGGAGGGAGACACAGATACAAGTACATAGTGATTATATTGGACCATTACACCAAGTTATACGCTATAAACAGAGCAACAAGGAAAATATTAGACATAATAAAAAATAAATACATCACAGAAATTGGAAAACCATACATGATTATAACAGACCACGGAACACAATTCAAAGGAAAAAAGTGGAGAGATGAATTATTAAAATTAAACATAAAAACCTATAAAACATCCGTATACCACCCTAGCAGTAATCCCGCAGAAAGAGTGTTAAGAGAGGTAGGGCGTATTTTAAGAACGTACTGCTATGATAATCAAAAGGAATGGCAGAAATATTGTAACGTTTAATGAGATTAGGGGTTTTATTGTTTATTATTATAATCAAATTTACGTTACGTTTAAGTTAACTTGAAACAAAATAAATGTGTGGTTATTTAAACTTATATTCGTGGTTAAAATATTAAAAGTCTCGTTAAAGCAAAGTTCAACTATGTGTGAAGTATTCTTTTGAGATAACTCAATGTTGAGAATGGTTGTTTCTAATTGAAGGTTACTAATGTAGTAAAGTAATTTAAAATAAAACATTCAAAGTTACTCACAGTGTTTACAATGGTTTAATTATACTTGTTTAAAAAAAATCCCCTTGTATTAAATAAATAAAATAGTGAGGTTGATTATACTTAAGTGCTAGATTAACTTAATTTAAAACATGAAGTATAGCAGTTGGTTGCTTGATAATAGTTCTCGTCTGGTTGAAACTGGTAGTAAAAACTTCTTCTCCAGATTGCAGGTAGTCTGAGTATGTCACGTCTCGTAAAGTCTGGACAATATCATAAACCAATATATGCTTTTACGTACCTGATTGTGTTTACTAGAAGTTCACTAAACTGTCAACTCAGCTTACAATCACCAACTCCCTTTGGTTGCAAGGTTAGGTTACCTTGTTTATTAATTAGTGGGCGCCACACGGATTTATTCAGGGAAAATCCCGTGTAAAACCCACACATAAAAATTACTGGATGATTAGAAAATGTAAAATAGTTGAGTACCACCTTGTGGCAATGCTATTCCAATATGTTAAACACAACAGAAGGTTGTTTAAGCTTGTTAAAAGAAAATATTCAATTATCCTATAGAAATAAATCAAAATCAGGTGATGCTGTTAATAATGGGTTTATTTACACCCTTATAGAGAATTCAAAAAAAAAAACAAATATAATGCAAACATACAAAGTTGTACAATTAAAAGTCAGTTATTATATGCCTTACACGGCTTGCTCAGAACATGAATTATAAATCTGGTTAAGTCCAGATGCTATTTATTTTTAACATTAAAATTATGATTATCTCAGTTGTGAATTCTTTGAGACACGAAAGAAAACAATTATGCCTACACAATATCCAATAATCCTTTTGACATAAAATTGATCAACAAAGTTTTAGGTTACTTTCGCAAAGTAAACAAAATAAAAAAAAAACGATCTGTTGAAAGATCACGCGTTTCATCAACGCTTGCTTTTTTAGTGACAATATTTATCAAGTGAGAACCCTTACAACTAACATATAGCTTAATTACTAATAACAAATTTGTATAATAAATTGAGACGTGGTGTAATCTTAAAAAATGTTTTTGTGTTTTGCGTCAGTACAGGTTATTGTTGAAAAAAGTACAGGTTATGGCGCTCAGATCAAGATTAGTAATGATTGCACTGTTACCTTCTGAGTTTTAATTATTTAATTAAAACTTATTAATCACTTCAGTAATCGGATTATAATGATTACTGGGGTTTCGCCACTAAACTCGCACAAGAACAGAATAATGTGATCCTCTTCTGATTAAAATGGATCGGGAATAATAACAATAAATTATTTTCTGTTCGTTATTCCCGCACAAAATTAAAATGATACTGCACTTAATCCCTGTTGTTTGTTGTAGGTGAACTCGAAGTAGTCGTTTCTTGTTGTTGAACTATTGGTTCCAATGTACTATGTAAATGACGCTAAGTGTTATTAAAAAATGTAGAGATGACGGGCACACGTCTGTGCTACACGCTAGTCAGTAAAGGTCTGTCTCAAAATTCGCTGTTTCGTCTTTATATACCCTCTTCTTTGATCGGCTTTAGGTAAAAATGTTGATTACTAACTAATTTTCTGATTGGCTTTGGTAGGTGTGTCGGTGTGACGTGTCACTTTTTGACAGTTGATAACGGCTTTTTCTAACCGTCAAATGTTGCGGTGACAGCTCGTTGCCGTTGTTGTTATTATTCTTAAACAGTTTCCCGATGTACATTTTTAGAATGATGCTAACACCTCTCCCGCACTAAATACAGTTGCGATTGGGTTAATATTACTATCAAATTAAAGATTGTTCTTTTTCCTTTAATTTGATATCACTCGTTCTCGAATTACTTTCACTTTGACCGACATTGTTATAAAACCAACGTTCGGGTACATTACCTTTACTGTCGTCTGCTCTTTATGAGTCGCCGATTTTACACTTTTGGTCAACATTGCTTGTATTCACATAACATTTTATTAATCAAATGTTTATGCGCGAACACCATTAATGCTGTACTGACGTTTTTTGCTGAACATTACTTGTACACCTAAACTCTATACATTGTAATAAATGATCCTACTGACTATGACATTTCGTTTTATGCTAATTCGTTTTAAACTACTATTTAACAATTAAAATTATGATTAAACCTATTGTTTTAATAATATTTTTTGTTATGTCAAGGCATAACCATAGTTCTGTGCATTTTAGTTTACACTTGTGCTAATCCTCGACAGCCATTTTAATGACTAATGTTTGGTCTAAGCTTGCTAAGACATATCGCCTACATTGAAATTTGGCCTTAATAATGCCTATTGGTTCTCAATTCGGTAAATTGTGGAGACATCTTATTTGTATAAGATTCTCTCTTATAAATAGTTCTCTTTTCTAACAAGTATATTTGATGCTGAAATACATCTTAGTTCTCACTATGTAGCCATTGTTAACATTAGTTTTGGCATTCATAATCTATTGGTCATTGTCACATCTATTATCAGCAAAATGCTAATTCTGCTTTCACAGTATTTAACTGCTCATTAGTTCATTTTTTGTTTACATATTACATTCGGTTTACATCAACTATTTACTGAATTGACAGCTGAATGTAAATTTATTCTGTCCATCAGTTCGTTTTAGTCTCAGTCTAGTTGTAGTGTCAAACAGCCCTTGGGTTACTGTTTCATGTGGCACTTCTGCTTCATTCTTCTTTCTTGGTTTCTTCTTTCTTGGTTATTTCTACTATTATATACCTATTTACATGGTTGTTTTGTTTTTATAAAATCTGATAACATACACTTAGGTTAGGTGACATCTTGTGATGTTACATATACACCCTCTTTAAAATTGATCATTTGAAAAAATTTATTTTTTGTAAAATTATCAATTCATGTCAGTTTCTTAGTATACTTCAATACAAAAATTTTTCTCTTGTACTCTTTGATTTTTTAAACATACTATTGGTGTATTACTCTAGGTTGGTTTTTTTTTTATCCAAATGGTACAATTCTTAATTTACTAGTATTTTCAAGTTGCTTACTCTCTAAGTCATTTAACTACAATTGATCTTGTTTCTCAAGTTAACTATTCCCTGTCTTATTCACATTCTACTTTCTCATCACATATCTTTGCATTCGTGATTATCTTAATGGTTATTATAATTCATACCCCACAGATTCTTTCATAATATTCCTTGATACAATAAAACAATATAATTCCCTAACTGTTGTAGAGGTTTCGGAATCAGGGTGGCTCACTGTGGCTAACATCCTCTGCCGTTCCTCACTACACATTCTCAGATTCAGAGGCATTACTCTTCTCTGTCTGAGAAAAAAATAAACATTGCACCTGGCAATAGTTGCACTATCACAACTCAAAAAAATATCATATATCATTCATATTCAATAATATAATATATTCACTATAATATTCAAGGTATCAGAGGTTTTCATTTAGATCACATTTCCATCTTTATACTTGCTAACCTACTTTCTTTCTTACAGGTAATTACTTCTTTTAGACTTGATGTTTTTCAGCTATGCTTTTATCAGCTATATAGTTACTTATGTACTAGTTAACAATTTGTTTTGGTTCATTTACATATTCTTAAGATTATACACTTGTTTTGATGCTTACAGTACTTATGCGTTTGGTTTGTTCTATCTAGAGTCTACAATATTTTTGTTTTCACAATAGTCTAATAAATCCTTCTTAACGAGTTATATTCATCCTGAATTATCAGGGCTTACATTGTTTGTATACTAAATGGTTTTTTTTTTTATGTTCTCTGACATATTCTGATGATGTATAATATTTGATAATTGACAAACATTTTTCTTTCCTTTCATTCCATTATAACTATAGTTATTCTTACAATTAACACTCTTTGTTATTTTTCATCTCTACTCCTTCAAGTGATGGTGGTTTTCACTTATTCTGGATGATTTTATATACTATATACTATGCTGTAATTACAATTTCATTTGACAATATAATAACGTACTAATATCTAATTTCATAGACATTCTTGGGGTTTACATGGTTTGTTTCACAAATATTATTTTTTTTCTTTCCTTACATTCCATAATAATGTCCTTCTTTTTATTTTACACACTTTGTTGTACTGCCTCTCTACTCCTTCAAAGGTTAGTTGGGTGAACCTTTATTCTGGACGATTTAATTTAACATTTGAGTTTTATGAGAGGTATACAATAATCATTTTATAAACATTAAGTTACATAGAATATCCATCTGGATACATATTTTTTCTCTAGGTATAGTACAGTAGTTGTATTTACAAGTCACTACTGGCTCTTTGTGACATAATAGATGTCTTTTCTTATTAAATCATTTGATTGACATTATAATTTTCTATCCCTTGGTGTGATAGGTCTGGTAAATTTTCACCAGTAACAAATGGTTTGGGCTTACATCTTAAATCTACACACTTTTGTAACTTGATAAGGCAAATTGACTAGTTATAGTTAATTAGTTACCTTCAACGTTTCGTAGCTTAACAACAAATGAGTTTGTTTATAGTAATGGTTTTTTAAATATATATACTTTATCTTTTATACCCTAAACGTTCGGGTGAGAAATGTTGCTTACTATTACATATTATCCATCCTTAATATTAATAATTTTTTACTAGTTCATATTCATGGGGTTGTTTGTGCTCTTCCACTCTATTGGGTCTATAATTGGGGTTGATTACAAATGTTTAGTATTAGTAGTTTTGGAGATATCTTCCTATCAGACGGTTTTTCCACTTTTCGGCTACCGGATAGTCATCGGCTTCCCGTTTTCTCGTCTTCTTCTTCCCATCATCTTTGGTATTCCTGTGTTCATTGTACCCTGGGCCGGGGTTATTGTTGATGTCTGGCCCTTCTTCTAATCCGGGTTGACCTCCGTTCATTTCCTGGTTGGATTCTTCCATCGCTTGGTCCCTCTTCTTCCGCATTTCCCTTATTCTTTGGGCGTACCCTTCAATGAGCTGGTCCAGTTGTTCCTGGTACCTTTTTCTTTTCTTGGAACACCTTCGCTTCCTTTTAAGAATATCTGCTTTAAGTTCTTTGCTGGTCCTAGTTTTCTTGGTGGTAATACATTTCTGCTCTTTGACCACTCCCATGATGCCCCTTCGATACTCCTTTCTGTAGACTCCTTCTCCATGGTTGTTGACTGGGACATGAACCATATTAACTAGACCACTTTGAGTCATTTCGGTTAATTCTTTGGTCACCCTAGTCTTCTTTGGGCATAGTATCCTTCTTATCTTCCCCTCCTTTTCTTCCGTTTTCTTAATTATTTTGTTCCTTTTTTCCGGAATATTAATTTTCGAATTCACTTGTTTGGTAGCTGTATTTCCGGGTAATTCCCTTGTCTCTACGTGATCGTCATACATTGGCAAATTATTTTGTCCTAATTCCTCCTTCTCTGCCACTAACTCTTCCGTTTCTTCAATTACCTGAGTGTTCTCAATCCTCTCGGTACCGATCTCCTTATACTGAATACCTCCCTGTTGTCCGTCAAGCTCGTTCTCAGATAATAATGTATTTATGTCCTGCTGTTTTCTTGTTGGTTCATCATTAGTTTCCATTTCTTCCCTCCATTGTTGGATGATTTCTTCTCTCCATGATCTGATATCGTTCATCATTTCCTCCCTTGCCTTCTCAAAGCTATTCTCTACATGGTGGGGGAACTGTTTCTCCCTACATTCCATCATCATCTTTTGGAAACTTAACAGCTCCGTCGATGCTATTTCCTTAGGTTGGCTTTTTATGGTGTCACTTGCCATTACTTCTTTATCTTCGGGTTTTTCGATTCTATTTGTATATTCGACGCTCACGGTCGGTGCGTTATCGCTTACCATCCCTTGGACTGCTCCATCATTCTCTTCCGTCGTGTCATCATCTTTACTCTCTTCTTGGTAGGGGGTTTTTATTTTCTCGTTAGTGACTTCACTGGGTTCACTTGGAAATTCATATAGCTCATTGTGGTCCTTACTTGTTATTGTTTCGGTCTCTAGGTCATCTATTAATATTTCCTCCTCTTTTACCCCATCATTGACGTCTTGTTCTGGGACGTTTTTAGTCATATTTTCTTGTGGTGGTTCCATGGATTCCTTCTGGTTATGGTCTTCTTCGATTTTGTCGTTGGTATTTTTCCCATTCTTCATTAAGTCTTCACCTATCTGTCTCTGTTCATTTCTTAATTTCTTGGCATTCCTCAATTCTTCTTCGAATGCTTCCCTCCGTTTACGCTCTTCTTCTCGTCTCTCATTCTGGCGTCTTATCTCCTCTTCCTCCTGCTGTGCAGCTCGACTATAGAACAATTCTTCATTTTGTCTTATCTTATTGTCTCTTAGTTCTCTTTCGACTGCTTCTCTTCTACTACGCTCATCTTCCCATCTCTGGTAATGGTAATTCCTCTTCTCTTCGTTTCGCCATGTTGGTTGGTTATTATACCATCTTGTATTCCGGTCCCTCCTTGTTTGTGGGGTTTCCCATTCGTGGAGTCTTGCAAATCCTTCTTCCCTCTTCCTTCTTAATTGGTCTGACTCCTCTTTTATCCATCTCTTCTCCTCTTCCATTTTGCGATTTAATTCTTCACCATCGATTTTCAATATTCTGTATATTTGGTCCCAGTCTGTTTCCTGGTTATAATAGTCCATTTCTCTCTCCCTTTTCGCTCTATATTTTGTGTTGTATCGATGTGTGCGTGGCATGTTAATTTTTTCGTGTCTACCGGGCTAATATAAAATATAAAAAATATATTTATTTAATATTTTTTAAGCCACACTAGTTGGTGCGCCAATTTATAAGAAAACGATATTAGGGGTTTTATTATTAGGTTTGGTATGTCCTCCTTTCGTAAAGCCCCACGTTGTATGCGTCAATTTATAATCAAACGAATATTAGGGGTTGTCTTTAAACTTATTATGTTTATTTGTTTATAGTAATTATATTAAAATAATGTTTAAATTCCGTTTAAATTTCGTTTAAACGCCACACTAGTTGGTCTAACCTATTTGTAATAAAATGAAAACGTGTGTGTTTACAATTAACTTGAAATAAAATAAAAGAGTTGTTATTGTTTAAACTTAAGTTCGTGGTTAAAATATTAAAAGTCTCGTTAAAGCAAAGTTCAACTATGTGTGAAGTATTCCTTTGAGATAACTCAATGTTGAGAATGGTTGTTTCTAATTGAAGGTTACTAATGTAGTAAAGTAATTTAAAATAAAACATTCAAAGTTACTCACAGTGTTTACAATGGTTTAATTATACTTGTTTAAAAAAAATCCCCTTGTATTAAATAAATAAAATAGTGAGGTTGATTATACTTAAGTGCTAGATTAACTTAAGTTAAAACATGAAGTATAGCAGTTGGTTGCTTGATAATAGTTCTCGTCTGGTTGAAACTGGTAGTAAAAACTTCTCCAGATTGCAGGTAGTCTGAGTATGTCACGTCTCGTAAAGTCTGGACAATATCATAAACCAATATATGCTTTTACGTACCTGATTGTGTTTACTAGAAGTTCACTAAACTGTCAACTCAGCTTACAATCACCAACTCCCTTTGGTTGCAAGGTTAGGTTACCTTGTTTATTAATTAGTGGGCGCCACACGGATTTATTCAGGGAAAATCCCGTGTAAAACCCACACATAAAAATTACTGGATGATTATAAAATGTAAAATAGTTGAGTACCACCTTGTGGCAATGCTATTCCAATATGTTAAACACAACAGAAGGTTGTTTAAGCTTGTTAAAAGAAAATATTCAATTATCCTATAGAAATAAATCAAAATCAGGTGATGCTGTTAATAATGGGTTTATTTACACCCTTATAGAGAATTCAAAAAAAAAACAAATATAATGCAAACATACAAAGTTGTACAATTAAAAGTCAGTTATTATATGCCTTACACGGCTTGCTCAGAACATGAATTATAAATCTGGTTAAGTCCAGATGCTATTTATTTTTAACATTAAAATTATGATTATCTCAGTTGTGAATTCTTTGAGACACGAAAGAAAACAATTATGCCTACACAATATCCAATAATCCTTTTGACATAAAATTGATCAACAAAGTTTTAGGTTACTTTCGCAAAGTAAACAAAATTAAAAAAAAAACGATCTGTTGAAAGATCGCGCGTTTCATCAACGCTTGCTTTTTTAGTGACAATATTTATCAAGTGAGAACCCTTACAACTAACATATAGCTTAATTACTAATAACAAATTTGTATAATAAATTGAGACGTGGTGTAATCTTAAAAAATGTTTTTGTGTTTTGCGTCAGTACAGGTTATTGTTGAAAAAAGTACAGGTTATGGCGCTCAGATCAAGATTAGTAATGATTGCACTGTTACCTTCTGAGTTTTAATTATTTAATTAAAACTTATTAATCACTTCAGTAATCGGATTATAATGATTACTGGGTTTCGGCACTAAACTCGCACAAGAACAGAATAATGTGATCCTCTTCTGATTAAAATGGATCGGGAATAATAACAATAAATTATTTTCTGTTCGTTATTCCTGCACAAAATTAAAATGATACTGCACTTAATCCCTGTTGTTTGTTGTAGGTGAACTCGAAGTAGTCGTTTCTTGTTGTTGAACTATTGGTTCCAATGTACTATGTAAATGACGCTAAGTGTTATTAAAAAATGTAGAGATGACGGGCACACGTCTGTGCTACACGCTAGTCAGTAAAGGTCTGTCTCAAAATTCGCTGTTTCGTCTTTATATACCCTCTTCTTTGATCGGCTTTAGGTAAAAATGTTGATTACTAACTAATTTTCTGATTGGCTTTGGTAGGTGTGTCGGTGTGACGTGTCACTTTTTTACAGTTGATAACGGCTTTTTCTAACCGTCAAATGTTGCGGTGACCGCTCGTTGCCGTTGTTGTTATTATTCTTAAACAGTTTCCCGATGTACATTTTTAGAATGATGCTAACACCTCTCCCGCACTAAATACAGTTGCGATTGGGTTAACATTACTATCAAATTAAAGATTGTTCTTTTTCCTTTAATTTGATATCACTCGTTCTCGAATTACTTTCACTTTGACCGACATTGTTATAAAACCAACGTTCGGGTACATTACCTTTACTGTCGTCTGCTCTTTATGAGTCGCCGATTTTACACTTTTGGTCAACATTGCTTGTATTCACATAACATTTTATTAATCAAATGTTTATGCGCGAACACCATTAATGCTGTACTGACGTTTTTTGCTGAACATTACTTGTACGCCTAAACTCTATACATTGTAATAAATGATCCTACTGACTATGACATTTCGTTTTATGCTAATTCGTTTTAAACTACTATTTAACAATTAAAATTATGATTAAACCTATTGTTTTAATAATATTTTTTGTTATGTCAAGGCATAACCATAGTTCTGTGCATTTTAGTTTACACTTGTGCTAATCCTCGACAGCCATTTTAATGACTAATGTTTGGTCTAAGCTTGCTAAGACATATCGCCTACATTGAAATTTGGCCTTAATAATGCCTATTGGTTCTCAATTCGGTAAATTGTGGAGACATCTTATTTGTATAAGATTCTCTCTTATAAATAGTTCTCTTTTCTAACAAGTATATTTGATGCTGAAATACATCTTAGTTCTCACTATGTAGCCATTGTTAACATTAGTTTTGGCATTCATAATCTACTGGTCATTGTCACATCTATTATCAGCAAAATGCTAATTTTGCTTTCACAGTATTTAACTGCTCATTAGTTCATTTTTTGTTTACATATGACATTCGGTTTACATCAGCTATTTACTGAATTGACAGCTGAATGTAAATTTATTCTGTCCATCAGTTCGTTTTAGTCTCTGTCTAGTTGTAGTGTCAAACAGCCCTTGGGTTACTGTTTCATGTGGCACTTCTGCTTCATTCTTCTTTCTTGGTTTCTTCTTTCTTGGTTATTTCTACTATTATATACCTATTTACATGGTTGTTTTGTTTTTATAAAATCTGATAACATACACTTAGGTTAGGTGACATCTTGTGATGTTACATATACACCCTCTTTAAAATTGATCATTTGAAAAAATTTATTTTTTGTAAAATTATCAATTCATGTCAGTTTCTTAGTATACTTCAATACAAAAATTTTTCTCTTGTACTCTTTGATTTTTTAAACATACTATTGGTGTATTACTCTAGGTTGGTTTTTTTTTTATCCAATGGTACAATTCTTAATTTACTAGTATTTTCAAGTTGCTTACTCTCTAAGTCATTTAACTACAATTGATCTTGTTTCTCAAGTTAACTATTCCCTGTCTTATTCACATTCTACTTTCTCATCACATATCTTTGCATTCGTGATTATCTTAATGGTTATTATAATTCATACCCCACAGATTCTTTCATAATATTCCTTGATACAATAAAACAATATAATTCCCTAACTGTTGTAGAGGTTTCGGAATCAGGGTGGCTCACTATGGCTAACATCCTCTGCCGTTCCTCACTACACATTCTCAGATTCAGAGGCATTACTCTTCTCTGTCTGAGAAAAAAATAAACATTGCACCTGGCAATAGTTGCACTATCACAACTCAAAAAAATATCGTATATCATTCATATTCAATAATATAATATATTCACTATAATATTCAAGGTATCAGAGGTTTTCATTTAGATCACATTTCCATCTTTATACTTGCTAACCTACTTTCTTTCTTACAGGTAATTACTTCTTTTAGACTTGATGTTTTTCAGCTATGCTTTTATCAGCTATATAGTTACTTATGTACTAGTTAACAATTTGTTTTGGTTCATTTACATATTCTTAAGATTATACACTTGTTTTGATGCTTACAGTACTTATGCGTTTGGTTTGTTCTATCTAGAGTCTACAATATTTTTGTTTTCACAATAGTCTAATAAATCCTTCTTAACGAGTTATATTCATCCTGAATTATCAGGGCTTACATTGTTTGTATACTGAATGGTTTTTTTTTTTTTTTTATGTTCTCTGACATATTCTGATGATGTATAATATTTGATAATTGACAAACATTTTTCTTTCCTTTCATTCCATTATAACTATAGTTATTCTTACAATTAACACTCTTTGTTATTTTTCTTCTCTACTCCTTCAAGTGATGGTGGTTTTCACTTATTCTGGATGATTTTATATACTATATACTATGCTGTAATTACAATTTCATTTGACAATATAATAACATACTAATATCTAATTTCATAGACATTCTTGGGGTTTACATGGTTTGTTTCACAAATATTATTTTTTTTCTTTCCTTACATTCCATAATAATGTCCTTCTTTTTATTTTACACACTTTGTTATACTGCCTCTCTACTCCTTCAAAGGTTAGTTGGGTGAACCTTTATTCTGGACGATTTAATTTAACATTTGAGTTTTATGAGAGGTATACAATAATCATTTTATAAACATTAAGTTACATAGAATATCCATCTGGATACATATTTTTTCTCTAGGTATAGTACAGTAGTTGTATTTACAAGTCACTACTGGCTCTTTGTGACATAATAGATGTCTTTTCTTATTAAATCATTTGATTGACATTATAATTTTCTATCCCTTGGTGTGATAGGTCTGGTAAATTTTCACCAGTAACAAATGGTTTGGGCTTACATCTTAAATCTACACACTTTTGTAACTTGATAAGGCAAATTGACTAGTTATAGTTAATTAGTTACCTTCAACGTTTCGTAGCTTAACAACAAATGAGTTTGTTTATAGTAATGGTTTTTTAAATATATATACTTTATCTTTTATACCCTAAACGTTCGGGTGAGAAATGTTGCTTACTATTACATATTATCCATCCTTAATATTAATAATTTTTTACTAGTTCATATTCATGGGGTTGTTTGTGCTCTTCCACTCTATTGGGTCTATAATTGGGGTTGATTACAAATGTTTAGTATTAGTAGTTTTGGAGATATCTTCCTATCAGACGGTTTTTCCACTTTGCGGCTACCGGATAGTCATCGGCTTCCCGTTTTCTCGTCTTCTTCTTCCCATCATCTTTGGTATTCCTGTGTTCATGTACCCTGGGCCGGGGTTATTGTTGATGTCTGGCCCTTCTTCTAATCCGGGTTGACCTCCGTTCATTTCCTGGTTGGATTCTTCTATCGCTTGGTCCCTCTTCTTCCGCATTTCCCTTATTCTTTGGGCGTACCCTTCAATGAGCTGGTCCAGTTGTTCCTGGTACCTTTTTCTTTTCTTGGAACACCTTTGCTTCCTTTTAAGAATATCTGCTTTAAGTTCTTTGCTGGTCCTAGTTTTCTTGGTGGTAATACATTTCTGCTCTTTGGCCACTCCCATGATGCCCCTTCGATACTCCTTTCTGTAGACTCCTTCTCCATGGTTGTTGACTGGGACATGAACCATATTAACTAGACCACTTTGAGTCATTTCGGTTAATTCTTTGGTCACCCTAGTCTTCTTTGGGCGTAGTATCCTTCTTATCTTCCCCTCCTTTTCTTCCGTTTTCTTAATTATTTTGTTCCTTTTTCCGGAATATTAATTTTCGAATTCACTTGTTTGGTAGCTGTATTTCCGGGTAATTCCCTTGTCTCTACGTGATCGTCATACATTGGCAAATTATTTTGTCCTAATTCCTCCTTCTCTGCCACTAACTCTTCCGTTTCTTCAATTACCTGAGTGTTCTCAATCCTCTCGGTACCGATCTCCTTATACTGAATACCTCCCTGTTGTCCGTCAAGCTCGTTCTCAGATAATAATGTATTTATGTCCTGCTGTTTTCTTGTTGGTTCATCATTAGTTTCCATTTCTTCCCTCCATTGTTGGATGATTTCTTCTCTCCATGATCTGATATCGTTCATCATTTCCTCCCTTGCCTTCTCAAAGCTATTCTCTACATGGTGGGGGAACTGTTTCTCCCTACATTCCATCATCATCTTTTGGAAACTTAACAGCTCCGTCGATGCTATTTCCTTAGGTTGGCTTTTTATGGTGTCACTTGCCATTACTTCTTTATCTTCGGGTTTTTCGATTCTATTTGTATATTCGACGCTCACGGTCGGTGCGTTATCGCTTACCATCCCTTGGACTGCTCCATCATTCTCTTCCGTCGTGTCATCATCTTTACTCTCTTCTTGGTAGGGGGTTTTTATTTTCTCGTTAGTGACTTCACTGGGTTTACTTGGAGATTCATATAGCTCATTCTGGTCCTTACTTGTTATTGTTTCGGTCTCTAGGTCATCTATTAATATTGCCTCCTCTTTTACCCCATCATGGTCGTCTTGTTCTGGGACGTTTTTAGTCATATTTTCTTGTGGTGGTTCCATGGATTCCTTCTGGTTATGGTCTTCTTCGATTTTGTCGTTGGTATTTTTCCCATTCTTCATTAAGTCTTCACCTATCTGTCTCTGTTCATTTATTAATTTCTTGGCATTCCTCAATTCTTCTTCGAATGCTTCCCTCCGTTTACGCTCTTCTTCTCGTCTCTCATTCTGGCGTCTTATCTCCTCTTCCTCCTGCTGTGCAGCTCGACTATAGAACAATTCTTCATTTTGTCTTATCTTATTGTCTCTTAGTTCTCTTTCGACTGCTTCTCTTCTACTACGCTCATCTTCCCATCTCTGGTAATGGTAATTCCTCTTCTCTTCGTTTCGCCATGTTGGTTGGTTATTATACCATCTTGTATTCCGGTCCCTCCTTGTTTGTGGGGTTTCCCATTCGTGGAGTCTTGCAAATCCTTCTTCCCTCTTCCTTCTTAATTGGTCTGACTCCTCTTTTATCCATCTCTTCTCCTCTTCCATTTTGCGATTTAATTCTTCACCATCGATTTTCAATATTCTGTATATTTGGTCCCAGTCTGTTTCCTGGTTATAATAGTCCATTTCTCTCTCCCTTTTCGCTCTATATTTTGTGTTGTATCGATGTGTGCGTGGCATGTTAATTTTTTCGTGTCTACCGGGCTAATATAAAATATAAAAAATATATTTATTTAATATTTTTTAAGCCACACTAGTTGGTGCGCCAATTTATAAGAAAACGATATTAGGGGTTTTATTATTAGGTTTGGTATGTCCTCCTTTCGTAAAGCCCCACGTTGTATGCGTCAATTTATAATCAAACGAATATTAGGGGTTGTCTTTAAACTTATTATGTTTATTTGTTTATAGTAATTATATTAAAATAATGTTTAAATTCCGTTTAAATTTCGTTTAAACGCCACACTAGTTGGTCTAACCTATTTGTAATAAAATGAAAACGTGTGTGTTTACAATTAACTTGAAATAAAATAAAAGAGTTGTTATTGTTTAAACTTAAGTTCGTGGTTAAAATATTAAAAGTCTCGTTAAAGCAAAGTTCAACTATGTGTGAAGTATTCTTTTGAGATAACTCAATGTTGAGAATGGTTGTTTCTAATTGAAGGTTACTAATGTAGTAAAGTAATTTAAAATAAAACATTCAAAGTTACTCACAGTGTTTACAATGGTTTAATTATACTTGTTTAAAAAAAATCCCCTTGTATTAAATAAATAAAATAGTGAGGTTGATTATACTTAAGTGCTAGATTAACTTAAGTTAAAACATGAAGTATAGCAGTTGGTTGCTTGATAATAGTTCTCGTCTGGTTGAAACTGGTAGTAAAAACTTCTTCTCCAGATTGCAGGTAGTCTGAGTATGTCACGTCTCGTAAAGTCTGGACAATATCATAAACCAATATATGCTTTTACGTACCTGATTGTGTTTACTAGAAGTTCACTAAACTGTCAACTCAGCTTACAATCACCAACTCCCTTTGGTTGCAAGGTTAGGTTACCTTGTTTATTAATTAGTGGGCGCCACACGGATTTATTCAGGGAAAATCCCGTATAAAACCCACACATAAAAATTACTGGATGATTATAAAATGTAAAATAGTTGAGTACCACCTTGTGGCAATGCTATTCCAATATGTTAAACACAACAGAAGGTTGTTTAAGCTTGTTAAAAGAAAATATTCAATTATCCTATAGAAATAAATCAAAATCAGGTGATGCTGTTAATAATGGGTTTATTTACACCCTTATAGAGAATTCAAAAAAAAAAAAACAAATATAATGCAAACATACAAAGTTGTACAATTAAAAGTCAGTTATTATATGCCTTACACGGCTTGCTCAGAACATGAATTATAAATCTGGTTAAGTCCAGATGCTATTTATTTTTAACATTAAAATTATGATTATCTCAGTTGTGAATTCTTTGAGACACGAAAGAAAACAATTATGCCTACACAATATCCAATAATCCTTTTGACATAAAATTGATCAACAAAGTTTTAGGTTACTTTCGCAAAGTAAACAAAATTAAAAAAAAAACGATCTGTTGAAAGATCGCGCGTTTCATCAACGCTTGCTTTTTTAGTGACAATATTTATCAAGTGAGAACCCTTACAACTAACATATAGCTTAATTACTAATAACAAATTTGTATAATAAATTGAGACGTGGTGTAATCTTAAAAAATGTTTTTGTGTTTTGCGTCAGTACAGGTTATTGTTGAAAAAAGTACAGGTTATGGCGCTCAGATCAAGATTAGTAATGATTGCACTGTTACCTTCTGAGTTTTAATTATTTAATTAAAACTTATTAATCACTTCAGTAATCGGATTATAATATTACTGGGGTTTCGGCACTAAACTCGCACAAGAACAGAATAATGTGATCCTCTTCTGATTAAAATGGATCGGGAATAATAACAATAAATTATTTTCTGTTCGTTATTCCCGCACAAAATTAAAATGATACTGCACTTAATCCCTGTTGTTTGTTGTAGGTGAACTCGAAGTAGTCGTTTCTTGTTGTTGAACTATTGGTTCCAATGTACTATGTAAATGACGCTAAGTGTTATTAAAAAATGTAGAGATGACGGGCACATGTCTGTGCTACACGCTAGTCAGTAAAGGTCTGTCTCAAAATTCGCTGTTTCGTCTTTATATACCCTCTTCTTTGATCGGCTTTAGGTAAAAATGTTGATTACTAACTAATTTTCTGATTGGCTTTGGTAGGTGTGTCGGTGTGACGTGTCACTTTTTGACAGTTGATAACAGCTTTTTCTAACCGTCAAATGTTGCGGTGACAGCTCGTTGCCGTTGTTGTTATTATTCTTAAACAGTTTCCCGATGTACATTTTTAGAATGATGCTAACACCTCTCCCGCACTAAATACAGTTGCGATTGGGTTAATATTACTATCAAATTAAAGATTGTTCTTTTTCCTTTAATTTGATATCACTCGTTCTCGAATTACTTTCACTTTGACCGACATTGTTATAAAACCAACGTTCGGGTACATTACCTTTACTGTCGTCTGCTCTTTATGAGTCGCCGATTTTACACTTTTGGTCAACATTGCTTGTATTCACATAACATTTTATTAATCAAATGTTTATGCGCGAACACCATTAATGCTGTACTGACGTTTTTTGCTGAACATTACTTGTACACCTAAACTCTATACATTGTAATAAATGATCCTACTGACTATGACATTTCGTTTTATGCTAATTCGTTTTAAACTACTATTTAACAATTAAAATTATGATTAAACCTATTGTTTTAATAATATTTTTTGTTATGTCAAGGCATAACCATAGTTCTGTGCATTTTAGTTTACACTTGTGCTAATCCTCGACAGCCATTTTAATGACTAATGTTTGGTCTAAGCTTGCTAAGACATATCGCCTACATTGAAATTTGGCCTTAATAATGCCTATTGGTTCTCAATTCGGTAAATTGTGGAGACATCTTATTTGTATAAGATTCTCTCTTATAAATAGTTCTCTTTTCTAACAAGTATATTTGATGCTGAAATACATCTTAGTTCTCACTATGTAGCCATTGTTAACATTAGTTTTGGCATTCATAATCTACTGGTCATTGTCACATCTATTATCAGCAAAATGCTAATTCTGCTTTCACAGTATTTAACTGCTCATTAGTTCATTTTTTGTTTACATATTACATTCGGTTTACATCAACTATTTACTGAATTGACAGCTGAATGTAAATTTATTCTGTCCATCAGTTCGTTTTAGTCTCAGTCTAGTTGTAGTGTCAAACAGCCCTTGGGTTACTGTTTCATGTGGCACTTCTGCTTCATTCTTCTTTCTTGGTTTCTTCTTTCTTGGTTATTTCTACTATTATATACCTATTTACATGGTTGTTTTGTTTTTATAAAATCTGATAACATACACTTAGGTTAGGTGACATCTTGTGATGTTACAATATTTAACTTCAACCGAAGTATTTTTGAATATGAGTTACCACCATTTTATTGAGAACACCCCATATTTAATGATGTTTGGAAGAAAACCGCATAGAGAGATACAGGAATTAATAGAATTCCCAACCAACCCAGAAGACCCGTATGATAAAAACAAATGTTACAGCCGAATCATGGAGAAAATCGAGAAACAAAAAGCAAAGTATTCTGAAAAACAACCTAAAATAATTAAATATAATGAAGGAGAAAGGATATTAATAAAAAACCGTGAACTACCCAGTACACTGGAAGGTATAGCAAAGAAACTGTTATTATTATACATAGGACCCTATGTCATCACCAAGGACAATGGTAACAATACGTACGAAATAAGTAACATGACCACAAAAAAGATAAAAGGAGTGTATAATCAAGCTTCTATAAAAAAGTGTTACGAGGAAAAATAAACTACGATATAAAATAAAGGAATACCAAAATTCAAAAATTATGTAAGAACAACTTACAACAATATTTCGATGACATATGAGGCATAATATAAAAATATAAAATAATGGAATAAGTTACAAAAATTCCTACAAAGTAAGATCACCTTACAAAAATGTATAAATAACAAAATAAAAGAAAAAAAAAAATTTTTTTATATATAAGGAATAAGTTACAAATATTCCTACAAAGTAAGATCAACAAACTTACAAAAATTATTCAGAATAATATTTAAAACAAAATAAAATAAACAAAAATAAAATCAAGCAAAAACTGCTAAGACAAATACCTAAAATTATAAAGAATATTGAGTATTCAAAGAAAAAAAAAAAATGAACTGGTACAAGGAAGAAAAAGAAATAATGTATAGAGCAAATATACAACCAATGGCTAAAGCAAAACAATGTTAATCAACCAAGAAAAAGAAAAAATATGTCTAAAATAATTAAAATGATCACCAAAAGAAAAGAAAAACAAGCTAATGAAAAGTTAGAAATAATGAAATTAACAACTAAATAAATAAAAAACAATCAACTGTATGAGTAAATAACAGTATATAGCAAAGGTACAGCGGAAGGAAGAATGAGTAAAAGGCTAAAATGATCGAAAAAACCACGAAGTGGACAATCCCAAAAAATATTATTATTAATAATTGAAGTCACGAGATGACAAAAAAGGTATTTGAGATTGACTGAGAATAGGTCCAGCAATCAAATTAACTGAGCAGAAATGATGTTCCTCTGGTCTCAGAAAAATAAGTAGTAATGGAAGAAACCAGCTACTAAACAGTTAAAGAAAAAATTATATAAAAGGGAGAACGCACTAAAAACAGATCTAAATAAAAAGGAATGAATCAAGTAAGAATAGAAATAAGAAAGAAGAAATAAACAAGAAAGAAAAGGAAAAAGATTATATATAACTGATAATTTCATAAAAAACTATGCTAGTGTTTTATCAAAATGATCAATTTTGAAGGAGAGGCATTATGTTACAACACAAATAAGCCACCAATACCAGGGATAAAAAAGATGAATCTGCAATATAAAAAATAATTCGTATAAAATAAAATGTTTAAAATAATGAAAATAAAATGACAATGACACGACAAACGACGACATGACCTAACCCAAGTGATTGACCAAATAAAAAGAACCAAAAGAAGAAGGGAAAAGACGAAACCAAATAAGAAAGTGATTGACCAAATAAAAAGAAACAAAATAAGATGAAAGGGAAGAAGAAGGAAAATGAACATGAAACAAACCAAGTGTAAAGGAAATAAAGTTAAACCAAATCATAAGACACCAACAAATAATATAGAATATGAAAAGGAGAAATGGTACACTCAAGTGTAATATTGGAAACGAAACCAATAACTAACCAATGTAAAAAATAAGTATTATTATTGATTCAAAAATAAATGTAAATGATTTGATAAAACCCAGTAAAGTAATATGAAAAATAAAAGTACACTAACCCAAGAATTAGAGTTAAATGTGATAAAAAACTCTATAAAGACATAAACTTGTTAATGGTATAGATAATATTTATAAAGAGAGAGATAGTGAGATGGTGAGAAAATAAAATTCACTAAGTGACGAAGAAAAAGTAATTATAGGGATTACCCATTTAGAAACACTTAAAATAAAACATTTAAGAAGTGCAAAAGTGAAAGTCTAAAAACCCCAAAATAATTATGAAATAAAGTGATAAATAAAAAACGTTTAATAAATAAGCTATAATAAACACTAAATGATTAATGGTGAACCATATTAATAATTAAGAATGTTATTAATGATAGTATTAGATGTAAACACTTAATAATATGAAATGAACACTGAAGAGTGATGACGACAGTATTATTTAAAAAAAAAAAGAATCTTATTGTTAAGGAAATTAAGTTTAATTATATACAATAGTATTTAAAAGGAAGACTCCCATGAAGGGTAAACAGTTGGTGTTACCATGGATAGAAGGTAGATAGTATTTAAGAAATTAAAAATTAAATCAATAAACACCCCAGGTTATAAGGGATAATCAGTTAAGGAAGTTTAAATGGTGTGATGATGTATATCACCCAAACAATAATAAAAAATTAAATGAATTGTAAAAAAACTACCTAATAACTGTTAAAAAATTGTTTAATTAAAGTTATGAATAGGATATGGCTGGAAGAATTGTACAGACCATAGGCCTAAATGTTATGTTTTATATGATAAAGAATAATAAGTAGTAGCATATTGTTAACAAGGGCAAAATAGATAAATAATAAGTTGAAACAATACAGTTCTAATTACACTAGAAAATCAGTTATGGAGAAAATAATAGAAACATAAAAATAGGATAAAAACAGATCAAAAACACACCAACAAATAAACCAATCAATTATAATAACAAAACAAAACACATTAAAATAAAATAAGATAATTTGGATGAAATAAGTAAATATAATCAATGGCTAATTAGGGCCTAGGAAATGCCTAACTGTCAAAAACAAATAACTACAAATTGTATAAAATCAACAAGGAAATTAACAAATCCAAGGCGAATAAATAGCCAAGGATAATTTTTAAATCATTTTAAAAGAAAAATGTTAGAATAAGGACTTAAATTAAAAGAGAAATGTAATTAACAAATATTAACATAAATGTACAAACATTAATATTTTATAGAACCCAACCTTATG
This sequence comes from Magicicada septendecula, assembly GCA_034769895.1. Taxonomy (NCBI): domain Eukaryota; kingdom Metazoa; phylum Arthropoda; class Insecta; order Hemiptera; family Cicadidae; genus Magicicada; species Magicicada septendecula. The sequence continues at coordinate 1,248,270,581 of CM068367.1, forward strand.
GGATATCAAAACAATCTTTGAAAGGAAATACAGACAGTAGTGATAATATTTAATACTCAGGAAGGAAGACAGAAGAATAAAAGCATTCAGAAGATATACAGTAATTTTGAATAAAAATTCAAATTTGATAACAATGGTTATAAACAAAGATTAACCAATCAGGATTAATTTGTAACCATGACAACAGACGTTGGTTACGAATTTTCCGTTAATTTATAGTACTCTATAAGTGACGCTCATGCAGATTAGACGCCAGATTTTGAATGGCCTGAATTTTCATTTAAAATGTATAAAAAGTAGTCAAAATTCAAAAACATGAACAAGTAAGAAGAAGATGAGGAGCAATAACATTTAACTGATCCCAAGGACCAATTTGAATAACAATTAAATGAAGAAATTACCACAACTAACGTGAAAAAGATGCCAGCAGCCCAAATCATTCCAAATTGATGACTATTCTATTTCACCTGAACAATGGTTTATCACAAGCCTTCTGACTTGATAAGTATCATTGAATTACCCAATTTCCTAAAATAAACTCACTTTAAATATTTCTCACAGTTATCTGAACTCTCACTATAAACTGAATATAATTTCTTTCAAAGAGTAAGTAAAATAAACAAACACTGATAATTTATTAATTAAGAAAATAACCTAATGTTAAACTGCAACTTTTGAAACACACTTTACTACACAGCAGGAACAAATTGTCAGTACACATTATATTATTTAAGTACGAATAATGTAAGGTAGTGTACTTTGTATTGTAATCATAATTAATGTTTTTCTCATAATCAAAAGAACCTAGATTTTAAACGGAACAGATTGTAAACAAACTAAACTGTAGCCATCTTAGGCCGTATGAATCGTTCCAAAATCGATTTCGCCAAACCCTAGAGAGATTGTCTCATATTAATTGTCAGTGCAAAATTGTTGAATAACCAAATATAATTTTCTTGTCAAACTGAATAATTACCAATCAATAATTAAAGAAACTAGTACAGAGTGTAACCATTGTTTTTATTTCATAGGGAAGTGTATGGTATAATTTGTGCATTTTAGCGAACTTCCAGAATTGACAGCCAGCGCCCACGCTGCAACTCGACAAACTACCTGCTTAATTCAGTAGGTCGTACGAAGGCAGGAACAAATTCGAATACTCCCGGCCATCATAGCTTAAAACACTTTTGTCACGTTATTTATTAATTTAATTGTTTTAAATAAACAATTTGGCGCCACCCGGGATTCATCAACCCCTATGGAATAACAGGTAAGGTTTCCACTCGCGTTGTACTGGTAATTTGAAACATCGCTGCGGACTTCGTTAGTGTATAACATTGAAGTAACGACCCCAGTGTGAGGCGAACACACAACGTACACATTGTACAGAGACGACAAGAACTCTTCGTTACAGATTGACTTCCATCGCGGGGCTTAAACGAGACGGACGTCTACTATTTCATTTGTTACAACATCAATTATAATTTTATACAGAAAATAAGACTTTTATGTGCACATACAACTTTCTTTACTTGGTGGGGAGGGGACATAACTGGATAAAATAAATGGTGTGGCAAATAAGTGAAAAACTCGAATTCAGCGTGGGAATGGGAATGTATTATGTGCACAAATTCTTAATGGCATTCTATCTCTTATATAAAAGTATTTTCTTGTAATGGTATTTCATATGTGTCTTATATTTAAAAGCCTAACTTGCCATATGGTAACTTATGCCACATCTTGAAGCTGTGAAGCTTGGATATTGATGGTTGCTGGTGAACAGTTATTTAGGATATTTGAAAAGAAATTCAAAGAAAACTATGCGGGCCATTGTGAGAGGCAGATGGTTCTTGGGGAATGATGATGAACTATGGGTTGACAAAGATCATATATACGGCTCATTAAAGAACAGGTATTCACATGGTAGTGAGTCACACTGAAAGAATGGATCAGTAATACATAATATAGATGAGCTTAAAATGGAAACCATTTGAAAATAGAAAGTGAGAAAGAGCAGGAAAAATATGGGTCAAGGATATGCATGATGACTTGAGAGTGATAGAGTAAGGACTTGGGAGAGATTGGTATTGGAGAGAGAAAATGTAAAAAAATTGTGAAGGAAGGCAAAACATAAACTACGAGTATGTTGTAGTGCTAGAATGGAATGGAATTAAAGAGTTAACAAGATTAAACTAGTATGCTCCCTTGAGCTGCAGAACTCGCTTACTGTTTTGATTGAAGTACATTTATTATTACATAAATTTCAATATTAGATAATTTTTCAGTTATAGGAAAAATAACAAAAATCCTTGTTTGTGTACTATGCCTTTGTAATATAACGATTTTAGAGCACACAGTCATATAACAAATGCTAAAAATTTGAACCATTTGGATTTAGGTTACAATTCCTTTTAGTCTGCTGAACACCCTGCTGGATTTCACAGTTGTTTTCAAATTTTGGATCTCTTTTTGGGCTCTGAGGCCCCAAAAATTATAATTTTCAAACACACTACACTCTGTTGTTTGTTACAATTCTCTTTTAATTTGGAACCCCACATACATTTTTGTGATTTTATCAAAATTTTCACCCCCCTTTTTGGCCCCTGTTGTACAAAAATTTTCAAAAATAATCACTATACATTATTTAGGTTGTGGTTTAAATTCCCTTTAATTTGATACCCCACATGGACTTTTGCGATTTTTTCACAATTTTGCCCTCTCCCACATTTTGCCTCCCACCTCCATATTTTTGGAGGGCTCAATCTAAAAAACAATAGGGTTCTGTAGGATAAAAGTATGGACATAAATGCCAAGTTTTATGAAAATCTCTTAATGCAGTGGTTCCCAAACTTTTCAGTCCGCAGACCCCCACAAAAAAAAATTAAACATTTCACAGGCCCCATCTCAGTTCTGAAATAAAACAAACAGTAAATATGCTATAAACTCTTATATTTTAATTAATATGTATTAAAAACAAAACTCTCTTAACTTGCAAAATTATAATATTAATGATATCAAACATATTTTAATGTGAACAATGAAGCTGCTTTTGAAGAATTAGCTCTGCAATATTGGGTTCAGTGTCTCATAATTTCAGTATTAAGTGACTCTCGACGTCTAGTTTATTTCTTAAATTTGGATTCAAGTACGTGAGCTAGGAGAATGCGGTTTTACACAATGAGTATAGGGAAACACAGTTAAACACTTCAAAAGATTTTTTTTGAGTTCAGGATAGTCAGTCATAACATATAACATGACTGTGCAATTCAGCTAACTGTAATTGCAAAAACTGGAATTTTAATGAACTGTCAGTTGAAAGTTCTGCCAACGAATCTTCTTCTTGTAGTGTAAAAGAGAGGTTAGTTGACAGCCCATCAGCAAATCGATTCCTTATCCACGTGTCACTATCATCCGTCACTGGAAAATATTCTCTTAGCTGCAAGTGCAGTTGCTCCAAATGAGACTTAATAACGTTGAGGATCTCCTTTGAAACATTTTCTCCTGACATCTGGACAAAATCTCCCATGGAAGGGAATCGTTTGAAGCTTTCATTGTTTAATCTCTGAATCCACAGATTCAATTTTTTTTATCTATGCAAGCATCAATGGCTGCAACAGACCGTGAATGACCTGCCAGGGGCCACGAGACCTATACAGTGCGAAGCACAGTCAGCATTGCCAACCTCAGCTCTATCTTTCCAGGCACATGAGTCGAAATATAGAGAGTTAGGCATAAAACCAGCTACACTGAAAAACATTTTACTAAGATGCTTATACGCAAGATATGGTGCTTACACGTGAACTAAAACAGCGCGATCAGTTCTGCGTTAATGGGGTGCTTTAGTCAGTTTGGCTGACAAACAGATCTGCCACACGACATTATTTAAAGACATTATTAAAGCCATTAGTTTGAAATTATTTTTACAATTATAATTAGTTTGAACAAAAAAAAATACTGCAATCTTCTACTAATTGTTTTTAGATTCTAAAATTTAGATTTTAGTGCATAAAAATCGGAGAAAATTACGGTATAGTCTATTTTTTCTTGAAAGTGTCTGCAGACCCCCCTGAAACATTGTTGCTGACCCACTTTGCGAACCACTGGTTTAATGCGTTCAAAAGTTATAATGAGACATACGCCAAATAGTAGATAGACGGACAGACAAATGCCAAATGAACAAAACTGAGAACTCGCTTCACTCATTTAAAAACTACAGTTTATTATAAAAGTAAAAAACTTGTCATCATTCTTTTGTAGGTATGAAGTAACTCACCGCCTCCTCTATCTGCTGATGTCTTCCATCTGACTACTTTCAACTTCTGCATCTGCTTTACAATGTAACGACCAAGAATTAAACATTTTTAAATTATGATCGAAAAGACGTTACAAGCAGCCAAGACACCCCAACACGAGCCAGGAGCAATAAATAAGGAACAGTTTAACAAAGTGTCAACTGAACGTTTGCTAGGACAATACGAATACGCTTCACATAACTTTACAATGGGAAATAAGGTTGGCTTGTGACAGACTCGACTCAACCGAGATTTACAGCCCACAACAAGCAAGACAAAAGGGAAACTATGTCAGCAGCGCTTTACGGAGAAATTGTAACGAGCACACACTGCAAGGTTAATTTGAAGTGTGCCAGCAGTAAGAAAAGGGTGTAGTGCACAATGGTATTTACCCTGTATGGGAACTGACATCGATATCTAAAGAATGGAATCGAACTTGTGCACAGCGGGAAACGTCTTACCGGCGACAACTGATATTTACGACAGGGAGAAGGAGTGCCATCTTGGAAACGACGACACGCTGCGTCCGGATAGCTAACGGAAAAGGGTCAAGGATAGTGAAACAATAACGAAATACGACACATTGTTCGCGTGAGGACAGCAGCAGGGTCCCGGAGTACACTTAGACAAAGACTTGATCGACAGCCGAGAAATTGCTCTTGTTCCAGGAAAAGGGTACGGAGGCCTTCGACGCGAACTTGTGGGGAGACAAGATACCCAATCACAACCCAGCATCTACCCAGAGTACAGGTGGAGAGGATCGTCGTCATCATGGCATCGGGAACGACGAATGAGAAGTGGAGGACCAGAGTCTTGCTTAAGGGTAGGGGTTCTCCTGTCCTATCATGTTCGACCAGAGGCGTGTGTTCCAGAAGATTGCATTGTGGTAAACGATGTTTAATAAAAACTGTTTACAGAGCACGCGGGTCAGTCTTTCATAAATTTCTCAATCGTATACTTAAAACAGTCTTCATGGAACTTAAATCTTAAATTTTCTAAGTCTTAATACAGTTCGGTTAACATACGTACAGCAGTTGGACTTTGAAACTCTGCTACGCGGTATTTAATCAGTAGACTAAAACATTTCGATATTTGCGAGTTATCCGGTAACAGTGTATCTACAGTGACTAAAAATCATGCAATATACGCCAGTGCTTAATAACTCTCGAGTACTTTATCATACTCAGTTACCGCTTATTCAGAATTGAACTAACCGATTGCAGTTTCATCAATAACCGACTCGCAGAACTATTGTTAATGTTTTACCGGACAACGAAATCGTAGCGTTATACAGTGCGAAGCGATACAATACCAATTGGAACAATTGCACCACGTTATCAAAGACACTATACATTAATTTATACAAGAGGTTCAATAATAGACAGTCAGATATATACACCATAGTTAACGATGAACTTACTCACACAATACATGATTTCATAGACTCTAACAGTAACGGCCGACATCAACAGAAAATACACACAGCGCGAGTGAATCTGATCCGCGTGTGTTAAGTGTTAGTGACATCACGGCTACGCAACTTCGTACATATGGACCACCAGCGGGAAGGAGTTAAACCGATGGAAATATCGGATAAATCACTTTAACAAGTAATCTTTATGTTATTCTTATCATAAGAACTCTACTGTCCTGTCTCTTTTCACGAAAACACCCTTGAGTATTTAAATTAAATATGATAAAGTTAAATAACGCTATTCATCTGAGGCAAGAAATGAACGCATTAGTATAAGATTTATAGCTTGACTATTTATGTTTTTATATGTTGATTGTGTTATATATGTATGTGTATGTTTTTCCAGCAAACAACGTATTGGATTCAATTTGTGATTGATATATATACATGTGTTCCTTTTACGAATGTATTTACAGGGAATCATCTATATTTATATATTGAAGTCTTTTTTTACTTAAATGATGTTAATAAATAAGTGTTTATTTGACTCAGAATATATGCGTTCATTATTGTCAAAGTTACCTCAGAACAAGAAAGTAACATCACTTGAATGATTTATAGTAGATTTTATTAATTTATACAATAATTAGAGTCTCAGTGTAGTAATTATGCTAACATCAAATAACTAACGTATCACGTAGCTTCAATCAGCTTGGTATAAGTAGCCTAATTGAGTAATTACACGATCTCAAATTACAAATTAGTATAATTACATGATTAATTAAATTAATTGTTTGCATAATTAATTGCACGTTGTATAAATTGGCGCCCACCGCACGGCAAAGAGCAGGCAGTAGATAGGATAAGCGTATATATTTCATGTTAGTTGTAAGAACAAATATTATTAGTGTGAAGCTAGTTGGACTGAATGTTAACGCGGAGTAAGGCTGCAAAAATGATGACTAGTAGTTCCGATTCCATGAATTTCGATATTAATAACCAACAGGGTGTACCTGATATCGAACGTGAGGAATCACCAGTGGAGTCACAAATGACCGAGGAGACGTCAGACGTCAGAGCGCGGTGATAGGAGTCCCAACAGCAACAGCAGGAAGAGGTGACGTTGCGTGCATTAATGGACTTCATGAGTAGGAAATTTGAAGAAACCAATGAAAAGTTCGAGAAGCAAAAGGAAGAAATTAATGAAAATTTTATAGAGATTAGAAGAGAACAGAATGAGAGATTCGAGGAGCAGAATAAGAAGTTCGACAAACTAGAAGAAAAGCTAGACAAGCATAAGGAGGAAGTCACACAAATACGCGCGGAAATGCGTGAATACATAAATGATTGTGACAAGAAGATAGAAGAGGCCCAGAAGCAGCAGAATGAGACCATAAGAGAGTTAAAGAACGACACCAACAAGAAATTCGAAGAGGTACGAGAAACTAGAGAAATAGACCGACAGGAACTAATGAGGAACTAATTTAAGGAAATACTCAAACAAGCATCAAGAAGATTAACAACAGAGTAGAAACACACGTTAAAGAAAATCATAAGAAGCAGGAGGAATTGAGAGCCGAACTATTCCAAACAGTAGGACAATTACAACAGGAACAGGGAGACGTAAACAGCACGATACAGCAGAAGATCAATGAGGTAGATGGGAGACAGAAGTCGGCGGAACTAAAACTGGATGAGAGCACTAGGGAGAAGACCACTCGTATCAATGAATTGAAGTCTCAAATAGAACGGATGCAACGCCAGCTAATTGAAGGTGAGTCTGGGATAATCAGTAGGATTAACGGACACACTCATGCAGAATTGAAATACAACGGCACTGATAGGTTCCCGATGGAATTCCTGAAGGAGTTGTCAGAGTTTCAAGAGCAATATTACAACAACAATGACATTAAATGGATCGGGAGGCATTTGGATATGGACGCTGGGATATGGTGGCGTGTCATACGGAACCAAATCTCCACGTTCGACGAGTTCAAAGAAGCCTTCACCCTGAAGTACTGGGGTCAAGAACGCCAGGACAATATACGCGACAACCTCGAGTACGGCAGATATGAGTGGAATGGACCAATCACAGCCATCCAATACGTAGAGAGAATATTACTAGAAAGCCGGCAACTATCACCAGCATTGACCGATACGCAGCTAATCCGAAAGTTAGCCCGTCATTTTGGGAAGGATTTGCAGCTCGCCGTGGTCACACGTGGTATCACAAGTATACCGAATTTTGAGGCATTAATTACGGAATTTACAAGTATCTAGTCAAGTGGAGAAAACAGTCGCAGGCCGCATTATAGACCCTACAACGAAGGAAAAAACAACCCGAGAGAGAGAGAGGGACATTATAACAAAAGTGAAAGTGACCGACAGCCGAGGGGTCGTTTTGGCAACAAGCAATACATCAATACGGTGCAGTTTACGCCAGGAGAAGCGGGCCCCAGTAGAACGGTCAATGACACCACCCCGAGGGCGAGCGGTAACGGCGACAACAGCAAAAAAAAAATATGTCAAACTAGAGAATAAGATAGAAATTTTAAACGACTTACTTCCGAGTGAGAATGTAAATATATTACTACTGGATTTACGAAAGGACCTGCTACAAGATGACGACGGAATTATTAATAAACAAGTATTGAAATGTCCCGAGATTACTATCAAATTTAATAATGATATAATTGTACAAGCCTTGCTTGATACAGGGTGCCTCATCAACGGGTTATCGGAGACGTGGTTTAATAACCATAAGAAGAGTATAGGACCATATGAGACACTACCTGTGACGAATACATTTATTATAAGTGCTGTAGGAAATAAATCCAAATTAGTTAAGAGACAAATAATGTGTGACATTGAGATTGATGGTATCCGATATGAATGTGTGTTTTTGATAATACCAGAATTAGTTAAACCATGCATACTAGGAATTAGTTTTCTACAAGAAGTTGGGTGTCGCATCGACATCGGAAACAAAGTAATTAATTTAAAAAACAACACTGATGAAGAGGAGCATATTATACCAATCATGAACATTGACGTGATAACCAGTGAAGAAGAAGAGGAAGTACTGCAATGCATCGACGAAAAGATTGGGAGCATAGACTGCGTGGATGAAGGAATACTGCAACGCTTGAAGGAGATTTTGGTAAGGAACCGGAATGTTTTTAGGGAGTGCCCGGGAAGAATAGAGGGTTACACACATGAGTTTCACGTTACGGACAGGACACCCTATTTTCAACGAGGTTGGCCTGTGCCGCTTGCTTACAGAGACAAGGTGAACGAAGAGATTAACCGAATGTTACGATATGGAGTAATCAAACGTTGAGCCAGCCCGTACGTCAACCCTATCGTGACTGTAATCAAGAAGGATGGGAGGGTTCGCCTGTGCCTTGATGCAAGGAAAGTGAACAGCGTAACTATACCCGATTACGAAGGAGTGTCCCCGGTAAATGAGATATTGGCTAGATGTGGAGATATGCAGTATCTATCGACGGTCGACTTATCCAATAGCTTCTGGCAGGTCCCATTAAAACAAGAATGTAGGGATTTCACTGCGTTCATGCACGAAGGGAGGTGCTACCGATTCACAGTGACACCATTTGGACTTAGCACCAGCTCTGCAGCATTGACACGTGGATTGGATGTGGCTCTCGAAGAGGAAGTCAAGATGAACACGATCATCTACGTGGACGACTGTTTGTGCTACTCCAACAATATCTAAACACACTTAAACCATTTAGAAACACTGCTAAACAATCTCAATAAGGCAAATATCACTGTCAACCTCACCAAATCACAATTCTTTAGACAAAAAATCTCATTCCTTGGTTATCGCCTTACAACAAAAGGGATACAAGCAACCGATGACAAGGTAAAGGCAATTATGGATTTCCCAGCACCAAAAAATACGAAACAACTCAAGGGTTTCCTTAGCCTCACCAAATTTTACAACAGATTCACGAGCAAATACACGGAAACAACGCAGCCTTTACACGAACTACTGAAAGGAGGACGAAAGTTTTCATGGACAAGTGAAGTGAATGAGTGTTTCCAGAGAGTCAAGAATTTATTTATAAACACAGTAACTCTACGGTTCCCACGGCCGAACCAAAGATACTACATTCAGTGTGACGCTAGTAATTTTGCGTATGGTGGCCAGCTTTATCAGATCGATGAAGAAGGAGAAATTGGCGTGATCACTTTTACAAGCAAAACATTTAAAGGCGCAGAACGTAATTATTTCACGACGGAGAAAGAACTCCTAAGTATCGTTAGATGTCTGGATAAGTTTCGAATGTACATACTTGGCCAGCCCCTAACAATAATCACGGACAATAAAGCTTTAACATTCATGCACAAGTGCCATTTGAACAACTCGAGAATTACAAGATGGATTCTCGCCATACAAGAATACAATTTCGACATTATCCACTGTAAAGGAAAGGATAATGTAGTTGCGGACATATTGAGTAGATACCCGGCTGACGCGGAACAACATGAGACAAACGAGGAAACGCACGAGTACTTGATTAATCATCTAGTTATTAAAATGAATCAACAAATAGGTAAGATAATTAGAGATATCGATAAATACCAGAATGAAGATGACAAACTCAGAACACTTATAGATAAGATTAGGAATAACGATGTAGACAATAAATTAAGCAAATTTTATAAAATTGTTAACAATAAGTTATACCGACGACAACGTGGCGAATGGAAACTATACATTCCTGACAGTGTGTCGAATAACTTAATTGCAGAGATACACCAAATGTACGGACACCTAGGCCCGAAAAGGTGTGTAAAGATGTTACAAGAGCACTTCACTCTTGACGGCTTGTTCAAGAAAGTGAAAGCATATATCCAGACTTGTGACTCATGTCAAAGATACAAGGACACAAACAACAGGATGCTGTTTGGCGGAACAAAGGCTATGATACTATCAGCTAGAGGTGACATCGTGAGCGTCGATTACTATGGACCTCTACCAACCTGTACAGGAGGCGTCAAATACTTACTTGTTATGGTGGACAATTTCACAAAGTTCGTCAAGTTATTTACATTACGAAGAGCGACAACCACCACGACATTACGAAGGATCAGAGACTACTGTGCGAAGTTTGGACGACCGAAGGTCATCTTAACTGATAACGGCACGCAATTTACCGCGGAAAAATGGATTAAAGGTCTCGAGGAGCTGAATATACAACCGAGATATACGGCGATAAGGAATCCTCGTGCAAACTTAGCCGAAAGGATTAACCGCCAACTTGGGAATCTATTCAGGATCTTTGTACACGACCGGCATAGTAAGTGGTCAAGGTACGTCGGATTGATTGAGACGTGTATCAATGAAACGTACCATGAAACAATAGAAATAACCCCCCACGAGGCGCAATTAGGAAAGAAGCCGACCCGCGCATGGGAGAAGTGGCTGGACAAAGAAATCATCAACAGTAAATACAGTTCAAATATCAACGTATTTGTAAAAATAAAGGAAAAAAGAGAGAAGTATGCTAAGCGCATCAATGATAGCAAGAAAATTACTAAATTTACTATCGGCGATAAGGTGCTGTTGTAACGGGCCTATTTTTGGGGTAATAAAGCAGTTGTATTTTTGTAATAAAACAAATAATATTTTTCAACAATAGGGACAAAAGGTATATTTATTGTTAGCGACGGAAGTGACAGTGGCAGCACTGCTTGGGACCGTAAATATGTGACGATTATTCTTAAATTATTGAAGCGAACAGACTTAACAAACTGGAATTGTGCCAAGGTCAACCAATGACAGACAAAATGGCAAAACAAGTTATGCAACTAACATCATACCATATTACGTCAGAGACGCACCCTGTTGTGGAATGCGGTCATGTAACAAAAAGCAGTCTGCTGGCATAGGAATACAAACTTAAAACACAATAAGAATTGATCATCCAACCACGGCCGCTTCACAAAATAGCGCCGGTAGCGTATTGCCAGTCTAACTCCACCATCACTTGCGAGTGGTAACACCTATAAGTTCCGGAATGTAATTTGCGGGCCCGCAGAACTACAAAAATGTAAATTTTTATATATTTCGGTATTTAAACAGTCTTTTATAACAATGAAGTAGAGGCAGTGAGTGAAATTGGAAATAAATTAACAGTTCGGCCATAAAAAATGTGAAGTACGAGGACCAACAAACTGTAAGCCACGAGTTGATATCTATGGCGTCAAATTCGCCGCAATAGCAGGAAAGTAAACATTTTTTTCAAATCATTTAAAATACTAAATTCTTTTTTCAAAATTGAGCTCAACAAATAAAAATGTGCAGTATGACATAGTATGGGTGTGTGTAGGTACCTATCTTAGTATGACATAAAAGCGCTGGTTTACGTTACGGAAAAGTAGGAGTAATTTTGAACTCAATGTTTTAATTATAAATTTTAATTATATTGTTTAAATATAACCTGAATAAAGTTTGATGTAAAGAAAATGTATCGCAGCCATGTTGAAATTTGTAGAAGGAGAAGGATTACATTTTGTTTTGTTCTCAATAGAATACTCAGATAATTAATAAATACAAGTTTAAAACTACTAATGAAATTAAAGTTTAGCCTATTATTTCAAACAACCATTTTGTTTTTTCAGCTCGCCTAAGTCGAACATCTGGACTCTAGTAAGTTAATGTCATGTTGGTACCATATTGAACTAGCCGCAAGTGTAGAGGTAAACAAAGCGTAATATGTTATTAAAAAATTAATGTAATAAAACGATATATCACATTTGGCTTCCGAACGTAGGGACTATTTATATAAATACATTTATATAAATATAGGCCACTTGGAGAGCAGAACGGTTGTTTGAGGTAAAGCTAAAATTACGTAAAATAGACGTATAAGTAGTAAGGTTATGTCATGTTTTGTAGTATGGGTAAGTAGAATATTTTTTTATAAGTATGTGTTACATGTAATAATATTTTATAAAGAAATATATATCTAAAAGATTTTAAAAAATGGCAGATAATAATAATGATAGTGATAGTAATAGTGATATGACGAAAATGATTCAATTTCTCTGTACTAGTTTTAATAAATTTGAAAGTAATGTGAATGAGAAGTTTGACATTCAAAAGAATAGTTTGGATGAGTTAAAAAACCAAATTAATATCCAGAATGACAAATTTGACGAGTTGAAAAATGAGATTCAAGGATTAAATAAATGCTTAGAAAGTACTAATGAAGCAATAAGAACCAGTTTAAATAAATTAGAACAGAGTGTGGAGAGAATGGAAGTAGTTGTGATGAATCCAGAGAAAAATAAAATAAATGAAAATTGTAATGACAAGTGTGAAAATATGATATTGGATAGAGAATTAATAAATAATAATAATGTAATTGAAAATGTCATATCAGAGAGTACTGATGAGTTTGGGGAGTGTGATTATGAGATGTTAAGGTGTGTTGATGAGGTAGAAAGAGAGTGGAAAAATAATATAGTAGTTGAATGTGGGCAGAGGGTAAATTTTCCCATTAAGTTTCTTGAACCAAGGTGTTCACAAATGTTGTTGTTTTTGAAGGGCGAGACACCCATATTAGTAGATGAAGTGTGGTATATATTGATGTTGTATAATGTTGTACCCTCTGTCTGTAATAATTGTGAAAGTGTGATATGGTGTGATGAGAGAGATTTAGAGAGAAATTTGTGTATTGAGAGAGAGATAGAATTGTATAAGTTAAAAAGAAATTATGATGAATTGAGAAAAAGATTACCTGTTGAAAGAGAGATAGAGAATTATTGTGGTAATATTTGTATAAATAATAATGACTTATCTGACGTGATAGTAGAGGAATATAAAAATGAGAAAACAACTTACCTGACATTGACCAATAATACTGATGGAGACTGGACAATAATACCTGATGTTGACAAGGTTTATGAAATATTAATAGGGAATAACCCTATCAATTATAATGGAATAATGAAAGAAATAAAGTTGATAGATTATTATGATAATAATAATAATAAATGGTATGTGGATAAAAATGATGTATGTTACAAATATATTAGATATTTATATGACGATGGAGGGTGAGCTAAAATATCAGTGTATAGACATTGTTGAATACTGTACATTTTGGTAATGACCTTGCTGATTTGGACATATGAAGTGTGAAACAATTGAACAGTTATTGACGTATACTTTGTAAATATAATGTAGTGAATTCATTTGTGTGTATTATGAAATGTTAGGTAAGTAATGTGTATATGTAGTGGGAAAATGTTGTGATAATAATAATAATATTATTAATATTTTGCATTCTAATTAAGTAATAAAAATAATTTTGAAGACAATAATTAATGACTTGTAAAATTTTGATAGTAATTGAAATATGTTGTGTTTTAATACTAAATTGAAGTAAATAGTTTGAGGTGTTTAGATATTGTGATTAAATGTTATATGTTTGCATTTTATGATGAATTTAATTTCTTTTATGAGTTTTAAATTTGATAATAATTAACAAATAAATAAATGTTAAATGGTTTAGTTTGTGGAATAGCATAATGGCTAAAAATAAAGATTAATAATAAATTTGAAAATTTTGAAAATCTAATTGTTTTTCTTGATTGAAAAGATAACTTGCTACTAAATAATTTTGTTTTTGATTTGCAAGCAAAATAAAGGCACTAGATACTTCCTATATTGTTTTTATTATGTCTTATTGTGTTAATTGCATTTAGTATATTAGGAATAAGGATTATAAAAATATGATAATATGTTTTCAATGTGTTTATAGATTTTATTTTAAATGAAAAATAGTTGTGATAGGTAAAATTTTAATGGGTTGCAAAAGATAGAAGTGGGTGATAGTAATTGTTGGAGTAAAATGTTTGAGTCAGTCCAAGTTGAATATTTGTGGGACATATAGATCTGTCCAAATTGAAGTCGAAGTTAAAGAAATAGTAGAGATGAAAATAATGTAATGTTGTTTTTAGTTAATGTCTGTTATAGCATTTTTGAGAAGTATTGATGTTGACACAGTAGTAAGGGAGAATAATTGTAGAGTTTTGAGTGATATATTGATGTTATTAATTAATGTTGTTATTTTGTTGTAGTTGTAGTAAGGTAATGAGATTGAGATTTTGGGGATGGCAATTTTGTAGTAGGGGTTAGTGTAATGTGGGAGTCCGCAACATAATGATAGGTTGGGACGGGATAGGGATAGATTTTAGTGGAGACGGGGCCGCCTTAGGTAGAATCCAGGGGCCAGAGAACGGGAATTGAGTTTTTGGGGGGGGAAACATGTATCCTATGTACAAAGGGTTAGAGAGTATTTTTTTTATGTATAGAGAGAAGGTGGCGAATTGAGTTAAAGTAGTAAGTAGTTAGAGGTAGAGAAGGGTTAGTAGATTTTTGGGTGGGGTGTCATACTAGTTAAAGGTTTTGTAAGGGAGCGTTAGAGTAATAAAAGGGGTAAGATTATGAGTAAATGCCAAGTTGATAAAGTAAATTATAATGAATAACTGAGAATCACCCAAATGAATGAAATGGAATAATAATTGCAATGTTATGAAAAAAAAAAAAAAAAATTTTTTTTGAGAAACGAATTAATAAAAGTTAAATTGAGATCAAAAGGTAATTTTCTGATTTTATAGGCAAACTTAATTATGTAAAGTGTGTAAAGTTTAAATACAAATTGTTTATTTTAAGATAATAATAACAATGTGTATTACTATGTTTTCTTATGTTATGTTATGTTGTTAGGTATTTTGATATATATGTTAGAAATAAGTACAAAACAAAACCAGTGCTTCTTAGCGCAAACCAGCACCGCTAGGGGGAAACAGATCAGTTGGGGATATGGTGTTGTATAAGGCCGCTATTTGATATTTGATTTGTTGTTTCAGTGTTTGGTGATGCTGTGGCGGCGGTCCTGAGCTGGCCAGGGCGTCAGAGCAGGGGCGTTAAGTATCTGTCTGACTCTACGGTGTTGGGATCTCGAGAGAGAAGTCCAGTATTGTCATTCAGATGCGGTCACAGTCACCAGACCAAGGGTGAGTTGATTATATTTTTGTAAACCATACAGGGGGTTGTGGCGACATATCCTGGCTGATCCCTCTAGCAAGTATGAATGTGTCAATGAGATTTTTTATGCTTCGGCATAAAATATCTCATTGAGGGGGTATTGTAACAGGCCTATTTTTGGGGTAATAAAGCAGTTGTATTTTTGTAATAAAACAAATAATATTTTTCAACAATAGGGACAAAAGGTATATTTATTGTTAGCGACGGAAGTGACAGTGGCAGCACTGCTTGGGACCGTAAATATGTGACGATTATTCTTAAATTATTGAAGCGAACAGACTTAACAAACTGGAATTGTACCAAGGTCAACCAATGACAGACAAAACGGCAAAACAAGTTATGCAACTAACATCATACCATATTACGTCAGAGACGCACCCTGTTGTGGAATGCGGTCATGTAACAAAAAGCAGTCTGCTGGCATAGGAATACAAACTTAAAACACAATAAGAATTGATCATCCAACCACGGCCGCTTCACAAAATAGCGCCGGTAGCCTATTGCCAGTCTAACTCCACCATCACTCGCGAGTGGTAACACCTATAAGTTCTGGAATGTAATTTGCGGGCCCGCAGAACTACAAAAATGTAAATTTTTATATATTTCGGTATTTAAACAGTCTTTTATAACAATGAAGTAGAGGCAGTGAGTGAAATTGGAAATAAATTAACAGTTCGGCCATAAAAAATGTGAAGTACGAGGACCAACAAACTGTAAGCCACGAGTTGATATCTATGGCGTCAAATTCGCCGCAATAGCAGGAAAGTAAACATTTTTTTCAAATCATTTAAAATACTAAATTCTTTTTTCAAAATTGAGCTCAACAAATAAAAATGTGCAGTATGACATAGTATGGGTGTGTGTAGGTACCTATCTTAGTATGACATAAAAGCGCTGGTTTACGTTACGGAAAAGTAGGAGTAATTTTGAACTCAATGTTTTAATTATAAATTTTAATTATATTGTTTAAATATAACCTGAATAAAGTTTGATGTAAAGAAAATGTATCGCAGCCATGTTGAAATTTGTAGAAGGAGAAGGATTACATTTTGTTTTGTTCTCAATAGAATACTCAGATAATTAATAAATACAAGTTTAAAACTACTAATGAAATTAAAGTTTAGCCTATTATTTCAAACAACCATTTTGTTTTTTCAGCTCGCCTAAGTCGAACATCTGGACCCTAGTAAGTTAATGTCATGTTGGTACCATATTGAACTAGCCGCAAGTGTAGAGGTAAACAAAGCGTAATATGTTATTAAAAAATTAATGTAATAAAACGATATATCACACTGTTAAGGAGCTACCATCAATCAGACGCCGCAATGAAAAGGATCGACAAATTTTTCGAGTTGTATACAGGACCATACAAGGTTAATCAAGTCTTTGGCGATGCAACATACGAGCTCACTGAGTGCGATAGCAGTGGCAAGGTGAGAGGGAAATTTAATGTGCGCCTGTTGAAGAAGTATTATGAAACGAAAGTACAAGTTTCACAGGAAAGCGAAAGTTACGTCGACGGTTAGTTGGACTAAAGGGGACGGAGCAAACGCATAGGGTGAATGTCTCTCGAAAACCGGTCCAACTAGCTAAACAATATGATGTATAACTTATTAACGTGTAATTTAAAGATTTTTGTTGTACATGAATTTCTTGAGTCACGATGTGACAATCTAATGACATTAATTACATGTGAATAACCAATGTCAATGAAAATTTCAATAGAAAAGACACTTATAGTACGAAAAGTTTGATTGGGTGTGCAGCAATAAATTGCTAAAGACATTATAACGAGCCTTTTATAGACACACAATGATGTAAGATTAATTAATCAAATATGAGTGATATAAAGCGAATTTATCTATAATCGTGATGATATCAAATGAACTGTTAATTGGTCATAAGTAATGTATATAAATTTATAATCAATATAATCAGTATAAATGTTAGTAATACGTATTGTGAGTGATAATAATAAATAATGAATGTATCAATATGTATTTACAGGTACATAAATTGTTGTTTTAAATGTTCAAGATAGACTAAGGACATTAACTATCGTAACGATATTTAAACGATACGTGAATAATCACATATTATGTTGGAAAACCATTATTTCATGTATTAGGTTATAAACGGATGACATAGCCATCTACAGCTATTATTATTATTATTGTAAAATAATTCCATATCTAATTATATATGCACCATATGTGAAAATGCGTTCATCCTTCCTCATATGCACGGCAATAAATTCCCAGAGTTAGTTTACAACAAAATATAGGGAATATATACCCGTATACCCCAAGAAGAGGAAAGTGGGTCAATGACCGTGACCGTCTCAAAGGGGACTCCCGCAACAAACACAGAGCGCAGAAACCGGATTAGAATGTCTTCTGCTGATCCAACATCCAATCCGTTTTGGGGACTATGTAACGACCAAGAATTAAAAATTTTAAAATTATGATCGAAAAGACGTTACAAGCAGCCAAGACACCCCAACACGAGCCAGGAGCAATAAATAAGGAACAGTTTAACAAAGTGTCAACTGAACGTTTGCTAGGACAATACGAATACGCTTCACATAACTTTACAATGGGAAATAAGGTTGGCTTGTGACAGACTCGACTCAACCGAGATTTACAGCCCACAACAAGCAAGACAAAAGGGAAACTATGTCAGCAGCGCTTTACGGAGAAATTGTAACGAGCACACACTGCAAGGTTAATTTGAAGTGTGCCAGCAGTAAGAAAAGGGTGTAGTGCACAATGGTATTTACCCTGTATGGGAACTGACATCGATATCTAAAGAATGGAATCGAACTTGTGCACAGCGGGAAACGTCTTACCGGCGACAACTAATATTTACGACAGGGAGAAGGAGTGCCATCTTGGAAACGACGACACGCTGCGTCCGGATAGCTAACGGAAAAGGGTCAAGGATGGTGAAACAATAATGAAATACGACACATTGTTCGCGTGAGGACAGCAGCAGGGTCCCGGAGTACACTTAGACAAAGACTTGATCGACAGCCGAGAAATTGCTCTTGTTCCAGGAAAAGGGTACGGAGGCCTTCGATGCGAACTTGTGGGGAGACAAGATACCCAATCACAACCCAGCATCTACCCAGAGTACAGGTGGAGAGGATCGTCGTCATCATGGCATCGGGAACGACGAATGAGAAGTGGAGGACCAGAGTCTTGCTTAAGGGTAGGGGTTTTCCTGTCCTATCATGTTCGACCAGAGGCGTGTGTTCCAGAAGATTGCATTGTGGTAAACGATGTTTAATAAAAACTGTTTACAGAGCACGCGTGTAATCAGTCTTTCATAAATTTCTCAATCGTATACTTAAAACAGTCTTCACGGAACTTAAATCTTAAATTTTCTAAGTTTTAATACAGTTCGGTTAACATACGTACAGCAGTTGGACTTTGAAACTCTGCTACACGGTATTTAATCAGTAGACTAAAACATTTCGATATTTGCGAGTTATCCGGTAACAGTGTATCTACAGTGACTAAAAATCATGCAATATACGCCAGTGCTTGATAACTCTCGAGTACTTTATCATACTCAGTTACCACTTATTCAGAATTGAACTAACCGATCGCAGTTTCATCAATAACCGACTCGCAGAACTATTGTTAATGTTTTACCGGACAACGAAATCGTAGCGTTATACAGTGCGAAGCGATACAATACCAATTGGAACAATTGCACCACGTTATCAAAGACACTATACATTAATTTATACAAGAGGTTCAATAATAGACAGTCAGATATATACACCATAGTTAACGATGAACTTACACAATACATGATTTCATAGACTCTAACAGTAACGGCCGACATCAACAGAAAATACACACAGCGCGAGTGAATCTGATCCGCGTGTGTTAAGTGTTAGTGACATCACGGCTACGCAACTTCGTACATATGGACCACCAGCGGGAAGGAGTTACACCGATGGAAATATCGGATAAATCACTTTAACAAGTAATCTTTATGTTATTCTTATCATAAGAACTCTACTGTCCTGTCTCTTTTCACGAAAACACCCTTGAGTATTTAAATTAAATATGATAAAGTTAAATAACGCTATTCATCTGAGGCAAGAAATGAACGCATTAGTATAAGATTTATAGCTTGACTATTTATGTTTTTACATGTTGATTGTGTTATATATGTATGTGTATGTTTTTCCAGCAAACAACGTATTGGATTCAATTTGTGATTGATATATATACATGTGTTCCTTTTATGAATGTATTTACAGGGAATCATCTATATTTATATATTGAAGTCTTTTTACTTCCATATTCCTTAAGGAATGGAAGTATGGTGATGGCAAAAAAAATCGTGTTCGAGATTATTGCAGATTCTGATTCTACTACACTCAAAACATGAAAAAAAGTCGTTTTCCGAAAAGTGTCTGTGTGTCTGTCTGTCTGTGTGTCTGTAGATTTTTTTTCTATGGCAAACGATAACAGCCGCAAATTCAAACAGAATCAAATAATTTTTTGCATACAACCCTGATTTGCAGAGTACTCGCGACCTATTGTTTTTGGTGAAGATCGGTTGAGGGAAAGGGGTAGTTTACCTGCAACGGTTTTTTTTTAGCAAGGGTAATTTTGTTTGTTTGGCAAACGATAACAGCCGCAAATTCAAACAGAATCAAATAATGTTTCGCATACAGCCCTGAAATGTAGAGTTCTCAAGATCTGTTGATTTTGGTGAAGATCGGTTAAGGGAAAGGGGTAGTTTACCTGTAACGTTTTATGTTTTAACAAGGGTATTTCCTATGGCAAACGATAACAGCCGCAAATTCAAACAGAATAAAAAGATTATTTGCATACAGCCCTAAATTGTAGAGTTCTCAAGACCTATTGTTTTTGGTGAAGATCGGTTGAGGGAAAGGGGTAGTTTACCTGCAACGCTTTTTTAACAAGGGTATTTTCTATGGCAAACGATAACAGCCGCAAATTCAAACAGAATCAAATAATGTTTTGCATACAGCCCTGATTTGTAGAGTACTCAAGACCTATTGTTTTTGGTGAAGATCGGTTAAGGAGAAGGGGTAGTTTACCTGCAACGTTTTTTTATCAAGCGTATGTTCTATGGCAAACGATAACAGCCGCAAATTCAAACAGAATCAAATAATTTTGTGCATACGTCCCTGAATTGTAGAGGTCTCAATGGCTTTCGATTTTGGTGAAGATCGGTTAAGGGGAAGGGGTAGTTTACCTGCAACCTTTTACGTTTTAACAAGAGTAAAGTACTTGAACATTTATTTAAACTTTTTGAAACAATGGTAATTGTTAAAAATAAAATAATTTTGTTGCCAGGCAATAAAATTATAATTTTTTCATTTTAATGTAATATAATATTTTTCATTTAATACAGCAATAAAAAGGCAGGTAAGACACAGCCTGGCTGTTTGGCTGAAAATGATTTTAAATATAAATCTTAGAATATGGAAGTCATGTATGGTTCTCCATACCGATATTTTACTTCCATATTCCTTAAGGAGTATGGTGATGGCAAAAAAAATCGTGTTCGAGATTATGGCAGATTCTGATTTTACTACACTCAAAACATGAAAAAAAGTCGTTTTCCGAAAAGTGTCTGTCTGTCTGTCTGTCTGTGTGTCTGTAGATTTTTTTTCTATGGCAAACGATAACTGCCGCAAATTCAAACAGAATCAAATTATTTTTTGCATGCAGCCCTGATTTGCAGAGTACTCGCGACCTATTGTTTTTGGTGAAGATCGGTTGAGGGAAAGGGGTAGTTTACCTGCAACGGTTTTTTTTTAGCAAGGGTAATTTTGTTTGTTTGGCAAACGATAACAGCCGCAAATTCAAACAGAATCATATAATGTTTCGCATACAGCCCTGAATTTTTAGAGTTCTCAAGATCTGTTGATTTTTGTTAAGATCGGTTAAGGGAAAGGGGTAGTTTACCTGTAACGTTTTATGTTTTAACAAGGGTATTTCCTATGGCAAACGATAACAGCCGCAAATTCAAACAGAATAAAAAGATTATTTGCATACAGCCCTAAATTGTAGAGTTCTCAAGACCGATTGTTTTTGGTGAAGTTCGGTTGAGGGAAAGGGGTAGTTTACCTGCAACGTTTTTTTAACAAGGGTATTTTCTATGGCAAACGATAACAGCCGCAAATTTAAACAGAATCAAATAATGTTTTGCATACAGCCCTGATTTGTAGAGTACTCAAGACCTATTGTTTTTGGTGAAGATCGGTTAAGGGGAAGGGGTAGTTTACCTGCAACGTTTTTTTATCAAGCGTATTTTCTATGGCAAACGATACCAGCCGCAAATTCAAACAGAATCAAATAATCTTTTGCATACGTCCCTGAATTGTAGAGGTCTCAATGACTTTCGATTTTGGTGAAGATCGGTTAAGGGGAAGGGGTAGTTTACCTGCAACCTTTTACGTTTTAACAAGAGTAAAGTACTTGAAAATTTATTTAAACTTTTTGAAACAATCGTAATTGTTAAAAATAAAATAATTTTGTTGCCAGGCAATAAAATTATAATTTTTTCATTTTAATGTAATATAATATTTTTCATTTAATACAGCAATAAAAAGGCAGGTAAGACACAGCCTGGCTGTTTGGCTGAAAATGATTTTAAATATAAATCTTAGAATATGGAAGTCATGTATGGTTCTCCATACCGATATTTTACTTCCATATTCCTTAAGGAATGGAAGTATGGTGATGGCAAAAAAAATCGTGTTCGAGATTATGGCAGATTCTGATTTTACTACACTCAAAACATGAAAAAAAGTCGTTTTCCGAAAAGTGTCTGTGTGTCTGTCTGTCTGTCTGTCTGTGTGTCTGTAGATTTTTTTTCTATGGCAAACGATAACTGCCGCAAATTCAAACAGAATCAAATAATTTTTTGCATACAACCCTGATTTGTAGAGTACTCACGACCTATTGTTTTTGGTGAAGATCGGTTGAGGGAAAGGGGTAGTTTACCTGCAACGGTTTTTTTTTAGCAAGGGTAATTTTGTTTGTTAGGCAAACGATAACAGCCGCAAATTCAAACAGAATCATATAATGTTTCGCATACAGCCCTGAATTTTTAGAGTTCTCAAGATCTGTTGATTTTTGTTAAGATCGGTTAAGGGAAAGGGGTAGTTTACCTGTAACGTTTTATGTTTTAACAAGGGTATTTCCTATGGCAAACGATAACAGCCGCAAATTCAAACAGAATAAAAAGATTATTTGCATACAGCCCTAAATTGTAGAGTTCTCAAGACCGATTGTTTTTGGTGAAGTTCGGTTGAGGGAAAGGGGTAGTTTACCTGCAACGTTTTTTTAACAAGGGTATTTTCTATGGCAAACGATAACAGCCGCAAATTTAAACAGAATCAAATAATGTTTTGCATACAGCCCTGATTTGTAGAGTACTCAAGACCTATTGTTTTTGGTGAAGATCGGTTAAGGGGAAGGGGTAGTTTACCTGCAACGTTTTTTTATCAAGCGTATTTTCTATGGCAAACGATACCAGCCGCAAATTCAAACAGAATCAAATAATCTTTTGCAAACGTCCCTGAATTGTAGAGGTCTCAATGACTTTCGATTTTGGTGAAGATCGGTTAAGGGGAAGGGGTAGTTTACCTGCAACCTTTTACGTTTTAACAAGAGTAAAGTACTTGAAAATTTATTTAAACTTTTTGAAACAATCGTAATTGTTAAAAATAAAATAATTTTGTTGCCAGGCAATAAAATTATAATTTTTTCATTTTAATGTAATATAATATTTTTCATTTAATACAGCAATAAAAAGGCAGGTAAGACACAGCCTGGCTGTTTGGCTGAAAATGATTTTAAATATAAATCTTAGAATATGGAAGTCATGTATGGTTCTCCATACCGATATTTTACTTCCATATTCCTTAAGGAATGGAAGTATGGTGATGGCAAAAAAAATCGTGTTCGAGATTATGGCAGATTCTGATTTTACTACACTCAAAACATGAAAAAAAGTCGTTTTCCGAAAAGTGTCTGTGTGTCTGTCTGTCTGTGTGTCTGTAGATTTTTTTTCTATGGCAAACGATAACTGCCGCAAATTCAAACAGAATCAAATAATTTTTTGCATACAACCCTGATTTGTAGAGTACTCACGACCTATTGTTTTTGGTGAAGATCGGTTGAGGGAAAGGGGTAGTTTACCTGCAACGGTTTTTTTTTAGCAAGGGTAATTTTGTTTGTTTGGCAAACGATAACAGCCGCAAATTCAAACAGAATCAAATAATGTTTCGCATACAGCCCTGAAATGTAGAGTTCTCCAGATCTGTTGATTTTGGTGAAGATCGGTTAAGGGAAAGGGGTAGTTTACCTGTAACGTTTTATGTTTTAACAAGGGTATTTCCTATGGCAAACGATAACAGCCGCAAATTCAAACAGAATCAAAAGATTATTTGCATACAGCCCTAAATTGTAGAGTTCTCAAGACCGATTGTTTTTGGTGAAGATCGGTTGAGGGAAAGGGGTAGTTTACCTGCAACGTTTTTTTAACAAGGGTATTTTCTATGGCAAACGATAACAGCCGCAAATTCAAACAGAATCAAATAATGTTTTGCATACAGCCCTGATTTGTAGAGTACTCAAGACCTATTGTTTTTGGTGAAGATCGGTTAAGGAGAAGGGGTAGTTTACCTGCAACGTTTTTTTATCAAGCGTATGTTCTATGGCAAACGATAACAGCCACAAATTCAAACAGAATCAAATAATTTTGTGCATACGTCCCTGAATTGTAGAGGTCTCAATGGCTTTCGATTTTGGTGAAGATCGGTTAAGGGGAAGGGGTAGTTTACCTGCAACCTTTTACGTTTTAACAAGAGTAAAGTACTTGAAAATTTATTTAAACTTTTTGAAACAATGGTAATTGTTAAAAATAAAATAATTTTGTTGCCAGGCAATAAAATTATAATTTTTTCATTTTAATGTAATATAATATTTTTCATTTAATACAGCAATAAAAAGGCAGGTAAGACACAGCCTGGCTGTTTGGCTGAAAATGATTTTAAATATAAATCTTAGAATATGGAAGTCATGTATGGTTCTCCATACCGATATTTTACTTCCATATTCCTTAAGGAAATGGAAGTATGGTGATGGCAAAAAAAATCGTGTTCGAGATTATGGCAGATTCTGATTGTACTACACTCAAAACATGAAAAAAAGTCGTTTTCCGAAAAGTGTGTGTGTGTGTGTGTGTGTGTGTGTGTGTGTGTGTGTGTGTGTGTGTGTGTGTGTGTGTGTGTGTGTGTGTGTGTGTGTGTGTGTGTGTGTGTGTGTAGATTTTTTTTCTATGGCAAACGATAACAGCCGCAAATTCAAACAGAATTAAATAATGTTTCGCATACAGCCCTAAATTGTAGAGTTCTCAAGACCTATTTGTTTTTGGTGAAGATCGGTTAAGGGAAAGGGGTAGTTTACCTGTAACGTTTTATGTTTTAACAAGGGTATTTCCTATGGCAAACGATAACAGCCGCAAATTCAAACAGAATCAAAAGATTATTTGCATACGACCCTACATTGTAGAGTTCTCAAGACCTATTGTTTTTGGTGAAGATCGGTTAAGGGGAAGGGGTAGTTTACCTGCAACGTTTTTTTATCAAGCGTATTTTCTATGGCAAACGATACCAGCCGCAAATTCAAACAGAATCAAATAATCTTTTGCATACGTCCCTGAATTGTAGAGGTCTCAATGACTTTCGATTTTGGTGAAGATCGGTTAAGGGGAAGGGGTAGTTTACCTGCAACCTTTTACGTTTTAACAAGAGTAAAGTACTTGAAAATTTATTTAAACTTTTTGAAACAATCGTAATTGTTAAAAATAAAATAATTTTGTTGCCAGACAATAAAATTATAATTTTTTCATTTTAATGTAATATAATATTTTTCATTTAATACAGCAATAAAAAGGCAGGTAAGACACAGCCTGGCTGTTTGGCTGAAAATGATTTTAAATATAAATCTTAGAATATGGAAGTCATGTATGGTTCTCCATACCGATATTTTACTTCCATATTCCTTAAGGAATGGAAGTATGGTGATGGCAAAAAAAATCGTGTTCGAGATTATGGCAGATTCTGATTTTACTACACTCAAAACATGAAAAAAAGTCGTTTTCCGAAAAGTGTCTGTGTGTCTGTCTGTCTGTCTGTCTGTGTGTCTGTAGATTTTTTTTCTATGGCAAACGATAACTGCCGCAAATTCAAACAGAATCAAATAATTTTTTGCATACAACCCTGATTTGTAGAGTACTCACGACCTATTGTTTTTGGTGAAGATCGGTTGAGGGAAAGGGGTAGTTTACCTGCAACGGTTTTTTTTTAGCAAGGGTAATTTTGTTTGTTTGGCAAACGATAACAGCCGCAAATTCAAACAGAATCAAATAATGTTTCGCATACAGCCCTGAAATGTAGAGTTCTCAAGATCTGTTGATTTTGGTGAAGATCGGTTAAGGGAAAGGGGTAGTTTACCTGTAACGTTTTATGTTTTAACAAGGGTATTTCCTATGGCAAACGATAACAGCCGCAAATTCAAACAGAATCAAAAGATTATTTGCATACAGCCCTAAATTGTAGAGTTCTCAAGACCGATTGTTTTTGGTGAAGATCGGTTGAGGGAAAGGGGTAGTTTACCTGCAACGTTTTTTTAACAAGCGTATTTTCTATGGCAAACGATAACAGCCGCAAATTCAAACAGAATCAAATAATGTTTTGCATACAGCCCTGATTTGTAGAGTACTCAAGACCTATTGTTTTTGGTGAAGATCGGTTAAGGAGAAGGGGTAGTTTACCTGCAACGTTTTTTTATCAAGCGTATGTTCTATGGCAAACGATAACAGCCACAAATTCAAACAGAATCAAATAATTTTGTGCATACGTCCCTGAATTGTAGAGGTCTCAATGGCTTTCGATTTTGGTGAAGATCGGTTAAGGGGAAGGGGTAGTTTACCTGCAACCTTTTACGTTTTAACAAGAGTAAAGTACTTGAAAATTTATTTAAACTTTTTGAAACAATGGTAATTGTTAAAAATAAAATAATTTTGTTGCCAGGCAATAAAATTATAATTTTTTCATTTTAATGTAATATAATATTTTTCATTTAATACAGCAATAAAAAGGCAGGTAAGACACAGCCTGGCTGTTTGGCTGAAAATGATTTTAAATATAAATCTTAGAATATGGAAGTCATGTATGGTTCTCCATACCGATATTTTACTTCCATATTCCTTAAGGAAATGGAAGTATGGTGATGGCAAAAAAAATCGTGTTCGAGATTATGGCAGATTCTGATTGTACTACACTCAAAACATGAAAAAAAGTCGTTTTCCGAAAAGTGTGTGTGTGTGTGTGTGTGTGTGTGTGTGTGTGTGTGTGTGTGTGTGTGTGTGTGTGTGTGTGTGTGTGTGTGTGTGTGTGTGTGTGTGTGTGTGTGTGTAGATTTTTTTTCTATGGCAAACGATAACTGCCGCAAATTCAAACAGAATCAAATAATTTTTTGCATACAGCCCTGATTTGTAGAGTACTCACGACCTATTGTTTTTGGTGAAGATCGGTTGAGGGAAAGGGGTAGTTTACCTGCAACGGTTTTTTTTATCAAGGCACTTTTTTTTTTTTGGCAAACGATAACAGCCGCAAATTCAAACAGAATTAAATAATGTTTCGCATACAGCCCTAAATTGTAGAGTTCTCAAGACCTATTTGTTTTTGGTGAAGATCGGTTAAGGGAAAGGGGTAGTTTACCTGTAACGTTTTATGTTTTAACAAGGGTATTTCCTATGGCAAACGATAACAGCCGCAAATTCAAACAGAATCAAAAGATTATTTGCATACGACCCTACATTGTAGAGTTCTCAAGACCTATTGTTTTTGGTGAAGATCGGTTAAGGGAAAGGGTAGTTTACCTGCAACGTTTTTTTAACAAGGGTATTTCCTATGGAAAACGATAACAGCCGCAAATTCAAACAGAATCAAATAATGTTTCGCATACAGCCCTGATTTGTAGAGTACTCAAGGCCTATTGTTTTTGGTGAAGATCGGTTAAGGGGAAGGGGTAGTTTACCTGCAACATTTTTTTATCAAGCGTATTTTGTATGGCAAACGATAACAGCCGCAAATTCAAACAGAATCAAATAATTTTTTGCATACATCCCTGAATTGTAGAGGTCTCAAGGACTTTCGATTTTGGTGAAGATCGGTTAAGGGGAAGGGGTAGTTTACCTGCAACCTTTTACGTTTTAACAACAGTAAAGTACTTGAAAATTCATTTAAACTTTTTCAAACAATGGTAATTGTTAAAAATAAAATAATTTTGTTGCCAGGCAATAAAATTATAATTTTTTCATTTTAATGTAAATTATGTATGAGTTAATATCTATATATATATAATTCTTCTGTATGTGTGTATGTCACTGAACTCCTCCATGTATAAAATAATATAGCGTTCGTGGCAGGTAAGCATATCTCAGTTATGTAATGTTTACGTTTCCATTTTATTATTATGCCTACAGCAATAAAAAGGCAGGTAACACACACACACACACACACACACACACAATTCACGTTATTTCTGGCCTCACTCATGTTTATTTTCTTACATTTGCACGCTTTTTAAATGGAAAGTGCCGAAACCCACACCAACATAACGCGTGCAAGCCGAAAAAATGGACATCAATTTGCTTCCTGTGGATCGCTGGGCAATGTAACTGCACGTGTTTACAGAGGAACGATTCATAGACAGACTTTAGGTCTTTAGGGAATGAACCCTCTGCAAGATGCTGAGGGTCCATGAGTGACTTCGGAGCGCTCCTTCTTTTTCGCGTGTTTGTTCTGTGAAACATACACTGTAGATTCGCAGCTTTACTCTAAGCAATGCTCAATAGGAAATGTTGAAAATTTTTGTCCACAGTGTATCCTCATTCACACTAAACCTGCTCTGATGTTTTAATTACGGACATCATAATATTAAAACTTTTGAAACTTGAGCACTACTTAATGGAGATCAATCATTAACTTATACAAGCCATTAATTTTATGCATATATTTTATATATATGTGTACAACGTTATCGGCAACAAAGAAGTAGTTTTTGTTAAAATTCCTTCCCGGGATATTTGGCCGTAGTCCAATGTTTTCTACAAAACCAGACGTTTCGGCAATGCCATCGACTTCCATCATCAGTGAAAATCGAGTGCGATAACGTGAGGTGGTATACGTTAGTGACCACAGTACTGTGGTTAAGGCTGAAGCAGTAAGTAGAAAGAAGTAGTTTCTATGGTAATATTTCATTTCGAAAATGATTTTAAATATAAATCTTAGAATATGGAAGTCATGTATGGTTCTCCATACCGATATTTACTTAAATGATGTTAATAAATAAGTGTTTATTTGACTCAGAATATATGCGTTCATTATTGTCAAAGTTACCTCAGAACAAGAAAGTAACGTCACTTGAATGATTTATAGTAGATTTTATTAATTTATACAATAATTAGAGTCTCAGTGTAGTAATTATGCTAACATCAAATAACTAACGTATCACGTAGCTTCAATCAGCTTGGTATAAGTAGCCTAATTGAGGCTACACGATCTCAAATTACAAATTAGTATAATTACATGATTAATTAAATTAATTGTTTGCATAATTAATTGCACATTGTAATGAGCTTCAGTCTTTATCTTCGTCTACAGCTTATCTTGTCTGCTGCTCCTATAATTACTATTTCATAAACAGATTTATAATCTCTCAGTACAAGATATTTGCTACAAATCTGTCTTCTCCATTTAGTTACTTCTCCATTAGAAAGGTCTTTTAGCGACCATAATTCTCATCTGATCTGGCAGCTTCAGAAGACTTATTTAACAAAGGATATTAAATTGTCTTCCCATTGTGTGCGTGCGTGCGCGCGCGCGCGCGTGTGTGTGTGTGTGTGTGTGTGACATTATATTAGAAACACGCTGCTACTTTGGATAGTTATTATGTGAGGAATCTGTACTCTTTTGCACAAATCAAAACAATTCTACTGTTACTGCTTAATGTGTAATGTTTTGTTTTGTTTTTAGGTATTTGCAGTACAGATAGTGGTGTTCTGCTTCTGCAGTGCTGTGGCGATTTAATACCTAATCTCCACCCTGTCAAAAGGATAGAATTGTTAACCACAGTATGGGAAACACTATCGAATTTGGATACAGGAAAAGGAAGTTAGTAATTTTGTGTTTGTTCTTTTTTAATTATGATAGAAATATTTTGTTTTGTATGTATATCATGATAAAAAAAACTTGTTCAATTTGAAGTCATCTTGATCCCTTATTAGCAGTTAAGCACAGATTGCACAGCATGTACAGTCAACTCCCGATTATCCAGGATAATCACCGGCAGGGTGATCACGGATAAGTCAAAGTCCCGGTTAAAGCAAAAATTGTAACCTAGTGCTTAAGTGAAGGTCTTAGTTAAAAATAAAATATGTGCATACAATAAAGTAGTACATACCTTTTATTACACAATAAAAATTAGTCAAATCACGTTTTTGTCAATTGAAATAGTATATTTACAAGCAGAACAATATGTACAGAGTCAGTGTTTATACACACTGAAAATAATCTGTTAATAATTTTTGCTTCTTAGCACTTGCTGTTTTCTTTAAAATAGACGACCTTATTTTGTGTAAAACCAACTTGTCGCACAACAAAGTGTCTTCTTGTCCTTCTAAATAGTCAAGAAGCCCCTCCACGTAATTGATCGCTGTCTCGTGTGTGACTTTGGGCTCGGAAACACATTCATCACTCCCCTCCCCCTCATCATCACTACCACTCTCACTTTCTGCTACACACTGTGCGCGCATCAATATTTCATTGTCTGTCAAAACCTCAAATGCGGGCATGTTAGCGCCGACTTCAAACCACTCGTTTATGTTATCTTTATCAGCGTTTTCACCTCCTGGGACAGTGTTTGCTAACTAGGCCAAGTCAGCTTAGGTTGCAACGTCATCCTCAAATCCAGCAAAATCCTCGTCCTCCGATATGTTGGGAAATATTTTTTTCCACGACTTTGTTATCGTAGTGGGTTTAACTTTGTCCCATGCAGCTGCAGTCTTGTAGATCACGTCCAGAACACTTAGTCCCTTAAAAAAGGTCTTCAAATCGTTCCCTTCCTGTATAAACTTTCTCAAAATACTTGACCGATAGTTACATTTTACAGAAGCTATTACCCCTTGATCCATTGGCTGGATCAAGAATGTAACATTGGATGGCAGGTATTTAACAATGATCTGTCCGTCATTGGGTCTGAGCAACATTTCACTTGGTTGTGATTTAGCAATGTCTAATACTAACACTGCTTTTTGGGGAAGTCCTTGTTATTTTAAAAACTCTCGAACTTGTGGACAAAACTTATTGTGGAACCAATCGTAAAAAATGTCTATTCATCCAACCTTTCTTTTGATTGTAGTAAATTACAGGCATGTTAACTGCTTGTGTTCCTTTAAATGATCGTGTTTTTTTTTTATTGCACTATTTCATTTTCAGATGCTAAAGTTTTCGTCAGTAAACACTTCCAAAATAATCCCGACTCATCGGAATTTTAAATTTGTGCTGGTTGTAAATTTTCATCCAAAACAAACTGATTAAAGTCTTTGCAAAACTTTTCTGCTGCCGTCTGATTCCCACTCAATTTTTCTCCGCAAATTTCCAACTCTCTTATGCATGACATTATTTGAAATGTGTCAGCCAGCCAGATGATGCGTCGAAATTTCCTTCTAGGTCTAAAGCTTTGAAAAAAGAACTTAGCTTTTTCGGCGCATATTCGTCCACTTACAGGATTCCCTTGTGCTCTTGATTATTGAACCACTTGAGTAAAGCTCGGTCCAACTCTTCATACATCGACTTCTTCATAGTTCTCTGTTTCTTCATGCCAGATGATGAGTCAGAAGAACATTCCATTTTAATTATTTTTAATTAAATGATTAATAAAATTCAATATTTATATAAATGAGAGTTTATATACTAACCAAAAAAAAACTTTTTAAACACCACGTGCTACTCTAAACATCTTATAACCTACAAATTATTCAAAAATTGCCACCATCACAAACCCTATTTCCTTGCTCCAAACTTCAGGCCTAATTTATATAAAAATTATACAAATATCCTGACAGGGACCACCAATTGTAAAGATATTACAATTTTATAAATATTATAAGAAAACGCGATTCGGGGTACTTATTTAGTTTATAAATTATTATGTTTATTATTATAATCGAATTTACGTTACGTTTAAATTAACTTGAAACAAAATAAATAAAAGAGTGGTTGTTGTTTAAATTTAAATTTGTGATTAAAGTATTAAAAGTCTCATTAAAACAAAAGTCATCTATGGGTGAAGTGTTCCTTGGAGATAACTCAATGTTGAGAATGGTTGTTTCTACTTGAAGGTGACCAATGTAGTAAAATATTTTACCATACAACATTCAAGTTACTCACAGTGTTTACAATGGTTTAAATACTCTTGTTTTTAAAGAATTCCCTTGTATTAAACAAAAAATAATAAAGTTGATTATATTTAAATGTTAGATTATCTTAAATTAAAACATGAAGTATGGCAGTTGATTGCTTGATAGTAGATCTCGTCTGGTTGAAACTGGTTGTAGAAACTTCTTCTGATTACAGGTAGTCTGAGTAAGTCAAGTCCTGTAAAGTCTGGACAATATCATAAACAAACATATACTTTTACGTACCTGATTGCGTTTACTTGAAGCTCACTAAACTGTCAACTCAGCTTACATTCATCAGCTCCCTTTAGTTGCAAGGTTATGTCACCTTGTTTATTAAATTAATGGGCGCCACACGGATTTATTTAGGGAAAATCCCGTGTAAAACCCGTTCATATAAATTAATAGATGAATTGAAAATTTAAAATAGTTGAGTACCACTTTTTGGCAATGCTATTCCAATATGTCAAACACAACAGAAGGTTGTTTAAGTTTAATAAAAGAAACTATTTAATTATTCAGAAAAAATAAAATAAATCAAATCAGGTGATGCTGTTAATAATGGGTTTATTTGCACCCTTCTTGTGAATTCAAAAAATACACATAATGTAACATATAAAGTTGTACAATGAAAACTTAATTATTATATGCCTCATACGGCTTGCTCAGAACATGAGTTATAAATCTGGTTAAGTCCAGATACTATTTATTGTAATATAAAATTATTACAATTATTACTATTAGTATTATTGTTATTATTATCGATATTATTATCTCAGTTGTGAATTCTTTGAGACACGAAAGAAAACAATTATGCCTACACGGTATCCAATGATACAATTGATCAAAAAATTTGAAGTTACTATGACCAAGTAATTAAAATAAAAAAAACGATCTATTGTAAGATCGTACGTTTCATTAACGCTTGCTTTTCTAATGACAATGTTATTCAATTGAGGACCCTTACAACTAACATATAGCTTACTTACTAATAACAAATTTGAATAATAAAATCGAAACGTGGTGTAATCGTAAATACTGTTTTTGTGTTTTGCGTCAGTACAGGTTATGGTAGCAAAATACAAGTTATTGCGCTCAGATCAAGAATAATAATGATTGCACTTTTACCTTCATGGTTTTAATTATTTTAATTAAAACCTTTTATCACTTAAGTAATCGGATTATAGAGATTACTTTCTTTCAGCACTAATTCGCACAAGAACAGAAATTCGATCCTCTTCTGATAAAAATGGATCATGAATACTGACAATAAATTATTTTCTGTTCGTTATTCCCGCACAATATTAAAATAAACTGCACTAGAACACTGTAGTTGATTGATGATGCACTTGAAGTAAAGTTTCTCGTTGTTAACTATTGGTTCCAGAGTACAAGGTAACTGACGCTATGTGTTATAAGATGAAACGTGACGGAGACGAGCGTACGTCTGTTCAGCTCGTTAGATGATAAAGGTCTCCTCTCAAAATTCGCCGGTCTGTCTTTTTATACCCACCTTTTGGATTGGGCTTAGGTAAAATTATCGTTTTATAACTAATTTTCCTATTGGTCCAGACAGGTGAGACGAAGATGACGTATCACTTTTTGGCGGTTGGTAACGGTTTTTCTAACCGTCGAATGTTGAGATGATTGACAGGTCGCTTCTGCTGTCATTGTTATTATTATTGGTACACAGATTCCTGATATGCATTTATAAAATGATGCTAACAGTTGTCATACACTTAATACCGTCACGATTGAGTTGATATTATTATCAAATTAAAGATTGTTTTGTTTCCTTTAAATTGATATCACTCGATCTCGGATTATCTTCACCTTAACCGACATTGTTAGAAAATCAATGTTCGGGTACACTATTCTTACTGTCGTCTGCTCTTTATGAGTCGCCGATTTTACACTTTTTAGTTAACCTTTCTCGTTTCCACATAACATTTTATTAAACAAATGTTTATGTGTGGACTCCATTAATACTGTACTGACGTTTTTTTTCACTGAATTTTACTTTTACACCTTAATTCTATACATAGTAATAAATGATCCTACTGACTAATGACATTTTGTTTACTGTTAGTTAGTTTTGAGCTACTATTTACAAATAAAATCGTGGCTAAACCTATCGTTTTAATATCATTTTTCGTTATGTTAATGCATAACCATTGTTCTGGTGCATTTTATTTTGCACTGGTGATAATTATTGATAGTCATTTTATTGACTAATGTTTGGTCTAAGTTTGTTAAGTGTAGAATATCGCCTACACTGAAATTTGGCCTTTATAATGCCTATGGGTTCTCAATTCGGTAAATTACAGAGACATCTTATTGGTATAAGATTCTCTTATATAGTTAGCTCTCTTTTCTGACAGGTATATTTGATGCAGAAATACATCTTAGTTCCTACGATATAGCCATTGTTAACATTGGTTTTGGCATTCATTATCTACTGTTCATAGTCACATTTATTATCAGAAAAATGCTGATTTTGCTTTCACAGTATTTAACTGCTAATTCGTTTGTTTTTTGTTTATAAATGACATTCGGCTTGCATTAACCATTTACTGAATTGACAGTTGAATTTAAATCTATTCTGTCCATTAGTTCGTTTTAGTCTCAGTCTAGTTGTAGTGTCAAACAGCTATTGGGTTACTGTTTCCCATGGCACTTCTGCTTTATTCTTCTCTCTTGGTTTCTTCTTTCCTGTTTATTTTGACTATTCTATACCTATTTACATGGTTATTCTGTTTTATGAAATCTAATAACATACACTTAGGTTAGGTGACATCTTGTGATGTTACATAATACACCCTCTTTAAAATTGATCATTTGAAAAATTTATATTTTGTAAAATTATCAATTCATGTCAGTTTCTTAGTATACTTCAATACAGATATTTTCTCTTGTATTCCTAGATTTTTTTTGAACATATTCTTGGTGTATTACTCTAGGTTGGCTCTTTATACAATAGTACAATTCTTAATTTACTAGTAATTTCAAGCTGCTTACTCTCTGAATCGTTTAACTATAATGAGTCTTGTTTCTCAAGTTAATTATTCCCTGTTTTATTTACATTCTACTTTCTCACTACATATCTTTGCATTCGTGATCATTTGATGGTTATAATAAGTTATACCTCACAGATTCTTTCATAATATTCCTTGATATAATAAAACAATATAATTCCCTAACTGTAGTAGAGGTTCTGGAATCAGGGTGGCTCACTATGGCTAACATCCTCTGCCGTTCCTCCCTACACATTCTCAGATTCAGAGGCATTACTCTTCTCTGTCTGAGTAAAAATAAACATTGCACCTGGCAATAGTTGCACTATCACAACTCAAAAAAATATCACATATCATTCGTATTCAATAATATAATATATTCCCTATAATATACAAGGTATCAGAGGTTTTCATTTAGATCACATTTCTATCTTTATACTTGCTAACATACTTTCTTTCTTACAGGTAATTACTTCCTTTAGACTTGGTGTTTTTTAGCTATGCTTTTATCAGCTATATAGTTACTTATTTACTAGTTAACAATTTGTTATGGTTCATTTAAATATTTTTTAAGATTATACACTTATTTAGATGCTTATAATACTTATGCATCTGTTTGTTCTATCTAGAGTTCACAATATATTTCTGTTTTCACTACAGTCTATTAAATCTTTCTTAACGAGTTATATTCCTCCTGAATTATCAGGCTTACATTGTTTGTATACTAAATGGTTTTCTCTTTTTTTTTCTGATGTTCTCTGACATATTCTTATGATGTATCATATTTGATAATTGACAAACATTGTTCTTTCCTTTCATTTCATTATAACAATAGTTATTCTTACAATTAATACTCTTTGTTATTTTTCTTCTCTACTCCTTCAAGTGATGGTGGTTTTCACTTATTCTGGATGATTTTATACACTATATACTATACTGTAATTACAATTTTATTTAACAATATACTAATATCTAATTTCATAGACATGCTTGGGGTTTTCATGGTTTGTTTCACAAATATTAATTTTTCTTTCCTTACATTCCATAATAATGTCCTTCTTTTTATTTTACACACTTTGTTATACTGCCTCTCTACTCCTTCAAAGGTTAGTTGGGTGAACCTTTATTCTGGACGATTTTATACACTATATTTGAGTTTTATGAGAGGTATACTCTAATCATTTTATAAACATTATGTCATATAGAATATTCATCTGGATACATATTTTTTTTTCTAGGTATAGTACAGTAATTGCATTTTCTTATTAAATCATTTGATTGACCTTATCTAATATTCTATCCTCTGGGGTAATAGGTCTGGTACATTTTCATCATTAACAAATGGTTTGGTTTACATCTTAAATCTACACACTTTTGGTAACTTGGTAAGGCAGATTGACTAGTTATAGCTAATTGGTTACCTTCAATATTTTTGGTAATTTAACAACAAATGAGTTTGTTTATAGTAGTGATTTTTTCCAATATAGATATTTTACTTTTTTATAACATAAACGTTTGGGTGAGGAATGTTGCTTCCTATTACATATTATCTCTCCTTAATATTCATCAATGCTTATTCGCCGATATTCATGGGGTTATTTGTGCTCTTCCACTCTATTGGGTCTATAATTGGTGATATCTGACATATGTTCCGTACTAGTGGTTTTGGAGATACCTTACTATCAAGCGGTTCTTCCACTTAGCGGCTACTAGATAGTCGTTGGCTCCCCGTTTCCTTGCCTTCTTCCTCTCATCATCTTTGGTATTATTGTGTTCATTGTACTCCGGGCCTTGGCTATTATTGATATCTAGCCCTTCTTCTAATCCGGGTTGACCTTTGTTCTCCTGGTTGGACTCTTCCATCGCTTGGTCCCTCTTCTTCCGCATTTCCCTTATTCTTTGGGCGTACCTTTCAATAAGCTGGTCCAGTCGTTCTTGATCATTTTCCTTCTCCCTGTGAAGCTTCTTTCTTCTAAGAGTATTCACTTTAAATACCTCGTTGTTTATAATCTTCTCCTTCATAACATAGTCACTGGCATGTAACACTGTTTTAATCGTTCCGTCATCTGGGTTATTAATTAAATGGTTTAATGATTGGTTATTCATTATGGAATCAATTGGTTTTGTTTGGTGTATTTTATTTGGTGGTATATTTAATTTAATTGGATTCTTATTTAATTTTTTACCCACGGTTTTATGGTAATTTATTTTTAATAATTTCATGAAGTCTTGTTTATA
This sequence comes from Magicicada septendecula, assembly GCA_034769895.1. Taxonomy (NCBI): domain Eukaryota; kingdom Metazoa; phylum Arthropoda; class Insecta; order Hemiptera; family Cicadidae; genus Magicicada; species Magicicada septendecula. The sequence goes on from CM068367.1 coordinate 1,248,308,156, forward strand.
CTTCTTACCATTGGTCCTTGATCTATGACGAATAATTGGGTTTTCTACGAAGTTAATTAATCCACTCCTAGTCATTTCTAATATTTCCTTTGTAATCCTCGTCTTCTTAGAGCGTGTTATTCTTTTTATCTTTGTCTCTTTCTCTCCTGTCTTCTTAATTATCTTGTTCATTACATTTTTAATGATGGCTTCTTTATGCGGAACATTCCCTTCATTCCTGTGGTGTGTATCCTCAGGCACCAATGCTTTCGAGTCTTCTTTGTTCTCAGTTTGTTTATTAGTGTCTTTGAATTGTAGACTTAACTCTTCCATGGATTCATCATTTGATACTTCTCCTATCTCTGAGTTGTCATCGTCCTTTCCTTCTTCATTATTCTCCGGCTCTGGACTCATTTGTTCCATGTTTTTGTCTTCGGATACCTTCCATTTTTCTCTCCACTTTCGGTTATCCTCAATTATTGACTCGATATTCTTATTGAATAACTCGACGTTTCTTTGATTCTCTTCCCTTAATTCCATCATTGCTCTCATCATCCAGTCTAGGAATTCTGTCTCTCCCATTGGTGTGCGAGGCATGTTAATTTTTTCGTGTCTACCGGGCTAATATAAAATATAAAAAATATATTTATTTAATATTTTTTTAAGCCACACTAGTTGGTGCGCCAATTTATAACGATGACGAAATACTAGGGGTTTTATTATTATATTTATAAAATTATTATGTTTATTTGTTATAGTAATTATATTATGGTAATAGTTAAATTCCGTTTAAAGTCACACGGGTGGTCTACTCTATTTGTAATAAAATGAAAACGTGTGTGTTTACAATTAACTTGAAGTAAAATAATAAATAAAAGAGTGGTTGTTGTTTAAATTTAAATTTGTGATTAAAGTATTAAAAGTCTCATTAAAACAAAAGTCATCTATGGGTGAAGTGTTCCTTGGAGATAACTCAATGTTGAGAATGGTTGTTTCTACTTGAAGGTGACCAATGTAGTAAAATATTTTACCATACAACATTCAAGTTACTCACAGTGTTTACAATGGTTTAAATACTCTTGTTTTTAAAGAATTCCCTTGTATTAAACAAAAAATAATAAAGTTGATTATATTTAAATGTTAGATTATCTTAAATTAAAACATGAAGTATGGCAGTTGATTGCTTGATAGTAGATCTCGTCTGGTTGAAACTGGTTGTAGAAACTTCTTCTGATTACAGGTAGTCTGAGTAAGTCAAGTCCTGTAAAGTCTGGACAATATCATAAACAAACATATACTTTTACGTACCTGATTGCGTTTACTTGAAGCTCACTAAACTGTCAACTCAGCTTACATTCATCAACTCCCTTTAGTTGCAAGGTTATGTCACCTTGTTTATTAAATTAATGGGCGCCACACGGATTTATTTAGGGAAAATCCCGTGTAAAACCCGTTCATATAAATTAATAGATGAATTGAAAATTTAAAATAGTTGAGTACCACTTTTTGGCAATGCTATTCCAATATGTCAAACACAACAGAAGGTTGTTTAAGTTTAATAAAAGAAACTATTTAATTATTCAGAAAAAATAAAATAAATCAAATCAGGTGATGCTGTTAATAATGGGTTTATTTGCACCCTTCTTGTGAATTCAAAAAATACACATAATGTAACATATAAAGTTGTACAATGAAAACTTAATTATTATATGCCTCATACGGCTTGCTCAGAACATGAGTTATAAATCTGGTTAAGTCCAGATACTATTTATTGTAATATAAAATTATTACAATTATTACTATTAGTATTATTGTTATTATTATCGATATTATTATCTCAGTTGTGAATTCTTTGAGACACGAAAGAAAACAATTATGCCTACACGGTATCCAATGATACAATTGATCAAAAAATTTGAAGTTACTATGACCAAGTAATTAAAATAAAAAAAACGATCTATTGTAAGATCGTACGTTTCATTAACGCTTGCTTTTCTAATGACAATGTTATTCAATTGAGGACCCTTACAACTAACATATAGCTTACTTACTAATAACAAATTTGAATAATAAAATCGAAACGTGGTGTAATCGTAAATACTGTTTTTGTGTTTTGCGTCAGTACAGGTTATGGTAGCAAAATACGAGTTATTGCGCTCAGATCAAGAATAATAATGATTGCACTTTTACCTTCGTGGTTTTAATTATTTTAATTAAAACCTTTTATCACTTAAGTAATCGGATTATAGAGATTACTTTCTTTCAGCACTAATTCGCACAAGAACAGAAATTCGATCCTCTTCTGATAAAAATGGATCATGAATACTGACAATAAATTATTTTCTGTTCGTTATTCCCGCACAATATTAAAATAAACTGCACTAGAACACTGTAGTTGATTGATGATGCACTTGAAGTAAAGTTTCTCGTTGTTAACTATTGGTTCCAGAGTACAAGGTAACTGACGCTATGTGTTATAAGATGAAACGTGACGGAGACGAGCGTACGTCTGTTCAGCTCGTTAGATGATAAAGGTCTCCTCTCAAAATTCGCCGGTCTGTCTTTTTATACCCACCTTTTGGATTGGGCTTAGGTAAAATTATCGTTTTATAACTAATTTTCCTATTGGTCCAGACAGGTGAGACGAAGATGACGTATCACTTTTTGGCGGTTGGTAACGGTTTTTCTAACCGTCGAATGTTGAGATGATTGACAGGTCACTTCTGCTGTCATTGTTATTATTATTGGTACACAGATTCCTGATATGCATTTATAAAATGATGCTAACAGTTGTCATACACTTAATACCGTCACGATTGAGTTGATATTATTATCAAATTAAAGATTGTTTTGTTTCCTTTAAATTGATATCACTGGATCTCGGATTATCTTCACCTTAACCGACATTGTTAGAAAATCAATGTTCGGGTACACTATTCTTACTGTCGTCTGCTCTTTATGAGTCGCCGATTTTACACTTTTTAGTTAACCTTTCTCATTTCCACATAACATTTTATTAAACAAATGTTTATGTGTGGACTCCATTAATACTGTACTGACGTTTTTTTTCACAGAATTTTACTTTTACACCTTAATTCTATACATAGTAATAAATGATCCTACTGACTAATGACATTTTGTTTACTGTTAGTTAGTTTTGAGCTACTATTTACAAATAAAATCGTGGCTAAACCTATCGTTTTAATATCATTTTTCGTTATGTTAATGCATAACCATTGTTCTGGTGCATTTTATTTTGCACTGGTGATAATTATTGATAGTCATTTTATTGACTAATGTTTGGTCTAAGTTTGTTAAGTGTAGAATATCGCCTACACTGAAATTTGGCCTTTATAATGCCTATGGGTTCTCAATTCGGTAAATTACAGAGACATCTTATTGGTATAAGATTCTCTTATATAGTTAGCTCTCTTTTCTGACAGGTATATTTGATGCAGAAATACATCTTAGTTCCTACGATATAGCCATTGTTAACATTGGTTTTGGCATTCATTATCTACTGTTCATAGTCACATTTATTATCAGAAAAATGCTGATTTTGCTTTCACAGTATTTAACTGCTAATTCGTTTGTTTTTTGTTTATAAATGACATTCGGCTTACATTAACCATTTACTGAATTGACAGTTGAATTTAAATCTATTCTGTCCATTAGTTCGTTTTAGTCTCAGTCTAGTTGTAGTGTCAAACAGCTATTGGGTTACTGTTTCCCATGGCACTTCTGCTTTATTCTTCTCTCTTGGTTTCTTCTTTCCTGTTTATTTTGACTATTCTATACCTATTTACATGGTTATTCTGTTTTATGAAATCTAATAACATACACTTAGGTTAGGTGACATCTTGTGATGTTACAATATACATACTGACTACTTACCCTATTCTGACCAACTGTCTTACGACTTACCTTATTATCTCCGAAGATCCCAAATGCAAGGTTGCCACGATGTTTTTAGGTTATACATCGAAACCATAACATTCCTCCCATTAAATATTTTAGCTGTTAATTTTACTTCCCTTAATTCAGAAAACTCACAGGTCCGACTAGGCGAGATTTTGACACAGAAAATAGGTTAGGTTCTGGCGCAATGACTATTCTGACACATGGTTATGTTACTGAACAAATCTTATTTTATTTTCTCTGAATTATGTAGTTCAAAAATTACCAATCAAATTCATTTGTTAACAAATTGCTCAACATTGAGGGCACATAAAAACTATTCAGATAGAACTATTAAGAATTAATTATAAACTTCGCAAACCAGTACTTTGCACACACACTCTCTCTCTCTCTCTCTCTCTCTCTCTCTCTCTCTCTCTCTCTCTCTCTCTCTCTCTCTCACACACTCTTTATAAATTAAAGATCTCATTATTCTTTAGGACTTTGTATTTAAGAAAAGACAAATTGTTCTTAAATTTTGGCCAGTCGATCTAGTCTTTACGAGTACTTAGCTGCTGATGATATCCCAGATGTTACGCCATCAGATGCTTCGCACTTTTGTATTAAACACTCCACAAAACGGTTTAAAACGGTTATATACTGTTCACTAGTACATTTTTCTCATTATTAAAAATTGTTAACTGTTGTATTATGCTTATGGGTTGCCATCATAAAGAGAGCCAAATGTATGAACAAAATAAACAAAAAAATAAAAATATCAAGTTTTAAGAATATTTATATGGAATAAATGCACAATAGTATACAGAACATTACAAAATGCAGAGCAGAACTGAAATACTGCAATACAATTTTTGAAGATTTTTTTATCCTGAAGTACTACATAGGAAAATGTCCAATCAGTCACACCTCTAAACACAGAGGAAAACCTCATAAAACAATGCTAGAATGATGTAATTATATGAATTAAATTAAAATTCATGGTCATTAACTGACCTCTGGTGAAATTGCTATACAGTAGAACCTCGTTATAACGGACCCCGTTACAACGGACATGTCTTTTACGTCATACCCCCACCCCCTAGTAACTAAGTCAATGGACCGGAATGACTCACGTCCGTCCACCAGTGCCGAATGACAGTTTTCAGAGACAAACACCCTTGTCAGGTATAAATCGTTGAAAGTTACAACCCAACCCAATCCACCATTGAATTAACTGGTTTGAGATTAACTGTTGAGATAATAACAACAAATACAGGAAACTGTTTGTTTGAATGGTAAGGGAAAGGGACTTGAAAACAAAGAAAGGTTAACGCCTTAGCCAGGTATATTTTCACTCCCACCACTACTGGTCAGTATTGTTCAGTTGTTTGTCGCGCACAGTCACACGTCCTGCCTATAACTTTTTTAATTTATTCAAATCATGTCGTTAAGTAAGCCAAGTGTCGGACAGAAATGGAAGCGTAAGACGCTCAGTCTTCAAGATAAACTCTCCATTATAGAAAAATTAGAAAAAGGAGCGTCTGTTTCTAGCATTTGTTGTGAGTATGAAATCGCAAAACAAACCGTATCGGACATTAAAAAATCAAAAAATGACATTCGTGACTTTGTTCTCAAGTTCAATGTAGAAAAGGAGAAGAGTGCAGCTTCGTTCATGTGGAATGGCTGTTAGAGGAATTTAAATTCAAGCAGCTGCCGAAAGACTCTCCAAACAGATGAGACTTGAACAGTTTAAAGCCAGATCTGGTTGGCTATTTAGGTTTCGTCGATGTCACAACATTTCAAACAAGAAGATTAGTGGGGAAATTCTTAGCGCAGACTTTGAAGCTGTTGAGCCTTTTATAAAAGAATTAGACGATTTGATTAAAAAGTTTGATTGATAACGAGTTGAAGGTTATCAATTGAGCCAAATTTATATCTTTGATGAGACAGGTTTGTTTTGGAGAACTCTACCTGACATTCAAAAGCCGAAAAAACTACGCCTGGTAGAAAAGTCAGCAAGGAGCGTGTGTCAGTTTTGTTGTGTGCAAATGCAGACGGCACTCATATGCTTAAACCTGCTATCGTTGGTAAAAGCAAAAAACCAAGGGCACTTAAAAATGTGATGGACAATTTACCAATTCACTATTATAGTTCCCGAAATGCGTGGTTTACAACTGAAATAACAAGTGATTGGTTTCATAAGAAAGCTGTGCCAGCAATTATCAACCACCAAATGGAAATTTTGAACATTCCAAAAGAAAAAATAAATGCTTTGGTTCTTTTGGATAACGCACCAACCCACCCTGATGTTGACAAACTCTGCAGTCGAGACAAGAAGATAAAGTGTAAGTTCCTGCCTCCAAACACAACATCCGTGTTTCAGCCCATGGACCAAGGAGTAATTTATACTGCCAAGTGGCTTTATAGAAACAAATTTCTCAATGCAATCTTAGAAGTTGATGAGCCATCCGCTGCTGAAGAAGATAGAAGGGGCCAAAAGACTCTTCAAAACTTGAAGGCCTACAACATTCGATCTATGATTCACAACTTTGCTGATGCTGTAAAAGAAATTAAACCAACTACTTTGGTGAACTCATGGAAAAAATTGTTAAAGAATGAAGAAACATGTTTAGAAATAGAAAATTGTGAGACAGAAGATTTCCGTGAAACTTTGCAAAGAGGAGGGGAGGAAAACGTTTTATTGGAAGATGTGGAGACCTGGCTTGAAGAAGACAAAGATGACCCTGGATTCCACTTGTTGACGGAAGAGGAGATTGTTGGCAGTGTCACTGAGAAAGAAGACTCTTCAGAGGACGAGGAGGAAGACTTACAAGAGGAAGACAATACTCAGGCAACAATAAAAGTGAGTGAAGTGAAAGATCACTTAAATTTTGTCATTGAATATGTTGAACAATCAAAAAATGAAAATGTGTTTGCTTACTATGAACACTTGCGGCATCTTAGTCACTTACTGACCAACGAAATAAATAACAAACAAACACAACAAAAAATCAATACTTTTTTCAAACCAGTTAATGTTAGTAGTAATAACTAAATGAATAATAATGAACCAGGCCCTTCTTGTTCAAGAGAATAAAACAATAGAATGTATATAAAGTTTCAATCCTGGTCTATAATGTAAATATGAACAGTATGATCTCATTTGTCATGTATGGTATGTAAAATGATGTCAAGTAAAAATAAACATGTTTTATACTAATTTACCGAGTTTTATTGATGTAAATACGACCTAAGAAGACTTATTTGTTATATAACGGACTTTCATTACAACAGACAACCTTTAACCCCAATTAGTCCGTTATAATGAGGTTCTACTGTATATTTGTTTTTATTTGTAAGGAAATTTTCAATGAAATATTAACAATTTCAGTTTGGTTGTGTTTACAAAGGCAACTTTAACAATAAACTAACCTCATACCAGGAGATATTTCCAAACACATCAGCATAGTAACAATCAGTGTTGTATAATATCACCAAAAGTGAAAATGAACAAAATTTCTCGGATTAAAAGTTGAAATTATCCGAATCGTGGCCATGACCGAGTGGAACCTGCCGTGTCCTATTGGACAAACAATGATGTGATGTCAATAAACGTATTAAATAACTATAGTAACTGTTGGAATGTATTATGCTAAATAAATTATGCAGAGATTGATTAGAATAAGTGTATTCAATTAAAGATCAAAGTTACAAATGAAGAGTATCATGACAACTGAGAGTATCATGACAACTGAGAGTTACCTGTGACACAAAAGTAAAACAATACTGCAGCAAAATAATTGTAAGTCAGTTATTTTTCAATATATTTATTTTTTTGTAAAAAAAAACAACAATTTAAACAAGACAAGCCTTCTGTTACCTTTAGTCGTACACTAAACAAGTGGCAAGTTTCAGATAAATTTAGTTAAGAGCGTTTCAGATTTTTCAGCTTTTAAAATTGCTATTATATTGAAAAAAGAATTGGTAGGCTAGATTATATAGACATTCAAAAATTTTAAATGAGTAAGTTCAGAAATGAAATAGTTCTTACTCATATTTTTAATAGTATTTCATATTATTGCAAAGTTTGTCGTACTCGAAATAATAGATATTTATAAAATAGCTTAATTTATTAACAGTTCTGAAAAAGAAATATTAATTCGGCTAGAAATGCTTTAGAATACTATTATTCATCCCTAAAGCATAATTGTCACAGCATTCATAAAGAACATGGAGCAACCTGTCCTTTCGGTCGCGCTATGTCTCACTCGGATGCGCGACCGATAGGACAGTGACCGATTGGACATTCGGCACTTATTTCACGTCAACTCGCTGCCGTTGCTTGTCTCGTGACTCGTTTTGAGGTTAGGTTTGCTGCTTTTCATCACAGTTCGTTTACACAATTAAAAATTCACACGTAATATTATTACTGTAAAGATATTAAAGTGACCGATAGGACACATATTAAACATACTGTAAAATACTTACCAAAACTTTTTATATTTTCTCGAAACTATTAAAGATAAACTGTAAACAACCCACATGTACCAACGAAAGCATTTATCACACAATGGAACTGCCTGCTGGATATAATGCGCGCTTCTTCTTTAGAACTTTTGGCAGGAGTTTTAAATTCGCGTCGCTCGGTTACGATTTTCGGAGACTTCATTATTTACATTAAAATAATAATTTTCGACAGGTTCGTGGTATATAATTTCAGCTGTATTCTATTTTATGGAAAGTGTATTATTAATTCATTATACAAATTCACAATAAAACTTTTCATATATATATTTTTTTCGTAAAAAACCTTGTATGTTCAAGGTAGGGACAGTGACCGATTGGACAAAACGTCATTACATAATTCGTTTTTGTTATGTTTTATTGCTTTTTTCAACAGGTAAGTGGGTATAATGTTTTCAAAACAATCATTTATGAAATATATACCATTTTTAATACTAAAAATATTACAATTATTTCGTTACAAGCTTGGGACTTAAATTGTCCCTCTTTATGATCTCTCTCCTATGGCGCTACAGCCCAAGTCGGGCCCTGACCTCCACCAATCTCCGCCTCCAATCCACTCTATCCACTGCAACCCTCCTCCAGTTTCTTATCCCCATGTCTCTCGCGTCCTCTGCAACGCAATCTTCCCACCTCTTCCTCGGTCTACCTCTAGGTCTCGTTCCCTCCCATGTACCCAGCAAAGCCCTCTTAGGGTTCCTGCCACCCTCCATTCTCATAACATGTCCGGCCCAACGCAATCTTTGAATTCTTATAAATTTTGAGACTGGTATCTCTTTATATATTTGATACAGTTCGTTGTTGTATCTCAGTCCCCATGAGCCATTTTCTTGTATTGGGCCTATAATGCGTCTGAGGATTTTCCTTTCAAAGGTGTCTACTATGTCGACTGTTTTCTGTGTGATTGCCCATGCCTCACACCCATAGCATAGCACCGGTCTGATGACAGTCCTATATATTTTCATTTTTGTTTCCCTGTGCACATCCCCAGACCTAAATGATGGCAGCAATGCGAAGTACGCCTTGTTAGCCATGGTGGTCCGTCTTTGGATCTCCGGCTCCTCTGATCCAGTCTTTGCTAGATTCACTCCGAGATACGCGAAATTGTCCACCACCTCAATTGTGTCCTCCTCTATCTCGATGTTGTTATGAACCTGGTCCCTTCTTGTTTGGATAAGCATTTTTGTTTTATCCATATTTATGGCTAGCCCAACTTCCTTGGCTTTGTTTTTAAGCTCTATAAATATTTCTTTAGCTACCGTGATCCGTCTTGACATGATGTTAATGTCATCTGCATATGTGGCTATCTGTACAGTTTTATTTGTTAACAGATTGGAGCTATTTATTGATAAACCTCTGATTACATATTCCAATGCAATATTAAATAGTGTTGGGGCCAACCCTATATATAATGGATATATAGAAATAAAGGACCCCACAAATAAATATAAGAAAATCATGGAAAATATTATAAAAGAAAATTTAGTTAAAATTAATATAAGGGAAAAAAATGCGCAAAACTTATATCGCACAATACAAGAGCTCCACAACTTAATGGTTTACCTAAAATTCATAAAGTAGATATACCAATAAGACCATGTAACGGTACAGAATTGTGTGCTACCCCAGTTTAATTTTATTTTGTATCAAATCATCAATTCAGTTCAAGTATCAAATTGTTAATTTTCACCTGTAAGGAGCCCCAGTACAACATACATACAGATAGTCTAAACAATTGCCCAGACGTATTGCGTAACCACCCCAGCAGCCGGCTTGTGTGAAACCCAGTCTGCAGTGTGTGTCAGTAGAGAGTGAACAACAGACAGCCAGCATCAGACAGTAAAGTTGTAATTTAAAATTAAATAGTGGCCTTGGGCGCAAGATAGGCCGAAAATAATCTAATCGGCCTATCAAGTAAAGTGTTAATGTGCAGTTTGCCAAAAAATGTGCTTGCGAACAATGTAAGCCGACCGATTGAAAAGAATAGTGCTGTTATCTGTGAAACAGCCTTAAAATTTGTGATTGAGAAAATAATCCAAGTTAAACAGTATAAAATCAGTTTCCGGAGTGTTCTACAAACAAAAAGTGCGTAACACGTGGTGGCGGAAATTGTGGATTGCATTGACCAGATGAGTAGCCAACTAAAGAACATAATCAGTTGAATAAAATCAAACACCATTTTTAGTAATTTCCTTTGTTATGTATAATGTATTAAATTTCAAACGAGATCTCTAAGGGAAAAAATTTACTACTGGTTCATAATAGTTTGTTAGAGGCTAGTTGATTAAGAAATGTTTATTTTATTAATTCATAAAATTTCACCTTAAAATAAATTCAGATTTTATTTAATATAAAGTATGTGTTAGAGTAAGTCATTACGCCATAACCATTTCCTAGTTTTCTGTGTTGACAACTCGTCTAACGAAATTTGGGATTTTCTGGGTTTTAAGGGTGGTCAGATAGCGGGATTTTATAAGGGCAAGAGTGTAAAGTTTACATGTATATCTAATAAAAACATGTTGGCGACCTTGGCAGTTTAAAAGCAAGTTTTACGCGGGGACCATGACGGTAAGTGAAATTCTGGCAGCGGTAAGTATTATTTTATGATGAGTAATTTTTAATTAAAAGGGTAGAAGGCGAGGACCTTTACAAGTGGCGACCCTGCCAGGATGTTCGTATAAATATTATAGGAGCTAGACCTGTTTTAAAGCACAGAAAGTAGGATTTGGTAACGGCGTATTTGTAGAAATAATCGTATATATATTTACGTTATAAAAGGTTATGTTTTGATAGGGTTATTGTGTTTACTTGTCCTGTTGACAATGATTGAGCTAGGTGTTTTGATTTTCTAAGATAATAGTGGTTTTTTATATCTAAGGGTATATTAGAAATAACATTTTTGAACATGGCCAAGGCACGTGAAAATAAAGTAAGTGGATCAGGGGAGTTATGGAATGATACGGAGTTTATGGACGAGTTCAGAAGGTGTATAGAAAGAATGACTGAGGATGATTGGCGTAAATTAAATAATGAGCTAAGACAAATGAGAGAACAAAAAACGGGATTATATGCTTTTTTGAATGAAAATAGTGATGATACTAGGAAACAAAGTAACGAGGTAAGGGAAGGGGTAGCATTAGATAATAAAATATTGAATAATGATAATTATGAGATTAAAATGGGGATAAATGGTGAAGAGACAGACCAATTAAGCGAAAAAGACAATCAAATAACAGAGAATGAGGTAAGTAAAAATAGTGTAAATGGAAATAAAATAACAGACGAAAATGGTGTTAATACACATGAGAGTGTAGGGGTGACAGAAAACTGCGATTATGGTGGTAAGTTATACGCCGATGAGAATATAAATAACAAAGAAATAGGAGACAAGGTAAGTGGTAGTAATACAAGTAATTATAATGATGAAATAACATTAAATAAGAATAATGATTATATAGTTGAAAATGGGGTATCTAAGAATGATACGGTAAGTAACGGTGGTGAAATTAAAAACGCGGTGTTAGATTGTAAGGTTGTGAGCAAAGAAAGTGTTGATGAGGTTATAAGTGTGTGTGTAGAGAGGTTAAATGGGCAAAGGGCAGATGTTCCCCAAGTTTATGGTGAAGCAGAGTTTTCACAAGTGTTTAAAGAGGACAGAGTTTCCTCCTGTATTTGTAGGGAAGACAAGGTGTCTTCAGATGGTCCCTGTATTTTTTGTGATTTGACTGGTAAAGCCAGTAGAGGTAATAAATATTTAATGGTGCCCTTTGCATGGAATGGGAGAGTTCAGTATGGTTATGAGAGGTGTTGTAATGAAAGAGAGAGGGAAATAAAAATTTTTGAGATTAATAGAGGTTATGAAATGTTGGTGCAGGTGTTAGATATTGAGAGAGATGAAGAAAGTGAATTGCATTATGAAACAGAGAGAGAGGAATATTTGAATAAAACTGTTATAGATGACAAAATAACTGACTTGATGTTGAGAAAAAATACTTACGGAGACTGGACAAACATAATTGATAGTGACAAGTTTTATGACCTAATGAATGGTATAACGAAGGACTTAGAAATAATGGTGTGTTATTATAGTAATAATAATGACAAATTGAGTATAAGTAAGAAAGAGAAATGTTACAAAAAGGTACGACTATTACATGACGATGGAGGTTAGATTACGAAATCGCGGAAGGAACAGTTTAAGTATGTTAATATATGGTAATGACCCAGCTGATTTTGACATTGAAGTGTGATATAACTGAATAATTAATGATGACGATTTGTAAATAAATGTTTAGTAAATTTAATTGTGTGTATTGTAAGATGTTAGGTAAACAATGTGTATGTAGGTAATTGTGATAATAATAATTTTAATATTTTGCAATTTAAATAAATAACAAAATTAATTTTGGAGACAGTAATTGACGAATTATAATTGTTTTGATAACAAATGAACTTGTATTTTCAATAAGTAATTTAATTAAAATAATTTGAGATGTTTAAATATTCTGAGTGATTTAAATGCTGTATAATTGAATTTTCTAATGGATTTAAATTGTTTTCTGAGATTTGATATTAATTAATAAATAAATGTCAAATTGTGTGGTATGGAAAACATTGTTGTTAAAATGTTTCAGAGGTTAGGTGGAGACATTGGTGTGTGTGTGTGGTGTGTATTTTGTGTTCAGGTCAATAGTTGGATAATGTACTGTAAGTATAATGTTCATAATACCAATCAGATAGAATAAAATGCTTACAGGTGTGAAAAGAGTTGTATAACACACCAATAATAAAAATTAATTGAGATAATGGTATTAAATGAAAACGGTAATTAAAAAAAAGTAATAATAACTAAAAGGGTGAATTAAAATTATATTTGGTTGAACTGTAAGAAATAGACATCGATAAATATGTTATCTAAAAGATTTATAAAAATCGAAAAGTGAAGTACAGGTGTTAGTATGATGTAACCATGAATGCTGAAACTGAGAATGTTTATAACTGTGTTTATGAAAACAAGTCTGGCACACAACTGTTTATGTAAACAGGTGTGTTGTGACTAATGTCTGTGGGCATGCTGAGTTGATAATAACAACTGTTGTAATCTGCTGAATAATTGCCAGTAGGAAAATCCTATTATGAAATAAAAAGACATACCATATGTGAAGAAAGGAATGTAAATTTTTGAATAATGTAGGTAATATTTTTGTAGGGTCTTTTTGTAAAATGTAAGTAAAACAAATGAAATTGTTTTGAACAAATAAAATAATAATGAGGTAATTATTGCAACTTAGAGTTTGAGAAATTAAATACAATTGGTAATTAAATTAATAGAAAAGATGATTTTTAATAATGAACTTGTAATAACGAATTTAACTTTATTTTCAAATTGGAATTATAAATTAAATACTAATTGATGGAAAAAAAAAATTTAGTAGTTAAGGATACCTTGTATAATCTATGTATTATTTTGGAGGGTAATATTGTACGGGGAATATTATTCAATTTAACTGGAATTTATGTGTACTACTGTAAACCTATATTGTTTTAGCAACACTATTTTTTGGGGTTTATAATATAAAATGAGCCAGTACGTTGTCAATGAACCAGTACGGCTAAGAGGAAACAAATCAGTTGTGGGATATGGAGTGATGGAAGGCCGTTTGTTGATTTTTTAATTAAATGTTCTAAAGTCAGGCGATACTGTGGTGGGTATCGGTCCGAGCTTATGGTGGTGGGATCTCGGGTAGAGAAGTCCCGTAAGATCGGATGGGTGCTGCCACAGTCGCCAGACTAGGGGGGTAAGAACCCATGATTTAGTCGAGTGTTCAGGGGGGTTGTGGCGCCATATCCTCACTGATCCTCTCAGTTTTAGACAATAAGAGTTTGAATGCTTCGGCTTTCAACCTCTTATTGGGGGGGTATTGTAACGGTACAGAATTGTGTGCTACCCCAGTTTAATTTTATTTTGTATCAAATCATCAATTCAGTTCAAGTATCAAATTGTTAATTTTCACCTGTAAGGAGCCCCAGTACAACATACATACAGATAGTCTAAACAATTGCCCAGACGTATTGCGTAACCACCCCAGCAGCCGGCTTGTGTGAAACCCAGTCTGCAGTGTGTGTCAGTAGAGAGTGAACAACAGACAGCCAGCATCAGACAGTAAAGTTGTAATTTAAAATTAAATAGTGGCCTCGGGCGCAAGATAGGCCGAAAATAATCTAATCGGCCTATCAAGTAAAGTGTTAATGTGCAGTTTGCCAAAAAATGTGCTTGCGAACAATGTAAGCCGACCGATTGAAAAGAATAGTGCTGTTATCTGTGAAACAGCCTTAAAATTTGTGATTGAGAAAATAATCCAAGTTAAACAGTATAAAATCAGTTTTCGGAGTGTTCTACAAACAAAAAGTGCGTAACACGTGGTGGCGGAAATTGTGGATTGCATTGACCAGATGAGTAGCCAACTAAAGAACATAATCAGTTGAATAAAATCAAACACCATTTTTAGTAATTTCCTTTGTTATGTATAATGTATTAAATTTCAAACGAGATCTCTAAGGGAAAAAATTTACTACTGGTTCATAATAGTTTGTTAGAGGCTAGTTGATTAAGAAATGTTTATTTTATTAATTCATAAAATTTCACCTTAAAATAAATTCAGATTTTATTTAATATAAAGTATGTGTTAGAGTAAGTCATTACGCCATAACCATTTCCTAGTTTTCTGTGTTGACAACTCGTCTAACGAAATTTGGGATTTTCTGGGTTTTAAGGGTGGTCAGATAGCGGGATTTTATAAGGGCAAGAGTGTAAAGTTTACATGTATATCTAATAAAAACATGTTGGCGACCTTGGCAGTTTAAAAGCAAGTTTTACGGGGACCATGACGGTAAGTGAAATTCTGGCAGCGGTAAGTATTATTTTATGATGAGTAATTTTTAATTAAAAGGGTAGAAGGCGAGGACCTTTATAACCACTAATCAATTTTAAGACTGCACGGCATACATAATAGCAAAAACAATAGATAAAATACTCAGAGAGAAAATAATACTGGAAAATAGGTACAATGTAAAGAATGGATATACAGTTATAGAAAACCTAAAGAAAATACACACTACAGAAGAAACAAATTAATATCATTTGATATATCAAATATATATACTAACATACCAGTAAATGAAAGACTGGAAATCATAAGGAAAAAATTAAAAAACAATAATGAAAACAACAGTTTCATAAATAACTTAATCATTATAATAAGAAACATATGTTACCAGAAGTATTTTACTTTCAACAACAAATATTATACACAGACCAAGAGATTGGCAATGGGTTCACCCATATCACCAATTATGTCAGAAATTGATATACAGGATTTGGAAAACAAAATTATTTTAGGTATCATAAATATGCATAATCTGTTATTATGGAACAGATATGTAGATGATATATTGGTTATATATAATCATAGCATAAAAAATGAACATTTAATAATACTAAATAAATTAAATACATACAATGATAATGTGAAGTTTACATTTGAAGAAGAAGTAAATAGGAAAATCAATTTTTTGGACATTGATATTCAAATTGAAAAAGATAACGAAATAACTACTAATGTATATAGAAAAGAAACAAATAATAATACAACAATACACAAGGATTCATCACATCCTTGGACACACATATAACAATATGATTAATAGAGCATACAAATACATAAATAACGAAGAGAAATTATATCAGGAACTGAACATCATAAAAGAAATAGCAATAGAAAATGGATATGACAGTAAATTTATAAACAAATTAAATAAAAAATATAAAGAAAAAACAATATTAAACAACAGAACAACATTAGGCAGTATAAATACATGCAGAAAAGAAGAAAATGTAACATACCTAACTTACAGATACACGTATCGAGATCTCCAAAGCATTATAAAAAATACAAAATTGGATAAACATAAAAATAAATATGCATACAAACCAAATAAAAGTATATACAATGTAATAGTAAATAAAAAAGAATATGATATATACAAATTAAGTTGAATATACAGAATAAAGTGTAATAACTGTGACTACATATACAACGGAAGAACATATAGAAATTTCAAGCAGAGATTTATGGAACATTTCAAAGTTTTTACTAATAAAAAAATGGGAATCTCCAACATAGCAGATCACCTTATTAATATGAATCATAGCATAACAAATATAACCAACAATATGGAAATAGTGGAAGTAAACAATAAAAAAAACGACATTGTACAGTTGGAGAAATTATATATATACCTTCATAAAAAAAAAATGACAAATTGATGAATCAGCAAACAATATTTGAGAATGATCAATTATTTCAATACATGACTAGCTTAGTTTCACCCAATAATGATGGCAGTGGAAAATTAAATATGGATTACAGAAAGATGTAATGGAGGACACAGATAACAACAACAGATGCATACATATAAAGGATGACATTGTAGCAATAACATTAACACAGAAGAGGAAAGTGTAGTAATAGTGTGTGAACTGATGATGAAATTTAAATAATTTCGAAAAGGCCTTCTTCATTACCTTAACAAGGTGAAATTTTACTGATTTTGGTGGTTATGTATAAAATAATAATAGCATAATATTTACTACAAATTCTGCAGCCAACAAATTCTTTGATAACACAGTGTTTGAATGTTACTCCAATTTTACAGGGTAGATCAAAATTTTAATTGCATGACAGACAGTAACAGATTATCAGTGATCAACACATTCTGCCATACAGATTGTATTAATGATTATGAGTGTATCCCCATTAGAAATGCACATAAAACTGAGAACATTGCAGTAGGCTGGCCATGTCTTGCGAACAGATGATACTAAAATACCAAAAAGCATCCTTATAGGAAATGTAGACGGGAAAAGACCAATAGGCTGTCCGAGGAATTCATGGGAAGATGTTCTCAATGATGTGAGAGTGATCCTGGGAGTATGAGGATGGAAGTTTTCATTGTCAATAGAGTCAGGTAGAGGGTCATGATAGAGGAGGCTAAGAGGCCCAATAGGAAGAGGAGGATGTGGATGTGTGTGCAATCCTGTATTCTTTGTATTGTGGCTGGGGTTATGGAAAGCTGTCACTAAAACTCTCTTTCTCTCTCTCTCTCTCTCTTCCCCCCCTCCCCCCCCCCTCTCTCTCTCTCTCTCTCTCTCTCTCTCTCTCTCTGCAGATTAGGTCCAGCCTCTTGCCTGGCACCATGACTCATCTACTGGGTATCTATAATATAACGCGGTAGGTAATGTGTCAGTCATCGGTATAGGAGACCAGAATTCATTACCATAGTAACTAGTAAATAAACAAATGATATTTACCGGCATCGAATGTATACCTTTATCCGTTCCTATAGTTTTTAATGTTTTTACTATGCGATTGTATTTATATGTTTTGTAATTTTGTATACAGATACGTCTATATATTTTGTAATTGTCCAAAACAACAAGGCAACTTAAAGAAAGCACAGAGTTTACACCAAAAATGTGGTCTACAAAGAAGTTTTCGCCCAATAATTAAACTTCATAGCCAGCCGTGGCTTTATCAATATGTGCCAATAAAAATGCTCACCACCCGGGCGTAGAACGGGTACTTCAGCTAGTTATTTTATATAACCCTTAAACTAGTAAGTTGTGGATTTCAAAAGTAAGAGCTGATCAGTTATAAAATGAAAACAAATGAGAAAATGAAAAATTTATTAGTGGTTCCAAATACATACAAACTTACATTATTTTTCTACATAGTCACCGTTTTGTTCCAAACAATTTTGATATCGTGAAGCAAGCTTCTTCAACCCTCTGCATAAAATTCTGCCATGTGGGATTTCAGCCAGTTTTGCACCTAGCTTTCAACTCTTCAGGTTCCTTCAGATGCAATCCAGTTCCTGAGGTGTAGGAAGAGATGGTAGTCACTGGGAATGAGATTATGACTACAAGGCAGATGACAAAAAATATTCCATCGGACGGAATTTTGGAATTGTTTCAATTGTGTGAGCAGCTGTGTGTGGATGTGTGTTATCGTGAAGGAGAACAATTCATGAACTCAGTATTCCATGTCATTAGTTATAAATGGCACAGCGAAGTTTTGAAAGTGTTTCACAATAGACTTGCAATGTGTTTGTTGTTCCAGGCTCTATGAAATCGACCAAAAGCACACTCTCTTGGTTTCAGAACACAGTTGCCATGATCCTTAGAGACTGGGTTTGCTTGAATTTTTTGATTTGAATAAACTGAAATGCATGGATTGTTGTTTTGATTCAGCACTGAGGTATGAAATCCACATTTCATCACCAGTGACAATATGGGAAAAATGACCCCCCTCTCTATGAAAGCGGTCCAAAAAAGCACATGCAGATGGCAGTCTCCGGTCTGTGTGAGCACTTGTCAACAGTTTTGGGACCCATCAGGCACATAGTTTACGATAACCGAGAGTTCCAGTTACAATTCTGAACAATGTTGTCTTTAAAACTTCTGGAAATTCTATATAAAGATCACTAATAGTAATGCAATGTTTTTCTCACTTTCGTATTCACATGCTCTGCGAGAGATCATTAATCCAGACGCTGTCACTCCTCTCTTTCCTCTCTTCATGATTAACATTTGAATAGCCTTCCCTAAAGTCATGACACCATTGGCTAATTTTTCCTTCACTTATTGCAGTAGGACCATACGTTTTACACAATTGACAGTGAATTTCAGTAGCATTGTTTTCTTGTGTTTAGAAATCTAATCACTGATCGGACTTCACAACTGATGAAATTGTTTATTTTTCCACTCACAACACACTGTCACGCAAAGGTAGACAACAATGAACGGGCAACAGTATGGTAGTTACATGTCCAATGGACCAGTTAAAGATACTACGCATGCGTGAACTAATCAGTGTTGCCAATCGCTCTTTATGACCAAATCAGCCCTCACTTTTGAAATACTCCTTGTAGTGGTTATCGATCAATAAATATTTAACAATGGAAGGTTTACTGAGGATTGGGCAATAAATATAACACAACTTTTATATTATTGATGACAATAAATCTTCTCAAAACATTGACATGAAAGTTGTGTTATATTTATTGACCGATCCTCACTAAACCTTCCGTCTCTAAACATTTTCTATAACAACTTGATAGATAAATTGATTATTATTTTCAAATTATTAATAAAAATCTACAAAAAAATGGCACTGAGTATGACTTACTGAGTGTGAAAATAAAAAATATTTTTTGGGTGTGCCAAATTTTGTAACTTAGCAAGTAATAAGCTAGTAGCTCTGTCTTGTTTGAAATTGTTTTGAATATAGATTCATCTAGCTTTGAATGAAATTGCTACTGTGAGGCAGTTCACTGGTTTTTTAAAGTCGATTTGTATCATGTAACGGTGTGGGGGGGGTAGCTGTAGATTAAGCTAGTAACTTCAGCCACCATCGAAAAGTGTAAAAGTGTACAGTATATAACTTGTGATATTTGATGATAACCTAACCTCACTGTTTTAGTTTAAAGATCACTGCTTATACCTAATATCCATGTCGAGTAAAGGTTTTTTTTTTAAATTTTAATTTCCCCGTTTTTTAAAATCATATTTTTTTTTATTTCTTCATTTTGTTAAGCGTCATTGGATCATTATTTTTGTGAGACTGTCTTTATCCTCATAGTATTCTCTGTTAGTTGCATAAAGTATTGTGTCAGGTATAGTTATTATATGACTTTTTCAGTGTTTTCATGCTTGTGTTAAAGTACAGCCATTATGTTATACTTTTATCATATGTTGTACTGAATCTTTAACTTGTCAAGTGAGAAGGAGAGGATAAAAAAACTGATCAGTGTAATCTTAAATGTACTCAATATTCTCAATATTTTATAGTGCTGCATAACCATATCTAGTGTAGGTCAAATCAAATGCTGACTCCCTGAACACATATGAATATTTTGAATGTGGTTGATTCAGTTGTTATTGTGAATGTGAAATCATATGGGGCTTTATGTTGTATAAAACTTTCACTTAAAAAACAATATTTTGCCAACAGAGCATATATCAGTTTTCTTCTACTCATAACTTTCTCACCAATTTACTACATACCTTTTTATTAATGTTATCCCCACGATAGGAACTTTTATTGTAACTACACACTTCTCTATCTATCTATCTATCTATTATTATTACTTTAGTAGTGACTTACCTTTTAAAACTCACACTATTTATATTGAGTACAGCACGTGTTGCCAACATAACTTTTTCTTTCTAGGGTCCAGGGTTGTATTAAGCGAACATAGCAAAAACATGAATTATGAAAAATATCCGGGCTGTTTGGCCGTGGTCCATGGTTAAAAACAAAACCAAACGTTTCGGCAGCTCCACTGGCTGCCATCATCAGTGGAATAAGATTTCTGCACTTGGGGTGTTTACGTGCAGGCCCACAGTACTGTGGTATAGACTAAAGCTGTCCTGCCATGCTACCTGTACATATAAATTAACAGTACTGTGGGCCTGCACGTAAACACCCCAAGTGCAGAAATCTTATTCCACTGATGATGGCAGCCAGTGGAGCTGCCGAAACGTTTGGTTTTGTTTTTAACCATGGACCACGGCCAAACAGCCCGGATATTTTTCATAATTCAAGTGACACCGGCCGTGAAAGCCTAAGGAATAATTTATAGCAAAAACAGTTTGGGCGTTTGAAATAATGAGTCAAACAACATTTGGTTTAAACAAACTTGTGGTTTAATATTCTGAATTTCAATTATTAAAATTTACAAAACAAAATGGAGTCGTAGTCACCCGAAAACAAAATGGCGGCTATGTGTTTCCGCCGTTTAACTATACATCCATCTCAATTATTAATAACTTTTATCTCCTGTATTTAATTTATAAACAAGAGCACTTCTACTAAACTGCAGTTATCATTGATTTTACTTATTACGTTTCTTATTATTATATAACACAAACCAATGCCTCATGTCTTTGCTTGTAGATGCCGGCACTCATTCGCATGCACACACTCTCTCTCTCTCCCCATACATTAATTTATTGGTACATTTTGATTTAGAATTTTGAGCTCAATTGAATAAAGATATGGATTTAAATTTGGAGTTTCCTGAATTTGAAGTCTTGCAGTTCCTCCTCAGACGTTCTCCATTCGCCAGCAGGTGTTCGCCGAATTTTACTGTTTCATGTCTGTTCTTTTTACTGCACTGAAGTTACCTTACATTTTTATTCTAGCTGTTCACTTATTATACTGGTTACATTTGTAATTACATTTTGATACTTTTAAAGCACTTTTGCTGGCAATAATTTGCCAGCGAATTTTATAACGTGCTGCTGCACTGACTGTAGTTTGACGACTGGGGCAGACATATTGGTGTAAATTCGCCAGGTGGAAGGGATAATTCGTCATCAACCTATTGTTCACAGCTGATGACGGCATTGTTTTACATCACAGTTGTTACGTCTGTCGTATTTATTATGATGTTTTAGCATTGTCCGTTTGTCGTTTCGTATGCATATCTGCCGTATGTCACGTACACCAGTGACCTTGAAGTAGAGTCGTTCTGGAAACTGCGTTGTATAATATATGTTGGAAAAATTTAACCTCATGTCGTTCAACACATTAAATCACAATAAAATTATATTTGCATGTACCATTAATTCCTACACGGACTTATGTACCGTTACAAACCCCCTCAATGAGAGGTTTTATGCCGAAACATAAAACTCTCATTGTCTCATTCACACTTCCTAAAGGGATCAGCCCGGATATGTTGCCACAACCCCCTGTACTGTTCATATAAAAAGAATATCAATAACTTACCCTTGGTCCAATGATGGTGACAGTACCTGCCTGACCTTACTGGACTTCTCTTGCGAGATCCCAACACCGCAAGGCCATCCAGGCACTTGACGTTCCTGCTCTGACGCGCTGGCCAGCTCAGGACCGCCGTCACAGCATCACTAAACTCTGAAACATCGAATACAAAAATTTAAATAGTGGCCTTGTATAATGCCATATCCAAAACTGATATGTCTCCCCTTAGCTGCATTGGTTTATGTTAAGAGGCATTGGTTTTCTTAACTCCTAATTTTTCAAATACCAAATAACAAGATTTACTATAGAATGTCTCCTCCTCTTTCTGCCTTCCTACATTTATCAAATAATTTTTTGACTCCAGCCAATAATATCTTAACTCCTTTCACCACAAGAAAATATACTCTTATACTAAGATAACAACACGTAAAATAATTCCTTAGGTTTCCTAAAATCAACAACAATTATCTCTATCTCTGTCATATAGAATTCAAGACACAACTTGATTATGGCAAACAATCTAACTATTTAAACGTCATTGATCAGTTTTCCTGATCCTAATACTTCTTTAAAGCAGACTCTTAATTATCTTTTATGTTCAATACCATTATCAACACCATATTCTTAATATTTAATATTGGTTACCGTTGCTACCCCTGTAGCAACCTCCTCGCCACACACACTATGACCCCCCCTGGACTGTGGCGTCCAGTTGCTTCCACAAGGACTGAATTGGTGGAGGAATTTTGGCATCTCCTTGTCCTTGCTTCGGCTTTACATTTCTAAAATTGCCAGATATCATAATATCTGAATGTTACATAATTATATCCTTAAAACGGGTCTATCACCTGTTTTGCTGTTCCTACTCGAACAAGGTGATAGCCGCTGTTCTATAGTTCCGGGGATTTCCCCTAAGTGGCCCCCCATTAATTTCAACTTTCACCAATTTTCAGGACAACCAACCATGGTCAGTGTTACAATTTCTGCCCACAGCTGGCTGTCGTCCAAAACCACGATTAGTGCTGGTAAGACGGTAATCGCCCAAAAAGGCGGGGAAATCATCTTCATTAGCATGTTTACACTCTAACATCATTTATACACTGTACGGTTAAGAATCATATAGAATATAAAATTATATCAAAGTTGTACAGTGTATGTACACCAATTTCGGCCTCTGATGATGGCAACGTATTTGTGCGTTACTCATCAACCCATAACGCTATCTACAGTGGCACATGCCACCACTGCAATAGCCTACCCATGTCTAAACTTATGTCTTTCTACTTTTGCAGTCTCTACATTCCACAATTGATTTACACTTCTATTAACACCAAACAACCCCCAAAATCACCCTTTAATCTTGTATAATAACAAGTTCTTTTATTTTATTCAAAAATTTTCACATAGACACTTTTGTAAGTCCAAGCTTTCACTTTTCACTAACATTTTCTTTATGACAAAATAATAAGTACAACAATGGGTCATCTTACACGTTTACATTATAATAAAATACATTTCTGTTTTTTTCTGAGGGAAAACAATTCCTTGAAAAGTTAAGTATTTAAGTTACATAATTTTGGTCGTTTCATTTCACAATTTCTAAAACAAAACTACGGTAGTTCATGGAAAAATATTACCATCAAAAATCTCTCTTCATGTGTATATTTACCTTTTTTTTTTTTTTTAGTGAATCTACCTTACCTTTTCACGAAACTATGGGTCCCCCTCCCCGTTCTTGCAAGCAAAGAATTTCTACTAACACCTTTTTGTGGAGTAAGACCATCGTTGCTTTCACCCCGTTGCTGAGGCTACTGCCAACCATGGTCCACCTCCAGATTGCCAAAAGCCACGATCAGAGGTGGTGAGTCTGTGATCGCCCGAAAATGGGGGAAGAGTCCCTTCTGGAAACATAAACATCAAATTAAAATCCATACAAACATTAATATAAGATAAACCTTATTTAAACTCCTATGATGACCAATACAACTTTAAATTTGTAGCATTGTGTATTCCTACTATCTCCCTTGTCTCCCTATTCTGTAATACATATGAATTCTTCATCTTAACTTCTATTACCTCATAGAGTAAGAAGAATTTCTTGATCTCCTTATCCTGAGCGCTCGACAAGTCGTGCCTCCTCACCAATACCAACTGTCCTACTTCGTACTTCATCCACTTACCTTTTGCGTCATGTCTACGTTTTCGTCGATCACCCTTGCTTAATAAATTCTCAGTAGCCAACCTGATTTTAATACTCACATCCGTTTGCTCGCTTTCAAGTGGGTAGTCAAATAGCTGTTCTAAAATCCTCGGGGGGCGTGTTCCCTTTACTAATTCATGAGGTGTATAGCCTGTGGATTCGTGGGTGGTACTGTGCAGCCAATTTTCTACCCTTCTGACGTATAACGGCCACTTGCTGTGTTTGGCGTGACAATAGGCTCTAAAAATCCTGCTTATTTCTCTCATGACACGCTCTGCCTGATTGGACTGGGGATGGTACACAGCCGTATGCTTCGTGATGATTCCTTCCCATCCTAGGGTCTGGCGCCATTTCCCACTGATGAACTGTGGCCCATGGTCTGATAAAATTACCTTTGGCTTACCCACGTGGATCATGTAGTCCTTTGTCACCTTCTCACTCAATACCTGACTGGTAGCTCTCTTTACACTATATAATCTCACATACTTAGAAAAAGTCTCTAACATTACAAAAATATACATCACTCCGCCTCTACCCTTCGGCAATGGTCCAAACAAATTCATTTTGCTATAGAGCTATAAATTATCTAGAAAATGAAGAACTCAAACAAAAAGAATTAAAGAAAATACAACAAATAGCAAAAAATAATAATTACAACCCTAAAATAATTAATAAAATAGTTAAGAAAATAGAAGAAAATAAAGAAATAGAAAAGAACAAAGAAAAAACAAATGAAGAAAAGAAATATAAAGGAGCAATAACATACATAGGATATCAAACAAAAATGTTACAAAAATGCTTCGAAAAATACGAAATACAGATAGGAATAAAGAAAACGAAAAATGTATTCGAATATATAAAAAATGCTAAAACAGAAGAAATTCCACTAACAAAAAAAGCGGCGTATATAAATTAAAATGTGGGGAATGTAATAAGATATATCTGGGTGAAACCGGAAGAAAATTTAAAATTCGAATGAATGAACATGCAAAAGGAGAAGGGGTTAAAACAACGAACTCACTATACACAAGACATTTCAATGAATCAGGCCATAAATTCATAAATCCAAATGAAAATATGGAAATAATCAAAATAGAAAACAACTGCAAAAAAGAAAACTAATAGAAGAACTAGAAATACTTAAAGTTAAAAAAGAAGATTAAGAATAAATTAATGAATATAAAAGTGGATTTTACAAATGAAGAAATATTTTATTATATATAAACAATAAACAAAAAATAAATTAAAATAATAAGAATAACACACTAAAATTGACGAAATGTAATAAAAGGTTACAAAAAAGTTATAAGTCAAGAAAATAAAATACTAACATGAAGGAAATAATGGTAGATTCATAAAATAAGTGATGGACGTTGGTAAAATTCCTAACAGAAAATATAGACGAAGTTCACGTGAAGAGCTGGTAAAACAATGAACTCACTATATGCAAGACTTTAATAAACTCATAAAAGTGAATTTACAAATGAAGAAATATTTTAAATATAGTAAACAATAAATAAAATTAAAACAATAAGAGGAATACACTAAAATTGACGAAGTGTAATAAAAGTTTACGAAACAGTTATAAGTCAGAAAGTAAAATAATAACATAAAGAAATTAACGGGAGATTCTTAAAACAATTGACGGACGTTGGTAAAATGCCTAACGGAAAAATGTGGACAAAGTTCCCGTGAAGAGCGGCAGCGGCAAGAACCATTAGGAGGGGCGATGACAAAAGGGGAGGGGCCTAAAGTATAAAAGCCTACAACATACAGGCGACTGACGTTGTTCAAGACTTGATGATGTCAGAGATGACGAAAAGCTTTGTCTAAACAAAACAAAAAAATTATAGCAGTTTAGCAATTTTATAAAAGAAATAGTAAGGATGGCTGCTAATTCAAATAATACGAAGAAAAAAAAATACATTGTCCTAGGAAACTTTGTAGTTGTTTAATGTTCTTCGGGTCAGGGAAGCGCATAATGGAGTCAACCTTGTCTGAATTCACAGAGATTCCCTCTGGTGTGATTATAAATCCTAAGAAATTTATTTCCGTTTGTAAAAATTTTGATTTGTCCCAATTTATGGTTAGTCCTCCTTCGTCTAATTTAGCTAAAACATATCCCAAATGATCTAGGTGTTCCTCAAAAGTTCTAGACGCAATCAATATATCGTCCACATACACTGTCAAAAAATCTAAGTCCTTAGGTTTCAAAATTTGGTCCAAACATTTTATAAAACTGGCTACGCTGGTATTCAATCCAAATGGTAAACGTCGAAACTGATAATTTTTACCGTTAAACAAAAATACTGTGTATTTCCTACTTACCTCCGCCAATGGTACCTGCCAGTATCCTGCTGTTAGATCAAGTGATGTCATGTATCTCACTCCACTAAATTTCTGAAATATCTCGTTGATTGACTCTGGTGATTCACGGTCTGGTATTATTATCTGGTTGATCCTCCTCGCATCTAAACATAACCTAACCCTACCATCCTTTTTTATGACTACAACTAATGGGTTCGAATAATGTGACACTGACCTCTCTATAATACCTCCTTCCATCATCCTGTCCAACTCCTCTTGCACCGCTCGTCTCTTGGAATAAGGCACTGGATAACTTCGCTGCATGAAAGGTGTGTGTTCCCATATCTGCAATATACATTCGTAACCTTTTGCCCTTCCTGGAACATCGGCAAACACTCCCTTAAACTGCTCAATCACTTGCCACAACGACGCACGTTGATCATCCCTTACCATCTCACCTCCACTACAAAATTCATCCGCCCTTATCTCCCCCACTGCTTCATTAATATTACCCATTTCATTTTCAAAACTCTCAATATACTCTCCCTCTCTACATGAATTTACTCTAGCATCTGTATTACTCTCGCCTGCTCGTTTCTGTAGTCTTTTCACCCCTGTTATTCTAACTTTATCTAACACTTGTTCAAAATTAACCTTTACAGACCGATCACCCCCATCTAACTCTACTACTTTCTCCTTAAAATTTATAACAGCTTTGTTTCTTTGAAGAAAATCATTACCCAATATAATGTCTAGACTTAACCCTTTTACTACTAAAATGTGTTGTCAAACTCTGTGTCATTTATCAAAAAACTTAAGTGTATTTGTTTTGTTACTCTCTTACTGCGTACTCCTGTAACACCCACTACTGTAACCCCTGCTACTGGTAAAATTGGAATATTCTTATTTGTCTCCCTTAACTCTCCCAAAATGTTCTCTGCAATTACGGAAATCTCGCTACTTGTATCTATCAGTGTTCTATAATTCTTATTGGCTATATTTATCTGTATCTCGGTTAGTCCAGTTCTCCTCCTCCAATAGATCTGCAACTATGTCCGTTTTAATCACATTACTCTAGAAATCCTCCAATGGTTGGACCTCATGTGCTTCCCTGGACAGTGGTCTGGTCCGTGCTACCACTGTCTTTTCTAGTTTTCCGTCTGGTGTCTGTTGTTGCTGGTGGTTGGTCCCTGGTGACCCCTTGGCGGTCCCTGGTTACTATGGGCTGTCCCCCTGGTGTTCGGTGTTCCTCCATTTTGCTGGCCATACTGTCTTGGTTTGTCTCTTCTTCTTTGCTCGTCTCTTGCCAGGCTGCATTTAAAACATTTTTGCCGGTTGGCATAAT
This sequence comes from Magicicada septendecula, assembly GCA_034769895.1. Lineage (NCBI taxonomy): Eukaryota > Metazoa > Arthropoda > Insecta > Hemiptera > Cicadidae > Magicicada > Magicicada septendecula. The sequence continues at coordinate 1,248,336,255 of CM068367.1, forward strand.
TCTCACATCTACACCTGGAACATCTCCACTCACCTGAGTTATTGAAACTCTTTATTTGTGTATTACCATGCCCATTATGATTACTACTTCTATGGTGACTATATTCAGAATTGTTATTATTACTACTATTATTATGTTGTGGGGTTCACCTACCCACTTCTCGGTCTCTAATACTTTGTAATATGTCTAGGATTCTCTCTAACTCGTTCATATCTTCGATTTTTTTTGTCATTAAAGTTATCTGGACTTCTCTCGGTAAATGTTTACTTACATGCCTCACAAAAGATTTAAATGGTATTTGCGGCTCTAGGTATTTGGCCTCATTGTATAGCTTAGTGACGTATATCGTTATATTATTATTATGGTGTCCTATAAAATTACCGGTTCCCATTATACGGCTTCTTAGGATTTCTTGTCCATCTTCTTTCCAATATTTCCCTTTAAATGCTCTTTCAAATGCCTCGTAACAATCCCACTCTAACCGATGTGCTTCCGCCCATACAATGGAACTTCCCTTAAAACATTTAATTATTTTTGTTAGCTGTACCTCCCAACTACTATTACTAAAACGGTTGTACTCTCGGGTTTGATTTATAAATCTCATCGGGTGTATTGCCCTGTTCTCGTAGCTAAAAGTCTCTAACTCTATCTCGTTGTGTAGGTCTCTGGTTATTATTACTCTATCTCTTTACTTTGTGTCTCGATTTGGTTTTGAACTTTCTCAATTACTGTTTCATTTATTTTACTGATTTTGTCGTCTAAATCATTTATTTTAGTATCAGATTTCTCACTAACTGCTTCTACTACTTGTTCTTGAATACTTTCATAACGTATATTTATTTCGTTAATTTGTTTGTCAAAATTAAAATTTTGTCTCTTAATTTCGTTTTTCACTTCATTAAACTTCTCATCAAATTTGTCAAACTTTTCATTCTGTTCGTTAAATTTCTCATCAAGTTTATTAAATTTCTCTTCAAAATTATCAAACTTTACATTTTGTTCCTTAAATTTTTCATCAAATTTATTTTTAATTTCGCTTTTTTGCTCACTCATTTTAATATCGCTGACATCAAAGCGACTATTTATTACATTAAATTGTTTCTATAAAAAATTCATTATATCATTGTCAAATTGACTGTTACATCTCGTTGAGGTTGGAGTTGACTGAGCACTCGAGTCATCTATAGCTGATTCAGTTAAGCTGTGTTCTTTGGACCAATTTACTGGGGTTGAATGAACCCCTGGTCCCCCCACACCAGCCAACTCGCTCATTTCAACTACAATCTCTTTATTGTTTGCCATTTTGAGAAGAAACAAAATTTTGTTTCTTACAAACTGTTGCTCTATCTATATCTCTAACCTAACAATCGTAGTACAACCTACTATTTATGTGTTATGTTATACATTAATCCAACACCCATTCTGTTTATGCTCGCTGGCTTATTTATATAAATAAAATTTTATATAAAGTCACTAGTTCGGGCTGCCATTTGTAACTACACACTTCTCTATCTATCTATCTATTATTATTACTTTAGTAGTGACTTACCTTTTAAAACTCACACTATTTACATTGAGTACAGCACGTGTTGCCAACATAACTTTTTCTTTCTAGGGTCCAGGGTTGTATTAAGCGAACATAGCAAAAACAGTTTGGGCGTTTGAAATAATGAGTCAAACAACATTTGGTTTAAACAAACTTGTGGTTTAATATTCTGAATTTCAATTATTAAAATTTACAAAACAAAATGGAGTCGTAATCACCCAAAAACAAAATGGCGGCTATGTGTTTCCGCCGTTTAACTATACATCCATCTCAATTATTAATAACTTTTATCTCCTGTATTTAATTTATAAACAAGAGCACTTCTACTAAACTGCAGTTATCATTGATTTTACTTATTACGTTTCTCATTATTATATAACACAAACCAATGCCTCATGTCTTTGCTTGTAGATGCCGGCACTCATTCGCATGCACACACTCTCTCTCTCTCCCCATACATTAATTTATTGGTACATTTTGATTTAGAATTTTGAGCTCAATTGAATAAAGATATGGATTTAAATTTGGACTTTCCTGAATTTGAAGTCTTGCAGTTCCTCCTCAGACGTTCTCCATTCGCCAGCAGGTGTTCGCCGAATTTTACTGTTTCATGTCTGTTCTTTTTACTGCACTGAAGTTACTTTACATTTTTATTTTAGCTGTTCACTAATTATACTGGTTACATTTGTAATTACATTTTGATACTTTTAAAGCACTTTTGCTGGCAACAATTTGCTAGCGAATTTTATAACGTGCTGCTGCACTGACTGTAGTTTGATGACTGGGGCAGACATATTGGTGTAAATTCGCCAGGTGGAAGGGATAATTCGTCATCAACCTATTGTTCACAGCTGATGACGGCATTGTTTTACGTCACAGTTGTTACGTCTGTCGTATTTATTATGACGTTTTAGCATTGTCCGTTTGTCGTTTCGTATGCATATCTGCCGTATGTCACGTACACCAGTGACCTTGAAGTAGAGTCGTTCTGGCAAACTGCGTTGTATAATATATGTTGGAAAAATTTAACCTCATGTCGTTCAATACATTAAATCACAATAAAATTATATTTGCATGTACCATTAATTCCTACACGGACTTATGTACCGTTACATTATTAGTTTATTCTCCATGATAATCAATTTTCTTATATTGTTTGTAATTATGCCTGAATTTGTATTTTTGTCTGTTATTTATTGGGAAATTTTACTTTCAGGTCATTCTTATTTATTTCCTCTTTGCTTGTACCCCACAGTGTTGAGCCATCTCTTGTATACTAAGCCAACATCTTGATCTGTTCCTCAGATTTTGTCCTCTCACTTGATTCTGGGGTTTTGTTGTGGCCTTCTTACTACTTATTTTCTTGAGATACCGTGTCTCATACTTCCTGATCAAGAGGCGATACCATTGGAATTGTTATGTTTTTGTTGTTTGTACAAGTGCTGACAGTTCTAGTTCGTATTGACCACTCTTCTAAAATATTTCAGACACTATCATCAATGATTTACGTTCATTCAATATATGCCAGGATTCTGACGCATTATATAGGTAGTTTATGAAGTTATATGTATGAAAATAGTTTTTAAGAGGTATTTTTGTTTTCATAGTGTACATTGCCTTGTTTATTCTGTTTCTTGTCCCTTAAGAAGTTTTTCATTTCTCCGAAATGTCAATTTTAGCTCTTGCACATATTGGAGCTGTTTTGTGTCTATTTGTCAGCCAGTTCGTAATAAAGATTTGTACTTTGGTAAAGTTTGGCTTTTAACAAGTTTGTTTTAATACACAAAATAAAAAAGTTGTAATCCTGAAAAACAAAACTGTAAATTTGCGTAGTTAAAGTATTATACAGTTGCCATTGTGTTTTCAGATTCCATCACTAGCGATCACTACTACACATATTTAACTTCCTTGGCTGAAAATAAGTGTGCAGTGTCAGTAGACGACATTCTGCAAGATATGTCTGAAAGAGGGTTGACAGTTGATGACAGAATATATTATGCACTCTTGAGGTGTACCTGTGAAGCAGGTGACATACAGCAGTCCACAAAACTTATTGCTAAATTGAGAGATGCTAACGTACCAGTCACGCAAGATGTCTTTGATTATATAATATTAGGAAAAGCAAGATCTGGGTAAGTGAATAGTTTACCTGTATTGTGTCCTACCCTGTAAAACTTGTGCTCGTACATGCAAGCACACACACACACACACACACACACTTATTTGGATAGAAGCTTACAAGTGATAGTGTTCCTCTATAATATTTAATTCTGAAGTCTTTAGTCTTGGCCAAAAATATTCAAAGTTAACATTGTTTATAACTTAGCTAAATTATTTGTTTAATAAGTGAAATCTTGAAACTAATTCTCACCCCCATATGGCAGAGCTGTATAAGTAGTCATAATTTACAGAAGTTTGAAATCTAGAAATCATTCTGACTTCTCTGAGGAGTCCAGTCCAAGCCTTAACACATACATGAGAAATTCGTGATGGATCAGTTTGAGTTTCGGCACTCACCTAGAGGGCACAGTTCTGTAGTGTTTGCCAGTCTTTCTCACTCCTCATGAGCTGTGTGCAATTAGTATGTTGTTGCTGATTAACAAGTAGCATTATGGTGGTAAAATCTCTTTAAAATAATAACATACTGCTTTTTGTTCCATTAAAAAATTAACACTTTGTGAGAAACAGAATGCACTGATAATTTTTACTACATTTAAAGATGCAGAGTGAAGCGGAGCGGAGCATAGTTGAGTGCAGTGGAGTTGAGCTGAGTCACTTAGGGGGGCGGCAATAGAAAGCAGAGTACTGACTTGTGGAGTGCTGATAGAATTGCAAGTTGCTAACTGACTGAGTATGGTTGCAGTGGGAAGGTGGTGTGGTGGGGGAAGTGGAGTCAGCTTCCAAATGGACCTCAGCCGAGGCAAAGCTGAGAGGAGTGAACCCGTGTGATGTCGCTTCACTCAGCTCTGCTTCCGGTGGCCACCCTTTCATGGGAACAACATTGTATATATTTGACAAGCTCAGTCTACTAGGCTCAACTTCACTCCACTCCACTTCTGATGGCCGCGCAGCCTTATAGAGTAAAGGAAAGTAGTGTGGCCATTATGCTTCAGTCTCCTTTTATTAACATAGGTTATCTTTCCACAGCTTCAGTCAACCTGGGGACTGAAAAGTGCCTTTTCATTTTATGGTGCTACCCAGAAATTGAACCAAGGCCCTATAGTTTAGTGCCCAGATACCATGTGAACTGGTAATGCTACTAGTACACTATACAGAGCTTTAAAATCTCACTCCCTGTATCATTTACAAGATTATCTTTGTAGCATGTATGAAATAGTTGGAGCCATTTAGCAATACTATTCAAATGGTGACAATGGTAAAATAGTACATTTAATAAACTAAATACAGTACAAAATTATTCAAAGCAGAATTGCAGAGAATCGACATTTTATTTTGTCTTAGTCAAATTTGTGCATTATACAGAATCAGACATTTAGCAAGTTCTGCATTGTACACATACTTCGTTTCTGTACTGTCTGTATACTGATCATGATATAATTATTGTATGGATGTGTTTACCTATTTCTTTTATGACTTTTAGGTGTCTCTGGTTGTTTAATATAGTTTACACATTTAATTTATTACAGTATTTTAACAAATTTATTACCTACTACTGATTTTCATATTACCATGTATTGTGGGTATTTATCTAAATTCTGTAATATACTGTATTTAGTGTCTTGCTTTTTATAGTTTGCCTTTATTTGTTTTTAGAAACAACAAGTTTAGAACTCACAGTGTCATCTTCATATTAGACGTTTACTATCTAACAGTAAACAAAATCACTATCTAAACTATCTAATAAAATATACATATGAAATACAGTAATTCTATTTACAGATTATAAATCTTAGTGTTTCTGCTCTTTGCATAATTTTGTGCACAGAGAATTTTGTTTTTGTTGTCTTAAAGTTTATTGTTTGTCTTCAGTAACTTTTACCTTATCTCTCTCGCTTTCTCTACTTCCCAGAGGTGGTGGGCTTTCAATTTCTTCTCTTCCAAAGACAAACTCTTAATGACCACATAGCTTCTTGCTTTTTTTGTCTCATCTATATCAAGGCCTTACCTTCCCACTGTGCCCTTCAGTACTTGTACCTTTTAACTTATCACTAGTCAGTAATGATATACAGCCTTGGATTTCGTTGTCCATGACGTGTCCGTTACTTAACTAAATATCACTATAATATTGACGACTCGGAACACTAAGTTTTTTATAAGTAAAAACGTAAAGTTTTACCTTACAGCCTAAACCGGCTTTCACCTATAGAAGGCTTCATCAGAGCCTCTGATGAAGCCTTCTATAGGTGAAAGCCGGTTTAGGCTGTAAGGTAAAACTTTACGTTTTTACTTATAAAAAACTTAGTGTTCCGAGTCGTCAATATTATAGTGATATTTAGATATACAGCCTTTAGACATGGCCTCACTTGACTACTGTGTTTCTAAAATGGCAAATTAAAATGCCGTGTAGATCTGTGGCATGGAACTGGTTGTCATATTTGGCACTGTTTTTCGTTTCAGCCACCTGTTTTTCTTCTTCACCAGTATTCCTTCATTCTCTGCGTTCTCTTTGGACAGATCCCTTATCTCCAAAATTTTCTGTGTCCACCTTTCTTTATCTTCTTCCTTCATTCCACATTTTTCAGATCCTGATACAGTTCTTTCACCGATGGAACTTGTGTCTTTCTGCTCTCCTGGAAAATGAGGATCTTGTTTGCTACTCTTTCTAGTTCCATTCTTCGAATAGGTAGAAGTCTTTCCATAATTGTGGTCAAGATTTTCTCATTCTTTTCATACAACTCTTGGTTTAGTCTCAAATAAAATTCTAACTTATTTGCTAAGACTTTTCTGGGTCTCATGATTTTAGAAAGTTTTGTTCTTTCTTTTCTATACCTAAAAGTCCTTTGCTAGCAATTGTTTCTTTTGCACGTAAGCATTCTAGTCTGACTACTGTACTGTAATATCTGAATTTGGCCTGATATGACAATGATTTGGATTTCTAAGTCTTCTGGTATAGTCTGAATGCTATGTATGTCTGTCTTGCCATTTTTTTAGTAGCTACTTTCTTATTGATATTAGAAGTTAGAATCTTGCTAAGTACTTGAACATCTGAGCTCTTTTGATGTCACCATATTTAGTACTCATTGTCCAGGTTTACCTACAACCTGGATCTTTGGTGTCCAGGTTTAAGGTAGTGGCGGCTTATCAGTGGGAAGCAAGGGAGGCTAAGCCCCCAAGTAAAATTAAAGAAATATTAAAAAATAGACAACTAGTAATCGGTCCAATTTTTTATTGTAACTGAACATGTAATCAATCTGTAATCACAATTTGGCATTTTAAATTACCTGATTACAAAAAAACGTAATCACACATTATCAATAATAGCATAGAATAGCAGTAGACAGAGGCAGGGATCTGAGTTGCTGCTGTAGTACTTATATAGCTAGGAGAGAACTGTGCCCAACAGGTAGTGGGGGGATATTAGTGCATCTGTAAAGGCCTATTTATGCTAGAACGAGAACGGGCACGATACGGCATGTAACGGGAGTGTGTCCCGTATGGGGTTTGTGTTTATGCTACAACGGGCCAACCACGGGCGGCTCACGTAGTAACAATCGTGACGCTGTGAAGGCACAGTATCATTTAATTTATGTAGTGAAATACAGTAGTAATGACAAATTTAACATTAATTGAATTAACAACTATCGCTGTAGCACTCAATGAAGAAAATGTAAACAGAAGGAACAGGAGGTGGGGTGTACACCCAACGTGGTCTAAAAGAGAATCTGAAGGTGAATACGCTACTCTCTAGAAGGGTCCCAATCAATTTCTCATCGTCCATCTCTTCTTTCATAACCAAAACACTACGCACACCACTCACCAAGTCTAGCAATGAACTGTGAAGTGCACGTTGGTTCGTTTATGTTACAACAGGACGTTAAGACGTGATGGCGAGGTGACAGAGACAGAGACAGAAAAATATCGTTAGCAACGGGCGGCCAATGTGTACCGTACGGCACACGTCCCCGGCGCCAGCTCGTCCCGTTGTAACAGAAATGCCCTGTATGAAATCAGTGAGATAAAACACCGACGTTTCTCGTACAACACTTGTGCCGCATCCGGCCCGTTGTAGAATAAATAGGCCTTAACTGTGTATGGGAAGCAATGAGTCGCTTAGCCTCTTGGGATGGTTTAATGTGGTTTGTGTTAGTTTTAAGCAGGCTTTATGGACTCATGCTCATTGGGAGTTATGTTATTATTATTATTTATCTCTTCTCAGCATGTGTTTCTTGTCTCTACCACAAGGCTAAAATGGATTTATCAGAAGAAAGTGTAAATGGCATTGCAGTTTCGAACAAAGACATCATTACAAACTACTGGAAAAAGAGTTATCCCAGTTGAGTAATTCTGAGAAAAGTGAATACTGAAACGTGGTCGACCTACCCCAAAATTTGTATTTCTTAAAAGGTACAAAAACTTATCTAGAACTATCCAGTTGCCATGGTACGACCAACGCAAATGACTGCAGTATTGGAGCAAAGTCAAAGTTATTCTACTGGGCCTGTTTAAGCACAAATAAGACTATATGGTCTGCTGAAGAATGCCCACGGTGATTTAAAGAATTTGTCAGGGCATTGGTTAAGCATGCATCTTTCAAAGACCATTTAAATTCATTTATCATTATACAGCTTATCAAAACAGGTGTTAAAAGTAGCCCATCTGAATTTTTAAATGAGCTTAATGCATCACAAAAAATTAAATATAACAAGGAAGTTAAAAAGATACTAGGGATATTTTAAACATTTTAATAGACGTTACTAGTTTATTACATAAGCAAGAACTTACTTTCAGGATTATGATGAATCTGAGGAGTTGATTATCCATGAAACTTTAAAGCTATTTTTCATCTCGTACTGAGCAGGAATCTAGATTTCAAAACACTGGTAAGACATGAGTTATTTTAGAAGACTGTCCGAAACCATACAAAACAAGGCCATTGAATGCTTTCATGATAAGGTAAAAATTTATTGAAACTAGTATTAACCAAGCTATTTTCTTTGCTTCCATGGTTGACAAAACCCCTGACATATCTGAGAAAACACAGTGTTCATAATTGTAAGATTAGTAGACGAACAGCAATAGTACAAATTCAAGAGTGCTTTTTCAAATATAATGATGTTAACAAAGATAGAACAGCTGATGGCTTACGTAGAGTTTTGTGTAAGGCTCTTGAAAAATTTAACATACAAAATAAATTAATTGGTCAGACTTATGATGGTGCTAGTGGCATGTCAGAGGAATTGAATGGCTTACAAACGATGGTTTGTGAACTTGCCCCACAAGCTGTGTTTACTCACTGCTGTGCACTCCATTTTAATTTTGCAATGGAGTTGTTCTAAAATAAAATGTATTAATATCTTTTTCTCTACTTTTCAATTCATGCCTGTTTTTTTTCCACTGTTCTTCGAAGAAACGCATTGCTGTTGCTGATAACGTTTTGGGTGTTTTTTGTATATTGTGAAGCAAACTTCTTCAAACCCTCAGCATAAAATTCCGCCACTTGGGATTTCAGCCAGTTTTGCACATTGGTTTCAACTCAGGTTGAATTTAAGAAATTTCCGATCTGATGAGCTGTGAAGCTTGAAAGCACTAATCAGAAAATATTTTTCTATAGTGGTGTGCAACAGTGTTATTTCTGTTTAAAATTAGTTTAGCTAAATCATTCTTGAAGTAGACATGATATAGAGAATAGCCTCAAAGGTTTGATAGTTATGATGTTCTTCTTTTTAAAGCTTTCTTCTATCTCTCTCAGTTTTCTCTTTCAAGTCTTAGTTTGGCATTTCTAAAGGTGTTGGCTGGTTTTTTCCTCTGGATTCAGAATTCTTCAAAGTTTTGATTGGTGGAGTTCCATTTGTTCCAAGCCTCAGAATGTTTTCTTAGAGCATTTTCACATTCATCATTTTGTGATGAGTGTTTTGTCTTTTTAGTGAGAAATATCACTCGTTTTGCAATTTTTTGGACACTTTGGACCATTTTATCCCTTTTGTAGGAGACAGTGTATCCAGTTCTTTCTGTTATTTTTGTATGCTTTCTTCGTTGACTTTCAGTTCCTGGGAACTGATTTCGTAGAGTGATTTTTGTATCCTAGGAATTTTCTTGTTAGTATTATTAGGAATGGCTCTCAGTTTGATTCTTATTTTCGGTTAGATAGTGATACGAATTCTGATGTTGGTTCCTCTCTGAGTTCTGATGTTCATAACTTCTTTTGGACTGTTTGTTGCTCCATGATCAATTTGAAACTCTCCTAACATACGTTGAGTGACTACCACATCTTCTTCTGTATACGAGTATTATATAATTTTAATGTTGAGTGATTAACATATGTCTGTCAGTCTTTCACCATTACTGTTTGTCCATTTCTGAGCTGACCATTTCTTGTACTACCTTTTGAACTTCCTCTCCTTTCCTGTTGTATCAAAATATCTCATTAAAATCTGACAAACTTTTCTGAAGCCCTGAACATTCCTTCTTCAATTTGTGACCAAAAGTCTTCCACTTTCTCTGGGTTTCTTGTCATCTTTGTTAATTGGAACATGAGCATTGAAAATAGTGTATCGTTTGGGAGACTGTAGACAGTCTGGGAGATGGAAATCTGACCTCAGCTATGGATTCTATTATTGAATTATGAGCAAGGAGGGCTGTTCCGAGTATTGACATAATGTGCTTGGTTTTCTTGACCTCTTGGCTTTGGCATCTGGTTGTTCCGTAAGTATTCTATAATTACTCATAATTGAAATTTCATCTCATATGAATCTCGTTTCTTGAACCACTAGGAGTTTGATAATGTATTCTTCAAGTACTTTGATCAGTTACATTTCTTTACCTACTTTCAAAATGGCATTTACGTTGAGTGTCAAAGAATTGTCTCGTTTTCATTCTGAGTTTGTGACAGTACAAAAAGTCTGATATAAAAAGTATGGTATGCAAGGCAGTAAATTATGGTATTCCGATGTTTTTAAAGTCATTTCTATGGGTAATACAATTTCCCTTGGTTTTTGCCTACAACGACGCAGTTCCAAGACAACAGAATAATTTCAAGGACAGCAGTGTACGTGCAGATAAAAAGACTTATAATGGTTACAACCGCCAGTAACGGCGCTTCATGCTCCCGTTTCATTGGCCAACAACGCCAAACGTCATTAAAACAACAATGACGTGATTAGAATACATAACTAACAAGGCGATTATATAACAAGAGACAAAGAACAATGACGTTTACTCACACACACATACGTAAAATTTGCATAATTTTTGTCCCAGTCTACAGAAGTTCATCATGGCGACAACACGCTAACAATTGTGCTGGCTTGAAAACTGTCAGCTTAAGTGCTTTTAAGAGTTAACAATGTAATCAAAATGTGAACCAGTGTTAGCTACATTCCAAATTTATACAGTGTGCAGTAGTATTTGTCAAAAGTATAATTAGAATCAGTGCATTCAAAAAAGATGTAACCACTCCGTTTATGGAATCAACATGCGAACTGCTACCAGAACTTCTAGTCTACTTACAAGGGAAGTGGCAACCCAAATTTTTATTTAAAGAGCTCTTTCAGTAAAAGATTGCAATTATTATGTGTACACACTCAAAAGTAAATTAAAAATTGTTTGTATGGATGAGAGAGAGAGAGAGATAGCGGTGCATGAACGTTAATGTCGACTTCTAAATGGGGGTTGGTTTGCGTTAGCGATAAGAAAATGGCATACAGGTCAATTAATCATGAAACTACTACATATACGTAAATAAAGTTTGATAAATTAATATTTTGATAGCACATAAAGAAGTTTTATAAACAAGAGTCAGTATGAGTAATGGCTGCCATGTTTAAATGTTATACTGTGTACACGCTTAACGGAATTACAAAATAAATTAAGATTAATGGTAACTGCTGCAATTAAACGTGTTCTCATTTCTATGACCATCTCTGTCAGCAATCTCGCTGAGTTGAATCCTTGGACCCTAGGTAATAATAAAAATAATAACCAGACTGAAACAACCAGATTGGCAAGGTATGGTAAGTACCATAATTATGGGGTGCGTGACATACGTGTCTGATAGAGATAATGTAAACAAACCCAAATATAGGTTATTGTTTGTTTCCGCATACAGATACATTTATATTTATTTATATAAAGTGTGTAGCTTAACAAATGGTGCCCGAACTGGTGACTATATAAAATATATTAATGTATTTTATATAATAAGCCTGAATGGTGGCAGAGTGGACATTGAAAATGAGAATACGGTTGTAGGTTAGGTGGTAACGATAATAAAGCGACAAACCTTTAACAAATTTTTATAATGGCAGAAAATAAAGAAAATAGTTCTTTATTAAGCATAACCGACAGTACGAGTAACAGTCAAATAAGTATGACAGAATCAATAGTAATGAATGAAGGAATAGTTCACTCAACACCAGTCCCAAATAACAGGGCTGAAAATAACGAAATTATGAAAATGATGCAAATGCTGTTTAGTGAACAAAAAAGCGAAATTAGAGGAATCCAAGATAATTTTAATGTAAAATTTAACGAAATAAAAAATGAAATCAAAAAACAAAATTTTAATTTTGATAAACGAATTGATGAAATGCACGCACGTTTCGATAAAACGGAAGAGAAAATAGTTGCATTAGTTAATGAGAAGTTTGATAGACAAAAGAATAAAGTAGATGAAAATTACGAGAGTAAAATGGGGGTAGAGAATAGTAGAGAATCAAATAAATTGAATGAAAATAAAGACAAAGTAAGTAGTGGTGAGAATTATGATAATATAATTAAAAATATGGTGTTAGAAAATAATTGTGTGAGTATTGAGAGTGGTGATAAAAGTATAATGGGAGTAGAATTTGATAATGAAGTGATAAAAAGTGTTGATGAATTAGAGAGAAAGTATAGAGAGAATTTACAGATAAAGGGGTTGCAGGGGGTAAATTTTTCCCGTAATGTTGTAGTCGGGGGTGAAGAAATGGCTTCACGTGAGTATGTGAAAGACGATAGGTCTACAGATAAATTTCCCTTGGTTTTTTGTGCACTTCACAGGTGGTGCTGTAATGATAAGTTAGTATCCCCTGCATGTTTTGAGAGAGAGTGTGTAGCTTGGTATGATGGTGAGAAATGTTTTGAGAGAGAGAGAAAGAGAGAAATAGAGATATTTAAAGTAAAGAAAAATTATGAAGAATTCATAGAAAGGCTAGGCATAGAGAGAAATAATAATGATAATGAGTACTTACCTTACAATGACATTGAGATAGCAGTAGATGAGGTTAACAATGATAATATAACTTACCTAATGTTAACAGATAATACCAACGGAGACTGGACAAAATTGACCAATATTGAACAGGTATATGAACCAACAGAAGTGATAATGAATGACATAAAAATAAGAGATTATTATAATAATAATAATAAATTTGATATAAATAAGAATGATCTATGTTACAAATATGTTAGACTATTATTCGACGATATGGGGTAATTGTTTATTGTTTATTGTTCATGAACATTTAATGATGTGAATAATATGGTGTTGAAGTGCATTGTCTTATGGAACGATTTGTGGTTAATGATAAGAAATAATAAGTTGGACTGTATATTCTTTTATGTGTAGATGTTATTATGTTAAGTGTATTTGTGTACTTTGCTGTTGTGTATTTTGTGTATTTTTATGTAAACTATGTACTGTAGAAAAATTAATAATGATTTTAAAGGATATTATGAGATTTAGATTCTAAAGGGTTAGTAAATGATTATGCAGGTAATAGATTTGGCTATTGAGAAGTATTGTTGTTAGTAGATAAGCGATGAATTTTCTAGTGGTGTATTAAGGTGAAATGTTGTAAAGAGTTTGGGAATAGTGATAAATAAGGGCAGTGGAGTTAGTTGAATAAAGTTATTGGGAGTTAGGGAAAATAAAGTGCTGAGATGCTGATAATATATAAAGAGGTGTTAGATATTTTAGGGACACAGTGGTTAGCGATTATATGTAGAGGTGAGTAATGTGAGTGGTAATTATATTTGTTGTTGATGGTGATATTTTGTAATAAGGGTATTGGTGTAGGAGTCCAACGAGAGATGTTGAGACAGGAAGGACCGTTTAGCGCCGGAAAGGGTTACCTGAAAGGGTCAGGAACCGATAAGGGAATGAGTTGGTTAGAGGGAATACACACATACTAGTACAAAAATGAGCGGTGCCAGAGGTTTTAAATGGGATTTGTGAAGGGGGTTATTATAGAGATATTGGTGTCATAATGTATTAATGGTTAGAAGCAGTTGTTAATAGTGAAAAAGAGGTGAGTAAGGTTAGGTTGACAAATGCCAAAATAAGATAGAGAAAAATGAATAATAGAGAGTCACCCAAACTAATAAGGAAAAAGGGTTAGAAAGGGAAAATTCATGGTAGGAAGGTAATTGTAACAGAAAGGTAAATGATAAATTTTGAAAATTTTTGTATAGAATCTAAATGAATGTTAAATGATAAAAGTTAATAGAGAGTTGATAGTAATAATGTTATAAAGTTCTGCTACCAATTATGTAAATATGAATTAAGTAATGTGAATTGTTCAATGTTAGTGTTTAATGCTTATGATGTACAATGTTTTATTGTGTTTTATTATGTCAACAATAGTGTGTGGATAGGAGGTTACTACCAGGATAGTAACGATCATAATATTAAAATTTTGTGAAGGTTGTCAATTCTGTAATAATGGTTCTGTTATGAAGAAAGTTAAACATAAGAAACGATCGTAAGGAAATTATAAAGCTTTAAAGTTGTTTGCCATGATATATAGATATTGTAAGATTATATGAAGTAAATATTAGGGTTAATGGTTGTTGCTAAAGTAGTAAAGTACCTTTTGTTTAGGTTAAGAGCAATTGTTTTCATGTGATAAAGAGAGTGAATATAATTGACAGAAGTCAGAAATGTGTACTAGATACCGGATTGTTAAAAGAGCAGGAATTTTCTGTCTTAATTCTTGATATACATTGTTTGAAATTTGTAGAATTAAGCAAACCAATGCCCCAAAACGCAAACCAACGTACTAAGAGGAAACATATCAGTTATGGATATGGATATAGAGAAGGTCACTATTTTTAAAATTTTGTATTGGATGTTTCAGAGTTTTATGGTGTGGTGACCGCGGTCCTGAGCTGGCCGGTGCGTCAGAACAGGAGCGTACAGTGCCTCATGGCCTTATGGTGTAGGGATCTCTCAGGAGAAGTCCAGTAAGGTCAGAAGGTGCGAACCTCATCATTGGACCAAGGGTAAGTGATTGAATTTTTTTTTATAGTAACACTACAGGGGGTTATGGCTACATATCTGGGCTGATCCTTTTAGAGAGGTGTGAATGAGTCAATGAAAGTTTTTGTGTCTCGACACAAAACCTTTCATTGAGGGGGTTTTGTGACAGTACAAAAAGTCTGATATAAAAAGTATGGTATGCAAGGCAGTAAATTATGGTATTCCAATGTTTTTAAAGTCATTTCTATGGGTAATACAATTTCCCTTGGTTTTTGCCTACAACGACGCAGTTCCAAGACAACAGAATAATTTCAAGGACAGCAGTGTACGTGCAGATAAAAAGACTTATAATGGTTACAACCGCCAGTAACGGCGCTTCATGCTCCCGTTTCATTGGCCAACAACGCCAAACGTCATTAAAACAACAATGACGTGATTAGAATACATAACTAACAAGGCGATTATATAACAAGAGACAAAGAACAATGACGTTTACTCACACACACATACGTAAAATTTGCATAATTTTTGTCCCAGTCTACAGAAGTTCATCATGGCGACAACACGCTAACAATTGTGCTGGCTTGAAAACTGTCAGCTTAAGTGCTTTTAAGAGTTAACAATGTAATCAAAATGTGAACCAGTGTTAGCTACATTCCAAATTTATACAGTGTGCAGTAGTATTTGTCAAAAGTATAATTAGAATCAGTGCATTCAAAAAAGATGTAACCACTCCGTTTATGGAATCAACATGCGAACTGCTACCAGAACTTCTAGTCTACTTACAAGGGAAGTGGCAACCCAAATTTTTATTTAAAGAGCTCTTTCAGTAAAAGATTGCAATTATTATGTGTACACACTCAAAAGTAAATTAAAAATTGTTTGTATGGATGAGAGAGAGAGAGAGATAGCGGTGCGTGAACGTTAATGTCAACTTCTAAATGGGGGTTGGTTTGCGTTAGCGATAAGAAAATAGCGTACAGGTCAATTAATCATGAAACTACTACATATACGTAAATAAAGTTTGATAAATTAATATTTTGATAGCACATAAAGAAGTTTTATAAACAAGAGTCAGTATGAGTAATGGCTGCCATGTTTAAATGTTATACTGTGTACACGCTTAACGGAATTACAAAATAAATTAAGATTAATGGTAACTGCTGCAATTAAACGTGTTCTCATTTCTATGACCATCTCTGTCAGCAATCTCGCTGAGTTGAATCCTTGGACCCTAGGTAATAATAAAAATAATAACCAGACTGAAACAACCAGATTGGCAAGGTATGGTAAGTACCATAATTATGGGGTGCGTGACATACGTGTCTGATAGAGATAATGTAAACAAACCCAAATATAGGTTATTGTTTGTTTCCGCATACAGATACATTTATATTTATTTATATAAAGTGTGTAGCTTAACAAGTTTGCGGAGCATTGGATCCTTCGACTGATCCAAACATGATGGTGTAGGACCCCCCAGAATCCTTTGCTCTATGTGGACTGCAGAGGTGGTCCCAGATTAAACTGGTTGGGGTATTATGTTGTATATGTTTTACCATCATGGTAGTTGTGTGCGGTTGGGTTTGTGCAATAGGGCTTGGCTCCATCCAAAAGTAAAACTAAGTTGCTAAGACTTGGAGTTATAAAAGAGTAGCTGTCCCTAACGTGGAAGCAAATGCTGATGACTGTGGGAAAATTTACTTATTTTTCTGTCTCTGTATTAATGTCTATGTTGGAGCAGTACAATTGAAAGGTGCCTAATTACTAAGACATCAATACAGGATGTATAAACATCTGTTACACTCCAGTAAATTGGATGACAGATGTCTAAAGTAAGACATTGACATTTTGAGCCATATGTGACGTATGCTAACTTATCAGTCACTAGTGACTTCAGTGATCAGTTACTTTAGTTTTTGTAGGTGTATTAAATAACATTACCATAGGTTCGTTCATTTTCTTGATGTAAATCAGTATCACTAAAAATGTCAGAAAATGTAAAATTCAAGTAACTACTTTAATACTACATGGATGCTTTTGTTAAATTTAACACTCTGTTTCTGTATTAAACATTGTACATAATAGGTAAGACACAAACACTTATAATCTTTGTTGAGACCATACATTTTTTTCTGCATTGAACAAGTTTCTGCAGTATTCAGATTCTGCTTTGAGCAAGTTTTCTGTACTGATGAGGATAAAAGAGGATGAAGGCAATCTTGTGTGTATATATTTCATGTTTCATACTATTTTAGTACTTTTGTAGTTTTGATCTGTTGTTAGAGACATGAAGAGCGCAGAAAGCGTGAAAAGTTTACTGAAATCGGACTTGGTCAAGTATGAAGCATCAACATACACAGTTCTCTTAAAGGGATCATCTGAGTTAGGCTTAAATGAGAAAGTAGAATATTATCTGAAACAAGCTGCTGAAAATTCACCACTTGCAAATTCACAGATACTGGATGTTGTGAAAAGTCTTGCTCATGGAAACCTTCTTCAGTTTATACCTACTGTATGTATGTCAATTATATACGGTTGTAGTGTGTGTGTGTGTGTGTGTGTGTGTGTGTGTGTGTGTGTGTGTGCGTGTGTGTGCGCGTGCGTGCGTGCGTGCGTGCGTGTGTGTGTGTGTGTGTGTGTGTGTGTGTGTGTGTGTGTGTGTGTGTGTGTGTGTGTGTGTGTGTGTGTGTGTGTGTGTGTGTGTGTGTGTGTTAAAAGTTCTAGAACGCAGTCTTAAATTTGATGCCATGTAGAGCCTTGTGTTGTCTTTGGGGTACTTGCAAAGATTTTTTATGATATCCTACAATTGCACCAAGCTGTTTGTAGGTAATCAGAGGAATTTGATTTAGAGTATTCTTCTTAACCAAAACTTAAGTTAAACTTGAACTAAGATTTCACTACCAGAGCTAGTGATCCTCTTTCCCTACCTGTGAGTCAATTTTATTAGAACTACAAAATACAAATTTCATGATGTGTACAACTAACCATTACAATAGCTAACATGGTTTATTTTTTTGAGTTTTTAAAGTAATTGCTGATTGTTCAATAATATACAACCTCAGTGTTCATATGGTTATGCAGTCTTTGTTTACTTTTGGATAGTGTTTTCAATTTCTTGATCAGTTTTAAGTAACTTCAGTCTTTGTGGAGGCCAACACTCCACGTGTACTGTAGGGTAGCAATAATCATTGAAAGTATTTTTTCTGATATGTTTTAATTTGCTATATCTATATAGCTAGCACACACATAAGTTGTGAACTATACATGTGTGTTCATACTGGTAAAGTGTAGTCTAATTTAAAAAAAAAAACAAAAAAGAAACTTTGTTATTGTTCTTTACTACTTTCTTAACCCTGGTAGATAATTTATGAATATACGATTTGTAATTTAGGAATAAAGAGACACACATGCAAGTATTTTAATGTAGTTTTTAAGTTTCATTAAAATTTCATGTTAATTTGTTTGTTGGTGACCATGAAGAGTTGCTGTTATGGCATTACGATAATTGCAAGTGGATAATAAATACTTTACTATAAGTCGTGTTATAAGACGACTCCTGTTGATAAGGGCGATCGCAAGTTTTTACAGATTTTACGGTTTTTGCAAGTGATAATGGATGCAAGTTGGAAGGAGCCCATGGTACTCCTTAACGGCATAACTTGTTTTAGAAGCTTGTTCTATAAGAGATCACATGTTATTTAAAATGTTAAGAATATTCTTATGATAAAGCTATAATCAAATAAATATTATCCTCAAAATTAATTTTTTGGACAAACATTGTTATGTGAGACGAGGTAAAAGTAAATAAATCTCAGTAGGCATTTGTGAAAAATATTTTATTGTGAATATTTTTCTAAAGTTTGCTTTGCTTGATATTAAAAAAGTAAAAATTACATTTTTCTTTATTATCAGAAAAATAACCAAATGAGATCCTAAGTTATGATAAACTAAAACATTAATTATTTGGTTGCGTGGTGTAATTAATAGACTTTCATGCTCACTTATTTCACCATCATGCTATTAATATTTTAATCACATCTTATTAGCACAGTAAAACATGTTTATTGCCTTCAGAAATTGAGAACACACAAGTAAAACAGGATCATAATAGTATCTATTCACATAAAATGTTTTTAAACTATCTCCAATAAAATCATTTATAAGTGATAAAATTTAAAATTTCTTATTTCTCTGAGTACTTTTATAAAGTATGACAAATTAAACGTTTGAACATGACTTACTTTTGTATATCTCTTTTTGAACAATCTAATACATACTAATAATACGAACAATTAATATGTACTAATAAAGCAACATGTTCTCTTATTACCTGAATTAATCCTGTTAACACTCAACACACAATACTCCCTTCCCTGCCAGGCTGTCATTAGCACAGTAAATATACAGAAATCTTCGTTAGAATTTGTACTACCACAATCAGGTAGGCTCCCCACCATCCAGACATATAGCTTTTGTGATTCAGCCCGTGGATGGTAGTTAAAGTTTCCCATGTACAGTTAGCAACGTTGCAGCGAAATCTCAGTCATTTATTCAGCAGCTCAAGTATACAGGTTAATATTGCATAGTTTCATAAAACAAGGCACAGTATGTTGTTGATAATCCAAATACATCATAAGTAGATTTTTTAACTCAAACTCAGAATTATTATTTGACTTACATAAAATATTGTAATTTGATTTATGTGAAATACAGTAGTTCTGTTAAGTTTTAATTTAATTTTTTTTTTTTTTTTGCACTGTACCGTTAATACAAGGGGTAACCCTAAAATAAGGTCTCCAAAGCGGTAGAGCAGCAGGGAAATTTTGTCGGTGGCAGTTGGCACCACTGCTGTATTCAGCCATCCCCCCTCTTTCAAACAAATGGTCGCCAAGCTTGCTACGTCAATCAGTCTTGGCTTGGCAACTGTTTACCATGGAGCTACTGATCGCCGTTCCTGCCAAGTGCGGACTTCGTGAAGTCATTCGCTTTCTCAACGCCAAAGGTGTCTAACCTATTAAAATTCGTAGACAGTTCATTGAAGTGTATGGGGTGGGGTGTATGGATGTCAAAAATGTCCACAAGTGATATAGAGGGTTTAAAGATGGTCATACAGAAATTCATGATGAAGAAAGAAGTGGAGACCGTCAGTGTCAGACAAGACGATCAGGAAAGTTGGAGAAGTCGTACATGAAGATCGGAAGATCACTATTGTAACATCACAAAATGTTCCATAACCATAATGAACACCAGAAGGGTGAAGTATACCACTAGAATTGTAAATGAGTAAATAAAATGAATGTAACAGTGAAGATAATGGACCAGCAAAGAAGAAAAGAAGAGAAGGAATCCCAGGAAGCAGTGATGAATCCACTACATGGAACGAATGACACTACAACTTAAATAAAATGACTGACTATGACAAATGGACAAGCCAAGTTTCACAAATAAGCTGTCAGGTAAGCCAGATAAAACCATTGATGAATAAAGTCATACAGAATAAACAAATCAACCACTGACTTTAATAGCATGGTAATAAATAACAGCATATTGGCTGATATAAATAGAACCATTATATAGAAATAACAAATACCATGTACTATGCTAGATGTAGCCATAAAATTGTAAAAGATAGAATAAAAAACAAATATGTGGTAGTATAAATTAAGAGTAATTATAAAGGGAAGCACTATATGTATGTAGGTAACTTCCTAAGTGAATAATGTGTGTAAAAGATAATAATAATCAGGGAATAAACATTGTAATAGAATTATACCCAGACCCTGAATGACCAAGTTTATGTTAATGAAATGATAGGGAAATAGAACCCCTAATTAGCATAAAATAATAGAATCATAACAATAATGAATCAAGTGTAAAGTACCAGGGAAATAGAACCCCTAATTAGCATAAAATAATAGAATCATAACAATAATGAATCAAGTGTAAAGTACCACCGCTTGGCTGATATTATACACTTAAGAAATGAGAAGGACATATCAAAATATAAATAGTGAATTAGGAAAGTTCAAGTTAATGTATCAACTTAATTAGACCAATAATTAATATTGTTCAGCTGTAGGCAGCAATTAGATATAATAATGTATTCATTTTAGTCATTTTATAATGTTCGAAATAGAAAACAAGCATAATTAATCAAATATTAAAGAAAAGTAAATAGTCGAATTTGCATTGTTAGCAGACGACACTAGTAAGCAATGTCTTAGGACAGTAAATTAATGAATTGTTAAAGAAAACTATGTTTAAACTGGCCTCAAGCCACATCAAATTAAAGGTAAGGAAATAAGCTATAATTTGATAGTAATAGAATCCGAAATGGAATTGTAATAGTCAAGTAATTAACGTTAGCATCATAAATTTGGCGAAATTTGAAGAAGTACATACCAACAAACAAAAACGACAACAGCGTGCGGAATACAGATATGTAATGTCTATTAATAGCATTACGTCATCATGACGTAATTTCGCACCAATCACGGACAAGTTTAGTAAGACCGAATAATCTCTAAGCGGGATGATGAAGAACTATATAACCGAAAAGCGGCGTAAACACAAGGCATTTTTGTCATTATGACTCAACCAGCAACAACAGTCCTGATTAAAATAATCATCGTAATTTTGGAAATCAATCACTGAGAAGAAGTATAATTTCACCTGTGTGCATCGAAAGTTAGTAGTATACCTTAACTAGCAGTGCGTGTATCTGAACGAGAGTCATAAACATAACCTCAAACGGCGGTAGCCTATCTATGTAATAAGAAGCAATTTTACTCATTCCAGTGTGTATTAAGTGAGTGATTTAACGATCATTATAATCCGATCGTTAATGTGTTTATAAATTAATCGATACGATTAATACACAGGTAGTACAGTGACAAAATTTATTTGTTTACTTTTTTATCAGATTATAGTAGAACTTAATACACAATTGTACTGACGCAAAACAATAAGACTATATGTAGATAACATTGTATCGAAATTATTTAGAGGGATTAACACATCCCGAAGTAAGATTATATGTATTAATATTTTTATAACTAAACTCATTTTGAGTTTGAACAAACGAACTTTTCGTTATTTAACCGAAAATTATCAAAGGTGTCTAACCTAACATATGATATCATATTAGTGTTTTTTGAAAGAAAATAACGTTCTATTAAGTAGCTTAAAAGAAGCCACCCGTGAGGTAATTAATTAAAATAAATAATTTGTTAATAAGAAATAAGAGTTTTCATTGTACACGAAACTGAGCTAGGCCAGTAATTAAACCGGACGACTTGTGATCTGTAGATTGTTATTTTTGATGTATTTGTTAACCTAATTCAATAGGGAATAATAAAAAATCAGTATTATACAGCAACAACATTTGTTAATAATTATTTTAATTAATAATTATACCCTGATTAACGAAAGAAAGTGACTGGCGGAGCGGCCGCGCGGCGACCGAGTTTGTAGTAAAAACATTCCACTTTATAACCTCGTGGAAACGTAAAATACAGGGCGAGAAATGTCTAATGAACTGTATTTTAATCATCAATTAAAGACGTTTTTAACAAACTTTTCTAATTTTTAAAATCTCTTTTCAATAAATTTACATTGTGAGTTAAAGAAAAAAATACACGAATTTGAATTAAAAAATTAGGGTTTATCGTTTTTATTACGTAAGAACTCAGAGGTTAAGCATCGGAAAAAAATTTCTTGTAGACAAATGGTAGTCCACCTTCTTTAGTACAATATATCAAAAATTGAGATTCCTACGATTAAAATTAACGACGTTATTAATTTTTTTCTAATGTCCTGTTAACTCAGTTGTTAAAAGTTGTACATGAATGAGATTTGCGTGACGCTCTCTTTAGATAACTAAATGTAGAAGACATATACAACTTACACCTTGTACGTGATAGGAATACTACAATGGATTAATATATAAAGTGAATTTCACAGAGAGCAATGCGTGGCGCTCTGCGGCGGAAGTACAGTCAGAACCTATTGGACCCATTTTATTCGCGCGCTACCGTCATTCCCGTACAGCGTCTCGGCCTCTCCTTTATGTCTACAAATAGCACACGCTTCCAGGAAAACTGAACCGTTATACGCACACTAAGGGTAAGGGAAATTTCCAGCTTTCAGTTTAGTTGATGTGGTGGTTGAGTGATGTCCGGTTGTTGGTTATCTTGATTTTAAGTGTTAGTTTCTTGTGCTTTCATTATAAATTGACGTGTTTTTAAGTTATTTTGTGTGAATATACTTCGGTGGCTGAGCATGGAGCAACGTAACGAGGCTGAACCAAGGAAACATAGGGGAAGACCTAGGACTCGAACTCCAAAGAAAAGACAAACTTCGGGCCGAGGTGTACCTATGAAAGGACAGTCAAGAGAAATTGTGTGCAAAGTGCGGGAATATTTTGATAGAGAAAAGGCGAACAAAGGTCCTTTGATTCCGGTTAATAATGCAATACAGCGAACTGCAGATGCTCTGAAAATACATAAAAATACAGTTCTGCGAGTTTGCAAGGAAAAAGAATTGAAAGAAATACAAGATGACAGTAATAGCCAACTTTCAACTCCGGGCAAACAGAGGAAACGGGAGAAAACTGTGACAAAACTTGACACTTTTCAGGAAGACGCTATACGAAGACATGTATATCAATATTACATAAGAAAAGAATATCCCACTTTGAAAAAACTTTTATCATCGTTGGAAAATGAAGAGCTGTTTAATGGCAGTCTGTCTTCGCTTAGAAACGTGCTAAAAGGTTTAGGATTTACGTGGAGAAAATTTTCGGGCAGAAAAGTGATTATGGAGAGAAGCGATGTCGCTGCCTGGAGGTGTCGTTTTCTTCGCCAAATCAAAGACGAGAATTTCGATAATATAATTTGGCTCGATGAGACCTGGGTCAATGCTGGGCATTGTTTGAAACAAGGATGGACTGATGAGTCACTTCAGGGGACAATGTTAACACCTATAGGGAAAGGTGAACGATTAATAATATGTCATGCAGGTTCTTCAAAAGGGTTTGTTCCAAATTCCCTTCTACTATTTAAATCGAAAAAAACCGGTGACTACCATGAAGATATGGATCACGACAAATTCTTCGGTTGGTGTTCTGAAACTTTGCTGAATAACCTAGAAGAGCCTGCAGTAATAGTCATGGACAATGCTCCCTACCATTCTAAGCAAATTGATAAAGCTCCCACAAGCAAAGATAAAAAAGCTGACATAGCTGGATAGGAAAAATATTCAATCTACAACCGACTTGAAAAAATCAGAACTTTTGGAATTAGTGAAATGGCACAAGCCCCAGAACAAAAGGTATTTTGTTGATGAATTGATAGAGAGCAGAGGTCACAAAGTGATAAGGCTACCACCTTACCATTGCCATCTTAACGCCATTGAGCTTATATGGGCTCAGGTTAAGGGGTATGTTGCCGAAAACAACAAAATGTTTACTTTAAAAGAAGTTGAACGACTGACTAAAGACGGATTTAATCGAATTACTGCTGAGAGGTGGGAGCAAGTAGTGGACCACACCAAAAAAGTTATTATCGATGCATGGAATAACGAAGGACTAATGGAAGAAGCTGTGGAGGAAATGATTATATCCGTGGAAGACAGCAGTAGCTCCGAGGATGATAATTGTTCAGAAGATGATAATAGTGATGACGATCCAATGGAGGGTATCAGAGAACTTTCGTTTGAAGACTACTAACTCACAGCTATAAGTGTTTTTTATAGAGTGTTTTAATAGTGTATTTTTATGATTTATACACATATTTTATGAGCGGATTCCATAAAAGCTGAAGAACACTACAATACTTGTAAGTACCGTACTGTATTTATTATTTATTTGTCAATGCTAATAACAAGTAATTTACTAATTGTTTTTACATTTCAATTACATTATAACAGTAAAATACTGTTATAATTATGCAATATCTGGTAGACCGAGCTTTGCTCGGTAGTTTTAAACTGTAAACTATATTTCATAGTTAAATAATTAGTTATTGAGAAATTTGAATGGCATTAACAATTTCCCAGTAATTACATTGCACTTCAATTAGTAGTATTAAAGCTGATCACAAAACAAAAACAGTTTATTAACAAGAAAACAATAAATACCGTACCGCAAAAGAGTAATAAACAATCATTCAAGACTGTTATAAAAAGCATGTAGTTCAACTAAACCACAAAAGTCTGGTCAGATGTACGTTTTTGACAGATATCCAGGTAGAAGATTAGATTAAATAAGTAGACAGATAACTAAGTATATACTTATGAGAGATTGGTGACTCGTAGTAAGTTGGCTATGTGTCAATGTGTGAGCCGTGAGCGTATGCACCGCTTTCTTTGGGCTGTTACTGTACCTTGACTCGATCGCGCGCCGTTGAGCGATGTTAGTTCTAATTTTCCTATATTAACTGATTGCGGTTATATTTCATAATATTTGAAGGTTACATACCACTTTGTATTGATGAATACAATTTTGTTATGTTTATTGTGAAAAAACACAATGAAAAAAATTATTAATAACGGAGTTAACAGTACATTCGGAAAAAATTAATAACGTCGTTAATATTAATCGTAGGAATCTCAATTTTTGATATATTGTACTAAAGAAGGTGGGCTACCATTTGTCTACAAGAAATTTTTTTCCGATGCTTAACGTCTGAGTTCTTACGTAATAAAAACGATAAACCCTAATTTTTTAATTCAAATTCGTGTATTTTTTTCTTTAACTCACAATGTAAATTTATTGAAAAGAGATTTTAAAAATTAGAAAAGTTTGTTAAAAACGTCTTTAATTGATGATTAAAATACAGTTCATTAGACATTTCTCGCCCTGTATTTTACGTTTCCACGAGGTTATAAAGTGGAATGTTTTTACTACAAACTCGGTCGCCGCGCGGCCGCTCCGCCAGTCACTTTCATTCGTTAATCAGGGTATAGCAATCAGTATCACATATCACTGAGGTGCATTTAACAGCGAACAATCAAGTAAAACTTAATAAATGATTTCAATTTAAATAACTGATCAATGATAGAATCATTAAAGGTCAATACTCACAATTAATAAATCAGAAGCATTTTTTTATGGGACATTACTTTTGAAAAACCCATATGGCGCCCAAGTAAATATTAAAGGTGTTGTAAAAACTTTTACAGTAATAATATACTGATCAACAAAGGACTTTACCGTTTATTAATTAACTGTGAACAACTGAACGTCCAGTACTTCAACACAGGTACGTGAAGTGTAATTTATATTAATAACCTTGTCTAGACAATACTCTGACGTACATAGACGACACTTTTAACAGAAGAGAATACCAACTTCAAGAGATCTACGCATCAGTTACATTCATCGACGGATCTACAATTAAACAATTACTCATTAAAAAATATAAACATTTATTAAACGACGACAAGTGTAAGTGTACCGATTTATCTATATTGGATTCCACAATAGGTTGTATTGAATTGGATAAATCAATAAACCAAATCATTAATAATCACAACAGACTTTATCAATTAATAATAAATAATTACTGCAAGCGAGACCCTTTAAACGATAATCGATAATTAAATTAAATTATAAACCGTAATCTGGTTAGATTACACTATCCACGAGCGCTCCCTTGTTTGCTTCCTGAAGTTTCAACATCCAACATTCAGAGGATTTTGTCTGAAAAGTTGGGATATCGGAAGGTGTGCGCAAGGTGGGTCCCGCGAATACTCACAGAAGACCACAAATGGCAACTCGTCGAAGCTGCCCGCGAATTTCTGAGCACTATGCGGACAAAAGAGATGACTTTTTGAATTCCATTGTCACAGGTCACGAAACGTGGGTTCCCCATTTCACACCTGAATCTAAACGACAATCACTTGACTGGCGGCATTCAACTTCGCCAAGGCCGTGAAAATTCAAACAAACAGTGTGCCGGCAAGATCATGGCGACTGTGTTTTGGGGTCGGAAGGGGGTATTGTTGATCAATTTCACGCCTACTGAGACCACAATAAATGCAGACGCATATTGTGAGACACTCAAAAAACTGAAACGAGCGATTCAGAACCAGAGAAGAGGAATGCTCATCAAGGGTGTGTCCATTCTTCACGACAATGCTCACCCTCATATCGCCCACGCAAGCGTCGATCTTCTGAACCAATTTGGATGGGACATTATCACCTCCCCCCTATAGTCCGGTCGTGGGAACCAGGGACTATCATTTGTTTACACGTTTGAAAGAACATATGGGTGGAATGCGATTCGACACGATGATGAGGTGAAAGAAGAGGTCAAACGATATCTCAGTTAATTGGCGGCGAGCTTTTGTGACACTGGCATACTAAAACTGCCACAGCGGCTCGAAAAATGCATCAAACATAACGGTGATTTTGTTGAAAAATAGTGTGTTGTTATGCTTCACAACCATGTAAAATGTTCTGAAAATAAATGTTTTTCTTTCAATTTTCAAAAAATATGGAGACCTTATTCTTGGGTTACCCCTCATACAATACCTTACATGCAAAAATGTGAATAAGTCAATAATTTGAATAACCTATTATTGAACGAGCGAAGTAAGTACTCAGTTTTAACGTGATCATTTAGGATTTGTCTGTCTTAACATTAATGCATTCACAGCTGGAGTCAACTTCAATAAAATTATTGTCTGGGTCCTCTTGTTATAAATCCAGATGTTTCAACTGCAGCTGCAGCAGTCATCTTTAGTAGGTCTTTCTTTCTGCTCCACTGGCTACAGCTACAGTCGAAATATCTGGATTTATAACAAGAGACCATGGCCCAACTGCCTGGACAATAATTTTATTGAAATTTGCCCGTCTATGTGGCTGTCTGTGTGGAATATGTCTCTCAATAACTTCTGAATGCATCAAACATTTCTGTAAAACTTGCCATTCATATCCATACCTTTACCCTATTGTTACCTTAGTGTGTTTTAGATTGATCTTCCAAAAAATAGGTGGGTGGGAGGCAAAAATGTGAGAGGGTTAAAATTATGAAAAAATCATAAAAGTGTGTGGTATATCAGGTTAAAAGGAATTTTAACCACTATCTGATTTTTGGAAATTTGAAAATTTTGGGATGCCAGGGCCCAAATAGTGGGTCATAAAATCACAAGTCTATGTGGGGTATCAAATTAAAGAAAATGTTAATCACAATCTGAATAAATTGTATAGTTTTAAAAATTTCAAAATTTGTGGACCATAAGGCCCAATTAAAAAAATTGTAAATATCAGCCAGGTGTCAGACTAAAGGCAATTTTAATCAAAATACAAATGTTTAGAATTTTTAGTTTATTGTGTGATTGTTTTGCTACAAAAATTGTAGATTAAGTGGAATTTTTGTAATTTTCCTGATAGCTGAAAAATTATCTAATATGGAAATTTATCTAATAATAAATAAACTTTGTTCAAAATAGTGAGCTAGTTCTGCAGCTCAGAGAGCATACTGACCCAGGCAGTTTGGGTTATTAACCCTATATAATGTTTCTTGAATAACAGTATAGCTTAGTAACGTAGTCTTAACCAAAATTAAAGGTGAATATTAGTTTAACTTGTATAATGTTTGTAACTCTCCCAGTAGTTATAACTCACTCAGCATTTATATTAAGAAATTATCTTTTGGGATTTTTAGGTCTTGAAAACTGGAAATTGGCCAGATGAAGTTGACTATCAAATAGTAAACACGTGTACTCAGTTGATTCATTTGGGCCATATTGATGCTGCACTCTCTGTGTTCTTAATTCTTCCTCAGTGTATGCCCTATTCTCCTGATTCACAGTCGTCTCTGTGTTCTTTCTTTCTGAAAGAATTGATTGCAACTAATACCGTAAGTATGAACATATGACAGTCGTTTTTGAAAGGAATAATTTACCACACACACTCACAAACATTGCATCCCTCATTCAGTCAAATCCAAGTTGGTAAAGTTGATATAGCTGACAAGCACCATTGGCAGCATAATAAAATACAGACATAAATACATTAACGTGTTTTTTTTACA
Source organism: Magicicada septendecula (assembly GCA_034769895.1). Classification (NCBI taxonomy): domain Eukaryota; kingdom Metazoa; phylum Arthropoda; class Insecta; order Hemiptera; family Cicadidae; genus Magicicada; species Magicicada septendecula. Next base: position 1,248,365,203 of record CM068367.1, read on the forward strand.
CAGGTTTCTATATGCTAGGTATGTGTTGTAATGATGGCTTATGATTGTTGTACCTATAGAACCACTGCTGTGAACAGAACCTCACAACAAATAATTTTACTCATTTAGCCTCTCCCACCATCAATTTCTCTTTATTTGTCATGCACCTCTACCATAATATTTGTGTTTGTGCGACTTCAAACTATTTCTGCTCAGTTTCTTTTCAGATGTGTAGACGTGAGTGGCAATAGGGTTGTAGTGTAGTTTATTATGAAGCATTTTTGTACAAGCTTAAAAACATTTTCCACATTGTGATGAGATCTTCTCTGTTACTGAGGCAGTCTGGTCATTTCTGAGTCCTGTTGCTTTCCAGTTTTCCAGGCTTAACCATGGCCACTATCACTATTACATCTGAGAGAACATCTGGAAAGGAATATACAGTAATTATAGAAATGACCAGACAACAGATAAGACAGTAGAATCTCAATGTCATGTGTAAAATGTTTTTGGGACTACACATACAGCAGCATCATCTTGGCATATACCAAAAACCTACCATCATATATGGTGCTCATGGTAAACCACAAGCCACCACCACAACATGCAGAATTCATTAAAAGCTGGCAGTAATACTAGTTTCAACTGTAGCAGTGCAAGTTGAGAGGGAGAGAAAGAAGGGAGGGGTGGAGATTGCAAGTGAACTTAAATGTAAACATTAAAAGTAAAACTTATTCCTAAATGTGAAATGATTTTCCTCTTTCAGCCAGCTCAGAAAATAATAGAGGTCTGTAAGGCTCTATCAGAAGTAAATGATTACACATTCAATAAAGCTACAGAATTGGCTTTGTTGTTGAAACAACTAGACTTGGTACTAGACTTGTTGAAAGAAATGTGCAGAGAAGGACTTCCAGTAAAACCACATTATTTCTGGCCTTTAATTATATCTGCTTCAACAGAACATGGCGAACAAGGTAATTTTGATAAGTTTGCTAAAATAAAATAGATTGTAGACTGTTTGGAATAAACGGTCACTGCATTTGAATGTGAGGGGGAGTGTTATGGCCACATAAAAACACTTTAACCCTCCTTGTGAGATCTCAAGTTCTGTGGGGTCGGTGTCCTGAGACATCAGAAGTATGATTTTTACCATTGAGGTTTTCTGGTGGTCCTCTTTATGAATGATTCCATTGTATTCTATGTAGAAAGCTAATTTTATGGTCATGGCAAATTAATAAACTTGTATATAAAAGTATATTTTTAAAATATTGACATTAACTCTGATTTTTAATGTTCACCCACTCTCTTGCTGTGACAAAAAAATTAGAAATTCTCATCTACATTTTTCACTGTCCAAAACTATTTCACAAAAACATCTTTTCTAAATGTAAGAAATATATATTATAACGTTACATAAAGTAGCCCATCTATAAAGAAGAAATTACCACTTAAAAGAAAAATAAGTTACAACATTAAAGGAATAAAGAAATACAAATTATCAAAGACTTAATACATAGGAGTATTAGAATGTAAAAATACTGACATAGAAACTAGACAAGGACTAAGACGATGACAAAACCCAAGTGATTGGCAGAGGGAAAGATAAAAATGAATAACTTTCTGACCACAACACAACCCCTTTTCCAATAATAATAATATAGTAGAGATAATAATGGAAGTACAAAGCTATAGATAGAAATATAAGTAGTTCCATGTAAAACTATCAATACATAAATGTAGATTGAGTAATGATAAGTAATATTGCTCAAAGTGAATAAAAGAAAGAAAAATAGTGAATAATATAATCATAAAGTGCATAAAAGAACCAAGAAAATTATACTAACTGAAAATCAGTAGTAGGAATAAAGTGTAAAATGAATAATAAATAATGCTTGATGAAAAAATGATGAATGTATACTGTGAAAAAACTAAGGCATAATAAGCCTATACAAGTGAAATAGGTAGAATTACTGTTCATGTTTAAAAAAAGAAATAATAGTTAAGTAATAGTGTAACGTATCAAAATAACGGTTACATAAAAATAATATAATACGTCAAATGAAAGAGTACCATAAGCATATTTCATCAAGCATGGAAGAAGGAACAGAAATATGAAAATCAAAAGTGTATCTATAAATAAATAATATTAAAGCAACCCAACGAAGAAGAAAGAAGAGTCATAAGAATATATCATCGAGTATAAAGAAGAAAGAGAGAATACAATGAATCGATATAATACGTTAGCATCTAGGCCCAATAGATCAAAATAGTGAGGGGATATGCCGAAAGTGACTATCATCATAAGGAAGAGACATATCAAATGCAATTATCATAGTGAGAAAATAGACTAATTTGTCATAATAGTGAGATAAATATAAGACAATGATTATCATAATAGTGAGCGAAAATGTGGAAGAATATAACTATGTTAAATGAACATGAGTTATCACAAATAGCGAGTAACCAAGAAAAGCATCACAAATGACAAACAATTAACATGAAGAAGAAACAGTTGAATAACCAGAAGAGGAAGAAGAAATGTGCCATGAAGAATGAAGATTATGTATGACCAGAACAAGACATCAACATTCCCAAAATATGGAAAGCACCACAATCAATATAATAACCAGGATAAGAGTAATGATTATAAGATTAGTAGTAGTAAAAAACTGCCTATCAAAGGAGGACATAGTGAAACCAGTATAATAAAAAACCAAGTGTTGAACCTTAATAAGTGATCACAAACAATAACAGTGAATACTTAATATAAGTGCAACAATAAATAATGTAATAACACTAACCCCAAATAAGCAACACAGACAATATTAGTGAAGTGTTTATAACTGAGGGAAGTGAATAAAGATTAATAAGTGAAAAGATCAACGGTTATCAAGTGAAATACACAAACAATTAGTGTACCAATTGTAATCCAAGATTGTAAAACCACAAATATACTCAGTAAGACCACCAATTTAATGATAATGAAAAGAGAAATAATTGCTCAAAGAGACCAATGATAAAAGCTTTATAATCCTTGATATGGAATGTGCCTGAATGTCATAGTAACACAGGACAAAATGTAGATAAATGTTAAAGCCAATAAGTAGTAAACAAACTAAGTTGTTGAAAAAAAAAAACAAATCAATGCATACAAACCAAGATACAACCCACCAAAATGTGTAACATAGTTAGATAAAAAAAAAACAAGTATTATTGTATAAACATTAGTGTAAAATGTGTACAACATGTGCAAAACATAGTAATAAACAATTATAGTAACATGCCATAATGACATGACAGTATTTAAGATGAATACTGAATAAAGTAAGGAGCATATTGTTGCCAACTAAGTGACACATAACCTCACCTGAACTGGACCTACAACATAAAATCATACACAATAATTAGATAAAGTAGTTATCAATAATTGTTTCATACAGAGACCAAATAAGAATAAATGTGTAAGACAATGAATACCATATGAACTGAAAGACACAACTATATGAGTGAGATTATTTAATAATAACAATAAACCAATTAGACAGAATCCCATGTGACCATAGAGTTAATCAAAAAACCTTAACAAAACTTGTAAAGAGAGAGTAAGAAAGTTTACCAATAGTTAGAGGAATGTTCAATACAACTATGAGAATACGTCACAATCATTGTACAAGTAATTTAATAACTGGAATTTAATAAACTAACTAACTGTAATCATAGGACTAGGTGTAAACAACCATCATACAGTAACTTAAAGAAATTTCAGCTAACAAAAAGTTAGTAAGTCCACTAAACAGACCATGTACAACATTTGTACACAATTTAATTATCAACAATGCATATAATATGTGGTAAAAATAACTAAATAAGAGTGACAGAATGGCGATATAAGAGCATAATGTATTTTAAACAATGCTATATATGTAAACAAGATAACATTTGCCGAAATAAAGTATTAGCAAATGTATGTAAGTGTATCAAATAACATTATAATACCAAAGATATGTAGTAGCATATGGAATAATGGTGATGTAAGCAAATATAAACATTTGGACATAGATGTCTTGTACGCCATTAGTACATTTTTCTTAAATCACAAATATGTTAATATTATGTATTAGAGTATAAGAGAAATGGACTCCAGACGTTTAATCATAAGCATTAAGATATAATTACATCAAAATATAGTGGAAAAAACTTATTTTTATTAAGAGCCACTATATGAATTTTGAATAAAGTGAAGTGAGTTATTAATGGATGGAATTATTACTTGTTTGGACTTAAATTAAAGACACAAGTATCCGCAAAACAATGCAACTATCTAAATGACAATCAGACTATTAATAAGAAACTTATGAATATTATAAGATTTTCTGTCATTTCCGATTGGAAAGGAACGCGTCATAGCTGAGTCTCGAACCCAAAGCATAGACGCTAAAAATTAAAATTTTAATTTAACAAAGGTATTTGGGGTAGAGAGTACCGCATTCTAAGCCAATAGGATGATCTGATTTTACCAGATGAGAGCAGAAGTTTTGATGAGAGGAACTAATTGTCTTCCAGCCACCGATGCGAGCGGAGCCTGCGACAGTCCTCTAGGAAAATATTTTAAAATGTGCGCGTATAAGAGTATATACTCATAACTAACCTCAACTGAACACCAATTTTTTATCGTGTGACAGCGTTGTGAGTGATACAGTGAACTATTAAAAACATGGCCAGTGTATAATAAAGGTCATGTTATGTGAAAGATGCAGGGAGTATTATACGTTAACAATGTTTAAAATAAAATGATAAAATAATATTCGTTGATTAACGAACAATTATAGCAGACTACGCTAGCCAAGCAAACACACTATGCATGGTTAGCTAGCAAACGATGAATTATTATCAGGTTAAATGAATAAAAGTTCTCGTCTGATTTAATGATGATATTTAATCAAAATATTTTAATATTCATGTAAACAAAACAAAAAATAATAATAATAGAAGCGGAATTAATAATTTATACCGCAAACCATTACTTGTAAAATATAGTCGCTTGGCTTGCTTGACTACGATTTCAGCAGTACTTGAAAAACAATAATTTAATATGCGAGAACAATCATTACTGTTAATTATACATCTTATTACAAATAAATAATGTGTTTGTGAAGATAGTATTAAGATTTTTATAATATTAATTATTCTATTTTGTTAACTTACTCTCATCTATAGGTAAACTAACCTATAACCAACACGCATTTGTTTGCCAACAGAGAGTCACTTCTGTCATGAATAATAAGCTTGTGAATAGACTCGATAATAAGAGTTTTTCGTTTTTTATCAATTCCAGTTCATAATAATAATAGTTAAACCAGTAACAGAAGTCACAGTAGCGAAGATAATCGGCGAGTACCAGGAAATGCGGAAGTTTATCATAACGGGAATGGACCAGGATCCCAAGAACAGAGTGCATCCAACTCATCAGACAGGCACCCGGACAATGGTGACCTGCCTTTAAATGGGCAACGGCAGTGAAAACCGCGACATCACCCTCACTGAACCGGTCTATTGGGTCTAACGTATCAGGAAACACAACGGAATCAATTGTAATTCTCCAGAATAATTACTTAAAAAATATCCGCAAAGATTTAATGGAAGAAAAAGAAAATAACGTTGATGACACCGTTAATAGCGAAATCGCCTATATATCAGTTAATGTCAACGGGATCAAAGCGACGGCCATGATAGACACAGGGGCCAATGTATCATTAATTGATAGAGTTGAGTTAAACCGGATACAAACAGGGAAAAAACAATAATACCGACATTGCCGATAAACAATATTATCTTAATTGGAGCAACGGGTCGGCAGAAGAAAACTATCCGGAACCAAGTGCAATTAGAGATATCAAGCAACGGCGAAACCATCCCAATGATTTTCTTAGTAGCGAGTGGGCTACCCTTTACCTTGTTAATCGGCTGCAACATATTAAGGAAATATGCGGCCATTATCGATATGAACAGAGCCAAGGTATCCTTAAAATCAGGTGACATTAGATGGACAGCTGAGTTGATCGAAAACAGGAAGGCACCTCCTGAACACATCATATACTACATCCGGGAAGGCCACGACCAGAGAGAACCAATGTCGATAAATGGAGAGATTCGCCGTAGCCAAGGAGACACGTTGTGGATGAAAAGCTAGAAGAAATTAAGAAATTCCAAACAGCTAGAGTTGACAGGATTCTAACCAATGAACAGATAACGAAACTAATCCAAATTTATAACAGATACAGGCATGTATTTTCGGATACGCCAGGGAAAGTGAAAAATTTCCAGTGCGAAATAAAATTCAAAGAGCAAACTGAATTCAAAAGAAAATCTTACCCTATAGCTTTTTCGCTAAAAGAAGCAGTCCGCTTAGAAATACAACGGTTAATAGAAAACGATATCATTGAACTAAGTAACTCCCCGTACACTAATCCAATTGTAGCCGTACCAAAGAAAAATGGCGCAGTAAGGATTTGTTTAGACGCCAGGGAGATAAACAAAGCCATAATAAATGACAGGACGTCGCCTGAAGAAGTCGACGAGACCCTTAAGAAATTCCATGGCATAAGGACTGATGGGACACAGTGTGTGGGTATTGGCAGGTGGAATTACACCCCAACAGCAGAAACTATACGGCCTTTATATTTGAAGGGCGTAACTACCAATTTAAAAGGTTACCCTTCGGTCTGGTAAATTCCGTAGCAGTCTTTGTAAAATGTATGGATGAAATCTTAGGTCAGAATACACTCCAATTCACTACAGTGTATGTTGATGATTTGCTCATTACCTCCAACAACTGGGAGCAACACTGCAACAGGGTGGCACAAGTATTGCAAAAATTGGATGAGAACAATATCACATTAAAATTAGAGAAATCCAAACTCATAGCAAATGAAGTGCAATTTCTGGGCTTTAATTTGTCTGAAACTGGCATAACCCCAGCACTAGAAAAGATGGAAGCGATACAGCGCTTTCCTGTACCCAAAAACAAGAAACAGTTGCAATCGTTTCTTGGGATTTGCAATTATTACAGAAAATTTCAAAATAATTATTCGGAGTTGACATCTAAGTTTTCCCAACAATTGTCAGCAAAAGATAAGTGGAGATGGGGACCTGAACAGGACACAACATTTGAGATGATAAAAAAGAAGTTCCTCAAAACCATAATGTTACATCACCCAAACTTTAACAAAAATTTTTACATGAATTGCGATGCAAGTGATGTAAGTCTGGGATCCATCTTATATCAAGAAGACGAGGAAGGCAACCATCAGGTGATCAGTTTTGCTAGCAGGACACTCAACAAGTGTGAGCGCAACTATCACACTACGGAGAAGGAACTCCTTAGTATAGTGTTCGCTTGCGAAAAATTCAGAACATATATTTTGGGATACCCAATCACAGTGCGTACGGACCACAAATCAATATCATTCTTAAACAACTGCAGATTAAAGCATGGCAGACTGACGAGATGGACACTAACGCTCCAAGAGTACAACATACATTGGGAATACGTCCCTGGTAAAAACAACATAGAGCTGCAGACGTGTTGTCCAGAGTAAACATACAGGCCCAAACCTTTGAAGGAGAAAAGGAGACCATCGCTAAGGTTCACCATATTTTGAAAAGCAGATCCGAATTAGCAGACATACTAACCAATATACAAATCAACCAGCAAAACGATCCCAAAATCAGCCATATAATACAGAGATTGACAGAACAAGATGAAGGAGTTGTTCAATATTATTGTATCCATTTTCCACAAGGAAGCAAATATGAATTTAACAAAGCAAAATTTTATAACAATGTAGTTGAGCGAGCTGACAAACTCAGACTCAAGTATAAAAAATCACAGCCTAAGATCATAACATACGAAGTGGGAGATAAAGTGCTATTAAAAAACAGAGAACTCCCAAGTGCTATAGAAGGAATTGCTAAAAAATTGTTACTGCTATACACAGGCCCATATACTGTTACCAAAAACAATATGAACAATACATACGAAATACAAGATCCTGTAACAAAGAAAATTAAAGGTAATTATAATCAGACTTCCATGAAACGATATATTGAGGATTGAATAATGCAAAAAGATGGAATATTATAATGGAAATTATTTAATGTTGATACTAAGTACGAAATGAAAATTATAAATGTAAGAATAAGTGTTGACAAGATATTAATATTATGATATAAAAGTGTAATCCAAAGAAATAATGTAAAATGTGAAGAAAATTGTAATTTACCCGTACTAAAAGAAAAAAGAAGATATACGAGACAGACACACAGCACCTATGGCACGAAAAAAAAAAATTATTCCAACAGCCAGTCAACAGTAATTTACCATCTTACCCATACAAATATAAGAATTCATACGAGGCGGACAAATAACATCTACGGCATAACAAAATAATATTTCCAAGAGCCAGTCAACTAGTAAAATACCATCTTACCCGTACAAATGAAGATAAGAAAGAAATATACAAGATGATATACAGAAAAAGCAACATAAGAAGTTGGAGAAATGGAAGTAAGTAAATATTATTGATATGAACAAATATATGATACCCAAACACAAGGCAAAAAACCAAAAGAGAGCCTATACTAAATGAAATGTAACATAAAGACGTGAATCATGAAGATGAAGAAGATTATGAAGTGACGTTCAAAGTAATACCAAGAGAAAAGATTAATTGATGACAAAGAAGAATGAAAAATAATATACTAACGAAGGAGATCATTTGAAAATAACAGTGATGAAATGTAAACAAACTATCCCAGTAAAATGTGAAGAATTAAGTTAAGATGAATCAAGAAGAAGAGAATAGAATAATGTATAAACCGCAGATGCGTGAGATAATCCCAAGGATATTTATTATTTGTCGAAAGAACGACTACTTTATATTTTGAGATGAATTGACTGATGAATGATTCCAGCAATCATTTATATTATTCACAGAGATGATGTACCTCTGAATTTATTGATGTTAGTATGGCCAGCAGAGATGTATGCCACAGCGAGCCACATATATGTATTTATCAATACATAAATGTAGATTGAGTAATGATAAGTAATATTGCTCAAAGTGAATAAAAGAAAGAAAAATAGTGAATAATATAATCATAAAGTGCATAAAAGAACCAAGAAAATTATACTAACTGAAAATCAGTAGTAGGAATAAAGTGTAAAATGAATAATAAATAATGCTTGATGAAAAAATGATGAATGTATACTGTGAAAAAACTAAGGCATAATAAGCCTATACAAGTGAAATAGGTAGAATTACTGTTCATGTTCAAAAAAAGAAATAATAGTTAAGTAATAGTGTAACGTATCAAAATAACGGTTACATAAAAATAATATAATACGTCAAATGAAAGAGTACCATAAGCATATTTCATCAAGCATGGAAGAAGGAACAGAAATATAAAATCAAAAGTGTATCTATAAATAAATAATATTAAAGCAAGCCAACGAAGAAGAAAGAAGAGTCATAAGAATATATCATCGAGTATAAAGAAGAAAGAGAGAATACAATGAATCGATATAATACGTTAGCATCTAGGCCCAATAGATCAAAATAGTGAGGGGATATGCCGAAAGTGACTATCATCATAAGGAAGAGACATATCAAATGCAATTATCATAGTGAGAAAATAGACTAATTTGTCATAATAGTGAGATAAATATAAGACAATGATTATCATAATAGTGAGCGAAAATGTGGAAGAATATAACTATGTTAAATGAACATGAGTTATCACAAATAGCGAGTAACCAAGAAAAGCATCACAAATGACAAACAATTAACATGAAGAAGAAACAGTTGAATAACCAGAAGAAGAAGAAGAGGAAGAAGAAATGTACCATGAAGAATGAAGATTATGTATGACCAGAACAAGACATCAACATTCCCAAAATATGGAAAGCACCACAATCAATATAATAACCAGGATAAGAGTAATGATTATAAGATTAGTAGTAGTAAAAAACTACCTATCAAAGGAGGACATAGTGAAACCAGTATAATAAAAAACCAAGTGTTGAACCTTAATAAGTGATCACAAACAATAACAGTGAATACTTAATATAAGTGCAACAATAAATAATGTAATAACACTTAACCCCAAATAAGCAACACAGACAATATTAGTGAAGTGTTTATAACTGAGGGAAGTGAATAAAGATTAATAAGTGAAAAGATCAACGGTCATCAAGTGAAATACACAAACAATTAGTGTACCAATTGTAATCCAAGATTGTAAAACCACAAATATACTTAGTAAGACCACCAATTTAATGATAATGAAAAGAGAAATAATTGCTCAAAGAGATCAATGATAAAAGCTTTATAATCCTTGATATGGAATGTGCCTGAATGTCATAGTAACACAGGACAAAATGTAGATAAATGTTAAAGCCAATAAGTAGTAAACAAACTAAGTTGTTGAAAAAAAAACAAATCAATGCATACAAGCCAAGATACAACCCACCAAAATGTGTAACATAGTTAGATAAAAAAAAAACAAGTATTATTGTATAAACATTAGTGTAAAATGTGTACAACATGTGCAAAACATAGTAATAAACAATTATAGTAACATGCCATAATGACATGACAGTATTTAAGATGAATACTGAATAAAGTAAGGAGCATATTGTTGCCAACTAAGTGACACATAACCTCACCTGAACTGGACCTACAACATAAAATCATACACAATAATTAGATAAAGTAGTTATCAATAATTGTTTCATACAGAGACCAAATAAGAATAAATGTGTAAGACAATGAATACCATATGAACTGAAAGACACAACTATATGAGTGAGATTATTTAATAATAACAATAAACCAATTAGACAGAATCCCATGTGACCATAGAGTTAATCAAAAAACCTTAACAAAACTTGTAAAGAGAGAGTAAGAAAGTTTACCAATAGTTAGAGGAATGTTCAGTACAACTATGAGAATACCTCACAATCATTGTACAAGTAATTTAATAACTGGAATTTAATAAACTAACTGTAATCATAGGACTAGGTGTAAACAACCATCATACAGTAACTTAAAGAAATTTCAGCTAACAAAAAGTTAGTAAGTCCACTAAACAGACCATGTACAACATTTGTACACAATTTAATTATCAACAATGCATATAATATGTGGTAAAAATAACTAAATAAGAGTGACAGAATGGCGATATAAGAGCATAATGTATTTTAAACAATGCTATATATGTAAACAAGATAACATTTGCCGAAATAAAGTATTAGCAAATGTATGTAAGTGTATCAAATAACATTATAGTACCAAAGATATGTAGTAGCATATGGAATAATGGTGATGTAAGCAAATATAAACATTTGGACATAGATGTCTTGTACGCCATTAGTACATTTTTCTTAAATCACAAATATGTTAATATTATGTATTAGAGTATAAGAGAAATGGACTCCAGACGTTTAATCATAAGCATTAAGATATAATTACATCAAAATATAGTGGAAAAAACTTATTTTTATTAAGAGCCACTATATGAATTTTGAATAAAGTGAAGTGAGTTATTAATGGATGGAATTATTACTTGTTTGGACTTAAATTAAAGACACAAGTATCCGCAAAACAATGCAACTATCTAAATGACAATCAGACTATTAATAAGAAACTTATGAATATTATAAGATTTTCTGTCATTTCCGATTGGAAAGGAACGCGTCATAGCTGAGTCTCGAACCCAAAGCATAGACGCTAAAAATTAAAATTTTAATTTAACAAAGGTATTTGGGGTAGAGAGTACCGCATTCTAAGCCAATAGGATGATCTGATTTTACCAGATGAGAGCAGAAGTTTTGATGAGAGGAACTAATTGTCTTCCAGCCACCGATGCGAGCGGAGCCTGCGACAGTCCTCTAGGAAAATATTTTAAAATGTGCGCGTATAAGAGTATATACTCATAACTAACCTCAACTGAACACCAATTTTTTATCGTGTGACAGCGTTGTGAGTGATACAGTGAACTATTAAAAACATGGCCAGTGTATAATAAAGGTCATGTTATGTGAAAGATGCAGGGAGTATTATACGTTAACAATGTTTAAAATAAAATGATAAAATAATATTCGTTGATTAACGAACAATTATAGCAGACTACGCTAGCCAAGCAAACACACTATGCATGGTTAGCTAGCAAACGATGAATTATTATCAGGTTAAATGAATAAAAGTTCTCGTCTGATTTAATGATGATATTTAATCAAAATATTTTAATATTCATGTAAACAAAACAAAAAATAATAATAATAGAAGCGGAATTAATAATTTATACCGCAAACCATTACTTGTAAAATATAGTCGCTTGGCTTGCTTGACTACGATTTCAGCAGTACTTGAAAAACAATAATTTAATATGCGAGAACAATCATTACTGTTAATTATACATCTTATTACAAATAAATAATGTGTTTGTGAAGATAGTATTAAGATTTTTATAATATTAATTATTCTATTTTGTTAACTTACTCTCATCTATAGGTAAACTAACCTATAACCAACACGCATTTGTTTGCCAACAGAGAGTCACTTCTGTCATGAATAATAAGCTTGTGAATAGACTCGATAATAAGAGTTTTTCGTTTTTTATCAATTCCAGTTCATAATAATAATAGTTAAACCAGTAACAGAAGTCACAGTAGCGAAGATAATCGGCGAGTACCAGGAAATGCGGAAGTTTATCATAACGGGAATGGACCAGGATCCCAAGAACAGAGTGCATCCAACTCATCAGACAGGCACCCGGACAATGGTGACCTGCCTTTAAATGGGCAACGGCAGTGAAAACCGCGACATCACCCTCACTGAACCGGTCTATTGGGTCTAACGTATCAGGAAACACAACGGAATCAATTGTAATTCTCCAGAATAATTACTTAAAAAATATCCGCAAAGATTTAATGGAAGAAAAAGAAAATAACGTTGATGACACCGTTAATAGCGAAATCGCCTATATATCAGTTAATGTCAACGGGATCAAAGCGACGGCCATGATAGACACAGGGGCCAATGTATCATTAATTGATAGAGTTGAGTTAAACCGGATACAAACAGGGAATAAAACAATAATACCGACATTGCCGATAAACAATATTATCTTAATTGGAGCAACGGGTCGGCAGAAGAAAACTATCCGGAACCAAGTGCAATTAGAGATATCAAGCAACGGCGAAACCATCCCAATGATTTTCTTAGTAGCGAGTGGGCTACCCTTTACCTTGTTAATCGGCTGCAACATATTAAGGAAATATGCGGCCATTATCGATATGAACAGAGCCAAGGTATCCTTAAAATCAGGTGACATTAGATGGACAGCTGAGTTGATCGAAAACAGGAAGGCACCTCCTGAACACATCATATACTACATCCGGGAAGGCCACGACCAGAGAGAACCAATGTCGATAAATGGAGAGATTCGCCGTAGCCAAGGAGACACGTTGTGGATGAAAAGCTAGAAGAAATTAAGAAATTCCAAACAGCTAGAGTTGACAGGATTCTAACCAATGAACAGATAACGAAACTAATCCAAATTTATAACAGATACAGGCATGTATTTTCGGATACGCCAGGGAAAGTGAAAAATTTCCAGTGCGAAATAAAATTCAAAGAGCAAACTGAATTCAAAAGAAAATCTTACCCTATAGCTTTTTCGCTAAAAGAAGCAGTCCGCTTAGAAATACAACGGTTAATAGAAAACGATATCATTGAACTAAGTAACTCCCCGTACACTAATCCAATTGTAGCCGTACCAAAGAAAAATGGCGCAGTAAGGATTTGTTTAGACGCCAGGGAGATAAACAAAGCCATAATAAATGACAGGACGTCGCCTGAAGAAGTCGACGAGACCCTTAAGAAATTCCATGGCATAAGGACTGATGGGACACAGTGTGTGGGTATTGGCAGGTGGAATTACACCCCAACAGCAGAAACTATACGGCCTTTATATTTGAAGGGCGTAACTACCAATTTAAAAGGTTACCCTTCGGTCTGGTAAATTCCGTAGCAGTCTTTGTAAAATGTATGGATGAAATCTTAGGTCAGAATACACTCCAATTCACTACAGTGTATGTTGATGATTTGCTCATTACCTCCAACAACTGGGAGCAACACTGCAACAGGGTGGCACAAGTATTGCAAAAATTGGATGAGAACAATATCACATTAAAATTAGAGAAATCCAAACTCATAGCAAATGAAGTGCAATTTCTGGGCTTTAATTTGTCTGAAACTGGCATAACCCCAGCACTAGAAAAGATGGAAGCGATACAGCGCTTTCCTGTACCCAAAAACAAGAAACAGTTGCAATCGTTTCTTGGGATTTGCAATTATTACAGAAAATTTCAAAATAATTATTCGGAGTTGACATCTAAGTTTTCCCAACAATTGTCAGCAAAAGATAAGTGGAGATGGGGACCTGAACAGGACACAACATTTGAGATGATAAAAAAGAAGTTCCTCAAAACCATAATGTTACATCACCCAAACTTTAACAAAAATTTTTACATGAATTGCGATGCAAGTGATGTAAGTCTGGGATCCATCTTATATCAAGAAGACGAGGAAGGCAACCATCAGGTGATCAGTTTTGCTAGCAGGACACTCAACAAGTGTGAGCGCAACTATCACACTACGGAGAAGGAACTCCTTAGTATAGTGTTCGCTTGCGAAAAATTCAGAACATATATTTTGGGATACCCAATCACAGTGCGTACGGACCACAAATCAATATCATTCTTAAACAACTGCAGATTAAAGCATGGCAGACTGACGAGATGGACACTAACGCTCCAAGAGTACAACATACATTGGGAATACGTCCCTGGTAAAAACAACATAGAGCTGCAGACGTGTTGTCCAGAGTAAACATACAGGCCCAAACCTTTGAAGGAGAAAAGGAGACCATCGCTAAGGTTCACCATATTTTGAAAAGCAGATCCGAATTAGCAGACATACTAACCAATATACAAATCAACCAGCAAAACGATCCCAAAATCAGCCATATAATACAGAGATTGACAGAACAAGATGAAGGAGTTGTTCAATATTATTGTATCCATTTTCCACAAGGAAGCAAATATGAATTTAACAAAGCAAAATTTTATAACAATGTAGTTGAGCGAGCTGACAAACTCAGACTCAAGTATAAAAAATCACAGCCTAAGATCATAACATACGAAGTGGGAGATAAAGTGCTATTAAAAAACAGAGAACTCCCAAGTGCTATAGAAGGAATTGCTAAAAAATTGTTACTGCTATACACAGGCCCATATACTGTTACCAAAAACAATATGAACAATACATACGAAATACAAGATCCTGTAACAAAGAAAATTAAAGGTAATTATAATCAGACTTCCATGAAACGATATATTGAGGATTGAATAATGCAAAAAGTTGGAATATTATAATGGAAATTATTTAATGTTGATACTAAGTACGAAATGAAAATTATAAATGTAAGAATAAGTGTTGACAAGATATTAATATTATGATATAAAAGTGTAATCCAAAGAAATAATGTAAAATGTGAAGAAAATTGTAATTTACCCGTACTAAAAGAAAAAAGAAGATATACGAGACAGACACACAGCACCTATGGCACGAAAAAAAAAAAATATTCCAACAGCCAGTCAACAGTAATTTACCATCTTACCCATACAAATATAAGAATTCATACGAGGCGGACAAATAACATCTACGGCATAACAAAATAATATTTCCAAGAGCCAGTCAACTAGTAAAATACCATCTTACCCGTACAAATGAAGATAAGAAAGAAATATACAAGATGATATACAGAAAAAGCAACATAAGAAGTTGGAGAAATGGAAGTAAGTAAATATTATTGATATGAACAAATATATGATACCCAAACACAAGGCAAAAAACCAAAAGAGAGCCTATACTAAATGAAATGTAACATAAAGACGTGAATCATGAAGATGAAGAAGATTATGAAGTGACGTTCAAAGTAATACCAAGAGAAAAGATTAATTGATGACAAAGAAGAATGAAAAATAATATACTAACGAAGGAGATCATGTGAAAATAACAGTGATGAAATGTAAACAAACTATCCCAGTAAAATGTGAAGAATTAAGTTAAGATGAATCAAGAAGAAGAGAATAGAATAATGTATAAACCGCAGATGCGTGAGATAATCCCAAGGATATTTATTATTTGTCGAAAGAACGACTACTTTATATTTTGAGATGAATTGACTGATGAATGATTCCAGCAATCATTTATATTATTCACAGAGATGATGTACCTCTGAATTTATTGATGTTAGTATGGCCAGCAGAGATGTATGCCACAGCGAGCCACATATATGTATTTATCAATACATAAATGTAGATTGAGTAATGATAAGTAATATTGCTCAAAGTGAATAAAAGAAAGAAAAATAGTGAATAATATAATCATAAAGTGCATAAAAGAACCAAGAAAATTATACTAACTGAAAATCAGTAGTAGGAATAAAGTGTAAAATGAATAATAAATAATGCTTGATGAAAAAATGATGAATGTATACTGTGAAAAAACTAAGGCATAATAAGCCTATACAAGTGAAATAGGTAGAATTACTGTTCATGTTTAAAAAAAGAAATAATAGTTAAGTAATAGTGTAACGTATCAAAATAACGGTTACATAAAAATAATATAATACGTCAAATGAAAGAGTACCATAAGCATATTTCATCAAGCATGGAAGAAGGAACAGAAATATAAAATCAAAAGTGTATCTATAAATAAATAATATTAAAGCAAGCCAACGAAGAAGAAAGAAGAGTCATAAGAATATATCATCGAGTATAAAGAAGAAAGAGAGAATACAATGAATCGATATAATACGTTAGCATCTAGGCCCAATAGATCAAAATAGTGAGGGGATATGCCGAAAGTGACTATCATCATAAGGAAGAGACATATCAAATGCAGTTATCATAGTGAGAAAATAGACTAATTTGTCATAATAGTGAGATAAATATAAGACAATGATTATCATAATAGTGAGCGAAAATGTGGAAGAATATAACTATGTTAAATGAACATGAGTTATCACAAATAGCGAGTAACCAAGAAAAGCATCACAAATGACAAACAATTAACATGAAGAAGAAACAGTTGAATAACCAGAAGAAGAAGAAGAGGAAGAAGAAATGTACCATGAAGAATGAAGATTATGTATGACCAGAACAAGACATCAACATTCCCAAAATATGGAAAGCACCACAATCAATATAATAACCAGGATAAGAGTAATGATTATAAGATTAGTAGTAGTAAAAAACTACCTATCAAAGGAGGACATAGTGAAACCAGTATAATAAAAAACCAAGTGTTGAACCTTAATAAGTGATCACAAACAATAACAGTGAATACTTAATATAAGTGCAACAATAAATAATGTAATAACACTTAACCCCAAATAAGCAACACAGACAATATTAGTGAAGTGTTTATAACTGAGGGAAGTGAATAAAGATTAATAAGTGAAAAGATCAACGGTCATCAAGTGGAATACACAAACAATTAGTGTACCAATTGTAATCCAAGATTGTAAAACCACAAATATACTTAGTAAGACCACCAATTTAATGATAATGAAAAGAGAAATAATTGCTCAAAGAGATCAATGATAAAAGCTTTATAATCCTTGATATGGAATGTGCCTGAATGTCATAGTAACACAGGACAAAATGTAGATAAATGTTAAAGCCAATAAGTAGTAAACAAACTAAGTTGTTGAAAAAAAAAACAAATCAATGCATACAAGCCAAGATACAACCCACCAAAATGTGTAACATAGTTAGATAAGAAAACCAAGTATTATTGTATAAACATTAGTGTAAAATGTGTACAACATGTGCAAAACATAGTAATAAACAATTATAGTAACATGCCATAATGACATGACAGTATTTAAGATGAATACTGAATAAAGTAAGGAGCATATTGTTGCCAACTAAGTGACACATAACCTCACCTGAACTGGACCTACAACATAAAATCATACACAATAATTAGATAAAGTAGTTATCAATAATTGTTTCATACAGAGACCAAATAAGATAAATGTGTAAGACAATGAATACCATATGAACTGAAAGACACAACTATATGAGTGAGATTATTTAATAATAACAATAAACCAATTAGACAGAATCCCATGTGACCATAGAGTTAATCAAAAAACCTTAACAAAACTTGTAAAGAGAGAGTAAGAAAGTTTACCAATAGTTAGAGGAATGTTCAGTACAACTATGAGAATACCTCACAATCATTGTACAAGTAATTTAATAACTGGAATTTAATAAACTAACTGTAATCATAGGACTAGGTGTAAACAACCATCATACAGTAACTTAAAGAAATTTCAGCTAACAAAAAGTTAGTAAGTCCACTAAACAGACCATGTACAACATTTGTACACAATTTAATTATCAACAATGCATATAATATGTGGTAAAAATAACTAAATAAGAGTGACAGAATGGCGATATAAGAGCATAATGTATTTTAAACAATGCTATATATGTAAACAAGATAACATTTGCCGAAATAAAGTATTAGCAAATGTATGTAAGTGTATCAAATAACATTATAGTACCAAAGATATGTAGTAGCATATGGAATAATGGTGATGTAAGCAAATATAAACATTTGGACATAGATGTCTTGTACGCCATTAGTACATTTTTCTTAAATCACAAATATGTTAATATTATGTATTAGAGTATAGAGAAATGGACTCCAGACGTTTAATCATAAGCATTAAGATATAATTACATCAAAATATAGTGGAAAAAACTTATTTTTATTAAGAGCCACTATATGAATTTTGAATAAAGTGAAGTGAGTTATTAATGGACGGAATTATTACTTGTTTGGACTTAAATTAAAGACACAAGTATCCACAGAACAATGCAACTATCCAAATGACAATCAGACTATTAATAAGAAACTTATGAATATTATAAGATTTTCTGTCACTTCCGATTGGAAAGGAACGCGTCATAGCTGAGTCTCGAACCCAAAGCATAGACGCTAAAAATTAAAATTTTAATCTAACAAAGGCATTTGGGGTAGAGAGTACCGCATTCTAAGCCAATAGGATGATCTGATTTTACCAGACGAGAGCAGAAGCTTTGATGAGAGGAACTAATTGTCTTCCAGCCACCGATGCGAGCGGAGCCTGCGACAGTCCTCTAGGAAAATATTTTAAAATGTGCGTGTATAAGAGTATATAGTCATAACTAACCTCAACTGAACACCAATTTTTTATCGTGTGACAGTGTTGTGAGTGATACAGTGAACTATTAAAAACATGGCCAGTGTATAATAAAGGTCATGTTATGTGAAAGATGCAGGGAGTATTATACGTTAACAATGTTTAAAATAAAATGATAAAATAATATTCGTTGATTAACGAACAATTATAGCAGACTACGCTAGCCAAGCAAACACACTATGCATGGTTAGCTAGCAAACGATGAATTATTATCAGGTTAAATGAATAAAAGTTCTCGTCTGATTTAATGATGATATTTAATCAAAATATTTTAATATTCATGTAAACAAAACAAAAAATAATAATAATAGAAGCGGAATTAATAATTTATACCGCAAACCATTACTTGTAAAATATAGTCGCTTGGCTTGCTTGACTACGATTTCAGCAGTACTTGAAAAACAATAATTTAATATGCGAGAACAATCATTAACATCGTTAAATTAATAATTAACATGCATTAATTATACATCTTATTACAAATAAATAATGTGTTTGTGAAGATAGTATTAAGATTTTTATAATATTAATTATTCTATTTTGTTAACTTACTCTCATCTATAGGTAAACTAACCTATAACCAACACGCATTTGTTTGCCAACAGAGAGTCACTTCTGTCATGAATAATAAGCTTGTGAATAAACTCGATAATAAGAGTTTTTCGTTTTTTATCAATTCCAGTTCATAATAATAATAGTTAAACCAGTAACATTGTTTTAATAGTGTAACGTTAATAACACGTGTACACAGCTTTTAGCATCAGAATGCA
Organism: Magicicada septendecula; assembly: GCA_034769895.1. Taxonomy (NCBI): domain Eukaryota; kingdom Metazoa; phylum Arthropoda; class Insecta; order Hemiptera; family Cicadidae; genus Magicicada; species Magicicada septendecula. The sequence continues at coordinate 1,248,385,335 of CM068367.1, forward strand.
GCACACCTGCCGTACGATAGTACGATAATTTGACTATCGTATTGAGGTTAATGATTTTTAATTTTTTGTCTTTTTAATCATAATATATGAATAAATATTGTTGTTTAATAAAACATCTTTGTATCTTGCATCATGTACATTCAAAGGATTCGTGAAATTTGGTAATGCTTATAACCAAAATAAACATAACCTAAATTACCATATTATTGTACATTGTACCAGTGTTACCAACCCTGAGCTGAAGAATTTTCAGAAATTAATTAACTTTGTTGTCTTAAAAATTATTAGTAATTGTTTTAAAAAGGGATTTCGTTGAATTTCACTAATGTTAATAAACACCTCAATTTGTTACCAGTGAACAGAGAGTCTTTATTTCTATTAAAATAGGTACAAATAATTTACATTTTAGAAACAATTGTTTCACAAGGTGGCGGCAATATTCAAGTGGTCAATATTTGAATATTCAATTCACGAGTGAGTATCATTGTCATTTTGTTTAATGTGTATATGTTGATATCCAGACAAAGTATTTTGTGTGTTATTAATGTATTTCCAGTGAGATAGAACAACCCATTAAGAAGATCGAAGACGTTCACGGATGGTAAGTGGGGAGGTGAATATAGCAAGATATCAGTGATCATAACCCTTTTCAAACATAAACATTAATTTAAATTTAAACATTACTAATTCAATCATTTACTAAACAACACTAATCATCGATGTTTACATTACAACGTGAGGAGTGAAGAAGAGTCTACTACTAAATAAAAATTTTTAAATTAATTAAAAATAAAAACACTACACTCAATCACTCAATCCATTAAGTTACATTACAATAGTTATAGTTATTTGTTTGTGTTAAAAAGGGTATATAAGGGTAAGAAAGCGTGTTTAATGAATAATAGTTAATGGGAGTAGGAATGTATGTAATGTATTAAAGAATAGCATGTTAAAAAGAATAGTATTATGTTTTAAAAATGATTATGAATAATCAAATATTATATGTTAATTTATTGTAGTTGTATTTAAAATAGTTCAGTTTCATAAAACCAAAGGAATCTTTTATAATAACTGTCTAAAGAAAATCAGTTGGACTAGACATGAGGAGCCTATTGTATTTTACAAAAACAGAAATTTGTAAAATTTGATATTATAACAGTAGTAATTAAGGGCAAAATGTAGGTAATACTATTAGGTTTGATTATATAACTTTAGAGACACATAATGTATACCAAAAGAATCAGTTATAAATTAATTAATTTAAAAATAAAATTATTAAACCAGTAACTTGGTAAATACTGAACAGAAACTATTCATGTTTGGTTTCTAATTAATTTATAAAATAAATGCAACACAATAGTGTTATTATCTTGAGAATTCATAGTAGTATAAGAAGATTATACTAATTTAAAAATATTTGTTAATTTTGCAGAAAAATCAGTAGCAATGTCTAACAATGTAAACAATTTTTTCAACCAATAGGAGTATTAGGCTTGCTGCCTTGACAACCAAACATTAACAGAAACATTCGTTAGTCTATTATTGGATTCAGAGAAGAGAAGATTTAAAAAATCCATGCAGCTCAATATAATTATATAAAAGAAGTAAATAATAATAGAAATGAGATAATAATGAACAAAAATGATACTATGTATTGTAATAGTATGACAAGAAGAAATATTTAAAACCAAATCACTTTAAATTGAAAGAATAAATCTGTCTTACAAATTATAAAAGAAAATGAACATGAAGTGAAACCTCAGATGTGAAGGAATGTGCTAAGTATAAAATGGAATTAAAAACTAAATAAGAAAAGGACTGGACTACACTTTGACACTTTTTCACTCACTAATAAACTTGATTTAAAACACTCAATAATGAATAAACTAGTGACAATCAGTTTATATCTTTATTCACTTTTTAATTTATGGTGATCAAATTATTGAACATTGAAATCTTCTTTTCAAACGAACTGTTAACCTACATTCACCAACTTTGATCCAACACATATCATATAACCTAAGAATTAATTTATTAAGAAACTGTTTATTATTTAATTATATTTTATGTGAACTTTTGTACTTTCTAAAGATCTTTTGTTAATTTTTCTGTAATCACAAGAACCCAACAAACTTAAAATAACATAATAAAACATAGTATTTTATTTAGCAAGGCGCTGGTCACTATTGCCAACCGCTGAGCAAGTAAAAAACAAGAGCTGAAGCAAACATATTATAAAAATATTTCAATTGTTTAGGAAAGGAAAGAAATAAAAAAGACTAAAGAAATAATACAGTATTGACTATTTTAAATCATATCTTTGATTTATTTTAATGTTAATGACATTTTATTCTTTTATATAGCCCAGGTGAAAATTTTTTATCAGAAAATAGCGGTTGGTAACCCCTATTTTTTAGGAACGAAATTCAAATTAAACTACAAGACAAATGGAGTTGAACTAAACTAAAATAAGGGAGAAGGAGAAATAAATAAGGAGAATAATTTTAATTGTTTTTAGAATAAAACAATTTGGCACCTAAAATGGCAATTAAAATTATATAACTTCAATAAGATAATAGATTGTCACCAGCAACTTAGGGCTTGAACGGGTATGACTACAGTTCGTAATAAATTGACACGATCAACGTGTGGCTTGTAACATGGGAGAATTACGGTTTGTAATTATATATATTGTTACAACACAAATAAGCCAACCCAATACCAGGGATGAACAAAACAATATTGAATCTAAAATAATACTTCATGTTAAATAAAAATGATTAATTTAAATAAAATATAAAAACTATGACTCGACAAACGACGACTTTGACCTAACCCAAGTGATTGACCCAACAAAAGGAAACAAATGAAGAAGGGATCCACGAAGAATAAACAAGAATGTAACCAAACCAAAGGAAAAAAGGAAAAAATCCAAAACCCAAACAAAAATGAAACAAGTTCATGGAATTAAACGACCCAAAGTAACACGTCGAAATGTACCCAAAGGAGAGGATGGAAAAACCAAAGTATTAACCAAATACGATGAAAATGAAGAAGGCGGGAAATAGATAGAAATGAAAACCAATAATGATACACAAACAAGTAATAAAGCAGAGGAGAAGGAGAAATAATGCACTCAAGAATAATATTGGAACCAAGACCAATAATTATCCTATGAGAAAGGAAAAAGTAACTGTTATTACCCATTAATGGACAACAATGATTTAGGGAAGGAACCCTATTAAAAAAGGTTAAAGATTAAAATGATAAAGAAGCAAACTAAACCCCAGTTTAGAATTAGATGTAAGAATAGTATTGTAAGAACATAAAATTGTTAATAGTATTAAGGATATATTGTAATGAAAGAGAAATAAGTATAGGAATTACCCACTAAAAAACACATAGTATAAACAGTGATACAGTGCAATAGTGTATGTGTAAAAACCCCAAAGTGAAGTGATAAGGAAGGTACGCTAGTTAAATTATAATTAACTATAGATAATTTAAAAGTGAAGGTGAGGTATAAATGGGAATAGCGTAAGATATAGAATATAACTATTATAAGAAATAGTGAATAATAAAGAAAATAGACACTTAATAAATCTGTAAAAAACACTAAAGGTTTAAAAGTAGAAAAATAACAGTGAATAAATATATGGTGAAAAATAGTAATAAGTATGAATTATAGAATAAGAGGTACTGAACACTGGAAAGTGATAATGACATTATTATTTAAGAAAAGATGTTTAAGGGATTTAAGTTTAATTATAACCGATAGTAATTAAAAGGGAGGATCCCAGGAAAGAATAAATTGAAGGTGTTGACATGGAGAGAATGTAAAGATTGTTTAAAAATTAAGAAATTAGAGACAAATCAAAGACACCCATGTTATAAGGGATAGTTATAAATTTCATAAAAGTGATGTTGTTTATCACAATAAAAATAATATGTATTGTAAACAAAAAATTAGCAAATAATAAGTTGGAAGGAAGTGATGATATTTCTCACTCATAATAATAACTCTAATAACGTATAAAGAATTGTTCGTTTTAATGTTATGAATAGGATATGGCTGAAAGAAACTTGCAGTCCATAAGCCTAATTGTTATGTTTTAAATATTAAGATAGAGAAGGCAATATTGACATGTAATCAAAACACCAACAGACTCAAAATACCACACAACCAATAATAATAACAAAGTAAAGCCCATTAGGCTGAAACGAAATGTGATTTAAATGAAATAAGTCAAATAACATAATGGCTACTCAGGCATATGAAAGGGCATAACTGTCAGAACCAAACAACTAAACATTATAACAAATTAACAAAGAATTTAGCAAATCTGAGGTGAAGGATTCACCAAGAATAAATTGTAAATCATTTGTAAAACAAAATATTATAATAAGCATTTGTATACAAAAAGAAATGTAATTAACAAGCATTAACATAATTGTAAAAACATAAAATCTAAAATTACCCAAACTTGTGGGGTATCAAAATAATCTATGAAAGGAAATAAATACTATAGTGACAATATTTAATAACCAGGAAGGAAGATAGAGGAATAACAGCAATCAGAAGATATACAAAGAATTCGAATTTTGATAACAATACATCATCTCAAAATCAACCAATGAAAATCATACAGTTGCCATGGAAACGGCAGTTGAAGAGGATTAACATTGAATACCGTTAGAGGGAAGTGAAGCGTCATTAAGAGAATACGGAAGCCAATGTTGGGAAGAACGATTTTCTGTTAAAATAAAGTAAAACAGTAATTAAAGTTCCTAACCATGACAGCATAAGAAGCAGACGACCATTTATAGCAGTCAACTTGAGATCCAAGGCAATTAAACGGAAAATTACCCGAAAAGAACATCTAGATACGTTATGAAAAAGACGCCCAACCCATTGAAGCCCCAAAATTAATGAAAACAGAACTTATTGCAGCCAAATCCTACCCGATCAAACGAACGAAGACACCAAGTAATGCTGAGGTGTTAAGTACAATTAAATTATTTATTTTCCAAAAACCCTAATCACTCTAAATTTTACTAAAGATAAATTTATCTCACTATAAACAAATATTTCTCTTTCACAGATTATTTAAGTAAAATAAAACTTGCTAAAAAACTTGTTAACATTAAATATAACCTATTACTTAAAAACGAACTTACAAAACACATTTAACGACACCACAGAACAGATTGTAACATCACACTTTATTATTTATGTACACGTAGAATAAGGTAATATATTTTTATTGTAACCATAGGAATTCTTTAGCTCATAGTCACAAGAATCCACGATTTTGGAAACAAAAATAATTGTAATACTTCAGTGTACACAGCCATACAAAAGCTAATTGTTTCCCTGATTGATTCGTCAAGCCCAGAGGACAAGAGTGTCATGTAATCAGTCGGTGCAAATTTATCATTATATAATTGTCAATTTGAATATTTTAATTATCACCTATTAAAAATAACTATTACAGGGAGTAAGCGTCGTTATTATTTCATAGACAGTGCTTTATATATTACTAGTGTTTACTTAAGAATAGATTTGACGAGAAGCGAACAAGTTGCGCAGAAGCATCGACAATTCAGACGGTTGTGCAAGCGGGAAGTATTTGAATGCCCCGACCGTCACCACTGATAACTCGTCAGACAATAATTTTAGTTGTTTTATATAACGACTTGGCACCACCCGGGATTAACACACCCCTATAAGCAACAGGTAAGGTTACTGCTGTGTTATACAAGTGATTACCGCAACGCTACGGACATCGTTAGCCGCGAACATTAATGTAACGACCCCGTTGCGAGACGAACGCACTAATCATTATTACACATACAAAATTGGTGTACATTTTACAGGTACGCACAGAACTCATCGTTACAATATATATATACATATTGTAACGTGCGGTTTTTTTGTAGAGGTATTAGCGAAACGTCCGTCTGATTCAAGCCCCACTGTTGGGTTCGCCAATTCTGTAACGTGCAGTTTTTTCATCAGAGGTTTCCGCCTCTCCGCAGTCGCCACATATGAATTATAACGACCGAAGTTTAAAAATAAAGTGTTTGGTAATGTTACTCAATCAAAAGCCGAAATCGAGAGTGTGTGATTTGGGGTCAAGCAGGGAAGTTGTTCAGCCTTATGTTGAAGAGAGAGTAAGTACTGATTGTTTACACTGGGTTCCGACGATTTCTGAAATTCTTTCGAATTGTTCGCCGTGAATTAAATCAGCTGAGTGTGAGACAAGTCTCCACACATAGTCCAACCAGACTACACTGTGACAAAATATGACCCAATGGATCGACCTCTTCGATTTTGTGCTGAAATCTATTACAACTACCCACTACAAAAAATATAACACATTTTTATTATTCAATATCATTTTTTCAATAATATTTATTATTTATATTATTGGTTTTTCCCTGCCGCATTAAATACAAATATCACAATCAATCTTTTCCTTCCTTAAAACATAATATCGACTTCATAGAGTAAACATGGAATTGTCAAGAAAAAAACATATATGGTTTTGTTTACCAAATTTTATACTATTTTTAAAACATCAATCAATATATAATTATTTTATTTTCCCCAGTGTTAAGGGTAAGTTCTTTTTGTTATGAGATGGTCAGAAATGGATAACTATACTATGCTTTACAAATACCGAAAAATATTAAAAAATTTGTTTATTTTTGTTTAGTATGTAGTTCCAGAAATGTCCGTAAGAGAGCAGAGTGTGTTTGTTTTCATTAGAACATATGATTAATTTGTGTTCTATACCACCATTCGGAATGAGTTTTCTTCGTTAAATATTAAACGAAATGTTTATATTACCTCTCTTCTGACAGTTCTTACTTGAATGAAGCCTTTTCTCTGGTGATGTCCGTCTTGGGTTGTAATTTCATTACTGTCTGGCCATTATTATATCGTCCACTTGAGACATAGCGAAACTAGGCCGGATCATCCAAATGGTTTTCTTTCACTTTTTATTATGGAGTATAGCAATTTATTTTTGATAAATAAGGTAGGATTATATAATGTTCATGCTGTTGTTTAATTTTGTACCAATTTTGCACTTCTATAAGGTTTCTAAAAGGATATTTTAATAAAATTGAGGTCTCATCATTTTTGTCAACTGTTTAATTTTTAAATTCGATTAACAATACTTGTTATTTTCATCACTCTTAGTAACCCATAATTTTTTAGTATACAGGCAGTTTGTAATTATTATAAATTTATATTTTATTTACAGAAAAATAATTCTTTTTAATTCCGGTTTCTTTCTCAATCTGGTTTACATAATAGGTTTCTGTTCATTTTCTTATAACTTTGTATATAAGTATTTAATATTTTTATTATCTTTAAATGAATTTATATAGTATTTATTAGTCTCTAGTCTCTCATAGTATTCCTACACTGCACTACTTCCTTCTGCCATTTCCCTCATACAATATTATTTTAATTTTTTATTATCGTTTGATATTTAAATCTTTTTTTTTTTTTTTTTTTTTTATTAACGAACCCTGGGTTATCTTATATTATAACACAAATATTAAAAAAAATATAACATTAACTTAGGTATTAAACTTGGTTGTCTACACAATATAAACATTACAATAAATTAACAAAATACCTAATCAGTTAGTAGCATTATAGTCTACTATCATCGTTTATAATTCTCATACCTACAGCACAATTCTGTAAGAAGTTACCTTCACTTTCACTTTTACCTCAATGGGTACACTATAACTCACTTGTCACTGTATATCACTCGAATTGTTTATAATGTTTAGTGATATAATTGAATTTTGAGCTCGTTATAGCTTACCCATTTCTGACCTTTATGTTATTACATGATTTAATTTATTGGGACCGGGTTATGTACCGTTACATAAAGCCCCCCCCACTAGAACAAATTTATTTTGGTTTTACTTGTTTATTAAAATAAATTGTTGATTGTTTCAATTCTCCTAATAGTCTTGGCTTTATTCTTCATAATAGTGTTTCATTTCCAACTGGTTATACTCTGACTGGTAATTCAGACTGGTGGTAATTGCTGTTTTCTTACTCTACTCTCTCTCTCTTGGAGGCAAATTCATCAATTATTTATTTCTCTAGGTAGTGGTACTTCCACATTTTATTTGATAAGGACTGGTCACACTAATCATATTAAACTTGTTTTAACACCCATTTCTATTTACTTCTATAAATTATCTTTATCAATTAAGCTTCGGTCTGCTATCTTCCTTCTATTTTCTTCATTTATACTTCTGGAATCTAATATCACTCTTTTCAGCTATTTTATAATTATTATCCCTTAAATATTCAATTTCCCTAACATTTTTCCCTATCCTGTGCGGTGGTACCAGTCGGGTGGCCACTCTGGGTCCATACTCCGCTGTCCATCCTTACACCTTCTGAGACCAGGGGAACATCATCCCTGCTCATAAAAATTATTGCCGGAACATTTCTACGGTCAATACATTAAAATAAAAAAATTATAAGTAGTAGTCAATTAGCGACTAGTACTAAACACTTTTGGGATTCTTCATACTGTAGCTGTTTGCATTTATTTATATATTTCTTCTTCTCCTTGATTCCTTCTTCTTTTCCAATACTAATAGCATATAACATTATTGATAGGCATTATTTTTAAAATTCTTTTGACTTTACTTCTTGTGACATATTTCTCCGTATCATTTCTTCTTATATAATCTTCAATTCCGAGAAATTCTAATTATTGTATTAATTATTATCCTCCTTCAGTTTCATTGGAGTCAATAAATTATTCTTTATTCTTCTTATCTGAGCACATTACCATCAATTGTTTTTGTTCATTTAATTTTTCTTCTGTTCGTTACCATTAAAAATATTACTTATTCCTATTATTTCATTTTAAATCAATTCTTTATAACTCTTATTTACTAATCAGTTCTTATTTTTTGTTAAATTAAATGGTTTCGAAATATCTTAAATCGTATTATTTCTGAATAAATTAAGTAAGTTGTCCTTACGTACCTTTTATTAAATCGTCTTGTTCCTAGATAAATTGTTGAATAAGTTGTCCTTATTTCTTTTGGAATTTTGGGGTTTTAGTCTCTTCATTTTAAATTATATGGTTTCAAAATAACTTGAGTAAGATGTCCTTACATACTTTTAGAATTTTGGGGTTTTTAGTCTCTTCATTTTAAATTATATGGTTTCAAAATAACTTGAGTAAGATGTCCTTACATACTTTTAGAATTTTGGGGTTTCTCTTTCCAATGGGTTGCTGGGTCGGTTTTCAGAAAATCAGTCCCCTTTTTTCTGGTTGGTTATTGTTTAGTTTAACCATGGTCCATTAATTCAGGTACTCCCTTTACTCGCATTACTGGGGTATTCATAATGATTTTGGTATTTGTTATATACCTCTCTTTCCTCTGGCATCGTAACTCAGCTGATACAAAGTCTTCATAGAAGTCACGGTTTTCCGTCATTGTTAGTTCTTTTTTAACTAACAGGTATTGCACCTCCTCTGACATAACATATTCACTCATTTTTAATCTCATTTCATTCCCTTTTACCTCTGGATTATTTACCAAATATTTGAATGTTATATTCCGTCTTGAAGATATGACTGATATTGTCTGATACACTTCAGTCGTCGACATATTTAATTGAGATATAAACTTAATTAATTCCCTCTGTTCATTAATTGGGAGGTTAAACACATTAATTAATCCACCTGTAATCATCTCCCATTCTTCCCTTGTATTTATTATTTTCTTTCTACATGTTTTTCTTATTTCCTTGGTCTTCTTTTCCAGGTATTGATTATCCTCTTTGTTGTGGCTATTTTTATTTTCCAATGGCATTACACCTTGGTATTCTGTAATTTCTATTTCCTTCCTACTCTCTTCTGTGTTTGGACTTACTATAATACCTTCTGAGGTGCTGTCTGATGTTTCATCCAAATTCTTGAAACTATGGTCCATTTGTTTATTAATCTCCTCCTGGTATGTATCTGCTTTTTGGATAAGCGTATTAACATTTCCAAACTTCTCCCCGAAAGTTTCCCATATCTCCTTATTGAACTTCTCCATTTTACCCTCAAATTGTTTTAAATTTTCTTCGTTTATTTTCTCAATTTGTTTTAAACTATCCCTCAAAGTTTCATTTTGCTTCCTAGAGTTCTCTTCCTGTTTCTTAAAATTCTCATCTATTTTGTCAAATTTTTCGCTCAAGGTTTCATTTTGTTTCCTTGAGTTCTCATCTATTTTATCAAATTTCTCGCTCAAGGTTTCATTTTGTTTCCTTGAGTTCTCATCTATTTTATCAAATTTTTCGGCTATAAATCTCATCATGTCTTGCCAATTTGGTTCTCTCCTGGCTTCCGCTTTGTCCGGTTGGTCCCCTATTTCCTTTTCCGTACTCATGATTGCTTCAGTTTCTTCTTTATCACCTGCCGGTTGTTCCATTTAACTGACCGTAACTATTTCTATCTCTCGTTCCTGTCCACCTTCTTCCATATCCTTTTCTTCTGTCCTCTTCTTCGATCTACCTCTAGTATTATGCATTTCTTGTTTTCTCATAACTGCCGACGATAATTAGATTTTTTGGTATATTAATTTATTAAATATATCAAAATTCTTTTCTAATTACAGCCCTTTTACGTTGAGCTCCAATTCTGTAACGTGCGGTTTTTTTGTAGAGGTATTAGCGAAACGTCCGTCTGATTCAAGCCCCACTGTTGGGTTCGCCAATTCTGTAACGTGCGGTTTTTTGATCAGAGGTTTCCGCCTCTCCGCAGTCGCCACATATGAATTATAACGACCGAAGTTTAAAAATAAAGTGTTTGGTAATGTTACTCAATCAAAAGCCGAAATCGAGAGTGTGTGATTTGGGGTCAAGCAGGGAAGTTGTTCAGCCTTATGTTGAAGAGAGAGAAAGTACTGATTGTTTACACTGGGTTCCGACGATTTCTGAAATTCTTTCGAATTGTTCGCCGTGAATTAAATCAGCTGAGTGTGAGACGAGTCTCCACACATAGTCCAACCAGACTACACTGTGACAAAATATGACCCAATGGATCGACCTCTTCGATTTTGTGCTGAAATCTATTACAACTACCCACTACAAAAAATATAACACATTTTTATTATTCAATATCATTTTTTCAATAATATTTATTATTTATATTATTGGTTTTTCCCTGCCGCATTAAATACAAATATCACAATCAATCTTTTCCTTCCTTAAAACATAATATCGACTTCATAGAGTAAACATGGAATTGTCAAGAAAAAAACATATATGGTTTTGTTTACCAAATTTTATACTATTTTTAAAACATCAATCAATATATAATTCTTTTATTTTCCCCAGGGTTAAGGGTAAGTTCTTTTTGTTATGAGATGGTCAGAAATGGATAACTATACTATGCTTTACAAATACCGAAAAATATTAAAAAATTTGTTTATTTTCGTTTAGTATGTAGTTCCAGAAATGTCCGTAAGAGAGCAGAGTGTGTTTGTTTTCATTAGAACATATGATTAATTTGTACTAATTTGTGTTCTATACCACCATTCGGAATGAGTTTTCTTCGTTAAATATTAAACGAAATGTTTATATTACCTCTCTTCTGACAGTTCTTACTTGAATGAAGCCTTTTCTCTGGTGATGTCCGTCTTGGGTTGTAATTTCATTACCGTCTGGCCAATATTATATCGTCCACTTGAGACATAGCGAAACTAGGCCGGATCATCCAAATGGTTTTCTTTCACTTTTTATTATGGAGTATAGCAATTTATTTTTGATAAATAAGGTAGGATTATATAATGTTCATGCTGTTGTTTAATTTTGTACCAATTTTGCACTTCTATAAGGTTTCTAAAAGGATATTTTAATAAAATTGAGGTCTCATCATTTTTGTCAACTCGCCAGGTTTAATTTTTAAATTCGATTAACAATACTTGTTATTTTCATCACTCTTAGTAACCCATAATTTTTTAGTATACAGGCAGTTTGTAATTATTATAAATTTATATTTTATTTACAGAAAAATAATTCTTTTTAATTCCGGTTTCTTTCTCAATCTGGTTTACATAATAGGTTTCTGTTCATTTTCTTATAACTTTGTATATAAGTATTTAATATTTTTATTATCTTTAAATGAATTTATATAGTATTTATTAGTCTCTCATAGTATTCCTACACTGCACTACTTCCTTCTGCCATTTCCCTCATACAATATTATTTAAAATTTTTTTTTTTTTTTTTTTTTAAACGAACCCTGGGTTATCTTATATTATAACACAAATATTTAAAAAAATATAACATTAACTTAGGTATTAAACTTGGTTGTCTACACAATATAAACATTACAATAAATTAACAAAATACCTAATCAGTTAGTAGCATTATAGTCTACTATCATCGTTTATAATTCTCATACCTACAGCACAATTCTGTAAGAAGTTACCTTCACTTTCACTTTTACCTCAATGGGTACACTATAACTCACTTGTCACTGTATATCACTCGAATTGTTTATAATGTTTAGTGATATAATTGAATTTTGAGCTCGTTATAGCTTACCCATTTCTGACCTTTATGTTATTACATGATTTAATTTATTGGGACCGGGTTATGTACCGTTACAATATATATATATATATTTCATTACTTTCTGCTACAGTCCGTTTCTTGATGTATATAATACTATAATACTTATAACTATTTTACCTCAAGATGTATTTTTTCCTTTAGGGACATGTTTCGGGAGATCCTGTTCTCCCATTTTCAACCTTCGCCATCTTGCTTCTGGTGCAGTATTTGTGTGTTGGCTTCTGGATGTTATTATGGTGGTTTGTTGGTCTTTGGTCCTTCAATGTTGCATTATTGTGTGTGGTTGTGGTATCTGTTTTTGTATTTTGTGTATTTTCGATGTTGAGTGCTTTGAATATTGTGTCATGTTTTGTATTGATTTGTATTTGTTCTGGTATTAATTTGTTTTGTGTTTTATGTTTGTAAATCTGTAAATTTTCCTATATGTTCATTATGGTGCCTTTGTGTGGTATATGTTTTATTAGTGTTACATTGGTTATGTCTGGGAATTCATGTCCTGTGTTTATTGCATGTGTGGCTAAATTGGATTTATATATGTTTGGTTTTTTGTATGCATTTAGGTGTTCAAAATAACGTTTTTTCAGCTGTTTTTTTGTTTGTCCTATATAACATTTATTGCAATCTTGGCATTCAATTTTGTATATACCGTTGGTTGTTGTATTATCTTTGTTGTGTGAGTTATTTAGATTTTGTAATTTATTTTTATTAGTTTTGTATGCTATTTTTATATCTGTGTTTTTAAATAGTTTTGTTAGTTTTGACATTTTATTATTTATATATGTGAATGTGGCCCATTTTTTGTTGTTGTTATTATTTATGTGTTGTTCAGTTTGATTAATTCTTAATTGTTCAGTTTTTATTTTGTATTTGATTTTATTTTCTATTTTGATCATAGTATTTTTATTGTATCCATTTGCATAACCAAATTGGTATTTTATATTTCTTTCTTTGTCAGTTTCTTGTTTGTTTAGGGGTATTTTGTACATTCTGTTAAATAACGAATAAAATGCTGCCATTTTATGTTGTGGTGGGTGGTCAGAATGGTTAGGTATAATGATGTTAGTGGAAGTTGGTTTTCTATATATTGCATATTGTATGTGTTTGTTGTATCTTGTGATGGTTATGTCTAAATAGTTGATTTTGTTATGTTTTTCTTTTTCTTCTGTGAATTGTATTTTGGGATGTATGTTATTGATTTGTTTCAGTATGTTCTCTGCATTTGTGTTTTTGTTATTTGATACATATAGTCCATCATCTACATATCTTATCCATATGCCATCTGGGTCATGTGTTTTTATGATATTTTGTATTTTGGTGTCTATATGTTGTAGGAATATTTCTGCTATTATGCTTGATAATGGTGATCCCATTGCTAAACCTTCTTTCTGTTGATAAATTTTGCTATTAAATTCAAAGTAATTTTGTTTTAGTATTAGTTGGAGACTATTTTTTATTTCGGTTATATATTGTTTGTTTTCATTTTGTTCTATAAGTTTGTTTATTATTATGTCAATTGTTTCTTCTACTGGGATATTAGTGTACATGTTTGTTATGTCATATGATGTGAAAAATGTATTTTCATTTATATTTATTATTTTTAGTTTGTCTATTAATTCGTATGTATTTTTTATGTTATGATGGTTATTTGTTAGATGGTTATTTTTTAGTTTTTGTGCTAGTATTCTTGCTATTTTGTATGTAGGAGCTTTTTTGAAATTGATTAATGGACGTATTGGGTTGTTTAATTTGTGTATTTTTATTAGGCTGTTCATTTTAGGTGGTTCTGGATTATTGTTTATATATATGTCTATGTTTTTATTGTTGAAAATGTTTTTATTTGTTTTTATTAGTTTTATTGTTTGTTTAAGATAGTTTTCTGTTGGGTTTTTATCTAGTTGTACGCATTTATTATTGTTGATGAAGTCTTCGGTTTTTTTGATGTAGTCTGTTTTATCAATGATTACTGTTGCTTGACTTTTGTCTGCTTTAGTTATTATTAAATTATTGTTCTTTACTTTATTTTTAATTTCTTTTATTGTTTTATTGTTTTTCTTTTGTTTATCTTTGTTTTTCATTTCGCTAGTGATTATTTTTTTAATTATATGTGTTGCTTCTGTTCTTTTTTCTTCTTGTATATTGTCTTTTATTAGGTTAATGGCAAATTCTGTTTCTACTATTAAATTTTCTAGATTTTTGTTTGCATTTTGGGTTATGTTAGTTTTTGACATATTGTTTAAATATTCTGTTTCTTTTTTGTTAAATTCTGTATTGCTGAGGTTAATGCTTCGAGGGTAAAATGTGTGTTTATTTTTGTTTTTTTGTTCTTGATTTTTGTTTTGTTGTTTTAATGTGTTAAGTTTTTTGTTAATTGTATAAGTCTTTTTGTTTTTCTCAAATCTTATTTTATTTTCTATGTTATTGTATTTATTGTTCCAAGTGATTGGATGTAATAAATTTGTTAGCTCTAAGTGTAGTTTGTATATGTCTAGTGTTATGCTATTTTTCTTACTGTATAATTGATTAATTTCGTTTTGTATCCATAGCCTTTGTGCTTGTTTTATAGTTTTTTGTGCAGTCATATTTTTGTTGTTTGTGTTTATGTTGATGTATTTAGGTGTTAATTTATGTTTTTGGCATTGTCTATTGAAGTATATGTTTATGTTTGTGTTCATTAGTTGTTTTTTTCGTGTTTGAAATTTGTTTAACAATTTGGTAATGTGGTTATATGGAATTGTGGTTATGTTGTTTGTGTACATGTTAATGTATATTTATGTGAGAGATGATTTGTTATCTGTTATTTGGTGGTTGATTTCACTTATTTGCTATTCACTTCACTATTTTTTTCTTCACTATACACTTTTGTTTTTGCTTTGTTTTATAACCTCACTTTTCGTTTTTTCACTGTAGGTTTATTTACCTTGTATGGTTATATTATTTCATTACTTTCTGCTACAGTCCGTTTCTTGA
The DNA here is from genome assembly GCA_034769895.1 of Magicicada septendecula. NCBI lineage: Eukaryota > Metazoa > Arthropoda > Insecta > Hemiptera > Cicadidae > Magicicada > Magicicada septendecula. The sequence continues at coordinate 1,248,400,927 of CM068367.1, forward strand.
TGTATATAATACTATAATACTTATAACTATTTTACCTCAAGATGTATTTTTTCCTTTAGGGACATGTTTCGGGAGATCCTGTTCTCCCATTTTCAACCTTCGCCATCTTGCTTCTGGTGCAGTATTTGTGTGTTGGCTTCTGGATGTTATTATGGTGGTTTGTTGGTCTTTGGTCCTTCAATGTTGCATTATTGTGTGTGGTTGTGGTATCTGTTTTTGTATTTTGTGTATTTTCGATGTTGAGTGCTTTGAATATTGTGTCATGTTTTGTATTGATTTGTATTTGTTCTGGTATTAATTTGTTTTGTGTTTTATGTTTGTAAATCTGTAAATTTTCCCATATGTTCATTATGGTGCCTTTGTGTGGTATATGTTTTATTAGTGTTACTTTGGTTATGTCTGGGAATTCATGTCCTGTGTTTATTGCATGTGTGGCTAAATTGGATTTATATATGTTTGGTTTTTTGTATGCATTTAGGTGTTCAAAATAACGTTTTTTCAGCTGTTTTTTTGTTTGTCCTATATAACATTTATTGCAATCTTGGCATTCAATTTTGTATATACCGTTGGTTGTTGTATTATCTTTGTTGTGTGAGTTATTTAGATTTTGTAATTTATTTTTATTAGTTTTGTATGCTATTTTTATATCTGTGTTTTTAAATAGTTTTGTTAGTTTTGACATTTTATTATTTATATATGTGAATGTGGCCCATTTTTTGTTGTTGTTATTATTTATGTGTTGTTCAGTTTGATTAATTCTTAATTGTTCAGTTTTTATTTTGTATTTGATTTTATTTTCTATTTTGATCATAGTATTTTTATTGTATCCATTTGCATAACCAATTTGGTATATTATATTTCTTTCTTTGTCAGTTTCTTGTTTGTTTAGGGGTATTTTGTACATTCTGTTAAATAACGAATAAAATGCTGCCATTTTATGTTGTGGTGGGTGGTCAGAATGGTTAGGTATAATGATGTTAGTGGAAGTTGGTTTTCTATATATTGCATATTGTATGTGTTTGTTGTATCTTGTGATGGTTATGTCTAAATAGTTGATTTTGTTATGTTTTTCTTTTTCTTCTGTGAATTGTATTTTGGGATGTATGTTATTGATTTGTTTCAGTATGTTCTCTGCATTTGTGTTTTTGTTATTTGATACATATAGTCCATCATCTACATATCTTATCCATATGCCATCTGGGTCATGTGTTTTTATGATATTTTGTATTTTGGTGTCTATATGTTGTAGGAATATTTCTGCTATTATGCTTGATAATGGTGATCCCATTGCTAAACCTTCTTTCTGTTGATAAATTTTGCTATTAAATTCAAAGTAATTTTGTTTTAGTATTAGTTGGAGACTATTTTTTATTTCGGTTATATATTGTTTGTTTTCATTTTGTTCTATAAGTTTGTTTATTATTATGTCAATTGTTTCTTCTACTGGGATATTAGTGTACATGTTTGTTATGTCATATGATGTGAAAAATGTATTTTCATTTATATTTATTATTTTTAGTTTGTCTATTAATTCGTATGTATTTTTTATGTTATGATGGTTATTTGTTAGATGGTTATTTTTTAGTTTTTGTGCTAGTATTCTTGCTATTTTGTATGTAGGAGCTTTTTTGAAATTGATTAATGGACGTATTGGGTTGTTTAATTTGTGTATTTTTATTAGGCTGTTCATTTTAGGTGGTTCTGGATTATTGTTTATATATATGTCTATGTTTTTATTGTTGAAAATGTTTTTATTTGTTTTTATTAGTTTTATTGTTTGTTTAAGATAGTTTTCTGTTGGGTTTTTATCTAGTTGTACGCATTTATTATTGTTGATGAAGTCTTCGGTTTTTTTGATGTAGTCTGTTTTATCAATGATTACTGTTGCTTGACTTTTGTCTGCTTTAGTTATTATTAAATTATTGTTCTTTACTTTATTTTTAATTTCTTTTATTGTTTTATTGTTATTCTTTTGTTTATCTATGTTTTTCATTTCGCTAGTGATTATTTTTTTAATTATATGTGTTGCTTCTGTTCTTTTTTCTTCTTGTATATTGTCTTTTATTAGGTTAATGGCAAATTCTGTTTCTACTATTAAATTTTCTAGATTTTTGTTTGCATTTTGGGTTATGTTAGTTTTTGACATATTGTTTAAATATTCTGTTTCTTTTTTGTTAAATTCTGTATTGCTGAGGTTAATGCTTCGAGGGTAAAATGTGTGTTTATTTTTGTTTTTTTGTTCTTGATTTTTGTTTTGTTGTTTTAATGTGTTAAGTTTTTTGTTAATTGTATAAGTCTTTTTGTTTTTCTCAAATCTTATTTTATTTTCTATGTTATTGTATTTATTGTTCCAAGTGATTGGATGTAATAAATTTGTTAGCTCTAAGTGTAGTTTGTATATGTCTAGTGTTATGCTATTTTTCTTACTGTATAATTGATTAATTTCGTTTTGTATCCATAGCCTTTGTGCTTGTTTTATAGTTTTTTGTGCAGTCATATTTTTGTTGTTTGTGTTTATGTTGATGTATTTAGGTGTTAATTTATGTTTTTGGCATTGTCTATTGAAGTATATGTTTATGTTTGTGTTCATTAGTTGTTTTTTTCGTGTTTGAAATTTGTTTAACAATTTGGTAATGTGGTTATATGGAATTGTGGTTATGTTGTTTGTGTACATGTTAATGTATATTTATGTGAGAGATGATTTGTTATCTGTTATTTGGTGGTTGATTTCACTTATTTGCTATTCACTTCACTATTTTTTTCTTCACTATACACTTTTGTTTTTGCTTTGTTTTATAACCTCACTTTTCGTTTTTTCACTGTAGGTTTATTTACCTTGTATGGTTATATTATTTCATTACTTTCTGCTACAGTCCGTTTCTTGATGTATATAATACTATAATACTTATAACTATTTTACCTCAAGATGTATTTTTTCCTTTAGGGACATGTTTCGGGAGATCCTGTTCTCCCATTTTCAACCTTCGCCATCTTGCTTCTGGTGCAGTATTTGTGTGTTGGCTTCTGGATGTTATTATGGTGGTTTGTTGGTTTTTGGTCCTTCAATGTTGCATTATTGTGTGTGGTTGTGGTATCTGTTTTTGTATTTTGTGTATTTTCGATGTTGAGTGCTTTGAATATTGTGTCATGTTTTGTATTGATTTGTATTTGTTCTGGTATTAATTTGTTTTGTGTTTTATGTTTGTAAATCTGTAAATTTTCCCATATGTTCATTATGGTGCCTTTGTGTGGTATATGTTTTATTAGTGTTACTTTGGTTATGTCTGGGAATTCATGTCCTGTGTTTATTGCATGTGTGGCTAAATTGGATTTATATATGTTTGGTTTTTTGTATGCATTTAGGTGTTCAAAATAACGTTTTTTCAGCTGTTTTTTTGTTTGTCCTATATAACATTTATTGCAATCTTGGCATTCAATTTTGTATATACCGTTGGTTGTTGTATTATCTTTGTTGTGTGAGTTATTTAGATTTTGTAATTTATTTTTATTAGTTTTGTATGCTATTTTTATATCTGTGTTTTTAAATAGTTTTGTTAGTTTTGACATTTTATTATTTATATATGTGAATGTGGCCCATTTTTTGTTGTTGTTATTATTTATGTGTTGTTCAGTTTGATTAATTCTTAATTGTTCAGTTTTTATTTTGTATTTGATTTTATTTTCTATTTTGATCATAGTATTTTTATTGTATCCATTTGCATAACCAATTTGGTATATTATATTTCTTTCTTTGTCAGTTTCTTGTTTGTTTAGGGGTATTTTGTACATTCTGTTAAATAACGAATAAAATGCTGCCATTTTATGTTGTGGTGGGTGGTCAGAATGGTTAGGTATAATGATGTTAGTGGAAGTTGGTTTTCTATATATTGCATATTGTATGTGTTTGTTGTATCTTGTGATGGTTATGTCTAAATAGTTGATTTTGTTATGTTTTTCTTTTTCTTCTGTGAATTGTATTTTGGGATGTATGTTATTGATTTGTTTCAGTATGTTCTCTGCATTTGTGTTTTTGTTATTTGATACATATAGTCCATCATCTACATATCTTATCCATATGCCATCTGGGTCATGTGTTTTTATGATATTTTGTATTTTGGTGTCTATATGTTGTAGGAATATTTCTGCTATTATGCTTGATAATGGTGATCCCATTGCTAAACCTTCTTTCTGTTGATAAATTTTGCTATTAAATTCAAAGTAATTTTGTTTAGTATTAGTTGGAGACTATTTTTTATTTTGGTTATATATTGTTTGTTTTCATTTTGTTCTATAAGTTTGTTTATTATTATGTCAATTGTTTCTTCTACTGGGATATTAGTGTACATGTTTGTTATGTCATATGATGTGAAAAATGTATTTTCATTTATATTTATTATTTTTAGTTTGTCTATTAATTTGTATGTATTTTTTATGTTATGATGGTTATTTGTTAGATGGTTATTTTTTTAGTTTTTGTGCTATTATTCTTGCTATTTTGTATGTAGGAGCTTTTTTGAAATTGATTAATGGACGTATTGGGTTGTTTAATTTGTGTATTTTATTAGGCTGTTCATTTTAGGTGGTTCTGGATTATTGTTTATATATATGTCTATGTTTTTATTGTTGAAAATGTTTTTATTTGTTTTTATTAGTTTTATTGTTTGTTTAAGATAGTTTTCTGTTGGGTTTTTATCTAGTTGTACGCATTTATTATTGTTGATGAAGTCTTCGGTTTTTTTGATGTAGTCTGTTTTATCAATGATTACTGTTGCTTGACTTTTGTCTGCTTTAGTTATTATTAAATTATTGTTCTTTACTTTATTTTTAATTTCTTTTATTGTTTTATTGTTATTCTTTTGTTTATCTATGTTTTTCATTTCGCTAGTGATTATTTTTTTAATTATATGTGTTGCTTCTGTTCTTTTTTCTTCTTGTATATTGTCTTTTATTAGGTTAATGGCAAATTCTGTTTCTACTATTAAATTTTCTAGATTTTTGTTTGCATTTTGGGTTATGTTAGTTTTTGACATATTGTTTAAATATTCTGTTTCTTTTTTGTTAAATTCTGTATTGCTGAGGTTAATGCTTCGAGGGTAAAATGTGTGTTTATTTTTGTTTTTTTGTTCTTGATTTTTGTTTTGTTGTTTTAATGTGTTAAGTTTTTTGTTAATTGTATAAGTCTTTTTGTTTTTCTCAAATCTTATTTTATTTTCTATGTTATTGTATTTATTGTTCCAAGTGATTGGATGTAATAAATTTGTTAGCTCTAAGTGTAGTTTGTATATGTCTAGTGTTATGCTATTTTTCTTACTGTATAATTGATTAATTTCGTTTTGTATCCATAGCCTTTGTGCTTGTTTTATAGTTTTTTGTGCAGTCATATTTTTGTTGTTTGTGTTTATGTTGATGTATTTAGGTGTTAATTTATGTTTTTGGCATTGTCTATTGAAGTATATGTTTATGTTTGTGTTCATTAGTTGTTTTTTTCGTGTTTGAAATTTGTTTAACAATTTGGTAATGTGGTTATATGGAATTGTGGTTATGTTGTTTGTGTACATGTTAATGTATATTTATGTGAGAGATGATTTGTTATCTGTTATTTGGTGGTTGATTTCACTTATTTGCTATTCACTTCACTATTTTTTTCTTCACTATACACTTTTGTTTTTGCTTTGTTTTATAACCTCACTTTTCGTTTTTTCACTGTAGGTTTATTTACCTTGTATGGTTATATTATTTCATTACTTTCTGCTACAGTCCGTTTCTTGATGTATATAATACTATAATACTTATAACTATTTTACCTCAAGATGTATTTTTTCCTTTAGGGACATGTTTCGGGAGATCCTGTTCTCCCATTTTCAACCTTCGCCATCTTGCTTCTGGTGCAGTATTTGTGTGTTGGCTTCTGGATGTTATTATGGTGGTTTGTTGGTCTTTGGTCCTTCAATGTTGCATTATTGTGTGTGGTTGTGGTATCTGTTTTTGTATTTTGTGTATTTTCGATGTTGAGTGCTTTGAATATTGTGTCATGTTTTGTATTGATTTGTATTTGTTCTGGTATTAATTTGTTTTGTGTTTTATGTTTGTAAATCTGTAAATTTTCCCATATGTTCATTATGGTGCCTTTGTGTGGTATATGTTTTATTAGTGTTACATTGGTTATGTCTGGGAATTCATGTCCTGTGTTTATTGCATGTGTGGCTAAATTGGATTTATATATGTTTGGTTTTTTGTATGCATTTAGGTGTTCAAAATAACGTTTTTTCAGCTGTTTTTTTGTTTGTCCTATATAACATTTATTGCAATCTTGGCATTCAATTTTGTATATACCGTTGGTTGTTGTATTATCTTTGTTGTGTGAGTTATTTAGATTTTGTAATTTATTTTTATTAGTTTTGTATGCTATTTTTATATCTGTGTTTTTAAATAGTTTTGTTAGTTTTGACATTTTATTATTTATATATGTGAATGTGGCCCATTTTTTGTTGTTGTTATTATTTATGTGTTGTTCAGTTTGATTAATTCTTAATTGTTCAGTTTTTATTTTGTATTTGATTTTATTTTCTATTTTGATCATAGTATTTTTATTGTATCCATTTGCATAACCAATTTGGTATATTATATTTGGTATATGGTATATGTTATGTCATATGATGTGAAAAATGTATTTTCATTTATATTTATTATTTTTAGTTTGTCTATTAATTCGTATGTATTTTTTATGTTATGATGGTTATTTGTTAGATGGTTATTTTTTAGTTTTTGTGCTATTATTCTTGCTATTTTGTATGTAGGAGCTTTTTTGAAATTAATTAATGGACGTATTGGAGTAATGTGAGTAAATAACTCACACAACAAAGATAATACAACAACCAACGGTATATACAAAATTGAATGCCAAGATTGCAATAAATGTTATATAGGACAAACAAAAAAACAGCTGAAAAAACGTTATTTTGAACACCTAAATGCATACAAAAAACCAAACATATATAAATCCAATTTAGCCACACATGCAATAAACACAGGACATGAATTCCCAGACATAACCAAAGTAACACTAATAAAACATATACCACACAAAGGCACCATAATGAACATATGGGAAAATTTACAGATTTACAAACATAAAACACAAAACAAATTAATACCAGAACAAATACAAATCAATACAAAACATGACACAATATTCAAAGCACTCAACATCGAAAATACACAAAATACAAAAACAGATACCACAACCACACACAATAATGCAACATTGAAGGACCAAAGACCAACAAACCACCATAATAACATCCAGAAGCCAACACACAAATACTGCACCAGAAGCAAGATGGCGAAGGTTGAAAATGGGAGAACAGGATCTCCCGAAACATGTCCCTAAAGGAAAAAATACATCTTGAGGTAAAATAGTTATAAGTATTATAGTATTATATACATCAAGAAACGGACTGTAGCAGAAAGTAATGAAATAATATAACCATACAAGGTAAATAAGCCTACAGTGAAAAAACGAAAAGTGAGGTTATAAAACAAAGCAAAAACAAAAGTGTATAGTGAAGAAAAAAATAGTGAAGTGAATAGCAAATAAGTGAAATCAACCACCAAATAACAGATAACAAATCATCTCTCACATAAATATACATTAACATGTACACAAACAACATAACCACAATTCCATATAACCACATTACCAAATTGTTAAACAAATTTCAAACACGAAAAAAACAACTAATGAACACAAACATAAACATATACTTCAATAGACAATGCCAAAAACATAAATTAACACCTAAATACATCAACATAAACACAAACAACAAAAATATGACTGCACAAAAAACTATAAAACAAGCACAAAGGCTATGGATACAAAACGAAATTAATCAATTATACAGTAAGAAAAATAGCATAACACTAGACATATACAAACTACACTTAGAGCTAACAAATTTATTACATCCAATCACTTGGAACAATAAATACAATAACATAGAAAATAAAATAAGATTTGAGAAAAACAAAAAGACTTATACAATTAACAAAAAACTTAACACATTAAAACAACAAAACAAAAATCAAGAACAAAAATAAACACACATTTTACCCTCGAAGCATTAACCTCAGCAATACAGAATTTAACAAAAAAGAAACAGAATATTTAAACAATATGTCAAAAACTAACATAACCCAAAATGCAAACAAAAATCTAGAAAATTTAATAGTAGAAACAGAATTTGCCATTAACATAATAAAAGACAATATACAAGAAGAAAAAAGAACAGAAGCAACACATATAATTAAAAAAATAATCACTAGCGAAATGAAAAACAAAGATAAACAAAAGAAAAACAATAAAACAATAAAAGAAATTAAAAATAAAGTAAAGAACAATAATGTAATAATAACTAAAGCAGACAAAAGTCAAGCAACAGTAATCATTGATAAAACAGACTACATCAAAAAAACCGAAGACTTCATCAACAATAATAAATGCGTACAACTAGATAAAAACCCAACAGAAAACTATCTTAAACAAACAATAAAACTAATAAAAACAAATAAAAACATTTTCAACAATAAAAACATAGACATATATATAAACAATAATCCAGAACCACCTAAAATGAACAGCCTAATAAAAATACACAAATTAAACAACCCAATACGTCCATTAATCAATTTCAAAAAAGCTCCTACATACAAAATAGCAAGAATAATAGCACAAAAACTAAAAAATAACCATCATAACATAAAAAATACATACGAATTAATAGACAAACTAAAAATAATAAATATAAATGAAAATACATTTTTCACATCATATGACATAACAAACATGTACACTAATATCCCAGTAGAAGAAGCAATTGACATAATAATAAACAAACTTATAGAACAAAATGAAAACAAACAATATATAACCGAAATAAAAAATAGTCTCCAACTAATACTAAAACAAAATTACTTTGAATTTAATACCAAAATTTATCAACAGAAAGAAGGTTTAGCAATGGGATCACCATTATCAAGCATAATAGCAGAAATATTCCTACAACATATAGACACCAAAATACAAAATATCATAAAAACACATGACCCAGATGGCATATGGATAAGATATGTAGATGATGGACTATATGTATCAAATAACAAAAACACAAATGCAGAGAACATACTGAAACAAATCAATAACATACATCCCAAAATACAATTCACAGAAGAAAAAGAAAAACAACAAAATCAACTATTTAGACATAACCATCACAAGATACAACAAACACATACAATATGCAATATATAGAAAACCAACTTCCACTAACATCATTATACCTAACCATTCTGACCACCCACCACAACATAAAATGGCAGCATTTTATTCGTTATTTAACAGAATGTACAAAATACCCCTAAACAAACAAGAAACTGACAAAGAAAGAAATATAATATACCAAATTGGTTATGCAAATGGATACAATAAAAATACTATGATCAAAATAGAAAATAAAATCAAATACAAAATAAAAACTGAACAATTAAGAATTAATCAAACTGAACAACACATAAATAATAACAACAACAAAAAATGGGCCACATTCACATATATAAATAATAAAATGTCAAAACTAACAAAACTATTTAAAAACACAGATATAAAAATAGCATACAAAACTAATAAAAATAAATTACAAAATCTAAATAACTCACACAACAAAGATAATACAACAACCAACGGTATATACAAAATTGAATGCCAAGATTGCAATAAATGTTATATAGGACAAACAAAAAAACAGCTGAAAAAACGTTATTTTGAACACCTAAATGCATACAAAAAACCAAACATATATAAATCCAATTTAGCCACACATGCAATAAACACAGGACATGAATTCCCAGACATAACCAATGTAACACTAATAAAACATATACCACACAAAGGCACCATAATGAACATATGGGAAAATTTACAGATTTACAAACATAAAACACAAAACAAATTAATACCAGAACAAATACAAATCAATACAAAACATGACACAATATTCAAAGCACTCAACATCGAAAATACACAAAATACAAAAACAGATACCACAACCACACACAATAATGCAACATTGAAGGACCAAAGACCAACAAACCACCATAATAACATCCAGAAGCCAACACACAAATACTGCACCAGAAGCAAGATGGCGAAGGTTGAAAATGGGAGAACAGGATCTCCCGAAACATGTCCCTAAAGGAAAAAATACATCTTGAGGTAAAATAGTTATAAGTATTATAGTATTATATACATCAAGAAACGGACTGTAGCAGAAAGTAATGAAATAATATAACCATACAAGGTAAATAAGCCTACAGTGAAAAAACGAAAAGTGAGGTTATAAAACAAAGCAAAAACAAAAGTGTATAGTGAAGAAAAAAATAGTGAAGTGAATAGCAAATAAGTGAAATCAACCACCAAATAACAGATAACAAATCATCTCTCACATAAATATACATTAACATGTACACAAACAACATAACCACAATTCCATATAACCACATTACCAAATTGTTAAACAAATTTCAAACACGAAAAAAACAACTAATGAACACAAACATAAACATATACTTTAATAGACAATGCCAAAAACATAAATTAACACCTAAATACATCAACATAAACACAAACAACAAAAATATGACTGCACAAAAAACTATAAAACAAGCACAAAGGCTATGGATACAAAACGAAATTAATCAATTATACAGTAAGAAAAATAGCATAACACTAGACATATACAAACTACACTTAGAGCTAACAAATTTATTACATCCAATCACTTGGAACAATAAATACAATAACATAGAAAATAAAATAAGATTTGAGAAAAACAAAAAGACTTATACAATTAACAAAAAACTTAACACATTAAAACAACAAAACAAAAATCAAGAACAAAAAAACAAAAATAAACACACATTTTACCCTCGAAGCATTAACCTCAGCAATACAGAATTTAACAAAAAAGAAACAGAATATTTAAACAATATGTCAAAAACTAACATAACCCAAAATGCAAACAAAAATCTAGAAAATTTAATAGTAGAAACAGAATTTGCCATTAACCTAATAAAAGACAATATACAAGAAGAAAAAAGAACAGAAGCAACACATATAATTAAAAAAATAATCAGTAGCGAAATGAAAAACATAGATAAACAAAAGAATAACAATAAAACAATAAAAGAAATTAAAAATAAAGTAAAGAACAATAATTTAATAATAACTAAAGCAGACAAAAGTCAAGCAACAGTAATCATTGATAAAACAGACTACATCAAAAAACCGAAGACTTCATCAACAATAATAAATGCGTACAACTAGATAAAAACCCAACAGAAAACTATCTTAAACAAACAATAAAACTAATAAAAACAAATAAAAACATTTTCAACAATAAAAACATAGACATATATATAAACAATAATCCAGAACCACCTAAAATGAACAGCCTAATAAAAATACACAAATTAAACAACCCAATACGTCCATTAATCAATTTCAAAAAAGCTCCTACATACAAAATAGCAAGAATAATAGCACAAAAACTAAAAAAATAACCATCTAACAAATAACCATCATAACATAAAAAATACATACAAATTAATAGACAAACTAAAAATAATAAATATAAATGAAAATACATTTTTCACATCATATGACATAACAAACATGTACACTAATATCCCAGTAGAAGAAACAATTGACATAATAATAAACAAACTTATAGAACAAAATGAAAACAAACAATATATAACCAAAATAAAAAATAGTCTCCAACTAATACTAAAACAAAATTACTTTGAATTTAATAGCAAATTTTATCAACAGAAAGAAGGTTTAGCAATGGGATCACCATTATCAAGCATAATAGCAGAAATATTCCTACAACATATAGACACCAAAATACAAAATATCATAAAAACACATGACCCAGATGGCATATGGATAAGATATGTAGATGATGGACTATATGTATCAAATAACAAAAACACAAATGCAGAGAACATACTGAAACAAATCAATAACATACATCCCAAAATACAATTCACAGAAGAAAAAGAAAAACATAACAAAATCAACTATTTAGACATAACCATCACAAGATACAACAAACACATACAATATGCAATATATAGAAAACCAACTTCCACTAACATCATTATACCTAACCATTCTGACCACCCACCACAACATAAAATGGCAGCATTTTATTCGTTATTTAACAGAATGTACAAAATACCCCTAAACAAACAAGAAACTGACAAAGAAAGAAATATAATATACCAAATTGGTTATGCAAATGGATACAATAAAAATACTATGATCAAAATAGAAAATAAAATCAAATACAAAATAAAAACTGAACAATTAAGAATTAATCAAACTGAACAACACATAAATAATAACAACAACAAAAAATGGGCCACATTCACATATATAAATAATAAAATGTCAAAACTAACAAAACTATTTAAAAACACAGATATAAAAATAGCATACAAAACTAATAAAAATAAATTACAAACTCTAAATAACTCACACAACAAAGATAATACAACAACCAACGGTATATACAAAATTGAATGCCAAGATTGCAATAAATGTTATATAGGACAAACAAAAAAACAGCTGAAAAAACGTTATTTTGAACACCTAAATGCATACAAAAAACCAAACATATATAAATCCAATTTAGCCACACATGCAATAAACACAGGACATGAATTCCCAGACATAACCAATGTAACACTAATAAAACATATACCACACAAAGGCACCATAATGAACATATGGGAAAATTTACAGATTTACAAACATAAAACACAAAACAAATTAATACCAGAACAAATACAAATCAATACAAAACATGACACAATATTCAAAGCACTCAACATCGAAAATACACAAAATACAAAAACAGATACCACAACCACACACAATAATGCAACATTGAAGGACCAAAGACCAACAAACCACCATAATAACATCCAGAAGCCAACACACAAATACTGCACCAGAAGCAAGATGGCGAAGGTTGAAAATGGGAGAACAGGATCTCCCGAAACATGTCCCTAAAGGAAAAAATACATCTTGAGGTAAAATAGTTATAAGTATTATAGTATTATATACATCAAGAAACGGACTGTAGCAGAAAGTAATGAAATAATATAACCATACAAGGTAAATAAGCCTACAGTGAAAAAACGAAAAGTGAGGTTATAAAACAAAGCAAAAACAAAAGTGTATAGTGAAGAAAAAAATAGTGAAGTGAATAGCAAATAAGTGAAATCAACCACCAAATAACAGATAACAAATCATCTCTCACATAAATATACATTAACATGTACACAAACAACATAACCACAATTCCATATAACCACATTACCAAATTGTTAAACAAATTTCAAACACGAAAAAAACAACTAATGAACACAAACATAAACATATACTTCAATAGACAATGCCAAAAACATAAATTAACACCTAAATACATCAACATAAACACAAACAACAAAAATATGACTGCACAAAAAACTATAAAACAAGCACAAAGGCTATGGATACAAAACGAAATTAATCAATTATACAGTAAGAAAAATAGCATAACACTAGACATATACAAACTACACTTAGAGCTAACAAATTTATTACATCCAATCACTTGGAACAATAAATACAATAACATAGAAAATAAAATAAGATTTGAGAAAAACAAAAAGACTTATACAATTAACAAAAAACTTAACACATTAAAACAACAAAACAAAAATCAAGAACAAAAAAACAAAAATAAACACACATTTTACCCTCGAAGCATTAACCTCAGCAATACAGAATTTAACAAAAAAGAAACAGAATATTTAAACAATATGTCAAAAACTAACATAACCCAAAATGCAAACAAAAATCTAGAAAATTTAATAGTAGAAACAGAATTTGCCATTAACCTAATAAAAGACAATATACAAGAAGAAAAAAGAACAGAAGCAACACATATAATTAAAAAAATAATCAGTAGCGAAATGAAAAACATAGATAAACAAAAGAATAACAATAAAACAATAAAAGAAATTAAAAATAAAGTAAAGAACAATAATTTAATAATAACTAAAGCAGACAAAAGTCAAGCAACAGTAATCATTGATAAAACAGACTACATCAAAAAAACCGAAGACTTCATCAACAATAATAAATGCGTACAACTAGATAAAAACCCAACAGAAAACTATCTTAAACAAACAATAAAACTAATAAAAACAAATAAAAACATTTTCAACAATAAAAACATAGACATATATATAAACAATAATCCAGAACCACCTAAAATGAACAGCCTAATAAAAATACACAAATTAAACAACCCAATACGTCCATTAATCAATTTCAAAAAAGCTCCTACATACAAAATAGCAAGAATAATAGCACAAAAACTAAAAAAATAACCATCTAACAAATAACCATCATAACATAAAAAATACATACAAATTAATAGACAAACTAAAAATAATAAATATAAATGAAAATACATTTTTCACATCATATGACATAACAAACATGTACACTAATATCCCAGTAGAAGAAACAATTGACATAATAATAAACAAACTTATAGAACAAAATGAAAACAAACAATATATAACCAAAATAAAAAATAGTCTCCAACTAATACTAAAACAAAATTACTTTGAATTTAATAGCAAATTTTATCAACAGAAAGAAGGTTTAGCAATGGGATCACCATTATCAAGCATAATAGCAGAAATATTCCTACAACATATAGACACCAAAATACAAAATATCATAAAAACACATGACCCAGATGGCATATGGATAAGATATGTAGATGATGGACTATATGTATCAAATAACAAAAACACAAATGCAGAGAACATACTGAAACAAATCAATAACATACATCCCAAAATACAATTCACAGAAGAAAAAGAAAAACATAACAAAATCAACTATTTAGACATAACCATCACAAGATACAACAAACACATACAATATGCAATATATAGAAAACCAACTTCCACTAACATCATTATACCTAACCATTCTGACCACCCACCACAACATAAAATGGCAGCATTTTATTCGTTATTTAACAGAATGTACAAAATACCCCTAAACAAACAAGAAACTGACAAAGAAAGAAATATAATATACCAAATTGGTTATGCAAATGGATACAATAAAAATACTATGATCAAAATAGAAAATAAAATCAAATACAAAATAAAAACTGAACAATTAAGAATTAATCAAACTGAACAACACATAAATAATAACAACAACAAAAAATGGGCCACATTCACATATATAAATAATAAAATGTCAAAACTAACAAAACTATTTAAAAACACAGATATAAAAATAGCATACAAAACTAATAAAAATAAATTACAAAATCTAAATAACTCACACAACAAAGATAATACAACAACCAACGGTATATACAAAATTGAATGCCAAGATTGCAATAAATGTTATATAGGACAAACAAAAAAACAGCTGAAAAAACGTTATTTTGAACACCTAAATGCATACAAAAAACCAAACATATATAAATCCAATTTAGCCACACATGCAATAAACACAGGACATGAATTCCCAGACATAACCAATGTAACACTAATAAAACATATACCACACAAAGGCACCATAATGAACATATGGGAAAATTTACAGATTTACAAACATAAAACACAAAACAAATTAATACCAGAACAAATACAAATCAATACAAAACATGACACAATATTCAAAGCACTCAACATCGAAAATACACAAAATACAAAAACAGATACCACAACCACACACAATAATGCAACATTGAAGGACCAAAGACCAACAAACCACCATAATAACATCCAGAAGCCAACACACAAATACTGCACCAGAAGCAAGATGGCGAAGGTTGAAAATGGGAGAACAGGATCTCCCGAAACATGTCCCTAAAGGAAAAAATACATCTTGAGGTAAAATAGTTATAAGTATTATAGTAATATATATAGTGACAGTACAAACATATGCTGTATTGTGCATTTATGAGATAAAATAAATATTTAAATTAAATTTATAAATATGTAATAAATAAGCAGGTATGAGATTGAAAGCTGAGTTTATGTTAAAAATACGGCATGTAGATATACAGGGACTGACCTGAACGCTCACGCGATTGTCGCTGAGAGTGTGTACAGTAGTAAATGATGTGTGTGAGTGAGGCCAGTTCGAGCATGAAAGTTTGCAATCTCACCCTGAATAATTGTCAAATTATAGTTTTTATTTAATTATAAGAAAACCATAAATGGTAGGAAAAATTCAAAGACTCCTAAATATGTATAAAATTAATACGCATGTGTATTGAGAAAACGGCGTGAAAAGGATGCGCAGTGCGATTTTAAGTGCGTAGTAATTACACGGATTATTCGATTACGATGGTAATTACGTTGGACATATGTAATTAAATCATCCATCGTTAGAGCACCCTGTAGTTCACATTAGACTTTGCCATTGGCAGAAGTGTGCGAAAATATGAAATTGGACGAGAGTGGGAGAAGTGACGCCACCAAGCCATTTCAAACAGGCAGAATTCTGTCCCAACAGGTGCGGTACGATGCTTGAATATAAATAGGGCAGCACGGAAGAAGCCAGCTTTCTTCTCAATCAGTCTTCAGTAGCGGCAGGACGCTATGTCCATTATCAACGCGAATTTTTAAATTTTGTTAATTGAACAGTAACTCTTAGTCTGTTTCTGAGTACGAATATAGAACATACTTTACGATGTCTACACACACAAACGTCCGTCAGTCAAGACAAGCTACGAGGTTACATCATGCAGAGGAACGCTATGCTGAACAATAGAGGCGTCTGCTAGAACAACAGCAGCTGGTGCAGAGCAACATCTCACTCTACACTACATCAACCAGATGGGATCATGATTGACGAGTAACTGGAGGACGACAAGTGGAACCTGGGGACATGCAGGGAACTCCATCAGAAGAGGACCTACGGATCAACGGAGGACATGAGTATGAGCTACAAAATCGAGGTGACAGATAATCCATTTATAAGTTTTAAATGAGAGACTAAAGACATTTTAAAATTTAAACATGAATTCTGAGTTTATGTAAAATATAGATAAAATATAGATATCTGATTTAAATTAATTAAAATATTTTTCTTTGATGTTTAACGATTAATTTAGTCAATTTAAATTTTGTTTAAAATTTGTAAAGCAATCAATGATTATTATGTATGCAATACATAAATTAACGTAGTTGAAAGTTATATAAAGAAAAAAAAAACAAACTGCAGTAAACCACACTGTCAGACTGAGCAGTCGAATTTTAATATTAACAAATAAATATTTAGAATATAACTTTGTTACTGTAGAATATAAGATTTATTTAATGATAAATGTACTGCAACATTTGAACGTTTTAAGCAAACAATAATGAATATTTATGGCGAAGTAAATGAGATTTTTAAACACGCTTGTGGTTTATGAATAAAATTATGAAAACTCGTTACTATTTAATCAATGACTACTCTTATTACCATTACACCCAAACTCCATTAATTGGTACACTTTACCAGTAATGTAATATAAATTTTGGCACTCCACAAATTAAATGTACTTAAACTTATAATTTGTTGAGTTACAAATAAATTGGCGCTCCAAGAACGTGGGGCTACCCAAATAAATGTAAATTTGCAATTTGTGTTGTTACAATATATATATATATATTTCAAACACTTTTTGCTACAGTCTGTTAAACGTTACTTACTGGAAAAACATTATTTTGAACACCTAAATGCATACAAAAAACCAGAAATATACAAATCTAATTTGGCCACACATGCAATAAACACTGGACACGAATTACCAAACATAACCAACATGACACTAATAAAACACATACCACACAAAGGCACCTTAATGAATATTTGGGAAAATTTACAAATATACAAACATAAAACACAAAACATACCTGAACAAATACAAATCAGTACAAAACATGACACAATTTTCAAAGCACTCAACATCGAAAATACACAAAATACTAATGTATACACCACAATAATACCAATTTAAATTGCCAAAAGCCAACAGAAAACCACAACAACAATGAACTAACACACAAATACTTCACAAGACTCAAAATCAGGAAGGCTGAAGATGGGGGCACAAGGCTTCCCGAAACATGTTCCAAATAAGGAGAAAACATCTTGAGGTAAAGTTATTATAAATATTAAATATAATATATATATTGTACTGTAATTAATTACAGGTATTGTAATTAAGATCTGCTCCACTTTGGATCAGCCATTTAATGTACTGTTACTTTTTATGAGTATGGTAATTATATAATAGTACAATATAATTAAGAAATGTACCTACTGTTATTATTATGTTTTTTTGTTTACCAGTACATGTAAAGAAACTCTTTCTCTCAGGGTTAATGATTATTAAGCTGTTTGATTGTATTTACGATTTATCTAATATTTTCTTTTCTTTAAACCAAACCAAATTCAGTTAATATGTAGTATTTTGAGAATTAACCATGTAAAAAATGAATACCAGACTAATGTAACTTGACCGACGCTGAATTCTTCCAGCTGCTACGGGTTCACTTCTGGTTGTTGTTTACTTTTTTCAAAAGCAATATTAGGCTTGGTGATCTGTCCCTTCACACAAATTTCTTATTGATCTCACCGCTGAATGCCACTCTCCAGGACGACTGCAACACAGATGTCTCCTCGGAACACTTAATTATCCTTTATGGCCACTTAAACTCTTCTTCAGTCCAGGATTTCCCTCGTCTATCGTCGTTCTATTAAGGATATTGTTATATTTCTCGTAATAGTATTTATTTAGTAAATATTATAATCAAACTCTGGGATCACAAATTAAACTCCTTTACTTTATTTTCTTTTACCTATTACATTAAACTGGATGATGTACAAATGTTATTTTATGAATTTAGGCTCTTCAAGCTACTTTTAATAGATATAATTTTAGACTCTTCATGCTGTTACTATTAGATATAAAATTAGACTCTTCACGTTACTCTTATTGAAAATAAAATTAGACTCCTGATGTAACTCTTATTAAATATATTTGAAGACTAATAAAAATTTCCTTCATCACTATACAATACAATTTTTTAACAATTTACAAAATTGCCACTTTGATAATTCCCTAATTTCTTTACATCTGTTTATCATATACCTATTGAAACATATATCATTTTTCTATTTCTTATTAAACATCTTTATTTTACCTCTAATATTCGTAATTCTATTGGTTATTTATTAAATTATAATTTTGTTACTCTTTACTCTTCTTATACATTCATTGCAATTTCATATATTATTTTCTGCACATATAACTAAATATGGTTTTATATCATATAGGAGTCGATAGTCCCAATGTTTTTTGTTTACATTTTAAAACATATGTTACATTCAATACAAAATCTGCATACTTTCTCTTTTATTTTTTTTCCTCCCTATTATGTACTGTGTGCATTTTAACAGCAGTACATAATATATATATATATATATATATATATAATATATTTCCTCCTCAATATGCATTTCCTACTTATTTTATCAGTAGGTTCATATCTTATGCAGTATATCTAATGTTCTGCCAAAAAATTACTTGTGGTTGTGTTTCAAGTGTGCAGTTTGTCTGGTCACAATAAACACACAGAATACATACACTTGTACCTTGTATAGTTGTGCACAACTTATATAGGACTTATATATTAAATATAGAACAAAATAAAACAGCCTTAGGATTATCTCAAAAGAAATATGCATACTAATTTATTATTTACTATTAGGACTTATTCCTGATTGATACATTTGTATACCTTCTAATTCTTAACTGTGTATTTCATTTTAGGTGTCATGAGAATACTGGATACAATGCTGACAATGAATGTTAGACCAGATTTTGACACTATGCTGGATTATATGTTTCCTCATTGTGACACCAGCGATGCAGCCGAAACTGTGAACAAGTTAAAAAACCGTGGCCTGACTCTGGTTGAGCTAATGACTCCTACAATTGCTATTCTGCTCGATTCACTGAGAATAAGGGATGCCATTCAACTGTGTGAGTAATTTGAACAACTTGTGTCTGGTAACATTATAGTTCATGAAATACATTGTAGTTCAGCTGTTTAATAAATTTGTATGCTAATTGTTTCATCAGTCATGGCTTTAGAATTCAGGTGAAGAGGGCCTTTACTCTGAATGTAGCATATTTCTAATGTCTTTGGATATGTGATACTAAAAAAAACCCACAAAATCAAAACGTGAATGATGGAATAAAATTAACCAAAATTAAATAATTAGTGAAACAAAAATCGTTTCAGTATGAAGTAAAACAAGGCATGAGGTATTACTTGAGTGCCCAAAGAATAAGAGAGTAATAGCAAACAGAAGATTGAGTTGAGAGTATGATGTTGGCCAGCAAGTGGATGACATCAGATGGTTTACTGACTGAATTAGGAAAGCACAAAATAGATCAGTGTGAGAATGGTCTGTATATTACAGTGGACAAATCTAGGCTAATTTGATGATAATCGTCATTTTATGTGCCAGAGAGAGAGAGAGAGAAGAGAGGAGTGAAGAACCCCAGGTAAACCATGTAACTTTTATATCATTACAAATACACAAAAAGACTACTTACCCCGATTCTGACAAACTTACTACAACTTACCTTATTATAAAAACCAGAAGATCCCAAACTCTCAAGGTCGCCACCACATTTGGAAAAGGGAATGTGGAAACCTTTTTACACTCTTCCCATTAAAACAATTGAGTTAATTTAATTCCCTTAATTCATTTCTCACAGGTTCTTTTAGTCGAGCTTTTTGGCACCGAAGATAAGGTATGGTTTTGGCGTAATAATTACTCTAACACATGGTTATTGTAGCGCAGAAATCTATTTTATTTTCTTTGTATGCAAAGCAAAATTTACTAATCAAATTCATTTTTTACAAATTACTCAAACATTGATAATACAAAAATTATTTAGACAAAACGATAAAAGATTAATTATAATAGGCAAACCAGTACTTTCTCTTTTACTTTTTTTCTTCTCCCCTTTATCTCTCACACACTCTCTCCCTATCTTTACATATATTTTTAACCCCCTTTTATTGAGCTCTTATTTATTTTGTTATTATATTTTTCTTCTTTGTCACTGCACACAGGACAGTCTGCGCACTATTACGTTGCAAGTTCCCTTTTTATTCAAACACCAAAATTTAAGTTTTAGAACTTTTTATTCCACCATCACTGTTCTGAACCGTCTCTCACTGTTCCATTATAATTTGAATACTCTTTGGTAGGCCTACCATACTTGACTGCGTAGGCCTCCCGACACTATTACACTGCGACCGTATTGTTTGATGGTTAGCTGGCGACTGCTGCGAGCATGTGTATACTATCCGAGCTTTTTTCGCATTGGCCACGAGGCTCCACCGGATGTCCACTCGTCTCCCGTCTTCAAGCATCGATGCTACTAGACGTTTCTCGACTCCAGAAGTTCGTTGTAACATTGAAAACACGTGGAGCTCTCATGATCCAAGCGTGACATGGTGATAATTAAGCAGATACCTCACCTTATACGGTAAGGTCTGTTCGACTTGAGACATGAGTCACCTACTTCGTTATAACTTCCAATACGTCCCTAACAATGGATTTCATAAAATTATTACATAAAATGGTTATGCCCCCTTTGTCCCGTTACAAGACCCCCCCAATGAGAGGTTTTATGTAAAAACATAAAAACTCTCATTGCCTAAACCTAAGAGGATCAGCTAGGATATGGTGCCACGACCCCCCTTATTTTCTTATTAAAATTTGGAGTACTCACCTCCTAATCCGGTGTCTGTGGCCGCACCTGCATGACTTTACTGGACTTCCTTCCTCAGGATCCCAACACCATAAAGCCAGACAGGCACTAGACGACCCTGCCCTGACGCGCTGGCCAGCACAGGTCCGCCTCCACAGTACTACCCAGACTCTGTAACAATCAAGTAAAAACATTAACAAATGGCCTTTCATCATTCCATATCCTTAACTGATTTGGGTTCCTCCTAGACGCACTGGTTTACCTTTATCAAAGTACTGATTTGTCCTCTTACATATCTGAATACACATATAACCTTATTCTTCTACAATATATAGCCTTATCGCTAACATACTACATTTTATTCAAAACACATAACCTTACCATACAGTTGAAAGTCTTATCAGAAACAAATTTTTCTCAATTTAATTCCAATTCCACAAAATGATTCTCCACTCTCATTACAAATACAATTCTCTATTGACTTCATTTTAAAGATTTGTAACGGGACAAAATGGGCTGAACCATTGTTTTTAATAATTTTCAGTAATTAACCATTATATGTAATAATTTTATGAATTCCATTGGAAGTTATAACGAAGTTGGTGACTCATGTCCCAAGTCAAACAGACATTACCGTATAAGGTGAGGTATTTGTTAATTATCATCATGTCACGATTGGATCATGAGAGCTCCACGTGTTTTTCAATATTAAAACGAACTTCCGGAATCGAGAAACGTCTGGAACTGTCGATGTGTAAAGGCGAGAGACGAAGTGGACATCCGGTGAAGCCTCGTGGTCAATGCTCAAAAGGCTTGTATAATACCTGTGAGCCCATTCGTGCCAGTCGCCAGCTAACCTTCAGATCGGACAGTCGCAGTGAAATAGTGTCGGGAGGCCTACATGGACAAGTACGCTAGGCCTGCCCCAAAGTGAGTTTTAAATAAAGAGTAATGAAGTTTTAAACACATTTTAAAACGGCAGTCAGCAGAACACCTTCAGACGGAACAGACGTAAGCTAATCGTATTAGCCTCGGGCGTTTTGGTAGGCCGAAAATGTTAAAGTAGGCCTACCAAAGAGTAAATTGGAATTGTAAAGCAGTAGTAAACAGTGGTATAAAAGTATCAACAGACTTTAAAACAAGTTATGTGATAGTGAAGTGAAAAGGGTACTTGCATCGTAATAGTGCGCAACATTTTGATACAAAGTACAGCTAAGTACAGTGTAAAAATAAATATTTTGGCCAAAAGTGAAGTAACACAATAATAATAAAGAGCTCAATAAAAGGGGGGTGAAAAAGAGATGTATAGAGAGGGAGAGAGTGTGTGTGAGTATAAAGAGAAAAGTACTGGTTTGTAGTAAAAAATTTCTATCTAATGATTTGAAGTAGAATAGTTTTGTATTATTTCAAAAAAAAAGAAAAGAAAGAGAAATTAATTGTTGATCTATATAAAATAAAATAAGATTTGTTTAGTACCATAACCATGTGTTAGAGTAGTTATTGCACCTAATTACCATACCCTATATTCTGTGCCAAAAAACCACCTAAACGAACCTGGGAGTTTCTGAATTAAAGAGAATTAAATTAACTCAAGTGTTTTTTAATGGGAAGAGTGTAAAAAGGTTTATACATTACCTTTTCCAAATGTATTGGCGGCCCTGTAAGTTTGGTGGGATTTTCAGTGATTAAGGTAAGGGCATAAAAAGATTGTAGTCAGCGGGGTAAGTAAGGTAGTATATTCTAGTGTTGTATGTTTTGAAAAAATCAGTATAGTTACAAATTCCAATTATCTCATTCAAATAGATTCAACATCAATTACCAATTCAGATTACTATTGTCATCTTTACACAATACAAAACATGATTAATACAAAAATAGAAAATTACCCAATACCAAAAATACATAGACGAAAAAAAAAATGTACTCCAATACTCCAGTACTAACCATATTATAACTGTCTTATATTTCACAAATACATCTTCAAATAAACATTACCAACATCACACTAAAATAAACATTTCAATTCTGAATTTGAATAAAAATTACAAACATTTAGTTTTAATTCTTTAATTTAAAACTTTAGTTTTAATTCTCTATTGAATCTTCCAATTGTCACATTCCACCTTCAACTCTGATTCTTCTATTCAACATTTTAATCATCAAATGTTAATCATTTACCATTTGTTATACAAGTCAAATCTAAAAAAAAAACAAATTTTTCTAATTTATTACCCAAATTTCCATCTTTTAAAACATGTCAAATTAATTTTAATTACATTATAAAATTTCAGTAATGTCAATTATTCCATCAAACAAAATATTATTATTGTTATAAACTCAATCAGAACTATAAACATTGATTACACAAAATACAATGTACATACAACACAATGTATCCTCAGATACCCTATCATAACAACAATATAACCTAATACACAATACATCTAACACATGTACAAATTTATTAATTTATATACAATCTGCATCATATCAAATGTCATTGTTCACCAAAAATCATTACATTATTAAGCCAAGTATTTAAACCAGTAACTAAAATAATTAAATGTCCATTAACACTATATGTCTAACCTCCATCTGTAAATGTATTGATTTTTTCCATTTTTTAAACATTACCATCAGAAGACTCCCGTATTATAATAATACTTACTGCTCACTGCTGCCAGAATTTCACTTACCGTCATAATCCCATTAAATTTACCTTATTATTACCCAGGTCGCCAACATATTTTTTAGATGAATATGTAAACTTAAACACTCTTGCCCTTATAAAAATTGTAACATAATCCCGCTAAATGACCACCCTTAAACCTCAGAAAAAACCCCTTAATTCAGAAGAAGCCCCGGAACGTTAGACGAATTTTTCAGCACAGAATAGGAAATGGTTATGACGAAATAACTACAATAATACATGTTTATAGAAAAATGAACCCTTTAGTTTATTCTATCCAATTTACTTTTTTCATTTTTTAAATATGAGAAACAAATTACAAACAGACATACAACCAAACCTGTACTTAACATTTTTTATTCTAGTTTACTTACTGATTCTAATTCTAACTCTTAATTTATATAAGACAAACCCAGCTTTTTTGCTTACACACACACACACACACACACATTCATTCCGTTTTTTCCCAACCCCTTGATAGAGATCTCTTTCAATTTAAAAATAATTTAAATGTATTAAGTTCCATATAGTTACTCTGTTATTGGTTTTCTGCCGAACACACGTTACACTTTTTCCTTGTTATTTCATTGTTGCATCAAACTACGTACTCACTAACTTTTACTCATTGCCGGACTGTTTGAGTTTACATGATTACTTTTTCTGCCGGTCGGTGTACATGATTACATTAATCGACCCACGCGCCGACACACTTGCACGATTTACACTGTCTTAGTACTACATTCCCCTGTAATTTGTGCGGGCGAGGTGAAAACTGTGCCCAGTCGGCGGACGCACCAATTGCTCGCGTCCGGTACGTCTAGATGTTGTTTTCTGACTGCTTGAAGCCACCAGGTGCGTCGGTGATGCTCACTTCCGCCCGCTTGCGCTCCTATAGGCTGCTGTGCCCACGTGATTGGTTTAATTAGTCACGTGTTGTTCAGTTCTGTTGCCGAGTTTGGTGTCGAGATTATGGCCGAGGCCCACGGGCGCACACTTACAGCCACATTCCGCTGTTATCGTTTTGTTGCTGGTGGTTCGCTACAAAAGTTTTTTACTTTTCCCCCAACGGAAAATACAGGCACGCGCGCACAGGTTCGCATTCCAACGCTGTTATCGTTTGTGCTAAGCACGGACTGGTACGGAATTGTATACAGGGTGTCCAATCAAGCATGTTTGCATGACCGTAAAGGGTGTCCAAACAAATCAGTCCCAAATAATTAATAAATTGAATAAAAAATATACCTTTCAAAATAGCCCCGTTACAATACCCCCCCCCCCCAATGAGAGGTCTTTTGTCGAGACAGAAGAACTCTCATTGCTAAACCCCTAAGAGGATCGGTGAGGATATGGTGCCAACACCCCCCATTAATTCTTAACACATCATGGGAAAACTACCCCCCTAGTTTAGCGACCATGGCTGCACCTGAACGAGATTACTGGACTTCTCTAGTCGAGATCCCAACACCATAAAATCGGACGGACACTCACCATAGTACACCTCGCCTCCTAACATTCCACCCCAAAATCAAAACCCTGGCCTGATACCATACCAGATCCTCAACCGATATGTTCCCTCTTACAATTTAAGTTCCAAATCAACCTGTTTATTCCCATTACTTTCATCAAATAAAAAAAATAAAAAATCTTTTACATGAAGCTATCAACTCCTATCAATCTTCTTCACTACTGCTAACAATCATAAAAAACACAAATTGAACATCTTATTAAATCATAAACTCGCTTATACTAATATTTGTTTATAACACATATATACTAAACAATGTAATTCAATAAAACACTAGTAATACACGTAAACAATAATATATTTGAAACTCAAACATCATCTATATGGCAGGCATAAAAAAATAAAAAAAATTTTTTTCCAAAAAATTTTAAATTTACCAAAATCTCTTTTCTCAATTTTCAAAAAACAAAAATATTTAATTCAATCAAGAAACAAAATGGCATCGATAAATTACTAGAAACTGGTCTTGTCTCTAACATTACCCATCAGCTGATCTCTCTGGGGCAAGTGAATGACCTTGACATACATATGTTACACAAAGCTACATCATAAAGTACATGAAACATCTTTAAAATTCCTTCAAACATAGTACAACATAGTAAAATAAGACATTCAAAATTAACATGGTTATTATTATCTTACAATAAACAATAAAATTTACATTTAACTTGACCAAAAATTACACATTTTATAGCTTTACATTATTCCCAAATTCTATTAAAATCCGTCACTTGTTTCAGTTATTTTTATATTTTGACTATGACTTTCTTTCTTTAATGTTTTCATTCTCAGTTAGTTTGGGTGACTCAGTTATTCATAATAATTTGGTTTACTAACTTGGCATTTACATATAATCTCACCCCCCTTCTGACTCTAATACTCACTTAACAGCTTTAACTAGTATGACACCCATCTATCAAAACATCTACCAACCATTCTCTACCCCAACTTACTACTCTAACTCATTTCGCATCATTCTACCCTTATAACAAAATACTCTCTACCCCTTTGTACTCAGGATATGTGTTCCCTTCCCAATGCTCATTCCCTTATTTGGTTCCTGGACCCTCCCTAGGTAACCCTTTCTGGCGCCTATCGGTTCCCCTCCTGCCACAATGCTTTTCGTTGAGAACTCCTTATCACACCACCCCCCTTACAAAATCCCCATCAACTAATTACTCTCCTATTACCTCACTTTCATCTATAACATACCTCAGTTTAATTCTTGGATTTCGTTGTCCATGACGTGTCCATTACTTAACTAAATATCACTATAATATTGACGACTCGGAACACTAAGTTTTTTATACGTAAAAACGTACAGTTTTACCTTACAGCCTAACCCAGCTTTCACCTCTCATGAAGCCTTCTATAGGTGAAAGCCGGTTTAGGCTGTAAGGTAAAACTTTACGTTTTTACTTATAAAAAACTTAGTGTTCCGAGTCGTCAATATTATAGTGATATTTACCTCAGTTTATTTATTACCTCAAAATATCACTCATCACTCTTCATATTTTCCCCATAGCTACTGTGTCACTATCAATACTTCTCCATTCTACGTTACTTTTGTTCACAATAATATTGTTCTCTCTAACACCCCTTCAAAATTGATTTGATTGGCTTAAATGCCCTACTTAAAACATTATTATCACCCAAATTCTACCTTTTACAAACCATTTAAAATTCTTAACTATCTCCAATTACTCTCACTATTTAATTTAAAAATCTCTTAGACACATTTAAAATTTATAACATTTTACTTGATTTAAATTGCACTATCATCTTCATACTTACAGTACATCATTACATACTGTCATAAACACAAAATATAAACACCAAACACCAATAACTCCATGTACCTTCTGAAACATTTTAACAACCATGTTATTCCACAAACTAAAAACAATTTAACATTTATTTATTTATTAATTATTATCAAATTTAAATCTCATAAAATAATTTACATTCATCATCAGAATCTCTTTATCTAGTATTTTAAATTGATCAAAATATTTAAACATCTCAAATTACTTTAATTCCATCAAGTATTGAAAACACAACATATTTAATTACCTTACTTCCAAACAATTACAATTCATTAATTACCAACTCATTATTTATTTTGTCTGATAAAATATTATTATTATTAAATCAATATCTACTACATACATATTGTTTACCTCACATACTTGTTACAATACAAACACGATTAATTTCACTAAAATTTATTTACAAATTTTTGTCATTATTTTCTGTTTACCACACCTCATTTCCTAATTCAGCAAGGTCATACCCACAAATTAAAATATTTAAAAACGTTCATACACTGATTTTTATATCTACCCTCCATCGCCGTATAAATATCTAACATATTTAAAACATAAATCATTTTTATCCACATACAATGTATTATTATTATAATGACCATTATCAACAGAATATTTGACACCATTATTATCCATTAATTCATAAAACCTGTCTACATTTGTGATCTTAGTTCCGTCTCCACCAGTATTTTTGTTCAACGTAAAGTCAGTTATTTTATCCTCATACTTCTCCACTACATTCATTAAAACATCAAGTAAGTTATTATCATTTATAAAGGTATCATCAAAATAATTATCAATCTCTATTTTACAAGGTAAGTATTGTATATCATCTATTCCCTTCAATTCTAACCTCTCTTTCAACTCATTATATTTTTTCTTTAACTGATATATTATTATCCCCCTATCTGCACACAACTCTCTCTCAAAACATCTTTCATCATCATAACCCCTGTCACTACCCCCCTGAACTATCTCATTCCACGCAAAGGGCCACACAAACTTACTACATGTCTTGGCACTTCCAAGATCATCACAAAAAATAAAGGGACCATCTGAAGACACCTCGTCTTCCATACAACTACAGGAGGAAACTCTGTCCTCATAAACAACCTGTGAAACCTCTGTTTCACCATAAACTTGGGGAAAATTTGCCCTTTGCCCATCTAAACTTTCATCTAAACTCTCTTCCCACTCTTTCTCTAATTCATCAACACTAATTACTACTCCGTTACTAACACCAACTAACTTTCTACCCTCATTATCACCACTATCACTTACCATATCATTCTGATACCCCATTTTCAGCTATATAACCATTATTCTTATTTAACATTATTTCACCATTATAATTACTTATATTAACACCACCACTTACCTTGTCTACTATTCCTTCATTATTTTTCGTTATATTACTACCACCACAAACACTTACCTGTTTTAATTCAACTTCTGTATTCTCCTTTAATTGATCTGTCTCGGGTTTCCGCAATAATTGATCCCAATTTTTGTCCATCTCGTCAAACTGTTTATTCATATTATCAAACATTGTTTGCAGAAAATTCATCACATCATCCAGTGAATACTCTTTTTCTTCCACCCCTACACTATTGTCATTATCATTAGGCCTATTCACTGTCTTATTCTCTACCCCTATCATTTCAACTATCTTACCTTTATTATTTGTCATCTCACTATGTTTTTTAATTTCTGCGAATATTCCCTCTTCTTGTTCTTCCATCCGTGTTAAATTATCATCCAAATTACCCCACTCCTCGTCTGTCATTTTATCTACAACCCCCTCTAAATTCGCTTTCCCACTCATCCCACGCGAAACCATGTAGCGGGCCAAATTTGGGGTATTTTATTTATTTACCTTTTCGGGGATTTCTAAAAAATATGTGTAAATTTTATTTCAATGGTGACCAGACCACGTGGAAAGAACAGTGTTGTAACGAAGCGGCAACGCAATATCACATTGTGCAATCGGTAGAAGAATTCACCAAGCCTTCATTTCCAAGAACTTTGTTTATGTGTGACCGTGCGCCCGTATGCATGACACGAGCATACGCGCGGACTGACGCGGTAGTGAACCGCAAAGATGGTGAAGAGCACATTTTCTGTTTCGTCTCCTTGACTGAGGCGACGGATATAAAAATTAAGTCACGCCCATCTCATGACGTTAGCCAGTGCCTAAACGATATCCGGACACAACTAACTCAACACCAACAGCATGAATTAAATGGGATGAAAAGACGACGAACAACCATGAGGCTTTGACTTCCAGAACAACGACGAAATCGAGTTAGCGGCGAACGCCTTGCCGTTCTGCGCAGTTTAGCCTAGCTACCGTACCTGCAGGTACCGAGCCAAGTAGGCTCTTTACAAAATTTCATATTGTACCAGAAAAAAAGTGAAATAACAGTTAAATCTATGTGACCGCGGTCGATCAAACAGTGGAGAACATATCTATCTAATTTTCGGACACAAAAAATAAATTTAAAAGAGTAATAAGGAGTGCGCACGAAAACCACGTTGCCGGCGGGTAGTATTCCAACAAAGGTTTAAGGGCTGGGGGGTAATAAAAATGATCTGGGGTTTTTAATGGCGTGAATGCATGTGTGAGCAAAGCTGGGCTGTTTATGTTTGTGTGTGCTATATAGAAGATAAGGTAGTTATTATGTTTTTGTATTAATCATATTGGATATTTCTAAGGCTGCAATTCAAAATTTAAAAACCAGTGGAGAGAATAACAATTTTTTTTCTGATTTTATACATGTCTAAGATGTTTAACAATCATAAAAATAAAAACCAGTATCTTCCAAATGATAAATTTTGGTAATTAAATTCATTCAAAAACCTTATTTCATTTGATGTGCTGTCAAGTTCGCCGTACGAATGGGGTTCGTCCCCACTTGGAGATCCGGCCAGATCTAAAGAAAGGTAAGTGGGAGTTTACAGTTTTATTCATAAATAAAAAGTAACCGAGAGTTACAACCAATATTCTCTTGTACCTCGGTCATGTTCAAAAATTATTTATATAACCCCTTTATATATTAAAAAAACCACTATTATTCTATAACTACTCATATAACACAATTATAACATAATAACCCTACCAAAACATAACCTTATTCTACGTAATTATATATGATAAATTCATACATACGTCGTTACCAAATCCTATTTTCTGTGCCTCAAAACAGGTCTAGTTCATATAATATTTATACGAACATCCTGGCAGCGAGTCGCCACTGTAAATGTATTGATTTTTTCCATTTTTTAAACATTACCATCAGAAGACTCCCGTATTATAATAATACTTACTGCTCACTGCTGCCAGAATTTCACTTACTGTCATAATCCCATTAAACTTACCTTATTATTACCCAGGTCGCCAACATATTTTTTAGATGAATATGTAAACTTAAACACTCTTGCCCTTATAAAAATTGTAACATAATCCCGCTATCTGACCACCCTTAAATCTCAGAAAAATCCCCTTAATTCAGAAGAAGCCCCGGAACGTTAGACGAATTTTTCAGCACAGAATAGGAAATGGTTATGACGAAATAACTACACTAATACATGTTTATAGAACAACAAACCCTTGAGTTTATTCTATCCAAATTACTTTTTTCATTTTTTAAATATGAGAAACAAATTACAAGGAGACATACAACCAAACCTTTACTTAATATTTTTTATTCTAGTTTACTTACTGATTCTAATTCTAACTCTTAATTTATATAAGACAAACCCAGCTTTTTTGCTTACACACACACACACTCATTCCGTTTTTTCCTAACCCCTTGATAGAGATCTCTTTCAATTTCAAAATAATTTAAATGTATTAAGTTGCATATAGTTACTCTGTTATTGGTTTTCTGCCGAACACACGTTACACTTTTTCCTTGTTATTTCATTGTTGCGTCAAACTATGTACTCACTAACTTTTACTCATTGCCGAACTGTTTGAGTTTACATGATTACTTTTTCTGCTGGTCGGTGTACATGATTACATTTTAATCGACCCACGCGCCGACACACTCGCGCGATTTTTCACTGTCTTAGTACTACATTCCCCTGTAATTTGTGCGGGCGAGGTGAAAACTGTGCCCAGTCGGCGGACGCACCAATTGCTCGCGTCCGGTACGTCTAGATGTTGTTTTCCGACTGCTTGAAGCCACCAGGTGCGTCGGTGATGCTCACTTCCGCCCGCTCGCACTCCTATAGACTGCTGCGCCCATGTGATCGGTTTAATTAATCACATGCTGTTCAGTTCTGTTGCCGAGTTTGGCGTCGAGATTATGGCCGAGGCCCATGGGCGCACACTTACAGCCACATTCCGCTGTTATCGTTTTGTTGCTGGTGGTTCACTACAAAGTTTTTTACTTTTCCCCCAATGGAAAATACAGGCACGCGCGCACAGGTTCGCATTCCAACGCTGTTATCGTTTGTGCTAAGCACGGACTGGTACGGAATTGTATACAGGGTGTCTGATCAAGCATGTTTGCATGACCGTAAAGGGTGTCCAAACAAATCAGTCCCAAATAATTAATAAATTGAATAAAAAATATACCCTTCAAAATAGGGTTACACATCGTCAAAATTTAGTCTGATATTACTCATGCATGTATCATTTTTAATTAAGTTCATTATATTATCTTTTTTAATATAATGACTATTCAACTTCTCCAATTCTTCCACAATACCATAATAATAATCCACAGGATTACCCCATATTATTATATCATATCATGTCTACTTTGGGTATAGTCCAGTCTCCCTTAGTATGATTTGTCACTATTAGGTAAGTTATAACCTCATCATTATTATCATCTGCTACTGCACCAGTTTCATCACAAGGTAAGTCCTTATTTTCATCAATATACTCATCATCTGCTGCTGTACTAATTACATCCCAAGGTAAGTACTTAATATCATCAACTCTTTCAATATCTAACCTCTCTACTAATTCTTTATAACCTCTATTGACCTTAAAAATCTCTATCTCGCTCTTTCTCTCCTTATAATACCTCTCACAACCTCCTTCAACTCTCTCACTCCATGCAGAGGGCACTACAACATCATTAATACACCTCCTGGCTTTACCAGGTACATCAACACAAAAAACTAGGGGGCCATTTGGAGACCACATATCTCCCGCATAAACTCTAGAGGAACCTTTGTCCTCCAACAACACTTGTGGAGTCTGTACTCCACTTATACCACTGGGAAAATTTGTCCTCTGCCCACCATACTCACTTAAACTCTCCTTACACTCTCTCTCAATCTCATTAACCACTAATACCTCATCATCACTACTATTATTGAATGTATCACTCTCTGATACCCCATTTTCAATTACATCCTCATTATTACTTGTTATATCGTTATTATTTTCACTTGTATTAACATCATCACTTACTTTCCCGTCTATTACCTCATCTGCACTTAAACTAACAGCATTATTTGTCAAATTATCTTCATTATTACTTCCACTATCAAAATCGCTAATCTGGTTTAGTTCACTTTCTCTATTCTCCTTTTTGTACCCCCATGTAAACTTGTATTCTCGTATTTGTTTCTCCCAGGCACTAAGACAGCTGTCTAAATGTTCGTCAATAGCATCCAGACCCTTATTAATATTATATTCAAACTTAACATTTTGTTGTTTCATATCAGTAAATTCAGTATCAAAACGTTTATTAATGTCACGAGACATCGTACGCAAACAATCATCATTATTATCAAAACGTCTTTCAAACTTAACATTTTGCTCTTTCACTTCATTAATATCACCCCCTAATTTGTGAAAAGGTTTTTGTGAATCATTCATTTTCTCATTAATACTACTCACCATGTTACACAAAAAACTCATCATTTCATTATTAGATTTACTACTTTCTTTTGTTGACACTGGAGTTGAATGAACTCCAGAATCACTCATTATAGCCGAGTCAGTCGGACTAACTTCATTTTCATTATCTTCCATTTTAATTATTTGTAATTAAATAATTAAATATTTATATCAATGAAATTGTATATATAAAAAAAAACAATCTTAAACACAATGTGCTACTATAGGCACCTTATTCCGTATGTATATAACCTATACAAATTATTTAAATACGAACAATTTAAATTTGCTGCCATTACCAACCCTATTTCCTGTGCATCAAAACGGGCCGAACTCGTATAAAAATTATACAAGTATCCTGGCAGGGTCGCCAATTATTGTTACTTTTATATCATTACAAATACAAAAAGACTACTTACCCCGATTCTGACAAACTTACTACGACTTACCTTATTATAAAAACCAGAAGATCCCAAACTCTCAAGGTCGCCACCACATTTGGAAAAGGGATGTGGAAACCTTTTTACACTCTTCCCATTATAACAATTGAGTTAATTTAATTCCCTTAATTCATTTCTCACAGGTTCTTTTAGGCGAGCTTTTTGGCACCGAAGATAAGGTATAGTTCTGGCGTAATAATTACTCTAACACATGGTTATTGTAGCGCAGAAATCTATTTTATTTTCTTTGTATGCAAAGCAAAATTTACTAATCAAATTCATTTTTTACAAATTACTCAAACATTGATAATACAAAAATTATTTAGACAAAATTATAAAGGATTAATTATAATAGGCAAACCAGTGCTTTCCCTTTTACTTTTTTTCTTCTCCCCTTTATCTCTCACACACTCTGTCCCTCTCTTTACATATCTTTTTAACCCCCTTGTATTGAGCTCTTATTTATTTTGTTATTATATTTTTCTTCTTTGTCACTGCACACAGGACAGTCTGCGCACTATTACGTTGCAAGTTCCCTTTTTATTCAAACACCAAAATTTAAGTTTTGGAACTTTTTATTCCACCATCACTGTTCTGAACTGTCTCTCACTGTGCCATTATAATTTGAGTACTCTTTGGTAGGCCTACCGTACTTGACTGTGTAGGCCTCCCGACACTATTACACTGCGACCGTACTGTTTGATGGTTAGCTGGCGACTGCCACGAGCATGTGTATACTATCCGAGCTTTTTGCGCA
This sequence comes from Magicicada septendecula, assembly GCA_034769895.1. Classification (NCBI taxonomy): domain Eukaryota; kingdom Metazoa; phylum Arthropoda; class Insecta; order Hemiptera; family Cicadidae; genus Magicicada; species Magicicada septendecula. The sequence goes on from CM068367.1 coordinate 1,248,435,968, forward strand.
TTGGCCACGAGGCTCCACCGGATGTCCACTCATCTCCCGCCTTCAAGCATCGAAGCTACTAGACGTTTCTCGACTCCGGACGTTTGTTGTAACATTGAAAACATGTGGAGCTCTCATGATCCAAGCGTGACATGGTGATAATTAAGCAAATACCTCACCTTATATGGTAAGGTCTGTTCGACTTGAGACATGAGTCACCTACTTCGTTATAATTTCCAATACCTCCCTAACAATGGATTTCATAAATTATTACATAAAATGGTTATGCCCCCTTTTGTCCTGTTCAACCATTGTAATGAACATAATACATCGGAGTGAGCAGAGATTACTTAAGAATAACTAGGAGCCATTCAAATGAAGTAGATGAAACATCGCTTCACCTGATATCCCTCTACTGTTTAATTTAATTTAATTTAATAATTTAATTTATTTACTGTTTAATCAATTGGAGAATCACCAAATTATGGTTTATGGGTCTGAGAATTGGATTTAACAAAATTCAGACCAGTTGTGCAGCTGATATGAGATTTCTTATCATATGGCAGGATATACTCTTATGCAAAATTGCAAAAGAAATGTTGATGTGTAGCAGGAACTGAATATTATGAGTATACTCAATAGGATTGCCCAAGATTGGCTAAAATGGTTGGAGGATCTTAACCGAATGGATGACTACTGCATCCCCAAACACCTATTGAATCAGTTATAAGCCGAAGGGATGGAGAAGTGTGAGACGTTCAAAGATGTATTGGAGTGACCAGCTTTAGTCCATCTACTTGGGACCAGAACAAACTTTTTTTAACCCTTACTGAAGGTGAAAATTATGAATTTATCTGAAAATTATAAATTTATCTGTTATGGCCACAGTAAGGAATTTAGTATTTGATAATTTCTTTGATCTTGTAATTTGTTTTACATGTCTTCTTATCATGTTCATTTTTTCTTTGATATTAACATGAATATTAATGTTTACTGCATTTTTAATTTCTTTTTGTTATTTGTAACTATGGTCTGTTTACATTAAATTAATTTATAATTTTTCCTAGCGTAAAATCTATGTTATCATCATCATTTACTATCATTATCAGGACAGTTGTCAGTAATTTTATTCCCATTCCTGTCATTTGTCACTGACATTCCTGATACATCCGGCACACACACAAAAGTGTGTATCGCTGGGTAGCCACTGTAATCTGATTGACGTTCCTGGTAATTTAGAACTGAAATCCAGAATAAAAAGACCTAGGTATAATTTCCTGGAATGTTGTTTAATGTGCTGCATTTGGGATCAAAGACATTACCAGTCTTGCTCGCCAATGTTTTGTTTGTAATTAATGGTTTTGCTCCTTTGACTGCTGTGGAGATCTGTAAATGTTGCTCATCCATTTCATTACTTGGTTACATAAGATGCATTTTGGTGAGGGGAGAGTGTCAGTTCTGTGGAGTTATTTTGCCAGACAGTTGTGGCCTGTAGAAAGTTTGAATTTCTTGACTGCTATTTTGCATGGAATTACTTGTGGGATCTGTAGAGGAGTTCCCATTTCTTGCTGAACGCTGCTGCTTTAGTATTAAGAATAATTCTTAATTTTTGTTGCCATCTGTATGAAATGTTTGGCAAAAGAGTATGTTAGCGGTCTTGTTTTTTTGTATCTGGCTAATTAGAGATCGTTTCTTGGCAAGTATATATCCAGTTTCACTTCACATAATCCCACAGTGGGATGGAATCCACTAGTAAACAACTTGTTTACCTTGGGTAATAGTGATTCTTTTTCACTTTGGTTCTTAGATGATGTCATTGCTTGGATAGCTGCTTTTGAATAAGAAAGGATGGATATATTATTAAACATGTATTTCATTGTTGTTATTGTTAGCCAGACTGTTAGGCCATGGTTGACTGTTATTAAAGACAGATGTGGATTGGCAATGTGTCGACCAGTTCACCCCAGTACTAAGGTAGAGAGTAATTACTGAGGTAGAGGTGATTCGTCTCCTACCTCAGTACTAAGGTGAATTGGCAGATATATTGCCAATCATTTTTCAGACACTGAAGAAGGCCTCCGATGGTGGGGCCGAAATGTCCATCTTTAGTAACAGTCAACCATGACCTAACAGCATGGCTAATAATAACAATAATTCTAACAATGTTGACACCAGCCGTGAAAGCTTAAGGAATTGCATATCTATCATTGTTTGTAAGTTTTATCTAGAATGTTTATCTTACAACAATGTAATCACGAAGTATAATGTAATGCATCCTGTAATTATTATAGGTGAAAAGTATAAAGCCAGACTGGATGGTACATTGTTAGCCCATCACTTAGCTTTGGCGTACGTCCAGAAGCCAAATGTCAAGCAAATAATAAAATTGTTGTCCATAATCAATACAGAAACTACACCTGGCCGTGTTCTACAATATGTGCTGACACAGAAACAGTTTCCTGTGAAATCTGATAACATAATTACTCTTTTGAAGGTAAGTGCTTTTATTATGTTAAATTTAAACTTTCAGATTTTACATAAAGACATTGTGTGATTTAATTATTGAGAACTACAATTTCTTTCATCTGTAGCCCAGTTTTATCCTATAATAAAGTGGGCAGTGCAGTATCTGTTCAGTTCAGTTCATGAATGTAGATCTCAGGTCACCTTCTACCAAAGTTGGTATGTGGTAGAATAGATGAAAAATCTGGCATGCAAAAAAGAATAATAATAAAACAGTTTACATCATACTGAGCTAAAAGATTGTCAAGATGTTTCTTTTGTCTGCAGCAAAGTCTGACTTTCAGTATAAATCAAGATTTTTGTTCAGTTTGAAGTTTGAGTAATTTAACATGACCTTAAAAATTTGCCACCACATGCTTAAATTTTTATTTCTTAAGTGTACAAATAGTTTTACTATATTTCAGACACTATTAAAATCATACCATTTGCCCCAAATAAAGAAAATGATTTTTCCTTAAAATGCTTTCAAAAACTGTACCCATCTTATATGCACAACCTATCGTAAAAATGTTGTGTTCGTACCTACAAAACTGTATTGTATGTTGTATGATTCACCAGCTGCTCAGGCTGCCACATGTGTAGTGTGGATCTACAGGCGCATGTTATAATGAGCTCAAGGTCAAGACGTGACATCAGGGGATACGGCTCAACCTGTTTGACCGTTTTTTTTGAAAGATTGTCAGCAAACCACTATACCAACTCCCCCTTAACCACCAGATTTGTTTTGCCCAATTTGTTCCTAGAATTTTCATGAGACATTAGATATTTCCCTGCTCCATTTCCGAATCCATTTGGCCAGATTCATTCAAAGATTTTCTGCATAACTTAAAACCACTTCCCCACTCCCCTTTTAGGGGAAACTGATGAACTGTTTGGCCGAATCTGGACACAGATTTTCCGTCCAACTGAATGGTAAATTCCCCATGCGTGGACTCACGTGTTTCCATAATAAATTGGATACTAATTGCTGTACGAACTCAAGACCAGGACCGTTGTCTTAGTTTTGACACCCCTGCAACCTCCAACCAGCAGAACATACGATTATCTGGTTCACTGCTAGCCAAAGATGCATGTGGCCATGCGTGCTTCAATGATACGTCGGCTACCAATCGCTATACAAATGCAAGACTGGTACCGTTGTCTTAGTTTTTAAACCCCATACAACCTCCAATATGCCATCAAGTGTTACTGTGGACAAGAAGAGTGCAGAATCAGCTATAGTTAGATCTACAGGCAAACAAAAATCACACATTACTGCGATACTATGGGTAAAAGACTGCCGATGTTAGAAGACTTCCACCACATGGTATTTTGAAGAGAAAAATTCTGCCAAAGGAACAGTTTCCAGTTGGGATGACTAAAATGAAAGAATTTATGCCAGATTGGCTCAAAGTTGTTTGAGGACATCAAACAGATTTTACTAGAGCAGAGAGTCATTTTAATTCTTGATACTTTTCGTGGTCACACAACTGAGAAAATAAAGAAGCTGTTTGCAGAAATGAACACTGATCTTGTTATAATCTTTGAGAGAAAGACTTCTCAGCTTCAAGTTCTAGATGCGATTGTTATAAACCATTTAAGGATCACTTACAGATGAACTACAGCGACTTGCAATGGAAACCATGCATTGAGTCTGACAGGCAAGTTGAAGAAACCAAGTATACATCTACTGGCCCAATGGATAATCATCCTGGGAGAAAATCAAAAGTGAATCCTTCGTAAAGGGGTTTAACAAAATGGAGTGTTTCTGATAACACAGATGGGAGTGACCATGACATTTTTTGGAAAGACTCCAGTTATGACTCTGATTCTAGTAGCAGTACTAAATATGAACTTTGAGAAGAAGAAAATGAGGAAGATGAGTGGACCTAAAAATAAGGCACTTTAGTACTTATAATATCACATTTAATGTAAAATAGCCATATTTATTTAGTTTCACCTCAATGTATTGTATTTAAACCATTCTTTGTCATAGAACTCCTCAAAAATTCAGGATTGCCTTAAATGCAGACTCTTTTTTTCCCTTCTAAACAGGCACATATTACGGGGGCGAGCAGGACTGAACCCCCCCCCCCCAGAGGGTCAAAAATATTTGATGAATTTGGTACTCTTTTTAATTTTTAGGTTGTTTTATTATTTTTTCAGTTGTGCATGCTAATAGTAACTCTATTTTAAATATAAAAACAGGTTTGTTACTCAGCATTTGCATATACATTTAAAATATAGGAAAATCAGTAAGTGTCTTCTACACAATGTTTCAGTAACATGTATTTTTATTGTGTTATTACCGTTTACTTTAATCGGAATGATTTCAAAATGTTATCACACATTTAAAGGTAGTAATGTTCATTAGTCTTAACTTGGTTTTTCTTTTCCATGAAGCCGTCTCAGCCGGACCCCCCCCCCAGACCAATTTCTAGATACACCACTGCTTGTAAAACACCTTCAAAAATCTAGGGTTGTCTAATATGTGAGGCTATCTTATATTCAAGCTAATACGGTATATATTTTAACTTTAACACCGATTTTACTTTCATGTTCCATAAGGAAACGGAAATATGGTCATGGCGAAAAAAATCGTGTTCGAGATAACAGCAGATTCTGATTGTACTGCTATCAAAACATGAAAAAAGACATTTTTCAGAATGTGTGTGTGTGTGTGTGTGTGTGTGTGTGTGTGTGTGTGTGTGTGTGTGTGTGTGTGTGTGTGTGTGTGTGTGTGTGTGTGTGTGTGTGTGTGTGTGTGTGTGTGTGTGTGTGTGTGTGTGTGTGTGTGTGTAGAATTTTTTCTATGGCAAACAATAACAGCCGCAAATTCAAATAGAATCAAATAATTTTTTGCATACAGCTCTGAATTCTAGAGGACTCAAGGCCTATTGATTTTGGTGAAGATCGGTTAAGGGAAAGGGGCAGTTTACCTGCAACGTTTTACGTTTTAACAAGAGTAAAGTGCTTAATTTTGATAAATAAAATATCCTGAAAAGAAAGTCATAATCATCCACTGTAGAAAGGTAGATGAAATATCTATAAATAAAAAGGGTAGTTGAAGGGGGAGGGGGTAATTTTTTTTATAAATGAAAATAGTAGTTGATGATGGAGGAAGTAAATTGTATAAATTTTATATGTGTAATACGTTATTGACAACAAAGAAGTAGTTTCTATGGAAACATTTCATTTCACTTTAACAAAATTCTATATTTTTTAATTTTAATTTAAATCATGTATGAGAGAAAATATATTGTTCGTGGCAGGCAAGCATATCTCAATTATGTAATGTTTACGTTTCCATTTTATTATTATGATTACCGCAATAAAAGGCAGGCAAGACACACACACACACACAGTTTGTGTTATTTCTGGCCTCATTCATGTTTATTTTCTTACATTTGCACGCTTTTTAAATGAAAAGTGCCGAAACCCACACCAACATAATGCATGCAAGCCGAAAAAGTGTCCAGCGTGGAAGCAATTTGCTTCCTGTGGATCGCTGGGCAGTGTAACTGCACGTGTTTACAGAGGAACGGTTCATAGACAGACTTTTCGTCTTTAGGGAATGAACCCTCTGCAAGATGCTCAGGGTCTATGAGTGACTTTGGAGCGCTTCGAAGGAGGGACGATTAACTGCGTATTTCGGTTTCTTTATAAGAATAAAGTTAGCCTACCTAATTTTTATGGATAAAGTGACTGAAAATAACATTATATTAAATGACTACCCCATAATAACAAAAATATCTATAAATAGTGAAATTAGTTTTGAGGGTGGGCGATATTTTTTTAGAAATTACCGAACCGAATTCAAGTAAATTATTTTAAACATAAATCTTTGTGGTCACTCACTTTTCTATTTTTTTAAATTTTTTTTTACTTTTTTATGGTAATAACATACAATAAAACACATATACTTACCTTAACTTTCTCGGTCTTAGCACGTGGTTTATATTCCACTTGAATTTCCTCTCTAGGGTCCAGGGTTTCGTCTCAGCGAGATTCAGAAACAATAGAGGTTTACAATAATTTTAACAACTTTAGTGTGGACATATGATTGATTTAATATTATATCTTTTTCTTAGTTACATTTTACAATACAACAAAGATGGCGCCTTACCATCACTACCTAAATGATTTCTACTCCTTTACTAATACTGAGTTACACTTATTTCATTATTTGATTGTATACATGGTCTATTACCATACATCTCAAAGAGACTGCAGTTCTCTCGCTATTATTTATTCATTTATAAAAGGACAGAAACCAATGCCTCAATTTACTGATTAATAATTTATAAGTACAGACACATTCTTACGCACACACACACACTCTTTACCCCCATGTTATATTATTGGTACCTTTTGTAAATTTTGATTTATAATTTAGAGCTCATTTTCACCAAAGAATAACAGTTAATTAAGTTGCACTTTCCTGATTAGTAGTTGCGGTCTCCCTTCAGATGTTCTCCTTTGTTAGCAAGGTGTTCGGCGCCTCTCATAATCTCGTTTTGTTCCTTTGTTACACTGAATTTACTTAAACATCTTAGGTAGCAGTTAACAATGCTACATTGTTTGTACTGTTAATTACATTTTAGATTGATTAATAAGCACTTTTACTGGCAAAACTGTGCCAGCCACAAATTTACCGTGTAAACATCTTGATGAGTGGTAATGGACTGAGAACTGGTTTTATGTAAAATTTGCGTACGTATTAGTGTATCTGACCGTCACCGTCTTTTGTTTTCACGTCCAACGCCTAGTTACATACGCCGTTGTTCCTGCATCATTGTCTTTTATTCATGACGACACAGCTTTATAAACCAATCACAATTGTTATTAAGAGTCCATCATCACATGCACCGCCATCATCTCTGCTTGCTTTTGCTCGTCCACCGGTGACCTTGGCATCATGCTCCTCTTACTGGATATACGTTGTTCATTTTTTACAGAGGGACAATGTACCCAACCATACTTTATTCAACTGTGATACAATAAAACATTATAAAATAACCTCAAATCCCATAATTAAGGTATTGGGCCTTTATGTACTGTTACATCTTACAACATGGAAGTCATGTATGGTTCTCCATACCGATTTTACTATTATGCTATTACAGTATATAACACATGCTGTTTGTTTTTCAGTTGACAAGTAGCTAATGTACATAACATTATGCTGATGTTATAGAATAGTTTTCGATAACATGCACTCCATCGTTAGCTTTAAAACTGATAACATCGTTACAGTGTAACAACAAACAATATAAAAAATATTATTTTAATCAAAATAAAATCTTTTAATAATAGAAGTAAATATAGATTAAAAATGGTATGCAGTAATGATGAAAGTTGTTATTATTATACCAAACAAAAACGTGATTAACCAATATTGTATCAAAGTCTTTATATAAATATAATACAAAGTATCACAATGGGACTATAACTATTGAGATTGTTCTGTTCTACTGAAAGATTTCTCTGTATTTATTTTTTACAAAAGATAATGATGGAAAACTTGTAAAACTTTTTTCTCATGGTATTTGTTAAAGTTACAGATACTGTTTGCACATTCTGATTCAGAATGAAAGTGCTGTTGGTTGAATACTGGTTGAATAAAGAAATACAGGTTGATTATAGCTATTGGTTTGATAGTGGGTTTTGGTTGGTTACATTGTTTTATATTCTTCTCCAAAATGAGTCACGTCAATGCAATCAACAGAACTGTTCAGAATTAAAACATATTCTTTACCAGACATTGAATCAATATGGCTGACTATGAGCATACTGCATCATGCATGAAACATGTCCAAGTAAGAAAAAATAGCTTGATATTACTGCTATATAATATGTGCATGTGCACATGTGTGTCCTCTAGCAAGCATGTCGAAAAGAGAGGGTACACCTGACAAATGCCGGAGGCCCAGGTCAGAGAGGGTCTGTAATTATATTTCTCTTATAGTTTTGTTAAGTCTGAAATATTGCCTTAGAGGTATCAATCAAACTTGTAGGACTCTGACGACAGTGCTAATAAAGATTGCTGTTTAAGGTTTTAAAATTTTATTTTAAAACATTTTTGGAAAGAAAACATTGAAATACTGAATGAATATTTTAAATGATTTTAAAACCGCCAATAATGATGTTTACAACAGCTGTTGTTTTTAACGTATTTTTATGTATGTTCCTTGTAGATGAAATGATTTAAAGCAATTGTTACTATACTTGTTTCAGCTAATTTTGAGAGAGTAGTACTGCAATTTTCATTTTTGCAGTAGGAGAGACGTACAAATTTCTTTTGCGCATGTGCACCTTTTGTTTAAGACTATACAGTTACATAATTTTGTTCAACAAGCTATAGATTTTTCATAATACTTTAGTTAATTATAAAAAATATTTTTCATGATAATGTTAATTTTTCATGATCTCCTTTGGCTAACAAAATTATTGGTGTCCCCCACAAAAAATTTGTCTGGGGGTGGCCAATAAGTCTAGACGTTTTTATAAATTATAAACTCATGATGTGCAAAGTAAACCCAGAGGTGTCTATGTGGATGGGGAGCTCCGCATTCATAAGATCTGACAGGAAACAACGTTTCAATTCAGTTTAATTTATTGGTTGTAAAGTGCCACTTTGGTTTTGCATGTATAAGTACTTACTTGAAGAGAACTTAAATGTATACTTACTCTGGAAGTAGGATCACAAATAATTTTTATCATTTTATTTACTAGTTAAGAAACTTTTTTTATACCATTGTCAAAGACTCTTTTTTTCTAGGCACTGAATGATGCAAATTATTCTGTGAAAAAAGATGTTTTCGATACTGTCACGAACTGCCAGAAACAGTATGACATTCCAAGAGACATGCTTCCACGTGTTGCTATTGAAGATGCTCTTAGTTCAGGAAATACAAAGCAACCAGTAAGTATTACAAACTATTATGTTATTACAAAACATGTTTATGTTATTACAAACTATTACACTAAAAACAAAATAAATTATGTTATTTTTGTCTCTCTCTCTCTCTCTCTCTCTCTCTCTCTCTCTCTCTCTCTCTCTCTCTCTCTCTCTCTCTCTCTCTCTCTCTCTCTCTGACACCCACACACACACACACACACACACACACACACAGAGTGTTTGTATATATTTGTATACATGTTTCTCAGATTTTTTTATTTTATTTTTTTCAATGTCTAGAAAGATATGACTCTTGAAGACCTGGAGTGCCATTTATTAGAACTTAAAGCAAAAAAATTAAATACTCGTGGGATCTTACGCAAACTGCTGCAGCTGCATTGTCGATTTGGAAATGTAGACAGAGCTTTAGAGATCCATCAGGTATGTTTTTAAATAACTCTTTATTTGTAACAACGTGACTAGTTTTAAAAACAAAATAATTTGCCATTAAAAAGTTGTGGAGTTGGTAACTGCTTGCCCCCATATATATGTACTCCAGACTTGGGCTTAACAATTAAAAACAAATTAACGGTTAAATTAATAATTAAAATTTGGTTAACTTTTTAACTTTCTCATTAAATTTCAAAATGTGTTTAACTTTAATCATTAATACTAAATTTTTTTGATAAAGATTAAAAACGAATAATATTTGCCAAAAATTAACCTTTGCACAAAAAGGGGAGTAGCCAAAATTATTTTTGAAGCCGATGTTGGAGTAAAGTTTGTTCCAGGTACTCCTAATCCATCAACAGGCAATAGATTGGTTTTTCCATGTTAGGTCTGCTTTGTCTCCTTTAAAATGTTGTGGTGGCAGGGGTGGTTTTCTGTCTATTGTTTAATTATGTGTGACTCTAACCCCAGTTATTTTCATAACCTGTGTTTTGACAGCTGAAGTAGTGGGAATACAATGTTGCCAAACTGGTATTCATTTTTTAGTAGGAATAAACCTGTTTTAGTACCAAGCCACGTGTCTGTTAACTGTATGAAAAATATATTGTACTAACCGTCTGTGACTTCTTCTTTAACATGTTAAATTTAACAATTTAGCAATCTCGTATGTTAAATTGTGCTATTTATGGTTTTAACGTTTGACAAGTATATCAGTGAATGATATGTGCTAAATATTTTATGCTTTGAAAATGAGACAAGTGTCTCGAAACATGTCGCAATAAGAAAGGACATCATACGAGAAGTCACAGACGGTTAGTACAATATATTTTTCATATAGTTGGTATTCATTGCATGCACTGAACATGTTGTGTGTGTTTATTTACACAAACTAGCAACATTCGTCTGCTGCTATGTGAGCACATCATAAATGTTAGCAGTGATTGGCTAGTTCAAAGAACGCCAAACCCCACTCTCCATACTTCCCAGATGTCACACCAGATGTTAGTTTAAAATGATTTTCATTTCCCCCAGTTATTCACTGTCTGTTCTCTTATGCTTGTCATCATTTTTCTAGTTTCTTGTTATTGTTTTGTAAGTACAGTAATTTTTTATTATATATTTTTTTGTCTTTGTTATGTATCATTTATTGTTTTATATTAATATGACATCATCACCTTGACTGCAATTTTCTAGATTTTATGAACAAACTGAGAAAGGGGATGGTCTCAACTTTACTTTTAAGTGTTTGATGTGTGTACCTAAAGACAAAATATTAAAATATCACTGACTTCAGCCGTCTAATTTGAGAACTTGAAATACAGCTGTTGTTAAAATTTAATAAGTTTTTGCAGTAGTAACTGTAAAGTTAAGAGTAATTAAAGTGGTCCATAAACTCATTTGTGTACTTATTTTAACTTTATATTAATTATTTTCAACAACCAGTTTGCTCAATAAAAACAAAACAGCAAAGAAAAGAAAAGCAAAAACATTTTAACTTTTAATTATTGTGATGTTAAAAAGACGTCGAAATATATATTACATAAAATACACTCTGCCAGAACTTACCTGTACGCATATTTAACTATTTACCGTATTAAATTTCATCAGAAGACCAAGGTCGCCACGATTATTTTTTATAGGTTAAAATATCGAAAACCTTTACACTCCACCTTAAATAAAAAGGACAATTTCGCTATCTGACCACACCCAATTAATAATTCAGAAAGATCCCGGAACGTTAGACGAATTTTGCAGCACAGAAATGAGAAGTGGTAATGGCGAAATAACTTAGACTAACACATGGTTATGTTGTAAATTAAATAATTTTAATTTCTCACACACGTTTTATGGATACTACCAGAACACTACAAGATAAAAATTTTTTAAATCTAATTTTTGGTACCATTTTTAATGATCATTATTAAGACAGCCCATTCTGCACATTCTCTCTTTCATCCAAATTCATACGTTACCCCTCGTTTGATTAATTTACAGATCTATTTATTTAGCTTTTCACTGTCACTATTCAGGACGAATAAAACACGTGTCGGTCCCCCGATTCAAATGTTCATTACCCATTATTGTAAGTCACCACGCCACCGCACAACTGGTACTTGGTACTTCATAAATTCCTCGAGTCCCGGTCGGTATGAGCGATATTGTTGTTTTACTCACATCTTATAAAACTACACCGACCGGGACACCGGCAAAACTGTAAACGTTTGTTAACGGAGTCCGCTTCTCGTGGAACTGCCTAATGTAGACTGTGTAATGTGGACTGCCTGCGGGCGGAAGCTGTGATTCACTGCCACCGGATCTCGTCGTCGTTCATAGCTGAGTTGTTGTATTCTACCGACTCTATTCATGATACATAATGGTTATTTTGGTAGTGAGTGCCAACGATATTCGGCACTGCTAGACTGACGTCACCAAAAGGAGGCGGTCCTTAGCTACGTTTCCTGCAGGTCGGCTGGTTGGTCTCACCCAACAGCGTTTCTGCGCCATTTTTTACAGCGTCTGTTGGTTTTCTTGGCGTCCCAACAGCGCGCATACTTGAGTCATTGCGTACAAGCACATGACCACACATTCACGCACAGTTCTGAGAAATAGAGGGTGGTGCATACCTCGGTACTAATTTCACAACGGAATATTGCGTCGCTGCTTTGTTACACTGTTCTACTTGCCACGTGTTCTGGTTTGTTGGAAAATAAAACTTTCACAATATTTTTTATAAAAATCCCGAAATGAAATAAAATGAAATACCCCATATTTTTTGACACGTTACAATACCCCCTCAATGAGAATTCTTCTGTCTAAAACAGAAGAAATCTCATTGATAAACCCCGAAGAGGACCGGTGAGGAACTGGTGCCAACAACCCCTTTGTTCTTATACTTCATGGGTACATGACCCCCCTGGCTCGGCGACCATGGACGCATCTGAATGAGATCACTGGACTTCTCCGTAAGAGATCCCAACACCGAAAAATCGAACAGACCCGTCACACAGCATACCTCGCCTTCTAACATGCTACCCCCAAAAAATCCTCAATCCCTGGCTCAGACTATGCCAGATCCTCCACCGATATGTTTCCCCTTATATGCAAGCTGGGCTGCCTTTAGCAGATACTGGGCTCACACACACTCACATTACATGTTATACATTGAAAACGTCTTTAAAAATTTGTTAAAATACCACTCACTGGTTGTTTCCATTTAAAATCAAATTGTAAATTTTGTATATATTTGAAATTATTCTCTTCATTGGTTTTTTTTTGTTTTTATATAAAATAAATTGATTTAAACATTTCTTACAATTAAGAACATCCTTAACCTTAACACAAACAATAAAATAATCAAAGCTTAAAAATATTCATTAGCTGGCAGGCGAAAAATCAAGATTTTTTTTTTTTTTTTTTTTTTTTTCAAAAAGTATTTTCTAAAAAATTTTAAAATTCAAAAAAATTTAAATTTATTAAAATGTTTCCTTTACATATAGAAATTATTTAAAATTTGTTTAAATTGATCAAAAAACAAAAGTTGAATTGACTTCCTTACTAAACAAGCTTAGTCTGTAAATGACCTCACTGTCAGCTGATCGAAACTAGGTCAAGTCCAAAAACCTTGACCCACATACGTCATGTACAAGTTCTATCTGAAAATACATTTAACATCTGTAACAATCTAACTTGAAACACAAAACATAATAAAATAAAACATTTAAAATAACAAAATATTACTATAAATACTAATCAAATTGACATTCAAATTATTTAAAATAAACACTTTCTGACTTTATATTTCCAAATTCTATCAAAATTTTGTCACTGGTTTCAATAAAAATATTTTATTATTCTTGTTATAAATCTCTGTCTGTATTTGACAATCTTACTCTCCGTTACTGTGGGTGATCTAAATACTTATAACAATTTAATTTACTACTTGCTCGGTATACATATTGCGACGAATCACAGGATCATGATATGCGGGGCAAGTTCACATATATTACACAGACAATGGACATTCATATTATATTGGTAGATGGTTAAGTTTGGTTGTTATAATTGTAATTAGTAAGGATAAGGGTTTAGTTTAGTAAAACTGTGCATTATTATTTATGGTTATTCTTGTACTGTGTTTGTGGAAATGTGCGTGCGTGCGCGAGTGGTAACCGTTTCCCGGGCGGTGCGTGAAGTATTTATCGTTGTGTTGACATTAACTGAACTTAGACATATGTATCGCTACAATCCCTATACCTGTCGGACTATTGTTTACGTTCTTGTATATTATTAGTATGTAGGCAGTTATGCATGAGATACGTGTAGTCTGATTACCGCTATGCATGCTGTTACAAAGTAAATGCACTCTACTGCATGAAAAGTGCATTGTCACTTTATACTAACCATGTGACTTCCATCCACCAATAGAATGCTGAGTGGTGGTTGGAAATTTTCTTAAGCCTGTCGTTACACAGGCAGTTCTTCTACGCCATCTACCGCGAACGGAACGTGCACTCCTTGTACAAGATTCTACCGCTTGCAAGGTGTTGTAAAAACTATTCGTCGTTAGTGAAACGGGAAGACTCAGAACTGTGTGTGAAGTACATCTGCACACATTATTGTTTTAACGCATTGTGCGTAAAATTACAGGCAGTTTTCACTGCTGCTACCGCGATCGGTACTTACAATCCTTGTACAAGATTCTACCGCTTGCAAGGATCTGTTAAGACTTTTCGGGGTTAGTAACGCGTGTGACGCATAACAGTTGATATTATCTCGTTACACACGATATTAATATTGTAGTATTACGTGTGTAAGAAGTGAGTGTAACTGTATCACTGTGCGAGATTTTCCGCAGTGACAGTATCATTAATTGTTACGCAATAGTTCCATCAAGACGTTTCCGTGCTAGTGCAAGATTTCCTCATAGGGTGGTCTGCTGATCGCGGTAGACCTGGGTATTCGCGAGAACACTTGAAGAAGCCGGAGAGGTATAAGCTCAATATACCGTTATTAGATTAAACTCACTGTCACCTGAGATATTACTTGGTCTTAAACTCTATATAAGTTTTGCGAGTAATAAAATCCGTAGTACCGTTGTGTGTGCGAAGTGTCAGATTCATCGTGGGAATTGCAGGACATCAGTCCAGCTGTTATAGAACATCAGCCCAGCTGTTATAGGACACCAGCCCAGCTGTTATAGGACACCAGCCCAGCTGTTATAGGACATCAGCCCAGCTGTTATAGGACCAGCCCAGCTGTTACAGGACATCAGCCAAGCTGTTACAGGACGCCAGCCCAGCTGTAAACGTTTCTGGGAAAACGTCTGTCATTTGTAACCCACACCTGACGAACCAACTACACCGCAAAGACCGGCCCTTCTCTTCAGCAACATCATCGTGGGAGTCTTCTTATGTAACGTATCACGTCTTGCGTATGAACATTATTTAGCATTTTAAAAGAAAGACTCTATATCAAACATTACATTTTGTACATTTCAAATATACCATATAAACTATAACTTGTGTTTGTACAATAAATAATCTTAAACCCTCCAATATAGACTTGTAATTTGAAATACACATACTATCATATCCTATGCGCCAATAGTTTAGTAATTTGTGTTGTCGCATAGAGATATTTTGGCGCTTAGCAACGTAGGGCTCGTAAATAGCGGTAAATTTACGCTATTATATATTTATCTATGAATATAAAATTTGTTGGAAAAATCCGACGTATAAAGATAATTAACGTAATAATTGTATGTGTATTGTTCATATGAAAATCTGAGGATATAATTTTTCAAGTGTGCATATTCTCTTGTATATCATATATGAACAGATTTTATCAGTATATTGGAGGTAGATTATTAGTTGTTGTATGTTAGATAAGGTATTTACATGTTGATATTTTGAACTGCTTTTTCTGTGTGCATATAAACTGGTTACCATACGTTCTAATCTTGTTGTGATAATAATAACTTGCTTTGCGTATAAATCAATAAATTAAATTTACTAAATTTTAAATTAATTTGTGATCGCTATGTCGAATAAAAAAGAGCTGATAGAATATTTAAGGGCCAAGTCACTTGATGATAAAACCATATCGGAGCAGAGTAGAGCCGTTAGGCGGAAGTTCTGGGATAGAATTGAAAGGAATATTAACGAGGCAACTCGCTTAGGGCATAGTATTTCATTGTTCGATATGATCGGAGATATAGATTATGCATGCCATTATAGTGAAGATGACGAAAATGAAATTAGTAATAGCAACACTATTAGTCCAGAACATACTTCAGATAATTGCTGCGAGGAGATGAAAGCCGTGGAAGAAGAGATGATAGCGGATATACAAGGAGTTTCAGAGGAAAGTAAAGCCAGGGATGAGGAGATGATAGCCATTAGGCAGGAATTTTGGGAAGAAATGGACGCCGATAGAGAGGAGAGGATGGCGAAACTACAGGAAATGTCAGTTGATACTGAAGTACATTTATCTGTTGAGAATATTGCACCTTGTGATAATTTTGAAGTACCAAATGTCCTTGTGGAACATACTCTCAACGAAAATAATATGGAAGTTAACCAAGATGTGACATCTGAAGGATTAACGGAGAACAGTAGCGTAGCAGGTGAACTTGAAAGTGATTATACAGAAACTACCTTATTAGGGCCTAGTAGTTCATATCTCGGTAAAGTCGAGTATTTAGATTCTGCATCGGATTGTAGTGAAGATAACAGAAATGAAATTAGTAGTAACAACACTATTAATCTGGAACATACTTCAGGTAAGTGCTGTGATGAGGTGATATTTTATAGTGTAACAGATATAGCATGCGAGAACCGTGAACGTATGATAGAATCTGAAGCTATCATGGATGCGGACAGTGTATGCATAACACATAAAAATTCCGAACCAGTAGTAGAGCCTGGAACTAGTATGGATACTAACGGTGCAGGTATTTATGACACATGGCCTAATGATGAGGTACTAGATGAATCTATATCAGGTACTGAGGTGTTTACGGAGGACGGAGAGGTGAATGATACTGGTGACAATAAGGTGACAACAATTATGGTAAATAATAATGAACCGCCGCGTAATCAGTTTCATGTTCAAACACCACAAATTCAGCCGCAATCACAACAACATAAAAATACAACTCAGCAAATTAATACCAACGTATTAGCAACAGTTACTGAAAATGATTCAGTTGAAAAGCAGTTCAATCAATCAAGTATGAAAAATGTTAGTTATAAGAATAGAACTGTTATGTATGGCCTATATCCTGCCGAAATTAGGGATAATTTAATGTGTAATAATGATAATAGTAATAAACATGAAGGAAATATTAGTATTGAAAATTGCACCGACCTTATTGTCGAAGCAAAAATCAGTGGTTATGTTGACGAGATGTTGGTCGACAGCGGCACAGAAATATCGCTGTTGGACGAGCGGTTACGAAAGAGGTGTGAAAACCACTTTGTACAAATGCCGATTCTGCAGGTAAGTCACACAAGGATAAAATCAGCAACGTGTGCGTCGCAGATAGTTGAAAAACAGGCAAGTATAACAAGATATGTGCGGGGAACGGAAATAGATGTGACCGTAATTGGAGTTAGAAAACTCTGACAATATTATTTGGGAAGTTGATAGATTGAATAAACTGCATGCTGCATTGGAGTGTCAGAAAGAATTATTGCCACCTAAAGTTGATTGTCGACCTCACGTTATCAGACTGGGACGCTCGAAAGATAAGATAACGAATAACTCATCGACCCCCAAGGTTCAGTTAATGAGTTGCGAGATAAGGCAATTACGGCGTATATTAAACAAATTCAAATCTGTATTTCCAAGTAAACGTGTGCGTTTCAAAACTGAGAAAAATTTATACAAAAAACTCAGAAATAAATGTCAGGATATAGGGGTAAGAATGTGTAGTGATTTAAATATGTCATTTCAGGTTTAAATGTTGTATGTAAGATGACTCTGTGAATGCACAATAATCTAGTTTTGATAAGGAATGTTGTCTGTGTACTCTGTGACCCTGCATAAGATTTCGTTATCTGTGTGTCAAGAACATGTGTGTTTGTTTTGGTTTGAAGGTTACCACGTGTCTTTTGATTTGATGCTTCTGTCAAAGTGACAGTTAGGAAATGTTAGTATTAATTGAGGATGTTTATTTGATTTTAGTTCGAGGGTATTATTATTATTTCAGGATTAGGAAATTGTTTTGGTTATATAAAAAAAAAAAAATTTATTTTTTGTGAATTAACTAAAAAAAAAAAATTTTTTTTTTATGCGAGAAGGGGTTAATCCTGCGACGAATCACAGGATCATGATATGCGGGGCAAGTTCACATATATTACACAGACAATGGACATTCATATTATATTGGTAGATGGTTAAGTTTGGTTGTTATAATTGTAATTAGTAAGGATAAGGGTTTAGTTTAGTAAAACTGTGCATTATTATTTATGGTTATTCTTGTACTGTGTTTGTGGAAATGTGCGCGCGTGCGCGAGTGGTAAACGTTTCCCGGGCGGTGCGTGAAGTATTTATCGTTGTGTTGACATTAACTGAACTTAGACATATGTATCGCTACAATCCCTATACCTGTCGGACTATTGTTTACGTTCTTGTATATTATTAGTATGTAGGCAGTTATGCATGAGATACGTGTAGTCTGATTACCGCTATGCATGCTGTTACAAAGTAAATGCACTCTACTGCATGAAAAGTGCATTGTCACTTTATACTAACCATGTGACTTCCATCCACCAATAGAATGCTGAGTAGTGGTTGGAAATTTTCTTAAGCCTGTCGTTACACAGGCAGTTCTTCTACGCCATCTACCGCGAACGGAACGTGCACTCCTTGTACAAGATTCTACCGCTTGCAAGGTGTTGTAAAAACTATTCGTCGTTAGTGAAACGGGAAGACTCAGAACTGTGTGTGTAGTACATCTGCACACATTATTGTTTTAACGCATTGTGCGTAAAATTACAGGCAGTTTTCACTGCTGCTACTGCGATCGGTACTTACAATCCTTGTACAAGATTCTACCGCTTGCAAGGATCTGTTAAGACTTTTCGGGGTTAGTAACGCGTGTGACGCATAACAGTTGATATTATCTCGTTACACACGATATTAATATTGTAGTATTACGTGTGTAAGAAGTGAGTGTAACTGTATCACTGTGCGAGATTTTCCGCAGTAACAGTATCATTAATTGTTACGCAATAGTTCCATCAAGACGTTTCCGTGCTAGTGCAAGATTTCCTCATAGGGTGGTCTGCTGATCGCGGTAGACCTGGGTATTCGCGAGAACACTTGAAGAAGCCGGAGAGGTATAAGCTCAATATACCGTTATTAGATTAAACTCACTGTCACCTGAGATATTACTTGGTCTTAAACTCTATATAAGTTTTGCGAGTAATAAAATCCGTAGTACCGTTGTGTGTGCGAAGTGTCGGATTCATCGTGGGAATTGCAGGACATCAGCCCAGCTGTTACAGGACATCAGTCCAGCTGTTATAGGACATCAGCCCAGCTGTTATAGGACATCAGCCCAGCTGTTATAGGACACCAGCCCAGCTGTTATAAGACCGGCCCTTCTCTTCAGCAACATCATCGTGGGAGTCTTCTTATGTAACGTATCGTATGAACATTACGTCTTGCGTATGAACATTATTTAGCATTTTAAAAGAAAGACTCTATATCAAACATTACATTTTGTACATTTCAAATATACCATATAAACTATAACTTGTGTTTGTACAATAAATAATCTTAAACCCTCCAATATAGACTTGTAATTTGAAATGCACATACTATCATATCCTATGCGCCAATAGTTTAGTAATTTGTGTTGTCGCAATATATAATCTTTCTCCCTCTGACTCTAACCACTAACGACTTCAACTACCATGACACCCATCTCTATTAAAAACATCTACCAAAACACTCTCTAACCCCAACTTATCATTAAACTCAAATCGCCACCTTCTCTCGATATATAAAAAAAATACTCTCTAACCCTTTGTACTTAGGATACGTGTTCCCCCCCCAAAACTCATTTCCCATTATCTGGTCCCTGGATTCCACCTGAGGCGACCCCTTCCCACTAAATCGGTCCCTTCCTGTCCCAACCTATCATTATGTTGCGGACTCCTACATTACACTACCCCCTACTACAAAATTGCCATCCCCAAAATCTCAATCTTATTACCTCACTTCAAATACAACAAAATAACATCATTAATTAATAACATCAATATATCACTCAAAATTCTACATAGATTCTCCATAACTACTGTGTCAACATCAATACTTCTCAAAACTCTATAATATACATTAACTCAAAACATCATTACATTATTTTCAAAACAATATTATTCTCTTCCATTTCAACTTTAACTTTAACTTGGACAGATCTATATGTCCCACAAAATATGCATCACCCAAAAACTATTTCTATTATTATTTCTGACAATTCATTTAAAATCTTACCACATTAAATTACTTTCCTCATTACTTTAAATAGCATCTGTAATACATTGAAACATTACATTAAACATTAATTACCTGGAACCTTTCCAACCAATATAACAGTGACATTTCATTGCTGATCAGCTGACCTTCTTAACAAAATGAAAACACATCTCAAAATTTAGCAAATCACATGAAACATATATGTTTATCAATACTTACTTCTAACCTCCTTGTTTCCCCTTTTTCTGATTCTGACAATTTATGCGAACCGCCTGCCAGTCGGTTTAATTATTTGCTTAGTTTAAAAAATACACAAATTATATAAGACACATACTTTCTATCAACCCTTATATCTAACCTACTACAATAAAATACTACATTTAAAATTATGGAATGAACACCTTATAGTGAATGTATGAACATCTAGTTATTTAAACAGAACACAAGCATTTTTATCAGATCAAAATTTGAGTTAGCAATTTTTATGTTAAAAATTTAAATTCGTGGCTCCTCTGAGCCACCTCCTGCTCCACACACAAAAATTTCCAAATTTATTATTAATAATTATTATATATCATCTTTCAGTTATTATTAAATTTTTTAATTATCATTTTTATCTAACACCATTATCTCAAACCATCTCATTATTTAATTAAAATCTCTTTATTTGAGTTACAACTGTAAACATTTTTATTATACTTGATTTATACTATAAAAATCTTATTATACTTACAGTCCATTTAAATTGATATACACAAAACATATTCACCATACCAATACTTTCACCTCACCTCTGAAACATTTAACACAAATATTAGTTTAAATCAAACAATTTATCATTTAATTACCAAATTCACCTCGTAAAATAATTTGAATTCATTAGAAAAAATTAATTAATTAACATTTAAATAATCAATCAAAATATTTAAAACCTATCAAATTGTTTTAATTAATTTAATTACTGAAAATACAAGTTTCATTTCTACCAAAACAATTACAATTAACCAATTACTGTTTTCAAAATTAATTCTGTTTATTTATTTTAATTGCAAAATATTATTATTATTGTTATCACTTACCTACATACATACATTGTTTAGCTGACCTTCTACAATACACATAAATAAATTCACTACAATTATTTACAAACTTTGGTTATTAACTGTTCAGTTTTTTCACACTTCATTGTCCAAATCTGCCATGTCAAAACCACAAAACAAAATGTTTATAACTGTCTTTTATTGTTTTATAGCCTACCCACCATCGTCCCAGATTAACCTTGGTTTTATATAACATTGTTCAATTTCATTCACACACAAATTACTGTTTTGTGTGTTGTAACCATAAAAAATAAATTCATTCATTTTACCAAAATAATCATAAAACAAGTCATCGTTTAGTACAGTTGTTAAGTCTCCATCAGTAAATACATTCATTATAGGGTTAATTACTTTTGCATTATCAATTAACTCATTATTATTTCGACACACTTCTAACCTCACTTTCCACTCATCATACTCTCTATTCAATTCATATAATTCTGTTTCTTTATTAACATACAATTCTCTACTTAAATCTCTCTCATTATAACACCAAATCACACTCTCAAATTTACTCCAGACAGAGGGTACAAAATTACACAACAAAAATAAACACCTCAATTCAGCTATCAATACGGGACTCTTGCCCTTCTTAAACAATACTTGTGAACACATTAAATCATCATCATAAATAATAAAAGGAAAATTTACCCTCTGTCCCCACTCTACCACAACATTATTTTTCCACACTCTCTCTACTTCATAAACACACATTAACATTTCCTTATCACATTCCACAACTTCATTAGTACTCTCATTATTTATTTTTACCGTATCGATTTCTGATACTAACTCTCCAAATACACTACTATTCTCAATATTATTATTCTTATTATTCTCGACGTTATTATCATTTGTTAACTCTTTATCTGATATCCTATTTTTACACTTGTCACTACAATTTTCATTTGTTTTATTTTTCTCTGTACTCATCACATGTACTCCCATTCGCTCAACACTCTGTTCTAATTTATTCAGACTAGTTATTATTGTTTCATGTGTATTTTTACAATGTCTATTAATTTCGTTAATCTCATATTTCAACTCATTATTCTGATTTTTTAATACATTGAATTTAGCGTCCAAGTCACTCTTCTGTTCTTTATTTTGTTTTAAAAGCAATTGTAACATGCTCATTACATCACTATTGAATTGGACGTTACATTTTGTTGAAATCGGGGTCAATTGCCCGCCCAAAACTTCAGTTACATTACTCTGGTTACTCATATTTAACTCTGTTTTATCTTGTATTTTAGCCATGTTTAAAGTTCATTGATATAATACTTTTTATATATAAAAAACCACTATTTACTACAATCAAAACGCCTAACACCACTGTAAATCACACTAATACAAACCTAACCTACTCGCACGTGCGTAATTATGTGCGATACAATTTTTTTACAAATTCGTCATTACCACATCCTATTTTCTGTGCATTAAAATAGGTCTATCTCGTATAAATAAAATTAAAACGAAAATCCTGGCAGGGTCGCCAAATGTGATGTTAAAAAGACGTCGAAATATATATTACATAAAATACACTCTGCCAGAACTTACCTGTACGCATATTTAACTATTTACCGTATTAAATTTCATCAGAAGACCAAGGTCACCACGATTATTTTTTATAGGTTAAAATATCGAAAACCTTTACACTCCACCTTAAATAAAAAGGACAATTTCGCTATCTGACCACACCCAATTAATAATTCAGAAAGATCCCGGAACGTTAGACGAATTTTGCAGCACAGAAAAGAGAAATGGTAATGGCGAAATAACTTAGACTAACACATGGTTATGTTGTAAATTAAATAATTTTAATTTCTCACACACGTTTTATGGATACTACCAGAACACTACAAGATAAAAATGTTTTAAATCTAATTTTTGGTACCATTTTTAATGATCATTATTAAGACAGCCCATTCTGCACATTCTCTCTTTCATCCAAATTCATACGTTACCCCTCGTTTGATTAAGTTCCAGATCTATTTATTTAGCTTTTCACTGTCACTATTCAGGACGAATAAAACACGTGTCGGTCCCCCGATTCAAATGTTCATTACCCATTATTGTAAGTCACCACGCCACCGCACAACTGGTACTCGGTACTTCATAAATTCCTCGAGTCCCGGTCGGTATGAGCGATATTGTTGTTTTACTCACATCTTATAAAACTACACCGATCGGGACACCAGCAAAACTGTAAACGTTTGTTAACGGAGTCCGCTTCTCGTGGAACTGCCTAATGTAGACTGTGTAATGTGGACTGCCTGCGGGCGGAAGCTGTGATTCACTGCCACCGGATCTCGTCGTCGTTCATAGCTGAGTTGTTGTATTCTACCGACTCTATTCATGATACATAATGGTTATTTTGGTAGTGAGTGCCAACGATATTCGGCACTGCTAGACTGACGTCACCAAAAGGAGGCGGTCCTTAGCTACGTTTCCTGCAGGTCGGCTGGTTGGTCTCACCCAACATCGTTTCTGCGCCATTTTTTACAGCGTCTGTTGGTTTTCTTGGCGTCCCAACAGCGCGCATACTTGAGTCGTTGCGTACAAGCACATGACCACACATTCATGCACAGTTCTGAGAAATAGAGGGTGGTGCATACCTCGGTACTAATTTCACAACGGAATATTGCGTCGCTGCTTTGTTACACTGTTCTACTTGCCACGTGTTCTGGTTTGTTGGAAAATAAAACTTTCACAATATTTTTTATAAAAATCCCGAAATGAAATAAAATGAAATACCCCATATTTTTTGACACGTTACATTATTTTATTTTATTTTACCTTAACTTTCATCAGTTAGTTTTTTGTGCATTCACTATAATTTTAACGTAGTTAGTTTTTGGGAGCACTTATTCAGTTAAAAATTTTCATTAATTTTCCCAGGTCTGATGTACACACATACACACACCTGCATACACTTGCTCATTCATGCACATGTAAAGTGTATTTATTCTTAATCTGGGTACCAATGTAAACAAAATCATATTGTTCATCAGATTGGTTAGACAAGTGGCCACATAACTGAATTCTCTAGAGATCAGATTAATTTGTAAAGTGCTTGTACAGTGGTTTCTTCTTGTTTAGGTACATTATATACATATTATAACTCACCACGTGCGTACGTGTTTAAAAGCCACACGTTGATTGCGTCACTTTATAATTTGTCTAGAGCGTACCTCGAATTGATTATATTTTATTTTAACTTGGTAATCAAATAATTTTATTTAATATTATTTAATTTGTATTTAATCTTGTTCTTCGGTTTAATTAATTTTTATTGTTTAATTAATTTAATTGTTGTAATCTCATTTAGTTGAATTTTGTTCACTTCGGAATCCTCTTGACGTTCCATCGCACTTCCGTAGACCTAAATTGTCTTTGTACAGTAATAGTGTTTTGACTGGATTATAAAGTAATTATAACTCTCACGTACCTTTGGTGTATCCCTGGTAGCTCATATCTGTGTGTACTGGTTGTTCAGATGGTCTCAGTATGTTATAAAGCTATTCAATTGTCAAAACAGTATATCAGCACTGTTTATAAATAAGTGAGCTAAATTTATGTTATTTGGGCGCCATATTGAATCTCTGGTTCTTATTCCATAAAATAATTTATTCTATGAATAAATTTAATTAATGTTGTTAAATTGTTTCTTTGATTGTAAGATTAAATGAATGTAATTAATTAATTTTCTTCTGGTTTGTTTATATATTTGAACGGTTGGCGCTTCACACGTCCAAGCCGCCAACTTAACTGTTTGAGTGCCTTGAAATTGCAACTCTTTTAAATAAGAAAAATAATTAAGAATTGCTTCAATAATTTTTTACAACGTTTGTTAATTTATATTTTTATGTTTTATTGCTCACTGAGTGCTTATATTATCACCATACATTCAATTCAACAATGGTGTATCGATTACAATATACCTGGCTTAATTCTCTCCTAACCCAGAAGGTTGGCAATGATGACTCTAATTATCGGTTTGTTTATTTACAAATTTTTTATACCTCTAGGGTGAATCCTTTGTAACTACAGAATAAAATAACTATGCCTTGAGTTACGATGCTTTACAAAAGTTTAGTTTAGTGTGTTAGACACCTTTAAAAATTCAATCTTATTAACGAAATGTTCGTCTGACCTCTACCAGTTTTGAGGTTAACTATGGTTAGCCTAAATCATTAATTCTTATACTGGAATTGTATAATTCCTCTTGAAAAAAGTATGGACAGTGTTTAATTCTTATAGTATTAGTGTTTTGCGTTCAGTACATAAGTGTATTATTTCTATATTATATCTTATACTAGTGACCTAATATTTGAACACTGTAATTATATTTGGCACTGTACTCCCTGATTGATAATCTCTTTGGATTATTATTTTCACTTTACGATCGAAATTCACTGATCATACACTTCACTTTTCCGCGAATGAACGATTAAAACTTCTTGTGGTTAAATATTTTGTTAGGTACTTCTTCTAACCTCGTTCTTTTTGTTTCGCACTACTAGTTAAAGGAACACTGCTTGTTGTGATGCACTTTACTAAGTATGTTACTTCTTCGCTGTGTGGTTTAATAATATTTGATTAAAATTTTGATATGGAGTCCTTGTAGTATCTGCCGGAATGGAATTCAAAAAAAATGTCCTTCTTGTTCCTTTGTACTCTGTATATATAGTCCTAAAAACTCCGCTAGGCGGCGACAATTAATTTCTCAAGTAATTTCCTGATTGGTTAAAAATGACGTCATGATGTGGTCATTCTAAAAATAACTCTTACATAATTGTTCTAAGCGTGGGTCAACTGTGTTGGTGGTATTACTTGTACCCTTCCAAAATTCACAAAATTTATCATATTTATGCTTGTTTCTTACTTATTCTAATTACAAATTTGGATCTATTTCTAGCATCGTATTGCTCGTTCCTTGCTGGTTATTTTGAGATGAATAGCAGCCAGTTTGGATACATTTTTCATTAATAAACTACCTCCTAATGATAGCGTATCTTAAATATTGTTTTATTCCAAATGTCTTCTGCTACAATTTGCAGATTCTATTTTTGCATTTTTTAACGTTTATTAAACAATCATTTTTTACTACCTTAAACACAATTAGATTATTGAAATTAACATATTATTATCTAAATTTGCTGTATCCAGCTGAACATTAACAATTCTTATAACATAATTGATTATTATTATTTAATGGCTTCGTTCTTTCATTATTAATTATTCAAAATTGTTCTTACTTCCTACACTTATTATACTTGACATTGTTTGGTGATATTACACCTGTTACATAATTGTTATATCTCTATTTATCTTTATTATATTTTATTATTCTTTTCATAATCTGATTTGTCATCATTTGTTTGTCTATTATTTCTAGTTTCTTTTTATAATTACTCTACTTCTTTCAGTATGGACTCTACATAGGTTGTTGTGAGTCATTAATTGTTTTGTCTTTATGTATGCATTTATTACAGACATTTTACTATTTGTTTTGATTTTCTTATAACTCGTGTGCTAGTTATTGCACAATATTACTGTTACTTGGCATATTGGCCCTAGTCATTATTTTGAGCTTTTATTACATTATTTATTATTCATGAAGTTACTTTGACTCATATTATTTCATTCTCTTATTCTACACAACTCCTAATAAGGTTTTGTTCACCTGTTGAGAAAAAAACTCATTCGAAATAAATTAAAGTAAAAATACTGCCAGAAACTTACCTGCGATCTTTCTTCGCTTACTTACCTTGCATAAATTTCAATCAGAAGCCCAGAGTCTCCACGATATTTTTTGGTTATATATCGAAACCTTAACACTCTACCTTAATAAAAAATGGGACAATTTTGCAATCTGACTACCCCCCAATAATAATTCAGAAAAACCCGGAACGTTAGATGAATCCTTCAGCACAGAGCGTTAGGAAGTGGTAATGACGAAATAACTACGCTAACACATGGTATATGCTGTTAAACAATTCTTATTTATTAGATCCAATATTCAATTCACTCTTCCTTTAAAATTTACTTTAAAATCTTTCGTTTACTGCTACATGGCCACTATCCTAGTAATAACTGTAAATAAAACCTTAACCTATATAACTGACTAACTACGAAAAGCAACCCAGCGTCTTGCTCACACACACATTTACATACATCCCCATAATTTATATTTAGAAATCTCCCATTTTTATATATTTAGTGGATTTGTGCAAATACTGTAGTATTAATAAATTTATAAATAAAGGTTTAAAATGTATTCATCCCGTTCGTAGTTGCCGCACTCTTATTAACACTAACTAAACATCTTCGCTGTCCTGGCCGGTCGGTGCACATTTTCTGGTGAATGATTTTTTTGTACCGCGCTGTAACACAACGACGCGGTTCCGAGTTTAGACGCCGAACTGTCTTTGCCCGGTATCCACATTTTATGCACGGGCGAGATGGAAACTGCGTCCAATCGGCGGACGCACACACGACTCGCGTCCGGCACTTCTAGATGTTAATGTCCGACTGGCTTTGCATGCGGGCGGACATCACTGCCTTCTTGCTGCTCAATTTCATCGTTGTTCATAGCCTTTGCTGCTAAAGTCTTAGCAGTTGCACCCACAACACGTGTTATTTGTGGGTGTTGGCAGTGGACGAAATCTAGTGTTCACTGGTTGACGTCATTGGAAAGGCGTGTCCTTAGCCATACTTCCTCCAGCTCGGACTGTATGTCGCACAAAACTTCGTCTCTGCGCCATTTTCGACAGCGTCGGTTGATCTGCTTAGCGTCCCGTCCGAGCACATGGTCGCGTTTGCGCGTAACGCAGTATTACCGTTCTGAGAATTCAAACAGTTGTGTGCGACACGCACATTCCATTGTAATTGCTTCATCACAGCTCCTTTGTTTGAACAAAGCTTTTATATAACACGTGGCTGATCACACAGGTGGAAAACGAATTTACCCAAAATTAATAAAATAAAAAGCCCCCCCCCCCCCCCCGATCAGTCCCGTTACACACCTTAACTGATAATACATCTTTTTACATTATTAACCATCTTATAACATTTTTAAATACATAAAGTTCTTTACATTGTTGATTACATTTGCTATCTTTTATTATTAGAACATATACAATTTGTTCTTTCATTAAATTTTCTTTCATCGTTATTCATTATACCTTAACATACCTTTCCTTCAAGGATGATCTAACTTTGTGTTTATACTGTAATCTTATTTTATTTGTTCATTTATCATAATTCATCTATAGTTTATTATTATCAACACTATGTTTCATTTTACTTCTTATGCAAATTATTACTTTTCAATTACTCAGCTAATGTGCTGTTTTCACTACTCTAATACATTTTGTAAATATCAGTTATTTCACCTTTTATTTTATTTATGTTGTTTGACTTTGTTTATTGGTTTTATGCTCACTTAACTAATCTATTTGGGAACTAGTCTTCGTCAATGTCTCTGTCTATTTGTCTGGTTATGTTGTATTGTCATTGAATGCTGATAGTAGATTTACTACTGGTTATCATCACTTCTGGTTACTTAGTTAGTTGATTTTTATGGGACAGTTTGTACTGTTACAATATTAATGTAATTAACTACATATATACTTATAATTGTAAATGTGTCTCGCCATTAAATTAGGTGCATTAAGTATGGCACAGTTTATCTTCGTTATTGTATTTTATGAAACCTGAATAAGCTGTAATGGTCTTTTGATAATTACATTTGTGCCATCAACAGTAGAACCATAAAATGTTATTGTGCAAAAAACAGAAAGATTCTTCTTTTCTAGAACATCTTACATAGTAGTTTAGAGTATTAGTGGACAGTGTCTGTAATGTTTGAAACAAAGTAAGGAAAAACGGATAAACTGAAACCCCTACTAAAAGGAAGAAACAAGAATGAACTATTAGTGGAACATTGCATGAATCTCCCCAAAGTGCCGTTAATTTAATTTTATTTTTTTTTAATAAACCTACTTTAAAAATGAAATGTTATGCTTTGTGATCAAGATATTCCCAATATGAAGTAAGCTAGTTTGTAAAATCTTTTATTATCATTAGGATTTACTTTTTAGGTAGCAGAAAAAATGTAATTTAGGTTTTAAAAATAAAAGCTTTTTCTATTTAAACAAGATTTGTGCCAATGAAGGGTTCTTCACCTCAGAAGTGTAGTGTGATATGGCTGTAAATTTTGTGAAACAATATTTGTGTAATAATGGAAAACTTTATATTTTGATCCACATACGGAGTGAAAGTGGATTTTTAACAAACTGACTCTTTTCATTGAATTTCATTTCCAACAAAAATTAGGATGGATGGGGAAGAATTTTAAAATATAATTTAAAAAACTGTAGAACTGTTATCAGAAAATTGCATCATAATTAAGGATCAAGCATTGTATCACAGTTTTAAACTTTTACATTTTTCAAATAATTCCTGGTGAAAATATTTAACAAGGGTCTTAGCTAAGTAAAAATAATATTAATTAAGTTTTTATCTACAATTCAACTGTGTGAACAAGTTATCCACCCATGACCTACCATACCTAAATTCTGATAGGCCACCATTATGGAAATTTGGACATAGTATGTTGAAATTCTAGCTGTCTTTACTTTCCAGTGAGTCTAGTCCTTTCTGCAGTGAGTTTTATCTTGCAGTGTTGTTACGGGAATACTGAGGTAT
Organism: Magicicada septendecula; assembly: GCA_034769895.1. Classification (NCBI taxonomy): domain Eukaryota; kingdom Metazoa; phylum Arthropoda; class Insecta; order Hemiptera; family Cicadidae; genus Magicicada; species Magicicada septendecula. The sequence goes on from CM068367.1 coordinate 1,248,466,103, forward strand.
TTCCTTTCTTCAGATATGTGATGTGTTCCTTCATGTATGTCTAGATCCTTGTGTTAGACTGTATGACAAAGATCCTTTAAAAATGGTATATTTTTAAACGTATATGGATTTGTTGAAGATTTTCTATTTTAGTGTTCAGAAGACTTGGTTTTCCTGTTTGTTTTGAATACGGTGCATCTGTTCTGTTTCTGGAGTATTTTTGTGAGTTTAAGTATAGTTCCCACGATGTATGGCAGTGTGACCTGTTGGTTGTAGTGCCTTTGTCATTGTGTATGTTGGAATATACTTTTAGTTTTTAATTTTACACAAACATCTTACTGTTTTGAGACAATACAAAAACCTAATGTGTTAAAAACATTACAGTGATTAAAATTTTAAATGGTATTAATGATGCTTTAATCCAAGTGAGTTTGACCTAGTACAGCATTAAATTCATGTAAAAGAGCCATAAAAAGTTCAGGTTGGTAATTTCTGGTACAATGTACAGAATTATTATATAGAAATGTATAATAGTGTGTATTCACTGCTGCAGTAGTAGTATGTATTCACATTATTGCAATATACACAATTTCTACATACATACAATATTGCAAATTCACAATTTGCAATATACACTGTACTTTCTAATGTTTTTTTATATGAACAACTTTTGTTTTTTTTTTGTCTCAATTTCCCATCTCCCCTCATATTATATAAGTAAAACTTTAAGTATGAAAAAAATTAATGTAATATTTTTGTAATAAGCAACTAAAACATTTCAAATTTTTTTCGAAACAACTAGAATGTGGTACTTGTAAAACTAGGAGAAAACTTGTAAACATACTGAGGAAGATGCCATTACATGCAATAGTAGTTTGTGTGCTATTTAACTTTAGATATTCTTTTTATAAATAAATAAATGAAAAATAAAATACTGTAAGTTATAATTTGTAGCTAAAAGCAATGTGATTCAGGAGTTACTTGCTGGTGGCTTTCAATTCTCCGCAGGAATGTTATCCTCACTAATGCAGCTGTATGCTTCAGCAGGCAAGACACTTGAAGCTGAAAACTGTTTAGCTGACTTACAGACTAGGCACAGAGACTTTCAAATCGATAGTTTCAAAATACTTGATTTTGCCACAGTGTTGATTGCCAGTGGGAAATATGGTCGTAAGTGTTAATTCCCTTTTTTTTATTTTGTTGTTAATTTTTAGGATCAAAAATTTATTGTGAGATATAAATAATACCTTAGTTTTAAAACAGTATATGATGTTCATCATAACATTTGAGCTTTCAATTAAAATGTTAATGGGTCGGTTCAATTGATTTAAAATTTCAAACTTGCCAGTCTGTTAAAGCTATGGACAGTGGTATTCTGTTGGCCTGGGACTGTTTTAACTTACACTATAGAAGTCATCCTTGGTGGCATAGTTTTGGTCTCAGCACATCGTCTTTCCTTTCTGACCAGCTACCAAAAGATTTATCAAGCTGACACCAAGGCTGCATCACTGAGGAGACTCACTGTAGAAGTGGAAATGTCTGGCTATTATAACATGGACAAGTTTGACATCAAGTGTCAAATATTGTACGTTAAAGATGCCCATATATTCTGGGTTATTGTTCTCTAGTAATTTATTAATATTGTTCTTTAATATTATTTAACATATTTAATATTAATATATATTGTTCTCTAGACCAAAAGAAATAGTCAGCAGTTTCACTTAATAAGAAATGAGGTTAAATTTCTTGTAACAAAATAGTAAGAACATGGAAGAATGTTGTACAAAACTGGATTTAATATAATTAACTGATACTAAACTTAATGTTTGTCACCCCGATGGGGTGTTTGATAGTATAGAGTACTGACGTAGACCACAACAACAAAAAAAAGCTATGGGAGTGGAATTAAAGGACACATAATTCTCATAATTCATATGAATGAAACTGAAATTCATTGTGGGTGCACGTGTGCGTGCATGAGCGCATGCACACACACACTCTTACATATGGTTGAATTGTATAAACGTAACAGTTGTGACTCTGTTATTGGTACTAACATTATGAATTCTCCTTTCATTGTAGGAGCTGAGAAATTAATTAAAGACACAGCAGTGAAAATGGGTCCTCCAAAAGGAAATACTAGGAACTGTGTAAATCTGTTACTCAGTGTTGCTGAACATGAAAGTCCAACAGCCACCAAACATATGTTCAGCTTGTTAATAAACAGATATTGCAGTTTGTCCAATATTGTGCTGGGCCCACTTGTACGATCATACCTAATGAAGTAAGTTGTTTTTTACAGTACATGTTGTACAACACTTGTACAAACACAATAAAATGTTTACAAATTTATTGTGTGTGCAGAGGCGTAGCTAGGGGAGGCCAAGGGGCAGCTGCCCCAGGCGCCATCGTGAGCATAGACTTGAAAAAATTGTTTTCAGTTCATAAAACTACAAACAACTTGTTTCTTTGATATGACTATTCCTTTCATAAAAGAAGCATAATCAGGAAGCTTGTCCGTTGTCATAAACCTTACTTGATAAACAGTATTAGTCGATTTATACTCAAGCATCGTAATTATGGTTCATTATGATAAGGTAAATTGCACTTGGATGTGTTTTTCTGTAACTAAAAATCTCTATTTTGATTTTGTTGCATTTTATTTCCACAAGAAAACCATCAAAGGAGCCATTTCAATAGTGAAAATGAGTTTTCATCGTGAGGAAAGTTAAATCCTCGTATTCAGGATCATGAAAATAGTCCTGCTCATCGCTCTGCTTTTTTGGAATGGAAGGATTGGAACGTTTTTTAAACAAAGGGGGATTTATTGATGATCTACTTCAGGAACAAATGAGTAAAGTAGATAAGTCATAGAAAGAAATCCTCGAACGGGTCATTGCCACAGTACAAACTCTTGCATTAAAAAATATGGCAATGAGAGGACATCGAGATTCAGTTACTAACGATCCAAATTCTGGAAACTTTCTGGCTTTGCTAAAATACTTGGCTAAATTTGATCCTATCATGAGATCTCATTTGGATTCAGTCTGTCGTAAATCTGGGTGTATGTCGTATCTTTTGCCAACCATTCAGAATTAAATAATAAGCCTGTTAGGAGAAAGAGTGCGCAAATATATTATTACTGAATGTAAGAAGGCGAAGTACTTTAGTATTATATTTGACACAACATCAAATGCTGCACATGTAGAATAAATGTCTCAGATTGTAATATTTGTTGAAATTAAATGCAATTCTGTTGATATCAAGGAAGTCTTCATAGATTTTATACCTTTAGAAGAGAAAACAGTGGAGGGGATCACAGAAGCTATTACAAGTAAGCGTGAGAGAGGTGGATTGAATCTTAGTGATTGCAAGGTCACTCGTATGACAATCAAGCAACAATAGCTGGTATTCATGCAGGAGTTCAGAAGAGAATATTAGATTTCAATCCACTAGCTGTGTTTGTTCCCTGTGACAACCATTCACTTAACTTGGTTGGAGTTCATGTAGCTCATGTAAATGTTCAGGCAGTGGCATTTTTTGGGACAGTAGAACATCTATCTATTCACCTTCTTTTCCTGTTCTGCTCATAGATAGAGTGTTCTTAAAGACTTTGTAAATATTACTCTTAAAGGACATTGTGAACCAGATGGAGTTCAGAAGCAGATGCGGTGAAAGCAACATCCACTCAGCTGTATAAAGTGATCGCTGCACTGGAGAAACAGGGATACACTGACTGAAACATTTGATACGAGGGAAGATCCAGCATTAATAATTAATGCGATAAAAAACTTTAATTTTGTGACCTTGCTCTTTTTCTGGACAGATATTCTTTCTTCTATGGACAAAATCTAGAAAATCTTGCAGGCCAAAGAAATAAGCTTTACTCAAGCATTGACACTTCTGGAGACACTAACAGACAAATTAAAAGTTTGGAGGAATGAGCTGTGTGACAATGTCATTACTAAGGCAGACCAGGTATGTAATGAATTGGGTGTCAGTATCACAAAAAGGATAAGAAGGAACCGCACGATGCCAGGGGAGTATGCAGACGATTCTGCATTAACTTACAACACTTGTGGGGTGTTATGCTATTACGCTACTGAATTAACTAATCTGTGATTGCCGAGCCCTACGTTCTTTGAGAGCCAAATACAACAATCTGCCACGTGTTGGGCAGTCATTAAGTAATTATGCTAACAATAATGGATTAATTAATCTGTGATTAAGTAATTATTGAATATATTAATTTGCATAATGAGCTCGTGTAATCAATAAATAACACGTTAATTACTTTACGTTAGCATAACTATTGCATGGAGACTCTAGTTGTTGCATTAATAAAATAAACTACCATAAATCACTCAAATGCTATTACTTTCTCGTTCTGAGGTAATTTGACAATGATGAACGCATATTGATAAAATAAACACTTATTTATTAACATTATATCATTCATTAAATTCAATATATAAAATATGGATGATTCCCTGTAAATACATACATTCATAAACTCATGAAAAGAACATAAAAGAACACATGTTTATACATCAAATTACAAGGTAAATCCAATACGTTGTTTGCTGAAAAACATATACATATATAATGCAATCGATATATAGAAACACAAATATTCAAACAATAAATCCTATACTAATGCGTTCATCGTATGCCTCAGATGGATGGCGTTAATTATATTTATCATGTTTAAATTAAATGCTCAAGGGGTGTTTCTTGAAAAAGAGACAGGACAGTAGAGTTTCTTATGATAAGAATAGCATAAAGATTACTTGTTTAGGTGAATTTATCCGATATTTCCATCGGCGTAACTCCTCTCTGCTGGATCATGTGTGGGAAGCTGTGCTGAGCTGTGACACTTAACACACGCGAAACAGATTCACTCGCGTTGTGTGTTCGTATTAAAGTTCATCGTTAACTATGGTGTATATATATATGTCTGTGTATTGTTCAACGTTTGATATGTTCATTACTGTTAGTGTTTTGGTGCCGCGGTGTAATTGTTCCACATGATATTGAATCGCACTGCAACACTGTATAATGTTATTATTTCGCCGTCCGGTATTACATCAACGAAAGTTCTACGCGTCGATTATTGATGTAAGTGTGACTGGTTAGTTCAATTCTGAATTAGAGTATAATAAATAATTCTATAATTGTTAAGCACTGGCGTATGTCGCATGTTTTAGACACTGAAAGTACACTATTACCGGATACGCGCCAATATCGAAATGTCTAAGTCTCTTAGTTATATGACGCGTGGCAAAATTTCAAAGTCCCACTGCCGTCCGTATGTTAATCGAACTTTGACGACCGACTGTTGAAAATTATAAAGACTGTTCTACTGACCGACTGACTGCTCAAAGTATATGAGTAAAAATTTATGAAAGACTGTCCAAAGTATATGGTTGAAAATTTATGAGAGACTGTCCTCCCGCGTGCTCTGCAAGCAGTTTTTATCAAACATCGTGTACCACAATGCACCGTACTGGAAAACACGCCTCAAGTTGAACATGATAGGACGGAAGATCTCCTACCCTTAAGCCAGAGTGTCGTTCTTCACTTCCCATTCGACGTTCCCGTTGCTATGCTGGCGACGGTCCTCTCCACCAGGTCTCTGGGTAGATGCTGGGTTGTGATTGGATATCCTGTCTCCCCACGGGTTCGCGTCGAAAGCCTCCGTACTCTTTTCCTAGAACAGGAGAAATTTCATGCTCGTCTATCATGCCATTGTCTAAGCGTACTCCGGGTCTCGCTGCAGTTCTCACGAAAACAATGTGTCGTCTCTTGTTATTGTTCGCTGTGTTTGACCCTTTTTTCTGAACGCTATCCTGGCGCAGCGTGACGTCGTTTCCAAAACGGCACACCTACTGCTTGTCGTAAATATCCGTTGTCGCCAGTAAGTCGTTCCCCTGCTGTTTACAAGTTCGATTCTATTATTTTAGGTATCGATGTCCGTCCTCGTATAGGGTATATACTATTGTGTGACTTACACTCTTTTTATTCTTTACTGGTACTCTTACAAATTAACCCGGCAGTGTGTCCGTCACAGTTTCTCCTCTAAATTGGTACTTGACACAGTTTCCATTATCTGACATTTGCAGGCTGTAAATCTCGTGTTTTAGACGAGTCTGTCACGGCCAACCCTGTGCCCTATTGTACAACTATGTGAAACGTACTTGCATTGTCTGAAGTAAACGTTCACTTGACACTTCTACACACATTTCTTTATTTATTGCTCGTGGGCTGAGTAGGTGTGTCATGCTGAATGTAACGTCTTTTCAGTCACACTAAAAAATTTTTTAAATTTTTGGTTGTTACATAGGTCCCCAAATCGGATTTGATGTTGGATTAGCGGAAGACACTCTAATCCGATTTCTGCGCTCTGAGTTTGTTGTGGGATTCCCCTCTGATAAAGTCGCGGTCAATGACCTACTTTCCTCTGCTTGGGGTATATGGATATATATTCCCTATATTTGGTCGTAAACTACCTCTGGGAATTTATTGCCGTGCATCTGAGGAACGATGAACGCATTTTTTACATATTTGCATATCTAATTAGATATGGGATTATGTACAATAATAATAGCTGTGGATGGCTGTGCCGTCCGCTTATAATCTAACACATGAAATAATGATTTTCGACATGAATTACAATTATTCATGTATCGTTTAAATATCATTATGATAGCTAATGTTCTTAGTCTATCTTGACCATTTAAAATACAATTTACGACCTGTAAATACACATTGATACATTCACTAATTATTATTGAGTATCACTCACAATATGTGTTACTATCATCTATACTAATTATATTGATTAGAAACTTATATACATTATTCAGGAACAATTAACAATTCACTTGAGATCATTGTGATCATAACTAACTGTGTTTTATATCACTCAGATTTGATTAATTAATCTAATATCATCGTGTGTCTATAAAACTCGTTATAACGTCTTTTCGCAATTTATTGCTGCACATTCAATTGAACTTTTCACATCATAATTGTCTTCTCTATTTAAATTTCCACTAACACTGGCTATACACATGTAATTAATGTCGTTAGGTTGCCACATTGTGACTTAAGAACTCCTTGTACAAAATCTTTACATTATACATTAATAAGATATACATCATACTGATTAGCTAGTTGGACCGGTTTTCACGGGACATTCACCTTATGTGTTGATCCGCCTCCTCCTAGTCCATTAGTCTAACTGATTGTCGATGCACTTTCGTTTTCCTTTGAGACTTGTGATTTCGTCTCAAAGTACTTCTTCAACTTGATGTTCATTAAATTTCCTTTCACTTTGTCACTGCTATCGCACTCAGTGAGTTCGCATGTTGCGTTATTTTAATTTCATACGTTATTCGTCATTCATTAATACTCATATCTATAATTATCTTACCTTGGTTTATGTATTATCACATAATCAATCATAATTAATGTATTTTATTATCTAACCTAATTATTAAATTTTCAGACGTTCTTAAAATCGCCTTCTTACCACGTGTTTATTTATTTCGTTCTCAACTGTCTATTTGTGGAGACATAGTTGTATGTCTAGTAGACCTTGTGCCATCATTCACGCAAGCGTTTTGTTTGTCAACAGTGAGGGTGTCTGACCTAGTGGCTTGCGTCACGCCTTCACTTTTCAGACGGTCTGCTGATCCCGTTACGCTGTTACAATGTGTTTCGTCTTCAACACCTCCAAGATTTATGACGTGTCTCTTCCTTTCGCTTTTAGAGTGAGTAAAAGATATGTCGTACCATCCCTTTCGGTAGCTTTCTCTGGGCCGACACGCTCTAAATTGCTTTCGTCGCCTTTTCCAAACCTGTTTACCACTCCCTTCGTACGGGCGTGTTGGAAATATTCCGTGCCCTCGTCTTGAACAACGTTTTCCAGTCATACTACCATTATTTACGTATGCACTAAGTATTTTGTTTTCTTGATTCTTAAGAAATCTTATCTCGAGCGCTTGATATCTTCTTTCAGTACTAGTAGCACTTACAATTCTCTTAAGTCGTTCGGCGAATTTTATTCTTCTCCTTTTTCTCATAACGTTCCTTGCCCAGGACGAATTTACATACGGACCCTGTCGGTTTTTTCGTCTCACCTGATCCATGGTTTGTTTAAATTTGCATTCTGCTTCATAACACGCAGTGTTCATCTTAATATCGAACTTCCTCTTCATGCTTCTTATTGCTGCAGCTCGACTACTTCGACGATGTGCGTCTATTCCACATTCTAAATAGTTCATCATTGGTTTCACCGATGCAGTATCTCTTCTCATATCGTTGAATTTATGCCTTTTACGCATTCTATTTGATGGTATTAAACCTTTATTATCTCTATAAAATTTTCATTAATCTCTTCCTGCGGTTGTTGTTGGGACTCCTGTCCCCGCGCTCTGACGTCTGACGTCTCCTCGGTCATTTGTGAATAAGTTGGTGATTCCTCTCGTTCGACACCAGGTACTCCCTGTTGGTTATTAATGTCAAAATTCATGGAATCTGTGCTACTGGTCATCATTTTTGCAGCTTTACTACGCGTTAACATTCAGTCCCAGTCCAACTAGCTTCACACTAATAATATTTGTTCTTACAAACTACTAACATGAAATATTAATATATACGCTTATCCTATCTCTACTGCCTGCTCTTTGCCCCACGTTGGGCGCCAAATACAACACTTGTGGGGTGTTATGCTATTACGCTACTGAATTAACTAATCTGTGATTGCCGACCCCTACGTTCTTTGAGAGCCAAATACAACAATCTGCCACGTGTTGGGCAGTCATTAAGTAATTATGCTAACAATAATGGATTAATTAATCTGTGATTAAGTAATTATTGAATATATTAATTTGCATAATGAGCTCGTGTAATCAATAAATAACACGTTAATTACTTTACGTTAGCATAACTATTGCATGGAGACTCTAGTTGTTGCATTAATAAAATAAACTACCATAAATCACTCAAATGCTATTACTTTCTCGTTCTGAGGTAATTTGACAATGATGAACGCATATTGATAAAATAAACACTTATTTATTAACATTATATCATTCATTAAATTCAATATATAAAATATGGATGATTCCCTGTAAATACATACATTCATAAACTCATGAAAAGAACATAAAAGAACACATGTTTATACATCAAATTACAAGGTAAATCCAATACGTTGTTTGCTGAAAAACATATACATATATAATGCAATCGATATATAGAAACACAAATATTCAAACAATAAATCCTATACTAATGCGTTCATCGTATGCCTCAGATGGATGGCGTTAATTATATTTATCATGTTTAAATTAAATGCTCAAGGGGTGTTTCTTGAAAAAGAGACAGGACAGTAGAGTTTCTTATGATAAGAATAGCATAAAGATTACTTGTTTAGGTGAATTTATCCGATATTTCCATCGGCGTAACTCCTCTCTGCTGGATCATGTGTGGGAAGCTGTGCTGAGCTGTGACACTTAACACACGCGAAACAGATTCACTCGCGTTGTGTGTTCGTATTAAAGTTCATCGTTAACTATGGTGTATATATATATGTCTGTGTATTGTTCAACGTTTGATATGTTCATTACTGTTAGTGTTTTGGTGCCGCGGTGTAATTGTTCCACATGATATTGAATCGCACTGCAACACTGTATAATGTTATTATTTCGCCGTCCGGTATTACATCAACGAAAGTTCTACGCGTCGATTATTGATGTAAGTGTGACTGGTTAGTTCAATTCTGAATTAGAGTATAATAAATAATTCTATAATTGTTAAGCACTGGCGTATGTCGCATGTTTTAGACACTGAAAGTACACTATTACCGGATACGCGCCAATATCGAAATGTCTAAGTCTCTTAGTTATATGACGCGTGGCAAAATTTCAAAGTCCCACTGCCGTCCGTATGTTAATCGAACTTTGACGACCGACTGTTGAAAATTATAAAGACTGTTCTACTGACCGACTGACTGCTCAAAGTATATGAGTAAAAATTTATGAAAGACTGTCCAAAGTATATGGTTGAAAATTTATGAGAGACTGTCCTCCCGCGTGCTCTGCAAGCAGTTTTTATCAAACATCGTGTACCACAATGCACCGTACTGGAAAACACGCCTCAAGTTGAACATGATAGGACGGAAGATCTCCTACCCTTAAGCCAGAGTGTCGTTCTTCACTTCCCATTCGACGTTCCCGTTGCTATGCTGGCGACGGTCCTCTCCACCAGGTCTCTGGGTAGATGCTGGGTTGTGATTGGATATCCTGTCTCCCCACGGGTTCGCGTCGAAAGCCTCCGTACTCTTTTCCTAGAACAGGAGAAATTTCATGCTCGTCTATCATGCCATTGTCTAAGCGTACTCCGGGTCTCGCTGCAGTTCTCACGAAAACAATGTGTCGTCTCTTGTTATTGTTCGCTGTGTTTGACCCTTTTTTTCTGAACGCTATCCTGGCGCAGCGTGACGTCGTTTCCAAAACGGCACACCTACTGCTTGTCGTAAATATCCGTTGTCGCCAGTAAGTCGTTCCCCTGCTGTTTACAAGTTCGATTCTATTATTTTAGGTATCGATGTCCGTCCTCGTATAGGGTATATACTATTGTGTGACTTACACTCTTTTTATTCTTTACTGATACTCTTACAAATTAACCCGGCAGTGTGTCCGTCACAGTTTCTCCTCTAAATTGGTACTTGACACAGTTTCCATTATCTGACATTTGCAGGCTGTAAATCTCGTGTTTTAGACGAGTCTGTCACGGCCAACCCTGTCCCTATTGTACAACTATGTGAAACGTACTTGCATTGTCTGAAGTAAACGTTCACTTGACACTTCTACACACATTTCTTTATTTATTGCTCGTGGGCTGAGTAGGTGTGTCATGCTGAATGTAACGTCTTTTCAGTCACACTAAAAAATTTTTTAAATTTTTGGTTGTTACAAACTGTTTGGCAAGAAATGCAGCGTTCTCTAATAGAAAGTTTGGACAAACCGTCAATTAAGATTTCAAGCCGTTTCTCTAACATAAAAGAGTAGAAAAATGCTTTGGGCTCCTTTGTAAATTTGGGAATACGTAAATGATGGGGATATACATTTTAAGGAACAGCTTTCCCAATTCAATATTAAGTGCATAGTGCTTGCATAACTGTATCCACATGACCTAAACAGTGTAGAATTGTTCAGTAACGTGAAAGACGTCATACTTTTATTAAAAAGGGCAAAAGTTAATGGAGAAAAATGGACCTCAGGGGCTGTTACAATACATTTCTTCAATGGGATTAGAAGCCTACAAAACACTAGCAACAGCTTTTAAAATGTCTCGTTTTATACATTTATTAAATATTAAAAATAAATATTAAGTGTTTATTAATAGAAGACGGAACCATTAACCTGTAATGGTAAGTTATTTATTTTATTATTTTTAATGTAGTTCTTTGTTTAAGTTTATGTAGCTTTAGGATATTGTTTTGAGGATGCGCTTTAGACCTACAGGGAATTTACATGTTTGTTTTTTATGTATATGTTTTATGTTACTACATTTTTATAGTCTACATTTGTTACCAATAAATGTATACAAACTGAATACGGGTAATATTATTATATGCAATTTCTTAATTTTGACTTAACAAATATTCTTAAGCCGTTTGCTGAATGTGCTTTCTTACAAAAATCTACACATTTGCATTTATTAAGTACTTTGTTCACTGGATGGGCCTTCATTTTTGCTCTTTTGTCCCCTTTTAATTGTAAAGGTAAGGCAGCCGACGATCTCCTTGCCCCGGGCGTCAAAAAGCCTACCTACACCACTTTGTATGTGGACTTGTTTTAGTACCTATTCATTCAGGTCTTTCTGTTTTCTTGATGGTACTCATAACAACTGTCTTGCTTTAGACAGACTAGAAATGGAATCGGGGTGTTCTTCCAATCCATTATTTGGCTCAGTCCATTTTGATTATCAATAATTTTGGTCAGTCATATGGCCAACTGTGCTATTACTGGTAATTGGTTTTTTTACCTCTAGAAACATATTTTAAACAGATTATTTCTTCTGTAGCCTCACAGTGGATCAAAACAAAATGATATTACTGCTATAAATACTTCACTGGAAAACCAAAACAAATGCAACCTCTTGGAAATCTAGACTTTCTTATGAATTATGTTAAGTGCTGTGTATTTTAGGATTCATTAGTGTTGTGCAATAAATTTATACAATTTATGTATTATTGCTAACAATCAACTTTCAGAAATGACTTGGATGGTGCTGTGAAAGAATTTGAAGACTGTTTTAAGACATACAAGAAAACACCACTGGCATATGAACTCATGTTGAATTTAGCAGCTCTTGTACAGGCAGACAATTCAAAGTTAAAACAGCTAGAACGTGTAGTGGAAATATGTCGAAAAGCACATACACCAAGGAATGCTAATGTTATGTTTGTTGTAGCTCTGGCGGAATGCAATCTTGAAAAACAACTCCAGACTGTATTACGTGTAAGTATACGCTCAGTGTGAATTGGGGGGGGGGATAAACACAAAGGCAGTTATGTGGTTGTTAGCTTGTAACTTATTCAACACAAAACATACAATAACATAATCGTGTACAATAAATACAATAATTGTGTACAATAACATAATTTTTAACACAGTCCCCAGTGCAGTTGTTCCAGTGCTTCAGAATTGCAGTGAATACCTCTACACAAAATATTTTTTGGTTGAGAGTAGAGGAATGCCCACTGTCTGCTTCTTCACCCTATTATTGAATCTGAAAAACGTACTCCCATCATTTCTTTGAGCAGTTCAAAGACATGTTTCTCAGATGGTAGTCACCACAGACAGACTGAGTGGTTTCAGTAATTGAATGGGGCATTAAGTGTAGGGTCAGTTATTGTCTTGTTCCAACAAAACACCAGCACTCAGAAGCCCATACAGAATATGTTTACAGGATTTGGACTTGATTACAGCATGGATGTACTTGTTGGGAAGCCTGCATACACTGCAATGCTCCTTGTTTATTGCAAAAGAGAGTTGACATAACTTTTACAGGAAATGATTGTGTGTGAAATTTTTTCTTGTTTTCTGTGTGAAGCTATGACACTGTTCCTCACTTATGTGTTTAATTTCTAGTGGGTGGTTGTGGGCTCAGGTTTTTAACAGCCGACTCAGTTCTTCTTAGAATGCTATCCATCTTTTGCTTTAATGCTGCAGACGTTCTTGGCAACCAAGAATGACACTGTTTCAATTCTGAAGTCAATTGGTAGTACCTTATAGGGACTATAGAAGTGAAGAATATTATGGATAGTGTAGTGTGATGTTCATAACTTCCATTGTGCATCTATTTCATTCACTTGTACTTGGCATTTTCAACTACCATAGCTTCTGTCTAGTACAAAACTAACACCATTAGGAAGTTCCTTGTCGTCTTGTATACTTGTTGATATGACAGGCCTGCATCACATCACTGAATGATGATTATGTGGTCATAATATGTACATCACAATTATGCCTCACAGCTGGTTTAGCTCATTAAACATGATGCAGCATATAGCATTTCTCTATTCATGGGGTTTAAGTTCTTGGAGAAACTTGTGATCAGTTATGCACTTGATAAAATTAGAAGGGAAGGGAAGACAAAGAGTAGGATAGACATCTTTATGTACTGCATGAGACTGAACTCTGTGTCTCTAATGGAGGGGATAAAGTATGAGTGAGGTGTTTGTGACAGTAGTGTTAGTTTGTCAAGGCCAGTGATTCATGACAGCTACCATACCCTGTTCACAGTTTGGCATCCACTCACAAAGGCAATCAGACATTACACACTTTGTAATTTTTACTGCAGTGTGGTTTTCACTGTTGTGGTATTAAGTGCGTTCAAAGACTTCATGTTATTGGTTTTGTGTTTACAACTTAGTACTTTTCATGTAGTTTCATAGTAACATTAAAAATACGAACTATCATTTAGTATTAGTGTACTTTTAGTTACTTTCAATTAGTGAGTGAATTATCCTGTTATTTGTTTATTTTTAGCTGTCTATTTACAATGTCACTTCAAGGGCCATGCAAAGAAAGAAAAGTTTCGTTGTTCACAGTGAGGGTTGTAAAATAAGTAGTAATATAATTGAAGAATAGCAACGAAACTCGCTCACATGCCTCCTGAATTTTGTAACAAAATGAGCTGTAATAGATCCCAAGGCTTCGTTAAATACTTGATAAAGCAAAACAAATGGAGTCCAGAAGGAAAACTCTCCACACCAGGGAAAAATCGTAAAACATGTGAGAAAAGGAAACTTTTTCTTGATGATTTCGATAAGTGTATAGTAAGAAATATTGTTCAGGATTTTAATAAAAATCAAAACATTATGCCCACTGTTATAAAACTCCCGCCTGTCGTGAAAGAAAGAATTCATTCCCGTGGGGCAATAAATCATTTACACGAGTGTTTAAAAATGTGGGATTCAAGTGGAAGAAATGTAGAAGTAAAAGAAAAGTGTTAATTGGAAAACAAGAAATTGTAATGATGTGTCTTGTACAAATTAAAAGTTTTCGAGAATCTGGGAAAAACATTTTTTTTAGATGAGAGAAAATGAGCACTGAGTGAGATTTGATAATGTAATGTAAATCGGTATTTTTCAGTAGTTGTTTATTTATACCACTGCATGTGCATGTTCTATGAACTCTCTGTTTCATATTCCTCATAGGAACATAGAGTTCAGTCTAAAGCAGTACATAAAAATAATGATCGGTATGAGCTATGTAAATCAAGACTGCAGTTTTATTTCAAACTTAACACGAAAATGAAGTAATACTTTGGTTTTCACGTTTTTTAGTTTTTATACAACTCTTTATAGGCTGACATTGCTTCATCAATTTTCCTAGTAGCCACAGAATGTCTGTCTGTTCCACTGCCGAACTCTAGTATTTTGCCATTAACCTTTTCGCGGCGGGGAGTGGTGAGCGACCTTGGTGACGGAACGGCTGACAGCTGTAGCAGCAGTGGTGCGCTTATAGGCTAAGCAATTACAGCGCTCTTCCTGCTGCTTACAGTAACTCAAACTTTACGTATTGTAACGATTATTTTGTTTTATTTAAAAGTTTTTATCCTCATTTTTGACCCAGGCTTTGGACTGCTGCTGGCTGAGTAAAAAACTGTTTTTAAATTTAATTTAATTTTATTTTTAATTTTTTTTAATTTTTTGTTTATCTTAAAGGCTACAATTACTACATTACATTGTTAAAACATAAATGTTTTTAATTATTATATCTAATAATTTATTAACATGGTATTTTTCAAAACACGGCACCATGCAAAGTGCAACATCACACTTTTTGCATCTAATTCGCGTCATTTTTCGTTGCGAATGAGATGCATAGACCACGCACCGTCTTTGGGGTATTTCTTTTTTTCTGTTCCTGAAAGAAACGCTGCGTAATGACCATCTTTGTGTTCCAGTCGTAATGGAGACTCCTCTTCTCTTGTTCTTCGTCCACCAATTTTTTTTCTAATTCCCCATGAAATTTATCTAGCAAATGGCGGATAAGTTCTAAATGAAATTTATCAAGGGGCAATTTTTGTTTTTTGTGTATTTCAAACATTGTTTTCGCATTGAGCACACACAAATCCGTCATATGAAAAAAAAAATTGTATACCACTTTATTGTTTTACATATGCACTGTACCAAACTTAGCATCATGTCTGTTTTGTCCTCGGCACCCATTGATTTATTATAGTCTACCACACACGCGGGTTTAATTTTTTTTTCGGCCTGTTGTATGTTCTTTTTTTGTCAGTTTCTACCATCTGTGGTCTATGCACAGTAGAAAGCATCCAAACTTCTTTATTGTCTATCCATTTCAGTGCAAGAAGTGTTCCAGATGACCTGAACTGTATTTCACCTTTTTTCAGTTTCTCAGATATCGGGGGGACGTTTTTTTCTATTTTTTCGCACTGTACCGACGGCATTTGTCAGTTTTTTATTGAGCCATGAAAACAAAATCAGGACTCGAATACCAATTATCGAGATAAATACCCGGTTCAAATACGGCAACAACAAACTTACAACATCACCTGATTTTCCCCAGTCTGCGTTTCCAGACATAATTTCTGTTCCAGCACCAGCGTAGATAATGTAATCAATAATATAATTGCTTTCTACATCACAAAGAACAAAAATTTTAATACCGAAATGGCTACGTATTTGGGTATATACTGTTTGAATTGGAGACGACCTTTGAATAGAAACTAACTTTCATCAATTACTAATTTCTCAAATGGATTTAAGGCTCTCTAAATTTTTTTCTTGTGTGTTCGACTATAAGCCGTATTTTTTCAAGGCTATCTTGAGTAGGGGTCGAATTGTCACAAAAATGTAAAAGATGTAGTATTAGTTTAAATCGGTCCCTAGCCATGCCATAATTTGGGGAAATATCGGCGTCAGTAATAGGAAATCCTTTGGAAATAGCCGTGGTAGTGAATTTGAAACAAAGATGCATACGCACTAAAAACAGACAGAAAGTAACGGTATCTGGGCAGGCAAAGATTAGAACAATAGCCGTGGTAGCGAATTTGGAGCAAAGACTCATTCGCACTAAAAACAGACAGAAAGTAACTATACAGGGCAGGCAGAGCTGAGAACAATACCCGTGGTAGGGAATTTTAAACAAAGACGCATACGCACTATATCGAGTGTATATCCAAACAAAAGGTGCATATGAAGGCTAACAGATACCACTAACGGCAAACATAAGTATATGCCAAGAGCCGCGAGTCGAAAACTCCGCGAGCATACATGTACGCCCAGAGCCGGCTGGGCTTGCCAGCAGCAGGGCATACATGTATGCCCAGAGCCGTCTCGGCCTCTTTCCTGTGGCGCATACATGTATGCCCAGAGCCGTGAAAGGGTTAAGCATGTCAGCTAATTTAAACAATTCAGCTAGTTTCCTGGCTTAGATGGGGGGGGGGGTTGCTGCTCTTTATCTTCCTCTTCTGAAAGTTTGTAACGGTTCAAAAATGTGGGTATTTTATCTGATTTCATTTCGGCATTTATAAAAAATATTGTGTAAGTTTTATTCTATTGTGACAGACCACATGTATGGAACAGTTTGTAACGAGGCAGCAGTGCAATATTACGTTGTGAAATCAGTCAAAGAATTTGCACCACCCTAGATTTCTAAGAACTTTGTTTGAATGTGATAGCGCGCACGCACGCGCGACACAGGTATGTGCTCGGGGTGACGCTACCGTCCAAAAAACCAAGATGTCAGGAAACCAATTTTATGCAGCTTCATTTACCATGAGGCCGGATATGAAAACTTAAGATCCGCCCATCTCGTGACTTTAGCCAGTGCCTCACTGAGATTGTATGCTGTCGTCATCCCAACAACTACATGAATTGCATGGGACGAAACTCCTGCGACGAAACCCAAGGCAGTGATTTCCACCAAAAGTATGAGATCACGTTAGCTGCACCTGCTACGTTTTCCCTCCCAGTTGGTTCGTTCCGGCGCCAGACCGAGCCAAGTCGGCTCTCTATAAAATTTCATATTGTATCAGAAAAAAGTGAAATAACAGAAAAAATCATGTGACCGCGGTCGATTAAAAAGTGGGGAACAGATTTATATAACTTTCGGACACAAAAAACAAATCTAAAAAAGTAATAACGAGTGCGCACGAAAACCACGTTGCCGGCGGTGAAGGTTACGACAAATTTTTAAAAGTTATGGGGTATTAAAAATGATTTGGGGTTTTTAAAAATAAATTTCATGTATTTGTGAGTGTGATAAAATTGCAGGCTGGGCTCTGTCTGTGTTTATAATGAAGTGTGATCAGTAAGGTAAGATTTTTAGAATAAGGTAACCTGTAACAGATGACCGAGTGAAGAAATAGAAAAAAATGTAAATTAATCTGCATAAACATGCATAACAGTTTTGGATGAAATTTTCAATGATTAAAAAAATTAAAATATCATTTCTCTTCATAAAAAATGTATTGTGTAAATCATTCACGCAACCTTAAATATTACGCTTGTATCCTAACGTTCGTATGACGCAACCCTGGACCCGAGAACACCGATTGACGGTAAGTGGAAGTTTAATCAATTTTGTTTTGTATTTTATTGTGTGGTTAATAAGTAAGATCACAATGACGCCTCGAACTGGAACGAATTTAATAAAGTAATGAAATTCCATACCTACAAATAAGATACAAGCGTAATTTAGAGGTTAAGTGAAAATACATAATGTAAAAGATAGTCAAAGAGTTAAAACATGAGATTTGGTTCAGATAATAAATAAGTATATAACAACCAATAATAAAGTTATAAAAAAGAGATAAAGTAAAATTACAAAAATGGAAAATACAGAGAATGAAGTCGGTTTGTCCGACTTAACTATTATAAGCGAAATAACTGAATTTGATGAATCAGCTGTTATGAGCAGTCTTGAAGTACATTCAACACCGAATGTAGATCAAGACGACAAAACTATAAATATAAGCAACACGAGTGAATCAAATAGTACAGATGATTCGGGGATCCAGACGACCCCAAAATCGAATAGAGAAAGTAAAAATAATAACGGTGAAGTCAGCTTCACGGACAATAAAACAGAAAGTCAGTCGACACCAGTCCCGATTAAAAAATCTGAAGATCAAGATGTAATGAAAATGATCCAATTTCTTTGTACCAGTTTCAACAAATTTGATGTAAAGTTAGATGAACAAATTAAATTGAGCAATGACTTTGACACCAAATTAGAAGTACAAAATAATAAAATTGATGAGTTAAAAAAGCAGAATAATGAGTTAAGATATGAAATTCAATGTACAGAATAGTAAATTTGATGAGTTAAAAAATCAGAATAATGAGTTAAAAAATGAGATCCAAGAAATGCATAAATGTTTTGAAAATAGTAATGAAACAATAAGAACTAGTTTGAGTAAATTAGAGCAGAGTAGTGAGCGAATGGGAGTAGTTGTAATAAATCCAAATAAAGATAATACGAATGAAAATTATAATGACAAAGAGTCAACAAATGATAATGATAATGTCGATAATAATGAATGTAATACTGAGAATAGTAGTGTATTTGAAGAGTTAGTATCAGAAAGTGATACGGTGAAAATAAATAAAGAGAGTACTGATGAGTTGGTAGAATGTAGTGATTATGAAATGTTAATGTGTGTGTACGAGTTAGAGAGAGAGAGGAAAGATAGTACAGTGGTAGAATGGGGGCAGAGGGTAAATTTTCCCCTTATTATTTATGATGATGATTTAATGTGTTCACAAGTATTGTTTAAGAAGGGCAAGAGTCCCGTGTTGGTAGAAGATTTGAAGTGTTTATTTTTGTTGTATAATTTTGTACCCTCTGTCTGGAATAATGTTGAGAGTGTGATATGGTATTGTGATGAGAGAGATTTAAATAGAGAATTGTATGTTGAGAGAGAAACCGAATTGTATAATTTAAATAGAGATTATGATAAATGGAAAGTAAGGTTAGAAGTATATTTAGATAATAATGATTTGATTGATAATACAAAAGTAACTAACCCGATAATGAATATATTTACTGACGGAGACTGGACAAAATTAATTGATCGTGACAGGTTGTATGAAATAATAAATGGTATGATGAAGAACTTAGAAATAATGGTTTATGAAAACTATAATAATAAACTCAAGGTAAACAAAAATAATTTAGTCTACAAATATGTGAGATATCTATTTGACGATGGAGGCTAGATTAAGAGATCGGGGAAGGAACAGTTTAAGTATGTGAATACATGGTAATAACTTAGCTGATTTTGACATTGAAGTATGATATAACGGAATAGTAGTGATGTAGATTTGTAAATAAGTGTAATAAATTCATTTGTGTGTATTGTATAAATGTAAGCAAACAATGTGTATGCAGGTAATTGGTATAATAATAATATTAATATTTGCAATTTAAATAAATAAACAGAATTAATTTTGATAACAGTAATTGGCTAATTGTAATTGTTGTGAGGGCGATGGAAGTGGTATTTTCAGTAATTAATTTAATTAAAACAATTTGAGATATTTTAAATATTCTGATTGATTTAAATGTTGTATAATTAAACTTTCTCATGAATTTGAATTATTTACGAGAGATGTATTTGGTAATTAAATGATGAATTGTTTGATTTAAACTAACACTTGTGTTAAATGTTTCAGAGGTCACGTGAAAGTATTAAGATGTATGGTGAATATATTTTGTGTATGTCAGTTTAAATGGACTGTAAGTATAGAAATTTTATCGTACGAATCAAGTGTAATAAAAATGTTTACAGGTGTAACTCAGATAAAAAGATTTTAATTCTATAATGAGATGATTTGAAATAATGGTGTTAAATAAAAATGATAATTAAAAAAGTTAATAATAACTGAAAGATGATATATAATAATTATTAATAATGAATTTGAAAATTTTAAGTAACCCAATGGTAGAAAGTTATGAATGAGTTAAATGATTAATGATTGGTGAAAATGTTATCTTAGAAGATTGTATATAAAAAATCTTTTTATTGTTTAGCTAGTAAGGTGCTATTGCTGGGGTGGCCTGTGCCCTGGTAGATAGGGAAATGGGTTGGGGGTAACGGAGAGTGTTACCTCCATCGGAGGCCAACATGGCGAAAATGTGCGGCACACCTTTTTGTACAAATTTAATTTGTACCCTGATAGACGCTAGTGCCGCACATAGCAATGATGAATGTAACAGGCGTTGAAATGAAAATTAGATTTCCCCGGCTTTTCGGGCGATTACTGCCTTACCAGCACTAATCGTGGATTTGGCTAGCAGTCAGCTATGGCCATAATCAAGTCCCTTGACCATAGCTGACTTGAAATTGGTTTATAATAGAAATTAAATGGGGGGTGATATTAGGGGAAATCCAGGAACTATGGAACAGCGGCTGCCACTCTGTCCGCGTGGGGACAGCATAGCCAGGTGGTAGACCCGTTTTAAGGGCGTTTCAATATAAAACACGGATATGTTGATATCCAAAAACGTTAAATGTAACTGCCGAAGCAAAGACACGGAGGTGTCCAATCCCTCCAAATATGCAGTCTTTGTGGAAGCAAAAAGGCGCTACAGTCTTACATAAATTGCAGTAGCGTGTGTGGATGGGAGGTGGCTCAGATGAGCCACGAATTTAAATTTATAACATAAAAATTTCTAACTCTAATTTTTGCTCTAATAAAAATGCTTGTATTCCGTTTAAATAACTAAATGCTCATACATTCACTATAAGGGGTCCATTCTATATTTTTAAATGTAGTATTTTATTGTAGTAGGGTAGATATAAGAATTGATAAAAGGTATATGGTTTATATAATGTGTGTATTTTGAAACTAAGTAGATAACTAAACCGACTGGCAGGCGGTTAACATAAGATTACCAGAATCAGAGAAAGGGGAAACATTGATGGTAGATGTAAGTATTGATAAGCATATGTATTTAATGTAATCTGCACAATTTTTGAAATGTGTTTTCAATTTGTTAGGAAGATCAGCTGATCGGTAGTAAAAGGTCACTGTTAAATTGTTTATTAATATTCCAGGTAATTAATGTTAAATGTAATGTTTTAATGTGTTAAAGATATTGTTTTAAATCATGAGAAAAGTATGTTAAAATGAATTGTCAGAAATAATAAAAGATGTTGGGTGATTAATAGTTGTGGGACAAGTAGATCAGTCCAAGTTAAACTTAAAGTTAAAGGGGTAGTAGAGAGAAAAATATTGTTCTGAGTTAATGTAATGTTGTTGTGAGATAATGTATTATACTTTGAGAAGTATGGATGTTGACACAGTAGTTATGGAGAATATATGTAGAGTATTGAGGGATATATTGATGTTTATAATTGATGATGTTATTTTCGTGTAGTTGAAGTGAGGTAATCAGATTGAGATTTGGGGATGGCAATTTTGTAATAGGGGGTAGTGTAATGTAGGAGTCCGCAACAGAAGGGTTGGGACGGGATGGGACCGTTTGGCGCCAGAAAGGGTTACCTTAGGTAGAATCCAGTAACCAACATAATGGGATGAGCTTTTGGGAGGGAAACACGTATCCTAAGTACAAAGGGTTAGAGAGTATTTTTTTTATATATATAGAGAGAAGGTGGCGATTTGAGTTTAATGATAAGTTGGGTTTAGAGATTGTTGGATAGATGTTTCGATAGAGATGGGTGTCATATGGTTACAATTGTTAGTGGTATTAGAGTCAGAGTGAGAAAGATTATATATGTATAAATGCCAAGTGGCATATCAAGCAAAAATAAATAATAAAATCACCCAAAGTAATGTAGAATGAGATTGTTAAATGAAGAAAGAGATTTATGACAAGAATATAAAATTTTTAATGGAAACCAGTGACAAATTTTTGATAGAATTTGGAAATGTAAAGTTAGAAAGTGTTTATTTTGAATAATTTAAATGTCAATTTGATTGTTATTTATAATAATATTTTGTTATTTTAAAGGTTTTATTTTATTATGTTTTTGTGTTTTAAGAGAGAATTTTACAGAAGCTTAATGTATTCACAGATGTAACTTGTACATAACGTATGTAGGTCAAGGTTTTTGACTTGACCTAGTTTTGATCAGCTGATAGTGAGGTCATATACTAGGCATGTTTAGCAAGGAAGTTAATCCAACTTTTGTTTTTAACTGATTTAAATAATTTCAATATGAAAAGAAAAATATTTTAAGAAAGTTAAATTTTTTGGAATTTAAGATTTTTTTTTGGAAATTCTGGATTTAAAATTTTCTTTGGAAAAAAAATTCTTGATTTTGCGCCTGCCAGATAATGGATATTTTTAAACTTTGATTATTTTATTGTTTGTGTACTAACCATGTTTATTATTATTGAATTATTTTATTGAATTGTATTGTTAGACTCTAGGTAATCACATGTTAGGCTAAGGATGTTCTTTTATTTTTAAGAAGTGTTCAATTGATATAATTTTCTGATAACAAAAAACAAAAACCAATGAAGAGAATAATTCAAAATAGATACAAAATTTGTGATTTGATTTTAAATGAAAACAACCAGTGAGTTGTAATTTAAGTAAATTTTCAAAGAATTCTTCAATCTTCAGTATGTAATGTAAGTGTGTGCGTGAGCCCAGTATCTGCTAAAGGCAGCCCAGCTTGCATATAAGGGGGAACATATCGGTTGAGGATCTGGCATGATCTGAGCCAGGGATGGAGGATTTTTGGGGTAGCATGATAGAAGGCGAGGTGCGCTGTGGTGCATGTCTGTTCGATTTTTCGGTGTTGGGATCTCACACAGAGAAGTCCAGTGATCTCGTTCAGATGCGTCCATAGTCGCCAAGCCAGGGGGGTCTTGGACCCATGAAGTGTAAGAACAATAGGGGGTTGTTGGCACCAGTTCCTCACTGGTCCTCTTAGGGGTTTTATCAGTGAGATTTCTTCTGTTTTGGACAGAAGACTTCTCATTGAGGGGGTATTGTAACGGTTCAAAAATGTGGGTATTTTATCTGATTTCATTTCGGGGATTTATAAAAAATATTGTGTAAGTTTTATTCCATTGTGACAGACCACGTGTATGGAACAGTTTGTAACGAGGCAGCAACGCAATATTACGTTGTGAAATCAGTCAAAGAATTCGCACCACCCTAGATTTCTAAGAACTTTGTTTGAATGTGATAGCGCGCACGCACGCGCGACACAGGTATGCACTCGGGGTGACGCTACCGTCCAAAAAACCAAGATGTCAGGAAACCAATTTTATGCAGCTTCATTTACCATGAGGCCGGATATGAAAACTTAAGATCCGCACATCTCGTGACGTTAGCCAGTGCCTCACTGAGATCGTATACTGTCGTCATCCCAACAACTACATGAATTGCATGGGACGAAACTCCTGCGACGAAACCCAAGGCAGTGATTTCCACCAAAAGTATGAGATCACGTTAGCTTCACCTGCTACGTTTTCCCTCCCAGTTGGTTAACTGATCGTTCCGGCGCCGGACCGAGCCAAGTCGGCTCTCTATAAAATTTCATATTGTATCAGAAAAAAGTGAAATAACAGAAAAAATCATGTGACCGCGGTCGATTAAAAAGTGGGGAACAGATTTATATAACTTTCGGACACAAAAAACAAATCTAAAAAAGTAATAACGAGTGCGCGCGAAAACCACGTTGCTGGCGGCGAAGGTTACGACAAATTTTTAAAAGTTATGGGGTATTAAAAATGATTTGGGGTTTTTAAAAATAAATTTCATGTGTGTGTGAGTGTGAAAAAATTGCAGGCTGGGCTCTGTCTGTGTTTATAATGAAGTGTGATCAGTAAGGTAAGATTTTTAGAATAAGGTAACCTGTAACAGATGACCGAGTGAAGAAATAGAAAAAAATGTAAATTAATCTGCATAAACATGCATAACAGTTTTGGATGAAATTTTCAGTGATTTAAACAAATTAAAATATCATTTCTCTTCATAAAAAATGTATTGTGTAAATCATTCACGCAACCTTAAATATTACCCTTGTATCCTAACATTCGTATGACGCAACCCTGGACCCGAGAACACCGATTGACGGTAAGTGGAAGTTTAATCAATTTTGTTTTGTATTTTATTGTGTGGTTAATAAGTAAGATCACAAGTTTGCCTGCATAAAGATCTTGAAGATCTTCAAATATGAGTTCTTCCTGATGAGATGCTAGAATATCTTTAACTTCATCCAGTTGTAAGTCTTCAAACCCTTCACCATCGACGCCTTTGGCCAACTCAACTATGTTCTTGATTAGCTGTTGATGCAAGGAGTTTCTGATTGTTTTTGGCCACAATTTTTTCCAGCATGTATTATTGAGCTTGATTTTATTTCTTCCCATCATTCATTTATCATTTCGATAGCATTCACAACATCAAAAATTTTCAACAGAAAGCATATAACAAATTTTCAACCAGTGAAACCATGATTGGTGAGGTCAAACAGCAAGAACTTTCTGTACTTGACTTTCCGTGTTTGTTTTAAGTCAGACCTCTCACTTGCTCCATTACATACTCCATTTAGTGCATTTACACTAAATTTATGTTTATGTTTGTATAATAATAACATTTCATAAAATTTCACAAACTTACTTATTTCAAAAATATTAAGTTAAGTTTAAACACGCAAGACTGTAATGTAGGTGATAGAACATTTGTCATATTTTATTTTTGAAGTTTGACTTTACATATTTGTAGTCAGTACACAAGCCAGTGCAGACAGATTCTATGATCCCAGCAAATGTTTTAAGTTTTTATATGTTATTTATTTTGTATAATGTCGAATCTCCTTAAAACAGAATTTTAATGCTGAATTTCAGAAAAACATTTGTATAATATGAAAATCCAGTTTCTAAAATTTTACATTTTCTGAGTTTTCTATGAATATTGACTTACTTAAAGAAAATTAATAAACCTAAACTTATGCTATATAATACATCTCAGAAACAGTAAAGACAATGTGTCACTGACCATCATAGATGGCTCACAGCATCAGTATTCAGTATCAGTTTTCAGTGTCAATTATGTAAGCTAGAACACAGTGGACATTTGAATATCCTGTATTGCAACTTTAGTAATTACACGCATTTCATTTACTCAGTGAAAATATAAACATGAGGGCTGAGAGTCATTATTGTTTAGTGACAAAGTAAAAATTGTCAAAAGTTAACAAAAAAGACAAGCTCCCTGTGTGTGAAGTGAAATTATGACACTTCTTAGGTTGGACAGGTCCAGATTTATAATTTATGAACACAGTTACAACATTTTGTCCCTGTATGTCATTTGAGTCTTATAGTCTACAGTTGTAAAAAGGTAGGTAAGAAACGTTTATAAACATTTATAATAAGAAACATTTAATTATTTTATGTCAAATCTCATATACAATATTGTACAAACAAAGTACAATTTGTAACACAGAACTTGACTAAACTTACTGACTTTAGCGACTGTCGATGATTACTATGACTAATGCGTAATGGGTTATTATTTGTGTAGGATTGTTGAATTAAGTCTGATTTGCATTTTTAAGTGTTTAATAAAACGTGTGATTGTTTTATTATGTATGTTGTACTTTCATTTCAAAAATCATTACACAGGCCTACATAACAACCGCCGGTACATGACATAACTAAACTCAGAATATATGTGTCACCTGTTCCCTGATTCTCTGGTAATTTTGAATAACAAGTTGTCTGCTTACAGACACCAGGATTCAGACTGCATAGTGAAACATTAATGGTGCGGTGTAAACGGCTTGTTGAAGAGAACAAGTCAGCCGTCTTGTTGACATTAATGCTAGCGCTGGAGCGGACTAATCCAATGGAGGATGTACAGCGAATCGCCAGCATGGCTTTAGACAGTTATGGTAATCTGAGTGTATACAATTAGAACAATTTCAGATTTAAAAATCATTCAAATGTTTACTCTTAATATTTTTCTGACATCTTGTTCTCCTGTCATTACTTATAGTTTTTGATTTTCTGTACCATGTTAAACTCTGTTATTAAACTTTTATTGATATTAATGAAATATAATTGATTTTACTTTTGATTTATTGTTTACTTTCTAAATAATTTCTTCGGGCGCCATCTTGCCTTACCAACTGCAAGAAAATTATATATATGTACTTACCAATTTCGGGCCAGATTCTTTTCGGCGAACTAAAAAGAACAGACGTGGTTGTCGAAATAATGAAAACTTTACTTGTTCCCCATGATTTAACTTTTATTGGTTACTAAAGTATTTCAATTTCTTCATAAACAAATTATTCTTTTCTCCCTCTTTACCCCGGTTAATACATTTAAAATAAATCATGTTAATGACAAAACTTGTTAATGAATAATAATTATTTCTACCTTGAATCTCTTGTATACGAATTTACTTACTCACAATACAATAACAAGCTCTTAAAATAAATTTACTAGGGGAACACAAACCAGCCTTCTTTGTCTAAAATACATTCTCACATACACACGCAAACACACACAGTTACTTAGGCCTTTAGAGATCTCATTTTATGTTGAAAAATTTATTTCCGTCTATTAAAATATTGAATATTTGAATTTTCATTTAAAGTTTTGTTTTATCCTGATATGTTACTTATCTGTTCATTGAGTCCTGAAGATGTTACCCGCACAACATAGCTAGCTGTTTCACTGAATTTACTGGTTCTATTGAGTTTGTATTACTTATTTCACATTTTTATGTACTATAATAACGGTATTAACCGTTAAGTGTTTAATTTACATTTTATATATGTTATTCACATTTTATAGGTTGCGGGCGCCCGCGATTTACGTTCCGGAACTTTATATGTGACCGGCCGGCTCACGGAGTAATTTTATACTGGGCTTAGACAAACGGCACTATTTTGTGTAGTCACCGTGGTTATATGACCAATTCTTATTGTTCTGAATTTTGTATTACTACGCCAGCATACGGTTGTTGCGATCACACCCAACATTCCACAACGGGGATCGTCTCTGACGTAAGATCGTCTGATGCTCAGTTACATAATTTGTTTACAGTTTTTGTAGGTCATTGTCTGACCTTGACGCAATTCTGCTGGTTGTTTTCTGCGTTAGATAAATTCTCGAACAATATTCTCCATCACTGCTGCCACTTTCACTACCAATGAAGTTTATCTTTCTGTTCACGTTTTGTCCCAATTATCGTAAAAAATGTTATTTGCTTTTATTAAAAAATACAAATTTCTTTATTACCCCAAAATAGGCCAAAATGTCCCGTTACAATACCCCCTCAATGAGAGATTTTATGCCGAAGCATAAAAACTCTCATTGACACATTCATACTTGCTAAAGGGATCAGCCAGGATATGTCGCCACAACCCCCTGTATGGTTTACAAAAAAAAATTATAATTAACTCACCCTTGGTCCGGTGACTGTGACCGCACCTGAATGACAATACTGGACTTCTCTCTCGAGATCCCAACACCATAAAGTCAGACAGATACTTAACGCCCCTGCTCTGACGCACTGGCCAACTCAGGTCCGCCGCCACAGCATCACCAAACACTGAAACAACAAATCAAATATCAACTAGTGGCCTTATACAACCCCATATCCCCAACTGATCTGTTTCCCCCTAGTGGTGCTGGTTTGCGTTAAGAAGCACTGGTTTTGTTTTTCACTTACTTCTAACATATTTAACATTCCATAATCTCATTCTGTGTACTTTCTCTTGTTAACTTTAAAATTCCAAAATTCAAATTTATTGCCCTGATTCCCATCAGAATTTAAATAAACATTTCCCCTTACCACATTATACATCTCTCTCATCCCCAATTTGCATTTAAAATATTTAAATTCATAAAATTCTCTTACACTAACAAACTCGATATAACATAAGAAAACATAGTACATTCATAATTCACATTGTTATTACTACATTAAAATAAATGATTTGTATTTAAGATTTTACACACTTGACATCATTAAATTTGCATATAAAATCATAAAATTACCTTTTAATCTCAATTGACTTTTATTAATTCTCTTCCCAAAAATTTTTTTTTTTTTTTTTTTTTTTTTTTTAACATTGCAATTATTATTCCATTTCATTAACTTGGGTGATTCTCAGTTATTCATTATAATTCACTTTATCAACCTGGCATTTACCCATAATCTTCCCCTTTTATGACTCTAACGCTCCCTTGCAAAATCTTTAACTAGTATGACACAATCTTTAACTCTACCACAACATCTATCAAACAATTCTCTAAACCCAACTTACTACTAAACTCGATTCGCCACATTCTCTCGATATATAAGAAAAAATATTCTCTAACCTTTGTACTTAGGATAAGTGTTTCCCCCCCCCAAAAAAAGCTCATTCCCTTAATCTGGTTCCTGGATTCTACCTAAGGTAACCCTTTCCGGCGCCAAACGGTCCCTTCCCGTCCCAATCCTTTTGTTGCGGACTCCACCATTACACTATCCCCTCTTACAAAATTGCCATCCCCAAATCTCAATCTAATTACCTCACTTCAACTACAACAAAATAACATCATCATTTATAAACATCAATATATCAATCAATACTCTACATATATTCTCCATTACTACTGTGTCTCCACTTATAATACTCAAATTCTCTATTACTTGTATTTCGTCTCTTATTCTCTTTAATACCCCAATATATTCAACTTGGACTGACTCAAACGTTTTACTGAAACAATTACTATCACCCAACTTCTATCTTTTGCAACCCATTGAAAATTTTAACTATCACAAATTTATTTCATTTTTATTTAAATCTTTAAACACACTGAAAACTTATTCTATAAAACATTATTATATTTTTATAATCCTTAATTCCTAACATACTACATGCAATTAACACAATAAGACATAATAAACACAATATAGGAAGTATCTAGTGCATCTATTTTGCAAATCAAAACAAAATTATTTAGTAGCGAGTCATCATTATTAAAATATAACAAATTTCTACTTCGTTACCCCCCTGGATAACCTCCCTGCCACACACACTATGACCCCCCCTGGACTGTGGCGTCCAGTTGCGTCCACAAGGACTGAAATTTTGGAGGAATTTGACATCTCCGTGTCCTTGCTTCTGCGTTACATTTTAATAAAACTAGATATCATAATATCTAAATGTACATATTACACGCCCCTAATGCGGGTCTACCACCTGGCCTTGCTGTTCCTCCTCGAACAGAGTGGCAGCCGCTGTTCCATAGTTCCTGGATTTCCCCTAGTGTCACCCCCCTGTTAATTTCTAATATAAACCAATTTCAAGCCAGCTATGGTCAAGGGACTTGATATGGCCATAGCTGACCGCTAGCCAAAACCACGATTAGTGCTGGTAAGGCAGTAATCGCCCGAAAAGTCGGGGAAATCATCTCTTCCTTCAGGCATGTATTCATCATCATTAATTTGCACAGCACGGCAATTTATCAAGTTACAATTTAAAATTGTACCAAAAGGTGTGCCGTGCATTTTACGCCATGTTGGCCTCCGATGGAGGTAACACTCTCTGTTACCCCCAACACTTTCCGCTATCTACTGGGGCACATGCCACCCCAGCAATAGCAACTTAATAGCTAAACTAAACCATATCTACAATTGCTGTCTCTACATTCCATTGTTATATCACATGTATAGACACCACTCTACCCCCCAAAATTACCCACACATCTTGTATAGTCACAAGTCTTTTTTTTTTATTTTTTTTTTTTTTGTATCCAGACACTTCTGCCAGTCCAACTTTTCTAACTCCGACACTTACGTTACTATCTTCTATGGAGCTAAACTAAGTACACATAATCTAACTTACTTTAATAGTTTTAACAAGTGCAACAACTATACTAATGTACTGCGAAACTGCCAACGACTTGGTCACCTTAAATTTCTACGTTCTAAATCTAAACTACAACTAGTTCCTTTTCTCCTAAAACAAATTCGACCGCAATTTAAAATTATTTTTATGTTTATTTCATTTCCGAATAATATTGTTACTTCTCACTGAACAATTTTATTGGGAAATGAAAAGACTCCTCATGAGTCGCACTTGTTAAATCACATTAATTTTGGATCGTTTTATTATATGCAATAAAACTATTATATGTTCGTGGATAACTGCCAATTGTACTTTTTTTTTTTTAATATATATATATTCCATCCACGAACTTTATGGGTCCCCCTCCCCGTTCAACAATAAGATTAAATTTCTAGTTACACCAATTTGTGGAGTAGGACCATCGTTGCTTTCACTCCCTTAAAAGTTCCGCCAACCATGGTCCGCCTCCAAACTGCCAAAATCCACGGTCAGGGATGGTGAAGCCGTGACCGCCCGAAAATGGGGGAGAGTCCCTTCTGAAACAACTTAACATAATACATTAAAACTCAAACACTTATGGTGACCGATACAACTTCAAATTTGTCGCATTTTGTGTACTTACTAACTCCTGTGTTGCTGGGTTGCGTAACACGTACGCATTACTCATCTTTACTTCTACAATTTCATATGGTCCTTCATATAATAGAAAAAACTTCTTTATCTCTTTATCCTGTGCGCTAGACAATTGTCTCCTTACCAATACTAACTGCCCTACCTCATATTTAGTCCACTTACCTTTAGCATCATGCCTCTGTTTTCTCCTCTCTCCTCTCGTTAGTAAATTTTCATTCGCTAGTCAGATCTTCATATCCACGTCTATAGTTTGTGATGGTACAATCATGGTACATTTTGTGATTACTTAAAATATGGTAAATAAAACCATACCTATTGTATTTTTCTATTTTGGTCAAAATTAAACCAACCTTAAATAACCAGTACGAAGATACAGTGAGTGGAGTGTATAATAATATTTGTCAGGATTTGAACCAATTCATAGCAAAACTGTGAAACATCACAAAAAACAGTATGCAGTTTGTGGCGATAAGAGTGCCGAACCTTAATTACGTCAGAGGCTGAGAATGTGTTTACATCAACAACGATGCTGTCAACAGTTGTAACAAAGGAAGTGTGACGTAGGTTCACCCCACCTCAGCAAAATCTAACAAAGACTCTTGGTCATTTCATCTGCAGCAGTGATCAACGCCGGCCGGCAAACCGTTCACTCACTAGTGAATTTTAATTTTTTAGACCACCGTAGGTGGTTAATAAACAGTATAAATATAGTCAAAATGTGCTAAGGAACGTCAAACAGTTCGGCTTTGTGTAGGCGTCATCGGCCGATGAATCGTCCCTGAAGATCGGCGTATAGAATCGGTCCCACGACGGTGGGTTACGTAGGTCGACACGACGGTGCATCATCAAACGCCGTAAAATATTACCGATTGTGCCGATCGGGATGATACTAGAAGTGCGAGGAGGCCTACACGAAATGGGTGAGAACGTTCCTTCTGTACCTTAAAATCCTTATTTTGTTTCCAAGTATACAATTTTATTTTAGAAATCATATAAATTCAAATATTTAAAATTTCAATGACATAAAAGGAGCTCCAAAATTAATAAAATTTGTACCATGAGAGTGAAAGAGAGAGAGATTGCATGTGTGTTGTGGAATTTCTAAGTGCTGGGTTGGTCACCACTACATATATTACTATATTACAATTAATAAAGATATGTCAGAATATAGTCAAGTAAGTATATAATATCAGATAATAACAATTATGCTTTTGGAGGGATTAGAGTTTGTTTAACATACTTATTGTGTAAGATGTAGAGTAAAAAGTAAAGAGTAAATAAAAAGGGTATTTCATTGGTAACAATTATATACAGATGTTCTATTATTTCAAGCAACTTCCGTTCATCATAACTTCGCGTAACGAATTCCTGGCCTATAACATACAAACGAAGATGGCGCCCGAATTTTGTAAACATAACCATAAGTGTAACATACAATATATATCGTATACATAAAATCAACCTTCGTGTAAGATCACAGATGGCTGCCTGCGAACAGGGACATTATGTGGTAGTATGTATATATATTATTACATACTGTACGCCTAGAAAGAGAACGGAAAAAATTGTTTGAGGTAATAGACACCAAAATTGTAATACGTAAACATAACCCAATAGTTAGGTTATACCATTGTATGCATGTGTGTATTGCAAAATTGCCAACATGAGTACAAATGATAATATTACGTTAGAAATCAGTACAACTGATGTAAATTTAACTAGTGAAATGGATGTACAATTAAATCAAGCTAGTCAGACTGACGAGGCAAATACGCCTGTGTCTGCAGAGATAACGAAAATCGATACATCCATTCCAACTATGTCAGTTAGCAAACTAGATGGTACTGCTGAAATGATGAAAATTTTATTAAATAAATTTGACAGTTTTGATAAAAAACTAGATGAACAGAAAATCGATTCTGATATTAAATTCAATGAATTAAAGAATGAAATAAAATTAGGTCACGACAAGCTTATTAAAAAATGTGACCAGCTCATCACAAAACTAGATGTAAATTTAAGTCAATTAGAAAGCCAAAAAGTAGATAGTAGTACCCAGCAAAATGCTGTACTGGATAACAACATATTTAAAAATAATAATTCAAATAATGAATGTACCGATAACTCAAATATTACAAGTAGTAAGATTGTGGTGTTAGAAAAGGATAAAAATGATAATGAAAGTATAATTAGTGAAAATGAAATGTTTGAATTTATTGAGTCAGAAAGAAAGTTGAGAGAAAGTATTTTAGTACAAGGAGTGCAGGGGGTAGAATTTTCTTTTGTTGATGTATTAGGGGGTGAAGACAAGTCTTCATGTAATTTTTATAAGGATAAGAGTTCCTTAAATTTATATTTGGGAGACGAAAGGTCTACAAATAAAGTTTCTTTGTGTTTTGGTGTACCTAATAAGTGGTGCACTTATGTTAGGGATAATTTTATGTTAGGGACCCCTGCATATTTGGAGAGAGAAAGTGTATTTTGGTGTTATGGAGAGAAACGTATTAAGAAAGAAAGTATAGAGAGATATTGTGAGAGTAAGAAAGTAATAGAAATATTTAAAGTAAACAGAAATTACAGACAATTGTTAGAAAGGTTAGGGTTAAATGTGGTATATGAAAATGATGAATACTTACCTGATAATAACAATGAATTGGAAATAACAGTAAATGAGAATAAAGGTATTAAGTATTTACCTGTGGTGGAATATTATGAAGATAATAACCAATTAATGACATATGATACTGAGATAAACGGAACCCTACTTGATCGTGACTGGAAATATTTGGTTAATAACAATTTCATAAAGGAATATGAATATAATGTTGCAGATAATAAAATATATTTATTAAGTAATAAGTTAAGTAGACCTAAGATCCGTTTGTTGTTCAACGATGGTGGATAGACTGTTGTATTGTGAAATGAACATTAAACATATATGTGTAAAGTGATATTGAATTGGACTGCTATGAACTGAGTTTGGTAAATAACAAATTAATGAGTTGGAGTGTATATTTTTCATTGTATTAACTGTATTTATCTATCAATGTATTTTTGATGTGTATTATGTATTACAGGTACACCAGTATGTATTATGTATTTTAATAATATTTTTTTTTAACAATTGAATAACCATTGATTAAATTTTAAATTACCATTAAAGAGTAATCATTCTTTATTAAATTTTGGTACAAAAGAAAGTTGTACTAACTTTGTAACTTTATAAATTATTAATTGACATAGCAAGTGTCTATGAAGATAAATTATTATTTAAATTATTGTATTGAAGGTAATGAATAATACTATTAGCGAATATTGATGAATAATTAAATAAATGTAATAATAAGAATATATATTATTATGAGTAGGTAAGAGAGGAATTTTATAAGAGAATTGTTATGATTACAGTAAATGTTTAAACAGGAATAGAACCTGGGTATTGAAATAGAAGCAGGTGAGTTTAATTAATGAAAATGGAGTTAGAAAGGTAAGAATTTTTAAGAAAATAATACAAGAGAATTAGTAGATATTTAGGGACACAGTAGTTAGTGATTATTAGCAAAGGAGTTTAAGTAAAGGTATAAACATATAATTGTTGTTGATGAATTCTGTAGTGGGGGTGAGGTGATAAAGAGTAGCCAACCAATAGTGTTGTGGCAGGTAATAGCGTAGTTTAAGGGAGTGTTTGCCGAAATTTTGGAAGGGCAAAATAATATGGATGTATATAGCCAGTTAGGGAACACCCAACTCATTGCAAAGACGAGCGGTGCCATAGGATTTAAATGAAAATAGTAATGGTGTTTATAATTGAGATATTGGTGTCAATGATAGGTAAATTTGGTGGTCAGTTAGAGGAAGGTGAGTAAGATTATAATAAATAGAAGTATAGTGAATATCAGAGTTACCCAGACTAAACAGTGATTAGAAGGTGAAAGGTTAGGTAGTTAGGTAGGTAGAAAATTCAGAGTAGAAAGGTAATGAAATAATAAAATTATAAGAATGTAATAATAAATTTAAAAATGAATTTTATAACTTAATCATTATCATTGATGTCTAATTAATGAAAGTTTAATTGAAATTGTAATTTTATAATTAAATGCAACTTAGATGGAATATGCAAATCAAGATTAAAAATGAATCAATCATGTCAATGTATTAAATGTATCAGTGTTAATTATCAATGTATTATTATGTAAAATGTATTATGTATTTATGTTATAGAAATTTCAACATGATTTTATAATAAGGAAATAATGTGTATGAAAAAAGAAAAGAAAAAAAAAAAAAAAAATTTAACTGGCGCTG
This sequence comes from Magicicada septendecula, assembly GCA_034769895.1. Lineage (NCBI taxonomy): Eukaryota > Metazoa > Arthropoda > Insecta > Hemiptera > Cicadidae > Magicicada > Magicicada septendecula. The sequence continues at coordinate 1,248,501,407 of CM068367.1, forward strand.
TTAATAATAACAATAATCCAGATTATTACCTGTTAATAATAATAATAATAATAATAAATTTTTTAGTTTTATCATTCAATAAGAGTTATAAATAAATAAATATACCAATTTATCGATTCTTTTATAATTTGTTTTTCTCCAGGTTTGGGAGATTTATAGGGTAATTTTCCTAATTTCAATTAGAGTTTAAATTTTATTATATCAATGTGTTTATGTTATAATTACAGTATTTGTAACAGAAAGAAGATAAATATTATCGATAGTAATCGAAACCATTCATTAATTCAGGGTTTGTAATATGAAGAAGGGAAATTCTTTATAATTTTTGAGAAATATATATTTCTAATTCTTTTATAACTATATTAAGCCAACCCAGTGCTTATTGGCACAAACCAGCACTTAGCTAAGGGGAACCAGATCAGTTGAGGATGGAGTGATTTACCAAGCCACTATTTTAATATTTTTCATTTATTGTTTCAGTGTTTGGTGATATGACAGCGGTCCTGAGCTGGCCAACGCGTCAGAGCAGGGGCGTTAAGAGCCTAAGTGGCCTTATGGTGTTGGGATCTCGCAGGAGAAGTCCAGTAAGGTCATGTAGGTACGGTCATCATCATCAGACCAAGGGTGAGTTGTAATTTTCTTTTATATAAAATTGTAAGGGGGTTGTGGCGACTTATCCTGGCTGATCCCTTTAGGAAGTATGAAAGGGTCAATGAAAGTTTTTGTGCTTCGACACACAATCTTTCATTGAGGGGGTTTTGTGATGGTACAATCATGGTACATTTTGTGATTACTTAAAATATGGTAAATAAAACCATAACTATTGTATTTTTCTATTTTGGTCAAAATTAAACCAACCTTAAATAACCAGTACGAAGATACAGTGAGTGGAGTGTATAATAATATTTGTCAGGATTTGAACCAATTCATAGCAAAACTGTGAAACATCACAAAAAACAGTATGCAGTTTGTGGCGATAAGAGTGCCGAACCTTAATTACGTCAGAGGCTGAGAATGTGTTTACATCAACAACGATGCTGTCAACAGTTGTAACAAAGGAAGTGTGATGTAGGTTCACCCCACCTCAGCAAAATCTAACAAAGACTCTTGGTCATTTCATCTGCAGCAGTGATCAACGCCGGCCGGCAAACCGTTTACTCACTAGTGAATTTTAATTTTTTAGACCACCGTAGGTGGTTAATAAACAGTATAAATATAGTCAAAATGTGCTAAGGAACGTCAAACAGTTCGGCTTTGTGTAGGCGTCATCGGCCGATGAATCGTCCCTGAAGATCGGCGTATAGAATCGGTCCCACGACGGTGGGTTACGTAGGTCGACACGACGGTGCACCATCAAACGCCGTAAAATATTACCGATTGTGCCGATCGGGATGATACTAGAAGTGCGAGGAGGCCTACACGAAATGGGTGAGAACGTTCCTTCTGTACCTTAAAATCCTTATTTTGTTTCCAAGTATACAATTTTATTTTAGAAATCATATAAATTCAAATATTTAAAATTTCAATGACATAAAAGGAGCTCCAAAATTAATAAAATTTGTACCATGAGAGTGAAAGAGAGAGAGATTGCATGTGTGTTGTGGAATTTCTAAGTGCTGGGTTGGGCACCACTACATATATTACTATATTACAATTAATAAAGATATGTCAGAATATAGTCAAGTAAGTATATAATATCAGATAATAACAATTATGCTTTTGGAGGGATTAGAGTTTGTTTAACATACTTATTGTGTAAGATGTAGAGTAAAAAGTAAAGAGTAAATAAAAAGGGTATTTCATTGGTAACAATTATATACAGATGTTCTATTATTTCAAGCAACTTCCGTTCATCATAACTTCGCGTAACGAATTCCTGGCCTATAACATACAAACGAAGATGGCGCCCGAATTTTGTAAACATAACCATAAGTGTAACATACAATATATATCGTATACATAAAATCAACCTTCGCGTAAGATCACAAGTTTGCGTTTCCGGTGGATAACTAATAAGTTGTTCCAATATCCTAGGCAGCCTTGTTCCCTTTATCAATTCATACGGCGTAAATCCGGTGGATTCATGGGTGGTACAATTCAGCCACTCCTCTACTTTCTTAACGTAGGATGGCCATTCTGTGTGCTTGGCGTGACAATACGCCCGAAATATCCTACCAATCTCTCTCATCACCCGTTCTGCCTGGTTTGACTGTGGATGGTAAACTGCCGTATGTTTGGGTATGATGCCTTCCCATCCAAGAGTTTGTCGCCACTTGCCGCTGATAAACTGTGGTCCATGGCCGGATAAAATTATTTTCGGTTTACCTATATTCACCATGTAATCTCGTACTATTTTTTCGCTGAGGACTCTGCTCGTCGCTCTCTTGATACTATATAATCTAACATATTTAGAAAATGTGTCCAATACAACAAAAACATACATTACTCCACCCCTACCTTTGGGTAATGGCCCATACAAATCAACTGCAACTAAATCAAATGGTCTTTCAACTTTTATATAATTCATCTCCCCTTCTACTCTATAATTCACTACCTTAGATCTCTGACATAAATCACACACCCGTAATAACATCCGAACTCGCCTCTCCATATTCTTAAAAACACATGATTCTTTTAAAACATTTGTACACTTTTTTGCCCCGAAATGCCCATACCTTATATGGCAATCCCAAATAATTTTATTTATCAACCCTTCTGGTATAACTAGTCTCCAATCACGCTCACCCCCTTCTATTTTTTTAAACAGAATCCCTTGATATACTTGAAAACGTGTACTATATTTAGACCCATCTACATCCGCTTCTAAACTAACAGTTATTTTACCCAATTTATTTTCAGATCTTTGCATATTCTTAATATCTCTTAACTCCTCACCAAAAATTCTATCTTCTCTCGTTAATCTAAAAATTTCTATCTCTTTAAGGTCCCTACCTGTCTTATTTTCTATAATATCTACTCTGGAAAGTGTGTCTGGTACCTTATTATCTGACCCCTTTATGTATTCCCAGGAAAAGTTGTATTCTTGTAAAGCTAACACCCACCTGGTTAGACGACTATGTGTTAACCTGCAGGAGTTCAAAAATGACAGCGCCTTGTGGTCCGTTCTGATAACGGTCTTTTTTCCCAAGATGTAGGTGTGGAACTTTCCTACAGCAAACATGATGCTCAATAACTCCTTTTCCGTAGTTGTATAATTTCTTTCGGCTGCCAAAAGAGATCTGCTGGCGAAAGCTATCGTGTGGTGTTCTCTGTCACTATCCTCCTGGTACAACTCCGCTCCCAAGGCGACGTTACTGGCGTCAGTCTGTAAGTAAAAAGTTTTCAAGAAATCAGGATGGTTCATCATTATCATATTTGAAAATTTTCTCTTTATCTCCTCGAATGCATCCCTCTCCTTTTCTCCCCATTTCCATTGTTTATTTTTCTGTAATACAGCACTTAACCTTGCTGTTGTCTGAGCATAATTTTTCTGGAATTTTCTATAGAAATTGCACAAACCCAAAAAACTTTGTAATTGTTTAATATTCTTAGGTTCTGGAAATCGCATTATAGCTTCTGCTTTATCAGGGTTAGCTAAAATTCCTTCGAGAGTTATAATAAAATCCAAAAAATGTATTTCGGTTTGTAAAAATTTCGACTTCTCCCAATTTACTGTCAAACCCCCGTTTTGTAATTTCTCTAACACATACTCAATATGTTCTAAATGTTCCACAAATGTTCTGGATGCTATTAATATATCATCCACATATACAGTCAGAAAATCTAAGTCTTTTGGTTGTAATATCATGTCTAAACACTTAATAAAACTCGCTACACTAGTGTTAAGTCCAAATGGCAAACGCTTAAACTGATAATTCTTACCATTGAAGAGAAAGGCAGTATATCTCCGACTCTCTGCTGCTAACGGCACCTGCCAATATCCTGCGGTTAGATCCAAAGATGTCATGTACTTGACCCCGCTGAATTTCTGGAAAATCTCATTAATAGGTTCCGGTGACTCTCGGTCCGGTATTATAATCTGATTTATTCTCCTGGCATCTAAACATAATCTTACCTTTCCGTCCTTCTTTATTACCACCACCAATGGGTTCGAGTAAGGTGATATCGATCTCTCAATTATATCTCCCTCCATCATTCGATCCAACTCCTCCTGCACTGCTCTCCGTTTTGAAAATGGTACTGGATAACTCCTCTGCATGTAGGGTGAGTGCTCTCGAACCTTCAGCTCACATACATAGTTCCTGGCCTTTCCAGGCAACTCCGCAAACACATCTCTATAACGCTCCACAACGGCCCACAACTCCTGTCGTTGAGTACTCCCTACAACTCCACCTTCATTAAAAAATTTATCAGCCCTATTTTCCCACACTCTCTCATCACTCACATGCATATCTCTCTCCTCACTTTCTACAATCTCACTCTCTCGACATATATTTATTTTAGTTTCTATGTCCCCATCACCTACTTGCTTTTGTATTATTTTTACCCCTGTAACTCTAACTTCATCTAATACCTTCTTAAAATTAACCCTGACTGGTTCACTACCATTATTAAATTCCACTATCCGTTTATTAAAATCTATTACTGCCCCATTTCTCTCCAAAAAATCATTTCCCAAAATTACATCTAAACTCAGTCCCTTAACTACTAGAAAAGTGTTCTCAAATTAAGTTTCATTAAGAAATATATTTAACTGTACTTGTTTAGTAACTCTTTTACTATGTACTCCAGTTACCCCCACTACTGTTACACCCGCAACTGGTAATGATGGTATATTTTTATTTATTTCTTTCAACTCTCCCATTACATTTTCAGAAACTACTGATATTTCGCTCCCTGTGTCAATCAATGATTTAAAATTCTTACCTTCTATGGTGACGATTACCTCCGTTAATCCAGTTTTGTTTTCTATAACTTTTGTGTCATCTTCCTCCAACAACTCCTTCGTCATGTCCATTTGTATAACATTATTATGGTATTCGTCGGCTATTTGGACCCTCCTGTTTTCCGTAGACAATGGTTGGGCCCGCTTCTCCATTGTCCTCCCTAGTTTACCGTGGATGGACCTGCTACGGTTGGATGGTTTCCTTCTCTCCCTGTGTTGTAATTGCCTCCTCCTCTCGGCGCTCCTCTATGAAAATCTGCTCCTCTTGACTGCTGATTTGGTGGTGGATGCATCATCTCGTTCCTGGTACACTCCCTGGTTTGATGATATCTAAAACAATTGGTTCGGTTAGCATAATTATCTGTGTCACATTCTCTACACCTCCAACGCTCGTTCCTATTATCAAAACTTCCTCCCCGCGCTCCTCTATGAAAATTCTGTGTACCCCTATTCTGATGGTAATTATTATTATTATTATGGTGTGGTACTACTGGTGTGTTTGGACGTCGCCCTATGTCACATTCCCCTATATTCTGTAGCACGTCTAACATGGTCTCTAGCTCGTTTATATTTGTAATTTCTCTAGTCATTAACGTGATTTGCACCTGTCTGGGCAGGTGTTTACTAATATGTCTTACAAATGACCGGAATGGTAACGGTGGTTCTAGATACTTGGCCTCGTTATATATAGTCATCACGTATATGGTTAAGTGGTTATTAATTCTACCAAAATTCCCAGTACCCATTATTTTGCTTCTTAAGATTTCTTGGTCCTCTTCTGACCAGTATTTGTTTCGAAAAGCTACCTCAAATTCCTCGTAACTACCCCATTCGGTATGGTGTACTTCCGCCCATATCTCGGCACTACCTTTAAAACACTTTATAATCTTCAGCAATTTAACCTCCCAACTACTACTATTAAATCGATTAAACTCCCTTACCCTATTTAAAAATTGCATTGGGTGTACTCTACGATTGTCACAATTAAACTGTTCTAATTCTATCTCATCTTTTGCGAGTATATACCACTCGCTCCGCAACATTATTTAAATTTTGGCTTATGGCCACATGTAATTCATCTTTGATTTCTATGATATTCTGCTCTATCATGCTAAATTTGTTATCACATTTATTTGCATATTGAAGGTTATGTTTATTAATAACCCCCACACTCTCTTGTATAGATTGTTTACATGCACTTTCTACTTCCATTATTTTAAATTCTATATCATTATTACTTTCATTAATTTTAGTTACACATTTATTTTCTACTTCTACACACTGCTCTTCAATTTGAGTTCTAATTTGATCTGCCATCTGCTCATTTACGTTACTGATTTTACTTTCAATACTTAGTGTGATTTCACATATTTGTCTGTCAATTTTCTCATCTCTGTCATTAATTTTAACATCTATACTCTTGACTGCCTCATCTAATTTAGTACTTAAATCGTTACATTTGCTAACAAATTTTTTATTGGTATTCTCAAAACGCTCATTAATTTCGTTAATTTGGTTTTTTAACTCATCCAAACTATTCTTTTGAACATCGAATGTCTCATTAAAATCCCTACTTTGTCTGTCAAATTTATCATCAAGTCTAGCATTTATTTTGTCATATTTAACATTGGAATCACTCTTTATTTCATTAAATTTTACCTCTAACATCGCATTTTGCTTATCTGAACTTTCTTTCATACTACACACCATGCTACATAAATATTTCATCATATCATTATATCAGTTTTTTTATTTTGGATTGGCGTTGACTGATTTTCAACGCTTTCCATTATTCTCGACTCTGTCAACTGATTTTCTAGATTACTGTCAGTGAAGCTGACTTCATTATTAACCTCATCATTAGTACTCATCATTGTTATTTATGTAATTCTGGCTATGTACATCTACTTCAGTGACACTGTAACATAACCTTATGTGACACTCGTCACCTACGTCTGTTTTACGTTAACGAAAAAAATTTTATTTCTTATTTCAAACAACCATTCTGCTCTCCCAGTAGGCCGTATTTATATAAAATTTATTTATATAAATGTCCCTGTTCACAAGCCAATTGTTATTAAAATTTTATTGATATTAATGAAATATAATTGATTTTACTTTTGATTCATTGTTTACTTTCTAAATAATTTCTTCGGGCGCCATCTTGCCTTACCAACTGCAAGAAAATTATATATATGTACTTACCAATTTCGGGCCAGATTCTTTTCGGCGAACTAAAAAGAACAGACGTGGTTGTCGAAATAATGAAAACTTTACTTGTTCCCCATGATTTAACTTTTATTGGTTACTAAAGTATTTCAATTTCTTCATAAACAAATTATTCTTTTCTCCCTCTTTACCCCGGTTAATACATTTAAAATAAATCATGTTAATGACAAAACTTGTTAATGAATAATAATTATTTCTACCTTGAATCTCTTGTATACGAATTTACTTACTCACAATACAATAACAAGCTCTTAAAATAAATTTACTAGGGGAACACAAACCAGCCTTCTTTGTCTAAAATACATTCTCGCATACACATGCATACACACACAGTTACTTAGGCCTTTAGAGATCTCATTTTATGTTGAAAAATTTATTTCCGTCTATTAAAATATTGAATATTTGAATTTTCATTTAAAGTTTTGTTTTATCCTGATATGTTACTTATCTGTTCATTGAGTCCTGAAGATGTTACCCGCACAACATAGCTAGCTGTTTCACTGAATTTACTGGTTCTATTGAGTTTGTATTACTTATTTCACATTTTGATGTACTATAATAACGGTATTAACCGTTAAGTGTTTAATTTACATTTTATATATATGTTATTCACATTTTATAGGTTGCGGGCGCCCGTGATTTACGTTCCGGAACTTTATATGTGACCGGCCGGCTCACGGAGTAATTTTATACTGGGCTTAGACAAACGGCACTATTTTGTGTAGTCGCCGTGGTTATATGACCAATTCTTATTGTTCTGAATTTTGTATTACTACGCCAGCATACGGTTGTTGCGATCACACCCAACATTCCACAACGGGGATCGTCTCTGACGTAAGATCGTCTGATGCTCAGTTACATAATTTGTTTACAGTTTTTGTAGGTCATTATCTGACCTTGACGCAATTCTGCTGGTTGTTTTCTGCGTTAGATAAATTCTCGAACAATATTCTCCATCACTGCTGCCACTTTCACTACCAATGAAGTTTATCTTTCTGTTCACGTTTTGTCCCAATTATCGTAAAAAATGTTATTTGCTTTTATTAAAAAATACAAATTTCTTTATTACCCCAAAATAGGCCAAAATGTCCCGTTACAACTCCTCCATAGTTTTTGATTTTCTGTACCATGTTAAACTCCTCCATTCAGTGATAATTTGTGGCATTTTTTTTTTTTTATTATAAATGACCAAGCCTACATCCTCAGTGTCTTTTTATATTTATTGCTGAATAGTGTATCGTTCAGGTTTGACAATATCTGATACAACTGTATGCTTTCTTAATTCCTTCTTTTTTATCTGGGTAAAGCTTATTAAGGTATAAAATAGGTTAATTACCTTCTGTTAACGTTTCTTAGAATCCTTTACGGGATAACTCGAGTTTCGACACCAACGGTGTCATCATCAGATCGGATATGAATAAGGTTAAAACATTATTGATGTATATATATCTCGTCAAATATTAAAAATTAAAAAAACAACACATACATTATACAACACATATTAAAACAAAATAACAATATAACAACAAAATATAAAAACACGCGGCCGCAACAAACCTGCACAGGACGCCCCCACGGTAAGACTAATCAATGCCGGCTTGACCTTGGTTCAATTTTATCGATCTGATATAGCCGATTTCTCGTTCTATATGATCGATTCTATTAAATAAAATATTATTTGTATGTATTGCTTTTTCATTTAGGACACGATTGTGATCCTCCTTTATAGCTTTATATATCTCGAACCTTTCAAGGGTGTCCAGCTTTAGTGACTTTTTACATTTATGTAGGATATCTAAATTATCACCAATACTCTTTCTATTATGGTCATGTAAGCTTAAATGTTCTGCAAATGTAGATCTTCTTACATTTGACTTGGAGCTTGGGATATGTTCTTTATAGCGTAATTTGAATATTGTACAGTCCTAATGTAGACGTCCTCGTTTTCGTTTAAGCCCCACGTTGCAGGCGGCAATTTGTACAGGTATGGATTTCCTCTCCTTAAAACCCCACTGTTGGGTTTGTCAATTTGTTTTGAATTACTTTAATTATGTAAATCTCGGAGATATTTGGATTTGTGGGCTATATTGATGTAATTAATTAATATTAACTTATCTCTTTAAGAAATGTCAGTGTTAGTGTGCCTAAAACTTAAACAACTTAAGCGTTATTCTACAATTTCATCCAACCCTATTATACCTTGAAGAGAGTTATGTCTAATTTTGCATTTTTACGCTCCCTCTTTGGTGTCAGATAATTCCGCTATAAGCGCTGTAGTATCGGCTCAACGAAACTTATAGGTTATTTCGATGTTTATCTTAACCAATTATTCTATACTTATTCAGTTACGTTTTTGTTCCCAGCTCATTAAACCATACTCCAAATAACAAGATTTTACAAATATATAAAGGTTCTTTATTTGTTTACTTAATTCACATTGGATAAGATATGTTCTAATTAACACATGCTTGGGCTATAGACTTCATGAATCGATTGTTGATTATTCTAATCCTTTATTTAAATTTATTTATATAGTGTGTTTTGATTTGTAATTAATTTAATTCAGGGTGTGAAGGTTCTTGTAACTGTGGGGAAGATTAAAAATACATAGATAAGAATGCAAGATTTACAAATTTGAAGTGTTGTGTAGTTAGTATGATTATTATAATATAATTTACCAGACTCGAACGAAGCAAATCGTGTAGGCGGTTGATCGCTAAATTTACTGTTCTGGACGATTATACAGTACGGTTTTCTTTCTTCGGTTTAATAAAAGTAATTCTTGTCCTGTCCACTTCGGAATACAGCTTTTTGGATTGATTTACAGCCCGATTGATGTTTCTTCTGCAACGCCAGGATCCAAATAAGTTCTTCTTTCGGTTGAAGCAATTAGTGTTGTTCCGTGTAATTGGAAGGTTATAATTTCTGGTGTAGTGAATATTATTAATTGTTTTACTGTTAATTCTTTCTATTTGATTAATATCTCATCAATATCCTTCGGATATGGGACAGTTCAAGTTCTTTCTTGTAGACTTCAGTTATTTACTCTCTATTATGATTTCATATTGTATTGTTATTTGGTTAATCTGTATTGGTGATAGACGTAAATATTGTCATTAGAATTTTGTATTTTTATAATCGTATCTGGTAATTTCGAATATTACGACTAAATAGATTATTCTTGGGTTTTTTAATCTCATCACATTTAGTTCATCAAAGCAATTGTTGTCAAAATCAACAACTTCTTCTCCTTTTTGTCGTCCCTAGCAACACATAATTCCTTCCTTCCACATGTTTTAAATATATAGTGTTTGTTTCATATATTTTTTGTCTATTCTTTATCAATTTGCTATCCTATCGGAATGTAACTTTACCGATAGTTGGTTTATTATTTTCTACACATATTCTGCTGGTTTTTTTATATAAGCCGGTTTTTTTTTCCTTTTTTTATATTTAATCCACTTTCGATATTATATGTTACTAATCGATCTCATGGCATTATGGTATTATCATAATTTGTATAAATTTTATTATATATTATTATCAATTTAATGTTTTTTCTAGCTCTTCAAATCGTATTTATTAATTATTATTAATTGATGTACCTAATCTTTATGTTATGAGTGTTTATATAGTAGTTTGGCTGTTAGGCCTTTTATTGTAAACTGATCTACCTGTGTTTATAGCTGTTAAATATCTATAGCCCCTTTTACATAAATTCATACATACAATCAAATCTTAACTATTAACATTTATATAAACAATTATTTTTCTATATCTAATAACAATTTTATCTTGATCTATTGATCACATATAACAAAATTCAAATCTATGAACATTGATTAACTGCTTCACACTTCATTCTACAACAGTCATTGAATAATACAACTTGTTTCATTATCTTTCATTAACTCAACACATATTTGGTATAACATAACATAAACTTTATCATAACATTTGTTGTCATAAAATAATACTTCTTAACTCAAAATTCTTATTTGTTATTACTATAAATTAAATCATTGTTTCATTTTTTGTTTGCTTTTCATTAAACATATATCATCAGCTATTATTTAACTTACAGGTTCGTTTATTCTTGTTAACACTACCTTGCATCCTTATTTAATTTTATCTATGATTATCTTTGTAATTATAGGATCTTTGTTCTATTATGGTGTTAAACATTGACTTATTTATTATTCGGTGAACCTTATTTTTATGTAACATGAATGCTGGCATTTCTGTTGCGTTACATATGCTCCCCCTCCTAAAAAAGTTTAGTTTACCTGAATGAAGTTTAGGTCAAATAAACTTGTCTTTTTCACATGCCTTTTCTTCATTTCCTTGTTAATGGTTGACGTTGGGATTTTCAATGTAACTTCATTAGACTAGTATTAATACTTTTTTTTATTTAATAACATTTCATCATTTTAATTAACATTCTTGATCATTTTTATTTCTGTAAACATTATTTGTTGGTAGTTGGCTACACTATTCAATGATACATTAGTTTTACATCTCTTCTACTTATAATTACTATAATCACTGTATTTCTCAATTATTCTTCTGTCAACTCATTTCTTTCTGTTTTCTTCGTCCTTCTCCTTTGGAAACTGAATTTATTCTTGCAACTATTCTAATATTCCTTAAATATTTAATTTCCCTAACAATCCCTAACACATGCGTTGGTACAGTTCAGAGAGGCACTGTTTGGCTTCATACTCTGCTGCCCACACCACATTTTAATATAGTACTGCTGGAATTCATCTACAGTCAGCTATAAAATATAATAATAATCTCCTAATAATCTCTTTAATTATTTAATAATAAATATTTGGGAAAAAATTTTTTTTCTTTGTTGCCTTTATATTTCTTCATTACTATCCTTCATATTTCGTAATTCCATTTTAGTTCCTTAAACATTCGTTGATATTGACTTTGACAGTTATCATTTGTAATCATTTTTGTTTTCATTTTTGTTGTGATTGTAATGCTAAGTATCTTCTTCATTTGTTTTTTCTCTGATCACAATATTTTCTAAATAGTTGTTGTGTAATGATCATTATAACTGTATTTCAAACTAAATACATTCCTTAGCCCAACTATTCTTCTTATCGTATTTCATTATTTTGGCTGTTTATTTTTCAATGAATTATGTTCATAAATACTCTTTCTTTCTTGTCTTCTTTAACATTATATTGGTTACATTCAATCGTTTACTGAAGTTGTTTCCATCATTTGGCAATGTAGTATGTATTTTAGGTCATATGATTTTTCTCTTCCTTTATTTTGCATAGGTAGATTTGAGGTAATAACTTTTATCTTGGGGTTCATTCTTCATTATTCACACTATTTCTTTATAAACATTTAATAATAATTCTCGCTTTCTTCTGTAATCTTGGGGTTTGTTATTCATTATTCACACTATTTCTTTATAAACATTTAATAATAATTCTCGCTTTCTTCTGTAATCTTGGGGTTTGTTATTCATTATTCACACTATTTCTTTATAAACATTTAATAATAATTATCGCTTTTTTCTGTAATCTTTAATAAGTTGTTCTTATTGTATTTTAGAATTTAGTGGTAGTATTCAACTCAAATTCTTTTTTAAATTCCAAGTAATTTTCTTCAAGACTGGTAATAAGTTGTTCTTATTATTTTTAGAATTTATTCATTAAATTTCTTTATGGACTCTTGGTTGTACGTTCCGTTAATCCTTTTCGTGATAGGGTTCATTATTTCATACGTATTGTTATTATTATTTTTTGTTATCACATATGGCCCAGTGTATAATAATAATAATTTTTTAGTTATTCCCTCTAGAGTGCTTGGTAACTCCCTGTTTCTTATTAATACTTTCTCACCCACTTGGTACTTAATTGGTTTTGGGTTATTCTTTTCATATTTTCTTCTCTTCATTTCCGTCTTTTCCATAACTCGGTTATAAAATTTAACTGTTTCAAATTGATATTCTGGATTATTTGGAAAGTTTATAATATCCTGGATTTCTCTAGGTGGAAGCCTTTCAAACATAACAGTATAAGGGGTATTTTCAATGGACTGATGGTAAGATATATCTAAAAACTCTTCGGTTAGTGACAAGTATTCGTGCCATCTTCTCTGTTGGTTATGACAGTAAGTTCGGAGTATTCTGCCAACTTCCCTCAGTACACGTTCTGCCGGATTACTGCTGGGGTGGTATACTGAAGTCTTATATGTTCTAATGTTGTGTTTTAAAAGATTATTTCTCCATTTATAGCCCTTGAATTGCGTACCATGATCAGTGATAATAGATGACGGTTTACCAACCTCTGCTATGTAACGTCCGATGACTATTTCCAGAATTTTCTTGGTCGTGGCTCTGCTAATAGCGTAGAGTTTAGTGTATTTGGAAAAATGATCAAAAACAATTATTATGAATTTTTATCTGTGATTTCCTCCACTGCGTGGGAATGGCCCACATATATCTAGGAATACTTTCTCCAGCTTATATTTGGATGTTATCGGGATCATGACTCCCTCCTTCTTCTCATTATTATGTTTAACCATCTGGCAGATGTGACATGCCTGTATAGATTTTTGTACCTTTCTGGTTATATTTTTTATGTACACTTGCTCTTCCAGGGCTTTGACGATTTTCATGGCTCCCATGTGTCCATATCGTTCATGGTAATCCAATATTAATTTGTTTTCCACAGCGGTGGGAATTACTAGTTTCCAGTTTATTTGTTTAGGAGTGACCTTAATAAATAATCGATCATCATGTATACAGTAATATTTAGTAATAACTTCATCAGCATTTTGTATCTTTTGGCGTATGTTTATTAATTTGGGATCCAATTTTTGGTGTTGATTAATTTCATTTAGAATAATCTCCAAATCCTTCCGACTCTTAATTACATGGTACACCTTCGTAATCTCTTCCTTTTCTCCTTCGAATGATTGATCTTGTATGTTTATTCGGGACAAGACATCGGCCGCTATATTCTTTCTTCCAGGTATATATTCCCAATCAATGCAATACTCTTGCAATGCAAGGACCCATCTAGTTAGCCGGCCATGACTAAGTTTACATCTTTTTAGAAATGAAATTGATTTATGGTCACTTCTTACAGTCACTGGGTATCCGAGTATATAAGTTCTAAATTTATTGCATGCGTACACTACGCTTAGCAGCTCTTTCTCGGTAACGTTGTAATTGCGTTCGCAGCTGTTAAGCACCCTGCTGGCGAAGCTGATTACCATATGATGTCCTTCTTTATCTTCTTGATATAGGGTAGCACCTAAGCTAACATTGCTTGCATCACAATTTAAATAAAAGCGTTTGTTAAAATCAGGGTGGTACAACATAACTGTTTCTAAAAATTTCTTCTTGATTAATTGTAGAATTTTATCTTGTTCTGGTCCCCATGCCCACTTGTCTTTGGATGATAATTGTTTCTGAAACTTGGCAGTTACTTCTGAATAGTTATCTTGGAATTTTCGGTAATAGTTGCAAATTCCAAGAAAAGATTGTAGTTGTTTTCTATTTTTTGGAGTAGGGAACAGTTGAATTGCTTCTACTTTTTCTGTTGAAGGTGTGATACCCTCCTCAGACAAATTAAAACCTAAAAACTTTACTTGATTGGCGATAAATTTAGATTTATTCAGCTTGAGAGTTATGTTGTTTTCAGATAATTTTCTTAGTACCTGTTCCACCCGCTCGCAATGCTCATCCCAATGTGAAGAAGTTATAAGTAAATCATCTACATAGACCGTAGTGAACTGCAGTGTTTCTTGTCCCAAAACTTGGTCCATACATTTCACAAATATTGCAACCGAATTAATTAGTCCAAAAGGTAGCCTTTTAAATTGATAGTTCCTTCCGTCAAAAAGGAACGCCATGTATTTTCTACTATCTGGGTGTAGTTCGACCTGCCAGTACCCGCATACCGTATCCCAAGTGCTGATATATTTAATACCGTGGAATTTCTTTAAAATTTCTTCTATTTCGCCTGGTGAAGTCCTATCATTGATGATCATTTTATTTATTTCCCTAGCGTCCAGGCAAATTCTCACCTTTCCGTTCTTTTTCGGGACTGCCACTATGGGACTGGTATATGGTGATTGACTATATTCTATTATGTCATCTTGAATCATACGGTTAATCTCGTTCCGGACCTCGTTTTTTATAGAATAAGCAATTGGGTATGACTTTCTGCGAAAGTTCACTGGTTCTCTAAAATTTATTACACACTGATATCCTTTTACCTTACCTGGAATATTGGAGAATACATGTTTGTATTTATTATATATTTGAATTAAATTTTCGGCCTGTATCTTACTTATTTGTCTATAAGTTTTTTCCCTTTGGAATTCTCGGATCTCTTCTAATTTACTCTGCCACAGTTCGGGATCATCGTCCTCATATCGAATGAGTTCTGGTAATTTATTTTTCTTACAAAAATAGCTTTTTATGGCTAAACATCTGGTGTTAACTGGAACGGTTCTATTAGTGTCAATTAACTCGGCTGTCCATAATCCTTCTTCGGATGTTAAGGATATTATACCTTTATGCAAGTCAATTACTGCGGAATGCTGGCGCAATACATCGCATCCAATCAATACATTGAACGGTAACCCCGTTGCGACCAAGAATCCTATTGGTAGGGTCATATTGTTATTGGTAAGATCGAGCGATACTTGTTTTTTGACTGTTTTATTTTGTCTCCCAGTGGCTCCGATGATTATCACATTATTGACAGGTAAGGTCGGTATGGGTAACTGGACTTCTCGTTGGATTTTTTCAAGTTCAATACTGTCTATCAACGATATGTTAGATCCAGTATCTATCATTATGGTAGATTTTACCCCATTTAATTTTGCCGTTACATATATTATTTCGTTATTACTATTACTGTTTACATGTTTCTTATCCTCTTCCAATAAATCTTCCCTGATATTCTTTAAATAGTGGTTATTATTTATGGTTATTGTACGATTACTCTTAATTTTGTTTATAAGTCGTTGTTCCCCAAGATTACGGTTCAGTGAAGGGTATTCATTAATTTTCACTGCCTCTATTAGTTTAAATGAGGGCTTACCCCCTCTTCTCTATTTTCATTTTGATTACTGTGTTGATTTTGTACTGTTTCAGTGCGATCCTCCGTATTAGGTTCTGCTATCCTATAATTTCCTTCAGGTGGGTAGTTGACTTCACGCCGGGACTGGTCATAATTGTTGTCATATCGGTGACTCCTTGGGTAATATCGTCGCTGATTACCTTGAGGTCTGGAGTAGATATAATTGACGTTATGTCTATAATTATTGGGTCGTCTGTCCCCATCTCCTCTATTATTGCGACTATCACGATAATTATAATTATTATTGCCTCGATAATTATAGTTCCTGGAATTATTATTCGCGTTTTCATTTTGTGTTCTATTGGTATTAACGTTCTGCGCAGGTCGATTGCGATCGTTATTATGATAATTGGTTGGTGGCGCGTTATTATCATACTTCTGATATTTATAGTTTAGCATTCTATTTCTTTGGTTTTGGTTCTCGTGCTCATAATTCTCCAAGAATTTGGCCATGGCCGGAATCGTTTTGATTTGACTACACATACGCGCATTCTTTATCCCTTCCTCGTAATGGTAGGATAGTTGTATCACCAAACATTCTTCGGGAATTCTGGGCTCTAAGTTCCGCGCCATACATACTTTTCCTAAAAAGTATGAAGTAGGAGACTGGCCTATATTTGTTTCGTATCGACCGTTACTCAAATTATTCCTAATCATGTTCTGGGTCGATTCGGACCAATACTTCTCTTTAAACTGTTTTTTGAACTCAGTCATGTCCAGTATATCCGGGCGCACCGCTGTCCACCAATTATCATAAGTATCTTTAAACGTTTCATCAATCATGCTGCGTATAATACTCCAGCGATTCTCTCTATTTCTTGTGATCACCTCTTCTAATCTCTTTAAAAATTCCATAGGATTGCGCTTGTAATTACGAAAATTAATCGATTCCCGGTTCTCGTGGTTATTTGTATGGCTATGCTGGCATGTCCTATTCCACCATGAATCTACTTCTTCTTGTAATTGTAATTCACGTCTACTAATTTCTTCTATTTTATTTTTATTGGTATTAATTTGACCTTCCATACTATTTAAATTGCCATAGACTCTTTCGAGCCGTTCGCCCATGTCTGTCTGTATTTGCGTAATACCTTCCTTATTCTCTTCCCGTACCTGATGTAGTTCGTTTTTAATTTGCTCATATTTTTCGACAGTTTCCTGTTGGATTTCTTCGACCAATGTTTTATTCTCCATTTTTGTGTTATTAATTTTATTCTGTAATTCTTCACGAACCTGTACTATTGTTTCGTTAGTTTTTTCTAACACTTCATTTGTTTTGGCTATTTCTAATTTTCTTTCCTCATTATTTTGGTCCACTTTCTGGTTAATTGTCACATGAAGATTTTCAATTTTTTCATTAATTTGCTTTAAATTTTCTTCATGTATTTGTAAGATGTCTTCCTTCATTTGTTTTAGACCCTCATCATTCCTATCTAATCTTTCGTGAATTTGTTTTGAGGTTTCTTTAATTTCCTCATTTATTTTATCTAATTTTTCCTCCTGTTTCTTAAAATTCTCCTTGGTGAGTCTGCTATCTTCCTTAATACTACTCATGAACTCCATTAATTTTTCCCAATTTAGTCCTTCTCTAGCTCCCGCTTTACCTATTTGGTCCCCTTGTGCCTGTTCTTCGATTACTTCCTTTTCCTTGTCCTCACTTATTTCAGTTTCCGTTATTTCGTTTGTCTGTTGTTCCATTTCACTATCTGTTATTAGTTCTATTTCCTGTTCTTGTTCATCTATTTCCTTCTCCGTTTCTCCTGCCCTAATCCTTGATCTACCTCTGGTATGCATGTTTATTCTCCCACAGTTGCCTGCTCTGGTTAAGTAATGTTATTATAATTATAGTTACTTAATTTAAGCCCTACACAAGTTGAGCGCCAATTTGTACAGTCCTAATGTAGACGTCCTCGTTTTCGTTTAAGCCCCACGTTGCAGGCGGCAATTTGTACAGGTATGGATTTCCTCTCCTTAAAACCCCACTGTTGGGTTTGTCAATTTGTTTTGAATTACTTTAATTATGTAAATCTCGGAGATATTTGGAGTTGTGGGCTATATTGATGTAATTAATTAATATTAACTTATCTCTTTAAGAAATGTCAGTGTTAGTGTGCCTAAAACTTAAACAACTTAAGCGTTATTCTACAATTTCATCCAACCCTATTATACCTTGAAGAGAGTTATGTCTAATTTTGCATTTTTACGCTCCCTCTTTGGTGTCAGATAATTCCGCTATAAGCACTGTAGTATCGGCTCAACGAAACTTATAGGTTATTTCGATGTTTATCTTAACCAATTATTCTATACTTATTCAGTTACGTTTTTGTTCCCAGCTCATTAAACCATACTCCAAATAACAAGATTTTACAAATATATAAAGGTTCTTTATTTGTTTACTTAATTCACATTGGATAAGATATGTTCTAATTAACACATGCTTGGGCTATAGACTTCATGAATCGATTGTTGATTATTCTAATCCTTTATTTAAATTTATTTATATAGTGTGTTTTGATTTGTAATTAATTTAATTCAGGGTGTGAAGGTTCTTGTAACTGTGGGGAAGATTAAAAATACATAGATAAGAATGCAAGATTTACAAATTTGAAGTGTTGTGTAGTTAGTATGATTATTATAATATAATTTACCAGACTCGAACGAAGCAAATCGTGTAGGCAGTTGATCGCTAAATTTACTGTTCTGGACGATTATGCAGTACGGTTTTCTTTCTTCGGTTTAATAAAAGTAATTCTTGTCCTGTCCACTTCGGAATACAGCTTTTTGGATTGATTTACAGCCCGATTGATGTTTCTTCTGCAACGCCAGGATCCAAATAAGTTCTTCTTTCGGTTGAAGCAATTAGTGTTGTTCCGTGTAATTGGAAGGTTATAATTTCTGGTGTAGTGAATATTATTAATTGTGTTACTGTTAATTCTTTCTATTTGATTAATATCTCATCAATTCCCTTCGGATATGGGACAGTTCAAGTTCTTTCTTGTAGACTTCAGTTATTTACTCTCTATTATGATTTCATATTGTATTGTTATTTGGTTAATCTGTATTGGTGATAGACGTAAATATTGTCATTAGAATTTTGTATTTTTATAATCGTATCTGGTAATTTCGAATATTACGACTAAATAGATTATTCTTGGGTTTTTTAATCTCATCACATTTAGTTCATCAAAGCAGTTGTTGTCAAAATCAACAACTTCTTCTCCTTTTTGTCGTCCCTAGCAACACATAATTCCTTCCTTCCACATGTTTTAAATATATAGTGTTTATTTCATATATTTTTTGTCTATTCTTTATCAATTTGCTATCCTATCGGAATGTAACTTTACCGATAGTTGGTTTATTATTTTCTACACATATTCTGCTGGTTTTTTTATATAAGCCGGTTGTTTTATATAAGCCGGTTTTTTTTTCCTTTTTTTATATTTAATCCACTTTCGATATTATATGTTACTAATCGATCTCATGGCATTATGGTATTATCATAATTTATATAAATTTTATTATATATTATTATCAATTTAATGTTTTTTCTACCTCTTCAAATCGTATTTATTAATTATTATTAATTGATGTACCTAATCTTTATGTTATGAGTGTTTATATAGTAGTTTGGCTGTTAGGCCTTTTATTGTAAACTGATCTACCTGTGTTTATAGCTGTTAAATATCTGTAGCCCCTTTTACATAAATTCATACATACAATCAAATCTTAACTATTAACATTTATATAAACAATTATTTTTCTATATCTAATAACAATTTTATCTTGATCTGTTGATCACATATAACAAAATTCAAATCTATGAACATTGATTAACTGCTTCACACTTCATTCTACAACAGTCATTGAATAATACAACTTGTTTCATTATCTTTCATTAACTCAACACATATTTGGTATAACATAACATAAACTTTATCATAACATTTGTTGTCATAAAATAATACTTCTTAACTCAAAATTCTTATTTGTTATTACTATAAATTAAATCATTGTTTCATTTTTTGTTTGCTTTTCATTAAACATATATCATCAGCTATTATTTAACTTACAGGTTCGTTTATTCTTGTTAACACTACCTTGCATCCTTATTTAATTTTATCTATGATTATCTTTGTAATTATAGGATCTTTGTTCTATTATGGTGTTAAACATTGACTTATTTATTATTCGGTGAACCTTATTTTTATGTAACATGAATGCTGGCATTTCTGTTGCGTTACATATGCTCCCCCTCCTAAAAAAGTTTAGTTTACCTGAATGAAGTTTAGGTCAAATAAACTTGTCTTTTTCACATGCCTTTTCTTCATTTCCTTGTTAATGGTTGACGTTGGGATTTTCAATGTAACTTCATTAGACTAGTATTAATACTTTTTTTTATTTAATAACATTTCATCATTTTAATTAACATTCTTGATCATTTTTATTTCTGTAAACATTATTTGTTGGTAGTTGGCTACACTATTCAATGATACATTAGTTTTACATCTCTTCTACTTATAATTACTATGATCACTGTATTTCTCAATTATTCTTCTGTCAACTCATTTCTTTCTGTTTTCTTCGTCCTTCTCCTTTGGAAACTGAATTTATTCTTGCAACTATTCTAATATTCCTTAAATATTTAATTTCCCTAACAATCCCTAACACATGCGTTGGTACAGTTCAGAGAGGCACTGTTTGGCTTCATACTCTGCTGCCCACACCACATTTTAATATAGTACTGCTGGAATTCATCTACAGTCAGCTATAAAATATAATAATAATCTCCTAATAATCTCTTTAATTATTTAATAATAAATATTTGGGAAAAAATTTTTTTTCTTTGTTGCCTTTATATTTCTTCATTACTATCCTTCATATTTCGTAATTCCATTTTAGTTCCTTAAACATTCGTTGATATTGACTTTGACAGTTATCATTTGTAATCATTTTTGTTTTCATTTTTGTTGTGATTGTAATGCTAAGTATCTTCTTCATTTGTTTTTTCTCTGATCACAATATTTTCTAAATAGTTGTTGTGTAATGATCATTATAACTGTATTTCAAACTAAATACATTCCTTAGCCCAACTATTCTTCTTATCGTATTTCATTATTTTGGCTGTTTATTTTTCAATGAATTATGTTCATAAATACTCTTTCTTTCTTGTCTTCTTTAACATTATATTGGTTACATTCAATCGTTTACTGAAGTTGTTTCCATCATTTGGCAATGTAGTATGTATTTTAGGTCATATGATTTTTCTCTTCCTTTATTTTGCATAGGTAGATTTGAGGTAATAACTTTTATCTTGGGGTTCATTCTTCATTATTCACACTATTTCTTTATAAACATTTAATAATAATTCTCGCTTTCTTCTGTAATCTTGGGGTTTGTTATTCATTATTCACACTATTTCTTTATAAACATTTAATAATAATTCTCGCTTTCTTCTGTAATCTTGGGGTTTGTTATTCATTATTCACACTATTTCTTTATAAACATTTAATAATAATTATCGCTTTTTTCTGTAATCTTTAATAAGTTGTTCTTATTGTATTTTAGAATTTAGTGGTAGTATTCAACTCAAATTCTTTTTTAAATTCCAAGTAATTTTCTTCAAGACTGGTAATAAGTTGTTCTTATTATTTTTAGAATTTATTCATTAAATTTCTTTATGGACTCTTGGTTGTACGTTCCGTTAATCCTTTTCGTGATAGGGTTCATTATTTCATACGTATTGTTATTATTATTTTTTGTTATCACATATGGCCCAGTGTATAATAATAATAATTTTTTAGTTATTCCCTCTAGAGTGCTTGGTAACTCCCTGTTTCTTATTAATACTTTCTCACCCACTTGGTACTTAATTGGTTTTGGGTTATTCTTTTCATATTTTCTTCTCTTCATTTCCGTCTTTTCCATAACTCGGTTATAAAATTTAACTGTTTCAAATTGATATTCTGGATTATTTGGAAAGTTTATAATATCCTGGATTTCTCTAGGTGGAAGCCTTTCAAACATAACAGTATAAGGGGTATTTTCAATGGACTGATGGTAAGATATATCTAAAAACTCTTCGGTTAGTGACAAGTATTCGTGCCATCTTCTCTGTTGGTTATGACAGTAAGTTCGGAGTATTCTGCCAACTTCCCTCAGTACACGTTCTGCCGGATTACTGCTGGGGTGGTATACTGAAGTCTTATATGTTCTAATGTTGTGTTTTAAAAGATTATTTCTCCATTTATAGCCCTTGAATTGCGTACCATGATCAGTGATAATAGATGACGGTTTACCAACCTCTGCTATGTAACGTCCGATGACTATTTCCAGAATTTTCTTGGTCGTGGCTCTGCTAATAGCGTAGAGTTTAGTGTATTTGGAAAAATGATCAAAAACAATTATTATGAATTTTTATCTGTGATTTCCTCCACTGCGTGGGAATGGCCCACATATATCTAGGAATACTTTCTCCAGCTTATATTTGGATGTTATCGGGATCATGACTCCCTCCTTCTTCTCATTATTATGTTTAACCATCTGGCAGATGTGACATGCCTGTATAGATTTTTGTACCTTTCTGGTTATATTTTTTATGTACACTTGCTCTTCCAGGGCTTTGACGATTTTCATGGCTCCCATGTGTCCATATCGTTCATGGTAATCCAATATTAATTTGTTTTCCACAGCGGTGGGAATTACTAGTTTCCAGTTTATTTGTTTAGGAGTGACCTTAATAAATAATCGATCATCATGTATACAGTAATATTTAGTAATAACTTCATCAGCATTTTGTATCTTTTGGCGTATGTTTATTAATTTGGGATCCAATTTTTGGTGTTGATTAATTTCATTTAGAATAATCTCCAAATCCTTCCGACTCTTAATTACATGGTACACCTTCGTAATCTCTTCCTTTTCTCCTTCGAATGATTGATCTTGTATGTTTATTCGGGACAAGACATCGGCCGCTATATTCTTTCTTCCAGGTATATATTCCCAATCAATGCAATACTCTTGCAATGCAAGGACCCATCTAGTTAGCCGGCCATGACTAAGTTACATCTTTTTAGAAATGAAATTGATTTATGGTCACTTCTTACAGTCACTGGGTATCCGAGTATATAAGTTCTAAATTTATTGCATGCGTACACTACGCTTAGCAGCTCTTTCTCGGTAACGTTGTAATTGCGTTCGCAGCTGTTAAGCACCCTGCTGGCGAAGCTGATTACCATATGATGTCCTTCTTTATCTTCTTGATATAGGGTAGCACCTAAGCTAACATTGCTTGCATCACAATTTAAATAAAAGCGTTTGTTAAAATCAGGGTGGTACAACATAACTGTTTCTAAAAATTTCTTCTTGATTAATTGTAGAATTTTATCTTGTTCTGGTCCCCATGCCCACTTGTCTTTGGATGATAATTGTTTCTGAAACTTGGCAGTTACTTCTGAATAGTTATCTTGGAATTTTCGGTAATAGTTGCAAATTCCAAGAAAAGATTGTAGTTGTTTTCTATTTTTTGGAGTAGGGAACAGTTGAATTGCTTCTACTTTTTCTGTTGAAGGTGTGATACCCTCCTCAGACAAATTAAAACCTAAAAACTTTACTTGATTGGCGATAAATTTAGATTTATTCAGCTTGAGAGTTATGTTGTTTTCAGATAATTTTCTTAGTACCTGTTCCACCCGCTCGCAATGCTCATCCCAATGTGAAGAAGTTATAAGTAAATCATCTACATAGACCGTAGTGAACTGCAGTGTTTCTTGTCCCAAAACTTGGTCCATACATTTCACAAATATTGCAACCGAATTAATTAGTCCAAAAGGTAGCCTTTTAAATTGATAGTTCCTTCCGTCAAAAAGGAACGCCATGTATTTTCTACTATCTGGGTGTAGTTCGACCTGCCAGTACCCGCATACCGTATCCCAAGTGCTGATATATTTAATACCGTGGAATTTCTTTAAAATTTCTTCTATTTCGCCTGGTGAAGTCCTATCATTGATGATCATTTTATTTATTTCCCTAGCGTCCAGGCAAATTCTCACCTTTCCGTTCTTTTTCGGGACTGCCACTATGGGACTGGTATATGGTGATTGACTATATTCTATTATGTCATCTTGAATCATACGGTTAATCTCGTTCCGGACCTCGTTTTTTATAGAATAAGCAATTGGGTATGACTTTCTGCGAAAGTTCACTGGTTCTCTAAAATTTATTACACACTGA
Organism: Magicicada septendecula; assembly: GCA_034769895.1. NCBI lineage: Eukaryota > Metazoa > Arthropoda > Insecta > Hemiptera > Cicadidae > Magicicada > Magicicada septendecula. Next base: position 1,248,525,896 of record CM068367.1, read on the forward strand.
TATCCTTTTACCTTACCTGGAATATTGGAGAATACATGTTTGTATTTATTATATATTTGAATTAAATTTTCGGCCTGTATCTTACTTATTTGTCTATAAGTTTTTTCCCTTTGGAATTCTCGGATCTCTTCTAATTTACTCTGCCACAGTTCGGGATCATCGTCCTCATATCGAATGAGTTCTGGTAATTTATTTTTCTTACAAAAATAGCTTTTTATGGCTAAACATCTGGTGTTAACTGGAACGGTTCTATTAGTGTCAATTAACTCGGCTGTCCATAATCCTTCTTCGGATGTTAAGGATATTATACCTTTATGCAAGTCAATTACTGCGGAATGCTGGCGCAATACATCGCATCCAATCAATACATTGAACGGTAACCCCGTTGCGACCAAGAATCCTATTGGTAGGGTCATATTGTTATTGGTAAGATCGAGCGATACTTGTTTTTTGACTGTTTTATTTTGTCTCCCAGTGGCTCCGATGATTATCACATTATTGACAGGTAAGGTCGGTATGGGTAACTGGACTTCTCGTTGGATTTTTTCAAGTTCAATACTGTCTATCAACGATATGTTAGATCCAGTATCTATCATTATGGTAGATTTTACCCCATTTAATTTTGCCGTTACATATATTATTTCGTTATTACTATTACTGTTTACATGTTTCTTATCCTCTTCCAATAAATCTTCCCTGATATTCTTTAAATAGTGGTTATTATTTATGGTTATTGTACGATTACTCTTAATTTTGTTTATAAGTCGTTGTTCCCCAAGATTACGGTTCAGTGAAGGGTATTCATTAATTTTCACTGCCTCTATTAGTTTAAATGAGGGCTTACCCCCTCTTCTCTATTTTCATTTTGATTACTGTGTTGATTTTGTACTGTTTCAGTGCGATCCTCCGTATTAGGTTCTGCTATCCTATAATTTCCTTCAGGTGGGTAGTTGACTTCACGCCGGGACTGGTCATAATTGTTGTCATATCGGTGACTCCTTGGGTAATATCGTCGCTGATTACCTTGAGGTCTGGAGTAGATATAATTGACGTTATGTCTATAATTATTGGGTCGTCTGTCCCCATCTCCTCTATTATTGCGACTATCACGATAATTATAATTATTATTGCCTCGATAATTATAGTTCCTGGAATTATTATTCGCGTTTTCATTTTGTGTTCTATTGGTATTAACGTTCTGCGCAGGTCGATTGCGATCGTTATTATGATAATTGGTTGGTGGCGCGTTATTATCATACTTCTGATATTTATAGTTTAGCATTCTATTTCTTTGGTTTTGGTTCTCGTGCTCATAATTCTCCAAGAATTTGGCCATGGCCGGAATCGTTTTGATTTGACTACACATACGCGCATTCTTTATCCCTTCCTCGTAATGGTAGGATAGTTGTATCACCAAACATTCTTCGGGAATTCTGGGCTCTAAGTTCCGCGCCATACATACTTTTCCTAAAAAGTATGAAGTAGGAGACTGGCCTATATTTGTTTCGTATCGACCGTTACTCAAATTATTCCTAATCATGTTCTGGGTCGATTCGGACCAATACTTCTCTTTAAACTGTTTTTTGAACTCAGTCATGTCCAGTATATCCGGGCGCACCGCTGTCCACCAATTATCATAAGTATCTTTAAACGTTTCATCAATCATGCTGCGTATAATACTCCAGCGATTCTCTCTATTTCTTGTGATCACCTCTTCTAATCTCTTTAAAAATTCCATAGGATTGCGCTTGTAATTACGAAAATTAATCGATTCCCGGTTCTCGTGGTTATTTGTATGGCTATGCTGGCATGTCCTATTCCACCATGAATCTACTTCTTCTTGTAATTGTAATTCACGTCTACTAATTTCTTCTATTTTATTTTTATTGGTATTAATTTGACCTTCCATACTATTTAAATTGCCATAGACTCTTTCGAGCCGTTCGCCCATGTCTGTCTGTATTTGCGTAATACCTTCCTTATTCTCTTCCCGTACCTGATGTAGTTCGTTTTTAATTTGCTCATATTTTTCGACAGTTTCCTGTTGGATTTCTTCGACCAATGTTTTATTCTCCATTTTTGTGTTATTAATTTTATTCTGTAATTCTTCACGAACCTGTACTATTGTTTCGTTAGTTTTTTCTAACACTTCATTTGTTTTGGCTATTTCTAATTTTCTTTCCTCATTATTTTGGTCCACTTTCTGGTTAATTGTCACATGAAGATTTTCAATTTTTTCATTAATTTGCTTTAAATTTTCTTCATGTATTTGTAAGATGTCTTCCTTCATTTGTTTTAGACCCTCATCATTCCTATCTAATCTTTCGTGAATTTGTTTTGAGGTTTCTTTAATTTCCTCATTTATTTTATCTAATTTTTCCTCCTGTTTCTTAAAATTCTCCTTGGTGAGTCTGCTATCTTCCTTAATACTACTCATGAACTCCATTAATTTTTCCCAATTTAGTCCTTCTCTAGCTCCCGCTTTACCTATTTGGTCCCCTTGTGCCTGTTCTTCGATTACTTCCTTTTCCTTGTCCTCACTTATTTCAGTTTCCGTTATTTCGTTTGTCTGTTGTTCCATTTCACTATCTGTTATTAGTTCTATTTCCTGTTCTTGTTCATCTATTTCCTTCTCCGTTTCTCCTGCCCTAATCCTTGATCTACCTCTGGTATGCATGTTTATTCTCCCACAGTTGCCTGCTCTGGTTAAGTAATGTTATTATAATTATAGTTACTTAATTTAAGCCCTACACAAGTTGAGCGCCAATTTGTACAGTCCTAATGTAGACGTCCTCGTTTTCGTTTAAGCCCCACGTTGCAGGCGGCAATTTGTACAGGTATGGATTTCCTCTCCTTAAAACCCCACTGTTGGGTTTGTCAATTTGTTTTGAATTACTTTAATTATGTAAATCTCGGAGATATTTGGAGTTGTGGGCTATATTGATGTAATTAATTAATATTAACTTATCTCTTTAAGAAATGTCAGTGTTAGTGTGCCTAAAACTTAAACAACTTAAGCGTTATTCTACAATTTCATCCAACCCTATTATACCTTGAAGAGAGTTATGTCTAATTTTGCATTTTTACGCTCCCTCTTTGGTGTCAGATAATTCCGCTATAAGCACTGTAGTATCGGCTCAACGAAACTTATAGGTTATTTCGATGTTTATCTTAACCAATTATTCTATACTTATTCAGTTACGTTTTTGTTCCCAGCTCATTAAACCATACTCCAAATAACAAGATTTTACAAATATATAAAGGTTCTTTATTTGTTTACTTAATTCACATTGGATAAGATATGTTCTAATTAACACATGCTTGGGCTATAGACTTCATGAATCGATTGTTGATTATTCTAATCCTTTATTTAAATTTATTTATATAGTGTGTTTTGATTTGTAATTAATTTAATTCAGGGTGTGAAGGTTCTTGTAACTGTGGGGAAGATTAAAAATACATAGATAAGAATGCAAGATTTACAAATTTGAAGTGTTGTGTAGTTAGTATGATTATTATAATATAATTTACCAGACTCGAACGAAGCAAATCGTGTAGGCAGTTGATCGCTAAATTTACTGTTCTGGACGATTATGCAGTACGGTTTTCTTTCTTCGGTTTAATAAAAGTAATTCTTGTCCTGTCCACTTCGGAATACAGCTTTTTGGATTGATTTACAGCCCGATTGATGTTTCTTCTGCAACGCCAGGATCCAAATAAGTTCTTCTTTCGGTTGAAGCAATTAGTGTTGTTCCGTGTAATTGGAAGGTTATAATTTCTGGTGTAGTGAATATTATTAATTGTGTTACTGTTAATTCTTTCTATTTGATTAATATCTCATCAATTCCCTTCGGATATGGGACAGTTCAAGTTCTTTCTTGTAGACTTCAGTTATTTACTCTCTATTATGATTTCATATTGTATTGTTATTTGGTTAATCTGTATTGGTGATAGACGTAAATATTGTCATTAGAATTTTGTATTTTTATAATCGTATCTGGTAATTTCGAATATTACGACTAAATAGATTATTCTTGGGTTTTTTAATCTCATCACATTTAGTTCATCAAAGCAGTTGTTGTCAAAATCAACAACTTCTTCTCCTTTTTGTCGTCCCTAGCAACACATAATTCCTTCCTTCCACATGTTTTAAATATATAGTGTTTATTTCATATATTTTTTGTCTATTCTTTATCAATTTGCTATCCTATCGGAATGTAACTTTACCGATAGTTGGTTTATTATTTTCTACACATATTCTGCTGGTTTTTTTATATAAGCCGGTTTTTTTATATAAGCCGGTTTTTTTTTCCTTTTTTTATATTTAATCCACTTTCGATATTATATGTTACTAATCGATCTCATGGCATTATGGTATTATCATAATTTATATAAATTTTATTATATATTATTATCAATTTAATGTTTTTTCTACCTCTTCAAATCGTATTTATTAATTATTATTAATTGATGTACCTAATCTTTATGTTATGAGTGTTTATATAGTAGTTTGGCTGTTAGGCCTTTTATTGTAAACTGATCTACCTGTGTTTATAGCTGTTAAATATCTGTAGCCCCTTTTACATAAATTCATACATACAATCAAATCTTAACTATTAACATTTATATAAACAATTATTTTTCTATATCTAATAACAATTTTATCTTGATCTGTTGATCACATATAACAAAATTCAAATCTATGAACATTGATTAACTGCTTCACACTTCATTCTACAACAGTCATTGAATAATACAACTTGTTTCATTATCTTTCATTAACTCAACACATATTTGGTATAACATAACATAAACTTTATCATAACATTTGTTGTCATAAAATAATACTTCTTAACTCAAAATTCTTATTTGTTATTACTATAAATTAAATCATTGTTTCATTTTTTGTTTGCTTTTCATTAAACATATATCATCAGCTATTATTTAACTTACAGGTTCGTTTATTCTTGTTAACACTACCTTGCATCCTTATTTAATTTTATCTATGATTATCTTTGTAATTATAGGATCTTTGTTCTATTATGGTGTTAAACATTGACTTATTTATTATTCGGTGAACCTTATTTTTATGTAACATGAATGCTGGCATTTCTGTTGCGTTACATATGCTCCCCCTCCTAAAAAAGTTTAGTTTACCTGAATGAAGTTTAGGTCAAATAAACTTGTCTTTTTCACATGCCTTTTCTTCATTTCCTTGTTAATGGTTGACGTTGGGATTTTCAATGTAACTTCATTAGACTAGTATTAATACTTTTTTTTATTTAATAACATTTCATCATTTTAATTAACATTCTTGATCATTTTTATTTCTGTAAACATTATTTGTTGGTAGTTGGCTACACTATTCAATGATACATTAGTTTTACATCTCTTCTACTTATAATTACTATGATCACTGTATTTCTCAATTATTCTTCTGTCAACTCATTTCTTTCTGTTTTCTTCGTCCTTCTCCTTTGGAAACTGAATTTATTCTTGCAACTATTCTAATATTCCTTAAATATTTAATTTCCCTAACAATCCCTAACACATGCGTTGGTACAGTTCAGAGAGGCACTGTTTGGCTTCATACTCTGCTGCCCACACCACATTTTAATATAGTACTGCTGGAATTCATCTACAGTCAGCTATAAAATATAATAATAATCTCCTAATAATCTCTTTAATTATTTAATAATAAATATTTGGGAAAAAATTTTTTTTCTTTGTTGCCTTTATATTTCTTCATTACTATCCTTCATATTTCGTAATTCCATTTTAGTTCCTTAAACATTCGTTGATATTGACTTTGACAGTTATCATTTGTAATCATTTTTGTTTTCATTTTTGTTGTGATTGTAATGCTAAGTATCTTCTTCATTTGTTTTTTCTCTGATCACAATATTTTCTAAATAGTTGTTGTGTAATGATCATTATAACTGTATTTCAAACTAAATACATTCCTTAGCCCAACTATTCTTCTTATCGTATTTCATTATTTTGGCTGTTTATTTTTCAATGAATTATGTTCATAAATACTCTTTCTTTCTTGTCTTCTTTAACATTATATTGGTTACATTCAATCGTTTACTGAAGTTGTTTCCATCATTTGGCAATGTAGTATGTATTTTAGGTCATATGATTTTTCTCTTCCTTTATTTTGCATAGGTAGATTTGAGGTAATAACTTTTATCTTGGGGTTCATTCTTCATTATTCACACTATTTCTTTATAAACATTTAATAATAATTCTCGCTTTCTTCTGTAATCTTGGGGTTTGTTATTCATTATTCACACTATTTCTTTATAAACATTTAATAATAATTCTCGCTTTCTTCTGTAATCTTGGGGTTTGTTATTCATTATTCACACTATTTCTTTATAAACATTTAATAATAATTATCGCTTTTTTCTGTAATCTTTAATAAGTTGTTCTTATTGTATTTTAGAATTTAGTGGTAGTATTCAACTCAAATTCTTTTTTAAATTCCAAGTAATTTTCTTCAAGACTGGTAATAAGTTGTTCTTATTATTTTTAGAATTTATTCATTAAATTTCTTTATGGACTCTTGGTTGTACGTTCCGTTAATCCTTTTCGTGATAGGGTTCATTATTTCATACGTATTGTTATTATTATTTTTTGTTATCACATATGGCCCAGTGTATAATAATAATAATTTTTTAGTTATTCCCTCTAGAGTGCTTGGTAACTCCCTGTTTCTTATTAATACTTTCTCACCCACTTGGTACTTAATTGGTTTTGGGTTATTCTTTTCATATTTTCTTCTCTTCATTTCCGTCTTTTCCATAACTCGGTTATAAAATTTAACTGTTTCAAATTGATATTCTGGATTATTTGGAAAGTTTATAATATCCTGGATTTCTCTAGGTGGAAGCCTTTCAAACATAACAGTATAAGGGGTATTTTCAATGGACTGATGGTAAGATATATCTAAAAACTCTTCGGTTAGTGACAAGTATTCGTGCCATCTTCTCTGTTGGTTATGACAGTAAGTTCGGAGTATTCTGCCAACTTCCCTCAGTACACGTTCTGCCGGATTACTGCTGGGGTGGTATACTGAAGTCTTATATGTTCTAATGTTGTGTTTTAAAAGATTATTTCTCCATTTATAGCCCTTGAATTGCGTACCATGATCAGTGATAATAGATGACGGTTTACCAACCTCTGCTATGTAACGTCCGATGACTATTTCCAGAATTTTCTTGGTCGTGGCTCTGCTAATAGCGTAGAGTTTAGTGTATTTGGAAAAATGATCAAAAACAATTATTATGAATTTTTATCTGTGATTTCCTCCACTGCGTGGGAATGGCCCACATATATCTAGGAATACTTTCTCCAGCTTATATTTGGATGTTATCGGGATCATGACTCCCTCCTTCTTCTCATTATTATGTTTAACCATCTGGCAGATGTGACATGCCTGTATAGATTTTTGTACCTTTCTGGTTATATTTTTTATGTACACTTGCTCTTCCAGGGCTTTGACGATTTTCATGGCTCCCATGTGTCCATATCGTTCATGGTAATCCAATATTAATTTGTTTTCCACAGCGGTGGGAATTACTAGTTTCCAGTTTATTTGTTTAGGAGTGACCTTAATAAATAATCGATCATCATGTATACAGTAATATTTAGTAATAACTTCATCAGCATTTTGTATCTTTTGGCGTATGTTTATTAATTTGGGATCCAATTTTTGGTGTTGATTAATTTCATTTAGAATAATCTCCAAATCCTTCCGACTCTTAATTACATGGTACACCTTCGTAATCTCTTCCTTTTCTCCTTCGAATGATTGATCTTGTATGTTTATTCGGGACAAGACATCGGCCGCTATATTCTTTCTTCCAGGTATATATTCCCAATCAATGCAATACTCTTGCAATGCAAGGACCCATCTAGTTAGCCGGCCATGACTAAGTTTACATCTTTTTAGAAATGAAATTGATTTATGGTCACTTCTTACAGTCACTGGGTATCCGAGTATATAAGTTCTAAATTTATTGCATGCGTACACTACGCTTAGCAGCTCTTTCTCGGTAACGTTGTAATTGCGTTCGCAGCTGTTAAGCACCCTGCTGGCGAAGCTGATTACCATATGATGTCCTTCTTTATCTTCTTGATATAGGGTAGCACCTAAGCTAACATTGCTTGCATCACAATTTAAATAAAAGCGTTTGTTAAAATCAGGGTGGTACAACATAACTGTTTCTAAAAATTTCTTCTTGATTAATTGTAGAATTTTATCTTGTTCTGGTCCCCATGCCCACTTGTCTTTGGATGATAATTGTTTCTGAAACTTGGCAGTTACTTCTGAATAGTTATCTTGGAATTTTCGGTAATAGTTGCAAATTCCAAGAAAAGATTGTAGTTGTTTTCTATTTTTTGGAGTAGGGAACAGTTGAATTGCTTCTACTTTTTCTGTTGAAGGTGTGATACCCTCCTCAGACAAATTAAAACCTAAAAACTTTACTTGATTGGCGATAAATTTAGATTTATTCAGCTTGAGAGTTATGTTGTTTTCAGATAATTTTCTTAGTACCTGTTCCACCCGCTCGCAATGCTCATCCCAATGTGAAGAAGTTATAAGTAAATCATCTACATAGACCGTAGTGAACTGCAGTGTTTCTTGTCCCAAAACTTGGTCCATACATTTCACAAATATTGCAACCGAATTAATTAGTCCAAAAGGTAGCCTTTTAAATTGATAGTTCCTTCCGTCAAAAAGGAACGCCATGTATTTTCTACTATCTGGGTGTAGTTCGACCTGCCAGTACCCGCATACCGTATCCCAAGTGCTGACATATTTAATACCGTGGAATTTCTTTAAAATTTCTTCTATTTCGCCTGGTGAAGTCCTATCATTGATGATCATTTTATTTATTTCCCTAGCGTCCAGGCAAATTCTCACCTTTCCGTTCTTTTTCGGGACTGCCACTATGGGACTGGTATATGGTGATTGACTATATTCTATTATGTCATCTTGAATCATACGGTTAATCTCGTTCCGGACCTCGTTTTTTATAGAATAAGCAATTGGGTATGACTTTCTGCGAAAGTTCACTGGTTCTCTAAAATTTATTACACACTGATATCCTTTTACCTTACCTGGAATATTGGAGAATACATGTTTGTATTTATTATATATTTGAATTAAATTTTCGGCCTGTATCTTACTTATTTGTCTATAAGTTTTTTCCCTTTGGAATTCTCGGATCTCTTCTAATTTACTCTGCCACAGTTCGGGATCATCGTCCTCATATCGAATGAGTTCTGGTAATTTATTTTTCTTACAAAAATAGCTTTTTATGGCTAAACATCTGGTGTTAACTGGAACGGTTCTATTAGTGTCAATTAACTCGGCTGTCCATAATCCTTCTTCGGATGTTAAGGATATTATACCTTTATGCAAGTCAATTACTGCGGAATGCTGGCGCAATACATCGCATCCAATCAATACATTGAACGGTAACCCCGTTGCGACCAAGAATCCTATTGGTAGGGTCATATTGTTATTGGTAAGATCGAGCGATACTTGTTTTTTGACTGTTTTATTTTGTCTCCCAGTGGCTCCGATGATTATCACATTATTGACAGGTAAGGTCGGTATGGGTAACTGGACTTCTCGTTGGATTTTTTCAAGTTCAATACTGTCTATCAACGATATGTTAGATCCAGTATCTATCATTATGGTAGATTTTACCCCATTTAATTTTGCCGTTACATATATTATTTCGTTATTACTATTACTGTTTACATGTTTCTTATCCTCTTCCAATAAATCTTCCCTGATATTCTTTAAATAGTGGTTATTATTTATGGTTATTGTACGATTACTCTTAATTTTGTTTATAAGTCGTTGTTCCCCAAGATTACGGTTCAGTGAAGGGTATTCATTAATTTTCACTGCCTCTATTAGTTTAAATGAGGGCTTACCCCCTCTTCTCTATTTTCATTTTGATTACTGTGTTGATTTTGTACTGTTTCAGTGCGATCCTCCGTATTAGGTTCTGCTATCCTATAATTTCCTTCAGGTGGGTAGTTGACTTCACGCCGGGACTGGTCATAATTGTTGTCATATCGGTGACTCCTTGGGTAATATCGTCGCTGATTACCTTGAGGTCTGGAGTAGATATAATTGACGTTATGTCTATAATTATTGGGTCGTCTGTCCCCATCTCCTCTATTATTGCGACTATCACGATAATTATAATTATTATTGCCTCGATAATTATAGTTCCTGAAATTATTATTCGCGTTTTCATTTTGTGTTCTATTGGTATTAACGTTCGCGCAGGTCGATTGCGATCGTTATTATGATAATTGGTTGGTGGCGCGTTATTATCATACTTCTGATATTTATAGTTTAGCATTCTATTTCTTTGGTTTTGGTTCTCGTGCTCATAATTCTCCAAGAATTTGGCCATGGCCGGAATCGTTTTGATTTGACTACACATACGCGCATTCTTTATCCCTTCCTCGTAATGGTAGGATAGTTGTATCACCAAACATTCTTCGGGAATTCTGGGCTCTAAGTTCCGCGCCATACATACTTTTCCTAAAAAGTATGAAGTAGGAGACTGGCCTATATTTGTTTCGTATCGACCGTTACTCAAATTATTCCTAATCATGTTCTGGGTCGATTCGGACCAATACTTCTCTTTAAACTGTTTTTTGAACTCAGTCATGTCCAGTATATCCGGGCGCACCGCTGTCCACCAATTATCATAAGTATCTTTAAACGTTTCATCAATCATGCTGCGTATAATACTCCAGCGATTCTCTCTATTTCTTGTGATCACCTCTTCTAATCTCTTTAAAAATTCCATAGGATTGCGCTTGTAATTACGAAAATTAATCGATTCCCGGTTCTCGTGGTTATTTGTATGGCTATGCTGGCATGTCCTATTCCGCCATGAATCTACTTCTTCTTGTAATTGTAATTCACGTCTACTAATTTCTTCTATTTTATTTTTATTGGTATTAATTTGACCTTCCATACTATTTAAATTGCCATAGACTCTTTCGAGCCGTTCGCCCATGTCTGTCTGTATTTGCGTAATACCTTCCTTATTCTCTTCCCGTACCTGATGTAGTTCGTTTTTAATTTGCTCATATTTTTCGACAGTTTCCTGTTGGATTTCTTCGACCAATGTTTTATTCTCCATTTTTGTGTTATTAATTTTATTCTGTAATTCTTCACGAACCTGTACTATTGTTTCGTTAGTTTTTTCTAACACTTCATTTGTTTTGGCTATTTCTAATTTTCTTTCCTCATTATTTTGGTCCACTTTCTGGTTAATTGTCACATGAAGATTTTCAATTTTTTCATTAATTTGCTTTAAATTTTCTTCATGTATTTGTAAGATGTCTTCCTTCATTTGTTTTAGACCCTCATCATTCCTATCTAATCTTTCGTGAATTTGTTTTGAGGTTTCTTTAATTTCCTCATTTATTTTATCTAATTTTTCCTCCTGTTTCTTAAAATTCTCCTTGGTGAGTCTGCTATCTTCCTTAATACTACTCATGAACTCCATTAATTTTTCCCAATTTAGTCCTTCTCTAGCTCCCGCTTTACCTATTTGGTCCCCTTGTGCCTGTTCTTCGATTACTTCCTTTTCCTTGTCCTCACTTATTTCAGTTTCCGTTATTTCGTTTGTCTGTTGTTCCATTTCACTATCTGTTATTAGTTCTATTTCCTGTTCTTGTTCATCTATTTCCTTCTCCGTTTCTCCTGCCCTAATCCTTGATCTACCTCTGGTATGCATGTTTATTCTCCCACAGTTGCCTGCTCTGGTTAAGTAATGTTATTATAATTATAGTTACTTAACTTAAGCCCTACACAAGTTGAGCGCCAATTTGTACAGTCCTAATGTAGACGTCCTCATTTTCGTTTAAGCCCCACGTTGCAGGCGGCAATTTGTACAGGTATGGATTTCCTCTCCTTAAAACCCCACTGTTGGGTTTGTCAATTTGTTTTGAATTACTTTAATTATGTAAATCTCGGAGATATTTGGAGTTGTGGGCTATATTGATGTAATTAATTAATATTAACTTATCTCTTTAAGAAATGTCAGTGTTAGTGTGCCTAAAACTTAAACAACTTAAGCGTTATTCTACAATTTCATCCAACCCTATTATACCTTGAAGAGAGTTATGTCTAATTTTGCATTTTTACGCTCCCTCTTTGGTGTCAGATAATTCCGCTATAAGCGCTGTAGTATCGGCTCAACGAAACTTATAGGTTATTTCAATGTTTATCTTAACCAATTATTCTATACTTATTCAGTTACGTTTTTGTTCCCAGCTCATTAAACCATACTCCAAATAACAAGATTTTACAAATATATAAAGGTTCTTTATTTGTTTACTTAATTCACATTGGATAAGATATGTTCTAATTAACACATGCTTGGGCTATAGACTTCATGAATCGATTGTTGATTATTCTAATCCTTTATTTAAATTTATTTATATAGTGTGTTTTGATTTGTAATTAATTTAATTCAGGGTGTGAAGGTTCTTGTAACTGTGGGGAAGATTAAAAATACATAGATAAGAATGCAAGATTTACAAATTTGAAGTGTTGTGTAGTTAGTATGATTATTATAATATAATTTACCAGACTCGAACGAAGCAAATCGTGTAGGCAGTTGATCGCTAAATTTACTGTTCTGGACGATTATGCAGTACGGTTTTCTTTCTTCGGTTTAATAAAAGTAATTCTTGTCCTGTCCACTTCGGAATACAGCTTTTTGGATTGATTTACAGCCCGATTGATGTTTCTTCTGCAACGCCAGGATCCAAATAAGTTCTTCTTTCGGTTGAAGCAATTAGTGTTGTTCCGTGTAATTGGAAGGTTATAATTTCTGGTGTAGTGAATATTATTAATTGTGTTACTGTTAATTCTTTCTATTTGATTAATATCTCATCAATTCCCTTCGGATATGGGACAGTTCAAGTTCTTTCTTGTAGACTTCAGTTATTTACTCTCTATTATGATTTCATATTGTATTGTTATTTGGTTAATCTGTATTGGTGATAGACGTAAATATTGTCATTAGAATTTTGTATTTTTATAATCGTATCTGGTAATTTCGAATATTACGACTAAATAGATTATTCTTGGGTTTTTTAATCTCATCACATTTAGTTCATCAAAGCAGTTGTTGTCAAAATCAACAACTTCTTCTCCTTTTTGTCGTCCCTAGCAACACATAATTCCTTCCTTCCACATGTTTTAAATATATAGTGTTTATTTCATATATTTTTTGTCTATTCTTTATCAATTTGCTATCCTATCGGAATGTAACTTTACCGATAGTTGGTTTATTATTTTCTACACATATTCTGCTGGTTTTTTTATATAAGCCGGTTTTTTTATATAAGCCGGTTTTTTTTCCTTTTTTTATATTTAATCCACTTTCGATATTATATGTTACTAATCGATCTCATGGTATTATCATAATTTGTATAAATTTTATTATATATTATTATCAATTTAATGTTTTTTCTAGCTCTTCAAATCGTATTTATTAATTATTATTAATTGATGTACCTAATCTTTATGTTATGAGTGTTTATATAGTAGTTTGGCTGTTAGGCCTTTTATTGTAAACTGATCTACCTGTGTTTATAGCTGTTAAATATCTGTAGCCCCTTTTACATAAATTCATACATACAATCAAATCTTAACTATTAACATTTATATAAACAATTATTTTTCTATATCTAATAACAATTTTATCTTGATCTGTTGATCACATATAACAAAATTCAAATCTATGAACATTGATTAACTGCTTCACACTTCATTCTACAACAGTCATTGAATAATACAACTTGTTTCATTATCTTTCATTAACTCAACACATATTTGGTATAACATAACATAAACTTTATCATAACATTTGTTGTCATAAAATAATACTTCTTAACTCAAAATTCTTATTTGTTATTACTATAAATTAAATCATTGTTTCATTTTTTGTTTGCTTTTCATTAAACATATATCATCAGCTATTATTTAACTTACAGGTTCGTTTATTCTTGTTAACACTACCTTGCATCCTTATTTAATTTTATCTATGATTATCTTTGTAATTATAGGATCTTTGTTCTATTATGGTGTTAAACATTGACTTATTTATTATTCGGTGAACCTTATTTTTATGTAACATGAATGCTGGCATTTCTGTTGCGTTACAATATATATAGCGTTTGTCCTATATAGAACTGTGTGCAATCAGAACAATTAAGTCTATATACACCAGTACCGTCAAATATATCGGAGGGTATATTTTTGTTTGTAAATGTAAGTTTTTTTTTCAAGTTTATTACTCGCCTGTGAGGCCAAAGTAATATTGTGCTTTTTTAATTGGTTTTTTAAAATATGGTGTAGAATTTCACCATATTCTATTGCAATGTATTTGTTTACTTTTTCTTTGGATACATCAATATTTATTGGTTTATTTTGTTTATTATTAATTATTCTATCTACTATATGACTTTTTTATCCATTGGCTAATGCTATGTGTTTGATAATGTTAATTCATTGTTATAATCTTCCGTAGATAGGGGCAATGCCAGCACTATGAATCATACAATTGAAAAATTCCATTTTATGTGAAATAGGGTGATACGATGCGGCGTGAATAGCATGATCTGTGATTGTTGGTTTTCTGTAAATATTATAGTTAATTTTAGTATTTATTTTTGTTAAAGTTAAATCTAAAAAAAAATTTTATTATTCATTTCCGTCTCTAATGTGAATTGCAAATTATTTGTAATAGTATTCATATATTTTTTAAGCATCTCCAATTGCCTGCAATTACCATTGTAAATCATTATTGTGTCATCCACATATCGTCGGTAAAATAAAATTTTTGTATAATGTTTGTTTTTAGTTGATAAAATTTCGTTTGTTTCAATGTGATTTAGGTAAATTTCCGCCAGGATGCCTGACAATGGGGATCCCATTGCCAAACCATCCCGTTGTAAATAATATTTGTTGTCGAAAGTGAAATAATTCTGTTTTAATATTAACTCATCGACTGTTTCATGATTTAATGTGGATTTAGAGAGTAATAAATTTTTTGCTATTTCTAACGTTTCAGTAATAGGTACTATACAGTCGAATGAGGCAAGGGTGTGTCTCGGCTCGATTGTAACAGTTTTTGTAAGTTCGACCAGTTCTAAACTATTTTTCAAGCTATAATTTTTATTGAACGTTATGTGTTGTCTAAAAATTGTTTCAAGTTTTTTGGCAATTTTATATGAAGGTGCAGACATAACATTAACTAAAGGATGGACAGACATATTATTTTTATGTATTTTAGGAAGGCCCTTAAGTCTAGGTGCCTTGGGATCTATCATTTTTAGGTATTTTTTCTCATCGTTCGTTATGACGTACTTGGTTTTATTTAAGATTGATTTCACTTTATTATTAAATATAAGAGTTGGATCGCTATGAATCTCAATAATGTTATTGTTTTTAATGAAGTCCAGTATCTTGTTTTTATAATCATCATTAGTTAAAATTACGAGAGTTTGACCTTTGTCCGCTTTGGTGACAATTGCGTTATGGTCTATTAATTTCGCCTTTATCTCATTAAACACCCTTGTTTCGTTATAGTAAATAGTTTTTGTATTATTTATATTTTCGGCCTTCATAACTTTTTTTATTTTATTATCAATTGCATGTCTTATTACTGTTTTTGTTTCTTCGTCGGATATGGAATTTATTGCGGTTTCAGCGTTCAATATTTCATTATAGAGTGATTGTTTGAAACTATTGTTTTTATAGTCTTAACCGTTTCTGGAGGCAAGAAAAATGTTTAAATTGGATGCCAGTAAGGTAAAAATTGCCTTTCAATATATGAATTTAAGGTTGAAACTATTAAAAACGGCACTAAATATTAGATATAACAAAATATGTTTAGGTTTGCAAATCGTGCCGAGTTATGACCAGATAAAAATAACATCCAAATCTTATAGCGCTAAAAAAACTAAAGAAATGGCCACTAAATTATGGATCAAAAACGAAATAAAACAATTACATAGTAAAAAGAACTTACTCAATACGATGCTCATAAAAAAAAAATCTTGAACTTTTACAAAACTTGCATCCCTCGCAAGTCCACATTGTAACATATTTGATTGAAAAACAAATAAATAATACCATTATTAAGAAAAAGAAGACACACAATAAAAAAATTCGTAACTTATTGAAAAAACAGAACGACACGCAAGAGAACAATATAATAAGTCATCAGTTTTACCCTCGTATTGTTAATCTTACTGGAATTAAATTCAACAATAAATAAACCAACCTATTGAATAAAGGCCTAAAATACAATTTTAAGAACAATAGTTTCAAACAATCACTCTATAATGAAATATTGAACGCTGAAACCGCAATAAATTCCATATCCGACGAAGAAACAAAAACAGTAATAAGACATGGAATTGATAATAAAATAAAAAAAGTTACGAAGGCCGAAAATATAAATAATACAAAAACTATTTACTATAATGAAACAAGGGTGTTTAATGAGATAAAGGCGAAATTAATAGACCATAATGCAATCGTCACCAAAGCGGACAAAGGTCAAACTCTCGTAATTTTAACTAATGATGATTATAAAAACAAGATACTGGACTTCATGAAAAACAATAACATTATTGAGATTCATAGAGATCCCACTCTTATATTTAATAATAAAGTGAAATCAATATTAAATAAAACCAAGTACGTCATAACGAACGATGAGAAAAAATACCTAAAAATGATAGATCCCAAGGCACCTAGACTTAAGGGCCTTCCTAAAATACATAAAAATAATATGCCTGTCCGTCCTTTAGTTAATTTTATGTCTGCACCTTCATATAAAATTGCCAAAAAACTCTGGAAAAATTTTTTAGACAACACATAACGTTCAATAAAAATTATAGCTTGAAAAATAGTTTAGAACTGGTCGAACTTACAAAAACTATTACAATCGAGCCGAGACACACCCTCGCCTCATTCGACATAGTAAATCTATACACGAACGTACCTATTACTAAAACGTTAGAAATAGCAAAAAATTTATTACTCTCTAAATCCACATTAAATCATGAAACAGTCGATGAGTTAATATTAAAACAGACAAAAGTAATATTAGAACAGAATTATTTCACTTTCGACAACAAATATTATTTACAATGGAATGGTTTGTTAACATATAAAATCTAGTCACTGTTCGGGTCGTCATTTGTATAATTACGGACTAATACATATATTATTTATTAATAATAATGCTTCATAGTTATGTACTTACCACTATTAATTTCTCACTAGGGTCCCAGAGTTCGTTCTTAAGCGAGGCCAGAAACAGTGTGGGGGTACGAAATAAAGACTCTAACGACATATATGGTGAAAAGAAAACTTTTGTTTTAATTTTTCTAAATTATCATTATTCACAGTTACACCTCCACAATGGAATCTTATACCTACAACAAGACAGCAGCTGTACACTTCCGCTTAAATAATTAATTATTAACTTTCATTTTTAAATTTTGTAAGTGGCTCGACACAAAGTCATTTTAAATAGTCTGCAGCTATATTTAATTTGACTTACTACATTTCTCAAAAAGAACATAAACCAGCGCCTCAATCTCTGTTAGAATGCTGGCATCTATCTCTCTCTCTCTCTCTCTCTCACATGCTATATGCCCCATACATGGACCTTGGTACAATTGACTGATAACATTTGAGCTCCTTTGATTACTTAATAAAATTATAATTTTGAAAAATTGACTATCGGACTGGTTCGTCGCCGTTTCATTTATAGGTCCTGGTTGAGCGCTTATTTGATTTCTTGATGCTTCTGTAGTCCGATTCTTTTGGAATGAATTATTATTTGACGCCGTTGTATTGTACCAGGAGTTTTCCTGTGTATTTGGGCAGTACCTCCTCTGGTTTGGTTGACTCCTCCCATTAATGAAGTTAACTTGTCGTCGAACGTCATCTCTATTTTGATTATTCCCGGTTCCCCTGTTGTACTGGTAATTCAGGTTAAAGTTGTTGCCATGATAATTGCTATTGTTGGGGTGGCCGTTAGGACATTGGTTCAGTCCCGATCCTCTGTAATTGTTGTTGGTGGGATTGTTGTTTGGGTCGTTCCTGTTATAAGGTTGGTTACCTGGATTGTAATTCGGTTGGTTTCCCCGATACTGATCGCTGTTGACATTCCGGTTCATGTTATTCCGGTTGTTATTTTGAGGGTTGTTATTCGATGGGTTGTAGTTCGGCGTATTCTGATTCTCACTCCATCTGTTGTACCTTACGTTAACCATTCTGTTCCTTTTGTACTGGCCGTCATTTTTGTAGTCCTCCAACAAGCTCGCCATTCCCTGGATGGTTTTTATTTGACCCTGTCTCCTGGCTTTTTGGACCTCATCTTCGTAATGGTATCCCAACTGTATCACTAAAGATTCCTCCGGTATCCTCGGTTCTAAGTTCCTTGCTAAGCACACCTTCCCTAGAAAGTACGATGTTAGGGTGTGTCCAGCTTGCGGTTCGTACCTCCCGTTGCTGATATCATTTCTGACTACATTTTGGGTGGACTCAGACCAGTATTTATCTCGGAATTGTGTTTTAAATTCTTGTGTACTGTTTATTTCTGGTCTGGTGGCCGTCCACCAGTTGTCGTGGGTGTCCTTGAACATCTCATCATGTACTGTTTGATATTTATTGATATAATAAATATATAAATACAAATACCTAAGGGAATTCACTTTCGATTCAATTACTTTCTATTTCATTTCTTCGGGCGCCATGTTGTGTTGCCAACTGTTAATAACTTACCAAGGTTCGGATCAGCGAACCGGGAAGTGCAGAACTGGTTATTTGAAATTAAACATATTTGTTACTCTTATACTCATCTTTTTCTTTATTAGCTTAAAACAATTCAATTGCATTTAAATAAACAACAGAAAATTTTAGATACTGTTACAACCCCATCATAAATGAAATATCCCTTCTCACTTTAAATTTTGATATCATTTTAAACAAAATTTATCATGATTACTTATGCGTATATACTAGTATTACCTTGATTACAATAGATATATTTAAAATAACATAGAAATAGTTATACCCCATTTTATCACAAACCAGCGCCTCTTAATTTTATTACATTATTACACACGCCCTTTTACTCTCTCACGATACATATTTAAAATTCCCTTATGAGCTCAACTTTATAATTTATGAAAAAGAACCAGCATTTTAATTATTATTATTATTGAAATGTCTACTTTCCTGTTGATGCGTATAAGTTCGACACCTGGGGTGTCTCCTCATGGCGTACACTGTTTGCTGTTTTATAGTTCTCACTTTCACATTTTACGGCCGAACTGTCAATTTACTGCAATTAGTCACTATTATGGATGAATATTTAGCCAAAACTGTTTGTATTTTGAAATATATATAAAAGATTCACATTTTGTTGTATGCGGGCCCGCAAAATTACGTTCCGGAACTTTTACGCCCCACTCGCGCGAGTGATGAAATTAGACTGGCAACAGGCCACCGGCGCTATTTTGTGAAGCGGCCTTGGTTATATAAGCAATTCTTATTGTTTTTATGTTTGTATCACTACGCCAGCAGACTGTTTTTGTTATATAACTGCATTCCACTGTTAGGCTAGGCTCTGACGTATATATTGATGTCAGATGGTCCGATGTTGTTATATAACTTGTTGATTGGTTTTGTATGTCATTGTCTGACCTTGGCACAGTTCTGTCGGTTGTTAAGTTTATAAAAACTCGTTTTATAAAACATTACTGAATAATGGTCACGTATAATGTCAACAACAGCGCTGCCACCGTCACTATTTTTGCAACCACTGAATTTACCTTTCGTTTACGTTTGTCCCTATTATTCAAAAAATGTTATTTGTTTTATAAAAAATATACAAACTGCTTTATTACCCCAAAAATAGACCCGTTACAATCAATGAGGCTTCTTACCGTTGTCCATCTTGTTTCCCTATTCTTTTCAATTAGTTCCTCCACTCTTTTGAGGAATTCCATGGGGTTACGCCGGTAGCTGCGAAAGTTTATTACCTCCCTGTTCTCGCTGGTGATGATGTGGGTGTTGTACAGGGTTTCTCCCTCAGTGCGTCCAGTTCTTCCTGCATTTGTCGTTCCCTTTGGCTTATTCCCTGGATCTTCTCCTTGTTTTCTTGGGTCTGTCCGTCTACTTTGTTGATGTTGGTGTACCCTTTCCACACGTTCACTTACATCAGTCTATATTTCCTGGTGTTTTTCTTCGAGTTTTTTCAGCACCTCCTGTTTATTTTTTGTGCATTCTATGGTTGTTATTTTTCGAAGTTCCTCAATTTTTATTTTTTCCTTCCTCCTCGACGTCATTTATTTTGTTTGTTAATTCCTCCCGGACTTGTACTACGGTTTCATTCGTCTCGGTTATGGTTTGTTTTATTCCTTCCCGGCATTCTACCAACTGTTGCCTCAACTCATCTTTGGTTTTCTCGCTATCTTCCTTTAATTGTCGTTGGAGTGTTCCACTATTCGTTTCGATTTTATTGTTCATTATCACTAGATCTTTTTTGATCTGTCTCTTTAACTCATCGCTCTTCTCTTCTAACATCTCTTGGTTTCTCTTCAAGGCTTCATGGTTCCTTTCCATTTTATTATTGAGAAGTTCTGTGTCCTCCGTGAGTTGTTTCTTTAACTCTTCACTATTTTGTGTGAAGAATTCCCTGTCTTCTTTTCTTTGTTCTCTAGTTTCTTCCTTGATTTGGTCTATTTTTTCATTTGTTTTCTTGGAGTTTTCGGCTATGAAATTCATCAGGTGTTGCATGCTCGGACCTCCTTTTGCTGTTTCATGATCTCCCGCCTGTCGTTCCCTCTCACTATCTTGAATTGGTTTCTCCGGTTGGTTGTCGACTATTACTTCTACTTCCGGTGTTGGTTGATTTGGGTTTTCTGGTTGGTCCTCTTGGGCGTCCTCTTCGATCATTTTTTCAATCATTTCCATTTCTTCTTCGTCGGTACCCTCAGTCCTCATCTTAGCTTTTCCTTTGGTGACCATGGAATGTTCCATACTTTTTCGTAACCGCTGCTAGTCTTCAATTCTAGCCCCACGTTGGGCGCCAATCTGTAACAACCGCTTTCTTATCGTCTCTGAAAAAATGTGTGTATCGTGCGTTCGCCTCACACGTCGTGGTCGTTACTTTATGTTGCGCTGACGATGTCCATAGCGATCCTTCGAATTACCAGTACACGCGAGTGGAAACCTTATCTGTTCTTCAGTATGTGTTCATAAATCCCGGGTGGCGCCAAATTGTTTAACTAAAAACAATTAAATAAAAAATAGGACGATTAAGCGTTCTTAGCTATGACGGTATGGTGTATTCAAATTTACTCCCGCCACCTGTGCGAATTTCTGAATCTAGTTGTTAGTTCGCCGAGTTTTCAACGTTAGCGCTTACCGTCACCTTTACTGTTCGCTAAAATACACAAATAATATATTACACTTTCCTATGGAATAAAGAACAGTGGTTATAGCTCTGTATTGCGATTATTATTTATTCAGTAAGATATAAAATTATATTTTGTTATTAAACAAATTTGCACCAACAGTAAGACATTTAATCTCAAGGCTTGGCGAAGCGATACTGAACGAATTATTTAGTCAGACATGGCGCCTGCAACAGTTTGTTTTCATTTCGTTCAGTTATCCTGGATTCTTGTGATTACAAAAAAAAATATTAATAATGATTACAATAAAGTACACTACCTTACATTAATTGTACTTATATAATATAATGTGTTATTATAATTTGTTCCTGAAGTGTTATAAAGTGTGTTTCAGAAGTTCGTAATTTTTACACAGGTTATTTTTCTTAGTTAACATAAGTTTAGTGTTTTATTTCTTATTAATCTTTGAAAGAAATAAGACCATCAGTTTATAGTGAGAGTTCAAAGTGTTATCAGAAAAAATTAAAAGAGGATTTATTTCATAAATTCGGGTAACTCAGCAATACTTATCAAATCAGTCGACTTGAGGTGTAATGTCATTCAGTTAAAATGGGTTATTATCTTCGATCATCATCAATTTTCAATCATCTTGGGATTTAAGTACGTCTGGCTTCTTTTTCATATTAGTTGGTTTAAATTTATTAATTTAGAAATTATTAATCTGGTATTAGGCATCAGTTGAATGTCCTCTTCTTCTTACTTCTTCATTTTTTAAAAATTGGATTACTTTTAAACGTTTATATTAAAATTTTGGTCATTCATGGCTTGGCGTCTATTCCTGTTGAGCATCAAAAATGGAATCATAGGTTCTAACAGAAAATTCATAAATAACGTTTCAGTTGTCATGGTAACTGATTGATCCTGATTGACTGTACTTGACTTAAGACCATTGTTATCATATTTGAATTTTTATTCAAAATGACTGTATATCTTCTGAATGCTATTATTCTTCCGTCTTCCTCTCTATGTATGAAATATTATCACTACTGTTCGTATTTTCTTTCAAAGATCATTTTAACATCCCACAAAGCTGGGTTTTCTTATGTATTATTGTTTGAACATTTATTTTGATATTATCTAATTACATTTCTTTCTTATTTTATGTCCTTAATTTAACATTTATCTTTTAATATGATTCACTAATTATCCTTGACTAGTTACTTGCCTTGGATTTGTTAATATTCTTGTTAGTTTTTTACAATTTGTAGTTATTGGTTTTATACAGTTAGGTTTTTCATAGGCCTAAGTAGTAATCGGCTATATTTACTTATTTTATATAAATTACATTTAATTTATCCTCATACATGTTTTGTTTTGGTATTATAAATGATTTGTTTACTTGTTGACTTGTTTTGGGTCTGTTTTATAATAATTGTATGTTTTCGTTAGTTTCTACATTATGGTTTGTCTATTTTTGTCTGACTGCCTCTGTAGTATTATTAGATTTATATTACTTTATCTTTTTTCTTATTTATTTTGCCATTGTTTATAATTTGGCTATTATCTACTATTCTCTATAAAATATAATATAACATTTAGGTTTATGGTCTGTATAATCCCTTCAGCCATATTCCTATTCATAGATTTAATCGAACAATTCTTTAACAGCTATTATGCAACATTTGTTTACAATTTGTTTTATTCTTACTTATTTTTTTGTGATAAACATCATCACACCATTTAAATTTACTTAACTGACTATCCCTTAGAATATAGGGTGTTTATTGATTTTGCCTTTATTTTCTTTACTATATTTTTTTTTTATATAAACTTTACTCTCTAGCCATGGTAACACTAACTTTTGACCTTCTACGGGATTCCTTCCCTGAATACTATTGTATCCCTCATTTACAGTTAATCTTAATACTATCAATAACAAAATTCTTATTTAATAATACTGTTCACCATTATACCTTTAGTGTTCATCACTGATTATTAGGTGTTTATACCTATCAATAGGGTTTCTATTTATTTTGGGGTTTTACACTGTCACTTTGCACTTCTTATATTTTATTTTAAGTGTTATTAGTGGGTATTCCCTAACATTATGTTCTCTTGGTCACTTACTTATGTTCACTATCTTCCTATCTGTCTATCTCTCACTTTACAAAGGTTAGTTATACTGTTAACAAGTTCATGTCATTATAGAGTCCTTTATTACATTTAAACTCTATTTCTTTGGTTAGTGTACTTTGTTTGTCTTTACTTTATCAATTGTCATTTACATTGATTATTTAGTCGGTACTAATAATTATCTTTTACATTTGTTATTTATTGGTTTCGTTTTCATTATTACATTTGAATGTAACATTTCTCCTTTTTCTGTTCTATATTATTTGTTTGTGTCTTTTCATTTCTTCTCGTTTTATTTCATTTATACTTGGTTTGTTTCATTTTCATTTACCTTCTTCTTCGATTTTATTTTATTTCAGGTTTTCCCTTCTCCTTTATTTGGTTTATCTATTGATTCAATCACTTGGATTGGGTCATGTAGTCGTTTGTCGCGTCATCGTCATTTTATTTTCTTTAGTTTAAACATTTTATATAGTTGATGCATTGTTTTTTCCCTGGTATTGGGGTGGCTTGTTTGTGTTGTAACATAATGCCTCTCCTTCAAAATTGATCATTTTGGTAAAACACTAGCATAGTTTTTTATGAAATTATCAGTTATACATTTTTTTCCTTTTTCTTCTTTCTTGTTTCTCTTCTTACTTGTTCCACTCCATTTTATTTAGATCCGTTTTTATTTATTTCCATTAGTGCGTTCTCCCTTGTATATAATTTTTTCCCTAACTTTTAGTAGCTGGTTTCTTCCATTACTACTTTTTTTCTGAGACCAGAGGAACATCATCTCTGCTCAGTTAATTGATTGCTGGACCTATTCTCAGTCAATCTTAAATACCTTTTTTTGTCATCTTGTGACTTACATTAATAATAATATTTTGGGGATTGTCCACTTCGTGGTTTTTTAGATCATTTTAACCTTTTACTCATTCTTCCTTCCGCTGTACCTTTGCTATATTCTCTTATCTACTCACACAGTTGATTGTTTTTTATTTATTTAGTTGTTAACTTCATTATTTCTAACTTTTAATTAGTTTGTTTTTCTCTTCTTCTTGTGATCATTTTAATCATTTTAGACATCTTTTTTCTTTTCTTATTTTGCTTTAGCCACTTGCTGTATATTTGCTTTATACATTTTTTTTTCTTTTTGTGTACAAGTTCAATTTTTTTTTTTTTCTTTGCAATTTTAGGTATTTGTCTTGGCAGTTCTTGCTTGGTTTTATTTTTATTTATTTTAATTGGTCTCCTTTCTAATTCTCTTGCATTATTAATTATTGTTTTCACTTTGATTTGTTTATTTTGTTTTGTGTTTGTTGTTCTTTTTTTTTAGGAATTTTTGTAACTTATTCCTTTATTTTATATTTTGCCTCATATGTTATCTAAATATTATTGTAAGTTGATCTTACATCTTTTGAATTTTGTAATTCTTTATTTTTTTTTTATGATTGTTTATGTTTCCTCGTAAAACTTTTTGATAGAAACTTGATTATATACTCCTTTTATCTTTTTTGTTGTTATATTGCTTATTTCATATGTATTGTTGCCATTGTCTTTGGTTATGACATAGGGTCCTATGTATAATAATAATAGTTTCTTGGCTATACCTTCAAATGTACTAGGTAGTTCACGATTTTTGATTAATACCTTTTCTCCTTCATTATATTTACTTATTTTGGTCTGGTTTTGAGAATATTTAGTTTTTTGTTTCTCTGTTTTCTCCATGATTCGGTTGTAACATTTATTTTCATCATACGGGTCTTCTGGGTTGGTTGGAAAGTCTATTAACTCCTGTATCTCTCGATGTGGTTTCCTTCCAAACATCTTTGAATAAGGTGTGTTTTCAATGAAATGGTGGTAACTTATGTTCAGAAATTCTTCAGTTGAGTTAAATATTTCTGCCATTCTTTTTTATTATTATGACAGTACGTTCTT
Organism: Magicicada septendecula; assembly: GCA_034769895.1. Classification (NCBI taxonomy): domain Eukaryota; kingdom Metazoa; phylum Arthropoda; class Insecta; order Hemiptera; family Cicadidae; genus Magicicada; species Magicicada septendecula. Next base: position 1,248,551,462 of record CM068367.1, read on the forward strand.
AAAATGCGTCCCACCTCTCTCAATACTCTCTCTCTGCGGGATTACTGCTCGGGTGGTATACGGACGTTTTATAGGTTTTTATGTTTAAATTCAGTAATCCATCTCTGCACTTTCTCCCTTTAAATTGTGTTCCGTGGTCTGTTATTATCGTATATGGTTTTCCAATTTCTGTTATGTATTTGTTTTTTATGATTTCTAATATTTTCTTGGTTGTTGCTCTGTTTATAGCATATAACTTGGTGTAATGGTCCAATAGAATCACTATGAACTTGAATCTGCGTCTCCCTCCACTACGTGGGAATGGTCCACATATGTCAAGAAACACTTTTTCCAGTTTTGTATTTGATGTGATGGGTATCATCATTCCACCTTTTCTTTCATTATTGGTTTTGACCATTTGGCATATTGTGCATGTTTTGATATTTTTATTTACTTCTCTCGTTATACTTTTAATGAATAGTTCTTCTTCTAAAGCTTTAACCATTTTTAATGTTCCCATGTGTCCGTATCTGACATGGTAGTCTTTAATTATTTTGTTTTCTAGAGAAGTTGGAACTACTAGTTTCCATGTTCCTTGATTTTTTGTTTTGTTTTAATGAACAATACATCTTTGTGTAGGCAATAAAAGTTATTAATAATCTCTTCGGATTCCATCAGTCTCCTTCGTATGTTTGCTAATTTGACATCTTGCTTCTGCTGTAATACTATCTCATTTACGATTTCTTCCAGGTCCTTCCTATCCTTTAGTATATAATACACCTTTGCGATTTTCTCCTTTTCTCCTTTAAATGTCTGGTTTTCTACATTTATTCTGGACAATATATCTGCCGCTACATTCTTCCTGCCTGGAATATACTCCCACATGATGTGGTACTCTTGCAGAGCGAGGATCCAACGGGTAAGTCTACCATGACTCAATTTACATTGCTTGAGAAATGATATTGACTTATGGTCGCTTCTGATGGTAACGTGGTACCCTAAGATGTACGTTCTAAATTTTCCGCACGAAAATACTATGCTGAGCAGCTCCTTTTCTGTAACGTTGTAGGTACGCTCGCAACTGTTTAATACTCTGCTGGCAAAGCTGATGACCAGGTGATGTCCTTCCTTATCTTCTTGATACAGTTCCGCGCCCAGACTGACATCACTGGTGTCGCAATTCAGATAGAAGGGTTGCTCAAAGTTGAGGTGATGCAGCATCACTGTTTCTAGGAATTTTTGTTTAATTAGTGTCAGTACTTCATCTTGCTCGTTTCCCCAGGTCCACGTGTCTTTTGCTGAGAGTTGTTTGGAAAATTTTGCAGTTAGATAAGAGTAATTATTTTGAAATTTCCTGTAATAATTGCATATACCTAGGAAGGATTGCAACTGCTTCTTATTCTTTGGTGTGGGGAATTTCTGAATGGCTTCTACCTTTTCTTGGGACGGAGATATTCCCTGCTCTGTTAGGTTAAATCCCAGGAATTTTACTTCTTTGGCTATGAACTTTGACTTATCCAGCTTCAGAGTTATGTTGTTGTTGGAGAGTTTTTTCAACACTTGTTCTATTCGTGCACAGTGTTCGTCCCAGTCTGATGATGTTATTAGTAGGTCGTCCACATATACTGTTGTGAACTGCAGAGCCTCTTGGCCTAGGACTTGGTCCATGCACTCTACGAACACTGCGACAGAGTTGATGAGGCCAAAAGGTAACCTCTTAAACTGGTAATTCCTCCCGTCGAAGATAAACGCCATATACTGTCTACTGTGTGGGTGCAGCTCCACCTGCCAGTACCCACATACGGTATCCCAGGTACTAATGTATTTTGTTCCATGAAACTTTTTCAAAATCTCTTCGATTTCTCCCGGCGAATTTCGGTCGTTAATAATCATTTTGTTGATCTCCCGGGTGTCTAAGCAGATCCGGACTTTACCACTTTTTTTGGGTATAGCTACTATGGGACTTGTGTATGGAGATTGGCTATACTCAATGATGTCCGCCTCCATCATTCTGTTTATTTCCGCTCTGACTTCGTTTTTCAGGAAATATGCTATGGGGTAGGATTTTCTATGGAAGTCTACTGGTTCCCGGAAATTAATCTTACATTGGTATCCCTTGACCTTGCCTGGAGTATTGGAGAAAACGTGTTGGTATGTATTATAGATTTTTATGAGATTTTCAACCTGTGTTTTGGTTATTTCTTGTTTTGGTCGGTTTCTTTGGAATATTCTTATTTCTCGATTTTCTTTTCCCATAGTTCCCTATTTTCCTCTTCATCATTCACAGTCATGGATGGTTCCTGTGTTCTGCAATAATAATATTTTAATCCTGGATCCTGATTCAAAGCTGTTGGTGTAGGGTTGCAGTTTATAATGTTTGCAGACCATATTCCACTTTCAGAGGTTAACAACACTATTCCTTGTTGTAGGTTGATTACTGCCGAGTGTTGTCTTAACACATCGCACCCTATGAGCATATTGAACGGTAGTCCATTTGCTACCAGAAAAACAATGGGTATTGTTACGTTTTGACTGTTCAGTTCCAATGATACTTGTTTTCTTACTGTTTTGTTTACCAGTTGCACCAATTATAATGATATTATTGATTGGTAGAGTGGGAATTGGTATTTGGGTTTTAGCTTGGATCCGCTCTAGCTCTGTCTGGTTTATCAAGGATATGTTTGATCCCGTGTCGATCATTATGATGCTTATTGTCCCGTTTATGGTAGCCTTTACGTGCACGATTTCACTGTTCGGTTTTGGCAGCTGGTTGGCCTCTTCTTCAAGGAGTTCTCTTATATTTTTAAGGTAATTGCTGGAGATGATTGTTATAATTTTATTCTTGTGTTGTTGCGTCATTTGTCGTAGTAACCCAAGTGATTGGTCATGTGAAGGGCATTCTTTGGTTTTCACTGACCTTGTTAGTTTAAAGGTGGTTGCACATTGTTGGCCAGACTATCGGACTGGTTCGTCGCCGTTTCATTTATAGGTCCTGGTTGAGCGCTTATTTGATTTCTTGATGCTTCTGTAGTCCTATTCTCTTGGAATGGATTATTATTTGATGCCGTTGTATTGTACCAGGAGTTTTCCTGTGTATTTGGGCAGTACGTCCTCTGGTTTGGTTGGCTCCTCCCATTAATGAAGTTAACTTGTCGTCGAACGTCACCTCTATTTTGATTATTCCCGGTTCCCCTTTTGTACTGGTAATTCGGGTTAAAGTTGTTGCCATGATAATTGCTATTGTTGGGGTGGCCATTAGGACGTTGGTTCGGTCCCGATCCTCTGTAATTGTTGTTGGTGGGATTGTTGTTTGGGTCGTTCCTGTTATACGGTTGGTTACCTGGATTGTAATTCGGTTGGTTTCCCCGATACTGATCGCTGTTGACATTCCGGTTCATGTTATTCCGGTTGTTATTTTGAGGGTTGTTATTCGATGGGTTGTAGTTAGGCGTATTCTGATTCTCACTCCATCTGTTGTACCTTACGTTAACCATTCTGTTCCTTTTGTACTGGCCGTCATTTTCGTAGTCCTCCAACAAGCTCGCCATTCCCTGGATGGTTTTTATTTGACCCTGTCTCCTGGCTTTTTGGACCGCATCTTCGTAATGGTATTCCAACCGTATCACTAAAGATTCCTCCGGTATCCTCGGTTCTCAGTTCCTTGCTAAGCACACCTTCCCTAGAAAGTACGATGTTAGGGTGTGTCCAGCTTATGGTTCGTACCTCCCGTTGCTGATATCATTTCTGACTACGTTTTGGGTGGACTCAGACCAGTATTTATCTCGTAATTGTGTTTTAAATTCTTGTGTACTGTTTATTTCTGGTCTGTTGGCCGTCCACCAGTTGTCGTGGGTGTCCTTGAACATCTCATCAATGAGGCTTCTTACCGTTGTCCATCTCGTTTCCCTATTCTTTTCAATTAGTTCCTCCACTCTTTTGAGGAATTCCATGGGGTTACGCCGGTAGCTGCGAAAGTTTATTACCTCCCTGTTCTCGCTGGTGATGATGTGGGTGTTGTGACAGGGTTTCTCCCTCAGTGCGTCCAGTTCTTCCTGCATTTGTCATTCCCTTTGGCTTATTCCCTGGATCTTCTCCTTGTTTTCTTGGGTCTGTCCGTCTACTTTGTTGATGTTGGTGTATACCCTTTCCACACGTTCACTTACATCAGTCTATATTTCCTGGTGTTTTTCTTCGAGTTTTTTCAGCACCTCCTGTTTATTTTTTGTGCATTCTATGGTTGTTATTTTTTGAAGTTCCTCAATTTTTATTTTTTCCTTCCTCCTCGACGTCATTTATTTTGTTTGTTAATTCCTCCCGGACTTGTACTACGGTTTCATTCGTCTCGGTTATGGTTTGTTTTATTCCTTCCCGGCATTCTACCAACTGTTGCCTCAACTCATCTTTGGTTTTCTCGCTATCTTCCTTTAATTGTCGTTGGAGTGTTCCACTATTGGTTTCGATTTTATTGTTCATTATCTCTAGATCTTTTTTGAGCTGTCTCTTTAACTCCTCGCTCTTCTCATCTAAGATCTCTTGGTTTCTCGTCAAGGCTTCATGGTTCCTTTCCATTTTATTATTCAGAAGTTCTGTGTCCTCCTTGAGTTGTTTCTTTAACTCTTCACTATTTTGTCTGAAGAATTCCCTGTCTTCTTTTCTTTGTTCTCTAGTTTCTTCCTTGATTTGGTCTATTTTTTCATTTGTTTTCTTGGAGTTTTCGGCTATGAAATTCATCAGGTCTTGCATGCTCGGACCTCCTTTTGCTGTTTCATGATCTCCCGCCTGTCGTTCCCTCTCACTATCTTGAATTGGTTTCTCCGGTTGGTTGTTGACTATTACTTCTACTTCCGGTGTTGGTTGATTTGGGTTTTCTGGTTGGTCCTCTTGGGCGTCCTCTTCGATCATTTCTTCAATCATTTCCATTTCTTCTTCGTCGGTACCCTCAGTCCTCATCTTAGCTTTTCCTTTGGTGACCATGGAATGTTCCATACTTTTTCGTAACCGCTGCTAGTCTTCAATTCTAGCCCCACGTTGGGCGCCAATCTGTAACAACCGCTTTCTTATCGTCTCTGAAAAAATGTGTGTATCGTGCGTTCGCCTCACACGTCGTGGTCGTTACTTTATGTTGCGCTGACGATGTCCATAGCGATCCTTCGAATTACCAGTACACGCGAGTGGAAACCTTACCTGTTCTTCAGTATGTGTTCATAAATCCCGGGTGGCGCCAAATTGTTTAACTAAAAACAATTAAATAATAAATAGGACGATTAAGCGTTCTTAGCTATGACGGTATGGTGTATTCAAATTTACTCCCGCCACCTGTGCGAATTTCTGAATCTAGTTGTTAGTTCGCCGAGTTTCCGACGTTAGCGCTTACCGTCACCTTTACTGTTCGCTAAAATACACAAATAATATATTACACTTTCCTATGGAATAAAGAACAGTGGTTATAGCTCTGTACTGGTTTATTAAATTGCGATTATTATTTATTCAGTAAGATATAAAATTATATTTTGATATTAAACAAATTTGCACCAACAGTAAGACAATTAATCTCAAGGCTTGGCGAAGCGATACTGAACGAATTATTTAGTCAGACATGGCGCCTGCGACAGTTTGTTTTATTTCGTTCAGTTATCCTGGATTCTTGTGATTACGAAAAAATATTAATAATGATTACAATAAAGTACACTATCTTACATTAATTGTACTTATATAATATAATGTGTTATTATAATTTGTTCCTGAAGTTTTATAAAGTGTGTTTCAGAAGTTCGTAATTTTTACACAGGTTATTTTTCTTAGTTAACGTAAGTTTAGTGTTTTATTTCTTATTAATCTTTGAAAGAAATAAGGCCATCAGTTTATAGTGAGAGTTCAAAGTGTTATCAGAAAAAAATTAAAAGAGGATTTATTTCATAAATTCAGGTAACTCAGCAATACTTATCAAATCAGTCGACTTGAGGTGTAATGTCATTCAGTTGAAATGGGTTGTTGTCTTCGATAATCATCAATTTTCAATCATCTTGGGATTTAAGTACGTCTGGCTTCTTTTTCGTATTAGTTGGTTTAAATTTATTAATTTAGAAATTATTAATCCGGTATTAGGCATCAGTTGAATGTCCTCTTCTTCTTACTTCTTCATTTTTTCAAAATTGGATTACTTTTAAACGTTTATATTAAAATTTTGGTCATTCACGGCTTGGCGTCTATTCCTGTTGAGCGTCAAAAATAGAATCATAGGTTCTAACGGAAAATTCATAAATAACGTTTCAGTTGTCATGGTAACTGATTGATCCTGATTGGCTGTACTTGACTTAAGACCATTGTTATCATATTTGAATTTTTATTCAAAATGACTGTATATCTTCTGATTGCTATTATTCTTCCGTCTTCCTCTCTATGTATGAAATATTATCACTACTGTTCGTATTTTCTTTCAAAGATCATTTTGACATCCCACAAAGCTGGTTTTTCTTATGTATTATTGTTTGAACATTTATTTTGATTTTATCTAATTACATTTCTTTCTTATTTTATGTCCTTAATTTAACATTTATCTTTTAATATGATTCACTAATTATCCTTGACTAGTTACTTGCCTTGGGTTTGTTAATATTCTTGTTAGTTTTTTACAATTTGTAGTTATTGGTTTTATACAGTTAGGTTTTTCATAGGCCTAAGTAGTAATCGGCTATATTTACTTATTTTATATAAATTACATTCAATTTATCCTCATACATGTTTTGTTTTGGTATTATATATGATTTGTTTACTTGTTGACTTGTTTTGGATCTGTTTTATAATAATTGTATGTTTTCGTTAGTTTCTACACTATGGTTTGTCTATTTTTGTCTGACTGCCTCTCCAGTATTATTAGATTTATATTACTTTATCTTTTTTCTTATTTATTTTGCCATTGTTTACAATTTGGCTATTATCTACTATTCTCTATAAAATATAATATAACATTTAGGTTTATGGTCTGTATAATCCCTTCAGCCATATTCCTATTCATAGATTTAATCGAACAATTCTTTAACAGCTATTATGCAACATTTGTTTACAATTTGTTTTATTCTTACTTATTTTTTTGTGATAAACATCATCACACCCTTTAAATTTACTTAACTGACTATCCCTTAGAATATAGGGTGTTTATTGATTTTGCCTTTATTTTCTTTACTATATTTTTTTTTTATATAAACTTTACTCTCTAGCCATGGTAACACTAACTTTTGACCTTCTACGGGATTCCTTCCCTGAATACTATTGTATCCCTCATTTACAGTTAATCTTAATACTATCAATAACAAAATTCTTATTTAATAATACTGTTCACCATTATACCTTTAGTGTTCATCACTGATTATTAGGTGTTTATACCTATCAATAGGGTTTCTATTTATTTTGGGGTTTTACACTGTCACTTTGCACTTCTTATATTTTATTTTAAGTGTTATTAGTGGGTATTCCCTAACATTATGTTCTCTTGGTCACTTACTTATGTTCACTATCTTCCTATCTCTGTATCTCTCACTTTACAAAGGTTAGTTATACTGTTAACAAGTTCATGTCATTATAGAGTCCTTTATTACATTTAAACTCTATTTCTTTGGTTAGTGTACTTTGTTTGTCTTTACTTTATCAATTTTCATTTACATTGATTATTTAGTCGATACTAATAATTATCTTTTACATTTGTTATTTATTGGTTTCGTTTTCATTATTACATTTGAATGTAACATTTCTCCTTTTTCTGTTCTATATTATTTGTTTGTGTCTTTTCATTTCTTCTCGTTTTATTTCATTTATACTTGGTTTGTTTCATTTTCATTTACCTTCTTCTTCGATTTCATTTTATTTCAGTTTTTCCCTTCTCCTATATTTGGTTTATCTATTGATTCAATCACTTGGATTGGGTCATGTAGTCGTTTGTCGCGTCATCGTCATTTTATTTTCTTTAGTTTAAACATTTTATATAGTTGATGCATTGTTTTTTCCCTGGTATTGGGGTGGCTTGTTTGTGTTGTAACATAATGCCTCTCCTTCAAAATTGATCATTTTGGTAAAACACTAGCATAGTTTTTTATGAAATTATCAGTTATACATTTTTTCCTTTTTCTTCTTTCTTGTTTCTCTTCTTACTTGTTCCACTCCATTTTATTTAGATCCATTTTTATTTATTTCCATTAGTGCGTTCTCCCTTTTATATAATTTTTTCCCTAACTTTTAGTAGCTGGTTTCTTCCATTACTACTTTTTTTCTGAGACCAGAGGAACATCGTCTCTGCTCAGTTAATTGATTGCTGGACCTATTCTCAGTCAATCTTAAATACCTTTTTTTGTCATCTTGTGACTTACATTAATAATAATATTTTGGGGATTGTCCACTTCGTGGTTTTTTAGATCATTTTAACCTTTTACTCATTCTTCCTTCCGCTGTACCTTTGCTATATTCTCTTATCTACTCACACAGTTGATTGTTTTTTATTTATTTAGTTGTTAACTTCATTATTTCTAACTTTTAATTAGTTTGTTTTTCTCTTCTTCTTGTGATCATTTTAATCATTTTAGACATCTTTTTTCTTTTCTTATTTTGCTTTAGCCACTTGCTGTATATTTGCTTTATACATTTTTTTTCTTTTTGTGTACAAGTTCAATTTTTTTTTTCTTTGCAATTTTAGGTATTTGTCTTGGCAGTTCTTGCTTGGTTTTATTTTTATTTATTTTAATTGGTCTCCTTTCTAATTCTCTTGCATTATTAATTATTGTTTTCACTTTGGTTTGTTTATTTTGTTTTGTGTTTGTTGTTCTTACTTTTTAGGAATTTTTGTAACTTATTCCTTTATTTTATATTTTGCCTCATATGTTATCTAAATATTATTGTAAGTTGATCTTACATCTTTTGAATTTTGTAATTCTTTATTATTTTTTTATGATTGTTTATGTTTCCTCGTAAAACTTTTTGATAGAAACTTGATTATATACTCCTTTTATCTTTTTTGTTGTTATATTGCTTATTTCATATGTATTGTTGCCATTGTCTTTGGTTATGACATAGGGTCCTATGTATAATAATAATAGTTTCTTGGCTATACCTTCAAATGTACTAGGTAGTTCACGATTTTTGATTAATACCTTTTCTCCTTCATTATATTTAATTATTGTGGTCTGGTTTTGAGAATATTTAGTTTTTTTTCTCTATTTTCTCCATGATTCGGTTGTAACATTTATTTTCATCATATGGGTCTTCTGGGTTGGTTGGAAAGTCTATTAACTCCTGTATCTCTCGATGTGGTTTCCTTCCAAACATCTTTGAATAAGGTGTGTTTTCAATGAAATGGTGGTAACTTATGTTCAGAAATTCTTCAGTTGAAGTTAAATATTTCTGCCATTCTTTTTTATTATTATGACAGTACGTTCTTAAAATGCGTCCCACCTCTCTCAATACTCTCTCTCTGCGGGATTACTGCTCGGGTGGTATACGGACGTTTTATAGGTTTTTATGTTTAAATTCAGTAATCCATCTCTGCACTTTCTCCCTTTAAATTGTGTTCCGTGGTCTGTTATTATCATATATGGTTTTCCAATTTCTGTTATGTATTTGTTTTTTATGATTTCTAATATTTTCTTGGTTGTTGCTCTGTTTATAGCGTATAACTTGGTGTACTTGGTGTAATGGTCCAATAGAATCACTACGAACTTGAATCTATGTCTCCCTCCACTACGTGGGAATGGTCCACATATGTTAAGAAACACTTTTTCCAGTTTTGTATTTGATGTGATGGGTATCATCATTCCATCTTTTCTTTCATTATTGGTTTTGACCATTTGGCATATTGTGCATGTTTTGATATTTTTATTTACTTCTCTCGTTATACTTTTAATGAATAGTTCTTCTAAAGCTTTAACCATTTTTAATGTTCCCATGTGTCCGTATCTGACATGGTAGTCTTTAATTATTTTGTTTTCTAGAGAAGTTGGAACTACTAGTTTCCATGTTCCTTGATTTTTTTGTTTGTTTTAATGAACAATACATCTTTGTGTAGGCAATAAAAGTTATTAATAATCTCTTCGGATTCCATCAGTCTCCTTCGTATGTTTGCTAATTTGACATCTTGCTTCTGCTGTAATACTATCTCATTTACGATTTCTTCCAGGTCCTTCCTATTTTTTAATATATAATACACCTTTGCGATTTTCTCCTTTAAATGTCTGGTTTTCTACATTTATTCTGGACAATATATCCGCCGCTACATTCTTCCTGCCTGGAATATACTCCCACGTGATGTGGTACTCTTGCAGAGCGAGGATCCAACGGGTAAGTCTACCATGACTCAATTTACATTGCTTGAGAAATGATATTGACGTATGGTCGCTTCTGATGGTAAAGTGGTACCCTAAGATGTACGTTCTAAATTTTCCGCATGCAAATACTATGCTGAGCAGCTCCTTTTCTGTAACGTTGTAGTTACGCTCGCAACTGTTTAATACTCTGCTGGCAAAGCTGATGACCAGGTGGTGTCCTTCCTTATCTTCTTGATACAGGTCCGCGCCCAGACTGACATCACTGGCGTCGCAATTCAGATAGAAGGGTTGCTCAAAGTTGGGGTGATGCAGCATCATTTATCTAGGAATTTTTGTTTAATTAGTGTCAGTACTTCATCTTGCTCATTTCCCCAGGTCCACTTGTCTTTTGCTGAGAGTTGTTTGGAAAATTTTGCAGTTAGATAAGAGTAATTATTTTGTAAGTTCCTGTAATAATTGCATATACCTGGGAAGGATTGCAACTGCTTCTTATTCTTTGGTGTGGGGAATTTCTGAATGGCTTCTACCTTTTCTTGGGACGGAGATATTCCCTGCTCTGTTAGGTTAAATCCCAGGAATTTTACTTCTTTTGCTATGAAATTTGACTTATCCAGCTTCAGAGTTATGTTGTTGTTGGAGAGTTTTTTCAACACTTGTTCTATTCGTGCACAGTGTTCGTCCCAGTCTGATGATGTTATTAGTAGGTCGTCCACATATACTGTTGTGAACTGCAGAGCCTCTTGACCTAGGACATGGTCCATGCACTTTACGAACACTGCGACGGAGTTGATGAGGCCGAAAGGTAACCTCTTAAACTGGTAATTCCTCCCGTCGAAGATAAATGCCATATACTGTCTACTGTGTGGGTGCAGCTCCACCTGCCAGTACCCACATACGGTATCCCAGGTACTAATGTATTTTGTTCCATGAAACTTTTTCAAAATCTCTTCGATTTCTCCCGGCGAAGTTCGGTCGTTAATAATCATTTTGTTGATCTCCCGGGTGTCTAAGCAGATCCGGACTTTACCACTTTTTTTGGGTATAGCTACTATGGGACTTGTGTATGGAGACTGGCTATACTCAATGATGTCCTCCTCCATCATTCTGTTTATTTCCGCTCTGACTTCGTTTTTCAGAGAATATGCTATGGGGTAGGATTGTCTATGGAAGTCTACTGGTTCCCGGAAATTAATCTTACATTCGTATCCCTTGACCTTGCCTGGAGTATTGGAGAAAACGTGTTGGTATGTATTATAGATTTTTATGAGATTTTCAACCTGTGTTTTGGTTATTTCTTGTTTTGGTCGGTTTCTTTGGAATATTCTTATTTCCTCAATTTTCTTTTCCCATAGCTCCCTATTTTCCTCTTCATCATTCACAATCATGGATGGTTCCTGTGTTCTGCAATAATAATATTTTAATCCTGGATCCTGATTCAAAGCTGTTGGTGTAGGGTTGCAGTTTATAATGTTTGCAGACCATATTCCACTTTCAGAGGTTAACAACACTATTCCTTGTTGTGGGTTGATTACTGCCGAGTGTTGTCTTAACACATTGCACCCTATGAGCATATTGAACGGTAGTCCATTTGCTACCAGAAAAACAATGGGTATTGTTACGTTTTGACTGTTCAATTCCAATGATACGTCTTTTCTTACTGTTTTGTTTTGTTTTGCTACCAGTTGCACCAATTATAATGATATTATTGATTGGTAGAGTGGGAATTGGTATTTGGGAGTTAGCTTGGATCCGCTCTAGCTCTGTCTGGTTTATCAAGGATATGTTTGATCCTGTGTCGATCATTATGATGGTTATTGTCCCGTTTATGGTAGCCATTACGTGCACGATTTCACTGTTCGGTTTTGGCATCTGGTTGGCCTCTTCTTCAAGGAGTTCTTCTCTTATATTTTTGAGGTAATTGCTGGAGATGATTGTTATAATTTTATTCTTGTGTTGTTTGGCTTATTCACTGGAGCTTCTTGTTTTCTTGGGTCTGTCCGTCTACTTTGTTGATGTTGGTGTATACCCTTTCCACACGTTCACTTACATCAGTCTGTATTTCCTGGTGTTTTTCTTCATGTTTTTCAGCACCTCCTGTTTATTTTTTGTGCATTCTATGGTTGTTATTTTTCGAAGTTCCTCAATTTTTATTTTTTCCTTCCTCCTCGACGTCATTTATTTTGTTTGTTAATTCCTCCCGGACTTGTACTACGGTTTCATTTGTCTCGGTTATGGTTTGTTTTATTTTTTCCCGGCATTCTACCAACTGTTGCCTCAACTCATCTTTGGTTTTCTCGCTATCTTCCTTTAATTGTCCTTGGAGTGTTCCACTATTGGTTTCGATTTTATTGTTCATTATCTCTAGATCTTTTTTGATCTGTCTCCTTTAACTCCTCGCTCTTCTCTTTTAAGATCTCTTGGTTTCTCTTCAAGGCTTCATGGTTCCTTTCCATTTTATTATTCAGAAGTTCTGTGTTCTCCTTGAGTTGTGTCTTTAACTCTTCACTATTTTGTGTGAAGAATTCCCTGTCTTCTTTTCTTTGTTCTCTAGTTTCTTCCTTGATTTGGTCTATTTTTTCATTTGTTTTCTTGGAGTTTTCGGCTATGAAATTCATCAGGTCTTGCATGCTCGGACCTCCTTTTGCTGTTTCATGATCTCCCGCCTGTTGTTCCCTCTCACTATCTTGAATTGGTTTCTCCGGTTGGTTGTCGACTATTACTTCTACTTCCGGTGTTGGTTGATTTGGGTTTTCTGGTTGGTCCTCTTGGGCGTCCTCTTCGATCATTTCTTCAATCATTTCCATTTCTTCTTCGTCGGTACCCTCAGTCCTCATCTTAGCTTTTCCTCTGGTGACCATGGAATGTTCCATACTTTTTCGTAACTGCCGCTAGTCTTCAATTCTAGCCCCACGTTGGGCGCCAATCTGTAACAACCGCTTTCTTATCTTCTCTGAAAAAATGTGTGTATTGTGCGTTCGCCTCACACGTCGTGGTCGTTACTTTATGTTGCGCTGACGATGTCCGTAGCGACCCTTCGAATTACCAGTACACGCGAGTGGAAACCTTACCTGTTCTTCAGTATGTGTTCATAAATCCCGGGTGGCGCCAATTGTTTAACTAAAAACAATTAAATAAAGACTCATAAATTCGGGTAACTCAGCAATACTTATCAAATCAGTCGACTTGAGGTGTAATGTCATTCAGTTGAAATGGGTTGTTGTCTTCGATAGTCATCAAGTTTCAATCATCTTGGGATTTAAGTACGTCTGGCTTCTTTTTCGTATTAGTTGGTTTAAATTTATTAATTTCGAAATTATTAATCCGGTATTAGGCATCAGTTGAATGTCCTCTTCTTCTTACTTCTTCATTTTTTCAAATTTGGATTACTTTTAAACGTTTATATTAAAATTTTGGTCATTCACGGCTTGGCGTCTATTCCTGTTGAGCATCAAAATTGGAATCATAGGCGCGGCACTACCAACATCACCGTTCTCGCCACTCGGTCCTTTTTAGGGCCACCAAAATAACTAGAGTGTACGATTGGCGCCATTTGTCATGCGGCAAGTCTTTTGTCCGGTGACAAGTGGCGCTCAACATGGGCGACGATCATCTTGCGGATGCAAGATCCAGTCACGCCAGCGAGCTACCAGCCGGCACACCAATCAGCATGGCGCCCAACAGACACCTCCACAACATCTGGAGAAGAGCAGTAGGCTGGCTACCGGAGAGCATTCAAGACCCAGTGGAGTTGTGACGGCAGCGGTTTGCGAACATCTGCTCTCCGGTACCAGCGGTGGACACAGCGAGCCAATCCGGCATCAGCATTCGGAGCGAGCGAATCAGCGATCCCGGTTAGTTATTAAAACCCGGGCCGGCAGAAAATTTTGCGCACTCTTCATCGCCATGCCATCGGACGCACTTCATCTCCTCTCTTCTCTCGGACGACATTGGCGCGGAGTCAGCCGGAAGGAACGGCCGAAGAATAGAACCGGCATTCTTGCGTCTTCACCCTCCAGGTCCGCGCCAGCGATAGATTTCGCTGGGCCGGCAGCCGACTCTACAACCGGTGCCAAAAGCAGAGGAGGACTGCAGTACGCCACAAACAGTGGGCGCAGCCACCGAACATCTCAGCGCGGCACTACCAACATCACCGTTCTCGCCACTCGGTCCTTTTTAGGGCCACCAAAATAACTAGAGTGTACGATTGGCGCCATTTGTCATGCGGCAAGCCTTTTGTCCGGTGACAATATATATATTGCAAGGTAACAGGTTATAGCCCAGACCAGACTTGCAGAAAAGAATGCTCAATTAGTGAAAATACATACATTTATTGTCTGTTTCTTTTACACAAATTTATATCAAAATGTTCTCTCGTTATTTTAAACAATTATTTACTCTTCAGTGTTCAAAATCTTTTTTGAAAATATACTTTAAATAAATGTTCTCTTTTAGATAAACAGTGATGTAAATTGTAACAAAATTATATTTAAAGTAAATGTCTTCTTTACTTTACACAGTGATGTAATTTTTAAATGTTCAAAAGTTCTTTCTTTTTCTATTGAAAGCTTTATACTTTGAAAACAAATTTAGTTAAATTTTGCTTCCCTGTTCTGTTGTCTTCGTTGTCTTCCCGGTCGACGATCTTGATCCCGGCCTCCAGCAATCCGTCATCCTGGTTCCACGTTCCAGCAATTTCCTTGCTCTAGGTGTCCGTTTTCAGCCGCCACGATCAGCAAAACGAAGCTCAGGAACGGTAGTAGACTATCTCTTGTATAGTTACGTTATTTTTGAATTTATAAATACGATATATCTCACAAATGTGGTTATGTATACAAAACTAGGACGCCATCTATGCAATTAACTAAGTCATGGGCCAGAAGTTCGTTACGCGAAGTTATAGGAAACGGAAATTGCTTGAAATAACAAAACAGCTGTTCTAATTGTTACCAATGAAATACCCCTTTTTATTCTTTACTTTGTTACATAACATTTTTTAAAACCAACTGTAACCCTTCCAAAAACATAATGTGTAATAATAACTTTGATTAAGTTTAATGATTATATGTTTAAATGATTATACAATAATAACATGTATATATTTATATTTATATAGTGGTGCTCAACCCAGCACTTAGAATAATTACGCACGCACACAACCACTCACCCTTTCATTATCATGGTACAACTTATTTAAATTTTGGAGCTCCTTAAATTTTGATTGAAATTTTTAATAATTTGTTAAATGATTGATTTCTACAATAACATATATTGGGAAATAAAGGATTCAAAATATATAAGGAACGCTCTCACCAATTTCCGTGTTGGCTTCCTCGCACTGCCAGTCTCGTTCGTATATCGGCACAATCGGTGTATTTTACTGCGCTTGACGGGACACCTTTGGTTAACCCACGTAACCCACCGTCGTGGGACCGATTCTATACGTCGATCTTGTTTACGAACGACTTAATCGGTCGAGGACGCCTACACCAAACCGAACTATTACTTTCCTTAATACATTTTGATATTATACTGTTTATTAACCACCTACAGTGGTCTAAAAAGTTAAAATTCACTCGTAAGTGAATGGGCGGCCGGCCGGCTCAAATCAGAGCTGCAGATGAAATGACGGCAATTCCTGGTTGAAATCTGCGGAAGTGGGGTGTATTGACGTCACATTCCTTTGTCTAAATTGTTGACATCGCTGTTTGTAGTTGTCAACACATTCTCCGCCTCTGACGTAACGAAGGCTTGGCTCTGCTTATCTCAATAACTGCACACTGTTTTTGTGATGTGACACCGTTTTTTGTCATGAATTAGTTCAAATCCTGGCAAATACTGTAATATAGTCCACTCACCGTAAATTCTATATCGGGTGTTTGAGGTTGGATTGGGTATGTCAAAAAATAGGAAAATACAATATTTATGATCTCTTTACCATATTTTAGGTAATTATGAAATGTACCATGATTGTACCATCACAAAACCCCCTCAATGAAAGATGGTGTGACGAAGCACACAAACTTTCATTGACCCTTTCATACTTCCTAAAGGGATCAGCCAGGACAAGTCGCCACAACCCCCTTACAATTTTATATAAAAAATAACAATAATCACTCACCCTTGGTCTGGTGATAATGACTGTACCTAGATGACCTTACTGGACTTCTCCTGCGAGATCCCAACACCATAAGGCCACTTAGGCTCTTAACGCCCCTGCTCTGACGCGTTGGCCAGCTCAGGACCGCTGTCACACCCCAAACACTGAAACAATTTATAAAAAATATGAATATAGTGGCTTATTGAATCACTCCATCCTCAACTGATATGGTTCCCTTTAGCTAAGTGCTGGTTTGTGCCAATAAGCACTGGGTTGGCTTACTATTTATAAAATTATAAATTATATTAAATAAAATTAGAAAGTATAAAAATTATAAAAATAATAAATCTCAAGGATTAAAAAGAATATCTTGCCTGCATATTACAAACCCTAGCTTGAATAATAGTTTCGATTCCTATCGATAATAATTATCTAAAAATTGAATAAAATATATTTGAAAATATGAAATATATATAATATAAAATATAATTATCTATCTCCCAAACTTGGAGAAAAACAAATCAAGAAATTTAATGAATCGATTTATTTACTTATAACTTTTAAAATAAACTTTTATTATGATTATTAGTATTATTATTATTATTATTATTATTAACAGTTAATCATCTGGCTGATAAATATTATTAACAACGCCATTTAAAAATTTTTTTTTTTCTCTTCCTACACATATTATAAAATCATGTTAAAAAGTTTTCAAATAAATACATAATACATTAATGATTAACACTGATATATTAATAATACAGTTAATACATTTTAACTACTCAATCATATCTTAATAAATAATTAAGATATATCAAAATTGAAATATCATTTAAAAATGTTAATTCTTTAGTTACATTAATAAATTTGTAGACACTTTCCAAGTCCAAAACATCACTTTTCTAACACTCCAGGAAAACAATGGATCTTCTGATATGCTTAGTTACATAAAAAAAATATAACTCCTTACTGAGTTAACCTCTTAAGTTACACAATTTTCAAATTTTATTCTATAAAATTTTAGAATAAAACAAGATTCAAGGGATCAATGCCAAAATATAGATTTTTTTTTTTTTTTTTTTTTTTTTTTTTATATATATCCCAAGAATTAGGGGTCCCCCTCCCCGTTCAATAATAAGATTAAATTTTCAAATTTCTACCAATTTTGTGTGGAGGAAGACCATCGTTGCTTTTACTTCCTTACGTCAGTTCCGCCAACCATGGTCCGCCTGCCAAACTCCAAAATCCACGATCAGAGGTGGTGAATCTGTGATCGCCCGAAAATGGGGGATAGTCCCTTCTGTAAACCAATAACTAAATTAATACTCATATACTCCAAATATAAAACATCAATATAAAATAACTAAGTCGACCAGTACAACTTTAAATTTGTAGCATTGTGTGTTCCTACTATCTCTCCAGTTACGTTGTTCTGTAATACATAAGAATTTTGCATCTTAACTTCTATGATCTCATATGGCCCTTCGTATAAGAGAAAGAATTTCTTAATTTCTTTGTCTTGTGCACTCGATAAGTCATGTCTCTTAACTAATACCATTTGTCCTACATTATACTTAATCCACTTACCTCTTGCGTCGTGTCTACGTTTTCTCTGTTCACCCTTACTAATTAAGTGTTCATTCGCCAACCGGATTTTAATGTTTATATCAGTTGTTCTACCTTCAGTTGGATAGTCGAATAATTGTTCTAAGATTCTTGGGGGGCGTGTTCCCCTAACTAATTCATAAGGTGTATAGCCAGTAGACTCGTGGGTGGTACTGTTCAGCCAGGTTTCCACCTTTTGTACATACAACGGCCACTCGCTGTGTTTAGCGTGACAATAGGCTCTGAAGATCCTGCCTATTTCTCTCATTACACGCTCAGCCTGGTTGGACTGGGGATGATACACAGCCGTATGCTTCGTGAGGATGCCTTCCCATCCTAAGGTCTGACGCCATCTTCCGCTGATGAACTGCGGCCCATGGTCTGATAAAATCACTTTTGGCTTACCCACGTTAATCATATAGTCTTTAGTTATTTTTTCACTCAATACCTTACTGGTAGCTCTTTTTACGCTATACAATTTTACATATTTTGAGAAAGTGTCAAGCAAGACAAATATATAAACTACTCCGCCTCTACCCTTCGGCAATGGTCCAAACAAATCCACAGCAACTAAATCAAAAGGTCGATCTACCTTAATATAATTTAACTCACCTTCTACTCTGTAGTTAACCACCTTCGACTTTTGACACAAATCACAACTCCTCAACAACTGCCTTACTCGCCTCTCCATATTTCTGAAAATACATGATTCTTTTAAAACATTGACACACTTTTTAGCCCCAAAATGACCATATCGTATATGACAATCCCAAATAATTTTCTCTTCCAACACTGCTGGTATCACTAATTTCCAGTCACGCTCACCCCCTACTACCTTCTTAAACAATAACCCTTTATAAATTTTAAAATATTGATTGTACTCAGACTCATCCAGCTCCGTCTCTAAACTGTGTATTATTTTTCCAGACTTACCATCTGCTCTCTGCATGGTGTTAATATCCTTCAGCTCCTCTCCAAAGATTCTGTCTTCTCTACTAATCTGAAAAATTTCAATTTCTTTTAAGTCCCTACCTGTTTTGTTATATTCACAATCTACTCTGGATAGAGTGTCGGGTACCTTATTTTCTGTTCCTTTAATGTACTCCCATTCGAAGTTGTACTCCTGTAAAACAAGTACCCACCTGGTTAATCGACTATGAGCCAGTTTACAAGTGTTGAGGAATGACAATGCTTTATGATCAGTCCTAATGATCGTTTTGTTTCCTAAGATGTACGTTCTAAATTTACCAACTGCAAACACAATACTGAGTAATTCCTTCTCGGTGGTCGTATAATTCTTTTCAGCTGGCAGTAAGGATCGACTAGCGAACGCAATTGTCTTATGTTCTTTCTCCTCATCTTCCTGATACAGCTCTGCTCCTACAGCGACATTGCTGGCGTCCGTCTGTAAATAAAACATCTTATCAAAATCCGGATGGTTCATCATAATCATGTCACTAAATCTGCGTTTTATTTCTTCAAAGGCTCCACGCTCCACTTCTCCCCATTTCCATTGTCGGTTTTTCTGTAATACCGCACTTAATTTTGCGGTTAGGTAGGCGTAGTTCCTCTGAAATTTCCTATAAAAGTTGCACAGCCCAAGAAAACTGAAGTTGTTTGATGTTTCGCGGTTCAGGGAAACGCATAATAGATTCGACCTTGTCCGGGTTTGCGGAAATTCCTTCCGATGTAATAATGAATCCTAAAAAATTAATCTTAGTTTGTAGAAATTTGGACTTATCCCAATTTACGGTTAATCCTCCCGCTTCTAATTTTCCTAAAACATATTTTAAATGTTCTAAATGGTCTTCAAATGTACGTGAAGCTATTAAAATATCATCTACATAAACTGTGAGAAAATCTAAATCTTTTGGTCTCAAAATTCTATCCAAACATTTAATGAAACTAGCTACGCTGGTATTTAGCCCAAATGGTAGTCGCTTAAACTGATAATTTTTTCCGTTAAACAAAAATGCTGTGTATTGCCTACTTACCTCTGCTAATGGTACCTGCCAATATCCAGCAGTCAGATCTAATGATGTCATAAATCGTACGCCACTAAACTTTTGAAAGATCTCATTTATAGATTCTGGTGATTCTCGGTCTGGTATAATAATTTGATTAATTTTCCTTGCGTCTAGGCATAATCTTACTCCTCCTTCCTTCTTGATTACCACCACTAACGGATTTGAGTAGTGAGACACTGACCTCTCTATGATACGATTATCTAACATCTTGTCCAACTCTTCTTGCACCGCTCGTCTTTTAGAGTAAGGCACTGGATAACTCCGCTGCATGAATGGTGTGTGTTCCTTTATCTGTAACATACATTCATAATTTTTTGCCCTTCCTGGAATATCGGCAAACACTCCCTTAAACTGCTCTATTACCTGCCATAACGCTATACGTTGGCCACTCCTTATCACCTCACCCCCACTACAGAATTCATCCGCCCTTATCTCCCATACTTCATTATTAATATTACTCATTTCATTATCAACATCTTCTAAATACTCACCCTCTATACAAAAATTTACTTTAGTATCTAAGTGATTCTCAACTACTTGTTTCTGTAACAATTTCACACCAGTGGTTCTAACTTTATTTATCACATTTTCAAAATTAATTTTCACAGACCGATCACCCCCATCTAACTCCACCACTTTTTCTTTAAAATTTATTACAGCTTTATTTCTTTGTAAAAAATCATTTCCCAAAATGATGTCTAAACTTAACCCCTTGACTACCAAAAATGTATTATCAAAATTCATATCTCCAATTGAGAAGCTTAAATGTATCTGTTTTTCACCCTTTTACTACGTACCCCCGTGACTCCTATTACTGTAACCCCTGCTACGGGTAAAACTGGAATATTCTTATTCAATTCTTTCAATTCACTTAAAATGTTCTCGGCTATTACTGAAATTTCGCTCCCTGTATCGACAAGTGTTTTAAAGTTTCTATTATCTATTGTTACCTGTATTTCCGTGAGTCCAGCTCTCACCTCCAATGTCGTGTTACACTCCTCCTCCAATAAATCTGCAACGATGTCTGCTTTTATTACGTTGGATTGTAAGTTCTCGATGGGTCGGACCTCATGAGTTTCCCTGAACAGTGGTCGGGTCCTACTTACCACTGTTGACTTCAGTTTTCCGGCTGTGTCCTATTATGACTTGTTGATGGCACAGGGTGTCCGCGTGTTGGTCCCTGATGGTGGTACGGTGCTCCTTTGTTACTCGGGGCTCCTCTGTTCGCAGGTATGAATTGCTTTACTTGGTTATTTCTTGGTGCTTTACAGAAATAACAATGCTGCATGTGACCCCGATTCTCCTTCCTGCAACTAGAACAACTCCAACCGCCTGGTGTCTGTAAATCATTTCTAACATTATATTTATTGCCAGTATGATTAAAATAAGGCCTTGGCCGATTAAACTCATTGTTATTATTGTTATGGTTATACGTATTTGGTTGTATAGGGCGTCTACCCATTTCACGATCATTTATACTTTGTAGTATATCTAATACCCTTTCCAGTTCATCAAGATTTTCTATTTCTTTAGTCATCAGAGTGACCTGCACTTCTCTAGGTAAGTGCTTACTAACATACCTAACAAATGACTTAAATGGTATAGGAGGCTCTAAATATTTAGCTTCGTTGTACAATTTTGTTACATAAATAGTAATGTTATTATTACTAACGTTACGTCCCATGAAATTACCCGTTCCCATAATACGGCTTCTTAAAGTCTCCTGCTCTTCTTCTGTCCAATATTTACCCTTAAAAGCTTTTTCAAAAGTATTATAGCAATCCCATTCTAACCTATGAGCTTCAGCCCATATGACTGAGTTACCCTTGAAACATTTAATAATTTTATTTAATTTCACTTCCCAGCTACTACTACTAAAATGATTATAATCCCTAGTCTGATTAAGGAATCGCATGGGATGTATTACTCTGTTTTCATGGCTAAAATTCTCTAGTTCTATTTCATTATAGAAGTCTCTAGGTACTACTACTCTATCAGTTATGCTTGAAACATTTTTATTTATTTCTCCCCATAATTCGTTTTTTACACTGGTCAAATTATTTGCAATCATATCATATTTATCATGCACATCCATACTATTTTGTACAGTTAAGTCATCAATTTCTTTAATCTTACTTTGTAACAAATTAAATCTACTCTTGGTATTTTTCTCATGTTCAGTCATAGTACTATCTATAGCTTCTAAATTTTTAGTAATATCTATCACGTTTATTTCAATGTTTTCTAAATGATTTTGCAACACATTGGTTTTAACTTCTACTTGACTTTCTACAAAATGTAAACATTTCTGTTGTATTTCTGTACTGCTTGTCTCTAATTGACTTTTAATCGTTTTATTTACTGTGCCATAAACTAGATCGATTTTCGTGTCTCAATCATTTATGGTACTACTGAACTTGTCATCAACAATGGCTAGTGTGGTTTTCTGTATGTTATCACAACGTGTTTCTACTGTGTTAATTCTCTCCTCAAATTGACAATTTTGTCTTTTTATTTCATTCTTTAATTCATTGAATTTAATATTAAAATCGATTTTCTGTTCATCTAGTTTTTTATCAAAACTGTCAAATTTATTTAATAAAAGTTGCATCATTGCATTAGTTTCATCCTGCTTACTATCTAAACTAGTTGAAATGGATGTATTGACTTTCGTTATTTCTACAGATACAGGCGTATGCACCTCGTCAATCTGACTAGTTTGAGGTGTTTGTACATCCATCTCGCCAGTCAAATTTACATTAGTTGTACCTATTTCTAACGTAATATTGTCATTAGTACTCATTTTGGCAATTGTGTAATGCACGCATGCATACAATTGTATAACCTAATTGTGGGGTTATGTTTACGAATTATAAAATTTTGTGTCCGTTACCTCAAGCAATTTGTTCCGTTCTTTCTAGGCGTACATTAGGTAATAATATGTTTAAATAATACCACCTAATGTCCCTGTTCGGGCGCCATCTGTATAGTTACGTTATTTTTGAATTTATAAATACGATATATCTCACAAATGTGGTTATGTATACAAAACTAGGACGCCATCTATGCAATTAACTAAGTCATGGGCCAGAAGTTCGTTACGCGAAGTTATAGGAAACGGAAATTGCTTGAAATAACAAAACAGCTGTTCTAATTGTTACCAATGAAATACCCCTTTTTATTCTTTACTTTGTTACATAACATTTTTTAAAACCAACTGTAACCCTTCCAAAAACATAATGTGTAATAATAACTTTGATTAAGTTTAATGATTATATGTTTAAATGATTATACAATAATAACATGTATATATTTATATTTATATAGTGGTGCTCAACCCAGCACTTAGAATAATTACGCACGCACACAACCACTCACCCTTTCATTATCATGGTACAACTTATTTAAATTTTGGAGCTCCTTAAATTTTGATTGAAATTTTTAATAATTTGTTAAATGATTGATTTCTACAATAACATATATTGGGAAATAAAGGATTCAAAATATATAAGGAACGCTCTCACCAATTTCCGTGTTGGCTTCCTCGCACTGCCAGTCTCGTTCGTATATCGGCACAATCGGTGTATTTTACTGCGCTTGACGGGACACCTTTGGTTAACCCACGTAACCCACCGTCGTGGGACCGATTCTATACGTCGATCTTGTTTACGAACGACTTAATCGGTCGAGGACGCCTACACCAAACCGAACTATTACTTTCCTTAATACATTTTGATATTATACTGTTTATTAACCACCTACAGTGGTCTAAAAAGTTAAAATTCACTCGTAAGTGAATGGGCGGCCGGCCGGCTCAAATCAGAGCTGCAGATGAAATGACGGCAATTCCTGGTTGAAATCTGCGGAAGTGGGGTGTATTGACGTCACATTCCTTTGTCTAAATTGTTGACATCGCTGTTTGTAGTTGTCAACACATTCTCCGCCTCTGACGTAACGAAGGCTTGGCTCTGCTTATCTCAATAACTGCACACTGTTTTTGTGATGTGACACCGTTTTTTGTCATGAATTAGTTCAAATCCTGGCAAATACTGTAATATAGTCCACTCACCGTAAATTCTATATCGGGTGTTTGAGGTTGGATTGGGTATGTCAAAAAATAGGAAAATACAATATTTATGATCTCTTTACCATATTTTAGGTAATTATGAAATGTACCATGATTGTACCATCACAAAACCCCCTCAATGAAAGATGGTGTGACGAAGCACACAAACTTTCATTGACCCTTTCATACTTCCTAAAGGGATCAGCCAGGACAAGTCGCCACAACCCCCTTACAATTTTATATAAAAAATAACAATAATCACTCACCCTTGGTCTGGTGATAATGACTGTACCTAGATGACCTTACTGGACTTCTCCTGCGAGATCCCAACACCATAAGGCCACTTAGGCTCTTAACGCCCCTGCTCTGACGCGTTGGCCAGCTCAGGACCGCTGTCACACCCCAAACACTGAAACAATTTATAAAAAATATGAATATAGTGGCTTATTGAATCACTCCATCCTCAACTGATATGGTTCCCTTTAGCTAAGTGCTGGTTTGTGCCAATAAGCACTGGGTTGGCTTACTATTTATAAAATTATAAATTATATTAAATAAAATTAGAAAGTATAAAAATTATAAAAATAATAAATCTCAAGGATTAAAAAGAATATCTTGCCTGCATATTACAAACCCTAGCTTGAATAATAGTTTCGATTCCTATCGATAATAATTATCTAAAAATTGAATAAAATATATTTGAAAATATGAAATATATATAATATAAAATATAATTATCTATCTCCCAAACTTGGAGAAAAACAAATCAAGAAATTTAATGAATCGATTTATTTACTTATAACTTTTAAAATAAACTTTTATTATGATTATTAGTATTATTATTATTATTATTATTATTAACAGTTAATCATCTGGCTGATAAATATTATTAACAACGCCATTTAAAAATTTTTTTTTTTCTCTTCCTACACATATTATAAAATCATGTTAAAAAGTTTTCAAATAAATACATAATACATTAATGATTAACACTGATATATTAATAATACAGTTAATACATTTTAACTACTCAATCATATCTTAATAAATAATTAAGATATATCAAAATTGAAATATCATTTAAAAATGTTAATTCTTTAGTTACATTAATAAATTTGTAGACACTTTCCAAGTCCAAAACATCACTTTTCTAACACTCCAGGAAAACAATGGATCTTCTGATATGCTTAGTTACATAAAAAAAATATAACTCCTTACTGAGTTAACCTCTTAAGTTACACAATTTTCAAATTTTATTCTATAAAATTTTAGAATAAAACAAGATTCAAGGGATCAATGCCAAAATATAGATTTTTTTTTTTTTTTTTTTTTTTTTTTTTTATATATATCCCAAGAATTAGGGGTCCCCCTCCCCGTTCAATAATAAGATTAAATTTTCAAATTTCTACCAATTTTGTGTGGAGGAAGACCATCGTTGCTTTTACTTCCTTACGTCAGTTCCGCCAACCATGGTCCGCCTGCCAAACTCCAAAATCCACGATCAGAGGTGGTGAATCTGTGATCGCCCGAAAATGGGGGATAGTCCCTTCTGTAAACCAATAACTAAATTAATACTCATATACTCCAAATATAAAACATCAATATAAAATAACTAAGTCGACCAGTACAACTTTAAATTTGTAGCATTGTGTGTTCCTACTATCTCTCCAGTTACGTTGTTCTGTAATACATAAGAATTTTGCATCTTAACTTCTATGATCTCATATGGCCCTTCGTATAAGAGAAAGAATTTCTTAATTTCTTTGTCTTGTGCACTCGATAAGTCATGTCTCTTAACTAATACCATTTGTCCTACATTATACTTAATCCACTTACCTCTTGCGTCGTGTCTACGTTTTCTCTGTTCACCCTTACTAATTAAGTGTTCATTCGCCAACCGGATTTTAATGTTTATATCAGTTGTTCTACCTTCAGTTGGATAGTCGAATAATTGTTCTAAGATTCTTGGGGGGCGTGTTCCCCTAACTAATTCATAAGGTGTATAGCCAGTAGACTCGTGGGTGGTACTGTTCAGCCAGGTTTCCACCTTTCGTACATACAACGGCCACTCGCTGTGTTTAGCGTGACAATAGGCTCTGAAGATCCTGCCTATTTCTCTCATTACACGCTCAGCCTGGTTGGACTGGGGATGATACACAGCCGTATGCTTCGTGAGGATGCCTTCCCATCCTAAGGTCTGACGCCATCTTCCGCTGATGAACTGCGGCCCATGGTCTGATAAAATCACTTTTGGCTTACCCACGTTAATCATATAGTCTTTAGTTATTTTTTCACTCAATACCTTACTGGTAGCTCTTTTTACGCTATACAATTTTACATATTTTGAGAAAGTGTCAAGCAAGACAAATATATAAACTACTCCGCCTCTACCCTTCGGCAATGGTCCAAACAAATCCACAGCAACTAAATCAAAAGGTCGATCTACCTTAATATAATTTAACTCACCTTCTACTCTGTAGTTAACCACCTTCGACTTTTGACACAAATCACAACTCCTCAACAACTGCCTTACTCGCCTCTCCATATTTCTGAAAATACATGATTCTTTTAAAACATTGACACACTTTTTAGCCCCAAAATGACCATATCGTATATGACAATCCCAAATAATTTTCTCTTCCAACACTGCTGGTATCACTAATTTCCAGTCACGCTCACCCCCTACTACCTTCTTAAACAATAACCCTTTATAAATTTTAAAATATTGATTGTACTCAGACTCATCCAGCTCCGTCTCTAAACTGTGTATTATTTTTCCAGACTTACCATCTGCTCTCTGCATGGTGTTAATATCCTTCAGCTCCTCTCCAAAGATTCTGTCTTCTCTACTAATCTGAAAAATTTCAATTTCTTTTAAGTCCCTACCTGTTTTGTTATATTCACAATCTACTCTGGATAGAGTGTCGGGTACCTTATTTTCTGTTCCTTTAATGTACTCCCATTCGAAGTTGTACTCCTGTAAAACAAGTACCCACCTGGTTAATCGACTATGAGCCAGTTTACAAGTGTTGAGGAATGACAATGCTTTATGATCAGTCCTAATGATCGTTTTGTTTCCTAAGATGTACGTTCTAAATTTACCAACTGCAAACACAATACTGAGTAATTCCTTCTCGGTGGTCGTATAATTCTTTTCAGCTGGCAGTAAGGATCGACTAGCGAACGCAATTGTCTTATGTTCTTTCTCCTCATCTTCCTGATACAGCTCTGCTCCTACAGCGACATTGCTGGCGTCCGTCTGTAAATAAAACATCTTATCAAAATCCGGATGGTTCATCATAATCATGTCACTAAATCTGCGTTTTATTTCTTCAAAGGCTCCACGCTCCACTTCTCCCCATTTCCATTGTCGGTTTTTCTGTAATACCGCACTTAATTTTGCGGTTAGGTAGGCGTAGTTCCTCTGAAATTTCCTATAAAAGTTGCACAGCCCAAGAAAACTGAAGTTGTTTGATGTTTCGCGGTTCAGGGAAACGCATAATAGATTCGACCTTGTCCGGGTTTGCGGAAATTCCTTCCGATGTAATAATGAATCCTAAAAAATTAATCTTAGTTTGTAGAAATTTGGACTTATCCCAATTTACGGTTAATCCTCCCGCTTCTAATTTTCCTAAAACATATTTTAAATGTTCTAAATGGTCTTCAAATGTACGTGAAGCTATTAAAATATCATCTACATAAACTGTGAGAAAATCTAAATCTTTTGGTCTCAAAATTCTATCCAAACATTTAATGAAACTAGCTACGCTGGTATTTAGCCCAAATGGTAGTCGCTTAAACTGATAATTTTTTCCGTTAAACAAAAATGCTGTGTATTGCCTACTTACCTCTGCTAATGGTACCTGCCAATATCCAGCAGTCAGATCTAATGATGTCATAAATCGTACGCCACTAAACTTTTGAAAGATCTCATTTATAGATTCTGGTGATTCTCGGTCTGGTATAATAATTTGATTAATTTTCCTTGCGTCTAGGCATAATCTTACTCCTCCTTCCTTCTTGATTACCACCACTAACGGATTTGAGTAGTGAGACACTGACCTCTCTATGATACGATTATCTAACATCTTGTCCAACTCTTCTTGCACCGCTCGTCTTTTAGAGTAAGGCACTGGATAACTCCGCTGCATGAATGGTGTGTGTTCCTTTATCTGTAACATACATTCATAATTTTTTGCCCTTCCTGGAATATCGGCAAACACTCCCTTAAACTGCTCTATTACCTGCCATAACGCTATACGTTGGCCACTCCTTATCACCTCACCCCCACTACAGAATTCATCCGCCCTTATCTCCCATACTTCATTATTAATATTACTCATTTCATTATCAACATCTTCTAAATACTCACCCTCTATACAAAAATTTACTTTAGTATCTAAGTGATTCTCAACTACTTGTTTCTGTAACAATTTCACACCAGTGGTTCTAACTTTATTTATCACATTTTCAAAATTAATTTTCACAGACCGATCACCCCCATCTAACTCCACCACTTTTTCTTTAAAATTTATTACAGCTTTATTTCTTTGTAAAAAATCATTTCCCAAAATGATGTCTAAACTTAACCCCTTGACTACCAAAAATGTATTATCAAAATTCATATCTCCAATTGAGAAGCTTAAATGTATCTGTTTTTCACCCTTTTACTACGTACCCCCGTGACTCCTATTACTGTAACCCCTGCTACGGGTAAAACTGGAATATTCTTATTCAATTCTTTCAATTCACTTAAAATGTTCTCGGCTATTACTGAAATTTCGCTCCCTGTATCGACAAGTGTTTTAAAGTTTCTATTATCTATTGTTACCTGTATTTCCGTGAGTCCAGCTCTCACCTCCAATGTCGTGTTACACTCCTCCTCCAATAAATCTGCAACGATGTCTGCTTTTATTACGTTGGATTGTAAGTTCTCGATGGGTCGGACCTCATGAGTTTCCCTGAACAGTGGTCGGGTCCTACTTACCACTGTTGACTTCAGTTTTCCGGCTGTGTCCTATTATGACTTGTTGATGGCACAGGGTGTCCGCGTGTTGGTCCCTGATGGTGGTACGGTGCTCCTTTGTTACTCGGGGCTCCTCTGTTCGCAGGTATGAATTGCTTTACTTGGTTATTTCTTGGTGCTTTACAGAAATAACAATGCTGCATGTGACCCCGATTCTCCTTCCTGCAACTAGAACAACTCCAACCGCCTGGTGTCTGTAAATCATTTCTAACATTATATTTATTGCCAGTATGATTAAAATAAGGCCTTGGCCGATTAAACTCATTGTTATTATTGTTATGGTTATACGTATTTGGTTGTATAGGGCGTCTACCCATTTCACGATCATTTATACTTTGTAGTATATCTAATACCCTTTCCAGTTCATCAAGATTTTCTATTTCTTTAGTCATCAGAGTGACCTGCACTTCTCTAGGTAAGTGCTTACTAACATACCTAACAAATGACTTAAATGGTATAGGAGGCTCTAAATATTTAGCTTCGTTGTACAATTTTGTTACATAAATAGTAATGTTATTATTACTAACGTTACGTCCCATGAAATTACCCGTTCCCATAATACGGCTTCTTAAAGTCTCCTGCTCTTCTTCTGTCCAATATTTACCCTTAAAAGCTTTTTCAAAAGTATTATAGCAATCCCATTCTAACCTATGAGCTTCAGCCCATATGACTGAGTTACCCTTGAAACATTTAATAATTTTATTTAATTTCACTTCCCAGCTACTACTACTAAAATGATTATAATCCCTAGTCTGATTAAGGAATCGCATGGGATGTATTACTCTGTTTTCATGGCTAAAATTCTCTAGTTCTATTTCATTATAGAAATCTCTAGGTACTACTACTCTATCAGTTATGCTTGAAACATTTTTATTTATTTCTCCCCATAATTCGTTTTTTACACTGGTCAAATTATTTGCAATCATATCATATTTATCATGCACATCCATACTATTTTGTACAGTTAAGTCATCAATTTCTTTAATCTTACTTTGTAACAAATTAAATCTACTCTTGGTATTTTTCTCATGTTCAGTCATAGTACTATCTATAGCTTCTAAATTTTTAGTAATATCTATCACGTTTATTTCAATGTTTTCTAAATGATTTTGCAACACATTGGTTTTAACTTCTACTTGACTTTCTACAAAATGTAAACATTTCTGTTGTATTTCTGTACTGCTTGTCTCTAATTGACTTTTAATCGTTTTATTTACTGTGCCATAAACTAGATCGATTTTCGTGTCTCAATCATTTATGGTACTACTGAACTTGTCATCAACAATGGCTAGTGTGGTTTTCTGTATGTTATCACAACGTGTTTCTACTGTGTTAATTCTCTCCTCAAATTGACAATTTTGTCTTTTTATTTCATTCTTTAATTCATTGAATTTAATATTAAAATCGATTTTCTGTTCATCTAGTTTTTTATCAAAACTGTCAAATTTATTTAATAAAAGTTGCATCATTGCATTAGTTTCATCCTGCTTACTATCTAAACTAGTTGAAATGGATGTATTGACTTTCGTTATTTCTACAGATACAGGCGTATGCACCTCGTCAATCTGACTAGTTTGAGGTGTTTGTACATCCATCTCGCCAGTCAAATTTACATTAGTTGTACCTATTTCTAACGTAATATTGTCATTAGTACTCATTTTGGCAATTGTGTAATGCACGCATGCATACAATTGTATAACCTAATTGTGGGGTTATGTTTACGAATTATAAAATTTTGTGTCCGTTACCTCAAGCAATTTGTTCCGTTCTTTCTAGGCGTACATTAGGTAATAATATGTTTAAATAATACCACCTAATGTCCCTGTTCGGGCGCCATCTGTATAGTTACGTTATTTTTGAATTTATAAATACGATATATCTCACAAATGTGGTTATGTATACAAAACTAGGACGCCATCTATGCAATTAACTAAGTCATGGGCCAGAAGTTCGTTACGCGAAGTTATAGGAAACGGAAATTGCTTGAAATAACAAAACAGCTGTTCTAATTGTTACCAATGAAATACCCCTTTTTATTCTTTACTTTGTTACATAACATTTTTTAAAACCAACTGTAACCCTTCCAAAAACATAATGTGTAATAATAACTTTGATTAAGTTTAATGATTATATGTTTAAATGATTATACAATAATAACATGTATATATTTATATTTATATAGTGGTGCTCAACCCAGCACTTAGAATAATTACGCACGCACACAACCACTCACCCTTTCATTATCATGGTACAACTTATTTAAATTTTGGAGCTCCTTAAATTTTGATTGAAATTTTTAATAATTTGTTAAATGATTGATTTCTACAATAACATATATTGGGAAATAAAGGATTCAAAATATATAAGGAACGCTCTCACCAATTTCCGTGTTGGCTTCCTCGCACTGCCAGTCTCGTTCGTATATCGGCACAATCGGTGTATTTTACTGCGCTTGACGGGACACCTTTGGTTAACCCACGTAACCCACCGTCGTGGGACCGATTCTATACGTCGATCTTGTTTACGAACGACTTAATCGGTCGAGGACGCCTACACCAAACCGAACTATTACTTTCCTTAATACATTTTGATATTATACTGTTTATTAACCACCTACAGTGGTCTAAAAAGTTAAAATTCACTCGTAAGTGAATGGGCGGCCGGCCGGCTCAAATCAGAGCTGCAGATGAAATGACGGCAATTCCTGGTTGAAATCTGCGGAAGTGGGGTGTATTGACGTCACATTCCTTTGTCTAAATTGTTGACATCGCTGTTTGTAGTTGTCAACACATTCTCCGCCTCTGACGTAACGAAGGCTTGGCTCTGCTTATCTCAATAACTGCACACTGTTTTTGTGATGTGACACCGTTTTTTGTCATGAATTAGTTCAAATCCTGGCAAATACTGTAATATAGTCCACTCACCGTAAATTCTATATCGGGTGTTTGAGGTTGGATTGGGTATGTCAAAAAATAGGAAAATACAATATTTATGATCTCTTTACCATATTTTAGGTAATTATGAAATGTACCATGATTGTACCATCACACTCTTACTCCGTAGTTGTTCCCTGCCGACACTAGTTGCTATCTCGACTCCACGGGCCCCAAGGACTGCCTGGAATTGATGTTGACTGGACAATGACCACCGTGACTGCTCTCGTTGAGTGCTGTATGAAGACTCGCTCTAAGAGAGTTAGATGAAGACTGCTGACTGCTTTTATAATCTTGCACAATGCATGCAGCAGCGCTGTAGAATGACGTCACAGCCTATACGCGTGTAGGCGTATTTCCTATACATTCTATGATATTCGGACGAACATTCTTGACTCGCCACATGTTCATTGACTTCCTTATTCTTGAATTTTATAGAACAATGCTTTATTACATATGAATAAACTTCCATAACCTTCTATTTGCTACCCACACTACACAACACTTCACTCACATATTAAACTATATCTTCATAGTCTTTACATTGTCTTATTACTAATTTATCCTATTAATTTTAATTTTTAACAATATTATTTTACTTTCAAACATTCTTCAATCGTCCTGGACACCCATAACAGCTGATAATAATTATGCTCCACGTTTACATATAGTGTGACAGCCTGTCACATTGCAATATATACTGGGTGACCCATTAGTCAGTTGACACTAGCAGTATGTAGACGCTCGATTGACTAGCATAGTGGTTACTTGACTTGACTAGAGCAGTAGTTCCCATAATTCAGTTGAGATTTGAGGTTAGGTTGATGTTATGCTGTTGACATAATGTGTATGCTGTTGTTAGCGCTTGTTTGTTGTTTGTGTTGTTTGCGAGACAATGAATAGAAAACTATCTACAGAGCACCTTGTTTTTGTACTGCAGATGTGGTGGAAACAGGACCATAATTACAGTGATGTTGTTGAGTTATTTGCGAAACGTTTTCCAAACATCGCACCTTCATCTAGAGAAGGTATTCATAATCTGAATAAGAGATTTGAACATACTGGAATGATAGCGGAACTTCCTCGATCAGGTAGGCCAAAAACAGTTACAACAGAAGAGAATTTAAATATCGTTGCCCAATGTTTTGTGCAGTCACCAAAGAAATCAACATGAAAAGCGTCCAATGAGTATGGAATACCTTGAACAAGCCTGCAAAGGATGCAGAAAATGTTGAAGTTGAGACCTTATAAGCCCACTTTACTCCAAGGCCTAAATGAAGATGATCCTGATAGGCGTACAAAATTCTGCGAATGGTACGCAATATGACAAGAAGCCGATCCACAATTTTACAAAACCATTCTTTGGAGTGACGAGGCTACTTGTAAGCTAAATGGTACAGTGAATAGACACAACTGTGTTTACTGGGATACTGCGAATCTACATGTGGTGATAGAGACAGAGTTAAATGCTCTGGGGGTTACTGTTTGGGCAGGGATCTTTGCCGGTAGGATCATTGGACCCTACTTTTTTAATGGTACAGTGAATGCTGAAAGTTACCTACAAATGCTTCACGAAGTGTTGATGGAACTAGAAAACAGTCCACTTTTTGAACACCTGCAGCCAATTCGAGAAAAGTTAATATGGCAACAAGATGGGACACCCCCTCACTATGGACTGATTGTGAGAGACTTTTTGAATGCAATGTTTGATGAATGGATTGGCAGACGGGGTCGTGTTGAATGGCCTCCACGTTCTCCTGATCTTACCCCGATGGACTTCTTGGTCTGGGGTATACTAAAAAATGCAGTGTACTCCGTGAAGATTCATGATGTGGAACAATTGAAGGAACGCATTCAATCTGAATTTGAACACCTACAGTCCCTGAATATTTCGGACATAATTTGTGCTTCAGTGCTTCGAAGATGTCAAATTTGCATAGAAAAGGATGGAGGCCACTTTGAGCATTTCTTGTAGGTCATGAGAACTATGCTATTAACTATCCGTATGCGTTATCTGTATCTGTATCCCTGCTACACCTCTACAATAAAAGTGCTATTTGCAATTTTGCCAACTGACTTATGGGCCACTCGGTATATATATTGCAACAGAACACAGGATGATGAGCTGTATTAAGCGTATCTGACCATGGATGACGAACATTAACATGTTTGAAATGGATTTATTCAATTTTTTGTTAATTAGCTATAAGTTTTGTATTTAGTGATAGATAAGGACTTAAGTTATATCAAATTCTTTATAAAATTTTGTGCTTTTGTGTCGTGTACTTTATGTGTGAATTTGTGCGTACGTCCGCATGTGATAAACCTTTTCGCTATATCTTCCATGTAAATTAACCCATCGACTTGAAACTTTGATAATGAATTGTTCATGTAAATAGCTACAGTTTCTATATACTCTGTGGTTTTTAGCTATTTTATAAATATGGTTTTTTTAATAAGGGAAAACTCAACTTTTAACTGTTATAAATGATAGAGTAATAAAATTCATAGATAAAATCTATGCAAGCTCTTGCTAAATTATACAAAGTTTTTCATGTAACTCATATGTCTTTTGTTTCCATCAACCATGTGCCCGCTGATTGACCAATCAGAAAACCCCAATTTCAGTAATATTCGTACTCTGTGTGGCACGCATCGGGACAGTTCATCGATAGCATCCGCCTTGTGAACGTGTTTCCGTCTACGAGAGTTTTTCTCGTATGAACTTGTAGAAATCTAAAATTACAATAAAACTTGTAACTCTTTGCGAGCTATTCGTAAAGAACCAAGCTGGTGAACAACCACAGTATAATTATTATTATTATTATTATTATTATTATTATATTAAAGTGCTTTTCGCGTTAGTGCAAGATAGTCCTCATAGGGAGTTCCTGAACACTTCAAGCTTTGCCGGAAGGTGTAAGCTCAATATACCGCCTTTTAAATAATTACCCAGATAACCCTGAGATCGAATAACCAATAACATTATAAATTAATAATAACTTTTTGCGAGCGAGAACGCTAATAATTGTGAGAGTGACAATT
The DNA here is from genome assembly GCA_034769895.1 of Magicicada septendecula. NCBI lineage: Eukaryota > Metazoa > Arthropoda > Insecta > Hemiptera > Cicadidae > Magicicada > Magicicada septendecula. The sequence goes on from CM068367.1 coordinate 1,248,586,550, forward strand.
GGTGTGTGAAATCTAATTGGTGTTAGCAGTTCGACGGAATCGTCAGCGAGACGCTCAGAGGAATTCTCGCTGGAGCAACCCGCCAACCAGGACACGCACGCCAGGAGGACGTCTCAACAAGTGTAAAGGATATCATCTAACAAGTAAAATCGAACAATATAAACTTTATTCAACCTATCTAAAATGCATGACATTTATGTAATTTAATATACATCATATAAACTATTATTTCTTGTGTGTCAACAAATAATTCTTCATTACCTCCAATATACAGAGTGTCTGAAAAGTCCCGCACCATAGGGATTTCATTAATTGGGTTGTGTTTTTGTTTGTTGCAGTACTGAAAAATGTTGACTACTGAAGAGCGGGTAGAGCTTATCCTCCTCTGTGGAAGAGAAGGATTCTCCAATAGAGGCGTTGCAGCAGAATTTAATCTGAGGCCCCCGAAACGAGAGCCAGTGTCGCACACCACGGTTGGCAGACTGTTAAAGAAATTCCAGGCTACAGGTAGTGTGGCAGATGCTCCCCGATCTGGACGTCCAAGGACACCAGAAGATGTGGTGGAAGGGGTTTTGGCAATGGTAGCAGCAAGTCCAAAGAAATCAATTCGCCGAACAAGCTTGGAAGTGGGCGTTCCTCCATCAACAGTCGCGGACATTTTGAAAAAACATAAGTTTCACCCGTACAAGTTACAAGTGTTACACCACATGTCAGATGATGATCCGGATCGGCGTGTGGAAATGTGCGATTGGTTTTTGGCACAGTTGGAAGAGGACCCACAGTTTTTATCAAAAGTTATGTTCTCTGACGAAGCTAACTTTTACGTAAACGGAGAGGTGAACTGACAGAATTTACATTACTGGTCCGAGAGTAATCCGCACTGGTTTTCCAGCAGTAAGGAACAAGGAGCAGCTTGCGTCATGGTGTGGTGTGGTTTATGGAAAGACCGGATCATTGGCCCTTACTTCTTTGACGGAACAGTTAACAGTGAAAATTATTTGGAAATGTTAGGAGATTCATTATTGCCTGATTTGGATCTGCTGGGTCCAAGACCAGAATGGTTTATGCAGGACGGTGCACCCCCCCATTATGGTACACAAGTTCGTGATTGGCTTGACGAAAACTTCCCACAGTGGATTGGCCGTAGGGGACAAGTGGAATGGGCTTCACAATCTCCGGATTTAAACCCAATGGATTTTGCTGTGTGGGGTTATGTAAAATCCAAAGTTTATGCTGTCAAGATCATGGACATAAACCATCTGCGCGAGCGAATCACAACTGAGTGCCGTTCTGTAACACCTGGCTTGGTGGCCAACATTCTGCGGAACTTGGGAGATCGTTTACAGTTATGTTTCGACACTTCCGGTAACCATATTGAACACATATTGTAAACCCCTATGGTGCGGCACTTTTCGGACACCCTGTAGACTTGTTTGTAATTTCTTCACACACACATTATCCTATGTAAAAATTATAATCTGTATCGCTGCAATATATATATATATATATATATATATATATATAGATATTATTTTATTTATTATTGTTGTTGTTATTATTGTTATTATTATTATTTATATAACTCCCTTGAACCATAAACTAAACATCACAAACTACAGCATTTCAGTCATAGTAATTTAAATAATATTAAAGAATAGATTAAAAATAGTTCAATTTCATAAACTTTAAGGATGATGTGCAACTGGAAGATGTCAACCAACTTTAAAATTTTTCATGTCATTTTTCTTCTTTTCAACAGAGGCAACTTTTCCTTGCTATAGTGATTCAAAAAAAAATACTAATTTTTTAAAACCACACTAATATGCGTCTGTAGGAATTCAAGCTTCCGAATTACATATTACATGGCTTATTTGGAGTTTTATATAGCTTCATTTTAATTGTTTTAGGATTACTTTAGATTTTAAGAGATTCATATTTGCATGGTTCACTTGGTCCCAACAGTTACTCTCCTGTTACAAAACATTTTGATACCTTGTTTGCATTATTTGGCAAACATTTTTTACCCTTTAATGTATGTAGTATCAGATTTTGTATGACTCTTTAAGAGTCTGGTGTACTAATTTTCATATATTTGTTTTAAATATATGAAAGAAGCTTTTCTGGTTTCTTTGAAGTTACCATTTTGTGGTGGTAAAAAGAAATATGTAAGGATATTAAAGAAAACAGAATTGTTTTGAAAATACTCTTTTTTTTTACTCATATATGTTACTGTAATAAAAACTGTTGTGTCTAAATAACTTGAAATGATTGCTGAGTTAAATGTATTTTGGACTTGTTAATCATATGATGTTTTGGGGATTACATAAACATGTGCCTCTAAACAGTATACATTTTAGCAATATATGACATCAAAATTAAAATATTTTTAGACAGATAATATTTTTTGTGCTAACATAATTACTGGTGTTTTTGAATGTAAGTTACTGTGATTTGATAATGAACCAATGTCATATTCATAAAATTTTTCTATAATAGAGAATATGTATTAATATTTTAAATATTTTCTATTTGTTATATTTCTTACTCTATATTAGCATATTAGCTTTTTAGTCTCAAAGAGATATTTTACATTCATTTGTTGAGTAATAAAATTATATAAAAATTCTGTACTTTTGAATGAGGAGTACAAGTTTTAGTGAGTAGAATTTGAATTCATATTTTGGGAACTCTTGAATGAGTTATGTCTGTTTAAAAAATGAAATAGTTTATAGCAGAATCATTGTTTGAATTATACTTAGTCAGTGATAAGTAAAATGATTTGAGGTGCTGTGTACAATTTAATGTTCTATTGATTTTGTTTCAAGATCGACAAGGTGAATGTGATGGAGCCTTAGTCCTTTGGTCACAAATGCAGGAACACGATATAGTTTATACGGACAACTTTAAGAAGAAACTGGCAAATCTTTTAACAAATCATAAAAGGCCTGTCCCTTTTAGAATATGATGTAGTATATAGTTGTAGTACTTATTTTTTTGTAACAAGTGTACATAATATTTGAATAAAAATATATATACTTATATACAGTGTGCCATATTTAAAAGTTACAAAACTGTCTTAATGTAATTAATGGAATTGTGGCTGGTAGTTTCTTCTTCCAATCGCTCTACAGTCCATTATCAGTTTATATCTTTCCCTACCGTTGCTTCCTTCCATCCTGATCTGTTTACTGGGCAAACTATTTGCTTTGTGTCCGCCTACATTAGTATAGATTATAAACTTTTGTTTCTGAGAGATCCTGTTCTGACCCATAATACATCTCTCCCAGAAGAGCAAAAGAGTTAGAAGGGATTGTATAATACCCCACCAATAATGCCAAACATTTCGTACAAAATTTATGTAGTCTTAGATTAAAAAGTATTTCAAAAAATATATAAATGCAGACATATATTAATTTGATTGTAGGAAAGTATGCTTAATGCTTTCATTTTGTGTGTGTATCCACGTGTCTATTCACATGCATATGCATAGATGCACGCACATATGTGCTTGGATAGGAACTGTTCCATAAACTTGGATAAATGCTCTTCCGTAAATAATAGGAGTGCCAATGAATTCACCACTCTTTCCAGACTTTGCCAACATATTCCTGGGACACTTCAAGAAGGCAGTCAGCTCACCCACTGAAACTGGCTTGTTGGTTCAGATGTGTGGATGACCTCTCATAACGAGGCAACATGAGGACAGCAGCCTACAACAATTCTACAATATACACAAAATTTGACCAGTCAGTGTCTTGCCATTTGTGAATGTAGACCTACTCATTATGAAAAATAATTCTGGCAGCTTTCACCTCGCCATATACAGGAAGACACATTATTTCTACCAGCAGTTAGCTCCATGCTTTCTCAGACCATAATAGTTACAGTCTGTTTAAATACCTTGACTTATAGATACTGTATTGGTACATTTTGTTAAGCTTAACGAAAAACAGATTTTTTGTGGTTCTGAAACAGAACTTTGGACCGAGTGGAATTTCTCATACATGACTTTGGCCTGGGAAGTGTGTAATTATTTGCCAGGTGTATGCACCCAAAAGTCAGTTCTCACGCTCAAAGAGTGTTGCGTCTGCCACAAAACATCATGCACCTGCTGATTTTCTCACAGGAGACCTGAAAAAAAAACAGTTTTAGCGCGGGAGCAGAGTTGCACGCACAGGCACAGGCAGTTGCCTTACTATCACCAAAGAGTATGAATATTAAAAGTACAGCGGCTCCACGCCTGCAGGCAGATTGTGTTAATCAAAATTACAACAGTGAATATTAAACATTCCTGGGTTCTTTTATTAGCAAAGGTTTACACAAAGATTTAATAATCCTTAGTGTGGATTTCGAATCAGTGACATAAACGAATTAAATATGAGTGCGTGAGAAAAAATCATGCCGAGTGAGTGCACAAACAGTGAGTGACATTGGAGACACAGCATGTACTACTGGGTGCAGATAAGTAACAACTCAAATCATTGGACAAAAAATGAGTATGTTATCAACGGGGTCCAGTCCATAGCATGTGTGTGAGAGCGTGAAAAGGAGAGTGGGAGAAGCAAGAGAAAATATTTCTACTAGCAATTTTATACAAACCACTATGTTGTCTTTGGTATTGACGAGCGCTTTCGGCAGTCAAGCCATCTTCAAGTCATTTACCTACAGTTAAAAGTGCTCATTTGCTTGGTTTTGTTATAAATAAGTTTTAAATTAAAACTTTTAATTCACAGTAAGAAGCAGTAATTATGGTAATTGTAGCTACAACATAACAAAAAAAGATAAAATATTAAATAAATATAACCATAAGATGATAAAAACTTAAGTAAGAGAAAAGAAAAAGTTTAGAGTGGAGGTAATTGGGTTATAATTGTACAATTTCAGACGAACATATCAAACTTGCGTTTTAAATTCAATTATTTGCTATAATTGGGATAATACATTTAATTTGATGTATTTGGTAAACTTAAACATTCACTTGAGTTTTAATTGGACGGAATGTTTAAATTGATATGCTCTTCACTTCAAATAAAAATTTATATTAATATGAATATGATATAAGTTATTTTTAAAGTCACCTCACCTTAACCTAACCTGTGCTCAACAAGTTCATCTCACAAATTTGGAACTTCTGTTGAGGGAAAGTTTTTTATTTTTAAATGTTTTCACAGGGACAGTGTTGTGTTTTCCACATTCTGCCTGTAAAAATGCGGTGGCGACACAAGGGCTTTTGGGTTTTGGTTCGCAATCTTCTGATAAGGTAACTACAATATTATTGGGCCCTCCTTCCTATTATTTGTACAATTACAATCTAATTTCCTCATGAACTTGCACAGCAATAGACAACTCACCATATTTGAGTAAGCCTTACAGATAAATAAATATATCTTCACACAGATCAACTCAACACTTAGACACAGGAAATATACCCTGGAAGATGAAGATACCACAACTTATACAGTAAGCTACCATAGAGAGAATAAGTCTACTTCTTACTACTCTAGAAACATAACTTACATACCATATTCAATACAGACAGGAAAACTAGCAACATACGAGGGGGGACCCAAAAGTAACGAGAATTTTTCTCTGTTAGTTGGTAGAACGCTAGTTCCGACTTCTCCCGCTAGGTGCCTCCACTAGACACCATTTTGTATCAGTTGCCCTAGCGGCATTGTTGTGGAAACATTAGCGTGGTCAGTGTGACTATTTTTTGTAAGCGCTGTTTCACGTTTTCGGCGATGTGTCAATGGCAGACATTAAATACCAACGTGCTAACATCAGGTTCTGTTTCCTGTTAGGGAAATCAGCAGCAGAAACTGTCACAATGCTTCGGACGGCTTATGGGGAGGAAGCTTTGAGCCAGGCAAGGATTTTGAGCCGACAAGAAAGCACACGCGGAACGAATTTTGCTGCAACACGTTTCATCTTCAGTCAAAATTCGTTGGCATGAACTCCAGGATATTCCAGTCATTTCCTCCAATTCATCGATTGTTCTACGACGATCAGACATGATCGCAACATGGGTTTTTTCAATGTTTTCGTCCGTTTTGGAAGTCGAGGGACGTCCCGGTCGTGGTTCGTCTTCAATTGACATTTGACCACTTTTAAAACGAGAAAACCATTCGTAAATCCTTGCCTGGCTCAAAGCTTCCTCCCCATAAGCTGTCCGAAGCATTGCGACAGTTTCTGCTGCTGATTTCCCTAACAGGATACAGAACCTGATGTTAGCACGTTGGTATTTAATGTCTGCCATTGCCAAATCACCGAAAATGTGAAACCGCTTACAAAAAATAGTCACACTGACCGCGCTAATGTTTCCACAACAATACCGCTAGGGCAACTGATACAAAATGGTGTCTAGTGAAGGCACCTAGCGGGAGAAGTCGGAACTAGCGTTCTACCAACTGCCAGAGAAAAATTCTCATTACTTTTGGGTCCCCCCTCATATATACGGAAAATCTATCTCCAATGAAGCTACAGGCATCTACAGAATCCCCTGTGATTGACTGCATGACAGTACTTCCAACGTCCAACATGAGGATCCAGGAGTGCACCAAGAAACATATCAGATCGATGAAGGGAAGAGGCAACACCTTGGCACTCACAATGCAAAAGTATTGTAGGACACAACAGATTTGAGCATACCAAACCTTTGCCACCATCACTAACACATTAAAGGCAAAAGTCAGAGAAGTGAAAGAGAATAGGTGTAGTCGGACTTCAACAACAGTAGATAAGATAGGAGGAATCTCAAAATGATGTGGAAAATGCTTTTGGAGTTCACAGAACATGATATGAACATATTGTCATCGGCACTGTTCATGGCACTCATCAGCATGTTAACGATGTACAGAACAGAAGTAGGATTACACTCCTCATTCCTTGGAAGATGTTATTTAAGATATCAAAATATAGAGAAAGTAATAGAGAGGAATACTGCAGTCACATCTGGGAAGCCAACAACATGGAAAATCTGTGTGTTTCATTCTAAACTTTTTTCACCATTCTTGATGTCAGTTATAGTGAATTTATTTTTGAAGTGATAAGTTCATATACAGCACTACGGTACCATACTTCCTGCGCTCTTAGGACAATAAACTGATTCAATGTGTAATAAAGTAGATGAAACGAAAAAGCAGTGTTGCGAGGTGATCAAACCTCTTTTCACCGCACAGCTACCCAAAATTCCCCCACTGCCACAAATATGTGTGTTTTAAGCAAAGCATAATATTTTTAAAAATATGAGCATATTCTAAATGGTTAAATACTATTTTAATGATGGAAAGTTTAGCGAGGATCATTCAATAAGTATAACACAAATTTTATACTATTTGTGTCGACAGCTTGACAGTATTAATTGTCATCATCAGGACCTGTGTACGGATACAAGAAGAAATATCAAACACCACAGATCAATTGACTGAATGAATGTGGGTGTGTGTGAGAGAGGGGGGGATTTGAAACACTGTTTTACTCATCAAATAACTGCAGTTCATTACATATTGTTTTCCTTAAATACACCAAGAAGATTATAGTACCCCAATACATAATTCATACAGTGTTACAATTTAAATTACTGATATTGCAATAATTCCTAAATAATATTTGTAAGTATTTATAAAAGCAGAAATCGTCAGATGTATATTAGAATTGGTACAGATACCATTTATAGATATAAAATATAGCTGAATACAGGTTGTAGGGATGTTCAATTATGAATATTATTAAAAGTTATTATCATGTTTCACTCGCTACTGGTATTGAAAACATTGTCCACAATTTATAGAATTCTGTACAAAATTACAATAGAGAATTACAAACTTACATAAGATAATTACAAAATATTACAAACACAAAATTATTGTAAACTATCATGTGAAAATGGTTACTAATTAAAATCAGATTGTTGTAAAATATTATTTACAGAGAACTTAATGGGTACACAGTATTCAAGTATATTGTAAAATTATGTATATGTCAACAGTCTCTCTCTCTCTCCCCCCTCTCTCTCTCTCTCTCTCTCTCTCTCTCTGAGGCTATTACTCCAAATACATACTACATACTAGCAACCTTTTACACATTGAATCATCACCTTTTACACATTGAATCATCAGTTCACTTGTTACTCAACACTGAACTTCTCACTTCTGGTGTGTGTCAATGTGCAGTGTACTGCTGCAAGGCTAGAGGTATGGATTGTGACACCAGTAAGTCGGTCAACTGGTCAGTTTCAAGAACTCCCAATCAAACATTCAACATTTTCTAAACTGTTGCCCGGCACCTCCTGCAAGTCAGCTGAGGTAACACTCCCTGTGTGGAGTATAGATGGCAGTCCACCAATATGTGGGGAATAGTGACCTGCACTTGACATGAAGGACATAATGTTGGTGGCGAATTTCCTAAGAGATAGGAGTGTGCGAGTTTGGTGTAGCCTGTTCTCAAGTGACAGAAAATAACTTCTCTCCTATCACACTGTTATAATGACCGCACATCAGAAGGTGGGTTTATGTTTTGCAGTTTGTAGATAACTGACTAGTTTTCCCCACTGTTGCCATCGTCTTTTAACTTTTGATTTAATGGCTGCTTTGAAGTCGTCATTGGAATAGGAGATTAGCTGGAAGTAATATTGCTTCAGGTTTTTTGGCAGCTTGTTCAGCTCTAGTATTGCCATGAATGCCTAAACCAGCCAGGTATCCATGCAAAACAAGTATTAGAAATGGACAATAAGGTTATAATCTCCTTTACCATGGGGTTTATCCTAGGCTTATGGATACCTTGAAGGGAATTTAAGGCAGAGAATGAATCAGAGCATATGAGAAATTTGTTACTAATATTGCTATCCACTATACAGGTTACTGCCCATTTATGGCATATAACTTGGCTGAGAGCAACTGTGGTGAGGAAAAACAAGTAATTTAATTGTTTACAATCACTTGGTAACCTGATGCAGATTTAGACCCATCCATAAATATAATATAGGTACTCCTCCATAATTTCATGGTAGTGCGGTAAGTTTACATTCATTATTATAGCTTTGGGAGAGAGGTCAAGGATGCTGTATTATTCATTGTAGTGACTGTGTAAAGAGACAGTGATATTTATTTTTTATGAATTATGATTGCTTGTTGATGAATTAAAAACTACCTTCAACAAGAAGTTTTTAATTTAAGTTTTAATTGGCATTATAACACTTAATTGAAAATACACAAATGATCACTTCCATTTACTTAACAAATATTCCAGCATATAGGAGTTTCAAGAGATAGGATACAAATGGTTCATTAAATCAGTTATTTGTACAATATGGGTTCATGTTCTTCTTCACATGTGCATAATTTCAATATCAAAAATTCAGTGTAATTAAATGTAGAGTGGTAATGTCAGGTGCACAGAACAGGAAATGATTAATATTGTTGAGATGGACACAGTGTTGTATACCTAACCTCCCATTCTGTACAAACAGCAAGCAAATGTAAAGTTGGATACCAATAACTAGAGTTTCTGCCAACTTTTATGTCAAAATATCCACTGTGTAAGCAGCAATACTTAAAGTCAATTGGGACAGCTGCAATTTATGTGTACTGGTGATGATCGTGAAAACCAAAGTTATCACACAAGTTCCCTTGATCATGACTGAAGCAACATTAGATGAAGGTAATTGTTGTTTGTGTGTGTTTTTTTTTTACTTTATGTTCTACTACAAAATACACTTACAGGCCAAACTGTGGCCAAGGAATGTTACTTTGTTTTTTACTTAAGTAAACAAGAAAAATTTCCTGATAATTGTATTACTTTAAGGTACTAAAGGGAAGAATAAAGTTAACAAAATTTCTATGTACCTTATTGGTCAAATGTCCCACTGTGCTCCCCTTCATATTTATATCTCCATGAAAACCATATACTGATATCTACTTCAGTCATTTTGCAAAGCAGCCATGTAACTGACTCGGAGCTATCAATTTGCTCTTATGAAAACAGTGTCCTAAAAATGTGCTTCTTTTTGTGTTTTTGCTTATCTTTTCCTAAAGAAACAAAATCATATCCAGATCAATGAGTAGAGGTGGATGTTCCAACACCACTCTGCTTGGTTAACAATTTTTTTACCTGGGAAACCTCTCAGAAATCACTGGTGAAAAGTTCAGGGCTTTATCAGTTAATTTTTTCTTATAGCCTTTTCACCATTGCCACACAGTAGCTCTAATTTATTATGTTTCTGTTGTGCGCTGCCACAGTAGAAACATTGCAGCAAGTTGTTTACCAAGTCTTTCATTCATGACTTGATTTGCATGAAACATTCTGTTGGCACATTCCAATTTCTATTTTTACAAGCAGAATAATAAAATCAATTGTACTAAAAACTATGCCATCTTGCATCGTTTATTGGTAGTCTGGTTTCAGCTGTTTCTGCACTATTAGCATTATGGTATGATTTATTCCTGTCCATCATTTTTTAATTGCATGTTGCAAAAAGTATTAAAAAAGAGATTTTTATATTTCTGTTTATTATAATTTGTACATTTTCTGTAATACAAACATTTTGTGTCGTAAGTGACAAGTTCTATTCTAATCTTACCTAGCATACTGCTCATTTATGAATTGTATTTTTTTTTCTAAACAGAAGTTCTAATGTACAATTTATTTTCATACAAGCTAAAATTTCTGTAAGTCAGCCATAATTACCTAACAAAAGCCATACCTACCTAAACAAATTTGACTTTTGTGATGTGGAATTCTATAAATTTTGTCTTAGATTTAAAAAGATATGAAGACATTAGAAGAGAACTTTAAATAAAACATGTACAGAAGATTGTGAACAATAGAAGGAAATGATACAAAACTTGTACTGTATGCTAAGAACAGAATACCAGTAGTGGTCTTGATATATGAACCTATATGAACTTTACCAGCTAGAGTCAACCAGAGAAACAAAGGTGTAACCAGAAGAGATCGGCTATAATGTGACAGGTTGAGTTATCACCATTCCACTAAACGATGATTTATACTTTTTCACATTACAGTTTTTGTTATGGGTTCAAGTCCCCACGCTCTGGGAACCTGCTGTATCATCAATTTGCTGTCACATTGACAGTTCAATTGGCATTAAAAGCAAATAAGTATTTACATTAGAAGTAGGTATGGGCTGTGGGCATCTCCCTGAATAGTTTGTATGGGGGAAGTATTATCTGAATCCCAGATAATAAAGCCTATTCCTTGGATTGAAGATGATATTAAATTTTAATTACCGCCCCTTGTTTAGGCATATAGTGGTCCGTATGTTTTGCAAATTTTGTGAATGCCATGGACCAAGTAATGAGATTAAATTGTTCTATGAAAGTTACTCTGACATTTTCACTTATTTCATTCTTATTGGGTACTAGCAAAATACCCGTGCTTCGCTACAGAGTTTCACGTTGTACATAATGAAAATCTTATTTAATTAATAAAGTTCAATTAAAGTAGGTTTCTTATAAATAAATAATTAAAACCTCATATGTATTTTATTTAAAATATACATTAAACATTTTTGTTATATGAAGTTGTGTTGAGTATGAAAACATTTCAGATTTTTCTTCAATTTATGAACTTATAATGAAGAACTAATCATCGGATCATTAAAGAACTTCCTTGTACACAAAGTTTTTAGTCTTTCCTTCTGGCTGAAGAATAATCAGACTGTCAGGAGTGCTAACTCTTGAACAGGCAACGTACAACTGGCCATGAGAGAAACAGTCTTCCCTCAGATCTACGCCAGCCATTTTCAAAGACTGTCCTTGAGCTGTGTTGATTGTCATTGCAAAACAGACTTTGATGGGAAATTGTAGTCTTTTAAACTGAAAATGGTAGTCTGACGGGATCAAAGGAATGCGAGGTATGAAAACTGTTTCTCCAGAACCACAGCCAGTGAATATAGTTGCCTCACCAACATTCTTATGTAAAGATTTTACCTGCAGTCTGGTACCGTTGCAAAGTTCGGTGGTATTAAGTTCCGCAGCAGCATAATGGGAGCCCCAACTTTTAGATGAAGGTTATGTGGGGGTATTCCTGGAGGGTTGAGCGTGTGGAGGAACTCTACTGGATAATGCACAGTGTCTTCTACCTCTACTACGGAATCTACCGACTGATATTTTACAACATCGGCTGGAAGTTTTTCTAACAATAAGTTGTTAATGATTGCTGCTGTCTTATTTCTTGGGGTTAGAATAGCTCTTTCTTTGAGCCAAGATGAGTCACTGATATTCATTAAGTCTGGGTATATTTTAACTGTCAAAGTCTTAAGGTCTTTTACAACTTCACATAGGTTGTTTGGAATGTTAACTTTTCCATCTTCCTCTTTTAAATTTCCTTCGCCAATCTGTAACAGTAAGCTTGAAAACTCTTCCGCTTTAAAATCACCTTTAAGATTCACCCGCATGTTTACTCTTAAGGAACGAACTTGAACTTTGGGCCAGAGTTAAGACAACTTCAGGCAGGCTTTAACTTCATCTGCTCGTGTTCCCCGAGGCACAACAGGTAAAGTCTGTCTAAAGTCTCCGGCCAGTAGTACTGTTATTCCACCCATCAAGTTTTTACTGCTACGAATGTCCTGTAAAGTTCTGTCTAGGGCTTCTATCCCTTGTTTGTGAGCCATGGTGCATTCATCCCAAACTATCAACTTGCACTCTTTCAAGACCTTGGCTGTGTCACTTTGTTTTGAAATGTTGCAGAGTGGAGTCTGGGAAATGTTTAAATTCAGAGGCAGTTTAAAGGCAGAGTGAGCTGTTTTACCTCCATCCAGCAACGTAGCTGCTATATCTGAAGAAGCCACAGAGATGGCAATCTTTCTGTCTTTCCTAACGCTGGCAAGAAGTAGGTTTAGTAGGAACGTTTTTCCAGTGCCACCAGGTGCGTCGAGAAAAAACAGCTGACCGAGTCCATCATTAATGTTGGCAATGAGCTCATTGTAAGCGTTCTTCTGATCTGCATAAGTTTAGGAAAGTTCTCAGCAACCATATCAGAAAGCTGAAGTGTATTGTAGGAGAGCTCTTTCAGGTACTCGCGATTCACTGTAATAATGTTTGTGTCTTGAGATGGTGGAGGTAAACCGAAGTCTTGGAGAGATTGGTTTGACATAGAAAAATTTATATTTTCAAGACATAGTAAGCATTTATTATAAACTGTGTCCTTGCAAAGTTCAATCTCTAAACCATGACTTTCAATCTCAATCTGCCTTCTTATGTCCTCTGATAGACTTTCTTTGTGTTTTTTCCAAAGTGCTAAGGGATCTGCAACTTGGCAAAACACCAATATTACAGCAAACAGCTCTCGGATTTTGTGAGGCGAATCTGAAATGGAAGCTTCTTGCAGGGTTAGGTCCCATTGCATGTCGTCTTCCAACAACCCTAATGCTCTACAGGCAGACTGGTACATAGGATGAACTATACCAAATACCTTTTTAAGATCATTGAAACACGTTCGTCCTCGAATCTCGTGCAGCAGGAGACGCAGATAGAAACACTCGACATTGTTAGGATGTACAGTATATACCCTCCCAAGTACATGATCTTTTTTTACTCCTGGATGTCCTGGAACGTCTTCTCCTTGCTTTCTTCTGCAAAACTGGTTATTTTTCCAGACATAGTATGTTGGGACCTCATAGTAAAGAAGGCCTCTGGCAAAGGAATCGGTTTTGCAGAGTTCGAAAAATGCTGTTAATGTGGTTTTTGGTGGATGTTGGATTTTGTCCAGAAGATTGTTGGAAGTGAAAAATACTCTCTGGCCGTTCTCAAGGTGGACTGCTAACTGCACTATTGGTGGGAACCTTTCATGAATAGGAAAACAGAAAATATGCCAAGCCGCTTTGGAAGTGCTGATGTAGCGACCTGATTCGTACTTAGAAGCTTCATCCCACTCATTCTCCAACCTAAACGCTGCCTGATCACTGCCTTTGTTCACATATTTACAAATATACTTTATCGACTTGACGGAGTTGCACAGTTCAACATTTATGTGGGCTAAGAAAGAGCGGGAAAGAACAGGATTGTACGGTACCACCCATTGGTTGCCTAGATCAACTTTTTTATGTTGACCGAGAAACCACCATCGGCAGGAGACCGTCGGCGATACTGGGGGTAACCGTCATCCACAGTTTGAGTTTGTGTTGCTAAAGGCTGCAGATATCTCTTGGTGCATTGGCCGTTTACCATGCAGGGCGAGTTTCTGTTAACATTTCCACAAGAGCCATGAATCATTGTGGACTTAACAATGTCATGAAGGGCAGGATCGACTTCAGGATCAGGGATCTCTGCACTTATCACACTGTCGATTTGATGGGGCATGATCCTATCCTGCAGCCAGAGCAGTATGTGCACGTGCAGTAAACCTCTTTTTTGCCATTCCACAGTTAACATGTAACACCTTGTTGGACCAAAAACATTGCCTTTTGTCAAGACATGCATCATTTTCTTTACTTTGAGGTGAAATATTCTGGCAATAATACCGTGTCTGTCTTGAGGCCTTTGTCGTGCACTTAATGCTTCTTGTATTTCGGTCCATTTAGGGTTACATGTAAATGTGATGAACAGATCAGGACGGCCGTACTTGCGTACATATGTCATGGCGTCCTGAGTCCGCTCGTGCATGTAATGGGGTCCACCTGTAAAGCTGGAAGGTAAAACAACCATTTTGCCTATATTATTGGCTTGCCCATCATTTTTGCACATGGAGTCCCGCAGATGCACATAGTTTTCGGTCCGCAGCTTACTCTGATTGTTCCTTACGAAGTTGAGTCTTTCTGTCTCAATTTTGATTCAACATGTCATCTCAGTACATGTCAACCAAAAATTGATTCAGGAGACTGCGATAAAGTAACAAATAATTTTGCTGGCCATCTCTCTCCATTATGCGGAATAAGTAAAATTCTGAAGCTGAAACAGTTTTTTTTAGAGGGGCTTTAGTGTTTGGGTTGCACTGTGGAATGGCAATGGAGTAACCATCTTCCCCACGACAGAACATAAGTGGATACTCCAAAGTGTCATAAGATCGATGAGTTTCACTTATGCGCTGTAACTTAGAGTCTCTGCTGTGGAGAATGATGTCCCTCTTTGCAAACTCCTGGCCTACGATCACTAAAGCCACCTCGTTTGTTGTGGGTGCATTGAACTGACCCCAATGTCCGTCTACGGGCTTTCTGTCTGCATGGATTACTACTTTGAACTCCTGGCCTTCTGGAACACTTTCCAATGCTGTTTTGAAATCGTTTATGTAAGAATTGTGATTGTGAAGCACTTTTTGAAGTTTGGCAACTAACTTTGGCTTTACGTTTGGAAAATTGTTACATCTAGTGTTTGTCTCCTTTTCGTCGTCTCCAAGGAAATATATTTGTAAAAATGAGGGATTGTTGGAGGTGAAGACAACAAACTCCCTATCCTGTGGTAGACTTGACCTTGTACTTTAAAAGTTGGCGTGAAGTTCCCTTCTTTTATTTCTTTGGCTCCAAAAGATGTCATTTGGAAACAACCATTATATTTTCTATGTTTACCAAAAAGTGTTCAGACTCTGGATGTTCACTTGTGAGAAGGCTGTGGAGAGGTTCTGGTAGTTCTTTAGTGAGAGGAAGGTGGACTTTTCCGTTGCTACAACATAACCCAGGACTTTCCTCTTTCCACTTATTAGCATTACACCATTTACACTGTATAAAATCACCAATAGATAAAATCTTGTCATTGTTTTAGTCAGTATTACAGTCATATTTAAAGCCCGACAAAGATTTTATCTTCCAGGGAATAAGTGACCTCTTTTCATTGTATTTTCTCACCACTTCTCTGTTTACTTGTGGTTGTTTTTCTGTGTATTTGGAAACAGATGCTCGGTGTACTTCAGGAATTATTTTATTATAGTTTTTAACTGCTGTGATATGAACTTCAGGGTTTTTTCGTTGTACTTTCTAACTGCCTTTCTATTTACTTCAGGATTATTTTCTGAATACTTTTTGACAGCTTCTCTGTACCTTTTTCTTTTGCTGGAGTCACTGAACCTGGCACGACGTTTCCTTCCTCGTCGCTTCGTACAGGGAGGAGCTACTTCACTTTCTTGAGAGTGGTCCTGGGTTTCTGGTTCTGTTACTTCGTCAAGCACTGGAGGAGGGCTGTGAGAAGCAGTTGTTGGTAACAGTACCTCTACCGGAAGTAATGTAGGCGGCGTCTGCATTAGGGACGATTGTTGGTCATAAGGTGTTGGCATTTCATCTACTGAAATGATTGGCTCAAAGTGTGTCGACATCATGGGGCCTGAACACTTCATTCTTATAACTGGCTTCCCTTCGTTGCGCCCCCCAAATCTCATGATCAACGTGCCATCTAGATATACTTGAATATCATATGGGTAAAGTTCACCAGCAGCCATGATTTCACTGCAAGTAGCGTATGTGGTGTGAAGAGACATATGAGATTGGTATTGTGTCTTAGTTCTGTAATTTATGGTCCCACATGGCATCATAGTAAAGGGCTTGAACCGTCGCCAGTTGTTGGAACTGTATTGGACGACAGTGGCCCGCAAATCATTAGCTTGTGAGTCAGTATCGTACATGAGCCATGATAATGAGTAAAAGAAACATGATCCATCACCTGTCATGGGAACTACCGGTATTCGATGAGGCACCACTACACCATCGATGGATATGTGTTCCATTGTACCTTAAGAAAAAGAATAACCGAATAATTGCATATTTATGCAATGTTAATTGCATAATTAACAAGTAAAAATATTAACTCTAACCTTGGTATGAATATAACTGCCTGTAGAAAATAAAATAGGCAGTCATTGAGGACTGCTGACAGAAGTGAAAACTTAAAACTATGAAATAACAGTGGTTTTTTTGGATATTCAAATTAATTGTAGTATCAAAAATTAAAATTTTTTGTAAATTAAAATCTTTAACATCAGTCTGGTTTTCACATCTATTGGCACTCCGAGCAACAATTATATACAGTTTACGCTAGTAAGATAACTCCTAAGCCACTATGAAATACTCATTGCATGATGTATGGCAGAGGTCAAATATCAAAAATAAAAAAATAAATAATATCAAATTTTTAAACTGAAATATTGATACGAATATTGGAAATATTTGAAAATACATGCTTTGTTTATGTTATTCATTTTTCTATATAAAAATATTAACATATTTAGCACTCACTTTTGTACTGCACAGTGATCCTACATTTGAACATTTAAAATAATGATCAAACTAAAACACAATTTAAACAATGCACAGTATAAATACATTAAACTTTCCACGTAGTCAATTTAACTTTACTTATATACATATACACAACACTAATGTTACAATAGATCATAAGTATTGCGTTAATTGTTAATACAGAAAGCCAAAATCGTGCTAGGGATCGAACACGCGATAGCAAATTCGGCAGTGTAAGAAACTCCAAAATAAAGTACGTAAACGATAAAAGTGTGTTAATTAGTATAAATAATAGTATTACACACAAGTATAATCTATACTTTCACTGCTGGCCACGTGCAACACGTCATACTTATAGCTACAGAGTCATACTGTTAACATTAGCATGTCGGTGACGCGAACTCATAAGATTTTACCCATCCAAAAAATCGCCCAACGTGCCTATAGAAGTTTTCACTTCAAAAATACACTAAAAAATACACTGGGAAGTATACTTCCCATAGCCCATTAAAGGGTTAAGCGAATTTTGTGGAAAATGTGACCGAGTCCAATCGATTTCTGGTATCAAAATACCCTTAAGTACCAACTTTCGAGAAAATCGTTCAATACAATTATTGCTCGCGTAATAGTATAAGATTAGATAGATTGTACAAATTCTCAACTCTTAGTTTGTTTATTTACATTCATAGCAACAGCTATTTATTATTTATTTCGAGAAAATCGTTAGAGCCGTTTCCGAGAAAAAAAGGACATACATTTATTAATTAATTGAACTTCGAAATTTTCTCGACTATAAGAACCTGCAAACAACGAAGTTTTTTCAATTTAAAACAATGATTAAAAACTCAGGACTAAATGTATTTGGGGTTTCCAGTAAACTGAGATGTCAACCACTTCATTTACCAAGTATGCAATTCCCGCGATAAATTTCAGTATTTGGTTTTTGCCCCTTAGGAGTGAAAGTTTTTAAAACCGTTTCTTAGTGAGCACCTAAGACCTATGATGAAGCTATGTTCAAAGTTTCATTGATACCCATTCAGTGGTTTCAGAGATATCGTGATCAGTGAGTCAGTTAGTGGTATTTGGCTTATACGTTGTACGTAATGAAAATCTTATTTAATTAATAAAGTTCAATTAAAGTAGGTTTCTTATAAATAAATAATTAAAACCTCTTATATATTTTATTTAAAATAAACATTAAACATTTTTGTTATATGAAGTTGTGTTGAGTATGAAAACATTTCAGATTTTTCTTCAATTTATGAACTTGTAATGAAGAACTAATCATCGGATCATTAAAGAACTTCTTTGTACACAAAGTTTTTAGTTTTTCATTCTGGGTGAAGAATAACCAGACTGTCAGGAGTGCTAACTCTTGAACAGGCAACGTACAACTGGCCATGAGAGAAACAGTCTTCCCTCAGAAGGCTGTGGAGAGGTTCTGGTAGTTCTTTAATGATAGGAAGGTGGACTTTTCCGTTGCTACAACATAACCTAGGACTTTCCTCTTTCCACTTTTTAGCATTACACCATTTACACTGTATAAAATCACCAATAGATAAAATCTTGTCATTGTCGTAGTCAGTATTACAGTCATATTTAAAGCCCGACAAAGATTTTATCTTCCAGGGAATAAGTGACCTCTTTTCATTGTATTTTCTCACCGCTTTGCATACACCACCTTTGATATCATAACCTATATCTTTATTTATAAGAACCGTGGACTCTGGCCCCGACGTCTTTCGTGGGATCCGACCTAAGACTCCCCGGGTTCCATGGATGGACTCCGGGGAAGGCCCATCGGACAACTCCCGTGCTACTTCCTACGCGGGAGACTTCCACCGATGCTATGATAACCAGAATCTATTCTATTGGGTTGCCATAGTAACCAGATCTAATAGATTTAAAGACCCAAAGGACCCCCCAGAGGATCGTATCGAAAAAAAACACCTGTCCTATGTTGGTTCTCCCGTTGGGTAAAATATTTGTGCCAAGTTTGGTTGAAATCGGTCCAGTGGTTTAGGAGGAGATGTGGAAGACCCCAAAGGACCCCCCAAAGGATCGTATCGAAAAAACACTTGTCCTATGTTGGTTCTCCCGTTGTGTAAAATATTTGTGCCAAGTTTGGTTGAAATTGGTCCAGTGGTTTAGGAGGAAATGTGGAAGACCCCAAAGGGCCCCCAAAAGGACCCCCCGAAGTATCGTATCGAAAAAACACCTACCCTATGTTGGTTCTCCCGTTGCGTAAAATATTTGTGCAAGTTTGGTTGAAATCGGTCCAGTGGTTTAGGAGGACATGTGGAAGACCCCAAAGAACCCCCCAAAGGACCCCATCGAAGAAAACACCTATCCTATGTTGGTTCTCCCATCGCGTAATATATTTGTGCCAAGTTTGGTTGAAATCGGTCCAGTGGTTTAGGAGGAGATGTGGAACATACATACATAGATACATACATACAATGGCTGGGGGGGGTTTGCCCCTTAGGAGTGAAAGTTTTTAAAAACGTTTCTTAGTGAGTACCTAAGACCTATGATGAAGCTATGTTCAAAGTTTCATTGATATCCATTCAGTGGTTTCAGAGATATCGTGATCAGCGAGTCAGTCAGTGGTATTTGGTTTATATAGATATAGATAACTATTATTGTAATGTTTATTTTCTCCTAAAAAAAGCAGAAAATATAAAAATGTAAAAAAAGCAGAGGTAAATCTCTTGGCTTAGAATTTCTGTTAATAAGAATTTTAGACAAGATAGTCTACTTGAAACCAGACCGAGATCATTGTTCTCAAATCAGTGTTTAAACATTCTTTAATAGACAAGTTTAGACATGTTTGTGTTGAGTTGGGTGGTTGGATGTGTTATGTATGACCATGTCTGATGTGGTGGGTTTTCTGTATATTTTGTATGTGTGTGTGTTGTTTGTTTTGGTGATTGTAAGGTCTAAGAAGTTTATGCTATTATTTAGTTCTATTTCAACAGTGAATTTTAATTTATGGTGTATAGTGTTAATGTATTTGTGGAAATTTTCTATTTGTCTTTTGTTGCCGTTGTAAAGGAGTAAAATGTCATCAACATACCTATGCCAATATATTATTTTATCGGTGTATTTGTTGTTGTTCAGTATGTGTTTCTGTTCTATGGTGTGTATAAATATTTCGGCTAGTATACATGGTATAGGGGAGCCCATGGGTAGTCCATCTGTTTGTGTGTAAAACATGTTGTGTGCGAAATAATTTTGATTACACTACTTACCTAAAAGTAGAAAACTAAACACAGCTGAACAATTTTAAATATACAGACATCACACACTACAACCAAACAACATATTAAATGAACAATTACATTATAAATCACATACACTATTCGATACACTGATCCATACACACAATTCGAACCTCAGCGCCAATCCCTTCCCACCATCAACCCCCACCACACACACCTAATTCCGTAACGGTTATTCTGTAATCGACATTCAGTATACTCCCACTGAAGAAGAGGTACATCACCTTGAAACGTTTGGAAAGTGACAACGAATAGTAAGTTCATATGTGAGAGTTTTATATATATTATTAAATTAATAAGTGAACGAAGAGGATGAATCAACAAGATAAAATATACTGTGTATTTGTCAATGCAAAGAACTAATAACAGTTTCAAATTTAAAATATAAATAACAAAACTTACAGAAAAGTAATATTATATTAAATATGTTAGACAGTGCAACTCTTTATTTTATTCAAACCTTGGAAAAGTTTTTTATAAGTAGAAGTGCAACTTTGACAATTTCAAGTATCCAGTACAAGTTAAAATTTAATCAAAAAAGTTGTGTTAGTGGTTAAAATCACAAGCAGAATGATCACTGTTGCACACCACTATATAACAATCGGGATAATTTTATATAGTGGTGTGCAACAGTGATCATTCTGCTTGCAAGTTAAAATTGCCGCCGATTTTTATGAGTGAGCTTGATTTCGTTTTCCTATTGTTTATATCTAGTCACCGGAACCATGTTATAACACAAAGACATTGTAGTCTAATGAGATACTATAATATATGAGGGGTCTTACTATGGTTATTTTAGAAACGTGTATATTAATGTTAAAAAAATGTATTTCTTTGTAATTTACAGTATGGTTGTGTGATGTTTGATATAGTAGCAGTGATGTGGTTCCGATAACGTAATATCCGGTTTGAGTTCCAAAATGGTTGAAGTCGCTTGAATTGGTGTTGTCAAACTTGTTGCATTGTTGTAGTGTTAGAAGTTATCGTAAACTGTTAATTTAGTATCGGAGTGGTTTAAAGCGGGTGGCGTCGTTACTGGTTAGTATTCGCAATATTTGACTCATGTTTATTTATAAATACAAATTTTTTCGAATAATTGTTTCTCAGTAGTGTTTAGTTGTCAAAAAATGTAAACACAACTATTGTCTGTGATTGGACTATAGCATTAATGAAGTAGGAAGTGTTATTAGCATGTGTTGTGTAGCATGTGCGTATGTACCGTAACAGTGCATTAATTTCGTTGCATATCAGTTCGCTTGTGTTAGTGTAAGTTTGCGTTTACTGGTGACAGGTAACTAGTATTGTTGTCACAGCCTTGGCCTAAAGAGAACTTTCGACTGAGCTAGGTTATCTTGAAAGCAATACCAGGTATTTTTGAAATTGTAATTATAATTAGCATTGCTACATTAAATTTCATAGAAGTAAGCTCATTATATTTATGTACGACGTTAGTTTGTTTTTTAAGTGTTAGACCGTATGTAGGTGTTTCTTTTATCAAAAGTTGTTTAACCAAGAAAATTATTTACTGATTTGCGTACGTGAATATGCATATTTTGAATGCATGCAAATGTGTTATTATTAATTATTCCTATAATAATTTTATGATGACGAAACATAGAAATATCTGACATATATTTTTATAACTAATTAATTTGATGAAATACTTTTTCGTTAGTTGTTTTCGCTTGATTAGCGTAAGTTGGATTGGACAATATTATAAATAAGTAGCGTTTAATTATAAATAACATTATTTATGGTATACCTTATTTATAATTAAGTATCATTATTTAATAGAGAATTAGTGATGTATTTGAATGCAACGGAATGTAATATTTCGTAATTTACATAAAGTAGCAGAAGGTAGGCGAATTATTTGTCTGAATTATTTTTTATTGTTGGTACAGAATACACTTTTGGAGTTCATAGTTCAGTATTAGGTTTCTAAGTAAATGTGTAATAGAGCACTTATAAGGCTTAATAATTAAGCTGCTTATACCAAGAAAAAAATCAATGCATGCAGGAGTTATGTTTTACAGGTAAATAATTTACTCTCATTTAACGTAACTTTTGTGGTAATACAGAAATTGTATTTTAAAATGTCATGACTTGATATTAACGTTACTATATGTGACTGGAAGCGTTCTTTCATTAACTGTAGAATACCATTGTTAGTAATTTATGAATAATACAGTTTTTATATTTTTAATGAACACCAATTCAAAAACGCTAAAAAGTACCAAAGAATCAAGTAGGTTCCACGTCAAAATGTATGGTTCATTGATATCAAACAAATACCCAAGAATATAGGCCTATCAAACTCTCTTTTGTAGAGTAACTATAGGGTAACAGGTATGCAGTGGTCTTAAATAAATATGTAATACAAAGTAACAATTAAAATATACAACAAAGCAATTGATGTTATTTCTGTAATTTGTGATTTTTCATTCTAAGAAGAAACTGGTTAGCTGTATGTGTATGTATGGCATTATTTTTTTAATGTTTGTTTAAAGAAAGTAATGTTAATTCAGAGATGGTGATTATTTTGTTATAAGAAAATTAAAAGTGTTAGTTGGAATTATCTAATTTTTTAAGTTTTACTGGTCAGCTGAAGTGTTTTAATTTCGAACAGTTTGTGGTAAAAGTAATTTAATTTAAAAGTGGTTGTTATGTGAGCATGACTTTTAAATTTATGTTAGTGTATAAGTTTTAGCATGCGCATGCAAAACGTTTGCATTTGTTAAGGAAAAAAAAGTTAGTCATCCTAATAAGTTTAATATAAGCTTATAAAAATTTCTGTAGTGTAGGGACATGTTTCACTGACAAAGGAGAACTGTAAGGATGCTTTGTAAAACAACAAAAATTGCTTTTTGCAATACAAAATATGAAAATTTGTGGTATGAGTGTAACCATATTTGCTATTTGCCCAGCATATTAGTTTCTTAATGGTCTGAATGTAGTTTTTAAATCTGAATAATCACACACACACACACACACACACACACACACACACACACACACACACACACACACACACACACACACACACACACACACACACACACACACACACACACACACACACACAAGTAGGTACTGAAAACATTGCCTGAAAACAATTTTCCTCAGTTGCCTTTCTCTCAATTAAAATATAATTTCTACATAAATAATGCAAGAATTGTTCTGCATACTTTACAGTTGTTGCGCCTTTGATATCCTAGTTAATATTTTCATTTACTGAGACACTGAAGTAAAGAACTTTTCCAAAAAAAATAGTTGGTTAACTTCTGACTTTTTCATTTTATTTTTTGTGTAGGTTAGATTGTAAGTATAATAAAAAAATTACATACTCTGTTTATCAGAACAAGTCACTTCAGACTTTGTGATGAGTAGGTGAGGGCTTCATTAGTTGTAAAAAAAGAAAAAAAAAGAAAATGTGTAAGCCACTTATCAGACTGATTGTTGCTTATGGAGGTGAGACATGACGTTAGCAAAAAGGAACAGGAAACACTAAGAAGGTTTGAAAGAAAGATTGTACAACGTGTTTATGGTCCGGTTAAAGAAGATGATGTATGGAGAATGAGAAATAACCAGGAGATAGATGAGTTATTGAACCATGAGGACATTGTAAGATTCATAAAGGCTCAACGAATACAGTGCTAGGTTACCTAGAGTGGATGGATGATCAGCATGTGCCAAAGAAAATGCTGAGGGTGCAAGTATATAAAAACGGAAATAGGGACCTAAGGTAAGATGGTTGGATGATGTACTGGAAGATGTAAGAAGAATGGCTGTGAGGGGTTATGCTGAGGTGGCAATGGATATAGGAGACACTAGAGAAGATTGTTGTTTGAAGCCTGGCCTCATGTTGGGTTGTAGTGTTAAAGAAGGTGAGGGTTTTCACGTGTTATACACTTTTGATACGTGTTTGTTTTCACCAAATCAGAGTAAGAAATGGAGGACAAATTTTGTATAGCAATAGGCCTATGCTTTATCCACATACACTTTAATTTTCATATTCTTCAATGCAATTGAATTAAAAAAAAAAAAAAAAAAAAAAATACTTCTTGGAATTTAGTGAATAATGAAAAAGGTTTAGTTTTGGAGTAAGCCTAATGTTTATTCTTGTTTACTAATACCTAAAAAATTAATATTGCATTTGTACAGTATTAATACCACAGAAAATTAGTACTGAACATTTTATATTGTCTTGACATTTTGTATTTTGACATTCAGTAGAGAGTAAGAAGTAAATTTTTTAAATATATAATACTTAAAGATGCAGCTTGTAAGTAGGTGGAGCTCTAGGCTTCACCCCAAAAGTATGTGAGGGACCGATCCCAAAAGTATATTGTATTTCCGTTTTTTTACTGAAAGGCTGTAGATGAAGAGTGTGGGATAGGGAGGTGTGCATGCGCCAACCTTTTTTGCTTCCAGAAAACAAAGGATACCACAGTCTGTGCCATTGTCTTTGTTTTTTTGCTGTGGCCTTTGTCTCTTGCCTTAAGTCCTGTTTACCACCATTTATATCTCCAGAGCCTTCTTTCAAGACATTTTTGGTGTTTGTGGCTTTCTTACCTCGTCTTGACTGACCCATGGTTTACAGACTTTGTTAAGTTATGTTTGTTTTTTCTCATGTGTGTTTGAACCATTTACTTAATATATTTTTTTCTTACATATGGGCTACTGTTTTCTTTTTATTTTCTTCTTTGATAATTCAATTTGGCACAATTATTTTTCAAATTTTCAAGATTGTTTGAACAGAGTTATCATTATTTTAAACAATTCTGCTTCCTGTAAAATGCTTATTTAACACCAGTGCTAAATAATGTAACATGTTACATAATTCTAGAACTTGAATTACACCTTATTAATGGTACTAAATTCTTTGAATATTTTGACTTCCAAGTGCTACCATTCTTTATTTCCTTTGTTAATTTGTAATATTCTATTTTGACTTATTTTATATTTCCTTTTATAATAAGATCTAAATCTTTTCAATAAGGTTATAGTTTTCATTTGAAGTTGTGATATAGTAAGCTCTTAATATTTTGTAAGCTAAACATATATGAGTGAAAGTAAAGAATTGTAATGGTAAAGAAAAAGATCCCAATGTCGTGGTTAGTACGACATTTGTAATTCAGAACATGGTGTTATGAAGTTGTAAGATTTCCAACTTTGAGTATCTCACATCAAATGTTGAGCTCATATCTGAATCCCAATACTGGTATTCAGCAGATATGTCCATCCTGGTTTCTGTAGACTTTTGTAAACTAGGATTTATTCTCTTGGTAGATCAGTAGGGATGGTGCCTGACTACTAGTATAGTTAGATTCCTATATGGCACTATAAAATCAAGGCAGTTGACCCAGCCTGAGGAGAAGAATACCTAGGTTAGTGAGTGTCTTGGATAATATGTGTCTTAATTGTGATGCAGACTATACTGCCTGTCTAAATAATTTTGATGATTCAGAAGGTGTTTGTAATTGTTGCCTCTTAAGTACATCTGAGTATACGTAGCCAACAGTGCAGTATGTATTTCAGAATTTTCTGTTCCTATGTTCTTTCAGGGTACCTTCTATCAGGGTAGGCGTACATGCTCAATTATATAACTTAATCAGCTTGAGATAATGAATAATTATTTAGTAAATTGCTAGACAGGTATGTCACAAAACTAGTGAAAAATTACATGAATTAAAAAAAACAGATTGTTACTGGAAAAAACTTTGCTAATTTAATGTAAGGATGTTATTCATTTAATGTTTTTTAGATTGTTATTTATCTGGAGTTATATGAAGTGTTGTTTGCTTGTTGTGTCATACACCTTTCTGGCTTTGAAACCTAGGCATACTGAGTATGTATAATGACAAACACATTAATTTATTGTTCAGATTATCTACAGTTGGGATGTTAGGCCATGGTTGAAAGTTGTTAATGACAAACGTTTCTGCCCCACCATCGGAGGCCATCTTCAGTGTCAGCGATAGTTTGGCAATTATTCGCTAATTCATCCCAGTAGCGAGGTAGACTGATACCTTAATACCTCATAGTCTACCTCAGTACTGGGGTGAACTGGTGAATAACTGCCAAACTATGGCCGATACTGAAGTTGGCCTCTGATGGTGGGGCAGAAACATTTTGTCATTAACAACTTTTGACCATGGCCCAACAGCGTGGCTATAGATAATTTGAACAATGTTAATGCCAGCCGAGAGAGCTTTTTAAGATCTAGTCTACATTAATTTACTGCATCCATTTGTCTTAATTCAGATAAATAATCATATAGAAATGTGTGTAGTTTGTTATAAGGGAAATGATTTAACATTTAAATAATGTATTAATCAAATTGATGTGCAAAGTATGTTATTTGTCTTTTTCACAATGAAATTTTATTGAAGTTCCAATCACAAACATATTGGAAAATGATAGTTTACAGCTGTATAAAGAAAATATTGCATACTCTTAGTTTGTTATGAAATTTTTGATACATTCCACCTGTGTTAAAGTGTGTGTGCGTGTGCACAGTATGTATATATAAGCGTACGCATCACCAGACAATTCATCATTTGTTTCTCTAGTACCTCATTCTTGCTTGGAGAACACTTTACGAGCATCGTGCTAAAAATAGCCACCACTCACTCTTAACCTGCCTCCTTATGTTTATAGCAAGGCGCTGTTTAACTGATTGATAGGTTAAACATTGGTACACATGACCTCTAACTTTTTGAAGAACATCAGCGATGCATCATAAGCCCAATCTGCATATACATGTCTTATTTTCCGTATAACATACTAGTCATATTTCCCATAGTAGTGTTGATGGGCTCTTGAAGCAAGTTTTGAAGAGTAGACTGAACAAATAAACCAGTTATTATTAGTGGAGAAAAGATTCAGTTGTTTTTGATCTGTTGGTAGTAGTGTTTTGGATACTGATAAAGACTTCTTAAGATTATGAAGGAGAATTAGGAAAAACATCTAGAAACACAGACCTAAAAATTAACTCAAATTTAAGACCCGCAGTTAATCATAAGAGGAGCTTATGTTGGGGCAAATTGTCAAATCGGAAAAGTATAACAAAAGTGTAGGTATTATATGAAAAAGTCAGCTTCATACCTTGTGTTAACAAGCATAAAGTAATATTTTTTAATTATTTTATAGAATAAGAGAATGCTTAAGAATAGCAGTATTTATATTGGTGTGTCCTCTCGGTTATATTGAGCTTACATTTGACCTTTAGGTACGGTATAATAAGTAGCTTGGAAGTCATTTGAAGAGATATAGATAGATCAGTATTAAGGATGTCACTGAGAGAGTGGAAGGAGAATTAATAGATTAGATCAAGTGTGTAGGATGTGAAAAAGAAATTAGTTTAAACATTCTTGAAATGAGACTATACGATATACATACCATGGATTGTACAGGAGATGGAATTATGGTTCCCTCAGTTGAAGACTGTGGTCAGAGAAGACAAGTAAAGGTAGTTCAGTAAAGAGTTGATGTGACAATATAAAGAGAATAACAGTATTACCGTTGATATGGATCACATAAGAGAGATTGATAAATCAAAAGAGAGACCTCCACACTAAGAGTTATAGATTAAAGATGGTAATAGTTATTAACAGTCTACAAAAGGTTTTTTTCTTTATCATAGAAACAGTTTAGGAGGGATGTCATAGGCTGCTATCTTGAGCTGTATAAAACATATAGCCAGAACTGTTAACTTCCGTCTTCCTTTATTAACATTGATTGATGGTCATTTCGATAGGTGAAATTTAATTTAAATTTCAAGTGTCAAAGTGAGAGATATAAAATGCACTGAATGCGCTGTCATGTTATGAAAGAGTTATAATCCAAGCTAGGGACCCCTAGATTGGCAGTGAAGGTGATCTGTCATGTTTCACAATAGTGTCCTGTGATCTATATGAGTTCAGTATATCCCAATAAATGAAAGTGTAAAAGAAGAAAACGTATGTATAATCAAAGCAATTTATTAAGATGTTGATTGTCATGACTGTCTGGCCAACTGGTTATCCATATATGTTCTAGGAAAGATTTTTTCTTGTCATCGGGTTTTTAAAAATATAAAAACAGCCAAGTGGCCTTATAAAATTAAAAATATCGGTATGGAGAACCATACATGACTTCCATATTCTAAGATTTATATTTAAAATCATTTTCGAAATGAAATATTACCATAGAAACTACTTCTTTCTACTTACTGCTTCAGCCTTAACCACAGTACTGTGGTCACTAACATATACCACCTCACGTTATCGCACTCGATTTTCACTGATGATGGAAGTCGATGGCATTGCCGAAACGTCTGGTTTTGTAGAAAACATTGGACTATGGCCAAATATCCCGGGAAGGAATTTTAACAAAAACTACTTCTTTGTTGCCGATAACGTTGTACACACATATATAAAAAATATGCATAAAATTAATGGCTTGTATAAGTTAATGATTGATCTCCATTAAGTAGTGCTCAAGTTTCCAAAGTTTTAATATTATGATGTCCGTAATTAAAACATTAGACCAGGTTTAGTGTGAATGAGGGTCCACCGTGGACTAAAATTTTCAACATTTCCTATTGAGCGTTGCTTAGAGTAAAGCTGCGAATCTACAGTGTATGTTTCACAGAACAAACACGCGAAAAAGAAGGAGCGCTCCGAAGTCACTCATGGACCCTCAGCATCTTGCAGAGGGTTAATTCCCTAAAGACGAAAAGTCTATCTATGAATCGTTCCTCTGTAAACACGTGCAGTTACACTGCCCAGCGATCCACAGGAAGCAAATTGATGTCCATTTTTTCGGCTTGCACGCGTTATGTTGGTGTGGGTTTCGGCACTTTCCATTTAAAAAGCGTGCAAATGTAAGAAAATAAACATGAGTGAGGCCAGAAATAACGCGAATTGTGTGTGTGTGTGTGTGTGTGTGTGTGTGTGTGTGTGTGTGTGTGTGTGTGTGTGTGTGTGTGTGTCTGTCTTCCCTGCCTTTTTATTGCGGTAGTCATAATAATAAAATGGAAACGTAAACATTAGATAACTGAGATATGCTTACCTGCCACGAACGATATATTATTTTATACATGTACGAGGTGGGTTCAAAAAAAGACCGAACTATTTGTGTAGCACGTCAACTAGCGCATAGAGCGAGCTGCAGAATTAAGTGCTGCTAGCGACAGGTTTTGACGCCTGAATGCCGTTTTCTCTGTTCCGTCACGATCTTCAGTCTTCGAGCTACACGCGCTGTAGTGGGCACGGGCACACACCGTCCGGCGGATTTATAACGAAGTGAGAGTGAAGATCTTAACACAACGTGTGTGTATACAATTTTGCTGCTGACTTCGTAAAATCTTTACAGAGCTATTTCCATTGTCTTCCAAAGTTTTCATTACCATTTGCATTGGTACGCAGTTGTTGACCGATTTCAAAACGGGTCTCTTTCTGATCGTCGTCAACAAACACAGTAAGAATTTTTCAGTGATACGATACATTTAAATTTTTCTATCAAAATTTAATTTTACGATCTTAAATGGATTCTGTCAGAAAGTATCGGCATTTAAACGATGATTTACAATTACCACATCACGAGCTCTCTTCCCATGATCTTCGATATCGCTTTGATCTGCACCGACCATTTTTTTCCCTCTTTAAAAATTCTTAAACTAATCGTTCGCCTCACGCACGCTTCCGCGTATGCTTAATTGAAAACCAGAATGTCTCTGAAAAGTTTTAACCCAGTTTTGCTGCAAAATTTCATACGCACACGTTGTTCTCGCGGTCTTTCTTAATCGTTTTGTCACTAATCCGCCGGCCAGCGTGTGCACGTCCCCACTCAATGTGATATACCTCAAAGACTACTGCTAATAGCGGAACACAATAAGTGGTAGTTTGTTGTCAAAAACTATCGCTAGGTGCGCGCAAAGTCGCGGCGCGTCGTTGTGCGGATTGATGTGTTACTCAAAAAGTTTGGTCTTTTTATGAACACACCTCGTATATTAACTCATACATAATTTACATTAAAATGAAAAAATTATAATTTTATTGTCTGGCAACAAAATTATTTTATTTTTAACAATTACCATTGTTTGAAAAAGTTTAAATGCATTTTCAAGTACTTTACTGTTGTTAAAACGTAAAAGGTTGCAGGTAAACTACCCCTTCCCCTTAACCGATCTTCACCAAAATCGAAAATCCTTGAGATCTCTACAATTCAGGAACATATGCAAAAAATTATTTGATTCTGTTTGAATTTGCGGCTGTTATAGTTTGCCATAGAAAATACGCTTGATAAAAAAACGTTGCAGGTAAACTACCCCTTCCCCTTAACCGATCTTCACCAAAAACAATAGGTCTTGAGAACTCTACAATTTAGGGCTGTATGCAAATAATCTTTTGATTCTGTTTGAATTTGCGGCTGTTATCGTTTGCCATAGAAAATACCCTTGTTAAAACATAAAACGTTGCAGGTAAACTACCACTTTCCCTTAACCGATCTTCACCAAAAACAATAGGTCTTGAGAACTCTACAAATCAGGGCTGTATGCGAAACATTATTTGATTCTGTTTGAATTTGCGGCTGTTATCGTTTGGCAAAAAAAAAATTTCCCTTGATAAAAAAAAAACCGTTGCAGGTAAACTACCCCTTTCCCTCAACCGATCTTCACCAAAAACAATAGGTCGTGAGTACTCTACAAATCAGGGCTGTATGCAAAAATTATTTGATTGTTTTTGAATTTGCGGCTGTTATCGTTTGCCATAGAAAAAAATCTACAGGCAGATAGACAGACAGACACTTTTCGGAAAAAGACTTTTTTTCATGTTTTGAGTGTAGTACAATCAGAATCTGCAATAATCTCGAACACGATTTTTTTTGCCATCACCATACTTCCATTTCCTTAAGGAATATGGAAGTAATAGGCCAGCTATACTAACAACTCTACTAAAATTAAAATAGAAGGAAGACTTTAAAAAATCCAAGTCAATCAAGAAATCAGACAAGTAGATTCTGTTAGCCCAATTATACTTAATAAAGTGATCATCAGAATAGTCAGCCAAGGAAGTGGCCAAGGAGATTCTGTTAGTCCAATACTACTCAGCGATGATCAAAGTAGTCAGAGACTTTAAAGGCCTCAGAGGGTACAAAATTGGGGATGAAAACATCACATGTGTTCTACAAGGATGACGCAGCATTGGTTGCCAATGATGAAAACTCTTTTCAGTGCCTTCTCTACCATTTACGTACACTGCCAAAATATTAGGTCTTAGATTATCAGCCGAGAAAACCAAAACATCATGATGAGTATAGACAGAGCCATTACATTATAAACTTCAGCTATATGGAAAAATTATTGAACCGGTGTCATCTTTCAGTTACCTTGCAATACAATAACTTCACACCAAGATGTAGAGGCTGAAGTAAAACATTGAGCAATTAAAGCTTAAAGAATATCAGATGGCTCGAACACCAGTGCAATCTTTTCAAACTTCCTAGGAAGTGAAGCCAACGTGCACATTGGTGCACCCAGTATTGACCTATATTGTTGAATTGAGAGCTGACAGCGAAAACACTACAAATGTTGGAAGCGATCGAGATGACGACCTTAAGATGGATATTGAACCTGTCTCTGTTCGATAGGAAGAAAAGTAATAATAAAAGTGAAAGGTACGGTGTCCAGAAATAAGTGATTGAGTTCAGTGAAGAAGAGAAGCACGTGCATGTGGAGAGAGTGATTGAGGATTGACTTGTCAAAATACTTTAATATACCTACTGGAAACAGGGAGAACAAATTGTAAAGGAAGACCACATTTGGAATTTATGATTCAGGTTACAAAAGACGTGAACTGTGATTCATACCAGGAATTAAAATATCGGGTATGGAGAACCATACATGACTTCCATGTTCCATGTTGATTTATATTTAAAATCATTTATGAAATGAAATGTTTCCATAGAAACTACTTCTTTCCACTTATTGCTTCAGCCTTAACCACAGTACTGTGGTCACTAATGTATACCACCACACGTTATCGCACTCGATTTTCACTGATGATGGCAGTCGACGGCACTGCTGAAATTTCTGGTTTTGCAGAAAACATTGGACTACGGCCAAACAGCCCGGGAAGGAATTTTAACAACAAACTACTACTTTGTTGCCGATAATGTAGTGCACATGTAAAATTATCCCCTCCCCCGTCAACTATAATTTTCATTTATAGAAAATTACCCCCACCCCGTTCAACTAGCCTCTTCATTTATAGATATTTCATCTACGTTTCTACAGTGGATTATTAAGATCTTCTTATCAGGATACTTTATTTATCAAAGCTAAGTACTTTACTCTTGTTACAACAAAAAATGTTTCAGGTAAACTGCCCTTTCCCGTAACCGATCTTTACCAAACTCAATAGGCCTTGAGTCTTCTACAACTCAGGCACATATGTAAAAACTTATTTGATTATGTTTGAATTTATGGCAGTTATCGTTCGTCATAGAAAAAATTAACCTTGTTATCACATAAAACGTTGCAGGTAAACTACCCCTTTCCCTTAACCGATCTTCACCAAAATCAACAGACCTTGAGTACTTAAAACTTCAGGAATGTATGCAGAAAATTATTTGATTCTCTTTGAATATGCGGCAGTTATCATTAGTCATAAAAATACAATTACCCTTTTAAAACATAAAACGTTGCAGGTAAACTACCCTTTTCTCTTAACCGATCTTCACCAAAATCAACAGACCTTGAGTACTCTATAATTTAGGAAGGTGTGCAAAAAAGTATTTGATTCTGTTTGAATTTACGGCAGTTGTTACTTCCATGTTCCTTAAGGAAATGGAAGTATGGTGATGGCAAAAAAAATCGTGTTCGAGATTATTGCAGAATATGATTGTACTACACTCAAAACATGAAAAATATCGGTATGGAGAACCATACATGACTTCCATGTTCTAAGATTTATATTTAAAATCATATTTGAAATGAAATATTTCCATAGAAACTACGTCTTTCTACTTATTGCTTCAGCATTAACCACAGTACTGTGGTCACTAACGTATACCACCTCACGTTTTCGCACTCGATTTTCACCGATGATGGCAGTCGATGGCACTGCCGAAAAGTCTGGTTTTGTAGAAAACATTGGACTACGGCTAAAGAGCCCGGGAAGCAATTTTAACAAAAAACTACTTCTTTGTTGCCGATAACGTAGTACACATATAAAAAATTCTCCCCTCCACCTTCAACTATAATTTTTAATAATAGAAAATTACCCCCACCCCGTTCACCTAACCTCTTCATTTATAGATATTTCATCTACGTTTCTACAGTGGATTACTATGAGCTTCTTTTCAGGATACTTTATTTATAAAAATTAAGTACTTTACTCTTGTTAAATCATAAAATGTTTCAGATAAACTACCCCTTTCTCTTAACCGATCTTCTCCAAAATCAATAGACCTTCCGTCCTCTACAATTCAGGGAAGCATGCAAAAAATATTTGATTCTGTTTGAATGTGCGGCAGTTATCGTTCGTCATGGAAACATTTCTCTTGGTACTACATAAAATGTAGCAGGTAAACCCCTTTCCCTTAACCGATCTTCACCAAAATCAATAGACCTTGAGCTCTCTGCAACTCAGGAAAGAGTGCAACAAATTATTTGATTCTCATTGAATTTTCGGCAGTTATCGTTCGTCATAAAAAATTACCCTTTTTAAAACATAAAACGTTGCTGATAAACTACCCCTTCCCTTAACCGACCTTCAACAAAATCAACAGACCTTGAGTTCTCTTTAGTTCAAAAAGGTATGCAAAAACCTAGTTGATTCTGTTTGAATTTACGGCAGTTATCGTTCGTCATATAAAAAATTACCCTGGTTAAAACATAAAATTTTGCTGGTAAACTACCCCTTTCCCTTAACCGATCTTCACCAACACCAATAGGTATTGAGAACTCTACAATACAGGGCTGTATGCAAAACATCATTTGATTCTGTTGGAATTTGCGGCTGTTATCGTTTACTATAGAAAAAAATTACCCTTGATAAAAGACCGTTGCAGGTAAACTACCCCTTTCCCTTAACCGATCTTCACCAAAAACGATGGGTCTTGAGTAATCTACAATTCAGGCCTGTATGCAAACAATTATTTGATTCTGTTTGAATTTGCGGCTGTTATCGTTTGCCATAGAAAACACCCTTGATAAAACATAAAACGTTGCTGGTAAACTACCCTATTACATTAACCAATCTTCACCAAAAACAATAGATCTTGAGAACTCTACAATTCAGGGCTGTATACAAAACATTAGTTGATTCTCTTTGAATTTACGGCAGTTATCGTTCGTCATAGAAAAAATACCCTTGTTAAAACATAAAACGTTGCAGGTAAACTACCCCTTTCCCTTAACCGATCTTCAACAAAATCAACAGACCTTGAGGTCTGTATAATTCAAAAAGGTATGCAGAAGAGTAATTGATTCTGTTTTAATGTATGGCAGTTATCGTTCGTCAAAACAAAATTACCCTTGATAAAACATAAAATGTTGCTGGTAAACAACCCTATTCCCTTGACCGATCTTCACAAAAACCAACAGGTCTTGAGAACTCTACATTTCAGGGCTGTATGCAAAATATTATATGATTCTGTTTGAATTTGCGGCTGTTATCGTTTGCCATACAAAATACCCTTAATAAGACAAAAAATGTGTCTGGTAAACTACCCCTTTCCCTTAACCGATCTTCACCAAAAACAATAGGTCTTTAGTACTCAACAAAACAGGGCAGTATGCAAAAACGTATTTGATCCTGTTTGAATTTGCGGCTCTGATCGTTTGCCATAGAAAATACCCTTTTAAAACATAAAACGTTGCAGGTAAACTACCCCTTTCCCTTAAACGATCTTCACCAAAAACAATAGGTCTTTAGTACTCAAGAAATCAGGTCTGTATGCAAAAACGTATTTGATTCCGTTTGAATTTGCGGCTCTTATCGTTTGCCATAGAAATACCCTTTTAAAACATAAAACGTTGCAGGTAAACTACCCCTTTCCCTTAACCGATCTTCACCAAAAACAAAAGGTCTTGAGAACTCTACCATTCAGGGCAGTATGCAAAATATTATTTGATTATGTTTGAATTTGCGTCTGTTATCGTTTGCCATAGAAAATACCCTTGTTAAAACATAAAACGTTGCAGGTAAACTACCCCTTCCCCATAACCGATCTTTACCAAAATCAACAGATCTTGAGAACTCTACACTTCAGGGCTGTATGCGAAATATTATTTGATTCTGTTTGAATTTGCGGCTGTTATCGTTTGCCAAACAAACAAAATTACCCTTGATAAAAAAAAACCGTTGCAGGTAAACTACCCCTTTCCCTCAACCGATCTTCACCAAAAACAATAGGTCGCGAGTACTCTACAAATCAGGGCTGTATACAAAAAATTATTTGATTCTGTTTGAATTTGCGGCTGTTATCGTTTGCCATAGAAAAAAATCCACACACACACACACACACACACACACACACACACACACACACACACACACACACACACACACACACACACACACACACACACACACACACACACACACAGCCACGTTTTTTGTTTTATCAAGGGTATTTTGTATGGCAAACGATAACACCCGCAAATTCAAACAAAATCATATAATATTTTGCATACAGCCCTGAATTGCAGAGTTCTCAAGACCTGTCGTTTTTGGTGAACATCGGTTAAGGGAAAGGGGTAGTTTACCAGCAACGGTTTTTTATCAAGGGTAATTTTACTTCCATATTCCTTAACGAATGGAAGTATGGTGATGGCAAAAAAAATCGTGTTCGAGATTATTGCAGATTCTGATTGTACTACACTCAAAACATGAAAAAAAGTCTTTTTCCGAAAAGTGTCTGTGTGTAGATTTTTTTTCTATGGCAAACGATAACTGCTGCAAATTCAAACAGAATCAAATAATTTTTTGCATACAGCCCTGATTTGTAGAGTACTCACGACCTATTGTTTTTGGTGAAGATCGGTTGAGGGAAAGGGGTAGTTTACCTGCAACGGTTTTTTTTTATTTTTTTGGCAAACGATAACAGCCGCAAATTCAAACAGAATCAAATAATGTTTCGCATACAGCCCTGAATTGTAGAGTTCTCAAGACCTATTGTTTTTGGTGAAGATCGGTTAAGGGAAAGGGGTAGTTTACCTGTAACGTTTTATGTTTTAACAACGGTATTTCCTATGGCAAACGATAACAGCCGCAAATTCAAACAGAATCAAATAATTTTTTGCATACATCACTGAATTGTAGAGCACTCAAGGCCTTTTGATTTTGGTGAAGATCGGTTAAAGGGAAAGGGGTAGATTACCTGCAACCTTTTACGTTTTAACAAGAGTAAAGTACTTGAAAATTCATTTAAACTTTTTCAAACAATGGTAATTGTTAAAAATAAAATAATTTTGTTGCCAGGCAATAAAATTATAATTTTTTCATTTTAATGTAAATCTGTACATAGTATAAAGTAAAGTCGGTCCGTTTTCTCTCTGTGTTTGAAATCGCTAATCTCAGGAAGTACTGAAAGGATTTTATTCAAGTTTTCGCAAATAGATAGAGTGTCTATCGAGGAACATTTATGTGTATAATTAATACATATATGTTGTACATTAGCTTAGCTATCACGGTTTATGTCAAGTAAGTGGTATAGTTTACATCTTATATATAAAAATGGATGTTTCTTTGTTTGTCCCGTATGCGTTCCTATACCATTCATCCGATTGCGATGAAACTTCGGTGAGTTGTTGTGCGCACGTCCGCGAAGGTTTCTTCCACATCTCCTCCTAAACCACTGTACCGATTTCAACCAAACTTGGCAAAAATATTTTACGCAACGGGAGAACCAACATAGGATAGGTTTTTTTCGATGGGGTCCTTTTGGGGGTTCTTTGGGGTCTTCCACATCGCCTCCTAAACCACTGGACCGATTTCAACCAAACTTGGCACAAATATTTGCAAAGGGAGAACCAACATAGGACAAGTGTTTTTTTTCGATACGATCCTTTGGGGGGTCCTTTGGGGTCTTCCACGTCTCCACCTAAACCATTGGACCGATTTCAACCAAACTTGGCACAAATATTTTACGCAACAGGAGAACCAACATAGGACAGGTGTTTTTTTCGATACGATCCTCTGGGGGGTCCTTTGCGGTCTTAAAAAACTATTAGATCTGGTTACTATGGCAACCCAATAGAATAGATTCTGTTCTAAATATATTATCGCATTAAATTGAAGACCACGCGAACGAAGTTGTGGGCAACAGCTATTTATTTTTAAGAAACCTACTTTAATTAAACTTTATTAATTAAATTAACATTTTCATTACGTACAACGTGAAACTCCGTAGCGAAGCACGGGTATTCTGCTAGTCATGTATAAGAGAAAATATATCGTGCGTGGGAGGCAAGCATATCTCAGTTATGTACTGTTTACGTTTCCATTTTATTATTATCACTACCGCAATAAAAAGGCAGGGAACACACACACACACAATTCGCGTTATTTCTGCCCTCACTCATGTTTATTTTCTTACATTTGCACGCTTTTTAAATGGTAAGTGCCGAAACCCATACCAACATAACGCGTGCATGCCGAAAAAGTGTCCAGCGTGTATAGCGTTTTGCTTCCTGTGGATCGCTGGGCAGTGTAACTGCACGTGTTTACAGAGGAACGATTCATAAACAGACTTTTCGTCTTTAGGGAATGAACCCTCTGCAAGATGCTGAGGGTCCATGAGTGACTTCGGAGCGCTCCTTCTTTTTCGCGTGTTTGTTCTGTGAAACGTACACTGTAGATTCGCAGCTTTACTCTAACAACGCTCAATAGGAAATGTTGAAAATTTTTGTCCATGGTGTACCCTCATATACACTATACCTGCTCTGATGTTTTAATTACGGACATCATAATATTAAAACTTTGGAAACTTGAGCACTACTTAATGGAGATCAATCATTAACTTATACAAGCCATTAATTTTATGCATATTTTTTATATATATCAGTGGCGAAGCTAGTAGTTAATGAATGGGTAGGCAAAAATCTTATCTTAATTTTTTTTTAAGGAATCACTAAAAGGACGGTGGTTCAAATCGGACGCTGAGGTAGAGTTTGCTGTAACCGAATGGTTCCACAAACAGCCGTAAGAATTTTACTAGCAGGGAATCTACAGGTTAGCGCAACAGTGGAACTCATGTCTTAATGTTATTGGAGATTTCTTTTAAAATCGTTGAATAAAAAATGCTTTGCAGCTCTATACGTGTTTCTATTGAACAATCCTTGTATTAGTCATACACAATAATACAACTGATTGAACTTCAAATTTTTAAACTTGATTAGTTTCTATATAATATGTTTAATGTTACAAATAATTCAAATAACAATCTTGCTCATCTGTTAGTTCAGCAGAATAACAGTGACACTTTTAATAACCGCATAAAATAACACACTTAGAAACAACACAGGCGCTTTAACTTAACTGTTTGGACCACAGAAGTGAGGCATGCCTCAACGCTCTATGTGTACAGCGCGGGACAATCCCCCCTCCCTTCACTTCCCTATCACACCACTACATTGCTTACATACTATGTATACAAAAAACGCTGAGGCAAGTTCTGGTTGCCTCATTCGCTTTAAACGAGCTATGCCAAATCTCACCTGTCACCATCTAGCGGTCGCTCAGTAAAGCACGTTTCGGTTTAATAAATTTGACAGTCGCAGTAACAATGTATAATCTTTACGTTATGTAGTTCATACGTATTTATAATTTTTATTCTACAGAATTTTTTAGGGTAGGCATTGCCTCAATTGCCTCCATGTAAATTCGCCACTGATATATATATGTGTACAACGTTATCGGCAACAAAGAAGTAGTTTTTGTTAAAATTCCTTCCCGGGATATTTGGCCGTAGTCCAATGTTTTCTACAAAACCAGACGTTTCGGCAATGCCATCGACTTCCATCATCAGTGAAAATCGAGTGCGATAACGTGAGGTGGTATACGTTAGTGACCACAGTACTGTGGTTAAGGCTGAAGCAGTAAGTAGAAAGAAGTAGTTTCAATGGTAATATTTCATTTCGAAAATGATTTTAAATATAAATCTTAGAATATGGAAGTCATGTATGGTTCTCCATACCGATATTTACTTCCATATTCCTTAAGGAAATGGAAGTATGGTGATGGCAAAAAAAATCGTGTTCGAGATTATTGCAGACTCTGATTGTACTACACTCAAAACATGAAAAAAGTCGTTTTTCGAAAAGTGTCTGTGTGTAGATTTTTTTTCTATGGCAAACGATAACTGCCGCAAATTCAAACAGAATCAAATAATTTTTTGCATACATCCCTGATTTGTAGAGTACTCACGACCTATTGTTTTTGGTGAAGATCGGTTGAGGGAAAGGGGTAGTTTACCTGCAACGGTTTATTTTATCAAGGAAATTTTTTTTTTTTTGGCAAACGTTAACAGCAGCAAATTCAAACAGAATCAAATAATGTTTCGCATACAGCCCTGATTTGTAGAGTTCTCAAGACCTATTGATTTTGGTGAAGATCGGTTAAGGGAAAGGGGTAGTTTACCTGTAACGTTTTATGTTTTAACAAGGTTATTTCCTATGGCAAACGATAACAGCCGCAAATTCAAACAGAATCAAAAGATTATTTGCATACAGCTCTAAATTGTAGAGTTCTCAATACCTATTGTTTTTGGTGAAGATCGGTTAAGGGCAAGGGGTAGTTCACCTGCAACGTTTTTTTATCAAGCGTTTTTTGTATGGCAAACGATAACAGCCGCAAATTCAAACAGAATCAAATAATTTTTTGCATACGTCCCTGAATTGTAGAGATCTCAAGGACTTTCGATTTTGGTGAAGATCGGTTAAGGGGAAGGGGTAGTTTACCTGCAACCTTTTACGTTGTAACAACAGTAATGTACTTGAAAATTCATTTAAACTTTTTGAAACAATGGTAAATGTTAAAAATAAAATAATTTTGTTGCCAGGGAATAAAATTATAATTTTTTCATTGTAATGTAAATTATGTATGAGTTAATATCTTTATATATATAATTCTTCTCTACGTGTGTATGTCACTGAACTCCTCCATGTATAAAATAATATATCGTTCGTGGCAGGTAAGCATATCTCAGTTGTGTAATGTTTACGTTTCCATTTTATTATTTATTATTATGCCTACAGCAATAAAAAGGCATATAACACACACACACACACACACACACACACACACACACACACACACACACACACACACACACACACAATTCACGTTATTTCTGGCCTCACTCATGTTTATTTTCTTACATTTGCACGCTTTTTAAATGGAAAGTGCCGAAACCCACACCAACATAACGCGTGCAAGCCGAAAAAATGGACATCAATTTGCTTCATGTGGATCGCTGGGCAATGTAACTGCACGTGTTTACAGAGGAACGATTCATAGACAGACTTTTCGTCTTTAGGGAATGAACCCTCTGCAAGATACTGAGGGTCCATGAGTGACTTCGGAGCGCTCCTTCTTTTTCGCGTGTTTGTTCTGTGAAACGTACACTGTAGATTCGCAGCTTTACTCTAAGCAACGCTCAATAGGAAATGTTGAAAATTTTTGTCCACTGTGTACCCTCATTCACACTAAACCTGCTCTGATGTTTTAATTACGGACATCATAATATTAAAACTTTGGAAACTTGAGCACTACTTAATGGAGATCAATCATTAACTTATACAAGCCATTAATTTTATGCATATATTTTATATATATGTGTACAACGTTATCGGCAACAAAGAAGTAGTTTTTGTTAAAATTCCTTCCCGGGATATTTGGCCGTAGTCCAATGTTTTCTACAAAACCAGACATTTCGGCAATGCCGTCGACTTCCATCATCAGTGAAAATCGTGAGGTGGTATACGTTAGTGACCACAGTACTGTGGTTAAAGCTGAAGCAGTAAGTAGAAAGAAGTAGTTTCTATGGTAATATTTCATTTCGAAAATGATTTTAAATATAAATCTTAGAATATGGAAGTCATGTATGGTTCTCCATACCGATATTTTCTATGGTAAACGATAACAGCCGCAAATTCAAACAGAATCAAATGATGTTTTGCATACAGCCCTGTATTGTAGAGTTCTCAATACCTATTGGTGTTGGTAAAGATCGGTTACGGGAAAGGGGTAGTTTACCTACAACGTTTTATGTCTTAAAAGGGTATTTTCTATGGCAAACGATAAGAGCCGCAAATTCAAACAGAATCAAATACGTTTTTGCATACTGCACTGTTTTGTTGAGTACTAAAGACCTATTGTTTTTGGTGAAGATCGGTTAAGGGAAAGGGGTAGTTTACCTGACACGTTTTTTGTTTTATCAAGGGTATTTTATATGGCAAACGATAAAAGCCGCAAATTCAAACAGAATCATATAATAATTTGAATACAGCCCTGAAATGTAGAGTTCTCAAGACCTGTTGGTTTTGGTGAAGATCGGTTAAGGGAATAGGGTTGTTTACCAGCAACATTTTATGTTTTATCAAGGGTAATTTTTTTTTTGACGAACGATAACTGCCGTACATTAACACAGAATCAAATACTCTTCTGCATACCATTTTGAATTATACAAAACTCAAGGTCTGTTGATTTTGTTTGAAGATCGGTTAAGGGAAAGGGGTAGTTTACCTGCAACGTTTTATGTTTTAACAAGGGTATTTTTTCTATGACGAACGATAACTGCCGTAAATTCAAAGAGAATCAACTAATGTTTTGCATACGGCCCTGAATTGTAGATTTCTCAAGACCTATTTTTTTTGGTGAAGATCGGTTAATGGAATAGGGTAGTTTACCAGCAACGTTTTATGTTTTATCAAGGGTGTTTTCTATGGCAAACGATAACTGCCGTAAATTCAAACAGAATCAACTAGGTTTTTGCATACCTTTTTGAACTAAAGAGAACTCAAGGTCTGTTGATTTTGTTGAAGATCGGTTAAGGGAAGGGGTAGTTTATCAGCAACAATTTATGTTTTAAAAAGGGTAATTTTTTTATGACGAACGATAACTGCCGAAAATTCTATGAGAATCAAATAATTTTCTTCACCATTTCCTGAGTTGCAGAGCGCTCAAGGTCTATTGATTGTGGTGAAGATCGGTTAAGGGAAAGGGGTAGTTTACCTGCAACATTTTAAGTTGTAACAAGAGAAATGTTTCCATGACGAACGATAACTGCCGCACATTCAAACAGAATCAAATATTTTTTGCTTGCTTCCCTGAATTGTAGAGGACGGAAGGTCTCTTGATTTTGGAGAAGATCGGTTAAGAGAAAGGGGTAGTTTACCTGAAACGTCCAGGGTAATTTTGTTTGTTTGGTAAACGATAACAGCCGCAAATTCAAACAGAATCAAATAACATCTTGCATACAGCCCTGAATTGTTGAGTTCTCAAGATCTGTTGATTTTGGTAAAGATCGGTTAAGGGAAAAGGGTAGGTTACCTGCAACGTTTTATGTTTTAACAAGGGTATTTTCTATGGCAAACGATATAAGCCGCAAATTCAAACATAATCAAATAAAGTTTTGCATACTTCCCTGAATTGTAGAGTTCTCAAGACCTTTTGATTTTGGTGAAGATCGGTTAAGGGAAAGGTGTAGTTTACCTGCAACGGTTTTTTATCAAGGGTAATTTTTGTCTATGGTAAACGATAACAGCCGCAAATTCAAACAGAATCAAATAATTTTTTGCATGCAGACCTGATTTGTAGAGTACTCGCGACCTATTGTTTTTGGTGAAGATCGGTTGAGGGAAAGGGGTAGTTTACCTGCAACGGTTTTTTTTATCAAGGGTAATTTTTTTTGTTTGGCAAACGATAACAGCCGCAAATTCAAACAGAATCAAATGATGTTTTGCATACAGCCCTGTATTGTTGAGTTCTCAATACCTATTGGTGTTGGTGAAGATCGGTTAAGGGAAAGGGGTAGTTTACCTGCCACGTTTTTTGTTTTATCAAGGGTATATTATATGGCAAACGATAACAGCCGCAAATTCAAACAGAATTATATAATATTTTGCATACAGCCCTGAAATGTAGAGTTCTCAAGACCTGAAGATCAGTTAAGGGAATAGGGTAGTTTACATGCAACATTTTATGTTTTATCAAGGGTAATTTTTTTTATGACGAATGATAACTGCCGTACATTAAAACAGAATCAACTACTCTTCTGCATACCTTTCTGAATTATACAGAACTCAAGGTCTGTTGATTTTGTTGAAGATGGGTTAAGCGAAGGAGTAGTTTATCAGCAACGTTTTATGTTTTAAAAAGGGTAATTTTTTTATGACGAACGATAACTGCCGAAAATTCAAAGAGAATCAAATAATTTTTTGCACCCTTTCCTGAGTTGCAGAGAGCTCAAGGTCTACTGATTTTGGTGAAGATCGGTTAAGGGAAAGGGGTAGTTTACCTGCAACATTTTATGTTGTAACAAGAGAAATGTTTCCATGACGAACGATAACTGCCGCACATTCAAACAGAATCAAATATTTTTTTGCATGCGTCCCTGAATTGTAGAGGACGGAAGGTCTATTGATTTTGGAGAATATCGGTTAAGAGAAAGGGGTAGTTTACCTGAAACATTTTATGATTTAACAAGAGTAAAGTACTTAATTTTTATAAATAAAGTATCCTGAAAAGAAGCTCATAGTAATCCACTGTAGAAACGTAGATGAAATATCTATAAATGGAGAGGTTAGGCGAACGGGGTGGGGGTAATTTTCTATTATTAAAAATTATAGTTGAAGGTGGAGGGGAGAATTTTTTATATGTGTACTACGTTATCGGCAACAAAGAAGTAGTTTTTTGTTAAAATTGCTTCCCGGGCTCTTTAGCCGTAGTCCAATGTTTTCTGCAAAACCAGAGTTTTCGGCAGTGCCATCGACTGCCATCATCGGTGAAAATCGAGTGCGAAAACGTGAGGTGGTATACGTTAGTGATCACAGTACTGTGGTTAATGCTGAAGCAATAAGTAGAAAGACGTAGTTTCTATGGAAATATTTCATTTCGAATATGATTTTAAATATAAATCTTAGAACATGGAAGTCATGTATGGTTCTCCATACCAATATTTTATTCTTATATTACCCTTGTTAAAACATAAACC
The DNA here is from genome assembly GCA_034769895.1 of Magicicada septendecula. Taxonomy (NCBI): domain Eukaryota; kingdom Metazoa; phylum Arthropoda; class Insecta; order Hemiptera; family Cicadidae; genus Magicicada; species Magicicada septendecula. The sequence continues at coordinate 1,248,631,220 of CM068367.1, forward strand.
ATTGCAGGTAAACTACTCCTTTCCCTTAACCGATCTTCACCAAAACAATAGGTCTTGAGAACTCTACAATTCAGGGCTGTATGCGAAACATTATTTGATTCTGTTTGAAGTTGCGGCTGTTATCGTTTGCCATAGAAAAAAATTACCCTTGTTAAAACATAAAACGTTGCAGGTAAACTACCCCTTTCCCTTAACCGATCTTCACCAAAAACAATAGGTCTTGAGAACTCTACAATTTAGGGCTGTATGCGAAATATTATTTGTTTCTGTTGGAATTTGTGGCTGTTATCGTTTGCCATAGGAAAAAAATCCACACGCACACACACACACACACACACACACACACACACACATTTCGAAAAATGACTTTCATGTTTTGAGGGTAGTACAATCAGCAATTATCTCGAACACGATTTGTTTTGCCATCACCATACTTCCATTTCCTTATGGAACATGGAAGTAAAAAGGTGGTGAACAACAGGGAGGAGTGAAGAACTGCTGCCAACCATCCTGCAGGCTGCTAACCACAAGAGAGACTCAGTGGAAAGAGAAGTAGAGGGAATCCTAAAAGTAGTTGGCATGAGATTTTGGTTGAGACATATTTATCAATGCTTTTTACATAAAAATAGAAATAGAAGTTTTTTTAGTTTTATTAAAAATAAATATCTTTCCACTGTAGCGTGCCAGATATCTACTGCCAGATTCTTATATTTCCAATATAATATCATGACCAGTATTCTTTAATATACTTATGTCTAGACTGCAGTATTATTAATAAAAAAGAAAACAGTAGTAGAGTCAACATTCATCTACATGAGTATGAATTAAGTCCAAATTGTTGCTTTTTATGGTGTGCATTTTTTATATGTTCTCTGTAATGAATACATTATTTTGAGTTATTATTTTTTAGTTGAAAATGTTGAAATAAAAATATGATTGACTGATGTTGCCTTCATTTAATCTTTTATAATACACTCTTTTGAAAGGTAAGGGAAACATTTTAATATGATTTAGAACTTTTAAGTCACCAAGTTGTACTGTATACTGTACAAAACTCCAGGCTTGCAAATTGATTAACCATAAGTTCATGTTTCCAGTGAATTAGGATAATCAATGCCTCCCTATATAATTCCTTTAACATGCATATAATAGAGGTGTTCTTTGAATGTATATTTCTTTTGTTGCATGATAATTATATTGGAGAATAGGCTGGCACTTATATATCACGTGTGTTTCTGATCTCTGCTATTGAACATTGTTTAGATTTGGTCCTTTTTGTATGTGTATAGGTGGCACTTTGTTACTAACTTGGGTTACCCTGGCAAACTATCACATTGTTTATTCCAGTTGGCTTGTCTTAACCTTAAGCTGAAGTCATTATGTAGCCGCAGTAGGTTAATGCTGTGTGTCAGACACTAACCAATGCACCACTCTACACTTTCTCACGGCTCTATCATATAGCCTGTTATGTGCTTATTAAAACCCAACAAAATATTCTTTCCTAATTGAGTTAATTTTGGAAGCTGGGGAAGTTTCAACACTTAATGATTCTTATAGTGATTCAACACTAAATGATTAACATTAGTTAATCATTAACTCGATTAGGAGGAAATAAAACATTAAATAAGTTTTGTTTTTTATAATATAAACTAGGCCTGCCTTAAAAAAAATAGTAAAAAAAGTATTGTTTATATGTATATATACAGTAGAGCATTGATTATTTGAACCTCTTGGAACGAGCGCCCGTTCGGATAATCGATATTTCGGATAATAGATCGTAACTTGAAAACATTATTTCTCTTTACAAAAACAAAGCTTTTATTACAAAATAATTTCTAACATACTGTTATATAATTACAGCAACCTGTATACTGTACTGTAGTGTATTGCTAAGGCTAAACATCACTGATTTAAAACTGAGTGTAATTAATAAAAAGCAAAAGTTAATTTAAACAAAATTAGAGTTTAATGACAATTACTGTACAGTACTATAAAATTAATTAAAAACTAAAATGATAAAACATACAGTACCATGGATTTACACTTTTTTGAAGAATTGTTCTATCACTGTATGCTTCAAACAGATACCCTTTTTTCCCGCTGCTAAAGACTGAAGTCGTTTAAGGTTCATTAGCTGAATAAAATCTATCTCGTCTTCTGTTTCAGCCCACTTAAGAACAGTCTCAGTCTCGTTTCTTTGTTTATCGGTTGTAAGGCTATATTGCTACAGCTTTTATTTATTACTGTACAGTACTGTAATAATTTATAGTATACGATTTTTTATGTTCAATAAATATCCAATACGCCTACACGTGTCCAATACATTACTGGTGCAGTACAGTACATAATTGTACTTTTTATTGAGTTCGGATAATATATCGTTCGGTTAATGGATGTTCGGATAATCGATGCTCTACTGTATAGGCCTATTTGTAGTTTTATTGTTATTAATCCTTTTATCTTAACTAGTTACCAGACATAAGAAAGATTTTGTGTTCATCGCTCTCATCATTAAATACAGAGAGCATTTTATTCGTCTGATTAATTTCTTTAATATAATTATATGTTATCCTGTTACTCTGGATATATTTGTGTGTGATTAATTATGGTACTATATCATTAGGTACTAGGAGCATATTATCAGGTTACCCTGCTGCCAAGTTTTCCACCTAACCAGTTACCTCCTTATAGATTTATTTCTGACAAGTTTTCTTTGTTACTGGCATCCAGGACATAGGTGCGCAGCAACTTTTCTCATGTTATCATATTATTATTGTTAGCAATCTTTCTTTATCTCTCATTCTTTACACATGTCCATACCAGTTAGTTGATTTAGTTTTATCATTTATTATGGCAATATCTATTATGGCCTCCTATAAAAATCCACTTTGATTGCAAGAAGTTTATTTATTGTTACTTACCATTCGTCAATTTCATTTTATTGAAGAAATTTTGGTACTGTAAACTAAATTTGTTGCTCAAATAGGTTTCTTGGTTTTGGTAATTCTGTTGTTGATGGTGTGATTTTTTCATCTACTATTAGTATACGTGCACAGTATAACAGGAAAAAAAAGAAATTTTTCTTATTTGATAGAGGCCCGTTAGAAAACCTTTTTTAAAAATTTCTGTGTAGCAGTAGACTCTCAGACTACTGTTGCATGCACCCCTATGCCTAACACAAATCCATATCAGGAGTGTCATCTTTTTTTAAACCATGGAGTTCTAAGGCTCTTCTCATTCCTTCGATCCATGATCTTCTTGGGCATATACTTTTCCTCATATAATGGTTTCCACTCAAAAAGATTATGGACTGTCTTTGATTTCATGACTACACCATTTCAATCCTCATTCTGTATGGTCTGTATTGTGTGATGGACAGTCATGTTCCTTGCAATCTTCTCATTCATAATACAGTTCTCTCTAGATGTTTTTGACACTATTTCTTAAGTGAAATAAGTTTCACAGCATTGAGCCTTCTCGTTGAGTTTTAAAATAACAAGATGAGTTGATTTTATGCTTTTTATAGAAATAACAGAAAAATGTATTTTTGTAAGAAGTAAGTTATAAATTTGTGTAAAGTTGTGTATAATTAGTAACATATAATGTTTGAGAGTAAAATAACAAAACTCTCTAGAAGCTTTTGAAATGGTGCTGGATACACACAATAAATATTAAATGGTTAGATATATTTCCTGATAGGTGAACCTAAGTAAAGATGAGGTGACAGATAAAACTTTTATGAAACAGTGGCTCCAATGGACAGATCATGTAGTGGTAATTAATAGGAACAAACAAATTTGATGTAGATATAGTAAATGTAGGAATAACACTATACTCATGAATGGAGAAATTCTATTGCTATCAAAATCAAAATCATCAGCCTTCTCAAGTAATAAAATTAGATTGAAGTTGGGCAATGAAATGAGACAAAAGAAATATATAACTTGTTTATGGCAGCAAATACAATATTTTATTTTGTAGCACATCTGGATAGACAGTGAAATTGTTCATCTGCTAATGAGCCAAGTAAAAATTCTTGTGAACGTGAACAGAGCTAATAAGCACAGAGTTAATCATTATTTGTGGATAATGTATATTAAAAGCATTACAGATACATTTTATAGTTAACATAAAACTCATCAACCCCATTAAAATTGTATTCTGCAGACTACTTAAGTTTTTTTTTTTTTAAATCATTTCCCCAGTTTTTCTAGATGGCAGTTGCGATCTAAATCCAATTTGATTTTTGCTTGTTATAAACGAACGAAAAAATGTAATGAAAATAAAGGGACTGAAATAATAATATGAAAAACGAATTAAAAAATATTATAATATGTATCTTTTTCCGATAACTTGAAATCAAACATACAGTGAAGTCCAGTTTATTTTGCTCTGTCCCTGTTTAGTTGGCAAGTTGTGTCTTACTGTTATTACTATAATAACCACTCACTCAACAAGTCATTTCTGGTGAACCTATAACTGATAAAGTTTTTAAAATAATATATATATATATATGATTTTCTACAACTTACCTGCAGACGAAATATTCTGATAAAAAAAAAAATTGAAACAGGGAATTCTGTTTCCTGAAAATTTCATGTCACCAGTTTTTGTAACTAAATTTACTAGTTCAGTTTTGTCTTTAATTTTTGCATTTAAAATTTTTAATTAAAAAAAAAACTATGCCATCGTGATTTGTAATCTTTCCTGCATGCATAATTGTGTATAATGTTTGGCATAAATGTAGTCAATAATCTCAGTAATGTGAGATAGCATGTCATACTCCCAGATGTGCTTTCTGCTGTAGCTGTTTCACAGTCGTCTACTGAAAATAAATTGGCGACAGTGCATTTTAGCTAAACTGCCTAATTCTGTGACCACTGTTATAGTTGTTGCCACTTTTTGTTAAATGTTGATTGTTTGCCAGAAATAATTTTGTTATTTTTAAACAATTTAACTGTCAAACTGTGTAGAAAATTTGCTTCTCCAGTAAAGTGCTGATTATGATTGTTCTGGTTAATTGGTGCTCTGCTGTATTAAATCACAACTGACAGTCATTGTGGTCACTCTGTATTCTGTGTGTTAGATTAGTGCATGCGTAGTATTAAGTGTAACATATAGCACCAGTGTTGACGTTGTGTTTGTTTGTTATTGCATGTTTGGTTGTTGATGTGTTGTCACAGACTGATTGTGGAATGGAATGTCGCTGACTGGGAAACGATGAGCAAACGCACAGATGACACCATGCGCAACACTCTTGCACCTTTCTCATCAGGTTCGTCTTACAAAATAGTAATAGCCTACTTTTAAAAAGTCCTTGTACTGTTAGTGTTATAAGTGTATTATTATTTAAGAATTTTGTTATTTTATTTTACTTTATTATGATCAATCATTGCTTAATTTGTTTGCACATTGTATGTTGTGCATGCTTTGCAAAAAAGAAAGTGTCAGAAATAGTTTTTGTATATTTAATTTAGTATTACTGAATATTTATGCATGCATGCCAGTGTGCGAAAGAAATTCATAACACACATTTATTTCTATATTTTTTTTTACAGAAATCTGTAATTGACATTGAAAAATTATATTTTCCCATCATAAAAATAAAATGCTTTATATGTTACTTATGAATCTATTGATAGGATTGAATAATGGCAAAACGCTATAAAGCTACCACCATCTTCAACCTAACTGTTTGAATGTTAGAGTTGATTTTATTAGGCCTATTAAATTAATTGTGGGACATCTTGTTTCCAACTTATTTGGAAAGAATCAACCCAAAGATTTTTACAGTGCGATTAATTTTTCGTATTTTTCAACATTTTTATGTCCTTCATTAGACGGAGTCTTTTTTTGAATCATATGGTTGATATTATTTACCAAACAGTGATTAGTGTTATTGTAAAATTACAAATTGTTTTAGTACAGAGTTGTTAATTTGAGAAAGTGCGTTTATTATTTTATTATTATGTCAGTGGTAACAGACAAAATGATGGGGGGAGGGTAGTAAATTATATCAACCTGTTTTATAATTATTACTTGTTCTGAATACATAAACATGTGTGTTTTGATATTGTATTTATTAGCAAAAGCCGCATACGGTAACACCTATTATACCGCAATATACTATTTTGCTCTCCATAACAAGAAATGAAGTTGCCAAAATAACTGTTTAGAGATAACAAATGCAGTCAGAAAATATTTGTAAATATGGATGAGTGCCATTTTTTATTTTATTTTATAAAATTTGTTGGTATCTTCATGGCTTTTTTCTCTAGAGTTTTTGTGGGGGGGGGGGCATGAGTCATAAGTTTTGCTACTTATAATATTCTGTTTAACTACTTACTGTTGAACTGAGGTTTTAGCTTCATTATGAATATTTCAGTATTATTACACGGGGTTTTTCCTTGTTGGACTAGAATGTGCAGTCTTTAACCTTACTTTTTGAATCCACTTGTAAATTATGCAACTGTTTACAGACCAATAATTGAGGTCCAACTGTATTGTAATTAATGAGGTCCAAGTTTGAATTCTTGTGTGTGTGTGTGTGTGTGTGTGTGTGTGTGTGTGTGTGTTATTTATCACTGCCTAGTATATATGCCAAGGAGTTGCACAATTAACAAACAGTTGTGTGTGTGTGTTTTGACATTCATAAACACATGCATATAAAAAGTCCCTACAGTTTCAGTCAGTGTCATATAAAAAATGTTGTATTATATATAATATGCCAACATATTTATGGCAAAAGTTGCATAATATCTTTGTCTCTCACTGGTGTTATCTTTCTAAACAGATTACACAAAGTACAGGATTAATCGATACAGATAGTGCTTCTTCAGAACTTGTGGGAGAAAACTTGGAGTGAAAGGTATTTTGTATTTGCTGGGGAGATACTTTATAGAATCATTGACACCCACATACAAGTGTATATAAGTGTTGCAAATAAGTATTTTAATTTTCAAGTTTCACTTTGTAATATTTAGAATATTATTCATATATCATTGTAACACTCTAATTCATTTTTAGACAAGACACTGACTTTTTTCATCTTTAAAGTTACTGTATTAGTCTTGTTTGTGTGGTTACAGTCAGGCTAAATAGTTAGTGTAACTAAAATAAAATTATGTTATCTGTAGCACTTATCTGCCCATTGCTGAGCTAATGTCTCCTTGACAATTCTCTATAGATGTTTCTCACCGATTCTTGTACATTTCAATATACATGACAAATAATAACTGTTCAGCTTGCAAAGGGCTGTTGTGTTGACCAGACCTCTTGGTCTCTAATCTAGTAATGTTCGTAACGTTCTTCCATCTTCCTGCCTAAGCAAATGCCCGGCATGTATTTTTGTTTCATTTTGTAAATACCTTCTGTTTCAGTTTGGTCGAATGTCTATTTAATTGTTTCTTATATCGCCTTTGTTATTCTTAGTGTAATCTTTTTCATGCTTCTGTGTCCAATTCGCAACGTTTTTCAAATACACAATTGATGGACTGTTGTTTAATCCGGTATTCTTAAACATATTTAGTGCGGGGTTTTCAATGGTATAAGACAGTATAATCTTATAAATGAAATACGGTATCAGGATAGAAGAAAAACAAGAATTTGAATAATTAAGTAATCTTGATTTTGTAAGGTTAATAAAGAGTAGCTAGTGTGGCTGGGACACACATCCAGATGGAACAACAGAGAATTTCCAGAAAAATTCTAGAATGCAAACCAGAAGGTAGGACATCAAGAGGAAGGCCGAGGAAGAGATGGATCGAAGATGTTGAGGATGGTCTGAGGAATACGGGAATAAGAAGATGGAGAAGACTAAGTAATGAGAGGGTTGAATGGAGAAAAATCGTTGAAGAGGCTAAAACGCATACTGGGTTGTAACGTCAGTAGAATAAGAGAAGTATTCTTGATTTTCGTTAATAAAGACATAAACCTACTCAGAAGGCTTTAAAGGAAGATATTAAGGAAAATATGTGCACCAATACCGGAGGAGCATGTGAAGACAACAAGGAAAAATAGAGAGCTTGAGGAGAAGCCAAGACTTATCTTCTTCTTCATAAAGCACTGTCTCGACTGAGAAGGTTTGCAGCCATCACGGTAATCCGGATTTTAAATAGAGCTGCTCTAAATTCTCTTAGGAATCAGGAAATACGCCTTCTGCTCCGACTTCTGCCTTGTATTAATAGTATAACAGTAGAAGTTGATATTTTTCTCCTTTCATTATATGCCATAGACATTGGACTAGTGGACCCCTTGCGCCCAACGAATTCTCAAAATCCTTCTGTAGCCCACAGTTCAGATGCCTCTAGTTTCTTCACGCTGGTTTCTTTTAAATCTAGTCTTCTGAATTATAAAAAAAAGCGTTGCGAACATGTAACACCTCAACATTCTGCTTCAGAGACTCATACTAAGTATGCATCCTGTCAAGACTAAGGCTTGTACAGCGTATCAAATCTCTCTAAGTCAGTTGGAGCGAGTTTATAGAATGGGACCAGCGGCACATCGAAATCGTTAGCTTTAAAAACAGTGACCCCCTCTTCTCCTTGGCAGTTGAAAGGAGGAAGGGACCAAGGAGTATGTAGCTGCGAGATATGGAAGAACATCTAAGGAGAATGTGTGTGAATGAAGTGGGCAGTGACACAAGTCGACAGAGATAATCATGTTGGAGGTCAAACTCACCTTGGACTGTAGCACTGAAAGGTAAAACAAAGGATACTACTCTATTATAAATACAAAAATATTTTTTAAGCCCTGTGATTAGAAGTATAATCTCACCACACGTGAATAAGAATCATCGGTTTCCACACAATAAGAATGTATTCATGTACTGTTTATTAAAAGTGAATGAGAATGTGGTATGTTATTAAAAGTGACGGATTGAGAAACGTGGAACTCTGGTACACATTGAAGGAGAAAAAGTTTTAGAAAGAAAAACAAAAAATATTAAGAAGAGGAACTATTGACGTCAAAATAAAAGACAAAAACATTTAAGTTAAGACCAACTGCGACTTAAAAAAAAAAAACAAAAATAATTGGTAACAGAAGTAGTTTTTAGTTATAAAAATTGTGTACGAATGATAATTGTAAATAATGTTAGATTCGAAGAAGTAAAATCTAAAAATTGAAACGCGCGCGCGTGTGGGTCCATAGTGTCGTCGCTCTAGCCAGTAACAGTTTCTTTTCCTTCTTGAAGTTTTACGTCACAGGTTTTGGCCAGACCCTGTCTGTATCAATTAATCATGCAGTGGAATACTACCTGTTTATTAAGGTGACGTAGAGAGAAATATTGTTAACCATGTGTGTGGTTTATAATTTGTTTTTTTCATAAATAAGTGGATGTAATTTAATCCGGTCTCCACACGGAGTATGCGAAATTCTTTTAGGTGACGTTGAGGGGTGCTGCTCTAGGAATATTTTTTTGTTAACAAAAAATAATTACAGGAGGGAGCAGTAGCCTACCAGGCTGATGGTAACTCGATCTCTTGGGTGTAGTAATGTAATTTTTTCTCAAGCTGCTGGGTGGCATACAAGACAGCTCATAATTTTTCAAGCCAACAGAATGGAACTAGTGCGCCGCTAATTCTGCCGAGTGAAAGGGCTATTCCATGCTAAATGATTCTTTATATATATATTATATAAAAAAATAATAAAAATAAAAGTAATGTTACTGTATCCAAAACATTCATGGCCACAAGGCAAGTTTTTGACACTTTATTCGTTTTCATTTTTGTCTTCGGTTAGTTATACATTTGATCTTTCGTGATTCGAACATTCGTATCTAGAATTTTCGTTATTTCCAATCAAATTTTATGTCCCATTCATCTTCCTTTTATGTTTCGCGTAAATTTACGTCTGTAACTCCTATATCTCGAAAGCTGGTAACTCGATTTTTTTTCAGTCGATATGAAGTAAATTATTTGGACAAAATTTCAATCATCGGCGTAATTTGTTCTGTTATTTTAATTAATTTGTTGTGTGACTCGTAGGAATTTGCTTTAATCTAAACGGTAAACGTGATGTTTATTGTACACACTGTGGTATTGTAGTGGCTTATTGAATGCGTTTGTCTTTTGACCGAATGCTTCATGAACTTTTATAAAAAAAATCTAAAAATTTTTATGCAACGGAGTTCGTACATAAAAATTAACAGATAAAGTAAATTTCGTGCGTTATTCAGTATTTATGTACAATGTCGAACGTAAATATTAAATAGATTTGTACGCTACTGCAACGTTTGAGAACATTTTGTCTGCAATATGGCCCCATTAAAAATTAAAAATTGTATTTTTATAATTAAACATTATATAGATCTAATGACTTCGCATTTTAATATTTATAAAATTTTTGTGTACAATATTTAGAGAAAAATAGGTATTCTATATTTGGTAGGTCTTTGCTCTAAAATTTGGGTGGGTCGTAATTTTAGTCAAATGCATAAATAAATAAGCGTAGAATCGAATCAAGTATACTTAAGAAAGAGGAATTAAAAAATGAGAACAAGAAGTGTGACTGAGTAATGTTTTATCGGTATTTATTAAAACAACTCAAATAGAAATTCTGATGGTCAGGTAAGTGATATAACACTAAAATCAGGCTATTTCCCCCAGTTAGGCCTACATGCTTTTCAGCCGATATCGGCGCACGTGGGAGCGTGTCATAAAACCTTCAAAATTGATACAAAACACCACTAAACTTTTTAAATAATGTTTTGATTGTATCGAAAATTAACAATAACATTGTTTGCAAACCAGTTCATTATAAGCTATAACAGGTTAAATTTCGGTGTAGCTCGGCGGTAACGCACTCTTCTGACTGAAACAATTAGCTACTCTTTTATTATGAAATGATATACTATGTTTTAGGCTTCTCTTCTGTACAACAATAGTTCAAATCAGGATCGCTGCTGTCATCGTTGTCTTCATCATTGGCAGTGCCATCGACACCGTCAGCGTTGTTGTCATCGTTATTTTAGTCACCGACAGTGTCGCATCGCCATCCTTGTAAATGTAGTTGATCTTCCATCCATTGCACAGTAGATATCACGTTCTTTCAACAGTACCAGGGGAAAAGCGTTTTGGCCTGGCTTTGACAGGCCAGACAGAGCACGTAGTTTCGGTTGAAAGCCTCTGAATAATTTTTCAATTCTTTGCGAATTATTATAACCTCTTCTCTTGAGTTATAACGTAGGGAACCAGTAATAATTGGATGTGCCAATTATACCGGCTGCCTTCGTTGTGAAGCACTGAAAATAATCACAACAAATAAACAATTTATATAGCAGGATATTTGGAAGGGGAGACTGTTGATTTATGCACTCATTTTACTTGGTACTTAGATGACATCTCTTTATTACATTTGGTGATTAAGTTCTCTATTGAAAGTTCTCAAACAAAATAGTTTACTATATGATTAAATATATAAATTACTACTTTACAAAGGGGCTTCAAAATATGATGTACATCTTATTGATTAATTCCACGGATCCGGGATTAAATATATTAAATGAATTATGGTCACCTTGCCATGTACAATATTGAAACTCTAACCATTTGAAGAATGGTTTTTTACTAATCTTCTAAAACAACAAAACTTTTAGTTTAAACTTTACCTTTTTGCTATAACTAGCGTTATTAGATTTTATACTACATGTTACCTAAAATGTCAGGTTTCTAAAGTCTTTAATGTTATTACATTTAAACATAAGTTTTAAAGTCTTTAATATGATAATTTAAATTGTCTTTTTGGGTGTATAATTTTGTAACTCTTAACCATGGAAGACAAGCCTCCATGTCACCTGTGTGTTTCCTGAAGTTGCTGCAGAATTAGTTCTTCGGTCCTCCTGATGTTTCTTGAAGTTCAGTCGTTACCTTATCATACTGTGATGGTGAAGTTCTAGAAGTATGTGAAATCATTCCTGGTGTGGTACATTCATCTCCGGCGACTGTAGTTATTCTTAGTAATTCTTGTAGTTAGAATACATAGATAGAAAGTTTGTTTTCACTGTTATACACTTCACATGATGATAGATTAGTTGACTATCACCTTCTAGGTTGTAATACTGTATAAATTACATAGTCCGTTATTTTATAATATAGAGAGATGTCATCACCACACAAATTACTTATTTAAATAGTCATGGTATCAACCCTTTCACATTTTTATATATATACGTAGCGAAACAACGCTTTACGCTGCTTACGGCGTGAGCGCTCCATTACAAGTCAAAAAAAATAGTTAAGGGGAGCGTAGTAATCTCAAGACAATTACTAGGCAACATAAAAGTAGTTCCGTTTTTCTAATTTTAATTAAAGGACTACGGTTGATTAAATAATTAAATCGTGATATTCTTAGTTGCAGAAGTTATCAAAGTACGTAACAATGGTCTTAATTAATTATTTAAATAATAACAAATTTACAATAATACTTAGTTTATTTAGGGGTCAGAAAACAAGTTACTTCTGGTCAGTTCTTGTTTATACAGGATAAATTAATAAGCTTTACCCTTTCTGTACAATTCCATTCCCTTTTAATTTTATTATTAGACTTATATTAAATATTATTATTATTAAATGATTGCCATAAGATTTAGTTTAAAATGTGAGATTTTATTAAGAATTTAAAATTTCTCCGATTATATATTATCAACTTAATTAATTAACATATTTTTATTAATGAAATCGTCACATTATCGTTCACATATGCCACCTGTTTCGTATACAACTGTATAATGTAACCTTTGACTGGCTTATTGCAACAGAAATCTGAAGATTTCAGCATTGTAGTGAGCTCTCTAGGAACAACAGCGGAAAGTGTGTTTAATTCTTTCCTTTTGCGTTACACCGAATCTTCAAGATATCCACGTAAGCTGTCTAGAAGTGGGAAGCATAGTTTTCTTTTTTTTTTAATGTTCTAGAACGACGACGATTCCGTATGACCTCCAACAAGTCGCTCATGAATTTGGTCCGCCCAGATTTTTGGAATGCCTTTTCGTAATGTACTTTTGTGAACTCTTGCTTTTAAAAACTGCATATGGTGTCAATTTTGCTCGTCGGCGGTGATGGCTAGCAAATACTGAGAATCTCATTTTACGCGCTTGTTATCTAATAGGTACACGTTACTTACCTATACTTTATCTACTAGAATTTTTTCTTAGACATAGCTAGTGGAATTCTCTAACGAACACTCCAAAACCGAAAAATGTCATTTCCTGTATTAATTACATTTAGTGGTAAACTTATGTTACATACATTTTTGCGGGTCTAAAAATCGCGTATAAAAAATCTCTTTAAAAATTTCACCCCAAGGGTCGTATTTTCGATTAAATACTGTATTTAGTTACACATTCAGTTGGCACGTATTTAAATTCAAAACGGTCTCTGTAAATAGGCCTATACTTCAGGAACTGATATACCGTTATTCGAATTGTTTCAACTGTACTCGAGAGGTTTGGATGAAACAGTAATATCGTAATTTCAATTTCGTACTTGGACTGAATGTATGTCTGACCTGTAAAGTGTGTAAAATTTGTGTATGGACTAAGTGGGGAACAAAAATTAAGCATGGAGTAGACAGTGTGCTAGAAACCCTCAAGAAACAGAGAATATGTATCCCTTTTCTGAGTACGTAATAATTACAGAACCGCCGGACAACCGTATGGAATATCATGCGCTTATTGGAAAATATTGTCAGGTCCGTAACATTTAAGGGCACTGGTAACCGGCTATGCTTACCATGTTAAATTCATCAACTTGAAGATCCATTATCTCAGAACCTATAAAAGATATAAGCCTCAAATTTTAGCATGCTGGTAAGCACTTTATCCACTACAAACGCTACTACAATTATAAAGATACCCCAATTTCCTGATTTGTTACATTTTTTTATGTTTTGCTCTAAAAATTGCATCCAAAGATCGCACATATTTTTTTTTTACGTTTTATTTTTCAGTGAAACTGTATAGTTCTAGTAGTGTATTTATATCTCCATTAACCCAATAGCCACAAGAAAAATCAGCTTGATAGTTCACTTGGTTTCTAAAATAATGAGTCATTTATGTAAACAAAAACAGATTTTCAGAAAAACGCATTTAAAGGTTTCGAAGCAGATTTTTATTGTTTTACCTTATTTAAAATAGTCCAGCTCCATACTCGGCGTCTTTATTTATGTCCGTTTATTCCTCCAATTTTCTCTTCACATTTCTAGTTGACTGTCCAACCTTTTTCATCATTTATCTGCTGCTGTCTCTGCCTTAAGGATTACTTGCAAGTCAATTTTTATCGTTACCTTAACCATATTTGATCCTCGTTTGATAAAAAATAATTACAGTATAATTTCTGTAAGACTTGACACTTACTTATACTACCTAAATTTGAAAGTCAACACAGCATCATGTACACCAAAGTATCTAGTCCAAAAAATATATTTGTTGGCAAACTGTTCCAAATTAAATGGTTCAAGGTTCGTTTGCATTCTGTGTACTACCATAAAGACATTGTTTTAACAATTCAGGATGACTCAGATCAACAAATATTGGCTTTATGACAAACATTGGTAGCGAATGCTTATTAACATTCCCTTTCCAATGGTGAACACTGCGTATCTTTAAGATTTGTTATAAAGGGAGTTACAGATTTGTAAAAAAAATGGTAACATTATCAGCACTTTTGCGAGAACTTTTCGTACGATCTCAGTTTTTTTTAATCATAAAAAATTATTACGCGTATTCAAATAAATTTGGTATCAAATTACTCAGACAATAGTGAAGATTTTTTTAAGACAAAAAACGAAAATCGTTTTTTGGCCGATTTGCCGGTTACGAGTGCCTAAGGGCACTCTCCTTCTCTTTGTTCATTATAATGGGTAAAAATATATGTGTGTACTGTAATTTGATCAACTTTTTATTAGGCGTGCAGAACTCTTGTTAAATAAAGCAGATTTTTATCAGATACCGAAATTATCCTAACTAACGTCATTGACGTTGATAAACGAATAATATGAAAAGTCTAAAATTTTACCATTGTTGTGGATATTCCTTTGTTGACTCGTTTCCGGGTGGGTAATCGGTCTTTGTGACAAAAATTTTGCGAACACAAACGTTGGATCATTAATTAGCATTTTTGTTGTTGTATGTTTAGTAATGACGTAACTGGTTAGTTATTTTGTGTGTCATTACGTTGCTTTGTTATCTGTCTTTGTGTACTTATCGATACAAAAATAATTAGTCCCCGGCTTGTGATTATATGCAGGTATTGTATTGTATGCGTTTGTGTTGTGTTATCTTTGTCCGGTACCCGGCAGTTGACTAACGTGCATGTTTACAGCAGTTAATGTATGCACGCAATAAAACCCAGTGTCAATTTGGTCTGCACTAATTTGGAACGCACAGCGACGATAATTAGTCTGTTTGTTTTGAAGTCTGTCTTTTTGATTGTTTGTTTTGAACGCGTGCATCAACTCTCTTCAGGGAAGATTATAACGTAGTTTGGAGTAACATTTTTAATTTTTTTCCCATTATTTAAGCAGATATTTACATGAAGATAAATTAAATTTCAGTTACACGAGGTGTGTCAGTAAACTTCGTGAACTGGCCACGAGTAGACGAACATTAGAACTAAAAAATCTTTCAGTAAGGGGGAACAGTAAGACATGCAAAACAAACTCGTTGTTATTGTTATTATTAATATTAACACTAATACGTGAAATTGCATACAAATTATCAAAACTTCCAGCGTGATTGTTGCTTGTTAATACATAAGTTATAGAATCAACGAATGAAGTGTTCCTAATAAACAATAATTAAATTCATGATTTCGCTGAGACTTCGTATAGACTTTTACCGTGAACTTGTACACTTTGTGAAGTAATTTGTTTGTAAAAGAACTAAGGACAGTAACAGTATTTTGACAACTCTGACTGGACAATTTATAAATTCTGGATACGCCCCTTTAGCTTTAAAATGCTCGATTCAAATACAAAAGGGTTATAAAAACATTCTTATTGTTTGCAACACTTGAATGTACTAATCTGTATTACGAAGTTAGACAGTTGAAATTCGCGAACTCGGTTTTTATAAAAATTATTCCTGTCACTGAATCTCACTACGGTCTTGTGGTCCTATTAAAAGTAATCTTTTTGGGAAGGTGTAATACACCCATGTCAACGCTTAGTTCACTCTTCGTTCGAAGTAGGTTAGGGACTGGCTTTATGGAATTACCTTCCTAGCTTTCGTCGTATTCCTCTTGACGTCACACGAATGCTATGAGAATACATTCCTTTCAGTGTTTTTCCATCTTTGGAAAAGAGAAAAAGTCACACGGAGCCAAATCCGATGACCTGGGAGGGGTTTAACACAGCGAGATTATCTAGTTAAAACCGCTTTCACAGACATTTGGAGGTGCCATTGTCAAGATGCGAGATCCTTAAATTGGTGGGAGAGATCGGTTCGTTTCCTTTTGATTTGTTCACCTATTCTTTTCAGCACTACCATGTAGTCTACTGTTTCTATTCAGTGATATCGTAACTGACCCGTTGCGAACTTTTTGTCAGACCTCTGAAAAATGGATCGGATCGGTCGACAGAAAAGATTACGAGCAACTTTAGAAAGCCACGACGAGTACACTTGTACTTGTATTCGTTGGCGTTTGCGAAAAATTCAAACTGTAGAATAATTCCATACGTATTTCTTACACCTATGTACATTTACCAGTGACGTGCAGGGAGTTGAGACGTTTTGAGTCAGTCTACGATTTCTCTGCACTGCTTCCAGTCGTGTACAGCTCTTACGTCAATCCTCTTCTACCAGTTGCTCTTGTCATCTCCTCTTCCTACGTTTGTCTTGGCCTACCTCGTGATGTCTTTGTATCACACCTCGTATACTCTTACGATTACATGCCTGTTTACACATAGCGTCTTCACATTTGGTTCGCATATCGTAGTTAAAGCTCTGAACTGGAATGATGAAAGAGAAGCTGAAATTTAACGAGACTAAACATGGATAGAGAAATGATGAAATAAGAAAACAAACTGAGTACGTACGTAGATTTCACAGAAATCATCGAAGTATGTGAAACAATGGTTTGGCCAGCTATGTAGAATCCTCGATATACGGTGGTCCAAGAAAGTATATAAATGAACACGTATAAGAAGTGAAAGGGGTAGAGACCTAGACTTTCCAGGAGCATAGAAACTGCTGTGAAAAGTAGGGACTGCCAAAACGTCGTCTTTGAGGACAGAAAGCGGTGGATGTTGGGATGTGATAAGACATCGACATGTGCACGCGCATGTAAATGTGAAACATAATAAACACAAATTTTGTGAGCGAGGAGTTACAGTCTGTAGTTGAGTGAACCCTGTACTCGGACAGAATATGTAAAATTAAAATATTTGTAGTTAAAATAAACTGCGAATTAATATTACGATACGTTGACGATACAGCCGTATTAAGTGACAACATTCAAGATCTTCAGCCACTTCTATTAACCTCTGTTAACACCACGGGACAAGAGACGGGATTCAAAATTAACGTTAGAAATAGCATGTTTGGTTTATATTCGTCACCTGTACCCAGGTACTGCAAATAAATTGAGAAAACGTTAAAAGGTTCCTCAGTCTATGCCCTGACAAATTTTCACTCCAATTTGTATGCATTTGTTGGTTTATTTATATTTTATTCGACTTATATTACTTACTTCACTGCCCACCTTTTAACAGATATTCAGTTTTTCAGTATTTATTTTTGACCTCGACTTCCTACGGTCTTCACTTATCTTTCGAGTCATATAATGTAAGTTATCAGAGTCTTGGTGATTGCTTAGTTGCAAAAAAGACGGTTTGTCGTGCCCGTTTAAACAGGGAGGCGCGACGTGGTTTGGATCATGGTATTTGGGATGCTTATCACTGGATGTCGTGATTCAGAGTAATACATTAAATGTCGTTTTGAATTAGCCCGTACAACATTAAAAAAAAGAACATTTCTGGTTAACGAAAATTTTAACGTAAAACTCCGTCAAAGAATGATTAGATGTTGTGTATAGTTTGAACTAGTGTACGGGGACGAAGTATGGACGCTGCAAACTAAGCTTGGAGACATTCGAGATGACTGTGGTTGCACGGGAGAATGTTCAGAATGCCCTGGACGGCGATGTAACCAATGAAGCGTCCAGATGTCGTTCGAGAGATACTAAAAATTGTTAAATGTCGGAACTAGCATACCTTGGGCATATACTGAGAGGTGATCGATATCGTATGCTCCAGCTGATAATGAAGAATAAAATAGAACGTCATGGAGTAATAGAATGGAGACAGGCCTCGTGGTTAAAAAACATGTACTTTCCCAGTATCCACCCTACATTTTCGATGTTTTGAATATGCGATAGTATCGATATACCACGGTGTGAAGAACAAGAAGTGTACTGATTGTAAATAATTCAATTTATTAAGGTAAAGTGAAAATACGTAATGTTTTAGTTTGTGAGGTTAGGTAATGATGTTTTTTATTTTTAGTTTACTGTTTAAAGAAATAAAAAGATATGGTTAGAAAAAATATAACGTTTGATGTGCATACACAATGCTTATAACAGAGTAATATTTAAAATAAAGAACATAACTGTGTTTAACGAAACAACAACTGAAAATGTATAGTGTAAAATACAATTATTTCGTTAGCCGGCCAATATTTTTTTATGTTATTTAGTAAAACTCGAAAACTTCACTGCAAGCGAATTTTGTGCGAAACACAAAAAGTAAGGAGTCATGTTAGTATAGCACCCGACTTATTTCGAGTTGGATACTTTTCCAGTGATCTCCATAACCGTGTATTAGCGAGAAAAACGAGTTCTGGCACAAAAAGAGAGACATGTAATAGGCAAGTCTAAGGGCCACCTCTCCTTACTTCGAGTTGTGTGTGCGTTTTTTTTTTGACACGGTTTTCACAAGAAGCGAGTATTGTTTCAAAGGCATCTTTGGTTCCATGTTGTGTACTTTTAGTTTGCATGTTAACCTAAACAATGTCAACTTTTGGCGCCACAGACACACAGAGAATTGCTAGAAACGTGTTTCGTAAAAATATGACATTGAAAAACGATTGCAATCGTCAACAAGTTATTTTATAACACAGAGAAATAAATTTTCACGATTTCTGTCATCTAACAAAAATTATATGCGATATTCACTACAAATTGATGCCAATAATCGCATAATCGAAACATCGAAAATGAGTGTAAGTACGGTTTATTGGTAAAGAACCAGAAATCATCCGCGACTGGACCGGAACACTCAGCGCTGAAGCAATATTCGTAAAGCTGAAAACGAAAGACCAACTCGCCAATGTAATTGCCAACGCTAGGAGATCCCTGACGTGTACAAGAAGAAGAAGGGAAGTGTACGCGAGAGGAGAAATGTAGCGAGAGAGCGGCCGTCAGATTAAATGGCCACGTTGGTTAAATGGAAGCGCGGTGGCCTTCGCGGGTGTTGTTGCCAGCCGTAACATGCCACCGCCGTCGTGTTTTTGCCGCGAGTCGTTTACAAAATAATAATAATAAAAAAAAGATACCAAACGACAGCCGGCGACCTTTCATTGAACGGTGACGTAATTCGTCACTGACATCACAACCTCTGTGTCGTCATCGATGCTGACCGATCGGATGTTATCGGGGTTTAGTCACCGTGTCGGTGCGCGCGCGTGTACGAATGTTGGGTCGGTGCCCACTCCAGGCGGAACGTTTTGAAATAACAAAACGGCATTAGTGGATTTATAACGATGTGACAAATTGATATATTATTTTTCCGTTACATGTTTGCCGATTACGGCTTTCCAGCTTCCAGCTGATAATCTGATAGGAACAACAGTCTACTACCCACGCTCTCTCTCTCTCTCTCTCTCTCTCTCTCTCTCTCTCTCTCTCTCTCTCTCTCTCTCTCTCTCTCTCATATATAATATGTGCGTGTATTTTACATGTTACGAATAACCACAATTTAAAAAAATAAAAAAGTATTGTTTATTTACAAATATTTGTAAACTGATAACGATGGTTTATCATCACCGAAATCCACAAACGTTAATATATTAACAAAGTAAAATCTCCTTACATTATACCTATTTAAATAAAACATTTATAAACATGTATATTTAAATAGTGGATGTATATGTATATGGACATCCAATAAATGGAGGTTGGGCATCGAACAACGTTGTAGGACGTTTTGACCCCGAATTAAAAAAAAAGTATATGTATATATAATATACTTATTTTGTATATATATGAGCGTGCGTGTGTGAATTGTAATTCGTAAGTTTATGTTTTTGCAATTACTATAGTAAATATAATATAAAGTTGCCTATGCTTGATATCATACAAGAACAAGGTTTATCCTTTTGTCATTATAGGCTTAAATGGTTCAGTAAATAAATGCTTTGAATTTCGTTTTAAATTAGTTCGATAGTTGTAATGTTCATTATTGTGTTCTTATAACACAAAACCTTTTGTCACTTAATGAAAACAACAAAAAAACCTTTCGTAAGTTATCAAAAAGCATTCTTACCAATCGGTGTATGACGCGCCTCGTATACTGTACTGTGTACCCCGTGTACTGTAAATACCCCGTGTGCTATTTCAAATACATTTTTCTAGTACTCGTTTTTCACTGTAAGTACACGATATTATTCTTTTTCACTGTACATACAGGATCATGATGTTCAGTTTTTCGAATGAAGCGACAAACTCACGTTTTGACCAGCACACAATATTTTTTCGCATAGTCCCTGTGGTGCGTATTCTATGTTTTTGATAGAAACGTAACAACCGTTTTTGACCGTTGATGTGCGCAGAGATAACGAGGTAATTATTCCACATAATCAGTAACTTTAGAGAGAGGGAGAGAGAGAGAGAGAGAGAGAGAGAGAGAGAGAGATTATGCGATAACGTGTGCTATCTCACTCGCAAATCACATAGTGTCGCTTCACAAAAAACTTACACGCTTCTGGAGTTCTCACGAGAAATCAGCTTACATTTTAACTGCGTCGATACTTCTTCTTTAGCATTACAGCCCAACGTGAGCTCTAACACCAATCTTCTCCAATGTCTCCTATCCGTAGCCATCTAAGCGTAACCCCTCACTTGTATTCTTCTGAGATCTTCCAGCGTATCATCCAGTCGTCATGCCCTAGGTCGATCCCGGCATGTTTCTGCTTTTACGCACCTGTGGCTCGACACTGCACACTGCTTTCCAGTTTTCGATATTTTTTATATTGGCAACTAATGTCAGTGAGTAGCAGAATTAATTTTGTTCTCACAATGCTTCTTGAATGATTATACACGGAGGTATGCTCCTATGAGTGCACTGTGAGGCACTGTAACAGGCTTTTTTGCGCGTGTGCGAAATGAAGAAAAAATTTTGTTAGGCTCCCAACGAGATGTTTATCCCCTGCGCATTTCTAAGTGACTGTTCAAAATCTGTTGTCGGCTCCGTAAAGTGAACCTCGTGGTGAAAATGTAGAGTAGCGGTCTCTTGTTCACCTACCGAAGTGTATATAGGAGCCGAGTGTAGTAGAATGTTGTTCCGATGTGACGATGTACTGAAAGTTAGAAACCTCAGATTGGAAACATAGTTACAGCTGGAACTTTGTAACGATACAAGTGAAATGAAGTTCTTGAGGAAAACCAAAGGTTGCACCCTTAGAGATCAAATACGAAATGAAGATATAAGAACTGAGCTAAATGTACATTCTATGGCCAGCAGAATTAGGGAAGGACAAATAAAATGAAGGCAGCATATCGGAGGAAGATATGAGGCTACCTAAACAATTAATACGATACAGACCTCAGGGAAGACGTGATATAGGTAGACCAAGGAAGAGATGGCTTCAGTGACGTCGGAACAGACTGTAAGCCTATACCTTGACGTAGAGAAGAAGAAGAAGTCTTTGTAACGATCACCCGTTAAATTGGTTGTCACTTTCTTTGAATTTGTGTGTTTCGTATGCATGCCGTAGTGTTAATCTTCGCCTCTTTCCGGTCGCATAGCATTTATAAATTCTGTCCGAGCGTATCTTTTATTAGCAGTGGTCATTATGTAGTATACCCAGTCAAACTTCTCATCGGGTTGGTAACCTGTAAAGGTGTTCTGTAGGAGGGCACAGAACATCTCTCTGGGGTTTTCTGTATAATCCACTGTCAGTTTCATTTACTGCGGTAGATTAAAAATTGTATTACTTTAAATTTACAGTCGTCTTTTTATTCATTTTGTCTTCGCGTTAATCTTCGTTCGTTCGTTCGTAAGGCCAGTAACTAGTTATTTGAAAGTGTTCCGTTATTTTAATCGGAAGAACTGTCTTAGACCATGCCGGACAGACGTCATTAACATTAAATACTATAGCTTTGTATTACGTCACTGCTAACTGCGTGCCTAGTCCTGTCTCAGTGGGTAGAACTTTATTTTGTCCTTTGCAAGTTATCTTTACTCGCTAGGTCTACGAATAGAAGGAATGATATTCGTAGACCCATGAAAAGATTGGTGCAGCGTTTAGTCAGAAGCTGCATTGGGCCTGTACAACAAAACACTGCAGATCAGTGCTGGGGGTGTTGTAATATGGAAGAGAAACTGTTGTCCCTTGTGGAGCTGCCTTGTTCCTCTCGTAAGTGATATGGTTAATTTTCAGATGTCCAGATTTATTTCTCGTTACGCGTATTTAGAAAAAGATATTAGTTACAGAAAAGACAGAGGCAGAGAATATGATTCATCAGCTGTAAGTAGAGAAACGGAACTCTTAATAAAACTTTGTATAGTAAAAGAAGAAATGAAAACAAAGAAAGGAATTAAGTCTGGGACGGCTGAAATGAGATTCGTAAGAGATGTTCAAGGATACTGCAGATTGAATCGAATACGAAACTGTCTGTATACGAACACAACTTGACGTGTCTAGCGTTCAGAAGAAAATAAATTATCAAGTGGAAGGAAAATGAGAGAACGTATGAGAGTAGATAAGAGACAACATATATGAGCTAGCAAAGAAACAAATACCAGTAAGTAAGGTAAGAAGAAGGAATGATATTCGTGGGCCCATGAAAAGATTGGTGCAGCGTTTCGTCAGAAGCTGCATTGGGCCTGTCCAACAAAACGCTGCAGATCAGTGCAATATGGAAGAGAAACATTAACGGTGGACAAGTTGCAGAGGGAAGTTATGGGATAGAGGAGAATTGTGTGGATAACTATAACGTGTGAAGACTGAACAGGTCGGTTGGGCACTGGTTGAGACAATGACTTCGGTAATGGCGGGTGGAATGAATAGGAAGGATTGCAGAGGTAGGCAGAGATTGAAGTACCTGAGGCAAATTGTAGATGATGTGAGATACGTTGTACTGCATCCTTATTTTACCTTTAACTTCTCTTCAATATCTTGATCTATCTTATACGTGTATCTAATGAAATTTGATACTTCTCGTAGAATTTGACCGTCTTTTACGATTTTGTTTCTTCGCACTGGATCAGTTCCTAAAATTTTTATGTTTATGAGTAAGTGTCTTCTTCCTTGTTTTTCCAATATCAGACGCGAGCGTAGTCTAGTTTCAACGTCCTACCTCCCTACTTGTCCTTCTCCCTAGCCTTGACGTATAGCTTTCCGTTGTATTCTTACTGGTAACGTACACTTTACACGCTCTTTCCAATTTGCTTTGTACTATGTAGCTATTTATTTTATAGACTGTAGTCTTGTTTGTTGTCTCGTATAGCCATTTCGCATGTGTTCTAATCTTGTGCAATATTTCGTTTCAGATGATTCCAGTCGTCAACAAATTCTCTCCCGTAGTGTCCGTGATTCAGATCCGTACACTACGGATTCGAGTTCCTCTTATTGTCTCCTTTTTCATAATTTGTTCTCAGTGGTATACATTCTCTGATTAGCGGAGTATTTTATTGAGAACATCTTCGTCCTATTTATAATTTACATCACGTCCTAAACCTACATTGAATGTGCTCAGTGTATTACAACGAAACTCTTGCTCTGATTCAGCTTTTCTCCAAAATGCCGTGGACAACTTCTTTTTTTTTTTAATTAGGATTCTTAAATTATAAGCTACAGAACACCGATGTAGTTTGTTGAGGAGGTAGTTTTAGTTTTCCTTCACTGCGTAAGTACTACTGCTCTTTAATGCAAAATGAAATCACAATACGGTACACGCGTGGCTTGTGGGCGAGGCATTGAAATCTCTTCAAAGCTCTTGACGACGGCAGTAAGAAATAAGTTGTGCTGTGCGCGGCGCGGCCCGCCCACATACCAGCCAGTCAGCATAACTGGCATTGACCTATATTTGGGAGCCAGTCGTTGTCGAGTGTAGCAGAGCAGCAGTTTGTACGCGTATTAATAATAACGTAACACACACAAACATCCGCGCCGCGGGTACGCACGCACTGACACAGTCTAATGCAAAACAGTAGGAATCTCACGAGACTCGGCCCCGTTGTCGAATACACATTAAGGAAGAGAAGGAAATAACACGAAAAAGCTTTTTGTCGGGACGTTATGTTGTGCGTGCGAGCGTGACTGCTGGATGGACTAGTGGAGGTTATACTGTGCCGAAGCGCTTGCCGTGTGTCAGTTATTTAACGTTTACCATTGTCAAACTCTCTTCCTTCTCTCTATTTACTTTTACACCTTTTGTCAGCATTTTCTTCATTTTCTTTCCTAGTTATCCGCCTGTTGCTTTTATACAACAATTGTGATCGATACCGTATGCTCCAGCTTATATGAAGGGTAATATAGGAGGTCGTGGAGTAATCGGAAGGAGATAGGCCTCGTGGTTAAGAAATAGGTACTTTCCCAGTATCCGTAGCCACACTACATTTTCGATGTTTTGAATATGCAATAGTATCGATATATCACGATGTGAAGAAGAAGATGTGTACTAAATTATAAACAAAAGATTTATGTTCCGCAGGAAACATTGTCAAAAAAGTATTGTTCGAGATAAGTAAGGATTATTAAGAAAAGTTGTTCTCCCAGGAACGCATTCACGGGCTTATGTGTCGAAATGAAAAACAAAGTTTGAACGGCTATAACGGTAGAATTTTGGGGTCTTACGGTCGGATTTTGGTGTTTTTTAAAGTGATTTACCCCAGCTACCAGCTCCACGTTGAAGTGCAAGAAGAAAACAGTCATAACTTTATGTACCTGATTGTAAGGTGCTAGACTATTAAAATACGAGGTTTGATAAGAAAATTTAAATGCTGGGGTTGCATTTGTTAAACGTATTTAATTAATTTAATTTCCCAGTATAAAAACCATCCGATTCAAAACCTGTTGTTTTAACATATTGGTCATTAGTCTCTTATCAGTTTCTAAATTGTAAAATATGGTGGACGTAAAGTTTAGATTTGACAGCTAATTGAGTAAGGTGGATTTTGTTATTAAGTGAGTTTTTTCAAACATTTTTCTTTGTGAAGTCAAAGGATTTCCTTTGAGTTTTCAACAAATTTCACTTCACGCCGTAATCGTATCGGTATCGCATCCGCCGTATTCGCCAGATACGGGCCCAATGAGATGTTTCCTTTTCCCATGAATAAGTTTGTGTTTTCGAGCAAGGTGAAGATACAAAATAAAAACTGCTTGACGAGCTTTAGGCATAACCGGAAAGTGCATTTTATAAATATTTTGAATACTGGAAAAATATTGGCATAAGTGCATTATACACGATAGAACGATATTCTTTTGAGAGGGACAGTATAGATGTTAACAAGTAAAGATGAAATTTATCAGTTAAACAAAAATTACACGAACTTACTGGTTAGACCTCGTATGAAAACAATAAAAAGTCCAATGAAGATATATTTTCTTATTTGAGACTTGTTTCGACCATACGCAGATCTATGTTTATCCGTTGACTGATAGAGTGGTAGTATTTGTTGTTAATGGACCTTATGTAGTTGCAGGGTCGGATGAATGTTTGTTTTGTGTTTGTATATGCGTAGGTTTTCCAAACTGTTCGTTATACTGACTTTGTGTAATACATGTTGTTAGTATACGAGAAATCGTGTCCCGAGTGTCTACATGTGATGTTTTAATTGTCGTTCACGGTGGTGGAAGACTGAATCTTATAATTTTGTTACGACGGTCTCACTGATCGTCGTATGGTACGGTGGAAAACAAAATACAAGACATCAGTGAAGTCACTAAAAACCAGCTTTAATTATCACAATTAACAGTTTGTAATCAACAAGTTATTCAACAAGATTATACTCGTACAATAATTCAAATTAAATTTGTCCACACGGAATAGTAATGTCAACTAATAGAGTCCCGCACAGTAATCACTTTTTACTAATAGCCACTTGAAACGCACTGAGTAATCGCCCGAAGTAAACTGAAAATTAAGCGGCAGGTGAAGGCTATTTATAGTCTGCAGGGTTCCATAATATGCGTCCTTAACAAACACTCGAAAATTCTAGAGGATGCTTCAGCGCGGCCTTGGCAGAAACACACACCGGCAGAGTTAGTCGAGAAGCTTGTAGAATGACACCATCGAACGCACGAGAACGTTCCGTATTACGTAACAATATGTAGTTACGCTGTCGCATCTTATGTTAATAATCGGAAGAATTATTTTTTTGCATTTACTTTTTTCTCGTTAATTACCGTAATATGTTTTTAATATTTTGTCGTATTTACTGCAAACGTAATACAGTGTGAGCAACTTAAAACCGAACCGCTGCACAGCCTATCGCTTAAGCGAAACTTTTTGTGGACGACGTAAATGAAAACGCTGGAAAAGCGGAAATGAAAACTGTTTAATAAAACTAACTTTCATTGGTGGAATTTCGTTTCCATTCTTACAAAATATGTCGAAGCGTCTCGTTTATATCGCTTTATTTTATTCTTACATTTCTCCGTGCAGCGATGCACTTTTGTGCTCCAGTAATCGCATTAAGATACACTTGACGTAAAACTGTAATGTCAGTTGGCTCGACAGACGCTTAAAATACTCGCCTCTGTCTCATCCAAAGTGTGGAGTCACGTGCCGTACGCTTTTCGTTGAAGTAGCCCAACAGGTAGAAATCATATTCAGATAAATCCAGGGCTCACAGATGTTTAGTGACAACTCTTTCTTCCGTGAGAAAGCTTCGTGACCGCGGGTCGGTGAAATTCGAG
This sequence comes from Magicicada septendecula, assembly GCA_034769895.1. Lineage (NCBI taxonomy): Eukaryota > Metazoa > Arthropoda > Insecta > Hemiptera > Cicadidae > Magicicada > Magicicada septendecula. The sequence continues at coordinate 1,248,658,356 of CM068367.1, forward strand.
AGGTGTGCGAGGCACTCTGTCTTGTCGAAAGAAGCAGTTCTGGCTGTTGACAGTCAGTCAGCTAGGCGTAGAATTATTCGAAAATATAATCTGTGTCAACACGCCACAGATGTAACACCTTTCGCTTAAAAAAAATTATTCCCACTCTACGTTTATCAGACAAAACTCGGTTTGCCATCGTGAAGTGGAGTCTTGTTCAGCTAGAGAAGGTTTCCTGCACCGATATTTCGTGTGCAGTTAATTGAAATTTCCAGATAAATGAAATTGTGCTCCGTCACTCATAAAATAATGTATTAGGTCTAAGTTACCACGTCGATTTTTTCAAAAAGCCGGTATTTCAGATATGATCTCTTGCCTCGTCCTTCAACGTTGTACAAGTGTCACACTATATAGGCTAGTGTCAAATTAAAAAAAAAAAGTATTTAACTGTCTTCTTTATTTTCATTTTCCATAGTTTCATTTATCTCACTCATAGTTAATTACCGCGCGAGCGCAACGGACAGGTTAGCTCACCCTATCACACCACTAACGTGGCAACCCCAATATTATCCTATTACATTATAGTCTCAACGTTCGGCGAGAGGTTTCGAGAACGTGACGGTGCCGAATGTCGAGGGATTACTGTGCAGCCTATGAGCAGTGACGCGCGCACGCATTGAGCCTAGTTTATAGCGGTATTAGCGTGTTATTAACAACCGTTTGTCTCTCGTCAGCTATCGTAAAGGCTGTATTATTTGAAAATCTGAGCTCGTATAGAGGGAAAACATTTATGAAGATTGGCAATAGTGTATGTATTGCTTGTTGTTACAGTAACTTGAATAACTTGAAAAGAAAGCTAGAGTACGAAAGAAAAAAATTAAAATGTTTTATTTAAGGTTTCGACATTATATTACAAGGACGCAAGGACCGTATCTAAAACGGGTGGAATAAATTATTGGACACCAGATAAATCGATATAATTTTTATCAACACTTGTATGAAACAATGGTATTCAAATTAAAATGATTATACAATTCTCCACTACATACTATACACAATCCATGATAAAACATCAAGTCAAATAATTACAATAATTGGCAATACAAACTACAGTTTAATATTTTTCACGAAAATAATGTGCTGTACACAGCGTACACCGTATTCGTGGAACTTTGCTGTTACGCACTGGATTCACTGGTGCAGTTTGCGAAAAAATCGACTCATCTGGCTAATTTCCAAACGTCTGGCCTTTCAGAGATCTAAGAACTCCCAGTCAGTCACCTGTTGTGCAGTGTTATGTAGAACCTTCCAGGTGTCATTAGATTATTTGGGCAACCTAATGTAGCATAGTAGCAGATCCTTGCCAGACGTCTTTGCACGGCTCTAGAACATTGCATCCGCGTGCCGGAACATTGACTCGGCGCTTCGTGACATGCGTCAAGTACGCTAAGCGTGTTATTCGTGTCACATCGAGGTTACACTATGTTAAATTTTTTGAGGTGTTGTGTGCCCAGTGAAAACGAATCGGATGACACGTTAGTCGACATTGCACCGCGGTTTTGGTAGACACATGTATCAGACACATGATCTACTTTTTGTAATCGTCGAAAGTCACGAATCGTTTCAATTAAATGTAGTTGACGCTGATTAACCCTTCATTGATACGTCTTTGTATCCGAGATCACTGGGGAGGTCAAGACAAATAGAACGGTATCTGGCTCGATGGATATTAAAAATTTACAGGCATTGCACAAATGCAATGCACAGAGAAGGGCATTGAAAATGCTTCAGTAAATCTAAAATATATATATATATTGCGACAACACAAATTACTAAATTATTGGCGCATAGGATATGATAGTATGTGTATTTCAAATTACAAGTCTATATTGGAGGGTTTAAGATTATTTATTGTACAAACACAAGTTATAGTTTATATGGTATATTTGAAATGTACAGAATGTAATGTTTGATATAGAGTCTTTCTTTAAAATGTTAAATAATGTTCATACGCAAGACGTGATACGTTACATAAGAAGACTCCCACGATGATGTTGTTGAAGAGAAGGGCCGGTCTTCACGGTATAGATGGTTCGTCAGGTGTGGCTTACAAATGACAGACGTTTCACCAGAAACGTTTACAGCTGGGCTGGCGTCCTGTAACAGCTGGGCTGGTCCTAAAACAGCTGGGCTGGTGTCCTATAACAGCTGGGCTGGTGTCCTATAACAGCTGGGCTGGTGTCCTATAACAGCTGGGCTGATGTCCTATAACAGCTGGGCTGATGTCCTATAACAGCTGGGCTGATGTCCTGTAACAGCTGGGCTGACGTCCTGTAACAGCTGGGCTGATGTCCTATAACAGCTGGGCTGATGTCCTGCAATTCCCACGATGAATCCGACACTTCGCACACAACGGTACTACGGATTTTATTACTCGCAAAACTTATATAGAGTTTAAGACCAAGTAATATCTCAGGTGACAGTGAGTTTAATCAATACCGGTATATTGAGCTTATACCTCTCCGGCTTCTTCAAGTGTTCTCGCGAATACCAAGGTCTACCGCGATCAGCAGACCACCCTATGAGGAAATCTTGCACTAGCACGGAAACGTCTTGATGGAACTATTGCGTAACAATTAATGATACTGTCACTGCGGAAAATCTCGCACAGTGATACAGTTACACTCACTTCTTACACACGTAATACTACAATATTAATATCGTGTGTAAAGATATAAAATCAATTGTTATGCGTCACACGCGTTACTATCCCCGAAAAGTCTTAACAAATCCTTGCAAGCAGTAGAGTCTTGTACAAGGATTGTATGTACCGTTCGCGGTAGCAGCAGTGAAGAACTGCTTGTAAATTTTCGCACAATGCGTTAAAACACTGATGTGTGCAAATGTACTACACACACAGTTCTGAGTCTTCCCGTTTCACTAACGACGAATAGTCTTTACAACACCTTGCAAGCGGTAGAATTCTTGTACAAGGAGTGCACGACCCGTTCGCGGTAGATGGCGTAGAAGAACTGTCGTAATTATACGCGTAATGCGTTTAAACACTCCTGCGTGCAGATGTACTACATACACAGTTCTGAGCCTTCCCGTTTCACTATCGACGAATAGTCTTTACAACACCTTGCAAGCGGTAGAATTCTTGTACAAGGAGTGCACGTTCCGTTCGCGGTAGATGGCGTAGAAGAACTGTCGTAATTATACGCGTAATGCGTTTAAACACTCCTGCGTGCAGATGTACTACATACACAGTTCTGAGCCTTCCCGTTTCACTATCGACGAATAGTCTTTACAACACCTTGCAAGCGGTAGAATTCTTGTACAAGGAGTGCACGACCCGTTCGCGGTAGATGGCGTAGAAGAACTGCCTGTGTAACGACAGGCTTAAGAAAATTTCCAACCACCAGTCAGCATTCTATTGGTGGATGGAAGTCACATGGTTAGTATAAATGACCATGCACTTTTCATGCAGTAGAGTGCATTTACTTTGTAACAGCATGCATAGCGGTAATCAGACTACTCGTATCTCATGCATGACTGCCTACATACTAATAATATACATGAACGTAAACAATACTCCGACAGGTATAGGGATTGTAGCGATACACATGTCTCAGTTCAGCTAATGTCAAAACAACGATAATACTTCACGCACCGCCCGGGAAACGATTCCCACTCGCGCACGCGCGCACATTTCCACAACACAGTACATGAATAACCATAAATAATAATGCACAGTTTTTCTAAACTAAACCCTTAACCTTACTAAATACAATTGATAACAACCAAACTTAACCATCTACCAATATAATATGAATGTCCATTGTCTGTGTAATATATGAACTTGCCCCGCCTATCATGATCCTGTGATTCGTTGCAGGATTAACTCCTTCCCGCACAAAAAAAAAAATTTTTTTTTTTCTTTAGTTAACTAACAAAAAATAAAAAATTTTTTTTTTTTTCAATATAACCAAAACAACTTCCTAATCCTGAAATAATAATAATACCCTCGAACTAAAATCAAATAAACATCCTCAATTAATACTAACAATTCCAACTGTCACTTTGACAGAAGCATCAAATCAAAAGACACGTGGTAACCTTCAAACCAAAACAAACACACATGTTCTTGACACACAGATAACGAAATCTTATGCAGGGTCATAGGGTACACAGACAACATTCCTTATCAAAACTAAATTATTGTTCATTCACAGAGCCATCTTACATACAACATTTAAACCTGAATTGACATATTTAAATCACTACACATTCTTACCCCTATATCCTGACATTTATTTCTGAGTTTTTTGTATAAATTTTTCTCAGCTTTGAAACGCACACGTTTACTTGGAAATACAGATTTGAATTTGTTTAATATACGCCGTAATTGCCTTATCTCGCAACTCATTAACTGAACCTTGGGGGTCGGTGAGTTATTCGTTATCTTATCTTTCGAGCGTCCTAGTCTGATAAGGTGCTCTACACTATCAACCTTATCTCGTAATGTATGGTTTGGAACTCCAACTGGCAGTTTATTCAATTCGTCGATTTCCAATATAATATTATGTCCGAGTTGTCTAACTCCAATTACGGTCACATCTATTTCCGTTCCCCGCACATATCTTGTTATACTTGCCTGTTTTTCAACTATCTGCGACGCACACGCTGCTGATTTTATCCTTGTGTGACTTACCGGCAGAATCGGCATTTGTATAAAGTGGTTTTTACACCTCTTTAGCAACTGCTCGTCCAACAGCGATATTCCTGTGCCGCTGTCAAACAATATCTCGTCAACATAACCCCTAATTTTTGCTTCGACCACAAGATCGGTGCCATTTTCAATATTAATATTACCCTCATATCTACTACTATTATCATTATTATACATTAAATTATCCCTAATTTCGGCAGGATATAGGCCATACATAACAGTTTCATTCTTATAACTAACATTTTTCATACTTGATTGATTGAACTGCTTTTCAACTGAATCATTTTCAGTAACTGTTGCTAATAAGTTGGTATTAATTTGCTGAGTTGTATTTTTATGTTGTTGTGATTGCGGCTGAATTTGTGGTGTTTGAACATGAAACTGATTACGCGGGGGTTCATTATTATTTACCTTAATTGTTGTCACCTTATTGTCACCAGTATCATTCACCTCTCCGTCCTCCGTAAACACCTCAGTACCTGATATAGATTCATCTAGTACCTCATCATTAGGCCATAAGTCATAAATACCTGCACCGTTAGTATCCATACTAGTTCCAGGCTCTACTACTGGTTCGGAAATTTTATGTGTTATGCATACACTGTCCGCATCCATGATAGCTTCAGATCCTATCATATGTTCACGGTTCTCGCATGCTATATCTGTTACACTACAAAATATCACCCCACCACAGCACTTACCTGAAGTATGTTCCAGACTAACAGTGTTGTTACTACTAATTTCATTTCTGTTAGCCTCACTACAATCCGATGCAGATTCTAAACATTCGACTTTACCGAGATACGAACTACTAGGCCCTAATAAGGTGGTTTCTGTATAATCACTTTCAAGTTCACCTGCTACGCTACTGTTCTCCTTTAATCCTTCAGATGTCACATCTTGGTTAACTTCCATATTACTTTCTTTGAGAGTATGTTCCACAAGGACATTAGGTACTTCAAAATTATCACACGGTGCAATATTCTCAACAGATAAATCTGCTTCAATATCAGCTGACATTTCCTGTAGTTTCGCCATCCTCTCCTCTCTGTCGGCGTCCATTTCTTCCCAAAATTTCTGCCTAATGGCTATCATCTCCTCATCCCTGGCTTTACTTTCCTCTGAAATTCTTTGTATATCCGCTATCATCTCTTCGGACATGGTTTCCATCTTCGCTAATATGGCCGCTAAAGCATTCTCTATCCCTTTTAATTCCGCCATAATGATTAAAATTAATTTAAAATTTAGTAAATTTAAACTTATTGATTTATACGCAAAGCAAGTTATTATTATCACAACAAGATTAGAACATATGGTAACCAGTTTATATGGACACAGAAAAAGCAGTTCAAAATATCAACATGTAAATACCTTATCTAACATACAACAACTAATAATCTACCTCCAATATACTGATAAAATCTGTTCATATATGATATACAAGAGAATATGCACAAATGAAAAATTATATCCTCAGATTTTCATATGAACAATACACATACAATTATTACGTTAATTATACTTATACGTCGGATTTTTCCAACAAATTTTATATTCATAGACAAATATGTAATAGCGTAAATTTACCGCTATTTTACGAGCCCTACGTTGCTAAGCGCCAAAATATCTCTATGCGACAACACAAATTACTAAATTATTGGCGCATAGGATATGATAGTATGTGTATTTCAAATTACAAGTCTATATTGGAGGGTTTAAGATTATTTATTGTACAAACACAAGTTATAGTTTATATGGTATATTTGAAATGTACAGAATGTAATGTTTGATATAGAGTCTTTCTTTAAAATGTTAAATAATGTTCATACGCAAGACGTGATACGTTACATAAGAAGACTCCCACGATGATGTTGTTGAAGAGAAGGGCCGGTCTTCACGGTATAGATGGTTCGTCAGGTGTGGCTTACAAATGACAGACGTTTCACCAGAAACGTTTACAGCTGGGCTGGCGTCCTGTAACAGCTGGGCTGGTCCTAAAACAGCTGGGCTGGTGTCCTATAACAGCTGGGCTGGTGTCCTATAACAGCTGGGCTGATGTCCTATAACAGCTGGGCTGATGTCCTATAACAGCTGGGCTGATGTCCTGTAACAGCTGGGCTGACGTCCTGTAACAGCTGGGCTGATGTCCTATAACAGCTGGGCTGATGTCCTGCAATTCCCACGATGAATCCGACACTTCGCACACAACGGTACTACGGATTTTATTACTCGCAAAACTTATATAGAGTTTAAGACCAAGTAATATCTCAGGTGACAGTGAGTTTAATCAATACCGGTATATTGAGCTTATACCTCTCCGGCTTCTTCAAGTGTTCTCGCGAATACCAAGGTCTACCGCGATCAGCAGACCACCCTATGAGGAAATCTTGCACTAGCACGGAAACGTCTTGATGGAACTATTGCGTAACAATTAATGATACTGTCACTGCGGAAAATCTCGCACAGTGATACAGTTACACTCACTTCTTACACACGTAATACTACAATATTAATATCGTGTGTAAAGATATAAAATCAATTGTTATGCGTCACACGCGTTACTATCCCCGAAAAGTCTTAACAAATCCTTGCAAGCAGTAGAGTCTTGTACAAGGATTGTATGTACCGTTCGCGGTAGCAGCAGTGAAGAACTGCTTGTAAATTTTCGCACAATGCGTTAAAACACTGATGTGTGCAAATGTACTACACACACAGTTCTGAGTCTTCCCGTTTCACTAACGACGAATAGTCTTTACAACACCTTGCAAGCGGTAGAATTCTTGTACAAGGAGTGCACGACCCGTTCGCGGTAGATGGCGTAGAAGAACTGTCGTAATTATACGCGTAATGCGTTTAAACACTCCTGCGTGCAGATGTACTACATACACAGTTCTGAGCCTTCCCGTTTCACTATCGACGAATAGTCTTTACAACACCTTGCAAGCGGTAGAATTCTTGTACAAGGAGTGCACGTTCCGTTCGCGGTAGATGGCGTAGAAGAACTGTCGTAATTATACGCGTAATGCGTTTAAACACTCCTGCGTGCAGATGTACTACATACACAGTTCTGAGCCTTCCCGTTTCACTATCGACGAATAGTCTTTACAACACCTTGCAAGCGGTAGAATTCTTGTACAAGGAGTGCACGACCCGTTCGCGGTAGATGGCGTAGAAGAACTGCCTGTGTAACGACAGGCTTAAGAAAATTTCCAACCACCAGTCAGCATTCTATTGGTGGATGGAAGTCACATGGTTAGTATAAATGACCATGCACTTTTCATGCAGTAGAGTGCATTTACTTTGTAACAGCATGCATAGCGGTAATCAGACTACTCGTATCTCATGCATGACTGCCTACATACTAATAATATACATGAACGTAAACAATACTCCGACAGGTATAGGGATTGTAGCGATACACATGTCTCAGTTCAGCTAATGTCAAAACAACGATAATACTTCACGCACCGCCCGGGAAACGATTCCCACTCGCGCACGCGCGCACATTTCCACAACACAGTACATGAATAACCATAAATAATAATGCACAGTTTTTCTAAACTAAACCCTTAACCTTACTAAATACAATTGATAACAACCAAACTTAACCATCTACCAATATAATATGAATGTCCATTGTCTGTGTAATATATGAACTTGCCCCGCCTATCATGATCCTGTGATTCGTTGCAGGATTAACTCCTTCCCGCACAAAAAAAAAAATTTTTTTTTTTCTTTAGTTAACTAACAAAAAATAAAAAATTTTTTTTTTTTTCAATATAACCAAAACAACTTCCTAATCCTGAAATAATAATAATACCCTCGAACTAAAATCAAATAAACATCCTCAATTAATACTAACAATTCCAACTGTCACTTTGACAGAAGCATCAAATCAAAAGACACGTGGTAACCTTCAAACCAAAACAAACACACATGTTCTTGACACACAGATAACGAAATCTTATGCAGGGTCATAGGGTACACAGACAACATTCCTTATCAAAACTAAATTATTGTTCATTCACAGAGCCATCTTACATACAACATTTAAACCTGAATTGACATATTTAAATCACTACACATTCTTACCCCTATATCCTGACATTTATTTCTGAGTTTTTTGTATAAATTTTTCTCAGCTTTGAAACGCACACGTTTACTTGGAAATACAGATTTGAATTTGTTTAATATACGCCGTAATTGCCTTATCTCGCAACTCATTAACTGAACCTTGGGGGTCGGTGAGTTATTCGTTATCTTATCTTTCGAGCGTCCTAGTCTGATAAGGTGCTCTACACTATCAACCTTATCTCGTAATGTATGGTTTGGAACTCCAACTGGCAGTTTATTCAATTCGTCGATTTCCAATATAATATTATGTCCGAGTTGTCTAACTCCAATTACGGTCACATCTATTTCCGTTCCCCGCACATATCTTGTTATACTTGCCTGTTTTTCAACTATCTGCGACGCACACGCTGCTGATTTTATCCTTGTGTGACTTACCGGCAGAATCGGCATTTGTATAAAGTGGTTTTTACACCTCTTTAGCAACTGCTCGTCCAACAGCGATATTCCTGTGCCGCTGTCAAACAATATCTCGTCAACATAACCCCTAATTTTTGCTTCGACCACAAGATCGGTGCCATTTTCAATATTAATATTACCCTCATATCTACTACTATTATCATTATTATACATTAAATTATCCCTAATTTCGGCAGGATATAGGCCATACATAACAGTTTCATTCTTATAACTAACATTTTTCATACTTGATTGATTGAACTGCTTTTCAACTGAATCATTTTCAGTAACTGTTGCTAATAAGTTGGTATTAATTTGCTGAGTTGTATTTTTATGTTGTTGTGATTGCGGCTGAATTTGTGGTGTTTGAACATGAAACTGATTACGCGGGGGTTCATTATTATTTACCTTAATTGTTGTCACCTTATTGTCACCAGTATCATTCACCTCTCCGTCCTCCGTAAACACCTCAGTACCTGATATAGATTCATCTAGTACCTCATCATTAGGCCATAAGTCATAAATACCTGCACCGTTAGTATCCATACTAGTTCCAGGCTCTACTACTGGTTCGGAAATTTTATGTGTTATGCATACACTGTCCGCATCCATGATAGCTTCAGATCCTATCATATGTTCACGGTTCTCGCATGCTATATCTGTTACACTACAAAATATCACCCCACCACAGCACTTACCTGAAGTATGTTCCAGACTAACAGTGTTGTTACTACTAATTTCATTTCTGTTAGCCTCACTACAATCCGATGCAGATTCTAAACATTCGACTTTACCGAGATACGAACTACTAGGCCCTAATAAGGTGGTTTCTGTATAATCACTTTCAAGTTCACCTGCTACGCTACTGTTCTCCTTTAATCCTTCAGATGTCACATCTTGGTTAACTTCCATATTACTTTCTTTGAGAGTATGTTCCACAAGGACATTAGGTACTTCAAAATTATCACACGGTGCAATATTCTCAACAGATAAATCTGCTTCAATATCAGCTGACATTTCCTGTAGTTTCGCCATCCTCTCCTCTCTGTCGGCGTCCATTTCTTCCCAAAATTTCTGCCTAATGGCTATCATCTCCTCATCCCTGGCTTTACTTTCCTCTGAAATTCTTTGTATATCCGCTATCATCTCTTCGGACATGGTTTCCATCTTCGCTAATATGGCCGCTAAAGCATTCTCTATCCCTTTTAATTCCGCCATAATGATTAAAATTAATTTAAAATTTAGTAAATTTAAACTTATTGATTTATACGCAAAGCAAGTTATTATTATCACAACAAGATTAGAACATATGGTAACCAGTTTATATGGACACAGAAAAAGCAGTTCAAAATATCAACATGTAAATACCTTATCTAACATACAACAACTAATAATCTACCTCCAATATACTGATAAAATCTGTTCATATATGATATACAAGAGAATATGCACAAATGAAAAATTATATCCTCAGATTTTCATATGAACAATACACATACAATTATTACGTTAATTATACTTATACGTCGGATTTTTCCAACAAATTTTATATTCATAGACAAATATGTAATAGCGTAAATTTACCGCTATTTTACGAGCCCTACGTTGCTAAGCGCCAAAATATCTCTATGCGACAACACAAATTACTAAATTATTGGCGCATAGGATATGATAGTATGTGTATTTCAAATTACAAGTCTATATTGGAGGGTTTAAGATTATTTATTGTACAAACACAAGTTATAGTTTATATGGTATATTTGAAATGTACAGAATGTAATGTTTGATATAGAGTCTTTCTTTAAAATGTTAAATAATGTTCATACGCAAGACGTGATACGTTACATAAGAAGACTCCCACGATGATGTTGTTGAAGAGAAGGGCCGGTCTTCACGGTATAGATGGTTCGTCAGGTGTGGCTTACAAATGACAGACGTTTCACCAGAAACGTTTACAGCTGGGCTGGCGTCCTGTAACAGCTGGGCTGGTCCTAAAACAGCTGGGCTGGTGTCCTATAACAGCTGGGCTGGTGTCCTATAACAGCTGGGCTGATGTCCTATAACAGCTGGGCTGATGTCCTATAACAGCTGGGCTGATGTCCTGTAACAGCTGGGCTGACGTCCTGTAACAGCTGGGCTGATGTCCTATAACAGCTGGGCTGATGTCCTGCAATTCCCACGATGAATCCGACACTTCGCACACAACGGTACTACGGATTTTATTACTCGCAAAACTTATATAGAGTTTAAGACCAAGTAATATCTCAGGTGACAGTGAGTTTAATCAATACCGGTATATTGAGCTTATACCTCTCCGGCTTCTTCAAGTGTTCTCGCGAATACCAAGGTCTACCGCGATCAGCAGACCACCCTATGAGGAAATCTTGCACTAGCACGGAAACGTCTTGATGGAACTATTGCGTAACAATTAATGATACTGTCACTGCGGAAAATCTCGCACAGTGATACAGTTACACTCACTTCTTACACACGTAATACTACAATATTAATATCGTGTGTAAAGATATAAAATCAATTGTTATGCGTCACACGCGTTACTATCCCCGAAAAGTCTTAACAAATCCTTGCAAGCAGTAGAGTCTTGTACAAGGATTGTATGTACCGTTCGCGGTAGCAGCAGTGAAGAACTGCTTGTAAATTTTCGCACAATGCGTTAAAACACTGATGTGTGCAAATGTACTACACACACAGTTCTGAGTCTTCCCGTTTCACTAACGACGAATAGTCTTTACAACACCTTGCAAGCGGTAGAATTCTTGTACAAGGAGTGCACGACCCGTTCGCGGTAGATGGCGTAGAAGAACTGTCGTAATTATACGCGTAATGCGTTTAAACACTCCTGCGTGCAGATGTACTACATACACAGTTCTGAGCCTTCCCGTTTCACTATCGACGAATAGTCTTTACAACACCTTGCAAGCGGTAGAATTCTTGTACAAGGAGTGCACGTTCCGTTCGCGGTAGATGGCGTAGAAGAACTGTCGTAATTATACGCGTAATGCGTTTAAACACTCCTGCGTGCAGATGTACTACATACACAGTTCTGAGCCTTCCCGTTTCACTATCGACGAATAGTCTTTACAACACCTTGCAAGCGGTAGAATTCTTGTACAAGGAGTGCACGACCCGTTCGCGGTAGATGGCGTAGAAGAACTGCCTGTGTAACGACAGGCTTAAGAAAATTTCCAACCACCAGTCAGCATTCTATTGGTGGATGGAAGTCACATGGTTAGTATAAATGACCATGCACTTTTCATGCAGTAGAGTGCATTTACTTTGTAACAGCATGCATAGCGGTAATCAGACTACTCGTATCTCATGCATGACTGCCTACATACTAATAATATACATGAACGTAAACAATACTCCGACAGGTATAGGGATTGTAGCGATACACATGTCTCAGTTCAGCTAATGTCAAAACAACGATAATACTTCACGCACCGCCCGGGAAACGATTCCCACTCGCGCACGCGCGCACATTTCCACAACACAGTACATGAATAACCATAAATAATAATGCACAGTTTTTCTAAACTAAACCCTTAACCTTACTAAATACAATTGATAACAACCAAACTTAACCATCTACCAATATAATATGAATGTCCATTGTCTGTGTAATATATGAACTTGCCCCGCCTATCATGATCCTGTGATTCGTTGCAATATATATATATATATATATATATATATATATATATATATATTTATATGTTCATTCACCAATCAATGAATTCATTCTTCATTCACCAATCAATGAATTCATTCTTCATTCACCAATCAATGAATTCATTCTTCATTTACCAATGTACAGATTATAAGTTAAATGTAGTCGCATTCATAAGCGAAGTTTTATATGTGTACTACGTTATTGACAACAAGAAATAGTTTCTATGGAAACTTACCGGTTCCCATTTTCGATCACGCAACAGCGATCGGCCGCAAATGTGCGACACGTCCTTATAAACATTTTCAATGTTAAAATTAAACATTTTTGTGAGCATGTAAACGAAATCATATTACAAGCGCGTCAGTTCCGTAACATCAGTTACACAGTACAGCAGTCTCGTTGACACCGCTTGTGTCGGCGGCTGTCAAAGCAAAGCTTATCAGTCGTAATTAATGTTTTGGCTCCACCTATATAGTCGGGTGTTAGTTAGGTTCTGTAACACACACCACGGATATATGCGGGGAGGTTACAAACCTGTTGAAAGACTGATGGCTCAAGAAGATATAGTTGTTAACACATACCCGTTATCACTTAAAGACGTACGCTGACAGCAGAATTACGACGACGAGACGGGCTGGCTTCATTGAAGGTAATAAGCTTCTGGTGGCAGCGTTGAATCATCTGAACTGAACTACAAACCATTTTTAAGAGGACAATCTGATAAGCGTACGCCGATAATATCACTGTACTAAGAACATATCCTGAAAAATATTGGATTAGATGAAAAAGACCTAAGGATAGTAGCTACGCTGTATTGGAACCAATCTGCAGTGGTTAGAGTAGATAAAGAGAAAACTGAAGAGATACAGATTACACGTGGAGTAAGACAAGGATGTGTACTATCTCCACTTTTATTCAACATCTACTCGGAAGGTATTTTTAGAGCAGCTTTAGATGAATGTGATGTAGGAATCTTTCTGAACCGTGAAAGAATAAATAACATACGTTATGCGGATGATACCGTCATATTCGCAGATAGAGAGGCTGCAACAACTAATGAATAGAGTGACAGAAAGCAGCCGTAGATATGGTCTAGACATCAGGGTTAATAAAACGAAGCTAATGATTGTATCTAAGAACAAGTTCACAAACAGCACCAAAGGCCAGTTGAACGTGTAAGCAAATTTACATATCTTGGTACTATAGTCAATGAACAATGGGACCACTCTCAAGAAATAAAGAGCAGAATTGAAAAGGCAAGAGCAGTGTACACTATAATGAGCAGTTTATTCAAAAGTCACGATTTAACAATAAACACAAAGATGAGATTTTTACGCTGCTACGTATTCTCGGCCCTCTTGTACGGTGTAGAATCTTGGACTTTGACTGAAGCCACAACTAGAATAATGAGCATTTCATGGACAGCACATATAACTAATGTTGAAGCTCTTAAAAAGATGAAGAAAGATTGGGAAGTTATTAACACAGTGAAGATAAGAAAGCTTCAGTATCTGGGAAATCTCATGAGAAATGAACAGAGATTTTACTTATTGCAGTCCATACTACGGGGAAAACTACTTGGAAAGAGAGGAGTTGGGCGACCGAGAAATTTAAGGACCTGGTTTGGCATGAGTACAACTGACTTCCGTGCAGCAGTACAGAAAGTTAAAATAGTCTGTATGATACCCGACATCCGAAACGGATAGGGACTATCAGAAGAAGAAGAAGAAGGACATACATATCAATGTGCTCCGCATGTAAACCTTGTGATAGCGCAGAATCCCTTTGCTTTAGAATCGCCTAGTGACTGGGCACCTTAGTGCAGTGTCGAGGACACGGTATCGTGTGGTATTCTTTCAGCTCCACAATGTGTTCTTAATACTAAAAAAGAAGTTTTCACGGTAAACAAGGGTCGGCAACTGTAACAGCATACATTTCTGAATTATTAAAGCGACGCAACAGACTGGTGTTTAATTGCTTATTGTATAGCAGAGCGTGCTGGCGTGCGTGTGCACTGAGCCGAGCGTGTATGTAACAACGCACCGTGCTATTAACGCACTCAGGAATCACACGACACAGCAAACAGTTCCATTACGTTGAGCACCTAATGGAGCGAATAAATCTATGAAAATTTATGTGTATAATTAGCAGCGCCGCGACGCGGTGGTGGCGGTGACGCGCAGTGGTAAGTGTTGTAAATCACACCAAACGGTTTAGTTAGTTAACCTTTCCCGCCAGCCGGCACGGCTTTTAATTAACGATCCGGTTTGGTAGTTGTTGCAGCAACAAAAAAAGAAAAAAAAAATAGTCTGTGAAAAAGTAGAATTTTTTTGTGGATACTTGTTTCGGTTTCGTTCTGTTCTTTGCCTTTCTTCGTTTCGACGTTTCTTGAGTGTTTTCTTCCTCCAAGGGTCTAACACTCGTTTATTTTCAAGTCATACAGTGTTTTTTTTTTCTATCAGCCATTAAATTCGAGTGGAATAGAGCTATTAAAAAGAAGATTAAACAGAAAGGTTATGAATCTGTCTCTCCCCATGTGTTCTTGACTCTTGTAATTCGGTTCTGTTCGTTCAAACTGCTCTCTTCGTTTTGTCGTTTTATTTCTTCCTTCTGCTTGTCTAGCAGCTTCTCGTTAATTTGCTTATTATTTTCTTCCTGCTTTTCTAACTTCTCATTGATTTGTGTTCTCGTTTCTTCATTTTGCTGCCTGATGAAGTCCATCAGTAGTTGAAAGTCCATTTCTCGCGGTTGATACGTTTGTCCCCGCGCCCTCTCCTTCTCTGGATTCTCGACACTATTCGTTTCACTAGGTGTGGTATCCTCTCCGGTATCCACTACACCTATCTGATTATTAACTTCAAAATCAACGCTTTCTGAACTGTTAGCCATCCTAGCTCGCTTACGCGTTATCATTCAAGCTAACTTATTGCTATAATTGTAACTCTATCTTAATTCTACACCACTACACTATTGCCTGTTCTCAACCTACTTGTTTTTTGAGTATTAATTATGTATTAATATTGCTTATCAAGCATCGCGTTGGGCACCATTGTTCTACGGTGAATAATTATAGGCAATTAATTAATTTGTTAATTAATTGATTAATCAATTTGATTAAGTATTTATGGGTGATTTATATCCTTCTTAAGCCCCGCGATTGGAGCGCCAGTGTTATACGATGTAATTACTCCTAATTACGTTAATTTTTAATTACTCCTTTTATAGAGTTTAATTAATGAATTGCTGATTATGATATTGTACAATTATAATTATTG
The DNA here is from genome assembly GCA_034769895.1 of Magicicada septendecula. NCBI lineage: Eukaryota > Metazoa > Arthropoda > Insecta > Hemiptera > Cicadidae > Magicicada > Magicicada septendecula. The sequence goes on from CM068367.1 coordinate 1,248,674,566, forward strand.
TTGAATATAAGTGAGACATATACAAATATTAGTGAATGTCTTTGCTTTATTAAGCCCCACGTTGGGCGCCATTGTTTTACGGTGAATAATTATAGGTAATTAATTAATCTGTTAATTAATTAATTAATCGGTTTGATTAAGTATTGATGGGTGATTTATATCCTTCTTAAGCCCCGCGATTGGAGCGCCAGTGTTATACGATGTAATTAATTAATTATGATTTATTAAGTAATCTTAATTCAATTAATACAATTCACGTCTGTAAAAGGTAAACCTCAAGTATTGGTATTGACAATGAAGTTAACAAGACATAGCTTGGCGTTATGATATACTTGTGATCATAATCTTCATAGGGCAATAATAATAATGAACGCTTAAGCACATCTGGATTAGAATATCACCTTATCGTTTATTAACAATTCTTAAATTACAATTACAACTAACATTTCGTAGTTCTTGAAATAAAATCACAAATAAAATAAAATAAAATACAATACAATACAATAAAATACATGGCAATATCGTTACTAGCCTACAACTGCAAACACATATGAATTAATTATTACATTCAACAAATGTTATATCTATAATGCGTTCATAGTTCCAGATGGCAATATCTATTCATAACTTTTAATTTATGATTCATGATTATCTCGACATTGACATTCGTAATTATCTCAAAGAGTGGGGTCTTTGTGAGAAACAGGTTCTGTAGTGGTGATTATCAATAATAAATATTTTACATTACTTGATGTATGTTATCCATTATCATTTGGCTGTAACGTCCCGTGGTTCCCTGTGTCCAGCGATGTCGTCGTTGCTTCGCATGTTGTTCGCAGATGATATCACTTTTACAAAACACTACTAAATTTTCATGTAGGCGTATTGCTGGCTTGACTAACGCGAATCTTCACGTAAATATTGATTATCGGTTTTCTGTATGAAAATCATGCATGTCCGGTTATTTGTCTGGCTACAATCATCTTCGTTATGATAACTATGTACGTCTTGCCACAATGTGAATTTACTACTAGTGTTCAATGCAATAGTTCGTAAACATTATTGTTACAGTAATAACTTTGTATTTACGAGTGAATGTTTATGTTAGTGAACTCGAATTATATTTATGAGTGACTCGAAATGTTTGACGAGTGTTACATCACTATGGTCGTTGATTGTTGTGCACTTATCTTAAATGTCACTTGTTCTGTTGTTATTATCATGGTTATTAACACTGATCAACGTTCTAAGTTAATTTGAAATTGACTGAATATCACATTTATGTAACCGTTCACTTTTGAATCACGAGCAAAATTCTAAGTTCAAAAATTGTAATTAGACGACTGATAACTGATTTACTGATCAACAGAGCGCGTCCGCACGTTCAAAAATAACTGAGTAAAACTTTAAGTTTGGCTGTCCGACTGAGTAATAACCATATTGCTAATGATACTGACTTACTCCTTACTCACTCCTTACGTACTTACTTACTTACTTACTGATAATAATAATACTGACTCACTCACTGCAATAATACTGACTGCCTCCTCGTGGCACGTAGATAGTTTTATTAACTTCACCCCTACCAGGTTTCCTCGTCAGATTTCTTCCACAACACCGTCCTCTTCATTATTGGTTAAACCACTCGATTTCTTTGAATAATCCACCCACCTTCTAGATTTCTCCTTGTGACTCTCTTCTGATTTGCCTCTTGTCTTTCGTTGCCATGGGAACCTTCCCCTAGATTCGATTCCTAGCCGAATTCTGTCTTCTGATAGGTTGTGACGATTTAAAGGCAATTTAAATAGCACAAAATAATTTTTATTCAAAATAACACGTGAGAAAATAATCCACCCTCCCCTCTGTACCTATATACCTGTACCAACTTGTAAAAAGGCTAGTACGGACATGCAAATTATACTGTTATGAAGCGAATACTAATAATCATTCTAATTAAATAAAAAGACGTGATAATAATAAATGAAATACCTAACTCAATAAAGAAAAGGTAGGATAATTAATAGTAGTTAATTAATGGAAAAATAATAATAATAAAAGTACGAACTACTTTTCTCTCGGCGTGTGAACTGCGCCCGCTTCCCTACTCACGGCCGCAAAATCAACCCCAGTCGACCCAGAATCTGACAAGTTAATAGCTTTACCATGTGTCGTGAAGGTGAACGTATGTATATATTGCAAAACGATGTAGCAGAAAGTAAGTGTTTCGTGATTACATACTCCACATGTAGTTGAAACGAAGTGAAACGTAAAACAAGTAAAGTAGCTTAAATGTAGAGAAAGAATTAAAAATAACTAAGATAGCCGACACATCTCTTTATAAAAAGGTTTAACTTGTAAGGTATGTTCCATACCATATAAAAAGGTAACATTAGTGCAGTTAAAACTAAAATGTGAAAAGTGAACACCAACGTCAGGAGTGAAGCAACGACGACAACTTTACGAGCTCCAGGTAGCAGAATCCTAGCGTCATGACTTTGATCGCAACTTAGAATCAACAAACTAAATGGAGGAACCCAAACGACAACGAAGAACATCCAGGAAAACCTACTGAAGAGGATCAGCAAGAGAACCAGCTGCAGATCCACATTATACCCAAGTGACACTAAAGCGTAACTTCTGTGCTTATATTGTTTTTTACTTCCATATTCCTTAAGGAATGGAAGTATGGTGATGGCAAAAAAAATCGTGTTCGAGATTATTGCAGATTCTGATTCTACTACACTCAAAACATGAAAAAAAGTCGTTTTCCGAAAAGTGTCTGTGTGTCTGTCTGTCTGTGTGTCTGTCTGTCTGTCTAGATTTTTTTTCTATGGCAAACGATAACTGCCGCAAATTCAAACAAAATCAAATAATTTTTTGCATACAGCCCTGATTTGTAGAGTACTCAAGACCTATTGTTTTTGGTGAAGATCGGTTGAGGGAAAGGGGTAGTTTACCTGCAACGGTTTTTTTTTTATCAAGGGAAATTTTTTTTTTTTGGCAAACGATAACGGCCGCAAATTCAAACAGAATCAAATAATGTTTCGCATACAGCCCTGAATTGTAGAGTTCTCAAGACCTATTGTTTTTGGTGAAGATCGGTTAAGGGAAAGGGGTAGTTTACTTGTAACGTTTTATGTTTTAACAAGGGTATTTCCTATGGCAAACGATAACAGCCGCAAATTGAAACAGAATCAAAAGATTATTTGCATACAGCCCTAAATTGTAGAGTTCTCAAGACCTATTGTTTTTGGTGAAGATCGGTTAAGGGAAAGGGGTAGTTTACCTACAACGTTTTTTTAACAAGTGTATTTTCTATGGCAAACGATAACAGCCGCAAGTTCAAACAGAATCAAATAATTTTCTGCATACAGCCCTGATTTGTAGAGTACTCAAGACCTATTGTTTTTGGTGAAGATCGGTTGAGGGGAAGGGGTAGTTTACCTGCAACGTTTTTTTTTTCTATGGAAAACGATAACTGCCGCAAATTCAAACAGAATCAAATAATGTTTTGCATACATCCCTGAATTGTAGAGATCTCAAGGACTTTCGATTTTGGTGAAGATCGGTTAAGGGAAAGGGGTAGTTTACCTGCAACCTTTTACGTTTTAACAAGAGTAAAGTACTTGAAAATTTATTTAAACTTTTTGAAACAATGGTAATTGTTTAAAATAAAATAATTTTGTTGCCAGGTAACAAAAATAAAGTCATTTTGATTATAAAATATAAATATTTACAACAAGAAAAGAATTTTCAGTTTTCAAAATTTAAATATATTTTTATAAAACAATGGGTTCTTCATTGAGGTGGGGACCATGTCACTCACTCCATCTCAAGCCTCTCCCATTTTGCAGAAAAAGAGGACCCTGTCAAGGCTGATACTTTGACGACAGTGACAGGGCTTTCCACCAAATTCAGCAGAGTGACAGGTAGGCCCAACTCTGATTGGCTCCTCAGATTTCCCCAGCGTTAGTAGGTTCTATGAAAATATTTTATTTCAAAAATGATTTTAAATATAAATCTTAGATATGTTTTATAAATCTCATGTTGTATGTTTTAACATGGGTAATTTTTTATATGACGAACCATAACTGCCGTAAATTCAAACAGAATCAAATAATTTTTTACATATGTGCCTGAGCTATAGAGAACTCAATGTCTGTTGATTTTGGTGAAGATCGGTTACGGGGAAAGGGCAGTTTACCTGAAACATTTTTTTGTTGTAACATGAGTAAAGTACTTAATTTTGATAAAGTATCCTGATAAGATCTTAATAATCCACTGTAGAAACATAGATGAAATATCTATAAATGTAGAGGCTAGTTGAACGGGCTGGGGGTAATTTTCTATAAATCAAAATTATAGTTGAAGGGGGAGGGGATAATTTTTTTTTATATGTGTACTACGTTATTGGCAACAAAGAAGTATTTTTTTGTTAAAATTCCTTCCCTGGCTGTTTGGCTGAAAATGATTTTAAATATAAATCTTAGAATATGGAAGTGATGTATGGTTCTCCATACCGATATTTAACAACCACAACAAAAACAGTACATTTTGTAAAGACTCATTCAAATCATGTAAATCTTAACATAGTAATGTTTGTAGTTACTGTAACGAAATAATAGTAATCTGATGATGGTTAAAGGTAAAAATTAATTCGAAATTTGATCAAACTATTCTTCAAATAGTTTGCATAATGTTGAAGTATTTTAGAATATTATAAAATTAAAACCCGGATCCGTGGTATTCAATGTAATATACAACTGTATGGCTTTGAGCTCATCAGAGTAACACTTTAAAGAGTATAAGAGCATTTGATGCAGAATCTATCAGAAGTTTCTTTTAACGTAAAAATAAAAAGATGACCATTAAAGGTATTATTTTTAAATCATTATTTAAGAAGCCGTAATAAAGAGATGTTTTTGCTAAAATCCAGAGAGTGAGTAAATTTACGTAACCTTGGACAAATTCCTGATATTTACATTTTTCCAATTTGTTGGTAAGTAATTTGTGCTAACAACGGCAGCCGGTTTAATTGACAGCAACCAATTAAACTGGTTCCCTATGTTATAATGTCTTAACAGGAGAGACGTTATAAAATGCGCCACTCTGCTATCTTATAAGATAATTGTGTACGTCGTGGCACATACAAAATGCCACACTCTGCTAGCATTTAAAATGCAATCTGCTAAATATTTAACAGTAACTTGCTAAAAAGGCGTAAATTTATTCACTCTGAATTCGTGAACTAGAACAAAATAAATAGAGTTTTATTTATAACATAATAATAGTAGTATTAGGAAATCTACGTAATAAGCAAGTCCCCGGTTGTAAAAATATTCTATTTTCAACCTGTCGGTATATTTACAGGCTATTTCATGTTGGAGTCGTGTCGAGGAATGTACGTTCTGCCCCGTAAACAAAAGTTATTTGAATAGAATTCCCCAAATTGTCAATATACGGCAGACCTGTGCAGGAAATAATCGTGTTCCAGATTGTCGGAAGTCACCCTCTTTTTGTTAAGAACCCCTTGCCAAGGTAAACAATAAGCCACCCTAACGCATACAATTGACCTCCCCAACAGCTGATCTATTGTGCTAGTGTAAACACAATGAACTCTCCGTGTGAAATTTCTTTCCACTATAAAAAGATATTATCTCTTTATCTCCACAGATAATTATTAGATTTACATATATTTGAATTTATTTGAGATAATTTAAATTTGATTTATTAGTATAAGATTGTTATCATATATATATATATATATATATATATATTGTAACGTTTTCTTTTATTCGGGTTGTTACAAAATAATTATAATAATATTAAAAATGGAAATAAAAAAATTTTATTTTATTTCAAATAAAAAATTTTGTTTTCTAAAAAAAATATTTGTTTTCGTGTTTTTTGTGGTATATATTTAATAAATAATTTTCGTAACTGTAATTCGTAAAAATTTTAATGATTTTATGATTGTTTATGTTGTTTTGTCACTTTCTCTGAATAACTCCTGCGTTAATATTGTTAACTCCGGTACTAGTCGATAGACGGTTCTTCTTCTTCTTCAATATGCTCCTTATTCCTTTGTAAATACCGCCTTTCGGATAGTCCGTGATCTTGAATTAACTTATTTTTAATTATATTTAAATTAAAATTCAACCAATTTGCAGAATTATATTATTTATTAACAATTTATTAGAAAGATCGATGGTTAATCGATATTTGACAACAGTATCGACTCGTTACTCAGGGCCGGTCGATAAAAAATTTACATGAATAGTGTATATAATATTTTGTTCTTTTAACGGTTATTTTATGAATAGCCAGAGAAGGGTAGGGCCATGAAAGTATAACACTTACAATTAAAAGTCTTAAACTAACAATTACAAGGTTATTAATCAATATTGAAAGTTTATATATTATAATATTCGAACCAGTGAAGACTCGGTGTTCATTTGTTCCACTTCGCATAGGATGCTGGGAAAACCAAAATTGCCGACTGAGGACTGCGTAGATTAACGCCAGTCACCTCGACGAATATTTCTTGCAATAAAGATGCCTTTTCACCGTTTCCTCGTCTCAGCAATTGTGGATGTTCGTTCTGGAGTTAAATGAGTGTTTCTGGTGCAGTGTTTCTTAGTTCACTTTGTTTAAATGTGTGTGATTATGTCTATTTCACTTTGGTTAAATATGTCGTACGTAACCCTTTTTGTTTCGTCCGTAATAATTATTTGTAGTGGTGTTAATTCAATAATTTAGGCGTATGTGGTTCTGTATTACTGTAGTTTAATTGTTTTATTGTTTGTGTTCACTGCTTCTCAAGTTAAAAGTCAAAATTAAAAAAGTTATAAATTTTCACTGAACTCGATTTATGTATCGCACGCCATTAACATAGGTTACACGGAGCAAAACCTCGTTCAAGTGTTCGCTTCAACGGATAATATTTAACTGTTCTCATTTCCTTCGTCTCCTGAAATTCTTAGCCAATTTAATATACATCATACATTGTTTCAACTTACCTTGGCTTCCGATACATTTTTATTTAATACATTATATCACTGAAAATATTTTCGTTATTATTTAATTGTATGAAATACTAAATACATATTCGGTTTCTTTAATCTATTTTGCTTATTTTGATACTAATTAATATAGTTTTACAAAGTTTTTATTTAAAAAAGTTATATTTCTTTCATTTTGGAAAAGTAGGCTTAAATTTTTGTTTCCTGTCCTTGTCCAAATAATAGCCATTTTATCTGATATAATTATTATTATACTGAATCTCAGATTGATATAATTGTTTATCTTTCCTTAATTTCTTGCAATTTTGTCCATTAATTATTGTTTTTAAATATAATTCATTTATCTATGACTCCTCCTCTGAAATTTTAGTTAATACTTTTCATTTTTATTCATAATTTTAACTATCTTCTGACAATATCTTTTTAAAGTATAAATGACATTATATTACTATGTGATGGGTTTATCTTGCATAAATTTCATCAGTTTAGTAGGTTTATAAGACTAGATTTGTCAATTATAATGTAATTTAGATTTACTATTTGGCCTAGATTTTATCTGTTGTTACCTACAAAGTTTTTATTAATACAGTTAGTTTATACCCTTTTCTGACCTTCTATTCTAATATAATATTCATTAATAATTCCTTCTTTTACTACTATAACATTTAGTATTAACTTTAAACAATTAAAACATAACAATTATTTGACATTAAATATGGTATTTAAATTCATACCCTTTTTTGTACTGATTACTTACAGTAACTCCTAAAAAACATTTTATTATATAAGAATGATATCCACATTCAGATATTGCATTCCTAATTCAAACTATTAAACACAACAACACTTTATAAATACAATAATTAATCTCTATTTCCAAACCTTATGCATAGAGTTCATATATGGTAATTGGAACCTAACATTTCTGTTCCATTAAATTTTTAACACTTACGTAAAACTATTTGGGTACAGTCTTATCTGTTTTCCTTAACTTTAGGGATGTATCCCTTGTCACTTTATTGATTAACTTCAGGCTCTCTATTTATATCATTCACTCCATTGAATGTTATCATATAAACAGTGGCATTTCATTAGAAAGAGTAGTCATTGCTCTTTCACCATACTATTTGATTAAATATCACTCATGATACTATATTAAAACACTTAAAGTTATTTAAAGGTACAGTATTTAATGTACTTTCTCAAAGTTTATTTATGATAATCTAATAACTTGCACTTGTCCCTTGTTATCTCTTGATACTATCACTAGTCTTTTCATAGTTTTATAATATCAAATTGTTTAATCATGGGGGAACTGTTAAGATTTGTCTTTATTAATTATACAATAACTTTCTTGGGTGCACTTCTACTTAGCACTGTAAACACTTTTGCTTTTATTTGTTTTACATGAGTTTATGGTTTTTTGGGGTGTTATACTTTCTATAGTGACATTTACTTTCTTTTAGGGTTTTTGTTTTCTCCCTATTGGGTTTCTTTTGGGTATTGGTCGGATTCTACTTCCTCTATTACATGTTATCTTCAAACTTGTCCCTGTTCATTAGGTATATTGATTTGTTCTGGATATCTTCCTTCTTCATTCTTGGTTTCTTCAGTACCATTTTGTTAGTATTATTTTTCTTTGTTCTGGGTCTCTTCCTTTTTCGTTCTTGGTTTCTTCATTATTATTTATTCTTGTTTATTCTGGTTCGTTTAATTGGTCTGTGTAGCTTCCTTATCTACTCCTATCTTACCTGGGTATTATTCTTATTTTAATTTTAGTTTTTTGGGGTTTTATTTTGTTGTACTTTTATTTTAGTTGCAGAGTTTTTTCTTTATATTTATTTTTTCTTGTTATGGTGGTAATTTATTGTGATTTTTATTTGGTTCTCATTTGGATTTTTCTGGATATTCCATATAATTGATTTTTACTAATGATCATATGGTAATCTATTTAAGTGGATTATCTGTCGTGCTACAATGTGTGTGTGTGTGTGTGTGTTTAAATGAATTCAAATTTCATAAGAGTGTTTAAAATAGATAACATATTTTAACGTACGTAGTACATAAGATTTAAAAATCATTATTACGACTACAATGGCTCAATTTAACCCCGACTTGTTGAAGGACGAACTGATCTATGAAGCTTTGTTACGCGGTCTCCCATACACAAACGTAACTGTCGCGGAGCTGCGCAAAACATTACGCGAGAATAGACCAGACAAACCCTCACTGTTGAATCGTTTAAGCGTATTAGACTTCGAAAGTGAAAAGGAAACATGCTATCATAAATATACGGAGCTTACCTCCATCGCACAAACCCTGCGAGATGAAAAATCCCCCGCGGTAATTTTAAGAACCACTCAAAGAATAGAACATCTGACCCGCCGCATCACCAATTTGTTGAATTGGCCCGGTGACCAAGTTATTCCACCTGACGTGCAAAAATTCGCGGAAGAAGCCTTACAACAATTACCAGAGATAATGCGCGAATTACGTAGAAGGTCCGAATCGTTTAGAATAGAAGAGATCGAAGAAGCAATGACGAAACTAAATATTTCCCCCACCCAATCTCCTACTCAAGAACAGCAACCCAGTGCTGTAAAATTTCAATTTCTCCAGGAATCTAGTATAGAACCCAGTAAGGATCGGTTAACAGTAAGACAAGCAAATACCCTCCCCGTAACCGCCTCGCCATTTCCAAATGAACTAGGGAATATTACCCATAATTACGATTTACCTCCCCTCTTACAGACAAATCCATCAGCGGAAAAACTTGTAACGACACCTCAGTTAAATTTCAACACTGAGTTCTATGGAAAAATAACTCACCCCGTAGAACGTATTTTATCTGAAATACCAACCACTGATGGGCTGAGTATTACGAAACTCCTAGGCTTTATCAAGCACCTATTACAAATAAAGGATCTGCGACAACTAAAAGATGACAAAATTTTACAAGTACTTCTACCTAAATGTAGATCTCCTTTAAAAGATCGTGTGTTAGAGTCACTAAGGTATAATCACCTTGTAGAAAAACTACATACCACCCTGATAAGACACTTTATCCCCACCGGTATCTACGAAGAATTAAAGCGGAATTCAGTACTTCGTGTACAAGGAGCGTACGAGAGACTAGCTCATTATATATCTGAAATAAGGGAATCGGCCTTATTACTACAAGTTAACTGGAGTGAACAACAGCTAGTAGACACTATCTTAGTAGGACTATCTCCCGAGGAGCGATCTCGCTTAGCACTTATGAAGAGACCAACCACCTTCACAGAACTGGAACTGTGTTGTATACATTCATCCAGCGTCTGGTATTCAGATCAGAACAGACGCGTGTTAATGTCCCAGACTCCACGCAGGGATTCATTCCTACCTCTACCCCTTGGGACCGATACTCGAACCTACCGCGATAAGCGATTCGTAAGAACTTCAAAAACCCAGAGCTACCCCAATACATCAAACTCCCTACCAAAACCCCAACAGCATGCGAGCGATGCCAATAACGAAAGAAGATGTTATAACTGTGGAAAGTCCGGACACATTAGCAAACATTGTAAACAAAAGCGGTACCAACAAAAAACCGATCAGTCAAAAAACATGTGAAGCAGGAAGAACCAAAATCCTACGTCTTCCGCAGCATCAAAAGGAAAGGTATAAACACTAATCACCCTAAAGTAAAAATAAATATAAACAAACGTATAGACCCTTACGTAACAAGATTTATTGACAAGTGCAACTCTATTGGTACATGCAAAACAAGTATATGCCAATTACCCTACATACAGATAGACCTTGGAGCAACGAATATCTTCGGTTTAATCGATTCGGGATCTACACGTAGTATTATCAGTCAACAGCTAGCCACCGTATTAGCTAATCATAATCTTATTAGACGTAGCCAAAACGTGAACATAAAGTGTGCCACCGCGAATAAGCAAAACCTAAATATATCACGCAGTATTACTGTCAAATTAAAAATAAAGAATTTTACTTGGTATGTTCCACTACTCGTAGCTGAAGTATTAGGACAAAACGTAATACTAGGCGTCGACTTTATAAGCAAAATGGCTTAATTCTCGACATATACGCTAAACAGTATTGCTTTAGATTTGATCGCACTCGAAAATATCAGTTCGACTCCGAGCTAAATAACAGCGAGATTGCGAACATCAACTATTCATCTGGAGCATCAAGAATCTGGTTTGAGTCATTTAAAAGGTAATGAGCGACAAAGAATCCAAAAGCTAATAAGGGAATTTTCTACAGTACTCACACCCAAGTTAGGATTGACCAATCTATTCGAATACAAAATAAATCTAAGCTACAGCAAAGTAATACGTCTGCATCCATACAAATTATCGCCGCCCAAGATGGAAATAATGAGAAACCAAATCAACAAACTCCTAGAACAACACGTCATTGAACCGTCAACTTCCCCATACTCATCCCCTGCATTCCTAGTACCTAAAGGAATTGACAAACATAGACTAGTCGTGGATTATAGACAGCTGAATAAGAATATAGAATTTGAATCGATTCCCCTGCCCGACATTCACAGCGCATTCCATTATTTTACAAAAGCAAAAATTTTCACCATCATGGATCTCAACCAGGCCTTCCACCAAATCCCACTAGCTGAGGAATCAAAACACCTAACGGCGTTTGCTGTCCCATTTAATCTATATCAATTTACTAGGGTACCCTTCGGAATATCACAAGGAAGTTCAGTATGTAGCAGACTGTTAGAAAAAATATTCCATGACGTTAAATTTAAATTCGTATATCACTATCTTGACGACATAGTAGTATATAGTGAATCGATGGATCAGCACATTCATCATTTGCGTGAGGTATTATCAAGGTTAAAGAATGCTGGACTAACGGTAAACCCCAGTAAAGTTAATTTCGCAGTAAAACAATTCTCTTTCTTAGGTCATATAGTATCAGCCGAAGGTAAGGTTAGCATTGACCCCGAACGCACGCGTGCAATCCGAGAATTTTTACCACCTAGAGACACCAAAGGTATAGCTCGATTTTTAGGTATGATCAATTATTTTCACAAGTACATACCCCACATAGCGGATATAGCAGCCCCATTAAATGCATTAAGGAAGAAAGGAGCGAAATTCGAGTGGACTACTCGACACCAAGCCGCATTCGAAACACTCAAAGAAAGCATAATATCACCCCCGGTATTGCAGTTAGCAGATTTCAGTAAACCATTTGTCGTACAGACCGACAGTTCTACTGTAGCATTAGGAGCAGTAATATACCAAGAAATAGATAATACAAGACTACCGATCAGCTATGCATCACGTACTTTGACGGAGCAAGAAAGGAAGTTCTCAGCCTACGAACTTGAATGTTTAGCTGTAGTGTTCGCCTTCGAAAAATTCAAACCATTTTTGGAACACAAGGAATTTCTACTAGAGACCGACAACCAAGCTTTGTCGTGGTTGTTGAACCATCCAAAACAGTTAGGTCGTATCGGAAGATGGGTGTTAAGATTAAATTCCTACAAGTTTAAAGTACAACATATTCATGGTACCCATAATGTAGTCGCCGATACACTATCCCGCATGTTCCAACTACCCAATACCAGACCTGGCGAAGACAAGGTTGAAACCACTACTGTCAATACGCTAATAACAGAATTCCCCCTTGCATTCAAGGATATAGCGCATCACCAACAACAAGATCCTAATTTGAGTAAGATAATAGAACAAATAGATAAAGGAAATTATTCTGACAAGTATACCTTGAGTAAACGAGTACTTTGTTATAAAAAGGCTAACGGAAAGTCATTGAGAATAATTGCCCCGGAAATTATTAAACCCATGCTGATGGAATACTACCACTCATCAACCATTGGAGCTCATATGGGAATAAGGAAAACGATACATCGTATTCGCAAGGACTATCATTGGGAAAACATGAACAGTCAAATAACTAGGTTCGTGAAACAATGCGAAATCTGTGCCCTGAGCAAGCCAGCAAGAAACAGTCAAATCGGAAAATTAATCTCAGAAATCCCCACAACACCTTTTTCAAAGATATACATAGACTTTTCTGGACCCTATCCCCGTTCTAAGTCAGGAAATACTATGCTATTAATTTGCGTGGACTCTTTCACTAAATTCGTATGGATGTACCCTATGAGACGTGCTTTAGCATCTGCGACAATAAAAATTCTGCAAGAGAGACTATTTAAAGATTACGGTACTCCAGTACATCTAGTATCTGACAACGGACCTCAGTTTAAATCCAAGGAATGCAATGACATGTGTTTTAAATTAGGAATAAATCACATTACAGTCACAGAGTACCGACCGCAAGGAAACCTAGCTGAGAGATATTTGCGAATCCTAAAATCAGCCTTAGTATCTTACCACGCTAAAGATCAGACAGCGTGGGATCAAAATCTATCATGGATACAATTTGCCTTCAATTCTGCCTATCATGAAGGACATAAATCAACACCATTTGACTTACTGTACAAGTATAAACCGAACCACCCGTTAACCACAAAGTGGAAAATTCATGAATTATTGCCCCGCGAAGTAAATGGGAATAATATAAGGAAAATATGGAACGAAGCTCGTGCAAATTTGAGAGCGAATCTACAAAAATCGCGGAAATATGAGCAGAATAATAGGAAAGTAAAGTACAAAGTAGGTGATTTAGTCATGTATAAAACTCACCCTACGAGTAGAGCCGTTGATAGGACCACTTCCAAACTATCTTACCGATGGTGTGGCCCCTACACGATTCACAAGTTCATCACCCCCGTGACCGTAGCGCTGTGCGAACCCAATACAGATAATTACGTTCGCAGAAGTCGTGTCTCAGATAAAAATTTTTTCTCTTTGTGAAAATAAAGAAGCACGACTACGAGAAAGATAGTAAACCAAAAATACTACCTAAGTATTAAGATTAAAATATAGGCAACGTCCTATATCGTAATTGAGCCTAAACTCAAACACCTCGTACGAATACTAGCGAGGCCTGATCAACCTTAGCTCATGTTCTGCGAGAATAAAATAAATAATGAGAAGTCAGCTGACGAACAACAAACCCCTACCTCAGTAAACTAAAGGTAATTCTATTGTTATTACAATATGTTATTGTTATTAATAACATAATATGTTACTGCTTGCGATGAACATGATAGTAGTAATACACTAAATTGTAGTTCACGTTTGCGACTAAGAGAAAGACAAAACTAGGAAATAAGAGGAGTAGTCGACCACAAAAAAGTCAAAATAATCAGCGATTCGACGCGTTGAAAATTATAAAGGTGCGAATACCCTTCTGTAAGAACACTAGATAAACTTTAACCTTACAGCAATACTGTATATCTGTATAAACGTAAACAGATACACACTTGTATACCTGAAATATGCTGAAACCTACTCATGAGTGTAACTCCTTAAAACGAGTGAAGAAACAAAAAAAAAAAAAAAACCGGTAGTAGCTTTAAAAAATAGAAATAAGGTAGATTTATGTATTTGTGTATTTTATGTGTTGTATATGTATTGAAATTTTAAGTATTTTGTATAGTATGTAAGATAATCGATTGATGAGTCGAAATAACCTTGTGGAGAGAAATTTCATCACGAAGTTCCGTGCCAAATATAATTGTATTTCATAGATAGTCATTTAATACCCCTAACGTCGCCCCGTTGTCTTCTTTAAGTAGAGGAGGATGTGACGATTTAAAGGCAATTTAAATAGCACAAAATAATTTTTATTCAAAATAACACGTGAGAAAATAATCCACCCTCCCCTCTGTACCTATATACCTGTACCAACTTGTAAAAAGGCTAGTACGGACATGCAAATTATACTGTTATGAAGCGAATACTAATAATCATTCTAATTAAATAAAAATACGTGATAATAATAAATGAAATACCTAACTCAATAAAGAAAAGGTAGGATAATTAATAGTAGTTAATTAATGGAAAAATAATAATAATAAAAGTACGAACTACTTTTCTCTCGGCGTGTGAACTGCGCCCGCTTCCCTACTCACGGCCGCAAAATCAACCCCAGTCGACCCAGAATCTGACAAGTTAACAGCTTTACCATGTGTCGTGAAGGTGAACGTATGTATATATTGCAAAACGATGTAGCAGAAAGTAAGTGTTTCGTGATTACATACTCCACATGTAGTTGAAACGAAGTGAAACGTAAAACAAGTAAAGTAGCTTAAATGTAGAGAAAGAATTAAAAATAACTAAGATAGCCGACACACCTCTTTATAAAAAGGTTTATCTTGTAAGGTATGTTCCATACCATATAAAAAGGTAACATTAGTGCAGTTAAAACTAAAATGTGAAAAGTGAACACCAACGTCAGGAGTGAAGCAACGACGACAACTTTACGAGCTCCAGGTAGCAGAATCCTAGCGTCATGACTTTGATCGCAACTTAGAATCAACAAACTAAATGGAGGAACCCAAACGACAACGAAGAACATCCAGGAAAACCTACTGAAGAGGATCAGCAAGAGAACCAGCTGCAGATCCACATTATACCCAGGTGACACTAAAGCGTAACTTCTGTGCTTATATTGTTTTCTAACAACCACAACAAAAACAGTACATTTTGTAAAGACTCATTCAAATCATGTAAATCTTAACATAGTAATGTTTGTAGTTACTGTAACGAAATAATAGTAATCTGATGATGGTTAAAGGTAAAAATTAATTCGAAATTTGATCAAACTATTCTTCAAATAGTTTGCATAATGTTGAAGTATTTTAGAATATTATAAAATTAAAACCTGGATCCGTGGTATTCAATGTAATATACAACTGTATGGCTTTGAGCTCATCAGAGTAACACTTTAAAGAGTATAAGAGCATTTGATGCAGAATCTATCAGAAGTTTCTTTTAACGTAAAAATAAAAAGATGACCATTAAAGGTATTATTTTTAAATCATTATTTAAGAAGCCGTAATAAAGAGATGTTTTTGCTAAAATCCAGAGAGTGAGTAAATTTACGTAACCTTGGACAAATTCCTGATATTTACATTTTTCCAATTTGTTGGTAAGTAATTTGTGCTAACAACGGCAGCCGGTTTAATTGACAGCAACCAATTAAACTGGTTCCCTATGTTATAATGTCTTAACAGGAGAGACGGTATAAGGTCGTCTAACATCTCCGATATTTTTGCCGGTGCCGTTACCCTGTGTTCTAGAAAAGTTGTAAATTCCTCGCCTGTCAATCGTCTTCTTTGTTCGACTCTTGTCCGAGCTTCGTCTCGCTAATGGATGTTTTGTCACCCCAAGATTTCTATGTTGCTGGCGTAACGAATCGTCGCATTGTTTACTTAACCTTCCCCTTTCGTACCAATTAATAATTCTTTGACAGACGTCTTCTAGTAAAGTTTCTCTAGCTCTCTCCTCGTAAATCGTATATGTCTCCTAAATGAGCAGTCCTGCTGTGTTACATCTATTCACCTCGTATGTGCTTTGTTGTTCCTGTGAATTAAACTGTCGTAAACCCTTTTGTGTCCGAGTATGTTTTGTCATTTCACGTATGGTGTGATGTAACGCGCGTGTCATTCGCCTCGTTTCGTCGTAACTGTGTGAATGGAGTAGCGACTGCTTTGTTCTTATGTTATGAAGCAATAACTCCACGTAAACCCTCTTCTGACGTTTCAACTTTCTGATCCAGTTGTCTCAACTGAACGAAGTCGTCGCCTTTTCGCCCTGTCGTACACCAGTATTGTTTGGCTGTCAGTTCACTCCTTATTTATTGCTTTACTCGCCAGAAATTTACTGCCTCAACATGTCCCTGACGTTTGAGAAATTTTCAAAAATTTTCTCGCTAAAGGGGGAAGTTGGTCCATTCTTTAAAGACCTAAAGTATAAACGGTAGGAATGAGTGAAGATACAAATAGAGCTTGTTATTATCAACACAGTCAATTTGTTACGTACAAGTATAAAATCATGTCAGTGTTTGTCAGTTCTTGTAATAATATTCACCTACAGTTTAAAATTTCACTCTTACTTATTTATGGTATGTATCAAACAAACATTAACCTGCTGGTGAGGTATGTTAATGTAAATTGTAAATGTTTACAATTTAAACATTACGTGATATGAATTTATTATTATATTCACAGTTAGAAAACTATTGTACGATCACAAAAAGACGAAAAAATTACGTCTGAAGTGACCGATTTCCTTCTTTTCCATCTCCGTGTATACTCGTCTGGTCGTAAATGTAATTACGTGTGAATCCGAACCGTGGGAGGTGACTAAATGACTAAACGTGAGAGGCGAATTGTCCATGTAAGTCGGAGACTACGTATGTCTGTAAAAATAAACTCTCCAAATCGAAACTTGTTTAATTCGAATTTTGAATAATTGAGTCCTCGTAGTAGTACAAGTCAGCGAAAGCGTTTCAGTTTTCTATTGAATTTGTCGTTGCACAGCTGCTAGCCTCCACATCTGGGCAGCAGCCCCATGGCATCCCTATGGAGTTCAAGGAGCTTTCGCAAGGAGGCTCATACACAACTTCACGGAAACCCGGCCATTCTGGAGGAAGCATATAGCCATTCTGGAGTTGGCGATAGTCGCAGTCACCGTAGGGACTCATCCGTTTTCGATGAGAGCCAAATGCCGTGGCTTCTACGACATGAAACGTGCGTGCGAGAGGCCGATCTGGATAACAGTGATAGCCCAGGAAAAATAGAAAGTTTTAAGGAAAAAATTAGGTAAAAGCTAATTTTTTATACATATGGTCCTTGAACCATAAATTATACAAAACCAATGAGTCTACCACTTAAAAGTGTGTAGGGGTGGTTTTACAGGGGTTGAAAGGGTGAAAAAACGATTTTTTGCATACTATAGTAAAATGATGTTTTACTATATTATTCTTACTGTTATTATCATTACAATTTTGTAAATATTAAAAGATACTTTTTCAAAATATTTCACCTGGAATAATAGATCATGTGAACTTATCAAAAATGTGTTTTTTTTTCACTTTTTCGTAAATATTCATCCTCTTAAAAAAAAAAACGATCATTCACATGCAATACACACAAAATACAAAAAGTACAGTATACTCTAAGTTTTAAATGTGGCCTATTCCAACAATCTTTGACGTACAGGAATGTGACACCCACCATATTATAGGGAATTTTGGGAGCTACAACTTTTATTTGCAATATTTGTTGATAAAATACTTCATTTTTAAGTTATATGCGAAAAATCGTTTTTCACCCCTTTCAACCCCTGTAAAATCATCCCCCGGACAAATTTAAGTGGTAGACTCATTGGGTTCGTATAACTTATGGTTCAACGACCACATATACAAAAAACTAGCTTTTTTCTATCAGTCGAGGCGACCCGGCTTTCTGCGCTTGTTAGGCAAGCGTGTGTTACTGCATTTGTGCGGGGATGCTTAGCAAGTTTCCTGTTCTCAATCTCACCACAACGGAAAAGACATAGACAGCCTATCGAAATATTATGCGCTGGTTCTAAGACACGGTCACCGATTGCTATTTTAGATTGGGACTAAAATATTGGGAATGGCTAGTTTCTTTAAAGGACATCACTTTTGTTCTTAGAACGCAGACGGTTGTAATTTTGTAAATTTGTACTATTTATTGGAAAGCATACAGTAGTAGTACATATACGAATACTTTAGCTTTGTACATTTCAGTTTACCTTCACTCGTGAATACGTGTCTTGTGTGTGTTAAATGTAAAGTACTGTATTATATTACACACAGGAAGCTAAGGCTGAAGGAAACGGACACGTCAAGTGATGAGTGTGGTGATGAAGACTGTGACGATAACGATAGTAGCTGACGATAGAACGTTTGCTACATTACGTCATCGTGTCGAATTAGATTTCTCGATAATGTTAGGCAGTCTATGTATCGATACTGGTCATCCTTGCGCGCCCGCAAAAGGCAGTGCTGACGAGGTAGATGTTTGAAACGACAGAGTAAATCGACCTCGTCTCGTAGGTTTCAAGTTCAGGGAAAGACGAGTATCGGAACCCGTGTTGTCACATCGGTGTACTTATTTTCTTGGCGGTCGTGGAGGTAGGTATGCCTTTTGAAGCTCACGTCAAACTTAAGTGTTTTCCTGCTGCACAGTTGTGATGATCGCCTTTGCACGGTCTTTACAATTCTAATTTTTTATCTGTTGTGGTCTGTGTTCCGTGCGGTTGTATACGTGGGTACAAACGGGCCTGTACCGTATTACCGGGGGGTTTCTATCTACCCGTATTTAACTGTGTTGGGTTTTTGTCTTCTCGGCGTTTCGACAACATTCGTCTGTTGTCCCTTATCCATTCAATGGAATACCATTTTCCCGTCCCGTTTCCGAAGCTCCTATGAGTACCATGCTGCAAGTAAATGTACGTATTTTTAACATAACCTGGTTACTGAAAAGCTGTGTGAACCATTAGGTGTTCACATACTTGTCATTACTAACCCCTAACCATTACGTGTTTCTGAATTTGACTTCGCAGTTTTCTTCTCCTAGGCGCGGTTGCTTCCTCTACAGCTTAGGCTCCTTTCACTCACAACGGTTTCGTCCGTACGGGAACGAGACGGACACGGCATGGTACGCGTGTTGCAGTCGTCCATTGGCACTGGAAAGGACGGGTGCCGTGCCGTCGCTCTAAACACAGTGGTATAGGCCTATGTGACTTAATGTACGCTTTCACACACAACGGAGTTTTGTTATACGGTAGAGTTGCCTTCACGTGGTTCCTTCTGTGCCAGCAGTTTAGTTTTCTGTTTTCGGTTTACAATTTTTTTAGTTTATAGTGTGTTTTATATGTAACAACAAGAGTTTTAGTTTCATCGAGACTGGAGCTGAATGATTCAAAAAGAATTTGTATGTTTTGTTTTTATCCTCTTCTTCGCTTTAAGGTATAGTCAGTTAACGTACCTATCTTCTGTGTGGTTTGCCTATGCTCCGCCTTTGAATCCGTCCTTTTTCTGAGTATTTAAGTTTGCCGCTGAACTCAGGTTAGCTTTTTACGATACTCGGTTAGTAACCGGCTGCTCAACAGTCGTATTAGGAAGACCAGGGACTACTCTTCTTTTCAGGTTACCCTACCCTAGCGGGCCCATTCTAGTTGTTTGTAGGAAACTTGGCGTTTACCCCTCTCTCGTTTGTTACTTAATATTCAACCATTGTACGCCAGGCTTCAAGAGGTCATGACTATCATGACCGTCAGTAATACTACATTATTGTCGTCGGGGACGTTAGAGTAGGATTTGATGGAAGAGGAAAATTTGATTCGTCGAACTCCCGACTTATTCGCCAGGAATATGGCTTTCCTGAGTTTTATTTCTATGGCAGTAACAGCGCAAATCGCTTCTGAGACCGTTTACCAGCCTTAGACTTCCTCCATTTTTATCATCACTTCTGAGCTGCATCTGTATGATTGTTTTCCGTTTCAGCTTAATTTTTACCGTAGGGAATCCATTTTGTTCTTGGTTCCTTGTTGTTTTATTAGCGTTATCTTGTCTCCTGAAACTATATCCACCCTCTTTTGCTTGCTGGATCTCCACTCACAGCCAGAGAATCATTTAGGCTTCTCTTCTCGCTCCTTTGGTACAAATCAGATATTTCCTGAGTATTTAACACTCTTGACTCTCCTGCACAATATTTCTGTGTGTGCCCATACAACTGTTACGTCTTGTACTGATGCATGAGTGGTGGTCTTTGTATAAGTTTAATTTGTACAAGTTTAAATAAAAGACACTAGATTTGCTTTGCCTCCCCCCCCTTTCTTGCGATATCCGCACAAGTAAATAGGTTTATATCGTGTTGACTGAAAAACAGCAGGTGCTGCAGCGGCTTGTACTGTGTGTAATAGAGAATTTGGGATGACAGATCGGTCAAACAGGTTATCATCTAAAAGGCTTACTGGTGGGTGGGGGAGAGGGGAGTCGTGACGTGGGAAGTCCCGGCAGAGAGATGGTTTCTAAAGTGGATTATCGTCTTGTGCCAGGTTTGACAGGAGACAATTTGGAGGTCCATTGTTTGGCCACAAAGCGCTTGCTACACAATACTGCAGCGTTCAGACTAGCATACAGTTAAGCAAATGTGTGTCGCGTACATTGCGTTCCAAGTTATGACACGTTTTTAATAAATTTTTTTATAGAGTGAAGCGTAGAAAACCTTCAGTGAAATATTGTATAATTCTTACTTTATCTCATCCACCGAAATCGTTGGATTTGTGGTCACACTTAACCATAATTAATATTTGCTGTTGTGAAATATAAGAATATCAATAATCAAAAGATTGTAACATTTATATAATAGCAATCGACAGGTTCTAGAATTATAGAAAATAAAATCAAGTCGACAGATTTGAACCTTTTGATTTGAGAGTCAATTTGGAAAGTTGTAAATGTATATTTTGAATGGTTTTTATAATGGTATAATTGTGTAGTAAAAGAATGAAGCATCGATTTTGTTTATACCATTGTCAGAAGGGTTTGAAAAATTATATTTGCATGTACTTGTAATAAACATCATTTTGGTATTCTGAAAAATGCGTTTTGTTTATTTTTGAATTTTCAGAACGCTCTAACATGGTCTGTATGACAGCTAGAAAGATAACTTTTCGTGGAAAAGTCTCAAGAAAACTGTCATCTGGGCACTGTAGAGATTGTGGATTGAGAGGAATACTGTAACATTACGAAAACAAATAATTCTTTATTTAACACAATTTTTATATTTATCTCAAAGTGGTGTCCGTGTGACTTAATTGAAAAACTAAAATAATGTAACCACCTTAAAGTTTTTAGCCCATAATTGGTTTGTTAGAAACCTAATTTAAAACTAACTTTCATAAGGCAAAGGTTCAAAGATATGACACTTTTTGTTGAAACTCCATTTTGTACACGCCTGTCCCTTTTTTAATGGATGCCGTTATGAATAGCTAATTTTATTTTCACTTTTAATTAATTTTTATTTTTGTTGACGGTTAAGGGAAACAAAAATTAGACAACAGAAGCAAGTCTACGTAGGGTAGGCTGCCCCTTGATACATATTATGTTGTAAGTAAACAGTCGGAAGAAACTATGACTTGAAGTTGGGCTAGTGCAGTTCACGGTTTGAACAAAGGTTTTGAAAAGTTTTGAAAAGAAACCTAATGAAAATTAAAACCACATCATTTGCAATAAGTGTGCAGATTTTTTTATCATCATCGTCATCATCATTGTTATCTTCTTAACGGTTTTAGGCTTTAGCGGCCTGTTCCTATTCCGCAGTCCACCTTTCCTTAGGTCTACCAACTTTTCTTTTGCCTCTAGGGTTGTAACCTTTCGCCATCTTCGGTATTCTACTTTCTTCCATTCTATTGATGTTTTGAATCCATTTTCTTCTCTGTTGTTTAATCCCTTCATTAACTGCAAAAATATCTAAATCACATCTTATCTCTTCATTTCTTATATGATCTCGTCTATTACACCTTTTAACTGATCTCAGAAATTTAATTTCTGCTGCTTGTATCTTCTGTTCACTTTTTTCATTTATGACCCAAGTTTCAGGACCATACAGTATGGTATACAGGAGTCCTGTATGGTAAAAATGGGAAAACAATTTTCCTATTGTTTTATAAAATTTTATTTGGGTCTCTTTTCTACATTTATTTCCCGACGTTTTCCAAATCGTTCCACACATTCTTGTGAAATTCATCACTTTATTTTCTATACCTCTATCTTTATCATAAGTAATGTCACAGACTTTTTTTACTCTCATGAAATCATCAACTGGCCAATATTTGGCCTCATGTTCATAGTCAGATTAGGCCAAAAGCGCCTTTCTCTGTCCGAATGCTTTATTGTCAGTTTAATATGTTCATTTTATTATTTTTTTGTGGAAAGAATTTGTTTTTACTTCTATGTTCCATAAGGAAATGTAAGTATGGTCATGGCGAAAAAAATCGTGTTCGAGATAATGGCAGATTCTGATTGTACTACCATCAAAACATGAAAAAAGTCATTTTTCGAAATGTGTGTGTGTGTGCGTGTGTAGAATTTTTTCTATGGCAAACGATAACAGCCGCAAATTCAAACAGAATCAAATAATTTTTTGCATACAGCTCTGAATTGTAGAGGACTCAAGGCCTATTGTTTTTTGTGAAGATCGGTTAAGGGAAAGGGGTAGTTTACCTGCAGCGTTTTACGTTTTAACAAGAGTAAATTGCTTAATTTTGATAAATAAAGTATCCTGAAAAGAAGGTCGTAATAATCCGCTGTAGAAAGGTAGATGAAATATCTATAAATGAAAAGGGTAGTTGAAGGGAGGAGGGGGTAATTTTTTTAATAAATTAAAATGGTATTTGATGATGGAGGAAGTAAATTTTATAAGTTTTATATGTGTAATACGTTAATGACAACAAAGAAGTAGTTTCTATGGAAACATTTCATTTCACTTTAACAAAATTATATATTTTTCATTTTAATTTAAATCTTATATGAGTGAAAACATATCGTTCCTGGCAGGTAAGCATATCTCAATTATGTAATGTTTACGTTCCCAAAGTTTTATTATTGTGATTACTGCAATAAGAAGGCAGGCAGGACACACACACACACACACACACCTGCAATAAGAAGGCAGGCAGGACACACACACACACAAAATTCGCGTTATTTATGGCTTCGCTCATTTTTATTTTCTTACGTTTGCACGCTTTTTAAGTGGAAAGTGTCGAAACCCAAATCAACACAACTTGTGCAAGCCGAAAAGGTGTCCAGCGTGGACAGCGATTTGCTTCCTGTGGATCGTTCACCAGTGTAACTGCACGTGTTTACAGAGGAACGGTTCATAGACTGACTTTTCGTCTGTAGGGAGTGATCCCTCTGCAAGATGCTCAGGGTCCATGAGAGACTTCGGAGCGATCCTTCTTTTCCGCGTGTTTATTCTGTGAAACGTACACTGTAGATTCGCAGCTTTACTCTGAGTATCGCTCCATAGGGAATGTTGAATTTTTTTTCCACGGTGTACCCTCATACACACTAAAACCTGCTCTGATGTTTTGATTACGGACATAATAATATTAAAACTTTGGAAACTTGAGCACTACTTAATGGCGATCAAACATTAACTTCACAAGCCATTAATTTTATGGATATTTTGAAGCAATAAATGTTTTAATAAATTAATACAATCTGTGTAATTATTTCTGTTATAATATAAGAATTACAAACTAATATGTGCATGTGTGTATGTATGAAAAATATATAAATATTTTTCTCCTCTGGAAAATTGTTTGCCCCTCCTGGAAAATATTTTGACCTCACTGATGACTAGTTATTTACTAGCATGTGTGGAATATAGCTTTATGACATGGATCAGAATGGTGGGTGTTAAACTGAAGACACAGACGTATTAAGGAAGAAATGTTTTGCTGAGAAATTTATAATTATACGGGTAAACAGAATCGTCGTTCTGGAATTCAGAAGACGAATGGAAAGAAAAAAAGAAAGACTCGATTTAAAAAAAAAGAAAAATGACTAGTTTGTATTAACAGGAAAGACTTTGATAACACTATAGTCATCATTCACCCTCGGCCGATAACTCGCAGCGAGAGCCTAAGTTCATTTCAGGAATCATATCGCAGCTCCCTTTGGCCAGCTCTTCGTTCGACCTACAAATATTTTATTCAAAAGTACAGTCCTTCCTCACGAAGGATGAGGATAGTCTTCACCCACCTGACATGGGGGTACCATTTTAGCAGATACGTCATTTCTTCAGAACTCAAGCATCCACTTAGTTAATATTTAAATGATTTTAAATATAAATTTTAGGACATGGAAGTCGTTTATGGTTTTCCATACCGATTTTTCGAAAAGTGTCTGTGTGTGTGTCTGTCCGTCTTGTGTAGAATTTGTTCTATGGCAAACGATAACAGCCGCAAATTCAAACGGAATGAAATAATTTTTTGCATACAGCTCTGAATTGTAGAGGACTCAAGGCCTGTTGATTTTGGTGAAGATCGGTTAACGGAAAGGGGTAGTTTACCTGCGACGTTTTACGTTTTAACAAGAGTAAAGTGCTTAATTTTCATAAATAAAGTATCCTGAAAAGAAGGTCATTATAATCCACTGTAGAAAGGTAGATGAAATATCTATAAATGAAAAGGGTAGTTGAAGGGGGAGGGGGTAATTTTTTTTATAAATTAAAATGGTAGTTGATGGAGGAAGTAAATTTTATAAGTTTTGTATGTGTAATACGTTATTGACAACAAAGAAGTAGTTTGTATTTAACATTTCATTTCACTTTAAACAAATTCTATATTTTTTCATTTTAATTTAAATCATGTATGAAAGAAAATATATCGTTCGTGGCAGGCAAGCATATCTCAATTATGTAATGTTTACGTTTCCATTTCATTATTATGATTTCCGCAATAAAAAGGCAGGCAAGACACACACACACATACACAGTTCGCGTTATTACTGGCCTCACTCATGTTTATTTTCTTACATTTGCTCGCTTTTTAAATGGAAAGTGCCGAAACCCACACCAACACAACGCGTGCAAGCCGAAAAAGTGTCCAGCGTGGATAGCGATTTGCTTCCTGTGGATCGCTGGGCAGTGTAACTGCACGTGTTTACAGAGGTACGGTTCATAGACAAAATTTTCGTCTTTAGAGAATGAACCCTCTGCAAGATGCTCAGGGTCCATGAGTGACTTCGGAGCGCTTCGGGGGAGGGATGATTATCTGCGTAGTTCGGTTTCTTTATAAGAATAAAGTAAGCCTACCTAATTTTTATGGATAAAGTGACTGAAAATAACATTATAGGAAACGACTACCCCATAATAACAAAAATATCTGTAAATAATGAAATTAGTTTGAGGGTGGGCGATATTTTTTTTTTTTAGAAATTACCGAACCGAATTCAAGTAAATTATTTTAAACATAAATCTTACAACATGGAAGTCATGTATGGTTCTCCATACCGATTTTTATCATTGGGAGGGTTTCATTTTTAACTTGTACTACTACTAAGTAAATGAATGGCCGTTAAAAAGATCAGATAACAGAGAGTTCAGATATAATCGCCATCTTTCTCTTTTCAATGACTGATCTTGTGCATTTTTTCGTTATCCAATTCCACTTGCATCCTGCGTTTACTTTGCGTATCTCAATTTCTTCTTCTTAATAATTACTGTTGTGGGATCCGTTTCAGTTGGCGTTCTTCCCCCCATTCTTTGTGTACGCCCGAATCACCGTGATTGATTTCTTCTTTTTACCTACGTTTTTGTCCGTGGAGCAATCATTGTTTCTCTTATCTTCATGATTAGTGTTTTATCAATTCTTCGTTTTTCTGCGAGTTGTCAAGAAAACGAGCTTCAACGTCTTTGTTGCAATAACTCATTTTATGGCCTGTTCTAGGTTGACCACAGCTCGTTTCCATACATAATAGTACCTTCTGGCAGACCGTTCCTAAAGATTTTCTTCTTTGATTTGATATATTCTTGAACTGTATTGGGAACACGGCTTTATATTACAAGCATGTTTCTGATACTTCGCCGAGTGCATCAGCGTGTGTTACTTCTGTCCAAGGTATTTGTGTTGCGAACAACTTCTAATAAACATTCTACCTAAGAGATTAATTTCGTTTTTTCCGCCTGTTCATATAATATAGTAAATTCGTGCATGTTTCCCGGCATTTCCAGTATTCTTTTATAAGTTTTATTTTGTTGTATATTCTAAGTCACTGCGGCCAAGACTGTAATCAGAATTTATTTCTTATTTTGTAATAACTGACAAAGGGAGTTACCTCGACATGTAAAGATAAGCGGCATAAGCTTAGCACTTGATACACGGTATTCCTTATAGCCAACGTCTAAGGCTATGTCGTAGGCGCCCTACGCTGTCCGATTTTCCTAACCTCTGTTGGTATAAAATGGAGCTGTTGTCATTCTATCGCTCAGTATACTGATGTTTCAGAACTCGTTCACGTGGAGTATATGCAAGTCATACGGAGGCGGGTTATGTACCAAATGAGAAAAATATCGATGTTAATTACAAAAGTTTCCGTGAAGTGATGGAAAATGTCCGTTTCCTTTTTACAAAAAAAAAGCTTCTGCAAAATTGTCACCAGGAAAGCAGTCAGTTTTCTTGTTTTGACAGCAGAGGCACATCCTGTAGTGAGAAGAATCGACAGTGAGTTTTATATTATTTTAGAGAAAAGTCGTCGTGAAATATTATAGATTTCTCTTTTTTTTGCGAGTAGTGTAATGGAACGGAAGTGACGTCAGAGGGCAAACAGTGTATCCCCTACGTTCTCGTCGCCACCGTGAGGAAATTGCATCGTATATTTTACCGTGTTGACACGACCAAAGACGTTGCCGTCGCCGGCGGAGGGAAATTTTTTTTTTCTTCTTTTCTCTTGCTGCTGTCGTATATGTGTTTGCGTGTAATCATTGTTAAACCATTATTTAAAGTTTGACGTCGGCAAGCGGCTTTTAGGACGACGTTAGTTCTACGTAATGTATAGCACATCGTATGCCTACTTTGGCGTAATGCATTAAAATTTGAAACTTCCTCTGTATTATTCTTCTCAGGCTATCGGACGCAGACTTTTATAAATAGGTCACCTTTCAGGTATTGTTTTCTGACAGTTTCAGTCCGTAGATTCTCTTCTTTTCCTTTTTCTTGTTGTTCTCTTAAAGTTGATTTCTCCTATCTTAGTACCATTAGCTTCGTACAAATTTCATCCCATATTTTCGTAGGTCCAGTTCCAGTTCTGCTCTTGCTCGACGGGTTGTTACATCTTGCAGTCTTCACTAATCCATTCTGATCTATCCTAGTTATATGCCCATTCTATATTCGTTGCCCGTTGTCGATTCTATTACATCTATTATTCATCATATCTGTATTATGTGGTCAGACCAACGAGTGCCCAACGGACTGTAAGGTCCAAGGCCTGAAGAAGAAGAAGAAGGAGGAGAAGGAAGAGGAAGAAGAAGATCTGTATTATTCTCACTGCGTATTCTGTCCCATCTTGCTTCGCGTACAAGTTTTCTTACAAGTCCCACTTCTGTATTTGTCTATAGTGTACATATATTTATCTATTGGGGTTTGGTTAGCTTATTTTTTGTTCTTCTGGACGTGATGTTTAAAATTATGCCACCACTATAGAAACTCCAATGATATATCTAATTTACCGTACGTGACCGTTCACCAAAAAACACGCATTCAGAGAATAAAAAAATGAAAAAGTGAAAATTTATATCGTGCAGTGTGTTTGTGAGTGCGATCAGTTTGTTCGTCGAGATTTATGTATGATTAATGATGCCGAACTGCGTGGGGTGTTTTTGTTCGCGTCTGTGAAGAGCGCCCATACTTGTTTGGCAGTGTCGGCTGTACATTTTTATTTCATAACAGGAAAAAACAATACAGAGACGCACTGTAATCAAACCGTTTGCAGGAGATGGTTTTTAAATGTGCAGTAAGCATCAATCATCGTGTTTCTGTTATTGGTCAGTGTAGGGTGGTATACTGGCAAACAGGGCCGATGACATCGCTTATGATTCATTCCGTCTCGTGGCACTATAGAAATTTAAATAAATTAAGAGAAGATTATTATGTATAAAACATTGTATTATACGGTGGAAAGAAATTTAATTCTTTAATTTGCTACTTAAATTTGAGCATAGTTTCGCGGGATTGTTAATCGTCCTGTTGTAAATGACGCAAGACTATTAAGTAGCGTATAATATTAAATTATAAGTACTGAAGTATTTATTTTTAATGAATATATAGCATTATATTAGTTTGTGAATTAGTAGTTTATAGACCTTTATGGTTAGACTAGACTTTGCCTTCTGAATTCATGTTCAATTGTTGGCTTTCGGTTTCACGGCTTTAATGTACGTTCTTTTTTTTTCCATCAACAAATTGTCCATGTAAATCAGAGACTACGTATGTCTGTAAACATGAACTCTCCAAATAGAAACTTGCTTAATTCAAATTTTGAATAATTGGAAATTTTATTGTGGTCACGTTAACTTTGAATTTACCAGGCTTCACTGTGTAGTAGCTTAGGTTTGTTCAGTATTGCTTATTACTCAAAGTTGATTAGATTGAAATTATATGACATAGTAATTCTGTGTTGTATTTAAAATAAATGCAAGTGCGGTTTTCCTATTCAAATGACTTGATGGTGATTGACATATTTCATAGAATGTTGACCTGGACTATAGAAATGTTTTTAGAAGTATGTTTTCTACAATGTTTTGTAGAAGTATTTTAGTAATCTGTTCACAGCATACGCTGGTTATTCTGTTCGGTACCAGAAAGAATGTTTAGAGAACGATGAGGACACCATATTACTAAAACATTTTTTTTTTTCAACTAGGGTTTTGGGGATATAATAATCCTTTAGGGAAACAACGAAGAACACCATAAAAGATAATACGTTATACGAAGAGAGACTGCTTTACACCAAAAAAGTAGCTTTACAATAGTTGTATACGTGGAACGGGAATTTCGAAATAAATAGTGTGTTGTCTAGTATAAAAAGAACACCAAAATGCATTAAGAGTTTACAGTGAATGCCATGAGAAATCATATTAAAAAACGGTTTGTTAAAGGGCTTTGCAGTTTTGGCGGTAATTTTCATTTTAACTTTTAATCAAAAAACTGATAATAATTTTAAAGTTCAGTTCCATTGATCCACGAAAATCCAGTCCCGCTTTCTTCTGTATTGTTTGGAAGGACTGTTTATTTGTGCGTGCTTTTGAACGATCAATCATGAATATCTTGACGGAGAGAGGTTTTGTGTAAAACAAGTCGAAACAGAGAAAACAATTCCACACCAGTGTTTTTCAAAGAAACAAATGGCGTTTGTTTTACCAAAGCGGTTTATCCAAAGAAACCTTTTATTTTTGGTGATACGAATTTATTGCGAGTGCGATTTGCCCCTTATGTCTGTGAAACTGCTCCAGCCATGTGATATGTCGTAGACTTGGGCTGAGCGACACAGAAAACACCAGTGTCTAAAAACAGAAAACGCCATCCTTTCTAATAACATTTCATACAACATTGTTCGTATTATTTTTAAGGGAGGTAGCAAAAGATATTTGCCCCTTTTTTCTTGTGGCAGATATGTTTCGGGAATTATTATGCTAAAAAGGCTGTTCTGTGAAAATTGTTTTTACTCAATTCTATATTATTATTAACGTGGCTAGAATGTTTAGTTTGTGTGACACTGGAGTCACAACACAGTCCCTAGTTTTATTTTAACATTTTTATCCAAGTCGTACTTAATTCATCAGCCCTTCGTCACTATTCATAATAAGAACCACAAGTCATTACGTATGTTAAATCGCATTCAACTAGTTCACCTCCTGAGTAGCAAGACTCTCAGTGTTTTGGACAAAATAGCCTACATTTATTTTTACGCAAATTTCAGTATCAGATTAAGTAGGGGGAAAATAAGGGTTCAAACTCACAAAGGAATGCCGCCTTCTTAAAAAACACTAAAAAAACACTAAAAAACATGATCTCAGAGATGACGCCGCCACCGCTGGACCCGCAGCATCCCGATGGACCACAGCACCGCGAATTTCCGCGAATAAATTTTTTTATTTTTTTTATTTTATTTTTTTTATTTTTTTTATTAAATTGATTTGGTGGGATGATGTTCAATGGACCACCAGCATCCGTGAATATACTTTTTTATTTTTTTAAGAAAGCTGATTTGCATATCAGTGGGTGGCGTTGGGTGGGAGGTTGTTTTTTTATTTCATATCAGTGGGTGGGGGGTGGTTCCAACTCGAAGCATTATAGTGTATACTAAAATATATGATCAGGTGTACCAACCTTTGCATGAGTTCAAATTTGTTGTGTGTTATAATGTATATTAAATCTATATGATCAGGTGTACCAACCTCTGTAGTATTATTATAGTGTATAGATATTTTATATGAGCAGGGTTGTCAACATTTTCTGCGGTGGGGGGAGGGAAATGTGCGTGTATAGAGCAGATCTGCCAACATTTCTTTCTCTTCTGTGGTGGGAAATTCAAACTATATATGATCATAATTGTTACTCTCTCTCTCTCTCTCACACACGGTGTGTATGTCTCTCTCTCGTTGTCAAACGTTATGCTCACCGGCATTATAGTGTATATTAAAATATATGATTAGGTGTACCAACCTTTACATGAGTTCAAATTTGTCGCGTGTTATAATGTATATTAAATCTATATGATCAGATGTACCAACCTCTGTATTATTCGTCCTCTCTCTCTCTCTCTCCCTCTCTCTCTCTCACACGTTGTGTATGTCTCTCTCGTTGTCAAACGTTATGCTCAAACTGTGGTCAGTACCGAGCGCATGTATATGAAATTAGAAAGTTTATATTTATTCGACAAATATTAACGTCCTCTCTCTCTCTCTCTCTCTCTCTCTCTCTCTCTCTCTCTCTCTCTCTCTCTCTCTCTCTCTCTCTCTCTCTCTCTCTCTCTCTCTCTCTCTCTCTCACTTGTTTCAACTGTGTCAACAAATAGTAACGTCCTCTCTCTCTCTCTCTCTCTCTCTCTCTCTCTCTCTCTCTCTCTCTCTCTCTCTCTCTCACTCTCACACGTTTCAACTATGCAAGGTTTCATACCCTTTCTCCTGTCTCCCTCTCGTACATTGAGTAGTCGGTGTGATGAATAAATAATTTTAGCCCTCTCTCGTTGTCAAAACGTCGTCTTCATTTTCAATGTATTAAATAATTAATTAATAGTTTTATAATGCAGTCAGTGTGATTGATCCTTGTTAGAAATATATATATTTGGCGTCAATGAACTACTTACCTGTTATGTTGTTACAGACAATACTTCTGTTTTAAGGTTGCAGTTTACACACATAGGTTCAGTAGTGTATAGCGAAATAAATTAAAATTATACACACACATGAAAACGGCGACTGAAATTCATACAAATCTTCTGATGTAACAGTTCACAAAAAATAAATTAATTGTACACATGTTCAGAGGTGTAGAGTGAAATAAAATAAAGTCATAATTTGTTTAATGAATAAATATATTTTAACATTCACAATGTAAAATTCACAATTAAATAAATACATTAGAAATTGATATTTTTCGAAAGTTTATATATAATTGTGTGTCGTACTTGTAGAAGAAGCAACCTGCAACATAACAATACAACAACAACATTAAAATCATGTTAAATATCACACACACACAGATGCACACGCAACGCGCGCACATACAGACGCATACGCAACGTAATCACACACACACACACACACACATACATACGCATACGCAACGTAACCAAACACGCAACGCGCCCACACACAGACGCAAACGCAACGTAATCATACACATACATACAACGTGTACATGTAGGGCCAATAAACAGATAACAGATTTAAATATGCTATAGTCATTGTAAGACGTTACAATCATTGAAGTGTTTAATAAGTAAATTGTATGTATGTATATATCACTGAATAATAATCGTTCTAGTGTTAACGTTTGCTGCAACAGGTAAAGCAGTTACAAATAATTACATATAGGTTCAGAGGCGTATATTGAAATAAATTAATGTGTCGTACTTGTAGAAGAAGCAACAACAACATTAAAATCATGTTAAATATCACACACACACACACACACACACGCGCACACGCATACGTAACGTAATCACACACATATATACATACAACGTACACACGTTTGGGTTACACCACACGTGCACGCACACACACACACACACACACACACAGACGTACACGCACACATACGCAACACGTGCACACACACACACACACGCACACACACACATACAGACAACGTGCATACGAATCATGTACATGTAGGTCCAATAAAACAGATAACAGATAACAGATTTAAATATGCTATAGTCATTGTATGTATGTATGTATATATCACTGAATAATAATAATATAATCGTTCTAGTGTTATCGTTTGCTGCAACAGGTAACGCAGTTTACAAATAATTACATATAGGTTCAGAGGCGTATAGTGAAATAAATTAAAAAAATTGTTTATTAAAAGTAGTTTGTCACCTTAACGAGATACAATTTCCACATGCGCTGTCTGGTTCTTCATCCCTCGAAACACAAGATGTAGGTCGCTGGGATTTATATGACGGAGTTCTTCATCTGTAAAGACGTCAGCATACCTCTTAGGTAGATATACACGATAGCGGCGCTCACAATCTTCCAACGTTACAAGCACAGACTTCCCATATCGCGTGTCCACATGCAACATGTTAACGATCGGATACTGTTTGTCCACTGTTAATTCTGCACAACGTTTGTACTCAATAGCAGAAACTGCGTTGAATTTTGTGATAAACGACATTATTTATGAGAAGTGAAGACGTCTGTATCAAGCGAGGTGGAACCATACAATGTCAGAATATTCGCTACAAAGAAGACTAGTGAAAGGAATGGTGTGGCCATCAGGAAAGTTCACTTTCATCGCCTGAAGCTTTGCATGTACATACACACAGGCAGAATTAGCGCTGTTACAAAATATATATATTAGGAAAGTCCACAGAAATAGTTATCGCCAGATCCGTTCTAAATAAGTTAATGTCTTTTCAAATAGTATTCTCTGCACTACAGTCAAACATACGCACACACAGTGATAAAAAAATTGTGTATTAAAAGTAGTTTGTTACCTTAACAAGTACTGTTATCCTACGCCGTTTTTCCTCATGCCACGAAACACGAGATGTAGATCGCTGGGGTTTTATAAATTGTTTATTAAGTCTTTTAGAAATGGTCTTATACTTGAGCTTGGCCTGTTGACTATTGCTTTTAATTTTGTAATTTCTACAGGTGTTAACCGTTTCGGAGAAAAAAACCATTTATGGAGAAGATCCTCCTCCTCTTGTTTTGATATGGTATTTATTCTATGATCCATCCTTCTTGTTCCTATAATAATAACAGTACCTGCTTCATTATCATATACATTATGTGCTATATATAAATATATACATAAGGCTTTCAACACACACACACATCATAAATCCAGAACAGGAAAGGTATTATAACAAATATTACGAAAACAAGTACGTATGGTCACGTACATAGATCAACGTTTAAACAAACAGATTAATACCTGAATAAATTTTTTTTTTTAAAACAGGACAGCGTATTATCTATATAACGTTCTGTTTCAGATAAGAATAGTTTGAATATAAAATGAAAGGGTACGTTGTATTTTGTTATGAGAAAATGCATTTCTAAATTTCGTTACATTTGACAAAAGATCTTATTGATCAGACGTATGAGTAATTATATTAATCCTTATGTAGAAAATACGCACGCATTCGTAAAATATAGCACTCAGGTGTAGGGCAATTAATCCTTTTTTGTATTGAACGTATTTAAGTAGGTCTACTCGTGATATCAGTAAATTCTGTCTAAATGTATAGTACATAAACGTACCCAGTAATCGCTTCTTGAGTTACTCGATTGATGTTCATGTTAAACGATTGATGACTCATGTAATAATACAGATTAACCTCGTATAATAATAATGACAGGACAGTGTATTTAGAACACTTAAAATTGGAAATCTACAAACTCATCAAAAGTATCTGTCAAACAAAAACACCGTTCTTGACAACAGTAACTGACCTAAGCACATGTGCTTCATTAGGCAACAGACCAAAAAATCAAATAGACGACTATAAGCACAATTTAAATAAAATCTGAATATTCAATAAAATTATGTTTTTTTTTTTTTTTACTTAGTAACATATGCAAATCTTTTACTTACCTCTTAAATGTTGTTGTTGTTGTTATACACAATAGTCGATTGTACGATGAGTGTCTCATACAAATGAGAAATAGTGACATGTCGTCTTGTGTGTATATATATATATCATACGGCGGTAGCGTACACGTTTGAAAGTTGATACACATTAAATTCTCTCTCTCTCTCACACACACATTACAGAGATTGATATTAATTGCATGTATGTTCAGATGTTTGGTGTCTAAATCGATGCATTTTACTTTCACTTTCTAATTTGACACATGGCTTACTTCCATACATAAATAGCTACCGTCTACGAGTGTTGCTAAACGAAATTAAAAAATGTTGTAATACATAACGTCCTATGAAATAAATAAATATGGTATGTTTTTAGGACAGCCAAAAGCATGAAAGTATTATTTAAATCTGTATGGAAGTCATATATAAATATCGAGTCAGCGCGACACAACGTAACATGATTCATGTCAACGTCGTATGTATGTGTGTGCGTGTGCGTCTATGTGTTCGTGTGTGTGCGTGTTTGGTTACGTTGCGTATGCGTCTGTGTGCGTGCACGTCGGATGTGTGATTACGTGTGCGTCTGCATTATCGTTATTTTGACTGAGCTATGTTTCTACCCTAGAAATTTCGATGTTTGTGGACATAGTATGTCATTCGTAGACGATAGAGTGGAAAGAAGGTGACAAACCTATGAAGGAACATGAAAAAGTTTCATCTACATGACAATTTCTAAACGATGTTAAGAGTGAGACTTTTCATACACGCACCAATAGACATAGTATGTATGACTCAAACGTTAATTCGCATCAGCAAGTTTGCACGCTACATAATTACAAAAATAATTTCTTAACTGTGACAATTGGTATTGAACTTTTTACCTTGTTCAGTCTGCTCCTCCCCACGTTCCTGCTGAAGGTTAGCTAGTCGTGGTTTTGGACTTGATAATGATTGAGACACTGAAAGGCCTCGTCCGAAGCATGACAGGTAGCAGTTCAGCAAGTAAGCACGACAAAGTTGGAATTACAGAGACTGCTTATTTAAATAACAATTAAGATGAATGAAGATGATTCGTCAATTTGATACCTGAAGGAAGAGAGAATGTACAGGTGAACATATGGACGTAGACTTGTCAGTTTGGCTATTCCTGCCGTTACCTCGACACTTCGAGCTGTTACGACTTTTTTAACTCTCCAGTCACATTAAATTTGTAAAGTGGGCAACCAGAGTATCCTATCGAGGTAACAACGTCTCTTTCTGCTAAAACCTCTGTGTAGTAGTCAGTGAGTTGACGGAAGAAACGGTAATGGAAGTAATCATAATCAGCTGGAAGGATTAAACAAAGGATGGTGTGTTCCGGCCTCAAACAATTAAAGAGTCTAGAGCTGGCCACTCCAGCGCTTCCTCGAACGCCCCAAACCTCTCCGTCCTTTCTGCTTGTAGTTCCATAATTATTTGGGAATGCGGCAGTCATCCATTCGGCAAAGATGTTCCCACCAATTCAGACGATACTAGACAATCCTGTCGCGTATACTCATAATATTCTGTTAATGACGTATATATATATATATATTACATTTAATATTTATAATTAAATTTACCTCAAGTAGGTCATCATTACATGACGCAACGGGAGTGATAGGTTTGTTACACGTTGTGTGTTAGGTTAAAATGCGGTCCATTAATTAAATTTACCTCAAGTAGGTCATCATTACATGACGCAACGGGAGTGATAGGTTTGTTACACGTTGTGTGTTAGGTTAAAATGCGGTCCATTCACGTTTCATGTTAGGTTAAAATGCAAACAAACACACACACACACACACACACACACACGTGTTAGGCTGCAGCCTAACATATTTATTTATTTCATAGGACGTTATGTATTACAACATTTTTTAATTTCGTTTAGCAACACTCGTAGACGGTAGCTATTTATGTATGGAAGTAAGCCATGTGTCAAATTAGAAAGTGAAAGTAAAATGCATCGATTTAGACACCAAACATCTGAACATACATGCAATTAATATCAATCTCTGTAATGTGTGTGAGAGAGAGAGAGAATTTAATGTGTATAAACTTTCAAACGTGTACGCTACCGCCGTATGATATATATATACACACAAGACGACATGTCACTATTTCTCATTTGTATGAGACACTCATCGTACAATCGACTATTGTGTATAACAACAACAACAACATTTAAGAGGTAAGTAAAAGATTTGCATATGTTACTAAGTAAAAAAAAAAAAAAACATAATTTTATTGAATATTCAGATTTTATTTAAATTGTGCTTATAGTCGTCTATTTGATTTTTTGGTCTGTTGCCTAATGAAGCACATGTGCTTAGGTCAGTTACTGTTGTCAAGAACGGTGTTTTTGTTTGACAGATATTTTTGATGAGTTTGTAGATTTCCAATTTTAAGTGTTCTAAATACACTGTCCTGTCATTATTATTATACGAGGTTAATCTGTATTACTACATGAGTCATCAATCGTTTAACATGAACATCAATCGAGTAACTCAAGAAGCGATTACTGGGTACGTTTATGTACTATACATTTAGACAGAATTTACTGATATCACGAGTAGACCTACTTAAATACGTTCAATACAAAAAAGGATTAATTGCCCTACACCTGAGTGCTATATTTTACGAATGCGTGCGTATTTTCTACATAAGGATTAATATAATTACTCATACGTCTGATCAATAAGATCTTTTGTCAAATGTAACGAAATTTAGAAATGCATTTTCTCATAACAAAATACAACGTACCCTTTCATTTTATATTCAAACTATTCTTATCTGAAACAGAACGTTATATAGATAATACGCTGTCCTGTTTTAAAAAAAAAAATTTATTCAGGTATTAATCTGTTTGTTTAAACGTTGATCTATGTACGTGACCATACGTACTTGTTTTCGTAATATTTGTTATAATACCTTTCCTGTTCTGGATTTATGATGTGTGTGTGTTGAAAGCCTTATGTATATATTTACATATAGCACATAATGTATATGATAATGAAGCAGGTACTGTTATTATTATAGGAACAAGAAGGATGGATCATAGAATAAATACCATATCAAAACAAGAGGAGGAGGATCTTCTCCATAAATGGTTTTTTTCTCCGAAACGGTTAACACCTGTAGAAATTACAAAATTAAAAGCAATAGTCAACAGGCCAAGCTCAAGTATAAGACCATTTCTAAAAGACTTAATAAACAATTTATAAAACCCCAGCGATCTACATCTCGTGTTTCGTGGCATGAGGAAAAACGGCGTAGGATAACAGTACTTGTTAAGGTAACAAACTACTTTTAATACACAATTTTTTTATCACTGTGTGTGCGTATGTTTGACTGTAGTGCAGAGAATACTATTTGAAAAGACATTAACTTATTTAGAACGGATCTGGCGATAACTATTTCTGTGGACTTTCCTAATATATATATTTTGTAACAGCGCTAATTCTGCCTGTGTGTATGTACATGCAAAGCTTCAGGCGATGAAAGTGAACTTTCCTGATGGCCACACCATTCCTTTCACTAGTCTTCTTTGTAGCGAATATTCTGACATTGTATGGTTCCACCTCGCTTGATACAGACGTCTTCACTTCTCATAAATAATGTCGTTTATCACAAAATTCAACGCAGTTTCTGCTATTGAGTACAAACGTTGTGCAGAATTAACAGTGGACAAACAGTATCCGATCGTTAACATGTTGCATGTGGACACGCGATATGGGAAGTCTGTGCTTGTAACGTTGGAAGATTGTGAGCGCCGCTATCGTGTATATCTACCTAAGAGGTATGCTGACGTCTTTACAGATGAAGAACTCCGTCATATAAATCCCAGCGACCTACATCTTGTGTTTCGAGGGATGAAGAACCAGACAGCGCATGTGGAAATTGTATCTCGTTAAGGTGACAAACTACTTTTAATAAACAATTTTTTAAATTTATTTCACTATACGCCTCTGAACCTATATGTAATTATTTGTAAACTGCGTTACCTGTTGCAGCAAACGATAACACTAGAACGATTATATTATTATTATTCAGTGATATATACATACATACATACAATGACTATAGCATATTTAAATCTGTTATCTGTTATCTGTTTTATTGGACCTACATGTACATGATTCGTATGCACGTTGTCTGTATGTGTGTGTGTGCGTGTGTGTGTGTGTGTGCACGTGTTGCGTATGTGTGCGTGTACGTCTGTGTGTGTGTGTGTGTGTGTGTGTGCGTGCACGTGTGGTGTAACCCAAACGTGTGTACGTTGTATGTATATATGTGTGTGATTACGTTACGTATGCGTGTGCGCGTGTGTGTGTGTGTGTGTGTGTGTGTGATATTTAACATGATTTTAATGTTGTTGTTGCTTCTTCTACAAGTACGACACATTAATTTATTTCAATATACGCCTCTGAACCTATATGTAATTATTTGTAACTGCTTTACCTGTTGCAGCAAACGTTAACACTAGAACGATTATTATTCAGTGATATATACATACATACAATTTACTTATTAAACACTTCAATGATTGTAACGTCTTACAATGACTATAGCATATTTAAATCTGTTATCTGTTTATTGGCCCTACATGTACACGTTGTATGTATGTGTATGATTACGTTGCGTTTGCGTCTGTGTGTGGGCGCGTTGCGTGTTTGGTTACGTTGCGTATGCGTATGTATGTGTGTGTGTGTGTGTGATTACGTTGCGTATGCGTCTGTATGTGCGCGCGTTGCGTGTGCATCTGTGTGTGTGTGATATTTAACATGATTTTAATGTTGTTGTTGTATTGTTATGTTGCAGGTTGCTTCTTCTACAAGTACGACACACAATTATATATAAACTTTCGAAAAATATCAATTTCTAATGTATTTATTTAATTGTGAATTTTACATTGTGAATGTTAAAATATATTTATTCATTAAACAAATTATGACTTTATTTTATTTCACTCTACACCTCTGAACATGTGTACAATTAATTTATTTTTTGTGAACTGTTACATCAGAAGATTTGTATGAATTTCAGTCGCCGTTTTCATGTGTGTGTATAATTTTAATTTATTTCGCTATACACTACTGAACCTATGTGTGTAAACTGCAACCTTAAAACAGAAGTATTGTCTGTAACAACATAACAGGTAAGTAGTTCATTGACGCCAAATATATATATTTCTAACAAGGATCAATCACACTGACTGCATTATAAAACTATTAATTAATTATTTAATACATTGAAAATGAAGACGACGTTTTGACAACGAGAGAGGGCTAAAATTATTTATTCATCACACCGACTACTCAATGTACGAGAGGGAGACAGGAGAAAGGGTATGAAACCTTGCATAGTTGAAACGTGTGAGAGTGAGAGAGAGAGAGAGAGAGAGAGAGAGAGAGAGAGAGAGAGAGAGAGAGAGAGAGAGAGAGAGAGAGAGAGAGAGGACGTTACTATTTGCTGACACAGTTGAAACAAGTGAGAGTGTGAGAGAGAGAGAGAGAGAGAGAGAGAGAGGACGTTAATATTTGTCGAATAAATATAAACTTTCTAATTTCATATACATGCGCTCGGTACTGACCACAGTTTGAGCATAACGTTTGACAACGAGAGAGACATACACAACGTGTGAGAGAGAGAGAGGGAGAGAGAGAGAGAGGACGAATAATACAGAGGTTGGTACATCTGATCATATAGATTTAATATACATTATAACACGCGACAAATTTGAACTCATGTAAAGGTTGGTACACCTAATCATATATTTTAATATACACTATAATGCCGGTGAGCATAACGTTTGACAACGAGAGAGAGACATACACACCGTGTGTGAGAGAGAGAGTAACAATTATGATCATATATAGTTTGAATTTCCCACCACAGAAGAGAAAGAAATGTTGGCAGATCTGCTCTATACACGCACATTTCCCTCCCCCCACCGCAGAAAATGTTGACAACCCTGCTCATATAAAATATCTATACACTATAATAATACTACAGAGGTTGGTACACCTGATCATATAGATTTAATATACATTATAACACACAACAAATTTGAACTCATGCAAAGGTTGGTACACCTGATCATATATTTTAGTATACACTATAATGCTTCGAGTTGGAACCACCCCCCACCCACTGATATGAAATAAAAACACAACCTCCCACCCAACGCCACCCACTGATATGCAAATCAGCTTTCTTAAAAAAATAAAAAAGTATATTCACGGATGCTGGTGGTCCATTGAACCTCATCCCACCAAATCAATTTAATTAAAAAAATAAAAAAATAAAATAAAAAAAATAAAAAAATTTATTCGCGGAAATTCGCGGTGCTGTGGTCCATCGGGATGCTGCGGGTCCAGCGGTGGCGGCGTCATCTCTGAGATCATGTTTTTTAGTGTTTTTTAAGAAGGCGGCATTCCTTTGTGAGTTTGAACCCTTATTTTCCCCCTACTAGATTATTTTTTCATTTATCAGTGTAATTACGAAAATGCGATTACTCAGTTGAGTAAAAAATAGTTATTTTTCCTTCAATGTTCCTTAAGAAAATGGAAGTATGGTGATGGCAAAAAAAATCGTGTTCGAGATTATTGCAGATTCTGATTCTACTACACTCAAAACATGAAAAAAAGTCGTTTTCCGAAAAGTGTGTGTGTGTGTGTGTGTGTGTGTGTGTGTGCGTGTGTGTGTGTGTGTGTGTGTGTCGGTGTGTCTGTAGATTTTTTTTCTATGGCAAACGATAACTGCCGCAAATTCAAACAGAATCAAATAATTTTTTGCATACAGCCCTGATTTGTAGAGTACTCACGACCTATTGTTTTTGGTGAAGATCGGTTGAGGGAAAGGGGTAGTTTACCTGCAACGGTTTTTTTTTATCAAGGGAAATTTTTTTTTTTGGCAAACGATAACAGCCGCAAATTCAAACAAAATTAAATAATGTTTCGTATACAGCCCTGAATTGTAGAGTTCTCAAGACCTATGGTTTTTGGTGAAGATCGGTTAAGGGAAAGGGGTAGTTTACCTGCAACGTTTTATGTTTTAACAAGGGTATTTTCTATGGCAAACGATAACAGACGCAAATTCAAACAGAATCAAAAGATTATGTGTATGCAGCCTTAAATTGCAGAGTTCTCAAGACCTATTGTTTTTGGTGAAGATCGGTTAAGGGAAAGGGGTAGTTTACCTGCAGCGTTTTTTTATCAAGGGTATTTTCTATGGCAAACGATAACAGCCGCAAATTCAAACAGAATCAAATAATTTTTTGCATACAGCCGTGATTTGTAGAGTATTCAAGACCTATTGTTTTTGGTGAAGATCGGTTAAGGGGAAGGGGTAGTTTACCTGCAACGTTTTTTTATCAAGCGTATTTTCTATGACGAACGGTAACTGCCGCATATTCAAACAGAATCAAATAATTTTTTGCATACGTCACTGAATTGAAGAGGACTCAAGGCCTTTTGATTTTGGTGAAGATCGGTTAAGGGGAAGGGGTAGTTTACCTGCAACCTTTTACGTTTTAACAAGAGTA
Source organism: Magicicada septendecula (assembly GCA_034769895.1). Lineage (NCBI taxonomy): Eukaryota > Metazoa > Arthropoda > Insecta > Hemiptera > Cicadidae > Magicicada > Magicicada septendecula. The sequence continues at coordinate 1,248,716,946 of CM068367.1, forward strand.
AAGTACATGAAAATTCATTTAAACTTTTTCAAACAATGGTAATTGTTAAAATAAAATAATTTTGTTGCCAGGCAACAAAATTATAATTTTTTCATTTTAATGTAAATCTGTACATAGTATAAAGTAAAGTCGGTGCGTTTTCTCTCTGTGTTTGAACTCGCTAATCTCAGGAAGTACTGAACGGATTTTATTCAAGTTTTCGCCAATAGATAGTGTCTATCGAGGAACATTTATGTGTATAATTAATACATATATGTGGTACATTAGCTTAGCTATCACGGTTTATGTCAAGTAAGTGGTATAGTTTACATCTTATATATAAAAATGAATGTTTTTTTGTTTGTCCCGTATGCGTTCCTATACCATTCATCCGATTGCGATAAAACTTCGGTGAGTTGTTGTGCGCACGTCCGCGAAGGTTTCTTCCACATCTCCTCCTAAACCACTGTACCGATTTCAACCAAACTTGGCACAAATATTTTACGCAACGGGAAAACCAACATAGGATAGGTGTTTTTTCGATGTGGTCCTTTTGGGGGTTCTTTGGGATCTTCCACTTCGCCTCCTAAACCACTGGACCGATTTCAACCAAACTTGGCACAAATATTTTACGCAAAGGGAGAACCAACATAGGACAAGTGTTTTTTTCGATACGATCCTTTGGGGTCTTCCACGTCTCCACCTAAACCATTGGACCGATTTCAACCAAACTTGGCACAAATATTTTACGCAACGGGAGAACCAACATAGGACAGGTGTTTTTTTCGATACGATCCTCTGGGGGGTCCTTTGCGGTCTTAAAAAACTATTAGATCTGGTTACTATGGCAACCCAATAGAATAGATTCTGTTCTAAATATATTATCGCATTAAATTGAAGACCACGCGAACGAAGTTGTGGGGAACAGCTATTTATTTTTAAGAAGCCTACTTTAATTAAACTTTATTAATTAAACTAACATTTTCATTACGTACAACGTGAAACTCCGTAGCGAAGCACGGGTATTCTGCTAGTCATGTGTAAGAGAAAATATATCGTGCGTGGCAGGCAAGCATATCTCAGTTATGTACTGTTTACGTTTCCATTTTATTATTATCACTACCGCAATAAAAAGGCAGGGAAGACACACACACACACACACAATTCGCGTTATTTCTGGCCTCATTCATGTTTATTTCCTTACATTTGCACGGTTTTTAAATGGAAAGTGCCGAACCCACACCAACATAACGCATGCATGCCGAAAAAGTGTCCAGCGTGGATAGCGATTTGCTTCCTGTGGATCGCTGGGCAGTGTAACTGCACGTGTTTACAGAGGAACGATTCATAGACAGACTTTTCGTCTTTAGGGAATGAACCCTCTGCAAGATGCTGAGGGTCCATGAGTGACTTCGGAGCGCTCCTTCTTTTCCGCGTGTTTGTTCTGTGAAACGTACACTGTAGATTCGCAGATTTATTCTAAACAACGCTCAATAGGAAATGTTGAAAATTTTTGTCCACGGTGAACCCTCATACACACTAAACCTGCTCTGATGTTTTAATTACGGACATCATAATATTAAAACTTTGGAAACTTGAGCACTATTTAATGGAGATCAATCATTAACTTATACAAGCCATTAATTTTATGCATATTTTTTATATATATGTGTACAACGTTATCGGCAACAAAGAAGTAGTTTTTGTTAAAATTCCTTCTCTGGATATTTGGCCGTAGTCCAATGTTTTCTACAAAACCAGACGTTTCGGCAATGCCATTGACTTCCATCATCAGTGAATATCGAGTGTGATAACATGAGGTGGTATATGTTAGTGACCACAGTACTGTGGTTAAGGCTGAAGCAGTAAGTAGAAAGAAATAGTTTCTATGGTAATATTTCATTTCGAAAATGATTTTAAAAATAAATCTTAGAATATGGAAGTCATGTATGGTTCTCCATACCGATATTTTTCTATGGCAAACGATAACAGCCGCAAATTTAAACAGAATCTACTACTCTTTTGCATACAGCCCTGAATTGTAGAGTTCTCAAGACCTGTTGTTTTTGGTGAAGGTCGGTTAAGGGAAAGGGGTAGTTTACCTGCAACGTTTTATGTTTTAAAAAGGGTATTTTCTATTGCAAACGATAACAGCCGCAAATTCAAACAGAATCAAATAAGTTTTTGCATACAGCCCTGATTTGTAGAGTACTCAAGACCTATTGTTTTTGGTGAAGATCGGTTAAGGGAAAGGGGTAGTTTACCTGCTACGTTTTATGTTTTAACAAGGGTATTTTCTATGGCAAACGATAACAGCCGCAAATTCAAACAGAATCAAATAAGTTTTTGCATACAGCCCTGATTTGTAGAGTACTTTAGACCTATTGTTTTTGGTGAAGATCGGTTAAGGGAAAGGGGTAGTTTACCTGCAGCGTTTTTTTATCAAGGGTAATTTTTTTTTGGCAAACGATAACACCCGCAAATTCAAACAGAATCAAATAATGATTTGCATACAGCCCTGAATTGTAGAGTTCTCAAGACCTTTTGGTTTTGGTGAAGATCGGTTAAGGAAATAGGGTAGTTTACCTGCAACATTTTATGTTTTAACAAGGGTAATTTTTTCTACGACGAACGGTAACTGCCGCATATTCAAACAGAATCAAATAATTTTTTGCATACATCCCTGAATTGTAGTGATTTCAAGGCCTTTTGATTTTGGTGAAGATCGGTTATGGGAAGGGGTAGTTTACCTGCAACCTTTTACGTTTTAACAACAGTAAAGTACTTGAAAATTCATTTAAACTTTTTCAAACAATGGTAATTGTTAAAAATAAAATAATTTTGTTGCCAGGCAATAAAATTATAATTTTTTCATTTTAATGTAAATCATGTATGAGAGAAAATATATCGTTCGTGGCAGGCAAGCATATATCAATTATGTAATGTTTACGTTTCTATTTTATTATTATGATTACTGCAATAAAAAGGGAGGGAACACACACACACACACACACACACACAAAATTCGCGTTATTTCTGGCCTCACTCATGTTTATTTTCTTACATTTGCACGCTTTTTAAATGGAAAGTGCCGAAACTAACACCAACATAACGCGTGCAAGCCGAAAAATTGTCCAGCGTGGATAGCGATTTGCTTCCTGTGGATCGCTGGGCAGTGTAACTGCACGTGTTTACAGAGGAACGATTCATAGACAGAATTTTCGTCTTTAGGGAATTAACCCTCTGCAAGATGCTGAGGGTCCATGAGTGACTTCGGAGCGCTTCTTCTTTTCCGCGTGTCTGTTCTGTGGAACGTACACTGTAGATTCGCAGCTTTACTCTAAGCAACGCTCAATAGGAAATTTTGAAAATTTTTGTCCACGGTGTACCCTCATACACACTAAACCTGCTCTGATGTTTTAATTACGGACATCATAATATTAAAACTTTGGAAACTTGAGCACTACTTAATGGAGATCAAACATTAACTTATAAAAACCATTAATTTTATGCATATTTTTTATATATATGTGGACAACGATATCGGCAACAAAGTTGTAGTTTTTGTTAAAATTCCTTCCCCGTATGTTTGGCCGTAGTCCATTGTTTTCTACAAAACCAGACGTTTCGGCAATGCCATCGACTTCCATCATCAGTGAAAATCGAGTGCGATAACGTGAGGTGGTATACGTTAGTGACCACAGTACTGTGGTTAAGACTGAAGCAGTAAGTAGAAAGAAATAGTTTCTATGGTAATATTTCATTTCGAAAATGATTTTAAATATAAATCTTAGAACATGGAAGTTATGTATGGTTCTCCATACCGATATTTTAAAAATAAAATAACAATCGTAAAGGGTACAATCGTACAAAAACACTAAAATTTGGGTAAATACAATACATACAACAAACTACTCCATCGAATTATTTCAATTAATCATAGTGCTTATATAACAAATAGGCCTAATTTAGCTTTAACTTTCAACATTATGTTGTTTCTGTAGATATCTATAGGCCTATATCTAATTCTCTCCGCAAATGCACGTAACTGATAACAATAAAGTTTTTTGTTTTGTGCACGTAGCTTTAAAACGTTTTGGTATTTACAAAATTTACAAGTTGTGCTGAGAAATATTAATTCTATCAAATTATTAAAGACACGAAGTTTGTATTTTGAATAAAACCCCTCTTAACTTGATCCCCCATATGCACTTCCACAATTTTCTTCAAATTTTTGGGTTCTTTTTACGGCCCGTGGTGTCCGTTAAGTTAACAAATTTTCATAAATATATATGTTATGTTTGGATAAACATTCCCTTTAGTCTAATACCCGGCTAATTTTAAATTTAAAATTTTTGGTAATTTAGGAACCTTGTGTCCCACTATTTTGAAATTTTCGAAACTCTAAACTATATTCGGATCTTGGCTAAAATGCTGTTTTATTTCGATACCCTGCGTGGATTTGTTTTACAATTTTGACCCACGTTTTGGACCCTGGCGTCCCAATTAAAATTTCTATAACTGAACACTATATTCTGATGTTGGTTAAAGTTCCTTTTAATTTGATACCCCACATGTATTTTGCGATTTTTTCACTATTGTGTGTGGGGAGGGGGATCAATCTCAAATGCATTAGGGGTCTCAAAAGAATGGACACGCGTGGGAAGTTTTAAGCGCCCAATTCACGGAGCTTTTTTTGTAATTTTTCCCATAATTGAAAAATTATCTAATATCGAAAATTATGTAGTAATAATAAGTGTAGTACCTTGTTGAAAATAGTGAGCGAGGTCTGCAACTCAGGGAGCATACTAGTAGCGAAATAGCGTCAAGCGAAACACATCTGTTGTCGGTTCCGTTTTGAAGGCGAGAAGTACGATCGTATTGAGAAAGCGATCGTATTGAGATGGCGTGTTGAAGCCATCGTACGCTAGATAACGTTTATTATTAGGTAGGACGACTAGGCGTGTGACAGCGATGGCTTTGGTTGTGCGATGAGCAGACCGTTAAAACCGTTCGCGTTTGCGGTGACTGACGGACGGCAGACCGTTCTGGTTCATCAGTCACGTTGTTAGATTCCCATACGAACGGACTGACTGGCTCCTGACGACCGACTTGGCTTTCCGTCAGTCGCACTTGTTTCTTATTCTCTGTCTCCCAGACGTCCTCATAGGCGTTGTTCGTCGCCCTCGTTGCAGATGGCATCTCATGTTTTGTTTTTTGCATCGTCTCGGTTTTGCTTCAATGACAGTTTTCGATCGTGACTATTGTTATTAGAAAGCAGCGATTGGTGACGTCGAAAGTAGATCGGTACTTTCTTACTATCGAGAAACGAGATCGCATATTACGATTATTTTTGTCATATTTATTTCAAACATCTGATGCGTCATTAACTTCTTATACCAATGTGCAACATAGGATCAGAAGACCGTATGTATTTGGAGGTAGACATATGTTTTGTATTTTGGTTCCTTGTTGAACGAGCGAAGCGATTTCTCAGTTTTAACTCGACCGTTTGACATTTCTGTGTCTGTCTATACTTTTACTCTACACAGTCCTATAGTTTTTGAGATTGATCCATCAAAAAATAGAGGGACGAGAGCCAAAAATGTGAGGGAGTGAAAATTGTGACAAAATCGCAAAATCCATGTGGCATATCAAATTAAAGGGATTTTTAACCACAATCTGAATATATTGTTAATTTTTGGAAATATAAAAATTTTTGGCCAGTAGTGGGAAATAAAAAAAACTGGTGAAAAGTTTGATTAAAATATTCTATATGGGTCGTCAGATTAAAGGGAGATTTAATCTAAATCTGAAATAGTGTTAAGTTTTCAGAATTTGGAAATTTTAGCACACCAGGGCTCAAAAAGGGATCGAAAATTTGTAAAAACCCACCCGGGCGTCAGACTAAAGAGAACTTTAATTCAGATTGGAATGAACCGTTTACTGTGAAATTTTTAACTTTGGCGCACCGTGGGCGTAAAATGGAACTCTTAAGTTGAAGAAAACCTGTAAAAATCTGGGTAGGATATCAAGTTATGAGGAACTTTATTCAGAATACAAACTCGGTATCTGAAGCAAATTGACAGAATTAATATTTCGCGACACTCCTTGCAAATTTTGGATCGCTTTATATATTGTTATTAGTTATGTATATGTGAAAAGCATTGGGTATAGGCCTATAGTTGTCTGTGGAAACATACACAAACTTATAAGTTAGGACTAAATTATTTGTCAGATAAGCACAGTGGCGTGGCGTGGGTACATAACATATGTTGCCGGTTGTGATAGGTTTAAAACTTTACCTAAAAATTAATTCGAATTTTTTCTTATACGAAGTGTTCTTTTTAGAGCATTTTCTGTCATTCACTGGGAGAAGAAGAGGGTCCCGGTTCAACAGGATCTGATTATCATCGTACTTATACAGAATAAATCAGAACACAAATAATCGAATTAAAAATAATTAAGACAAACAGAGAAACGCATGACTAAACAAACAAAACACAAATAGGTACGTAGTATCTGCTGCACGTCAGTTCCGAAAACGAACATAGCTGCTAACTGAGCGTTTTGCCTGTTTATACAGCGGCAACACATTGGACGGACGAGTATGTGTCCCCCCCCCTGTTTGCACAGTGACAACTAGTACGGGGTCAATGACCGTACGCAGTAAAACATTGCCGATGTCTGAACCGGCAACACAAGACGGTGCAAGTGGTTAGCAGTTCGAAAGCAATGCTGCCCTTTTCTTCAAGTTTCCCTACTAATATTGTTCTTATTTCAAATTATTCAATAATTAAAGTACTTTTCTAAGATATAATTAATATTATTTTGTCTTAACCAGTACTATTGTCGCCGGCAACAGCGGTTACATGGACACCACGCTACTGCCCATAGGCATTACGGTTTTATAAATTTAACTTAAAAATCAGTGCATTAGTTCGGAACTTTTAGCGTTTATTGTATGACTGACTGCTTTGTAATGGATAATTTACTAAAAAAAAAAATTGTATGATATTGAAATTTTGTAACTTAATAAAAATGTATTTCGTTCAAAATGTGAATTCTGCAGCTCAGGGAAGTTACTAGATTAATAGAGCTCCCTATGTAACTAGTAATGTTTACATAATGTGACTTACACATAATGTTTAATTTTCCTGTTCGGTACATGTGTTTCGACGGTCACCTAAATAAGTCTTCAAAAATTTGTTAATTTTTATGTCATTATCTGTGTTTCCTTCGCTGCGTAATTTCAACGTTTGCGTAGTATTCAAGTGTGCGACTATCTTTTGTTTGGACGTCATACATTCCTTCCTTTTGCTTTGTATTTGACAGTTTGTTTAGGCAGTGTTTCGTTGTCCATCTTTCTATGCAATTTTTTGCCAGTAATGTTTTGTTTTTCATTCATGTTATATCACTAATTTAAAAAATAATTGTTTTGATTACATTTATTAACAGGACTACTTAGGCACTTGTGCGTTGCAATAACTCAGTAAGTTAACAGTAACAGACAAATAAGTTTTAAATAAATAATGAGTAATGTTTTCGCGATTCCACTTAAATTGACATGCACACAGTTGAAAAAACTCAGGTTAACGACTATTGGTTAATGCATAGCTCAGTAAGTTGGGATGTAACTTTGAGACGAGTCGGGTCAGAACGAGTATTTCAAAAATGCTTTGTGTTACAGAATAAGGGGGTTTTGCTTACAAAAGCAAATGGTACGAAAGTTACGAACTGCAGGGACAAGTATGGAAGGACCTGTGATAAGGAAACAGAAAAAGAGAGGAAAACAATTAAATGGGTACGAGACCGATTAGAATAAATAAAAATGAAATTTAGAGAATAAAAACAGAAGGAGACATGCGAGTAGGTGGAAGATGGCCACGAAGGTTGCTAGATTAGAGGTCAAAACCGTAAAGATGCCACGACGTTGGGCTTTCCAATATTGAATGGATGGTCTATTTACTCGACGTTCTGTGTTTTAGAGAACTGGACAAGAGTTGCTTAGGAGAGAGTTGCTGGAGAATGGACTGAGGAGGCATTCGATCAGCAGTGGGCAGGCGAATAATAATGACGATGGAAGGAGGTAAGCGAGTCGATGGAAGGTGGCCACGAAGGTTGCTGGATTGAAGGAAAAACGGTAAAGATGCCACGACGTTGGGGTTTCCAGTGTTGGATAGATGGTCTTGTTAGTCGTACGTTGGATAGTAGATGGAAGATGGCCACGAAGGTTGCTAGATTTGAGGTAAAAACCCGTAAAGATGTCACGACGTTGGGATTTCCAGTGTTGGATAGATGGTCTTGTTAGTCGTATGTTGGATAGTAGACGAAGATGGCCACGAAGATTGCTAGATTTGAGGCAAAAACCGTAAAGATGCCACACGACGTTGGGATTTATAATGTTGAATGGATTGTATAATTACTCGTATGTTTGGTGGTTCGGAGTACTGGACTAGTATTGCTTAACACAGAGTCACTGGAGAATGACTGAGGAGGCAGCAGTGGGCAGGCGAATACTAATGATGATGGACGAACATAATAAGTGTTTAGTGTACTGATAGTATGTGTATTTGTCTTCAGCTTAATTGTGCATCTGTGTCCCAGATGTGTGATTGTCATTTATGGAAGTCTTTCTATTCCTTTTATCATCCTTTCGATCATCATCATCATCTTTCCTCAAACAGTAGGCCCAATAACCATTTTATTGTTGATGTTAATTCCACTTCTTTTTCACCATCAGTGGTCTCCATGTGAGCGCCTTGGAATTTTAATTCCATCTATATGCGTTTGTTTGCGCGCGCGCGTTTTGTTTATAAACACTAGTTTTATTGTGATTCTTTATTTAAAGAGAAGTACATTGTCATTTGGAAGTCTCCGGGGTTGTTGATGTCAGTTCCTTTATCAGTCAGTGCAGTATTATTGTGTACGATACACAATAACGCTTCGGCGTTCTAGGTTTGTCTGACTACTCGTACACAAAGCTTACCTCGTTTGCATGACAGTAACTACTTTGTTATGCATAGCCTTGCTCGCGGCCTATCGGCCGTAGTGTAAAAATAAATAAATATTCGTCGTGCACATCCTCGCGTCGTGTTCCTGCTGTCTACGATTCCGTTCGATTTTAGTGTAACCTTCACCTCACACACCGAATAAATCGACCTTTAGGGAAATATTATTCAGGTCAAATAGTTTGTGCCGGTTTTGATTTATTCTATTTCGAGATTGAAATAAACGACCAGCGTAGTGGGGATATTAAAATTCTTTTTCTTCTTTCACTATAAAGGCTGTGGTTTGTTCATTAAACCAGATGAAAACTTCTTTAAACCTTTTCTTGGGTCGACCGAACTGTTTTACTTTCTCACGGTTTCTTGTCTCTGCAAATTTTCACCATTCTGTTTTGCTTACTTCTGCCAGTATCCTCATGCCATTCTTCCTTTCTCCTTATTACCCAGTTTCCAGCGTTACCCCCTCTGCGGGTTTCTCTAATATCCCAGTTTCTTTCCCGATCTCGTATAGACTTTCTGCTCATTTTTGTCAATACCGGTACCTTCGTTCTCCTACGTGTGTTGTGAGTTTCCTTTTCTCTGTCCCACTTCTCGTCTGGGCAACAGACGGTATTATGCGTCTTATTACTCACTTACATGTTCTAACTTTGTTGTTTGTTGAGCCAAATGGAGTGTTTCGAGTAGAGGTGGGCCGATATACCTGTAACAGGTATTTTGAAACGATATTTTGTGGAACGGATGTAACAGTGACTGAAATGTTGAAATACCTGTTATTCGCGGCCTCGCTGTTCCAAGTCAAGGCACGCCCCTACGCAACTATACACAAGTAACATGTAAACGAATACGCCAAGGCCAAATACTAGGCATACCACTGGTACACAAGGAACAGCAAGTAATCGAGTATTTCAAATACTAGGGGTATCACCGATACACAAGGAACAACAAGTAAACGAGTATTACGAATACTAGGCGTATCACGAGGAACACTAGTATTTTGGGAACAACTAGTATCAGGAGTATTTCGAGTACGAACTAGTACGAAGCCACTTTTTGGTCCTGAATACTTCATTCTGCGCAAAGAGACGAAGCTATTTTTAATAAATGAACAAAATTCATACTGATGTTACATTTATTCTCGTGTGTTATGCAGATATATAATACAGATTATAATAAATTATATATTATACTAGTCACCAACTTGGTAAATTTTGAAAAACAAATTATATTGTGTTATAACCTACAGAGTGGCTGATAATAGTTGATAGGCCGCTAAGAGCAGATATCTAATGAAATTTTACTGCAAACTGTTCAGGTTATGTTTTTGTAAGGGTAGTCGGTTTAAATCATGTTTATTCTCATTCATTCTTGTAGCTTACAGTTATGTTGTTATTATGTTTTTGATGTTTTTTTCACAGTATATTGTAACGTTACCAAATTTGGTAGTTACATAAAGTAAGCAATTATTACGTCAAGTGACGGGAAGGCATGAAAGTATTTCTAGATAAGTAAAACTATGTGAACAAAAAGTGTGTATCTACAGATATATTAGTGTAAAGTTCCAACTATGAAGAAGAAAGTGTAACATAGCAGCATCGTACACGAAATAGAGAAAGAAAATGACCATGAGCCAAAATAAAATGTTAGAAACCAGGCCCAATAGATTCCAACAGTGAGGGGAACAAATGAAGATAGTGACTATAATAAAAGTGTAAAATAAGACAACAAGATTCCAACAGTGAGGAGAACAAATGAAGATAGTGACTATAATAAAAGTGTAAAAGAAGACAACAGGATTCCAACAGTGAGGGGAACCAACAAAATGACTATGCAAAATAAAGGAAGAAACAACTCAGGAGCAACCACAATGATGGCAGACAAACCAATATATTTACAAATATAAATATTATGAAACAACGACTACTACAACGGAAATATTGAAGAAGACGTTCAAACCTAAAGAAGAAAGGAAGAAGAAGGACAAGGAAACATGACATGAAGAGGGAAGAAAATGGATAGACCATACAAGAAATCATCATTCAGGTATACTAGAGACAATACTAGTAACCAAAAGAATAGTGATTGTCAACTATGAAGAAACAGTGTTTAACATATTTAAGAAATCACAAACAGTTATAGTGAATACTTAATGTAAGTGTGAGAACCTGTGACCAGTTAACTAATTTTAACCTAATAAACCCCACAAACAATTCCAGTGATAAGGTTTATAGCGGAAGAAAATGTGTTACTTTCATAGTGGAAACATCAAGGATTAAATAGTCAAAAATACACAGACAGTTAGTGTGACTAGTTTAATGAAGATTGTGATCCAAATAGATAATCATAAGACCACCAAACAATGTAAGATAGAACAGTTATATTATTGTTCATAGAACTTGATAATAAAAACCTTTGTAAATTTCAAAAGAAATGTAACTGAATGCCACGGCAAAACAGAATACAATACAAAGAAAGGCCAGAAAAAATAATAACAAACAAAGTAGTTTGTTAAATATCAAACAAATATGACAGAAATTAGGTACAAACCATGACAAGAAAGGTATTATCATTAGTTCAAGAATATTTGTATTATTGTTTAAGAAGAAGTAGTGTAAACATGTATATTAATCAACAATTAAACTATTGTAATAGAATACCATACTGAAGTCATGATAGTAGTAGCAAAATGCTGCATTAGAATATGTTGTACATTGTTACATAACCCCATAGGAAAGGCACCTATGAAACAAAAAATCATACATGTTAGTTAAACCAAACAACCATCAACAATTGTGTCAATCAAAGATTCGTTATAAGTAATGATACACCCTAATAGACAGTGTATTATATTGAAATACACTGCAAATAAAGCAGACCAAATATGATAGCACAAAGCTAGATGAAAGGGAACCTAATATGCCAAATTAGTTAAACAAAATACATTGTTAAAACTTGTACAAAGATTGATGAAAGTATTACCAGTAGTTAGAAGAACATCTGGTACTACTATGAGAACAGATTATAAGTATAATGATAATAGTTTTATGATCAAAATATTGTAAACTAGCTGACTATGAATGCATAGCCAGAAGTGAGCAGAGGCAATGTAACCAACTAGTTAAGCAAAATACCTTATTAAAACTTAAACAGAGATTAATGAAAGTGTTACCAGTAGTAAGAAGGACACCTAATACTACTATGAGAACAGACCATAACCATAAGAATAGTAATTTTATAGATAAATTATTAAAAACTAAATGACCATGATGGTGGAATCAGAATGTAAACAAACAATATTAGCATGGTAAACGAAGACAAAATTTCGACAAATTTGTGCAAAAATTTCGATCAGGATGAAAATTTGGATTTAGGTAGCTAAAGATGTATACTTTAAAATAAGAAAACCTTACCATCGCGGCGGGACCCCGTTTCCGGGAAAATCGATCGGAAAAGTTGTGATTGTCGGTTTTCTTCACGTAATTGTTTAAATAATGAAAATATAGCAAAATGTTTCAAATAAATGTTGTAGCTTATGATTTTATCTACACATGTTATCTATACAATTTTTCGATATCTGAATTAGTTTACGAGATATAGACGATTTTCCACGACCTTCCGCCGTGCGTCCGCTTTTTTGGCGTTCGTTTTTCTGTTATAGTCATTTAAAAAATGGAAATAGCGAAAAATGTTTCAAATAAATGTTGTAGCTCGTGTTTTTCTCTACAAAACTGATTGAAAATATTTTTTGATATATTAATGCGTTACAGAGATAACGCCGATTTTCCACTTACACCTCTCATCATTTTTTCCTTTTTTGATATATAGCTTCTAAAAAATGAAAATTTGTAAAAAACAAGAATGTTACTGTGGTACCTCATACTTTTACCTACAAAACTTGTCTAAACAATTTTTCGATCCATTAATTTGTTTCCGAGATATAAACGATTTTCCACGACCTTCCGCCGCGCGTCGGCCTTTTTAGCGTTCATTTTCCGTCCTACTCATTTAAAATATGGAAATAGCGAAACACTTGTATATGAATCTTGTAGCTCGTGATTTTCACAGCAAGATTGGTTACAAAAGTTTTTTTAAATGTTAATGCCTTACGGAGATAACGCCGATTTTCCACTTACACCTCTCGTCATTTTTTCCTTTTTTGGTATATAGCTTCTAAAAAATGAAAATTTGTAAAAAACAAGAATGTTACTGTAGTACCTCATACTTTTACCTACACAATTTATGTAGTAAAATGTACGATAGATGTGGGGGAAACTCGGCACCTTAAGGGTTTGTAGCTACTTTTATGTTTATTTCTTAAATTCTGTAAGGAAAATGATCAATGTAATTGTTTGTATAAACTATTCTGAATATTATAATGCTGAAAATTCATCAGTTACCGCCACCACTTTGTATAAAAATATAAAAGGGGAGTACGTTCATAATTATGATTAATTTGAAGTTCATTTTTTGTTGAACACGCCGAAAATATATTTACTACTATAGCACTGCTTATTTCAGTACATTTCAATATTTCGTTTCTTTCAATACCGACAGCTTTTAATGTTTCTAAACCACGTGTCACATGAACAACATGTTCTTCACTGTCATTTTCTAAATCTTTTTCACAAATGAAACAAGTGATATTATCAACTTTTTCACAATTCTCACTCATTGTTAACGCAAACTGTTTATTATCAAAAAATAATAACCTTAAAATGTCAGCTATGTAACAATCATGCGACAACAAGACTGACTAACTTCCCGGCTGTTTAAGGTCCTGCGCCTGCGTGGTCCCTGAGTGCGCCATGTCACGCCGCCTGGCGTTGCGCGCTCAAATACCAAGGTCGCTTTTTTCCCTGACACCTGCATTTTCACCTCACTTAGTAGGCCCTCTCATTTCTACCTTTACAATAGATGTATTCTCTGTATAGGTGCAATCTCTCTTGTGTGCATTCTTTAATATGCTCTAAAATTTTCAAACAAAAATATTCATTTTGGAAAAAGTTGTATTTATTTTACTAAAATGTGGCCAGTTTTGGTACCTATGCATAATAATTTAGCATAATTTAAAAAATATTACGTGTACTGAAAAAATGTTTAATCCTTTCGAAAGAGTATACTTTTAAGTACTTATAAGCACATTTTTGTTGATTTTGATTAATTCATATTGAAAATATTGATAAATGAATTCCGGAAAAAACACTTAAAAATAAGAATGGAAAAAAACCCAAACTTCGACGCAAGATCATTTTTCCCCCTTAACAGTAATCCTTTTCTCGTTTTAATATTATTATTATACAAACATTAAAGAAAGTAAATCCAGAAGGAATTTTCATTCTGATGATTTTCAAAAAAGTTGTGACAAAATACGAAATTTCTGTTCATAAGATGTAGCTGCCCATTTTTAAACACATTTTTGTATATGATAAATTCTTTAATGAAATATGTAAATATATTCACGTGAAAGCTGAGGTCTTTCTCTATGTCCTGTGTCATTTTCAAAATTTTCCGACTTCGATAAATATCCCAAATTATCGATTAATTAATCACATGTTTGAAAATTTTCCTATTTTGGAGATGCGCGCGCATCCAGGAGTAGTATAGCGAGAGTACGTGGAAAATCGTTTATATCTCGTAAACTAATTCAGATATCGAAAAATTGTTTAGACAACATTTGTAGATAAAATCATAGGCTACAACATTTATTTGAAACGTTTTGCTTTATTTTCATTATTTAAACAATTACGTGAAGAAAACCGACAATCACGACTTTTCCGATCGATTTTCCCGGAAACGGGGTCCCGCCGCGATGGTAAGGTTTTCTTATTTTAAAGTATACATCTTTAGCTACATAAATCCAAATTTTCATCCTGATCGAAATTTTTGTTCAGGCAAATGTCTTCGTTTACCATGCTATATGTAGCAAGTTGTTTATGCAAAATGCAACATACAAACTTGTTCAAAAGTAAATAAAAATGTTATCAATGATCAGAAGGATGTCTGATACTACTTTGAGAATCTATGTCAAATATAATAATAACAATTTAGTTATTGATTTATCAAAAAATAACTGACTACCATGTCATGACCTAATGTAAACAAACCCATTACTAGAAATTGAAGGGTTCTCAGATAGCTAAAAGCTAACAAATATATTAAATGAATTAGGTACTATAGTTGTACACTAGTTGCATTTACAACATAATATACCCAATATAGAAAAACCATAAACAAAGTGACAATTTGAAGAAAAGAGATAGGAAGGTAGTTAAATAATACTACTAGTATATGAAACACAACTTTGTGCATATACTAAAGTATAAACCCATGTAAATAAACATTTATATTATTGTTAGATTACAAAACCAATGTTATTAGATAAGGAAAAATAGTATTAAGGACAATTATGAATAATCGAATATGGACGCTAAAGACGCCATGATCAAACATTGTTTGGGTAACAATTATTCCCAAATTGTTGTATTAAACAGTTGAGAAATAGACTCAAATCGTTTAATCAAAAGTGTTTTAATGTAATTAGTTAAGTTTTGGTGTAATAAACTTATTAATTATAAGATTCACCATAAAAATTTGTGAAATCGATATAGTGATTTAATAATGGACGGATTATAATCTTGTTTGGACTTTATTTAAAGCTCAGGATGTCCGCGATTTATTGGCACCAACCATTCAACGATTAGACAAATAATAAGAAAGTTATAACGATTATAAACTTTTTAATTATTTTGTGCACCAGTGCTTACGTCATTCTAATCTCAAACCCAAATGCAAAATTGGTAATAAATTAAAAATTTTACTAAGTCAAGGTACTTTGGGTCGGAGAGTTCAAAGAATTCGACCAATCAAATGAATGAAAACCGGCAGACAAGCCACAGACGCTCCGGAGGAGCGTGACAGTCATCTATCAATCATCAACGAGACAAGACGTATCATTCGACGGACCAAATCTATGAAGAAGTTTATTTTGAATTGTGCGCGACACATAAACAGAAGTCAAACTACATACACCTAACCTACATACCACACAGAATTAACGTGTGTACAGTGCGGAGTGAATAAGAATTAAATACGACCAGTGTATAATATCGGTCGTATTTTCGAGTGTTGTGTTGAAAATAAACCAGGGAGTACAATATTTTTCATTAATTAACAATAAAACAGAAATAATCATTTCTATAAAAACAATCGGTCGGATACTACGCTAATCAGTAGTAGCGAAGTATAATAATGCTGATGAAATTTATCAGAATTGACGAAAGAATTATTTCGCAATTTTTAACTTGATAAATAAATGTTTTTAATACTTTTCATAATTAAAAGAATCAAGATTATTTTAGTTATTACAAAATACGAGCGCCGCAAATAGTCGCTCAATTGACTCATGCAGTTTTTTGATTTTACTAGTGGAAATAAATATTTTAATTTTTTTTGCGAAAGAATATTCTATTCTACTGATAGTTATGCATCAGAAATATTATAAATGATATATGTATGTTTAGATTAAGAAGAAATCAATGCTTAATATAATTAACCCTAATAACTATTCACGTTATTAGATAACCTAAAAATAATAACCACAATTTGTCACCTTTTTGTCATAAGTCTGTTCTCAAATAATACAAACCAGATGAAAGCTATAACAAGAGTTTTTTTTATTATAACTTTTTCTCTTGTAAATAAATAATTCCTATAGTTAACTATTAAAATATAATAGTACATTTTAGCAGTGCAAATCAACGCACTTGTTTATTGTCAAAGTAACTACTCTATACTGGGCACTAATTCCCGCGTACGATAATACCATAATTATCGATTATATGGTACCAATTTTCAATTTTAATATTTGTTTGTTTGTTTTCTATTAATTGTTTATTAAATATCATTATAAAACACCACATCTTGTATCTGGCATCATGTCACTTAAAAGATCACACGAACTTGGTAATTAACTTATGTAAGAGGACATAACCTCTTTAAATAAAAACTATTGTATAATCTACAGTGTTACCAGCCTTGAGGTTAAGAAGAGTTTCATTGTGAATTTGTTATAGTAATAATTTTCTGTAAAATTATTAGTGACTGATTGTTAAAATTTTAAAGATTTTCTAGCATTCCAAACCGTTAATAAACCTCAATATTTTGTTACCAGTGGAAAAAGTGTTTAATTTCAAACTTAAAATAGTTCATTTTTTCGTAGCCAGTTCTATCAAAAGGTGGCGGAAGAGTTTAAATATTCCTGATAATTCTAAACATTATTCAGTTATTATTTTATTATTATTGTGCATGCTAATCACGTTTGATATTCAAAGAGAATATCTCCTTGTATGTGTAGCGTGTATGTTACAGCTGAGCAGTCACCCAACAGAACAGCAATATCCACATATGGTAAGTGGGGAGGTTACCAGCGGAGTGCGAAAAATACTTTTAAATTAAAAGATTTAACCAGCGATACCCACACATTTACTAATCACAATCAGACTGATAATAATAATTATAATCTTGGATATTTTATTGTACAACATTATTGTGGATACCGGAGCGTATCTACAAGCAACACAATCAAAACACACTTAATAAATACTATCTAATTATCTATATATCTTGTGTATTGTCACAATATTTGTTGTGCTATACATTATACTTTTGTTAATTTGATTTTAACTTCACTGTACATCTCACGTAAATGATGAGATTGTTGTAACGGACATTTTGCACTTTATCTAGTCATGTTCATTAATCTTTACTGATCTGGTAAGGCTACCCTAAAAACAAGGTGTTTTCTAAATTTGTTTCTTTTATCTAAACTGCTGATTTTGAATTTTTGTCTCTATCATTTGACTAATAGTAGTTTCCACTTAGTAAAGAAATAAAAATAAACTCCATAACAGATAACACATTTAGGTGTAAATGGTCAAACTGCAGCCTAAGGTAAATACACGATCTGATGAAGATAAGAATTTACTAAACTTATTAGAAGGCCATCAATAAAACAAGGTAATAAGAAGAGCAAGCTACAAGTTTATCTGAATTTCTTGGAGACTGTAAAACATTCATGATTGATTTATGATATGGTTGGAAGTTTCCATTATTTGCCCAACTTGTGCTTTTGCCAGGACCTATCAGTTGAACAGTTGATCTACTAGCAGTGGTTCCCAACCTTTCAGGCCCCGCGTACCACTTCGTTCTTCCGCATTCTTATCGAGTACTACCTGATAAGAAAATAAAATAAGATAAGAGGAGATATCTAATTAAATTTTACCGCAAACTGTTTAGGTTGTGTTTTTATAAGGGCAATCATGTTTATTCTCATTAACTCTTGTAGCTTACTGTTATCTTATCATTAATGTTTCTGATGTTTTTTTTTCACATTATTTGTTATGCTGTTCTAAATTTCATTGCTTGAGTTTCTCAACTGATTTGTCTAAACAATGTTAATTTGTTTACTCGAAGTGAAAACTTAAATTAGTATTCCCAAAGGGAGACAGGCCTATAAATTCTCTTGTTTCTTATTTTCTTTTAAACAGTAATAGTTTAATAAAGTCACAGTGTAAAGTAACACTGTTAATCTTTTAGTTTCAATTTATTTCTTATAACAAATTATATAATATAAGTTATGTAATATCTTCAAATAAATACACTGCAAGTAGGTTTATTGATACATTAATAGGTGTATCTAGGTGAAAATAAACCTACTTGCAGTGTATTTATTTGAAGATATTACATAGGAGACCTGCAGGAAACTCAACGAGTTACTTACAAAGGAATAATATAGGTTATGTATAATTAATATATGATAACAGGTATTTGTACCTGTTATTTTTTTGGAACGGTATTTTCATACCTATTATTTTAAAATAACAGTTTAGCCCACCTCTAGTCGAGCACCCAGTTATGCTGTCGTCTTTAGTAAGAGCGTCGTATATTAACTTTTAGTGTCATCTTTGGTTTTTGATATCTCTGTTAGATGGATCACAAGCGAAAGAGTCATGTGCAAAGTAAACGATATAATGAATTGAAAATTGTGTCCAGGTGAATGAAAGAACAAATTTTAATGTTATGTTGAAGTAACAGTGTTGTAACTGTGGGAAGAAAAAAAAAGTATATTTTCCAGCATGGTCGCGCATTGTATGATGTAGCTTATAATGTGAGAGTGTACCGTAAGTTTAATTTGAACCGCGAACGAGAACTACTTAATCCATGCAGACATTTAGTAGGCAGTTAGATAACTGATTAGAAGGAATGAAAACATATTAATTGAACGTTTATTAAACGATCGTTTGGTATTTTTCTGTTTGTCTCTCTCGTATGTTCTTTCTGAATATATGCCTATTTGTGAATACCATAATTTCTTTCACGTTTTTCTTCTCTTGCTATCTCATTACTCGTCTTTGGAGAAGACGATATTATTGGTCTCATTAGCGAGATGTGTTCTAACTGTGGAGCTCTGTCTAGCCAAATGGGTGTATCATACACCCAGTTATTCTATCGGCTATAGTATATTGGTTTGCTGTTTAACCTGTTTATTGGATCCGATGTCATTTGTCAATACAACACCTAGGCCTAACTGTAGCATTCAAATACTTCGTCTCACTATAACATTCGAACTATATACGGAAACTGATTAAAAGAAACTATTGTTGGATGCTGACCATAATGAAAGAGCAATGCGCAGGGAAAACGATAATGAATTGAAAATTTTCTCCAGACGAATGAACGAACTGCTATTCTGAAGTAATGATGTTAAAACTGTGGGGAGAAGAAATCATCCCAGCATGGACGCGCGTTGTATGATAGAGCTTGTAGTGTGGCGGTCGACCTTAAGATTATTGTGAGGCGGGAAAGAGAAATATCTAGTCCATACAGATGTTTAATAGGCAGTTGGATAACTGACTGGAAGGGATGAAAACGTATTAATAAAAATACATAGTTACATCCGTAGTATGACATATTTACGGATCAGCAGCATTAACTAAAAGAGGTTGCGTCTTTTATAGCCGTATAACTGTTTACCTTAGAACGCTAGTAATTCTGAAGAAATTCTTCTGTATTAAATTGGAACATATTCCCATAGAGTCGTTTTCACCGTAGTATAGAATAGGCGTACAATTTCATCACGCTTACGTGTGTCGTTTTTAAAACGTAGAACTAGAAAACGCGAATCTTAATAAGCTCACTAAAAACGCCAATTAAGACATCTTTCGTTAATCACTTTATTAAGGAAGTGTGTAATTTTGTTCGTGTATTACGTTCAACAATAATTAAAATTAACATAAACTATTTGCCTGCAGGAAAGTTGGATGACAGAACGACCGTCAACAGTTGACGTCCTAGTCCGCAAAGACGTCGATCCCAACCTCCGTGGTGAGTCTCGGAACACGGCACAAGACATCGCGGATGTCTTTTCCGTTGCCTGGCGCAGTCCCCGTATCTGACGGTTTTGAGGAAATTCTTGTACTGTACGCGTTGGAATAGAAAGCCGTACTGAAGCCGTAATGAAATGAAGAGAGGGAAAGGGGGGAAAACAAGTGTCATAAACAGAACGCACACGCATCGCGATTACTCACCCCATCGGGCACAAACTGTTCAATTCCTTTATCATGATTAAACTACCACCAACGGAAATGGACCACAAAAGTTATCAGCGAACGAATGATTATTAAATAGAGTGACGCAGAGCACAAGCATTCCTGATCGGAGTACCGTGAGCAACAGTAGAGCACGCGAAAAATAAAAATAACCAGGGATACACGAAACTATGATTTCATACCATGTCAGCAACGATTTTTGGCTACGTTAGTAATAGCGCTTTTATTTATTTTTTCTTTGCGTATTTTTAGTTTTGTTTGTGAAGCGAATGGTGTAACTTATTGGCCACATTATGCATTACGAGAATTTGATAAAAACAGTAATTGAAGGTTACATCGAAGGGAAAAGCGTATTTTTGGTTTTGTTTGTGAAGCGAATGGTGTAACTTATTGGCCATATTATGCATTACGAGAATTTGATAAAAACAGTAATTGAAGGTTACATCGAAGGGAAAAGAGGAAGAAGAAGACCGAGACTTGAATACATGAAACAGATTTTATTGGTGATGGTAGTTGTAATTCCTGTGAGGAGATGAAACGGAAAGGACAGAGCAGTTCGCTGTGGAGAATACTACAAACCAATCTGCGGACTGCTAACTAAAGAAGTTTCTGATCTCTCCGTCCACGTGCGTTCTTTCATATTTGTGAAAAATCTCGTCTTTGTAGCTTATATTCGATTTATAATCTTCTCAGTTATAATACCCGTGTCTGTTTCTTCTTCTTTACTCGTGTCTTTTATTGTCCTCTTCACCAGTGCTGTTATATAGTTTTTCTAATCGCCTGAACCTTTGTTTAGTTTTTCGATTTTTTCTTCAAATTTATTTATAATATGATACCTCAGGTATTAGAAATTTGAGCGTTGGTACAGTATTTAATCGTTTATTACTATTTACACACTTTTGTTTAGAAGTTGTTACTTTTGTGGATATAAATATTTATATGGTCTCGAACAACGGTTTGTGAACTGTCTTGTGTTTTTAGTGGTTTCCTTACTTAAAATCGTATTTCACGTGAATGTAAGAAATCCCGTGAAACGTCGCGTCTCTTTGCGGACAGCTGGTAGCCAGCTGTTGACGGTAATAAAAAGTGTATAAACAAAACGCTATGAAATCGCACGTGATACACACAGCAGATACAATTGAAGTAAATGGTGACATTTGATGAAATGTAGGTTTGTGTAGTTTCTTATTGCGTTTTCAGAAATGGCACAACGAGGCTGTACAGTATTTATAATTTTCTCCCCCACAGTACACCGACGCACGCCTCCTCCGAAACATTACATTCGCGCTTAATTTCATAATAATTTCCTTTGCGGCCTTCCCGCTCGTGCAGTACATAACAAACAGCACGAATAAGTTACACCGCTTGCATTAAGAATAGGCACTGACTCATTAGGGCTTCTCTCTCTCACACACACTCTCTCGACCTACAGAGTTACAACGTGTAGGTTGTGAACATATACTAGCTTTTTTTTTTTAGGAAACTGGGTTTTTTCGAGATTGTATCGTTTGTCCAAATTCCCACGCATAACTGACCGCTCGACTGCATATGTAGGCCTTAAGTAATTGTATTCTAAGTATGGTCGTGCTGAATATTTCTATAATTATTGTTGAGTTACATAGTTTCCTTACAACCTCAATCCGGGGATTGGTGGGTGGCCAAATTGTGAAGGCACGGCCTCCCGTCGTGTTGATCGCCGTCTATTTAATATTCATGTACATTTCAATACACATATGGGCCTGTGGTATAAAACTGTGCGATTATACTAAGCCGTCTAACACAAAATTATCCAAAATCTTACGATCAATAACCATCGCACCGTGGTATGTCTCCAACTTTACACCTGACAATGGTATGTATCTACTTATTTACGTAAAAGTAAACGGATTTTTAACGTCGTTTTGTCAACGTATATCGCTGGTACATGAAAACAAACTTGTTGCAGAAATGAGCACTTCGCTAAGTTAGCAAGATAACTGAAATGGCACTGACCATTCGACGTTCACAGCCTGCTGATCAAGAAAATGAAAGGCATCTACTGGTTCATAGGTTCTACAAGAGTGTTATTGGTGGATTTATCTATCACATGTCTTTCACCATATCTAGTTATTATTCTACGTGAAAATATCAGGAGATTGTAAATTGGCAGGTTCAAATTATTGCTACTCCATTCTAGATCATTTTCTTGGTCTTGGACAGTTGTTTCTCCTGACTGGGCTTTTATATAATACTATAGTGTATAAGTACTGTGCTAATTCGATTCTGTTAAATGAAGAGTCCAGGAACCAATGTTACAACCTTATGATGTATTTGTTCCTTTGGAACTTCCTCCCATCCGTTACAAAATCGTTTGCGGTTTCTCCAGTGCCATGTCTCAAAAGCCTCTCTATTCGTTGTTTACTCCCTTGCCCATAGAGTCTTAATCCAGAGTCATACAAGCCCACGCCTTACAGAAAGTACTGAAGTTATTTCCTTATTTGAAGTGTGTGTTTTTGGAGGTTAGCTGCCTCTCCGTGTTCATAAAAACTGTTTTTCCCGGAGCTATGGTGGCAATGTTTTGGACGTCTATAATATTTAAAATGTCACACCAAAATGTTCTTCGAGTTACAAACGCAATCACCATTCTTCTCTCTTTAGGCTTTTCTCTTTTGGTAACCCTTTCTCGCTCTCCACAGTCCACACCTAGGAACCCTTACAATTCGTCCTGCAGCAGGGTTCTATTGAACCTCGGGAAGCAGCGTAATGGCGGGCGACACGCATGCCCGTCGCTTGCACAGCCCGAATCGTGGTCGTCTGTCGCTCAGCGCCCTTGTTGTGTGCCCGTTCTTCGGGGATTACCTTTCTTTTTTCTTTTTGATGGCGCCCATTGGCACACGCCTTTTGTAATCTGGTAGCGGTCATTGTTGGACGCGTCCATGTCATATTAACTGGTGTCGACCAGTGGACTCTTAGTGTCCTTAACTCTCACAATATCTCTAAATGTACTATAGACAGTTCCCTGTGTAGTCACGGCCCAGCTCACACAGTCGTATAGTCGTATTTTCCCAGTAGGTCTTCTCAAGGTATCCACTACTCTTATTCTGTTCTTATGACACACAACCACCTTCCAATATTCTGCCTGACAAATAACTAAACTTTTTTATTGTACAATGTTTTTTTACGTTTCTTGATGCATTATTTTTCCATCGTACTCCATTCATTCTTATTACGGTATTTCTTCCATATGTTTCTTGCATTTCGTATGATTTTCATGTCTTTTCCATCCTCAATTATTCCCAATACAGCTTGACATTTGATCACCATTCTCGGGTCCCAGTATACTACTTGAGCCTCCAATTCACAGATACGTTATCTTGTTTCCTTGGTATTGATCTTCATATCCGATTTCCTCGTGTACATACTGTCCTATCATTTCCTTGTGCCATCAGTATTTGACGGGACTGTCATGTCAACCCTGACATGACTACCGTGCCTAACCCTGTTCTAACCCCAGAGCTAGGGTCGCTTCTGCCGCATGAAATCCATTATTGTAATTTCACATTTGAGGTCTCTTCACCATGTTATCCAGGGCATACGTCTGCTTCTGTTATATCTTAGGCATTGGGTCCGTGTTAATTTTAATATGCCTCGGTTAGTTTATTTCCGCGACACCACCTATATCTGGCGAGCCGTCCTCGATCCGCCACATGGGTAAGCTTACTTACTTACTTACTAGCCAACGCCCACCCTTGGCTGTTGGGCCATTAGGCGGCGCGCTGACCAGTAGAGACGTGAGAGCCTTGCCGTACCATCTTCGTCTTGGACTTCCGTGTCTGAGATCAAGGCTGGACATGCAATTAGGTGATCCGCATTCATGGAAGCGTATCCACAGAGAACACATTCAGGAGACGACAACACGCCAATGCGGTGCAGGTGGGAGGCCAGGTAGTCATGACCGGTTGTAGTTCTAAAAAGAGCAACACTAGTTGCTCGGGGTAGAGTTCTGTTGATGGGGCCGTCCGTAACCAATGTTGCCCATCTTTTTCCCACACAGGCTCTTAATTGTTTTTCTTTTAGCCATAGGCTTATTGAGGAATTTATTCGTGCTTTCGCAGATGCATATGAGCTGGGGGTCTCCGGCTGAGGTAGTGCTGCGCCCATTTTGGCGAGGATGTCGGCTTTTTCATTTCCCATGATGTTGACATGGCTGGGTACCCATTGCAGTTCAATCTGCCAGCCTAATTGTACAAGGTTCTGCAGTTCTCGCCTACACTCAATTGTCAGGGAGCAGTTTGTATCACCATTTGAGGTCACGTTTTGAATCGCTGCAGTCGAATCTATGAGGAAGACGGCTTTGTTAGGTGGTGAGATCTTGGCAAGCTCAATAGATGCTGCCTTTATGGCTGCTACCTCTCCGTCATAGTTGCTTAGCCGGCCTCCTACAGCGAGGTGGCCTTCAAATAGAGAGCTGTAGAACCCAGCCCCTGTTGCCCCTGTAGATGGTATAGAGGATCCGTCTGTGTAGATTCGTATCCACTGCTCAGCGGGAAAATGTTTTTGTACAGTGTGTAAGGCTGCTTGACGAAGCTCGGCTTCATTCGACTCAGTTTTGGTCTTATTATGGTCGAAGAGTTTCAAGTTAGCATTTGGGAGTTGGCTAAAGAATTCACGGTGATGTATAAATGGTGCTGCCTCATTTGGTTCTATGTCATATTTGCGTTGGAGTTCTTCATAGATCGCAATCGGGCATTTCTGAGTTTTCAGCCTTTCTGTCGCTGTTTTATAGTTATTCCACCGTTGTTGGTAGGCTCTTTTACATCTCTCCCAGGATATGAGGCACAGCTTTTCCCGTCTTACTTGGATAGGTTCGACTTGCAGTTGTGACTCCATGGCAAGTATAGGAGTTGATTTTGGCGCACCAGTTATCGTTCTAAGGGCTGCATTTTGGACCAAGTGAAGTTTCTGGCATGCTGCATTGGAGGCAGTAATAGTTGCTTCTGCGCCATATTCCAATAGCGGCCGAATGTAGCTCTTATATGCAGCTGTCAGAACATCTTGATTTGCTCCCCCTGTAGTCGCAGTGAGTCGTTTAAGTAGCCGGCAGCGCCTGGACGCACTGTTCGCGGACTGTTCTATATGGTGCTTCCACGTCATTCTGGTGTCTATATTAACACCCAGGTATTTAGACATGTTCACCTCTTCGAGTTCCGATCCACAATAGCGCAGATTGACCGTAGGCCGCCTTGTTGATAGAGAGAAAAGTTGGTATGTCGTCTTGGTGGTATTTACCGTCATGGCATTTAGTTTGGCCCACTCTTCTAGTTTAACAAGTGCTGTAACGTCTTTTCGCCGCGTTACAAATCCAGGGAACCCCTCGTAATTAAACTCCGTTAATTAGATGGGCTGCCTACGTTGTAACAGAATTGATCACAAATAATTAATGTAACAAATTACTTACTAACTGTGTAAGGAAACAATGGCAAGGTATACAATTGATTTAAGCACTCCTCATATGTGTGTAACAAGAAGACTTCTCTTTATTTACATTTAAAAACATTTACTGACAGATCCCATGACATTACTAATTCAATTATTAAGTTATTTGAAAGGTTTCTTTAAACTTTGAGATCAAACTTGATTTTATATAGCTATACCTCGGATCCGGGTCAACTTTCTGTATTTCTGTAATTAAGACTTTTAATTATACTCATTTCATGATATTAGCTTGCAAGACTTTCTTTTATTCAACCATTGGAAGAATGGTATTATTGCTTGAATTATATTACTCTACATTAGCATATAAACTGTTACAACGTATGAAGTTAGAATAGTTACATGAAATTCTTAGATTTAATTTATAAGTCTTTACAAAGTTAATAGTTTCTGAAAAGTCTCTTTCAAGATGTGTTGTGTAACAAATATTAGTAACCCTCGATAGACAGGCTATCGAGTCACCTTTTAATTGGTATGCAGAAGACTCGTCCTGGGGTATCCGTCTTGGGAAACAGGAACAGCTACGTCGTCATCTCGGTCTGGCCTTCCTCTGTAAAGGGCTCCAAAAGTTCGCAGGTTGTACAATACGTCGTGTAGATATCTACGATGATCTTGTAGATTCTCGGATGTCCTGATCTGCATATTCTGTCACGTGCAGTAGAGTTTGTGGCTTCTGATAGTTCACATCTCCGGGTATGACTTTGGAATTGTTGTTATTTGTTGAATCACGAAGTCATCTTGTGTTACACTCCTTTTTTACGTTTCGATTTTTTTTTTACTTTACTTTTCTTGTCTATTTACATGACTATATTAATTAACACATCCAGATGCTTTAAACAGCTACATCTGGTACACCATCTTAAGGTGAGACAAAATATAGTTAACATATTTTAAGCGCACAGCTCCTACGTCTATACTGTACGAAGTCACCATTGCAAGAGAGAGAAATTCCGCTCCCTTCGCCTGGTACTGGGCAAAAGTTAGTGGGACAATTTCCGCGCGAGAATATAGTTCCTAACTATATTTAAGTTAACATTTTTATTTATACAAACTATCCCTAAACAAATATACATAATTTAAATCAGTTGTTTTAGCGACTATTTATGTCTTCAGATTTTTTAATTATTAACATTAGTTTTTTTTATCTTATTCTAACTCACACAAGACTCGGAAAACATGTCGAGTCTGGAATCAACAGGACAGCGCCTGCTTACAAGCAAAGGGTTAAATACGATATTAATAACTCTTTACAATTTATCTTTTTATTAGAGTATCTTATAACTAATTAATTAATGCTTCCTCTCATACTGAGTACATACAGGTATTTTATATTAATGCAGTGAGATTTAAATGGCTTAAGAGCTCGCAACCTTAATTTTTTTTTTAAATTTTTATTTTCTTGATTATTTCTTTTATTTAAATCGTCACAGTGCACTATTAATAGTTGCTTCAAGACCCATGATATGGCTGCTAGTTGCCCAGATGATAAGGTCATCGGCATACAGGAGCGCTTGTACTCCCGGCACACACCGAACAGCCACCAGAATGTCATTGACCATAAGGTTAAATAGGCTGCAGCTGATAACGGCACCTTGGGGTAGCCCTTGGCGTTGAATTCGGTACTCTGAAAGGCAATCATTATAGCGGACACGAATTTGTCTTTGACTCAGGAAGGACGCTATCCAGTTAAAAAGGTTACCTGCGACGCCACTCAAAGCAAGTTTGTGAAGCAACATGGGTCTCCAGACTGTGTCGTACGCGTTTTTTAGGTCAACCATTACTGCCAGGGAGGACATTTTCTTGTGGTACCCATCCTTAACACTTTGTGCAAAGTAGACGACTTGGTCCATGGTGCATCGGTGCGCTCGGAAACCTGCTTGGCATTCATCAATAACCGCATTACCCACATGGGAAAGCGCTCGATGAGGGAGTAGCAAAACTCCACTCAAGCGATATTTCCTACTGCGGAGGGATTTCCGCAATCTTTTTTTCCTCATTTGTCGTTTTAAGCACTTCGAATCTCTCACTCCAACCCTCTATGAAATTCGTTGACTTCTCCAACACCAAGTTTGAGAAGGTTTAATCATTTCTTATCTCCGTTCCGAGTGGTTCGTGATTCAGAGCCAGTAGCATTTGGTTCTTCAGAATGAACGTTGCACATTTAAAGAAAACGTCACATTTATTTATTGTACTTGTGTTGGAGAGTTGTAATTAGACCAGGTGTTCAGTGTTGACGATTTGAACTTTCAGAATGGACATTATTGTAACCCACACGGTCGTCGGCGTAACAGTACTATGACTGTCTCTCAAACTCTCTACTCGTGCAAGTATGATGTGTTAGTTCACTGCGTAGGTGTGCGGCATATGTAAAATAAGCCCGCCGCGTGTGTACGCTGACAAAAGGAATGCGTAATATCAAACAGCCGACACACACACACAC
This sequence comes from Magicicada septendecula, assembly GCA_034769895.1. NCBI lineage: Eukaryota > Metazoa > Arthropoda > Insecta > Hemiptera > Cicadidae > Magicicada > Magicicada septendecula. The sequence continues at coordinate 1,248,745,448 of CM068367.1, forward strand.
ACACACACACACACACACATTCGTGTTGCTACTGTGTAATATTACGCCTTCTGCAACATTAATTTAAAGCGACAACACTATACACACTGCATGCAACTTGGTAATCAAAACTTTACTCCCACTGTTTGGTTACGCTGTGCCGTGTATTACAATATTAAATGCGTTATTCAGCTGCCTTTACCGTCCTCAGATATCTACCCGACCAGCGAACCCATTGGAAAGTAAAACACACATCTTTATTGACCGGTTATTTCATTACAGTATCAAATAAAAGCCCACAGTACTATATAAACCCACGGATAGCCAGTACTGTTAGCTCAGCTACATAAACACTCTACCGACTTGTCGTATAATCTTTCTTCTTTTTTGTACCTCAATCCATAGATTTGTAAGTGGCCGTAATGTCACTAACACGTAGTTATTGCGTCTAATTAAATGACCCACCAATCATTCCTTCTGAGTTCCACGATCTGTATCGTCCTAAACACTACATTATTGTTTCATCATTCTATCCATCCACGAACTCCATTGCCTTCATAATTGAAAAGAAGAAAAGACAGAATATTAAATTATTTGTTTACTCGACTACCAACGGGAATTAATTTAAAATTATTCCGCCGTATGATTCAATTACTTTTTTCATTGTACTCCGAGGCAGTTTACTTTCTTCTCTTTTGTACTCTGAAAAGAAATTACCCCTTGGGTACCGACATCCTAAACAGTGATGAAAACCATATCGGTTTCACGTAATGAAAATTTCAGTACACAGACGCTTTCGAACGATATCGTTCAATTTTTACTTTCGTTTGGAAAAACAAGTACAACAAAGGAAAACGACAGAAGGAAATGCGGAAGAGAGGAGGCGACGACGGTGACAGCTGCTAGGTTCCCCCAACAAATTTACTGCCACTTTATTTCAGCCGTGAGTACTCTCTTCATCGTCAGGGGACCAACAGGCAACCGCTTTTCCAATAAACACCGTCCCACACAAATATTGACTTCCAAAACTCAGTACTGACGGCATAGAGCAGTGTTTTCAGATGGTAAAGATAAAATGTTACAGGATTTGTACAATTATTTATCTTAGCTTTTTAACATACTATGTTTTTTATGTTAAGCTATACAATAAGTGGCGACATTGACAGATACTTTGTTTCATTATTGGTATCAATAAGGCATTAACGCACCTTATTGGCATTAGGGTTTACCCTCAGACATATCTGTTTGTTCCACCAACTTCTTGCCCACGACCCACGTTCGGTTTATAGAGTACACATGATCACATAATAGTCTTGTTATTGCGATACTTTTTTGTTTTTGCTGCAAAGCTGCAGAATAATATGAGGTATGCCGAATTCCCCCTGAATTATGCTTCTCCGTATTTTTTCCTGTTTTGATTGTCCTTGCTTTTCAAGGTATTAAAATTTCCCACAATTTCTCTATTTCGTCGTCTCTAACTGTCACATCCGTTTCCTCCGAGTTTGTTGTTTAGATTCACGGATAGTTGCACTTTCTTTTGGAGTTGTGTAGGTCTTTAGCCTATAAATATATTTCACTGTCCGGTAGTATTGTTCAGACATGTTAATATCATCGGCGTGTAATATTACTTGTATTGTTTTGTTAAGAAGTGTTTTGTCTTTTTGTATACACACATTTCCTGAATAACTTATTCCAAACCTATCTTAAAAACATAGACGGTAGCTCATCTTCTGGTTTTAAACCTTCTCATACTGTGAATGCGTTTGAGATTTCGTTTTGTACCTTGATACGAGCAGCCTATATCCAGAATAAACATTCTGGTACGTCTGTCCAGTTTCCTCGTACCCCATTGAGTTGTACAGTGTGTACCCCATGCAGTTTCTAACATTATGTTGTACAACCTTTCTCTCTCTAGACTGTCGTGTGATTTACTGATTGTTCTCCCTGTCTCCCAATAAATTAGGTTAGGCATCTCGCCAGCGGGACTATGTAAGCAAAGGGCTAAATGGACAAAAATCGTTGAAGAGGCTAAAACCCATTCTGGGTAGTAACGCCAGTAGAAGAACTGTTCTCCCCAGCGTAACGTATCAAGAACGTGTAAACATTCCTTGATTCAAGTCTCAGTGGCTCGTATCTTATAGACAAATAGAATCAATCGCAATACAGACGTCGTTGAACACTGCAAAGGAAAACAAGAACTAATTCGTCTCTTCTAACATATACGGTCGTTTCGTTTTTTTGACATGTTTTAATATATTCTACACAAGTGACACCCAAGAGGAGAGTTTTAATTAATTTAAAAATGTATCTCTGTGGATTGTGTTGTAACGTTATAATTGCTGTCGTGTTTTTAAATGTCTTTGGTTAGACTTGACACCATTAACAGCGGTAGGTAAAGCTTGTTCATACAGTAATAATTAATTAAACGATTAGCGTAGTAAACGGCATACCATTGTTCTGTCGGTTGTTGTATTCTTATTGTTGTTTGTGTCATTGGTGAAATGGGTCATAATCGGATCTGAGATGAACTGTTAAATTCTGTCCGTACTGCAGTGACGATTTTTATGTTTCATTTGCAGTTGGCTAAACAAATAATCGGTCCCTTGTGTGTCCTTCGTTACGCGTTTCAAAGTGTGGTTCGTGATTTTGACCGGCGGGTCACGGGAAATATTTTGTCGCAAGGTAGCCGTCATTACCTAAAAATATTATTCATCTTTGTTAATTTTTAGTTCGAGATAAAAAAAATAGATGCAGTAGATAATTTTTGTATCTTGTCTTTTCATTGACTGCTTTTCATCAATTGACGAGGGTAAGCAGTAGATAAAACACCCTTTTGTAGACAGATATTTGAAAAGTAATCTGATGTTAGGCGAGTAAGATTTACTAAAAGAATTGTCGTGACTCCTCTGTAAAATCATTGTTCGATAACGGTGATTTTATCGTACTTTGGATTAAAATACGTAAAGAATATCCTCAAATATTACCACAAATCGCGTAAGGTAGTAGGAAACATTTTCAACTAATTTTTGTGTATTCCTGCTGTTTCGTCTTCAGTTTTGGAATGTAGTATAGTAGTAGATATAGGAACAATCTGTTTGTAAACTATGATAATTAGTTTGAATTGAGCTTTTTTGATCCCAGACTTATTGTTGTAATAAGCTCATAGATGTAAGTTTTTATTTTTGGTATCACTGTTTACAAAACGTTTTACGGTGATGTAAGTTAATCATGTTTTGTATACGTTACCGTATTGATATTCATTTTTACTGTATTTTATTTTTAATTCTTCTTTCATTTCTGTTAATATAAGAAATTATTTAGATTCAAATGGGATTTATTACTGTAGACTTTGTAGGACCGCTCTGCCGGATTAGCGAAAATTCCGTATTATTCAAAATGCGCATAGAAAAGGACTTTTTTGTAAAGTAAAAAATTTTTTAAATGGTAAACAACTTTATTATAAAGCTCAATATATTAATTTATTGGATTGGAAGTATAACGTTGATCCATTATTTGCACTGTGTAGTTCATAAGATTTAATTTGAGAAATGAATAATGATCAAATAATATGACTACCTCAAGTCTTTATGTAATTATGTTTGTTTCTTGCCCATAAAGAAGTGTTAATACCTTTTGTGGATTTTTATTCAGCGTTAAAATATGCTCAGTCTTTCGTTTTTATCAGTCCGTTGTGTAGAATGTTTATAGCTGTAATGACTTCGTCGCGAGAACTCTTATCTACGACTGACTCTCGAATTCAGTCTTATTTCTCTGGTTCATCCGTCTCTTTCCATTTACATCGGCTTCCAGTTCTTCCTCCAATGACCAACTCTATAAATGTACCTGGGAAACGTCCTCCAGTTCCCAGGTTGCGACAGGTCGGACTTTCCCGTTCTTTCCGAGGGGTGCGTCGGATTACAAGCGGTGTCAGACCGACTACTATCACCATCATTAATGCGAGTAGACTGTACTTTTCTGTCGTCGACCCATTAGCAGTCCGAAAATAGTCGTTGAATGTGTATTTTTTGTGTGGGCCACGAACAAAATTTCAGTACTATTAACGGATTGCACATGTCATTGACGTTTGAAAATAGTGTTTCATATTAGTATATAATACTTGCAGCCTCTCTTTGGTTATATGTAGTGATTGAACTGGCCTCAAGGTTTTTTTTGATTTGTTGAGACCTGACCGATTGGTTAGACATACGTATATCGTGATTGGTGAAGTTATTTTCTGTGATTGCAGAAGTTTCTGTCTTCTCCTTAGCGTCAGAGTCCAACCAGATTCAAGTGTAAGGTGTAAGAATTTCCACAGATGCGGTCAAAACGTCTTCTCGCAAAAGAAAAAATCGGTATGGAGAACCATACATGACGTACATGTTGTAAGATTTATGTTTAAAATAATTTACTTGAATTCGGTTCGGTAATTTCTAAAAAAATATCGTCCACCCACAAACTAATTTCACTATTTATAGATATTTTTGTTATTATGGGGTAGTCGGTTAATATAATGTTATTTTCAGTCACTTTATCCATAAAAATTAGGTAGGCTTACTTTATTCTTATAAAGAAACCGAACTACGCAGATAATCATCCCTCCTTCGAAGCGCTCCGAAGTCACTCATGGACCTTGAGCGTTCATTCCCTAAAGACGAAAAGTCTGTCTATGAACCGTTCCTCTATAAAAACGTGCAGTTACACTGCCCAGCGATCCACAGGAAGCAAATCGATAACAAAAGCGTGCAAATGTAAGAAAATAAACATGAGTGAGGCCAGAAATAACGCGAATTTTGTGTGTGTGTGTGTGTGTGTGTGTGTCCTGCCTGCCTTTTTATTGCGGTAATCATAATAATAAAATGTAAACGTAAACATTAGATAATTGAGATATGCTTGCCTGCCACGAACGATATATTTTCTCTCATACATGATTTAAATTAAAATGAAAAAAATATAGAATTTTGTTAAAGTTAAATGAAATGTTTCCATAGAAACTACTTTTTTGTTGTCAATAACGTATTACACATATAAAACGTATAAAATTTACTTTCTCCATCATCAACTACCATTTTAATTTATAGAAAATTACCCTTTTCCCCTTCAACTACCCTTTTCATTTATAGATATTTCATCTACCTTTCTACAGTGTATTATTATGACCTTCTTTTAAGGATACTTTATTTATCAAAATTAAGCACTTAACTCTTGTTAAAACGTAAAACGTTGCAGGTAAACTACCCCTTCCCCTTAAACCGATCTTCACCAAAATCAATAGGCCTTGAGTCCTCTACAAATCAGAACTGTATGCAAAAAATTATTTGATTCTGTTTGAATTTGCGGCAGTTATCGTTTGACATAGAAAAAGTTTACACACAGACACTTTTCGAAACATGACTTTTTCATGTTTTGAGGATAGTACAATCAGAATCTGCCATTATCTCGAACACGATGTTTTTCGCCATGACCATACTTCCATTTCCTTATGGAACATGGAAGTAACAACGACTTTGGTCGCGGCGTAGCGTCCGGAAACCGAAACGGATCGAAGAAGTTTTGAAAACTTCAGTTGGTTTCACAGCCCGCACAACATGCATACAGTTATACCGTGGCCGTACTCGTTGCTGCAAACAGGTGTTCGTTTGTTTGGACAGGTGTCCGTGTTACCTACGTTACCTACCAACGATACGATGTGCGTTCATTTGTCGTTATCGTCGTCAACCGACTCTTTCTACGAAGAAGTGTCGGTGCTTTATTATCAGAACTGTTCGTGACATATTGGACCAAGGACAACATTGTTGGATTCGGCAGTTTCGTAATTTTCACGGTCGCATTAAAAAACCAATACTTTCTTACTATCTTCCTTAATTAATAGTTTTGTTTTTTGTTTCAAAAATTCTCCTCACGTCCATATAGACGTCCGCTGTTGTTCCATAGTTTGACTCGACATCTGAGTCTATTTGATGTGTGATAAGTATTCCAGTAATAAAACTTGGAGATCCGTAGTTTAATAAGTATTAAACTTTATATAATTTAAAAACGTTAAAAGTTTGTATGTCTAACAGCAAAGAAAGATCAGAGTGCGAAAAAAAATAACGTCAGGATTTGGTCGAAAGGGGTGAAACAAATGTAAGGTGCTGCTTGTCACAAACTCTTTTCAAAATAATTCTTTGGAAGGAGTTCTGAAAAGCGGGAAAGCAAAATGTAAACTGTGGATATACGTGATTAACACCACTTTGTAAGCCTACACGATGTGTTTAGTGAACTACCAATTGTAGATGGGCCAAGACTGTGACAACTTGAACTGTATAACTCAAAAACTCATTTGAGGTACAAAAATGCTGGTATAAAGAAAACAAGAAAAAGTAGCGTATATGTTAACGGCATAATGATTTGGTACATTATATGCGTGCGCGCGCGCGCGTGTGACATATTCTATCGCCCATTTCCAAAAGGGGATATGTCCAAAAATAAAAATTTTTCATGAAACAAAAAACTGAAAAACTAATACCTCATTTGTATTGAATATTACCAGGAAAAGTTTTATTTTAAAAAATCGAATAAATTGGGTGAAGCTAGTGTATAAATATTAAAAATTAGAGTAAAATAATTTTTGTAATAATAACAAATTTAATCTAGACTTATCCCGTTTTGCTGCCATTCATGGATGAATCTCCGTTTGCAGCAACAGACACTCAGAGAGGAGACTATATACAGGCATATTGTTTCATTTACAATCATCTCATTTATTCTAAGCTAAAAACAAAACAGTTAACATGGGGTACATGTGTTTAAAGTCGATCAAAATTTTTTTTTGTATAATTCATTTAAACAACATTATCATCATATTCATTAACACCTTGCAATAAACCATTATTAATTGATTTCTCATCAGCTACTGCTGTAACGTAATGAAGATTGGGTAAATCATTCCAGTTATGTGCTTGAAGTAAATTATGTGAATTTTGGACTCCGTAACTTAATTCAAAGGCTTAGCACGTTTGCACGGAATTTTCCAAATTTGCTTTCATACTTTGTTTTCCCTAAACGAGCACATTATTCTTTCTAATTTTCAGTGCTTTTTGTCACATTTCCAGAATACATTCTGACGGATCTCTGAATACAGAACAATATGGCTGAATATCTCACAACAACAAATTGTTTTTGCACTTATCCCCTTTTGCAAATGAGTAGCAAAATATATATTGTATATGTGCGTTATACGAGGGGCGGCTGATAAGTAATGTATATCCCATGTAACTCGCAAATGAAAAGGGGTAGTCAACTAAAACAAATATGGAATAAAAGTACATTTTATTTGCTACAAAAATTTACATTTATTTTTCCACGTAGTCACCATTTACAGCTACACATTTCTCCTAACGGTGAAACAATTGTCTCCTCCCGTGATTGAAGAATGCTGGTGGTCTTTCCTTGATCCACAACCTCACTGCGTCTTTCAGTTCATCATCTGTGGTGAAATGAATACCATTAGTATCCCTCTTTAAATGGGGAAAAAAGTGAAAATCGCAGGGGACCAAATCTGGTGAGTATGGAGGATGTGGAATAGGTTCAAATTTCCAAGTTCACAAGAGCCTCGGTGGCACCCACCGCGAACAGATTTTACGGTAGCCCAGTTCTGCAGTAATGTGTCCTACTCGTTCTTTCGATATGCCTATCCGGGTGGCAATGCGTTGTTGTGTTATTTTGAATCATTTCATTCACCTCCATTTGGTGCTTCTCATCAGTCACAGAAACTGGTCGACCACTGCGAGGTTCATCCTCAGTATTCGCTTTACCAGCTTCCGATGCACGAAATTTTATTGCCCACCTACTCACGGTACCTCGATCAGCAGTTCATCACCATAAACGGCTTTTAGACGACGACGAATGTCACTAGTGTTCATTTTTTCAGCCGTTAAAAATTCAATCACTGCACGTTGTTTTAGACGTGTTGACATAGCTGGCATACTCGATTCCATAACAGTGGCGACTGACAGAAAACGAGGAGTTTGTAAACGAGATTTGGGACGTTTGTAATTCAAGAATGTCGCTACAAGATGGCAGCAAGCGTTGTGCTGTACATCGTTTTGTTTTCTCGTTATTTGCGACTGTGGACTACTTATCAGCCGCCCCTCGTATATATATAATACCTTATGTTATAAGGAGAACGGCAGTACCGTACGCTAGAAGGTAGAGTCTGTGTCAAACAAACTAAGGAATAGAAACGTCTGGATTTATAATTACGCAGGATCAATGGCGTAGTCAAGCCGGAAACACAGGAGTTAAATCCTCCCCCCCCTCCGCAATAGAGTGTCGATGTGATCTTTCACATAAAATCTGCAAGAAGGCAGTTATATCGCTAGCTGCCGTTGTTTAACCCACACAGCGGGCTGTAACTGACGAATTCCCATTTCCGTCGACACTCCCCCCTCCTCGCTTATCATAATTAACCCACCACCCTGGAAAGAATCCTGGCTTCGGCAAGATGGAAATAAAAACTCAAACAAAGGAATAAAAACGATTGCTCTGCCGAGTAGTATTATTTGAGATAACAACGTTACGAAGGAAAATAGGAAACGGATCTATAATGCTGTGGAAGGTGGATAGAGGGTATATTTGTGGAAATGAGTTAAGGGGAAGGAGCTCGAGGAAGAATGTATGGAAGGATCGGAATAGACTGATTTGGAAATCGAGAAAATTCGGAGAACATTGTGAATACCCACGCGCACATGCGCGCGCGTTTCTTTATATTAACTTTTAACCTTTACAGTTTATTTCAGTAATCTATATATATATATAAAACTCAAAGTCTGAGGATTTGTTTTTTGTATTGAATACAAATCCACACCGTTACACCGATTGCCACCAAATTTTGCACAGGTAACCTTGTGGTAACACAAGGCGAAAAACACTGTCTAACTTGGAATTTCATATTCTGCCCCGTTCGCACGATTTAGGCCCTTTTAATTATGCCCTGTAATTAGGCCCTTTTGTTGACGTGTATGGGATTTCAGCAACACCAAGGAGACCAGAATTAATTACCATAGTAACAATTAAATAAACAAATGCTATTTAGCGGCATCGGAACTGTAGACTTTGTCCGTTCCTGCAGTACATTTCGATGTTTTTAATATGTGATCGATATGTTTTTAATATATGTGTGTCGATATATACGATGTGGAAAAGAAGAAGTATACTAATTGTACATTGTTCTGTTTTTTAATGGAAAGCGAAAATACGTGTTGTTTTTATTTGTTAGGTTAGGTGACAGCGGTTTTTAGTTTTTAGTTTACTGCTGAAATAAATAAAGGGTGAGAAAAACATAACGTTTAATGTGTATATACAATGCTTATAACACAGTAACAGTTAAAATAAATAACTTAACGTTTTTGAGTTAACGGGTACTTGTTAAGCAATAAAATAATTTAAAATTGGTACACTTCTTCTTCATATCGTTGTATATCGATATTATTGCATAATCAAAACATCGAAAATGTAGTGTAGGTGCAGTTATTGGGAGAGTACCAATATTTCTATGATTTCTTCTTCGTATGATTTCTACAATAAAATGCTTTCTTTAGTTTAAAGTATTTTAATTAACAATTTTGTGCTTTCTTCATGATATAGGTTACTTCTGTAAAGAAGCTTTCCGAAAAGTGTCTGCTGATGGTTATTTAGAAATTAACTAATGATATAGAAAAAAATGGAACGTTAACACGGAATATTAACCTATGGAAATTGTGTTCGGTGTTAATATGGAATGTTTTAAATTAACCAAAAATAGTATGTTGTAAATGATATTTACAATTTCGTATTAACGTTTAGTATAACGTTTACAGTGAATATTGAAATCAGACTGTCTGCCTTGATAAAGTGTATTAAAATAATATTGATAAATTTGTCCTAGGATAAAATAAGGAAATTTGTGTAATGTCTGGGAATGGGCGTTTTCACACTTACCGACACGACACCGACCCGACATCGACCCTACAACGACACCGAGCCGACACCGACACGATATCGGGAAGGTACTTTCACACTCAAGACGACAGATCTCTATATATCGGCCGTGGTGAGTGTAGTTTATACAAATGGCTGAATTCAACAGAAGATTGTATTTACTATATTTGTTATATTTAAGACGGAGAAGACGAAAAGTAGATAGGAAGTATTGGGGGTTCACCCGATTATTAAAGTTCGCTATGTAGAAGGCGCATACTACACCTTATTTGATAAGTTGGTTTTAGATGATAACAAGTTTTTCAATTTTTTTCGAATGAGTAAAGGAACATTTGATTATATTTTAGTTAACTTGTCAGATATTATCAAGAAAGAAGATACTCGATTCAGAATGGCAATCCCACCAGAAGAAATGCTATCAGTTGCAATAAGGTAAATTTTTTATAAATAATACTAACAATTCAAAAATAAAACGTATGTCTTTTATTATACATTAAACGACAATGTTTTGTCTAAAAAAAAGGAAACAGAGTTTTGAAATGATTTTTTAAAGCTAAAAGATTAGTTAAGAAGCTAAAACAATTAGGAAAATTTATAAAATGTTCACAAATCTTCTTCAGTTCCACACTGATTGTCAAGAAAATCTTGGAATATGTTGGAACTTTTGCGAACTTCGTTAGTCACCATTGAGCTCGGAGCAATTTTGAGAGGTTGAAGACAATAAACCATTGTAGACTCGTTCAAATTGGAATCCGATGGAGGTTGAGACATATTTGGTTGTTGTTTGTAAGCTCCTGCGGCTGGATGTCCTACAGATGAAAAGTTATGTTCATGACTTTGTCAAGAATTGCAACTGGAGGTAGTAGGTGAAGTCAATGGAAGGGAAGTCGATCCATGAAAACGCGAATTTGAACTTCGTTTTTCTTTGATTTATTTTATGGACATTAGAATGTTCATATGCAGGTCCATAAGCTCCGTTTCATTCATATCGCGTATGTATGGAACGAAGGACAACATCATCAATTCATGCTCATTGTGGGAAGGCTTTGATTTTTTTATTTCAGATAAAATTTCTTGTTCCACTGGGTCTAATTGTCTCTTTTTCTTATTTGTATTTGTTTTCTTCTGTGTGCTAGTGTTTGAGGCTGGTTCGGTCGAACGGATGGAGCTTTCTGTTGTTGTATCTAAATTATGATTTAAATCAGATACGGACTGAGCTGGTGATGGAACCTGTGAAGAGTTTTCAATTTCATCTTTTTCATCTTCAGAGTTGTCCTGCGTTAAATTGCTAGTGGTGATACCCTTCTTTGCGGCTTTCAGTAAGAACTGCAAATGTTCTGCATACATGTAGCTCTTCTTTGCTGCTTGCCCACTTTTTGTTCGTAGAGATCGCAGAAATGCGTCTCGTATGTTGTCCCACTTGGTCCTGATAGCGTCACCTGAAACAAAAAAGGAAAAGCTTGTTGTAACATCTTTAGGCAGAAAAACATTGAAGTTTAGGAAGAGAAACATAATTTTCTCTTTGTAGAAAATTACAAAAAAAAAGACTAATTAAAAACTGTTGTTATATTTTTTAGCGTTACAAGTTGTATTTTAAAAATTGTACTTGCCCTTACAAAATGTCACACAGTTGTGTTTTTGTTTTAGATACTTGGCTTCGGGGAACACATTGACAGATATGCACTACTCATATCGAATTGGGATATCTACGTTGAGTAATATCATACAGTACGTATGCAGTAAAATATGGGACACGTTTCGTTCAACTTACCTCAAAGAAATGGCACAGCAAGATTGGGAAGAAATTGCTGCTGAATTTAAAAGCAGAGCTAATTTTCCCATGTGCCTTGGTGCCATTGACGGTAAGCACATTCGGATCCAGAATTTCCCCCATGCAAGCTCAATGTATTTCAATTATAAGAAATTTTACTCTATAGTTCTCTTAGCAGTCGTTGAGTCTCATTACAAATTTGTGTTGGTTGATATCGGAGCCTACGGCAAGGATTGTGATTCTTCCGTTCTACGAAGTACAGAATTTTGGAACAGACTGACTCTCGGTGAATTAAGTATTCCGCAGGCACAACCTTTACCACCAAAAGGTTTAAAAGTGCCTTATGTGTTTGTTGCCGATAGTGCATTTGCAATTCATGAACATATTTTGAAAGAATTCTCAAATCATAATATGAGTGTGAAACAACGTGTTTTCAACTACAGACTACATAGAGCCCGTAGATATGTGGAGTGTGCCTTCGGCATACTGAGCAATAAATGGAGAATATTCCATAGGCCTTTGAATGTATCGAAAACATTTTCAATAAATATTGTAAAGGCGTGCGTTGTTTTGCACAATATAGTACGCTCGAGAGATGGCGGAAGAGAACACGACGACATGATATCTACAGGATCGCAATTTCGAGAATTACCCGCCAAAACAAAGCGCACAGGAAAAACAGGAAAAGGCGTTCGCAGCAATTTTTCAAACTATTTCATTAGTGATGAAGGGAAATTACCTTGGCAGTTATCAAAAATTTAAAACATAATTTTTTAAAAATTTGTTTGAGAACTGGAGTACACTTTTACTGAAAATGTGTGTTAAATTTACATTATCAAGATACTTGATACTTGAATCAATGTAGTTGAAGTATTTTTAAACAGACAGTAAAAATGTTTTAGCAATTAAAATGATTGTTTACTCACCTGTTTTTTTCTTCTCTTCAAGAGTAAGTGTGTCATAGCCGTCTTCCAGGTATTCATATATTTCTTGCCAACTCTTCTGGCGAAGAATTTTATTTTTATTTGCTTCATCTGTCTTGTCCCACAAACAAGGCTTCGTCTCAATAAGTTCAATCAATGTGACTATGTCATACTTAAATAGTTTGTTAGTCATTTCACAAACTATTCAACTACTAACCTAAAATAATGCTTTAGGCAGAGTGAACTATCGGTGACGACACAACGCCGACCAAGAAGGGAGAGCTGCTGCCCGCCGACACAGACCCGATACCGACATGTCGGTGAGTGTGAAACGGTTCCATAACATTTCTTTACTTTTTGTTCCCACCGATATCGTGTCGGTGTCGGGTCGGTGCCGTGTCGGTAAGTGTGAAAACGCCCAATATGTAGGAGATTAGATTTATGGTTACCACGGCAACCAATTTGTTTTGAATGCAAGTTAAAAAAATTAAATCTTCAATTATTGAGGTCTTGTAACTAAAAGCAATGTTAAAAAATTGGCACGTTCATATACTATTATATTCAGGTTCACACACATGGAACGAGAAATATCGGTCATCTCGAAAGAAAAACTTTGATGAATTTAAATAAAAATACATTTAAACTGGGTTAAACAATGGTAATTGTTACAAATAAAATAGATCAGTTACTAGGCGATTAAACTAAATTTGTTTGCATTTTAATTTAAATCGTCGACGCGTGAAGATGAAGTTCCTGTCTAGCAAGTATATCATCTGCATTATTTAATGTTTACGTTTCTAAAGTTTTATTATTATGATTACTGGTATCAAAAGGCGGGCAGGCCACATACACACGCACATAATCGCGTTATTTCTGGCCTAACTCACGTTTATTTGCTTGTGTTTGCACGTATATTAAATGAAAAGTTCCGTAATCCATACAACGACATCCACGCGTGCAAGCGTAAATGGTGTCCAGCGTGGACGGAGATTCGCTTCCTGTGGATCGCTGACCAGTGTAACTGCACGCGTATACAGTGGAACGGTTCACAGACAGACGTTTCGTCTTTAGGGTGTGCTCAGGGTTCATGCGAGCGACTCCTTCTTTTCCGCGTTTATCTGTTCTGTGAAACGTACACTGTAGATTCGCAGCTTTACTCTGAGCAATGCTCCATAGTGAATGTTTGAAGTCTTTGTCCACGTTGGACCCTCATACACACAATAACCTGCTCTGATGTTTTGATTAAGGCGATCATAATATTAGAACTTTAGAAACTTGAGCAAATTATTTAATGGAGAACAAACGTTATCTTTAACCAGCCTTTATGCATTCCTACGTGTATTATGAAATACAATAAATAATTTTAATGAAATAAATATCTTAATGAATACAGTCTGTGTATTTATTCAAAATTTTACCATAGTTTTAACTGCGTGTAATATATGCATATATTTTACGATAAGGTCAGTTATTGACAGATCAAGTATTAGGACATGATACATCGGCACTTATGTAAGGAACAAAATTAACATCAACAAAATATTTGTTTATACAAGTCTGTAGTATAGTATAAGCCTATGTATAATTTTGTATGCATTGTAATATGTATTGGAAAAACACAAATGGCGTAATAAAATAAATAATTTAGCAAATAAATACAATTTTTGTTGATTTATTTTAATTGTAACCGTACTTTGATTTTTAGATTATAAAGTATAACATACCACTATAATTTATAGTTATTAATTTTTTATATTTGATGCAACCTTTACATATTTTCTAAGAAAATACAAGGAGATTTATAAAAAATGTTCCCTATATTAAAAACGACAGTCGAGATATGTTAAGTATCTGTATTTAAAGTAATGAAATTGAAGTGACAGAGTGTGAGATATTTTTCTTAAAAATAAATTTGTTTACATACTGCACACATGTATTGTAGAGTCTCGTAGTGTCATGTTATTCACAGTTATATAGTATTTCTTCTGCAAGTAGATTTTACTGTTAGTTTTGCCTACGACACGTACATAAAGCAAACTAATACTTGTAGAAGAAATCTTGTATTTGTGAATCTCTCTCTCTCTCTCTCACACACACACACACACAGTGGTGTGTTCAGAATTATTGCAGTATATAGTAAACGGACGACAGCACAGCATTTCCGTTATTATATAATGGAATCTAGTTACGGTCCCTTACATGTTTAGCCTTAAATTAAGGCTGAAACGTCAGGTGATAATTACGGTGGAGTAGGGAAATTGTTAGGTTGCTCGAACCATCGGGCAGGAATGTGTGCGATTTAGACACTGTCCTGGCTTTTTTCGATGAAATCAGCACGCAAAATTGATTTATTTAGTTATCGCTATGCATAAATTTTTATTTCAAGTAAGTATCGTGGATAAAAGCTAGTGTTACAGTAATGTCGTGTAACTGTTAAAACTAATCGCTTGTTAGTACAAACTCTTAAGGGGGTGTGGAAAAAAAACCAGTTTCGTTTTATTGCTGAATATTATTCTGTTTTTTCTTGTTAAAATGGTATATAGCTTAATACATAACAACATGATAAGTACAACACCTTTTAAAATAATTATTAGGCCTACAAGAACTAATTTTAGTTTTCCTTTCACACATCTATATAGCCTATATAAAACTCGTCTGAGTATTTGTTTCTTTGTATTGAATGCAAATCCACACCGTTACACCGATTACCGCCAAATTGTGCACAGGTAATCTTTGACACAAGGCGAAAAACACTGTCTAACTTAGAATTTGATATTCTATTCCGTTCGCACGATTTAGGCCTTTCAATTATGCCCTTTTGTTGACGCGTATAAAGATGTCAGCAACAGCATGGAGATCATAATTAATTACCATAGTAACAAGTAAATAAACAAATGCTATTTAGCGGCATCGGGGAACTGTACCTTTATCCCTTCCTGCAGTACATTTTCGACGTTTTTAAGATGCGATTGTATCGCTATATTACGATGTGGAAAAGAAGAAGTGTACTAATTGTAAATTGTCATATTTCTGTATGAAAAGCTAAAATACGTGTTGTTTTCATTTGTGAGGTTAGGTGACAACGGTTTTTGGTTTTTAGTTTACTGCTGAAATAAATAAAAGCCATGGTTGAGGAAAACATAACGTTTAATGTGTATATACAATGCTTATAACACAGTAACACTTAAAATAAAGAACCTATGGTTTTTGAGTTAACGGATACTTCTTCACATATATAATTATATTGTCTCTGCGTGTTTATTGGCAGCAGTCGGAAACCTATACAGATGATCATAGAAACCAAACAGTGTGTTGATATTGTTACCGGACACCCTCATATGAAAGTGGACTGTACTGACAGTACGTAAGTTTAGAAAAACCGGTTTCAAAAAATCATTACCGCTTTACGTAGTGTACCTTTTCTCAGGATCTGTTAAAGTTGGAGTTTTAGTTTTTTCGCCAGTCATTCCTTTAATATTTGTACAGACTTATGCGAACTACGTTGCCATTTTGTTTTTACTGTTAAAAACATCTGAGAAAAAATTATATGTGTAAAAAATAGGCTAATTTTATTTCCTGTTTTATATTCTATACAACGATTTTAAAAATTAAATATCGGTATGGAGAACCATACATGACTTCCATATTCTAAGATTTATATTTAAAATCATTTTCAGCCAAACAGCCAGGCTGTGCCTTACCTGCCTTTTTATTGCTGTATTAAATGAAAAATATTATATTACATTAAAATGAAAAAATTATAATTTTATTGCCTGGCAACAAAATTATTTTATTTTTAACAATTACCATTGTTTCAAAAAGTTTAAATAAATTTTCAAGTACTTTACTCTTGTTAAAACGTATAAGGTTGCAGGTAAACTACCCCTTCCCCTTAACCGATCTTCACCAAAATCGAAAGTCATTGAGACCTCTACAATTCAGGGACGTATGCAAAAAATTATTTGATTCTGTTTGAATTTGCGGCTGTTATCGTTTGCCATAGAAAATACGCTTGATAAAAAAACGTTGCAGGTAAACTACCTCTTCCCCTTAACCGATCTTCACCAAAAACAATAGGTCTTGAGTACTCTACAAATCAGGACTGTATGCAAAACATTATTTGATTCTGTTTGAATTTGCGGCTGTTATCGTTTGCCATAGAAAATACCCTTGTTAAAAAAACGTTGCAGGTAAACTACCCCTTTCCCTCAACCGATCTTCACCAAAAACAATAGGTCTTGAGAAATCTACAATTCAGGGCTGTATGCGAAACATTATTTGATTCTGTTTGAATTTGCGGCTGTTATCGTTTGCCAAAAAAAAAAAATTTCCCTTGATAAAAAAAAGCGTTGCAGGTAAACTACCCCTTCCCCTCAACCGATCTTCACCAAAAACAATAGGTCGCGAGTACTCTACAAATCAGGGCTGTATGCAAAAAATTATTTGATTCTGTTTGAATTTGCGGCAGTTGTCGTTTGCCATAGAAAATACGCATGATAAAAAACGTTGCTGGTAAACTACCCCTTCCCCTCAACCGATCTTCACCAAAAACAATAGGTCTTGAGTACTCTACAAATCAGGGCTGTATGCAGAAAATTATTTGATTCTGTTTGAATTTGCGGCTGTTATCGTTTGCCATAGAAAATACCCTTGCTAAAAAAACGTTGTAGGTAAACTACCCCTTTCCCTTAACCGATCTTCACCAAAAACAAAAGGTATTGAGAACTCTACAATTTAGGGCTGTATGCAAATAATCTTTTCATTCTGTTTGAATTTGCGGCTGTTATCGTTTGCCATAGGAAATACCCTTGTTAAAACATAAAACGTTACAGGTAAACTACCCCTTTCCCTTAACCGATCTTCACCAAAAACAATAGGTCTTGAGAACTCTACAATTCAGGGCTGTATGCGAAACATTATTTGATTCTGTTTGAATTTGCGGCTGTTATCGTTTGCCAAACAAACAAAATTACCCTTGCTAAAAAAAAACCGTTGCAGGTAAACTACCCCTTTCCCTCAACCGATCTTCACCAAAAACAATAGGTCGCGAGAACTCTGCAAAACCGGGCTGTATGCAAAAAATTATTTGATTCTGTTTGAATTTGCGGCAGTTATCGTTTGCCATAGAAAAAAAATCTACAGACAGACAGACAGACACACAGACAGACAGACACACAGACAGACACACAGACACTTTTCGGAAAACGACTTTTTTTCATGTTTTGAGTGTAGTAGAATCAGAATCTGCAATAATCTCGAACACGATTTTTTTTGCCATCACCATACTTCCATTCCTTAAGGAATATGGAAGTAAAATTTCTCAAATCCATGTGTCAAAGTTTTAAATATGACTACAGTAATAATATAGAAAAATTTCAATACCATACCATTAGTAGTTGCCAGTGGTTGATTCCTAAAATTATAGGTGCCGGAACGCATCAATTCAAATGTTGTATAGACACAGATATACTTAAATTTTGTATTAGCGTATAAGTTTACATCAGGTTATTACAAGGGAGGTCTAGATTTTTAAAGACTTATAAAAATGTAACATACGTATAAACTTGTATCTAAAAAGATAATAAAGTTAACTGATATTTTTAAAGAGCTTCATCGTCAGGTTAGCCGCACGACAATCGAAAACATGTCACTAATGATGGCGACATCCCGGAGCCTCAATCAAACTCTAAGTGATGGTTTCAGTGGTTCGGACATTTTAAAAACGTTTCCATAGTTTCATCATTGTGTCGTCATATTGTTTGTTTCTTGACCTTTCCTTACTCTTTGTGTCCAATGCTATATGATGACCAGAAATCAGCCATGAATCCATGTACTTTGATGGATCAAATAAACGGAGAGGAGGTCCATTAATTTTCACAAATAAGAGGCTGGATACAGTCTTTGTCTTTAGAGATGCTCTTAAAGATGTAATGATTAGATTCATTTGCAAAAAACCCCTCTCACATTCACTTGAAGATATTGCTACTGATTCAATAGCATATTTCAAGGTAGAAAGACTCTCCGAAAAAATTTAGGAATGCATAGATAAACATCGGTCGTCGCTTCGTGTCGACACCGCTAACTGCGAATGTCATCTTCGAGCGAGCCTTGTTGAAATTTTTTTAAATACGTTCTACTTACAAGAGAATTTCAGATAGAACGTATTAGAAAAAAAGAACGATAGTTCAGATAAAGATCAGTGCTGATGCTTGATTTTTACAAATGTTTAGTTTTGTAGTGGGGCTAATGAGGGACAAAATTTAAAAAGTAGTAATAAATATTTGTAATAATTGCGTTTTTCTTGTCATATATTTTTTATCTGTAATTTATTTTTGGATTCAAGAGGTTCCGGAACGCCGTTCCGGCGCGTTCCCCCTGAAATCAAGCCCTGGTAGTTGCTGAGAAAAAGTATGTTGCAATCGCTAAAATTAACATGGGCGGTACCGAACCCCCTTAAAGGATTTCGTATCGTATAATGTTTGTTAATAGAATATTGTTTCCACGACCTACACTACGGTTGTGTGCTGATTTCATGTGCATGAATGCATGCGATCGGAAGCGAACTTAAACGGAGTTAAGTAGTATTCCGACGACGTTTGGTGTACACTCATATATAAAACGTTGTGTGCCGATGACTTTTCGCAGTACCCATCTGCTACCGGTTTGCGGCCGCGCGGGGGGACGGCGGAGTGACGCGGCAAAGCCCCGTGTCACTGCCACTGCATCACTGTCACTGTGTGATATTCACGCTCACATAGCTCGCATACCGGGCGCAGACTGTAAGCAAATATGCGTTACACACTGACTGACCGTATTGTGAAGGTATTTTGTCGCAGTATTACGGTAGTACTCCATCAATTTTCGTCTGTACTAATTTACAGACAACGCTTCCCTAGTCTAATTTATAACTTTGTAGGCCTACGTTCATATAGTCATTTCTAAAGTAACCCAGCGCCTCGTTTAGTGAAATTCTAACTGTTGATCGGTTAACATTTAATTTTACTATTTCCGATCACCGTCTTTCCGGTTCGCTTCATAATTCATTCTCAAGGTCTCTCTGCCTCATGTTCTTATCAGTATTAGAAGTCCTTATCTCCAGGGTTTCATTGGTCTGTCTGACCTTCTACTGCCTTTCTCGTACCAGTAGTCTTGGTTTCGGATTCTATGTTCGACCGTACGTAATCTTAGTTGTACACATCTACACCACATTATCTCTTATCCCATCTATAATCGAATGCGTACTTTGTACAGTTTTTCTCCCGTTTCGCGACAGTTACGAGCTAAAACGTAAGTACGTTAAGAATATTATCCGTTTTACGCACTTAGTAGACAGACAACCATAGTAGGTCAGGCAGCGCCCCACAATCAGTCGATACTCAGGTAATGCAGTCTAGAATATATAGTCAACACTACGTGTTTAATTTCTTCCGTTGATAACCCCAGGCTTGTCTTCGTCGGTCAGAAAATTATCTTACGTTCTGCTCTAGGTTGAGTCAATTCGCTTCGACTACTCCTACCACCGAAGACGAACAGTACAGCAGTCTAGCTTGACAGAATTTAACCGTTTGTAGTACAGTGGTCTTACAACTTATTCTGAACGGCAAAATCTTCGCAACTGAGTAGAGGGACAAATCAAACGATCTGTCTCGACAATATCCAAGAGTGGACTGGAACAAGAAGTCTTGAACAGCTACACCGCCTACCACCAAATAGTCAAGCTTTAGCTGTAATGATCGCCAAAGTACGGGGGACCGGGCAACGCAAGGCTCTTAGAAGAAGTTCAGTGGTGGCACCATGAGATCATCCACGTAACATTTGTACGACTCTTGATAGATTAACCTTTCTTCGGCGCGGTACCCGTAAGGGCCCAGATCATTGAAACACTGGGCCAAATAACGCATTTTATATATTTTGGTCTCTCGATACTTGGTAGTATTTCATTCGATTATAGTATAGGCCGAAATTAAAAAACAAACACACACACAAACAAAGACAGTGTTAATATTCTATAAAACATTGGCAGTATCCGCACTCGTGTATTTGTAATTTAACTGGATTTCAACAAGACAATTGCAAGAAAGAAAGATCCAAGCACACGAGACGAGTTTTGTGAGAAGAATTAAAGAACGCAGTCTAAATGATACAATAAGAAATTAAGGCATAAGGGAAGATCTTCAAATACCCATTCGGAAAGGGAAGGTTAAATCGAACTGTATTAAATATCATGAACATCCGGAAGCGATGCAAAAAACAGGGTTGCCACTAAAGGCAAGAAGATAGAAAGCAGTAGAAGAGTCGAAGAAAAGATGGGAATCGTTGATAGGCGAGATGCTTAATACACGAACGAATATGATGATTGTACGGTGATATCAGTGTGAAACAGCTCGTAGGCCTAATTATAATTATAGTAGCGTAGAGAACGTCAGAAACTCGATACCGCTCCCTAGATGGACGAAACGTTTGATGCTTAAAAAAAAGTGAAATACAGTATATATTAGAGCTAAATGAGTATTGCTCTAGGTGAGTATTTTTTAAATCGTATTTTTAGTAATTAACGGTTTTCAAAACACGATAAATTCGTGCATGTAGCCTACCATTGTTGGCGAGAAAATTCGGTTTGCTGATCTCTCAGAAAATGTCCTGCATAAATGCTAAAATACTAAATGCTTTAGGGAAGTCATTCTGTAACATTCGAATCAAATAACTAAAATAAGCAACATAACACAAATTATTTGATCTTATGTTAATAAACAATTTTTAAAGGTTTCTTAAAAGCGTGTATTGAAAATGTATTATATTCATGCAGATTTTTAGGCTTTAGATTTTTCTTTAATGTAAAACTAACTTCGATCCGATGTAAAGCCAAGTGCTTGAGAAGATACGATGTTTCTTGTTGGACACCAGTTTTAACATTGAAAATGTTTATAAGGACGTGTCGCACATTTGAAAACGACCGCTGGTGCGTGATCGAAAATGGGAACCGGTGAGTTTCCATAGAAACTCTTTGTTGTCAATAACGTAGTACACATATAAAACTTCGCTTATAAATGCGACTACATTTAACTTATAATCTGTACATTGGTTAATGAAGAATGAATTAATTGATTGATGAATGAACATATATATATATATATATATATATATATATTTTAGATTTATTGAAGCATTTTCAATGCCCTTGTCTGTGCATTGCATTTGTGCAATGCCTGTAAATTTTTTTCTTCTGTTACTTTCTTAGAGGGGGTAGCGCACAGTACAAGTAATATTGCTATTTTTTTATTGAAGAAATTTGTGAATAAAGACTAAATAAATTAGATGTGTAACGTGTATCACAGAGAGTTTTTTTTAGAACCCCCCCCCCGCAAACAGGTATAGTCCTAATGCCAGAATGTGGATTATATTCACTTTAACGTTTGTTTTAGAAATTAACGTATTAGGGTCCACATCCTGTAGGCCAGCCCCCTTATTTAAACGGCTTTCTCTTTCCAATTAGCCTAGGTACACTTTCTGTATTTCAAACCTATTCAGGATATATTTATGAAACTTTTTTCTGTAAAAGCTAAACACAATGAGCTTAATTGAACACATATGTCCATAAAGGAAAAACATGCTTTTTAATGAAATTACTACATAAAGTACATAATTTTTACTTAATTTCGACAACATACCAAGTGTGCCTAACACCTTTAGCTTTCAGTCGTAATTTTGCGTTTTAAGATACAAACGTAATAAGAAAAAAAATCAGGTCCCAATCTGTACGATATTTTACTACAAAATAATAGGTACGAATAAATAGTTGCAGAAAATCTCATTTAAAGATTTGTATGTTGGTTCATATGCATTTGCATTTTTCATTACTCTCTTATTTCTTCCGATGTAGCGTTGTTCCTCTTTGTCTCTTTAACAGCGCTTTTAGTTGTTTCGAGAATCTTCTTTTTTACCAATAATTTTTCATCATTACCATTTATCCTGTTATGGTTGAATTTTACCTTAATTTTCACTATAATGTTATGGTTACTTACAGCCATAAATTCAGGGATGCTACTATAAATTTTGTGAAATTTTTGTAACCCTTTTATGGTTGACTTTTACCTCCATTTTCACTAGAATATTATGGTAAAAGTAAGCCTTTTATGAATTTTGCTCCGAACTTACCCATTTACTACTTTGTGTGTGTCAACAGGACGAAAAGGAGAATTTTAAAAAAGAATAAATTAAAAATGGTACTTTGGAAACTTTTTCGTTACCTGGTCCAGAGACGGGTGTTTGACTAAATAAAGCAAGTTCCAGACAGTTTCTTGTGTGTAACAGAATGTTTTCTATTCCTCTTCTTAACCTGTATTGTGAAGGGATGTTGTAAAAAATTTGGCAGGGTTTCGCGGTGCCTACGATCGCCACACGCAATCTTGCATAACAGGTTTCGTTCATCATATATATTTCCGTGTTGTTTACACGTAAACGCGCGCGCGTGTATTTTGTATTCTATTTTTTGTTTTGCCCGGCTTTGCTTCGCTTCCAACCCGATCGCTGTTTACACGTGCCGTCAATACGACTCGCATGAAACCTACAGTGAAAATACACGCTTCAAATACATGGGTGCATGTCAGAACCAACAGGGATGTGATTTTAAAATATAACCTTATGGTTCGTGTTATCTATTGTTTAGAGGTAATGAAATATGAATTTGTTTTTGACTCTATTAAGTCTTCTCCCTCGTAATGCCACATCCACCAACAAGCGCCGGCTGTTGTTAGCCTGGCGATAATAACTCTGTTTTACTGCTGCTCGAAAACAGCTGATGTTTTCCCATACCATTGTCTCGGGTTCCCCAAGCTGCGTACACTTCACCCTACTGGACCATTTTTTTCGTCGATCGTCCATTTTGTGATGAGTACAATGATATTTTTACGAATGTATGTTCGAAATAAGTCAGTTTTCTTCGTATCTTTTGTAGTTTTTAGGACTTCTACATTTGTTTTAGTCGTTTCAGCGGTTCACCGTGAGGATGTGACATGGCCAGAAGTCTCGAATACACGCCGATAGTTCCACACTTTTTAATGCCTCGTATTTCTGAGCATGGCTTTACTATTCTCAGTTTGAGAACCGAGGTATTGCTTACGAATACGCTTCTCATACTTACGAACGTGGTTCTTGATTCGGTGGCGCATATTTTTGCGTCTTTCCATTCATGATTCAAGAGAGATTCAAGATATGGTTAATCTTTTTCAGCTTTGTACTTTACGACTGTAAAGTTCGTACGAGATTTATTGTTTTCCTGTAGCCATATAGCCATACAGTCAACAGCAATCGATTGAACAGTCTCATTAAGAGGCCCATGGAATCTGGCTGTATCGTCAGCGTGTCTGATGTTTTCTGCTGGCGCATTAATCTTTGTGGAATTATGAACGTTTCCAAATGCTTGAGGAAAATAAAAACTACCTCTCTCTAAGTTCCCTGGACCCCCAGTACTAGTTATGTAACATTTCATAAGTTTTACGTTTCTTCTCCGTTGTACGATCATTTTTTCGTCTTTTTCTTATGATATGACTAATAACTGTCTTGTCCGTCTATATTGTATTTTCTTTGTTGTATAAATGATTTTGTCTGTGCATAATGTAATTCTCTTTTATGGAAAAACCCAAACAATTGAATTTACTTGTACAAATGAGAATCTTCTTCTTCTGTCCCCCCCCCCAAGGGTTAACCAATTCTGATACGATTAGACTAATCCTCGGTCTTTCCACGCTTCTTCAAACTATCGGGTGATAATTCAAGGCCTGCTTTGAAAGCCTTTCAGCTTGCATTTTGGATACATGTTCTTTCCATTTTTCTTTGTTCGTTCCTGCCTGTAGTGCAACCTGTTGACGTTATGTTCCTGTCTAATGATTGCATTTTGTATCCTATCTCCACTGACACAGACTTTCACTGACCTAACAAACTTCATTTATGATTACTTAGGACGTCTGTCTAAGATGTCTTTTCTTAGGTGCCCAACATTCTGCCATCGCTTTATAACATTTTAGCTGCGTGTCTTTTAATATTTTATCCTTAAGAGTTCTTGTAACTGTACAACATATCCTTTGAATTTTTTATTTTGTTGTTAATGTCTCCGTTTTCTTCGTAAGAATGTCGCCGCAGCCTAAGTACTGAAAATTTGAGACCTGTTCTGAAAGAGGATTGTCGATAACAAATTTTGTTCTTATGGGGTAGTTGCCAGAAAATGCCATGATTTTAGTTTTTGACAAACATATTTTCATATTGTAAAGGTTATTAAGCTGATACAGTTTATTGACAGATAATTGTAACTTTTCTCAGTGGCTTCAATTATAAGTTGGTCGTCCGCAAATAACACTGTATTTAGGTGTGTGGTGGACTGATCACTATACTTGAGTTCTAATAAATGAGACTAGTAATTATTAATATTACATTTATAATTTTTTATTTAGTTTCTATGAAATAAACGGAACCTGTATTACCAAATTAATAGAACAATATGTCGGCCAATATCGGGTATGGGTGTGAAACGTGAACGGTGACTTAAGAAGCAGGAAACTACAATACAAGCTGATGAAATGAAACATTTGAGATTGTGGTGGCGGTAACTACAAAGATCGTAGTTAAAAAATGAACAAGTAAGAAACGATTTGGCACTGCAGTCGATATTGGAGTACGCAGAACAGAGGCAGTTTGTTGGGTCAGTTACGTCGAGTGAACGATGACAGAAAGCCGAACGAAGAGATTTGGGAGGTCTAAGAATAACGAGAAAGAAAGGAAGACCAAGGGAAGCAGTAGCAGTAGATAATCCCTAGTCACTAGAGTGTTGGTAGTAAATAATCTTTTTGGAATCTGATCGTAACTGTATGAATGTCTATCACTACATTTCATGGTATACGTAAATTTTTACAAAATACGTTTTACACACACACACGCGCGAAATATTTTGAACCTGACCTGACCTAACCTAACTTAACATTAAGACTACGTATTAACCGTTAACAGTATTACGGTAGCGAGAATTGAGTATTACCGGATCCAGTAAAATGGAAATTTCAAGAGACGGGCATAAAGCGTCTCAGGGAGGATCATAAGTAGAAGTGAAAAAAGAGACAATGAGATGGGCAAAATAAGAACCGACCTTGGAGTTAATTTATTAGTCTAGAAGAAAGTAACAGAATTGAAATAGTTTAGTCATCTCGTTAGATGTAGTACATGATAATAGGCCGGTGAAATGTGTGTGAGACAAGCAAAAGAGAAACAACGTAATACGTGAGGGAACGTGGAGTAACGAAACAGCATCTGTCCTAAACAGTAGTGATGTAACGTGGACAGAGAGTAGAGAATTGGCGTAAAGCAAATTTGAACACACTGTAGAACTGTAACGACTTACTTCTTGAACCGTAGTGTACATATAGGAGTGTATGTGCCTATATGTATACCCCAGTAGAAAGCATAAACGTTTTGAAATGGTGGTGGTTAGGTTTTTTGTAAGTGGGTGCGTGATGCGAAGGTTTTGGAATAACAGTGACGTTGAATATCTGCGCAACCGATTTTTAATTAACTGTTTAATTATTTTTCATTCACTTGTTCGAAACCGTGATGAAAATTGTGCCTTTATTAACAAGCGTACAGTTAAGTTTCAAAGGTGTACTGTAGATTTTTCTGATAGAAGGTGTATAGCAAAAATTCATTAAATAAAAAGCTTCATCATGTTTAAGCTTATTAGTAGAAACACAGGTCTTTGCGGTTCTTTCAAACGTTTCTGATAAAACATCGAGTTGTTGAACAAATTACATGAGGTTTGATAATTCTGCAGTAATTAAATTTACCCCTTATTTTTTCGTTAACTTCCCTTTGAAGAGAAATTTAAAAAAATTCCGTTTAATCAGTGTGACAGTTAAAAATATGTTTTTTTTTCATGTATTTAGATATCTGCGTATCAGTGAAAGTTAGAACGATTCTTCATGTTAGTTTTGCATAGTCTCTATTGTGAGCTTATATTGACACTGGCTGAGAGGCGACGCTTTTGTGAGCTGGAGATCCAGTGGTAGATTTTGCACCGTATTTCGGAAGGACTACAGAATAATGCAGAAATAGATCTGCGCTAGAAATGGAACTGGTGCCTACGTCATTTCAACTGACCACCACTGGGATAGTAGCGGATCTAGTCTTGTACAGATATACTTCTTATAAAATTAGTGGTCATTTAAAAATTGTTTGTTCAGTAATACACACAATTTCAACAATTGTTTTGTAACGCATAAAAAAATAACAACACCACTGATTGTCTTCCTTTAAACGAGGGAATATTTAGTGATACTCTCCATCGACCATTCAGGCTGCATTTATATTGTGCACCCACAGTCTCTTCGGGGTTTCTTCATCTTCGGTAGCAAGTGATAATGCCACAACCACTGTTTCTTTATCATTACTGCTGTAATTTATTCTGGAACCTGTGTTCAGAACTACAAACCAAAACGTCAACGAAACTACTTCAACCGGATAGTGTAGGCCTGAGCTCAAATGGCATTCTGTTCTGAGAGGAGCGGAAAGTGGCGGACGCGATGTGACGATCTGAGCGGAGCGTATCCAGTGTGCGACCTGCCAAGGATTCCTGCCAGTGTACGTACATTTCTTGATACGTACGTGGCAAAAAAAATGGAGAATATAAAAGTTTTTAATTATTTAAATTTATTTACTACAATATGCTATATTTTTTTCGGTTGCGTGACTTTCGATTACCCCCACGTAAAATTCCCGTAATCATATTCACTAACCTTAGTTTCAAGAATAATACTTTTGATATATAAAAGTAAGCAACAGTCCGCACAGATTTTATGAGAACGAACAAAAACGGATTTCTGTTTGAGAACATGGAACGTCACAGTACTGGTAATATCGACTGCAGATGGGAGAGCGTCGTGGATGAGGATCCTAAAGTTATTAAAAATTCGGTCAGTACTAAAGTTACTAAAAAAAAAACGGCTAATAGCGCTGACGCTTGGGGATTGCTACTCGAAGCCAGAGCGAGATGTGGGCTTTAGAGACGTGGGAAGGGAAAACGGAGAAATCCGAGGCGATCTGTTTCACCCGTAAGTCCATCTCCCGATGCCAGCCCCTCTCCCTGGAAGGGAGGCCTATCGCCTACAAAGAGTCGGTGAAGTATCTAGGCGTTCGGCGCGACCGTTGCGTTGTGGTTCAACGCCCACGTGACCGATACCCTCTCCAAGGCTCGCGGCGTCCGAGCCAAACTTTACCCATATCTCGCGTGTCGCAGCCCTCTGGCGCTGCGCACGAAAGTCACCCTTTATCTTTTGTTTCTTCGATCTGTATTGACATATGCGGCACCTGCTACGTTGTCAATTATCTCCCCCACCAACAGGCGTAGGCTGGAAAGTTTCCAATCCAGAACCCTCCGTTCCTTGTCGCGATCTACTTAGTTTGGCAGGACTGGAACCTCCTTGGTGTTTATTTTAGGAGGGAAGGAATGATGTATTTATTTGGACCCTCGGACCTCAAAAAGACCCGCAACGGGAGAATAGGGGATACTTCAGAGACCTTTCGATTGAGAGGTAGAAATTGCCCTCCCACAACGGGCAAGAGGGCCTCAAACCGCTCAGGAGAAGTCGCCGAAGGCTGCCAAGAGGCAGTGTCGAGGGACGGGAGAGAACAGAGAAGGAGGAAGCGCCCGCCAGAGGCGGCACTGGGCACACCTAAGGCAAGCGCAGGCACGGACAATATATAACCGGGAGGAGTGGGAGGGCGAAATTTCACAAGGTCGGGGAATGGGGCAGATGCCCAGTTGATGGCTTACGGAGGAAGGGTCATTGAGCAGCGCTCGGGGGCGTTTGTGGCGTCTAGGTGGTGGGCCAATGTCTGTGTTAAGACGACGGAGGTGTGGATGGGTGAAAACCATTGTGTGGGCCTCGTTTCTTATTACTGTCTCGGCCTGAAGATTAACATTCAGAAGCCTTTGATGTAATAATGCGTTCGTAATTGCGCAACACTTCTAGGAACCGTCTCTGCACCATTCAGATTGCACCGTTAGTAAGATGATATTACTATTTATTCTTATCCACGTTGCTGCTGTGTTGCCACAATTAGTATTCTTCAACCGCAGCTTATCGCCTTCAGTGAAACAGACCGTGGCCGGCTCTAGTAGAAGGCCGGAATATTAAACGTGGCAAAGTTGCATCTGAGACCTATAAGCATAGTGTAATAAAATAGCTAAAGTGAACATGTTATATTTTGATTTAATTTCATAGCATTACTAAAATCATGAGTAGGCCTATTTATAGCTAAATCTAAATTATAGGTCTGTGTGCACTGAGTACTATACGTTTAAGTTGAAGAAATTAGTGAATTAGTGTTAGACCTAATGAATTAATTTTGTTCGAATTATTGAATTCGTATCATATGAATGAGTTAATTAGTACATTTCTTAAATAATGTAATAGTATTTTACATAATAAACTTTTAGTTTGAAAAAAAATGAAGAATTATAAAACTGCTGTTAACCGGCAGTTAAAAATGACGCGATTTGATTATTGAAATACATAAATTAAGAGATCGTCTAGTCGGCCTCAAATATCAACTGGTTCCAGTGTTGCCACGTTTAATATTCCGGCCTTCTACTAGAGCCGGCCATGAACAGACCCATTCATGTACAGAGCATGTTAACAACATAACCACACTGATGAGAGATAAAAAATTAATTACCACCATAACCAGCTGCTTTGATACCACCTGTCATCTTATAAGCGAGAGAACATATCTGTACACTCGTACAGTGTACTGACGGAGGTCTAGGGAATATACGAGATATCACGTGTCACGCAGACGGCTTTATTTGAGACGAATGAAGGAAGCACCCACAGTGGTTTGGTAAAACGCGTTTTGTATTTTCATAAACCAGAAATATCATCACTGGACGCTGTTCTTTAGAAGTCCACGTTTTAAGAGAACTTGTGATATTGTCGAGTGATTGATTTACATTATGTAATTTAAGATAATTGTTAGTCATTTGTTTTAAACTGGTGACAGGTGTACTAACTTATAATTTCCAAACTACCATAGGCCTACTTGTAATTTTAATATTTTGTAAATAATAGGCGTTTGTCTGGTTACTTATTGAATGCTCCTCGTATGTATGTGGGAGAGGCTTCTTTTAAAAATGTGTACGATATATTTAGAAATCGTGCCTGATTCATCACGATAATGAAGGAAACGCAAATTATATATTGTATTTCATATTTAGATGAGGACGTGCCCCGTGTTGTGGGTGTGGAACTATTGAACAGTACGTATTTTGTGGAAGATCGGACAAAACAAATTAACATATTTTTTGTAACAAAAAGGTTCGCAACGCAGAGAGTTCACAAACGAATTGTGTTAAAATAAGCGAAAAACGTGTAGTTGTTGAATGTTTTGTTGTGTACCGTTTGTTCATTCGGTATTATGTAATACTTATCATTGCAATAAGAACTAGACGTAGTAAGATGGTGTAAGTTTCTTTTCTCATCTGGCTAGCACGTTGTTGCGAAGGCCTTGATTTGGGAGCCTATGACATTTGTTGTATCCCGCATATCAACCGCCAGGAATTCCGGTTTTCCTAGTTCATCTCCAGTAAATCCGTGCTCCTCATATCCTCCTCCACACCCTGTCTCCAAGTTCTTCAAAGGCCTACCTTTTTTCCTGTGATTGAGCGGACGATATTCTAGTATCTTTCTAGGCCACTCTCATTGCTCATTGTCCGTACCACATCAACCTAGTTCTTTAGCTATTCCATTAATATTTTCATTACCATATGCTCAATTACTACTTTAACATTAACCTTATTACTTCATTTCGTACATGGTACATCCGACAAGATTTTCTGTCCATTTACGTCGTCATCAATTAATTATCAACCGTGACTCTACAACCCTGGGTGGGTCTTGGCCTGCTCCAAGAGTCGATTCCATTCCTCCCTATTGTAGGCCCTGGCTTTCCAGTTTCTTATGTTCAGCGTTCCGAGGTCCTCCTCTGTCTGGTCTTTGAATCTACTTCGGGGTCTTCCTCTTTTTCTACTACCCATTGGTTTCTGGTAGAAGATATGTTTCGTAGGCTGTCCTTCCTCCATTCTCTCTGTGTCCAACTCACCTTAGCCTGTATATTTTGGTTATCCTGACAATGTCCGGCTCTTTGTAAACATGGTATAGTTAATAATTATAGCGCCTACGCCACATTCCATTTTCTTGTACTCCTCTAAATATTGTTCTTAGAATCCGTCTTTCACAGCAGCCTAGAAGTCTCTTGCTATTTTTTGTCATTGTCCAGGTTTCTGAAGCATATGTCAGCACTGGTCTGATAAGTTTTGTAGATTTTGAATTTCGTGCTTCTTGAGATGAAGTTATGTGTCAGTGTTTTTTTAGTCCATAATATGTTTTATTTGCGAGATATATCCATTCCATTCTGTCCATTACACTATTGTCAATGTTTCTTTATTCCTTTCTGTCTGTCACCTTCTAACATTCGGATGCATATGTTGTAATTGGCAGCACAATAGTTCTATATAAATTAATCTTAACTCTCATTCTAATTGTTGATGACCAGAACAAAGAGTTTAGTTTTTGGGCTATTCGTCCTTGAGTTAGTGTGTAGTTAATATCTTTGTCGCAAATTCCCTCCTGGCTAATTGTGCTCCCCAGATATTTATATATTAATGCCAGTGTCTTATAATGCCACCGTCTAGAACGATGTCGCTCACTTTTCTCCTACACATAAATACTCTGTAAACAAAAACAATATATTTATTCATCCCCTACTAAATGAACATATACTTCCGACACTTCGTTTGAGGCCTGAACCAGACTACCACAGCAGTAAGGTTTCAATCTTTCGGTGTTTTTTCCTAAAGCATTTAGTGTATTATTATTATTATTATTTTAGAACCAATTTCTACCTTTTACTGTTTGGAGTCGATTAATACTAAAGGACGCGGCCGGGAGCACAGCATATTGAAAGCCGAAAGCTTTAAGAGCTAATAGGCATATCTCATAAACATGTATACAAATTATTTTCATTTTCACTAAATAATTCGCCGATCCTTCCAGGCTGGGGTCTTATGAGCATTTCCGGTTTTTTACCATCTTGTTTTTGGTCCACAGATGTTTATTTTCCTTTTGGCCCATAGTTTATATTATCACCGAGGCCATTCTTTCGTCATGAGCTTTCCACTTTTCTTTCTGTTTTGACTACACTGACTATACGTGAAATGGATCTCGTATAGTTTCATTTTGTAGTATATCCTGTGACAGACGTCGGAAATTCTATCTCCGCTGTTTCCGCTCTATCTACCTCATATCTTTCCTTCTTGGTGCCCAGCATTCGCACCCGTACAATACAGCGGGCACCGACATTACTTTGTTAAATTTTGTCCGTGTTTCTCTGGTAGTTTTGTGTGTTAGTGTCTTCTTTAGGTGCCACATATTTTTTTTGTAGCCTGTGTTCGTATTGTTGCCAATGACTTTGTCTCCTCATATGGGGTTTTATAACTAAGCGCTGGAAACTGCGTACCCTCCACAGTCTTTGAGTTTTCTCTTGGTAGTACAATGATAATTATATATTAATAATGATATCAAATCGATATAATTGATTTATAACGTCCTACGTACTTTGGGCGTCATTAAAATAATGATATTTTATTACATTTATTTGCAATAGATAATATGTAGTTACTTGCATTAATTGATTACTTTCATGCCGCGCATTATGCAGCCATTTAATACAATGTATAACTATTCTGATTATTCATAAACACATACTTGATATCATTTAATAAATTAATGTAGTCAATTCATTTACTTTATTTGAGCAAAAGAAACTCTTAAAATTCTACTTTATATTTCCTTCAAATTTTAAGTTAATATCTGGGTTGTATTTGGTAATAATAAACGCATATATAGGATTAACTTAAATTACTAGTTTATTTATCATTCACAATAAATTATAATCGTACATATGATACGTCGCTGTACCTGAAATACATACATATTTTATAAGAACAAATTCATATTTTAATATATGCTGAAACAAAGAAAAACATACATACATATATAAATCAAATAATATAACAATTCATATTCTACTTAT
Organism: Magicicada septendecula; assembly: GCA_034769895.1. Lineage (NCBI taxonomy): Eukaryota > Metazoa > Arthropoda > Insecta > Hemiptera > Cicadidae > Magicicada > Magicicada septendecula. The sequence goes on from CM068367.1 coordinate 1,248,778,208, forward strand.
TAATGCGTTCATTAATCCCAGATAAGCTTTTGTTACTATAGTTATTAATTACGTTTTAATTTCTGATTTATTCATTGCGTTTATTAATAATTTCTCAGGGATGAATTCTTTGAAAGAATCAGGTCAGTAGAAGTAACTAAGTAGTAATGATTAAAATAATGGTTACTTGATTTATGAAATATCCATTAGTCGTTGGTGAAGTCTAGTTCCAATGATGATGTGTCATGGAGACACATTTCGTTGAATGCTGTTGTTATCACAATCACTTACACGCACTCTTCCGGTCACTCGCGTTGGCGTTGGTTTATGTGAATAATTGATGTTTAGTGTTCAATTAAATACTTCATCTTACGATGTATGTTGTGTGTTCCTTTTAACTTTAATGTACATGTCTAGTTCCACTTATTTTGCTGCTTTATCAAATATTCGTGTGATTGATTGAATCAGTTTAATGTTTCATGTTCTTATGGTGTTAATAAAGTGTAGTAACACTGGATTAAGTTCAACTGTTTAGTATATTACTTATGTAGTGATATCTGTTCGTGTAACGATCTGATTGTTCACTTATCTAAGTCCGTTACATCGCACTTCAGAATTCACTATGAAAAGTTTACTAAGTCCGACTATTGTGTCATGAAGATATTACTAAGTCTTTTAAGTTACGAGTTGACGTACTAACTCCCGAACTCGAGTTATCTTTCCGAACGATTAATATACTCTTGTGAACTTAGAGTATAACTGATTCCGAATAATTAGAGTAAACTCTTTGAAAATTGAAATATACTGGCTCCGAATAATTGAAATGAACTGTTTAAAAGTTTGAGTAAAAACTTCTCGTACTTAAAGTGTATTACTTGAAAATTTGAGATAAGACTCCCTCCTCCGTCTTGGACAGATAGTTTTATTAACTCGTCCTTACTCAAAATTTTGTCCCTGGTTCACGCCTTCTTCATTTCGTGATTGGTCAGTTTTGAGTTTTCTTGGAATATTTTGTCCCACTATGTCAAGATCCTACGTCATAGTTCTTCCGATAGGTTTTTCGTTTCTGTTGCTATGGAAACAATCCTCTCTACCAGTTTTCTCCCTGGCTTTTGGCTTCTGATAGGTTCTTAGACATCCCCCGATTTTGCTCTGACGAACGTTGACCCTTTTCGTAGAAACTACGGCTATTAGACGCTTGTCCATCAACCTATTGTCTGAAGTAAACTCAGTGTTTCTCTAGATTGCCATTATCTGTACTTTCGGTTCTACCGGCGTATTGTTCTATGTTATACCCCTTTTTTGTAGCTATTAATAATTTTGGACATCTGCTGGCTGGTGAAGTCACCCCAACTTTCCACTCGTAAATTCTGTCTGTCACTTAGACGATAACTCCAGCTGCGTAACATGACTTGAGTTTTTGTCCGATCTCAGCCTTCGTATTGTTTCTTAAGGAGCAGTGCATCCGTTTCATTGTAACATATAGTTTCGCTCTTTTTGTCGTCTATCGTATACTGACGTAACCTAGTCGAACATCTGCCACGTTTCTCAGTACGAGTGTGAACGTCCTCGCCCACATTGTTACAGCGGTAGAGAGCAATAATTCTGAACTAAACTTTCCCTGTCATCTTGTGCAACCAATTTCTATAGTTGGTTTGAGCTTAACGTCTTTCTATTGTCAAGTTAGCGACGCTGCTCTGACATCTTCTCATTACGCTTTATTTATTGCGTCAACTATAAGTCGTTGACACCGCCTCGTGTGAACGCACTCCGTCGAGGTGAAAATTTAAAAAATTTTAAATTTTTTGCTCGTTACAGTAGTTTCGTAAAAAGGCCAATCGTTTCTGATTTGCTAGTCGAACGAGCGAAGTTAGTTCTCAGTTTTAACTCGACCGTTTGGCGTTTATCTGTTTGTGGTTGTCTTACTATAAGTTTTGAAGGCATAAGCCGATTTTCGTAGAACTTGGCCTGCATATCCGTACTCTTTTATTCTGCAGAACCCCATTGTTTTTGACATTGATCAAAAATAGTCGGCCAAATTTTAAAAAATCGCAATAGTCCGTGTATGGTATCAAATTAAAGGAAATTTTAACCAAAATGTGAATTTAATGTTCATTTTTGAATGTTTCAAAATTTTGGGACGCTGAGGGCTAAGAATTGGGTGAAAATTTTGATAAAATCAGAAAAATTCATGTGGCGTATCAAATTAAAAAGAATTATAATAAAAACAGGAATTAATATTAATTCTTGGGTATTTCAGATTTTTTGCCCCCACTTCCCAAAATGGAATAAAATATCGGTATGGAGAACCATACATGACTTCCATATTCTAAGATTTATATTTAAAATCATTTTCAGCCAAACAGCCAGGGAAGGAATTTTAACAAAAAAATACTTCTTTGTTGCCAATAACGTAGTACACATATAAAAAAAAATTATCCCCTCCCCCTTCAACTATAATTTTGATTTATAGAAAATTACCCACAGCCCGTTCAACTAGCCTCTACATTTATAGATATTTCATCTATGTTTCTACAGTGGATTATTAAGATCTTATCAGGATACTTTATCAAAATTAAGTACTTTACTCATGTTACAACAAAAAATGTTTCAGGTAAACTGCCCTTTCCCCGTAACCGATCTTCACCAAAATCAACAGACATTGAGTTCTCTATAGCTCAGGCACATATGTAAAAAATTATTTGATTCTGTTTGAATTTACGGCAGTTATGGTTCGTCATATAAAAAATTACCCATGTTAAAACATACAACATGAGATTTATAAAACATATCTAAGATTTATATTTAAAATCATTTTTGAAATAAAATATTTTCATAGAACCTACTAACGCTGGGGAAATCTGAGGAGCCAATCAGAGTTGGGCCTACCTGTCACTCTGCTGAATTTGGTGGAAAGCCCTGTCACTGTCGTCAAAGTATCAGCCTTGACAGGGTCCTCTTTTTTTGCAAAATGGGAGAGGCTTGAGATGGAGTGAGTGACATGGTCCCCACCTCAATGAAGAACCCATTGTTTTATAAAAATATATTTAAATTTTGAAAACTGAAAATTCATTTCTTGTTGTAAATATTTATATTTTATAATCAAAATGACTTTATTTTTGTTACCTGGCAACAAAATTATTTTATTTTAAACAATTACCATTGTTTCAAAAAGTTTAAATAAATTTTCAAGTACTTTACTCTTGTTAAAACGTAAAAGGTTGCAGGTAAACTACCCCTTTCCCTTAACCGATCTTCACCAAAATCGAAAGTCCTTGAGATCTCTACAATTCAGGGATGTATGCAAAACATTATTTGATTCTGTTTGAATTTGCGGCAGTTATCGTTTACCATAGAAAAAAAAACGTTGCAGGTAAACTACCCCTTTCCCCTCAACCGATCTTCACCAAAAACAATAGGTCTTGAGTACTCTACAAATCAAGGCTGTATGCAGAAAATTATTTGATTCTGTTTGAACTTGCGGCTGTTATCGTTTGCCATAGAAAATACACTTGTTAAAAAAACGTTGTAGGTAAACTACCCCTTTCCCTTAACCGATCTTCACCAAAAACAATAGGTCTTGAGAACTCTACAATTTAGGGCTGTATGCAAATAATCTTTTGATTCTGTTTGAATTTGCGGCTGTTATCGTTTGCCATAGGAAATACCCTTGTTAAAACATAAAACGTTACAGGTAAACTACCCCTTTCCCTTAACCGATCTTCACCAAAAACAATAGGCCTTGAGAACTCTACAATTCAGGGCTGTATGCGAAACATTATTTGATTCTGTTTGAATTTGCGGCTGTTATCGTTTGCCAAAAAAAAAAATTTCCCTTGATAAAAAAAAACCGTTGCAGGTAAACTACCCCTTTCCCTCAACCGATCTTCACCAAAAACAATAGGTCTTGAGTACTCTACAAATCTGGGCTGTATGCAAAAAATTATTTGATTCTGTTTGAATTTGCGGCAGTTATCGTTTGCCATAGAAAAAAAATCTACAGACAGACACACAGACAGACAGACACACACACAGACACTTTTCGGAAAACGACTTTTTTTCATGTTTTGAGTGTAGTAGAATCAGAATCTGCAATAATCTCGAACACGATTTTTTTTGCCATCACCATACTTCCATTCCTTAAGGAATATGGAAGTAAAAATTTGTAAAAATCCAGCCAGGTGTCAGACTAAAGGGAATTTTAACAGAATTTTTGAAGGGAAGCATGTTTGGAATTGTTTAAAGCATGTTGGATATGTTGGAAGCATGTTTAAAGGGAATTGTTTGGAATTTTTATCGATTACTGTATGTTTTCGCTACAGTTTTGTTACTGTGCTAAACAAAAACTAGTAGAGTAATCGGGAATTTCATAATTTGTTTGATAATTTTGATGATTATGTTTATATAAAATAAAAATTTATACAATAATAAATGTATTTCGTTCCAAATAGTGAGTGAGTTCTGCAGCACAGGGAGCATACTAGTACATAATCTCAGATTTTAGTCTGCTCTTATCGTGTACAGGCCGCCTCCTGTTTTTGTAAACGTTGCTCGATCCTTTCTGTTACAACCTGATCGGCTGCTAGTAACGAAGGATCACGAAAGAAGGTCTGGCCGAAAACATCTAAGACGCTGGAAAAATACGAAATGTTTGCACGGTGTTGAGGATGATGTAAGGCACATGGGAGTGAGAATATGGAGAAGGTTGTCTAACCAGAGGATGGAACGGCGAAAAATCGTTGAGAAGTTCAAAACGTACCCTGGGTCGTGATGTCAATTTATAAGGCCAAGGGACTTCTTTCAAAGGTTTTTTCGTTAGCTAGGAATATGCGACTTCTGTATTTAATTCGCAACTTTTAGCAAGTATACTTGTTTCATTATAGCATATAGCCTAAATGTGATCAGTGCGTGAACGGTCCATTGTTTCGAATGTCCTAATCTGTTGTACTATCGAAAATAATTTGCTGCTTGTTATTAAGCGTTCTACCGTAAATTTTGTAACCTGCAGTTAGCAGAATTGTGCCTCTGTAATTAAGACGTTATTTCTGTATTCTTTTTGGAAAAGTGATACAGCCTTACTGTGTCCCGTTCGTTCCGTGAAGCAGACTTTTGTCGGCAAACATTTATTATGTGTAGAAACACACACGTAAATAAAATTGAGACTCTTTAATAAAAGTCAGATTATAATCTGACTATATTAAAACGTAGGAATCTCTGATTCATATATGGTACAAAACGTTTTGTTTAGTTTATAGAATGGGTTGCGTTTATTTACGAGTTCGTGCTCAGTTTCTTTTATAATATTCTCAGTTCCACTTCTAGTCGCCAAGTCAACATTTCCGTGTTCCTCAGAAAATTATTAGCAAAATTATTAGTTATCCGCGCGCACGCGTTCAACACAGTACGTTCAGTAATTGGATCTTGTAAGGAACAGGATTTTACGGAAGTAAAAATGCGGGAGGGGGAAATAATTACCATAATTTGTAGATGATATTCAACGTTTAGATGAAAATGAGAATGACTTAACAGAAAAATCTGCTCATTATAGAAAGTAGACTTTGTGGCCACGACAGAGAATAAATATAAATAAAACACAAGGGATGGTAGTTAAAATGAATGTTCGCGTGACAGGTGCGGTGTTGAAGTAAGTAAACCTCTGGACAGCAGAGAGTCTCACTTGATGAGTATTACTTGTCTTTGATAAAAATCATTAAGTCTAGAAGAGTATAGTTAAAAATAGATAAAATGAGAAAGCGGAGGCTGCTAGCGTCGAGAAAAAACCGATCCAAAAGAAGGAATAATTTCCGAATTTTGTTTGGAGTATATCTTTGTGCAGTTCTGAATCATGAATCATTGAGGGTAAAGACAAGGTTTGATTACATGGTTTCAATGGTAGAAAAGACATCCTTTATGGGGACGTGGGGCGAGCAATGAAGAATTGGTGGAGAGGCCACATGAGATAAAAAAGTTCTGTATAAACCTAATCAAAGAGAGAGACCGTTATCTGAGTCGCGTGATTGGGTACAAATGTTTAGAGGATGAGGGTGGAGATGCTAAGGAAAAATCAAGATGTAGATCACTGGATTAAATGGCTGTAGAAATGAGTTTGAAATGATACAGGGATTTTAGAAACAGCCGATCGACAAACCTGTGAGGTTAACCTGATTATTCAGAATGTAACCAGTTACCAGATCGAGGATTCAGTACTAATTAGTGCTACGCAGTGGTGTAAACAAGGTTCACCATTATGTACATCGTTATCAATATCTATCATCAGACGGTGTCGTCACATGTATCTAATCTTATGTGATACGATGCAAAACGTTTTCCTTGTTGTAGATAAAATTATTATTTAAATTATTTTGCCCAACTCAGTCGTGCAGAATTAATTGTGCACAATTTTAAGTCGTTACGGACGAGTAAATTGATTTTGGCGGTCGCGTATTGGTATATTTTTTGCACATACCGAAACTTAATTAATTAATTCGTTGCTTGAAAACACTTCTTGTTTATCGGGAAGTGAATGTCGATTACTGCGCCACAGTAAATGTGTTATATTTTCGCTTGATGTAACTGTGTTGGGATAATGTTAACTGTGGGCGGATATGTTATATATAGTAGTAAAAGGGAAAAAAAGTTGGTAACCATTAAATATATATGTTATAATTTTCGGAAAAATGACGAGGGATAGAAAACTAGTCGACGAAAATAACGGGATATCGTTGTCCTCAAAGAGGATTAGGGAACATGATTGACGGGACCGCGAAAAAGCAGATCGGGATGTGAGGAACTCGTCAGAAACTGTAAAATGCATATTAAATGTGTGTCTGATATCTTCGCGCTCGAAATTACGTACTATACTAATTTCATAGAATATTGCTAAATCTGGAAATTGTTGTGTAGAAACAAGCTTTGTTATTTAAACATGCTTTTAATCAGTCATTTTGATTTTTAAAAAAAGAAGTAGTTAAGGGCCGAAAAAATAGCAAGAACTATTTTGGGTCTCTACAGCTAAAACTAAAGTTGAGGTATTGCTCCTCCTCCACTTAGATTGGGTACTTTGGAAATCATTAGTTTAGCTTTTTATGAGGATAATTCCGTATCCAGACGAAAAGAAAACACAAAATATTCTTCGTCTGATGTGATAATCTTTGTAGGTACTGTCTATCGGATGATGGTCAAGTCGGTCGCAAATAAGAGTTTATGTGTTCATTGAGTCGTGTGGATTTTGAGTCGTATGCTTATTGCTATTTTCTGTTCTTTCGTAGTGTGTCCGTGTAGACGTTAACTAACGATAGATTTATATAACAACAGACTTGTTTGGTTAGTCTAAAAAATTTGTTGAATAGGTCATGAGATTTACCGTCGATTGCTTGTGATTTCCGAAACTCAATTTCTCATTGCATTTTTTTGGATTATAATTAGCTTTGTATTTTATAAGTAGGGGAAAAAGGCTATTCGTTTGCTAAACTCGTTACTTTGGTCGAACAGAATGAAACTTCAAACTAAACTGACAATTTACACAACTACTGTGGAGCCCATTTTAACTTATGGCTGCGAATGCTGGCAACTGTCAGATAAAGAGAAAAAGATAATAGAAACTGAGGAAATGGACTTCTTAAGAAGAGCGTGTAATATATTTCTAGAATGGAATATGTTAGAAACGAAGATATAAGAAGGAAAACAGGGTGCATATTTACAACAGCAGAAAGAATAGAATCCAGACAGTTGCTATGGTATGGTTACGTAATGAGGACGGAGGAGAAGCGATGGCCAAAGAAAGCATTGATTTACACACCACAAAACAGGAGAAGAAAAGGAAGACTGACAACACAATGGAGAACAAGTATTAGGGAAAGCATGAGAGATCGAGCTATTGAAGATGATGACTGGAAGGATAGGGAGAAATGGCGATCGAAATGCGGGATGCGGCATAGACTGTAGGACCCCCGCTAATAATAATAATAAAATTTTATAAGTAGTGCTGCTTATATATCAACGGTAGTTCGTCTAAAATACTGAAACTTGATCTACATTACTCTTAGCTCTGCATAAGTCTAGTAAGTTGTTTTTAGTCAAAAACACTAAAACAGCGTCTCGTTCGGTGGGAATCCGTTTGTTGATGTGAAAGAGCTGCGGCGTATCGCGGGTGCGTGTCGGGCATAATCAGCTGTTAACATTGGTGTGTGAGAGTGTGAGTGACTTTTGTAGTACAAGGTAAACCGGGCAACCAACCGATCGCCGGCCGGCTGCAGTACCACGCTACTACAGGCACGAGCGAGTTGAGTTGCCAGTTGCCGCAGACGCTCAATTACAGTCGTCTGGTCGTGACAGCAATACGTCTTGTGTTTGTACTTTTTAATCACTTATTGTGAAAATCCAGTCGGGTGAGTGTAGGTAGCTGTGTGATAAACGACGTAATAGAGAGTGGAAATCACATTTGTTTCTTACCTAACGCTTTGTGTTACATTGCCCGAACGTTTGCGTCACTCTCGTTATTATGTGTGTATTTACTGATACAGGAAAACGCTGTGGGATTATATTGTTTTTCTGTTTTTCCCCCGCGTGTAATTAAACGCTTTGTAATGCTGACACGAGGCGTCCAACCACAGTCGGTCGAGTGGTAAGTGGCACAGATATCTTCCCAATGAAGAAATGGATTCAGCTACACGGTGGAGGAAAAATGTGTCTTGGAGTGTCTGAAAAGGAAAATAAATAAATGCAGTTCAAACACAAACAGAGCCGAAGTTGTAATTCCCCCTTCTCTCACCCACTAGTATTGCCTAGTACGCTAGTCATCGTAGTTCATGGAAAGGACAATATATCTTTTCAGGTTTACAGTGTACATTCCTGCCCCGTAAGTAACTAAGAAATGTACACTGGTTAACTTTCTGTTTTAAACATGATGGTATATTGTTGTTCTTTATAACATTGTTTATCTTTCCAAATGAAAGCCAGCCTGATCTCATTCGATCGTCAGTTTCTGGTATTGAATCTCTCATTGTTTGTTGATTTTTTCATATTTCAAAACATTCTCGTCAGTTACTGGGAGTTTATATTGTGTTTGTGTTTTTCATATTTGTTCTTAGAAAACATATTAAACAGAAGTACGTATTACTCGAGTGAAGATTTATAGGTAATGAACTAGCCACCATTACGTGTGGGATATGCACGTAGCGAATTAATTTACTTTTGTGTTGTTTTTCCGATGAACCGAAGAAATCAGCTACTAAAAAGAGTGATCGTTTTTCTTTTTCTTTTCACTTAATAAGAAAGAATTTTATGCTATAAGAAGAATTCGTGCTAGTAGGTTACTTACTCTTCAGTTATCCGTGATATCTTCATTTTGCACACTCGCAGTATATTCATATTAAGTTGGAGACTTCAGTTTCTAGACGTAGTAAATTGGTAATAATATAATGAATAACACGTGTTAAGATACACAGAATTTACTTAGAGGAGTCCTTCAGTATATCAGTATGGAATGAAATCAATATTGTACGCAAAGAATCTTACATTGTTGTGCAATTTAAACAAAGAAATGACTGAAAGAAGTTAAATTGCGCTTTTCAAGAAGTTAAAAAATTGTATAAAGCCAATGTTTACAAATTCAATTTCGACAATTTAGGACTTTCATCCCCTTATTCCTTTCCATGAGTAACATACCCTTAATGAAAGATAAAGTTCACAAAGGTTGAGTCATGAAGTATGGGGAAGCGTACACATTTGCAGACATAAATTACAAGACGAAATAAAAATAAAAATTATTATTATCACTTTACTCTGTTTACTTTTTCGAGTCTACAAGTCTCCGCCGCTTAACCGTCGTGTGGTCATCTACCCATGTTTCTGTACTCATGGATGGGGACGCTTGACTTCGCAAATGAAGTCACGGTGCTGTAACAACACGACCATTCCGCAGGGTTGAAAAAATAAAAATAAACTAATTTTTATACATCGAAATGGCTTATTAGAAGCTACGAAATGGCTCTTGTGCTTTTTATACATCGAAATAGCTGTGTTACGACGATCACAAAGTCCACTTGTTTAGTGGAAACAGAATACCGCCACCAATGAAGTGACTAATTACAAACTTTAATTAGACACAAACAGCAGTTGTAAATCAACAAAAACACTCTTATACAATAATCTGAGTTAAATGTGCCCAACAGCTGTAGTAAACGTCACCTTATTACAGATAATATTTCTTGTGTTATTTCGCATTAATTAACAGTGACCACTTCCCTTTAAATCGCCACAATAACTCCGAACCGCACTAAAGAAATCGCCAGGCGTAACTGATCTGGGCCGCCTCGAAATACAGTATTTATACCCGCTTGTAGCGTAGCGAGCTGGATGCTGGTAGAGTAGTCGGGTAAACGTCTGAATGGACACGTTACGCAACTCTGTCGCGCAGAATGATCTTCAAATGACTGGAATGCCAATAGTCACGTAGGCACTCAGCGATGCGTTACTAAATATTTCCTCAGCATAGCAATAGTCATGAAGTATGGGAAAGGCTACACATTTTCAGACATAAATTAGAAAAAAGTTAACATAAAAATTAAAATAGGTACCACTGTGTAATCTTTCGAGTTACAGGTCCCCGCCGCTTAGCCGTCGTGTCTTGGCCATCTATCCAGGTTTCTGTACTCATGTCTGTTACGCTTGATTTTGCATTTGGTGGTGTCCATGGAAGCAGTGGACACGGTGGAGTCAATCCTGAGGGGTTGAAACGCAGTTTGACTTGATGATGCGCCGGGAAACAACGAAATTAGTAGATAACACGATAACGTTTTTAATACGTTTTACGGTCGAAGGTGTTTTGCCACATCGTCAAGCAGGTAAGAAAAGGATCAGATCGCAAAGGATGAACGTGACTAAACTACCACATCACAACTGCGTTGGGAGGTAAATGATCTTGAGAACTACTATGTGTTGACCGTTAATAAAGTAAACCCTTCTCGTATGAGCAATTTCATTTGATTTCCCTGTGTAGAGTTCCTGAGAATACATGTTTGATAAGTAATGATGACATTTGCTGTAATTTTGTAAAAAGATTATTTGTGCAGTAAAAATTTCATTTGAGATTATATCTGCAAAGGAAGTGTTTAATGAACAAAACAAATTAAACACCAAATTTTAACTACGAGTTTTGGTTTCTGTTAGGTTAGATTGAAAGTTGTTAGAAACGTGAATAATTCATAAAATAATCAGCTACTGACTTTTGGATACGAAAAATAATACTTTTGCGCGCGCGCGCGTGTGTACAGAAATTAGTCATAATGAAATATTTATAAAATTATATGATAAGAATCGTGAATTTAGGAAAATAAGGGGATCCAACCCTGAAGCTAGTCTTATCCCCCCATCAGGAATAGATCCTAGTTACCCAACTGTTTAATATCCATTACCAGTTTTTCACGAATATTACTTAGTATGACTTTGTCTGTATTTACTACTGAAGAATATTTCAGTAATGTTTATACTTTAATTAAGCACCCTTACAATCTTAAACGTAGTGCAAAACTTACTACAGAAACAACAGTGATCGTTCCAACTGTACTTGGCAGTTGAAAATGCTATTTTTTGAAGTTTTCCGTATGAAATACGATAGCACTTTCAGCTTTTAATGCTTACTTTGTGAAAATGTATGTGATGCATTAAACCGGAAGGAAAGTTTAAGCAGGAAAGTTATTTCAGTATTTGAAAATCAGGTGACAACTCTTTTGAACAACACGTAACGGTAGTATGATACAAACAACACATACAAACAGTCCAAGGTCTGTTATCTTCCTACGTTGTCGTGGTATGTGGCAGTTTACTCAAAACCTTCTCTTGCGACTAACCCTTTTCCTACTTACTCGGCCGGTGTGGAAATACACCCGTAACTCTAGATTCTTGAAACGGTGTGGCAGTTTACCTCGTTATACAAGGCTTTCCTAAAAAAATTCAGTCAAACTAATTAACATCATTTACGTTATACAACGATTTCCTAAAGAAAATTCAGTCAAACTAATTAAGAACACTTACGTTATACAAACACTTTCTTGAAAAATTCTTGTCGATCTAATCAACAGCACTGCAACATTTGACTGTTACCGATTGACGGGAAATCCAAACCCCACACAACTGCTTCACTGATGTGACCGAGATGGACGGACAGACTAGTGCCCGAAGCACGTTTCACGAGTAGGCCTAACGTAAATACTAATACAAGTATGACAAGTTGTATAATTAATAATGTTATTAATAATGCATCTTTTGCGTTTTCTAATAGTTGTACTGATAAAATAGACACTTCATATTGCCCTAATTAAAATGAAAGATATTTCATTTTAAAAACTACAGTTACAAAAAAATTGCATTTTTCATACGTCAGTGACCTGATTTTCGTGCAGGATGTGGTTTGAGGTTGAACATGCGTGCGGTTGGTGTTACACAAATAGGTTGCCGACAGTTCATTGTAAAAAAGGCTGGCTGGAATTTTTGATGGAATTTGCTTGGCGCTGTAGATATTTATAGTCGCATTTTAATGTAGTTTTTGTACAAACAGGGGCTTAGTAGACCGGTGAATATGACACCCGGCCACTAATCTAGAAGTGCCTGGTTCGATTGCCGGGCGTACCACAAAATCGAGACGCGTTTTCCAGTAATTATCCGGATTCAGCCTTGTAGCGTTCAGTCGTGGTGATCGGCGGGGGCGTCCTGCTGTAATGATAACTTATTCCTTTGTAAGCACGGAATTAAGCCGTGCTTGTTGACAGGAAATGGGTTAACGCGATTAATTGCCCGGCAACGACATAATGTTAGTTAATTGATTACACATGAAAACGTGACGTTGTCTGCTAGATTGTTTATGATTGGTCTCACTTTCGGTAAGTACGGAGCAAGGAAACCCCACAATAAGTGAATTAATATGTTGCACATATTAACTAGGAGTGTCACTGACACAAATGGGCGGAGCATTTGATATTCGTAATAATTTATTTATCATTATTTTTACAATCAACCGTCTTTGATCCGTTAGATAAATAGATTCGTAATAATTTATTTATCAATATTCTTACAATCAACAAAATATATACACTTTTATGATTCACACTTTTTATTGATTACATTACTTTATAGTACAATATACATTAATTGTCATTAGACATATTCCACAACCTTTGCAACTCATCTCTACAATCAACCATTGATGGACTTCTATTAATTTTTAGCAGTCTATCAAAATTAAACGCCGGTTTTAATAATAATCCTTCTAATGTTTTCACTCTTTAAAGAGCAACATACGTTAATCCAACCTGAAATTCATTGTCTCCTAAATTAACAGTTGCCTTATCTAATGTTATCCCTTGCGATCTATGTATACTAACAGCATATGCTAACATTAACAGAAATTGTTTGCGAGTACAAGAAATTTCATTTTTCTTGAATGATGCCACTACTGGTACAATGGGTATTGAATTCTCTTACAGAACTGGTCCTGTATATTTTTTGAAAGATACACCTATACATATTGGCATGTGATTGTTATAATTTTCGCATTCAACTGCCGGGTCATAAATAATATCAGTTACTGTCCCAACTGAACCGTTGGCTAGTCCTTTTGTGACCCAAAGATTTCTTCTAAGGATAACTTGAGCACCTTTACATAAACGTAATTGGGCAAATATTCCCGAGCATCGTCAGATTTTGCTAGAGAGGCTTCTGGGCAATTATGCATTGCATTGATTAGAGCCGTGGGTTGTTTATTGCTTTCTAGTTTTTCATTAATTAAAGCGTTCGATTTCAGCATTTTTCGACATTATACAGACAGTATCTTTGAAATTGTCCCCGATATTGTTTACATAAAATCTTTTAGATAAGAGCTGATAATCTTGTTCAGTGATTGTTCCATTTGCAACTCTATTTAAAGTCTCTCTGAAATTTTTTTGATCATCACCTTACTGTCTCATAATCTCCGTTAAAAAGAAAACTTTTTTGAACTGTTTATATAAAAGATTCGATTGAATGGTCTGAACAGTATTACCAATATTGTAAAGATTCCTGTCACAAACCGGTGGAAGTTGGGACCAATCACCGACTAAATACACGCAAAGGCCACCAAAAGGAACAGCTGAAGAACGCTGCTTTCCTTGTTTGAGTCGCATATCCACTTTGAAAAACAAATTCAAACCCAACATACTGGCTTCATTAATAATAACGAACCTCACATCTTTTAATTCTTCTTCAAAAGCAATTTTGGATTCACCTTCTAAATCTTTGAATTTCCTCCCCTTCTCTTTGAAGTATTTATTCTTAGATCTGAATGAATAGTTTGTCCAGCAGTATTGTTAGCTGCCACGCCAGTAGGGGCCATTAAAAGAGTTGCATCGCAGCTAAATAGAATTCTAGAGATCGTAAATTATCTTCAAATTCATTGTGAAGATTCCTATATCCTGTGTTGTTTTGATCATATAACACATGATTCATGTTATGTTCTGTAGGGCCTTCAACAGTTACTGCAGCAACATTTTGTCGCTGTCTCATCCGTCTTTGATTTGTAGTTAAACGACCAATATTTGGACCTCTTCTCCGTCGAGGCATACTATAAATAATACGTATATATAAACTGATGAATAAGAATGTATAGAATATGCGTATAACAGAAAAATGTACTTAAATAAAAAGTACAGAATTCAATAAGAAGTAGGCCTATAAGAATAATAATTTTAATAGAATTTGGAAAATTGAATAAAGAAGTATATAAGAATAATAATTTAAATAAAAATTAGATTAAAGTTTACCTGAACTGTGATTCGTTGCAATATGTAATGGAAAGTTGCAGTATCATCAGCGACTACATAGATTCTCGTCTAAAAATTGACACTTCTTCAACACTTAAGTCCAATCCGTACATCTGGCTGCACCACAGAACAATGCTCTACTACTGTTTGAATTAAACACGTGTGAGACACGAAGTGTACACAAAGTGTATACAGCAAAATCTTATCTTATCAAGCGACAGCCAGCGCGGGCGGCGGAAGTCGCACACGCACTCGCACCGGCATGCGAGCGCCGAAATCGGCCGGTGACCGGTGAGTCGCCTAGCGCCAAGGCCTTGCTGTGAGTGAGACAGAGTGCCGTAGCTGGGCCACGATATCTCTATCTCTCTTCCTCTCACACGTTTAAGTTAAGATTTAAAAAAAATTGTAATATCTTTTGAACCAAATACTGTAATTTAGAGAAATAAAAATTACATGTGTGCACTCTACAATACAGTCCGGATGTGTATGCAAAAGTTTATAACATTCGGTTGAGTAGTTTCGGAGGAGTTCGCGGTCTAAGTTGTGCACCGAGTCATGGATAAAGGGCTATACCTGATTTCGCTACGCTCATCAGGCTCCGCCCAATAAAGAATGATTAACAATGTAATTACTAGACAGTAATTTAATTAATAGTAGTAATCATTATAATTAAATAGCAATCAATTTGTAAAAACGAAAAAAAAAAAACAGGAAAATAGGGAGTTTTAAGGGTGATCGGTATTACCTATGAAAGTGTGAGTACTTTCATTATATATTTTGCATAATACGTTTGATGAATATGAAAAAAAAGGATCCTAGAAGAAGTATAGTAACTTCATCTCAGGAAACGACTAGACATAATTATAAACTGACAACGAATTTAGGAAACGAATGTTTATGTAGATACTTTTTGGATTATTAAGGTTGTTATCACACAACAGGTAGATTATTAGAAATGCGGAAAGCAGAGCAGTAACCAAAAGAAAGAAAACACTTGGGACGAATATTCCAACGGAATAAACGTGGGAAGTTTGTAGAACTGTTTCTTGAAGTTATTTTGAGTGTTTGTTCTTTCGTCGTTTAATGTTTTTGTAGCAGTTTTGTTGACGACAAGTTATTTGATTGATTTCGAAAATGATGTATTCTGTTTTGGGAAAAATATAACTTCTCAAATTTGAACTTTCCCTTCGTTACAAAAAGCAGAGTTTTAAGATTTTTACCAGACTTTCATGATTGTCATTGTGTACGGCAGAGTGCTTAGACTTTTTCGTATCGGAGAAACTGAAAGTACAAGTGAAAGGTAGAGGAATAAAAGCAAGAAGTAAAGGGCACGGTGTGCTATATTTTCCTATTGGAGTGACGGAATCAATTATAAATTCATTCATTCATCTAGATTTGATGACGAAGACCTAAGAGTACCAGTTTATTGTGTTTTGTTTTTTAGTTACAAAACAATAAAGGGGTTTTTTAACGAATATATTTAAAGTAGATATGTTTAAATAAGGAAGCTGTTGTTTTATCATCTCATCTTCTCGTTAACCACATCCTTATTTCGTCACTGAATCTAAGAATAGTACATTTAGCACGTGCACACTTTTTAAAAATGTGCCTCTTTTATTGATGTTCATTAACATCAGCGGGGTTAAAAATTTGTAGTTGTCTTATCCATAAATTATGTGTTTATCGAATAAATTCGATGGGTTAGGATGGATAACAGGCATGAAAGTGATAACAATAACTGATTGGATGCTTACAGTGACGCATTTATAACGTATTTTTATGCTTCAAGAGAGTGATAACGTGGTCCGTACGTGGCCTCTACTGTATTACTGAAAATAGTGCAGACACAGAATAGTGTTCTGTTAATAGTGTGATTAACAGAAGCCTAATGTAAGATATTGAAAGCGTAACGTAAGGATCTGATTGGGTTGCCGTCAGTTCAGATATTAGGCCTACTTATATAAAATTATACAATTATAATACAATATATGAAGTGCGAACGTCTGTTGAGAAAGTTACTTAACTGAATTACCAAAGGAACTAAGAAATATAATTGGTAAAAAAAACTATCAACAGTTTGATGTCTCTACACACGTCTGTGGCATTTGCGAATCCTGTATTACAGTAAACTCCTGTTTATCCACGGAATTGGGTGGGGCGATCGCCGCGGATAACCATGTGTACAATAAAGGTCACAAAGCAATGAAAATATTTTACTAACATTAGCTGTTCAGTAAAGCGGTACACTAAAATCCCGTTAAGGCGTTCATCAAGGGATCGTGCGAAAATCGTGTATTAAGCATGACGTTACCAAGCAGCAATACGCGTAGACTATATACATACTGAAACTGTACAACTAATAATCACATTTTTTATGCAGTTCACACGAAATTAAATACTAATTCACAGGAAGTGATATTTCGTCAGAAGAAATTGTACAGAAAATTGTCTTAGTATCATCTACGTTGAGTATTTCTGAGATTACTGCCTATTTACGTTCAAAAGTTATATGAGCCTATAGGGACAAAATCCAAGTAAACTGTCCCACGTTTTCGTGGGTAGCAGGGATTAGTTTCAGGAATTAATGAATTACAGTAAACGTTTTGAATGAAAAAAATGTCAGAAAAATACACGTCAGTAAAGTCACTGCTGACCTGTTGGTAAACATCACAGGTGTCGTTCAACGTGAATATCTAATATTTCTTATCAGTTAGATGTTTCTGCTGGGCTAGGGCGCAATGTGCTATTAAGCCTGAACTTACGTGTTCTGCGGTCATTCAAGTTAAAAAATAAACGGTAATCACATAATGGTAATCAAGTTAATCACATAATGGATGTCCTAACTTTATTATATGGATCAGGAATCTTGATTTGACAAGCAAGACGGAAAGAACTGGCGGCGGAAATGTAACTTCTGAGGCCTTCAGCTCGGCACAGCTATGGCTATGAAATCAGAGAAGAACGGGCGTTGGGAGCATTACAGAGAAACCGGAGGAATATAAAAACAGAGTAGCGTGGACATATTCCAAGGATGTCGGAATATCTAATTAGCCACAAAGAAGAAGAAGCGTTGGCCGTCTTAGGAAGATGTAGGCAGATGAGTTCCAGTCAGCTTGAAATTGGAAGACAGAGGTGTCAAAACCAAGACTAAAAGTTGAATATGATGAAGATACATCTACATTTTTGTATTCTCTTCAAATTCTTCGTTTTCAGACGTATTTTCTCCAGCATTAATTAGCATACCAAGTATTCTTTCGTCCGGAAGGCCATCGTTTTTTAATATTGATCTTGCCTTCTGTACACGAGGAAAACATTAATTTTTGTTAGTATTAAAGGTGTATGCCAACTGATTTAACGTCGAGGAGAGTTTCAGCAGCAGTTCTCTTGTTTCAGTAATAGAGTTTTCGCAAGTTGTGTTGTACTCAAAGTGGTGCAAGCATTGAAATTTTGATTACGCGTAGTTTTTACTTTATTGGCTTCAATTAAATTGTTAGTCGTAATTTATAGGAATTTATCCTCCAGCGATATGAGGCGACGTTACATGGTCACATGTATTATACAGCGCGCTTCGTCTCAGTGTGACTAAGAGATTGTGCGAGGTGGTATAGCGTATATACTTGTAATGACCTGGGACAGCGTGGCTGCTGTGAATGAAGATAGCCTTGGCCTGCATTGGATACACAGTGCTTCCTTGTGTGACTTCGCAGACAGTTTGCCTTCGTTTTACACTAGTTTCCCTGCTGCGGATGTCTAAGGACACTGCCTACCTCCGGCGAACGGAAGGACAGCCCACTTGTTTACGTATTGAGCGTTGTTTTCCCGTTTGCGAAAATATTCCGTACAGGTTTATTGTACTTTTTGCAGGTGCAGATAAAAAATAGGTCTTTGTTTAGATGCATATTATCTTTAACTTTTGCTTTGTTTCGCGATCAGTAAATACGCGGTTTGGCGATGAAGGTAAAGGAATAACTCAAAATGTATTTAGTCAGAAACGGTGGGCATTCCTCCGTATTACGTTATTCCTTAGTAATATCTTTATAAAATAAACAAGTTTGTTTTCACTTTTGCGAATATTCTGAGTATGTTAGCAGTTAAATTTTTGATATATTTGTAAAATCCGTGTACTGTCTGCGTGTACTATTACCGTACTATTTTGCTTTGTACCGTAAACTCCGTAGCAGGTTTACTTTTACAAAAGCAATTATTTATATATAACATCTAAAGTCAGAAAACGTTTATGAAAGGTGAAGGAGGGCCAATATGTAAAATTCGTTTTTTTTTTTCTAATGAAATTTCGGATATTTTAATGTGTGTTTGGGTGTGGGGGAAAGCGTCCTGTTGAAGTCTTCGTGTGGATCCGTGAGCCCGTGTACTGTATTTACCGAGAGTCGACAGTAGGTGTAAACAAAGGAAAATAACTCTGATTGGACGAAGTTTATATGAATTAGGTTAACGGAAGCTGTGCGAGACGAAAACATATTGTATCGTATATGGACACAGAAATTGTAAATTGAGAGAAGACAAATAATTAAGGCCTACAAATTAAAAATAAATAAAATAATGGCGCAAACACGCTAGAGCTTCTTACTTTATAGTATACTGTAGTATGAAATGTGTGTAGAGAGGGAATCAGTTACGCGACGTACTTAGACATGACAACACTACAGTAATATATTGGGCAGATTTTATGATGCTGCTTATTTGAAGCTATTTTGTCTTCTCTCAGCTATCGGAAAATAGGTTTAGATACGCTGTTGAAAGAAAGATTATTTTTTTGTCGGTCGATCGGCCAGTGCTGAATCAGTCGTCAGTAGCCGTTCGAGTGCGGGAAAGTGTTAGTTCTTTACAGTCAAGTTTCGTAATACTGCCTTGGCCAGAAAGGGTTGATGTAGACTGATAATCGATGTGTTCTTATATGTGCGACAGTGGCTCTGTGTACCAGTCAGATGACACCGTCAGTAAGATGATATTACCATTATGGAGTCAACACGTCATTGCCCCATGTTACCACAATTAGTATTCACAATCGCAGCTTATCGCCTTCATCGGATTCGACCCGTTGTGTCTTCGTCATTTTGCTGTCGGTATAACCGTTGTTTAATGATGTTGAGAAACATGTCAACAACGTAACTACACTGATGATTGGCTACGAAACATTAGCATTTCGTACTTCCTATTATAAGAGTATGAAATTTAAAGTAACTGATACCTTGTGTCGTAAGCTGTGTGACGGTTTAACCGCCAGATGAAAATACTGCAAAGAATGTTTGGTTTTATATAGTTCAGAACCTCAGATTTAATTTTCAGTTTCGTATTTCCGATGACGGTGGTTTTAAGCATCGGTGCAGAATTCATTACAGAAATAGAAATATAGGCTTGCTGTAACTTGTATGAGTTGCAGTTTTAACGAGATGTGTTCAGACGTAATATGGTCGTGCGCTAATCGTTTGTGCTAGTTTTAATCGCTTGTTAATTCTTGGTCACATTATACAGACTTGTAAAAAAAGCACAATGAATACACTATCGTACGCGGGGCATTGAGAAAAATGTGGAACAAGGACGAACGTGTGACGATGAAAATTTTGTTTTGTGTTGCTCCCAGTTAGCGCTGGTTTGCCGAGTTGCTGTCTGAATAAACGGTGGTTTTGTTCTAACTGTTCTGTTAGCGATATATTTTTTTGTCAAATTTCTCTATATGCGCCTCAATATGTTAACAATTCCTCCGTACATCATAAGCATTACTCAGCTCATTCGCTGCTCAACTTGAGCCTCCTCTAATTCTGTCCGGTCTGGATCCAGTTGTATAGTATTTTTTTTATGTTGTCGGATACAATTCCAGTATTACCTTACTTACGCCATGGCTATTGGCTTTATTCGCCTATAATTCATTAATTTCGCTACACACAACGGGCCTAACTCAGGTTTTAATTTTATTGTAATAACTGCGATGGGTCGTAGGCATCGTTCTTTGTCCGGTGCTGGCGTTATACTGTCTTCGTATATTGCTTTTCCGTGGTTTGCAGATCTTTCCAAAACTGACAACATGTTTTCCGGGTGACAAGCGTGTTTTTTTGTTATGTAAACATAAACGTTTTGACCATTCTATCGTCCTCAGAGTTCGAACTAAAATTCACTACGTCCTAGAATGAGTGAAATTTTGGCCTTTGAAAAATGCGAATAAAACGCGGTCTCGGTCACGTGCGACGAAACGACGTTTTTACCTGTTCTTACCCTGTGAATGGCGCCCCAGCACCTTCAATCGGCCGCTACTGACCGAATCCGTGGCAAACTGGTAGAAACGTTCCGATTCTAAGCTTCGATGAGGTTTCAGTTCTATAACTTTTTTGTTTGTGCATGTAACCTCTTTTTTGCAGTAGTTTTGTTAAATTAGGTTGGTTCCTCCTACTTTAGGCTGGTGTCCTTTTAGTGTGGTTCCTCCGTCTTAAGTAAGACAAGACGTATGAAGTTAATGTACATTGGGAAAACATTTCTATATACATGTTACAATGAGCGATAGAGATGTTGTGAATAAAATTTAGTAATTATTGAGTTATGTAGCTAGTAATGTTGTGTTGGTGTTGTAATGGTGTATTAATGTTGTTATTGGTGATTACAAGTTTTGTTATGCGGTGGCCAGTATGTGACATTGTCTTAGCTGCGAGCGGAGCGAGGAAGAGCTAAGTGTTGCGATCAAATGCTTCGGTGTGTGTGACACATGAGTAATGTTCTTAGTAACCCGCAAATTTATGGGCGGCCGAAGATCGATGTTTTGATGTCTAAGTAGGACGGTCGAAGCAGCACAGAGATTTGTCTCATGTGGGTTCAGTATGTAGATTGTAGTC
This sequence comes from Magicicada septendecula, assembly GCA_034769895.1. NCBI lineage: Eukaryota > Metazoa > Arthropoda > Insecta > Hemiptera > Cicadidae > Magicicada > Magicicada septendecula. The sequence goes on from CM068367.1 coordinate 1,248,799,821, forward strand.
ATATCCAAAAATATGTACAAAGCTGATTGATCGAAAGAGTATGTAAACACTCGAAACAGCCGTACGCATTAGCATTTCAAGCGTGAGCCTTCATGTCTTCACACACCTTTGACGTTGTAACTAATAGGTCGATGTTTTCGTCCGCAGTTGGCCGTGCCGCAGAGTTCAAATATTCACCTGGGTCGTAACTGGCCGGGTTTTGTACAGTTGGGTCTCCAGCTGGCCGCTGTCCATAAATCGTGGTTGTCAACCGGAAAAGTCTTTGTTATTAAAAATTCTCACCACGCAACTACTACGTTCCCAAAATTATGTCATCTGCAAATTTCAGATTTGAAAAATGTATTCCATCTATGTTAGTTTCACGTGCTCATATACATTATACTCAATTCACGCGCGCGCGCGCGCACACACACACAGTTCAACAGATAAAATGCTAAAAGTATTTTGAAATACGCACTGATGGAATTTGTTTGTTGGTTCTAACTGTATGTTAATAAAATAAATGCTAAGATTGTTTATATACTCAGTAGAATCTCGATTATCCGAAATAATGGTGGCGGAACGATTCCGGGTATCCGAAATTTTCGATTAACTCGAGTGTTTTATTAGGTCAAAAACAAATTTTTTTTAACTATTGAAACAGCATTTTTATTCAAGACTGTTTATTTAATTGGCATAATATGATTGAAAAATACTAATAATGTAATTGTAATTAATGTTTTGAATAAAATCTGAATTTTTTTAGTAAGCTTGTTTTTTCTTCCGTTTTCTTTCGGCAGTTACGCCAACGATCAATGGCCAGTACATAAGCGGGCGATGATTGTCACTTTGTTCGACAAACCGTAATAAAAACGTGTTGCGTGTGAGGAATTTGGACTCGTAACATTTAAAGCATGACTGTTTAGTAGAAATAAATACTATTATTTAGAGATATTATTGTGATTTAAAAATTTCTTACGTTTTAGCATTGGATGCGTCCTCACCAGTCACTTTGGTATTAAGAAAACTGGTTTTAATTTATTCCTTTCTGATCTTATAAATTAGTTTATAGGCAGTCATTTTATTAAATGTGAAAGATGTACTAATATTTTCTCGGTCGTCTCGGATGACCCGTGGTTGTGGATAACAACCCAGCTTTCGATTAATCTGGATTCTGATAACCGAGATTTTACTGGATTTTATTTCAAATGTATATTTTTCCAAAAAATAAAAACAGAGAAAGACACACGCGAACTCGTTCGTAAAAATGTTTCAGTACAAATAATAACTCTGTTTTTCGTTATAAAACGCGTTGATGTTTCTCATGCAAAAGTTCAGATTCAATCGACGAATCCTCAGTGGCTCGCCCGAATCCGAGAATGCTGGGTCGTCACAAGGGCTAATAATCGGTTAACGTGATGGCTTGCTTGTGCCAAATGTAAAGTGATTGTTTTGTTTTTTCGGTAAAATAAAATTTTAAAAATCTGTTATTCCTAGCATAAATTATAGAGTGAAATTTGTGGACGAACGTCTTGATTTTGTTACCTATGAAACGTTGCTAGTGATGGAGGATGCTGAAAAAAATAATGTCCAGAAAACTAGAGTTGTCATTAAAACCGAGTTTGCGTGCGTGCTTTGATGTGTGTGTATGATTGCTTTATTTTTATAAGATGATGAAGACACTCCCCCATTAATACGACCCCTGTTATGTTACTGACAAATTAATATCACTATTTCTCTTGTCTGTTGCAGGTAAGGATATAAGTTTTCTTTCCTTCTGCATTTACTTCTTGGAAGCGAATTCAGAATGCGTTGAAATGAAAGGTGTGAGTACCCTTCAGCATATTCTGTAAACACGTTATTTTATCTACCGAAGAATAATTTGGTAAGCAGTCTTTAGCAAAACAGCACTAACATTTTATGAACTCTGAGACAGATAAATTCTGCGTATTTTCTGTGTCCTCATACTTATGATTAGAACACGCCCTCTTCGAACTGATAATAACAGTTTCAATTATTGGCTGTTTCGTTATTTCTGTTTTTGTATTTCCCTATCCCTTATTCTATATTCCCTCTGTTGCATAGTAGGAAACCCCCAACCCACATTCAAAGTAACATTATGAATATATAGGCCTAAGTAATATTGTGATTAGTATTATTAAGACTATTTAGAATAGTGCGTATGTTATTCACGTATGTGAAGTACGTACTCACGTGTATTTACATTATCCACAAAATTTATTATAACGAATGTATATTGATAGACACTAGAATGTTCTCTAAGTAAACATACAATTCTAGAAACAACACCCAGAATTTTCTTGGTTTATCTAGTTTGTGACAATGGCATCATTGCCAAACATATGTAAACGGTGGGCGACGTAGAAGTCAGTCACTCTTACTGAGAGTTCGGTTAGTGAGTTAAGTTACAGAATTAGCGCGAGTATTTGATACCAAATATTATGTGGATTAATATGTTTATGTTGTTTGTAAAAATTGTGTCAATAATTTTCTTCTTTAACTTCCTAGTTAGGACTTTGTCGTGTTCTATACCAATGATCCTACATGCTGTCACTCCACCTCTTCCTTGGCCGACCAATGCTCCTCGTCGTGTTTGGTTGGCTATCTCTTGCCTTTTTCACTAGCCTTGTGTAATCCATTCTTGATATGTGTTCATTCAATACATTCTTCTTTCCGCAATCCAAGAATTAATATCTGTTACATTACACGTTTCCCCTATACTATTGTTTGGCAACCTATCGTACCTTGTCTTTCCTATAGGTATTGGCAACCTATAATGGGACTTACCATTATAAGCTTCGAGGTTACGCAATAGTAACAGCTTTTCCCCGCCCCTCGCCCTCCAGCGTTGTCGCACGTTACACTTGGTTATGCGTAGGTAAAGGCGGGGAGGGGAGGTCTGTTGCAGACACTGGCAATACCGCAGTGGCCTCGAAGTTTATTATGATACGTCTCACATAATAGTACCGTCCGTAGTATAGTCATTTCTATAGTTTGTCGTTTTATTTTAGTTGTCGCTGCATCTGGTTTGGTGTTTGATGCATATGATATTATTGGAGTGTCAATAATCGATAATCCTTCTATATCGATATCGCCAGTAAGATGCGGATATTATTAAAATCGCTATAGAGGGGTTTTAACAGCTTATACAGGTGAAAATAAGAAAAAACATGGAAACCCCTCGTATCACCCAGTTAGGATCACCGTAAACATATATTTGGCTGTATGTTTTACACGAAGTCATAATATAACGTAATAGCGTAACTTGAGATTCACGTTTTTCAGATTTATGGCAATTGTGTTATAAAGTTTATGATTTTAGATTTGAAAACTTTAGGGCATTTTCGAAATCTGTATTTTAACAGTGTAGCCTATTAGAAAAATTGCTTAAAAATTATACCTTGAAAAGGATTGTAAACATTTTATGTTTACCATTGATTAACTGTAAAAATGACCCCAAAATATAAAATTTTCTCATACTAAATAATGAAAGAAGTTAATGTTACTACGTCTAGTTTGCGTAAGTTAATTGAACGAAATTTGTGAATAAATGCAAACATTCGGAAACAAGATGTAAGAATAATGAAACATATGGCCTAATGGTGGTTTCAGTCATTTATTCGCTCTTCTTTCGCAAAAAAATTAGCATTGCCACACAAAATAATTAAATAGATACGTGCTTGCGCGCGCGCACGTGTGTGCAAATGTGGATTATTTACAGCAATTGTGCTGTTCCTCAAGTGAAGAATTTCGTATCTTGCGTATCGTGGTCGATAAACTGTGTGGGTTCATCATTGTCTGATCCATAGCTTGTTTCCGTGTCCGTTTAGGCATTATTCGTCTTTTTCCTGCAGATATCCAATCAGATATCTCCCGAGGCCATCTTCTTTCCTGCATTCTTCTGAGGTAAATAACATATTTTAGCGTTATCCGTTATCTTACGGAAGTAAACTTTTCTTAACCGTGTTAGCCTTCTTTTCTCAATTTTTCTATGACATCCTCTGCAGTATTCATCTTGCCCCTGACGAGAGTATCGAGTATGCGTGAAGTTTTGTAATTCGGCAACTTCTTAGAGCGCACCAGTGAAGACGGATAAGATGGATTTCGATTCTGTGAATCCGACGGAAGTGGCAATCCTGCCCCCTTACGATTAGTGCAAAGACTTAACAGGGGGCGATACATCTGTGGCTGTAGTGACAGCAGCCTATTTAGAGGAAAGTTCCCCGGCCTTCAGGTTCAAGGTTAAACAAAGGTCCAGTGCATCATGCTTGTAAAAAAAACAGATACTGTTAAAATTTTAAAGTCTCAAGTGTTAATGTCAGAACGACGTGAAAATAAATTTTAAATACGAATGATCTCCCTGAACTCTCTTACTATTTTGAACGAAGGAGATAAATTATATTACTGTATTAGTATACTGTTATGTTAGTAGACTGTATACTGTTATATTAGTAGACTGTTGTAGTAGTTATGTTAGTATGTTACATTAATAGACTGTTTATATTATTAGGTAAATTTCGATAGTAGACATTTTTCAGTTATCGAAAAATTTCGAAAATCCCGATTGCATTATTACTAACTTTTTTTTAGTAAAGTAACAATTTTAGAGCACATAATTACGCAATAAACGTTTAAAATTCCACACATTCGGTTATGTGTTAAAATTCCACTTTGTGTGACACCCGGTTGATTTTTTATAATTAACAAAATTGTTGATCCATTTTTTGTTGGGCCCAACAATTTTGAACTTTCCAAAACCTAAATTCAGATTTTAGTTAAAATTTCCTTCAGTTGTTTACCCCAAATTAATTATTCTGTTTTATCAAAATTTTCACCCAGTTTTTAAGGTACCGTCGTTCAAAATGTTAAAAGTGAACACTGAATTCAGATTTTGGTTAAAATTCTCTTTAACCCCGCATGGACTTTTGCAATTTTTTCACTATTTTGACCCCACAGTTTTTCCTCCTCCTCCCTATTTTTCAGGTGATCAGTCTAAAAAACAATAGGGCTCTGTAGGATAAAATAGGTACACGCATGCCACGTTTTCCGAAAATCGGTAAAGTTGCGTTTAAACGTTTTTGTGAGACATACTCCAAACAAACAGAGAGATAAATAGATAGACAGACAAATGCCAAACGGTCGAGTTAAAACTGAGAACTCTCATCGCTCGTTCAATTAGTTGATTTCACAAACTTGTTTTATTTTAGAAAGCCCGAGTTGAGCTTTTAGGTTAAAATTTAGGTAAATCTTATATTTAGAGGTCGTAACTTGGAAACGGTGTGTCCAGGTTATATGAACATTTTCTTTAGAACGTATTTCCGTTTTGTAAGGAGGTGTACATTCATTGTAACGAAACATGTTGTTATCTGTAGCGAGCGACTTCACCGTGGAGGCGTTCAGACACTGAACTTAGTGTAGTGAGACGGTCACCTACATTCGTCGCGTAGCACATTTCGACGTTCGGTGGGAAAGAAATGTCAGCGGCGTTAATCTAACCTTTGCAAACAAACAAACAAAACGTAAAAAGAAAAAAGCGGACGTGTTGTTGATTAGCATCCATCGCAGTTGTCTAGCTAGCGTGGCAAACTACTAATTGGAGCGTAAATTCAAAGCGTTTAATTGCGCACGGTGTGTGTGTGTGAACGTTTTTTGTGCCATCATCGTTTCGCTTTAATTGTCACGGAACCGTGGTGACGATTTTGTGGTGTTTGGCTGTTAGCGACAAAAAGAAAAATACTGATTAATATTTTTCTTTGTCCCAGCGACTAGTGTTCTCATCGATGGATTCAGATGGAAACAATGATCACGTCATTTGAGCCGTACTTAATTTAGAATTAGACGTTATTAACATTTTAAAAATTACAAGCTGTTATGGACACTTAGTTAAACGTGTAGTAAGTTGTTCTCGCTCCCTAAGCTTTCATACGTCTATGTATAATAGTAGAGGAGTGTTGGGTATTATAGAGTACCACTCGTGTTTGTAATCGTAACATAGCGTTTAAATTTGTTATTAATCTAAAACTCACAACATTTGAAACTTCAATCATGTATCATTATATTTTCAGCACATAGAAATATTCTTTAATATTGCAAAATTTATTGAATAAATTCGTTACTACTGATTATTACGAATTTGTACAGGCAGTGTTTAAAGTCATTTAATCTCTTCTTCTTCTATCAGGGACTAGGCGAATCACCTGTTCCGGTCCCAAAAGAACATAGCCTACACTTCATCGCTTCCTAAGTCTTCCTATATTTCCATCCGATTTGTTCCTTTGTGACTTTCGAGTAGGATAAATGTCCTCTAAGGACGTTATCAGCATCGTGTAGAGCAAGACCAATGGTAGGATTGCTACTTTTGAGCCTCTGGTCTTGCTCTGGGTTTCATTCGGAGACCCACCTCGTAGGTTCTTCCGCCTCTGATGTCGTTGGGAAACCTTCCTCTTTCGCGCCAAGGACGGTTGACTATTTGACATCATGTGACCATTAAAGTCATTTATATATGTGAAATTACGTTACTCATAACATACGTGATCGGTTATTTATAATTTTATTTACAAAATCACTAACATAATCAACTCTTTCAACACATGCGCAGTCATTGTAGATCCATGAAGAGATGACAAGCATTGTATACACAACACTTCCTCTATTGTGCATCCTCTACAAATTTGCCACTGCAAAATATAGGCCTACACTCAATATTGCTGTCACCTCGTATAGATGACAAGATGAAGTCCAATCTAATGATTTTTGTCAGTAAAAGAATTGGTTGTTACTGTTGGATTCATCATACAGCGACTTTTAAGGAGGCTTTTTTCTTGTTCTGTTTCCTTTTTTGAACAGACGTATTAGGTCTCGTTGAAGTTTCAGTTATTTATGTCTCAAATCTGTCCGTTACATTTTTGGAATACAGAATTTTGTGTCGGGTTTTATGAAATACTAACTATTCCATATTTTCCGAATCGCCATCTTCACTATCGCCGTTCCACATTACCCGACTACTCCATAATACCCGATATTCCTGTGTGACAGTGGGATTACGCCATCCGGAGCTTCTCACAACTAGGTTTCAATTTTGGTTTGTCTCTCCAGTTTGTCCCTTGTAAAGTGCTATTATCCATCGATTTAGCCACGTCATCAAATATGACATCTGTGGTCGTCATTTTGTGTCTTCTTTCGGCTTGCATTCCTATAATTTTTTGTGTCTTGTTTCCGGCTGCTTTTCTTTTGCGGTGCGATCATAGACGTATCGATGGGGTATGCGATCTTAGTTTCGATGGGGTTTGTGATGCCGTTATCTGTTTCTGCTTTTGTTTCTTGTTTTAATTTGTTTATCTCATAATTTTTAATTTGCACAGTTAATTTTTGGTTTTTATTTTTTTCTTTATACCTGTGGGAGGGATTTACCCCCCCCCCCCGAAATTACTTCGCTGCGCCACTGTTAAATGTAAATACTATTTCATTCATATACTAAAAATATGTTTATAATAAATACAGTAAACAGTAAGATTTGTAATACAGTTTGTTAGAATGCCTTGCAATATGCGTTCGTGATACTTATCTTGTTTTTATTCTGCTCAAAACTAAGCTCGGTGGAATGAATTGCTGGAGACTGTCGGAGAAATCCGAAGGGATCTGTTTCACACAAGCCCATTTCTCGATGCCACTCCCTCTCCCTAGAAGAGAGGCCCATCGCCTGTAAAGAGTCGGTGAAGTATTTTAAGTGTTCGGCGTGGCTGGCGTCTATGCTTCAACGCCCACGTGACCGAAACTCTTGACAAGGCTCGCGGCATTCGAGCCAAGTTATACTGATTCCTTTCGTGTCGCACCGCCTGGCTCTCCACATGAAAGTTACCATTTATCTTTTGTTTCTCAGGTGCGTACTGACCTATGGGGCTCCCGCTTGGTGGTCGCTTCTATCCAACACAAACAGATGGGAAAGTTGGTAGATATGAAAGGTTCCAATTAAAAAACCTCCGCTCTTTGTCGGGATCTCCATGGTTTGTCAAAAATGACGTAACTTGTAGAGGTCTCCGTCTCCGAGTTCATACACTATCTGATCGGTCGTTGGCTGTAATTCTCTGTGCTGCAGCCGTAACCCTAGCCTTGCCCTACCTGAGGCCCATCAGCGCCGCAGGACCTCCACCCTCCGATCCGGGTCAAACGCCCTAGGGCGATGATGATCCGCCATAAAACCATCCTCGTACCATCTTCTGTTAATAGCCTCAGACTTGACCTTTGAAAACTACCCTTTCCTTCCATCATCAGAATGCTTCTTTCTAGCACGTTGCACACGCTGCTTGTCGTTGTTACCCTTATCACGGGCACGGAGGCTCTCTGCCTCGGGAAGAGCGACTGACGCCTCACGGTGACACCTGTCGCCTGAATCGGCTTCGACAGTAGTGCCCCCCAAAATATAAGTCGTCTTTATCCCCCGCTATCTAGCAAATCCTGTTGGCGGACTCTCTTCCAGAATTAGGTAAACCGTCGATTGTATCATACTTAGTTATCTTCTGGCAGCCATTGGGCTCGGACCAGATGGAATCCTGCCACGGATATAAAGGCACCCCGCTGAAACAAAGCAAAGCAAAGCTGAAGACGATGCAGTCAGCTGGCCAAAAGAGATAAGGATAAGGAACACCGAAATAAGGAGCCAACGTAAGGGCAGTGGACGTAGATGTTCATGTAACTAACACAATAGAGGCTAAAGTGGTGTAGACTTTCCAGAGGACGGAAGAAAATATGCCCAGGAAGGTGCTGTTGTGGATCCCTTTTTGCCGCGGAAAGAGAGGAAGACCCAGGAGGTCTTGGAGAGAATAAGTAGATTTTGCAATCGAAGGCTAAGGTCTGCAGGCGTTGGAAATTAGGATGGAAATAGCGGCGTCAGCTATTGTAAGCTAACTGGATGATGATGATATACTGATGATAGTCGTACATTTTGTGTGCGGGCGCATATGTACGCACGCAAATGACCGAGAAATAGATAATAATTTCCAATTGAAAGCTTACTTAATAAATTATATTAATTTTTAATACTTGTTTGCTTTAAATCTATGTTATAAGTTACCGGACAGTACATTATTTGTATCGTTCAATAGTCATGTCTCTTCTGTCTTAAATATCTTTGAATAATAATTAGGTATATATAGGAGATTAAGTTAAACATTTAATTAATTGTTTGAGTAACTGAATGGTCCCCCCTACCTTATTAATGAACAGGAAAATGTCTTTCAGTGCCTCTCAGTAGCTTCCCGTAAAGCATATTATTCTGTATTAACAAATGTAAGAAAAACAATTTTATAAAATGTTGATAAAAATCTATCATTGCGTACGTTTGAAAACGTCGGTGGATGCCATCACTATTGAGTTATGGCATAGTCACACTATTTGTGTGGGACGGTGTTGATTGGAAAAGCGGTTGCCTGTTGGTCCCCTGACGACGACGAGAGAGCACTCACGGCTGAAATAAAGCGGCAGTGAATTTGTTAGTGGGAGGGAGATCTAACAGCTGTCACCGTCGTATCCTCCTCTCTTCCCTGCCTCTTTTTGTCGTTTTCTCTTCTTATTTTTTCAAACGATATAAAAATTGAACGATACGATTCGAGAGTCTCCTGAAGTCGGAAAACAACTATTTGGGTATAAATTCACCCTTGTATATGATATACCCGTACTCAAGGGATAATTTGTTTTTAATGTACAAAGAAGGAAAGCAAACTGAGTCAGAGTACGATGGAGAAAATAATTGAATCTTACGCCGAAATAATTTTAAATTAATTCCCGTTGTAGTCGAACAAACGAATAACTTAATAATAATTTATTAATCAGATACGAAGGCAAGAAAATTCATGGGTGGATAGAATGATGGACATTAATATAGTGTATAGCAAGGTACAGACCGTGGAAATCGTAATTAGAAACGCCGATTGATGTGTTACTTAATAAGACGCAATGTGATATTACAGCCACCAACCAATCTGTGGGTTGAGATAGCAAACAGGAGAAAATTATACGACCGGTCGGTAGTGTGTTTATGTAGCTGAGCTAATACTGGCTACCCGTGAGCTTATATAGTAGCATTTGATACTGTAATGCAATAACTGTTCAATAAAGATGTTTGTTTTACTTTCCAGTGGGTTCGCTAGTCGGGTTGATATCTGAGGACGGTAAACGCAGTTGAATAATGCATTTAATATTATACTAGTGGTCGCCCAGTGGTCGAAATTCGACCGTAATTCATTAAATTTTTAAGTTTGAACGTTATTGAGGTTCTTTTGTCAAAGAGTATACCTCTATAATCATTGCATATAATTTTTTTGAATTTTGTTCTATTACGTCAGCTTCGTGTACAAATACGTCATTAGCGTGTGTTGTTTGCCTTAATTCCCTGCAATACCTATGAAATTTAAAATTTAGTGTTAGTAACAGTTGAAAAAAAAACACAATTACAGCTTGTATTCGTATTTATTTTTTGATATAATTCATTGTCAGTTTTAATTTTTTCATGTTATTATTGAATCAAATAAACGCTAATAAAAATGAGACTTGACATTCATAGAAGTATGAGATACATTATTTTCAATTCCAGTGGGTTACATTTCATGTTTGGTAAGGTACAAAATTCGAAAACAGTTTGAAGATTATCTGCTACAAAGCTTATATAATTTTTTAATTTTTTTGTATGCATTAATTTTCGAGTTATTTGAAAAATATGAAAGATAGGAAAAATGAGGTTTAGCTTGGCAAAGCCATATTTAAAAAGCAATAACGCGTTTTTTGACATTTCCTTGGTTTTTTTTTTTGCCATACTGACCAGGTTTCGCCAAGGCTACACAGTTATTTTGCCTATCTTTTTCGAATTATATAAAATTTAAATAAAAAATTAATACAAAATAAAAAATGAAATAAAAAAATACGTGCCTCGTATTTTTTCATATATTTTTCATTAAATCAAAAAAACCGGGCGGTTAAAAAAATAAATGTTGTCCATTGAACTTAAAATAGTTTGAAAGTGAATTTAATGATTCAGAACTTCTGTGTAAACGATGTTTTTTGTAAAAACTCTTTCATCATTTGCTAAATGCCCTTGGCCATTATATTCGGAAATATAAAATGTCAAACCATCGAATGATCGAACTCTACTTGCTGCGACGCACAATTGACCATGTGTAAAAACTGGCTGCCTCAATAAAATTCCAATTTTTTCGAATGTTTGTCCTTGAGACTTATTTATTGTCATCGCAAATGCAGGTATAATTGGAAATTAAGTTCTTTGAAAGTTAAATGGTAAAACAGGACCGGAATATGTTAAATTTATACGTGGAATCAAAATTCTCTTATTGCGTGCGGTTCCAGTTAAAACTTCGCAATCAATAGCATTACGATGCATACACTTGATGCGCATTCTTGTTCCATTGACTAATGCTTCCTTTGTATTTAAGTTTCTGATCAGTAAAACGATACAATTAACTTTCAATACTAACTTATGTGGTGGCAAACCACTAATAGTCAAAGAATTCAAAAACTCTACTGGATAGTTATTGATTTCATTGTCATCATCACAAATTATTTTATCGTAGCTATGATAAGTTTTCTGTTCACCTGGTATTCGATTAAGTATATCAGTATTAATAAAAGTACAATCATCATTTTTAGGTGCTAAAATAACTGACTTCAACATGTTATCTGAGAGTATGTTTTCGGAAATATTTCCATACACCTCATTAATAATATTATTTTCATCTCCTATTAATTGCTGAGGTATTTCAATAATATTTTCACCAAACTGAGGGAATTGTGGGGTTTCATCATTACCAATTTTTTTCAAGAATTCGACAAATTCTATTTCACTTGGTAAGGCTCTCATATTTTGAGTAAACGTTACTTTATGAAAATAAACAAATTTATGCCAACTCGTGACACAATTTTCAATTAAAGTTACACGTGATCCACGTGGGACAACTGGTAAGATTTGCCGAAAATCACCGCACAGAAGTATCGTTTTCACTCCAAATGGTTTATGTTTATCATTTTCATCGCATAGATCCTGCAATAATCTATCTATGATTTTCAACACTTGCAGTGGGCACATAGAAATGTCATCAATAATTATCAATGATGATGAATTTATGTAACGTCCATAGCTACTATTTGCGGTAATATTCGCTACAGAATTTTCCAAAATGGGTATAGGCAATTTAAACACATTGTGTAAAGTTCTACCTCCAAGTAATAGAGTTGAAGCTATGCCACTGAACGCTGTTGCAATGCAACTAAGATTAAGCGAATTTAATTTGTGAATGATTGCTGTTTGTGTGAATGTTTTTCCACAACCTGCATGAGCGGTTAAACAAAAAACATTAGATCCAGTATCATGGTGCAAAACTTCACGAATCACACGATCAATTAGATTACGCTGTTCAATATTTGCAGTTTCGTAATGCTCACAAAACAGAAACTCTTGTTCTATTGGATCAATAGCATTTGCTTCGTCTGTTCTCTGCGAATACGTGGGAACTGGTAAACCAAGTTCTTGACATGACAAATTATGAACATTCAGAATATCTTTAATTTCTAATAGAGCTGTGTTAAAGGATACTTCTTCGTTGTAATCTCTCAAAAAATCTTCACTAAGATATACTTTAAATTCATTCCATAACGCCAATGCATTGGCTGGCACATTTAATGCACAAATGTAACCAAATAAATTTCGCATTTGTTTTGGTGAATGTAATTCTTTTGCTTCATTTAAACATTCGCGCCATTCATTATCATTTGAAGCAATGCCGCGAGCATGACACGCTTCAACAAAAGAAGTGTGTATAATTCCATTGTATGTTCTAACATCCTCAAATGATTTTGGACCACAGACATGTAATAAAAGCAATCGTAAATTGAAAAGTTCGATGTCTTTTGGTGATACTGCATATATGCGTGTAATGATTTTATCACCTCCACGCCTTCTCTTCTTCCAGGGAATCTTCCCACACATAAAGCAATATACTTAATTTACTTAATACTTAATACTTAATATACATAAAGGAATTTCAATATACTTATATTCATGCGCTGATGGATCTGATCGATTCAATTCAAAAAATGCTAATAATTTTGTTTGTCTTGCATTTTCAATTGCTTGACGTTCTTGCCCTTCTCGAAAGTAAACATTCTGTCTACGCGGTAAATGAATGTCAAGTCTAACGATGACATGTGATTGAAAATGCATTGGTAATTCATAGATGCGCCATACAGCTTCAGTTGATCCGACATAACGGCCATTTAAAAAATTTTTAACTTCATCAATTTGTATTTCTTGACCTGGTTCATTTCTCTCTTAACCTAATTCAACAGATGCACTGTCATAGCCTTTATACACGTATTTATAAATGTATTTAACACTTTTAACTGTAGTGCATACTTCAACATTTATATGGCAGTTAAATTTGGCAAGTAAATACGGATTGTATGGTACAGCATAACGATTGTCGAGGCAACTACCGCGAACTTCAGCATTAATACCATTATCACGCCTTCTGTATAAAGGATATCCATTTAATGATTCACATGTAAATTCATTAAATCGTTTTGGATAATCTTTTGTGCATTTTCCATCTCTCATACATACAGAATTTGGATTAAGTACACCGCATGGACCATGCATCATGTGTTTTACAACATATTCATGTAATGTAGGATGTGTTTGAATGTTAGGAATCTCCGCAGATACAACTTTATCAATATCGGTAGCGTTAACAATTTTATCTTGGTCATTTAAAGAGAGTAAAATGTGAGCATGAGGCAATCCTCTCTTTTGAAACTCAATTGTATAAATGAGTGCTTCAACTTTACAGAAGATTTTTTTTAGTGTAAGGCCCTCAATTAATGCTTTCAGTTTGGACTTGAATACACGCACAACAATATCAGGTCGAAAATTAGCTGACTCACCTACACCAATATTGCTAACTATTTCAGGCCAACTTGGATTGCAAGTCATTGTAATAAACAAAGAAGGCTTTCCGAAATGTTGTACAATTGACATTGCATCTAAATAATTCTGATACATATTTCTTGGAGATCCATTGAATGAAGATGGTAAAATTACTCTACGGCCAACATTATTGGCATTGGGGTTCAATTCTAAATAACCTGTTAAATTGTTGTAAACTTCAGACCTAAGACTTGTTTGATTTTGTCGAATGAAATGTAGCCTTGTGCCCTCTATTCTCACATACATATCAACTATCCACTGCAGAAATAATTTTTGTGAATGGTGCAACATGCTAAAATCTTCTCTAATTGCAAGTCGATAGGCTGCATACTGAAGCATGGTTAATTTATTTCTGGGCGCTCTTGAATTAGATGTAGTTGGTACATTATGAGAAATATTGATATGCCACCCAGTGTCACCATTTGGAAAAAGTAATGGATACGCTAAAGGTGAATCCAAAACAGAGGTATTTTTAATGGTACCATTAACTTTTGAAAACGAAACCATATTTCGTTCAAAGGGTGGCTCACCATCAACTGTACTAAATATTACTGCTACATCAGTTTGAACTGCATCATTATAACGGCGTAGATCTAAATCACGATTTACTTTAATGAGCATACAAATTTCTTTATTTTGATTTTCAACTCTCTGACAATGATCTTTCATTGCAATGAATGACCGAACGAAAGGATTAATGCGTTCCAATTCAAGAGAGATTTCGCGCATTATATTGTTATTGCATGTTTGATTATAGTGTTCACGTAATATATAATTGACAGCAGTGTCAACATCATAAAAATATAATTGCGCATAACATGGTGAGCGACCATATCCAGCAGTCATTGGACCTGTAATAAAAAACATCATGTATTTTAAAATGATACACTCCGCGCGTAACTGTATCCGAAATTTTAGCTTCTGAGCTAACCGTAGCAAATGATGAATTGTATTTACGAATGTTTTCAAAATAATTTTTTGACTTTCTTTTTATTGAAGGTTCATTTGAAGTAAGTCCATCATACAATGATTTAAAGTATTCATTTTGACTTAAGGCCGGTAATATTGCTTTACCCTTATGACAACATGAAGTGAATGCAGTCCTTTCACCTAAAGTGACCTCAGATTCGAAATGTTTTGCATTGCAAAACCTGCATAGTAAATGCATTAATCCACAATCAAAAGTATTAAAATTTCTTGGAATGACATTCAGTGCGCATTTAAATGTATCCCTCAAAATAATTTCATCATTTTGTATACTATTTACACTATTTAAATTTGCATTGGTCTATTATCATTTTGACTTTCACGCGAATATATATTCCTTCTTCTTTGTCTCTCACTCCGACCCGTCAATGTTCTATGTCGAGGCATAATGGAAGTAGGTGCGAATATCTGAATTTAAAAAAAAAACATGTAATGAAATTACTGAAACTAAGGTTAGACAGGATTTAATTTAAAAATAATAAAATGTACTAACTTTTTTGAAACCACCAATAATAATTAGGCGAGAGTAAGTCAATTCAAATTGCTGCTACAAAATTTTCCTTTTGCAACAGGTGTATATTAAGCAAGCTGTATTTCACTTTCAACTGCACATTAATATATAAAACACAGATATCTAATATACAAAATATAAAATAAACGCTTTTTTACCTTGACATACACTCCACAGACTATTGAAAAAGGAACATTTGAAATCACACAAACTTCACAGCTCATTCAGTCAATCTGTCAGTAATTATTTGTTGGCAACATTTTAAAATTCTTTGGCGACAATCTCTACTCTGTGCGACTGTTTGACCACAGACTATTATGTGTTTGACATTGGCAGTATGAACGTAAACAAACGACAGACTATTATGTGTTTGACATTGGCAGTATGAACGTACACTAAAATGAAAAAATTATAATTTTATTGCCTGGCAACAAAATTATTTTATTTTTAACAATTACCATTGTTTGAAAAAGTTTAAATGAATTTTCAAATGCAAATGAATGTTTTATTTTATTTAATTTAATGTATTTAATTTAATGTATTTGTAACACATATTATATATAAATTTTAGCTTTCTGCACTCCTTCTCCATATAAACTTTAACTGTGCCAAATCTCACACTCCTCCGTGCGCGCAATATGCTTAAAAAGGGGTACAAAGTTTTCTCTTCACGTATTAATATATAGATTACACGGCGCAGCGTAACCAAACAGAGGGAATAAAGTTTTGATTACCAAGTTGCATGGAGTATGTATAGTGTTGTCGCTTTAAATTAATGTTGCAGAAGGCGTAATGTTACACGGTACCAACACGAATGTGTGTTTTGACATTACGCATTCCTTTTGTAAGCGTACACACGCAGGCATATTTTACATATGCCACACACCTACGCAGTGAACTAACACATCATACTTACACAAGTAGAGAGTTTGAGAGACAGACAGACAGATAGTCGGAATATGGACAGAGACAGAGTCAGCTATTGAACTTTGAAAATTCAAAGCGACATCATGGCACGGTCACAAACTGTTCTAAACGCTTAAGTACCTCATCTAATTACAACTCTTCTTCAGAAGTACAATAAATTCATGTGAAGTAAGACATTATTTGGAGTGTGCAACATTCATTTTGAAACGTGGCTCTGTAGTGGGCTCTGAACAACAAACTATTGGGAACATAAACAAGAAGAAACGTTAGAGCCATGTGAGAGACACGGTGGTGAAAGAGAAGCCAAAGACGGGTGGGGCGAGCGATAACGAAGTGTTCAAGACGATAAATGAAGGAAAAACGATTACGGGAATGCCTTCTCGGTAAGATATATAGCGCCCGTGTGGTGGAGACGCTATAGTTGCTAATTACTCATCGGGCGCCGTGGGCTTATAGTAAGTAGCATTTGATACTGTAATGCAATAACTGGTCAATAAAGGTGTTAGTTTTACTTTCCAGTGGGTTTGCTAGTCGGGTTGATATCTGAGGACGGTAAACGCATCTGAATAATGCATTTAATATTGTATGACACGGCGCAGCCTGACCAAACAGTGGGAGTATAAGTTTTGATTACCAGGTTGCATGGAGTATGTATAGTGTTGTCGCTTTAAATTAATGTTGCAGAAGGCGTAATGTTACACGGTAGCAACAAGAATGTATGTGTGTGTTGACATTACGCATTCCTTTTGTAAACGTATGTGCGCTCGCGTGTGTTGTACGTATCCTACACACCTACGCAGTGAAGTAATACTTGCATAGAGCGAGACATTGACCGAGAACGGGACGACAAGACTGTTTCCTTTGGAATTTAAATTGTTGTGACGTGGACACCTGTGTGGGTTATAGCAATCTTCAGTGTCAGATGTTAGTCGACACCAGACGGAATGACAACGTCACAGTCTGTATTAACATCCGTACACCTGTCCAACGAATACAGATGGGACTATAAGTCGCTTGCAGAAATACGTTTTTTGATAACTGTTATTGCTAAATGACGTATGGTTCATCCTGTACATTTGCCTAATATGGAGTATTCACAATAATCTTGATAAGAGAGTCCATGAGTAATACGAACCAATTAGGACCTGGGGCAGTTCGAATTATCGCTTTAGTCGTATGTTCGAACATAAAGTATTATAATAATAGTCCAAGTATAAATACTGTAAAAATCAATATATGCGTGTCAAAGCAATAAATAAAATGCATGTACTCGCACATCGTTATACTTGGAGTATAGCTTTGTATGGAAGTGAATCTCGGACAGGGATAAATGGAGAAACTTGTAGCTCAAAGAGTGTGTGTGATGCTGTCGACGAATATTGAAGACAGGTTGGAGAGGAAGTCTTATGAAACATGAAGAAGCTTTTCTGAAGAGTTCAGAACACGAGTTTCTGAAAATAATTTGGAAAGGAGAAGAGCCCGAGTAAATTTGAGTCAGCGAATTGATCAGTGAATTTCCTAATCTAAGAGAAAAGGGAAAGAAAAAACTTTACAGGCATTGCACAAATGCAATGCACAGAGAAGGGCATTGAAAATGCTTCAATAAATCTAAAAAATATATATATTTATGTTCATTCACCAATCAATGAATTCATTCTTCATTTACCAATGTACATATTATAAGTTAAATGTAGTCGCATTCATAAGCGAAGTTTTATATGTGTACTACGTTATTGACAACAAAGAAGTAGTTTCTATGGAAACTCACCGGTTCCCATTTTCGATAACGCACCAGCGATCGGCCGCAAATGTGCGACACGTCCTTATAAACATTTGCAATGTTAAAAGTACTGACAAAGGGCTGGTTTGGAACGTACGGCCCAAACAGTTAAAAAAATGAGTTGTCACTGAAGTAGGCCTGTATATTGAGTTAGAAGTCTGGAGATCGAGAGCATGGATAGCAGCTGTCAGCCAGCTTGCGGCTGTTAGTTTAAGAGGCTTTGATTTGCAGTTTACAGAAAAAAGTCACATTTACTTAATATCAAAGTATAGTAAATATCGGGTAATTTGTAATTTGTTACCGATTAGTAGACTATTCTTGTTCTGAACACGGTAAAACAAACTTTAAATGAAACAGTTACTTCGGGGACCTCTACGCTCTCCGATTTGCCGCGCCTGCACTATTTGTAAGGCGTATAGAACTAACTCACCACAATTAGTTCTAAATCTGTTATAAGTATTCCACTTAACCGCGTAATATTCTCATAGACCAGTATGCTGCTCCTTGTTTGATACTTAATACAGCTTCTGATATGGTTCCCTCATTGTGAAAACCGATGTAACTTCCAAGATGGGGTCTTTGTTTCAGTATGAGGTCGTCGACCACTTGTTCTGATTGGATATTTTCCATGAGATGTCATTGTCTTAGCTTTTTATTAATCGATATTTTCAGATTGTGTTCCTTCCAAATCAAATTTAAAAAGTTAAACAGACTTCTACTAATCGTTGTATTGCCTGTTAAGTTGTATTGCGTTTTTTTCTGGGTGACAGTGAACACAGAATCGTGCTCACGGTCTCTTGGCTTTTCTTCGCGAAAACCTTGGCAGTAATTTTGCCAGGATGGTATCCCACGGAAGATTGGTAATAACGTTTCCATAGATTTTTTATCACATATCTTTATAATGAAAGATAGACTTTGTTTAGTTTCCCTCACATCTTGTAATGTCCAAGCCGTCTTCTTTTAGCTGTCGGAGGATAGTCGTTTTGTCCAATAAGTCATTTAAACGTGATCGTGGTAACCGGTTTCCTTCTACAACCACTATTAAGATATGTGTGTGTGTTACGTCTTTGAAGACAGCGCTGCTTAAGACAGTCGTGTATATATAGGCCTATATATATATTGTAACAATATTAAATTCTGTTTACAAAAGAATAATTTATGTTTACCAAAATAAAAAAATTTTGGTGGTTTTGTTTTTTGAAAAATATTGTTTAATTGGTTTTTGTTGTTTGTATTTAGTAAATTAATTTTCGTAATTGATTCGTGTAAAAATTTTAACTCTTTTGTTTCTGTTTCTGTTAATTGTATCACTTTACGTTTTTATAATTAACTTCCGCGTTAATTGTATTATCTCCAGCACTAATCGATAGACGGTTCTTCTTCTTAATTGAGTATTCTCCTTCTTTTTTGGTAAAGGCCGCCTTTCGGATAGTCCGTGATCTCAATTTATCTTATTTTTAATTCTATTTATTAAATTTATAAATAAATAGAAACCAAATTGCAGAAATTTTAGATTTATTAACAATAGTGTAATGTATCGAGTGTTAATCGATTATTCAACAGTAGTATCTACTCGTTCTCAGGGCTGTCGATTAATTTTTTACATCTGTATTTTCTATTAATTATTAGGTTCTTTGAACGGTTATTTTATATATAGTCAGAGAAGGGTAAGGTCAGGAAAGTATAACACTTACATGTAAAAAGCTTAATAATTAAAAATTACAAGTTATTAGTTAATATATAATGTTTATTAAAGATTAGATTTCGAACCATTGAAGACTGGATGATTATGTTGGTAAACCTCGCTTTGAATTGTGGGAGTCAAGATGGCGGCTCCCGGACTGCATATGTTAAACCGTAGTCGGCTCGATGAAAATTTCTTCCAATAAATGGTGCCTTTTCAATGTTTCCTCGACTCCACAGTTGGGATTATTCCTTCTGGTGTTAGTAGAATGGTTCTGGTTCAGTGTTTTGTGATTCACTTCGATTAAATAGGTGTGATAATGTTTAATTTACATTGTTCAATAAGGTCGAAACTTGCACTTCTCGTCTTGTTTTGACTGTCGTTTCGTAATGTCGTTTACATCCACAGTAACAAATTTACGAACAAAATCACTTCTATTCCTCGTAAAACTCTCTAAAAATTTCTCAGAAACTTTTGTTTTCATTGCCTTTTGGTCAGCTGATAACAAATGCGGCACCTACCTTACACAAAGTTTTTTCATACCAAGTTCTTTAGTTAAAATGTGATATACACGCTCGTGTGATATTCCTTCGATCTCGGCAATGTCATCCACTCTCAATTGCCGGTCTTCCAAAACTTAGTATGAAATTTTTTTAATGATATCCGAAGTTGTTGCACTTTTTGGGCGTCCACTGGGGGGACCATCTTCAATATTCGTACGACCACGTTTAAACTTAAGTGCCCACTTACAAACCATTGTTTTTGAAGGCGCGGCATCTCCTAACACATTTGCCATTTCGTTGTATATTTTCATCAGTGCTAGACCTTTTTTTTACGACGAATTCAATCACAGCACGATGTTTAATTTTGTCTATTTTTCAGAACACATGTAACATTTAACTTTCAAATAGCTGATAAACAATGAATACATTGCCGTGTAGATTTGAAAATTCACAGCTGTTTACATGGAATATAAATCTTATAACACACTAAACATATTAGTTCTACTGCTACGCTATAGATGTCGTTCCGCGAACTTTTCATCTAACCCTCGTATATGATATAATCTAGTAACTTGATTATCCTATCTGTGTGTTTTTCACCGTAGTCCAGACAAAGCTACTTTCTCGGGCTCGCCGATAAAAACCTGCTCATTGGTTAATGTATCTTCACAGTTGATAACACCATTGTTCAAATAAAGTTAACTACCCCTTTTGATTAGTCATTATTGTCCGTACGTATTTGACTCACACACACACATGTACAGTATACGGCCACGCTCCAAACAACCGTTTTCAATAATCTTTCCTGATCATCTAGTAGTTGATATATTTTGTACTGAAGAGACGTTTTTTGTTAAACTCAATTTCCGCTTACGTTATCCTATTTCTGATTTCCTCCACGCTTTTCCTGTTATCTGTAATTTTGCTTCATAAATCGCTTCCTGCATTTTTCTTCATTCCTTATTTATTATTTTAATTTTGAGTTTTCCCTCGATCACACACACACACACACACACACACACACACACACATCATTACTTCCTGTTCGTGCACATGGTAATACCATAAGGTCTGTTCATTTCCAGCTATCGTCGTAGTGTCATCACATCACCATATATCTTATCCTCTGTCGTCTTCACTGCGATATCCACGTCTTCCCTACTCGATCTAGTGCGTATTGGACATAAGTATTTACAATTGTAAGATATAAAACGCAATCCAGCCTCATTCCCTTACTTGTTCACGTCTTATTTTTAAGTACAGCAGTTTCATTTTTACGTAAATCTGAAATAAGTCTTCTCTGTATATATTGGATTCCCGTTTTCCTTAGAATTTCAAGTACTTCTATCCCTCTGACGTTTATAGAACGCTTTTTCGGTGGCTGCGAAATATAAGTTTATTTCCTTGCCGCCATTCAGAGTTATTTTCAATATTAGCCTCAGAGTAAGCATGGCATGTATAAGCTGCAGAGATGAATTTCTTAAGATACGTAAAGGGGTGTACACGAAACGATATGATAAGACATGAACTGGGTATATTCTCTGTAAACCCAAGGATCGAGGAATGTAAGCTGAGCTGGATTTAACATATAGATAGAATGGAAGCGAAAAGGCTACCGGTACCTCAACAAGTTTTACAGTATGCGCCTAAAGGGAAAGGAGATGTGGGAAGACCACGCAAAGGATGGCTTGAAAATAGAGACCGGAACAGATGATGTCGCCTAATCCTGGAATGAAGAAGAAGCAGAGGTGCCCCCCCCCCAAAGGCCATGGTGGAATTCCTCCTCCCAAGTATTCCGAAATCCCCCAATTTGATTTCGTGGGTAGGGCACATCACAATACGGGGGTATGGATAACCCCCAGTTAACGGTGGATCTTGGAGCTTTATCAAATTTTTTTGAAAAACTAAAGCCATTTACGCAATTATTGGAATCAAAAATCTAATGTTATTCTTTTTATCAACACCAAAAGGTTTTCTACTGTGCCTAATCTATAACTAAATTATGAGAAACGTAAAAGCCTAACATAATTAGTAGTGCATTAGGCTTTATCAAGATAATCTAACTTGACTTTGTAATTGCATTCTTTTTCTTCACGGAAATCCCCCCAAATTACAAAATCCGCCTCCCAAATTCCAATAGTGCGACGTACACCATTGCATCATGCTGTGGGCACCCCTGAGAAGAAGAATAAGTATCAAGAATGGCTTTCTTTCCTGAAACCGGATTGGTTTATCAGACAGCAGTCCTTGAGTTTGCCGCTGGGAGTACTATATGAATATCAGTTGTTGGAATACGGTTATAAGGGAAAATTGTACGGAACTGTACGCACGGATGTAACGAACACATGTAAGTAAGCTTAAAGTCTTTGAGAGAAAATTAAGTAAATTTTTCTCGCCGCATTAGTATAATACACGTCTCGTTTATCTTTACAATCTACAGAATGGGAAGCGTAAAAGGTGCCGCGCGTAACGTTATCTACAGAGTATAAGCGATTATCGTTATTAACGAGTTTTTCATTGATTGAGTAGCGACTCGGTGGAGGGAGTTTTCTAATTACCCTTCCGCCTCTGTCTCTCCCTCTCTGACAAATGTATCCCCAAACAACAGTGCAGTGCAGTAGAGACGTTAATAGATTTACGTTTTGTAATGGAAATGCAACTGGTGTGCCGCTCGCAGCCCGCATGCTCCACTTGTTGATTGATAAAGGATCATTATTCTCCGCAGCCGCCGCGTGCCACGGATTTATTCATTCACACCGATTGACGGCATTTACATGATGGATTTTCTGCACGGTGCAAATTGTCAGCGCCCAAAATAACCGAACCCGCGCGCCACACCGCTGCTTACAAGCGGTATTACTGTACTACACACACGTGAAACGCGTTAAACATTGATATTTGTTATACTGTTTTGCGCAAGTCTGTGCACAGTACTTGAGATAAGTAAGTAATTTAGATCCGTCGGAAAATCCCTGTACGTATACATCGATTTCGACATTTTCTTCTACTGTCTTTTAGTGTCGTTACATAGATAGAGATCTTACATCAGCAGTGGAATTAAATAACAGAGGCGCAACAGGCACAAGTTTATTTAACACTTTATCGAGAATCGCATTCCTGATACAGTACTTTTTCTGGTAAAGGTTTATAGCAAATAAATACCATATCAATATATTTGTTGAACCGCTGTTCAGAGAAGTATACGTTCTGATAATACTCGTACTGAATGCGGTGCGCACTAACCGGCTGACTGCTTACCTTGTGCTCTACCTTTGAAAAAAAAAAGACGTAAGTAGCCGAAAAGTCGCTATAACTATTTACCTAATTTTAGCGTAAAACGACTGTACTGTTCTCAGTAAATTCTAAAGTACTAAAGGTCAGTATCCTTGAATCACTACTTCGGAAGAGTTACTCGTACATGCTTAACAACAGTAGCAACCTCCGCTTACGATATTTTCATCTTATCCTGACCATACAACAGCATCGTGTAATGTTCAAAATCATCTTACAGAGATGCAGATAGGTTAAGGAAATGGCGCCTTAAAGCACGTCGAACAAAATCAGCACATAAGTATAATATTTTCGTTAATCAAAAAATTCTGTTTAAGCTAAACAGCCGGTCTGTTCTAGAACAAGAATCGTAATGCAGCCAGTATTCCATTTGGAACGTCGACTTACAAGGAAGTACGACTACAGTCAAAAAAAGGGATTAAATTCTAAAAATATAAAAATGTGTTTGTTTATAGAATGACATTCGTCTGTATCAATTTATAACAGCCTCCTTTAGAAAACAATTTTAAGACTTACGAGGGTGGGGTGAAAAGTTGCGGGCCTGAATAAGAAAACAACACTTTTATGGTTTAATTTGCAATTATTTCTCACCATAACGTCTATTTAGCTCTATACACTTTTTGAAGATGTTCTAAAGCGGTTATGCCAGACTGATAAGCCGATTTGTCGAGGTTCTCAGAGTTGCCATTTACATTATCGCTGACTTGATTGTCGTCAATAAATAGTTTTCCAGCGAGCTATTTTTTGAGGTAGTAAATGAAGATTACTCCACGGTCACCCTAGAAGAAAGTCGCCGTAACCTTACCAACAGAGGGAATTGTCTTTGCCTTCTTTGGAGTTGGTTCGCCTTTCGTGGACCATTGTTCTGCCTTTTGTTTGGTCTCGGAAGTGTTGTGCTGGACCCAAGTCTCATCGACGGCTATGAGTCAACGCAAAAATTTGGTTGAATTGCGTATGTACAGTACCAAACAATCGGTTGAAACATCCTTTCGACACTGTTTTTGGTCTAGTGTCAGCAAACGCGCCACCCATCTAGCGCAGTGGTTTGTCATACACAGACGTTCGTGTAAGATATTGGGCGCACGTTCCGTTAATATACCAGTAGTCTCAACTATCTCACTCACTTTCATTCTATGGTCTACCAAAACGATTTTATGAATGTTTTCTATTTATTCTGACGTAGTCACGTCAATGGGACGTCCAATACGTGAGTCGTCAGGTATGCTTGCCCGACCCATTATAAATTCAGCAGCTCAGCGCTTAAGCGTTGTACTAGATGGAGAAGAGTCCCTCAACCTTGAATCCAGCTCCTTTTTTTTATATCGGTTGCATTTAAGCCTTTCAAACAAAATTTAATTCACACCACGAATTTCCAGTCTATCCAATGATGCCCGAGGCGCTTACACCCGTGGACTGAGCTACTAATAATACTCATTGACTTGAAATCATCGAAACTAAGCCTACAAAGGATGAAATCATACAACACATTCAAAATAATAGTAGCGTTAGCCCCTGTATCAGGCCCGGAAATTTTCACCCTACCCTCGTGTATATAGACATATGGCCCACATTTGTGGGGATCGGCAGCTAACTCATTAACATAAGCCGAATTTTCAAGGCAAAATCCTGCAGGTGCATCGTAGTACGTACCAAACGAAGGGTAGACGCGACTCAGTGAGTGAGACAATTGCAAAACTGGGGGCACATCGCAAGAAATTTATTAGTAAATTGTTATATACCAGCTGAAGTGACTGAAACTCTCTGATTTACCGAATAGATTTGTGTAGCCTTCTGCTAGTCACAAAATCCTAAATACTTGATTAGTTACTTGGTTATTACGTCAGAGAATATCCCACAGCGGAATTTTAATTTAAAAAATTGTTTAACGTAACATAAGGTCACGTCGATATAATAGTGTTTGGAAGAATCCGACCAAATTGTATTTTTAAGGTAGTAAGTTTTCGTCGTTATTCCTATTAATAAATTCATTGATTTTTTTTTTTCTGAACCTGTCACTCATACAGCGGATTTAAATTAAACACATCCAACATATCTCCTACATGACGCCTGATCAGAATATCTGCAAAACGTTTGGTCGGTGAATGCGAATAGTAAAAACCTACGTGTAAACGGAATATTAATTGTTCAAGAAAATTTTGTTGCTGGTGGGTGGAATGTCCTGAAGAGTATCAGATGACAGTTGGAAATGTTGAAAATAAAATTTGTTTTTAGGATACAGTGTTTACAGCTTTCCTAAAGTACTTGAAAATCGTCTTTTAGTTCATTCACCCCGTCACGTGCTGATATAAAACCACTAGCAGAGCGTATGCGGATGGTTTGGAAGGCATAGGTGGCGCAACACCGTGCTAGTTAGTAACGGCGGGTGTAATATTGGTGGGAGTCAAAGGAATTTTTTCAGCAGAGGAGGTCCATGGACGCGCATGTTAAATAAAGATTAAACCTTTTTATTTGTGTAGTATTATTTTAGGCGTGAGAGAAAGTGAGGCCGTTTTTGGAGTTACAAGAAGGAGAGACGTTACCCTCACCCTCACCGTACAACCCTTCAGCCCGTGTGAAAGACTTGGGACTTTGTTCCAAGGTTACGTATATAGGGTGCAGTAATCCCGTCGTTTATTTTCTCCGCTTGTAACATCCATCGTCTGAAGTAAATTTTTCAGGAGTCATGGCGTAGTCGACTTTAAAACCGATTATTATTGAATTCACGAGTTTAATATCTTAACAGTGCTCACGTAATAGTAGTGTTTTCGTAATATGCGTTGTGTAATTTCCGTCGTGTGCTACTACTCAAACTTATGTCAGTGGAATCGATAACACATTAGTATGTTTAAAGGGAAAAAGTCTGTTGATTTGGATAATCTTGAAACTGAACGAACGAAGCAGTTTTGCTATCTGGGCAGCGTTAGTAGAGCACTGTAAATTTTGGAGGTGAAGAGTATCGCTTGCTAAGCAAGGTTTTCAGAGTAAAAGGGAACTGATCACAAATGACTAGATTTAGAAATTAGTAAGTCATCTGCAAAACCTCTCGTTTGTTGTATTTTAAGAAAGTGAAACACCTAGAACTTTAGATTAATTGGGGCGGGGGAGGGGTAGGAAAAAGCCACACTGTCTCCACGCTAAATGCAGTGGAGCTATGGATATGGAGAACCGTAATAAATACAAGTTGGATAGACATCACAACAAAAGTTGAAGTTAAAAAAAAAAGAAAAAAGAAAAGTACAAAGGAACATAAAACGAGAGATAACATTTCTTGGCCTTGAACATAACAGTGGTGTTCCACAGGAGGTGCTGCGGGATCCCTCAGAAAAATTGACGTATTGTTAACATCTATACGACCCAAAACGTACGAATAATTCGTTCATTGTAATATATGGTCAAATAGTTTTACCATAAAGGGAGACAAAATAGCGAAATGCGATTTTTAAAAATTAAAAATCTTAACCGCCATTTGGTGTTTTTCGTAAATGCCCAGCACCGTAAGTAACTACAATTGTACAGAAGAAATAAAAAGAATAACCATTTTAATGAAATGAATAACCGTTCCTTCGTAATAGATTTGGAGCACCTATCATCCCGATGTTAACTCTATCGTTATCATCATCAAATCATCATCATTATCATCTTTAGCAAGGCTTAAAGCCAAAATGATTTGTTCCGGTCTCAAGCAGATGGACTACAGCTGGTCACTCCATTGCTTGTTCGGACGCCTCACACCTCCTCGTCCTTTCCGCTTATAATTCTATAGTTGTTTGGGGATGCGACAGTCGTCCATTTGGTTAAGATGTTCCAACCGCTTTAGCCGATATTGGGCAATCCTATCCAGTATAGTCATAATATTCAGTCCCTGCAAATTTGGCTATGAAGCCAAATACATCGACATTTCTTTTGCGATCTCGAAGAGTATATCCTGGCACGTGACTGAGAAATCTAATTTCGGCCGCTTGAACACGACTGGGCTGGGATTTTATTAAAGTCCAATTCTCAGACATATAGAGAAGTGTGGGGAAGGCCATCACCGTGTAGAACTTCAGACGTGTTTCTGTACTCGTTGATTTGAAAGTTCTCCTGATTGTCCTCACACACGGTTGGACTTGTGCAGCTTATTCACCACATCGTTCTTTGTACAGCCCAGCTATTCAATGTATGTTGAGTAGGATATTACGCCTTATCCTATTCACACAAATTAATAGTGTTTTTGTTTCCAAACAGTTTAGTTTGAATTAAATTACACCTTAAACCTCGTTTACAAGTACTAATAGAGGGAATCGGATACCATAATTTGTAGCGCCCTCTCAGAAAAATCGAAAATTCGCCAATGAGTCGTAATTGGTTTATTTTGAACACTTTTGAAGGCATACAGTCGGGAAAGATGCAGATGTCAGATTAGGAAATACGGGACCACATGCAGATTATGATGTGAGCGAGCAGGAATGATGCATTTAAAAGAATAGCGGATAACGGGGATTGCTACAGTTATGAAGCCTTCCCTTTAGACGGTGAAGAGACCTGGAAAAATTGTACGTATTTTCTAATGGATTGGAGTTCTCTCAATTCGAAAGCCAAAGACTCCTTTACAGACGCTTTTTGAGATAGAAGCCTATTAAATAGTCGCCTGTTACTTTGGTTCAATGGCTGTGAAAACAGTTGTTCAACGTTGACTCTCTTTTTCAGTCGCTGACTTCAGAGAGTGTGTGATATGTGATCGACAGGATCACAACGTTAACGTATTGGATTATGTAGAAACCTGACGATAGAAATTGAACAGTGGCTTAGAGATGCGCTGTGTACAAACACCTCGTTGCGAGGCTAACAAAATTTTCATTCACTTCGCACATATGCGCACAACAGTGGGAACAGTGTTGTACAGTGTTTCCAGGTGGGAACATCGGCTGCAACAAGAGGAAATTCGGCTGGCGAGAACAATGGAAGCATGTATTTTATAGAGAGGGGGATAATATGGAAGTGAGACAGTGAACTGTTATCGCGTCATCTCCGCTCTCTTTTCTCTAGATTACTCAGCTATACTTGTTAGTGGGGGTAATTCATGCATGGAGTCGGCGCAACTTACTGTTCAAGAACGACTGTCGGGCCTCTACCTCGCTACTCGGCAAGGTGTTGAAGAACAGGTCCTTGCTCTACGCGCTTAGCGGGCTGGTTTTGTGGCTTCATTGTGGTGAAACACTGGTTTCCCCTGAATTGTATACCCTGGGTGAGCATAGAGTCATACTGATGCCAGAGTTTCTCCCCATCGTCTCTCTTATCCTTTTCGTCGAATTGTTCATACATGAACCCTTGTAAAAATATTTAAAATTTCTAATAATAAATAATGGCTCCCATGCATACCACCAAAGTAGCTTAGGAGTAATGTCTGCTTCGTGTAATTAACTTTATGTTTAATACTGGGGCTTGATAGACCAATGGGCACAGTGCCTGGCTACTAATCCACTCCAGAGAATGAGTAACTACGGTGGTGGGAGGGATCAAGAGGATCAATTAAGTGAGCTATTAAGTGAAATTTCATAAACACGTAAAATAGGAATATTTCTAAGCTAGTTGGGTGTGTTAAATAAGGCTTATGAATAACTGTATAAACATAAGGGAAGAATATTGAATATCTTATTTGTTCTGAGGAAAATGGGGAGTCCAACCTTCAAGCTAGTCGCATTCCCTCGCCAGAAACCGATCCCCCTCCCCCCAGGAGCAGCTCCTAGTTATGCCACGGACTCCTCAGCGTTAGATTTCTAGACGCACAGTAACATCAAGGCGTGTTATTCAACCCCCAGATCGACTCAGCCTGTAGAAATGAGTACATGTGATAACGTTCTGGAGTAATAATGGGAAGTGAAGCGTAGTGGTGGCCACAGTAACTTCATTGTATGCCGAACGGCTCACGTGAGGAAGTCTACCCTGCCTAACTCGTAAACTACTTCGAAAGTAAAAAAGGGAGCCATCGGATTTCCACAACTGATTCATTTGTATCGTATGTTAAAGTTGTCAGATTTGTCAGTATGACCTTGATACCCAATAATCTGTCAAGGAAGTCGTTATGTCCACATAAGCGCTAATTTTGTTGTTATCTAAGTTGTGAGAGATGATAGTGAATCTTATTAAAATAGTCGCTAACTTTTTTTTTCGTTGGGGAAGATCGATTGAAGATGGTGGTGGTGGTGATGATATGTGTAAGTCCTAATTATTGTACAGCAACGTACAGAACGGAATTTAGAAAGAGGGGCATGGCTGCACCTCTCAAATCGTTTCTTGGTATGTTGCAGACACGTTTCGTAATGGTCAGACATTAATTGTAACGGACGCGTCTTTAGGTCGAATTCATTCAATGGTATCTAGTGTTTGACGACGAGCAGATGGTCCGTCTTCCCAATCCCATTGCGGTTGTGTCTTAACGTCAGGGGAATTTGAGCGGTTGTATCTAGGCCCGTTGTTAGCCACACCAGTGTTCTTATGCGTCTTATGTTCTAAATAACGTAAGCCCGCTACACAAACATTATCTGTCCGATTGTAATTAAATTTTCCGATTTTTATGTTTAGTCGTAAGTCGCTGAATTCTGATTGTAAACGATAATAATAAAATTTGTAATAATAATAAAAAAAGGAAATCAACCGCATTACAATTCTTAGACTGCAATTATGTGTTTTATTATTAATTTCAATGTAGTAAGAAGATGGTGTCAGAGATGTTTTTTGCAACAAAATTATTTGGTAGAGTACATATGTAACAAGTCTGTGTTTTACATTTTTGCACTGCATGTTAAAAATCGAATTATTGTTTGTTCCTCTTCATCAACGTCGTAAGTAGTAAAACTGTGTTCATAAAGTGCGAAACTAGTTGTAAACTTAATTATTGTTAGGAGTGATCACAGACTTACGAAATGAGTGTATCCAAAGGTCATAACTTTTCGTCTTGTTAAGTGAAATTGGTTGAATGGTTGTTAAATTTGAGGTAAATTAATGCAGTCTTTAGGTGTTAGCGAATACTAGAGTCCATTTGTAGTATACAGTTTTTCGAGTCTTTTGTCGGACAAAATTTTTTTTTTATCAGTAGTCTTTTTGAGACTACGATTCAGGGTTGTGCAAGCGACGAGCAAGCTGTCCCAAGCTTCAGTAGAAATCCCGCCTCGGCGACAACAATATGTGGCCTGCTACCGACCGTGGGGTTTCAACTAAACATGGTCTAATTAGGGTTAGTGTTTACCGAGGCCGGGTCCAAGATTCACCTAGGACAGATGGTTATTGACAGAGGGCGCTAACGAAGGGGTTGTGCTGGAAACGAGTACAGCGGCAGTAGAACTTGCGGAAAAGAGTGCGTATAGTGTCGTTCAGGGAACGGATGTCAGGTAATGAGCTATGCAGGGCCAGCGCAACCCTCGGTCCAGAAGTGACTCTAGGTTTCGTTTGTGAGTCTTTGCCAAGTAGCCCCATACTGGAATAGCGTAGGTAACTATACGTGGTAAAGATGAGTTTGCCTAGGCGGCGGGACATTGCATTGGTACAGAACAGAACAGGTGTCTACAGAGTTAATACAAGCGACGGGCAGTTTTGCGGGCTACTTGTTCGGATTGCCTCCGCAGGTGAGATGTCGTCGTCTCACGTCTGTCGAGGTGAAGTCATAGGTACTTCACACCAGGAGACCACGTGAGTCGGATGTAAAGTCTGGAGACTACAAATGTGGCTTTTTGATACTATGCGCATGGTAGGCCTATGTACATACGATAGTTTGGCTTTATTTTAGAAGTGTGTGAATGAGGGCAAGAAAAATCAGATCTGCAATACTCTTTTTTTTCGGACAGACTCCGTCCCTCTTAATCGAGTATTTATAATGAAAAAGTGAATCGTTTTACAGTGGTCGAAATATTTACGGAGAGTCGACATACGAGTCAAACGATGCATGAGGTGTCGTGTTTCCAGCAACAACGACGTTATCTCCGTTAGGCAGGTCAGCACCGCCACCACCCCCATCAAACAGTCCAATGTACTGTTACCGCCGCAAAATTCACTTTTTCCAATTTAGTTAAATGCACATCCAGTAATAGCCAGCACCCGCCCGACTCCCTCTTTCCGTATTCACGCTCGTTCCATTGCGTTTTTCCGCCAACCGAACGTGACACCGTTGTTTATATGTACGTTTCCAAATTCGTTCGTACATACGGGCGCCTATAATGGGCGAGAGAAGCGTTTTGCCCGCTATAAAAAATGTAATCTAATTTTACATTTGATTTGTTTGTAAATAGAGTACGTATGCATCGTATGAAAATTGCTTTCTGCTGATCCGTGTTCAACGCGGTAAATATGTTTTATTATTATTGTAGCATTTCTATAATTTGAGTCATCGCAAATTCAGTCGAATAAATACCGATGCAAAAAAATATAATTCACAAGAAGTCTTTTTGTTTGTTATTGAATTGTGTGATGAGTCAGAACGGGCGATTACGAGCTTTTTATTTATAAATAAGCAAAAAAAACCCCATGAACGCTCTTTTTAAGGAAGCGCGTGAAAACGGCGTGTATTAGACAGGAATCGTTCAAGTAACATATTTTGTACACATGAATTAGCATTATTGACGTATTTAAACACGATATTGCAAGCAAGGAGTTTATATATTATTCAGCAGTAGTACTATTTATGTGATGTATTATTCTGTACACACTTCCTCCTGGCCAAACAAAATCTTACACCCGGTTTTCATTACTTTCTTGTCCAACTCCTTTAGCCACGAGACAGGGAAATCCACACGCTTTCCTGGCTTAATTTTTCGCCACCACGCTTTTCTTTTTGAAAACTTACGATTGTCTGGCACAAGTAAAAAAAAAAAAAACAATGCTAATGAGGTAGGAGATGATCCTAGCTAGGCCATAGCATTGCTATTATAATCCTACTAGTTTCAGATATTAACGAAAATAAATGAAAAATTCTAGTGAAAATAACGTATTGTGCGATAATTGAGCGCAAGGTACGGAGTACAGCGGAGTCTCGATTATTTGCCAATACTTTTCGATTAACCCACAATCACTTATTCGATTT
This sequence comes from Magicicada septendecula, assembly GCA_034769895.1. Classification (NCBI taxonomy): domain Eukaryota; kingdom Metazoa; phylum Arthropoda; class Insecta; order Hemiptera; family Cicadidae; genus Magicicada; species Magicicada septendecula. The sequence goes on from CM068367.1 coordinate 1,248,832,546, forward strand.
AATGTGAGTCGAAAAGTTGGATTATCGGGAAAATAAAAAAAAAATTTTAATTAGTTTAATATGTTTATTGGTCAATAAAATTTTATATTTTTAAAATGTTATAAACTAGTAGGCCGTCAGTTTAAAATAAATGCGGAAGAACAAAAAGGACACTAGAACAAGAATTTACTTATGTATACTATATAAATTCGGTATCATATTGACTAAAAAACTCAGTCTTTTTAAAAAAGTTTTTGATTGTTGTTTGCTTCTGAGTAGTATTCCCTCTTTCCCTCGCTGCGATGTCTCTCCATCTCTTTAATAACATTAAGTCTGGTGCTTGAGATTTGGGTTGCTGTTCTACGTAGTGTAACGCCAGTTTCAATGCAGCCGGTCAGTCTGCACGTAGGCTAAGATGCGGGGAGCTGATCTTTCTTCGTCAGACGAATCTTCCGTTTAGGCTCCGATTTTTTTTTCTCACGAATTGCGCTAACGATTTCTTCGTCACTAAATTCGTTTCTTCTGTTATTATCAACCTTTTCTTCATTATATCGTTTTGTGATATCTTCACATCCAGGAGTCATGTGGATTATTTCGTGAACGGTTTTGTTGATAGGATCTTCCCCACCTCATCATTGTATGCTGGATTTAAATGTTCATTTGTTTCAAGAAGTTTGTTTCTCCAACGTTGCAGGATTTTGGAATAAACATTATTACACACATCGGCCGGCCAGAGTACTGTGTCTTTTAACATACTTCGTTCTTGCAATTACTGTGCAATTCGTAGACGTTTGTCACCTGCCGCCCACCGCTTTAACGTAGCCGAACCTTAGGTAAACACAGTTCGATGATGGAATTTCTGCACAGTGCATAGTATCCGATACACAATGCATTTTTTGTACGTTCATTCAAAAAACAAAAAAAAAGATTATAGGCCTATAGTTAAAGTGTGTTAGGAAGCTATGTGAATTGAGAAAAGTAAGATAAGAAAAAGTACCTTGGGCAATCCGAAACTCGAAAAATCGGGACTCTACTGTATTTTATAAAGGCTCTGCATACGAGACGTCATAGAACGGACGAAACGTAGTAGGAGATAGCGTAATAAGCGAAAGTCTTTTGAGGGAGGAGGCGTCAGGTTGTAAACCTGACGGTAGAAATTGAACAGTAGCTTAGAGATGCGCAGTGTACAAACACCTCGTTGCGAGGCTAACAAAATTTTCATTCACTTCGCACATGCGCACAGCCGTCTTGTACAGTGTTTCAAAGTGTGAACATCGGCTGCAACAAGATTGGCGAGAACAATGGAAGCATATGTGCGACGGAGAGAGAGAGATATTATGGAAGTGAAACAGTGAACTGTTATCGTTTTTTATCCTTTCTGTCCTCTCTAGACAGCTTAGCTATACTTGTAAGTGGGGGTAATTCATTCGCTAGGTTGGCGCCAGCCCAGCGACCAAGAAAGGCTGTCACGTTTCTAAGTATACGTTGCCGCCTCTCTCAAACACTTTTCCCTTTTGTCTGTGTTCATTTCTCTCTGTGTTCTTCACAAGGCTACAAAGAACATTAGCTATTCAACTGAGGTGATGTTACGTGAAGTTTTCGATGTCCATATAATTTCTCGCGTAGTATGGCCTCCACGGTCAGAGGACATCTTAGCACAACATTTTTATTTTGGGAGACCAGGGGGTCATCTGAAAGAACGTGTTTTCAAGAACAACCCGCATTCTTTGGATGAATTGAAAAAATATCGAAGAAAGCATCTCCATTATTAGCAAGTTAGTGTAACGACTATACGGAATGTTGCATCGAAGTTGAAACGAGTCGACGAGTTGAAATCTATGCCTTAAGGCTGAAAGTTTTAATTTCTGTTATCAGCTGTGAGGAGAAAAATTGAAAACATTAAAATTATAGTCATTTACCTTAAAATTAAAATTATTCCTAAATAAGTGAATTTTTTACACTTGACTTGCGTCACTTTATGAACAACCATTATTTCTATATTTATATTTGCGTTAATATGGGCTATAGTACTGTACAGTGTGCGCGCGCGTGTGCGTTTGACGTTGTGGCTTAAAATTAACTTATTGGTGGTGTAAGGCTTTACTAAGTTCGTATTGAGGGAAAAGTTAAAAAAAAATGAAAATAAAATAAATTAACACTTACGTAAGACAGTAGAGTATTTTAAACAAATCAAAGTGAAAGACGTGTAAAATAGACATTTAACAAATATTTATTTTATACAGATATTTAGCTGAGAATACGTAGTGAAAGGAATTTTGAAGTGGAGTGAAAGGAAACCGTGAACCGGAGAATCCAGTCCCAATAATATTTACGTTACCATTGACGTTTCCGGTTCAAGTTTTAAAAACAAAAATATCTGAAATTTAAGTATAATGATACTTAATGATACTTTGTGGAAAATGATTTGTATGGAGTGGGCAAAATTATAATGTACAGAAATTTCGATTAATTTATTGTTATTTAATTCTATACTAATAGACGCACAATTTTTTTTTACTGGGACATGTTTAGAACATTAAGTAACATTTGAAAATATAACCAGCTTGACTCTTAATTTGAATTTCTTCCTCAATATATACGTTATTCACTTGCATGTTATTTGTGTAGATCTCTAAAAACTTTTCAAAGGTTCCTTTTTGTCCCTTTGACATATGTTTAATATAAAGTGGTATCTAAATTTGGAGACGAATGTTTTTAAGTATAGAATGGTGCTTAATTGTGCTTCAAAGTCACGGTTTTAAACTTGCACTTTTGTGTTGTATAAATCTATCAGTATTTGTAAACGAATATATTTGTGTGTGTAATGGACTGTGTAGCCTAGGGCGTTCATTAATCAAATGTGCTGCGAGATCAGCTGTGTGCTTTGCTCGGGACTGCGCTAACGGCGGATATGCTGCGCGTGCCTGTAGAACGGCGACGAGATAGCGAGCGAGCGGTTCTGTACGTACGGGGTAGTAGTAGCGGTGGAGGTGGTGTTGAGATCGATTGGGTACCGGTGCCGCGGACGTTGTCTCTTGCTGTATACGATGCGGAGTGCGTTCCACTAGAGGAGGCTGTGGCTGTGTGCACACCGTCGTCCCGGCCAGCAAACCGACAACCTACCTTATCGCGTTCGTTCTCAGCTTACTCTACTCTACTACTACAGGTAGCAGTCAGTAATCTCTCTCTCTCTCTCTCTCTCTCTCTCTCTCTCTCTCTCTCTCTCTCTCTCTCTCTCTCTCTCTCCACCACTACCCTCTACACTCCTCGCTTGCTTGAGTGTCGTTATCCACTTGTTGTTGTTGTTGTCCACTTGTTTGTTGTTATTGTTGTTTATGTTCCTGTTTTGCGGGACGGTCGTATTTGCAGTATGTTTTGCATGCATTACCATCCCGTTGTGCACAGAGTTCCTCATTACAACGTACGCATCTTAACGTGACTCGGTTTATTTTTTTAATGTTATGCGATCGATTTGTACTATAAACAAAAGGTTTCTTTTGTAGAAAATATAGTGATCCCCTTTATTAGTATTGCTAAATTAATTGTTTTTTTTTTCACCAAACATATTGTTGCTATTAATCGTAATGGTTTAATGTCAGTGTACATCAAGATGGTTAGTAAGTGGTTGGTTGGTAACCCACACGAAAGGGAATTTATGAAGTATGTACTTGGTATATTTGGAATGAAGTTTCAAACGTGTATTGATACTTAAAACAGTTTTTTTGCTTGTTTTCTCCGGAAAGCATGACTTTTCCGTGCCAATACTAGTAGTGATATTATTGTAGTGAATATTGACTAGGTTTATTTACTGTTAGCTAAACGCCTTATTATTTTGGGAATAGTGTAAGTTCCTATTCACTTTGCTGTATAGGCCTATACGTATCAGAAATACCTTCAGACAGTCTTAGCTTCCTTCGTAACGAAAGCTTTGTACCACGTGAAAAAGCGTATTTTGACTTTTTTTTAAGTTTGAAATAAAGATCTAAAAGTAAGTTGGTACTGAAATCATTTTTTGTTATCTTTTTTTCGGAATCATTGTTCTCTGTGATAACTGTAGATTTGTAGTAGTGATCAGTAACTTGTAAAAATTTTTATTCAGCTGTCGTTGGTAAGTATATAACATGCCTTGTCTGTCTCTCTCACCCTCTGTTGCTCTCTCCTTCTCTCTCCTCCCTGTGAATCGCTTTTAGTTTAATTTGTTTTGGGAATACTAAGTCTTTATTGCCTCCACTTTACTTTCGATATATTTTAATTCTCACGGTTTCTTCATTATGAGTTTCCCACCAAATGAAAACGAACTTAGGTTTGGATAAAGATCCAGATGTAAGGAGGTACTGAAGAACGTCCTTTTGTTTTCTTCAAAAGTTTGTTTTCTTCCTTTTGTGTTCAGTGTATAAGTAGTGGTATATTTTATAAGAGTAATTAATAATGCACGTTTATTTCCTTTCAGCGGATTTCAATACCGTCTTCGTATACAAGTGGCAATACTGTCTATCTGTCTGTGTGTATCTATCCCCTCACCTCTTCCCCTCTTTTTGACTATCGTCTTATATTTATTTCATGACCAGCATTAAATCTCAATTTCGCCTGTAAGTATGTCAGTGCTACGTGTATTTTCTGATACCTTCTCCATTCAATGATTTTATGTCCCCCCCCCCGCTTGTCAGCGTATCCCTCTAGTCAGTGTTCGAAACATTGCTGGAATTTGCTTGAATACGATGCCTCCCAATTTATGTTAACGCTGTGATTTGATTCTGTATAGATTAAACAGAACCATTTGATTACGCCCATAGATCAGACACGCAGAATAAACAAAATAAACGCATGTTCTTTCCTTGTACCGTCCGTCTTTGGTCATTACTGTATTTTATAAGATTTTCCAATCGATGAAGAAATGTTTTTTTGGAATGGAGATTTTCCATATGCAGTTTAAATAATTGTAGTTATAATTATGATAGATATTAGTTTCAGTATTTCATATGTGCAGATATATATCAGACAACACACAACACAAATCTCGTTAGTGCTTTATCATTACTTTTTTAATATGATGATTTCTGTATGCACCCTGTGACACGGGCACTAAAGAGAGAGGTTTTTCAGATTTTACCGTAAGTATATTGTTATCAATTTACACAAATTTTTGTAAGTTCTTTCCTTCGTTTTTTCTCTTCTGCCGGTTCTTTTTCTTTCATATTTTATTGTACTTCTGGTTTGTATAACTTGTTTACCGAATAAACCACATTACTTAATTTAGTCTCTTCAGAGTGTGCAAAAACCGTTTTTATTACTTTTCTGTGTTATTACTTGCTGTATAGTGAATTATTATCTCTCTAGTCAAGCTAACGGACTGTAATTATAAGATGACTCGGAGAGCAGTACGGTTTTTTCGCAGCCGGGTTCCTTAATAGTCTAAAAACGCCTCCTTTTTGACGTTAACATGCAATGTGTATTGTTCCGTTTACAGACTTTTTCGTGTTTCGTTTATCAAACAGAATGAGGTTGTTGTTTTAATAGAGCCTTTTCATTTCTTATCCGTGCTGTACCACAAATCTCACTTCTCACCCCGCTTTCCATCTCTCCCCCTCAGTACCTTCCCCTCCCATATTTCCCGACGACTCTCCAATCCCATCCCTTTTAAATCTATCATCCCCTTCAGGCACAGCTTAAACCTGAAAAATGGTTAAATATCATTAGGCTTGTTTTTAACTAATATTAAAATTTGGTAATTTCGTAGTAACTTGATATATAACTTACACCAGTTTAGTGAGTTTGTAATATTAAAAAAAAATGTTGGAATGTTTATTATATTGTCATTCAAATATTGTAGACGTGCTACTACGAAAATTGTTGTTTCCTACTATAGAATGCATCGAGAAGTGTATGATTTGTTTATTTTGAAAGAGAATATTTGTTGTTTACGTTCGCTATCCCGTTATTCTGTTTTAAGTTTTAAACACATGCGGGTGGTGTGTTAGATGTGTAAAAGGTGGGCCTAACGAAACCTTTTAATAAAGCGAGTTCCTATATAATGTAAGTGGGCACTGCCGAAAAGTCTGGTTTTGTTTTATTGTGTCTTGTTGTTAAGTTTGGTAGATAGGCCTGTAGTTTATGGACAGTGTTGTTATCATGGACCAATTTTGCGATAACAACCGTAATTTTATTAACGATCGACACTATTAACAGCCCGGAAATTTTATTCAAAGTATCATAGCCGGGCTGTTAGGCCGTGGCCTAAGGATGTGTTAGGTACAGACGTTTCGACCTCTCCATCGGAGGCCATCTTCAGTGCAAAATTGTTTCGGCATTTGTTCGCCAAATAACCCCAGGACTGACCTCGATATCATACTGACCCCGGTACTGACTTGACATAGTCTACAATTTTGCACTGAAGATAGCCTCCGATGGGCAGGCCGAAACGTCTGTACTTAACGTCCTTAGACCACGGCCTAAGAGCCCGGCTAACGAGACTTTGAATAATGTTGACGCGGGCCCGCGAAAGCCTACGTTCTTTGTTGAAGTTTGTTTAGTGTTGCATCATACTACATCCAGGGGATGCGACTTCCTCACGTGGGTGCAAATAGGGTTACACCAGGCATAACGTATAATAAACGATTTTTCATCAGCGTAAATTACAGCTGTACCAAAGGTTGAGGTTAGTTTTAGAATTCGTTTTGAGCTGACATGATGATTTAATATATTTGTTATAATCTCTCCTTTACGCACGCGCGTGTTCACGTGAACGGCAGTAGCAGAACCACACACAGGACAGTGTGAGTGGAGACGGGTACAGAAAGCTCGATGGCGATCGAATCTTAACAAAAAAAACAACCTTTCTGTAGATTTGTAAATTTCATTAACATGCTCGCACTATTTAATTTAATTTGAAACGTTTTACAAATTCAATGAATACAGATTATTGTGAATATATTTTCCAGCGATACCGTGTAATTAACTCTCTCAGTTGTGCACGAATACGTGTTTGGAATTATTAAAAGGTTAACCTGCTGCTAATTACGGTCGGGTTGAACTGGGATGTTTTTTTTCTATTTTTGCCGAGCCGCTTCACGTTAGACTCTGCTCCGCTTTGAGGTTGTGATCGTTCGCGTGTGTTCAGCCGAGTCTGGTAATATTTTAATCTTTCCCAAAAGGTTTAGTTTAGTTTCACTAAATTTTAAAAGTACTGTCAAATACAATCACTGTCGTTAACTTTAACCAGAATTATGTCTAATCTAACTGACGGTAGCGTAGACGTTCAACTTAGCGATGGTTGTTTTGCGGTTTCGATTTTTTTAACACTGATTTATAGTTGAAATAATAATTTTACATATTTGTCATTACGAACCACACACACACACACACACACACACACACACACACACACACACACACACACACACACACACACACACACACACACACACGCACGCACACACGCACACGCACACACACACACACACACACAAAATAAAGTTGTTACAGAAGTGACGGATGAAGAAAGTTCTGCAATCTTCGTGGGGGGGGGGGCGAAGGGATGACTACACGATGTGAGAACTCGATTGTGTCTGTGGATTCTGCGAATTTCTTGAACTTCTCCGTACCATACAATTTATTAGGGGAAAATATAGAAATGAAACATGTGGTGATTACTTTCTGTACATGTGTTAAATAATCTTCTAATAAATAAATTACATTGATAATTTGCTTTTTCTAAATCTTCCATATTTGGTGCATACGTTAAAGTTAAAAAACCTGATTCTTTCTAACCATTAAAATTATTTACTTGATATGATGTAAGTGAATTTTAAATGCTTCCACTCACTTGGGTAGCAGAGTGTGTGGTAGCTGGAATATAAAAATGTGTGCTCGCGCACGTAGAATAACAATGCTGTTTATCGCATTATATATTTTTTTTGTTATTTTGAAAGTTCCAGACACAAGTATTTATTTTCGTTTCTTGGCAGATAGCTTTTATTTCATATCGTCAGAGCTGATTTTTTTTAAAAATAATTTAAAAACCATTTAGCCTACATTTATTTTTGTTGGCGATATTATAACGTTACAAAAAGTAGCCCACAAATAAAGAAGAAATTACCATTTAATAAAAAAGTGAGTTGCAACACTAAAGGAATAAAGAAGGTCAAAGTATGAAGGAATTAATGAACAAAAATATTAGAACATAGCACAAAAATAACTTAAAACCAAGACAAGGACGGAGACGATGACAAAACCCAAGTGATTGGCAAAAGGAAGGATAAAAATAAATAACTTTGTGACCATATCACAACCCCTTGTCAACCAATAATAAAATAGTAAATGTAATTATGAAAGTACAAAGCTATGTTATTAGTGTGAATAGTCCCATGTAAGACTACCAAGACATAAATGTAAATTAAGTAATGTTAAATAATATTGTTATTAGAATATGAAGGGAACAAACCCCTTATATAATACATACCCAACGTTAATGATAAGGTGAGTGGTGTGGTTAGATCCAAGTGAAGAAAAGAAAGAAAAACAGTGAATAATATAATATTAAAGTGAATAACACAACCAAGAAAAATATACTAACTGAAAGTCAGCAGTAGTAATAATGTGTAGAATAAATAATAATTAATGCTTGAGTAAAAAATGATGAATGCAAACTAATGCATAATAGGCCTACACAAATGGAATAGGTAGAATTAAAGTTCATGTGTTAAAATACGAAAATAATAGTTAAGTAATAGTTATAGTTATCTGTTTGTGTTAAAAAGAATATATAGAAGGGTAAAAAAGCATGTTTAATAAATAATAGTTAATGAGCATAGGGAGATAGGAAATGTACACTATTAAAAAATAGCATGTGCATAGTATGTTAGAAAGAATAGTATAATGTTTTGAAAATGATTATAAATCATTAAATGTTCCATGTTAATTTATTGTAGTTATGGTTAAAATAGTTTTGTTTCATGAAATTCTACAAATATGTTATAATAACTGTATAAGGAAAGTTAGGTGATATAGGCCTAAGGAGCCTATAGGAAGGAGGCAGTAATTTGTAAAATTTGATATAGTAGCAGTAGTAAGTAAGGACCAAAATGTAGGGAATACTATTAAAATTGATAATATAAATTTAAGGACACCTAATGTATATCAAAAAAACCAGTTATAAAATAATTAATATAAAAGAGCAAAACTGTTAAATTAGTAAATCAGTAAATATGGAACCAAAACCAGTCATGTTTGGTTTCTAATTGAATTATAAAAGAAATGCAATCCAATAATGTTATTATCAAAGAAATTCAAAGTAGTATAAGAAAGTTATGCTAATTTAAAAATATTTATTAATTTTGTAAAAATTCAGGAGCATGACCTAACAATGTAAACAATATTTTCCACCAATAAGAATCTGAGGCTTGCTGCCTTGACAACCAAACATTAACAGAAAAAACGATTAATCCATTATAAGATTCAGAGAAGAGCAGATCATAAAATTCATGCAGATCAATATAATTATATAATAGCAATATATCAACTAGAAATGAAATGGCTATGAACCAAAGTGATATGATTAATAATAGTATGGAAAAAAGGAATTTAATAACCAGAATTATTGGAAATTGAAAGAAAAAATCTACTTAATAAATTATAAAAGAAAAACGAACTCAGATATACAAATCAGATGCAAAGGAAAGTGATGAGTATAAATTAACTTAAAACTAAAAATGAAAAAAGACTAATCTATCTACACTGTGACACTTTTTTTCAATCATTAATAAACTTTATATAAACACTCACTTAAGGAATAAACTAGGGACAATCAGTTTATATCTTTATTCACTTTTTAATTTATGGTGATCAAATTATTGGACATTGGAATCTTCTTTTAAAACAAACTAATAACCTATTCACCAACTTGATCCATCACATGTAATATAACCTAAGAAGTAATTTATTAAGAAACTGTATATAATTTAAGTATGTTTTATATGAAGTTTTGTACTTTCTAAAGATCTGTTATTAACTTTCTTGCAATCACAAGAACCCAATTGAATTAAAATATTTAAAATAAAACAACGTTTTAATCAACTACACCCTGTATACTAAGAGAACACTATTGCCAACTGCTGAGCTAGTAAAGAACAAGAAAAGGAGCAAAATATATATTATAAACATATTTCATGTTGTTTAAAAAAAAAAGAAATTAATAAAAAACACTACAGAAGTAATATAGTATTGACTACTATCAATTGTGTATTTAATTTATGTTCACCTTACAGACAATTTATTCCTTAATATAGCCAAGGTGAAAATTTTGTTTTACAAAAAACAAAAATTGAGGTTGGTAACCCTGATTTTTTGGAACGAATTCGAATCAACTACAAGACACAGGTGAGTTGGATTACTTTAAAATAAGAGAAAAGGAGAAATAGGTAAGAAGAATCATTTTGTTTTGGAAATAAAACAATTTGGCGCCTTAAAATCGGGAAACAAACCAAATACAACACATCAATAAAATAAAGTAAGGTAATAGGTTGGCGAAGCAAGGTGAGGCTTCAACGGGTACGACTCCGTACGTAACAAATAAACGCAGCCAACGTGTGGCTGGTAACCGAGGAGTGGTACGTAACATATTGACGCCAACAACGTGTGGCTAATTATTACGAGGAAGGGATTTTCCAGTAGTATTATAATATTGATGAGAAATTTATTCAAAGAAGCATGCACATTGGGTGTGAATTAAATACTTGAGTTTGAAAACTGTCTACATAAAATTGTCTAAGATTTTTATTTCACGACCGTTTTAATACAGTGTTGTATGATTCTCGACTTTTTTTTTTTCAGCGACGTTTCTTGCATGTTTCGAGCTTTATTCACCTCATACTCGTGGATGTATTACGTACCGGTGAGCAGATGATTAACCATTTCACAATACTAAACAGTACGTATACTACACTACACATTACAAATAAGATAACCTCCACCGCGAGCGCGCGCACAGGACAAGAAGAGGCTGGTACCCTCCCTCCAAAAATTTAGGAGGCTCAAAACAAACAAACTAAAATCATGTAAAGTCTTTTGAGTTTAGTATGGCTCTGAGTAGGTGAGCGATATGTATCCTCTCAAGGATCATAAACACAGACGAGGAGCGATTAGAGGTTTTCGAGAAGTAATGCTAAAGGGCACTTTAATTACTTAAAAGATTAATTTCCGGGCCGTTGGGCCGTGGTGGATTGTTCACTGGTTTTGTCATTACTAGACGTTTCGGCCACCCACCGGAGGCCTTCTTCAATAGTAAGAATAATTAAAAATCGTTCGACAGAGGAATGGTAGGGGGAACGTACCCCTTAGTTGATTACTTTCGTCTGAACTAGGGGTACGTTCCCCGTACCATTCCTCTGTCGAACGATTTTTAATTATTTTGAGAAGGCCTCCGGTTGATGACCGAAACGTCTAGTTATGATAACACTAGTGAGCAATCGACCACGACCAACAGCGCGGAAAATGCTCTTTTAACTAACGACTCCAGCCGTGATAGCCTACATAGTAGAAGCATTAATCGTAGGATAAAGTGAACAGTGGCTGTAGTTGCAGAAGATGCTCGAGAAAAAACATCGTGGAAACCCTTATCCAAAGGAATTATCGGTAGCTGGGCGCTTTATTAGGCACAACAGCTGTACTGGTATAGTAATTCGAGACAAACGTTGATGACAAAGATGCCGGTCAAAGGGTAGGAAACGTTTTTCTTGGATCAAGTAGCTATAGTAACGGATAGCAAGGATGTGGAATTTTAAACAGAGGGCGACGAACAGAATAAACCGGTGACTGTGGCTTTGGAATGTCACCAGCCACCAATCTCCGGACTGATGTTGCGATGTAATTGATGTTAGTTTACGCCGGCGACGACTCGGTTTTTTTTATCATTCAGAGGCGACCTGTTGTTAAGTGATTACATCGTGAAGCTTAGTTGCTAACACTGCTAATCCAGTTGACTCTGCCGCGGCCAAAAGCTGAACATTCGAAACGCTTTGACGTAATAATGTGTTCTTAGAACTGTGGAGTCAGGTTAGTAGTAAAATAACTCGTACGGTTCACGAGACCACACGGACTCGTAACATTGTTGTCGTAATTAGTATGAAGTACAGCATTGGCTGCAACTTCCGTCTTGTCGTCGTCATTCTGCTGTCATTTAAGAATTCTCTAACCTGGCTGGTTCTTAAAATCATTTGCAACTGATAGCAGTTGCTTTGTGTGCCGCCGTTAACGGTAAAGTGAAACAGTTGGCTGTAATATTTTGGAGTTAGAACTACTGTATCACTGTTAGATTGTCCGTTGTTAGTTTTCATAGCAACGGTATAGGTATAACATAGTGTACACTTGGTAATATTTTTGACTTTAGACATTGGTGTACTGTATTCTAGAAAATTTTCAGGCAGCCAATACTGGCATTCATTTTACACCAGCGCTATGTAATGTTTAAATAACGTTTAATAATAGTTAGTTATAGACGAGGATTTTATATTTATTGCTAACTTTGGCAGAGCTCACAGATTTCGCGAAAGTAAACAAACAACTTTGACAGCATAGCGTATCGAGAGTTGGTGTTAATTATGAAAAACCTTCACAGCTGTAATAATAATGGCATATTTTATTTATCGTAAGCATGACCGGACGCACAAGGCTCCGTTTGTAGAATATAATCTTAATTTTTATTTATTAATACCATTATTATAATATACAGAGGCCCGCGGTAATAAATAAATAAATAATTTAATAAATAATACATTGTACAACTGAAACTGAACTGACTTGAGTAGAACAAAGAGTCTCTGTATTGTCTTGAACCGTAGCTGCTCTAAGTTTCTGGTTATGCGGAAGGGGCTTGAGAAGAAGACGTTCCTGTTTGTACCAGTTTAAGGAAGTTTGAGTGGGAAGTACAGGCGGTATGGAAATGGAATAGGAGTAACATATATTTTTATAAAATGATATTAGTCTAAGATTTAGAAAACTGTGTGTATTAAGTCCAAAATACTGGTAGTTTTTGGGTTATAACTTTAATTTTTTTTTTTGAAGTCATCCCTCTAAGACAGTGTTCCGCAACCTTTTTTTACTCACGGCACACCCCAGACGGGCCTAGACTCAACACGGCACACCAAAATGTCTGTCCCCTCAAAATCATATGAATCTTAATATAATTACGAAATATTACGTCGTTATGTAATCAATTTTTATTATTATTATTATTATTATCATTATTGTTATTATTATTATTATAAAACAGGAATAGACTCATGCATTTATTAACAATTTATTAACTTTAATTCACTGTAGAAAAAACGAATTTTAAAGTAAATAACTCTACTCATACCTTCAATGTGATACTTGAGCCTGCTTAGCTGCACACAGACGGCTGATTCGTGGCGGAATCGTTGACAAAACAAGCCTCATTTCTTCATCGATGGATTTGAGTCTCTCTCTCTTTGATGTTTTAATTTCAGTCAACGTCGAGAAGCCCAGTTCACACAAATATGTAGTTGAAAATGGTAATAACACATTAACTGCCATCTCGGAGATAGCCGGGTATTCACTGCTTATTGACAACCAAAATGTTTCCAAAGGCACTTCGAAAAATTTTAATTTCAATGTTCTGTCTGCTTTCAAATCTGCCAGTTCCTCTTGTAAGCCTAAATTATTCGGAAGATGTTTCGAATCCATAATGAATGGATCACGAACCCAGTCAAAATCTTCAACACTCTCTCCAAAATATGTTTTGAAATTCTGCTGCAAGAGTACTGAATGTTCTTTAATTAAGTCCATCAACACCTTATTATCGTCACCAATTGGCCATACAGTTGGGAACATCTCACACGATCCATTTTCAATTGTCTGTATCCACAAATTTAACTTATTAATAAATCCTTGAATCTTATCCATACTAGTCAGAATATTTTCTTTTCTACCTTGCATTTTTCTCTTTAGTTCATTCAAGTGTACGAAAATATCGGAAAGATACGCCAACTTAGATACCCATTCATCATCTGCAAATAAATCCGCATACTCATGCCCCTCAATAGTCAAAAATGCAAGTACCTCCTCTTTAACTTCAAACATTCGCGTTAACACTTCACCTCGAGATAAACCATCGTACATCTGTATGTAGCAGAAGTGTAGTGTGCTCTGATCCCATTTCTTGACACAAAACGTTAAAAAGCCGCATATTTAGGGGCCGCGATTTGATTAAGTTCACGACTTTTACTACTTCGTCCATCACAATTTTCAGAGGAGATGGCAAAGACTTAGCAACAATGGCTTCGCGGTGAATGAGACAATGGTCGGTTCGTAAGTTAGGATTTACTTCGCGTACTTTACCCACGAATCCTTTCACTCGGCCTGTCATAGAAGCGGCTCCGTCTGTACAAACACTAACGCAATCCTCCCATGTTAATTAATTACGGACCACATATTCATTAGTCGTACGAAATATTTCTTCCCCGGTTGCTCGCTCGGGTAGTTCTTTGCAAAAAAAGAAATAGTTGCAATTACATCAGGAAAGAAGTTGTGCGTGACCGCCAATATCGGTGGACTCGTCGATCTGAAGTGAGAACTTTCGACTGCTCTTTATTTTCTCCTTCATAATGTCTTCGATGTCACTGGACATGTCACTAACTCGGCGGCTGATTGTGTCAGCAGAGAGAGGAATTTTTGAAATTTCAGTACTAGCTTCTAAACCCAGGACTATTTTTACCATTTCTGTACACGCGGGCATTAACAACGTTTCTGCTATTGTGTGTGGTTTTTTGGCCTTTACGATAAGTTCGGCTACCTTATAGCTAGCTTCCTGTACTTTTTGCGAAACACGTACCGACGTAGTCATGAGCGTCACTTGTTTTTTATTTTGTTCCAACAACCGACGAAAATAATTCACATCTTTACTTAACAGAGAGGAATGTTTTGTTGACAAATGTCGTTTCAATTTACTGGGAACCATAGCAGCATTACTGAGTTTTTCACCACACACAACACACTCGGGGATTGGGCATGTTTTATCACCACACCAAAAAAACCCGTAAGATAAATAATTATCACTATATTGCCGGTGAACTACTTTGAGTTTCTTTTTTTCGGGCTCGATGGTTTCACTACTTGCACTCGAGGACGGACCACTCCGTACAAGGAACTTATCCATATCGAAAAAAAATTGTTTAATAACACTGTAATAGAAAATAGTAAGAGTGGTGTAGCAATCACAATATTCGCACTACTGCAGAGCACAGCTGTGATAGAACTGAACTGAAATACTGTAACTGTAGTCTGACAATGTGTGGGTCCTTCGGCGAAGGAAAAGAGCAATTAAGTTTAAGAAGCGCCGACAAACAGGCACAAATATCAAAACAAGGCAGTAAAATAATAAAAGAGAGGGAAATTTTTGCTAATCCCCGCAATTTTAGTTAGAAGCACGTACAGCCAGCCGTACACAAAAGATGCGGTGTTACAAAGAACTCTCTTGAATAGAGTTTAGAACGTTTAGAGTTTGAACGTAAATTCTATTGTATGATTGGTGCGGGCCGCTAAAAGGCTTGTTAAAAGTCTTACGCGGCTTTCTTTGCGGTGAACACAAAGCTTGCCGCCTGTAACCCATCAAACCGGCCCAATATTTCAGGCGAGAATACAAATAACTTAAGATAAGCAAACTATAACAACAATATTGAGTAAATAAGTTACATTTAATTTCTATGAAAATATAACAGTTATCAGCATGTATTAAAGAATAAACAAGCACCTTCTTACTTAAAATCGACAATTAATTTATTACAATAATAGGTAAAGGTTAGCGTCACACCTTTCACCTTGTGACGGCACACTATTGTGCCGCGGCACACCGGTTGCGGAACACTGCTCTAAGAAATTACCCGTGGAGATTTTTGTGATTTTTTTGCTGTAGGTTTTTTTTAGAGAGAGTATACAGAAAGGGAATGGTGAGTTAGATGCAGCTGTGAGCTCAGTTTTCTTATAGTTTACACGGAGCAGCTCTCCGGGGTAGCACGGAGAGAGTTCTTAGCGGTTCTGTAGCACAAAGGGTATTCCTTCTAAGAGAATAATACAAATTATGGTTATGATGGATGGACACAGGACAGCAAGCCTGTCTGACCTAACCTTACAATGAGCTGGTAACGCTCTGAGCGACTTTTTCAGTTACTCGAAAGCTTCATTTGTCTACATCTAATTTTAATTTTCCGTTCATTTGTATATTTTCCGTTCATATATATTTTTTCTTTTTACTGCTCTGAAAACGCCGGTAAAAAAGACGCCAATTAAGATGATGTCTGCTTTACTTCCCACTAGAATCTTAAGAGTAATTAAAATACAGACCTTGGAAATGGCATTCTTAAGAAGAGTTAAAAGGCGTTCTAAACTTGACCGTATAAGAAATGAGGCCATACAAGAGTCAGGAGAAGAGTTAGGTTTTTACTTGAATGAAAAGTTAAAAAAGTATAAACAACGGTGGAAAGAACACTTAGGTAGAATGTCAGATTCCAGACTGGCCAAACAAGTCTGGAAATACAAACCTGTAGGACACAGGTGTGTGGGTAGACAGAGATGGCTTGAGGATTTTTGAAGGCGGAACAGGCAGCAACTTGCCTCTGCCGTGTTGTGAAGATGATGATGATGAGCAATTAAAAATGAAGATGTTTTCAAGTGTTCGGATCTTTTATTGTAAATCGTGTTTAATATTTACCTTTTCTTTGTTGACTCTGTACGAAATGGATGTTACTCATAAGAAAACTGATCGTTTCAAAACGGCCTACACACAGCGCGATTATCAGATGCAGCGTACGTTTCGGACAAATGTGTCTTGCAAGGAAATTTGCGGCAACTTTTAGACGCGATTAAAAGAATAATCTTATACTATTTACTGCGTAGTGTAACTATCGATTGCGCTGCTGGTGAAAATTTCCAGGCGTTGAAATCCCTCCGAGGGACGTTGTTCGGCCCTGGCATTTTTTTTATCGTTTTAAAATCTCGCTCTAACGATCTTACCGTGTCCCCCCATTCGCCTTTCCATGCAGTCTCAGTTTAGTGGAACTTCTTACACACATTTCTGTAATCTCTCACATGGGTCGTGACACATATGGGACGCCCCTTGTAGGCCTACCCATTTCGATGACTTCGCGTGTTTTTCAGCTGGCGAAAATCAGCTTGTTTTAGTAGGTCTGCGATAGGTTTGAAATTGGTCGGACTTTTTTTTGGGAGACCGTTCTTTGTGGTTTTCTTTTTTAGCTATCAATCGGTTACAATCAGCTATCGTACGTACTCTCATCCGGCTGTGTCGTTACATGTGCGGAACAGTAATAGTATTGTAAGACGTACAATGAATAGGCTTATAGTCTTATGTTTATACTTAAGTTTTCTGTAAAATATACTAGTGATTTGTCATAAATCAATGTAAGTTTTTCCCTGTGAAATATTGTGAGTTGATATTTTTGCCGGAAGCTGAATGAAACAGATGTGTTGGACAGCATTAGGGGTTGTTTTAGTTTGGTTTGTTAGTTTATTAGCAACCAGAAACTTGGGCGCGCAGTCTCTCTCTCTCTGTCTCTTCTCTCTCTCCCTCTCTTTAAAGTTGAAGGTTGGAATCATCCCCCCCCCCATTTTCCTCAGAGCAAATGAGAAATTTACGATTCTTAGCATATAATTTTATAAATTCTTTGCGTCTCTAAGTTTTCAGTAAACCAACTTGAAGTATATAAGGGTTGAAAAAAATGCTGGCTTCAAAATATACAAATGTTATTAATTGTTGTTAAAATTAAAGGTAATAATCTCATGTGATTACGCGTATCCTTAATTCTAAAGTTGTGTTCTTAATAAATCTTGTAAAAAATGAGTCTTTCTGAAGATACTTTGAAAACCCCAGTTTTATTACCCCTTCGCACCTTAAGGAGTTAAAGATATTGTCCGAAGAATGTTTTAAGTAACCTTATAATCCGTGTTAAAATAAGTTATTTTTTAATTTAAAATCCAGCAGTAACACCTCGTTTTCCGAATTAAAGTGAAGAAACAGCTAGTATACCTATGCAAAGGTAACGGTTCAAACCATAGAGATATTAGACTCCCACAAGAGTCATGACATAGACATCCTATAATAGGAAGGTAAGGTATATCTGAGCGAAAAGTAAATCGTAGATTAGTAGGCTTTGTCTTCGTTTTCTCACGCCTGTGTAATTGTTGTTTTCTTGAAGGCTGCAAATACGTACGTTGTTTACAGAATGTCGAGTGATTGTCATTATTGAGATAACGTTTATTTTATTAATTTACAAATATTGCAATTTCTTTTATTTCTACAATTATTAATAATATTTTATTTCTACAAGCCTTATTTTAACACCCAACGATGTAAGAAATAGGCCTACGTAAAGAAACTCTAAAATTTCACTGAAATTTGTAATAGCTCTTGGTGAGATTGATTTTCCTATGAGAGAAAGACCGTCTTTGTATTTGTTTGTCGTTACCGTCTTTCGTAAGCAGGTACCGTCTTTCGTAAGCAGGTAAGCACAAAATTGCGTTTCGATTTTAGTTCTCTAGTCAGAGGGTTCTCCCCCAGCATAACCTATAAGAGTGCGGACAACCTAATTTTATGAGTGTCAGAGGTAATTAAAAAAATTCCCCGCTTGAAAGGATGTGAGAAATTGACAAGAGAATTGAACACCAGCGATTCGACGTGGAGTGAATATCGAGTCCAGGTGCACCGACCCACATTCTTAACTTTTTTAGAGTCCATGGTCTGAATACGTTCTCAGATTATAACACACGTTTTAATTTTGTTAATTCCAAACAATGTGTCGTACGTACAATGACGAGGTGTCGCTCTCAAGGGCAGTTTCAGTTGAGCCGCTGAGGACTCGGCATCGAAGATCGGTCGAAACATTCGGTCATCGCAAGAATGAAACGCGTGCTAAATCCCAAAACAGCGCTGTTCTTAAAAACGAACATCAGGAAAGTTCACTAGCGAGAGGAGTATACAGGTTGTTTAATAAGGCCCACTGGCGCAATGACTTCAGAATAATAACATATTTACGCCGTAAGTAATTTGTCGTAACTTCATGACAAGTAGAAATGTACTCTAGGCGTTTTTCGTCTCTTACAAGAGCAGCACGAGTGCTCTCGTGAGCAACAGGTTGATGAGAACCCTCTGACTAGAGAAATAAAAACAAAACCCTATTTGTTTGTCCCTATATACGATATACAGTAAGGCTTTCTCTGCGTTGGTAGTACGTATATACATATATCGATACGCTGTAGTGCGATAAACCTAATATTATGTGTGTCAGAGATAATTAAAAAATTCCCCGTTTGAAAGGCGCTGAGAAATTTAGAAGAGAAATCAAGAGAAATACATGCATCGGCGGTCTGGATTCTAATCTGAGCGTCGCGATCGTGCGAATGTCCACGTGTATTGTGTTCGGTCCGTGGGTACCGTTGTTATTATTTTCACCGTTGCTGTTGTGTTGTTTTCTTTTCCACGTTGCTTCATGTATCATGTAACGGTCATTGTTTCAAGAGTGTGTCGCAAATATCATGTTATTGTGGGAGATTTTTGCGAAATACTAATTATCGTGTGAAAACACTGAATTTATAAAAACGGTTGATACCCTAATATGTTGTTATATAAAAAATACTACCGGTTAACAGTATTACCTTCGATTATAGCAAATGCCTAGATATAAAAAATAATTGGGTTCCTTAATAAACTAAACGGGATTTTGAGCCAATGTTTAAAAAATAAAACTACGAAAGAAACATTGTTATAATTCTACAAGAAATTTGCAGTTCACGTAATATTCATGTACGGCAGCGAAACTTGAGTTACAATAAAAATATGAGAAAGAAGAATCCACACGTAAAATATGGTGTTTCTAGGAAGAGTTAGAAGGTGCAATAGAAGAGGCATGGTAAGAAATGAACCGATAAGTGAAGAGCTTCAAATGTTGAAGCCGAATGGAAAAGTCTAAATCGAACCGTATGAAATGGCATGGATATCTGGAGAGGATGGAAGAAATTAGGGTGCTACTAAAGGCAAGAGGAAGGCTTTAGTATAAAGAGGAAAATCTGGACACTTTAACAAGGGAGCATCTAATACATGAAGTCAGATTCATGGTGGTAAACATGGTAATTGGTTTGAGTTAAATATCAGCAGGATCGAACGTCTAGGGAACACAGGATGAAATAGTAAAACATTCTTAAAGAAATAATAAACAATGTCAGATAAATTGAAGTATTTAGTTTCGTATTGTTACGACGGTCTTCCGGATCGTCGTTTTGCTCACTGGAAACAGAATAACTGACACCAATGCAGTCGCTAATTTCAGACTGTAATTAAACACAAACAACACTCAGAAATTATTCTTATACAATAATTCAAGTTAAATTTGTCCGAAACACAACAATTAATGTCCCCTTATTACAGTTTTGCACTAATTAACACGATAATCACTTTCCACTAATCCGTGCGGAAGAGACGTGTGGAAAGGAGATCTCGAATTATCTAGAGCGTTACGGAGTTGTGCCGCCAAACGCCTGGAACGGCTTCGTGCGTTGCCGCATGTTAAGAGTCACGTAGACACTTTGTTATTTTTCAGCTCAACGTAGCAGTATTATTGAAAGGTGAGGAAAATGTCATTCAATCAAAACAGATTAGAGCGTCCAGAAACTGTATTGTACAGGTAAGACAGATCTTTGTGATAGGCGTTTTATTAGAATTAATAAAAGTACTTTTTACCACCATTTTATTGTAAGAAGATGTATAGAGCCAAAACGTATGTAATAGATAAAAATAATGAAAGCAGTATTACTTCAGATAAGAGATAAATAAAAAAAATCGAAGAAAAAATAAAAACTTCCGGAGACGAATCAAAGAAACTCCCGAATGCTCCAAGCAGTGGAAATAGGCTTCTGGAGGAATTCTTGTAGAGTGCCTAGGCTTCAGTGCATTAAAAATGAAGGCAGCAGGAGGCGAATCGGTAAAGATAAAGCAATTTTAGATACTATAAATACTAAGCGCCTCATACGGTGGAACGAATGCCTGATGTCCGTTCGCCCAGAATGTTGTTTAAGTGGGTTCCAACTAGATGATGAAACGGGGTAGACCCGGTAGATCGTGTAAGGAGGACATGTATGGTGAGATGGAGAAAGAGGCGTGGAAGGAGGTGACTGGAACGGCAGAAGCGTTTGGCATGCTGGATACGAAGAGCCAACTGGCAGTAGCACTCGGAGATGGATGGCTAGACTACCGCAAAAATGGACTTTCATGGAAACGTGTTGTAGACTTTCAAGGCAGGTCTGCATCAGTAACGAGTAAATTATGAGACAAGTTAAGGAAAGTTATCTATTAAACGATGGAAAGGATGAAATGTAATGGGTTGGCGTGTTAAAAGTTGCGTAGAGCCAGGATAGGATGAGTAACGGAATTAATTTGAAATATCCGTATTTGAAATGAATTATGTTTGGGGGCTTTGTGCTGTACTTACAATCGCCCTAATAATATTAGTGCTCACCGATTAGTTGATTTTGTTTTTTTGTTAGTTGAACGTTATAATACAGCATTTTGTACAATATAGGTACGGAATCGACAAGTTTATCAAACGTTTTCAGATTTCTAAACTTTATCTTTTCCGATCTGTCCATAAAGTCGTCTTCAAGAACACTGTCCCTCAAGCCTTGTCCTTGTCTGTGCGTTCACCTCAGCTTTTCCTTGGTCTTCTTGTCAGTTTGCTTGCGAATCCAGTACTTGTTTTGGGATTCTGTGAAGGCCGTTCGTTGTATCTCGTCTCCATACCAAATTAACTGTTTATTTCTTATCCATTTGTGATCAAATGGGTAATTACCATAATACCTCTTACCGCTCTTTTGTTTTTCTATCTCTTCGGGACCTTCTGGCTGATCATCTCAAAACTCAAGTCAACTTTGGGTGCTCGTAATGTTTTCGTATATCATCTTTCATTCATCATGTCTCGGAACTGTGGGTTATTGTACTTAACTGCATAATTCAGTTCAGTGGTGTGACGTTTTATTCGGGTATGAGATCGCTGAAACACGTGTTAAAGAAGATTCCACTTAATTTAATTAAAAGCATCTTTGTTACTGCATGGAATCGCTCAAGGTACCAGTGGATTAATTATAAACATAAATAGTTTGAGGTACATTATCAAATGATTTTATCCATCCATGCATTGCGAGTCTTCTGTTGCTGTCTTTCGCATCCTGCACAGCAGACGTTGCTGTTGTACCAGTAACTAGGTTGCAATCCTCTTCCCTGTCTCATCGAGTATGTCCTCTTGCCATAATCTCCTGAGTTTGTCCCCTTTCTGTCGCCAAGGTGGAACCCAGTCTAGCAACTTTTGGGGCCATCAACCACGAGGCATCTGTTCCATGTGGGCATACGATGGTACCATATGATGCGATTGGTATTTACGGTGTCTAAAATTGTCTACCTGCTACGTTTTCCGCACAAAGGTTTTTTATTTTATTAGGAAAAAATTCTTGTAATAACTTGTATTGTGATGTATTATTAATAAAAAATAACGGCAAGGAGGGGATCTGAATTTCCAGAGTCACATAGGCTTGGGACGGGGCGGAAGCAAACTTCAGACCCTTCGAGGCTACAGTATTTTTTATGTGTAGAGATGGCGTCGTTATTAAATATTCATTAAGTCCGCGCTGCAGTGTGCGCTGCTCTTATGTAAAATACAACTTTCGAAAACGGAAACTGTCCCTTCGGTTGCGATTCTTATACATAGCTAACGAAGTCTGTATTCCCCCTGAGAGAACTTTATATTCGACAACCTCAGGTATGTTGGTTTGCCAAACCTAAGTCAGTGCGGCTGCCTTTCCTCCAGCTGTTTTATTTAGTAGTACTTGGCTAGGTATATCAGTTTCCTAACTCTTCCTGTTCGGGGGGATTTTGCGTTTACCCCATTTCAGCTAGCCCTACCTTATTACTAATTTTTGCAATTTAATCGTTTATTTAATTAATTGTTAGAAAAAAACCTTAACAAAAAATTAATTGTATTGAAAGAGTTTTTTTCAGTCATCATCGTGATATGTACGGCTACAGCAGTGTTGGAAAGGGGGCAACACTGGCTGCTAGGGTGATCAGGGACGTGACATTTCTACAATCGTAAAACGAGAGAGACACGGAAGTAAAAAAAATTTGACGACCACTGGGCTACAGTGTTTGTATCATTATGGAGTAGGCGTCGTTTTTAAATATTCATCTCGGCCGGCGTGTAGTGTTATCATTGTAATCGGTAATAAACGTGGGTGCGTGGCACTGTGTGTGCAGGCCGCACGTGCTGCGCGTGTCGTTCTATATTGCCGCTGCAGTGGAATGTATGCGACTCTGTTCGTTCGGTCGTTATCATCAATGTTTACACGCCATTAAACAAAACAACGTTCACCGCATACAGCGGTGTTCGAACGGCTGGTGTTCCAAAGTTTTCACCACCTCCCCCGTCGTCGACCCTTACGAAACGTAATAAACGTTTTCGTCGTGGCCGTGTGTCATTGTAAGGTTGTAAAAAGGGTTTAATTCTGGGAGAACCGGTCGTACTTTAGCACTTTGTTTGCGTCCGTTTAGTATAAAGTTAAAATTTGTTTAAATAAATCGAAGTATCAAGTTTCGCTTGAAAGATTCGAACTTCTCTTCGGTGGACTGCCGTTTTCTGAAGCCGTCAGTACGTCCTTGTCTTATTTTCGTAGAGCTGTGTCCCGAATCTACATTCCGAGCCTACAGGCGTCCCTATAACGCAACAATATTTTTCGTACACGCTGATCTCCGCTCGGATTCTGGCCCATGAATCTCTCTTAATACACCTTATACATTCATCGGAGAGACGATAATAGACAGTAGTTTGACAAAAAATTCTGTTTCAGTCAATTTTAATTCCATGTTTATTCAGTCAAAATGCAATGTGACAGTCGACGCCGATAACGCATCCCACCCTTAGGTACAACTTAACGCATGAAGGAAAGGGGTTTTTACCGCTCTTCGCCTCTTACCATCGAGTATAATCATCTGTAAGTGTGTTAGTAAAACCTCAAAAACTATATAACAAAAAAGCAACTTAAAAAAAAAACAGAATGGACTTTGTGTTATGTTACTGTGTAAACCGTTGTAGTCACCCCAGTTGTATCTTTAAATCTATGAATGATGCATGTTTTCCTTCTGACGTAATGGAAAATGAGAGTGAAACAAAAAGCATTTTAATTTTGTAACACAATGTTGGTGTGTGTACAGCTACTGAAGAATGAGGGCAGGTTTGCTTTGGACATGTGTTTGGACGCCTAACAGTCTTTTTAGAGCAGTGGTCTGCGCCGAGCCAGATAAAGACTTATCCTCACTTACAAGTAGGCCTATAGTGTAAAGTGTCTAGGAAGTGAAAAGGGAGACAACGTGATAACAGTTCACCGTCTCACTCATGCACTACCTCAGCCGCTGTTTCACACAAACGCTTCTGATGTTGTTGCAGCCGACGTTCACACCACGAAATACTGTACAAGACTACTGTGCGCATGTGAAATGACTGGAAAATTTTGTTAGCCTCGCAACTAGGTGTTTGTCCACTGCGCATCTTTAAGCGGCTGTTCAAAATCTTTCTCAGGTCTGTATGTAATGTATCGTGTACTGTATTGCCGCGAAGAGAGTTCTCACGCGTTAAAATCTTACGTACGTCCAGTCGTTATTCCTAAAATAAAAATATTCGGTACATAATCATGTGGCGTGAAAAACGTTTTTATAAATCGCTTATTTTGCGTGATTGGTAGCCTATATGTTAGGTAGACGTGACTTATTAGGTATGGTCTAGTGTTTTTTACGTAACTCATAATCATAATACGGAATCACGTATGGGCGTACCGCTGTAGGTTGCGGAGTAGTTTACTTGCGTTACACCAGCTTTATCCTCCCATGTGAAAACTCTTTTCGCGGGCATACAGTAGGCCTATGGAAACAAAACTGAATCAAATTTTTTTATTTATATGGGAGTAACACTGTTTTCAAGTAAGCTTTACGAAATCCAGATGGACCGTCATGTATGTGCGTACCGCTGTAGGTTGAGGAGTAGTTTATTTGCGTCACACCAGCTTTAGCCCTCCCATGTGAAAACTCTCTTCGCGAGCATATAGTACGACAAAAAACTGAATCAAAATTTTTATTTCTAAGGGAAGAACACTATTCGAAAGTAAACTGTACGAAATCCCGACGGACCGTTATCAGGTTCGAATTTCTGAACGACGGATTAGGCACTTGGCCCAGGAGCGCCAAAGGATGGTGGACAGCTTGAATGAAGCAGCTATACACAAACGTATAACTTCGTAATGACACTTCGTTGATGAAAATTATCAAACGGGGAATAAATGTATTTTCCTGTTACTTCGTACACTGCGTATTGACCCGGCAGTGGTCCAAACTTTGGCTTTTGCACCAACCGGACAGAAATATTTTATAATTTTTGTAAAAACGTATTTGATAAGATATTCGTCGATTTAATTCTCAGAACGCAGTAAACGCCTACAGTGTCAATAACACGCCTAAAATCAATAGTGTGTTTTCGGGACATAAGTATATACGTATTCTGTTTTCAATATTTTCCTTTCCTGTATGTGTCTGTGTGTGTTTTATTCTCAGTGTAATAAGATACGAATACATTATTCATGGATTTTCAAACCTTGGGTACGTACAAAATTCCTATACGTGCGGTGTTTTATTGAGTGTTGAAGGGGTAAGCGTCTCTCTCTCTCTCTCTCTCTCTCTCTCTCACCTGCTGATTCCGTCGTATTTACGAATTGTGCAGCAGACTTTCTGTTTGTTTGTGACCACATCTGTGGGTACGGTTTACAGAACTGCCCTGAATGTGTGTGTGCGCGCGCGTGTAATTACGTTGCGTAGGTGTTCTTTTATATATACAGATCCGGATCGGTTTCTCTTCATTATGGTGCGTTTCAGTATTTCGGTTTTTCCTCAGCATTCTGATCTTTTCACGTGGCTCTATTCATTCGGCGCCCTCTATAGAAATCATCCCCTCTCTCACGTTCTCTCCTTTCACTTCCCTTCGACCCTCCAGTCACCCTCCTTTCATTTTCCTTCTGTAACCACTTTTCCGTCCGTCCTTAATGGCAAAGGTACCCAAACCCAAATTTCAGTGCTAAGAAAAGTGTGCTACATAGGTACTGTATAATATTCATTGCACATCCCTGTATCAGTCGCGAAACTAGGAGCTGCTCCTGGAGGAGATAAGACTAGCTTTTTTTGGGAGGGGTACGAGACAAGCTTGAAGGTTGGGCTCCCCATTTTCCTTAGGACAAATGGGAAATTCAGGATCCGTTCCGTATATTTTTATACATTTTTTGCATCTCACATTTTTGATTAAACCAACGTGAATTATAAGGGTTGAGAAATATGTTGAAGAGCGCTGGAATATTCCAAAAGTGGAATTATGGAAGGAGTATGGAGTATTTAAAAATATTCTATCATGATTAACTATTATTCAAATTAAAGGTCATAAATCTAATGTGATTAGGATTCCTTTTATTTGTAAATTTTTATAGTACAGTAACAGATCTTGTAAGTCTACTGTAAGGATGTTAACCCAATAATGTTTTAAGCAACTTATAGTACGCGTATATTCTTATACTTTATTTTTATGTAAATGTCCAGCAACAAAGGCTTCTCATTTTTCCGAACTAAAGTCAAGAAAGTGCTAGGTTATCTGTGCAAATGTTTAGTTTTCAAAGTTATTTTACAAAACACGCCCCATCGTTCGTGTTAATAGTGCAAAATACGAGATCGGCTGCCGTGACGACCATGTTTCTAGAACACTAAATATTTACCCAGGATGACTAATTCAATAGTTCTAATACTTGCAGTGTTCATATGCTACTAAATTAATCAAACTTAAACAGTCATATTAAATTAATTACAATTAAACAACCTAATAATAATAATGAAGCCTTACATGCGCAGCTGCTGGACCTTTACGAAATCTCCACATCTCGGTTAAGATTTGTAGTTTTAAAAACGGTATTTTGTATAGATACCATAACAAAACTAATTGGTCTTATGCTACGAATGAATGAATTAATGAATTATTCGTTCATCGTTTTTGGTACTATAGAGAAATTTGATGTTTATATAATGTATTTATTTCTTTTGAGGGGACGCACTTATCTGGCTCCGTCCAACGCACTATCTAGATCCACCCCCATTTCAAATCTATATGAAAAATAATAAGGAAGTAAAGCGAAAATTAATGGAGATTGGTGAAAGATCAGAGTTAAGCTTTGATAACTACATACAGAATATGTACACACACACGCACGCGCACGCACACACACACACACACACACACACACACACACACACACACACAGTACGGCGCCGGCAGCTACGAATATTTTAAATTACACCTAAACGTCCCAGAAAAAATTCTCTAAAAGTGGTTCTGATAACCTATTGAATGTGAGAAATCCACAATCATCACCTCCTCTGTGGGAAACGGCAACGCATTTTCTATCAGCAGCGATGAAAGCACATGCGCGCGTTTGTACATATACTGATGCAACGTCCGGGTCGCACACGGAGAAAACGTATTTTCATTTACGGCACGTTTCATAGTTTTACACCTTTCCAAAAATAAACTAACAACAAACGGATTCTGCGCTGGTTACTCAGCTTCCGTTGTGATATTTTCATAACTCTGCTAGTACAAGCCTTCGAGCAGAAAGTTCAAACACGAACACGTGACTTACGATGATGTCAGTCGACGGATAACGTCGAGCAACTACAACAAAATTCAGATTACTCTAAACGAAGTCCTTCGAATACTGCCGATACTTCTTGGTATTACCAAAACGTTGGTATTAACAAACGTTGCACAGAAGCCGTAAAACTAATCAAGAGGCTCGTAGCAAAGTGTGACAGAAGAGACTCGACATGAATGCCTACAATAAGTATATACATTTTGGCTAACAGTGCTAGCAACTGAAGGAGAAGAATCTAAACGGTTAAACTCACTGTACTTGTCATTAATACGTGAAATAAGGTTTAATTTTTGTACAGCAGAAGACATCTCAGCATGAAACTATTTTTACGGGATTAGTGAGAAATCTTAGGTCAGTCGATATCGCCTACTAACAGTACTATTAAACAGTGTTGTTTATAACAGTTTTCCCAGTAATAAATTCACTACAAATTTTATTTGAAAGTTTTCTTGTTTGTTACCAATTTACGAAGTTATACACAATTTCAGCATTTTCTTGCAAACTATTATAATAGTGATGAAACTCTCCAACCCTTTTAGCATATTTTATGTGAACGGCATATGGTACTACTAATTTGCATTTCGCCCCATAATTTGTGTTCACGCAGTTTTCGTCTTGCATTATTTTATTTTCGGAACAGACACATTGGCAAAATTTTCAACTGGCCATAACTCGAGAAGAAACATAACTCTGGATCTATGTTTATACGACTTTTTTTCGTATTTGTAGCTTTAGAATGATCTCGTGAAATAGTTCCCCTTCCTCCCAGAACATCCCGTTTACCAGACTGCTGCTTCAACATCTCCGATAATGTAGCGTGGCATTTTGGAACACAACTGTTCGTCCGAATTTTTGTGTATCGGTACAGTGACGAATAGGTTTATAATTTAGTACTTGACGAATACGGAGAGTAGCGCGATGTTTCCAGGTTTGACTAGTCTGCACAAAATGCAGGCCAAATGATTTATAGCGAATTAAATAAGGCTTATAAATAATTGTAGAAAAAAAAGAAATTACAATAGTTATAAATTAATTTGAAAAATTCAGTTTTTAAAAATATTTTTTCACGTAATCAATAACTACAGTACACCGTCCAAATTCGTATAAGTAAGATGGCAACAGAAAAAGAAACAAATTTTTTTGTTCGTTTCTAAGAGAAAAATTAATATGTTAACATATAGGAGCGTACGGTGACATGCTCACTTAAACCACAATGAATGGCGTGTGCACGTTTTTACGTGTTTATTCGGTTCTGTATAAAAACAATAAACCAAAAATAGTGTCTTAACATTTGGATTCAGTTTACGTACTTGCGGCAAAGTCGACGGGTCGTTTCTTAACAATGTGCGGTACATTTTGTTTGTTTTTCATGTTACTGCTACTAATAATAATACAGCTTTCCGGTAAGAATTTCAGTGTTTATTAGTTGTGAATATGGTTATTTTTTGTTATATCGCACCTTTTCGCAGTACGCGGTCGCGGTATTTACACGAAAAGAGCTTCATGTTTTTCTGTTCGTTTCTGGTTTGTTGCCAGTTGTTTCACAAAACTAGCGTCCGCCTCCTGTAGGCTACACTCGCAAAGTAAGCAACACGCTGTCGAACATTATAGTGTGATCCTGTGTATTACTGCTTGCTTATTTTACCGTCAATTTCGGTTTGAAGTGTATAGTTTGTTTTCGTGGTGCTTTTGAAGTATTCTGGTGTTTGTTGTGGAGTTTTCTTCAGTAGGTATCTAAGTAATTTTATTCAGAATTGGGTATAGCTTGCTTCGCGATGAGGATGTAGAGTGAGCTTGATTTTCTCGTTGGTTGAAAAAGATGAATATAAGAATAGATGGAGGGAATATGTTCTTCGCATGGTAAATGAGTCTGTACCGAAGACC
The DNA here is from genome assembly GCA_034769895.1 of Magicicada septendecula. Classification (NCBI taxonomy): domain Eukaryota; kingdom Metazoa; phylum Arthropoda; class Insecta; order Hemiptera; family Cicadidae; genus Magicicada; species Magicicada septendecula. The sequence goes on from CM068367.1 coordinate 1,248,862,204, forward strand.
GTGTATTTTTATGCTCCACAGGATAGTCGTAATGTATGGAGGCCCAGAAAACAGTGGTGAATTTTTAATTCAGCATAAAATATTTGTAAATTAACAATTTGAATTTACAACGTATATAAGGCTTCATTAACCGGAACAGGTGTCTGCACCTACTCCAGGATGGAAGAAGTAGAAGATTGGATATAGCTGTAGAATTCACTGTCTGTGTACCTCTGTTTGCTCGCCTCTCTTTCTTTCTCTCCCTCACTATCAACCATGTCTGTTCGCATACGGGACGCGAATTTCGGGATCAATATTTCCTGCAGGAGAGGAACGAAATCTCTCCATTGGAAGCTCCTGTGATCTTTCATGATAATGAAGGTTTGGGGGCACTGTATGTTATTTAAGTTTGTTGTTTGTTGTCTCCAGACCTCTTTATGTTCGACAGTTTTTTCTAGAGAGAATGTTTCGTTGCTTAAGTGAGCCTGTCTACCCAGTTCTTGGTCTTCTAGATTATGTTCACCAATCCGTTCTGTCTGTCTCGTCATTCCGATCCCTGTAAAACTCCACCGTTTCTACTGGTGGCACTGACACCGAATTTGGTAAATCCAATCTTCAGTTTTTATGATACACGTTTCTTGTATTCAGTAAGACAGGTACGGTAACTAAAGGAATCATTTTCTATTATTATTTTTATTTCAAAACTTTCCCACCATGTATTACGTTTTCTATTTAACGTTATTGTAGATAGATTTTTGTTCTGAAAAAAAAAAATACTGGTTGTTGTTGAAAAGTAATACTTGTTGTTTCCTGTAGGCGACTTAAATTGTATGACCTGCTTCAAAAATGTCATTTTTTATTAATCAGATGCAATACTTTTCAACAAACATTTTTTGTGTGATATTTATTCGTGGCAAAGTAACATTTTATGACTTAAAAGTTGTACTAATTTTAAAGCATCTTGGGAATAGAAAAAACGTGGATATAAGTTTTTGTGAGAACAGATTTGAGAACACATGTTGTGAGAACACTCTCAACCAAGAAGACTGACGGATTACTGTTGAACTTATAACTAAAAATTTGTTGGTAGCCTACAGTTTCTAACATTATCAGGCAAAAGCTCAAGTACCGTACAACAAGTGCAAGATGGGTTCCAAGAGAGTTGACCGACTATCACAAGGAGACTAGACTTCGAATGTGTACAGAGCGAAAACAACGCTATATCAGGAAGAGGATGCTTTTTTTGATAGAATTCTAACATATGATAAAACGTGGATTCATCATTTTGAGCTTGAATCCAAAGGACAAAGCGTGGGGCGGAACCAAATGTTCTAAAATGGCAGTGGTATCAACATAATGATTTCTTTCCTGGAGACATTAAAAAGCTTATTCAGAGATGGGACAAGTATATTGATATTATTGGGGATTGTGCTGATAAATAAAGAAATTATTATACTAATTAAATACACCGTTTTTTGTCTATAGCTATTTGTCTCTTTAATTGTTGAACGACCCTCGAAATATAGTGATCTTAGTGATCTCTACAGCTAAGACGAAAACTAAGGCAGTGACTATTACTACAACCGCAGTGAGCTGCGAGTTCGTAGTCAACAACGAAATTGTGGATGTCAGTTATTTGTAGCTAACGATAACAAGCTGTGGGTTCAACAGGCAAAGAAATAAGCTGGCAGATAAAAGAAAACAAACAAGATTCCAGCATGTATGAGTGATGTTATGTGGAACAATACATTTTTAAGGTTGGAAACGAAAGGAAGGATATATAAAACTACAGTGAAGCCTATCCTGACGTAAACACAGGGAGAGAAGACTGAAAAACACAACTGGAAGACAAACAGAAGTCGCTAAACGAAGTCATTGAGAAGAGTGCTAGAACACGGCGAATGACACAATAACAAATGTCAATATTCAAGAAGCATGCCATGTGACAGACATAGTGGACTGGGCACCGGGAAAGGTGACAACTCCGGAATGACGATGTCGTCAGGATGGATGACGGCAGATTAGTCAAGAGGGCCCGTGATAATCGTCTAAAGGCAAAAGACGAGTTGGACGACCACGTATGTGATGGGGCGATTGTATTTAGTAATGTAGTTGGTTATAAACAGGAAAATCTCTTAAGTGAACAGGAGGAGGAGGAGAAGAAGGAGAACTGTTACAATGATAGTACAGTATAAGAAATGTAAAGATGAATTTGTGTGGTAAAGCAGTAAGCACCAGAGTTACGTTTATTTGTTTCCACTGTAGGTTAAAAAAAATACACTAAAAACTCGTTTATCCGAATTTGATGGTACCGCGCCCGTTTCGGATAAACGAAATTTCGATTTAAATAATAATACGTATGTAAATACAGTAACTTTATTTAATAATATTAATAATTTAAAAGTTACAGTGAATATGACACAATAAACTATAAAACGGCACAGAAATGTACTGTTATAATACATAACAGTATACAGTAGGGGAACACGGGGAAGGTTGTAACATTTCAAATTTGGTCATTAATAACTCTGACAGTTTTCATAATTTTTGAAATATTTTCATAGTTTCCGATACCTATGGATGTTGTTTATGATGTACTAAATATTCAGAGTTTTATGGTTCATAATTATTTTAGTACGCAAAGAAAACTAACTGAAGTTAAGATGTTACAACCTTCCCCATAGCGGGGTTGGTTGTAATAGCTGAAGGGGTTGGTTGTAACAAGACAAATAAAGCAAATATTTCGCTTCAAAAATTTTATTTCTCATAAGAATGATTTAATTTTACGTACAAAATCAAAATATAGTGTTATACAAGCGCGCGCGCGCACACACACACACACACACACACCATTAAATCATTTACCAGAAGAAAAAATTTCTTCCTTCTTCCATCAGGTCTTTGAAGTTTAAAAATATCTTTTAAAACAGATTATCCTCAAAATGTCGTTACAAGCATTTGACAATTTCCCTCCCTAAAACGCATGCGCGCGCACGCACACACGCACATGTTCACATGAGCATGTGAACACTTATCCAAAGAAAGCAATTTAAACTAGTCAAATCAAAGTTACTTTTATAAAATTATGTGTCTGTAACATAACAAATACAAATTTAAGTGAAAAAACAATTTAAAATAGCCAAACTTATCAAAATTTACAAAACTATAAATGTCTAACAAATATCAAAATACAAATGTTTAGTTAAAATAATTTTAAAATAAACAAAAATTTGAAAAGCATATCTAAGATAATGAATGTCTGTAATTTAACAAAATACAAATTAAAGCATGCTTAACTAGCTTTACACCGAAAGGATTAAATATTTCCTGCATCGGTGTAAAGCTAAGGATTAAGTAAGTAAGTAAGTAAGCATGCTTAACTAGAAACATCTTTAGAAAAACAAATACCTAGTCCATCACCATTGTTTTAAAGTTTTATTCGGAAAATCCATCTGACATACAGTTATGGCACACATATCTTTGATCTTTTAGCACATGAAAAATGTGCCCAATGCTTACAGTCCATTCATTGCACCCACTCCTCTCCAGGGAATGCATTGCTTGAAAATGGTTTCATGCGGACTAAACAGAGACAGGTTTCATCATAATCGTCTTTTTCAATGGATTTTCAAATTTAGGAGTCCTCTACTTTCTTTTTTCGGGACGTTTTTCCTTTGCGTCTCCTTTTAATTTCTCTTGTTTTTTCTTCAGATAATTTCCTTTTCTGATATTCAGTTTCAGTAGCTTTTTGTACGGGGGTGTGTCAGTTGGTACGGCACAACTGCGCTGTTTGTTAGGTCATTTAGTTTTCCTTGTCCCCGTCAATGCTAGCACTAACTCTGGAGAAAAGCCCTGTTTTAAAGTTAAGTCCCCAGATGGCGAAGATTCCAGACTTTTCGAAGACAAGGTTGGTTCTTCTGATATATTTGTATCAGGCATAGTAGAATGTGGATTCCTAGAGCTGTCAGATCTCAGTGGTGTCATTTGTCTGTCTGGACTTCCATGTTGCATTGAAGAACTAGAAGCCATAGTACTGTTTTTGGTTTGGCCTATCTGTAAAAAATAACGGTCTAAAATTAGCATCACTAAATACTGCTCGATTAAATGGATATCGATTAAATGATTTCACAAATACCCATGGGGTAGGTTGTAACGTTGATGTGGGGAAGGTTGTAACAGAGTAAAATCCGTGTTACAACCAACCCCACACGTCGCCATTACAAAAAAGTACCCATGCGTCCAATTATGTTTCAATAAAATCAAAGTTGATGCCTGGTATTCATAAAGAATACTTGAGTTTGTTAGACTACATGCGTAGCTAGTATGATTGAAGAATAATGTAAGTAGAAATAAGCTTCATAACAGAAGTTCAAAAATTTACTTACCTTTTCAAAACACAATATTTTTTATGTAGTGGAGGTTAGCTTCAACGTTCTGCACCGGCACTGACGCAACGTTTGGAGTGATCTGCAAGCCAGAAAGCACCGCGATCTGCTGGAAGTTACTGGAGTTACAAGCACTGTTACAACCTTCCCCATGTCCCCTACTTTATGTTCACAATATATGAACACAATACTTTTTGTTCGAACATCCGAACAAATCGATAATTCGGAGTACCCCTTATCCCAGTTAGTTCTGATTATTGACTTTCTTCTGTATGTTACGTGGAATCGCTTGTTTATGCTATTAAATATAGATTATAGCGACAGGAAAATGCTTTTGTGTATTTTTAAAATTTACGAAAAATTGTTTCGGATAAACGAGTTTTTAGTGTACGTACAGTGTGAGCATTTAAGTTTTTTCAAATCAGTAAATTTACAGTTTTAGAGTGGTTGAGATAATGCGGATCTCAGTTACAATACGGCATCTAGACGTGAAGGCATAGTGGGTAGAGAACGCAACAGGCCGTAGGCGTAATGGTTGAGTGAGAACGATGATGATGATCTAGAGTTCGTTTAGAGTAAATGAATAAATTATCTAGGACCAAGCTGTGTAGACTACGTGGATTTACTGGAGAGTACACGCTGATCTGAAAAACATATTTGTGGGCGACTATTGTACTACAATTATTGTCGGAACTCTGCGTGAAAATGCGTGTTAGTTCGGGAGGAAGGATGTAAATTCGTTTGCGTTCCGGAAGGACGAATCGTCGTGAAATCGATTAGATTATGCGATTTTCCGCCGTTTCGGGAATGCGACTGCTACCGTGCCGCACGGATTCAATCGCATTGTTTTATAGTACCGTGAAAGAGGTGAAGAAAAATTACTTTTGCACCAATTATTTACTTGTTTGATTATGAAATAAACAGTTATTACGTATGTAGGAAGCGAATGTTTGACTAACGAATGAGAGCATCCTCATCATTATCGTCATTGTCAGAAACCAGTCTGTAGGTAGATATTTAAAAGAAAAAAAACCGTTTTCCCAAATCCTCTATTAAAGAAATAAAAGGCGGCGAGAATACTAAAAATTCGTCGACGAATTATCGTGTCTGTACTAGAATAATTGTTTTTGTGGACACAAAACTTGAACTCGTTATCGTTTGAATGAGTCGTGTAAATTGTTTTCGACAGTTTAACACTACAAAATCGATTAACTCGCGGACCGTACAGAATCACCTCTTGGGTGGGTGGGTGTGGAGATGATTTTGCTCGCACGCCGTACTGGCGATCCCCAGATAAAGTAGGAGCACACAATTTGTTAGCGAGCTTTCCCGATTAGCCCTTTAAGCAATCGACTGTAGGTGTCGGTGCGTAACGCTTCACTCGTCTTATCGAAATCTTTAACACTATCTTCCCGTCAGAAAGCATTCCCTTCTTCCCATTCGACGCGACTGACACGGTCTGATCTGATGAACCAGAACAGTAGTCAGTAATGGAAACACGGTTTGTTTTCATGTACGTCTCGGCACCTGCAAATCTGAATTGATAGAACAAGCCAACGATAGACCAAGAAACTCTTTACGGTTGAAGACGTGCATGCAGACTATTCTCAGGATCTGCCTATCTAAATGGGACTGAAAAAGATATGTCTGGAATGAAAACTCTTAAATAGCCAAAACATTCGAGAACTTCGCACTGCGGTTCCAACAGTCGTGCACGTGGCAGTTTAACTGAATTAAAGTTAAATTGATTTGGTGTGTGTGTGTGTCTGTTCTATGTAAGGAAAAAAGGAAAAAAATCGTGTCGTTGTCGAGTACGACAATTTCATTTCAAAGAGTGGAATGCCCACCGTATCGAGGAAAAGCAATTCCGTATAGGGAAGGCATAGTGGTCTGCACTGTTCGGTTGTAATTAATTAAAGGATAACATATTACCAATACGAACGCGTTCTAAAAAAGTTTTCTGTGCTAGCAGAAGTTCTCTCTCGTCCTTGCCCATCCGTATTATTTCACTTGTGTTATTTTTATCAACTCTTACCGGATTTTTGTCCATTAGTTTTGTTCATTTCCCGTTATGACGCGTCGTATTCTATGCCCGTCTAGTTCTGTTTAACGATCTTTAATGTAGTTTTGTGTATCCTTTATCGTGTGGGATCTTGGTGTTCGAAAGACTTTGATTTCAAACAAATCAGCAAACAAAACTGTCAGACAGATTGTCATAGTACGAAAGTCAATTGGCGTTTAGGTTGCAGTATGTAATACGGTTTTTTGATAGGAGGGGGAACGAAAACCTTAAACTTGTTAGGAAACAGTATATCTTACAATAGAGAAATTGATACTTATAGAAAATGAAACTGATAAATTTAATTATACCAACGGCAAAAAACCTAGTAAGCTTTCTGAGCTGCAGAAACTCGCTCACTGTTCTAAACAAAATACAGTACATTTATTATTAAATAAATTTTAATATTAGATAATTTTTCGATTTGTATGCAGATTACGAAAACCCTAATTCCTAACTATTTTTTTTTTTTTTTTTAGTTAATAGCAATGTTAAAACAAACAATCATACAGTGATTACTAAAAATGTCTAATTACAGATTGATTTTTGTAGTTAATTTTGTAACCATAATGCTAAATGACAAATTATATTTAGCCGTAGCATTTAAGTTGTGCGTGTTTCCATAGATATTTCAAGTCATATATCGAATACCTTTCACAAATGAACGTAACTGATAATAATATGTTAAGAATTTCTACATAACATAGCTTACAAAACTTTTCTATAGCAGTCCAGATGTTGGAGTGACCAATTCCACTAACACTATCACAACTAGAAGTCGTAACAGGTTTAAGCCCCAAACGTTATGGAAGAAGACGAGAAAGTTAAAGTCGGCGCCTAGTGTTAGTAATGTTGCACTCGACACTGATGTACACACGTTCTGACTTCGTTCTTCAGACTTTGGCGTCTAGTTTTACAACGTGTTTTCCTTTGTTGTAAACGCGTTCTTAACTGCATGATTAGAAACATTCGTGGTCTCAGCGAAGGACAGATGTTAACAATACATGTAAGTGAATATTAAATGACCACACTGCGTCAGCAGCCGGAATGGGCAACAGGTAACATTTCTGAGAAAAAGACGATGCATACCATCCCGTGGGAATTTAAAATTGAAGGTATTGTTAATATCGTAAATTACTGTATACACGGATAGTAGACTATAGTCTAGTCTCCGCTTAGTCGACTGTATATAGATACGCGTATGTTCCAAGTTAGTCATGTTACTTAATATTTTACTGCCAACGATTGATTGGACATTCTTGCGTCCGGTTACGTGATTTACAAAGCTTTGGTTTTTGAATTTTCTTTGATTTGTAAAGAATGCACAATATAGTATGAACTTACGTTCTAAACGTGTTAGAAATTATAAAAGGCTGTAACCTCTACGATTAAATGTGTAAAATAACAGTATTAATTGTTCTTGTACGAATTTTCGTGTTAGTTGTGTCGGGTACTCGCACGGAATGCAGACATGGCAACAATTCCGAGGACCCGTTTCCACTGATCTCACGCGCTATATGACGGTGGACGTGTGGCGCTGACTCTACTTGATCCATGACGCTGTTAGTCCACGTAAGTTATGTGTACAACTAAGTACTTAGGAGTGTTTATAAAATTCTGTTGCCAGTGAAAAATTTTGACGATAGACACTTCAGTCAAACTGGCGTGAAAAAATTGATTTTTCAAGAATTGGCTTTTAACAAAAAAATTGACTCACTAGTAAGGAAAATAATATTTCTTCAGTTGTATACGTATAACCTGTTTTCCTGTCAATAGACGTTTGAATAATCGAACCGTACGTCCAAGACGAGTCCAAGTTTCGCCAACTCCGACACCGTATTGGGGGTACGTTCATCGCCATTCCTTCAGCAGGAGAGGAGTTGTGCGAAGCGAAGGGCTAAACCCGTCCTCCGTTATTGCGCCGGGTCCCAAGCTTCTTATAGCGCTCCCACCGCGGGGACCACGAAGTCTCAGGGTATTCTAGATGTGGCCCGCGACCTTCCTTCAGTCGTCTAGCGACATATGCTGTTAATCGCTTTACGGCGCTGTGCTTAAAAACTGCCTTCAGTTGTAAATGAAGTGTAGTGTAGTAATAGAGCGGTTAACGTACGTACAATAAGAATGTTAATTGATATTAACTCGATAATGGAAGAACATAATTAATTTTGCTTCGTGCGGCCTTGTCACGTGTCCTTGTTCGACTGAGCCTATGAAATCGGGACTAGTTCCAACTATTTCCATAATCGTCAGTTGTTGATTATGAAATAAAAACGATTATAAACACTAGTCGATCTGTATGCCGTAAAACTTCTTAAATTGTCGGTCGAGTCATACTTTAGGAGTGCATCAAAGTCAGGTATTAAACTACCGATAGGAGACTAGTTCTTAAGCTCTTACGGTCGGCGTCAAGATTATCCATAGCCGAGTTGTTAGGCCGTGGTCGACTGTTGTTACAACGTTTCGGCCCCGCCATCGGAGGCCATCTTCAGTGTCGATAGTTTTTGGCAGATATTTGCCAGTTTACACCACTAATAACACCAGTCGACCGTGATCTAACAGCCCCGTTATGAATAATCTTAACAGTACCAACAGGAGAGTTTTAATGCCCATAGGAAGTAGTTCTGAAACAGTTTTCGCCAATCGCTCGTTACTTGTAGTTAGTAGCTTGTTACGGTTAGTCTGAATAGGCACAGCAGATTTACCTTTCTGTACAGATTTTTTTTTATTTCTTAACCGTCCACCCACCCACGTGCCTTACCGTAATCGAATGTACGCTGTCTTTGTAGTTTTACCCCGTCTTTTGTAGGCATGATAGCAGGTTTATTATAGGCATATGCAACCTACAGTTTAACGTCCGCTGTGAACGCCTAAGTACCAGTTGTGTTAGGCATGGCTGTTCTAATCTGGATTTTCTAAAAGCAGGTTATATTTTTCCCGCGCGGGATTCGAACCGAAGCCTCGTCGCGTGCCAAGCTACAATAATACGACACGGTCATTAATATTTCATAACCGCCAACAACTAATTAGGTGTATGAATAGTACACGTCAGTGGACTGAACAAACTGTGTAGCGTGATGCGAATGAATTTTACATTGACTCTTGGTTTCCTTGTCGATGAATCGATGACATCTTCAAATGCGCCTGATACGTGAATCGTCATTCGGAAATAGGGTGACCTTAATTGGTGGTGTGTGTGTGTGTGTGTGTGTGTGTGTGTGTGTGTGTGTGTGTGTGTGTGTGTGTGTGTGTGTGTGTGTGTGTGTGTGTGATGGAAAACCTATGTATGTTTTCTTGGAAAACCGTTTTGGTACAAGGATAGGGCTGGCTGGCGGAAGGGTGGTAGCGGGTGGTTTTATCTTCTGGCAGGTTAGCGTTTTGCATACGCTTGTCGTGTGTCGTCAGAGGCAGGCGGAACCGCTGTGAGCGTATCGATTTAAAACACGTGGTCTCTTGTGAAATCGAAATTTATTATGTTTCCTCACTGGAATAGATAAATGTATTGACGAAATTTTACAGAATTGGACGGTTATTTGGCATATTCATTTTCTTTTACCACATACGAGTAGAGAATTATATTTGCCGAAATTTTCGCGATAGGATGGATATTTGCCGTATTTATTTCTTATTTAACCACGCAGATGTAGATAAGTATGTTGACGAAATTTTACGCGAGTTGATAGATATTTGTTTCATATACGCGCGCGCGCGCGCGTGTGAAAAGCCTAACGGAGGAGTTCAATACTACACTTATCTTGGCTAATGACGAAATAATTATACAACAAAATAATCATGACTTACAGAGGTATATTCCTAGATTGAATGCAGTTTACCTTGCTTTGCACGTTTAGAATTTCTGAAAGTTTTAACAAAATCTACAAAAACCACCGTGCCACTTGAACAAAAGCCGTGATAGGAAACCCTATGTTGCTTGAAGTCTCTCATGTGTCCTAAATTCATATAATACTTTGCGATTGTCCTCTGGATATAGGCTATCTGTTTTCAGCTCTCCAATGCAGTACAATTTCCGCAATTTGTGCGCTGAAAGAAGTATCATATTTTAATTGTTTGGTTTGTTTCTTACATACGCGCACGCGGGCGCTCTCATGAATGCAACTGCGATCTGCACCTTTGAGTTAATTAAAATAATAAAACAATAAGAGGGACCTCAGTTTTATAACGTTATGGCGGATTTAACTTTACTCGTGAAGTTTAAACAATTTTTTTTTTAAATTCACTTAAAAAAAGAGTATTTTAAAATTATAGACGTCCAGAAAGATACTCTTTACATTTCAGGTAGAGATATGGCTTCAGGGATCATCTTTTACGTGATGATACTATGAGTAGACTTGAGTTTCGTTCAGTTATGAACAGAACGAAAGAGACAAAAGTGGAACTCCCGTGCGCCTAAGGAACATACGAAAAAACATATTCGTCAACAGATTGTGGTCTACAAATCGGTTCGTATGAGAGATCCTGGGACACTGTGGAGAATACGATCCCGTACTGTGTGAAGTAGGAACTAAAGGGAGTCCAGTCCAGAAAGTAAAGAGGAAGGGAAGCAGAGAGGTGGAAAAGCCTGTGTAAACACAGAGCTTAAGAACTAGTTGTGAATAAAAGCGCATCCAGGATTTGGTCCTGAGAGGAATCAGGTCAAACTTATGTTCAAACAATTCAGTGTAAGGATTTCTGTTATCAAGTGAAGTATGTAAATATCTCCGTGCATTACTTCTCAGTATAATGTAACAATTTTTAATAGGAGTCTTATCATAATCCCGAGGTGTGGAAGCATGTTTTCACGGAACGTAGGAAACAAAATTAAACAATTAAATTATTAAATAAACAATTAAATAATTGCGAGCGCATTGTTAATTGTTGTAGTGGAATGCAATGAATCGAATGATAATTTCAAGAGTAATGTATTGTAAGTAGCACGTTCCAGAACATTGTAGAGTTGCCAAAGTAATCGAATGAATTATAATGTCAACGAGAATATTCATCGTATCGTTAATGACCTTGACTGTGATTTGAAGAAACAGACAACTGAAGCTCAGCTCAGTCCGTTGTTTTACCGTGAATATTATTCGGCGATTTCTGCGAAGTAGAATGAGTGTTTATTTTGTTTTTATCTGACATTTAGTTATCTTAACAGAACTTTGGATATTATAGCTATTGTATTTTATAGGATATTGTATAGATTATTGTTATTGTAATTTTGTGCTTAACGGATGTAGGTAATTATAAAAAAACGATACAGCGATTTGAGTGTCAATGAGTAAATAAACGTGGTGACTATTTTACTGTCTCTGGCGGCGATTTAATTCCGGCAGTTTGATTTCTGCAATCCACGTAAAATATAAAAGATGTTAGGCCTATACTGTACTCTCTATACTGGTGAGTTGAATTCTGATAGTTTATACTGTGTATAACCGACGACGGGACGAGTTTGCTATTCATTTAGAACAGTGGTTCCTAACCGGTGGTCCGCGAGAGCCTCGGGAGTGGTCCGCGGGAGGGTCCGACAGCACATATAAAAAAGTTGCCAATAAATGGGGATTTTGAAAGCGATCTGCGTTGAACAAGATGGGGTGAATATGTCCGTGCCGATGACTATCAGCTGTTGAATTAAAATATCTTTAAAATAATTATTATTAGAATATGATACAAAATAATTTTCGTAACTTATGTTTAAATGTGGCAAATGAACTCTCACCAACATTAAACAACCAGAAAGGCACAGGGCTCTATCTGAGCTCTATCACGTGAACACTTCGTGGTTATGTCTGCCTGTCTGCGCGCGCCGCGCAGTCACGTGCTCACTGGCTGTCAGTGCTGTGTGTACTGTGTAGTCATGTAGTGATGAGACGGCAGTCGGCAACTTAATTGCTCAGTCTGTATCAGTGAGTCTTGCAGAGCAGTGCGATTCATTTCGGTAGCTTTTGCTGTGTTTACTGATATTGCGCGATATTATTGTGCGTGTTTGTACTTTTTCTGTTGAAAATGGCTCCAAAGCGGAAATATGACAGTGATTATATCAAGTTCGGATTTACAGCAATTGAGGTAAATAAGGAGATTAGACCCCAGTGCGTGATTTGTGCTGCTGTCCTCAGCAATGAAGCCTTAAAATCTGCAAAACTAGAACGTCATTTAAAGACAGTTCATTCTAACTTGAGTAACCGGCCACCTGAATTCTTCGCTGGAAAATTAGAAAACTTAAAGAAAATGAAATTAGGGAAAACTGGTACAGCATATGAATTGTCTGAAAAAGCCCTCTCAGCTTCATTTGAGGTTTCACAGTTAATCGCCAAGGCAAAGAAACCGCGTACTATTGGCGAAACCCTAGTGAAGCCATGTTTGATCAAAGCAGTCGAACACGTTTTAGGGGTTGAAGCTTCTAAGAAAATTCAAGATATTCCCCTATCGAACAATACTGTGAAGGCACGGATCGATACAATGTCCAATGACATTGAAGAGCAGCTGGTTTGTGAAATTAAAAAGTCTCCATATTTCAGTTTGCAGTGTGATGAAAGTACCGACGTTGCTCAATGCTGCCAGTTGCTAGTTTTTGTTCGGTATTTAGGAGACAACAACACAATCAAGGAAGAACTTTTAATATCCCAAGAGTTGAAAACAACATCGACAGGAAAAGATATCATGAAAATCATTTGTGATTACTTTGAGAGGCGTGGAAGAGGCTGGCTGGATTTTTGTACCGACGGAGCCCCTGCTATGCTAGGATCACGTTCAGGCTTAGCAACGTTGGTGAGAGAGAAGACCCCCTCCACAGTGACGATGCACTGCATAATTCATCGCCAAGCATTAGCATCAAAAACATTGCCGAGAGACTTGTCGAATACAATGAAATTGGCCATAAAGATGGTGAACGCTGTTAAAAGTAGTGCTTTATACACTCGTATTTTCAAAAAGTTATGTGCAGCATTAGACTCTGAGCACGAGACACTGCTTTTTCATACTGAGATTCGTTGGCTGTCAAAAGGCAATATGTTGGCACGCTTATATGAGTTGAGAGAAAAGCCAAAATTATTTTATATTGAGACGAAAATGCAGCATTTCTTGGAACAATCGAGTGAGAACCAACTTTTGTGATGCAACTCGCATATCTAGTAGATATTTTTAGCCATTTGAACCAGCTGAACTTACAACTTCAAGGTTCTGGAAACGAAAAGTTTGAAGGTGTTGGTAATATATTTGTATTCGAGGACAAACTTCGTGCGTTTTTGTGTAAAATTGATCTCTGGATAGCCAAAGTTGAAGAGAAAAACTTTCAATCTTTCCCGACTTTGAAAACCCTTGCTGACAACGGGGACTACGCCACTGTTACAGACAAGGTACAACATAACGTACTCAGTCACTTAGGCACTCTCAAGGATGAATTTGCTCGTTATTTCCCTGAATATGGTAGCAGTGAGACTCAAGCTATAAAAAAACTGATTCGAAATCCTTTCATTGTCAAGGCTAAGGATCTCCCTGATAATATTCAAGAGGAGGTTATTGAACTTCAAAATGACAGTAACTTCAAGGACTCGTTTGAATCTGGTGTAAACCTAGAAGAGTTGTGGTGTAAAAAAGCCATATCTTACCCAAACATTCGGCAAGCAGCTTTGCGGTATCTCATGGTGTTTTCGACAACATTTTTGTGTGAGCAGGGATTCTCGACTTTATTGTTGATTAAAAACAAACAAAGAAATCGGCTAGGTACAAGCAGTGATTTGAGATTAGCTCTAAGCAAGAGCCTAACTCCTAGAATTCCTCAGCTTGTCAAACAAATTCGTGCACAAAAGTCACACTGAGAAAAACATTGAGGTAAAATTTTTTTTCAACGTCCTTTTCAAACAAAATTGTTGTTTCAACATAAATTTGTAATTGAGACTTTTTATAATATGTAGTAGGCTATACATTATAAAAAAGTAATTTTTATTTATTAAATAATTTGTAATTAAGTTGTACTGTACACTAATTAATAGTAATAATAAGTAATGTGTTCTAAAAAACTGTTTTACTTAATCACCTTTGAATTTGGTTATGGGGAAGGCGCTGAGGAAGGGTTACAACTGATAGGTGGTATGGCGGGGGGTGGGGGTGGTCCGTACATGATTCAATTTCAGGCTGAGTGGTCCGCAGACTTCTACGGGTTGGGAACCACTGATTTAGAACATCGGTCAGGCGGAAAGAATACAGTAAAGCGAAGCCGTCAGTTCGGTTTTCATTTGGTCGACACGAATAATTTATGAAACATTATAATATTCGAAAATTGCTTTTTATATCAGATCTGTCTATATCTCCGCAAAACGGATATTTGGTTTTTAAAATTACTTGAATTTTTTGACAGGTTACTAAAAATTGCAAACAGTGATCGTTTTCGAACAGTCTTATCATTTTGGGTATAAGAGTTTTGTTTATAATAGTTTTGTTTTTAGGATTAATACACAAGTGTAGTTATTAATAGTGACAACCATAATAGTGATAATAGTGAGAGTTTCCTTTGTGTTATCTTTATTCAGGTTGTTTTAATAATAAAAACCTAAAATGAATTTCGCGGTAGCCGAAACGATGCTTCTTACGTTGAATGGCTGATGATTTTTTTTTTCTCAAAATTCCAGAAAAGATAATCTATTATTAGAGATTTTTAAAGATCAGTTACTCAGTTACATCCGTGTTGGCTGTAATCGATAAAGTACTCTCTTGCCGTGTGGATCTTGCGAATTAAAATAGTGTAAACGGCGCGTACCGTTCAGACGTTTTGTACAGGTGTAACGTTGCGAGAGGGTGGTGCGAGGGCGTTCGAGATTTCAGAGTGTTAAGAGCGTTTTACCTGTTTTGTGTTTGTGTGTGTATTCGCGCGTGCGCGACCCGTTTTAACTATGACCACCGACGGCCGTTTGTACATACGGACGACGGCGAAGCCGTTACGAAACGCTAGCTGCGGATATTTGGTTTTTGCTGATTCAGCGAGCACATTGAGAGAAAATTAATTTTCAAATCTAACCCACCGGCAGAGCGCAGCCACCACCACCACCACCCCGCCCGTTCGCTTTCTGTATGTGTGTGAAAGCTGTACGTGTAATATCTGTTGTGTACGGCGAACGACCGAGGGGTGGAGTTTTGTCGTGATGATAAGAGCTCTTTGCTGCGTTTGTGTTTGCCAGTACAGGTGCTCCAAGGACTTTGTGTTGAATTAAATTCATTATACACGTAGTCACAACGCCGAGGAGATACAAAATATAACGGTAGATTGATTTCAGCTGCGTATTCAATTTTGTCAGTCAGTCCCAGATGTAACGGCTTCATGACTTCGCAGTTCCTTGTGAATTTCTATTACAGTATAGTTTTTGAGAACAGACTGTTGGATGATTTAACTGATTACTGGTTTCATAATAATTATTATTTTGTTACGTGAATAGCATATTTAATAGAGTGAAATAAATGAGCACCAGAGTAATAAAAGTTTTATTTAACAATTTTTAAGGAAACCATACTCAACACAGCAATTCTCCTTCGTGAAACGCAATGAAAACAAGCCGTAAATATCACTGGATTTCCAATCTTATCGTGGGTGTGAAGGAAATCGTATATATACAAGGAAGAATGAAGATTGAGGATACGTGTCCTATACGAGACACTTTTGTACCACGCTACTGTATGGGACAGAAGCTTCATCTTACAGAATAACGTTAAAAATTTGTAAGCCAGTAAAATGGGAGTTTTGTGTCGGGCACGTGGAAAAACTAGGAGAGAACGAATTAGAAATATGATCCTTAGAAATCTATTCCAGCAGGAATCAATTGTCGAGGGACGAGCATTGTTTTGGTTTTCTCATGAGAACTGCGATGGTTTCATCATGTAATGAGGATGGACCAAAGGAAGCCGAAGCTCAACATGGAAGTGAGCCCAGTGAGGAAGGGGTGAGAGAGTTAGAGGAAGACCAACATTGGAATGGACTACGCTAATGGAACGGGGAGGTCCATGTTAGAAGTCTAACGTTTCGCGCCCGTAATAGAAGGGAATATCGGAATTGACTGAAACACTCGGACGCCTGATAAATACAACTTACAAGTTATATGTAAAAATGATTAATGAAAGATTTCGTTGTATCTCGGATATTTTAGTTCTGGACGAATGACCAGTATTTCGTAAGGGCCGATCTTGCATTGATGACCTATTCTTTTTGAAAATATTGATTGAGAAAAGAAGAGAATTTAATTTGGAGACACACCTTGCCTTCATCGACTTCTAGAAAGAATTTGGTGACGTTAACAGATCCATTCTGTGGGACATTATGTGTAAGAGGGGTTATCCTAAACACCGTGTAGACATTATAAAGAGCTTATACTATTGTGCAAGGATGTTATTGTCTACAGGAGAGAATTTGACAGAAGAGATTTACATTAATCAGGGAATGCAACAAGGCTGTAGCATGTCTCCACAGCTATTTAACACCTATATTGATGGCACAGAGAGTGGAAGTGGCTCCAGGAATTAAAGTAAATAATAGAACATACATGAATACATTGTTGTTTGCGGATGATCAAGTAATAATCGAAACAACGAATGCGAGCTGCAGACATCGATGTTCCTGTTACAGCTAGTCTGTTCAAATTATAACATGAAGATTTCCGTTCAGAATACAAAAACTATGGCATTTGTGGGCAAATAGGCTATCCCCTAGGGACTAAGATTGTATTGGATAGAGCAGGTGTCATATTTCCGATATTTTGGTTGTGACAAAACTTATGATGTGGAATACGATGTTGATCACAAGTTGGCTAAGTTTCAGTCAATATGTGGCAGAGTTCGTTTAACGCTGTCAATAAAAACAGGGAATGAGACTCAACTAAAATTTTACAAGGTAGGCCTAATGGTTGTGCCAGTGTTATTGTATGGTTCTGAAACGTGGGTTCCGGCGAGAAAACATCTGAGTGGAATACAGCCAACGGAGACGAGATTCTTGCGACCTGTTAAAGGCTGCACGGGAAGGGATAGACTCTAGAGTGAAGACATACGTAAAGAGTTGAACATTTTTAATATCCAAGATCGTATTGCAAAGAAAGGTGGATCGCTCAACTGAATAGGATGCCAAATGGCAGGGTGCCTAATGAAGTTTGGCAATACAAGGGTGTCGGACAGCGAAGTACAGAAAGACCTAGGAAGCGTTGGTGAAGTGTATATATTGCTTTGGGACTAGAACAGGTGATTGTGATTCGCCTAGTCCCGATTGAAGAAGAAGAAAAAAAGAAGAAGATTTGGACGCTTGAGAGAGCCGAATGGGATGGAAAAGAAGAAGAAGAAGAAGAAGAAGAAATTTAGTGAATCTGTCAGCAATTTCGAAAAGCGATGACGATTGGTGTGGCAGTTTGACTCATTATAAGCTGTAAGTTCTAGAAGTATCCAACCCGTAGGTCATCGTAACATGTAGTTTTGGGTATCGTGACAAGGAGGCTGAATCAGAGTAGAGACAGAAATCTTTTTTTTTTTAATCTGTGCAAAAATAGTCTGCAATAAGTGTAGCATCTTTCTGTGTTAAGTGTAGACGAGAAGTAAAAACCTTTTCGTCATGATGGTATTATGGTGAAAAGTGCATATGGTGGGAGGAAGGTCTTGTGTTCCACATATCAAAAATCCAAATTGAAGAGATCAGCTACAAGACATTTCACATCGAGCCCAAAGTAGAGAATGGAATTAGTGATGGTAGAAAATGATGTATCATTTGAAAGTATCATTTTCCGTCTTTGCGGGTAGAAATAAAACTTTATTTGTGAAGAGACGTAAATCCAACCATTTCATGAAAATGGTTGTAATGTTTGGAATCCTTATAAAGGTACATATTTTACATGTTCGACACTTTGTGACAACAAAAATGGTATATAAACGATTCGTTCATTGATAGTAGTTATGGTAAAACGAAGTAGCTTAACGATAAGATCGGATTCAGCAATAGTTAAGCAGTAAAATTTTAGGCAGGTTTAAATTGTGCTTAAGGTCGTCTCAAAGACGAAAAGGTTGAGCAGCCTTGTTCTGTAATATTTCCAGCAATACGGAAAGAATTCCAGCGATCGTACAGAGGGAAGCTGGATAGTCATTTGTCACTTTATTGGGATGTATTTATGAATAGTAATATTAAGTACTTCGTTGTTAAGTACACTCAAATGACGTAGGTATTATGATTATTATTATATTATTGTTGTTGTTTATTTATTATTTTATGTTGTTATTTTGTTTGTAATAGATTATTGTACGAGAAGATGGAATGTAAATGAAGAATATATTAATTTTTTTTTCTTACATCTATTTCATCCTTGTATAAGGCACAAGGAAACTGAATTCATTTACTCACTCTGTGTATCTTTGATTCTAAACTGTTGTGGAAATATGTAGGCCTATTTAGTGGCGAACGTGGCTTGTGCTGACTTCTTTTTTAAATTTTCAGTAATTTATGATTTGTTGAAGTGATTTTAAATTACGTCTAAATGGTCTGCTTATTGTGACGCTTCTAGTGGATCATTACATGCCGCTACCAAGGCATCTACAGATTATATTAAACGTTTTCTCATCGTTTGTGATTAGGAGGCTTCTTAATTTTCATTAATATTTCTTTCTATTGAAGGTTACAATGTTTTGATCTCCTTGGGAAACGTGAATTTAGCACACACGTGCGCTGAACCGAATATTTTTTTTAAAGCAAAGTATTTGTTTCATCTTTTCTAAAATCGTGTTCCCGTTCGTAAGGAGAGTATTGATTTAAAAATACGTTTTTGTCGAGTGTTTCGCAGGCGGGAATTCAAGGATACGGCCGGTATCACAACGGGTACTTTACCCGCTGGTGTGTGTGTGTGTGTAAACGACAGGAGCATCTGGGTTTTAAGTGAACATCTGCGGTGATAAGCGGCTCTGTTGTGCTACATTATTTGCGCGGAGGATTTTTCGCGCACGTGCGTGCGAAACTAAAATAGACTTTGTTTAGGTTTTTTGCATGTGTGTTATAAATCATATTTTTTGTTAGTGTTTTTTTTTTGAAGCGGAGGTCACGCGGCTTCTTGTCTTTTCGTTTTGTTTTGACTTATTTCAACAGGAGGGAATGTTTTCGTCTTCTTACTTATTTTCTTTCTTCCCTCGATTCAGAGTGGTACGAGATGTTCTGTTTATATTTATGAGGTAGTGTAGTAGGTTAGTTTCGTAAGCTGTCGTGGAGAAAAAATATTTTAATTCTGATACTTCTACTGGATGATGAGTAGTCGAAAGGACAAGCTATGGCCATGAATGCTACCCGCTTACTCATTTAGAAATCTCTCATTCTGCACCTCCCGCGAATGGTAAACTTATAGAGTACTTTTGTGTGTCTTGTATTATTACTTTCGCTGTGTTTACGATGAGAACGTACGTATTTCTAGGTATAATTAGAATTGTTGTTCAGTTGTGTTTTTTATTTGTTCTATAATATGGCTATACGATGTAGTGACTAGTGAGATTAAAATTGTACTCAGTTTTAATTGCTGTAAAAGCCTTATTGGAATGGAAGTCGTGCATTTAAATGCGCGTGCGTGTTTGTGAATAGTGGAGCAATAAAAAACAGCTCTGACGATGTTCAACAAAAGTTTTCAGCGAAATGTTCATAACCAAGGTAGCAAACAAGTAAAATAAATAAATACTTGTATCGGAAACTTTCTGATAAAATAATATTATGTAATGTGTTGTATTACGAAGTGGCTGTACAAAATACGTAAAATACAGAGTGGGCCATAAAATTCGTTAGGAACTAAAAGTTATCTTTAGTAGTGACCATCAATAAATAAATGACTAAAGGCTTTGTGCAGTTCGGCTGTTGACTAGACACAATTTTCAAACACTTGTGTTGATTTTTCGAAAAAAATTATAGTCATCACGGGGACCTATTTACAGACAATACAGAAATAATAGGCCTACAAACGTAATAAATGTTTTTGTTTGCGTGTGTGTAATGTTAAAGAATAATAAGAATGACTGTTACAAATATATTTATTTTTCTTATGTCAATAATATATAATTATAATATTCTTCATAATAAGGTGGTAATCACAGTTTAATTAATAGTCTACTCATTATAATATGTCTATTAATTATTTCTGTGTTGCCCATGAACATGACATGCTGACGACATGAGAGTTTGTCGAAACTTCGATACACAGATATTTCACAGTTGTAAACAAATTATTAATAGACTTCGTTCTATCTCGGATATTTTACTTCTGAACGAACATGCAGGATTTCGTAAGGGCCGATCTTGTATTAATGACCTATTCTTTGTGAAAATATTGATTAAGAAAAGAAGAAAATTTAAGTCCGTGGACGGAACTCGCTAAAACTTTCATCACTAGTAGTTATTTATATAAAAAAAAGTATATTGGCCAATCAAGTTGTAGTAACTGTAGTAATGTCATAGTCACATCCTCACTGTTTTACTTGGCTACTGATAAGAGTTATAGGCCCTACATACGAAGAATTTTACAAACAGATTCAAAAAATGAAAATGATAATTTTATTTTATCTTGTAATAAATGCATTTCTTTCAGAATAACGAGAGTTCTGCAACTCATGAAGCCTACTAATACATTACAAGAAAAAAACTAATTAGAAGTATAATACTACTGACTCGGAACGCAAAGTTTTTTATTGGTAAAAATGTAAAATTTTTACTGTAAACTTAATTCCGTCGTCTATATTAAGTTTATGGAACCATATTGTTACGAGAAGCGTACCGAACAATCCAGAACATTCTCCACTCCCCCTGTCCAATGTGGCTTGTGTTGCGTCATTCACGTAGGTGGTTCTAGTGAGTTAGAGGAACACTTGAGATAACCATTAAGCCGCTGGTGTGCAGTAAGGAGGCAAAGCTGTACTGCACCTCTGCGGGGCCTATATAAAGCCATAGGAGCCGGATTGTCGGTTCAGTTACGTGAGCGATTTTCGCTAATGCGGATTGAGTGTCGTCGAAGTGAAGTGTCGTGTTTAATAATCGGGCGGGACAGTTGTAATTCAATTGTGTGTTATATTAGTTGACATTTTATTGCGTTTGAACAATTTAAATTTGATTTGTTGTAAGAGATTGTGTTGTTTAATTACGAACTGTTTAACTGTGAAAGTTACAGCTGGTGATTAGTGACTTAATTTGTGTCTTGTATTTTGTTTTCCACTATACCTACGACGATCAAGTAGACCGTCGTAACAATATATTGTATTTGCTTCGTAAAGAGTTTCTTAAGTACGAGACACGTGTCACATACTCTGTGTTTATGGAAGGTTGTTGTTTGTAGATAGTGTGGGTGTGGGGGTTAGTTTCCTATACATTTTACATAGTATTTATTTACACGCACTTCAAAGATCATATTCATTCAACAGAGGCATAATTTGTTGTTTAACGCATATGTATTTGTAAAAGATACCGTTTTTAGCCGTGAAGGTGAAAGTTCGTAGTTTCTGAAATAAATATAAAGAAATACATGGAAAAAGTGTACATATCCATCGTTCCATGCTTCAGAATATTATGAAAAGCCTGTTGACATCAGTGTTGTCAGTAATTTCTTCTTGAGTGATTTGTCTCGAAAATGTATAAGTGTTGTCGTACGATTTGTATACATTGGCCTTTAAAGCCCAAAGCTAGAAATCGGCAGAACCTGAATATCAGGTAGCCTTCTAAACAATTTTTTCGTCAACGAATCTGGAAGAGCATAGAGGTGGGGCTATTGATGTGTGTAGTTTGTTGTACTGTCTTGCTGGAAATTGCCTTGCGTCAACTCTATATCAAGTTGTTCCGTGAAGATTAGACTGTACACCTGATCGTCAGCATTATTTTCCAAGAAAATCATCCCGACAGTCTTATTGCACACTAAATATCAACTTTGTCGGAATTCAGAAGATGTTCGTGGATTATATGTGGCTGATCGGTCTCGTAGTACGTGGAGTTTTATAAATCCACGTAGCCTGACAAGGGTAACCACTCCTCGTCCGTAAACCATGCGGTGGAAAAAATGTCCGACTTCAACTTGAAAAGCATGGAAGTATCTGATGTCCGTTTACTCCTTACAAACGAATCACCCCCTCCTCGTTTATCAAACGAGTTATCTGTTAGGCTCGTTCTGTCCTTGCAAGGCATGAACTTTATATGACCGTAATTTTGCGTTCTTAACTGTTCATTGTTGTGTTCCTTGTGAAATTCTAGGTCTCGTGACTTAATCTGTGTAGCGATTTGGAGGAGGTCGCAATAGACGGTTTCTTATATCAGAAATGACATTTTTGTTTTCCTCTTTCGCTAAGTTGAATGATTTACTCTGATGTCTTAAACAAACGTGTCATCTGCTGCTGTGTAACTTGAGAGATAAGTCAGAGAAACTCTCGCAAGCCCCAAGCAGTGGAGACGGACTTCTGTACAAGGTCTTGTGGAGCATGTAGTATACTCTGCAGTCCGTTGCAAATGAAGACAACGGGGGCAAATTCGTGTATTATTCAGAACGATATTAGACACCGTAAATTTAAAGCTCTTCGCATGGAATTGCCACGTGGTGGAAATATTTGTTAAACTGGGTTTCAGATAAAAGAAGTAAAAGAGATAGACCCATGAGTACGTGGAAAGAGGACGTCCGTGACGAGATATAAAAAGAGGTTTAAACGAAGAGAATGGAATGCCAGAAACCTGTAGCGAACAGGATGCGGGAGACGGCAGTACATGGTTATGCTCTCGCACGTGGATGGATGTACTAAGGAGGGATCCCGTAGTTTACGGTTTCCATGTATCAATAAAATTGCTGGCTTGCTCGACATCTCGAAAACCAAGTTGAGTCTGAAAAGCCCTTTCTGTAGCAACCAGCGAATTCATAATTCAGCAGATTTTCTCATTCAGGTACCCTTTCAGGAAAATATTGCGTGCTCGCTAAAGTAATCGTGAGTACATTTAAAGAATAAACAACTGTAACAGCGACGTTTATTGCCAGCTGTCAGTTCTTCCAGAGTGACAGTGGTAAATGTTCAAGTAACCGGTGTACTTATTACAATGTGATGACTAGACAAATTGTAAGGTTAAAATTTAATAAGAAAAATTATACACTACTGACTTTAGTGACTTATCAAACTGAACGTATAAAGTATATAGTCATTATTATTAGTAATTCCGTTTTAAGTAGCATAAGGCTGCAAATGTTTATACAGTGGATATAATACACGCGCATTAAAGTCCTGCGCATTTTGTATGCGTGTGTGGAGCGACAGATAAATATGAAATATTTGTTTACCCCGGCCACAGCACTGCTCTCTCCCTGTTAAGCGCTTTATCGTGTTTTGTGTGTCCGCGCCTGGTGATTTCCTTAGAAATTAATTTATCTGCTCCAGTAAGCAATTAGTCGGTCAACCATTTCTCCATTCTCTCGTTCCCCGAATCGGGGAAAATGAAAAACCTTTCTTTTCAGGATGTACGTTTTTCTGTTTTTAATATCCTGGAAATTTCTTTTGGGACGTTATCCCATTTTCTTTACATGTTAGTCTGATGCTTAGAGCGATGTGACAGTAGTAGTTTTAAGTTTTTTAGACTATTGAGTATGGAAACAACTCAATATTATAAACAACGGTGGAAAGAGTGCTTAGAATGTCAGATTCAAGACTGGTCCAACAAGTCTGGAAAAATATACCTATAGGACACAGGTATGTGGGTAGACCCAGGAAGAGATGACTGGAGGATCTTTGAAGGCGAAACAGACAGCACCTTGCCTATGCTGTGATGTGAAGATGATGATGATAATTAGGGAGAAAGTTATATAATGACTCTTTTTTCAATTGGCAGCCACTTTTAACATCATAGTTAATACCAAACGTTTTGTCCATTGTGTGATGTGGGATCCTCAGCCGCAAAACGGTGTTGGTACTATGTGGAGAATTTATCACTGAAGATGCCACATCATAAAATGGTCGAAACGTTTAGTATTAACTGTGATGTCAATTAAAAGTGGTTGCCAATCGAAAACGGTGTTGTTATTAGAAGTTACGATCACGTAAGTGTACCAATGAAAGTAGAAAATTGTATACCTATTATAGACACCATTTATTAAAAGTGTCACGTTGTAATAATTCGAATTTGTAAATTTTATCAAATGTGGAGTACAATGAAAAAATAATGTTATGGCTGGACTATGTCTGCGCGTATGTTTTTTGAAGACATGTTTTCTCGTTTTCTTGTAGAGGACGAAATCCCATAATCGCGAAACTATACAACTACTAGAGCTATACAACTTAAATACGATAATTGTTTACCACCGAAATGGGTGAAGCATACCATATAATTATAATTGTATGGTCTCCAGACCGCATTAATAATTATAAATTTATATAAATATAAATACCTTATAGTCCGTCTTGCGGTCTTGTAGTTTTTCAATTGTATCACTACATGTTTCGAAAGTAAACTTTCATCATCAGGTATATTGTAAACTTCCTCCTATTTTCCAGGGCTCGTCAGTGAAAGTAAAAAACAATAAATAAGTAAACAAAATACACAAATATACTAGTCAATACGATTAACGTCGACATAATATCTCGTAGCAGTGCGCACTGTACTATTGTCAACACACAATTGAGTGAGCCTCAAAGTTCATTATTTATCTTCATTACTGTGTCGTATAATATATTGGATTTAAAAAGGAGTTGGTCATTGAGTAAACATTTGTTGTTAATTTTGGAAGCTCTGTAGATTTCGAATTCTTCTAGAGCATCCATAAGTCTGCCTTTGCTACATATGTGTAAGGGTACTAAATTATCTGTGAAACTAGTGTAACTATGGTTTTCATTTACAAGATGCATGGCGAATGTCGACTTCAAATTTCTAATGTCCCTTTTCGGCATATGTTCTTTGAATCTTTCTAAAAATTTACGTCCAGTTTGGCCGATATAGAACTTGTCGCAGTCACTACATTGTATCTTATATACTCCTGAACTGTTTTCTATTGCTCTAGGTGGTCTTAGTTTAAATACATTTTTAATATATTGTGTTGACAATAGTACAGTGCGCACTGCTACGAGATATTATGTCGACGTTAATCGTATTGACTAGTATATTTGTGTATTTTGTTTACTTATTTATTGTTTTTTACTTTCACTGACGAGCCCTAGAAAATAGGAAGTTTACAATATACCTGATGATGAAAGTTTACTTTCGAAACATGTAGTGATACAATTGAAAAACTACAAGACCGCAAGACGGACTATAAGGTATTTATATTTATATAAATTTATAACATACCATATAAGTCAAACAGATATCTGCGTTCTAAGAAAAAAACTGTTGTATAAACTAGTAAGGTTTAGGATGTTGAACGTCCGGGGCATGCTGGACGGATCGTAGTGTTCAGCTCATTATTTCGGTTGGTGTAACATAGATTTCGTTAAGCTAAATGCTCTAAGCAGATGACTATGGTCTGAGGATGGATTTTAATTTTATCGTTTGGGCAACGATCTGATGATACTTAAATAAAGTTCGTGAATATCTAAAATGAAGTCTTTTGAGTTTTTTTTCGTTACGAGGTTGTCCCTAATGACAAAGCGCCGACCTGTTCAATTTCATCGTCAAATGTATGCTGTTATAAATATTTTCGTTCGTTTTTTACATCATGGAAGGCTGTTTTTCTCATGTATCTTGGATCCTTTTTAAAAATCTCAAGTCACAGATTCAGTCGTTTCACCGAGTCAACAAAGCATTGATCACACTCGAGGAAACTTTACAGCCTATATCGCAAACGAAAGTCACACAGCACTTAAAGACAGGGGATAAACCCACGAAGATAAAAACGCTGTATATTTCAAGGGTCACCACAGATATTAGCAGACAACTATTGAAGAAACCAACACATGTACAGTCGGAAACTCAGCAGTATGTTCAAGTTACCAAACAGAAGATAATACCTCAGCAGGTTGACAACGGTATAATGCAGATATTACAACGTAGCACTTGAAAAGCTAATAACCAAAGCTAGACGAAACAGCGGCTTAAAAGACGATCCACATTGTTACTTATTTCGCCCCGCTTTTTGTGTACTAGCCTATCCTGACTACATCTTGGTGGTGGTTAGTACTCCTCAGCCCCTTAAACTATGAATAACCTATTACAAACGTATTGAATAACCTATGTTTTAAACCACAAATTCTGACCTGTATGTTTCAGATTTATGCCGTACTGCATTAGAGATGTCGACTTAGCGGTACGTTCTGTAAATGTTTTCAGAACTGACTTGCGACAACGTGTTCTTAAAGGTGTACTGGATACGTTGAGTAAGCGACTCTTTGACATTTCGCTGTTCACAGAAAACCAAACTGGCAGTATACAAATCTGTATTTGCTCCATTATTGACATACAGTTGCGAGTCACTGACGCTGAATGGCAGACATAAAAAGAAAATACAATCAATGGAGATGAGATTCTTGGGGAGAATTGGGAAATAAGGTGAGAAACGTTAACATCCGGAAGAATTTGAAGATATTCTTTTTAAATGATAAAATTGAAATCTCGCAACTGCGTTGGTTTGGTCACGTCTGTAGGATGAATGAGAAAGTTACCCGAGACGAGCATGGGAGGCTAAACCAGAAGGCAGAAGAGGAAGAGGACGGCCCATAACGAAACGGGAGGATAATATCAAGAAGAGTATAGAAGGCAGAGGAGCAGTTTGGGCCCATGCCAAGGTTTTGACACTGGACAGGACGAGGTGGAGAGCTCTCTCGAAAACCTCGACACCCGACGGGTAGAAGAGGAAGAAGAATAAGACATTTCGCTGCGACGTTGCCAACTGTACCCGCGAAGCTTTACGTTTACCGAGCGCTGCACGGTGCAAAACTGACAACGTTATTTGTCTGGGTAATAACGTGACAACAGAGTATCGTTACAGGCCGTTACTATAGTGACACGAACGAACTTTTGTTGTAACATGATTTGGCGGATGTCCTTACACATGCTCTTAGTCGCATCATATATACCAAATGTCGAGAGTTGCTTATTCAGCGGTTCGATCTAGTAGCTCTCATTCCCGATGGCTCGTCTTCTGAGCTGCCGGTTACTCTACGATCACTAACAGATCCTAAGATCCATCCGGAAGCAATAGAAAGGACCAGACTGCTTCGATAACAACATGAACCTTTTCGATCTGGACTCAGAACAGTTACCAACATCAAATAATAACGTTTGGTAGCGGTGCTCGCAGCTACCACTTTAACGTACACCAATGTATAACGATCGCCACCACAGAAAGTCCACACACACTTAGTTGATGGACGTATTCTGATTTCATTTCAAGAGAAAGCAAGTTAACTTTTTCCAGCCGGTAAGCTGTAACTACGGTGTAGATTCTCGTTCGTTTAAGCTGAGTAATATATTGCAAGGGTGGAATCACGAAAACTGTAAACTTAATTTTCGCTTAGACGTCACCTACGTCATCGCTAAACTACCCTTGTCACTGTCGTACGACTTTTCTCTCTCTCACACACACTCTTTCTTTCTACCTCCTTCTCTTCCTCTTCTTCACTTTTACTGCCCTCCATAGTAATTCTATATTTCAATTCGAGTAGCATCATAATAACATTCCGTTACAGGATTACTTAATGTGTTTTTGTTTTATGCACATTTTTACAGTTTATTGAACATCCTCAGCAATCACGGTACATTCATACCAATCGTTAACTAAACCAGCTACTCCATGATTCAGAATTTGTTAAAACATTTTTTTACGTTTATTATGCAATCTGTTAACACATAACAATAAGCATAATTGTTCACAGAGTACATGGCATGAAGAGAACTAGTCCATTGACTACTTCTCCGTATGAGTATTTAAAACTAACATATTATGTGTAATATATTTATAGTTTTAGAGTCTAGGTAAGTTCAGAGGAAATGTTAACTTTGAACGTCTTGTCTGTAGGCTGTTGTCTAGTAGATTTATGGCTAAAGGATTCGTATGCTGTTCAAGTCGTTTCACATATCTTTCGCTGAACATCGCAATGGTTTTACTGACTGAGGGCGGGTCCTAGTATAGATGTCTTTGTTGCTGATGAACCACGGTGCGTTGTTTATGGCACGCAACACCTTGGTCTGAAACCTTTCCATTATTGCAATATTGTATTTAGATGCAGTCCCACAAAGCTGTAAGCCGTATGTCCACACAGGCTTGAAGACAGTGTTGTACACCAACAGCTTGTTTCGCATTGACAGTAATGATTTTCTGCCTAGGAGGCAATAATGTTTGCGAAACTTGGTGTCCAGTTGTTTTCTCTTCATCAAAATGTGGTTGCGCCAAGTCAGTTTTTCGTCTTTGTGGATTCGACTTTTGTCTCTCTCTCACACATTCTTTCTTTCGGCCTCCTTCTCTCTCTCTCTATCTCTATCTCTTCCTCTTCTTCACTTTTACTGCCCTCCGTAATAATTCTATATTTACATTCGAGTAGAATCATATAACATTCCATTACCCGATTACTTAATGTGTTTATGTTGTATGCGCATTTTAACAGTTTGTTGCACGTCCTCAGCAACCACTTTACATTTATAGTCATACCAGTCGTTAACTATACCAGTTATCTACATCGTTAAGAAAATTAAGGAAAGAATACAGAAATTATGGTTTTCCCACTTATGTACTCTTCCGCATGGGAAAGACGTGTATATTCATGGCCAGAGTGTTGTCCACCATACAGACGTAACAGTGAATCTATAATAAGGTATTGTGTGGACTCTCACTATATATTCTGTAGTGCGTGTGAACTTGACTGCGTTTCTGCGTTTTTTTTAAGCCTACTTTCCGCCTAACTGCTCCCATCAAATGAGGATTCCAAACAGTTTTTTTTTCCTTTTCAACGTGTGAGGGAAGGTAAACCGAATGTCGAGCTTACAGGACAGCGTATGTTGCGGGTAACCCGATTATAGGATTACACCGTTCTTTGCGGCTTGCGCTCGCGCGCGATCAGTGTAATGCAGTGAAATACACCTTGGACAGGTTGTTTAGTATACGGCGGCTATGACACTTGGGTATCCGACGGCGTACACGGGATAAACTGTCTTCGCTTGTCCATCATTATTGAGCTTCTCGTAACTTGCGCGTATCGGTATATTCTCAAGCGTTCAGATTTCGTTTTCATTGGTTTCTAGCAATGCAGTGATCCTATTGTCGTTTTTAGTGATACGGTTGGCGCAATAAAGAAATCAAATGGTCACACGTAGCGGATTTACTCAGAAATTCATTTGCGTAACTCCGTCGAAATCGCTCAACACCTAGATTGAACATTTATCAGCTAAAATGGGTACAACGATCTTAACCGAATCGATGACTGCCACATCCCCAAACAACTATTGAATATTATAAGCCGAAAGGACGGAGAGGTGTGGGACATTCGAAGAAGCGTTGGAGTGACCAGCTCTAGTCTTATCAGCTCGGGAGCGGAACACGTTATTTTTGGTTTAATCCGCGCTGAAGAAGATGATGATAACCTAGATGTTTCGAGGAAATGTCACGAAACGGGGGAGCTACTTAATGCCAATTCTCTTTTCTAGGTGTTAAAAGACCGTGAGCTGGAAATAGGTGATACTGTGCACAAATTCTCAATAACATCGGGTCTGTTAAGTTAAATACTAAACTTAAAATACATAAGAGTCTACGGCGGTCTGAAATAACTCATGTTAGTGAATTCTGGACCTTGATAAATGCTGGTGAACAGCTATTGAGAATATTCGAAAGGAGAATACGTGGGTCAGTTGGAGAAGCGGATGGTTCTTGGATGATGATGATGAACCATGAGTTGAACCAGATGACGGAGAGGTCAGGTTACATCGAAAGAATGGATCCATTACGCATTTTAAAGAAGATCTTAAATTGGAACCCTATGAAAAGGGAAGCTGAAGAAGACCTAGGAAAAGTTGAATTAATGATGTGAGAGCTACTTCTGAATTGTGGGGGTGAGGAATTGGAATAGACGTACATGGGAGAAAGCAAAATGGAAGAAAATTGTAGTGGAAGCCAAAATCCATCCTCCAAGCTAATGGTAGAGGAGAAGGCGAATTAGCGACTGGTGGATATTTATGGCAACTAATGTTGTATTAATAACTAAAACGGTACAAAATATTTTCGTGTTTTTTGTTTTATCCAGAAATTCTTTTACGTAAACGTGTCATCTAACTGACAGCACTCATTTTAAACGAGTTTGTGTGTACACGTTCTTACACGTAAACAGGAGAGATATTTCTGAAACGATGAAGATTGATGTAAGTAAACAAATATATACGTATATTTGTTGGCAAGCGCGCGCGCATTCTTCGTTCACCTCTTTCTGTGTCTTTCCCCCCCTCCTCCTCCTCCTCCTCCTCCTCCTCCTCCTCCTCCTCCTCCTCCTCCTCCTCCTCCTATCCGTGTAAACACGTATTTCCTTCCTATTATTATTCGTTCTGAAATTATAGTACATGATTTTGGTTTTCATCGTGTTGAAGGTCGTTTAAAACATCTACCAATGTTTTTGTTTAATGAAATTGTACTCAGTAGTTCCACGGGTAGAACAGCAGACTGCAGAGAAAGGCGGTTTTCGTCTTATTGTAGGTATACAGTATTCCATCTTAGGTTTTGTTTCCTCTAATTCAGAGTATTTACTCCTTGTTTGAGTAGACTATCAGAGGTGTAAGATTCCAATATTGAACGCTTGAATGATTAGTTGTAATAGTGTTACGCAACTACGGAACATTCTCTTACAGTCAGTAGTGTCGTTCTACCGCTTCTCGACTAGCCCAGCAGGTACGTGTTTCTGCTCAAGTGTCCTCTAGAGTTTTAGAGTGCTTGTTAAGGACGCATATTATGGAAACCTGCAGGCTATAAATGGGCAACAGTTGCCGCTTAGCAGTCTTTTGCATAAAGTATGCTATTGCTTCATTGACAGTTCGAAAAGTCGTCATCATCAACCTCAAGGATTAGGCTCATCCTGAACCTGTTCCGGGACCCACTTCGCTCTCGGCCGTCCTACATCTCTCTTCCCCACCGGTCTGTATTCCATTGCTAGCAACGGAATCCTGTCACCCGGCATTCACACCACCTTCTTTTGTTGCTCCTTAGCTGTTCCAACAATGGGTCGACCCCCAGTTCCGTCCTTATATCCACATGGTTCTTTCTATCGAGAATGGTACAGCCCACTGTACTCTCAAAAACTTAATCTCCGCTGCCTGAATCTTTGCTTTGTCTTTTTCTAGTCATAACTCTGACTTCATTTCTATACATCAAAACTGGTACCGCTACCGCGTTAAAAAACCTTTTCCTTGTTTCCTTCTTTGTCTTATTTTTAATAATCACTTGTCTTTGCGTCTCAATTGATTGTTAGTGAAACGTAATTAATGTGCGGGACTCTATTAATTGACATTTTTATTGCTTGTGAACAAATGTAATGTGAATTATTGTACGAGTATAATCTTCTTGAATCATTTGTTGATTACAAACTGTTATTTTTGATTAATTAACGCTGGTGATTAGTGACTTTATTGGTGTCTGTATATTTGTTTTCCACTGTACCATACGACGATCAGTGAGTAACAATAGTTAACACCGAAGCAGAAGCGGGAGTATCTGCAACCTGTTCGTTTAGTCGACACAGCTGTAATTGTCTCTTGGGGGTAAGATTCAACCACCTGTCTGCGTTAGTTGTGGCCGCGCAACTTTCAACAGGCGACATTTCATCATCACGCAAGGTTACGTTGTAAAAGCAGTTATTAAAGTAACTGTTCATTTAGTTAATAGTCGCGTACATCAGCGGTGTGTTACTTTTGTTTCAAATAATTTATGCCGGGAAAATTATTTTAATCGTGCATGAGGTTTCAACTTCTTTATTACAGAGTTTTTTAAATTAGTTAGGACCGGGAATAGACGCCCTTAAGCCTTGGTGTAACTCCAGATACCAGCGATGATGATGATTATCTTCTTCTTCTGGACTTCATTTATTACAGACTAATTGCGTGTTATCCGGTATCCATCTCTTCCTTGGCTTTTCGAGACTTCTTTTTCTTCCTGATGGTATATAAAGCCAGATCTGAACTGGCAGTCTGGTTCGGTCCATTCTGTTCGTATGATTCACCCACTGTCTTCTGTAATTTATCCTGTAAACTGTATATATTGCAATTCCGTTCTTGTGTCCGCGTTTCTTATCTCAATCTCGTTTTTACATCCCTTCAGAGCTCCGAGGTATTTCATCTATATTGGCAGAATGTGGTTATGTTGTCATTTAGTCAGAACCCGTGACTCACTTTCATAAACCCATGTCGGCGCTGCAGTCGTTATACATCTTAATTCTAGTGTCTCTTCGTGTTTGTTTCTTTAAAGTGTCGGTTTAGTACACCACAAATATGACCAAACTTATTGTTTTTGTTTTCAAGATCCCTGTTGAATTCATATGAAATCTCGCACCGAAGGTAGTTAACACGATGAGACTGTCGGTGGCTGTATCTTCCACGACTGTTTTTACTTCCACGTTCCATAAGGAAATGTAAGTATGGTGATGGCGACCAAAATCGTGTTCGAGATAAGGGCTGATTCTGATTGTACTACCCTCAAAACATGAAAAGTCATTTTTCTAAAAGTGTCTGTGTGTAGAATTTTTCTATGGCAAACGATAACAGCCGCAAATTCGAACAGAATCAAATAATTTTTTGCATACGTCCCTGAATAAAGGGAACTCAAGGCCTTTTGATTTTGCTAAAGATCGGTTAAGGGAAAGGGATAGTTTACCTGCAACGTTATATGCTTTAACAAGAGTAATTTTTCCTATGACGAACGATAACTGCCGTAAATTCAAACAGAATTAAACAATATTTTGCACATGTGCCTGAGTTGTAGAGGACTTAAGGCCTATTGATTTTGGTAAAGATCGGTACGGGGAAAGGGTACTTTACCTGCAAAGTTTTATGTTTTAACAAGAGTAAAGTACTCCATTTTGATAAATAAAGTATCCTGAAAAGAGCATAATAATCCACTGTAGAAACGTAGATGAAATATCTATAAATGAAGAGGATAGTTGAAGGTGGTGGGGGTAATTTTCTATAAATGAAAATGATAGTTGAAGGGGGAGGGGATAATTTTTATTTATACGGCAACAAAGAAGTAGTTTGTTGTTAAAATTCCTTCCCGGGCTGTTTGGCGTGGTCAAATGTTTTCTACAAAACCAGACGTTTCGGCAGTGCTATCGACTTTCATCATCAGTGAGAATCGAGTGCGCTAACGTGAGGTGTGGTATACGTTAGTGACCATAGTACTGTGGTTAAGGCTGAAGAAAGAAGTAGTTTATGTGGAAATATTTCATTTCGAAAATGGTTTTGAACATAAATCATAGAACATGGAAGTCATGTATGGTTCTCCTTACCGATATTTGTTGTAATTGGCTCGTGTCCCAGGAACGCCATTGTTTTTGTTTTTTTGACTTAAGGTTTTAATGCTGTAATCCTGACAAATCTCAGTTACTATATTCCCATTATAAGGTCACTTTCCGTTTCTGCTACTATGCGGTTAATGGTGATTGTTTTCAGGTTTTAAGCTTTAATTTTTTTGTTTTTCATTAGGCCACATGTGAGTACCGGTATCCGTCAGGACGAAGAGTTCAGTACGGTTTTAACGCCCCCATCCCATTAACAGTCATTAAATACCTGTTTGAACCGACTGTAAAATAATACAGACGTCTGTGTAAACCGTCTGATGGTAACAGTTCATTTTTTCTTATTGGCGGTGGTGTAATGAAAAAAATCACTAGACTTTGTGGTGATGAAGTGGTTTCTTTGTATTTTGTTGTCTGCTCTGCGAGTGGGTGGGGCAAAAGGGTTGTGCATTTTACTACTGTATAAGAAGGGTGGATGGGAGGCAGCAGCAGCAGTTGGGTGTTTTACTTGTTGGATTTAAGTGCCAGGGAGTAGTAACACTTCACTTTGCTTCGCCTCCGTCTCCTCCTCCTTGTGCTGGCTGGCTTCTAAATATAGTTGTATTCTTTGCTGTCTGCGCCCGTCTCGCTCTGTCTCTATTTTTTTCTCTTTTTCTTTGTTTTATTCTCGTCCCGCCGTGTTTACTCCGTCCGTACCTATAGTAGTATCTCATTGTAGGTGTAAGTGACGTTTGTTCCCGTGTTCTGTTCTCTGCGCACAGATTCAGTGCGTGCGTTTTGTAAAAGGGGCTTGTTGAAAGAACCTTTTATTTATTTATTTTTTTTTTTGACGGACCGTTTGTTTCATTTTTTTTTCTCTTTTTAATCGTCATATGACGACATCTCCGCAGACAGACGTAAAGCTTCGGGCTCCACGTAATGCTAACAGAAGTTTTTCTCGTATAAATTGATGTAGTTAATTGCCCACCAGATGTAATTTTTTAAGTAGCAAGTTGTTTTTGCATTTGCTGGGTGCCACTAAAATGAGGTAAAGACATATAGAGTTATGCCTCTCTTGCCCACAAGTTCAAAATATTTTAAAAAGCTTCTAATTGAAAATTAAATCCCAGGGTTGGAAAAGAGTTGATTTTGAACCTTCATTTTTGATTTATGAACACAAGCGTTTGATTGCTGAAAGGATGCATAGAGCGTTGATATAATTGGAATTCTCGGATGTCAGTGTACACTAAAGTAATGACATAAAGCCAGAAAAATCTTATAGAGTTCATCTGTGTAGTATGCCAAACAGCGTAAAAAGAATATGGCGTTTTCAGAACAGAGACGTTCAGTTGTTTCTATGATCTCTTTGAGAGTACCATAATCAGCTGAAACAGCTGTCAGAGGTAAATAAACATAGTGCAGCTGGCGCT
This sequence comes from Magicicada septendecula, assembly GCA_034769895.1. Lineage (NCBI taxonomy): Eukaryota > Metazoa > Arthropoda > Insecta > Hemiptera > Cicadidae > Magicicada > Magicicada septendecula. The sequence continues at coordinate 1,248,897,435 of CM068367.1, forward strand.
TGGTCAGATGACTGTTCCATCACAGAACATAGTTTATAAGTGGGTGAGAATATAGAGTGGTATAAGATGGATGAACATAAAAGAATATTCTAAAGCAAGATTAATTACACCCAGAAATGTTACGAAAAGTGAGGGACGATTTCATTGTACGTCTTAATCAACGTTTTACGAAAAATGGACGTCAATTGGACGGTACGACTTTCAAAGCAAAATAAAGTGATACTGAATTAAAACTTTGCTTATTTGGTATTTCCGGGCGCCACCCTGTAAATGCTCCACCATTTGCTCATAATAACAGCATCTGTCGTAACCTTGATACGTATGAGATTCCAGTTGTGATTAAAACGTTTACCCGCTAAACATGAAAGACGATTCCACCAACATATTTATCATCATTGTGGCAGTTCAGCTGACTGACATTTCCCAACCTTTATAGAAGACTCTAGAGGCGTATGCGCTTCAAATTGGCTTAGCGACAGTGCCAAACCAAACCGAGTATGGTGCTACTGTTGTGATGAAGTAAGACATCTGAAACCTGTGCAGACGAACTCTAGATTTTAAGTAATAAAGTCTTGGCATTGTATTTAAGCATTAGGAGTAGAAATAAATTGATGACTGGACTTTCAGACAAGTTTTAGTCAAACATAAAAATGATTAAAATTTGCTAACTACTCCGGTGAATATTGAGGAGGAAGAGTCGTAGGAAGGAGGAGACCTGACCTTCTACAACATAGTCAACGTACACTGTATTCCCGGTTTATGAGGACTCTTTGGAAGGCGTCCAATGGACTGTTCCTCCTGGAGCGGAGTTTTTAATGGAAACAATGCTTAGACAATCTCTGACGTGGAGACCTAGGGGGGTCTCCAGTATTGGGTCTGCAGGAGCACCGGCTAGAAAGGGTTCTTGTACTCGCGACCTGAGGAGTCTGCCAGTATAGGGTCGTGGACAAGCGCCATCAATGGACTAGAAAGCAGAGAAAAGATCTGGAAGACAAACCGTTTTGAAATAAGACTGATTTTCAACGGAATTCCTGGTCTCTAAGAATCGTGTCAGGATAAGATTTATGATTCGCAATAAGAATTAACTCCGGCGCCGATGTTTAACAATCTTTGATGAAAGCCTTATACTTCCAGAGTGTAGGCCTAATATACTACGAGAAGAGAACAAAGGCAAATTGAGCGGTGATAATAAAATCCACGGTAATAGTTCCGAGTGACAACCAGACCTCTGGCAACCACAAAACTTGCAGAAACCGCATTTTTGTGTTTCTACGTAAACTACAGGTGAAAACTAGGTGCGACGCGAAAAATTCGCGCAAAATTTTTGTTGCGAAAAGTTTGCAAAAGAACAATTATGGGATTCAAATAATGTAAAACGTGGTATTTTCAATTTCGGAGTGGAATCCACGCGGCAAATAAGGTAGTTTTTTGACGTAAGTAAGGTAAAATTGACGTTGTTTGGTTAACATGCATACTGACCTAACTACTAACCTTTCTCGCTTTTTGTGAAAGAACTCGTTTTCCACTGGTAGTCGTGTTTTCAATAATACTCGGTCGTTGTGCAGATCACAGAAAAAGCAACCAACTCGAAGTAAGGCGAGGGCCACCCCTTGCCTATTACTATACACGTCTTCCTTTCTGTGGCAGAACTCGTTTTCCACTAATAGACTCTACTGGTTTTATGTGCAGATCACTGGAAATGCAACCAACTCGAAACAGCATTGTGTTTCCCTGCTGTATTGCTGTAAGTAATTATTCATTTGTTTCGCAAACTTGCAAGTAAAAAGTGCGAATTTTTCGCGTCCGCAGCTAGTTTTGACCTGTACCTACGTTTACGTGTTCACGTAGAAATACAAAAAATGCGGCTTTGTGGCCGCCAGAGCTCAGGTTGTCACTCGGAATTATTACCAAATCCACTATCGTTGGTCTCAGCATTTTTACGTAAGCTTTATGGAACTCAAACCGAGAACTTTTAACTTCCGTCCCAAAGATGGTGGTCGATGTAGGGAGATACCATAGATATTTGTTAAATGAAAATTATTCTAAGCGCCTGTAGTGATAGAGTTCAGTGAGACACGCTTTTATGTTGAAAGTTAATTAGCAGTAACAAATAGTTGCAGAAGGAAGTGTGAAAAGATGACGAGCTTGTAACGAAGAGGAGTAAAACGTTACTCAGCAACTTTGTAATATTATGCAGAAATAGTTGAAAGCTAGTGTGGCTCTGCTTATCGTCTGTTTAACGACGAGTCCTAGGTTAGAACGCTTAGTAGGCTATATCTAACCAATAATGCCACCTAATAAAAAAAAGCAAATAAATGCAGGTCAATAATTTGCATGCCGTGAACACTTTCAATGTACAGTTATAGTAGCATTGTTTCCGTTCCGCAACAATTGTCTGCATAACAATGAATGCATTATCTTGATTACTTTCTTAACTGTGATCAGATATTTGATTGTATACGGCGTGCAGTGCCTGCACTGGCTTCCTTCCAGTTGAATCTCGTGTCAGAAGAACACATGCCAGTTCTTTTACGGCCCGTCCCTGCAAAATGTAGTGTACGTTGCATTTTTGAAGAAGATTATGTTTTATGCTAAACTATCCGGTATGAATCGACATAAAATGCGAAACCTTTTCTCGCACATTACTAGTAACTGATAGTCGATGCCCTGTCCACGGTTTTCCGTAAAAATTTTTTTTTTCAAAATTACGTAGATCCCTCAGTTCATAATGGGTTCCAATACCTTTCTTTCTAAATACAGTGGAAAACGGTTAACGAGAAATGGCGGGGACCAGCTGTTTTTTCGTGTTAAACGGACAAAAGTGAAACAAAATGAGATAAATGAACAAAAGCTGTATATATTACTTACTGTATTGTGTAGTAAAGTAATACAGGATATTTAGAAGGTGTTTACATATAAACGTTTTATTTACGCATACTGAATAATTTCTGGTTAAATTTTAAGAAAAAATATGGTTAATTTTTCTTACTTAGTATAGACGCTTTGTAGCTGTTCTTCTCTTAGTCCTGCGATTTAGGTTTTCTTGTGCAGTAATGTAGTATGCTTTTTAAAGGTCCTATTGTGACAGTGACAAAAATTATTTTTAAAATAGTCCGTTATTTTTTTTTCACACAATTCTGCTCTACTGTAAATTCTTTTAATTCATTGGCGTACGTGGTCAAACATTTCACCTCCCGAATTGGCTTCTAAATATCGACGAATACGACTTAGGAAAAAAGCGTATCGGTAGCGGTAAGAATTCTTAAATTTTCGCTGTCATTTTCCGTGTCAAGTTCGTCGGCACCCTCATCACTTTCACAGTTTTTAATCTGCACTGTTTTGGGGCGTGCATGTTGGATTTATTTATTATGCAGCTATTAAAAGCCAGCAACAGAATTATTGCAATAAAATTTTTCGTGTTAACCGTACAAACTGTAATTTTAAAATAGTAGCAACGATCGGGACCTGAGACATATTTCGTGTTAACCGATATTTTGTGTTAAACGTTTTCCACTGTACTTGCAAATAAATCTAAAAACAGTCTTGGGGCAGTTTTTGAACTTCGGGCTCGAAAATATTTTATTGTCTCATAAACGTGTAAAAGAATTCCAAAAAAAAACTTTGTAAGTCTTATAAGTAGACTTACAATACCTACAGACATTTGGGAAATGAATCTGAGATTTTTGCGGACGCAGACTAAGGATCTGAAGTTGTAATTACAAGATTTTGACCTAAAATAATTGACCCGTAAATATTTGTAAAAAAGTCGGAATCTGTTAAGGAAATATTGGGGAAAACCCTGTTTTTTCAGACCACCATGTGCCACGAAGAAACGGCCTTGTCTTTGTGGATAAAACGGGGCTACCCTGCGTGACGCGTGATTGCGACGGCCCTGTAATCTCCCTCTTACGGCTGCCATGGAGACCGCACTTCACACACAGGAAACAGTGCCGGATTTTTTTTTTTTTAGTACAATACTTCTTTGCTCGTTACATTTCTTTTACTGATTTAAAGGCCCGAAAGGGTTCAGATAACGCTGACTTGTTTTCAATACACATTCGATGCGATATAGAATATGTGCCCAGACATGTAGTTTGTTGTTGCGGAAGTATTTGTATCGGTTGTGTGGCAGCTGCGTCAGTTGTTAACGTTGAGCTTTCAGACGACACCATCGATGTCATGGAAAACATGTTTGTGTATTGCAACGATGTTTTAGTTAATTCAGAAAAAATATTTATACATAAATATTCTCCATCCCCCTTTCATCCCTCTCTTTCCTCTCTACCGTTCCTTCCTTTTGTATAAACAATTTAAATAGCTGATTGTTGCCTATTTCAAACAGACTTTTCTTACATCAATTGTAGAATTGGCTTATGTCCTTTCACAGACTTGAGTTCCTATCGCAGCGTTTGTATTATAGGTTGATTGAAGACGTCAGGTGATCGTTTGTTAATTGAGCTGTTTCAGTTGTAAAAAAAATCCCAGATATAGTAGTGCGGATGATATTCTCGCAGACCACGAGATTTTTAAAGCTGACGGTCACGTATGTGGAAAACGTCTCTTGAAAAAGGGGTTATACCGTGACTGTTCGGAGAAGTAGGAACTTAGGAAGACATGAGGACTGCACGGATGAGAGAATTCTTTGGGAAATGAAGAAAGTAGGGACACCACAAGGTACAACGTAGAACGAAGGAAAAGTAGCGAGTGAAGAAACTTGGTCCAGGTGTTGCGTGAGAGTAAGAGTGATCAGAATTGTCAGTTTGACCACTTTTACCCCGTCGTTGAAAGAACATCAAGAAATGCCCGATGGCCCAAATGGGAGATATAGGAATAACCAATCAGCAGAAGTTATTTTGCTAATCTGCTATTATGAATTTATTCGGGGGGGGGGCCTGGGACGCGCCAGAAGTGAGAACTCAGTATCGAGTGAACTGATTCAACGTGTAAGACGTTAACGTGGAACATGTATTTGGAATAAGAGAAAGTTTACTATAAAGAATTAAGATTCAAATAAGAGTGATCGGGTAGTCAGACGAGGACATAGTAGTGTGTTTATATTTAGTATTTTAGTATAAGAAATCGATATTTACAATGAACGTAAATAGAATCATATCACACGTCGTATTATTTTCAGTTACGTAAGCTACATTTACAAACGGTATGTAAAAAATAATTTTTTTTTTAACGTAAAAATACGATTTACGGAATATTTAGTTGAAAAGTAAAGTGTAACGATTATTATATATTTATATTATAACTAACGTATGCATACAATAATTCAATTTTTCACAAATTATAAAATAGGTAAATTACTAGATCGAATTTTGAAACATAAAACTTCCAGTCAAATACAATATAAAAATCAGAATCGATCTCAAGAATCAGCTACAAAACGAACAAAGTAAACAAAGATACAAAATTATACTCTTTCGACATTTCTTACATGTCCACATTCTTATTGACGATACTATAAGTATTATAATAAAAAATGTGTCACTGTTTTTAAATGGTTTTTATGAATTAAACAATTGGCAAGTTGTGTAAATATATTAAACTGATAATGAACTATGTAAAAGAAAAGGATTTCTAAAGTATTCAGCTCGAAACCTCAGCCCCTGAGTACTTTTTTACCATAAATAAAATTATTTTTTTATATTTACGTTGTTCTTGTAATAGTATTTAAACATTTACAATATGCTCAAATTCTTCAAAATGCTTCAAAAATGCTTTGGCATGAAACACGCATATTTGTGGGAGTGGGGAAATTTTGGTTTGCCATGTGGGGAAAAGAGATTTGATTGAACTGGTAACACTGCTTTTTCGTTTCACCTATTTCGTTACGCCTTGAATCAGTGGGGCGCGAGGTGTACGGTAGTGAGCCGGGCGCCGTACTGCTGTGTATGACGTCATCACTTCAGACCAAAGATAGGGAAGAAGCGAAGTAAAGAAACAAAGAAGAGGAAATATTTCCTCATGCTGAGAAAAATGGGGAGAGGAGTGTGATTTGGAGGTATAAGAGACGTGAGGCACCATCAGCTAAAAAAGATTGTTCAGTGCGATGCGTAACGCATTAAACGCTTTAAAATAGCAAGTGGGCACTTAAAAAGTTTCTCTCGTCTCTTGTTTACATACGTAAACTGAATTCATACTTCGTGCGCGTTTCACGTCGAGTAAAGAACGCTTCCAAGAAGAAAGTTTTGAATTCATCATCGTCGGTTGTTCCAGAACGAGGGTGTAAAAAATTCAGAAGCACTGATCATTCAGACCGCGGAGTTTCCAATAACGAGTTAAAAGCATTTTCAAGTTTCACGCCGAGAGAGAGAGAGCGGCGTCATCACTGTTGAAGGTGTTCAATCGGAACTTTTTATTAGTTATTTTCGCCTATTTTTCTTTTCGATCTTACACAGTGTTATACGTAAATATAGTGGTATTAAGTACTCCTCATTAGTTGAATGTTATGGAGAGATTGGTTTCGGCCTCAGTTTGCAGAAACTTGTATCAAATATTAATTAACTTTAATTTCAGAAGTAATTAGTTAAAGTCAGTACTGTGTGTGTGTGTGTGTGTTTGTGTGTTGTGTTTGTACGTATACCGTAGCTCTAACAGAATGATGTGAAATTCTGTTAAGAAATGTTACTAATTATTGTTTGTTTTGTTTGTTTGTGCAGGTAATGAAGAACTCGGTACTGCTGTTAATAACAGTACGGTGTGTTCTTGTTGGTGGTAAGGGGCAAGTTCTAAACGGGTTGTTTGCGGCAGGTTAAAGTAAAAAGAGGTACGTTTCTCGATAGTGGAAAGATTATTAACGTTATAAACAATAATTAAAAGTGTTATTGTCGATATCGCTTGTTTGCAAGTTGTTGTGTCAAGTTTGTTTTGTTGTTGTAGTTTCGGTGTTACTCGCTGCCACATGTTTCTAATCTGTACGAGTTACCATTTCACAGTTGCTGTCGTGGCTACATTGAAGACAAAATTCACAACGCTATTCCCTCCCACGGACGGTTTCTGCAAGCAGTGACGTTAAATTTTAAATGTCTCTTTGGTAGTTAGAAATATAAATGGCCCTTAGGAACTGGTATTACTCTGAGGCAATAATGAAGGTGGTTTATTTCCCGCCGCACTTTAGCGTGCGTATAACCTTTTTCGAGGGTTAGTTGAAAAGTTCGCGGAGCAACATCCTATAGCTTAGCGGTAGAACTAAAATTTTTTGTGTGTCGCAAGATTCATATTTCTTATAAACATGTGTTAATTTCCAAATCTATCTACCAGTGTATTCATTGCTTATCAGATGTTCGAAAAATGGGCAAAATCAAACGTCGTGCTGTGATTGAATTTTTTGCTAAAAACTGTCAGCGCCAGTGAATATTCACGACCGAGAAGGCAAATGTGTTATGAGGCGCTGCATCTTCAAAACAGTATTTGTTAAGTGGGTTCGTGAGTTTAAACATGGTCATACGAGTACTGAAGATGATCCCCGCGGTGGACAACCAAAAACTGCGTCAATTCCAGGTATCGTTAAAAAAATGCCATATGCCTACTCGGTACTGGAAGACAGGCGATTGGGAGTAGATGACATTGCTGACTTCACAACAATTTCACATTGCGCGTGTATCATAGTTTAAGTCAAGGAGTTGGTATGAAAAACCTTTGTGCATTTGGAGTTGTTGCACTTTTGGGGCGTCCACGCGGGAATCATCTTTTGTATGACCACGTTTAAACTCGAAAACCCACATACGAACTATTGTTGTTAGGTCAGTATGCATGTTAACCTACAACGTCAATTTTACCTTACTTACGTCAAAAAACTACCTTATTTGCCGCGAACGCAGCTACTTTAGACGTGGATTCCACTCAGAAACTGAAAATACCACGTTTTACATTATTTGGATCCCATAATTGTTCTTTTGCAAACTTTTCGCAACAAAAATTTTGCGCGACTTTTTCGCGTCCGCGCCTAGTTTTCACCTGTAGTTTACGTAGAAACACAAAAATGCTGTTTTTGCAAGTTTTGTGGTTGCCAGAGGTCTGGTGCAGCATATCCTAACATATTTGTCATTTAGTTTTGAATTTCCATTAGCGCTAGACCGTTTTTATCAAAGAATTCGTGATTTTGTCCGTTTTTCAAAACACGCATGGCATGTAAATTTCAAACAGTCAGTGAACAATGAATACAGTGACATATATATTTGGAAATTAACAGGTTCAAATGAAATATGAATCTTACGATACACAAAAAATTTTAGTTCTGCCGCTAAGTTATTGTTGTCGTTCCGCGAACTTCTTAACTGACCCTCGTAATAGTAAGCCCCCTGAGCTGCAGAACTCGCTCAGACTCGTACAATGTTGACTTCCATTTTTAGCTCGTGGTGCCCCTAAAGATAGAAATTTTTAAAGCAAACACTATGTTCGGTTCTGGCTTAACATCATTTCCTTTATTCTGATGTTCGGCATGAAGTTTTAGGCCCTACAATTTTTCAAAATTTTAGTACACTTTTTAGTATCCTTAGAAATTTTTAAAGCAAACACTATGTTCGGTTCTGGCTTAACATCATTTCCTTTATTCTGATGTTCGGCATGAAGTTTTAGGCCCTACAATTTTTCAAAATTTTAGTACACTTTTTAGTATCCTAAAATTTTTAAATTTTCAAATCTGAAGACTGTCTTCAGACTGGTGACAATTATCTTTAATTCGATATCCCACATGGATTTTTGCGACTTTTTCAAAACTTCCGTACACTTTTTGGACCCTGGTGTCCTCAAAATTTGGAATTTTCCACAGTATATTCAGAATTCTGTTTAATTTGATACGCCACACGGGCATGGTGTATTTTTCAAAATTGTGATCACTCATATTTTTGCCCCCCCCCTGGCGGAATTAGTCTCAAAAGAAATAGGGTTCGGTAGGTTATATGAATGGATACCATACCAAGTTTTACGGAAATGCCGTTTGGCGTTTGTCTGTTTCGGGTGTCTCAACGATAACTTTTGAATGCCAAAACCGATTTTCGTCAAACTTTTCATAAGTGACCATACTTCAGTACTTTTACCCTACAAAATACTGTTTTTTTTTTTTTAAATCGATCCCCCCAGAAATAGGGGCGGGAAGGAAAATTAACGGTGTGAAAATTGTGAAAAAATCGCAAGATCCGATGTTAGGTGTCAAATCAAGGGGAATTTTAACCATAATCTGAATATACTGTCCATTTTTAAAAATTTCAAACGTTTTGGACATCAGGGTGCAAAAATGAGATTAAAAATTTGAAGAAATTGTGAAAATTCAGCAGGGTGTCATACTAAAAGGAACTGTAATCAAAATCTGAATGTTCCGAAGTTTTAGTGTTTACTGTAGCCTATGATTGTGTCCTCTATAATTGTTATATTACGAAAGATACAGTAGGGTAATCGGGAATTTTGTAAGTTTTCCCGTAGTTGAAAAAGTATCTAATATCGACGTTTATGTGTTATATTCTAAGTAGTGAGCGAGTTCTGCAGCTAAGGGAGCTTACTATAGTTAACAACGATCCTGCATATGAGACGTGCAGGAACCGGGCAAAAAATGTGTATTGTACGGGGTAGCGCTGTAACGGGTTTTTTCTGTATTCAAGTTTACTTAAATAAATGCAACTTTATATTAATGTGTGTGTTCCTTACTGCGCGCGCGCGTGCACACACACACACACACACACACACATCATTTATAATCCTCTGATGATACTGATGTGATCAGTGAAACGGGCGTCAAGAGAAAATACAATAATAATTTTACTTGCAGAAGTTGTTAATATTTGAAGACCAATTACACTATTCACTTTATATATCATATCTATTCAGTATATGTTATAGTCATATTATTGATATATTTATACGTCAGCTTCCAGTATCTGGTGATGTGTTGTGTAGTTGTTTTGCACAAAACGGCTTTGCCGGCGGAATAAATATTTAAACAGTCCACCGACTTTCTCAGAATGATGCGTGCTTTCGTGGACGAGCAGTAATTTTACCATTTTCAATATGATTTATACGTTTTGCGTGCGTGCGTGTCGTGTCGTGTCGTACCTGTGCGAGGAAGGTAAGGGAGTTTGCGTTGCGTGACAGCTCTAATGCGTACGCTGATGTATCAGTCTAGACAAGGATACATAGATACAAGTTGGTTCACAACTTAAAAAAAAAAATACTTCCGATTGTATTGAAATTCAGTTATAATATTTTCAGCGTTTACGGAAAAATATGAACCAGATTACAGTTCATGTTAGGCACAATATGAGTGCGCGTACTGACTCACCGTTTCTCGATATTTACTGTTGGCCCACAGGAGCGAAATCTACTTATTACGTGACTTTCTGATAGCAAGGAATCACGAATGCGTTTGAATTTTCAAAGCTTTTTTTCCTTTAATTCCAACAGGTCACAATATAATAAAGTATTCGTGCATATGAAGTTTCAGAAGAGCCTCGATAATTCAGACTAATTGGGAGCGAGGGTAGTTCCAATCAGTGACTTATTGAGGAACTGCTCCGGGGGGGGGGTATGAGATTAGCTTCTGCGGGCGGGCAGATGAGAGTAGATTGAAGGTTGCCCACCATCCATTTTCCTCAAGACAAATGAGAAATTAAGGTTTCTTCCGATATAATTTTATAAATTCTTTGAGTCTCAAATTTTGGAGTAAACCGACGTGAATTTATAAGGTTGAAAACATTTGGGAAAGCGCTAACTGGAAAATATTGTAGCTTGAGTAATTGATATTCTAATTAAATGTAATATATCTCCTGTCATTAAGAATCGCTATAATCTTGAATACGTAATCGTAGTAAGTATTGATAAAAATGAGTTAAATGCTGGTAAAGGGTACCGAAGGGCTGTTTCTTTCCCGAAAAGAATGGACCAATAAATTTCGGTTAATGCCCACTGTTCCCGACAAAAGTCGGAACTTGAAAAATCAAGTCAGCTCTGCCAGCAACGCCTTCTTCCACGTCCTCGAAGGTGAAAGCCGCGTGGCCCCTGGAAAGCATGGCGTACAATAAGTGTGCATTATGAAACTGTCGGAAGAGGCTAAAACCCGACTTTCCAGCACCTTAAAACTGCAACCTTCGGCTAGGGGAGACAACCCAACAGAAACAGGCTTGTTAGGATATCTGAGTGTGTCAGCCCCACCACCTAACTATTTAGTTAGAGAAATAGCTCTACTAAGGAAACTAAAACATACTCAAAATTTTCGCGAAAAGCCGGACGGATCTCAACGGAATTGAAGATATGAGACTAGCTAAACAAGTACAGTAATAAGATACAGACCTCAAGGAAGACGAGGTTTAGGTAGACCAAGGAAGAGATGACTTGTGAAGGCGGAACAGGCTGTAGGCCTATACCTTGACGTGGAGAAGAAGAAGAAGAAGAAGAAGAAGAAGAAGAAGAATGAGTCTTTCTCAAGATATTTTGAAACCCCCTTCACATTTCCCTGTTGTCTTACTCCTTCACATTTTAATCTAAGGATTTTGTGCCACGAATGTTTTAAGCAACTTATAGGCCTTGTTAGTGTTGAGATACGTTTTTTTAATGTAAAATCCATCAATAAAATCTCATTTTGTCGATTTAAGTCCAGAAACTGCTAGTCTGCATGTGCAAAGACGGCGGGTCAAACGTCACAAATATTAGACTAGAGGAGTCATAACATAGTCAACCCCGTAAGGAGAAGTGCGTTTGGACGATAAATATAAAGGTAGATTAATATGTTTTGCCTTCTTTCGGACGCGTGAACAATTGTTTTCTTATTAGGGCTGCTAATACGTACGTTGTTTACCAGTTGTTGAGTGGTTATCATTATTTGGAAAACTACATGATTACTTTACAAATGTTGCAATTACTTCTCCTACCAATATTTATCTAACGCACGCAGGTTAGAAATAGGCTTACGTTAAGTGATTGTGGTATTTTGCAGAAATTTTTAATAGCTCTGGGGGTGGGGGGGGGGATCGATCCCCTTCCGTAGTTACGCCACCGGTTCGAATTGTGATGTATGTCGTCTTTTTTGCAGCTGAATAATGAGAAATAAATTTTTTAAATACTGTCGTGCAGTAAATTATTATTAGATTAATATACCAAAGTAAAATAACGAAGAATTTATTTTTTAACCGAGGTCACAAACCTACACTAGACTACACAAATCTTACTTTTTTTCTGTGGATGTTGTTTAAAACGCTTACTCTGGTGTGTTCAGATTCATTTTTAAATTAGAATTTGATGATGCTTTCTAACTGCATTATTTTTTAGTTATTGATTAATTAAACTACGTCGTATTTTCTTTACCGATTTACAAATACCTGTTTCAGATTTATTTGTTATTCTCGATAAAGATTGTATAGTTTACTTAGGTAAATTAGCTGTTAGATTAGTATACAATGTGGGACAATCTCAGATACAAAGGGAGGGTCTGTGGAGTAAAGGTATGGACACGCATGTGTGAAAGTCGGTTGGTGCATTGAAAAGGTGACGTGAGCATCCTTCAAATAGAAACGGTAAAGGATCGTGTTAAAACTAAAATTTGCTTCACTCATTCAAAAAAATAAATCGAAAATTCGAAGAAATAAAGGAATAAAAAATAGCAATATATTACTACAAAGAAAATCGAGTCTGTATAAAAATATTTATTCAGCCATAAATAAAAACACAATCGAAACGATGATAGTTGCCAATTTGAAAAATTTTTGAATACCTTTTTTCATATCATGGAATTGACGAAATGATATAAACAGTTATAAAAATACTCTGTTTATATCATTGCATTTAAAATTTTTGTACCTAATAAAAAACGGATATTAAAAAAGTAGCAAATGGATACAAACGTCCGCGCGCGTCTAAATAAATGGCGGGTAAATATCACTAAACAGGCAATACAAGGTATTTCGGTGTAATAACGCGCGGATTTACTTTTTATCACTCCTAATCGGCGACTTACTTCGAACCTATCCACCTTACATCATTATCTACTTAACTAAAGAAAATCCTTGGCTCTACGCGTTGTGAATCAGAATCCTTATTAGTTAAGTCTTTCCAAAGTACAGCATAAAGCTACGTTGTTAACAATGTTGCGTGACATAAATCCGAGATCATAGGGAGCAATTTCATATTTATATTATACACTCTCACCCAAAAAGGTTATGGATAGTTATGAATTTTTAAATAGCAGAGTTGGATTCTCCGTTCACGATCTTTTGTTAAGTTTTGCGTTTTGCGTATTAACGTTTTTCGTGATGTGAGTTTTTTTTTTACATTTAAAACCAATGGCTTGCGATGACCTTCATCTTCTGAATTTCACTGTGTAGGCAGAATGTGTTACAGTTCACATTTAGGGTTGCTCCATCTTTTCCTGCTGTACTAATATAGCTTCTTCCTTTTGTTTATATATACCACCTGCTCCTTTTTTGCATGGGTTTTAGACAAGTCCTTTCCGTCCAAGGACAAGGCCTGTTTTTATTTACGTTCGCCGAATACTTAAGACGTTCAGTTTCATTTGTATGTAATTATTATAACCGACATAGGTATTGCATCGTGTAATGTTTTTTGAAGAAGGTCATTTCAGATGCTCTTTTTTCCCCTAATTTAAAACGTGCTCGTTCTCTGTATTGTAACTGTAGCCTACTGTAACGTTCGCCCGACTTCTGTATTGACTTATTGAATTGATTTGTATGTTGATTTATTTGCGTCTTGATAACAAAGTCTGTTGTTTTTCATTCATAGTGTACCTCACATTATTTATACACCTCTTTTTCCTGTTTAATCTAACTTCTTCAGTGTCTTTGTTTTTTTTTTTAATAAAATTACTTGTTTGTTATCGCAGACAACTGTATAAACTGTACATAATATTCTTCACTGCATCTATGCAGAATTTCGCGATTGTGGAATATGCAAAATATGTACCGATGGTTATATAGGCCTACGGCGCTTTATCTTGCAATTTGTAACACTTATTTCTACATTGAAAATGTGAAGGGGCCTGCGAGGCAAGTCAAAAACATCCAACTTTCAAAGTTTAATTTTTTTGAATCAGCCATTAACGGGCTATCAGGCCGTGGTCCTATGTTGGGTAAAGCAGAGTTTCAACCATTCCATTGTTGGCCAAGCACCTGAAGGACTAAAAGTACTGACAGCGGTCTCCGTCAGTAACACCACAGTACTTTGGTGGTCAGCCTTAGCCACAGTACTGTGGTGTTACTGCGTTGAAGTCCATCACGCACTGAAGATGGTCACCAACGGTCAGATTGAAACGTCTGCTTTTATCAAGATAGGGTCACGGCCTGATAGCCCGGAAAGTAGTCATAATAATTACGACGTCGGCCGTGAATGGTTAAGGATCAGCTGGTAGTTCAGTCATGTTACATTAATATCAAATCCGTAGATGACGCCTAAGAACAAAACATTTGTACTACATCTTATGAAGTATATATTGTCATATTTACTGCAAATATTGTAATCGGTAGACCAACATTTGTAAACTTAAAAAAAAAGCAAAGATAGTGTTCATTGCTTGATAGACTTTAAGCAGTGAAGGCGAATTTTCGTCATCACCAATAATAATAGTCATCGTTTTCGTTAGAGTCTTTATATTCTCGTCTATCCAAAATCGACGTTTTCACCACCTATGGTTTTTACGTCTATCTCGATTCCGTCATTTTCACGTAAACTTTTTCATAAGATGCTGCTCAGTTCTCTAAATTTTTCGCCCATTGTTGTAACGATTCCTCTTCACTTAAAGCAACCGCTCTTTGGACAATTCAGCACTTCGAAAGCAGTTTTTGCAGTCGTCCTGAAAAGTGGACGATTAGTAGGCTAGTAAAAAATTATATTTTCTTATATATTACAAAAAATATGGTCTCTATAACCGACAAGTCATTATATACGATGCTGTTATAAACGATACTATTTTACATACATACATACATACATACATACATACATACATACACCCTTGGCTCTACAGCCCAGATCGAGCCTTGGCCTCCAAAAGAAATTACCTCCACTTATTCCTGTCCTTAGCCATCCGCTACCAGTTCACTGCGCCCAGCTTCCTCGCATACTATTTTACATTACAGGTTAATCAGACACGAAGTAGATTTTTGATGTGGATCATCCGAAATTTTTAATGACTTATCCGATACAGTGATATCCCATGTCACTGTATGCGATTTCTATGTGAATATTGTCGACGCTTTTCTACGGTTTGTTTTAGGATAAAAATGACGGCTACGAATGGCCCATCTTCGTTTCTAATTCCGCTTGTTAGTAAATAATGCTTCAAAATGCGCTTGATAAATAAAAACATGTACGTTAACATCGGTTAAGACAAGGGGGGGGGAATTAGATAGAATTTAGGCCTAATAGTACAGCAAGCGCAGTCGTTTCAGAGACGGTAGTCGGACCAGGTGTCGTTGTACGGATACGAGAGGGGTAGGCTAATTAGCGTTCTACAGCACGCGCCGTGCGTATTCATTAATCGTTGATTTAACAAGGCCGCTCTGCGAAGCAGAAAAACGCTACTAAGCGTTTAATCAACGCGTTTCCCTCTCGACATCAAATAGCCTGGCAGTAACTGTGAATCTGATAAAACAAGCTGTAATAATAAATAAATATAATGATCGTATTTGTAATAGCTTTCTCTTGATAAACGGAAGCCGATAAAGAACAGGAAATAACTAAACTGATTGCAGCAGTGTATGAGAATATTGAAACACAACGTATTGTTACGATGGTCACATGTCGTGATCAAAATAAAATTTACAGGCATTGCACAAATGTAAGAAGAAGGGCATTGAAAATGCTTCAATAAATCTAAAAAATATATATATTTATGTTCATTTACCAATCAATTAATTCATTCTTCATTTACCAATGTACAGATTATAAGTTAAATGTAGTCTCATTCATAAGCGACGTTTTATATGAGTACTACGTTACTGACAACAAAGAAGTAGTTTCTATGGAAACTCACCGGTTCCCATTTTCGATCACGCACCAGCGATCGGCCGCAAATGTGCGACACGTCCTTATAAACATTTTCAGTGTTAAAATGGAATATATTTATTACACACCGAAGAAATTGACAGTCACCTACGGTTGTCGGTATCTAACATATAGTCTACTAGCTATATACCCGTGCTTCGCTACGGTTTTTACTGAATAAACACATTGGTTCGGTGTTTTTTTTTTTTTTTTTACCTTGGGTAACCAAGCACATTTTATAAATGTAATATTTACAAATTTTTAAAAGCATAAATGGGTGCTAATACTAAGTCTACTGAAATCGTTTTGTGAAACGAAATACGACACTTATAAAACTTCCTTGTAGACAACGTTCTTTGTTTGACCCTGTGGCTGAAGGATAGTTAAACTCTCAGAAGAGCTAACTCGTGAGCAAGCAACATACAACTGGCCATGGGAGAAGCAGTCTTCCCTCAGATCAACACCGGCCATTTTCAAAGACTGCCCTTGTGATTTATTTATTGTCATAGCAAAGCAGAGCTTGACAGGGAACTGGAGTCTTTTAAACTGAAAATGGTAATCCGATGGAATTAAGGGAATGCGTGGAATGAAGACTGCTTCCCCCTGACCACATCCAGTGAATATTGTTGCTTCTATGACGTTGTTGTGCAACGATTTAATCTGCAGCCTAGTACCGTTACAAAGCTTAGGCGGTACCAGGTTTCGTAGCAGCATTATTGGAGCTCTAACTTTAAGGCAAAGATTGTGCGGTGGAATGCCTGGAGGATTAAGCGTGTGCAAGAACTCTACTGGGTAATGGACCGCATCTTCTACTTCCACCACAGAGTCCACGGATTGGTACTGGACAATCTCAGTTGGCAGTTTTTCCAATAATGTGTTATTGATATTTGCAGCAGTGTCATTCTTTGGAGTAAGGATAGCTCTTTCTTTCAGCCAAGATACATCTTTCAAGTAAAAATTAGTTAAATCTGGGTAAATTTTTTCAGCCAACGTTGTCAAGTCGCATACAACTTCACATAAGTCTTTTGTAATATTGACTTTGCCATTTTCTTCAGGTAGATTTCCATTACCGATCTGTAAAAGTAAACTTGAAAACTCGTCTGTCTTTAAGATGCACCCGCATGTTGACTCTCAAGGAACGAACTTGGACTTTAGGCCACAGGACAGAACTCTTTAGACAGGCTTTAACTTCATCTGCTCGAGTTCCCCTAGGTACAACAGGTAAAGTCTGTCTGAAGTCTCCGGCCATTAGAAGTGTGACTCCACCCATCAGGTTTTTATTGCTTCTAATGTCCTGCAGAGTTCTATCCAAAGCTTCAATTCCTCCCTTGTGAGCCATGGTGCACTCGTCCCAAATTATCAACTTACGATCCTTAAGTACCTTCGCTGTGTCGCTTTGTTTTGATATGTTGCAAAATGGGGTCTCAGAGTGGGTTAAGTTGAGAGGCAGTTTGAAGGCAGAATGAGCTGTCCTCCCTCCATCCAACAACGTTGCTGCTATACCTGACGAAGCCACAGATATAGCAATTTTCCTATCTTGTCTTACCGTGGCTAATATTAAATTAATCAAAAAGGTTTTCCCTGTACCACCTGGTGCGTCAAGGAAAAATAGTCGTCCAGCCTCTGATTCAATGCTCGCAATTACTTCATTGTAGACATTTTTTGCTCGTCGTTCAGTTTAGGCACGTTTTCAGCAACCAATTCAGATAGATGGACCGTGTTGTAAGAGAGTTCTTTCAGGTACTCGCGGTTGACTGCAGAACTGTTGGGCTCTTGACTTGGAGAAGGAAGACCGAGTTGTTGGAGGGATTGATTGGACATTGAAGAGACTAAGTTTTCTAATGAATGTAGGCATTTGTTGTAAATGATGTTGTTCCGTAGTTCAAGCTCTAAGCCCGGACATTCATACTCCATCTGTCTCTTGAAGTCCTCTGACATACTGTCTCTGTGTTTCTCCCACAGCACTAAGGGATCCGCTGCTTGACAAAACACCAGAATGACAGCGAACAGTTGTCTGATTTTCTGTGGTGACTCCGACAGAGCAGCTTCCTCCAAGGTGATGTCCCAATGATTGTCATCTTGAAGTAAACCCAACGCTCTGCAGGCAGACTGATAAGTGGAGTGAACTATACCAGATACCCTCTTAAGATCATTAAAACTCGTAGGCCCTTTAACTTCATGAAGGAGAAGATGTAGGTAGTAACATTCTCCATTGTTAGGGTGTACAGTATAAACCCGACCGAGCACTTGATCTTTTTTCACTCCTGGATGTCCGGGAACGGCTTTGCCTTGTTTCCGCCGACTAAACTTATTGTTTTTCCAAGTGTAGTAAGCAGGGACTTCACTGTAGATTATGGTTCTGGCAAAATTGTCTGATATTTGCATAGTTCAAAGAATGCCAGTAGAGTGGTTTTGGGTGGATTTTGAACTTTGTCTTGAACGTTTCCGGGATTAAAATAAATTCTCTGGCCATTTTCAAGGTGTACAGCCAAATGCATTACGGGAGGATATCTTTCATGGATTGGGAAGCAAAATATACGCCATGCCGCTTCGGAACTACTTATGTAACGGCCTGCTTCATATTTGGACACTTCGTCCCACTCATTTTCCAACACAAAAGCTGCTTGATCACTGCCCTTGTTCACGTATTTGCAAATATACTTTATCGATTTGACAGAGTTACACAACTCGACATTGATATGTGCCAAAAAGGTACGTGACAGAACAGGATTGTACGGTACCACCCACCGACTGTCTAGGTCTACTCCATTGATGTTGACTGTAAAACCACCATCAGCAGGAGACCTTCGACGGTACTGGTGGTAGCCATCGTCAGCAGTTTGGGTTTCTTTAGATAAGGGACGTGGATATCTTTTGGAGCATGAGCCGTTAACCATGCAGGGCGAGTGCCTGTTTAAGCTTCCGCAAGGGCCATGAATCATTGTCGACTTAATAATTTCATGAAGTTCAGGGTCAGGTACGTCTGCGCTTATGACACTGTCAGTTTGGTCGGCCATGATCCTGTCCTGCAGCCATAGCAAGATCTGTGCGTGAGGCTAGCCACGCTTCTGCCACTCCACAGTATACATGTAACACCTACTTTGACCGAAAATGGAACCTTTAGTTAAAAGATGAATAAGTTTTTTAACTTTCAAATGAAACACTCGAGCTATGATGTCATGTCTGTCTTGAGGCTTTTGTCTGTCTCTTAAGGCAGCTCCAATTTCAGACCATTTCGGGTTACATGTAAATGTGATAAACAAATCAGGACGACCATAGTGACGAACATATGTCATGGCGTCCTGAGTTCTCTCGTGCATATAGCGGTGCCCACCAGTAAAACTGGATGGTAACACGACCCTCTTTCCCATATCTGAAACGTTAGCATTCCCCTTACACATGGCGTCTTTAAGATGAACATAGTTTTCCGCTCGCAGCTTACTCGGGTTGAATCTTATAAAGTTAAGCCTTTCTGTCTCTATCTTGGCATACATATCAACCAAAAACTGGTTGAAAAGACTACGATACAGCAATAGGTAACTTTCTTCACCTTGTCTTTCCATTATTCTGTAAGCGTAGAAGTCTGAAGCGGAAACTGTTTTCTTGAGAGATGCTTTAGATATTGGATCATATTGTGGAATATTGATAGAGTAGCCGTCTTCTCCACGGCAGAACATAAGAGGGTACTGGAGAGCGTCGTATGCACGATGAGTTTCGCTGATCCGTACCAACTTTGTGTCTCTGCTGTGAAGAATTATGTCTCTCTTTTCAAACTCCTGTCCCACAATAACCAAAGCTACCTCGCTTGTTGCTGGCGCGTTGTAACGACCCCTATGTTCAACTGCAGGCTTCCTGTCTGCATGAATAACAACTTTGAACTCCTGCCCCTCCGGAAATTTTCCATTGCGGTTTTAAAATCTCGTATGTAGGGATTGTTATCATGCAGACATTATTGAAGTTGGCCAACTAACCAAGGCTTAACCACAGTAAAGAGGTTGGATCTGATTTCTGTTTCTTTTTCATCGTTTCCAACAAAATAAATTTGTAGAAAAGAGGGGTCTTGCTGGAGAGAAGGTAACAAACTTCCTATTCTATGGTAAACCTGCCCTTGGACCTTAAAAGTTGGCATGAAATTTCCTTCGTGCACCTCTTTAGCTCCAAATGAAGTCATTTGAAAACATCCGTTATACTTTCTGGTATTTGATAAAAAATGCTGAGACTGACGGTGACTGTAAGTAAGAAGACTATGGAGCGGCTCAGGAAGCTGTTGAGTAGAAGGAAGACGAACCTTGCCATTGCTGCAGCATAAGCCAGGGCTCTCTTCTTTCCACTTTTTCGCATGGCACCACTTGCATTCAATGTGGTGACCAAGAGAAACAACCTTGTCATTATTGTAGTCTGTACTACGGTCATATTTAAATCCTGATAAAGACTTTGTTTTCCATGGGATCAGTTGCCTCTTCTCAGTGTACCTTCGAACAGCTTCCTGATTAACTTCTGGATGTTTCTTTGAGTATCTAGAAACTGAACCCCTGTTAACGTCAGGGTTTGCCTTGTTGTATCTTTTAACAACCTCTCTATGAACTTTTTTGCTATTGTATTTTCTTACGGACTCCCTATTTTTGTGTCTTTTGATTCTGTCATTAACTCTTGAACGTCGATTTTTTCTTCTTTTCTTCCCAACACTCGAATCAACTGTAGCACTGATCTCTGAGGAAGACGAAATTAGGTCAGTAGGGGGAGTCACACAACGGTTCTGGATATCACGTTTAGCAGAGTTTAGCAAATAAATAAGTGGTATATCATCCTCGGATTGGTCTTGGGCACTCTGCTCGACAACGAATTTTTCTAGGCTCTCAGTACCAAGCGAGGTGCAGATGGGACGGTTAACAACAGTAAGTGGTATATCATCGTCGGATTGGTCTTGGGCAGTTTGCTCGACAACGATTTTTTCTAGGCTCTCAGTACCAAGCGAGGTGCAGATGGGACGGACAGCCTCTCTATGAACTTTTTCCTATTGTATTTTCTTACGGACTCCCTATTTTTGTGTCTTTTGATTCTGTTATTAACTCTTGAACGTCGATTTTTTTCTTCTTTTCTTCCCAACACTCGAATCAACTGTAGCACTGATCTCTGAGGAAGACGAAATTAGGTCAGTAGGGGGCGTCACACAGCGGTTCTGGATATCACGTTTAGCAGAGTTTAGCAAATAAATAAGTGGTATATCATCCTCGGATTGATATTATGACGAAATTAGGTCAGTAGGGGGCGTCACACAGCGGTTCTGGATATCACGTTTAGCAGAGTTTAGCAAATAAATAAGTGGTATATCATCCTCGGATTGGTCTTGGGCAGTTTGCTCGACAACGAATTTTTCTAGGCTCTCGGTACCAAGCGAGGTGCAGATGGGACGGTTAACAACAGTAAGTGGTATATCATCGTCGGATTGGTCTTGGGCAGTTTGCTCGACAACGATTTTTTCTAGGCTCTCAGTACCAAGCGAGGTGCAGATGGGACGGTTAACAACAGTTGATGTATGAGGAGGAATGTATTGAGGACTAAGAGGTTCAAAGTGGGCATTCATCATGGGTCCAGAACACTTGAATCGCAATATGGGCTTTCCCTCCTCATACTCATCAGGCTGTACAATTACCTCACCATCACGATACACCACCAGATGGTAAGGGTATATTTCGGCAGCAGCCTGAATTTCACAGTGGGTGGCATATGTGGTGTACAGAGACATGTGAGCACGGTATTCAGCCAAACTTCTATAAATGTTACCACACGCCATCATTGTATGCTCCTCAAACCGTTGCCAGTTGTTACAAACGTACTGTACAACGCTTGTTCGCACTTGAGACGCATGGGAGACAGTACCGTACATGAGGTAAGACAGGGAGTAAAAGAAGCACGACCCATCTGCACCCACAGGCACAATACGGTGAAGTACCATGATCCCATCAACTTCAATTTGTTCCATCATGTATTAGGGGTATAGAATTTATATAAAAAGCAGAAAAGAAAGCCTATTTAAAACAAACTAAAACAAAATTATTCTCTTCTTAACAAAAACTGTAAGAGCAACAACGGCGGTAGAACAAAAACCTATTTAATAAAGTGGAATCCACACTGCAAAAATAAGAAAAATAGTCAAACTTGCAAACTTGACAAATAAACTAAAAAATAAGATACAAACTAGTAAAAAATCAAGAATATCCAATGCTCAAACTAAAACTAACAAAATAATCGTCTTAAACAAAGTAGCAGGAGTGTGCAGTGGCAGTGTAGCGACTGAACTGAACTGAACAAAGCAGCATTCTGGCCTGTTATCAGTGGCCTTTAGACTGAACCCCATGACACAAGTGTGTCTGAGTTGTGTCCAGACCAGAGTAAACATAACTCTTTATGGACTACATTGCAACGTAAACAAATATGTTACGTAAATTGTGTGATAGTACTTCTGGGAACACGTTCTTATCGCAGGAATGCATAAAATTCATGTGTTCATAATTAATTAATATTTATTTAAGACAATAGTTAATATATCGTATAATATTGTTTTCTACCGACAAATGTTTTCTATATATTTATTACGCTCCTTTTACAACTTTGAATCAATTTATTCGGAAATATTTTCTTTGTAGGCCCTGTTGTTCTTGAGATACAGCGATGACTAAGTGAGTAAGTGGGCTTTTGCAAATATATTATAGATTTCTTTAGGGTAGTTTTAATTAAAATTATTTAAGATTGACCTTTGTGTTCTTTAAAAGAGGGTTAAGTTAACTTGTAGAACAAATTTCGTGTTTCTATCTCATCTAGAAGCTGCCTAACAGTTGTCACGTTTTAACTGTCATGTATTTCATATGAGAATATTCGGTCACTTTGACCCCTCCAAAACCCCCTAAAATTTTGAATTTTGTCAAACCCCGTCGTATTGCACACCTACAGTATCTAGTGAATATTTATGTAAAGTTTCATCTTTCTAGGCCTTGTCATTGTTGAGATACAGTGATGAGTGAGTGAGTGAGTGAGTATGAGAATAATCGGTCACTTTGACCCCTCCAAAATCCCCCTTAAATTTGGAATTTTGTCAAACCCCGTCTTATTGCACATCTACAGTATCTAGTGAATATCTATGTAAAGTTTCATCTTTCTAGGCCTTGTCATTGTTGAGATACAGTGATGAGTCAGTGAGTGGGCTTTGGCAAATATTATAGATTACGGGATGAATTTTCTCCCGATTGTGAGTCAGTGTCCATGGATCCTTCTGATTTTGTTTTGCAATGTCTTCATAAAAGGTTATAGAATAAAGTCAAGGACATTTTTTGGCCCGCTCTTAAATTTAAGGGTTATTTTCACCCCATTTTCGGAGGTTAAAACAAAACAAAATTTAATTAACCCCGGTAACGGATAGAGAATCAAATTCTAAGCAAAAAGGTGGTATACACTTTTTCGAAAAAATGCGTTCTTTGCGAGTTACAAGGGTTCAAAGTTTTGCAAAAAAAAAGCGTTTTTTAACATTAATCTGCAAATAACTCAAAAACAACGCCATTTTGCCAACAATTTGTATAAGTCAAAATTAAAGCTTATTAACAGACGAACATTTTCCACTTTTTTTGGTTTCATTATGTTAAATGATTCTTGAGATACAGCCAAAACAAAATGCTGATTCACCGTTTTTTGATAAAATCACATGATTAAAACTTATAGAACTCGGCTAAATATGATTAGATCGTAATTAAATTAGTATCAGATGAAAGCTCTGTTAATTTCATAAACAATGGCGGGTTAGTCACTTTTCTAACTTGAAAAATAACAACGTTATGTACGAAAATATCATAATTTCTGCAAATTTTTTCCAAGAAATTTAAAAAGGAACGTCATCCATTTTGTCAAATATGTATATTAAGCCCAGATACTGTACTTTTCGGTCGTCTATTATATTAGCAATGTCCTCAAATTTTTTGAAGCATATATGTATTGCTGTACAATAACGCGTAACGTTTTAAGAAAATCCAAGGTTTTGGATTTTCGCCAAAATTCGCCTTTTTTTATTAAATATCTCGGTAACTATCCGTTTTATCGAGAAATTGATATGAACCACAAATGAAGCTTATAAACACCAAAAATTTTGAATTTTGTTTCATTCCTTTATGACTAAAATTCGATGAGTTACAGCAGTTTAAAGATGTATTTTGCCGACACCGTGTAAAACATTTTCGAATTCTAGACAACATATCTAGTGTACAGTAGGTTTTTTGACTTACAGTGTATAGGAAAAAAGTTGTAGCTCTTTAAATGTCCTACAAAATGCAATGTGTTTAAGTATATTTGCTTAAGTAAATATATCATAAAATACTTTGTACTCTTATATACCTTTATATATTTTTAATTTTACGTTATCATTGTTAGTTTTTCATGTACATTTTTTTGTAACTTGTTGCAAGTGTGTCAACCTGCCCCTATTACGGGGTAAGTTGACACGGTACCTGGGGTAAGTTGCCACATACTGTATTCGAGGAAAACAGGACATAGGCTAATTCAAATCACTGGTTGTTTATAAACATGTGTATTGATACAATTTTTTGTTGAGATACATATGTAAACAGGAGTATTCTTCTTTATCAATAAAAAGTGTTAGTCAAAAAAATCGTCATCTGAAGTACAATTAGCACACTTGAATAAAATGTCACTTCCCCCAGCACACTCTTCGTGTGCCCACATGTAACATTCCGTGCATTGAATCCATTTCTCTCCTAGTCTGCTATTAGAATAGGACAACAGGCAATACAGGCAGATTGTCTCATCTTCTGAGTCCGCTTTTCTTTTCTTTTTTTGTGTCTGTTTACAAGTTTTTTTAGGTGTGGGGGTTTTCTTCAACTTTTTTGCTTTGGCAGCCTCCTGCTCTATTCGAAGAGCTTCTTTTACGGGTGTGTCAGTAAGTATGGCCGATTTTCTCTTTTTTCAACCTTTCCTAGTTGTTGTTCTGGCCTCAGTCTTTGGATAAGGCCTCACTGATTCGGGGGTCACCACTGCTAATGTTTTAGGTGACTCGGTCCTTGATTTGGGCATTGTAGGTCCACCAGTTGATGTAGATGGTTGGTTGTCTGGTGTGGATGGTCTAGTAGGCACAACTGGATTGCCAACATTTTCCATTGTTTCAGGGCTATTACAATTCTCGTGTGTTTCATCTGAATGAAGGTTTGCCTCGTTCGAATCCGGCCGATCTGTTACATAACTGGACTTTAAAGTCGGACATAAAAATGTTTTCATTTAAGGGGTAAATTCCTGTGGCATTAAATCCTTCAATGATATTAATAGGACTTGCTGCAAGTGGTAATGCGTTACTTACTACCTTAGGCATATCATAAATGGTCAGAGTTTTTCCCGGGTTCGATGCCAACCAGGAATCGCACGCTGTGTTAATATATTTTTTTAAATGCCCATATACACTTTTGTCCAAGGGCTGCATCTTGTGACTGCAGTGTGGTGGAAATGACACCAAAGTGATGCCATTGGCCTTGCGGTAGTCTAACCCTTCTATGGATAAGTGGGTTTCGTGATTGTCTAGAAGCAAGATAACGGGCGTCTACTGAACAACGTATGTTTCTAACAAAATGCTTCAGATAATTTTGAAACTCTGGCGCAGACATCCATCCACTTGGGGTAGCTTAACTCCCCTTCGAGCTACAACTCTATCTGGTTTGTGGGTTGTTACAACCCCAGTTTCGTCTACATTCCAAATATCAGCTGGTCCAGGTTTAAGACGATTAAGTACAGTCTTGTAGTTATTAAAAAAAAGTTCGACATTGGTTTTATTAAATGCTGAAGCTCTGGCAAGGCTTGTAGCTCTAGGTGTCCTGACTGAGAGTCCAGGATGTCTCTTCATAAACGAAGTCAACGAGTCAACGCCTGCAGGTTCCAATTCCCCCCATGTTTGTGGAACTGTGATGTTTAATTTTACAGCATACTGCCATGCTAATTTTCTAAATTCTTTTGGTGAAAGCCCGTAATAAATATCAGCTGCTTTTTTAAGGTAGGCTTCGAGAAGAATTTCTTGGTCTTCAGGAAAAACCTAAACACACCAAAAAAGTGTGATTAGATCAGGGATAAAATAATTTTAAATATTAAAATAACTATAGGCTTTACATCGAGTTAGGAAGTTAGCTATATATTGTTAGATAATACTTAGGTTATAGTTTTAATTATGATAAACATTATTACTTTTAAATACCTATAAACCAATTTATTTTGCTGTAGGCTGTTAATTTTGCTAAGTTTTAAACGATATTATACAGCACTGATGATAACTTGCAGCAGCTTAAAATATATTGGTTTATTTGAATTTTATTTTTTTAGTAGGCTTACTTGTCGGTGTTTTCTGTATCCATATTTGGTTTCCGGAGCACCGTCCTTTCCCTCTAACTCCTCTTGTGTAACCTTAGTGCAATATCTCGCTAAGGATTTTAATGGGATATCAAAATCTTTAGATACACTTCTCACAGATTTGTGTTTCAATTTTACCATTCTTGCTGCTTGTAGCATTATTTCTGGGGCCTTTTTTGCTCTCTCGGTTTTTCTTTTATAGGTGTGCATTTTCTGTAACAAAAGTTGGGACTGTTCAGTCTAGCATAAATTAGTATTTGAACAACAACATCAATTAATAATGCAGCAACATGCTTAAATTTAACGTAGAATGAAAAGCGCTTGAGAACAAAAATATTTGTATAGTGTGTCAACTTAGCCCCTAGCTTTGTGTTTCAACTTACCCCGAATCGGCGTTTTGAATCTTTGTGTTCATTGTAGGAAGAGGGAAGCGTAACCAATGTAAAAAACACGATGATTTGTAGGCCAGGGAATGACAAATAAGATAGCATGTTGTAAGGATTGAGGATCCACATAATAATTAAAAAATATTTAGTATGAAAGCTAAAATTTACTTACCTAATCAGAAAACAAAAAAATCGTAATAAAGCCGCAGCGCGTATCCCTCCACTTTCATAACTCGCTCACTACTGAGCCGTGTCTAGATGACAGCCTAGGAAGGAAATAGTCTCCAACTCTGCTGAACAGGGCAGAAAATAAGAATATTGTTTTCCTCGATGAAACGTGGGTAGGCCACTCTGTAACGAAAGCGTGGAGAGATGTAAAAATTAATTCGTTGAAAGATGCCTTTGCAGCTAGACTGCCGTCGGTCTTCAGTATCGTTTTGTTCTTTGCCATTCTGGAGGGCGTGACGGATTTGTAAAAAATGCAATTCTGTTATTGCATTTTTTAAAAAAAGTACTATTAACTACCATGACGAAAATTATCAGTGAGTTACTTGAAAAGTGTTTTTTTGGAGCAGCTGTTAACGAATTTGAAGAGAGAATTTGTTCATTGTAATGAACAGTGGACCCTACCAATCTAGACGCGTTGAAAAATTGCCAGCAACGGCATGGACTGTTGGTAACATTCAGGAATGGCTGTGTAAAGAGGGAATTGCTGGCACTCATAAATGTCGTGATGGATCAGTATTCCATCTATGACATTGACAAACTGGCCGAAGAGAGGTTTTATCGTATGTAGGCTACCACCGTATCATTATGAACTGACCCCCCCCCTCACTGATGCGAACTTTTTACACTTTATAACCTGTTGAATAAAGTGCCTACTGATTAGAGTAGCGTTAACTCAGTCGCATACAGATCGAATTCCCTTTAGGGTACGAACATGCCGACGCAACATTACTGGTAGACAGCAGCATACTGTGCGACATTACTGTACTGTACAACAGTGAGGCCATAACAAATGTACAGGTTTAAATAGGAGCGAACATGTCGAAGATGCTTACTGTGCAGCAGTGAGGCAAGAACAGATTATTTTGTTTTTTCCTCACGGAAGACAGCAATGTCGCACATTGGTTCACGAGTCACATGACCCTCACTCCATAGCGTAACCGAGTTCAAGTGGACGCTTTGGTCAGTTCATATGCGTTTTTGGTTGTGATTCCGGCTTCAGTTAATATTTTTATTTTTAATTATAAATGAAACACCTTCTTCAGTATTATCATATAACAATTAATCTAGTAGTTGGTAATGTTTACAAATGAAATGTTTATTAACCGTTTATAATAGAACTTTTTAATTTTATTATATTAACACTTTAACGCGACCATAGCGGTATACGACCTCTCAAACTTTGCACAGAAAAATTGTCTCTGTAGCCCAGATGACCGTTCGTCGGCGAATTTTTCTGTTTAACGCGACCACTATAATCACTGGGAACACAAAAGCGTATTTGGGCTCACATTTTCGGTCTTTATAAAATTCTTATTCTGGATATTTGTTGGTAACAGGTTGTTTTCGATTCTGAATATTATATTTTTGTCTTATTATAAATACGGTACCTTTAAATATAATGTCCATGTGTTTATAGCTTTAAGTATAATCACCAAATCATATCTTTAGGTTTTAAAAGTCATAAGTAAGGTAAAAGCTTCGCTTGAACTTAAAGACGATTTCCTTTTCTGAATGCCAGATATATCAGCCTTTGAGTAGAAGGGAGTAATTTGTCGGTTTGTTTGATAAAAACGAAACTAGGCAAACAACGAACTATAATGAAGAAAAACGTTTGACAATATTTTGAACTAACCTAAACCTAACAACCTAATAACTACAGTGACACATATTCCACTACTTTCTTTTTGCACAACGAAGTGAAAGCGAAATAAAAAAAACATGTTGGAAATTATACCCGTATACTGAAAGGAAACATGAATGTGAAAAAGAGGAAAAACTAATATTTTTTACCGCAATGTGAATCAATTTGTTGTCAGTAGACTTGCATATGTTACTGATATTACGTAATGATATCGGGCGGCATCCGCCACTTATCGTTTCAAAAGGCTAACCGTGAGGCAAACATGAAACACATACAGAAAGCTATGAGTATTCAAATATTATTCCTTCAGTAGGTTTCCACGACTAGCCAAGAGCTTGGATAGATTGGGAGCGATAAACGTCGACAGAAACGAAGCGGTCGTATACGTCCGCCGCGGCCCATTCATGGCAAAAGTTATATCAACCCGCTACGACCGCTTTATGTTATCTTATCTTATTAGACTCAAAAAGGGAAACGAGTGACTGATTACTATTTTTGACTCGATTACAAGGTTAATCCAGTTGAAAAATAGACTTGGTCCCCTGGGGAGAAAAATGAATTTTACCGTGGACGTTAATCTGACTAGCATTTTTAAAGTATGCAATTTTGAAAAGTTTTGTATTCATTTTTGTAAAATAAATTACTGTATAATACAGTGTTTGGAAAGTTATGTAATTTTTTGTAATTTTTAAGTTTTCTTAACTTAAGACATATAAGATTCGTCACTGTCACTGTTACTGGATAATATATCAGTTATACTTTAATGAGTATATTTCATTCAGTCAGTAAAAAATAAAAAATATGCATACACGTGTGTATACATATGCATTTCCTTCTTCTGGGACACCTAACAGTACAATGCAAGGATAAACTCTTGTTTGTCAGCTGACTTGTCGCGATGTCTCACAGTACAGTAATGTCGCACAGTATGCTGCTGTCTACCAGTAATGCTGCGTCGGCATGTTCGTACCCTTACCAATGTGTATAAAACGCAGTGTGGGATCGTTGCGAGGTTATTAAACACTTTTAAAATGAAGAACCGTATTCTTTTAGAAGAAGAACTTAATATAACCGCCAGCGTATAATCGTTAAGCGCCCGAGAAGGGAGCGGGTAACAGGTGTTTCGGCCAGTTAGTATCAGCTGAGCAACAGGTTCCTTAAAGTAGCGTTGGGATATTGCCCAGCTATAAAATTTCCACTCAAGTATCACTTAACTTGAAGCGATCGTTTGTTCAAATTCTGTTGAATATTGTATTATTTAATCTGTACGGATAGTGTTCTGGTGTTCATTACAGCGTTAAGTAATTCGGTAAATCGAGTGTCTATCGTTTTATTATTCTCTTATGGAATCGTGTATCTTTCACTATGAAGAAGAAACTTGTTCGGGTTTAAGTCTAAATATAAGATGTCCTGACTTGTTATAAAACACGGGACCAAAATTTATTTCAAGTAGATGTTGTGGATGTAAATTTCAGAATTTCAGCAATGTCCGTGAATAGGTTATGCATAACTAATAAAACTCAATGTCAGTACAAACCCATAAAACCGTCTCAATCAATAAGGTGAACTTTGATTACACATTTTTTTTAAGGCTGGCTGATCGGAAGAACGTCTAAATTTGTGTTGGAAGCAAATTATATACTGGCTGATTGAAGAAAGTCTAAATTTGTGTTGGAAACAAAGTATATACTGGCTGATTCTAAATATTGGAAGAATTTCTAAATTTTTGTTGGAAACAAATTTGTTATCTAAGGAGCGATATTAAACCAATATTAAAGCTTTCGAATTCGGGGGAACAGCAAATAGCCTACGTCCAAAATCGACGTAACACAGAGACGCCAAAATAACGTTCTTAAAACAATTAGTACTGTACCTTGTTACGTTACCAGTACAGTTCCAAATTTCATCTTTCAGAGGAGTCATGAAGTACCACATAATTTTCTTTTGCAGTAGATTGTCTAATTATTCGAACGCTATTATCTTATAATTATTTCCAGTAAACAGATAAACTTTTGTGGTGTGGTCCCTGAAGACTCAAAAGGCTGAGTCCAGTCGATCTAAGCGATAAATTTTAATTGTAAATTGTATGATTGTCTATAATGAATCCATATAATACAGAAAAAAACATGATGATTTGATACGGAAACCTGAAGCGGATGCTGGAATACAGTGGCCGGTAGAATTTCTTAAATGGACACCCGTTGGAAGAAATAGTCGAGGGCGCCCAGGGACTAAATGGAAGAATACGGTGGGTGCGGCGATGGAAAGAACAGGTGTGACCGAACGTTTATACGTAAACCGTATTTTATGGGAACTACGTTGCGAGACTTTATCAATCCAGCTGTAAAGTATTCACGCACGCGCGTGTGTGTGATCTTACCAAATAATAATTACTTGTGGAAGTATAATTTTCTTACTTTTTATGACTACATTTGTACCTGATGCACGTTTCATAGATTCAGTCTGTATCTACGTAGGTGTCTATATAAATTAATGAATAACAGATTCTTGTAACGTTTGTTTACGTAGTCAGCTGTTTTTACGGTTATATTAAAAATATTTTATTTTAATACAT
Source organism: Magicicada septendecula (assembly GCA_034769895.1). Taxonomy (NCBI): domain Eukaryota; kingdom Metazoa; phylum Arthropoda; class Insecta; order Hemiptera; family Cicadidae; genus Magicicada; species Magicicada septendecula. The sequence goes on from CM068367.1 coordinate 1,248,928,645, forward strand.
TTATAATTTTAAATAAATCATCTTGTTTTGTTTTTATTTTAATTTAGTCATGTGTTAGCGAATAATAATTATTGTGTTTGTGTATATTGAGATGTTCGTAAATATTTATTTTGTGAACGTTTAATGTTTTAATTAATTTGACATTATGCGTGGAAATTGATGTTTGTTACTTAGACAGTGTGTGGCTACATTAAACGTGTAGATATTCGGCTTCAGAAACCATTGCGGTGTTGCAGGAATCTACTAAGTAGCTTTTCCTTCGTCTTTTCTGCGTAAAATGTATTGTAATCTGGCCGTCTATTTTGTGTTGGCTATAGGCCTACATTTTAATTGTGAATGTTCGATTTAGTTTTAGCTTTTATTTTATTAAAAACTATGTTATCTGTGTTATATATTTTTTAAATTTGTATCTTTAAATAGTTTACTTAGTTTTCGAGTTATACTGTGTGTGTGTGTGTGTGTGTGTGTGTGTGTGTGTGTGTGTGTGTGTGTGTGTGTGTGTGCGTGTGTGTGTGTGTGTGTGTGTGTGTGTGTGTGTGTGTGTGTGTGTGTGTGTGTGTGTGTGTGTGTGTGTGTGTGTGTGTGTGCATAAAACCTTGACTTTCATGCGATATACGAATATTTTATTCTATTCTAATGTTCTGTTATTATGCAAGTATTTTACTTTATACACATAGTAAGTTTCTTAGAACTTTGTCGTCTAGCGTCATCCGAGTAATGTACGTACAATGTTTATTTGTGAGTAAAATTTGTTGTTGTTTGTTTATTCGTTGGTGTGTTAACTGTGATCTCTAATAATTTAAGAAAACTAGGACACTGAGTCGCCCTCTAAAATCCATACGCAATCTCAAAAATAAACTTTCTTTTAATCGAAAGATCTACCTGCTGTATTACGCGTGAGAGGATGTGTGTTAGAGTAGATTGTTGAGTGTATACGTGGAGTCCAGTGTCCATACTTACTTGCATACACCCCTACAGTAAAAGTAAGGTTAAAGGGAAAGCATGTGAAACGGTGGAAGTCATCCGGCATATGCACTTCCCCTTTGTCTGCTACCCACTTAAACGTGTACGCTGACTTCTTCAAGTACGGCTCCATCCTCTCGTTTCAAGTGTGGAAAGTTGTTGTCGGACGTTGCGTAACGGACGCCTCCTATCGGAAAGTATGTCTAGTGTAGTGGTAACAAAAGAAACGTTCCGTCATTATGTCCGGACTTCGGTGAGTGACATAAGAGGACGAACGTTTTAAGCTGAAGGGCAGATAAATAACTTTACACTGGGCAGCGATCCACAGGTAAAACCAATTAAGGTCATCAGTTAGACAGTATTACACTGAATACTAAAGACTTATAAATCTGAACGTAAGGGGATGTTGATCGCTTAAACGGTAGGAACACGTTTTTTTTGTAGTCCTGAAATCCCGTTCAGTACTGTATCGCTCAGTATTTTACTCAGGGACGTGTGAAGAAAAATGTTTTTGACTAAGAGTATTGTTTTCATCGAATTGATTATGATTGGATTGTTTATATACGTGTTGCTATAGGTTTATTGAACGACCGAAGCGAGTGCCCATTTTAACTCGACTGTTTCGCATTGGCATTTGTACGTCAGATTAAGGGTATGTCTCACGATAACTTCTGAACGTGTCGACAGATTTTCGTGACCACACTTTTACCCTACAGAACCTTATTGGTATTTAGATTGACCCTCCCCAAAAATAGGGGGGCACGAGGCAAAAATTTTAGGGGTCAACATTGTGAAAAAATTGCAAAACCCTTGCGAGGCATCTAATTAAATGGAATTGTAACCACAATCTGAATATTGTGAAATTTTTGGACGTCATTTGTGAAAATTCAATAGTTTTGGACGTCAGAGCCCAAAAAATGGGTGAAATTATTGATAAAATCGCAAAACTTCGTGTGGCGTATCAAATTAAAGGGAATTTTAACTAACTTCTGAATGTAGTGTGAGGTTTCGGAATTGTCAAAATTTTGAAGCCCCAGAGCCCATAAAGAAGAAATTGTAACCCAAATCCGAATGTTTCGAATTTTTAGTGTTTGTTGTACTGTATGATTGTGTGTTCTACAATTGTTGTATTTCTAAAGAAATAGTCGAGTAATCGGGATTTTTGTAATTTTTTTCATAACTGAATAATTGTTGTAACATCGTAATTTATGTAATAATATATGTACTTCGTTCAAAACAGTGAGCGAGTTCTGCACTACCTCAGGCAGCTTACTAGTGTAGGCCTATTTTGTGTTAAATTAACATGTGAGAATCCACTTAATTCGGTGGAAACTGAAGTATAATTTTCAAATAGACGGGTCTTCTTGAACGTAGATTTTACAACTGCGAAGACCTAGGCTCATATATTGATAGATGCACTGACCTCTTGGCGCAATTGAATCTCACCCGTTTTAAGTGTGTAGCAGTGTCGACGGCCTAAACAAAAATTATTCGACAAACTGTGTTCGCGAGGGGCGAATGTGAACAGTGAACAGTCTTCTTCTCCTTGAATTTTCCACGTACACGTTAGTCTTTCTTTCCACTCCGTACATCTTGGAATACCCAGTGGCCTCTGTTCAAACTTCTTTCACCATTTCTCAGGCATAGTGTGGTACCTATGATAGAATAAGTTTTCATATTTTAATTCGTCTTGGAACCTAATTTTAATTGTTTATTTTTACCGTCTATTTCGTGGGAGTGTCTAACTTGCAGAGCCGTTGTTCCGTTCAGCCCTCTTAATCTTTTGACAGTGAACAATCGGATCGACTAAAATTATGACAATTGTACGCGTTTTGTAATTAATTATTTTTTGTATTTCGTTAATATATTTCACAACAACAGGTGTATTAATTAATGTCGCTGTTAATAATAATTACGGGGGTTTCCTACGCTGGTTCCCACATGCTGGCGCATCGTGGGTGTACGGATTCGCGTTTGTGGTATTGCATGAATCATTAACCACCTGCCGTTGATAGTTGTTTCACGTAAATTTTTTTTTTTTTTTTGAAATAACGATGATTGAATTGCGGCTAAAACCTGCGTTAGTACAGTCGGTCCATTGTATGAAAAGGTCATACGTTACCGCACAGTGTACGGGTTGGAAACTGACAGCTGGAACTGATATATGAACTTCCACTGCTAACGGCTTTACGCGTGATTGTTGTTTTCGTGTTCCGTTTATTTATTATTGTATTTTTAAGTGTCACCCAGAAAATAATTTGGTTTTTTCTGAAGTGTATAAAAATTGTTTTTCCTGACGCACGTTTCGTACAGTTATTGTCAATGCATTATCAAGGCTGAAAGTTATGACGAATCAATAAAAATGTTCTTGATACGTTCTGTTTCTGCCTATGCAGATAATAAGCGTGGTACATGCAATAGACAAAACAATTTTTATACTTTAGAAGGAACTAATTATTTTTTAGATGATTGAAACCTGGTATCTAAAAAATTTGGAGTTGACTTTTTAACAATATTGCATATTAATAACAACGTTATTTCGGGGTAAAGAGTAATGGTTTTATTTCTCTTTTTTTTTTTTAAGAAAACGTTTACCGAGAAAACGTTTGATTTGGAACATCCAAGATGTCGGCATCTTGCTAAATTATGATATAGTATTTCTCTTAAAGTCTTTTTAAGTCTCTTAAATTTAGGGGTTGTTGTCATCCCTTTTTCGGGGGTAAAAACAAACAAAAATTTAATTAACCCCGTGAACCGATAGAGAATCAAACACTTTTTCGATAAAATGCGTTGTTTTGGAGTTACAAGGGTTCAAAGTTTTGCTAAAAAACGCGTTTTTTAACATTAATCTGCAAATAACTAAAAAGCGACGCCATTTTGAAAAAACGTTGTATAAATCACAATTAAAGCTTATTAACAGACGAACACTTTCCACTTTGTTTCGTTTCGATATGTCAAATTGTTCTTGAGATAGAGCTAAAACAAAATGGCGATTCACCGTTTTTTGGTCAAATCACGCGCTTAAAACTGATATAACTCGGCGAAAATGGTTTGATCGTAACCAGATTAGTATCAAATGAAAGCTCTCTTAATTTCATAAAAATGATGGGTCAATCACTTGTTTAGTTTGAAAAGTAACTACGTTATGTAAGAAAATATCATAATTCTTGCAAATGTCTTCCAAGAAATTTAAAAAGGGACGTCTGCCATTTTGTCAAATATGTATATTAAGCCGAGATACTGTAGTTTTCGATTGTCTATTATATTAGCAATGTTCACAAATTTTTTGAAGTATAGTCTATATGTATTGCTGTACACTAACGCGTAACGTTTTAAGAAAATTCAAGTTTTTGGATTTTCGCCAAAGTTCGCCTTTTTTATTAAATATCATAATTGTGATAACAAGTAGCGCAAGAACCAACGTGACAAATCTGATAAATTTATGAAGTCGAATTTATGAAAATATATAAATTCATTTTGTATGTACAATACATTTTGTTTGTATTGTTGGTATAACAAAAGCGATAGTTTCGTCGTGACAGATTCAACTGTTTCATTTGTTTATCTTTGAATGTAACAATTTTGAGTGTCACTTTATTTGACACGATGTTGGCTAAAAAAGAAAAATTATTTTTGTTTTAGAAACATTTTATTATTATTAGCCATTAGAAACTTTTTTTAGAGTGCTGCTACTGCTGTTATTAATAAGTGAAATGATCGCTTTAATTCAAACCAGAATCTAGACAAGCAGACTCGTCTACAGCTTACGAGAAACAGTCGAAAAAAGTGGACGTGATAACGAATGCACCAAGGTGTGCATGTCTAACAACGGTCCGGACCGACGTTGAATAGCGTGCGAGTTTGTTTAGTCGTGACTCAGAGTCCTTGAAAATTGTTTGCGGTCAACCATAAATAACTATAAATAAGGAGAAATCATTTTTAGATTTGTATTTATTTTTTTAAATGCAAGTTTCACATGTAAGAATTTAGTGTCCAATAGAACATCGTATCCCTTAAACCCTTGGGTTTACCAAATTAAATTGATTCAAATTTTCATAAGCTACCTTATGAAACTGTTGTGTTATTTTTAATCGTTCGTGATTAAAGAAGTAGCACTCAGTTTTGGCATTAATCTGTTTTTTTTATCAGAATACAAAAAAAAAAATTATAACCGCGCGTGCAGATCTGTCTCGTCAAACATCCTACGAGACAGATTCGTATACATTCGACCAAATAAAATTATACTGGAAGGCATATTTTGGTCGTCGCAGTTTTGTGTTGAAAATTTGTTACATCCATATTACCTTATAGATGTGTGTGATTTAAGCTATCACTACAGAACTGTAACATGTTACGATGGAAAATGGTTTTTATGTTTGCCGGATGATGCTGTTGGTATCTTTTTTTTTTCTTTTTTTTTTGCTCTTTCGTCGTGTCTGTACCACGTCAGGGTCTTTCTTTAGAGGTAATTTATCAAGACTTTTCAGCCACCATTCATTTCCTGCTTACTCCCGTACTAAAGTCATCCGTTCTTGAACCACTCAGCCCTGTCTCAGGAAGTCTGTTTTAATGACAGTAGTTTTGTTTTTATTCTTTTGACGTGAATACGTCTTTAAATTTGCTTCCATAATGGGAGGCAATTCAGAAAACTGATGATAACAAAATCGGGGGATACAGTTTGGTGTTGCAACTACATATCTATCATCTACATCCAAAATTTAATTACACCACTCGATAGCTAAAGGATCAAAGAATTCGTTACGTTGAGTGAGGACTGTGACGTATCGCGCGCGGCGGAGGTGGGAAGCGCCGCCATTTTGAGGTCGTTTCGCTGCGTCACATAATGTCCGTTTAGTATAAATTTTGACTCGGAGAAGCTAGGACGTTCGTTTTGAGTTTCAATCGTCAGCTCTCGTCAAGATCTATCGATTGCGTATATAAAACATTAGTGTGAAATAGTTATAGTGAATATATATGGTGTTAAAGTAAAAAATTAAAATAAATAATGCAATGTCGGCCTATACTCGTCAAAAAGCCAAATCAAAATATAGAGATCGTATACGGTTGGAAAGGGCTTCTCAAGAGCAATCCAGTGATACCCGTAAAACACCATATGACAGAGTGAAGCGGTGCCGGGAACGTAAAAGAATGAAGGCGTCCGAGCGGATCAACGACGGCGCCAGTACATCTGCAGCTGGGGCGCCCGAGCCTATGCAAGATGATGATGTAATCGCTTCTATATCAACGCCGGACTGTATAGACATCGATTGTGTGCGATCGCCGATTATGAAGACACATTGGGCAGCAGCTAGTGCACGTTTCACTACTACGTTTGTCAACAATCCATTCGGACATTCAACACCGCTGAACATTATTTTTCTCTCGGTGTATACATATAATACGCTCAAAGAAAATATTACCCGTTACGTACACGTATTCACGTAAAACACACGGCCGTGTCCACGACACAGCCACACCCCGATAATTTTTGTTTGTTATCCTGTTTACGATTTTATTATTCTGTGTACAATTGATTTTTTTTTTCATTTTAACACGCCTATCTAATAGAATTGTATTCACCTTTTTAACACAAATAATTCTCCTTTGTCTCTTCTTCTACTTCTTCACGGCTTAGACTGTTTAATCTGTTCCCGCTCCAAACTGGTCGGACCATCTGTTCTTGGGTCTTCCCAGGCTTCTCTTCCCTTTCGGATCTTACATTAAGGCTACCTTGGGGAATCTGTCACTGCCCATTCTGCTAATGTGTTGCTTCCAAATTTCTCTATACTTATTGATGATTCCGTTTACTTCTTTAACTTTCAGTTCCTCTCTTATCTGATTGTTTCTTTTCATATCTAATTTTGTGTACCCAGCTATGGAACGCAAAAATTTCATTTCCGTAGCCTGAATTGTCAGTACTTGTCTAGCAGATATTGTCCACGTTTCTGAGCCATAAGTAAGGGTAGGAACTTCCATGGATTTGTATAAATTTAATACGGACTCTTTCCTTGCCTTGTGTTGTAGAGCACGTCGGAGAGTTCCTGTTATGTGGTTATTAAATTTATTAATTTTTCTATTAATACCTTCTTCGTTTTTATATGAGAGCTTACAGCGTAAATAGTTAAATACTGAGACTTGTTCTATAATTTTACTATACAAAACAATTTTTTATATCTAACTGACCATGTTCCTTTAAAAGCCATACGTTTTGTATTCCCCTTTGTCCTTTGTTTAATTACTAAACGTTTCTAAAGCTGCATTCTGACGTATTTACAAAATTCATTACGCTTTTGTACAGCGTTTTGCTAGATACCCCGCCGCTGGCAGACTAGAGTAACACATGCTGAGTCGGTTTGTATTGACATTAAACATTGATCGTGCACACTGTATACGGTCTACTGCTATACTTTATCTCTTCGCTGGTGTCAATCAACACGAACGCGATAATCGTTGTTTTTCCTGTTGCTGTTTCATAACGCACGATCGTGTTATTATTTTAAATACGCTACTGCAGCCTGTGTGTGTGCGCGCGCGCGCTCGCGTTTCCAAGGTTGTGTAATATTAGTTATCAGAAGTCCGTGTACCTTAGTGTTCATGTTTTCAGCATTAAGCCGCATGCAGATAGATATGCGCTCGCTTGTTTATTGATATCATGCATGCGTACTTCACTAGGAAGCACGTTGACAGCATTATTGGATCTGATATTTCTAAGCACCCTCGCATAAATAAATCCGTACTTATTTCTACGTAACCTTTGTTTAGACAGACGAAGGAAATCAAAAAGTGAACGGGTGCTTAAGAAATCAGTACATTTTGTAGAACTTACGAGAATAAAATTTTGTTTGTTTTTCTACGTAATTTTCCCCACTTAACGCAGCCTTCTTCTTCTGCTTCTTCAGCACTACAGCCAACGGGAACCCTGGCTTCCAACGTCTCCTATCCATTACACTCTCAGCATAACCCCTCACATCCTCTTCTGATATCTTCCAGCACTTCATCCAACCATCCTCACATTCCATGTACCCACCATTAGCTCGTGTTTTACTTTTGGTTTTCCCTGATCTATTACTCGTATCTTCATTCCGATTCCGGTTCATTTTCCAAGAAGACAGTCCTTCCTGAAGCGTGGTTGTTGGTTTCATAATAGGTTTCTTTTTGCTTTGGCGGGATGTTAACCCGGCACAAGACCTCCGATTTGGAGGACTAAATTATATATACAGTATATATATATATATTTATACGGGTCTTCTTTCCGTAGCCTTTAGGAAGCAAACTCGTAGCTCCAAGGCAACAGCTCACGGACGCAGTATTACAGCTGACTAAATCCAGCTAAATTCACGCCTGTAATATACGAAAGATAAGCCGGTCCAGGATCATTTCCATTACGCCTCAACTTGGTACTGGTGCCTACAGTTAACGATGCCTTAGACAAGTTCCCCTATTCTTTGGGGAACCAACTCGTAGCTCCAAGGCAGCAGCTCATGGACGCAGTATTACAGCCGGCTAAATCCAGCTAAATTCACGCCTGTAATATTCGAAAGATAAGCCGGTCCAGGATCATTTCCATTACGCCTCAACTTGGTACTGGTGCCTACAGTTAACGATGCCTTAGACAAGTTCCCCTAGTCTTTGGGGAACCAACTCGTAGCTCCAAGGCAGCAGCTCATGGACGCAGTATTACAGCCGGCTAAATCCAGCTAAATTCACGCCCGTAATATTCGAAAGATAAGCCGGTCCAGGATCATTTCCATTACGCCTTAAATTGGTACTGGTGCCTACAGTTAACGATGCCTTAGACAAGTTCCCCTAGTCTTTGGGGAACCAACTCGTAGCTCCAAGGCAGCAGCTCAGGGACGCAGTATTACAGCCGGCTAAATCCAGCTAAATTCACGCCTGTAATATTCGAAAGATAAGCCGGTCCAGGATCATTTCCATTACGCCTTAAATTGGTACTGGTGCCTACAGTTAACGATGCCTTAGACAAGTTCCCCTAGTCTTTGGGGAACCAACTCAACTCGTAGCTCCAAGGCAGCAGCTCAGGGACGCAGTATTACAGCCGGCTAAATTCAGCTAAATTCACGCCTGTAATATTCGAAAGATAAGCCGGTCCAGGATCATTTCCATTACGCCTCAACTTGGTACTGGTGCCTACAGTTAACGATGCCTTAGACAAGTTCCCCTAGTCTTTGGGGAACCAACTCGTAGCTCCAAGGCAGCAGCTCATGGACGCAGTATTACAGCCGGTTAAATCCAGCTAAATTCACGCCTGTAATATTCGAAAGATAAGTCGGGCCAGGATCATTTCCATTACGCTTTAAATTGATACTTGTGCCTACAGTTAACGAAGCCTTAGACAAGTGGAAAAGACACCGTCGTGAAATGACGGGATACGACTATCTGTATACGTTTCTATTCGCGAATGATCAGTAACGAAGTGCACGAAGAATGTAGGTCTTGAGGCATCGACATAAATTTTGATGGAAGCTGTTTAATGGAAGTGAAGTGCCCAGTATGATAGTAGATTTTAACTGTGTTTAAAACATTCTTCTTTTTAGGTATCGTTGGTTGACATTAAGAAAAATGGCAGTTGTGATGAAGATATCAGGGGTAAAATAAAGCGACGGTAAAATAATGATGACGGACGCTGAATTGCCTGCTTTGGATTTGGAAAATAAAACAAAACCAAAAAGGAGATTATTCTGCTGTCTTCGAAGGTATAGTCACCTGTGGCTGTGAAACGTGGGAAACCAACCATGGAAAGTCACGAAGGCGCCAAGCATTGGAAGTGGACTTGTGGAGTGTCCAAGCTCACAAGAAATGAGGATATCAGGCGTCAACTATATGATGACATGACAGTTTTGCATACCTTAAACAATAAGCGCCTACTATTGTGTGGCCACGTGGAACGGATCGTTGGCTCAGCAAGTTGTTAAACTGGATTCCAACTTGTAATGATCGAAATTTTAAAAATTTTTAATTCCTCGATCAAGTGACACGTTCCCACACTCATGTCGACGGACACAAGCCCAGGTCGTAAATAATGACGAATCGAGGGCACGTCAAACCCGACGACAGAGCGAAGACAAAGAAAAAATGTCTGAGCACTGCACACAATGAGTATTTCAGGGCGTCACTGACAGCTAGCCGTTTGTCAAAATTTACAGCACCCAACAATCTGAAACAAAGACTTCGTACAGCTGCCGAGTTACACGGAATCGAGATGGAACGCCTGCTGTGGAGGCAAAGCGTAACTACACAATTATGAAAGGCTTTACTATGTTACAAAAGGAGTACAGAGCAATTTTAACGGAGAGATAGACAATAGACGTAACTCAGTGAATACTGCCAGTGCATCCTGCACAGCGTGAAAACAAACCCTTGACAGTTTACTGAGATTTACGACTGGAAAGTAGAGTTTCACCGAAATGGCGCCAACGAAGGGTTGATAATCGGCGGAACGAACGTCGAGGAACTTAGACAATTAACCAAGATCCTGGAGTCTGTTAACAAAAGCTCAGTCAGAACCTTAGGGAAAGTCTAAACAAAGGATAACAGAAGGCCATGAAATTGCCCTAATTTCTTAGAATCTGTGCTACGCTCGTCACATGAAACACTCCGGGGATGACGACGACCAACCAGCGTCAAGCATCTTCTAAGAGAGCTCGTGGAGAGAGTAGGAAGGGTTCGGACGACGAATCGTGAAACAGAGGATGAGATCTGCAGAAGGGTAGGAGTTTGTACGACCAATCAAGAGTTCGAGGAGGCGTAGAAATCCAAAACTTAGACTTATGGGTAAGATGTTCCAATAAAACTGTTTGGCGAAGACGCGGAGCGGGCAGTCAAGTATTCAATCGGGCAGTCAAGTATTCAATCGGGCAGTCAAGTATTCAATCGAGTAGTCACGTCATTCAATCGAACAGTCAGTAGTTAATAGTAGCAGTTGATAGTCGCAATTAATAGTCAGAAGTTAGTGCGTACGATAGACAGACGATTGATTATGTCGGAACAGTAATACGGTCCGTGATAGAAACAGTTTGTGCGACCGACCGGATTCACTAATTTGTAAATTCACAAGTGAACAAAGACATCGGTATAGTCACACTTATACACAATTCTGTGCGGAAACATAAACTATAAGTGCGCACGGGACTTGAAATCTCAACTGACGCGCACAAAATAACATACTAATTAACACTTAAAGTAGAACAGTGAGTGACACTTCAAACATTCTCACACCACAAGGTATCACCATGTTGAACAATTAATTGAATAAACTGTACCAAACAATTAAGCACAAAGTACGCGATACACCCAGATAGACGGAACAGTTAACCAAGTACACAAATATGGCAAACTTTCAGAAGAATTCAGTGTAATGACAACATTAACACCTCACTATTTGAACTCCGGACACTCGACATCAGCGGGTTACCACAATACCATACACATGACGGGAGTGGAGATTTAGTGGAGTGAAGTGAAGTTATCAGTGCTCTGCGTAACAGTGATTATGATCTTCGACGAATCATCTGGAAAGTGTCTTCTCACGACGGCGGAATTGGATAAACACTGTCAAAGATAAGCTTTATGTCTACTTAATCTTAGTAGTATATACTACTGTTCTGTTGCCTCTTTTCAAAGAACTAACCCCAAGAGAATAAATATATATGAATCATAAAATCTATAAAATAACACTAACGTAATTCGTTATCTGAGAATTAATGAACGCATTTTAGGTAGGAATAAGTATATTTGTCAATTGTTTATTATTCGTATATGTTACATATATATGTGCATTATTTACTGCATTTGAATGTACCATGTGTTTATGTTTCAGGAAACATCGTATAAATTGATAAATTGTATTTTATATCATGTGTTTTAATATGTATGTAATTTGCAGGATATAGTTACTTACTTAAGTAACAAGTGTAATAAATAAGTAGTTAATTTACAGTATTCATGCGTTCATTATTGAAATTTCACCTTTGTTATTGATGTATTTCATTCTAAGTATTACACTAAAAATCCCATAATTTATGCTAAACATCAATGGATACAATAGACTCGACCATTGAAACGTCTGATTAATAGACTCATAAAATCGTATTTAATTAGTCACTGTGTTGAGTCAAATCTGACGAATAGAAACAACTTTAGATATATCAAATTTAACGTATAACATAAATCTTTAATTAATATGATTCATAATCGTTGAGTAATTAATCCACGCAGATAATTAGCACAGATTAATATTCACTAGATGTAAATGGTTTACACAATTAATTACCACAGATGTAAATTACATTTACACCACTAAATGTAAATGGCTGCACAACGCGTGGCATTAAATGTAAATGGCATCCAGCTTTAGGGCAAGATACATATGAGAAAGTAATAAACTCACATAAAATACCACTAATCCCATTTACTAAATGTAAATCATTTATATCGCTAAATATAAATGGCTCCCAAAGAACGTGGGGCTCGGCAATTACACATTAATTAATTCAATCACGGTTAGCATAATAATTAAACCCCATTCATTATAAATATAAATGGCGCCCATCGCATGGCAAAAGAGAGCAGACAGTAGTATTTAGATTAGTAAAATAATATAGAACGTAAGATATTAAATAAGTGTAAGGTTAGCTTGACTGGTAAATGATAACGCGAAGCAAGGCAAAAATGGCTAGCGGTAGTTCTGATAGCATGGACTTTGACGTTAACAACCAGTTGGGCGCACCCGACACCAACGAAGAAAACTCATCAGTCGTCGAACCAAATATGACTGAGGAGACGTCAGAGGTCAGAGCGCGGGGACAGGAGTCCCAGCAATCACATGAAGAGGCATCACTACGTTCATTGTTGATGGACTTCATGCGCACGAATGATGAAAGCTTCAAGATGATGAATCAGAAATTCGATCAACATAAAGAAGAAATCAATCAGAAATTCGATCAAATTAATGAAAATTTTAATAATTATAAAGAAGAAATTACGCAACATATGAATGAGCAGTTCAAGCTGTTTCGCACAGAAATACGTGAATACAAGGATACCTGGAACGTGGATGGAAACGAAGTCCAGAAGAAGCAAGAAGAAGTGGTGAATGAGAATTACGAATCTGGATAAACGCCCATCTGGATAATGATTTTAAACAATGGGTTAGTTTTTAAAATGATAGTAGATAAATAATGGACAGAACAAAACCACGGTTGCTGATCCTTCCCTTGTACTTTATGTGACTGGTACTTTGACTGTAGGCGATAAACACTACACCCCGTGAAAAACACATCAGAGAACAAGATGTGGGTAGGATGTCGATGAGGAGGAAAGAAACGCGGACACAGTCAAAATTTTAAAGAACAAGGTCTCCAGTCTTCTTTTTTGGGACGAAAATCAGTTCAGATGAGACGTTTGTTGTGGACGTTGGCATTCCGTTACACGGACTGACCGTGTGTATATATTTAGACGAACAGTGTGAAAGTCTTTAATACGCGTAAAGTTGTTGCCATTGTTGTACTATTGTGAAACATTATATTCGTTTCCTCTCTTTTTGCACGATGATGGCGTCGCTGTTTCGCGGCCCAGAATGCAGTAATAAAACGCAGAAGCGGCACCATCAGGTTAGCAGCAGCAGCACTACATAAATGATGTTATCCGTGCATGACGTAGACGAAGCTGCGCGACAAATTCCGGAACTAATCGCCCCAGAGCGAGAGAAACGCAACACATCGTGGTGTACAAAGTCTGTTACTTATTATTGCAGCAGTAACAGTCGTAATAACAATAACACAAACAGCACGATGGTCAGTGTCGTCGTTAATAGCATCTGTGTCCAGTTGCCAGTAGCAGGCTTTCTCTTGCCCGACATAACGTCAGCGGGGTTTAACTGGTGACGTCACTTATAATGCCACTTTACAGTTTTCCTCATAGATCCCCAACGGATGGAAGGTATGTATAAGTCAATAAACGTGTCAGAATAAAAGCTTTTGTGCAGTGGTGCAAGGGCATCCAGGTAGGTCTCTGATCGGCCACAAATTTTGTTTATAAAAATATCAGAATCCATAGACGTGGGAGGAGTAACATTGAGAGGTCGGATTTAAGTAGTCCATGGAAGCTGGAGGAGGAAATTGGAGCAGAAGTCCAGAAATACTACCAAGCAGTGGCGTAACTGGTAGCTGCTGCTGGAGGGAATGAGACTAGCTCGAACGTTGGCCTCTCCATTTTTCTCATGACGATTTGAGATATTTAAGATTCTTCCCGTATAATTGTTTTTACAGTTAATTTAAAGCCTTATGTTAACACTTGCAAATGGCTTAGAAATAGGGCTTCATTTAGTGTTTATGGAATTTCACTGAAATTTGTTATAGCTCTGGGGGGGGGATGACCCCCATGATTCCCTGTCTTGTAATCACGCAGCTGCTACCAAGAGAATACCCAAGAGTACGCCTTAAAGATGCCGGAACATCGGGCCGCAGAGGATCCTCAAATATAGTCCACGTGATTATATGGACATGGGGGAGACACCTTTGTCGATTGAACGGATCAGTTCACGGAACGGGCAACGACCCAGAATCTAATAAAATAAAAAAGTGGAATAATGTGTGGTCTTGTTGTTACGGTTGAGGAGGAAATTATTACACTGTTCAACAGTTGAGGCTTACAATTATCGTCAACTGTGTAACCAAAGGCGTACCGTATGCTATATCTTGCAAGCCGAGTCACCCGAATTGTGTCAGTTCAACCCTCGAACCGGTTACGTTTTTGACCCGTGACACCGAATGACGTCACGATTGGAGTACTAACGCGTAGTGACACAGCTGGTTTGAGACAAATGCTAATGAATTGTTTTGTTTATTGGGTGTTTACCGCTTGTTCGCTTAGAGATGGTTATCGGACAGGATATGTCAGTTTTGTGTTTCACACTGGTTTACAATGGCGTTTTGTTTTAATTTGCAACCTACTTATTTTTAGAAAGTCCGAGTTCAGTCTTAACTAGTAACGCGACTTGTAGTTATTTACTAGTTGGTGTACGCTTATATGACCTTGCTTGGTTACACGTGTAATCTAACGATCTTGATTACTGTTGACGGTCTCGCTAATGTTCGCGGAGTCAATCTAACACCATGTAAGAAATTTGTTATATGGCGCCAGTGGTCTCTGTCTGTAATGGTCGTCATGGGTTTCGGTATTCAGAGGACTGCGTGCTTGGCGACCTATTGCATCTTCTTTTTTCTGGCGACCTTTCGTAGGATTCCTAATATCTTAATACCTCGTCGAATTAGGTAGCCCTCTTATGTGACGATAACTTTATTGAAGTTCTCTTTAACATTGAGACATTTTCGGTGTGAGAGGTCCATGAAGTCCACATTACCCTGCGGCAGCAGATCGTTTTAACTTGTGATGGCATTGAGACGTTTTATAGTTCAAACATAATCCAGTAAAAGTTGTGAAAATTAAATATTTAATGACAAAAAAACTCTAAATTTTTATAGTAAACTGATTTGATAAAAGAATTCCAAGAGAACATTTGTAAGCAATGTTGAAATCCTGTTGGACACCGTACTAGATTTTTCATTTTTTAATAGAAATTCACTGTGAGGTGACGAAGTGTGCTAGTGCGGTCTGTTAGCAGATCGACCAGAGGCTGCTTAGGCTAACCGGCAAGCCCATCGCCCACGATTGTTCCACGTCCTGAGCAGAGGTCCCCCCACAGGGACAGGGATAAAAACTGTTGAAGTTTAAAGTATGGCCTGGTACTAGCCGAGAAGAGGCCATGTCTAATTGAGAGTAGCGTTCGCTGAGGCCGGCTCCAAGATTCACTGGCACTAGAACTTTCGGGGAAGTGATGTTCAGTGAACGGACATCGAGGGCAGTTGGAGGGTCTGGTTGGATAGTGATCATAGTGAACTTTGGAGACCCAGCGCAGTCCTTGGGCTATAAGAGACTGGAGTTTCCGTTTGTGGGATTTTTAGACACCCCATCTACACTGAGAGCGCGTAAGGTAACCATCAGTGTGATGTATGTGGAAACGATGAATTTGCTTAGCCCGCGAGTCATGGTACTGCTGCAAAGCAGGGGACGGAGTTGATAGAGACGATGGCTGTTTTGTGGCCTACTTGTTTGGAATGTATACTCCAGGTAAGTGGTCTGTCAAGTTGAAGCCCGGGAGAGCAAGGAAGCTGGTTGCAACCTGTGTAAAGTCGGAGAGGGAGCTTTGTGCGTATGGAGAAGAGTACAGCTGTGCTCTTGGTCGCGTTAATGGAGACCTTCCATTTGTCCGTCCACTCGCCGTAAGCGTCCAGCTGATACAAGAGGCCGACTACATTTGTTTCAAAACTACGACAGCATTGTACGGCAAACATAGAGTTTTGTCTTCCTTATAGAGTTGCAGTGGTTCGCTACAGTGTTGCATTTCAGCGATCAGCATTCAGGATGTGGCGATTATTTTTATACTGATGTATATATAGGAAGATTTTATACTGACTTGAATAAGGAGATTTTTTTTATTGTACGGTAATTTTTATTTTTGACAAACTGTACGAAAAGAAAAGGAAATAAACAAAATAGTCAACCCTTTCTGTTTTCAGGGGAGTGGATGAAGCAGCTAGATAGCTACGTGCGGTTGTAGAAACTGGTTCCTATTCGTTTTCAATTACATATTACCGTATCGTGGTGTACCTTCATCACAATATTTTGTATACAAAAATCATTAAAAATTTCTTGTCTTTGATGTTGTTTCTGACGAAAAATTTATCTCGGTTTACGTCGCAGTGTTTCAATAAACTTCGAGAATTTTAATCCTTACGTTAAACGATGATGATGAATTCGACTTCTGACAAAATGAAACTCTATACACCTACCGCTGTATATGCGTGTAGAGAGTGTGAGAGAGTGAGGGGGCAAGTAAATAGACAAACAGACAGACAGAGGCAAATGAATGAGGAAAATTGAAGAGTTTTTGTAGGAAGAATGTCTTTCATCGATAAAAATTTTAATTGCTGTGCGCCTCGCTTTTGACTGTCGGCATCCGCGTCTTCATTGACGCAAAACGTGTGTACGTTCGCTATATAAATCTCTCCTGGCTAAGAGATTGGCCCGCTTGTTTGTTTTCGTTTCGCTTTTCTTAACGATTGAAGAAGAGCGCAGCGCGCGCGCACACACCGAGTTCGTAAACGCGTGTATTTACTATGTGTATACAGTGGCGTGTTTTCATCACCATTCTTGTTTTCGGTTGATGTTGATGTAAGTTTTCACATTTTTTTTTATTTTCTAAGAAATTTTCGAACTCGTATATACATGTTGTTTTACAATGTTGTTGTCTGGTATACACTTTAAAAGCAATTGGTGTTGGCGTCCAACCTATTATGAATTTAATTAAGCTTACCGTGATTTGAACTATACGATACGAAACTCATTGAAAAGTAAAAGAAATTGCCATTGGACGAAAACACCGAGAAAACCGATTATTTGTATATCGAAGGGTAGCAAGAACAACTAATATTGTAAGATGGTGGAAGATACGGCGGTGTAAAGAGTACATCTATTTCGGGGCGGGGGCGTTTCACCGGAGGCAGGAAGGATCACCGGATACTGCAGTTAAAGAATAAATCAGTATTGTATGGGATAAAACTATCAGAAAGGAAAATAAAAAAAGCGAATGTACAGTACAATAGGTAGCAGAAAAATAACAACCTACATTTCCAAATTATTGTGTTTTTTAAAGAAAACATAAAAGAATTCGATTATTGGAGACGAGCAGGCGGAGATCCAGGAGAGAAATAAGACACAAACGGATAAGAGAAATTATGATATTAATTACTTACCATATTTGTGTGGAAATATATAGTGCGATGTACGGGTGTCGCATTGAGTAAGTAGTGGAGATATATGATATTGGAATGAAGTGGATGTATTAGTGATGCTATTATTCTTGACGTTCTACTGAGCTTTTAATACAGTTTATAAAAAATCATTAATTTGTCTGTTGACCTTTTTAACACAAACTAAAAGTCTACTTTCCATAGAATGAACTAAATTAATATTTAAAAGTTCTTATTGTCTTATTTACTATAAAGTTCTTACTGATGTGATAAAGTCTTTCTTTTAAATGGTTTTTTTTGCAATTGTACATGAGTGTATAAGTTCACTTCCCTTTTATGTCGACTGCAGATCCTTCAGACGACGAGTTATTCCTGGATGATCCTGGATCTTGATGAGTACGTGGGTTGATATATTCTGTCCGGCCTCAGCGTTGCTTTTGAGCGTGTGGATATTTCTCGCAGGCACGGTTATATATCTTTCACCGTGAACCGATATAGTTACTGTGTTTTACTCTTACACCCTTTTCCAGCCAGCTTAAAGTGTGTGTATTCCTAATCGGAATATGTCGATCTTTCGCGGATTAGCACAGTTATAGTATTTATCGCAGTAACTCTAGGAATTTTCTAACTTGTGTTTGTACACGATTGGCAGACTGATCGTCATGTACCAAGCGGGGGTTACACGTTATCGATTCCGAAGAGAGACTGATTCGTCCGTTCAAAGTCGATTT
This sequence comes from Magicicada septendecula, assembly GCA_034769895.1. Taxonomy (NCBI): domain Eukaryota; kingdom Metazoa; phylum Arthropoda; class Insecta; order Hemiptera; family Cicadidae; genus Magicicada; species Magicicada septendecula. The sequence continues at coordinate 1,248,947,168 of CM068367.1, forward strand.
CATCGACTGAATTCTTGTAACCTGATTGGTTCTTCGGTAACCCCTACTTATGATTTTCTACAGATAATATATTTGTCCAAGATGGCTTTGCCCACTTGTCCAAGATGGCTTCCGAACATAACAATTCTTGATAAAAACACCTAATATTTTTACAGCCGAATTTATGACCATAAAACATTTTTACTAAAAAAACGCATACATTTAGTTACTGATTTTTAAAATAACTATTGCCATCAGTTAGGTCTTTTTATTATGAGTATTGTGATATAAGATCCATCTTAAAATCCCCATATCACGAAAGTTATTTAAATTGACGTGTTTTTTTGTATGAATGTCCCGTAAAATAAGTTCGTACCCTCGCACACGCGGCTAAGCATTATTACGCAACATTTCACAGCACTTAAAGTTGTTTTACAAGCCGAAAAGTACTTAAACCTTTTTCACAATGTTCCGTATCAACTAATTTATAATGTTCAAACCTGCAATCTGTACTTATTCATACCGTGTCTTTAAATGCTACCATATGCTTTTATTCTCTGCTGCATTCCATATGCAATTAGAATGTACATTGGAATACATACATACATATATATAAGGTAGGAAACCAAAGCTGAAGTGAGAAGAGTCCAGTTAGACCTATGGTATAGAGACTAGTTCAGAAACACTGATTCAAAAAAGGCAATAATAAAAATGGGGATTATGAATGGAATTTTGGGGATGAAAGATGGAACGTTATAAAAATTGTGGAGGATGAGAACATACAGAAATTTGGTGTAACAGGTTTATTAGAATGACTAAAGTAAACAAGTTGTATGCGGATTGGACGAGAATCAGGATGAATTGGAACAGATTAGCGAAGATTGTGAGAGAAACAACCGTCTGGCAAGAGAGGAAGTTGGGAGACTTTAGAAGAGAAGGCATGAAAGCCTGTAGAAAGCTGCTTGTCTTAGAAGAAGATGAATAAGAAGACTTTCACGATTATAGACGACACCTGATTATAAACAGTTAATCAGGTGTTTGGACACATACGAGGAATGGCCGAATAAACGCAGAATGCCTAATCTAATGTTAACTGGGAACCGAAGAGCTGAGCAAGCTGAGGCAGGCCACTGAAAGTCCGGAGAGAAGGCGTAGACAAGGACACGAAGGAGAGAGATCTTCGGGGTGAATTATAAACGACCAAGGTTGTAGATTAAAACAATGAAAATTGGAAATAAAAAAAAATACGGAGAAGGAGAAACTATCTCTGAAGATTATATTACACGCCTTCGCGTGATTGCCTAATGTTGACTTTTGGCATTTTCGGTTCCTGCGTGAGATAAATAGAGGGGGGGAGTGGATGAGAGAGAGAAAATGAAATGAAGTCGGTGACACCGTTGCGGGTGAATACGAAGCGAACGACAAAAGTTCCCTTTTCATATTTGTCGGTAGGTAACTTCGAAAGTTAGTGACGTCAAAACCTTTTCAAATTGAACGCTGAAAGATTTCTATTTACGTGCGAAGCCGAGCGGTGTTTTGCGTAAGGAGAAACGGTGAATGAAGAGCCAGTGAATGACGAGATTCTTTCTAATATTAACCGCAGACCTTTTAGGATGTAAATAGACGTTCCTGCTGACAGACGATGCAACGGTACTGCTAAGTTGTGCGTATTAGAGCGACAGGTCTGAACTTTATTTTGTGCTGTATTTTGAGAACATTCCTGAAGCGGTACAGAATAAGGAGTACAAGAATAATTTAATATAATGTCAGACCGTAGTGTTTTAACTGTAGTCACCACAAGCTTGGCCCGCAAGAAACAAATTCACTAAATTCTAATTTTAATTAAACGTATAAATGCGATTATGAATATTTTAAGGTACAGTGTTCGTTATCATCAACAGTATCACCACAATCGTCCGTATTTAGGGATTATACGTTTTCCGACTTCTACAGAACATATCCTTCCATCTACGTTTGATCGTATTAGTTGTTTTCTGCAGTTTTGTAATACAGTTTGATTTTCAGCGGTCTGGTTTAATTCGTTCTTTGAAATCGTACTAAATAGTTTTTTTTATGTTTGCAATTCATTTATGTGCGTAGGAAGCCCGTATTTTGACCACCTTCTGCCTCACTTCACACGTTAGACTTTAGCCCGGTTCGTAGAATCATTCCCTTAGTCTGCCACAGTCCTTCTTACTGTACTGTGTTTTGTAGCGCAGAACTTGCTTAGAAATACATGCGTCGCTTTTGGTTTGACGTAGAAATTCCAGTTCTGTTTTATTTTAGCCTGTTTATGACTTGAAATATTTTAGGTTATACCAGACTATCTCTGATATATATTTTGATACCAGTCTTATATACGGTATTTTTCAGGCGATCTCATAAGCTACATCCCTTCATTCATTTCAGAGGCCTGCCGAATAGTTCATTTTTCGCTTGTAGATCTATAAGAAAAAAGCTTAAGTTCAGGCTTGTCTTTGAATATAAAGTTGTTCTTTAATATTTTTCATTGTCTCACAGGTATGTTTAAATTTATTCGAATTCTGTTCAGGATCTTTGTCTTTTCTTTGTGTCGTATTACAATCAGGTTCTCACACACTTTTGCGCATTTCGAGGATTCTCTTGTTATACAATAAAATGTATCTAGCTAACGTTCGTTGCATCTCCTTTGTGCTGATTTATATATCGTTTTTCTGTTCTGTTTTGGTGTCCAATTTTCGCTAGTCAGTAGAGAGGCAATACTAAAAATAAATTAATTGGCAATCTCTTCGCGTTTTATATATTTTCACATATCACCATTTTCATTTCCTAAGCTTACGAGCTAGGTCATAATAATGAAGATATTCTGTGAAGCACGTAGTCATGTGTGTCCGCGCGGTCAGTAAAGTAACATTACAGAAACAAAATGTACCATTGTTCTTATTAACATCAGCCCCAGTACGAACAAAAAAATGTGAATCCTGAAAGCATTGATTTTAACGGGAAATAATCTCTGTATTGGACAGTAGCGTATCTAGAATTTGAGCTGGTGGGGGGGGGGGGGGGTCTGGTCGAGTCGGCCTCATACAAACGAAAAAAACAACTTAAGACTAATCAATAGTACTGTCTTTAAAGTAGCTGAAAAACGTGTGATAACATCCTGAAATTAAACAAAAACGGTAATGACACAATAAATATACGCGTTGTTGAAACTTTTTTACAAGATAGGCCTACTTATTGACTGCATTGATTACATTGCATGCTGATAATTATATATTGCTCCAACTTCGTCGTGCTTTAGGACTCTTAAGATCTCCAACGAAGATTTTAGGTCGTGATTTAGGACTTGAAAATGGTGGAAACACTGAAGGGCCTTTTCCAGAACATGACATTTAGCAGATTAGCAAATAAACTCGACCTAAGTTAGAGCTACAGAGACTGCTAATTCAAATAACAAGATTAACAATGATATATCGATTGATTTTTATATTGATTATTGACTACTTATTGTATGTTTCAAACGTATACGCAAATGTTGTGCAGTAAACGTGTTTGTATATTTAAAACTCAGTTACTACCATAGTATACAGTTAAAGAAAATAATAAAACACGCTAAAAATTAAGAGGTTAACAAAATTCCTCGTCAACTTTTTCGACCTTTGGGGGGGGTCCGGTCGTGTTCGTCCCCCTCCCCGTAAAGACGCCCCTGGTGTTGGAACATTCATATTCACTGGCCCCATGTAATTTTTTTCGTGACTTAAAGGTAACGGAGAATATGAGAAAGGAACGCAATTGAAGAAACTGTCGTCACTTTAGACAATTCGACAGTATATCTGACGGCGCTTCTAGAAAGCAGCTGGACTTGGCACTGACTTCGTCGGTGCATAAAGTCCTAAAGAGATTGTTTTCAAGACTGCCACAGTGAGATTCGTAGAAATTTTTTTGCACCGAGTTCACAGCGCTTATTCCCAGACTTCGTAATTTACGCAATGCAGTACGCAGAATGTGCACAAACGCCGAGGTAAGTTATTTATTGGCACTAAAATCAATCACTGGTTTTTAAAGGGGAAATTTAATAACGCTTAGCCGGTGTTCATTATTCATTTGTGTGCACGTTTCGCAAAAGAGATATTGCACTGTTCTAATGAACGAGTAATAAAAGTGATTAATGTATGTGTGTTTTGTACGCATACGTTCGCCACAAGTCAAAGGAGTAAACCTTTTTTCCTGCCGCCGCTTTTTAAATGCGTGTGCGTATTCTCTAAACCTTCAAAGCGTTGCTGTATTTACTGTAAGCGCGCGCCTCTGCGAGTTTACGAGTCAGTCGACCGAAACGTGCGATTGTATTTATATTACTGCACACAAATACAACCGTTTGTTTCGCGCACACAAACATGTTGTTGATTCTGTGGCACGGCGTTCATAAAAGACGATGTTTAATAGTGTCTTACATTACGTATGTTATATTGGGCATATACGCGTAGTACATGAATTATTGTGTAAAATTGTTCACGGTCAGTAACACCGAAGTGATCGATAAAAGGGAGCCATGGGATCAACACTTCCCATGTGTAGCGGCGGAGCCATGGGATCAACACTTCCCATGTGTAGCGGCGGAGCCATGGGATCAACACTCTCCATAGTGTGACGTTCACCGTTTTCAGACGAACACTAATCTACCAATATCCCACAAATCATTGCACTGTATTGAAATTATATAAGACAATAATAATTTAATTTCTTTATTTTATGTCAGCATTATTTTGCTTCATTATTAATATAATTAAATAATTATTATTCTTCAATAAAAATAACTAACATTTTTGTAGAACGCAGTGGTATAAACGGGAATACCCGGTACGTTTATGTTTTTTAGTAACAGAATGAATTGTTAAATCCCGAAATCTAGCAAGATATTTTGAGAAGTACACGAATGTTTTTATAAAAAATAAAGTATAAGCTGTACCTACTACATAATAGGTCCTTGTACTGAACCTACTTAAAAAAAAAAAAAGAAAAATGAAGTAGCCTATATTTTTTCCTAATTTCTAGAGATGAACAGGTTGGAGACATTCTGGCGGTTTTATTCTAGACTAACCGTCGGAGAATGGGATTAAGCAGGCAATCTATCCTACTCTTGAATTAAAGCTGTGAAAATTTTAATTTTGTAAAGCTGTGAATAAAGTTCTTCGCGTTAGTCGAGAAACACAGCGAGAACGTGACCATACGGATTTTGTCATATTTTATGTTCTTTTTGGGGTTAATGAAGTACTTAATACAGTGGTTAATGGAGATTTTGCTGTACACGATTTGCGGTAATCAGGACGGTAATGTATTCTAGCCTTGCAAGATAGAACAAGAAAAGATCATAAGTCAGTGTGTACGTATTGTAAACGTGAGGTAAGGTTGCTTTGTGCACAGAAATAGAATGTCGAAAGAAAAGTTGCCGAGGTAAATGTTCAATCGGATAGGTAAGCAACCGAAAGTTTCTTGGTGAGGTGGACCGATGAAGGCGACGGAGAGGTGCCAGAAGAAGAGTCGCTACCCATTTTTTAATAATATTATTTTTTTAAACTCAGCATGCATTTCAAATTACCCACCTTTTTTCATTACCTGCCAATGAATAATGTGAACACTAGAGTGCTCTGCCATATAATCTAACAGCTGTTACTTTATGTAGTTGTGTAATAGCTGATTATTTATATGTTTTGTTTTAGTGGCCATCGTTGATTCATTGTGTTAAAACGTTATCACAGGGTATTCGCTTTAAAATCTTGGTATAAAGGTGGTTATAATTTGTTAACCCAAGAATGGAATAATCATTTTGACACGCAAACACTTAGGTCAGGGAATTCATTACCTGAAGAAACCAAAATGAATGTTTTACAAGATATTGTACAAAGCCTTCTCACAGGCTTGCTCTTGAACAGAATGTTTCCAGAACGTCGGTCCAAAAACATGTACGTCAACCAAATTCAATGACTACTTACCACGTTTCATACACGATCTATTAGAAGACGATTCTGATCGTAGGCTTCAATTTTGTGAGATAATGTTATTTTGTTTTTAAAGTAATCTGGAGCGATGAAGCAACTTTTAAATTATGTGGTCACGTGAACAGACAACTGAATGTACTGGTAGGCAGTACTGAAAGGCTACACGTCGTTCTTGAAAAGCAACTCAAGTCAACCTGGTATCACTGTTGGGGGTGGTATCTCCTTGTCATACCGTCCCGGGGCCTTGGTTTTCTCCTAGGACAGTAAAGACAGAAAATTACAAATGCTGAATACTCAGGGTTGTAAATTAATTACGACAATTTCATCACACTGTGTTTTCAACATGACTGTGCTACTTCACACTATGCAAGAATTGTGCGAGTCTATGTCGATGGGTGTTTGATGGCAAAATATTGGAAGGTGAGAGGCAATAGAAATGCCACCCAGAAACGGAATAGAGAAGGTAGGAGTAGAAGCAGTTTAATATTGAGTGTGAAAGTAATACTAGCAAATGCGTTCTATCAGGTGAAACTCAAAAAGAAAGTCGCTGTTACTAAGTGCATCACTTCCGATGTGAGACATGGAGTGTCATGGAACGGGAATTCAACTAACCCGTCGTTTTGTGAGCGGAAAGTCTTGCAGAAGATCTTCGGCCCAGTGCGCTATGCAGTACCGGGCGAATGGCGGATTTGACACAGCCGAGAGTTGGAAGAACTTTGACACGTTAGAATTGTGCGTAGCAGGAGAATGCGAGGGCTGGACGTGTGGCGAGGGAGGAGTCTCACCGATGGGCCGTGAAGACGTTGGATTTCCTTTCCGGTGGAATACGACCCGTGGGTAGGCAGAGGAAGAGTGGAACGATGTACTCCCTGAAGACCTCATCCAGGTCGGGATAGGGACGCATGAATGGAGGCGGAGGGCAGAAGACAGAAGAGTCCGATGGAGGAGGATCCTTGTAAAGTAACTACGCTAAAAAGACAACTAACTATGACAACGATACTTGTGTATGTAGTAACAAAATACGTTAGCTCTAGTAAATGTGAGTTACGATCAATAGAACGTTGGTTAGTAAAGCATTGACGAGTACAGAAATTAAAGTTTTATAAATTTGTAGCTGTACCAGTTCTTGTGTGTGGTGGCGAGAGTTGTATAAACACCAAGAAGGATGACGATTATAATAAATGTCAACCCAGTGGATGTGTGATGAGAAAGAAATGGAGGACACATTCCTTCATTCGCCAAGGAACGAAGACGTGCGAAGTGGCTCAAGTATAATGTCCCATAAACTAGAAGATAGTTGAGTATAAAAAAGTGGAAACAACACATAGGCCTGATTCGAATAAACTGGAAAGCAGTCCTAAGAAAGACTTAACTATTAAACGGGAAGAACGAGAGATATAGGTTGACCAAAAAAGCTATGGAGGAGGATCCTTGTAGTAAAGAAGATGAGTTAATCAGTACGGATTACACATCCAGAAAGTCGAAGTGGAGTTCACTACAGAGCGATAATCGGGAAATCTGGTATGGGTTTTATAGTAGGCGTGACGAATCTACGGCGGGCGAGCATTGTGTTCTCGATAATTAGTTAAATCAGCTCGTGGTAATTAAGTTATTTTTTTTTTTCAGCCATCGTGGAAGAAAAGTTTTATATTTGCGTCGGTCTTAATTAAAAAGTAACACTTTGCTCTATCGGTCTCCTAATGCGTTGTTAATTCACTCTGAGCGAAACTTTGTTGTTGTAATAAAGTTTTGGAATAATTTTTATCCGTTCGGGGAGTGAGAAAAAAGTATCCGAACATTGTGATGGATTATGTTTAGCCAGCCGTATTGCCACGTGCGCGGGCGGATAGGGTTCGTTGCGACATCGGTTGGAGTTTTCTGTTTTTATTCAGGGCTGTTGGATTGTTCTCCACGCGTCTCAGTCTCGGCGAATTCTTTTCATTTGCTCATAGTTGTTCGTAATGTGATTTGTAATCTGTAGGTATGCCACGGACAAGTAGGAGGACTTGTCTCCTTAGAATCGTGGGCGTAATCATGATTTTATAATAAAATCCGTGGAAAAATTTAATTCTTTGGAATGTCGCGGTATTTTTACAGCACGTTTCTCGTTTACCTTTTTTCTTCGTCTTCGCTTGATTCTCTTCTATCCGTTGTTATCTTAATTCTGTTTTTCCGTCAATTATTTCACACTTTTTCTTGTACGGTGGTATCCGTGTATACGTATCACCGTATATGTGTGTAGCCTATAATATTACCGCGACCTTCCTTCTCATATGTTGTTATTGTTGTCGTGTCCTCTGCAGAGTCGTAGGTACTTTAATGGGCCTCTTGGACCGCTTTACCTTTGTCGATGAGGTTGTTTGTGTATCACTGTAGCTCAGGATTATGATCTGTTGTCTGCATGGCTGCCGCGACTGAAGGGCAGGTGTAGATATGTGTTAGTGTCATCTGTGTTGAGGTACTTATTGCACTTTCTGTACGTCCTTCTGCCATCCTTACTGATCTTCATACGGTGATCAGTTCGAAGTCTTGCTACTATGGTGGAGGTCCTCCTATCAGCATTTATTTTGGGTATTTGACGTAGTGTCTGATTTTTTTAGAAATCAATTTATATTCCGCCAGAGCATTGGCATCAGAACAAGTTACGATGTCTGTTTCTTGATTGAGTTTCGTGGCAAATTTTGCTATCTTCTCATCTGCTTAGAATTTCATGAAAATTTTGATCCAGTTTTTTGGTCCCGAAGTCCCAAAATTTTTAAATATCCAAACCTGAACACTGTCGTTAGATTTTGGTTAACATTCCCATTCATTTGATACGTCACATGGTTTTTTGCGAATTTATTTAAATTTTCATCCACTTGTTGGGCCTAGAAGTTCAAAAATTTTTGAAATGTTCAAACATGAACATTATCTTCAGATTGCGGTTAAAATTCCCTTTAATTTGATACGTCAAATTGGCTTTTGCGATTTTTTCACAATTTTGGCACCCACACATTTTTGCCATCCCCCCAAATTTTGGGGTGTATCAGTGTGTCAAAAACAGGTTCTGTAGGCTGAAAGTATGGAGAAGCACGCCAAGTTTAACAAAAATCCGTTGATACGTTATCGTTAGACATACCAAAATAGTCAGGCGGAAAGACAGACAGATAAATGTCAAACAGTCGAGTTAAAACTGAGAACTCGCTTCGCTCGTTCAATAACAACTGTTTTCGGTGTCACGCTTTTTATTTTTCTCAACACGGCGTTTCACCCATTGTACGATGAGACGTCTTTAGTGGCTCAAATGAGACTCTTAGTATTCAGCGTAAACTTTCCAGTGTGTTTCGTCAATTGTCCAGTGTGCTCAGTATTTCGAACTAATTACATATTTTATAATGTAAATTTGTGTTTGTATTTTTTATATTTTACATTAAGTCCCAAATACAATGGGAGATATTTTCAAGAGCTGGGATTGATGTTTAAAATGTACTTTTTGAATTATAATGTTATCAGTTCGTAAAGTCACGTTTTAATCGTATTGCCGTAAGTGTGTTTGTGTCAAATCACATTGAAATCGATGTGTTTCGTAAACAGGTGGCATTGGCTTTGATTGCTTTCAAGAGTCATTCAGATTTAATAAAGTGAAATTTTTTAATGAAAACTGTAGGTTTTTTAAATGTTTAAACTACGATAAATGTACTTGAGATGGTATCAAATATGACTTCACGTTTTGATTGAGACGCTTGACTTGGTTTTAACAGATTGGGCCTAGTTAAAATGGTACGTTGTGTCTGTAATATATTCAGAGTAGTCGAACGAGCGAAGCGAGTCTCAGTTTTAACTCGACCTTTTGGTATTTGTCTGTTTGAATTTGGGGGATAACTTTTGAACACATGAGACGATTTTCATATAACTTGGCATGCATGCCTATATTTTTACACTAAAGAACCGTATTGGTTTTTACATTTATGCCCAAAAATAGGAGGCGGGAGGCATAAATGTGAGGGGCAAGTTTTGAAAAAAATTCCAAAAGTCCATGTGGGGTATAAAATTAAACAAAAAGTATGAGTTTAGTGTTAATTTTTGAAAATGTTGGTACGCCGGTGATCAACAAGTGGGTGATAATTTTATAAAATCGCAAAAGTGCGTGTAAAATCAATTAAAACGTATTTTAACTAAAATATGAATGTAGTGTCAAGTTATGGAAATTTCAAAATTTTGTAACGCCAGAGGCCAAAGAGTGGGGCAGAAGTTTGATAAAATTGCAAACTCCATTTGAGGTATCAAATTAAAGAGAATTTTCATCTAAAATCTGAATTTGGTGTATAGCTTTGGAAATTTAAAAATGTGATGATTCCAGTTCCAAAAATGCGATAAATAATTGTCCATCCGGGTGTCAAAATAAAACGAATTTTAACACAAATCCGATCGTTTGTAATTTTTTAGTGTTCACTGTGTAATTGCTCTACAATTGTTACAGTACTAAACGAAAAATAGTACATTCTTTCTAATTTTTTTGGTAATTGAAACATTATCTAATATCAAAATTTATCCAACAATGTACTTTCTCCAAAATAGTGAGCGAATTCTGCAGCTCAGGGAGCATTCTAGTTATGTACATATTGGTTTCCAGATGAGTTCAGCTTGTAGTGTACTTTAATTTTCTGGAGGTATTTTAATTGTGACGTTTACTTTTAGATCGATGTGTTACGCAGACGCGAAGCATTCGAGGATTTCTTCATAGTTACGTGCGAAATGTTTACAAATGACAAATACAGTTTGTAAGCTTTCGAGTGTTTTTTTTTATTATTATAAATAATTCAATTTGCAGATTCAACATATATTTTATTTTTTAATAACACCACACGTTTTGCCAATTCTACGATATGCCATTCTCAGTGTATGAATGATGTAGAATTTCGAAATCTGTAGCGGTATTATAAATATTTTAAACCAAAAAATTTCGGCATCGTTTTGTGTGTGTTAGGGGGAGGGAGCGAATGTTTTAATAACAGTCATTGTTACATACGAATCGCCTACATAAGTAAGAGTCAAAATTAAAATATTTTTCAGTCCACTTTTCATTTTTAACAAAGAGACTAAATCGTGTTTGTAAACGAGTACATGTTTCTGAACTACTTACTACATGTCTTCTGATGCGTAGTCGAACGTTTGAACGCGTTCCGATAGTTTTGTGATATTAATGCTTGTAGTTTCTTACAGGACAGATCAGTACTTTTCCAGTGATCCTTAAGAGTATTATATTTACTAGTAAGCTCCCCCGAGCTGCAGAACTCGCACAGTATTTTTAACAGAACACTGTAGCGACGGAACGTTCTCGAACAATAGGAAGCGTTCCTTCTACACGTTTCCCGGCTAGCCGAGCAGGTGCGTGTTTCTGCCAAGGCCGCACTCAAGGATCCTTTAGAGTTTTCTAGTGCTTGTTTAAGGACGCATATTATGGAACATTAGTCTGGAACCTTGCAGGCTATATATAGGCGACAGCTGCCGCTTAGAAGTAAGTTTACGTTGGGCGATTTATCAGGTGTGGATATCAAGTGGTTATTGTGTTAGTGTAACTCTATTAGCTGAAATTATTATTGCGTATGTACAAATTTAACTTGAAATATTGTAGGACTTGATTACAAATTGTTATTGGTGATTAATTAACGCTGGTGATTAGTGACTTTATTGTTGTTTATATTTGTTTCCACTGTATCATATGGCGATCAGTGAGACCGTCGTAACAATACATTTATTTTTATGTAAATTTCAGTATTAAATTTCAGTACTTAACATTAAATAATTGTTTTCAATTATCAGAGTAATTACAAAGGAGTATTAAAATACAATTTTTTGAAAACGTAGTTACAGCCGCTTGGAAGACAATTCAAAATTAACAGGGAGTGTTGAGAAATATTAATTCTTTCAAGTTCTTAAAGATACGGTGTTTTGTGTTTTGAGTAAAATTCCTCATAACTTGATGCCTCCATAGATATCTAGGATTTTCTTCAAATGTTGGTGTTCTGTTTTCGGCTCGTAGTGCCTGTAAATTTAAAACATTTTCTAATAGATATTAACATTTAGATATGGGTTAAAATTCCATCAATGGATGCTATGGGTTAACATTCATAAATATAATTGACGTCAGATTCAAATTGGTCTGCGTCTTCGTAATAAATCCCTTTGCCGCAAAAAAATTATTTATGTAACGTATTTAGTTAATCTCCTTATTATAAAATTATCTTTTGTGTATATCTTGGAAGTGTGTATCTTTTATCTTGGAAGTGTGTATCGCTTATGGTCACGTAAAATATATTAAACACTTGCATGACCGTTACATCATCTATTTTTGTTGTTTAACTTGTGTCGTATAGGATATAAAATCGCATAACTGTGTAGAGTACTGATCTCAAACAGATAGAAATATTTTTTGGTTGAAATAATGATGTTTTTGTTTTATCACTAGAAAGCCAAAATTACATCTCATAGAATTGTTGACGTCTTTGGGAGATGTTTTTGTCCGCACGCATGTTGCTGCAAAACCAGTCTGCAAAACGTCAAAGGCTTGTTATTTTTTGCTTTTTTTTTTGTTTTCCGAACGCGGACAGTGTGAAATTGAATATTCCAGTTACTCAGTGAGGAGAAACCTAGAAGTCACAGCATTCGCTATTCTGTTGCACAGGTACATAATAAAAGTATCCTGATGCAGGGCTATTCTCAGTCTTTTTGTGTTTGTTTTTTCTACCGAATTATAAACATTCTGAAATTTGATATATAATGTAATCAGTTAAATTGCGTGGTTCGGGAGGATATTTCCTTATGATTTCCTTTCTATCTATCGGTCTCTCTTTGTTTTCTTTTTCTCTCTTTTTCAGTCTCTACTCTCTTTCGCACAAGCGCATAGCTGAATAGTAATGCATTGTCAAAGAGACAAATAATTTTATAAAAACGTTCCATAGAATTAAACAAGTAAATTTTAGTCAGTAGTTAAGGGTAGAAGCAAACTAAAGACTAATTGAAGCGAATGACTCAATAAAAAGTAACGTTAAAAAAATTATCAGTATAAGCGAGAAATATGGAGGCAATCTATGGCCACCGTTTGGAAAGATAAGAATGCAGGAGTGAAAAGAATTGTACGCCATAGACTTCGAGCCCACAGAGCAAGAGAAAGGCTGAAACAAATGTGGATGGACAATATTTTGGATATTTTACAATTGGAGAAGTAAGGCATACAAGAACAGAAAGAATTCAACAGTTCTGTGAACCAGATCCTGTGTCCACGGAATGCTGTAGTGTTGGAGAAACAAGTAGTCTTCTAGTTTTCTAGCGAATGTACTAACCGGCGATAGGGGAACATAGTCAAGGTTTGATCGTAGGCGTATATGTAAAGAAAGGAACTCAGTTCGACAAAAAAAGTTTACGAATTTTGGGCTTTGTTTTAATATCTACACTGAAAATATCTTTGCAAAGGCTGTCTGTACACAAGACAGTGTAAAAATGAGAGGGGAGACAATTAGCAACGTTCGTTATACGGATGATACCGCGGTACTAGCCGAATGCTTCCAAGACTTCCAACGGATTATGGACGCTATTCAGTTAGAACGTGAGAAACGGGGACTGAAAAGTAACGTTAATAAAACTCAGTTTGTGGTTGTAAGTAAAATACACATAGGGCCGATTCAACTTTACCTAGATAATGAACTTGTACGTTAAGAGTAAGGCACTTCAAATATCTTGACTCCTGGATCGATCAATCTTTGGACTCCGGTGAGGAGGTGAAAGTTAGCATCGGCATGGGTCGGTCTGCCTTTTTCGAACTAAAGTTACTTCTCACTAACAGAGTAGTGGGCGTCCGTCTCCGCCAGAGATTTGTTAGATTCCTATGTGTGGTCCGTCCTCTATACGCATGCGAAACGTGAACACTAAAACAAAACACTGTTACGCCATTACACAACGTTCTACATGTTTCTCGGTTATCCCAGCTGTAATGTTGTGTGCGTACGTGATTCTTAACATGCGTTAACAAGCGTGACACAGTCACGGCACAGTCGGTGTTAAATTATGTGTGGTGTTTTTGTGTTTGTGTGTTTTAACTAGTTGACGACCCCTTTTGGGTGAATTTGATGTTTTTATAGTATTGAAACCTGATGATGAGAATTTATTCTCGAAACGCGTCGTTTTAAGAAAAAACCAAATAAGTCACAAGACGGAAGTTAATACAGGTAATATTAATATTAAATACAGGTAATATTAATTCTAAATATTTAGTAACGTGACTTGGAGACAATTGAAACAAAATGAATCTTTATAAAATGCATTGCTGTTGATCTTCAAAGCTGTACTGTAACCGTGAGATGTATACGCTTACTCGTTTGTTAGAGATTCCTTTAAAACTTATTTAAAGCTCTGCTTTCGTCATGTTATATGTGCACGGTAGATTATAGGCTATTGCGTGTGTGTTTGAAATTCTTTTCTGTGAACGTCGTGTTGTGTTCCGTACTCTGCACAAACGTGAACAAATTTATGGATTATTCCATGATTCAACTTAAACCTTCTAAGACTCACTATTATGAACGTTATATAGAAACGAAATGAGACTCCTCGTGTTTTTCCCTCCCTCCTTCTTACCTCACGCCTCCTCCTCCGAACGTTTAAAGCTTTTAAGGTATTATAAAATTTTTATATTGTGAGTATGTGCAGACTAGCATCATGGCGAAACTCACCTAAGTAATGATACTGATGCTCATACAAAGAGCATAAGTAATTTGAATATTACATAAAAAGGGGTAACACAGAAATATTTAACATAACCTTCAGGATAACCGATAAAGATTGATTATAATTTAGGAGGCCTCAGTGTCCTGACTTATTCATGAGGTGTATTTACGGGAGGGAGACGAACGGGACCGGACCCCCCCCCCCGTAGAGTGTCGAAAAAGTTGACGAATTTCGTTATTCTCTTAATTTTTAGGGTGTTTTATAATGTTTTCAGCTGTGTACGCTAACATAGTAGTAACTATTTTTTAAATATAGAAACAGGTTTATCACACTTCATCAGAAAATACGTTTGAAATCTGAAATATAGAAAAATCGATTTAGTGTCTTGTAAAAAACGTTTCAATAGGGTGTATTTTGTTGTGTTATTACCGTTTACTTTAATTACCGAACGATGTAACGTTTCAGGATAACAGGATTCTTCGATTTGGGCTAGATCCCATTAAAACATGAAGATGCTGGGAAAAGAGGGAGACGGCGCTCTTTTTGTGTTTTGAGCTAATATTAGGCCTATATAACATATATTCATTTAGCGTTTCTTTCGTCTCTTAATGTTACTACTTGGCGTTAACAGTAAAGGCCTCGCAGATATGTATGTTTAGTTCGGTCCAGGAGAGAACCGGGAATGTTCAGTTGATAATGGAAAAAAAGGGAAGAATGTCCAACGTATAGTACTGGCTGCTGTCTGAAATGCTTAGCAGTTCTTTCGTTTACTTGGTATTTTTAATTATTTGTAAGGAAAGGAGCTGTTTGTAATCAGAAAATAATTTTTACAACATTGACTCTGGCCGTGTAAGCCTTTAGAAGAAACACGTTCGTTTATTACACAAGCATAATCGCTCGGCATGTAAGCTGAATCCTCGTTTACGGACGTGTTCAGGACGGTTTAGCCAAGGCTATAATAGTTTCGCTGATGCTTAAAATTTTATTAAAACAATACTTGTATTTTTGTAGCCTTATAGGTACTTTTCTGTTAGTTGGCTCTCACTGTGTTTAACTGTAGTAATGTAATGTTTTGTTTAATGTTGTTTTCACTTGAAAATCGTTTTTCAGGTTTCCATTTTAAGATTTAATATGGTGTTTCAGTTTTCACTCTGTTTATTAGAGTGAAAATTATATATTAACTAAAAATTATTAAGTAAAAATAATTCCAGATAATACTGAGCAATTAACCGAAAAGTAGATGTACTTACGTATTTTTGTACATACCACACGACGACGCCAGATAATTAAAAAGAGTCAGCTACACTTGTATTTTTAGATTAAATTTTACTTAGTATTTTTTCTTAGATCAAATTTAATTTTATGTACGTGACTCATCTGATAGTTATTGCCAGCATTTCCTGTGGAGTAAATGCCAACCCCTCCACTAAATCCTGTTTCGTTTGAATAATTTTTGCCATTTACTGATCAACTCATCATATGATGCCACAGACATTCGAAAAAAATTAAAAATCGTCTCCTCCGTCTTCCCGTAACTTTCCATAGAGGTTATGGAATGCCCCGTCCAACAAAACGACTACGATCGATGGGATGAACAGCCCGCCCATCGTCTTTCCCGTCGTTGTCGATTCGCGTAATACAACAAGACCGTATCCATCTTCCAAGAGCAGTGCCCAATGAATGTGAGAGAACGTCTAGAGGTTGGCAGCACACCTTGCTGCGCGGCAGAAAACCTTGTCGCGCGAGTGCATAAAAGGGGCCTTATAGTACGTGAGGTGTATGTTCGAGGATGTTATTTCAGAATCCCGATTTCGGTTCGCGGAGCTTGTTGGCAGGCCCAAAATTAAGTTTTCATATGATATATTCTTTACATACATTCCAGCTGAGCCAATTGTATCAGTTCGCATAATAAGTAGGCCTAACCTGTTGATTCTTCAGTAACCCAACCATGTGAATGGATCTATAATTTCGGTATGTTTAGTAAATTTTACCTTGTGCTTGAGGATTGTCCATTTGTGTGGACATAGACCCTTGAGTATTTCTTGTTAACTTATTTTAGTAGTCTACATTTTAAGTGTAGTTTTTGCAATGTAGAAGCATTCGTTCCCGATTGTACCAATCGGAATACAGAATGCGTCTGCAGGCCGATAATTCGAAGTCTTCGACATAGTCTGTGTTAACTAACTTAGGCCTATACTAACCCGAACATACATAAAACACCACAAAAAAATCGAATTGAAAAACAAAGGCTTTCTAGTCTGTTTTGCCGTGTTATGTGCATTACACAGCTTATCTATAGTTATATCTATGTCTGCATTACAAGGAAGCACGCATTTTGAATACACATGCAGAAACATAAACACAGGTTTTTTGGGAGATGTAATGTTTGGCAAATTTACGGGACAGCTTAAAACGCAAAACAGAAGGACACTAGATTGCCAAAGAAATAACAATAGCGGCGTCGGGTATAAGAGAGGAAAACGGAGACCACAAATGGGGTAGACAGATGGCCTTAAGAGACATTCAGATTACGGATGATGCTTTCTGGAGTGGAGAATATTGGAAAAATGAAGAGGAGGGTATATTCGTAATTGCATAGGGCATGCTACAGATAAGGATACTAAAGAAACATAACGCTTTTAGAATTAAAGTAAATAATAAGAAAGTATGAATAATTAAGCGGTGCTTTTGAAAATTATGTCATGTAAATTCCGAGTTTAATCGTTTTGTAGTGACAAGTAGTGAAACAAATTTTGTCTGAGTTTTCACATTAATCTACTTTGAGCGATGGTGTAAGAATGTAACACTGGAGAAGAAACAATACTAAGTGAATAGACTTTTACTTTTAACCTGTTGTTGATTTTCTTAACAGTCCTTTCCTTGCTTTCTTATTTGTACGGGCGTCCAGGGAAAAGAACATTGTTTCTGTGTATGATTCTACAGATAAACGTAAGAAAAAGTCTCGTATAAACATAGGTCCAGGAATGCTTTGTTCACGAGTTACGGTCAGGTAAAAATATTCCCCGTTTCTGTTCCAAACGGTAAATAATACAATAACAAAAACTTGTGATGCAAAGTTAGTGTTCCCATATATTGTTTAACCAGAACTATACAAAACGCCTTCCAGATCTGTCAGTAGTTTCCAAGGAAATTCCTGAATGCAAAACACTGGTGTCTAAAACGTAACTTTTTAGGTTTGGCGTATAGGCCTAGAACTATTTCGTTAAATTGCTAATAAACAAAGAAATAAAATGTATAGAGAATTTTATTATGAATAACGTCAGATTAAAAAAAAAATACATGTTAGAGAATTTCTTTTTTTAATTAAAAAGAAAACTGGGAAAAAATACGTCTCTAAATCGCTTATGTTAGCTGTAAAATGGCGAAATATTGTCTTTCCGTCTTGGAACATTCAGTATACGTCTACGTTGTTATTGATTGAAACAAAATAGCGACAAATTACAACCACGCTGATTTATCAAACAGAAGCACAGACGTTTCGCCCATAATAAGTTATGTTAGGGCATTTTGGGTGCCTGCACCGAGACGCCGAAGTTGGTCACATCGTGTAGAAAGAGCGTAACTTGTGGACTTAATTTTGTCAGTGAAACATGAGGGTCACAGTTGTCCTCCGAACAACTAAAAAGGTTTAAAAGTATTATAATGGAATATCAGTTAATCGTTGTTATCAGTTTTTAAATATAAAGAGATAAAATTTTCCAAGCCAACCGGATCCAGCTGTAACTAATATCATATGGTCTTCAGTCAGCTACATTTGACATCCGTGTGTTCAATTTTCTCTTGTGACTCGTCCGCACTACGTCAGCTTTTTTTCCTTCGATGTAATTTATTATGTCATTTTCCAACCCTATTCCTCGTTACAAATGTGGTCTGTTCTGGGAACTCTTCAGCGTATTCTCATGAAGTCCGTTTTCGCTTGCCGTAGTTTTTATCTTTATTACTTTTACTCGACATCACTCGCGCAAGGAGGGTTATGTTTTTCACAAGCAAATCTGTTTCTTTCTGTGCTCGCAGAGAGTGGACGGATGGCTTGATTTTGATGAATCATGTTATGGCATGTCCACCTGCCGATTTTCACTAGCGGCGTGCTTAATTTTTTTTTTACCACTTGGGTTCAAACAAGGAGTATAATGTTTTCGGTCTATGGTTGTTTGTTTCAACCTGTAGCCTACATCTTGGGAACCGCTTAGTCAATTTTAATTTAACAAACGCCCAAATCTTTGTATTTACAAAATCTTATTATATACATAACGCTTTAAAAAATCAAAAAATGGCAAACGCAGGCCGTCGTTTTTGTAGTTTTCTTATGTGGCGCGTAAGTAAACGTTTTTAAATCTCGGTACTTCAGTTTAATTTTTTAGCTGCTCACGGAAACCACAGTGTTGCCAACAGAAAACAAACCCGTTGTTGATAATTATCGTCACATCCTCGTACAGTGGTCTTAAGTATAAAATGCACAGTTCATATTATGTTAGTTATGTTCATGTTAATATTTTTTAACAATAATTATTAATCTTTCTGTTTTGGTTTTTTGTTTCAGGTGAGTAGAACAGAACAGTGTAGCAGTTTTCGTTTCAGCTTAAGTCGTCTATTGTAAGTGTATCGTACTGATTAATTTTTTACTAACGTCAGTAAGAATCTGCATTTTGAAAATTTAGGGTAGGGTTGTTATTACTGTAGGACTGCAATTATCAGGACTTCAAATATGTGGAAATCCAATTATCTGGATTACTTGTTCCGTCCGTATTAAGCCTACTTCATTTTTTAAAATTATATTAATATTATTGTAAAAGAGGTTAGTTTAATTTTGTTGAATATCATGGGTTTTGTTTAAGAAATTAAAGAATAATTCAGTTGATTAATCTTATCGACAAAGGTATTTTTATTTCTGTGGAAAGAAAGCTATTTTATGTTAATTGTAATAGTAATAAAATTACTGTAAACAAAATAAATTCCCTGACTTCTTTGTAAATACACAATACGTGTGTACGGTATTTGGCCTACAGAAAAATATGAAACTCATTTGTCTGAACATTTATATTTAAGAATGCGATTGGGGTTCGGTCCGAGATAGCCCGGATGATTGAAATTCTGCTGTATTACGAATTGTCATTCCGGTTTACGCACAGTTCGTTTCTACTACGATTCAGCTCTCTCTCTCTCTCTCTCTCTCTCTCTCTCTCTCTCTCTCTCTCTCTCTCTCTCTCTCTCTCTCTCTCTCTCTCTCTCTCTCTCTCTCTCTCTCTCTCTCTCTCTCTCTCTCTCTCTCTCTCTCTCTCTCTCTCTCTCTCTCTCTCTCTCTCTCTCTCTGTGTGTGTGTGTGTGTGTGTGTGTGTGTGTGTGTGTGTGTGTGTGTGTGTGTGTGTGTGACTTGGGTTTAAAACGTCCTACGATGTTGTCCGGTGCTTAATCTCTATTGCTGTCTGTCGTATCCTCTATCGCTCATTGATCTTCTTATGCGTTGTATCCATGTTTTCTTGGTTCTTCCTTTCTTTCTGTGCTCTCTAGGTATCCATCTCGTTGTTTTCTTTGGTAGTCGGTCTTGTCCCATTCTTTGCACGTGTCCGTACCAGATTAATTGTTTTTCTTCAATGCAGTCAGTGTCTTTTGTACTCCCATTTCTTCTTTGATCGTTTCATTTCTTATTCGCTCAATCAGCTCGTCTCAAAACATCCATTTCTGTAGCTTCTTTCTTTTTACCTGTCCTTTTATTCTCCATGTTTCGGATCCGTACATCAACGTGCTTTTAATCATACTGTCGTATATTCTCTTCTTCTTTTCTTTTCCAATTTCTGTGCTCCATAGAATCCTATTCAATGATCTCACTATTTGCTTTACTTTGTTTATTCTTGATTTTGTTTCAACATCATCTGTTCCTTCTTCATTAAAGTTTATTCGTAAGTATTTGTACCTGTTGCATTTTTTTATACGTTCGTTGATTTCTAAGATTAAATCTCTTGTTTCTTCTCCGACACACAGATACTGCGTTTTTTCTATCCCATAAAATGAACTGACAAGACCAAACTGTAGTCCACATAACAAAGTTTTGAAGGCTGTTGAAAAATGTTTTTAAACAGATGTTTCGTTCAATAGACAATTAACTTCATATTGCGCAATAGCGTACTACATTTCATGGTGTAG
This sequence comes from Magicicada septendecula, assembly GCA_034769895.1. Taxonomy (NCBI): domain Eukaryota; kingdom Metazoa; phylum Arthropoda; class Insecta; order Hemiptera; family Cicadidae; genus Magicicada; species Magicicada septendecula. The sequence goes on from CM068367.1 coordinate 1,248,967,984, forward strand.
AATGTTGTGTGTACATACTTGTACGACAGGTGGGATGTATTATTTGTCTTGAAGAACCCTTAATTGAATGAAAACTTATTAACTGTTTGAAAATGAAAAACCTCCTCCTCTTCCAATGTCAGTAGGGCAGCGAAAATCGGGCTCTGGTCTCCATCAAGTTTCCGCCTCCAGTACACCTTAACCATGTCCGCGCTCATCCAGTACCTTATTCCGACAGGTCTTGCGTCCTCCAGAACACCGTATTCTTATCTTTTCCAGGGTCTATGTAGGTCTCGTCCCCTTGTCAAGAAGATCTTTGTGATATCTTTTCGTTTATCTAGAATTCCCTAATCTGTTGATGTGATCGGCCTAGTGCAATCTGAGAAATCTTAATATCTCTAAATAAGGAGTTTGTATATTCGATATAATTCATTATCATACCAATATTTTGTACTGGTCCCAATATGCGTGTCAAGATTTTTTTTAATCGTATTAGTGATGTCTGTGCATTATCTTCCACGTCTCACAAGAGTAGCCTACCGCTGACCTAATGTTGGTTTTAACACTTTCGTCTCTGGTTCCCTATGTACGTGTTTGGTAAACGGAACGATGACAGAAGAGCAAAGATTTCCTTGTTGGCAGAGCTGATCCTTCTTTGGATGTCTCGTTCCTCTCATCCATATTTCAGTAATGATGTCTTATGTAGTGGTACTGAGATCTACTTGGCTTCGTCTTGTTTGCCGTAGCATTGTTTTTTTTTCAGCGTTTAATCGCAGGTTTTCAGCTTTATTTTTAATTCCGAATAAACTTCTTCTGCGATTTCAATTCGTCTCGACGTGATACTGATATCTTCTGCAGACGCAGCTATTTGTTGTGTAGACTTGATTTGTTTCTAATTTCATGTTCGAGTATTAATTAAACAGCGGTAAGGCTAACCCGTAATTTTGCTTTAATCATCTTGTGATATATCTAGAGTTAGTTTGTCGTGAACTCTGCACAGGGAAACACAAATGAGTGTATAAAAGAACACCATTCGGCAAGTACTGTGCTGCGGCTGTAAGGCGTGGGCCATAACATAAGAAATGGCGGTTATTATAGATATTTTTGCAAAGAAGAATCGTAAAATGCATTTTTGGGCTAGTACAAGACAATGGTTCATGGAGACTGGGAAACAGTAGTGAATAGAGTCAAATATGTAAAGAGACCCCGGGGAATTTGGAAGGATACAAAGACTGCGCTGAGCTGCGCACGTCGTCAGAATGGAGGATGTCAGAACCCCTAAAAGGATGTCTGCGGGAGGACAAGACCCAGGGGCAGACCGTGGAAGAGATGGGAGAATGATTTTGCGCGAGGATGCGTAGTCATGGTGGGTGAGAAATCTGGAAGGCGGCGATGGACACTGTGTATTGGTGGTGGTCAGTGCCCGAATTGCGCTGGTAGCGCCATAGAAGACAAAGTTGGTTCTGAACTTTTACTCGAGCTCCAATTTGTGTCGTAGTGACTTGTATTGGACTCACCATTTTATGTGTTATAACAAATTCAAAACGAAAACTGGCCACAATTTAATTAAACGACCCCAATTTATTCAATTTGTCTTTTTTATTTTTATAAATTTCGTAATGGTTTGGAATACAGGTGCGCTACTACAGCGGTAAACATACTTTAAAAAAATTCAGTTTTGTTTGTATTATATTCAGAACCGTAGTTGGTGGTGAGATTTTACATGAGTGTTACAGAATTACCCATATACTTTTTACATAGTCCGCTATTTCAGTTTATTCCCTTCGACAAGTCTTAATAAGGTAGTTTTAAGTTTATAAAACATTCCGTTTGGAACACTTTCGCAGACAAAAATTATAAATAAGATATCCATACTTTCATAAAAGACAAAATAATTATAATTCATATTATATAAATGACAAATTCTTAATTTGTAAAATGAATTCAGTAAGCGGTAATCGATTTTTAAACGGCTGTCACCGGAGCTTGGCCTGAACAATGACATTTACACGGAATTTAATAGGTCTACTTTTCACATAAATTGAACAGGGGACATACGTGTTGATTTGTTAGGACATTATTGGATTATAACTCACAATCTAGCCGTTTTTAATAAGATGGTGAAGCGTAGAAACTACAAAGGCCTTTTGATTTGTTTAATTGTATATAATAAAAATTTGTTTAAATGGCATCACGCCGTTTTAAAAATTATATTAAAAATATAATTGTATCACGCCGTTTTAAAAATTATATTAAAAATATAATTGTATCACGCCGTTTCTTTTTTGCAAACACAATATCTATTAAGCATACGTATTAAGTACACGTATATTAAGCATAGATATGGTATAGGTACAGTATGTTAAGCATAGATAATAAATAAAAGTTAAAATCTTTTATAAATTGTATGAAGTTTTTAATTCCTTCGTTGCTTTAATTCTTTAGTAAAGTCGCCGGACAAAATTCTTGATGATTTTTGTCTAAAGTAAATTTGTATAATAAACGAATGTAAATGATTATATTGTTATTGATTGTTATTTATGATTATTTGGTGATGATTATTTAATATTAATTGACCGATTAATAACCAATCCTCTATAATTTGGGGATTAATATGTGACAAAATATGGGATTAAAATCCTTCCATCGTACGGCTTTTTACTGGATAGTTTCAGACAAAAATAACTGTTGCACTGTCTAACAAAAACTGTGGCGCTGTGGCTATTTAAATCGGTTTACGTTTTATATGATTGTGGTGAAGTATTTTGGAATTTGCTTCGTCGGCGTACACTTTCGTTGGAGCGTACAGATAACTTATGTGACAGGGTCAGTAATTTCTCTCTCCCTACGATGTCAGGAGCTTATTAGGGTTGGTTGCACTCCCGGGTCCGGTTAAACGTTATGAAATATTTCAGCGAAATGGTCGTTATCAAAAGCTACCTACCTCACTAACTTAAGGCTTTTAACTTAACTTAAGTTAAGGCTTTTACTGAAGCAATATTATAATTGTAATTAGTTAACCAATGTATATTGTAATTTTGATTGTTCTATAATTGTTTTGTAGCTAATCTTTTACTCGTACCAAGGCGTAAGACAGTATTGTTGTCTGTCACCACTACTTTTTATTCTTTATCTAGATGATCTCCTCAAAAAGTGGAAAGAACAATCCCCTGACGGTATTAAAATCCACCGAAATAAAAGCTTGAAAACAATTCTCTTCACGGATGACCAAGCTGTATTCGCCACTTCAGAAGACGATCTCCAGGGAGCAGTATACATGTTACATAAAATAGGAAAAGAATATAACTGTAACATATCTGATTCAAAGATAAAAGTAATGGCCTTTATAGGAGATGAACAGGTTCGGACCAAAATGTGCATAGAACAAGCAAGGCATTTCAACTATCTTGGACGTCCAATTACTTATGATCAAGATAGAGATATAGAAAATAAAGTGACGAATTTCACAAGAATGTGTGGAACGATTTGGAAAACGTTGGGATATACCATAAATCTACGAAAGAAACCCAAATAAAATTTTATAAATAAATGCCAATACGTAGCCTACTGTATGGTTCTGAAACTTGGGTCATAAAGAAAAAAGATGAACAGAAGATACAAACAACAGAAATGAAATTTCTGAGATCAGGTAAAAGGTGTAATAGACGAGATCATATAAGAAATGAGGAGATAAGAAGTGATTTAGATATTTTTGCAGTTAATGGAAGGATTAAAGAATACAGAAGAAAATGGATTCAACACATAGATAGAATGAAAGAAAGTAGAATACCGAAGATGGCGAAAGATTACAACCCTAGAGGGAGAAGAAAAGGTGGTTGATTTAAAAAAAAGTGGATTGTGGAATATTAACAGGCCTCTAAAGCCTATTACCGTTAAAAAGATGATTTTTTTTCTTGTGTGTGGGTGATTCGATCATATTCCTTGCGTGACGGACATCCGGCTTACTTGTCAAAAAGATATAAGATGTTACCAAATTAATGGCTGATAGACAGCTGGTGAAGCTATGGGAAAGCTTCTTATTACTTGGTTGTTGAGAAGTCTACGTTTGTTTATCTAAGCAACTGCGGCTCACAAACGACGGTTTTGAGGCGGAGCCGTCTTTGCAAGAGATAAGGGAGTAAAATATTGATTCAATAACTTCAGTTCAATAACATTTTAATACGGGAATGGTTTAGTTTTAAAATCCGTTATAGAGTTAATATGTCTGGAAATGTTGATATAAGAAATGGAATAATGTTTTTAGGACGTATAATAGTTTAGGCGAGCCGAGAACCTTGTGCCTTCATGTCAGGAGAGGATAGGTTCTGGTAAAGTGTGGAAGGGAGTGGATTTCCGTTCACTGACATAGTAGGCGACGCATTCATCGCCTTTAATCTCTCTTCACAATTATGGGCTTGTTTGTAACATTGTGGGCGATGCATACTGTATAAATGGGGTGGGTTAAGATTTTGTGCTCTGTCTCAGTCGGCCAACTGGGATGCCTCATCGTAATATGGGCGAAAGTTTTCCTGTTAAAAGTACTAAAAAAAAGACGTGTGTTGAACCGAAAAATAATGTTGTTATTATTCAGTAATTCGGTTAATCAGTAAGTCCTGAAATAATAGGACATGTTTTTCTGTTTCTACCGGTTTAGCTTTCTTCTTTAATACTCACTGTAGATTGACATCTCGATCATGTAGATGGATTTCTTCAGACGGAGTTGCAGTTGCCTTTATAATTTGTTGTTTAAATCTGAGTCTTCTTTTGACTTAACTTTTAGTAATCCCTCAAACCATATATTGTGGCCAGAAAGTTCGTCTCTTCGCTTTGCAGTATTTTTCCATACTTCTCTTCGAGAAAAAAATCATCATTTTCACTCAGAACAAATAACTGTTGTTTTATAAAGCAGTTGTTAAACCAATATAATCGTACGGCATTGTGTAATGAGGTTGCTGCTAGTAAACCAATCGTTAACATTTAAAAATTCCATTTAAAGACAAGAGATAAATAATTGGTTCTCGTGGTTTGTATGCAATTGGTTCTTTACGTGCTAATCTTAACGTTCTCTTATAGATGAGTGCAGGAAAACAATTCGATAGTATTCCAAATAACTTCAGAGCCATCCCGATGACATAGCTTCAGACCTCATCCACATAGTGAATTCGAAACTTTTGAAAAGATTGTAGCCTAGTGACTTCAGACAATAATAATCTAGGGGGATATCGTAGGACAGATTCCCCTGTATGTCATGGATGTCAACAATTTAATTCAAAGTACTTTGTATATATTTTATGATTGTAAATTAAGTTTAAACAAGATTGATTTTTTTTTTTAATATTTTCATTCATCTGCTCTGTGAAGAACTGGGTATTGCTGACCTTGACAAACCAGTATGTTCTGCTCTGTGGTCAAACCAAAATCTGCGATCGTCCTCTGAAACTAAGAATGACAGTGGAAGGACCTTGTTAGGTCTTTCAGTTGGGCCCTTCAACTGCACCCTAGTTTTTGAGGATGACCACAAATTTTAGGGTCCAAACAGCAAGGAATAAATTACTACAATGGAAATAGTCCGACATAAGATTTACCTGTGAATAATTAAGTTTGAAATTTCAATTTTAATATTACAATTATTATTAGGACTTTTGAAAGACGGGAAAACCTTCAGAAGGCATCAGGCAGGTGGCCAGGATGACTGGTAGCGTAGGATAATAATAATAATCACCATCATTATTATCACCATAATAATAATAATCACTATCTTCATCACCATAGTAATAATAATAATAATAACCAGTGGAATTAGTTGAACAAAACGTAGTCCACAGTGGCTCATATGAAAAAAATAATCACCATCATCATCATCGTTATCGTTATTATTGTACTGTCACCGTCATTGACACGTTGTGTGTACAGGCGATTAAATCAATTTTTACTTCCATGTTCCGTAAGGAAATAGAAGTATGGTGATCGCGAAAAAAGTCGTGTTCGAGATAAGGGCTGATTCTGATTCTACTACCCTCAAAACATGAAGAAAAGTCACTTTCCGAAAAGTGTCTGTGTGTAGAATTTTTTCTTTGGCGAACGATAACTGCCTCAAATTCAATCAGAATCAAATAATTTTTTGCATATGTGTCCCTAGTTGTAGATGACTCAATGCCTATTGATTTTGGTGAAGATCGTTTAAGGGGGAGCGGTAGTAGTTTACCTGCAACGTTTTAGGTTTTAACAAGAGTAAAGTACTTAAAAATTCATTTAAACTTTTTCAAACAATGGTAATTGTTAAAAATAAAATAATTTTGTTGCCAGGCAACCAGGTTGTTCGGTTAGGAGAGAGGGGTAGTTTACCTGTTTTGTGTTTTAATAAGAGAAAATTACTTAACTTTAATAAATGAGTGCCCCGAAAATAAAGTCATATTAATCCACTGTAAAATTGTAAATGAGATAATTATAAATGGAGTGAGTAGTTGAAGGGGGAGGGGGTGATTTGTTTTATAATTGCTGTGCTGAAATCAAGTAAAGTACGAATATTTAATTTTGAAGGATAAGATACCTTAGAATCTACATATAATAAAACTGTTAATCTATGAAAGTGTAAATATCATTAATAGTGGGGATCGGTTGAGTAGGAGGGATGATTATCTGCGTAGTTCAGTTTCTTTATAATAATAAAGTACCTAATTTTTATAGATAAAGTGACTCGAAAATAACATTAAATTAAACGACTACTCCATAATAACAAAAATATCTATAAATAGTGAAAATAGTTTTTAGGGTGAGCGATATTTTTTTAGAAATTATCGAACCGAATTCACGCAAATTATTTTAAATATAAATCTTAGAACATGGAAGTCATGTATGAGAAAAAGATTAGGATGTAAGAAGTTGTCTCGCATTTTCGTCTTGGTCGTTCTTTACCGGTTAGCGTCCCATAAACTAGGCGACAACAATGTTTTGTCTTTGACCGTGACCGTCGTGGTAATTGTCGGTGCGTTGTGGCGTGTTTAAAATCGCGTGAAACCGGATCAAATGGAGTCAGTGAGTGTAGTCTTGTGGTGTTACACGCTTGTGTAGTCAAAGGATCCGACGGCGTGGCGTGACGGCGTCGCGACGCCACCACATCAACGTATGAAAGGTCAGACCACAGAGGAGCGCGCGTGTGACCACGATTGAGGTCGCCTTCCTTGTTGTAACGAATTCGCAACAGTTTATTGTGTCCGCGCGGCGGCGGCTTTTTTCCCTTGATACAAACCTTGTGCGTTGTTTTTTTATTTCGATAATGTTTCTTCCAAACTACTTCCGTATATTTTAGCAGCTGGCTACGAGAATGTGTATTAGTTAAGAAAGATGAAATTTAACATAAATTTATTACGGTCGTTTTAATCTGCTATTTTGTGTAAAAAGTAATCGCGAAAGGTGACTTCCTGGAACCGTAATAAATGACTGTCGGCCCTCTGTAACTCCCAAACGTCGCACAAAGCTGGCCAAAAAGCATAAATGTAAATCTTCTCAAACATTAATGCAAGCTATGTGTTCTTGTAGTAAAAAACCTACTGCGATGGGAGACACATTTCAGGATATGACTCACCACATACATTTAGCACAAGTCATGACAAGTCAGTTAACTCCAAGTGTTGAATGCCAGCAGAACGCTTTTGTTCTAATGACTATTGTTCGTTATTGAATATTTTTTACAGTTTTATTTTCTGTTGGGACTGATTTCCAATTTGGCTTTATTTGTCTGAAAGGTATGTACTTTCAATTTTAATACATACATCCTTGGCGCTACAGCCCAGTCCGGGCCCTGGCCTCCAAAAGAAATCTTCCCCACTGGTCTCTCTACTCCCGGCCAATCTCCACCAGTTTGCTGCACCCAGCCTCACTGCCTCCTTACCAGCCTGGTCCAGCCATCTTGTACGCGGTCTTCCCTTCCTTCTCCTTCCCATCGGCAAATAATTCATCACTCTTTTTGGGATTCTATCCGCCATTCTCTGCACATGACCAGCCCAACGCAATCTGTTAATTTGTATGAGTTGCACGATCGGAAGATCTTTAAACCTTTCGTACAACTCTCGATTATGCAATCGCCTCCAAATGTCGTTTTCCCTCACAGGGCCATAGATTCTCCTCAGTACCCTCCTCTCAAAAACGGATAGTTTCTGCTCATCTAGTTTTTTTACCACCCAGCATTCCGAGCCATACATCAGGACTGGTCTAATCAAGGTCTTGTATAGGGTGGCTTTTGTATCTTTACTTATTAATTTAGACTTAAAATGTTTCACCAGTCCGTAGTAACACCTATTAGCAGATAATATCCGTCTTTCAATATCTTTAGAGGAGTCATTTCCAGAGTCCACATATGACCCGAGATATGGAAAACCCTGAACCTTTTCAAATTCATAATCGTTAATGCGCAGGGACAGGGCACGAGTGTTGGCACCTACAACCATATATCTGGTTTTGCTTTGGTTTATAACCAAGCCCATAGCCTTAGCGGACAACTCCAGTTCCCGAAAGGCTTTCTTTAAGCCAGATTCAGACCTACTTATGACGTCAATGTCATCGGCATAGGCCAGAAGCTGTACCTCCTTGTGAAATATGTGTCCGCTAGTTTGAATTCCTAATGACCTTTTCTAGAGCTATGTTGAACAACAGACACGCTAAGGCATCTCCTTGTTTCAACCCATTCAATGTTTTTAAGGAGTTAGATAGATTTGATTGTATTCTGATTTGGCACTTAGAATTGGACATAACTACTCCAACCATACGCACCAACTTAGATGGTATATTCAACTCCTTCATAGCTCTATATAGCATTTTCCGGTTGATTGAATCATATGCCGACTGGAAATCCACAAAGAGATGGTGAGTGGCCACTCCATATTCCAACGTTTTTTCTAGGATTTGCCTTAGTGTAAATATTTGGTCTGTTGTTGACCTATTCCTAGAGAATCCACATTGATATTCTTTTATGTTTTCCTCAGCGTAGGGAAGCAGCCTAGAAAATATGATGTTGGACAATACCTTATACGCTGTATTAAGTAGAGAGATGCCCCTATAATTTTTACATATGAGCGGATCACCCTTTTTATGTATTAAACACACCACCCCATTGTTCCACTCATCAGGCATTACCTCCTCCAGCCATATTCGCTCTATGAGATGGGCAAATTCCTTTATGTTTCAATTTTAATACTTAGTTTTAAAACATTTATACATAATAGTAAAATAAAGCACTCATTCAAAGGGTAGGTCCAAAAAAATATTGTTCTTAGAAAATTTTTTTCGTATTCAGATATGTTTTTTAATGTTTGTCAGGGCTTGTCGGCCTAAAATTAAGGCAACATAATGCACCTTGTATAGCCCCAAATCAATACCCAAAATAATATTTTGCGCCAATTTGTGCCATTTTTTAATAAAAATTTTTAAAAATTGCAATATCGGTTTTTTCTCACTTCTGCGTAATGTTACTTGGTACCGTGCTATAAAACACAAGTCAATAACTCGTGTAGGCTATAAACCAATGAAATTATATTTGGCTGCTTGTAATTTTATGATAAGTTATTGTATAAAAATCGCAATATTAACAGTAATAGGTAATTAGCGGTGTTTTAAAAAAAATTCCGTAAATATTTATTGCTTTTTAAAAATTCTTGTATGAAAAATTGGACTGTTTCAGTTATTTGGTGTACTATTTTAAACTCCATAAATAATCTCTTTCATTCTCTTTTTGAACCTACGCTACTGTTAAGAATTATTTACAGTAAACCCTCGCTCATGGAGCCTATATAAAGGAGATGAAGCGTAGGGGAGGCAGGAGAGCATTGACCATAGAGGAGGTTTGACCCACTTTTAAATTTCCCGCTCTACAGCTGGTTAGACTTGCTTCTTCTTCTTCATTGGCTACTTTTAGAGGGAATCTATGCTGTGTCTGTGTATGAAAGTTTCTAGAGCTGTTGTTTGGATTTCACTGCTGTTTGAAGATTTTTATCTCTTTTCATGTAAGTTTCATGTAATATTTGTAAGGAAATAGTTCTTTAAGTTTAATTAAAACAATTAAGGTAAAGTACCAGGTTTCTAATGTGAAAAATAAGCTTCAAAATGCTATGGTAGTTTGATACCTAACCTCACTCCCAATGAGAAAAATAATAATGCAAAAACATGGTCAAACCTCCCCTGTCTCCCCTCATGTTAAAAATGTGGAACCAAATCAAAATGAAAATAAGGTCCGGTCGGTCTACGGGGCGCAACTAATATTGCGCAGTTACTATAGTTACTGCATTTATTTACAGTATCGGACCCACGGAGGCTTTATAAACATATATTAAATAATAAAAATCTGTCCTTATAATAAGTAATATAGAAAATAAATATATAATATATATCAATAATAAATGTATAATTTTATATAAATAATAAATATACTATCCGAATAATCATATGATTAAATGCTTATTTGTTTGCATATATATATATATTCATATGGTTATTTTTGGTAGTGTTGCTATATTTTTTTATAGTGCCTAAGCAAATCAAATATAGAACAAAAAGTATTTTTAAATCTATTTTATTAAAATAGTTTTTTTGAATGGTATTTTTTAATAATTAAATAAATTTTAATGGTATCTTTTTAATATTAACATTTCTTATATTAAAAATATTCTAAAACAATGCAATTAATGTTTATCAAAACAATGAATACTTAATAAAATGTACATAATAATGTAAAAACTTATAGTTAAAATTACTAATTATTTTTAGTTATAAAGAAAAAATCAAAATTTTAAAATTCAATCAGGAACGGAGTTCCCGTTGTACAATTATCAACACAACACTTTTTCACCATTTTGTATAATTTTTTTATTGATACAATATTTTAAATTGTTTATTTATGTGTGTTTTTTGTATGTTATTTTGTGTGTTTTTTGACAGAAATTTGTGATGGAGATAGAGATTACGAGGCGAACTCTTTATGAGATAATAAGGCAATGTCCTGATAAAAAAATTGACGAAAAATTAACATTTATGGAAAACGATTTGGCAAATAAAGTTAAATGTCCAGAAGATGAACGAGTTTCCTTTGGTCGCATTTTACGGTATTTTAAATGTGATTTAAAAAAAAAAATGGTCGACTGCAAATAGGAAGGAGCAGCGGTTCTTGGAACAAAATGAAGGATGGTTGAATGCCTCAATAAAAGTACCAATTTATGCTTCATCTTGTCCCGGTCGTCCGCCTAAAGAATTTGAAGAATCCAGTGAAAGCTCCAAGAGAAGGAAAACAGAAGAGTTAAGAAAACAGGCTTCTCCAGAAGAACTCACTTATGCAGCATCAATGAGCCAGAGAGCTTCTGGTAACACCGATGTTGCTACCATGATACAAAAAATTACTGAAACTCCGACTAAAGCGACAAAATTTAAAAAAATTGTCTCATCTGCATGTAAGGCAGGAGTTAAAAAACACACTCCATCAGAAGCACTCTCAATATTTGTGGAGGCTGATCTTACCCGAAAGCAGTATGAAATAATTCACTCTGCAAACAGTAACATTTATCCGTGTTATTCGTGTAATTAAAAAAGCAAAAAAATTGTGCTACCCTAACGAGGAGTCCATAATTATTACAGAAACAAAGGCCGAGGTAAATTTACAAGACATCTTAGATCACACGGGATCAAGACTATCCACGTACGTAGAAGATGTTCTCAAAAGCTTAGCCCCGGAGGAAACTCACAATTTACAACTGATCTCAAAGTGGGGCTGTGACGGGTCGCAGCAGTCACAATTTAAGCAAAGTTTCCGAAATAGTGGTGAGAATGATGCCAACATATTCCAAAGTTCATTTGTGCCATTACAACTAGTAAGTATCTCTTCTACAAATGAGATGAAGGTTGTATGGAAAAATCCTGTACCATCCTCCACGAGGTTTTGTCGCCCGATCCGAATCCGTTTTGTACAGGAAACAAAAGACAACAAATGAAGAAATTGAGTACATTGAAAAGAAAGCGAGGAATCTCGAACCAACAAAAATTATAACAGAGGGTGGTCATTTAGTACGGATAAAACATGTATTGCTACCCACTATGGTAGACGGTAAGGTCTGTAATGCAGCCACTAGCACGTCATCAACAGTAAAATGTTACTTATGTGGAAAGACATCAAAAGATTTTAACAACCTGAATAACGTTTTAAAAGAAGATCCTGACTCGCTTAAATTTGGGCTGTCCATTCTACATACTAGAATTAGATTTTTAGAGTCATTGTTGCACTTGGCATACAAAATTCCGTTACAAAAGTGGCAAGCCAGGACTGAAAATGAGAAAAAAATTGTTAAGGATACTAAGAACAAAATTCAAGACAACTTTAGAAGTGAATTGGGCCTTCTGGTGGATTTTCCAAAGCAGGGTTTTGGTAATACCAATAATGGAAACACATCAAGGAGGTTTTTTGCTGCCCCAGATACTGTTGCCCGCATTACAGGAGTTGATATCCGTTTAGTAACAAGATGCAAAATTATACTTGAGACAATATCAAGTGGTCACAGGATAAATACGCAAAAGTTCCAAGCTTTTGCATTAGACAGCCAAACTATATGTATAACTATACGAGTGGTACCCCATGACACCGACAATGCACAAAATATTAATTCATGGCTCTGCTGTTATTAATAACGCATTACTACCAATTGGCCAATTGTCGGAAGAGGCTGCAGAGGCGAGAAACAAACACTTCCGACAGTACAGATTAAAATTTTCCAGGACGTTTACAAGAGAACAATGCAACAGAGATATCCTTAACAGGCTGCTGCTTACTTCAGATCCCCTCTTGAGTTGTTCAAGGAAAAGATCAAACAAGAAAAGTAGCCCTTCAGCAGAGAAACGATTGATCTTCTACTGCCAGATGGACCAAACTATTTAGCTATTTATGAAGCATTTAGTTTTTAAGCGATAAATATTGTCTTTCCCATTTGTTTTTATTTGGGTGCATTGTAAAACTAATAATAATACAGATTACTTTGAGAATCAGTAAGACTCCAAACGCTGACTTTTTTAAATGGTAAAAACTCGATTTACATGTTTTGTCTTATTTGTCATAGTGTAAGCAATAATAGCACAAATAATTTTAATGGTAGTCTAATTATTAGGCTACCATTATTAGTACTTAAATGATATTAGGTTCTTAACACGTTTCCGATATTACTATTTTAAAGTAAAGTACCTTAGTAAATAAATATTTATGATTTTTTCTCTTCATTAACCCTTCTGTTTCTTGTGGTTATAAAAGTATGTTAGTTGGTAAAAATAAATAAATAAATAATTTAAATAATATCAAGTAATAACAGTCTGTTATAGGAAAATAATGTTTTTAATTTAAGTTGTGACAAAGATGTAAAGAATAATTTGTTAAGTAAGCTTAAACAATACAATTATTAACACTGTTTTTTATTATAAAATAAGTTAATTAGTGAATAAATATTAAATAAATAATTTATTTATTATTTACAGTGCTACACTTTTTTTACTTCACTTGCAGTAAAAAAAAAAAAATAAATAATAATCCTACGCGAGTTCAATTTTATGTAGTAAATACAAATAAACAAATAAATAAATCTAAATACGGTACAGTATCACGATATTAAACGTAGCAAAACATATTTAGTTTGATAGCTTATTTAAGATTTCTAAAAGTCAAAAATTTACTATTTCAGCCGCCATATTGGATCCGCCATCTTGAATTTCGTATTTTTGACGTCATATTTGAAATCAGCGACCCAGAAAACGGTAATACGCAAATTTTTACCAAAATCAAATGCCGCATGAATTATGACCACCTTTTAAGGCTAAATACTCCTCTGGTCGGTGGTGTTCATTATTAAAAACAACACCGCTTGTAATATAAGAAATGAACATACAAACGGCTAGGTCGTATAAGTTTGGGTGACTGAGAAATCGTTTAGTTGCCTTAATGCGTAAAAGCGTATAGAAGAATGCGTATTCCTCGTTCAGAAGAATGTTATCTCCCATCAGTGTAGTTAGTGTTGTCGAGATACGTTGTGTAGTTTTTTCACACATCATTATCCACCTACAACAGAATGACGGCGACTCGACGGGTCTGCTCCATTGAAGGTGTGACAAGCTGCGGTTGACGAATACTAATTGTGGCAACACAGAGCGACGTAAGCTCATCTTGCTAACGGTGCAATCTGATTGGTGCACACAGACAGTGTCGGGAAGTGCCGCACAATTAAGAACACATTATTACATCAAAGACTTCTGAATGTTATGCTTCTGGCCAAGGCATTTGAAGAAATAGACGGAGATAATGTCAACCGTTCCTCTGGGTTGAATCAAGGTGTTTTTAAGTGTTGATTCATTGTGACATCGAGTCTCCTCAGTTTTATTTCTCTTCGTTTTGTGTGTGTGTGTGTGTGTGTGTGTGTGTGTGTGTGTGTGTGTGTGTGTGTGTGTGTGTGTGTGTGTGTGTGTGTGTGTGTGTGTGTTATATCCGCACTTGCACGGCTCCCGACGCTATCCTTTCTTCAGCGAGATCCTCCATTTGTCCACATTCTCATATTGTTCTTCATAATGTTTCTTCTGTCCGGGGATTTGCATTCTAAGGCTTGTTTGGGTAATCTTAGTGTTCCCGATATTCTTTGAACAATGCCGTACCAAATAAGTTTGTTTTTCTGTATTTTGTGGTACTGTTTCTTTTACCTATACAATTGTACGATCCGTTCATTACGCATGCGTTGGTGCAGTGGATGTATTTCCTTTGGGACCGGAACATGCGATTCTTCTGTTCCCTGATGAAAGAAGAAGACGGAAAAATAAAATTGAATATTTGTATTTAAGCCTGCTATCCGGGAATCTGGGCGGACGTCAGTTTTTTTAGGTCAGCCCGGCTGCCCCTCTGATCAGCGGACCGAAGTCATATTATTGTTGACTTTCCTCAGACGAAGACTCCGCGTAGACGCAAAGCCACATAAAACTCGTATAACGCGATTTGCCTGTGGTGGCATTTTATAAACATATCAACACGATGTGACATTTCTGATTTCCGGTTTATTTTAAAATAAACATAACCGCACTATTTAAAAGCGTATAATTTATTGCCTAATAGTCTCCGACCGTTTGGAATTATATACGCACGTTTTTAAAATAAATTGCTTTACATAAATCTCTTACACGACAAGTAGATGTACACAGACCCGAATGAATTATTTTAGTTGATGTGTAGGCCTATATTGTTCTCTTTTGTTCGGTCACCGCAGATGTATACGAACACGACCTTCCGGAGGAAACGTGTTTGAGACATTTTACAGCTGACGCAGCGTTTGTAGTCCTTTGTTTTGTGTTGTTTAAAGTAAAGCGTATTGCTCGGTGTTCGATTGTGGTATAAAATATACAACAATAAAATAACTAGTCAGAATTTAGTTTTATAAGAAAGTAAGGTGGGGTTCAGAGAACAGTTCTTTAAAGTAAGAATAAATGGCTTATGTGTGAAATAAAAACTTGAGAATTTGTACTTTAAACATTGATTACACATGAAATCAATGAAAAACTTCATTATTTAGTTACAAAAACTTTTAAACAAATTAAATTTTTGAATTTAAGTTTTGTGATTCGTTTCAATCAATGTTTGAGTACAATTAACGACACTAGAAAAACTTCACGAAAATAATGTTCTCGTATTAACTTCATAATTTTCTCTGTGGCTTATACGAATTTAGTCTGAATTCAATTTTTTCGTTTCGTTTCGTTTATGATTGTTTTAATTCGGTTTTTCTTCCTATGTAATATGTTTAATTCTTTCGTTTTTTGTTCAATGTATAAGAACAGTAAAACCCCACTGAACGTTCTTCAAAGGACGCGTGAAACCGCGTATTAATCGGGAGACGACCATGAAACACTGCATTCCTGTATGACTTTTTTTTACGTAGCCCAATGCATTAACATTTTCATAATGTTGAAATTATTAGTCGAGATTTTCTTGTTTGTTTCTAAAATAAATCATTTATGTTTGCTTGTTTCGTTCGGGAATCTGTGCAATGAATTGTCACGTTTCATACACAATTTAAGATGAGCTCATACCAGTTGACGTAACAGGAGGAACATTGATAAATTGCTGTACCACCGTCATCAAAACACTACTATTGCTAACGTAGTTCAATTTACTTCAAACATTTGATGAAAAATAATCACAAAGTTTAACTTTAAAAATTCTGTAGTGAATGAAAAAGAGCGTGTCATACGGGATATGGCACTATGAACGGGGTATTTTCTAGAGATTCTACGTATGATATGTGAGGGTCCAGACATAAATCACGTATCATACGGAATAACCTAACAAGTGGAAGCGTTTAATTCTGCGTAATAAATTAGTGCAACTTGATGTCACTCATCTCGAATTTAAAATGTCACTTTGATATTTCAAGCTTACATGAAACTTTCTGCAAAAGGAGATTACGTGAAAGAATAATCGCGAAGCAAATCGACTAGCAAAACAAAATGTAGGCCTATGATCGAAAAAAAATTTGTTTTTCATATTGTTTCAACTAAGTACCTGAAGAATTAAGAGTGTTCAAACGTTTAATATGGATTTATTAATTTCGCATTAATTTTTAACGTTCAGTAAAGAATAAAATTCTGAACTTGCCAGGCTGTTAGGCTGTGGTCCAGAATGTCTACAATTAGCGCCAGTCATTTCGGCCATACCCATGACTGCGTCAATGTCATTAGAACGAACGTTAGCCGGGCTGTTAGACCGTGGTCCCATGGCGGTAAAACCAGACGTTTCGGCCTCACCATCGACGGCCATTTTTAGTGAAAAAAATTGCCAGTTTCTCAAAATAAGCCCAGTACTGAGGCAGTACTGGGCTATTTGGCGGTCAACATCCAAAACTTTTTCCCACTGAAGATGACCTACGATGGTGAGGCCGAAACGTCTGGTTTTACCGCCGTTAGGCCTAATAGACCTGCTAACGCTCGGCCTTCCAATATATATATATATATATATATATATATATATATATATATATATCGGAAGCAAAAGTGAAAAAAGACGGATAAAGGTGATTATTTTCTATTATTTAAATTAGTGACTTGGATACAAAAAGAGAATGAAGTTCATTTCTATTGTTTGGGTACGACGTATGACGCAGAGAGCTGCGTCAGAATCGAAGATTCACCCCATAACTGGAAAGGATACAAATTTGTCAAATTTTAAACGACCCGTTTTTCTGTTTCTTCTCTGCGACACGTCATACGTCTCAGAAGTTTTACATCTCTGTTGTATGAAAACTCGCGTCGTACTGAAGACAGTTTAAATGGGGAAAATTCTGTAAGAAAATTTTTGTTATTACTGTGTACGCGACGTGGAATATAACTGGCATAATTACGTTTGTTTGAATGTAATGTTTGTCCTTTTTGTCTTTAGGGAGTGAGAAAGTGGGAACGAGTGAGTAGCGCAATATTGTTTCTTCGTGTAGTGCTCTGTTTTGTATACATACGCGTGTAGTGAAAGCAGCTGTCTCACGGACTTATTACATTAACCGGTGAGCGTCGCGAGATAACAGATTAAATAAACACGGATGGCGTCGCCTCTAGTCTGGCTGTCAGCATATTCAGCCTTCTAATGTGAAAAATGTAAATTCGATATACTTCAAATTTTCACGCAGGTTGTTGGCCGATAATTCTCTCCTGTGTGCGCGCGCGCGCGCGTGTTGAGTAAATAGGGTCGTTAGCTGGATATCTGATGCCTGTCTCCCGTTACTGCAGGCCGCCGAGTGTTGATGACCGCAGTCGGTTGATTCATACGTACGCGTGTACGAAAACTGAGATAACGTAAATAACATTAAAATTCTTTGTTTGTAATCAGCGTTCTCTTTCTGCGGAGAAGTTTTTTTTATGTCTGGTTGTGAGTGTGTGCGGTTGTTGGGGGGCGGCTGACAGTTGTGAACCAGTGGAGTGATAGCCGGGCCCGCGAAAACATTTCCCCTAATTTTTTATGAATGGGTATAAACCATTGAACCTAAGTAAAACCAAAAATGTCCCGGTATGTATTTAACATCAAAAACAAATAGGCGTACATTTATTTTGTTTTCGGTTATTTTAGCATTGTCTAACGATGTACTTTAAAAATATAAATTATTTCGTTAACTGCACAATAGGGCAGTGATGCCAGTTAAGAATGCACCGAGGCCACCGACCGGGCCCGGCTGCATCGCGTCTTTACTCGTTATGAGCTACGAATGGGAACTAATAAATGGGCCAAAGTACTGGGATCGGGTTGTGCATGTTACTGTGGCATTGGCAGCTTCAAATTTAGCCTTTAGAGGCCACAAAGGGAAGATAGGCCAGCCTAATAACGAAAAATGTATGGGAGTTATCGATATTTTGAGTAGATATGCTTTATTGTTATAAGAGATAAGGCCAGTGGGCCAAAGAACAGTGAACAGTGAAGGAAGAAAATAAACTCATTCAGCTTTTATCTAAATAAGTTGAAAATATTACTGTGAAACACATTGAATCTGCTCAATTTTTCTTTCTAATAATGTGTACTACACAAAACGTTAGTGGAAAAGATCAACTGAGTCAAATAATCAGATGTGTATCGATTTCTGAAGGTGTAGCAGGAAGGGCTATCAACTTAAAGTTAGTGAAAGCGTTTTAGGATTTATAGAACTAACCAATGAAAGTGGCCTATGCCTAGAAGAAAAGATTTTAAACAGCGTACCGTTCTAGAACACATTGTTACGTCAAACCTTTTCGATTGCCGCTACTAATAATCTGTTACGTCGCTCTTCCTTATAATACTGCCTCGTCGATGTCGGCTACAAATCGTAATTTGCTGTTTGTCGCCAGCGTGTAGTTGCATTGTTGACACGCGTGTGCACATCAGTTGAACAAAGGTCCACACTGAGAAGAGAATGCCGACGACACGACAGGTCGGCTTCAGTGAAGGTGATAAGCTGCAGTTAATATGGGTAGCGTCGCGTCCACGTGGACCGAACATGTGAATGCCGTTTTACTAACGGGACAATCTGATTGGTTCACAGAGACTGTGTCGACACAGTGTTTTAAAAACACATTATTACATCAAAGGATTCCAATTGTTATTAGTTTGGCTGAGGCCGTAACGCCATATTAGTTGGCATTAGTCATTTGCATTAGATTAAAGAACCATTGTTACTCTAACGTAGACTACGTAAATAACATAAGTCTCTTCAGTATCTCTGATCTCGGCAGGGAGATGAACTGTTATAAGCTCACGATGGTGCCGTGTATGAGTTTCAAGTTGGGTTCCCACCACGGGGACAGGGGACAAGGTTCTGTACGAATTAGCTTGTAGTCCGCCACCGGTAGTGGTTTAACACGTAATTCTGTTAACATTAGAGAATCGGAATTCTCCTAGATTTTGTCGTACATTTACTTTAATCAGACTGGTATTAACGGAGGCACGATATAAGCCTTGTGTTGGTACAAGTGGGCGGAACGTATGTGTAAGTGGTAAAGAAATCGTTGAATCAGTTGACCGTAGAAACGGGTTTGAAAAGGTCGTAGACGATTTTTCAGAGAATTTGTAGATGATATACAACGGAGTGTTGAAAGGTAATAAAGAATTTCAGAGTTGAAGGATTGTTTGAGATTTTGTAAGAGTATCCCGATGGCATCGTGTAAGAAGCAAAACTATACGAGATGAAGCGAATGTCAAGGGAAGTGTTCATGAAAAAATTGAGCAGCGTAAATTCGATTGGATATGGGCACATAATGCGGATGAGTGGCAGTACTTCCTCGGCCATAAGGGTGACAGCCGGCATCAAAACAACCGTTATCAATTGTAATTAATTTTTTATCTCGCATAAGTGTAGTTACGCTTTTGATATGTTCCTGCATATCATTAATCAAGCGACTATACCGACAGCAAAATGACGACGACATGACGGGTGATATTGTAGGTGATAAGATGCGGTTACGCAAGATAAGATAATACTAATTGTGACAACTCAGAGCAACGTGGACTCAAAACGGAAATCTCATTTTAGTAACGATGCAATCTGATTGGTGCACAGAAACAATGTCGGGAAGTGTCGCGCAATTAAAAATACATTATTTCCCCAATGGCTTCTGGCCGAGGCACTTAGGCCTATATGTGGCGAAAAAAATATTGGAGTTATCCGATAAATGGGAGGAAAACAGGTGGGCTTACTGGAAACTAGTGTTAGAGAAACACATAAGGATCTGAAATTTCCGAGGATATGGCTGGCAAAACAGTGGCGGCTAATGGCTGATTGGCGGCTGAGATGCTGGATGCGACGATTATCATAGGTCCCCCAGTAAAATATGGCTCTGTTTTGAAAGAGAACGATCCAAGCAGAATTATCTGATAATTCAGAATGTGACCATGTGGTCACGTGATTGACGTTTTCAAAAATGAAAGATGAAGAAGTTTGTAATAACTGTCGATTCCCGAAACCGTTGATTGCATTTAATTTGAGTAGAATATGGTAAACTGTGTACAAATATGAAGTCACTTGAAACCAACGATCAGACTCAGAATAGGCACTGCGAATGACGAATAAAAAGGGCAACACTTTTTTAAAAATTAATTTTGGTGAAAGCACGTGGTTTTTACGGAAAGAATTTTGCGGGGTTCGACTTATCCAAACCACTCAACTTCAACAGTATTATGTAACTCTGTTTTTCCCAAGAGAGGCGATTTTTCACTGTTTACTGACGGTTGGCGTCACTGAGAATACACGCTACGCGTGTAACGACGGAAACACCTGTACGTGTGCATTCGGTGACGTCGTCGTTGACGCAAAGTACGAAAATCCGAATCCGTGTGGCGGTAGACTTCAGTCGGTCTGCGGCCTGGTTCCTCACTCACTGCATACGTGTGTCGGATTTTTGTTTGTTTAGACGTGTGTCGATCCCCGGTCACTGTGAGTGTGTGTTTGTGCGCTGCATCCCTGGGTTTAGTAAGACGTCCCTTGAAATGTCGTTACGGTAAGCATATGGAGCTCAACTGTCGTCATAATATTTGTAACTTAGCAAGCGATAGTTATACTTTAAGGCAGAGTTTCTCTAACCTTTTATTGCCCTGTCTCTTCTTTAACCCCTCTGATTCTCTATACATCATGAGCAACTGCTCCCCTCCTCCCAATGTATAGAACGTATAATGTAATGAAGAACGTTTGTAACACGTTTTTTTTAAGTTTCTATGATAGTACATATTGTAATTTTAATCGAGCACTTTTACAACTTTTCATAAATCTTGTTCACTTCATAGACTAGGTTATATAAACCTTTTCCGGCGCACATCTCATTCTCGGGCGGAACACACGAGGATTCGTATTCCAAGGCTGCTTTGGGTGCTGTAAGTATCTAATAGTTTTCATGAACAGTTACTGGTGGCCTGTTGCACAACCCGCTACCAGGGGACCAGAGACTCTTCATTGAGGATTGCCATACTTAAGCGTAACGGCCCCTGTTTTTGAGCGCAGGAGACTCGCCCTCACCCTTTTCATTCTGGATAGGATTTGGTGCCTTCGTATCTGTTACTCTGATATTGAACGCTTCTTACTATTTGCAGCGCTTACTTATCGGTACCATGACCGCACTAAGATAATAAGGCACCCAAACTAAGAAATTAGTATGAAAAACGAAATAGAAATTAGAAGACACCCTAGCACTGGAATACTCTAATAGCATGGGGGCAGAAAAGAGCACTTCGTAAATGTTGTTGATAATTAATGTGATAAATATGATTATAATAATTTTGAGCACAGATATTATTAAAACGAGGAAAATATTTGAAAGACCAGTTTCCAATTCTTTGATAACTTCCCTAGCCCGGTCCGACATTCAGTCTTTATAGGAAACAAGGGTATAAAACAGTATAAGCCCTTTTATGACGTTTGACGTAATGTTGGAAAATCTTGTCCAAGACCGTTCTTTGGAACTCTATTTCGAAATCTGGTATTCTTGATTAGTAATACGAGTATCTAATGATCTTGATCGTGATGTTCGCAGTGGCCTATGCATTTACTAATGAATATTCCATCAAGGTCAGTACTTCAAGGATTCATAAAAATGATTTATAAACATTTCGTGTACTGTCAACAGGTAATAATAAAATCGAAAAATTTCTTGCGCGCCCCATAGTACGAAATTGGTGGTTGCTGTAAAATAGCAAGTAAAAAAAAAAACATGTACAATAAGCGAATAATTGATTTAAAATTGTAACGAGTGTAAATAGACATTCATCGTCTGGAAAATATTAGCTGTTGGAAATGCTGCTCAGTCTATATTAGTATCTTTTCTTACGTGGCATTGTCATACGGCGCGTACGCACATAGCGGCCGAATTTGTTCAGCGTTTGGTGTACAATAACTCCCCTTGATTGAGTAACCGTTCGTTCGTTATCGCTGATGTTGTGAACTGTCATCTAGTGGTGAGTCGTGATTATTTTACATAAGTATGGCATCAGATGAAGAGTTGATTATAATTCAAAGTGCTTCGTGAATATATCAGTTAATTTATGATAAGAAAAAAGGTGATAGCGTATTCGCGAGGTACGAATAAGTTTTTCGCTTTTAAATATAGGCTACCGTGGAACCGTTGGTGCAGTGATTTTTGTGTTGTGTTTTTGTATGGTGGGGCGCGTCAGGCAGCTCTGTGATATAGCGTGTCACATTGATTCTTCGTACACTCACGTGAGATGCTTGTTGTACGAGTTATCCTGGCGAACTGTATGTCGTTACGAGTTATTCCGTATGATCAGACTCGTGTTATGTCGTGTGATCATGTGAGCGACGGCCGTGAATATGCGAACCGCGCGAGGTCTCCGCACAGACGTTTGAGCAGGCTTTACTACATGCATACTGAAGCCCGTATAACACATACACACATTAATTTTTTAATATTAATGACCGTCGTTTTTAAATTCGTATTTAATTACCTATTGCATTCGTCAGGACACAGAAATTACTTTACAACATTCAACTTGTAATAAGCTTGCTGAGCTGCAAACTCGCTCAGACTTTGCGATTTTTGCAAAATTTTGACCTCCATTTGTAGCTCGTGGTGCACCTAAAGATGAAACTTAAAAAGCAAAGTCTACATTCGGATTTGGGTTAACATCTTTTACTTTACGCATTCTATGTGGTCTATACCTAGGCCTATATGGTTCTATTCGGTTTCCTTTTCCTATGGTCTATTCAGAAATAATTTATACTCACTGTATGTAGTATTTTTGAACGATTGTGTGTGTGTGTGTGTGGGGGGGGGGAGTTGTGCGCGTAGAGAATAGTAACTATTACACGTATATTATATTTTTATACTAATAAGATATAATAGGCCTAAGTACGATGAAAATTGTATCCCGTAAATATTAGTACTTACTATGTGTGCATGAATTATTTCTGTATTCCCCGCTGTAGATCCTGAAAATGGCAATAAATTTGGTCGAAACCTTGATAGATATGTTTATTGGTGTGGCGGAGCTCGGTTTGGTCCCAACTAGAGATTTAAACGAAACCTCGTCATAGTCATGGACGGTCGGGGACGCAAACCACCTCCGCCAGTGTTGTAATACTCAGGTTGATTGTACACGACCGTACAGAACGTGTATTACTGATAATGTTGTGTTGACGGTCGTATCGCTTCTAATTTTTTATAGCTACCGTGGCGTCGTGATGATACGGATTGCGTCAACAACTAGGTTTTGGAGCACGCTGAGCTCTCATTACGCGGCATGTAAAGTGAGGAGCCTAAAGTCTGTCAGATTTCACATTCATATTGTTACTCGTTCAGTTCTGATTCTCATTCTTCGTAATCGTCAGACCTGAATAATAAACAAAAAAGAAGTTATTCACATAAAGGCCTAGTGTGCATCCCCTAGTAAATGGGTGGAGAAGAATTTTGGCTACAACAAAAAAATTATGTCTCTAAGATCCTTTCCCATATCGAGTTTAAATTACTTTTAAAGTAAACTTTGCGTTGATAAAGGTTTCTTAACGAATTTGTAGAGATGTACAGGTTGTTTAATGAGTTTGAAAGTACAGTAGAAATTTGTTGTATAAAACTCCATTTTTTGTTTTTTAAATGCTGTGGAATAAATTCCTTTAAATCAAACTTACAGTCTCCTGACAATTTTATAAGAATGTTCAAAACAATTTAAGTCTTTAGCTGTCATGCAGCCTCAGTTACTATGTGCGACAAATATTAAAAAAAAGTTAATTCCCTTCCCTCCCTCAAAAATAGTAAACTATGTAAACAAATGCATCGTAATGTAGCAATTTTCTTGGTAAGTTTATTTTGCGATTATATATTGACTATATCTTTTCCTCATTTTCGTCTTATATTCCTGAATCTTTTGTTATTATTTTTAAATAGAATATAATAATTTCAAATTTGTATTATTTCTAGTAAGATTTGAACGTTGATATTTTTTGTGAGAAAAATGGAAATTTCCTTTATAAATTTAATTTTTTTTAAAATGCTTCTGGAAAATATATAAACAAATGGATCTCGCCATTTTTTGTAGCACTTTATGTAGTGTTAGAAACCAAAATGAAGAAAATCACGTAAAATAATTATTACAGTATTTCCCTGTTCCTTGGGTAGACTCTTCACTTAAGTATCGTGTTGACTGGTATCGTGTTGTTGGCGTAATTTGTAAACGGTGCGATTCGATTCCGACCACAGCAGTTTTTCACGTTCTCAGCATTCTTCTGTGTTTGTAATGTTAGAGGAATGCGTGCAGTATTAACATTGTTTTGTGATTACATCATTTCAGGCCATATTAACGGTCGATGTTATTGAACCCAAAAATGACAGTATTGCCACAGGCGATGCTGCATTAGTGATTGTCGAATATCTTGCGCGCGCGAGCGCGGTTGTTTACGTCGATAATGTCGATTACACAAATGTGATAAAATCTGTTTGTCGATGAGAACGCACTCGGTCTAGACCGTAGGAAGTTAGTAGACGGTACTTTTATAATAGTGGGGAAGTATTGCAACCCTACGTGGATTGCACCCTTCCTCTAAAAACATGCAAATCTAGGATAGCGTAAGCAAACTGAGATTTATGAAAAAAGAGAGGATAATGATTTCAAGAAACGATTTATTAAATAAAGCGAAAAACCCCATAATGTACTGTATTGTATGGATCTTGGCTTCCCCGTCCGTGAACAATTGGAAAGTGGGAGAAGAAACGATAGATTTTGTAAACTTTTTCTACTGAGGAAGGCCTCCGATGGGCGGCCGAAATGTTTAGACAGTGACAAAACAAAGCAATCGACCATGCCCAAAAAGCCCGGACGTAAATTCTTTCATTTCGTTTATACAATTAATGAGCATTCCCTAGTCAGCCTAGGGTCGAACTCATCGCGAACCATCTATGTATGATTACTTAACCATGTGCTTAACCAAAAATTCGTTTATATTTGTGTTCCTTTCAGTACATAAATAATTTATCCGGCAGTTTTAGATGTTTATGTTGACTTTTTAATTAAAGTAACGAAAGAATTTGTTTCGCGTTAAAGTAACTTATTTGTGATATCATACTACTTTCAGCTCGTAAAAACTGGTGGAATTGGTAACGTTTTTGTCCAGGCGACGATGTTCTGTTTGCAAAAAAAAAAAGACACACTCCTGACTTTTGTAAAAATGTCACCGGTGATGAAATTATTGTTTTCGTCGTGAAAAACGAAACCCCTTCTCCTGTAGAACCGGAACTAGAAAATACCGGGTGTGTATAAAACGGAAATTGAGAAAAATGGCTTATTACACCGGTAGAAGAGAAAACGTGCTGACAGCTTTCTCAGGCACAAACAGACGTTTTCATTTATTTATTCTTCGAGAAGATTTAACGCGTTCGGGTTTGCCCGTTCAAAGTTTTGTAAGACTATAATAGTATGATATGTTTTACTAACTATGTACTCTTCCCTCGCCATCCATAGGCTAAATCTCGATCGTTGTAAAGTAACGTATTTCACGTTGAGGAAATGGAAATCGTGTAGTTTCGGCTTTAGAATTACAACGGAAAAATCTAAGAGTTGGTGATTCATGTAAATGGGATTTATGAATGCATTTTATTTAACATAATAATAATAATTCAAATACAAAAATAGTATAGCTGTACAATGTTTAATTTACTTACTTATAAATAACTCAAAATAAATGAAAAACTAATGAATATTAACTGATTTTTTTTTAATTAATTTGTTTTTTACACTGTTTCGACTGTCTTCTTTACGGTATCTTTAGAAATTGTGACAGCAATACAAAAAGACAGTAATAATTATGAGCCATTATAAATATAAATGTGTATATTTTTTGTTTATTTGTATGTATTTGTATGATCGTTGTTATATTTTCGCATATGTGATACGTGTATTGGTTTCTGGTTGGGTGTCACGTTTAATTTCCAAAAGGTATGTACGTCGGTAGGTATGTAGAACAATGTGTCAACCATTGTACATATTTATGTAAGCATAAACTCTTTCATAATTATATGCAACTCAGTAGAATCTTTTCCCCACAATTACGCTTCACTATTCTGCCAAGAAGGAACAGTTATTGATAATTTCATTTTAATATTACTTCCCTATCCGTACTTTAATTTACATTGTGCAAATCTATTTATATAATCTTAAATTCTGAGTGTCCTTGGGCTGTTCGAGGATAATTTAAGTTCATATCCTACTTACTATACAAAACTGCAATCTTGTAACGCGTCAGCTTCATGTTATCTTGCGTTTACAGTTTAAATTCTAAGAAATTACCGATTTTGAAGGTCTATAACTCCTATATGAACTTGTGCTCTGAAAATTAGCGTAAAAACAATGAAGAAATATTAAACTTTAAAATAGAACAAATCATGATCTCTCGTATGGGGTGCGTCACGGTTTGAATTTTCAGGTGCGATACTAGAGTTTAATGTAAGGTGTTTCGTGTAAGGATAACATGACAATGATGGTGAAATATTTGAGAAGATACGCGAGAACTTGCAAAGAATGTGCGAGAAGATACAAAGATTCTCGAACTTGCGAGAAGATACAAGATTGTGCAAAACTTTGTGAGAAGAAAACAGCGTTGTGTACCTGCCAACTCTTCCGATTTTGGTCAGTAAACATCCGGAAATTTAATTTCTTGTTTGATTTTCCGAATTATTTTGGTTTCTTCCTGTTTTCATCAGTTTATAAGTTATAAATTGAGTGCTTCTAAAGGTTTCTCCTGTGATAAAACGCAAAGCGTTTTCAAATAAAGATATTTTTAACAGCATATATATTTTCTAGCATATGTATTTATATATTTTTAGCGTTTTCTAAGGATATTCGTAGTCTTTGTGCGGAGGATAGTGTCATTTTTAGTACATTGTCTTTGAATTTTATTTTAGAGTTGTATATTGGTTTCTGTGACATTTTAAATGTCCGCATTGGACCTTATGTATGATTACTGCGGGGAGGGGTAGTGAATTATTTGGGAGGGAAACGTTATTTATAAATAAGCAGTTTTTTTTAATAATGTCTATTAGGTAATTAGGTACATTAGTGGGTTTTATTGCCTGTGGGTTTACACGATCAAAAAGTTTTCGATCAAATTTTCTTATTCGTATATTATCGCGTTTGATGATTCTTCTTTAGGTAATTAACTTGGGAAATCTACTGAATTTAATTTGAAAGGTTGCTGAAGGGCTTGATTAGGCTATCTATGTACCTAAATGTAGTACCATAACTAGGATTTGATCCTGGAGGGGGGATGAGACTAGTTTGAAGGTCTGACCCCCCCCCCCATTTTCCTCAGGGCAAATGAGAAATTCAGGATTCTTCCCATATAGTTTGTTAAAATTAAAAACTACCATGGACAGGGGTCGATTGCTAAAAGCTTGGTTAATTACGTTCCTTCTTCTAAACGTTTACGCCACCCACCGGATGCCTTCTTCAGTATCAACGCGTTCAACAAAGGGTAGTAGGCCGAACGCACCTTAAGCAAAGGTAAAAGCATATAATTTTATTAATTCTTCGCGTCATACAGTTTTTTAATAAACCAACATGAAGTATAAGCGTTGAAAAAACGTGAAAAAACCCCGATTTCAAATTATTCTATCTTGGTTAATGTTATTCAAAGTAAAGGTAATAAATCTCGTGTCATTAGGAATCACTTTAATTCTAAATTTATATTCTTAATAAATCTTGTGACAATGAATCCTTCTGAACACATTTTGAAACCCCAGTTTTTGTACCCCTTCGCACTTTAAGCTTGTTGTCCCATGGATATTTTTAACAACTCATTGTTCATATTAAAGTAGGTTGTTGTTTTATCAAAGATCCAGCAATAAATTCTTTTCATCTTTCCGAATTAAAATCATGAAACTGCTTGCTTACCTGTTCAGAGACGACGGTTCAAACCACAGCGGGCTCATGACGTAGAGAATCCTGTAAGGAAGGTTGTCTGGGCGAAAAAGATAATTTCTTGCTTGTGCGTAAATTGTTTATTAATACTGCAAATGGGTACGTTATATTGAGCGATTGTCATTATTCAGAAAACTAGATTTTTAGTTTACAAATATTATAATGCCTCCTTATGGCTACAATTATTTGTAAGACTAATACATACATACGTAACTGGTTTAGAAATAGGCCTTCGGTAAGTGATTATAGAAATTCGCTGAAATTTTTAAGCTTTAATTGGGCTGTAGCATCCTCCCCTGTGTAGCTATGCCACCTTCAAAATTATTATATAACAATAGGATATTGTTGGTTGTTTTGACCAATATAGAGCGGGGGGCCGATAAAGACCTTCACAATAAAATGGTGAGTGAAATACGTTTGAGAAGACAGAGGAATTTAAAGCAGATGGTGATCGACAGGACGCTTTGATGGCTTCAGAATACCGCCACCCACGCTCCTCGCAATGACGTTGCACGAATAACGTGTAAAATGACAATGTGTCAGATTATGTGAAAAAAATTTTACATAGTAATATTGTCTCTTTTTACGTATTGTACGTAAGATATTGGCAGTACGGCTTTTGACTATATTTTGGCACAGATTTGTAAACGCTTGTTATATTTTCTTTGCACGAGTCTTCGCCAAGCCACAGGGATGTTAAGAACATCGCGTTCATAGGCCGGCTTTTTTTTATTGTGTTTAACATTATTTGTTTGTCACGTGTGTTAACTGTACGAGATTATTTAGTGTCGCCAGTGATTCTCAATGTCTGATAGGTAACACTGTGTTTGGAGCGTCATTCAGACCAGCTGTTTTACTTTTAAGACTTTCCTAAAATTAACTTCATTCTGATCTGTCATAAAGATAAGAATTTTTTATTCTTCATGTTTGTAATTAGCTCGTTCACACAAAATAGAACTGAGTAGAGGCAGTAAATTTTGGTTTCTTTCACGTAATAGACCATTTAAGTTTATTTAGTTCCAATAAATTTCTTACTCATTCATACTCGCAAACAAGGAAAGTCAACAGATTTACTGTAGGCCTATAGCAGTTTTGTGTTTGTGTGAATATCCGCGCACATCTAAAGGGGGGATGACAGCATTTTGTTGTTCTGTTCATGACCTTGTAATATATATCACATATATTATTCTCTTCTGTGCTTTACAGTAAGCGTGTGTCATTACTTGTGTACACGCGGATTTAAGGAAAATGCCGTACATGATTTTGAGTAGCCGTTGTTTGTAAACGACGTCGTGTATACTGTATAGTGTGAAAAATTATTCTTTTTGTTTGTTCAAATCCGTTTGTTTCGGGCCATCTGGTCAGAATTAAAAAAAAAATTGTTTTTCCCATACGGATAGAAGGAAACTATTCTTTTGTAAAGAAAAGAAAAATATGGTCTTTATGGCATAAAGACTATTCAGTTCACGTTAATGATTATTCAGTTCTCGCGAATTATGAACAAATGATGTCATAGCGTAGTAGAAATAGGAATTTTTATTGAATCAGATTGAATATTTACTCTCCGGCTATCATCACGGGTGTAGAAGCTCTAGCAGCTTCGCGTCTATTGGGTCACTCATACATTTATTTATCCATATAATGAATATCCAACGTTATAGGTGTGATGATAAGAAAAATTATTATCTCTTATTATAGAATTATCTAGAAGTCTGTGGTTTGTTTGTTGTTCATGTTCGCCAGCCTGTTATCGTGTTTGACCACGTGGGATAGCGTGTAAAGGTAGACTAAACTTATAGTACTTGTAATGTTTTTACTTATCCTAATACAACAAAAATCAGAAATTTGATTTTGTTGGTAGGAATATTCTCGAGATAGGTATATAAGATGTATTACCGTTTCAATCGAGAGTGATGAGAGAGAGTCAGGATTCGCTGATTTTGGTAAATACTTAATGTACCCTAAAGATCAGCGATAAGATGTGTCGTGAAAGCAAAAAATCTTAATAAAGAGATACGACAGGAAAGAAGGAGGACGCAGTTTCGACTTAATGAAGAAAATTTTAGCAATTACTGTCCACGAGAATTCTAAGCATTTATATTTATGAAAACCTTGTAACATACATTTTTAGCTTTGAGTATTTATCGAAAGTCTTGGGTTTTACGGGCAAATAACCCGTTTTCACAGAACATGTTGGAACTAGACGCTGGAGCAAACAGTGAGGATTAAGGGGATTACCGGGTCTAGAACTTTAGTAAATAGTCTATATTTACACAAATTTTCATAATATGAGTTTTTCTTTGTAAAGAAAATAACTTCAGTAAGAGGTCTGAAAAATTTTTAGGTTTTTAAATTTGATATCCAATGTTCATTATTGTAGATCAGTATCAACTTCGTGCTAAGAAGCAGACAGTGGTAACACTTCTAGTTGTTAATCCAAAAATTTCCTGAATTAATGAATAAAAGAAATACCACTAAATTTAGCATAACAAGTTAGAAACAGAGGGAGATAGCAGATGCCACACGACGTAATGGCTAATAATATTTTTATATTATTCATGAATGTTGTTGGCGTCGTGTCAGGATTGCGCAACGATCAGCTCAATGGGTTTCAAAGTAGGGCACTATGAGTTTGATCCCTCTCAGGGCGGTTGTTATCACGATGTCTGAAATCAGGGGCTAGCCAACCGTACATGTCTAAAGTGACGTAGCCAGGACCTGGTGTAGTTCTTAAATCTTGTTAAGGGCACAAGGGCCCTCGGAAAATGTGAAGAACGTACAAGTCCCGGCACCTCTTTCTCGTCTTATTCATTGGTGTGTCTTTTATTATAAAGTCATTTTTGTGTGGAATGTAAAAATGTTATGTTACAAAGAAAGAAAGTGTTAACGAAAAACGTTCCCATTCGAAGGAACAATTGTGAAATTAAAACGTCTGGAAAAAATTATTTAAAGTGCGGTGTGCACGCCGATCCCATACAACCTTATGATACGATAAGTATCGTATAGTTAATACGTAACAGCTTTTATGACGATGACGAAACTTGATTGGTTTTATGGTGACGTAAGTAGGTGATTAAGTGGAAATTACCATAAGGGGCTTAAGTGATGTAGCAGCGCATAAGTGGACGTTTGTAGGCCATAACGTGAGACAAACAGATAAGCACTGAAACGCGAGATGTGCGTAGACTCAACAAAGGTGGCTTACGAACAGGATTAACGTGAAGAATATTGGCAATGGACAGAACACCGTGGAAGCGGTCTAGTCCCGTAGTTGGATTGACGCAGATAACGTGAGGCAAACAGATAACCATTGGAACGCGAGATGTGCGTGGACCACGACAAAGATGCCGAACGACATAACGCGTGAAAGAGGATTAGCGTGGAGAATATTGGCAACGGCAGAACACCGTGGAAGCGGTCTAGTTCTGTAGATGGATTGAAGCAGATAACGTGAGGCAAAGATATAAGCACTGGAATGCGAGATGTGCGTACACCACAACAAAGATGGCGAACGGCATAACACGAGTAACAGGATTAGCGTGGAGAATATTGGCAACGGACAGAACATCGTGGAAGCGGTCTAGTCCTGTAGATGGATTGAAGAATGATGGAGAAATGAAAGGGAAACATATTAGCCATCAGCATATTGCTTCATATTATTTATTTTAAATAAGGATTTTCCTGTCTTAGTGAAATGTATTGTCTGCTAGTATTGGAGGTCATTATAAAAACAAGAACACTGTTCATGGTTTTAACTTTTATTATGTGTCCCAACAATCGTGTAAGGGTGGAAGATGGGTAAAAGGGAAAAATGAAGCTTTACAGTTGGTTCCGTAAACAGGAAAGGTTAAAAAGAGAGGAAGTTTCTCGTCCTCCAAACGTATACGGGAAGAAAAACAAACTTGTTTCGTTAACGGGAAGAAAATTTGGCCGTTACTTTGGACGTAACAACTAATGACTTCCTTGGTGCTATATTGAGTCACAGCTCGTTAAATCAATCGACTTTCACGTATCGATTGGGTTTAGTTATCCGGCCAGGTTTCAGTCTTCAAACTGCAGGTATCAAATTGCTGTTACGTAACCTGATGTAGGGTTGTAACTGTAACTAAATGATTTTTGTAAGCGTGAATAAAGGTTTATCCTAAAATTAGCACATGTTATACATGTAGTTAACATAACTAGTGTGCTTCCTGAGCTGCAGAACACGTTTACTATTTTGAACGAAGTACATTTATTATTGGTTAACTTTTGATTTTGGATAATTTTCAGTTGTCAGAAAAATTACGATAATCCCGATTACGCTACTTTTGTTTGAGTAAAGTAACAATTGTAGAGAAGTTATCGAATGAACGCTAAAAATTCCAAACAATCGGATTTGTGTTACCCGACTGGACTAACAGTTTTTCAAATTTTTGGTACCATTTTAGGGGCCTGTGGCCAAAAAATTTGAAATTTTCAAACTGTACATTGTATACAGATTTTGGTTAAAATTCTGTTTAATTTGATATCCCACTTGAAATTTTTTATTTACCAAACTTTTGCCCCACTTTTTGAACCTTGGCGTCCCAAAATTTCGAAATTACAATACAAGGAAATTCTTACTTTTATTTCCTTTAATTTGTTACCCCACTTGGACTTTTGCGATGTTTCCAAATTTTGCCTCCCGCTCCCCTATTTTTACGGATGAATATAAAAAACAGTAGGATTGTACAGGTTAAAACTATAGACATGCGTGCCAAGTTTTGCGAAAATCGGTTGATCAGTTCAAAGTTGAAAACGTGAAACGTGAGACATATTCAAAATAGA
Source organism: Magicicada septendecula (assembly GCA_034769895.1). Taxonomy (NCBI): domain Eukaryota; kingdom Metazoa; phylum Arthropoda; class Insecta; order Hemiptera; family Cicadidae; genus Magicicada; species Magicicada septendecula. The sequence continues at coordinate 1,249,001,183 of CM068367.1, forward strand.
TAGACAAATGCCAAATGGTCGAGTAAACACAGAGAACTCGCTCCGCTCGTTCAATTGTTGATACGAATATTTTATATAACTCGACAACATTAATATTTAGTACAAGACATTTGTGATGTAGATTACATTGCACAATTATTATAGCCAAAAAAATAGCCCCTTGTGAAGACACAATAGTTTTCAAACAAATCTTGCTGACTACAGGTAAGGTTATGACGGTAACGTTCTTGAAATCCGCACTTTTGTTTTATTATAAATAATAATATACTGCTTCGACGAAATAGCTGATTACACAAAACGACGATCAAGGTATCTGTGTAAATTTTCAGACTTAATAGTCATGGGTGCTGAGTGAACCACGGATTTAAGCAATCAGAGCAATAGAGACGAAAAATCGATAGGACTCATAAGGTGTGATAGACTTTGAGACACGCCTGAATTTATAGAAGGAATATTCAGTTTTGTGAAGACACCTGCGCTTTATAACAGACCAGTAAAATTGTTTCAGGAGCGAGAATTGAGGAAAATGCGCAAAGGGACGTAGTCATTCATGGGATAAGAGAATGGCGCTGGGAATTAAAACGCTGCTGAAAATATACTCTTCACCATTGTTTGTCAATACGTTCTTGAACACCCCTCACACACACACACACACACACACACACACACACACACACACACACACACACACACACACACACACACACACACACACACACACACACACACACACACACACACAAATAATATTGTTGATAGTATTATTATTATTATTTAGCAAAATACGATTGCTGTAAGAGTAACTAACTCATTGTAATATATCACAAGTTTGTTGACCTCAGGAGAGGAGCAAGAACTGTTCACTTCTTCTTTGCGACTTCAAGGATTATGATTAGGGGGCGGATTTCTATGACCTAAAAATGTAGGAAATATGCATGCATTTATGACCTAAAAAACATTAAAACATGACCAATACAATCCAAAATATGACTTCATTAATGACATGTGTGTGTTACATTTTTATTTTATTTATTGAATATAATATAGAGCTAATCCTGTTAATTATTATTTTTATTTATCTACTTCAAATGAGTGTCTTTAAGATAGTCACACAATGCAGCATTCACGAACTCATTTAACTGCATTCTGCAAAACAGCACCAACCCTGTAAGGGAGAGAAAAGTAATTAAATAATTTTACTTGCTCAAATCCCATTTAATTAACACCCCTATTAAAAAAAATCTCTCTCTCTCTCTCTCTCTCTCTCTCTCTCTCTCTCTCTCTCAAAGCATTCAAAGAATTTCGACGAAACCGAAACATCGAAGCACGATAATGTTTTTAGGCTTTTGAAACGTATAATGTGGATTACGTTTGGTGGATTACGTAAATCATTTCCAAAACAACACACGATCACAAACAGCATGTAAAACCAAATTTATTCTCACTAAAACGTTTGCTAAACTCAATGTCAGCAGCGATTATTTCTGTCTTGATGCGTTTACATATCAAATTTCTAGACTGTGGGGAATCGAAAGTGTAGAAGCGTTACGTTTTTCGATGACGATTTTTGTGGAATGCACCCCCAAAAAATGACCCCCATCGTCCTAAAAACATCATGTTAAAATATTCGTACCTGATCTCAGTCTTCATTATCAGCTGAATTGTTGCAGTTGATGACGACATGCATTTTCAGGTTGTGAAATGAAAATCCTCTACTGTTGTCGCTGAGAATAGTCTTGTAGCGAGAGAAACTTCTCTCCACATCACACGAAGTAATGGGGGCGTACTTAAATAAACTTAGGTCAAAGGATGAAAATTCATTTTTGAAATCTGAACCTGGTTCATTTCGGCACAAAATCTCACTTATGCCACACAGTTGCAAAAATCCAGGATTCTTCTCCAGTACAGTCACTAATTTTTCACGAACTTTGGCTGCTACGATTCCTTTTGCACGTTTTAACTCTTGTTCTGTGTATTTTACAATATTGAGAGCATCACTTAGTTCAGAACCTGAAGCTTCTAGCTGGGTGATTTCGCTCGGTAAGAAACCGAAGTTGGTTTCCATGTAAGCCAGGTCAGTTTTTATAGTGGAACATGAAAAACAAATCTTGCATTATTTTCACTGACGAATAATCTGTAGGGTCCAAGGAGTTCATGATCTTCTCCACGGTATCGTAATTGTTGCAGTAATATACCGCAGGTTCAATCCAGGTACCCCAGCGTGTTAGGACAGGCTGGGGAGGAAGGGGCAATGAAGGAGCTGCATATTTAAATGCCTGCAGGCGGAGTGGTGATTTCTTAAAGGCTTTCTTTCCATTTGATATTAATTTATCCACTTCCGGGTAGTTACTGCGAATTTCTTCGGCCAATCTATGTAAAGCATGCGGAAGGCATATGACATGTATCATCTTCGGATATAACATCTTTAGTCCCTTGGCTGCTTTCATCATATAAGAAGCCACGTCAGTAATAAAGAGAAGAACATTCTGTCTTTTTTTCCTATTTGGCCACAGTATATTCAAAGAATCGTCGAATAAGACAGCAATACTTGAATGATTTGTCTCTCTAGCACTTCACATGCTAGGAGGAATATTTCTCCAGGTCTGTCTTCTTTCAGTGTTCCAACAATCACGTTTGCAACATACCTCCAATCAACATCTGTTGTTTCATCAATTGAAACCCACAATTTACAATCCCCCCACACTACATCTTATTTTATCCAACACCTCTTCGTAACACCCAGTCAGATAGTTCTTCCCCAGCGTCGATTCATTTGGAACCGGATGTTTCGTATATTTCTCCAGAAACTGTCTCGAGCTTTGATTGTTAAGCTTTTTCAATAGAATGTTGGATGAAATCATCGCCCTGAAGAAATCCTTCGTAAACTCTGAATTATTGGAAGATGAAGTTGAAGTACTAGCAGATTTTTCGAATAATAGAAGTTGTCTACTTTCGACTGCTGACTGTCTTGTAAGCAATTTTTATGTTTTGCCGTATTACAGTGTTGCTGCACAGTGAAACGTTTCTCAGCGGCGACTTTAACTTCACACAAGTTACAAAATAAAATAGTGCCATCGGTACTAAATATTTTGTCGCCAAATTCTCGAATAAAACTGCGCAATTCACCGAACTCTTTATTCTAGGCATGATGGAAACAAACTGCGGACACACGGAATGAGCGAATGACCATTACAGGGGAAGGTAAAAGTTAAAAGCACTTTACAAAATGTAAGAAAAACCCTCCCCCTCCCTTCACTTCTGGCCGCTGGCATTATCGCTCACGGAGGCAAACAATAGAGGTCAACGGTATTTCCAAACATTCCGGTAGAGGTCAAACAATTCCCAAGACATTTCACACCTCATTCACCATTTCTCCGAATATATAGGTATTTTAAGGACATCCTGAAAGATGTTTTACTAACACATCACAATTTGTTACGGAACGAATAAATGCACATTCGTGTGAAAAATAAACGAAAAATGCCATTTCCATTTGCACTGTAAATATGCTGTAAAACTTCATAAATGTCTAAATACGCATATGAAAAGTCAAAAAATATAACTTAAATATGCATTTTAGTGCTACATATGCTACAAAACTTAAAAACTGCTTGCAATTATATGCACAATAAAACACTATCAATCTTCATCAGAATACGTGGAATCAAGTTTAAATCAAGCTGAAACCCGAAATAATGTCAAGGAAAGAAATATGACATATCATAGAAATCCGCCCCCTAATTATGATAAACACCTTTTCGGTTTTCAGAGTTTACAAAATATTGGTTTGACTTTCTTTGCCCCGAGGTCTATTATAGTGTTACTACCTTTGATAACGCCTTTACTGGTAACGCCTTCTATGTAATATGTCCATCTTTCCTTGTATTTATTTTATTCTATCGTCTACGATACTTTAAACTCATTTACGGGTTTAGTTCTTATTCTGTCGATTCATATGGATCATTTCACTCTTTTTAAAAACGCCTTCTCGGATGTTGCAGTTTTGTTGTTTGTGTTTGTGATACGATACTTATGTATATTTCTGTGAGATACGGTATTAGCTCACTGTCATACGATGGACTGGACTGGGTAATGTTAATTTTGTTACCTTTCTAACTTTGTTGTTTAATGGTCTGTTTATTGTTTCACATGCCGAGTTTGATTTGTATGTCTTTGTTTGTACGCAAACATTCAACCTATATATTAATAGTCATAACGGTAACATGACTTTTCCTCATTAGGTCGGTGGGTTCTGTCAACACTTGATACTGTTGGTTTTCCTTATCGAAGTTGCCGGCTTGTTTTTGAAACCGCGCGCGCGTTCTGTATTTTTGGCGGCGTGCTTTCCCCGTACGTCATAAAAAATATAGTATGTGGGATGTTCGTTTTGAAGTATAACCGGAAAATTTCGACACATCGTCTGTTTACTTACCGGTTTGTGTAAAGAACAAAGTTCTTATTTCCGAGAAATGACTGTCCGTTCCAATACAAATTTTTGGTCCTTCCCTCACTGACGTGCCAAAATATACTCACGTTTTGCCGGTTGTTGTTAATTCTGTGCTATGCATTCCAGCTGCATAAAGTATAAGTTTCTCCTTGTATACTCTAGTATAGTTGTGTGCAGTGTAATCCGGTAGCAAGAGATACAAGTTTCTCTGCGACAGTTAAAGTTTCCATTTGTATTCTCTAGTATAGTTGTGTGCAGTGCATTACGGTTGCAAGAAGTACAAGTTTCTCTACGACAGTTAAAGTTTCCGTTTTTGTATTCTAGTGTAGTTGTGTGCAGTGTATTACGGTTGCAAGAAGTACAAGTTTCTTTACGACAGTTAAAGTTTTTCTCCTGTTATACTTTTGGTATGATTGTAGGTCAGTGTATATCAAGTTAATATATGGTAAGACCAATATGTAACTATTTATAATGTCGTGGTTGTCTATAATAATCTACTATCACTTAATGCACTAACTCAAAGTCACCAGTAAATCTAAAAGCCTATTAGAGGTAACGGTCTTTTTAACTCCTATTAAACGGAAATGTCACTTATACGGAAAGGCTGTTACGTACAAGCTGACGCAAAAAGTAATGAACCGAGTTTTCGTGTTCTGTAGCGAATTGAATTATACTGATAGACATTGAACACCACATTCATCTAGCATCGACTTCAATACATAATCGATATAAGTGTTGTCATTTTCTGTCTCTATAGTAATTTTCAAGTTAAGAATTGCTTTAAAAGTGTTAACAATAAAAAAAATACACTTTAAAATAAAAACTTTCGTACAGTTAAGTCCTTAAACACTCTGAATTACCCTCCTTTCACAAATTACCTTCTAAAATAAACATCGTGTATCGATTACGCCAAATTCGTGTAATTATCCACCAATGACAACCCTGATTCTCATCCGCAGGTTAGGAACTCGTCTGCCAGCCTGATTGGTACACCGAAGATATGAATACGCCTAATTTATTTCTTCGTACAAGTAAACATTCTTACAAAAGTCGAGTAAGTTAATAGTTTTTCACTCGAAAGTAAAATATGTTCGTATATAACGCCTGAAAGACTTTTGGGAGATTAAAGATAGTAAAAATTAGTGAAAAAATAGTTAGGGACCATAACCACCCACGATAAGGATAAAATGTTTTTTATTTCGAAGAAAGAGAAGCAAAACTAGTGTGAAGAAATCATGGGAAGGCAGAGATTGGAATAGCAAAGGTAAATTGTTGAAGACGTGGAATGTTTTAGGCATTCAGAGATGAAGAGTATTAGCTGAGAATCTGAGAGGCTTGAGGTCCATTAAACCAGTCAGGTGATTATATCGGCAGACAGATTATTTCTCAGAGTTACAGTATTTTTATAAATTTCATTGAGAAATATTACCATTTCTGATACAGCAGAATAAATGGTTCCATTTTGCTATATCTTAAGTGATATTTCTTCGAAACCCTAGACGTAAACCTTCGTTTACATTTTTACGATGCCCCTCGAACGGACCGTCGGGGTCGCCTCCAGGGTGACAAGACGTCCGGCTTTTGGAGGACATGTCCTCCTTTTTAAGGTTTGTCCTCCTGTCCTCCCGGCATTTGGGAAATATGAAAAATGTCCGGCATTTACCACAATATGAATTTGAAAAATAAAATTTTAATAGTCGTCTCTTTGATAAGTGTCTGGAGAGTGGAGATCGACCTGGCTGTCGCCTCACTAACGATCTCTAGTGCCATTCATGCTAACTACGAGTCTAACCTAACAGACCGCGTCTTTCCAATACCGTATTTCTCCCCTCCAGCCAACAGTCCAGTCTTTGTTTTCTTATCGTAACCTGCATTTCCTAACCTGCAATTTGTTGTTTGTTATTCCATAAATCTCAATTTCGCTAAACGGAGATCTTCTGATTTTGAGTTTGTGGTTATCAGTTAAGTGTATATTAATTCTAATATTTTAATGAAATGTCGGAGAAAAATGGAAGTGCAAATTCGGTGACATGTTGAAGGCGAAATATCCTAATTTTCCGCTGGAAGGAATGAACATGAAGCCAAATGCCAGGTTTGTGACAATTACATTTCAGTTTCAAATAAAGGCAGTGGTGATTTAAATTATATCTGGTCGCCCTGGTCGCCTCTAAATAAGCGCCCATCAATGGCGTAACTAGGAGCTGTTCTTGGGATCTACCTTGAAGGTTTTGGATCCTCCCCCCATTTGTCTCATGACATGAGAAATTCAGGATTCTTCCCATATAATTATTTAAATACATTTTGTAGACTTCTTGCGTCTCAAAGTTTATGAGTGTAGCAAGTGAAGTATAAAGGCTGAAAAAAAATATATAAAAAAGCAGTGATTTCAAAATATTTTGTCTTGATTAACTGTTATTCAAATCAAAGATAATAAATCTCATATCGTTGTAAAACACTTGATTCTAAGTTTGTATTCTTAATAGATACTGTGAAAATGATTATTCCTGAGAGTTTTTCAAAAATCCCCAGTTTTATTAAGGAATTCGTCCCAATAATGTTTTAAGAAACTCGTAGTTCGTATTAAAGTACTTTATTACTTACTTCCATGTTCCATAAGGAAATGGAAGTATGGTGATGGCAAAAAAAATCGTGGTCGAGATTATTGCAGATTCTGATTGTACTACCCTCAAAACATGAAAAAAAGTCATTTTTACTTCCATATTCCTTAAGGAATGGAAGTATGGTGATGGCAAAAAAATCGTGTTCGAGATTATTGCAGATTCTGATTCTACTACACTCAAAACATGAAAAAATATCGGTATGGAGAACCATACATGACTTCCATATTCTAAGATTTATATTTAAAATCATTTTCAGCCAAACAGCCAGGCTGTGTCTTACCTGCCTTTTTATTGCTGTATTAAATGAAAAATATTATATTACATTAAAATGAAAAAATTATAATTTTATTGCCTGGCAACAAAATTATTTTATTTTTAACAATTACCATTGTTTCAAAAAGTTTAAATAAATTTTCAAGTACTTTACTCTTGTTAAAACGTAAAAGGTTGCAGGTAAACTACCCCTTCCCCTTAACCGATCTTCACCAAAATCGAAAGTCCTTGAGACCTCTACAATACAGGGACGTATGCAAAACATTATTTGATTCTGTTTGAATTTGCGGCTGTTATCGTTTGCCATAGAAAATACGCTTGATAAAAAAACGTTGCCGGTAAACTACCCCTTCCCCTTAACCGATCTTCACCAAAAACAATAGGTCTTGAGTACTCTACAAATCAGGGCTGTATGCAAAACATTATTTGATTCTGTTTGAATTTGCGGCTGTTATCGTTTGCCATAGAAAATACCCTTGTTAAAAAAACGTTGCAGGTAAACTACCCCTTTCCCTCAACCGATCTTCACCAAAAACAATAGGTCTTGAGTACTCTACAAATCAGGGCTGTATGCAAAACATTATTTGATTCTGTTTGAATTTGCGGCTGTTATCGTTTGCCATAGAAAATACCCTTGTTAAAAAAACGTTGCAGGTAAACTACCCCTTTCCCTCAACCGATCTTCACCAAAAACAATAGGTCTTGAGAACTCTACAATTTAGGGTTGTATGCAAATAATCTTTTGATTCTGTTTGAATTTGCGGCTGTTATCGTTTGCCATAGGAAATACCCTTGTTAAAACATAAAACGTTACAGGTAAACTACCCCTTTCCCTTAACCGATCTTCACCAAAATCAAAAGATCTTGAGAACTCTACAATTCAGGGCTGTATGCGAAACATTATTTGATTCTGTTTGAATTTACGGCTGTTATCGTTTGCCATAGGAAATACCCTTGTTAAAACATAAAACGTTACAGGTAAACTACCCTTTCCCTTAACCGATCTTCACCAAACAAAATAGTTCTTGAGAACTCTACAAATAAGGGCTGTATGCAAAACATTATTTGATTCTGTTTGAATTTGCGGCTGTTATCGTTTGCCATAGAAAATACCCTTGTTAAAAAAAACGTTGCAGGTAAACTACCCCTTTCCCTTAACCGATGTTCACCAAAAACAATAGGTCTTGAGAACTCTACAATTTAGGGCTGTATGCAAATAATCTTTTGATTCTGTTTGAATTTGCGGCTGTTATCGTTTGCCATAGGAAATACCCTTGTTAAAACATAAAACGTTACAGGTAAACTACCCCTTTCCCTTAACCGATCTTTACCAAAAACAATAGGTCTTGAGTACTCTACAAACCAGGGCTGTATGCAAAACATTATTTGATTCTGTTTGAATTTGCGGCTGTTATCGTTTGCCATAGAAAATACCCTTGTTAAAAAAAACGTTGCAGGTAAACTACCCCTTTCCCTCAACCGAACTTCACCAAAAACGATAGGTCTTGAGAACTCTACAATTTAGGGCTGTATGCAAATAATCTTTTGATTCTGTTTGAATTTGCGGCTGTTATCGTTTGCCATAGGAAATACCCTTGTTAAAACATAAAACGTTACAGGTAAACTACCCCTTTCCCTTAACCGATCTTCACCAAAATCAACAGATCTTGAGAACTCTACAATTCAGGGCTGTATGCGAAACATTATTTGATTCTGTTTGAATTTGCGGCTGTTATCGTTTGCCAAACAAACAAAATTACCCTTGCTAAAAAAAAAACCGTTGCAGGTAAACTACCCCTTTCCCTCAACCGATCTTCACCAAAAACAATAGGTCGCGAGTACTCTGCAAATCAGGGCGGCATGCAAAAAATTATTTGATTCTGTTTGAATTTGCGGCAGTTATCGTTTGCCATAGAAAAAAAAATCTACAGATAGACACACAGACAGACAGACAGACACACAGACAGACAGACACACAGACACTTTTCGGAAAACGACTTTTTTCATGTTTTGAGTGTAGTAGAATCAGAATCTGCAATAATCTCGAACACGATTTTTTTTGCCATCACCATACTTCCATTCCTTAAGGAACACCATACTTCCATTCCTTAAGGAATATGGAAGTAATATGGAAGTAAAAGTAGTTTTCCGAAAAGTGTCTGTCTGTGTGTCTGTAGATTTTTTTTCTATGGCAAACGATAACTACCACAAATTCAAACAGAATCAAATAATTTTTTGCATACAGCTCTGATTTGTAGAGTACTCACGACCTATTGTTTTTGGTGAAGATCGGTTGAGGGAAAGGGGTAGTTTACCTGCAACGGTTTTTTTATCAAGGGAAATTTTTTTTTTTTGGCAAACGATAACAGCCGCAAATTCAAACAGAATTAAATAATGTTTCGTATACAGCCCTCAATTGTAGAGTTTTCAAGACCTATTGTTTTTGGTGAAGATCGGTTAAGGGAAAGGGGTAGTTTATCTGTAGCGTTTTATGTTTTAACAAGGGTATTTCCTATGGCAAACGATAACAGCCGCAAATTCAAACAGAATCAAACGATTATTTGCATACAGCCCTAAATTGTAGAGTTCTCAAGACCTATTGTTTTTGGTGAAGATCGGTTGAGGGAAAGGGGTAGTTTACCTGCAACGTTTTTTTAACAAGGGTATTTTCTATGGCAAACGATAACAGCCGCAAATTCAAACAGAATCAAATAATGTTTTGCATACAGCCCTGATTTGTAGAGTACTCAAGACCTATTGTTTTTGGTGAAGATCGGTTAAGGGGAAGGGGTAGTTTACCTGCAACGCTTTTTTATCAAGCGTATTTTCTATGGCAAACGATAACAGCCGCAAATTCAAACAGAATCAAATAATTTTTTGCATACGTCCGTGAATTGTAGAGGTCTCAAGGACTTTCGATTTTGGTGAAGATCGGTTAAGGGGAAGGGGTAGTTTACCTGCAACCTTTTACGTTTTAACAAGAGTAAAGTACTTGAAAATTTATTTAAACTTTTTGAAACAATGGTAATTGTTAAAAATAAAATAATTTTGTTGCCAGGCAATAAAATTAAAATTTTTTCATTTTAATGTAATATAATATTTTTCATTTAATACGGCAATAAAAAGGCAGGTAAGACACAAACACACACAATTCACGTTATTTCTGGCCTCACTCATGTTTATTTTCTTACGTTTGCACGCTTTTTAAATGGAAAGTGCCGAAACCCACACCAACATAACGCGTGCAAGCCGAAAAAATGGACATCAATTTGCTTACTGGCGAAGCTAGTAGTTAATGAATGGGTAGGCAAAAATCTTATCTTAAATTTTTTTTAAGGAATCACTAAAAGGACGGTGGGTCAAATCGGACGCTGAGGTAGAGTTTGCTGTAACCGAATGGTTCCACAAACAGCCGTAAGAATTTTACTAGCAGGGAATCTACAGGTTAGCGCAACAGTGGAACTCATGTCTTAATGTTATTGGAGACTTCTTTTAAAATCGTTGAATAAAAAATGCTTTACAGCTCTATACGTGTGTCTATTGAACAATCCTCGTATTAGTCATACACAATTGATTGAACTTCAAATTTTTAAACTTGATTAGTTTCTATATATATGTTTAATGTTACAAATAATTCAAATAACAATCTTGATCATCTGTTAGTTCAGCGGAATAACAGTGACACTTTTAATAACCGCATAAAATAAACACTTAGAAACAACACAGGCGCTTTAACTTAACTGTTTGGACCACAGAAGTGAGGCATGCCTCAACGCTCTATGTGTACAGCGCGGGACAATCCCCCCTCCCTACACTTCCCTAACACACCACTACATTGCTTACATACGATGTATACAAAAAACGCTGAGGCAAGTTCAGGTTGCCTCATTCGCTTTAAACGAACTATGCCGAATCTCACCTGTCACCATCTAGCGGTCGCTCAATAAAGCACGTTTTGGTTTAATAAATTTGACAGTCGCAGTAACAATGTATAATCTTTACGTTATGTAGTTCATACGTATTTATAATTTTTATTCTACAGAATTTTTTAGGGTAGGCATTGCCTCAATTGCCTCCATAATGTATTCTACAAAACATTAGTCCAATGTTTTCTACAAAACCAGACATTTCGGCAATGCCATCGACTTCCATCATCAGTGAAAATCGAGTGCGATAACGTGAGGTGGTATACGTTAGTGACCACAGTACTGTGGTTAAGGCTGAAGCAGTAAGTAGAAAGAAGTAGTTTGTATGGTAATATTTCATTTCGAAAATGATTTTAAATATAAATCTTAGAATATGGAAGTCATGTATGGTTCTCCATACCGATATTTCGAAAAGTGTCTGTGTGTCTGTAGATTTTTTTTCTATGGCAAACGTTAACAGCCGCAAATTCAAACAGAATCTATTAATTTTTTGTATACAGCCCTTATTTGTAGAGTACTCAAGACCTATTGCTTTTGGTGAAGCTCAGTTAAGGGAAAGGGGTAGTTTACCTGCAACGTTTTTTTTATCAAGGGTAATTTTTTTTCTGTGGCTAACGATATCAGCCGCAACTTCAAACAGAATCAAATAATGTTTCGCATACAGCCCTGAATTGTAGAGTTCTCAAGACCTATTGTTTTTAGTGAAGATCGGTTAAGGGAAAGAGGTAGTTTACCTGCCACATTTTATGTTTTAACAAGGGTAATTTTTACTTACATGTTCCTTAAGGAATTGGAAGTATGGTGATGGCAAAAAAAATCGTGTTCGAGATTATTGCAGATTCTGATTGTACTAGACTCAAAACATGAAAAAAAGTCGTTTTTCGAAAAGTGTCTGTGTGTGTGTCCGTCTGTCTTCTGTAGATTTTTTTTCTATGGCAAACGATAACAGCCGCAAATTCAAACAGAATCAAATAATTTTTTGCATACAGCCCAGATTTGTAGAGTACTCGCGACCTATTGTTTTTGGTGAAGATCGGTTGAGGGAAAGGGGTAGTTTACCGGCAACGGTTTTTTTTATCAAGGGTAATTTTGTTTGTTTGGCAAACGATAACAGCCGCAAATTCAAACAGAATCAAATAATGTTTCGCATACAGCCCTGAATTGTAGAGTTCTCAAGATCTGTTGATTTTGGTAAAGATCGGTTAAGGGAAAGGGGTAGTTTACCTGCCACGTTTTTTGTTTTATCAAGGGTATTTTGTATGGCAAACGATAACAGCCGCAAATTGAAACAAAATCATATAATATTTTACATACAGCCCTGAATTGTAGAGTTCTAAAGACCTATCGTTTTTGGTGAAGATCGGGTAAGGGAAAGGGGTAGTTTACCTCTGCAACGGTTTTTTATCAAGGGTAATTTTTTTCTATGGGAAACGATAACAGCCGCAAATTCAAACAGAATCAAATGATGTTTTGCATACAGCCCTGTATTGTAGAGTTCTCAATACCTATTGGTGTTGGTGAAGATCGGTTAAGGGAAAGGGGTAGCTTACCTGCAACGTTTTATGTTTTAAAAGGGTATTTTCTATGGCAAACGATAAGAGCCGCAAACTCAAACAGAATCAAATACGTTTTTGCATACAGCCCTGTTTTGTTGAGTACTAAAGACCTATTGTTTTTTATGAAGATCGGTTAAGGGAAAGGGGTAGGTTACCTGCAACGTTTTATGTTTTAACAAGGGTATTTTCTATGACGAACGATAACTGCCGTAAATTCAAAGAGAATCAACTAATGTTTTGCATACAGCCCTGAATTGTAGAGTTCTCAAGACATATTGTTTTTGGTGAAGATCGGTTAATGGAATAGGGTAGTTTACCAGCAACGTTTTATGTTTTATCAAGGGTGTTTTCTATGCCAAACGATAACAGCCGCAAATTCAAGCAGAATCAAATAATTGTTTGCATACAGGCCTGAATTGTAGAGTACCTAAGACCTGTCGTTTTTGGTGAAGATCGGTTAAGGGAAAGGGGTAGTTTACCTGCAACGGTTTTTTATCAAGGCTAATTTTTTTCTATAGTAAACGATATTAGCCGCAAATTCAAACAGAATCAAATGATGTTTTGCATACAGCCCTGTATTGTAGAGTTCTCAATACGTATTGGTGTTGGTGAAGATCGGTTAAGGGAAAGGGGTAGTTTACCTGCAACATTTTATGTTGTAACAAGAGAAATGTTTCCATGACGAACGTTAACTGCTGCACATTCAAACAGAATCAAATATTTTTTTGTATGCTTCCGTGAATTGTAGAGGACGGAAGGTCTGTTGATTTTGGAGAAGATCGGTTAAGAGAAAGCGGTAGTTTACCTGAAACATTTTATGATTTAACAAGAGTAAAGTACTTAATTTGTATAAATAAAGTATCCTGATAAGAAGCTCATAGTAATCCACTGTAAAAACGTAGATGAAATATCTATAAATGAAGAAGTTAGGTGAACGGGGTGGGGGTAATTTTCTATTATTAAAAATTATAGTTGAAGGTGGAGGGGAGAATTTTTTTATATGTGCACTACGTTATCGGCAACAAAGAAGTAGTTTTTTGTTAAAATTGCTTCCCGGGCTCTTTAGCCGTGGTCCAATGTTTTCTGCAAAACCAGACTTTTCGGCAGTGCCATCGACTGCCATCATCGGTGAAAATCGAGTGCAAAACGTGAGGTGGTATACGTTAGTGACCACAGTACTGTGGTTAATGCTGAAGCAATAAGTAGAAAGACATAGTTTCTATGGAAATATTTCATTTCGAATATGATTTTAAATATAAATCTTAGAACATGGAAGTCATGTATGGTTCTCCATACCGTTATTTTCTATGACTAACGATAACTGCCGCACATTCAAACAGAATCAAATAATGTTTTGCATGCATCCCTGAATTGTAGAGGACTGAATGCCTGTTGATTTTGGTGAAGATTGGTTATGGGAAAGGGGTAGTTGTTTCTATGACGAACGATAACTGCCGTAAATTCAAACAGAATCAAATACTTTTTTGGACACCTTCCTGCGTTATAGAGTACTCAAGGCCTGTTGATTTTGGTGAAGATCGGTTACGAGAAAAGGGTAGTTTACCTGCAACGTTTTATGTTTTAAAAGGGTAATTTTATTTTTATGACGAATGATAAATGCTGGATATTCAAAGAGAGTCAAACAATTTTTTGCATACGTTCCTGAAGTTGTAAGTACTCAAGATCTGATGATTTTGGTGAAGACCGGTTAAGGGAAAGGGGTAGTTTACCTGCCACCTTTAATGTTTTAACAATAGTAATTGTTTCTATGACGAACGATAACTGCCGCACATTCAAACAGAATCAAATAATGTTTTGTATGCATCCCTGAATTGTAGAGGACTCAAGACTATTGATTGGTGAAGATCAGTTAAGAGAAAGGGGTAGTTTACCTGCTACGTTTTATGTGATAACAAGGTTAATTTTTTCTATGACGAAGGATAACTGGCGTAAATTCAAACATAATCAAATAAGTTTTTGCATACATCCCTAAATTGTAGAGAACTCAAGGCCTGTTGATTTTGGTGAAGATCGGTTAAGGGAAAGGGGTAGTTTATGGGCAACATTTTATGTTGTAACAAGTGAAATTTTTTCATGACGAACGATAACTGCCGTAAATTCAAACAGAATCAAATAATTTTTTACATATGTGCCTGAGTTGTAGAGGACTCGAGGCCTATTGATTTTGGTGAAGATCAGTTAAGAGAAAGGGATAGTTTACCTGGAACGTTTTATGTTTTAACAAGGGTAAAGTACTTAATTTTGATAAATAAAGTATCCTGAAAAGCAGATCATAATAATCCACTGTAGAAACGTACATGAAATATATATAAATGAAGAGGGTAGTTGAATGGGGTGGAGGTAATTTTCTATAAATGAAAATTATAGTTGAAGGGGGAGGGGATAATTTTTGTATGTGTACTACGTTATCAGCAACAAAGTAGTAGTTTGTTATTAAAATTCCTTCCCGGGCTGTTTGGTCGTAGTCCAATATTTTCTGCAAAACCAGACGTTTCGGCAGTGCCGTCGACTGCCATCATCAGTGAAAATCGAGTGCGATAACGTGTGGTGGTATACGTTAGTGACCACAGTACTGTGGTTAAGGCTGAAGCAATAAGTGGAAAGACGTAGTTTCTGTGGAAACATTTCATTTCGTAAATGATTTTAAATATAAATCTTAGAACATGGAAGTCTGTATGGTTCTCCATACCGGTACCGATATTTTTTTAATGTAAAATCCAGCAATAAAATCTTTTCATTTTTTCAAATAAGGTCAAGAAACTGCTAGTTAACATGTGCAAAGACAACGGTTTAAACCATCGTAATAGAGATATTAGACTCGAGGAGTCATGGCATGTCCTGTATGGGGAAGTGTGTTTGGGTGAAAAAGATAAAGGTTTTTAATAGGCTCTGCCTTCGTTTTCAGGCGTAATTTTTTTTTTTAGTGCCACAAATACGTACGTTACTTGACAAATATTGAGTGTTTGTCATAATTAAGGAAACTCTTTTTTATTAATTTCTATAAGTACTTTTAACCCTTATTTTAAAACACGCAACTTGCTTAAAAATGGGCATCCGTTAAGTTATTATGGAATTTCGCTTAAATTTTTAATTGCTCTGGAGGGGGGTCATCCCCTCCAGTAATTACGCGACTGGCGCCCACGTTAGACGTAGCCCATTTCTATGTAAGTATTTTAAAAATTAAGTTATCTCGTATAAGATTAAGATATAAGAATTGAATGTGTTCACGCGTTAGAAGCTCCTGGACGTTAGTGTCAAACGTCTGCAATATTTTTGCTTTAGTTTGCATCAGTTGTACGTATGTACGTAGGTTTTTGTACGTATTATGCTAGTTGACAGGCAGCACTGCGCAGTACTGACTGGCGTTTATTTTGGCATTAATTTCCAGCTAATTTAATCTGTATCACGTTTCCTCACACACGCCGAGCGTTTGTTGTCATCTCCCCTCCCTGCCTGGCCAGCTCGCAGTCTCGTCTCGACCGCCGTCTTCGTCCTTGCCGTTCGTTCGTCTCAGCTTCGGGGTTCAGTGACTCGGTCGTCGGTGTGTGGCAACCGAACCCCGCCGCGCCGGCAGAAGCACCTCTTCTCGTCTTACACATACACAACGAGCAAACGTGATTCCATGATTGACTGAGTCAGCTTGTGTACCGTGTTCACCCGCAACATCGCCCGCCTTTTTGTTTGCGCCGTCACTTGCGGATGTGTGTGTGTGTGCACGCGCGCGCGTGTGTGTTTCAACAGTGACTTGACCCTCAACCCCAAACCAATAGAAAGCATATCACACCTGCGAAATTCAAACAATTGTCTTGAATGGACTAAATATTGGCTACAGTCGTCGTAGGTGTCCTTTTCCGGCTTAGGTTAGTGGACCTGTTCCGCTTCAGCAACGTTTCAGTGGAAATTATTATGTTTAAATGATATGTAGCTATTCTGGAGTCTCAGTTGGAGAAGGGCGAGAGCGAGTCTCTGCCGCCCTAAAAGCTAAACTAGGTAACCCCATAAAAAAGAGTCTAGAGGCCCTTCAGAATTGGGGGTTTCCGACTGGGATAGTAACTCGTCTGTGTAAAATAACCGTGACCAAAAACTTCTCTTCCAATGGCCTTCTAACGGATAACTGCAGTCGTAGAAAAGTTAAAGGCAGATCATCGGTCAGGGCACTGGTTTCCGAAGCTGAGCGTTGTGGGTTCGAATCCGCGTGGGGATGGATAATTTATCACTACGTGTCTGTCACACTCGGTGCTTAATATTTGCCTGAACTCGTCAGTTGAAATAAGCAAAGGAAGTCTCGCCATAATGGTAATGATGCCTCGGCCACAGGGTAAACATTCGGAAGCCTTTGAGTAATGATGTATTCTTAATTTCGCAGCACTTTCTGACACTGACTGTGTATGCCAGTCAGATTGCATCATTAGTGTTTGAGTCCACTTTACCATTACCACAATTAGTATTCTCAACTGCAGCTTATCACCTGCAGTGACCTGTCGAGTCACCGTCATTCTGTTGCTTACTGATGCACAGAAACATGTCAGCAGTGCCACTAAATTGATGCGAGCTAAACAAATTAATTACTACGAATAACAGTAGTCTTGATGCAGACTGTCGCCCTTCTGAGCAAGGAAGGCGTATCTGTACTGCCTTACTTGAGCCCCCTAGGGTTTATGTTACATAATCGTCACTTACTGTAAAACCTACGGAGGTTGTAACAAGGGGAATTATAACGTAGAGCAGTGTTTCCCAACCGGTGGTACGTGGAGGTATCCAAGGTGGTACGCAAGAGGACCTAGCTAGGAAAAAAGTATTTAGTTTAAAAAATTAAATAAATAAAATTTTATGTTGAAAACAACAATAAATTTTCATCGGATATGATTTAAAACGATTACCCTTATAAAAACACAACCTAAACACTTTGCGGTAATATTTCATTGGATTAATCATTAAAGTTTAAGCTGCGGTGGTATTCGAAATGAACGCGGAAGACCAAAAGTGGTACGCGGGTCTGGGAATCACTACGTAGAGGAATTCGTATTGATCTTTAGCAGTGTTCTGATCCAAACACAGGTACAAACGCAAATCTTAAAGAAGTTAAGAGGACATTCCTTAACTATGCTGTTTGCCTAATGTTATGTTTTGGATTTTACGCTTTAATCGTCGGAAGAGTTATAAAACGTTTTCTACCGAAATGAGCTAATTATAAGTCACAGTTCTTTATGATAGATGTATGATAAAACGGTCCAAAAATAGAACAAAGAAAAAAAACAACGTGACCTTGGTTAAATGAATTACTTCGTAAGTTAATTCCTGGAAGACTGATCGAACAAAACAGTGCGAGTATGTCGGCTTCACCAAAAAGTCGCAGAAATAAGACAATACATATCTGACAATCGTTTTTGAACTCTGAGGTGCGTAGAGGTAAAGAGAGACTTTTCCCCATTTAATGAGTAATGCATAAAATGTCTAGAGAGAGGGAGAGAGCGTGAGCGTACATAGTAACTGTATGCGCGCTCGCGCTCTCTCTCTAGAGAGAGAGGGAGAGAGCGTGAGCGTACATAGTAACTGTATGCTCTCTTTCTCTCTCTCTCTCTCTCTCTCTCTCTCTCTCTCTCTCTCTCTCTCTCTCTCTCTCTCTCTCTCTCTCTCTTCCCCCCCACAACAAAACTTGCACGCTTCTAATGTGCTCACCAAATGCGTCAATTTACATTTTCGCTTTATCTTTTGGTTTTTGTTTGGTTTACTGCAATCGCTCATTTATTTTGAAAACGAAATAAAGGATATTTCCAGTTTTCGATGTACGTGTATTTTGCATTGGCAGTTAAATGTCAGTGAGTAGCACAAATATTTTTGTCGTCACAATATGCTTCATAAATGACTATACAGCACGTTCGCTGCAACCGATATACGAGCTATGATACTATGTACAAGGTGTTCTGCGGGGTGAAAGTAAAATTTATAACCTCGCAACGAGATGTTTACCCTTTCATGTTCCCTGTTACAAAAAGATCGTCAGGTTTATGCATACAGTGACTTGATTCTTTCCTTGCCTAACGCCGCATCGATTCGACTCTCTTAATTTGAGTATCAGTTACCCTAGGTGCAGCAAAATTCTTGGTGTTTGTAGGTTCAAGCCATGTGTCATATTCATTCGTGTATATTCTTTTAATTGTAGCCTATACCTAGTACAATCGTAAGATCGTAAGTGCGATCTTGAATTATTACAAATGAGAGCTATGATAAATGGTAATAACACTAATAATAAGTATGAACACGATTAGAACGTAATCCATCGGTCAGGTTTGTTGGTCTTAAGCAGTATATAAAACAATTAAGTTAGACAAAGTTATCAGGTTTATGACGTTATAGATGTCTTGGATCCTGAACAGCGTCCAGTGCCTTAGAATCGCCTCCATATTGGAGTGTTGGCGAAGTGTCCTCTCGCATCTCTCGGCAAACTCATACTCGACTGTATTCATACTGAGATCGCTGTGGATCTCATCGTTGTGAGTATATTGGTCTGCGTTGACTACGGTATGAAGAATAAAGACACTTTCAGTGTATTGTAATTTTGAGTGCAGCCCCACACGCAAAAGTCCATACGGATTAGACGATTTAATTATAATGCAAACGACTACAACATAGGCCTATAGTAGTGTAGGTTTTTCTATGTGTTGGTCAATATAACTGATGTGGATTCCTTCATATAATCCCACTCTCCATAAATCCTTCATTTTCTTTCAAAAGGTTCCCTTTTTCATTTCTTGTTAGTTTAATTTTTACGCAGTTCGAAGTAACTAGGCCTTTCGGTACACATGTCGCGTCTTCTACAGGGTGGCGCAGGGAAACGGGAAAATTTGAAGTTGATGTTGGCAGCCCTGTAGATGTAGCAGAAGTGAAACTGTCTGTCTAGCAGTAACGGACATTTAGTTACCATGAAACAATGGAGCGGTGCAGAGCGTGCGGTCGCCGTAAGGGCGTTTTACCGACATGGTGACAGTTTGACAGCTGCACAACGAGAGTTTCGGCGCCACTATCAGATCCCGCCCCGCGATCAAGTTCCTTCGTTACACGCAATCGAAACGTGGTTCGTAATTTTGAAGAGACTGGTTCAGCTTTGAAGAAAAAGCCTAGTGGGGGTGTACGGTCTGTACGTACCCCAGAAAACATTGATGCCGTGCGAGCTGCCATCTTAAGGAGTCCTCGTCGTTCGGTGTGAAAAATTGCCTCGTCATTGCAGCTCGGACGTCGGAGCGTTCAAAGAATACTCCATGAACTTCAATTTCATCCGTACAAACTTCAGATTGTGCAACAACTGAATCCTAATGATTGTGTATTGCGCCTGCAAATTAGTGAACAATTGTTGGCTAAAATCAATGAGGATGCTAACTTCATTCAAAATCTTTGGATGTCCGATGAAGCCTATTTTCACTTAAGTGGATACGTGAATATGCAGAACTTCCGTTACTGGCCTCAAGTAAACCCTGCTCAGCTTCACCAGCGTCCATTACACAGTACTAAAGTTACCGTATGGTGTGCAGTATCGTGTCATGGGGTGATAGGCCCTTACTTTTTTGAAGATGAACGAGGCACTGCTGTCACTGTGACGTCTGAACGTTATGTCAACATGCTAGAGACATTTTTGGCTCCAAGACTCCATACTTTTCCAAATCTTGACATTCAGCACACCTGGTTTCAACAGGATGGAGCCACCTCACACACTACTAGACAGTCTATGGCAGCAGTGAAACGTTTGTTTGGGGATCGCATACTTTCAAGGAATCGCTTGGCCGCCCCGATCTCCAGACCTTTCAGTCTGTGACTTCTTTTTATGGGGACATCTGAAGAGCATCGTGTACCAGACTAGACCAAGAACCCTTGCTCAGCTCAAGACATAGATTGAAGAGGAAATCGCCGAAATCCCAGGTGACACATTGCGCCGCGCTATGCAAAACCTACAAAACGACTTACTGAATGTGTACGGCAAAGTGGGCAGCATTTAACTGATTTAATTTTTAAAAAGTGATGCCTAATGTAATTTCCAGTCTTGTAGAACGTATTTTGAGCCTCAAATAAAGTTTTGTAATGTTCCTTCATTTTTTTCTAATTATTTTAAATTTTCCCGTTTCCCTGCGCCACCCTGTATGAGGATAGTATATTGCCCCGTTCGCGATAACGTGTGTGTGTGTGTGTGTGTGTGTGTGTGTGTGTGTGTGTGTGTGTGTGTGTGTGTGTGTGTGTGTGTGTGTGTAGCTTTTGTGTTTTAAAAGCTAAAGCTATCTTTTTTTTATAAGATTTGGCCGTTTACGTTCCAGTATATGGGGGGGGGGGGCTACGTTTTTTTAGCTCCAAGTGGGACCTATTTCGTAAGTATACTGCAAAAAGACGATGTAATATCATATCGATATTCTAATGGCTATTTATTATTATCGTACAATTTATTATGGTATATACACGGTTTTTGCTTATGATAAATTTATGGTATACTTTTGTTTTTGGTATATTATTAGATTTATTTCACATTTTATAAAGGGCTTAAAATACAAAGAGTTTATATCATTTTACATAGTATAGGCCTATAAGTTAACACAAATACAGTTTCCTCTTTCTCCAGAAACGGGATCAATAAAAAGGTCAAAATTTACCTTTTGTTTTCTATTGTTCTGTTTATGCGGTGTAGGACGTATTTCTTGTACGTTAAACTCTGAGAGTCCTTGCGCTATGCGACATATATAGGCCTACTTTTAGCACAAGTTCTATCCGGAGTAGGTGACTTACTAGACTAGGCACAGCGGTATAAAAATTTTATAAAAGAATTATCCGAGGTGCTAGACGAATATGGGCGAGTTGTTACACTGCTGCCCGCTTTGACCACCGTCTTTTTTTTTTGTATTTACAGAGCAAATTCTTTTGACAAACCATTTCCTTGGCCCGCAGTGTTTATGTATTCACTTCTATGTTAAATACGTTTGATCAACACTGTTATTGAAACTTCTTCAATAAATATTCACTGTCTAGGTAACTGTCTAGATTCTAGGAAGTTAGCGATTTTGAAGATTTGTAATTCTCAATGCGAACTTGTGTGCGCTGTGGAAAGTTAACTTGAAAAAAAAAGAAGAAGAAACGTTGAGCTTTAAGATAGGCCAAGTTTCGTGTGAACTCTTTTACGCGGTGCGCGGCCGTGAATCGTCGATCGGATCCGTGTGCGAAGTTGAAGGAGAACCCAGAGTGTTTCATGTAGGGAGAAGGCGACCAGTGGTGGTGAAGAGTGCAGCGAACGATTCTCGTACGAGGCCTACATTTTTTATTAATAAAATACACTTCAAACGTGCCAACCAGTAAATAATTGTGTCATAAACGTTGTTACTTTCGTGAGACTGGTTGTGGGCTTGGCAGCAATAGTTGAAACTTGTCTCTAGTAATGTCATCTATGCGCGCCTTTTTACAGTCTAATATGTTCAGTTGCACGAGTAGTGACCGTTAGTTAAATGGTATATTTTGTATTCACGCGAACCGTTTGTAATTGAGAGAGATAAGTAGACAGATAGTGGAAAGAGGACAAAGAGAGAGGAAATGGAGAGGGACAAGCAGTTTCCTACACAATAACACGTGTACCTTCAGTAAGTTATGGTAATTAATTTTATGCTGATTGTTAGCGCGGGGTTCTCTAAATGCCAGTGAGTGCAACCCGGTTAACACAGAATGGTATTTAACTCGTTTACCCTGTGTGTCCATGTTATGCTGGTACCCGCTGTTTGGCACGCTCTTGTCTCCTGCTCGCGTTGCCCAGTATGTGTCCGCGCTGCAGTTGCAAATAAAAAAAAGTTGCTACTGTATTTCTGTGTTTGTTGTTAAAAAGCGTGCTGCGATGCGTGTGTGACTATATTTACTCGGCTGTAAAATGACAAATGTACTCGGCCACGTGTCTCGATTAATGTGCAATTCTATTTTCAATCACGAGTGTGAGTTTTCGCGGATGTGAAAACCTGTAAATTCGAATTCATTCTATTTCGCAAAATTATCGAACACTCCACGTAAATTTAAATAGTTTTAATTTTTGTAGACTAAAATTAAAAGAAATCCTTATATAGCGTGTTTTTTTTAATGCTTTGATCGCGTTTGGTTATCTGGGCCCACGTTTTCCTCAGTCTTTCTCTTTGTAGAATTTTGTCTGTTCGAATTTTTCCCATTTAGCGCTTGTGTGTGGACGCCCGGTTAAGCAGTAACAGTAATGGAAGACCCCTTCACTATTTAATAGTGTTTCTGGGAAGGAAAAGCTCTTCGGTTTGCAGTATTTCTTGTGAGTGTAAAGAAAAGGGGTTCCCACGGGGGAAATTTAAAATCGACTCCCTAAAAGCGGCTTTAGATGGGCTCGTTACGTTAATTTGGGGCGGAGCTACAGCCCGGCAGTACCTGCTACAACGGGATGTCCTCCAAATTACAGAGAGCGCAAGATCCAACCGTGAAAGGACGCAGTCCTAGAGTTCGTGGAGTACGATCAAAGCTAGCGCCGTCACTGGCATGTCTTTATAAAATTATAAATAGTGTTACATTACCAAAAGCCGCCCATTAAAAGGGAGGGAATACCTTATAATATAAAGAGAAAACATGCAGCTAAGAAGAGATACAGTTATAATAAATAGCAAAATAAATGACATTAACTTAGACTAGACAATGACAGTGACCACACCCAAGTGATTGGCCAAATGACCAAATCAATATAATCAAACTTATGATAAAAATGTCATAAAATTGACATTTTTCGAATAAATAATTGAACCTTGAAGGTACAAACCACCAGCAGAAATGTTATAATTTTATGTATGTAAATGTAGACTAATGAAATCAAATGAAAATAAATAAAGGTATAATAAATAAAATGTGATAGAGCTAGTATGATAATCACAACATTCCTATTAAATTGAACCAAGAGTGCATAAAGTAGGCAGGGAGTGAGTTACAAAAAATTAAAAAAAAACAATAAGTGAACAACATTAGATAAAGCAAAGTAACCCAAGTGCATGTGTAAAAAAGTATCAATAAAGAATGTTAATTAAAGTGAAAGGTGCGAAAGACAAGTGCTTAGCATAATAAACAAAATGTTAAAAAACATTAAGTAGGTGTACAATGAGAGAAATTAGTTTTGAAAAAGACAAAACACTAGTATGTAAGATAAATAAGTTATCATGTTCAAAAAATATAATAATAAGTAAATGTTATAAAGAATGTTAGTATTAAAATATTAAGTTATTAAAGTTAAAGGTATAAACAACACCTAAACAAGTTATATGTTATCAAAAGGAAAGTAGACATCAAAAGATGGATACTCAGTTATTGAAGTTGTGTTATAAAAAGAATAGTAGAAGGTAGCAGTAGTATTATAAAACTATGAAATTGTTATAATTGTTAACAGAATCTTAAAAATAAGTTATGTTATGTTGAGTTGGGAAAATAATACTAAAAAGCAGTAATAATGTGTTGAAAGGATGAAGAAATCCTAAAAAATATGCAATGTTAATTTCTTAAGTATAGGCTAGATGTAAAAGGCAATAATATGTCTGTAAGGAACTACTCATCATAGGCTAAACCAATGTAGGTAAATTCATAATAATTGTATAACAAACTAAGACAAAGCAATAAGAACATAGGTACAAGAGCAAAATTAAATTATAATTAATGTCAACCATTGTAGTCCTAAAGAAATATGAGAAAATTTTAAAATGTAAACAAATAACAACATTCAGTTAGGAAAAAAGTTAGGTAAATATAATATATTGAGCCAAGGAACATTAAGAGCACAAAATTCTTTCAAAAACACACTTATAAACCAAAATAAGTATAAAAACCAAAAGTATCAAAACATTAAATCAGCTTATATTGGATGGAACATAGTCATGTTGGATCTCAAAATAATATTAAACAGAAATGCTATTCAATGGTAGTAATAACAGAAGTATTAATAGTAATACAAGCAAATTATCTTAATTAGAAAATATTTATCCATTTTGGGCGAAAACACAAGCTATGTCTAACAGTGGGTACAAAATTATTTCAAGCAATGAGAATGATAGGTTTAGCAGTTAGAACCAAAAAACCGTTACAGATTTATTCACAGTCCATTATTAGCATCAGGAGAGTACAGATGAAAAAATAGCCGCTCCATATAATTGGAAAAAAGAATCAATCAAATGAGAAAAACCATATAATAATTTTTGAAAGATGGAAGACAAGATGGGCAAAACATATTAACTAAACAAAATTTTGAATTAAAGAAGATAAAAAAATATAAAACAAAAAAGAAATAAAAGAAGGAAGACATAGCTACGAGCATACATGAAAATAAATTATCAGACGTTAAGGAAGGAGTAAAGTATAAAATTCATTTAATTTACAAAAAAAAAGACTGGATTCACTACACTGTTGCACAATATAATTAACTTGGTTCAAACCCTCAAACACTGAATGACTATTAAAAATCAAATAATAATTATCAAAAAACTGTTCAATTAAATTAATAACACATTTGGAAATACCAAAATATTTGGTCAACGATATAAACCTTAACATATAGTTACGAGTTGAACTCACAATTACGTTAGTTGATAAGAGTAGTGGTGTAAAGAAAAAGCGTAATATTTAATTAAGTCTATGTGAAGGATTGTACTTTCTCGAGTCACTTTGTTAACTTTTGCTGTAATCCAAAGAACTTGCGAAATTAAATTCGACAACAGACGCTGAACAGTCAACGACCCAAACCAACCGCTGAATTATAAATCATTAGAAGCCGGAGCATAACTTTATATACTTTAATAATTTCCTGTAATAACAAAAGGTAAATAATAAAAGGTAGAACCGCTATACAATAAACCAATACTAAGAAATTATACCTGTTTATTATTTCATGTGACAATATTTATGTGTTAATTTCTTTCATATAGCACAGTGAAAATTTTTTTACCAGAATTACAGGTTGGTTATACTGCCGCGGCCGCGAGAGAGCGAATTTCGAATTCAGCCGATACAGCGCGGTAAGTAATACGTTTTTAGAGTGAAAGAAGGAAAAGTGACGACAAATTTTAATTGTTTAAAAACAAACAATTTGGCGCCTAAAATCGGGAAAATAATACTTAATGTAATCAGGTAAGAAAGAAGAGACAGGTATTGGCAAGGTCACCACGAGAGCGACAGGTAGCGGGAAAATTACGAAGTTTTGGACTTAGTTAATATAACATCCGAAAGAGTCGAAATAAAACGATCACGACACATTGGTTTAATACAAATTGGCACTCCATCGCGGGGCTTTTACAGGACGATAGCGATCTACTTAATACAATAGTTGTTTTTTATTTACAACTTTCATGTGAAAACCTGTAAATTCGAATTCATTCTATTTCGCAAAATTATCGAACACTCCACGTACGTTTAAATAGTTTTAATTTTTGTAGACTACAATTAAAAGAAATCCTTATATAGCGTGTTTTTTTAAATGCTATGATCGCGTTTGGTTATCTGGTAACACAACCACAGTATGTTGCAAAAAGTAGCACTTATATTCAACAAACGACTAATTAGTTTTTCTTCATTGAATGCCACAAGTTTACTGGGACTAGTGATATATTTCCTTTGCCTGCATTGTTTCTTCAAAACTGGACTGCAGGACTGGTCACTTAACACAAAAGTCAGTACGAATATCGAGCTTGTTGGGAGCTTAGGCCTATTCTTCAAAAACCCTATTTCCGAAACACGTCCCGTGTACCTCGAATACTATCCTGTACGTTTCCCGCCTTATGTATACTGTAGTCTGCCATAAGAAAGCATTCTTGCTGCTGTTCTTGTTTTCGAAAGTGAGCCGTAGCCACTTTCTTTGTCGACAACATTTACGGATGAATATTGTAATAAATGAACATTTAACGTTTATACCGATGATCTAACAAGGAAATGGGAAACATCTATTGAACCCTGATATTAAGATATGACGAGACAGATATTTCAACGTCTTGTTGTTGCCTGACGACTTGGTTGTGATTCAAAAATCAAGAATTGGCTTTACAAAAATCCGTTTTTAAGATTCATCAGACTTGCAAACAATACAATATGAAAACGCCCACTACAAAAACAAAGTAATAGCATTTCGAGGCAAGGAACCAATAAGAACAACAATCATAATGAATGATCAAATTATAGAACGGGTGAGCCATTTTAACTATTTGGGAAATGATATTAGCTATGATAAGAATTTTGTTATTGATGTTACGTGAGGCAAGTTCCAGACGATCTGTGTGACAATCAGTCGTATTTTTAGAAACAAGCTACGTCGAGAGACAAAATTAAAAGTTCTACAAAGTCATGGCGGTCCCTGTGCTGTCATCATCATCATCATCATCATCATCAACCGTGGCTCTACACGATCCTTGGTGTATCTTGGCCTGCTCCAAGAGCCAATTCCATTCCTCCTTATTGCGTGCCCTGGCTTTCCAGTTTTTAATGTTGAGCTTTCCGAGGTCCTTCTCTATCTGGTATTTGAATCTACTTCGGGGTCTTCTCCTTTTTCTACTACCCATTGGTTTCTGGTAGAAAATATGTTTCGTAGGCTGTCCTTCCTCCATTCTCTCTATGTGTCCAACCCACCTTAGCCTGTGTATTTTGATTATCCTGACAATGTCTGGCTCTTTGTAAAGATGGTATAGTTCATAATTATAGCGCCTACGCCACATTCCATTTTCTTGTACTCCTCTAAATATTGTTCTTAGAATCCGTCTTTCACAGCAACCTAGAAGTCTCTCCCTATTTTTTGTCCTTGTCAAGGTTTCTGAAGCATATGTCAGCACTGGCCTGATAAGTTTTTTGTAGATTTTGCAATTCGTGCTTCTTGAGATGAAGCTAGATGTCAGGTGCTTTTTTAATCCATAATATGTTTTATTTGCGAGACATATTCTTCTTATTTCAGTGTTGATGTCATTAGTGCTGTTTATCTGGTAGCCAAGACATATGAACTCTTACTGCCTTTATATTTTTTGTGCCTATTTCAAGGTTTTGAAGGGTTCGGTTTAATGGTGGTTTGTTGGCAGCATACATATATATTGTTTTCTCCAAGTTTATCTGCAGTCCAATTTTACTTGAGGCTTCCTCTAATGCTGTAAAAGTACTAACGAAATCTCGTTTTGTCCTGGCAATTAGATCAATGTCGTCTGCGTATGCTAAAAGAGCTGTATACTTTTGTGTAAGAGCTAAGAGCCCTGTACTGTCATGTGTGAGTGAATTATGACAACCGAGAAACAAGAAAGTAAAATACAGGCCTCGGGAATGGCATTCTTAGGAGGAGGTGAAAGGTGTTCTAAACTTGATCATATAAAGAATGGAGCCATAAGAAGAGAATTACAAGTTTTCAACTTGAATGAAATCGAAAACTAATTTTATGAATTACTGAAGTAAAATTTTGTAAAACTCTTGATCAAACCAGTGGTAACCTAAGTGTCAGAAGCTTGGATCCTTACAGCGGAATAAATTTTCCACTTTGAAGGTTTGAAGAAAAAAAATAAGGGAAGTTTATGGACCCGTAAAAGGAGAAGAAAACCGAAGCATGAGTAATAACTGTGTAATCAAAGGAGGAAATAGATATACTGTAGTAAGGTTTTTATTAAACCGAGAAGAATTAGGGCTATGGAGAAAATGGATCGAGACAAACAACAAGAGAGAACTTTGCAATGCGAAATGGGAGGAATGAGACGGGAAGACGATGACTGTAAATTTCTGAAGGGTAGGAATCAGAAACTGGAGATGCGTAGCGTCAACAGCAACGAGTTGAGGAGAACATTTTGAGGAAACAATCGTCCACTCAATGCTGGTTTCCTTCCGCAGTAAGTAAATACTTTTTCCGTAAAATGTCTGCTATTGAGTTTCTGACTTCAGAAGTGGGCAGAAAAAATAAATTGAGCTTCGAGGTCCTTCAACTAAAACGAAGAAGAAAGAATAACCTATTATTGAAAGCGGACAAATTGCGGCGTTCTTTACAAGAGCTTAATTTTTTATTAGGTTTGTTTTTTGCAACATCATAACGGCAGTGATTGCTACTTCGGCAGCTGTTGACAGCAAACAGATGGAATTATGATTTTTTTCCCTTTTCACAGTCCCGTAATAGAGAGAACATATTTACCTTTTCACGGTGATGACAGGTAATGAAAAAGCGGCTTATATAAAGATAGATATAAAAAGAAAAGCAGTGACGACAGGAGTTGGTGGTACTAACAAGCGCAAGTAAGTTTTTTCTTTTAATGTAACGTACCGTGTGTGTGCATTAAGCAAAAATATACACCGGCTGTCCGAGCGGACGTATTAACAAGGTTTGCTAACTAGCTTTGTAAGTAGCACTCGGCGTCGAGTGGCGACACACGTACTAACTACTGTTGCTCTCTTTGTTGCCCTTTTAATGATACAAAGTTGCTGTCACCCCCCGTCTTTCCCTCACGCGCGCGCGCGGTGACTACACACACAGACCAAAGACTACATGCTAAGAAAAGTACATGAGGAATACGAAAAATGGGGCCTAACAATAAATCCTTAAGAAACGGAATAATTGGGGGGGGGAGCAAATTATAACGTAACACTGCATATAAATATCTAGGAGTCGAAATTACACAAAATGGAAGTTTCAGTGATGAATTATAAATAGAACGGGGCAAGCACGGGGAGCCACAAGACAATTAAACAGTATTCTATGAAATGAAAACATTGCAAAAAACAACGAGATAAAAAATTTATAAAACCGTCATAGAAAGTATAGCAACCTATGGGGCCGAACTCTGGGATATTACTAAAAGAAACAGGTCACGTGGTAGAGCGATGGAAGTGGAAAAACCAGATTAGATGGAGTCAGAAACGCAAACATTCAGCCAAAGGAGGCATCGGAATGGACATCACCGAATAAAGGAAAGAGGACAAGACCAAAACGCATTAGGAAAACAGAAGTAAAGAGACAATTGATAGAAGGGCGTTAAACAAAGGAATATGTCAGGGTAAAAGGAAGTGGAAACTTGGCTGTGAGAGACGGCCACGGGCTGTAGAGTAACTCGCTCACAACACACACACACACACACACACACCAAATAAAAATATGCACGAGCTCATATTTTATCTTTTGCATGCACGCATAATTGATTGGATCATTCACTATCCAATATTACCAGAACTGTGTTTTTAATATGTCGAAAGTCGTATTCGACTATATTGGGAAATCTTTAGGTATAGGCTAATATATGGTGTAACGTGACGTTCCTTCCCATTACATAAAGAAAATAAATACCAAATAAACAAAGTAATATAGAAATAAGAGTAAACCCATTATAAAATAACAAAAAGTACAATACTATTAAAGAATGAAACAATGTACCTTAGGTTAAGGAAAAGTGTTGGCCAGTAAAATGCAAATATAAAGCATGTGAGAAACTAGTGTTACAATGGGAATTTATATTCCAAGTCCCCAAAACCTATAGGCCAATAACTATGTACAAGGTAAGGGGATGTCATAAGTGAGAACAAAACAATAGTGAATGAAATGATATAAAAACAATGTGAACTGAATAAAATATTCTTATTTAATGTTAATTAATAGTATAGTTTTAGTAAGATTTGTGTTTTAGCTACTTGTATGTTCAATCAAACTTAGAGCCATGTAGGCCTGAAAGCACACTAATAGGATAAGGTATAATTTGTTCTGTTAATCTATTGTTATATAAATTAAGTTGGTTCTCATAGTTATTAAGGTTAATAATGTAACAACTTAACTGTTAAAGGGTTCTTAGTAAATCAGTCAGGAAGGGTACCTGTAATTAGAAATGATTGTAAACTTGTTCATGAAACTAATACAGTACATAGGCCAATATCAAAACCCATAACTATTGTAAATAAATAGTAAACAAGGGGATAAAATAATGTAAATCCAGGCAATATTGTAAAATGAACAAATAGGTTATCTATTACAATTGTAATCATATTTTTTGGAAGTAATCAAGGGATTTACACGATAATAAGACCGGTTCAATTGTATTAAAGAACTATGGCCTAAAAAAGATCAAACATTAAAAGTAATGTTCAAATTACCTAATACATGATCAAACCACTGTTAAGTAATGAAATGATCAAGAATTGTTAATTCAGTGTTTTCTTTTTATATAATAACTACAATTTAGTAGACAATTAAAGAAATTTAGAATAATTCTATATAAGTCAAATGACTAAAAAAGCCTATAAGCAGTCTTTTGTAAAAGTGGTAAATCACGTAATATTGAGGCTAATAATATCATGTCTAGTATCAAATTGTTCAGAATAAAATAAGGAATTTAACTAAATAGACTAAATTAAGTAAAATTATATTATAACTAGAGAGTAAATTAGACTGGGAGGTGAAGGGACACTTTATTTTGAACAAACACAGTCGTCACATGACTCAGAGTTCATCCCAATGAACCAATCAGAATTTGACAAAAACTGGTCGAATCCGTTTGAATGATGAAGAAACGGCGAGAGTTGATTGTTAGACATAAAGACGAGCGGGTCAGCTCTGTACAGCAAAAAACTAAAATGTCAAAGTATCAGAGCTAAGTGAAAGAAAAAAAAAATATATGTTGAGAAGAAACCAGCCGAAAAATAAGAAAAAACAATACTCATATTAATTTGAAGATATAATAATTCCTTAAATCAAGAACGCAAAAGAACAAGTAAAGTATGATTTGAAAGTGAACATTCCTATGTAAATTTGGTGAGCAGAACTATCTAACCTAAGCACTGTTAACATAACACCACACTATAATAAACTCACAACACCGTTTCAATTACAATACAACGAAGAAAACGTGATTAACAACTATTATAACTGTGGACACTCAATTTAAAAATCATTTATTTATGGGAAAGTGACAAAAAACCATTAACATAAAATTCGAGGTGTGACATGGCAGCCATTTTCTCAAACCGATCGTGCCGTTCAAATGAAGACGGGCTGACGCCATCTTTAAGCTTTGGTCACATAAACGTTTAATTACGGTTGTATATCTCCTAACAAAAAATCAAATATTTATGTGTTAATAACTAAGAATTTATTTGTAAGTATTGTACTTTTTAGAAAAATTTCCTTTCTGACTTTTTAGTAACAGTTCAAAGAACCCAAATCATTCTTATATTAATTTTAGTTAAATAACATTTGTTTGCAATCGACCTGAGATTGAAGAGTCGAGCCGGGAATCACCCTATCGACCCGAGAGTCGATTAATTGCTCAATTTGCATTAAATGAGATTAATTATCAATTAATTGCGTTTTATTTATAAAAATAAGTAAGTTAGAAGAATTTCAGGTATAGAAGAAGGAACACTTGCGAAGAATAACATCAGCTGGGCGAAACGAAGAAGTAGGTAATTCTTATATTACGAATCGATTGTCAAATCGAAACAGCTAACGCAAAACATTTCTTCAAATTAAATTCTACTACACGATTGAGATTAAGAGGAGAGTAAGAAATCATTAAATGTGGATGGTTATAAATTTTTAACCCGAACCCTAATTAAAATTAAATAAACAAAAATAAAAGTAAAAATAAAATTTAAAATATAAATTAACCTAATGAAGAGAAAATAATTAATTATAAAAAAAGAGAAAAAATTTACAAAAGATTTTTTTTTTAAACCTTTTATTTCATTGATTCAAACAGTACAGGAAACGACGAAGATAATTATCGGTAATACACGAGGTGTTACAATGGGGGTAATCGAAAATCACACCCAAAAATACATCATTTATTTAAAAAATAAAATAAAATATAATCACTACTGTAGGCCTATCCAAATCAATGGATATTCTTATATATGACTTTAAAACTGAATTTTAACATAATCGTGGAAAGTACTAAGTAGTAAAATAACAAATTTGCGAAAAGCTCGTTGCCTCTAAACACACTCTTCATAAAACAATTATTTTGAGCGTATAGTTAATATAATGATTGGCTGAAAAGGGATGCCACGATATTAAGAAAAGACGTAGGTTTGTCAACCCCGTAACTCTTATGGCCTTACATTTTCTGATGTCGGAAGGTACACTTTCAAACAGTATCGTATCTAGAATTTGGTCTTGGGGGAGTCGAATCGGCTTCATACAAAAAAGACAAGACTAATCAACATTATAACCTTTATAGTGGCTGAAAAACATTTAATAACATACTGAAATCAATCCCATTAAATTAAGAACATAATAAGAATAAGCGTTATTGAATAATTGTAACTTAACTAATTTTCCTACATTTCATATTTCAAACGTACACGCAAATGCTGTGTAATAAACTTGTTTGTAAACCTATATTTAAAAAATGGTTACTACTGTATACTGTATTTAAAAAAAAGTATTAGCGTACAAAGCTGAGAAATTAATAAAACTGGTAAAAAATTAAGACTAACAAAATTTTCGTCGACTTTCTACCCAAGGGGGGGCGGTCCCGTTCGTCACTCCGCCGTAAATACGCCCCTGCTTCCAAATTCTGTATCTGGGTTGCGTGATTGTTCGATCATCCGTTTGATGAAAGCACAGTATAGACTCATCACAAACAATCTGAGGTCAAACGTTTAGTGAAAATAAAGTAGAGATTGAAAAAAAATTATTAACGAGCTCAGTCAGGTAATTAAAAGCAGGGTCATCGAATAATTTTGGAAATGTCAAACAGTATGTTCGATAAGGCTGAGGTGAAAATGACGTTAGGATACGGCCCCTTCGTAGGAATCAGAATTACCCTTAGAAAGCGAAATTACAACTGACAACAAATGCCTTGCAGAAGTTAAGAATAATTTGAGCTAAACAAGCTTGGCAGACCTGAAGGTCGTTTTAGCCACGTAAGTATTGAAACAAGAATGAAAAGACTTTGTATGGAGCTACCGACTTACGGATATGAATCGTGGATCTTTGGCTAGGCGGAGAGAGGTAAACGAAATACAAGCGGCGGAAATATGATTTGGAGGAGAGTAACGTAAATAACTGGACAGATAAGGACACCAAAAAGAAATTTTTATTAAAGATAAACGAAAGAGGAACTCAGGTCTCACGTTTCGGTATTCTTTAGCGAGCTGTACTACCGTGTTCCCACTCCACTGAAGATAGGCGCTTTTGTGTGGCCGAAACGTCAGGCGTTTCGGGACGGTGTAGTAGCCCGGTTAACATGTCTTACAACTATGAAAGAGGAACTTACCCAAGTCCATAGAAAAAAGGAACACTCAAGTAATTGGGCATGTAATAAGGCATAACGCCTTTACAAGCAGACTTATAGGAAAGAAACCGAAAGAGCAAACGTAATTTTTGCAAAGCGTGACAAATATGAATTTTAGAACCTACGAGG
Source organism: Magicicada septendecula (assembly GCA_034769895.1). NCBI lineage: Eukaryota > Metazoa > Arthropoda > Insecta > Hemiptera > Cicadidae > Magicicada > Magicicada septendecula. Next base: position 1,249,035,383 of record CM068367.1, read on the forward strand.
TTCTGAAGCGACTTGCAATGATTAGAAAGACGTGGCTGTCAAGCGGCAAGGCATTTTAGGAAACATTGATAACAATAATAATAATAGGATCGACAGGTGTAAATGACACAAATATTTTGGAAAAATGATAACAAATGGTGGGAACTGTTGATCGAATAAATCAGCGTGACCAAAGATCTCAACTTTGTAAAGATGAAAATATTGTAAAGAATGACAAATCCAGCTCTGTTTAAGAAGTGCTAGAACGTTGTATCGACACCGACAACCGACCGACCGACGTTGTATTTTGGGTCAAAATATGATTATGATGATGATGATGACGGTTTGGAAAATTATGGGTCAGAACTTGGACAATGAACACTTGATTCAAAATCTGCGGATTCCATACGAAGTTCAGTGAGAGGATAGGAATAACAAGGTGGGACAGAATAATAAATGTCGACTTAACCAACCTACACTATTAATAGATTGTATCAATTTCGGTGAGGTGACAAATGGTAAAGAAGGATGCTAGGTTGTAGGCCAAGAGACGTAAAAGAACATACAACGTCTGCGACGCATCTTTGTAAGTTGGAGAGATGGTCAGGTTAGGTACTGAGGTTAGTAACTCGGTAAGAATTGTTCCGATGAGAAATCGTTAAAACAATGACAGGAGAGCCTTCACTCGTCGGATACGGTGCTGTTGCTGCCGCCGCCTGTGATAACGTTAATGATGATGTTCGCGGCGACGACGGTTGCGGCGGCAGCGATTATGATTAGAGCTCGGATTTATATGATGTAAGAATCTGAAAATACATGTGTGCTCTATAGAACTGCCAAAATACGAACCAAAACTATTAAATAAATACCCTATATAAACAACAGAAAATATGAGGTAAAACTGCATAGGTACGTTGAAAATAATTTTGGTTTTTCTCTTTCTGTCAAAAGAAACTTTGTAATTATTTGTAATACTAGTTAACAATATTAGCGTTGCACCTGAGTTGTGACATGCATTTTCAAACTTCAAACTTGAGTGTCTGGTTGACCACTACTAGACCTTTATATGTGAGAAATTCCTTTGGATTTTGCATGGCATAACGGAAGTGACTGAAGAATATTGAGTCACTCAAGACAGGAAAGGTCTGGTTCGCTTCCGTCCAATCCAGTATATTCTCCACAAATAATGTCAGCAGTTTTTCACGTTGTTCACTTGGAACAAATATTTTACCAGTTTTTGTTGACGTTCGTTTTTTAATTTTACTCTGTGCTTAACTCACTTTCTGTATTTTTCATATGTTATCTTTCAGTTTTAACTCATCGCACAATCACAGTCCCATAGTTTTGAACCGATCAATAGATTCTGACAAGATATAGAAGTTATATTTAATGTAGGCGAAATTTTTCGACAACGCGGGGGGAAAGTCTGCAAAACATTTTCAGTCTTACATTATGCTTCTAAGTGCTGAAATGCTCTGAAATCTTCATCATTCTTCGTATCATAGACATTAATAAATCTTTATTGTTATTATTGTTAGGAAAACAAAATAAATGTGAGCACAGTATTATTTGCTGCAATATAAATATAATAAATAAAGTAGAGAAACATTAAAAAGTTGACCGAATATGAACAACAATATGCATTTATACAAAATTTAGCTAAAACATTACCTAAACTTAAACAAATAGTTAAAAATGAATTTATCTGTGACATGTCATATAAAGTCGTCCTCTGATGATGATGATGACGGCCACTGTGAATTGATATATTTTTTTGTAAATAATTGTTTTGGAATGCGTACAGTTAAAACAGTGTCAAGATTAGGACGTTAAATCAACTGAATAGAAGAGGCGATGTAAGCTGATCAACTTAACTAATATTAATCATATGAGTAGAGAAGAAGAAAGAAACTCATATATTGACCACGTGCGACACCTCCACAGCAATTTCGGTTTGGTAATCATGTTTCAGCAGCGACCGCCCTGAAGGAGTCAAGAGAGGAGCCTTGGGATTCGGGCAGGAATTGGCTCGTACGGGAATGGAAAATATTTTTATAACTTCGTGCACTATCACACAAGACCGTCTGGTGGAATCGGCTGTGTCCGAGACGACGGCGAAACCTCAAGAGAGCGTTCATCGGACGCAATCAGTCGGGAGACGAGTCGGTCTCACGTGGCCATAACTTTAAGCGGCCAACACCACATTTCCCGCCCGTCACTTTCCTTACAGAAATAGAAACGGTGAAGTTTCAATTATCAGGAAGCGTGTTCGATTCAACTGGCCGTGTTCGTTCGTTATTTTGACTGTACATATGTATCGGTTCACTGTTTAGTATTTTTGGGTATAGTAATTTATTTGATGTTGTTGAAAGTTATTACAAATTAACTAATAAGTTTTATCCAATACTTCTGTTATGTATGTAAAACTTTTTTCTCTTCTTACAACGTTAATCCTAGAAATGGTAGGTCAGTCGTCAAATGATCCAATAGATTCCTTGGTTCAAAATCCTTGAATCTTTGGAGACCCATGTTTGCAGCCACTAGATGCAAGAACCTCTTTTTATGTAAGCCCCTATTATTTTACCGTAAATCGTTTAGTTCGTGGTTGAAAATTGTGGGGCAAACGTTTATAGATTACTAGCATAAATTTTTTATCTTAACATATGCAAGAACACGTAACCGTTGAAGTTGTATTTTTCAATGGAACGCCAGTTGAATCCGCCATTTTGAATTTAGGAGCGGAAAAATGCTTATGGGGGAATATCGTTAAAATAAAGGTTTCATAAAAGTTACATAATTTATGCTTTAAAAGTATAATTCATAATTTATGCTTTAAAAGCATAATTCATAATTGTGCTTTACAAATTATTTATATGTTAATTGTAAGAAAACAATACTTATAAAAATTTGTATAAGAACTTATAAAATCTCCTTCAGTTTGGTTTTTTGCTCATCGTGTGCAATCAGAATTGATCATGGCAACCTTTTTAGTCTGACTTTCGTATTTTTTCAATAGTTGACGTTTCATTTTGAAGTACATTGTTTTTGTTACTGACTCCTTTTTGCTGTTTAACAGATATTTTCTGTGACCAGCAAGTTGGGAAAAACTGTCTAACGTATCAAGAAACGTTTTTTGGAGAGTTTAGAGTGTATCAAGAAACGTTTGGAGAGTGTAGAGCGAAAGTTCGGACACTCGGGGATTAATCTTGTTTTGTAATAGGAAAAATGAAAAATTAAGAACGAACCCAATGCTCATAATTTCTTTTATTTTCCTCGCAAACAGAAGGCGTCACCCCGTTAACAAAATGTCGTATGCGCGCGGTATTGAGGCCTGCGGACGCTGCGACTATACGTATGATTTATTCTCGGAGATTATTGAAGAGGAGAGTTCAAAAGTCAGATTGGTGCGCACGCAACGAAAATTACGAAACTGTAATTAAATTTTAATTAATTCTTCCTGCCAACTTCTTTGTGTAGTCGTTAATTGTTATAAATTAACTACCGCGGTTCTCTGTGCGTGGGAGTATTGTAACAGTACAACTTGCGCTGCCGCCCGATGCTTGTTTTCAGAAAAGGCCGTCGCTTTGGGAATACTGCGTAAAGTTAACCAGGACGCAGTGCGCTGTTAATGTTACTCTGTTGTACTCTGTGTAAAATGTTTCTTTTGTTGAAGTCCACCGTGAGATTGTTAAAAATAAAAAATGTAATTGGCGTTGTATTTCTTACATTATACAGTAAAACTTCTTTTATACATTTCGCACTTATATGTTTTTCACATTTGCTCGTTTTTTCTCCAAGGTCCCGCCGAAATTCCTATACTTCATAATTATGTTATTTTATTACGGTTATACGTTTTTCGTTTACTCGTGTTTTACACATATTCTTAAGTCGCTGGCGATTAGACACATCGCTTATACGTTTAAATATTAATACTGATTTATGTCACGTATATCGCAAAAAATGAAGATGTGAACGCAGATATTTGGGAAAACATCAAATAATGCGGTTCGGCGAATTAGCAGTGACTTTGAACTAGCTTAAGATTCCTATAGACGTACAGTATTTATTCGCTGCTCGTAAAGCTTCGTCGCATCAGTTCGTTACTGTTTCTATTAGAGATAACATTGTGAGTGGTAAAGAAGTGGAAGAAAGAAGAAGCCCCGACCAAAGTGAGTGGAGGAAGCAGTCGCTACTACGCGAGCCATGATCATATTGGAGACAGCTGATGACGTTCACAGGAAACGTGCGAAGAAGAAGGAACAGAAGAAGATGAAGATGTGATGAGCCAACGCAGACCTTCAATGCGGTTTAGTGATGCCGTTAATCCCCTAGAAACAATTAAATGCTTTGTAATGCCCCGCAGTGTATCGGTCGAAATTATGACGCAGTTGTCAAGATTTGAGGGCATAATTTATGCTGTAGCCGCGGAAAAGAAAAAAAAACTGAGTGAGAGAAAGAATGTGGGGTGGGAGGAGATTAATTATTTCTATGTAGTTTTGTCTGTGTCTGTGTAGTTTTTCTCTATATACATATCGTTTTATAAATTTATATTGTATTATTCTAATTTGTAAATTATAGGTAATTTCTTATCAGTACCATACCATTTATTTATAGTATTTGTATACTATAATACTATAATGTAATACATATAATGTAATAATATATTGTAATACTATAATGCCAAACAAACGTACAAATGAAGATTTACTGTAATTGACGATTTTTCTGTGTAGATAAGATCCTTTGTAATTGACGATTTGTGTAGGTAAATAATTTCATTGGCTTTGGGAATTACAATAGTAGTAGTAAAAACAAATAGTTTCAAATAAATTCTTTAGAATGTAAAAAGAAACGGCAAGCAAAAAAGATATGAAGGGAGAACGAGAGAACGTTTGTTGAGTTTCCTTAAGTAAAGAACAATCGAGGGAGTTCATTTATTTGTAGTAGCGAAGGATGGTAGATGTGTATGCCACATTTATGTTGAATCGGGTTTCATGTAGTTTTCTATTTAATGTAGAATTAACCGGAAAATCTAGTATACATGTAAAAGAGATGAACATATAGGTGACGAATATATGTAGATTAGAACGACGACGAATATAGAATCGGAGAAGGTACAAGTGCATGCATTATAGATATCATTTGTATAAATGTGATAGAAAGACTTCCAAATCGGAATAACAGTGTTAAAAGGGTGACAAACGCTTCATTTAGTACGGTGGTATGCTTTAGGATAAAATATGCACAAAGATGTTGTAAAGCAAATATTTCATAACGTAGGTAGTAGGAGAGGTAGTATTGTTTGGAACTGAAGTGTGGCCTGTAACAGAGGTTCTAGAGATAAAATTATGGTAGTGGAGATGAGACGGTGTCTCCAGCTGACACGAGGGAACCGTGGACGGAATAAAGAGAACATCGAGGATTATGGAAATAACTTAACTCCATTACAGCCAGCTGTAAAAAGGAAAATGGGAGCCGGGATTTCAATGGAGAATAACCATGAAGAGGAGAGCAATGGAGGACAAACAGTTGAAATTGTCTACTGCAAATGTACAATTTATGGAAGTTGGAAACGGCTAATTCGTTTTCGTCTTCGGGAAAAGCTGCCGAAGGTGAAGAAAATATTGAATCTGCACTTGGATTTGTAAAGCTGTGTATATACAGTCATAACTGCAGAAGAACAATCGACAAGAGAAAGAAGAGAGATGGACTGCATACGGAAAATTGAATTTTGTAAAAAAAACAGCTATAAGTACACGATAAAATAAGCGAGACGCTCCGTATATAAAACTGTAATAAAGAGAACTCAGAAACTTACTAATACTATGGAGAACACGATTAAGTTACATGTTGGACCTATGTCTATTATAAACAAGACCACCATATGCGACATAAGGGTGAACAGAAGTTGCTAACACCGGAAAGGGATGCCTCAAAAATATTACACGTTGCGAGTCCTGTGGCTACAAGGCATCTTGTAAAACTGTGTGGACCCAACACAAGTAACTTTGTAGATTTAAAGAGTTTTTCACAAAGAGAGTGAGAAGAGTGTGTAGATTTGAAAAAGTCTGCTCAAGAATAATCCGGTAAACTAAGAAAAGACACATGTAGTTGAGCTTGCCTAAGGAGAAAAGACGAGAATAAAAACATTGTTCTTCGTTCTCCTCTTCTGGAGCTTTTCTCTGGAAAATAGCGAAAGTCAGCTAATTCATCATCACTAGTCGCTGACACTGAAGAGGCTTCAGCAATGTAGCGGAAGTGCCAAGCTGAAGAGAACCAATGGACCATGTGGTAGTGGCTGGAAATTAAAACAGATGTTCTAAAGATTTCAGAATTCGAAATAGATGACTTTATTGTAATCCTACGAGTACTAGTACTTATACTAACTTTGCATTTGCACTATAAAACGACTGTATCGTCTGCTTTAGTTAGATTAAAAGCCAACTGAATTAAAACATTTTTCTGTTGAAATTACTCGTTTAATCCCCCAACGTTATTTATTTAACACGCGCAGAGAATGACGCTCAAAAAATGTTGTAAACACGATTCAAATATCGCTATTAATATATTTGGAGCGATGTCATTTTTATTCCCTGATGGAATGCGGCGAAAAATTCCTGACATTTGTCAGCCCGAACAGCAGCGCCGAGCGTGTTCGATCCACACGTTTGTGTGTCGTCGACGTCCCGCGATGATGAATTTCATTCCTGCCACCGCTGCTACACAGATCGCGTTAACATAAGCGTATTCCTGCAACCGCTGCTACACAGATCGCGTTAACATAACGAGTTATGTTAACAACAAAATTTACATAACGAGTTGTACGTCATCGTACAAAAATAAAGTTTTGATAACTAGCGCCGTACATAGCGCGTTGTTCTGTCAAAATTATCATTTTTCATGACAATACGTGTTGTCACGTATTTTAAGTGTCAGGTTACCTTCAAATTAAAAGCGAACAAATCTATCATACTCATTGTAAGAATACGTAACCAGTTTATTTTAATAAATTATTCCATGCGTTGCGTCAAGAAAGACACTAGATTCACACAAGACCACGCGAGCCTGACACTTTCAAAGGCGCTGGAATCGTGCTTTCGTGTACGGGATTTTCACTCCAAACTGTTGATACAAATTTTGTGAGAATGCTACGTATTGAACATTACCGTTACTCACGAGAGGTCACACGCCGCAAACGTAAGTCTCTACCATTAATTAGACTACTGGTTAACCTGCAAATATTAATTAACTCTAGGAACTATAATGCATTTTAGGAAGATAATTAACTCTAGGAATATAATTGCCACACCGTTAAGCAGATAAGAAAAGGGTCAGATAGTAAAGGATGAACGTGAATACATTGCCACACCGGAATCCAGCGGGGGGGTAAGTAACCTTGAGAACAGGTATGTGTTGACCACTGAGATAGGAATGGTGACCATCCCTACCCTTGCAATCTAATTTTTGGATTTTTTGGTAAGTGAGGGGCAGCACGAATTCGCGTGCTTTCTGAATTCGGTCCGACCACTGCTCGATGCTCTCTCCACCACTGGAAGGCACGAACACGGCGGGCCAAGTATTATCTTTACTGTACTACCTGTATAAAGTATGACTTTTTCTGTTTTGTTATAGTTGTTATTGTTTTAGTGAAGCGTATTTACCTGAAATGGTATAGGTGTGTTGCATTTTGACATTAATTAATGACACCAAAGTGGGAGGTTTTTAATAAGTGCTTTTCCAAAATAAACACTTTTTTTAAAAATAATATCTCAGTATTATAGTTTTCGTTTTTATAGCTTTTTTATTAAATAATATTAATTATCATTTTGTTATCTATCTGTGTACCTGAAGAGTTGACGAATTCCTCGAAATTCAGTATGAACGTGTATTAAAATTGTTAATTGTGCAAGTAGTCTATAGATCAATAAGCCCCAGGATCAATATCCAGAAAATAAAATTACTGCTTTTTGTGTGTATATAATTGTGATATGTATAATGTCATAATCTTGTTATGCATTATTTTATTGACGATTATTATTCCATTTAACAATATGCCCATATACTTTTTGCATGTAACTGGAATATCTACGATGTCTTAATCTTTTGATATATTGTTTTATTGACGAATATTATTTAATCATCATCGCCTTAACGGTTTTAGCTTTAGCGGGCTGTTCCACAGTCCGCCTTTTCTTAGGTCTACTTTTCTTCTGCCTCTAGGGTTGTAATCCACCGAAATAAAAGCTTGAAAACCATTCTCTTCGCTGATGACCAAGCTATATTCGCCACTCCAGAGGACGGTCTCCAGCGAGCAATATACATCTTACATATAATAGGAAAATAATATAACTGTAACATATCTGAATCAAAGACTAAAGTAATGGCCTTTATCTTATTTAATATATCCATTTATATCATGTTTTTATGTATAACGTTCACATGTAACATGTTTTTCACATTGGAAATAATCTTTTTTTTTTCAGGAATACTACTTAGTATGACTTTGCCTGTGTTTGTTATTCAAAATTTTCAATAGTATTTATACTTTAATTAAACATTCTTACAATTTTAAACGTAGTGCAAAACTTAAGCTTACTCGACAAACAGCAATGACCTTTGCAGTTTGCAGTTTAAAACACTGTGTTTCAAGTTCTTTTTGTCGTGGATTACGATGGTGTTATCAGATTTTGATGCTTGCTTTGTGAAAATATATGTGAGGGATTATAGCGACAGGAATGTTTTAGCAGGATAGATTTAATGTAATATCTCTATGTGCGTTTTAAAAAGTAACTCACACAACACATACCCGCCGCCGAAGTTCAGTTAACTTGATACGCTGTCGCGGTGTGCAATATACTCACGTTCATCCTTTCCTTTGCTAATCTGACCCTTTTCTTATCTACTTGACGGTGTGGCGGTTCGGATGTTTTTGTAGGCACTAAAACGGTGTGGCAGGTTACCTCCAAAGATATTGAGGAATATCTTTGTTCTAGGAATAGCAGTGACGCTTTAGCAAAACGTGGAACTTCTCGCGAATCGAATACTGTATGCATTCAGTAGTGTTGTCAGTTCTGAATGGTCCGGCTCCCTTCAGCATGCGACCGTTTGTGAATGTATTAGTCCACCCGTGGACACTCCTTTGCGATGTAATTTAGTTTCCGTACTTTACTGAAAATCCCTACTTTATATAGGGCCGCTGATACACCTTCAAACCACAAAATACGTATCACCGCCCGCTATTCCTCTTTGGTACAGATCATAGCGATAAGCGGAGCGGCCATGATTAACAAATTACGATTTTGCCAACAGTACGCACTATTATAGTGTAAAATAAATATGCAGTTACGTATTAGTTGTGTTATGATTATTATTAATGTTTTTTTGTGTTTTGTTTCAGGCAAGTAGAACACAACAGTAAGCCTATAGTAGTTTTTATTCCGCCGTAAGTCATCTACCGTAAGTGCTTCAATTTTATTATTTCTTTTAATATAACATCAGACGTAGTATTTCTTTTAATATAACATCTTTTAATAGTATTTACATAATAAGACGCATTGAATAACATATATCAAATAAAATTGTTATGTTGGGTAATAAGGAACTAATGAAAGTACGTAACTCATAACAGACGTATAAACCCACTGGCAGTTCTCATAATCACACCTATTTATAAGTTGGTTCTGCGAGCCCACTCCGCTTTATATTTATTTTTCAATTTAGGTACTCTTTCTTAGAAAGTATTAGTCCTTTTGTGGGGAGTCAAATCTCAATAGTATGTTTTGCATCAGTTGCGTTATTGTTGGTTGTTTCTTCTCACAGTGGCCCCCCCCCCCCCCAAACAAGGTCCCACATATGACAGTTCATTTGTTTTAGAAACGAAGATTTCTAGAGTACATCCGCAGATGATGTCACTGCAATTTGAGTGTTGGTTTCGTTTTGTTTTCACGATTAACATAATGCACGTGTACATCTCATTTCACGTATTTCGCTCCATTTCTGCATTAGCTTTAGCTATGACTTTAGCTCTTTCACATTCTGTATACTGTAGGATTATAGGCATACTAGTATTGCCAAGAGAATGGTTCTGACAGGTCTTCGATGGGCGTGGTTACACATCGCTCTGTTGCCAAATGTACACTTACAAACATGTATTGTCTATTTAATACATTTGTCGACAAGACTCTCTCTCTCTCTCTCTCTCTCTCTCTCTCTCATGAAATCGTGACGCTGTAAAAATAATTCCTTATCAGTTGGTAAGCTGGAATTTTCTTGTCTTAATGCATTCAGTGCGATAACACATATTATTTATAAAAACAGTGTTGATAACAAACAGTAATTAAGCATCATTTTCTCCGAACTGGATTCGTAGGCCTACTATGGATATCGCTGATGAGTGGCGGAAATTCTTCCATAACGTAATCACCGCTATTGCTGTATGGTCACTTCAATCGTGACAGCATCGCATACAACTGATATCACGTTGTTATGATAACAGCGTTACCACTGTTCTGTTAAATCACGTTTCCACAGACTTCAAGCCCAAACTAAACTAGTACGCTTCTTGAGCTGCAGAACTCGCGCTCACTGTTTTGAACGAAATAACGTTTATCATCATCATCTTCAAGGATTAAACCAAGGGTGGTTTGTTCCGGTCTAATAGATAAAGATTAGAGCTGGTCACTCCAGCACATCCTCGGACGTCCCACACCTCTCCGTTCTATCGGCTTATAGTTTCATAGTTGTTTATTATATTGTTTATAATAATAACGTTATTTAGATAAATTTTGATATTAGGTAACTTTTCAATTATCAACGAACTTAACGAAAATCCCGATTCCCTTACTATTTTTGTTTAGTGAAGCAACCTACAATTTGTAGAGTAGTCATACAATAAACGCTAAAAATTCCAAACAATCGGATTTGTTTCAAAACTCCCTTTAGTCTGACGCCGGGCTGGATTTTTTCAGTTTTCCAAACTTTTGATCCCGTTTTCGGTGCTTCGCATCAACAGTTTTTTTAATTTCCTAAACTCTGCACTATATTCAGGTTTTGGTTAAAGTTCTCTTTAATTTGATATCCTACTGGAATGCAATTTTATTAGACGTTTATCGCTATTTTTGGGTCCAGGCGTCCCAAAATATTTTTAATTTCCAACAATTAACACTACTCAGATTTTCGTTAAAATTCCTTTAGTTTGGTACGGCACATGGATTTTTACTGTTTTATCGAAATTTTCACCCACTTTTTGACCCTTGGCGTCTCGAAATTTTGAAAAAGATTTTTGAAAATAAATTCATATTTTGATTAAAATTCCCGTTAATTTGGTACCAAACATTGACTTTTACGATTTGTTAAAAAATTTGGCCCCTCTCGTTTTTGCCTCCCACCCCCTATTTTTATAATAAATCTAAAAAACAATAGAGTTCTGTTTGGTAAAAGTATGGACACACGTGGCAAATTTTACGAAAATCGGTTGATGCATGCAAACGTTATCGTGAGACAGGTCTACTCCAAACAGACAGTTAAGAGAGACAGACAAATGTCAAATGGTCAAGTTAAAACTGAGAACTCGCTTTGTCTTCAATAACACACCTATAGTATAGTTATTCTCCCCAACGTGTCATTCGCCCTAAGAGATTTCAATGAAAAATCTGAGTGAGTATTTTCATCGGTCTGAAAAGTTAGCATAGATAGTGGTTACTTAATATCTTCACTTCAGTCGTAGATTGGATGAAACTTCTTGTCTTGTTTCTAAAAAAAAAAAATTGTTTACCCCAAAACATGGTGTCTTTAATAATAATAAAAAGAAAACAGGAAATCTTACGAGTGAGAATTTTTTTAATTTATTCAATATTATGAACTGAGTATGTGATTTGCACTAGTATTTTGTAATAATTTGTTCTACTGCAGGCCATATAGCGTGTGGTACTATGCTAAACTTTATGATCTTCAAACGTACAAAGTCGGTGTTTGTGATTCGGGCAAAAGTGCCCACTACTGGTTTCGTTGAATCCCTGGTATGTGTTACTTCATTATTTACAGTGCAATTTTATTTACATTTCAAGTGCTCACGCCAGCGCTTGACGCCGAACAGCGTAATTCACCAGTTAAACAGCGTATTTAATATGCGGACGACGAAATGTTACTTCAGCATGTTGTAAGTACCGACGACTCGGTTCGACCCTAGTCACAACAACAAAACGATTAACGCCACAAACGCGAGACAAATACCTTATAAGGCGAACAAAACTTTTTGAATTTGTGATATTTCGTTCTTGAATAAATTATTTCTATTCTTTTTAACTTTGATTTCTGCGCAAATATTGAAATTACTTACTATGTAATTTTCAGTTTTTTTTTACGTTAGTTTGTGTGTGTATGTGTGTGCGCGCGCGCGCATGCTGTGTGTGGTTTATTGTACAGTACTTTGGTTGACGTGTGTTGCATTCCGCATTCACCGTTTTCTGTCCTCACTCAGTCTTTCGGAGGACCATTGCTCTAGAAAAGTTTAGATCAACCTCTTTTTATTCTTATTTTAGGTGTCCATTTCCATGTTTTCTTCAGCCATCGTATTTTGGACATCCTGTTGGATAGTCGAAGCATGCAAATTCGATGACTTCCATGCTGTCTTCGATGGTTTCCGTGATGTCTGTATCCATTCCAGCTCTCATTCTTAGGTCTATCTTTTCAAAGCCTGTCTAGTCTCGTTAAATTACAGCTTCCCTCCAGTATTCAACTTCAGTCCATCTTAACATACTCTTGTTTCTTTTATGTAGGCCTATACTCCACATTCTTGATCCATAAAAAACTGTCGCTTCTGCGGGCCTCAGGCGTATTAGTCCTTGCAGTCTCTTACAGCCACTGGTTATTTAAAATCTGTGTATTTTAATTTTCTGTAAATTAAATCAACTGAAGATTTTCGCGGTTTCATCGAAAGAGATCCTGAGAATAGTTCGTTATTAACGGTTTGTCGACTGGTCGAAACTGAGACTGGATAAGTAAACTTTTTGAAGAGACTGGTACCAACTGGTCGGAATCAGTGCGTTCAGCTAGTGTCTTACTCCGCTACGTTTTGCCAACTTTACAAATCTATCTTATTTCCATTGTTGTGTTAACAGTCGAATTAATTATGAGTAAGTCATTCTTCAATGAAGGCGAATGGTTGTGCTTTAGCCATGCGTAGTGAACAACTGATACATTGGTTGAACAATGTAACAAGTTGTGTCGATTAGTTGGTTTCACAGCATTTGTAAAGTACACAAGATTCCAATCAGTTTAAAGTTTTTTACACACTTTTGTTATCTGTGCAGAACTGGCGACGATCAGTTTTCGCCATGAACATTCAGTTTTATATTCTTTTGTAAACTTGTAGCATAAATCAAAATATCTTGTCAGATGACGGGACGGCCACTTTATATTCCCGTCAGTTGGTAGCTCACCTCGGTCGTAACCATCAACCATCAAGTCTTCGTTGTGTGGAGAAAGTATTTTATACTATATATATTTTTCGGAACCTTTCCTCTTTTTTTTTTTTTGGAAAAATTCGGTTCACTGGGTCCCAGTTTTCTTATACTGTTTCTCTAGAAGTGAAGTCCCTATTTTCTAACAATAATTTTATTACATTTTTGAGACCTACATGTTATTTTCTCGCCAACAGTTAGGATTAATCAAAATACTTCAATCAGAAAAGACTCCTGTTACAGCTTGCCGGAAACAAGAAGAAATTCTTTATTGTAAAAAATTTATTCGTGTGAAGGTCTAATTTGACCTTGGCAGAGCCAACAAAATTTTCTGAACGCTTCACGGTCGAGTCAAGTGTTCTAAAAGCAACCGTAAAATATTTTTAATACCGCTGTAGGATTTCCGCACATCAGAAATGATGGACGTGCCAGGCATATTCCTCATAAGACTATTTTATTCGTGCGGTCCGGGACAGCATTTTTAGTCTCACTGTAGATCCCGCCGAAAGACTATTGTGTGTAGGCGTATAACATAAGCCTAACGATATCCCGTTTTATTCTGATGAAAAATAGAAGAACAACTGGACAGTACATTTCTGTGTTGTTGGCGAAAGAATACTGAAAGATGGTTATTTTACAAAACTAGACGTTGAGCTGTAAAACCTGGCTTGCTTGTCATAAGTGATTTCAGATAATAACAAAAAACACGTTATAGCGCTCGCTTGAAAATTTTTGGACTGTTTGAACTTTTAAACACCAGTTTGTTAACTCACTGACGTGAAAAGATTCGTTTGAGAAAAAAGTGCAATTCAGAGCATATTTTTAATTAAATAATAAATTTTTAATAAATAATAGGTTTTCTTCCAGTGACTGTAAAAAATCAGTTTTGTACGCGTTATGATATAAGTAATGCAATATTAAATATTCCTGGCCGACTTCAATCGTTTGTAAGTGAAATGCAGAAGTAAACTGTAAAAATGTTTTATTCCTCTGTTGTTTGAGAGTGTAATCATGTTGCTAACATACCAACAGTAATGAAATTCGTAATCTGGCTAGGACAGCTGACAGTAAATCCTTATCCGAGTAACCTTATCCTTAACACAGCTTATTTCGTCATCATAAATTTGCTGGTAAAGTTTCATTTGATCTTTTATTGTGCTCATTTCATATCGACTGTAAACTGTTAATCCGTGTGCTATTTACGTTTTGATAGGCCTTCCAGATTGTAAAATTGTAGGCCCGCTGATACAGTTGGCGGCTATAATAGACCGATTGATACAGAAAAGAACTAATTTTTTCCACAGTCACAGTTCATTATAAAAGAAAAACAAAATCATCTTTCTTGAAGAAACCCTTTATCCCGATGCTTGTGAACCCTGAGTGTTGTTATCGAGGATATTTTTTCTGCACAGTGAACCCCCGTAAGTCTTTCTGTAATTGAATGTAGCCCGAACAGTTGAATGTAATTTAAATCGTAATAAAATAGAATTATTTTTTGTGGATGAAACTGGTTCCGGAAAATAAGCAAAAAAAACATTGTTCCAACATACGCAAGTTTCGCTCCAGCTGAGCGCATAGTGGATCGCGCTTAGCGTGAATCGTCACCGGTATGTTTTGCAGAAACTCTTGATGCTTGCTTCTTATTTGAATTCGTAGAAAGCAGACATCGTCAGCAACTGTTATTGTACTTAATAGAGGAGTACACATTGAATATAAAAACACTACTAACTGGTTTTTTTAATATTTGGATTTACAAGATTCGCAACTCAGTGCCTCTCAAATATAATTACAACTTGGAAATATATAAATCCAATTTAGCCACACATACAATAAACACAGGACATGAATTCCCAGACATAACCAATGTAACACTAATAAAACATATACCACACAAAGGCACCATAATGAACATTTGGGAAAATTTACAAATATACAAACATAAAACAGAAAAAAAACTAATACCTGAACAAATACAAATCAATACAAAACATGACACAATATTCAAAGCACTCAACATTGAAAATACACAAAAAACTAACACATACACCACAATCACACACAATAAAACCAATTTGAAATACCAGAAGCCAACAGGAAGCCACAATAATAATAGTCAACCAACAACACATATGTACTTCACCAGACAAAAAAACCGGAAGGCTGAGGATGGGTACAAGATAGTACCCGAAACATGTTCCAAAAAAGGAAAAAAATAACATCTTGAGGTAAATTTAATTATAAATATTAAATATATTATATACATCAAGAAACGGACTGTAGCAGAAAGTAACTAAATTACAACTTTATATTTTAATAGCAATTTGAAATTACAGTTTGTCGTAGTTAGGGAATCACTAATTTCATCTAATTTTACCTTTCTTTCTTCGTTTTTTATCCCCCCCCTTAACACTTTTCCTTTATTGTCCCTTCTCCACAATTTCTTCGCTGCGCACATTAAAAATGTAAAGTCGATAACTGTCTTTAATCCAGATACGACTAGTTACACGCTCGAAACGTTTTTCGGGAAAAAATCTTACGAACTCGATACAATAAGGGAGGAAAGAAAAACGATATTGGCGTAGAAAAAATATCATTTCGTTGCCGCACGAACACTGCGTTCTCCGTTTGGCCTACTGTAGTACATTACTGTGTAAAATAGGCGTGCTTTTAGCTGCGATAACATAATATCCTCACTTCACCCTTCGCAGAATAGTGTCAAGGTCAAGCTGCAGATCGGTGACAGGAAGCGGAACTATTATATTGAATGCACACGTGCGCTTGAGCTTTTCACGTTTTTATATCAAATTATCGATTGAACCTGGGCGGTATGATCGTGTGTTAAAAGCGTTGTGTCTTCGTGGCCTCACTCGTAAAGTCAAGCGTCTTCATCGCGTGCGTTAATAGAAAACTTGGATGGATGACCACGCGAAGGTTCTGACCACGTGACTACTATCTACACTTTCCGATTAGCCCCACCTGCACGATTTGCAATGCGCGTAGATTATAAAACTTACCACAGTTAGTTCTAGACCTATTAGAAATATGGATTTCGCGTAGAACACTTGTAGGCCAGTGGGTATGCACCTGGCTACTAACGCAAGTCCCTAGGTTCAAATTTGCGGGCCACTTTAAAATCAAAGTTCGTTTTGAAGCATTCAGGTCGATTCCGTTCCTGGGAATGAATATCAAGTGTAAATTATTGGGATAATGATGGGTGGAATGGGTGGCTGAAGGGTATTATTGTCCACACTACCTTCCCTCTATGCCGAACGGCTTACTTAGGTAGGCCGCGTACCTTGCCTTTCCTTAACTGTTTCGGTGGCACAAAAGAAACAAAAGATTTGTGTTATTTTAATAATACACTGCATTACCAACTATTAATATTTAATTAATACATTTGTGTTAGTGGTCACAAACAGAAATTACGCTGTTTGGTGTTGCACACCACTAAATAAAAAAATTCTCGTTTAGCGCTTTCATTAAAACGCAGAGGGAGACACAGCTGAAGTTCTATAAGGTCGTGGCTGTGAAACATGGACTCTCCTGCAAAAAGATATTTCAAAAATACACGCCTCGGAAATGGAATTTTTAAGAGCAGTTAAGGGTTCCAGTTTGAGAGATCATCTACGAAACGACGACATAAGGAAGGACCTGAAGTTACTGTCGATTCTGAACAGAATAAAGGAGTACAGACAGAATGGAAGTCCCATGTGGAACGTATGGTAGACACGCATATTCTTAAACAAGCGTTTGAATATAGGCCAGTGGGTACGAGAGATAGTGGAAGACCCTGAAAAAAAATGGCCAGAGACTCTGTAAAGTCGGTACGGGCTATAGCCCAAGCCATGAAGAAAAAGAAGAAGAAGAGAAGAACATTAGTTTCAAGCTTCACACCTCATTATCAGATCGGAAATGTGAGCATAAAGCTAATAATCGGGAATTTTTTATTTAGTGGTGTGCAACAGCGTAATTTCTGTTCGCAACTGTTAAATGTAAATAAAAAGCACTATTAAGTTGCCCTTGCATATTTCAGGAATTTGGTTTGCGGTAGTGATGCCTCTTTCTAGAGGCAACATTTATTGTGTAACAGTTGAGCGAATTGTGCTTTAAATGCTTACAATGACTTTAGAAAAATTTTAAAGTATTGTTACTTTAAAATTTAACAATAGTTAAATACATTTTCAAGAAAAATAATTTTTTCTGTACCTCACTCGAATAACAGAAGTTCGGTTAATAGAAGTTCTCATTATCGCCGTCCAAATGTATTTTTACTGGAAGTGAACACACACACACACACACACACACACACTTACTCTTACTCTTCCCTTCCACCTCACCACTCCCGTGTCCCCCTATCTTTGAACATAAATACCTTTCCTTTCTAAATGCTATTCGCGTCTTTGTAGGCGATAGCAGCAAATGAGTTTTTTCTACGGTCGATTTTACTTCCATGTTCCATAAGGAAATGGAAGTACGGCCACGGCGAAAAAATCGTGTTCGAGATAACGGCTGATTCTGATTGTACTACCCTCAAAACATGAAGAAAAATCATTTTTACTTCCATGTTCCATAAGGAAATGGAAGTATGGTCATGGCGAAAAAATCGTGTTAGAGATAACGGCTGATTCTGATTGTACTACCCTCAAAACATGAAGAAAAGTAATTTTCTGAAAAGTGTCTGTGTGTAGATTTTTTTCTATGGCAAACGATAACAGCCGCAAATTCGAACAGAATCAAATAATTTTTTGCATACGTCCCTGAATTGTAGAGGACTCAAGGCCTATTGTTCTTGGTGAAGATCGGTAAAGGGCAAGGGGTAGTTTACCTGCAACGTTTTATGTTTTCAGAAGGGTAATTTTTTCTATGACGAACGATAAGTGCCGGCACATTGAAACAGAATCAGATAATTTTTAGCATACTTTCCTGAATTGTAGAGAACGCAAGGCCTATTGATTTTGGTGAAGATCGGTTAAGAGAAAGGGGTAGTTTACCTGCAACTTTTATGTTTTAACAAGGGTAATTTTATCTATGGCGAACGATAACTACCGCACATTCAAACAGAATCAAATAATTTTTAGCATACGTTCCTGAATTGTAAAGGACTCAAGGCCTGTTGATTTTTGTTAAGATCGGTTTAGGGAAAGGGGTAGTTTACCTGGAACGTTTTATGTTTTAACAAGGGTAATTTTTTCTATGACGAACGATAACTGCCGCACATTCAAACAGAATCAAGTAATTTTTTGCATACGTCCCTGAATTGTAGAGGACTCAAAGCTTGTTGATTTTGGTGAAGATAGGTTAAGAGAAAGGGGTAGTTTACCTGGAACGTTTTATGTTTTAACAAGAGTAAAGTACTTAATTTTGATAAATAAATTATCCTGATAAGAAGATCATAATAATCCACTGTATAAACCTAGATGAAATGTCTATAAATGAAAATTATAGTTGACGGGGGAGGGGAAATTTTTTATATATATACTACGTTATCGGCAACAAAGAAGTAGTTTGTTGTTAAAATTCCTTCCCGGGCTGTTTGACCGTAGTCTAATGTCTGCAAAACCAGACGTTTCGGCAGTGCCATCGACTGCCATCATCAGTGAAAATCGAGTGCGATAACGTGAGGTGGTATACGTTAGTGACCACAGTACTGTGGTTAAGGCTGAAGCAATAAGTAGAAAGATATAGTTTCTATGGAAATATTTCATTTCGAAAATGATTTTAAATGTAACTCTTAGAACATGGAAGTCATGTATGGTGATGTTTTCTCCTACCGATGTTCACTCCTACCGATATTTTCTGTATACTGTGATGTTAATTCTGATGGGCTAGTGATTTCACAAGAAACAGTAACCAATTTAACTGTAGCTAAAAGACGCGCTTACTCGGATCGTGAGCTTCAATGAATTGCAGTCGTATACGGTCTCGGCTAATTAAGACCTACATCACCCTCATAACGGTAGAGTCAAGTGATTAAGCTAAACACCACCGGCTGTCACGTCCTCATATGTATTAAATAAATAATGGTTACCAAGTGAGCGGCCACTTTGCGGCTTCATTTATTATTCGCCAACCTTGTTGTAAACAGATTAGAGGAGATGACGTAAGAGCTGGAGCTGTGCCTGAACCACCCCCCATAAAGCGCTTTGTCATCTACAAGCAGAACCCCTCCTGGAGTCATATGTTTAGTGTCCGTATATACGTATCTGAGATAGCAATGTCAGCCACAAATAAAAATTGAATAACAAAATGATATTATATTTATATCTGATTTAATTTTACTATTATTTTGCGTACTATTTTGAACGAAATATATTTATTACTGGGTGAATTTCAATTCTAGGTAATTTTTAAATTATCAGGAAAATTGCGAAAACCCCGACAATTTTTTTTTTTTAGAATAAACATCCCAAACGACTGCATTGGTTTCATTAAGTACAGTTGTAACCTAAATGTCAAATAATTAGTCTTAGTTTTTATGTTTGTATGGGTTTCCGTAGACCTAAATCTAATACTTTTCCAATCTAATACTTCTTTGTCCAATATGCTTGTAATGTCAATCTTTCTTAAGCATCCTATTCCGATGAGCCGGGATTCCCTTTGTTTTCCGCAATGCGATCTTGAGTATTGGGCCTAAAAATTTTGTACTCTTTGTGTATGACTTCATTGTAAAGTCTATCTCTTCATGTGCAGCCTTTAACAGATCACACGAATCTCTTCTCCGATGGCTGTAGCCTATTCTATTAAAACAGAAATACCGTACAAATAATAATGTAAAACAAAAGACCAAAACGTACAGAAAATAGGGAGGTGCTTCAAAACGTTCTTTAATGCTTTATGATTTCCAAACTTAATGGCCATTCCTCTCTGCTTGAGACTTGCTCTTCGAGTAATCATCTCTCCCTCATGGCACGTTCTTTTGGGTCGTCATCTTAATCTCCTCAGGGCATCTTTTTCTACAGCTTCTACTCTATTCCTGTCCAATTCATTCAGCCGCCAATCCTCTGCATCGTAAACTGTTATACTGTTTACTATGGTATCGTATATCCTTCATTTGATATGTTTTTTGGTCCACCGTATTCCATTCAGTCTCTTGTAACCTCACTTCTTCCCTGCTGTATTCTCCTATAGATGTCCAGCGTGTCAGTCTCGGAGCTAGGCGCATTGCGACGTAGTAGGTCTTGTTTTTTTTGCTTGGTGGTACTACTCCCTTGCGGTTGCTACTCCACCAGTGAAATAAAGTAGCCCGGGCTAACCAAAATTAGCAGTTGTCAGACCGGGCTCAAGCAACTGTAGAGAAGGCGGCCGGGCTAGGGGGTCTGTAGCCTGAAGTACACCTGGTCCTCCAGGTTGAGGGGTTAAAGGCCAGGACTAGTAACCCAGTCTAGTTAAAACCTCAAAAATACTAAAAATTCGCGTATTATACGGAGATAATTTGATATTGTTCTAGATTGTTCTTCCGGCCCCTCCTTTCGTAGCAAAATTGTCTAAGCACTCTCGTCTGCTTTTATATCACATCGCAGATATCAGCGCGCCTGAATAACTATTCATTATACAGACGGAATTCTCGTGTGCGTGATAGTATCTACTGAAATATAAGTAGATACATAATTTTTAATTAAGTTGTTTACATAATTAATACGACTTTCCTAGATTTCATAACAGTTATTTGCGCTAACCGTAATAGTTAACTTTACAATAGTCATTATGACGTAATTTGAACAAGGAAACTTACACACGATATCGTCTTTATTGTTATTAGTATTATAATAATGTTATTGTAGTAGAACGTGTTGGCAATGGAGTTGTTCAGAGAAGAGAGATTTTTTTTTGTTATCACGAGGAAAACAGCGTTTTGTATGGTTTGGACAGTGAAAGGCCAACAATAGTTTTGTCCGTCCGGACCAGATATAAAATATACCAGCAGCTATTCATATGTGATGATGTCGTTCTTTCTTGAATATAATAAGTAGCCTTGAATTGTCCGTTTCGAAGAATTCCAGCGCGGCGTGGCGTTTCGTTTCGTTTCTGGCTGGAATAAAACAAAAAAAAGTTTCTGTTTTTGTGTTGGAGCGGTGAAGGCGAGAAGACAACTTGTTAAAATTGACCACGTCCTAACTTAGTTTAGTTATTTTGCATAACTTGGTAATAAATGTTTTGAATTTTGTTATTTAAACCTATGAAAAAATTTACAGGCATTGCACAAATGCAATGGACAGAGAAGGGCATTGAAAATGCTTCAATAAATCTAAAAAATATATATATATTTATGTTCATTCACCAATCAATGAATTCATTCTTCATTTACCAATGTACAGATTATAAGTTAAATGTAGTCGCATTCATATGCGAAGTTTTATATGTGTACTACGTTATTGACAACAAAGAAGTAGTTTCTATGGAAACTAACCGGTTCCCATTTTCGATCACGCACGAGCGGTCGTTTTCAAATGTGCGACACGTCCTTATAAACATTTTCAATGTTAAAATTAGATCCGTTTCGCTAGTTTATGTTAAATAATAACGGGTATTATTGTAACTTGTAATAGATCCCTGACAGACCATATAAATACCCTTAAAACTTCAATCCATGCCACGGATTATTCGTCATCGTTAACAGAATTGCACCATGTTAGACTTCATATTTAATCGAACTATAGGTCTATATATAATCGAACGAATCTACTCAGAAAGTATCACAAAATTTAAACAACATTTTGAAGTAAAATCTACCAGATTCGAAGTCTTGTAGTTCGCTTTTCATATCGACATCAGAAAGTGTTTGTATATTTACGCCGATTGGTTTTCTTTTTAAGGAAAAAAACCGTAGATTAATTCGTCTACTGAATTTATTCTGCGTAAATACATCAAGAACAAGTAAGAAATGGCGTACATTAACGTAAAGGAATAATTGTAATGTGTAAATGCCATCCTTGGTATTCTTTTGCTAAACACGGCATTTCTCAAGTTGTATAAAAACGCTGTACATATTGAAAAATTGTAAGTATTAAAATGTATTTCTGAGAATGGAAGTTCAATAAAAGAAATTCCTGTATATGTGTGAGGTTCCTAACTCCTTTTATGCAACAGTACAGTGTAGTACAGTGCATAACAACATATGTATTTATATAAAGATTTCACAAGGACCTCCACCGTCTTGTCTACATTACCGCTAACGACGCGGTGTTAACGACCCTAATCAGAAGTCCTAATATTTTCTTGCTTTTTCTTCTTACAGTATAATAGTGCAACGTTAAAACATTGCTTAATTTCCTGCCTTTTAATAATACGTGCTAAAACATGTCTTCGTTTTCAAAATTTACTTTTGTACTCTTTAAATTATATTAAACCTTGTTCTTTCTCTTTGAATGTATCTAATTGCTTTGCTAGATTCCTTTCAGTGACGTTACCATCAGTCTTAATAATTTCATAATTTAATTTGGTTCACAGATGTATAACTGCCAGTTATAGAATATCTAGCGGAAATTGGTTGTCATTTTTCGATCGCTTTATCTATTCAAAATTTCTTAACTATCAGTTATCTTTCTCTTCACTACAGAGAGTAGACCTTTGTATGTCCTGACTTCAGAAACTATTTACGACCACTTTATATATTACGCTCGATATATATTTCCTTCTTTATAATTGAAGGTTTTCTTATGAATTCTTTCCTTTTCAATTTGATTCACGTGTCTCCACTTTTCATTGTGCTCAGTAATTCTGATGCCGTCTCTTTTCGATTGAATTTATACCCCCACGTTTCCTAAACTCTTTATTTTCCGTGTGGTTTGTCATTGTGTGTTACATTATTTTTTCTACGATATTCCTACTTTAGTTATCTTTATTCACTGCTGTCGTTGTAGTCTATATAGTTTCATTTATATTAATGCATACCTGCGCTCGTACAATCGGCGGCGATTTTTGAGTTTTGAAAATCTTAGAGTAACGAACCACTTAATTCGAACACTGATTTTTATCCTATCGCCATAGTTCAGTTTACTTCTAAAAGTGAAGTAACTGCAGTTACTGGATGCGTTAGTTTTAAATGGCGCTTCCCGTTTTGCCGTGAATAACATCAGGGAAGAAAACTCAAAACGATATCGGTGCAGAAAATGTTTGCGAAGGTGGTAGGAAGATAAATAACTCTAGGCGGACAGTCACCAGGAGACGGCAAATGGCAGATTGTGCGTTTGAGGTATGTAAATTTTTGTTTAATCTCTGAGAATATTGGAAAAGAATGTGACACTCCGAGATTGACATCAGCTGTTGGAACGGAACAGATTGATGTTATAAGCATTGAAGCCGCGGAGAGAGAATGAACGCACGGCAATTAAGGACGCACGTATCGATTCGACACACATCGTTTCGGTTCAGCGTTCCGCGGATTTTACGTGCGTTTCGGTTACCTGCATGTACTACCCGAGTCGAACTGATGATGGCAGTGACGTCGTTCAGTAGATGATCAGTCGATTAGGCGAAATAGTTGAAGCGAAAGATGACTTTCTGTATTGTTTCCGCGTCTTCTTGTTTTTTTGGTAATCAGGTGACTAATGCGATAACATGGATCAGTTAAAATCGATTACCGAACATGTTCTAATCGACGCAGGTAATCACGTTACGTCGCGTCGAATTAGTTACGGATCTAGTTAAGTTGGAGTTATTTTTTAATTTTCCATATTTTTGTCAACATGAAGCATTGCAGAAGCATCCTTGTTCACAATTCAGGCCATATGAATTATCCCCTCACAGTTTTATATTACTTATACAACGTATTTCATTATACTACTGGGACCTAAATTTCGTATTAAATGGTGAGTTAAGGGAACAGATCACGGTAGAGATTCGAAGTTGGTCTACGAAATGGCTTTAGGCTGTCTTGAGAAACTCTTGTATTGTGTATGTACTTCCGTGGAATGAAGGTTACAGCACCACGCGGATTTTCTGCTGGGAAGCTAACCATGAGGACGCTTCAACTGATTGGAATGTAGTTACAAATTGTCGGGTGTTTAGAAATCAGTATGGAATTATAGTAATGTATGGAATTAGAAATAAATGTATGGAATTATAGTAATGTAATATTATTGTATGTTATTTCTATCTAACATTTGCTTTATTTGAGAAATAGAGGTGTACAATAGTATTGTAAATTAATGAAATTTTTGTATCCCGTATAATTTTTAGCGGTGGGCCCATCGTAGAATGAGCGAAACGTTTGATATTAAACACAAATATCCTTCAAGAAAACAAGGATATTTAGAAAAATTATTATTAAATGGTATGAAAAAATTATTAGGAGAGGAATGTTTTTTATTAATCAACAAATGCAAAGTCCAAAAAAATTGTAGGAACATAATTAGGGATTCTTTATTTATTAAAAGCTGACTAGCGCATGGCAAAAGGACTTTTTCTATTAGAAGTAAAATTTATTACCGTCAAATATTGGAATAAGGAGCTAGGACGTTGTTCTGCGGTTATGTATTTGGAGCTTCGTCTTGCTACACGGACGCGAAACCTGGAGGACAGGAGGAGGAGCTGCCAGATGAACAACGCAAACGTGGTGCTATAGGAGATCGTTGAAATTGAAATGGACGGACAAAGTAACAAACGAGCGGGTTGTGGAAATAATAGAAGAAAGGAGAAATGTGTGGAAAACTATTAAAAAAAAGACGACACAGGTTGTTGTGGGACTGACTGTGAAATCTAAAATTAATGATTTCGATGTTAGACTGTGCAGTGAAGTGGAAGACGTTCAGGCGAAAACAGAGTATAGAGGTTTAGATTGTGGGATGTTGCAAGTGTTAGTTCGGAGATGAAGAGATTGGCTCAGCAGTATAGGAGATGCTGGAAAACCCTATCAAACAGAGAGAGAGCGGGAGAGGTGAGCGAATGTGAGAGGAGGGAAGAGACACAAATAATAGCATTGTTACTAAGGGATTGCATTTTTAAATGTTAAGTTAGTTTCGGTTTTAATTTAATTTACTCCACAGCGAGTACGGTCACTTTCTCGTAGACACAATACAATAGTAGTGTATACAATAATTCCGTTACATTTGAGTCGTGTTCGTAAGGGCTGTTCTGCTCCGCTGATTCCGGCATTGTGTCAAGATTGAGTGATATTTATTTGAACGCTTACACACACCAACAGACACATATACGCTTCTCAGTTCGCTCTGTTTTAACGTTTCCTCTCGTCGTGGGAGGAAATTGAAAGCGACACATACGCGCGCACACAAACAAACAGTTGACAGCGTCAGCACCCTCCCGGGGCGCCGTGCAGAGATAAGGCGCACCTGGCAGGCAGGTAGAGAGCTCTGCCTTTCTCCATGTTGTTGTCGTATCTTTGTGTTACCGTTCTCTCTCTCTCTCTCTCTCTCTCTCTCTCTCTCTCTCTCTCTCTCTCTCTCTCTCTCTCTCTCTCTCTCTCGCTCTCTGAGGAGGAGGAGGAGGAGGAGGTGAAGCTCTTGAGGAAGCTGTGTAAGTAAATGTACAAACGTTTGACTCTCATGAGGTAGACCTTAATAATGAGGATCTGCTATAACTGTCGCAAAATCCTGATTACGAAGAAAAATGAAGGCAATCGGAGTGACATTTAGTATAGTAAAGGCGTTGGCAAATTCATTTCAGCTTATTAAGAAAGGACTTCAGATTTTAGGTAATGAAAACTTAGCCCTTAGTCCTTCTCTAATACACAGCGCAGCGTGATGGATAGCCTGAATTTCTACCAGGAAATGTACAGAGAAGAGATATAGAACCCATCAAAAATTCAACCCGTTGTGTCGTCTATACGGCAGCGGATGAAGCAGCTAAACTGCCGGTGGTGGAGAGTGATTCCGCTTCCGACTGTAACCCGTTCTACTCCGTGGGTTACATAGTAGGTTGAACGGTGAACATAGGTTGGTTTAGTGAACAGAAATCATACAATACTAAAAATTTTAGGAATGGGCCCCAGTAATCCATTTCCTGAGACGAGCATTATCAGTCCAATATACATTTAGGATTTCCAGGACATTTAGTCATACAATTTTAACAGCTTTAATCAGAATTTCGCAACCTAGTAATTGAGGTGGGTCCTGGACGATACGAACGAATTATGAACTGGGTCAATTATTACACGCTGCTGACGTAGTTCGGTCCATCAAGAATAGCATGCTAGAATGACTGGGTCATGTAAGACGAATGGATGATAGCAGAAGAACTAAAAGAATCGGAAACTGGAAACCATTGCGCAGAAAAATTAGAGAATTATCTAGGAAGAGATGGATAGATGAAGTAGAGGGTGATTTGAGTGAGATGTCTGAATGAGAGAGGTTGGAGAAGGTTGTGTTGTGTTGAGAGAACGGAATGGAAGAAAATCATTGAGACTAAGAGCCACACTGGGTTGTGATGCCAGAAGAAGAAGAAGAATCTAGTAATTGATAAATAAATCCCAGCAGGCACTGAAAGCTTCTCATCCTATTTATAGCTTTCAGAACTAGTTTATTGAATCTGATTTTAAATAGAATATTTTCCAAACAAATATATGGCAAAGTGTATAAATTATAATTTTTGAAGACTGGGAATATCATTAATCGACAACGAAACAATAATTCATGATATAAAAAACGGATAACTCGAAAAGTATTGAATTTATAATCGGTTGGCCCGGATTGTGAAACTTTGAGTAGTTTTCGATAAATATAAAATGTAATAAAACTACTTTGTATGTGGTGGTCATCCTAATACACTGTACTGAAACAAACAGCTAGAGGTCCAAAACGAAATGTATGGTACGAATTGAAAACGGTCGTGCTTTGTGTAATATGATAAAGATTATCAACGTTCTTTTGTTTGTGGGAGGAGGTCTTAAATATCAGGAATGGATGGCTAAATGAACCAAATCCCCACTCCTTCTGTGTTCTCAGTTGTTAATTCGGAAGTTATACTAAGCAGATCGTAGGAAGAGGAGGATAGATCGGTTCCGACCTGTTTAAAATGGTAACAGAAAATTGTGTGATGTGATGATGATGGTGTTGATGATGAAAGAATAATTGTATTTTTGAATTTATCTTCTTCCTCTTCCTCTACATCCCTCTATGAGATTTGGCCTCTTCAACAATCCTACACCATTCCCTTCTGTTCTCAGCAACAATCTTCCATCCTCTGATCCTCGTGGTTCGTAGGTCCTCCTCAACACACTCCGTCTCGCTCTTCCCCTGTACCTAGACTCCAAGGGTTTCCATTCTGTGAAAGCTCTCGTATTTCTGGTCTTATCCATTCTGTAAATATATCATGGCTATCTAATTGTCTGTGACTTACTAAACTTTACTGTTTTCGGTGTGTATTAATGTATCAAGTTCAAGATTCATGCGGATCTGCCACGTGCCATCTTGTTGCACTGCTGGCCCAAAACTTGTCCTAAGTATTTTCCTCTCAAATCGTTTAAGATCTTCTTTATATTTCTTCCGCATGGTTCATGTCTCACAGCCGTAAGTCATTAGTGGTCTTTTAAGACTTTTATAAATTTTCAGTTTAGAATTATGACTTAGGATCCTAGACCACAATAGTTTCTTGTTTGCAAAATAGGCTCTGTCTCTCTTTACTATCCTTGATTTGATTCCCTCGCTGTTCAAATTGTCCTCATTTAGCAGTGATCACAGGTAAGTAAAGTTATCCGCTTGCTCATAGTTATAGCCTCCAACATCCAGTGTACTTCTTTCATTATGTCTTGATCTTGAAACACACGTGTATATGTTTTGTCCTGGTTTACTGACAACCCAGCCTTCTTTATCTGTTCTTCCAGTTCTATGAATGTTTCCCTCCAATTTGCGTGCTTTTAGTAATTAAATTTTCATGGGCATTCACTTTAGAAACAGCTGCATGAAGTATGAGATTAAAAAGGAGTGTTGATAATGCATCACCCTTTTGGAATGTATAATATTTTATAATTTAAAATATTGTTTAATTTATAGTACTTTATCGTTTAAAGTATATTCTTGGTTTTAAAATGTCACAAGTACGTAGTGTTTAATGTTACCGGGCTGGATGCACTTTCCGGCAGGAAAAAACACCAACAAATGAGATTTTATTTACCAATTTGATGTGGGTAAATGTTTGCCGACCTGCGACACCTCGTATGCTGTCACCGGCGTGTATCCCCATCGCGCCGCGTCGCCTCACTACTCCAGTTTGTTTTTTCATTATTAATATAAAAGCTCTGACGGCGCGGCGGAACCGTTTACCGAATCGATACGGATGTAACCGTGTTCAGTATCCATGTGTTTTTGTAGAGCGTTTAACTGTTTTTGGTCGCTGTCATCAGCGTTGCGAATATGACTTGCACTAGTTGGTAATGTTACATTTTATCAATAACGTAATTTCGGTTGTCAGTAAAGAAAACTTAAATTGTAATTTATATACCTCTGTGTTCACACACAAACACACACACACACACACACACACACACACACACACACACACACACACACACACAAATTACTACCAGTTATTCTTGTCTATTAACGAATATTAATAATTAATAGTACTTTTCGTACAAGAATATATACTTTTTTTATATTTATTTGTATTTTATAAAACAGTGTTTTGACAGTTTTTACTTACATGTTCCATAAGGAAATGGAAGTATGGTGATGGCGAAAAAAATCGTGTTCCAGATAAGGGCTGATTCTGATTGTACATGAAGAAAAGTCATTTTCCGAAAAGTGTTTGTGTGCAGAATTTTTTCTATGGCGAACGATAACTGCCGCAAATTCAAACAGAATCGAATAATTTTTTGCATATGTTCCTGAGTTGTAGGGGACTCAAGGCCTATTGATTTGGTGAAGATCGGTTAAGGGGAAGGGGTAGTTTACCTGCAAGTTTTATGTTTTAACAAGAGTAAAGTACTTAATTTTGATAAATAAAGTATCCTGAAAAGAAGGTCATAATAATCCACTGTAGAAAGGTAGATTAAATATCTATAAATGAAAAGGGTAGTTGAAGGGGGAAGGGATAATTTTTATATGTGTACTACGTTATCGGCAACAAAGAAGTACAAAGAAGTAGTCTGTTGTTAAAATTTCGGATCGGCAACAAACAAGTAGTTTTTTGTTAAAATTCCTTACCGGGCTGTTTGACCGTGGTCCAATGTTTTCTGCAGAACCAGATGTTTCTGCATGCCATCGACTACCATCATCAGTGAAAATCGAGTGCGCTAACGTGAGGGGGTATGCTTTAGTGACCACAGTACTGTGTCACTAAAGAATAAGGCTGATAAATAAAGTAGTTTCTATGGAAATATTTCATTTCGAAAATGATTTTAAATATAAATCTTAGAACATGGAGGTCATGTATGGTTTTCCATACCGCTATTTCTATACTGTCATCTTGAGATATTATATGTCTGAAGTAATGATAATTTGTGTTTGTTTATTAGTCACTTATTTGTTTTATAACGTCTGAAGTTAACAGTATAGAAAAACTGTTGAAACACGTTATGCAGAATACAAACAAGTGTAAAAAAGTATATTCTTGTATAAAAATATTTGTGTGTGTAGGCGTGCGAGCGCTAAATGTTAACATATTAACAAATTATATATACATACTTGCAATAGTAAATTTACTAGTTGATAATATAATATATAACAGAGTACTGCAAAAAACTCAAAACATCAAGTTACGTGCAAAGAAATGTGTGTGTTGATAGTTCTGTCATCTTCAGCCTAGGTTAACAAACAAACAAAAACTTATTTTTTATTCCCAGAAGTAATTATCGTTGTGAATTAGTTTTTGAATGTGTAGCAGAAGTAACTAGGTCATGTTGGGCGAAGTTTTCACAAAACAGTGTAATCACTATTTTAATGCAGCCAAAAATAAGTTTTGTAATAACTGCATTAAAACAGAAAACAGAAGTCATGCAGTACTAAAAATTTGGGACAGTTTTTAGGAATGGACCCCAGTAGTCAATTTCCTGAGACGAGCATAATTAGTACAGTTACTGAAATATAGTTACGCAAAACAATAAACAGTGTAGAAATAATCCTATTGTCAGAGCCCATCGGAATAGCCCAAGGCGTTCGGCAAGGTTCCACTCTTTCTCCTGTTTTATTTAATGTCTATATAGATGATGCCATAAGAAAATGGAAATTGGACGCCCCCAAAGGATTATTCTTGGGGAAAGGATTTTATTTAAATATTTTAATGTATGCAGACGATCTTGTGATCATCCAAGAGAATGCAAAATCCAAAGATCGTTGTTTTATCTTACTAACATTTTGGCAGATTACAGTCAAATCATTTCCTTATCCAAAACAAAAGTTACGGGTTTTTCTGGGGCAAATCGTATTAGAGCAAAGGTTGTCATACAGGACTTCCCAATAGAACAGGTGCCAGATTTCAAGTATCTAGGTGTAGCATCACATACCAAGATGATTAGGACTTTGAAAGCAAAATCAGTCTCTTCCAGTGGCTTTGTGGTTGTATCATTAAACATTTAAAGAAAAAAACAAGGAAAGAGTCGCAATTAAAATATTATAATGTAATGGCCATACCTCCACTACTGTGTGGTACTGAGCCTTAGATTAGATAGGCCAAAGATGTATGTAGAATACAAGGAGCGGAAATGAGGTTCTTGAGTTGTACTGAACGGAAATGTAAAGACTTGTACCAGGAGAGATCTTATCAGAAATAGTCATATTAGAATGGAGCTAGGCATAGCTGAAAGCTTAAATAAGAAAGTCAACTTTAAACGGAGTGGCGGTTACACGTAGAGAGAATGTATCCAACTAGATTTTCAGGAAGAACCCTTAACTATCATCCAAAGTGGAAGAGAAGTGTGGGAAGACCTCGTAAGCGATGGTTGGATGACTTCTATTGAAACTTAAACAGGCTGCTAACCTAAGCCGTAAAGGATAGCGACGACGAGAAATAATTCTGTACTGATTACGTGAAGAGAACAGTCAACTTTGAGCAACTCGTAGCACCGCCTGTAATCAACGCACCGCTCTCAGTGCCACTCTGAAACGAAAAGTGGAAAATTAATGCCATTGTTTTATGTATAAAACAATTTAGTGCTAAGAATTTACACACAAATTTATTGCAGTACAGTAACAATAGGCTTAACGTCTAAAACATCCACAATATCTAAAAGCACAGAATTTATGGTAAGGTATAATTTGCCTAAATATCAACGAAAGTCACGCCAAGCCACTGAAAGTATTTTTGGGTAATAATGAATAAGAAAATGAAATAATGAAGTCACGTTTGTAACTAGTCAGTATTGGCGTAATTATTTTTATTAATTGAGGGCTTTAGATTAAAAACTCTATATTTTGACCTCGGTGATGTAGTGGCAAACGTTTAGTCACTAGTTACATACGTTGGTAAATTTTATTTACCAGTAAAGTGATTTACCAGTAAATTTTATTTAACAGGTTAACCTGTTAGTGATTTAACTGTATTACTGATTTAATTGTTAACCAGGTAAGTGATTTAACAGTAAATTTTATTTGTTATCACTCTACAAATGCAGTCAACCAGTGGTTTTTCGGAAACACTGTAAACCGCCCCACATGAATATTCTCCTCTCATCTCTGCACATCAGTCTTCATAGACTGGTGGGTGACTGACTATTTTGGTGTCGTGATATCAAAACTCACAGGTGTTTTTTCACATCTTGGTCACTCCCAAGGTCCCATTCCCTCCATTACACCAAGGATACATCTATTGATCCACCCTTACATCTATTAAAGTAACAATTTAGTCATTATTCCCATCATATGCCCTTTTTTGTACTTTGTCCTCCTCCTCCTCTTGGTACTGGCTTTCCAAATTCGCGCCTTTTCGTTCTCTCGTCTGAGAACGTCCTCATTATCGAATTTGTACATCGAAGATATTTTCATCATCTCCTTGCAGGATTACGTCCCAAACAGTCCAGTTCTGTCTATCCGTACAATGTTCCACTCCACGCGTAACAGCTTATGAAGTTCTCTCTTATTAGTCATCGTTGTCTTTCCTCAAACATGGTAAAGCATGTTGCTCCTGCTACCCATGGTATAGCTCATCCTACACCACCACCAAGGAAAACTAACGAACTACACGATGGGAGCGAGTACTGTTGTTTGCGTTCGTGTGTAGATGTTGAGTTGTTACTGATTGAGGTCCGCCTACCTATAAACAGACTGCCGTATTGCAACTACAGCAGGGAGACCGGGTTGGTTAGTGGTTGAAGGCGGGGTTACAGTGGTTCCTTCGTGCCCTTTCACATGTATCACGTAATTTAAGAAGCTTTTCTTTTTCGTTGAACCTTGTTTTCAGTTACCTTATTCTACCGTGCAGTTCGTAATTGATTTAACACTACGCCTTCTGTTTCAATGAAAATTTGGTGTGCTTGCTTCCAGCTAGCATCACTTCAGTGTACCTTCCTGTTCAGTCTCTTCACGTATTTGTTCAAAGTTTTTTTAAAATTATTTATAGAGACCTTTGTAAATATTCTTTCCCCCTGCCAAAACTGCAATGCCATCCGCAGATCTCCAGTTCCACCTCTCATCATCGTCTTTTTCTCATGCCAGATCTCTATGATTTGAAGCTGTTGTGTCCTCCAGTCTGTAGCAATCTTGCCTTCTATGAATCCGAGATAGGACCTGTTTTACCTCAGGCATATTTAATCCGAGAATACTCCGTTGCAGCCATGAAACATTATTACGACATTACCAAAAGAGAAATAGAGAAATATACAGTACGCCACGGCAATAGAGAGACCGTTAGGTATCGAAAGGTTGCGTAAAGGTCCGGTTGATGGAACCGGTGTAAGCCAGGTGACAGTGACAAAAGAAACAGTTGAATTTGTAACAACGACTACGAAACGTGTAGAAGCTGGAATATTTCTTCAAAACGTAAAACGCGTATCGAACAGGTGTTCAGCGTAGGAGGTTTACATACTTAGTGTTGCCACAAGTGTTTCGCGCATACCGATACGCTTACGCGTGAACGTAGTACACTATTGTACGGCTTCCTGCAAACAAAAGGCACGCTACATTACATTTTAGTGGGCGCTGTCGCCCTGGATACGGAAAGTCAAGCCTACGACCGGATCGTATATTTATTTTTTATTACGATATATGTGGCGAGCACTTCACCTACGGACGGTCAGAGATGATAGCTATAATCCGGAAGAGGTGGCCACCACTATGATGATGAGATTCTATTATTACACTAGCTGAACACACACACACACACACACACACACTAGACTGACCCTGATCGACTCAACGGCTTAATAACGTTTTCTGATAAAATCGAAAAACGTTATATGTCGTCGCCTAGTTGCACCTCCTTTTAGCTTGTAATCTCCTGTTATCAGTATTAGATTTCCAACGTGTAATCATCTGAACGTGCTCCGTAATACGCGTAACTATCAATATCATTCGATGCAGCGCCAATAGTTACGTTAGTATAGACAAGAAATAAAATTATTAAAGATTTTGTAATATTCGTATCCCGTATTCTGTGTGACTTTGGCTTCTCGTACAATTTGTCTCCAATCCTCCCTCCTCGCCAGCGTCTTCTGGTCATTTGTACCCGAGTCTCTCGCCACCCCATCCTGCGTCCACCGTACATGCGACCTTCATTTCCTTCCTGAACAGTCCGATGCCCCACTGAAAATTTGCTTCTTCAGTCTAACTACTAACGCTCTTTCCATAAACCCAACCAGTTAATTCTCCTTGACGTCATAAACATTACGACGTTTGATTTTAGAGAACATTTTCTGTCTCACCATTCAATCTTATTCTGAAAATTCCCCTTGCGGGTTATGTATACCTTATTACTATACATCTTCTTCTTCTCCTCAACCTAGATATTTATTGGGCTTACAATTGCTTCCCTTCTGTAGATGTCTCTTAATCACCATATACCTTCTTTCTTCTTTTATCTCATCCCTTTCCCTTCCAATACGCCCCTCGATCAGGATGGTGAACCAGTTTGAATGCATAGCAGGCGCGTCTCCTTTCCGCAGTGGCTCCAGTCAGCGTCTTCTTCCATCCACTCTCTTCAAAACCTCATTATTAGGTACTCTTTCCTTCCACGAGATTCTTAATCCCCTCCTTTAGCTCCACATCTCAAAAGCTTCACTTTGTCTGTTCCCCAGTTTCTTCAAAGTATATGTTACGAGCTATGTGTGCACATGCTCCAAACGAAACTTTATAAATTTCTTCCTGGTTTTCAGGGACACGTTTCTGGACAGCAGAAGAGATCTTTTCTTGAAGAATGTTCCTCTCGCTTATGCAATTTTAACATTTACGTCACTGATGTGTCTCCTATATGATGCAACGCAGTTCCCAAGATATTTAAAAGTATCAAGTTGCACTAGCTTCCTGCCGTCCAGAAATATCTCAGCCTTCTGGAAGTTTCCAGTTCTGAAACACGTGACTTTGTTTTTTCTTTATTCATCATCGTGTCACGCGCTCTTTTAAGATCGTGTTAATTTGGTGAAGTGCATTCTGTAGTTCTTCCTCGTTGTTTCCTATAGTGCATTAGCATGTGCAGAACGGATACCAATTACTGTCATCAATTAATGTCATTTGCATTATTACTGTAAAACAAATATAATATGTAATAAATACAACGTATTGTAGATAATAATGTCAAATTATTTTTTCAAACATCTGAAGAAAGTGGAGGTCTACTGCAGTAAAGTTCTGCGCCTCACTAAGAAAACTTAATGTTTTACTTATGTTATTTAATGTTTACTGTTTTTAATGTTTTATTAACATTTTTAGATAGAATATTATTATTGCACGCTATTGTTTTGTATTAAGAAAAACCTGTACGTTTTTATTCGCAAACTAGGTCTAGTACTTAAAGTTATTCGCCTCTTCTCATTAAGAATAAGTTTAACAAGAGACCGTCAGGTGAGTGTATGAGAACAGTAATGGTTTCGGGGGGGGGGGAGAATTATGGAGAAGATTGATTTAAGAGGGTCGAAATGATTAAATTACGTAGGCGTTAACGGCCACAGTCATCTTGTTGATTCGTAAAAATTTCAGGTTTAATGGCCGTGGTCTATAATGAAAATTTATGTTGGTGTTAGGAGGAATTACCAATGTTGGGACAATTCACTCATTTGGTTGCCCGCTCTGAAGACGGCTGTTGCTCATGCTGCCGAAACATCAACAAGGAGCAATAAATTACTACTTTTAGGACATTTTTTCATCTGGTTTCCCGATCTGAAGATGACTGCTGCGCATGCTGTCGAAACATCAGCAAGGAGCAGTAAGCCTAACATCAATTTGAACTAAAATCTATTGTAATTTTATAATCTGTGATATGAAAACATAAACAATGGTCTTCCTAAGGAATGACCCTGCAGAAACAAAAATTATAGACGATGATAACAGTTTTGGAGCAGGTATCGCATTTTAAGTATTTGAGCTGATATCTCTTATACAAATTTTTCGTATTTAGAGAAAAATAAAGAAATTTACTTATACGTGTGGAACAATTAGACGATTATTGAAGAATAAGACGCAGAGGGGGACACAGGTCTAGTTTTATAAGGTCATAGCAGTGCCAACTGTAGTAATGGCAGTAAAATTGGGCTCTCCTGCAAAAAGATATTTCTAAATTACAGGCGTCAGAAATTAAACTTGTAACAGCTGTTAAGGGATGTAGTTTGAGGGACCATCTTAAAAACGAAGATATAAGGGAAGCTCTCAAGATACCGTCATAGAGTTCTTTTTTAAATAGAAAATATAGAATAAAGAGACGAGATTTGAAATCTCATATGGACACGCGTCTCATGGTATGGCATGGTATGGTATTGTCTCATGGTAGACACGCGTATTTCTGAGCTAGCGCTGAACTGTAGCCCAGCTGGTAGGACGGATCGTGGGAGATCGTGGAAACAATGGTCAGAGATTGTACGAAGTCCGACTGGACTATAGCCCAATCCGTAGACTGAAGAAGAAGAAGAAGAAGAAATTCCTGTTAAAGGAACAGGGGGAGAGGAAGAAGTTTAGATTTCGGGGAGGGAAGGCAAACCAATTGCGATAGAAAGTCGTGAATTGAAGGAAGCGCTTGCTTTGATCAAGAAGTTTGGTGAAGAGAATCGGGAACACAGTAATAAGGTGTCTCGGGATACATGGACATATCGTATAAATTAAAATCCTCCATCTGTAAATTACTTGCTGTATCTGTTTCATTTGAAACGTCTAGCAATTACTGACCGTGTACTTACGCCACGCGGTAGATGAAACCAGTGAAATGCACCTGACACCGTGTCTTGACCGTAACCGCAGTCGGATGTTGGAACGGATGGGTAATCCAATTTATACGGTTTAGAAGCCGTGTTAATTTTGTTTCGCTCTCGTACAGTTAACGAGTTTTGAGCGCCGCAGCGGTGTACGGCTGTCCACACGATCGCACGCATAATCGTTCGCCGTAGCGATCCTAAATTAAAACAGTGCGCTGTTTCTCGCAGACTGTTAATAAACTGTCACAGTGACGCGCTCTGAATGTTGGCGCGTCGCGTTCCGACGTAGTTGACACGCTAAAGGTGTAAGAAAATAACAGCTGATATCATCACAGCTGTCCAGTACACTCATGACCTACGGGTGTTCGTTTCTACGCGATTAATTTAATTGGAAAATTACAACACTTCGTTTGCTGACCGCTACTTCTTGTTCTTGACCACACCACAGCTTCTCACATGCATGTCGCCCTCTTCTTTTCTCGATCCTTATCAAGAACGTTGTATGTATTAAAACACTTTGCAATCTTAACATCTTTTCTCGCCAGTCTTGTAAAGTAAGTCTGTCCATTCCTGAGGCTGTCCTATTGCTGTGAATCGCTGATACTTTGTGTGGGTGAGGTTTCAGCGACAGGTGAGTTCCTGTTACCTCAGGATAACTGACCACTGATCTACGGTTGTTTATTATTGTGAACTCGCAGCTTCCTCCATCCCCCTTACGGTGGACTCCCCGTCTAGATCTGTGGTCTTCTGAGGCTTATGTTTATAAGGAATAATGTACAGTTATGAAAAAAACTGTGATATCTAGTTCTTGATTACACTAATAGCGTCGGGTTTTGTAAAAAACGATTTGGTTAAGGGAGACCGTAGAACGTATTAACGAAGGGACCCACCCAAGGGAGGTTGAAGCAGAGTGAGAACCCAGCTGTTCCACCCATGCCTGCCACAGCCGTACTCGCAAGGTATGAGTCCGCGGGCTATTTTTTTTATCGACCTTCTCTGGTCTAGTTCCGCCGTGTTCGTCGATACAGGTAGTAGAATGTGGTTCTTTATCGCGCAGGTCTGTCGTATGCGGAGAGAAACTCCAGACCTTTCAGTTCCGTGTTTTACATCGCCCTCGCGTTCTCACGAAATGAAAATCCACTTATATAAAACCATATATCAACAATTTTGTTATATGATGACGGATTATTAGGACTTGACAAGCAAGTACAGATCAAGAATAACATCCGGAGATGAAATACCTGAGAAGATGAGTTGCTAAAACTGGAAGGGGCTGAATACGAAACTGAAGTCTGAGAGAAGAACTGGAAATGACGCCAGCTATTAGTGAAGACTATGTGGTCGACCCAGAATACAATGGGAAAATATAATCAGGGATCTGGCGAATAGCAGCGGAGAAAACATGATAGCAAAAGAACAACGAAAACTGGAAAATATAAAAAGTACGCAGCATAAGCAATACCAGAAACCTCAGCAACCAAATGACAAACAGTAATCGGTGAAATGAAGACTTTAAGAAGAATATTAGGTAAACAGGAGACAGAATAACGAATGTACCGGTACGATGTTCTATATATATTGGTAAATATTCGAGAAACGTGCAGAATAACAGATATAGTGAAGTGGATACTGGAAAGGTGAGAAGTCTGAAACGACCTCCTTGATAGGATGCAGGAGGACAGATTAGTGAAGAAGGTCCCAGAGAATCGTCTGAAAGGTAAAACAAGAATTGGACGATAGAGAATGAGACGGAGAGACACATGATTGTATTGAGTGTAAAGCTGCTTGTAAACAGAGTCACCTAAATCAAGACAAGAAAGAATACAAATTTAAATAAATCATCTGGTTTTGTTTGAATTTATTTTTTATTTAGTGTTTATATATATCAAGATTTTCCCACATGTTGATTTTGCACCTTATTTTTTGCACAGAAGTATTTAGTTTAACGTGCAACAGAAGTTTATCAGTTGAACGATCGAAGCGAGTTGTCAATTTCAACTCGACTTTGGCATTTGTCCGTCTGTCTATCTGTCTGGGGTATGTCTCACGATAACTTTTGAACGCATCAACCAACTTTCGTAAAACACGGCTTGCGTGTTCCTACTGTTACCCTACAGAACCCTATTGTTTTTTAGATTGATCCCCCCAAAAAATGGGAGGACGGGAGGCAAGAAAGTAAGGGGGTCAAAAATTGTAAAAAAAATTGCAAAAGCCCATGTGGGGTACCACCAAATGACAAGGGAATTTTAACTACAATCTGAATATAGTTTTCGCTGCTAAAAATGTTAAAATTTTTG
Source organism: Magicicada septendecula (assembly GCA_034769895.1). Taxonomy (NCBI): domain Eukaryota; kingdom Metazoa; phylum Arthropoda; class Insecta; order Hemiptera; family Cicadidae; genus Magicicada; species Magicicada septendecula. The sequence goes on from CM068367.1 coordinate 1,249,074,340, forward strand.
GACATCAGTACCGTAAATTTGGTGAAATTTTGATAACTCGCATAAATGCAGGTGGGGTTTATCAGGTTAAAGGGAATTTTAACTAAATTTAAATTTAGTGTTAGGCTTGGAAATTTCAAAATTTTGGGACACCAGGGCCCAAACGTTGGCTCAAAATTTAACTAAAACGCAAATTCCGTGTGGGGTATCAAATTAAAGAGGTTTCAACTAAAATCTGAGTATAGTGTACAGTTTTAGAAATTTCAAAGTTTTTGGACCCAGGGCTCAAAGGAGGGGCAAGAATTTGAAAAAAATTGTTAAAATCATCCCGACGGACAGATTAAGTGGAATTTTAACTCAGATCCGAACGTTTGGAACGTTTAATATTTATTGTATGATTGTTCTACAATTGTTATTTTACCTAACAAAAATTAGTAGTGTAATCGGGATTTTCGTAATTTTTCTGATAACTGAAAAATTTCTAATACCGAAATTTATATAATATAATTAATTATATTCATAAATGCTCAAATTTTTCTTGTTATATATTTTATAATAATGGAGTATATAAAATTGAATGCCCTGACTGTAACAAATTTTATGTTGGCCAAACTAAAAAACGTTTAGAAGAAAGATATATACAACACCGTAATTCATATTTAAAACCAGATATATGGAAATCAAATTTAACTACACACTCAGTAAAATATCGGTATGGAGAACCATACAGGACCCATGTTCTAAGATTTATATTTAAAATCATATTCGAAATGAAATATTTCCATAGAAACTACTTCTTTCTACTTATTTCTTCAGCCTTAAACCACAGTTCTGTGGTCACTAACGTATACCACCTCACGTTTTCGCACTCGATTTTCACTGAGATGGAAGTCGATTGCACTGCCGAAAAGTCTGGTTTTGCAGAAAACATTGGACTACTGCTAAACAGCCCGGGAAAGAATTTTAACAAAGAACTACTTCTTTGTTGCCGATAACGTAGTACACATACAAAATTCTCCCCTCCCCCTTCAACTATAATTTTCATTTATAGAAAATTACCCCCACCCCGTTCACCTAACCTCTTCATTTATAGATATTTCATCTACGTTTCTACAGTGGATTATTATGAGCTTCTTATCAAGATACTTTATTTATCAAAATTAAGTACTTTACTCTTGTTAAAACATAAAACGTTGCAGGTAAACTACCCGTTTCTCTAAACCGATCTTCACCAAAATCAATAGACCTTCAGTCCTCTACAATGCAGGGATGCATGCAAAAAAATATTTGATTCTGTTTCAATTTGTGGCAGTTATCGTTCGTCATGAAAACATTTCTCTTGTTACAACATAACATGTTTCAGGTAAACTACCCCTTTCCCTTTACCGATCTTCACCAAAATCAACAGGCCTTGAGCTCTCTACAATTTAGGAAGGTATGCAAACAAATATTTGATTTTCTTTGAATTTACGGCAGTTATCGTTCGTCATAGAAAACATTACCCTTGTTAAAACATAAAAGGTTGCAGGTAAACTACCCCATTCCGTTAACCGATCTTCAACAAAATCAACACACCTTAAGTTCTGTATAACTCAAAAAGTTATGCAAAAGAGTAGTTGATTCTGTTTGAATTTACGGCAGTTATCGTTCGTCATAGAAAACATTACCCTTGATAAAAACAAATGTTGCCGGTAAACTACCCCTTTCCCTTAACCGATCTTCACCAAAAACAATAGGTCTTGTTTACTCTACAAATCAATGCTGTATGCAAAAAATTATTTGATTCTGTTTGAATTTGCGGCTTTTATCGTTTGCCATAGAAAATACCCTAGTTAAAATATAAAATGTTGCAGGTAAAGTACCCCTTTCCCTTAACCGATCTTCACCAAAACCAATAGGTCTTCAGAACTCTATAATTCAGGGCTGTATGCAAAAGAGTAGTTGATTCTGTTTGAATTTGCGGCTGTTATCGTTTGCCATAGAAAAAAATTACCCTTGATTTAAAAAAAACCGTTGCAGGTAAACTACCCCTTTCCCTTAACTGATCTTTACCAAAATTAACAGATCTTGAGTACTCTACAAATCAGGGCTGTATGCAAAAAGTTGTTTGATTTTGTTTGAATTTGCGACTCTTACCGTTTGCCATAAAAAAACGTTGCTGGTAAACTACCCCTTTCCATTAACCGATCTTCACCAAAAACGATAGGTCTTGAGTACTTTACAAATCAAATCAGGGGTGTATGCAAAAAATTGTTTGATTCTGTTTGAATTTGCGGCTCTTATCGTTTGCCATAGAAAATACCCTTTTAAAACATAAAACGTTGCAGGTAAACTACCCCGTTCCTATAACCGATCTTCACCAAAAACAATAAGTCATGAGAACTCTACAATTCAGGGCTGTATGCAGAACATTATTTGATTCTGTTTACATTTGCGGCTTTTATCGTTTGCCATAGAAAATACCCTTGTTAAAATATAAAATGTTGCAGGTAAACTACCTCTTACCCTTAACCGATCTTCACCAAAAGCAATAAGTCTTGAGAACTCTATAATTCAGGGCTGTATGCAAAAGAGTAGTTGATTCTGTTTGAATTTGCGGCTTTTATCGTTTGCCATAGAAAATACTCTTGTTAAAATATAAAATGATGCATGTAAACTACCCCTTTCCCTTAACCGATCTTCACCAAAACCAATAGGTCTTGAGAACTCTATAATTCAGAGCTGTATGCAAAAGAGTAGTTGTTTCTGTTTGAATTTGCGGCTGTTATCGTTTTCAAAAAAAAAATTACCTTTGATTAAAAAAAAAAACGTTGCTGGTAAACTACCCCTTTCCCTTAACCGACCTTCACCAAAAACAATACGTCTTGAGTACTCTACAAATCAGGGCTGTATGCAAAAAATTATTTGATTCTGTTTGAATTTGCGGCTATCGTTTGCCAAAAAAAAAATTATAGACACACACACACAGACACTTTTCGAAAAATTACTTTTTTTCATGTTTTGAGTGTAGTACAATCAGAATCTGCAATAATCTCGAACACGATTTTTTTTGCCATCACCATACTTCCATTTCCTTAAGGAACGTGGAAGTAAAAACAAACACACATTTCCAAATTTAAATAATATCAGGTTATTAAAACAGGTTTCCAAAGGTCCAAAAATGACTTGTGGGAAAATTTAGAAATATTTAAACATAAAACAAGAATAAATTAATACCAGAACAAATTCAGATTAATACAAAAAATTATAATGTTTTCAAAATTACTAATTTAATAAAATAGCAAATATATGTATTATATTTTAAAATTAATTATATAACATACTTTATATACACATATAAAAACACGAATTTAGTCTACATATAAAAGAGCTGTTTTGAACAATTGATTGGAAAAATTTTGTGAATTTATTAATTTATATCTGATGATGATAGATGGATTACTATCGAAACATATGTAATTTACAAAATAAAAAATATATTCTTGTAAAAAGTTTTATTATTAATAATAATAATATATAATAATATAAATATTCTACTAGCATAGTCTAAGAGTATAATATATCTACTTCGTTCAAAATAGTGAACGAGTTCTGGAGCTCAGGGAGCTTAGTAGGCCAACGGTTAATATACAAAAAGTTTGGGACCCTTGTCCGCCGGATTTACTGTTCAGCCGCGGTCCAGTGCGACCACTGACGACGCTTTACTACCGCCGAACGGGCGAAACTCTCGGTTTGATCAAAGCAAAACGTAGAAAACAGTGACGAGCCACGGTAAAGCTTTGGATGGATGTATAAGTGCGTTGCGTCTGTACGTCTGTTCGTGTTTCCGTCTCCTCCACGCGGTATATACGTAAGCGTGTGATGCGCGGGGTTTCATTTAATTTCATCAGATCAAATTTCCTGTACTGCTGTCATCGTCATACAGAGAAGAAAACGTTAGGGCTGAAGTTGACTCGGTACGTACAGCAACAGCAGCGGCAGCACTTCGTAAAACGAGCGTGTGTTAATGTCAGCAATATAGGTCATCCAGATAGTAGCGCGGTTATACTGTATATATGTGTGAACAGCTGTAATTAAACACTCTGTAACGACGCGCACGTTGCGGCGAGGGCGGGGCAAATTGTGAATTCAGTAATCGAGAGTTAAATGAAAGCGGTGGGCGCATCGAAACTTTAGAGGCCCCGGCGACAGTTCCTTGACGCGAGGCCTCGTCTAAAATTTTCAACAATGATTAAATTAATTAATTTTATTAAATAATTTAAATTAATCTTAATAATTCTTATTCCCATAATGATTTTTATTTTACGCTCATTGTCATAATAATAGCATGTCAAATATATACGGTTGTAAATGCAGTCTCAGAATGTTTAAAAATTATAATTAAAATTTTATCTACAATATTTTCTTAAAATAACCTATGTGTTAAACAATAGCCTACTCCATTCTACTGCAATTCTGTTCCTCTATGTCAGTTGCTTCCAGCTTAAAAGCGCCTTATAACCACAATTAAACTCAGGAACCTACCGGCGGACTACTCACGAACCTACATCGTAAGCGATCAATTTTTGACAAGTAACATAATAATAAAAAGGCATTACTGAAATTTTAAATAAGTAAAACGGGTAATTTACACGTTTAACTATTTTACTAGCTATCTTTAAAAGTACAGTCTTGATTCTGTCAGTATGATAATGAAGACATAAGAAATGTATTAAACATTGTGTATTTAAATAAAATCTTCAGTATGAAAACCGAGGGCGATCTGCTGCAGCCACTAAAACCACAGAACTTTCTGTGCGCCGAAAACACTTAAACGTAACTTTAAGTAATAATAACTGCGACTGATTACGAATCAATTGTGCAGAGTTGTAGTTTGGAAACACTTGAACGTAACTTTAAATAACAATAGCTGCGACTCACTACGAAACATAGGACAAGCGGCGTCTGTTTTGTCTAGCCGAGGGGTGGAAGGATATACATTGAATGTGATAATGTGATGAAAACAAAAGATGACAAGTGTTTTTATGTTATTCAGTAAAATCTCCAAAATTTCACTGGAAGCGAATTTTGTGCGAAACACACAAAAATTGCAGACATGTATAGTAAGTACCCCCGACTTACTTCGAGATGTTTTTTTTACGCGGATTTCACAGACAGCGAGTATTATTTTAAAGGCATATTGCTTTCCACGTGTAATTTTAGTTTACATGTTAACCTAACAGCGTCAACTTTAGGCATCACAGGCACATATCGGAGTTGTATTATTCCCAGAAAATGTTTTCGTAAAAAAAATTGACAATGAAACACGATTTCTATTGTCTAACTAAAATTATATACGATATTCACTACATATCGATGTCAAAATAATAATCGCATAGTCGAAATATCGAAAATATGTGTGGGCACGGTTATTGAGAATGTATCGAAAATTTTATTGAAATTGCAGCCATACATAATAAATCTGATGTGATGGAATGGCTTCACAAAAACAAGTTTTAATTTTGTGTCATTCTTATTTTGACTTATTATGCAATGGCTTCACAAAAACAAGTTTTAATTTTGTGTCATTCTTATTTTGACTAATGAAATACAATTAATTACAAGCTCTAATTAATGTAATCTTTATGGTTTTGTTGTCTTTTTTAATTTTTGTCTCTTAATTGTAATACCGAATGCTGTGTTATTATGGATTACTAAGACAGTACATTTTTTGCAACCCAAATTCTTGTGGGTCACATGGGGCCCAAAAGATTTGACATCGTGTGTTGTAGATAAAAGAAAGGAAAAGACTTAACAGACAGTACGTCAGGTTAATCGATATTTTTGTTTAAAATGTGAAGGCGATTCTGTAGCAGGGGCGTGGGAAGACGGAGTACTATAATGTGTAATTCGAATCGCTATATTTCTAAGGACGAAAATTCTGTACCTATTAAAAAAGCAGATGCCAGTATTAAAAAAAAATGAAATAAAATTGGACGGTGGAGAAGAGTCGGTTTGTATTGAACGCGTTCTATTGAGGATTTATGCTCTGCTAAGAGTATTTACTTTCTGCCATTGTTACAGCACTACAGATTTCATCCGCCTTCCCTAGTGGTGAACGGTGGTGAATGAATACGTGCGCCCACGGGTCTCTGAGAGATTGTTTTTTCTAACCTCTCCGTCTATGACAGATTACTATTGACTAGATCGATCCATTATATAGCTCGGAATAATCGCTGTTACGTATTAAAACATTCGTAAAATCCTACGCGAAAATTAAAACGACGTATTTCCTATTAAAACAATGCGAAAATTAGTACCTTCGTTTCCTTCAGAATTTCTTGTGAATTAGGATTTCACAAGGAGTGTAATTACGTGTACATATACAGGAAACTGTGTATTTGCAGATAAGTGTGTGGTGATTCCGAGAATATACTGTGGTATGTCGAGTGTACTGCCAGCTGTCTAGAAATATTGCAGATATCAGTTGTTCCGGACGGATGCGCGCCGTGTCGAATCGCGGTTAGGCAACTTGTCGGTTTGTTCGAATTTCGGATAGCATAAATATATATTGTGCAGGCGTTCTCACCGTTTCCAGAATGAATACCGCCATCTGTTATTAACTCAGTTGGGTAACAATGTAATTACAATTTTAATCATTCTGAAATTAATATAATAAAGGGGTGTTGTAGACTGTTATAGTAAATGTAGATAATTAGTGCAGTATCGTTTACATTCACTTTAATACAGCATTGCGTAACTGACAGATTCTGTCTCAATTTAAAAATATTTTTGTAAATCGGTGATACTTATTTGAGCACATGTCTCGTAAACACAATCTCTTGTACATTTACGGGAGTCTCAGTTTGTTCTTTATTTGTACTTAATTATACTACAGCGGAGTTAGGTTAGAGTCTAGTTTACTTTATGTGAAGAAAGTGACGAATCTGTCGGGCGATGACCAGTTGTAAGAAACTGATAAGAAACATCGTGCACAAAATACAGCGATACAAGCCAACAAATTACACGTCCTCCCTCTCGCCAAATATCCGTGACAGTGAGTGTTCATAGTTATTAATTAGTTTGATATAGGAGTTTTTTTTAATTTTTGAACAATTTTTGCCATCATGCGTAAAAGTTATAAACTCGCACTCTAAAATATTTTTTGGATTGATTAGACGGATTTAATTTTGTTCGATATAAATGTTTTACAATAATGTACGCAGTATAAGTGCGAATTACAATAGTTTCAAGTTATCCTTTTTTTGTACGTTCGACAGGGCATGACGTTAGTTACGGAACGTTATATAGTTGTTATTAGCACAATCTGGCTAGAACACTACAGTTAAAACCTGCTTTAACCTCACGGGTTCATAAGTTATGGTTAGGTGGATAGCAGAATTCGACGATATGGTATTGAGAAGGTACTCGTCAAAAAGAAGACCCCCCCCCCCCCGGCTGTTTCTCTGCCAAGTGTCTAACTACGTGAAGTTCTCATTAGCCCAGGTCGTGAGAACGCTGAAGACGGAGATCACAGGCGGAACATAAACTTAGGCCCCTTTTATGGATTCGCGCGACAAGAATTTCTGCTGCGCGTCATTTTGCGGCGCGTTTTGTAAAACATTGGAGGCAAGTGAGGCTATTTATGCACACGCGCAGCAAAAATCGTGTCGAGCTTTCTGAAAAACATGCTGCCCTACCCTAGAGAACGCGCGACAGATATTCTTGCCGCGCGTGATGTAAGTACATGGGTGTAAATTGGTGCTTTTATGCAAACGCGCGGCATACCTGATGCATTCTCTTGGCCTCAGTACAGCTAACTTTTCCTACAATACACATTAGTTTTTGTTTGTAAAGATTATTGTAGAATAACTACAATAATAATGTTTAATGACGCAAAAAATAATTATTTTTCTGTACACTGAAATATGTTGTGATGGAAATACAGAATACTATTTTTTTTATATTTCTGTTCAAATTACTGTACTTAATTCTTACTGTACATTAAACTGTTTGCAAACAATTTTCAGTTAATTGTATGACAATGAACATTCATAAAATAAGTTTGTTTTCGTCTTTAAATGCGGCGCCAAACAAAAAATTACTTTAATTGTTGAAAACAGTAGGCCTACTTATATTTTTGTATACTTTTATATGTGGAAGTACTTTTCTATTAGTTTGTCCCTCATTGTGTGTAACTATAGCAATGTAATATTTTGTACAATGTTGTTTTCACTTGCAAATCGTTATTAAGACTTCCATTTTAGACTGAATATGGTGTTTCAGTTTTCACTGTGTTTATTAGAGTGAAAATTACTAAATTAGCTAAAGTCAATAGTAAAAATAATACCTGATAATACTGAGCAATTAAGCGAAAAGTACCTGTACTAATTTTTGCACATTGCCACACTAAGTAGGATAATTAAAAACAGTCTGCTACACTTGTATTCTTAAATTCAATTTTATTAAGACTTCCATTTTAGACTCAATATTCCATTTCAGTTTTCACTGAGTTTATTAGGGTCAAAATTAGTAAATTAGCTAAAGTCAGTAGTAGAAATAATACCTGATAATACTGAGCAATTAGGCCTAAGCGAAAAGTACCTGTACTAATTTTTGCACACTACCACACTAAGTAGGATAATTAAAAAGAGTCTACTACACTTGTATTCTTAAATTAAATTTCATTTGTTATGTTTTCTTAGATAAAATTTAATTTTATGTACGTGACTCATTTGATAGTTATTGCGTGGAGCAAATGCCGACCCCTGCAATAAATCCTGTCTCGTTTGAATAATTACTTGGCTTTTACTGATCAACTCATCAAATTCAAATATGCTGAGGACAGTCTGAAAAAATTAAAAAACTTCTCTCCGTCCGTCATCCCGTAATTTTCCGTAGAGATTATTGAATGCCCCGTCAACAAGACGATTACAATTGATGGGATGAATAGCCCATTGTCTTTTCCGTCGTTGTCGATACGCGTAATACAACACCACCTGACCCGTCTTCCAAGAGCAGTACCAAATGAATGTGAGACAACGTGTACAGAGGTAGGCAGTACCCATACGACTGCCAACTACGCGCAGCATTATTCCTTGCCGCGTGGCATCTACTGCGCGCCAGAAACCTTGTAGCGCGAGTCATACGTCGCAACGTGACGTTCGGGGAGCGTATCCCCTACGGTTCCAGCTCGCTGAACTCCGAGGGGCTATGTAGTGGCTGTGGCCGCATACCTTCCGAAACCCCCCTACGATCTCAGCCACTGACTCACCTCTCCCCCAAGCATTTTGATTTTAGTTTATTTTTATAATTATTTTTTTAGTACATCGGGTTAGGATATGCTTACAATCAGTGTATGGAACCCTTTTGTTTCATGCATGAAAAGCGTTTAAAAATGAAAAATGGTGAGGCGAGTTTTGTGTCAGTTTTTTATGGAAAATAATAAGAAGGAAGGGTTTACAGATGAACATTTACAGAACTAAAGAAACCTCTTAGGAAAGGAACGAATATCAACCTCCCTTCCCACCAGCAAACCATGGGCGGAAGAGAAGTTTCCTCTCTTTTTGAGGCGAATCGCTGAAGGTTTCAAAGTTCAGTGGCCATTTAACTGAAGTTTGGTTCAAGATAAACCAGAAATGTCTTATTAAAAAAGTCTTTTTAAGCTGTATAAAAATAATCTAAGGTAATTCAAACAATAATATTAATTTGGTTATTAAAAGTTAATAGAGCTTAAGAGACTGGATATAGAATATTTTCTTGAAAAACAAGGACTAATGGTTGAAATTGATGAACGTCCAAGTTTACGTATGATGAGCAAACTGGCATTTGGTTCAAGTTGAACGACACTGTCTTAATAAACACGGGTTATGCCGCCTCATGGCTAAGTGGTAGGCAGACCATGCTACTAATACTACCAGTAGCTGGGTGCTGAATGTAGAAACAGGTGGAGTATTCGCGCGCCGACATTACATACCCCAGTTGGTTTCAGCCACCGGCTGAACTCGTAGGGGAAATGTAAATACTACGCGTTCGGAGACAAATGTTGACAGAGGAGGAGTGCCCAGTGTCCGACTGTTCGTCGTGATTAACGACTCGTTTACCACTGAATTCGAGACAAGTCACCCCGCGTTCTAAGCGAGACAGCCCACAACTGCACCACGCGGATTTCATTCCTGCAAGTTCACTGTTTAAAAAAAATTAACATTGTTAAATTTTAAATAAGCAACGTTAGATTAGTTTCTGTGTAAGTGGACGAAAAACCGTTTTGATACTGTTTGACGACAGAAGGCGTGTTTGAAGAATGCACCTATGACAGTTAACGAAAAGCGAGTCCTTTCATGGGGCGGGCAGTTTGTAACGAGCGAATCATGTTATGCGGGCTGTTGAAAATAAAACAATGCATTTACCATGTTGCGAAATTCCTTAGGTGTGCAACGGAAATAACCCTTTAAATGTTTAATTGTTTTCAAAAGAATGCCAGAATGAAGGACATTTCCTTCCATTTTGTGTGTGTGTTTATAGGCGCGCGCACGTTTTTACATTATGAAATGTAGCAGTTGTTAGTGATATAACGTTCTGATATACAGCGGATTTGGAGTGATTTCTGCCATATTTGTATATTTGTCAACCGACGACAAGCATTTAATAGAAGAATTAAGGGGAGAGAGAGAGAGAGAGAGAGAGAGAGAGAGAGAGAGAGAGAGAGCGGAGGCTGATGTAAGTTCTCGACATAATTAATGCAGTTTTATTGCAGTGTAGAACCGTTGATTAAAAATGTCCATTGACCACTTTAAAATAACATTCCTCAAGAGTAAAATTCATTTCCTGTTGGAGTAATTGTAAAGTTTCTTTTTCAGTTGTAGTAAATTCTTTTTCACAATTACAACGTCAAGAGTCCCCAGTGACACAAGAAATTATCTGAGACGTACCGTATTTGTCTCCGTATTTTGAAATTTAGCAACGTTCTGAGCTGAGGAATAAAACAATTAATGTAATAATAATAACAATAATTTAACAAGAATTTTTTGGACGGCCAAGTCATCGTAGCTCAAGGCGGTTTCTATGTTTAGTGTGCATTCTTACACACGATTGTATACGCCATGTCAGAAATTTGTAAAGCAGAAACAACGATTTGGTTGAATATTTAGTAACACATGTCAGATTCTAATTACTAATAGACCGTTATTCAAATAATACGCAAGCGACGAATTAAAATATATATTTATAACGTTGATTGATGAAAGTTCGGTCTAAGTCGAGTTTAACAGGCAGAAGAAGCTAGAAGCGTCAACGGAAGGCGACATGGGAAATTGAAAATATATCATGAAAGACAAAACAACGGATTGGAAGAACACTGGTAGAATCCGTCTTGTCTTACATTTGTGATGTGTGAAATTTGAATCTAGAGACGGAGAGAACAATTCTAGAGGACGAAATGGACCAACCAAAGAGGAGCCTTCAGATATCTAGATTACAAGAGACTGCGGAGTAAAATCAAAAACTTAAGGAAGTCAATGTAAGTGACACGAAGAGAACAGGGATATTGCGGCTCAGTTTTTTCGCTCGCTTACTGCGTATAAATGAACAACGACAGTCGTGACATGTACGCGTATACAGGTGGAAACTACCTGTACGGAGGAAAACGGGTTGCCCATGGCGGTGTTCAGGCTTCATCTGGATCGTCGTCTCACCTGGTGGACACACTTCGAGCAAGTAGCGTGAAAAACTGCTATCGTTTTCATTTCCTCCGAGCCCTACTTTCAAGCAAATATATAACCCGCCGCCTGGAGAAACTTATCGTCTCCACGTATGTGGCACCGATGGTTACCTACGCGATCCATGTATGGGTTACTTGTCTCAGGAGGACTGCGCTGGGCACGTAAACATCTATGCAGTTCGACTCCCTGAATGTGGCTTTAGGTAGGTTCGTTACATTAATCTAAGGCGGAGCTACAGGTCCCCACAACATCTGCTACAGCAGGAGTGCCGCCGAAATAATATAGGGAGCGCAAGAACCAACCGTGAAAGGACACAATCGTAGAGCTCGTGGGGCACGATTAATGCTAGCACCGTCACTGACATCAGTCCTAGTTTTATAAAATAATAAAAAGTTGTGTTTTTATTTACGACCTTCTTGTGCAAGCCTGTAAATTCGAAATTATTCCATTCCACAAGATTATGGAAAAATGCCACGTAACTTTAAATAGTTTTGATGTTGGTAAAGTAAAATTAAAACAAATCCTTAAATTGGCTCGCTTTTTAAATACCGTGGCATAGTTCGGTTTTCTTGATAAGACAACCATAGCCACACATAATTGTGCATGATTAATTAGTTTACTTGAGCGCCATAGGTTCAGTGGGACTAGTGTTATATTTCCGTTTAAAGAATTAGTTCTTCAAAATTGGACTAGAGGCTGGTCACTGAAACACGAAAAGCTGTGACGGCGTTAGCCGCTACACAATAAATTAAAACTAGGCGTATGACCTAGATGGAAGCAAAAAATGTGCTGGACCCAGACTGATAGGACTCGAAATAAAAGTCTCATTTAACTTTAACAGGTTATCGTTTTATTAGTGTTTTCTTATATGACATGTTTTACATATTGTTAAACTAATTGATATTGTATTCTGTTACCAGTATTAATCCTGAACAATTACTCATACATCTTTAAGTCATCAAAATAATTTATAAAAATACACAATAACTAATTCAACAATTTAACTTCAAAATTCTAACTGCAGTATTGTATTGGTGCCTTTTAATTCAACACGATGACGGTAGAAAGAGACTTCCGAACTGAAATAATCAGAATGATAAATCATAGCATTAAAATAGGATAAAAATTATTAACACTCAAACTCATGTTCGTACAGCAAACCATATCTTTTGTTTAAAGAAAAATATTACAAAACGCTGCCATTGATTATTATTATTAACACAATTTCACTTAAAGAAAATTCTATCAGTCTTGTGATCAAGAAAAACTGGCAATGTACATTTCGTTTAGACAACTGATAATAACTGTAACTGAAATTAAATTTCCTGATTACGTGAATTCAGTATTTTAATGAATTCGGCTACTATACAAGAATCCCTATTCCATTACTGCATATGAATCTATGTCAGTAGTATTCTTTACAATATTTGAGTGTCCAGTAAATTGCTGGACATTTGGTTATGTACAAAATTAATTTTTTTTTATGTTTCTTGTCATCAATATTAATCACATTTTAAATTACATTAACATTTCTCTGCATCATTAAAACAGGATAATTAAGTTTGGATGTATTTAGCAATATAAGTCACTGAGCTAAGGAAATGCTTAAACTGTATACCGATACAGGATATATCATACATGAATAACTCAAACCTTATTAGTCTATCAGCATGTCCTTTAACTTTGTAACTGGTGAAGTGTAGTTGTGATTGCTGGGTTTGAATATATGGAAGTTTTTCACCTGTTTTTCTGAAGAATGTGGATTTCAGTGGTAACCTGTGGTGGTGCTAACCAGACGTGGTGCTGTTAGTGAAGAAGTGTTTGATGATCCTCGTTCTAGTTGGCGGAGGGAGCTCTCTAGTTGACATCTCCGCCGATGGTGTCCGATGTTCCTGACACCATCTAAGCCCCGCGTTTCTTCCGACTAGTCGGGAACCCTAAAACAGTTTATTATTTGTAATGGGCCGTCACATAATATAACCACCCCGACTATCACACTTCTATTCGCACCACAACTCTGTCATTAGCCATAGGTAAGCTCGACAGTTCACCTTTGCATTTCCGTTAGCATTTGCAAAATTCCATAGATTTACTTTAACTACTTTTACATTTATTTGTACATTATCTCTTAATGATTTTCTTTATACATTAACTCTAAACTTAATGTTCTTTTAAATTTTACATTTACTTTTCTGCAAATAGTTGAGTGCAAGATTGGCACGTGGTCCCCAAATAGGCCTACAGGAAGAAACATGTGAGACAGACACACACACACACACACACACCCATTAACATACGTTTTCGTTTTATTTCCTTTTTTCTTTTACATTAAGAAACATAACCCTTTATTAATATAATATGAACAAAGTAATTGTCCTCACCTGAGACACTACGAGGTTACGCATAGCAATTCACAGCGAAGCCAACCCAGACAACGAAAAGCACTGTCAAAGAGCAGAAGAGAGAATGAGGACGACTCACAGTTTCAGTTAACCCAGCATGGTTCGAGAAAAGCCAGCTGAAAATTGTTAACAGCTGGACTGCCGGCCTATTTTATCTCGTCACCTTTCCCGAGCGGCAACCTTGATTTAGTCATTTCTGCTGTATACCTTGCCCCAGCACGACGCGGCAATCTCACTCAATTGGCCGAAGCAGGTCCAAAGGCAGTGGCCTTGGCGCGATTTATGAACTGACCGCGGGTTTCGAATTTAATTCCTTCGGCACAAAGCGGTATGAATATCGGGCTTGTTGGGAGCTTGTTCTTCAAAACCTCATTTCCGAAATATGTCCTTATTTTTCTCAGCAACAGTACGGATGTAGTGGTAGATGAACAGAAGTTATATCACCTACTCTTTTTAACATTTATGTAAGCGATCTGGTAAGGGAAAGGAAACAACTAGTGAACCCTAGTATTAAGATATCACGAGACAGATATTGGAATATGCTGTTGTTTGGTGACGACTTCCTTGTACAATGAAGAGCATGCTTTACAAAAATCTGTTTTTATGGGATAGGCAAACAGTACAATAAAAATGAAAATCAAACAGAACAGTGAAAATCGCTATCTCCACAAAAACCAAAGTGATGATGGCATTCGAGGCAACCAGTGAGCACAAAAATAATGATTAATCATCAAATTGTAGAACAGGTGAGCCATTTTAACTGCCTGAGAAATGGTATTATCTGTGATAAGAATTTTGATATTATTGTTTAGTTAGGTAAGTTCCAGGCGATCTGTGGAGCAATCAATCGTATTTTTAGAAATAAGGTACGACGGGAGACAAAATTAAACTTTTATGTAGTTATACCGGCCCCTGTACTATCCTGTGGTCCTATGGGTGTAATTATGGACGACAGCCAGGAAACAAGGAAGTAATAAAATACAGGCCTCGGAAATGGCATTGTTAATAGGAGCTAAATAGTAGTTAAAAGTTATAGTAAACTTGATCGTGTAAAGAGTGAAGTCATAAGAGGAGAATTACAAGTTTTCAACTTGAATGAATATTAAAAGATTATAAACAACGGTGGGGAAAACACTTAAAAGAATGTCAGATTCGAGAATGACCAAACAAGTCTCGAAATATAAACGCAGCACCTTGCCTACGCCGTGATGTGAAGTTGACGATGATGACGTGGTGTAAAAGTGGATATCGGTTAGACGTACTCCGAACATGTAGTCAGATTGACAAACAAATGCCGAACGTCGAATTAAAATGGAATTCGCTTCGCTCGTTCAACAATCCATAATTAATTCGGTTAAGGTTAACGGTGTTCGTTTAGATCCTTGACTGCAGGATCGAAGGAATCGATATTTCCTGCGTAACTTGTGATGTTGCGTTTACGGGACGCGTAACCTTGTGCGTGAAGCTGAGGCCTGCGCGTACGCGAACTCAGCTGAGTAGGCGTTCACACAGCGGTCGTTACGGAAGGTCGCAGCCGCGTCGGGCAAAAGTAAACAACACTGCGGAGCCGTCAATATTTTTAGCGTACACAGAGTTTTCCCCCTTTCCGCAGCATTTCACGAATTGCAGCCGATTCTCGTATATTATACATAGACGCGCCTTTTTTTAGAACACTTTTTATCGTGAATATAAAAATGGAAGGAAATCTTTGCGCTTTTTTCTTTCCACCCGCGCGAATCAAGTGACGTATATTGGTGATGGTTACGATAAAACAGTGGAAGACGTGCAGAGTATAGCCGTGTAAATAGCTTTATAAATGTGTGTGTGTGTGTGTGTGTGTGTGTGTGTAGGGTGGATCGTTGGTTGGGCCACATCAGAAGTTGTGTTGCAGCCGAGAGAAAGAGGAAACATAGGAGAGACAGAGATGGAACGGCAGAGAGAACAAGGACGAGGAGAAGTAGCGTCAGCAGTAGCAGCAACAAGAAGACGAAGAAGGGGGTCGGATACGTTGGGACGGGCGCCGCGGTGCTTCGCAATCAATACGCCGTGACGTCACGACGCCGCCGATCCCTTCCTTTTCACGTGTCGTCGTCATCCACGTAGTCTTCTTGTTGCCCTTCTGCCTCGACGGTGTTTTATTTTTATTTTTAATTTATACGGTATTTCAGTACAGCTCAGTCGTCACACTCGGAAGCAATTTCTGCATTCAATTTTCTACAGTGGAAGCCAGTCTGTTCGGTCCGCATAGTAAAAATAAAAGTACGTCAGAAATATGCTTTGAACCTTTTTTTTTTCAAATAAAACTTGGCAACTTCAATAAAAGTTGAATGAATAGAACTATGCAGTTTTATAAAACGGTAGCGGCACAAGTTTTGCCGTACGACTGAAAGTTTGTCTCAGCAGGGTAGATGACATTCCAAGGAAAGAAACTGTAGAAATTAAACTGCCACGAATGACACCTTTCTGCAATTAAAGATTGTTGAAGAAGGCATAGACATAGAATGGAAAAGAATGAACAGATAGATAGTAAAATGGGAAGTAGCAGATTGGAAACAAGTGAGCACGACGAAGTTATAAGATTGGAAACAGACGGAACTAGAAGATATGTAACGTAGCCTATATACAGCACATTAGTGAACGGATTTTTAAGAAAACAGAAACAAAAATAATATAGAAAAACATGGGAATGTGCCATAAGCGCACAACAAAATAAATATACAAAGAACACAGTACAGGACAGAATTTAAGGTGGAGAATGTTAATGAAATTTATAAACAATAATTGGAGAAATATATTAATTCGCAATACAATGTTGTGGGTAAAGAAAGTTTACAGGGTGTACGAACCGAATAGCGGAAGAGACTGCGGAAGGCCAACGAACATGTAATGTATGCGCAGTCTGCCGGCCCTTCTCGTCCGTTGCTCAGAAAAGATGAGAAATATATAATCAATCGAAATATTCACCATATCACACATAGTTTTTCTTGGGATCAACTGTAAACTCCCGGTCATCTAACCCGTTTGTTATTGACCGCGTCACTTACAGTCTTGTCCGTGTTCCCGCTGTTCTTGTTTTGTTTTCACGATTCAACTTTTCTCATTTAATCTAATTTCACAATTATGTTTAAAAAATTTTTAAACCATAATACACAATGGCTGCGCTGTGAACACAAACTTGGTTGCAGGTAACAAACGCGGAAGACGAATTGGATCGCACAGTCTTTAATTGTACTCGGTTCTTAAAAATATAATACTTAGAAATGTCTCTAGAAAAAACATTGGGATGCCATGATGGATGAAAGCTCCTTGCCCGAAAAATTTTGGTAAACAACAAAATATTAGATTAAGTTAGCGTTTTAATTATTTGGGCTGTCACTTGTCCTTTAATACGGGGCTGCTCAAATGAAGACGTAGTACTACAAGGATTAATGCCGCGTGCGTGCGATAGAGGGAGATCACAGTAATCCTTTGTGACAACAAAATGCCAAACCGCCTGATCCGTAGGCAACGATGTATAATACTGTTTAAGTCGTTGGATATACAGGAAACGTTGACACCAGTACAGCTCAGAGTGTGGGGCTGTCTTCAAAAGCGCACAGCTCTCATTACACAGTATGGAAATGCCAAACCGCCTGATCCGTAGGCAACGATGTATAATGCTGTTTAAGTCGTTGGATATACAGCAAACGCGTTGACACCAGTACAGCTCAGAGTGTGAGGCTGTCTTCAAAAGCGCACAGCTCTCATTACACAGTATGGAAATGCCAAACCGCCTGATCCGTAGGCAACGATGTATAATACTGTTTAAGTCGTTGGATATACAGCAGACGTTGACACCAGTACAGCTCAGAGTGTGGGGCTGTCTTCAAAAGCGCACAGCTCTCATTACACAGTATGGAAATGGCTATGTTGGCTGAGGACTTTGGAAACGTATGCTTATGGTCATGTCAACAATACCATTCTCAGGCCCCTGGCGCTCGTGGCTCCAATAAATGAGAAAAAGCAGGAATGGCAACTTCGTTGGTACGGACATGTTCCATGAGCAGCACCTGACACCGTCATAAATGTAGCCCATGACCTGAATATTGACGGTAAAAGGCACGCGGATGACCCAAACTGCGACAGATAGACACTGTAAACGCCGATCTTCGAAGTACAAAACTTCGAGTGTATTTCTTTACACTTCGAGCAAGTAGCGTGAAAAACTGCTATCGTTTTCATTTCCTCCGAGCCCTACTTTCAAGCAAATATATAACCCGCCGCCTGGAGAAACTTATCGTCTCCACGTATGTGGCACCGATGGTTACCTACGCGATCCATGTATGGGTTACTTGTCTCAGGAGGACTGCGCTGGGCACGTAAACATCTATGCAGTTCGACTCCCTGAATGTGGCTTTAGGTAGGTTCGTTACATTAATCTAAGGCGGAGCTACAGGTCCCCACAACATCTGCTACAGCAGGAGTGCCGCCGAAATAATATAGGGAGCGCAAGAACCAACCGTGAAAGGACACAATCGTAGAGCTCGTGGGGCACGATTAATGCTAGCACCGTCACTGACATCAGTCCTAGTTTTATAAAATAATAAAAAGTTGTGTTTTTATTTACGACCTTCTTGTGCAAGCCTGTAAATTCGAAATTATTCCATTCCACAAGATTATGGAAAAATGCCACGTAACTTTAAATAGTTTTGATGTTGGTAAAGTAAAATTAAAACAAATCCTTAAATTGGCTCGCTTTTTAAATACCGTGGCATAGTTCGGTTTTC
Organism: Magicicada septendecula; assembly: GCA_034769895.1. Classification (NCBI taxonomy): domain Eukaryota; kingdom Metazoa; phylum Arthropoda; class Insecta; order Hemiptera; family Cicadidae; genus Magicicada; species Magicicada septendecula. The sequence continues at coordinate 1,249,093,186 of CM068367.1, forward strand.
TTGATAAGACAACCATAGCCACACATAATTGTGCATGATTAATTAGTTTACTTGAGCGCCATAGGTTCAGTGGGACTAGTGTTATATTTCCGTTTAAAGGATTAGTTCTTCAAAATTGGACTAGAGGCTGGTCACTGAAACACGAAAAGCTGTGACGGCGTTAGCCGCTACACAATAAATTAAAACTAGGCGTATGACCTAGATGGAAGCAAAAAATGTGCTGGACCCAGACTGATAGGACTCGAAATAAAAGTCTCATTTAACTTTAACAGGTTATCGTTTTATATACAGCAAGGTAGGTGCAGGTTAGGTTTTCTTATATGACATGTTTTACATATTGTTAAACTAATTGATATTGTATTCTGTTACCAGTATTAATCCTGAACAATTACTCATACATCTTTAAGTCATCAAAATAATTTATAAAAATACACAATAACTAATTCAACAATTTAACTTCAAAATTCTAACTGCAGTATTGTATTGGTGCCTTTTAATTCAACACGATGACGGTAGAAAGAGACTTCCGAACTGAAATAATCAGAATGATAAATCATAGCATTAAAATAGGATAAAAATTATTAACACTCAAACTCATGTTCGTACAGCAAACCATATCTTTTGTTTAAAGAAAAATATTACAAAACGCTGCCATTGATTATTATTATTAACACAATTTCACTTAAAGAAAATTCTATCAGTCTAGTGATCAAGAAAAACTGGCAATGTACATTTCGTTTAGACAACTGATAATAACTGTAACTGAAATTAAATTTCCTGATTACGTGAATTCAGTATTTTAATGAATTCGGCTACTATACAAGAATCCCTATTCCATTACTGCATATGAATCTATGTCAGTAGTATTCTTTACAATATTTGAGTGTCCAGTAAATTGCTGGACATTTGGTTATGTACAAAATTAATTTTTTTTTATGTTTCTTGTCATCAATATTAATCACATTTTAAATTACATTAACATTTCTCTGCATCATTAAAACAGGATAATTAAGTTTGGATGTATTTAGCAATATAAGTCACTGAGCTAAGGAAATGCTTAAACTGTATACCGATACAGGATATATCATACATGAATAACTCAAACCTTATTAGTCTATCAGCATGTCCTTTAACTTTGTAACTGGTGAAGTGTAGTTGTGATTGCTGGGTTTGAATATATGGAAGTTTTTCACCTGTTTTTCTGAAGAATGTGGATTTCAGTGGTAACCTGTGGTGGTGCTAACCAGACGTGGTGCTGTTAGTGAAGAAGTGTTTGATGATCCTCGTTCTAGTTGGCGGAGGGAGCTCTCTAGTTGACATCTCCGCCGATGGTGTCCGATGTTCCTGACACCATCTAAGCCCCGCGTTTCTTCCGACTAGTCGGGAACCCTAAAACAGTTTATTATTTGTAATGGGCCGTCACATAATATAACCACCCCGACTATCACACTTCTATTCGCACCACAACTCTGTCATTAGCCATAGGTAAGCTCGACAGTTCACCTTTGCATTTCCGTTAGCATTTGCAAAATTCCATAGATTTACTTTAACTACTTTTACATTTATTTGTACATTATCTCTTAATGATTTTCTTTATACATTAACTCTAAACTTAATGTTCTTTTAAATTTTACATTTACTTTTCTGCAAATAGTTGAGTGCAAGATTGGCACGTGGTCCCCAAATAGGCCTACAGGAAGAAACATGTGAGACAGACACACACACACACACACACACCCATTAACATACGTTTTCGTTTTATTTCCTTTTTTCTTTTACATTAAGAAACATAACCCTTTATTAATATAATATGAACAAAGTAATTGTCCTCACCTGAGACACTACGAGGTTACGCATAGCAATTCACAGCGAAGCCAACCCAGACAACGAAAAGCACTGTCAAAGAGCAGAAGAGAGAATGAGGACGACTCACAGTTTCAGTTAACCCAGCATGGTTCGAGAAAAGCCAGCTGAAAATTGTTAACAGCTGGACTGCCGGCCTATTTTATCTCGTCACCTTTCCCGAGCGGCAACCTTGATTTAGTCATTTCTGCTGTATACCTTGCCCCAGCACGACGCGGCAATCTCACTCAATTGGCCGAAGCAGGTCCAAAGGCAGTGGCCTTGGCGCGATTTATGAACTGACCGCGGGTTTCGAATTTAATTCCTTCGGCACAAAGCGGTATGAATATCGGGCTTGTTGGGAGCTTGTTCTTCAAAACCTCATTTCCGAAATATGTCCTTATTTTTCTCAGCAACAGTACGGATGTAGTGGTAGATGAACAGAAGTTATATCACCTACTCTTTTTAACATTTATGTAAGCGATCTGGTAAGGGAAAGGAAACAACTAGTGAACCCTAGTATTAAGATATCACGAGACAGATATTGGAATATGCTGTTGTTTGGTGACGACTTCCTTGTACAATGAAGAGCATGCTTTACAAAAATCTGTTTTTATGAGATAGGCAAACAGTACAATAAAAATGAAAATCAAACAGAACAGTGAAAATCGCTATCTCCACAAAAACCAAAGTGATGATGGCATTCGAGGCAACCAGTGAGCACAAAAATAATGATTAATCATCAAATTGTAGAACAGGTGAGCCATTTTAACTGCCTGAGAAATGGTATTATCTGTGATAAGAATTTTGATATTATTGTTTAGTTAGGTAAGTTCCAGGCGATCTGTGGAGCAATCAATCGTATTTTTAGAAATAAGGTACGACGGGAGACAAAATTAAACTTTTATGTAGTTATACCGGCCCCTGTACTATCCTGTGGTCCTATGGGTGTAATTATGGACGACAGCCAGGAAACAAGGAAGTAATAAAATACAGGCCTCGGAAATGGCGTTGTTAATAGGAGCTAAATAGTAGTTAAAAGTTATAGTAAACTTGATCGTGTAAAGAGTGAAGTCATAAGAGGAGAATTACAAGTTTTCAACTTGAATGAATATTAAAAGATTATAAACAACGGTGGGGAAAACACTTAAAAGAATGTCAGATTCGAGAATGACCAAACAAGTCTCGAAATATAAACGCAGCACCTTGCCTACGCCGTGATGTGAAGTTGACGATGATGACGTGGTGTAAAAGTGGATATCGGTTAGACGTACTCCGAACATGTAGTCAGATTGACAAACAAATGCCGAACGTCGAATTAAAATGGAATTCGCTTCGCTCGTTCAACAATCCATAATTAATTCGGTTAAGGTTAACGGTGTTCGTTTAGATCCTTGACTGCAGGATCGAAGGAATCGATATTTCCTGCGTAACTTGTGATGTTGCGTTTACGGGACGCGTAACCTTGTGCGTGAAGCTGAGGCCTGCGCGTACGCGAACTCAGCTGAGTAGGCGTTCACACAGCGGTCGTTACGGAAGGTCGCAGCCGCGTCGGGCAAAAGTAAACAACACTGCGGAGCCGTCAATATTTTTAGCGTACACAGAGTTTTCCCCCTTTCCGCAGCATTTCACGAATTGCAGCCGATTCTCGTATATTATACATAGACGCGCCTTTTTTTAGAACACTTTTTATCGTGAATGTAAAAATGGAAGGAAATCTTTGCGCTTTTTTCTTTCCACCCGCGCGAATCAAGTGACGTATATTGGTGATGGTTACGATAAAACAGTGGAAGACGTGCAGAGTATAGCCGTGTAAATAGCTTTATAAATGTGTGTGTGTGTGTGTGTGTGTGTGTGTGTGTAGGGTGGATCGTTGGTTGGGCCACATCAGAAGTTGTGTTGCAGCCGAGAGAAAGAGGAAACATAGGAGAGACAGAGATGGAACGGCAGAGAGAACAAGGACGAGGAGAAGTAGCGTCAGCAGTAGCAGCAACAAGAAGACGAAGAAGGGGGTCGGATACGTTGGGACGGGCGCCGCGGTGCTTCGCAATCAATACGCCGTGACGTCACGACGCCGCCGATCCCTTCCTTTTCACGTGTCGTCGTCATCCACGTAGTCTTCTTGTTGCCCTTCTGCCTCGACGGTGTTTTATTTTTATTTTTAATTTATACGGTATTTCAGTACAGCTCAGTCGTCACACTCGGAAGCAATTTCTGCATTCAATTTTCTACAGTCGAAGCCAGTCTGTTCGGTCCGCATAGTAAAAATAAAAGTACGTCAGAAATATGCTTTGAACCTTTTTTTTTTCAAATAAAACTTGGCAACTTCAATAAAAGTTGAATGAATAGAACTATGCAGTTTTATAAAACGGTAGCGGCACAAGTTTTGCCGTACGACTGAAAGTTTGTCTCAGCAGAGTAGATGACATTCCAAGGAAAGAAACTGTAGAAATTAAACTGCCACGAATGACACCTTTCTGCAATTAAAGATTGTTGAAGAAGGCATAGACATAGAATGGAAAAGAATGAACAGATAGATAGTAAAATGGGAAGTAGCAGATTGGAAACAAGTGAGCACGACGAAGTTATAAGATTGGAAACAGACGGAACTAGAAGATATGTAACGTAGCCTATATACAGCACATTAGTGAACGGATTTTTAAGAAAACAGAAACAAAAATAATATAGAAAAACATGGGAATGTGCCATAAGCGCACAACAAAATAAATATACAAAGAACACAGTACAGGACAGAATTTAAGGTGGAGAATGTTAATGAAATTTATAAACAATAATTGGAGAAATATATTAATTCGCAATACAATGTTGTGGGTAAAGAAAGTTTACAGGGTGTACGAACCGAATAGCGGAAGAGACTGCGGAAGGCCAACGAACATGTAATGTATGCGCAGTCTGCCGGCCCTTCTCGTCCGTTGCTCAGAAAAGATGAGAAATATATAATCAATCGAAATATTCACCATATCACACATAGTTTTTCTTGGGATCAACTGTAAACTCCCGGTCATCTAACCCGTTTGTTATTGACCGCGTCACTTACAGTCTTGTCCGTGTTCCCGCTGTTCTTGTTTTGTTTTCACGATTCAACTTTTCTCATTTAATCTAATTTCACAATTATGTTTAAAAAATTTTTAAACCATAATACACAATGGCTGCGCTGTGAACACAAACTTGGTTGCAGGTAACAAACGCGGAAGACGAATTGGATCGCACAGTCTTTAATTGTACTCGGTTCTTAAAAATATAATACTTAGAAATGTCTCTAGAAAAAACATTGGGATGCCATGATGGATGAAAGCTCCTTGCCCGAAAAATTTTGGTAAACAACAAAATATTAGATTAAGTTAGCGTTTTAATTATTTGGGCTGTCACTTGTCCTTTAATACGGGGCTGCTCAAATGAAGACGTAGTACTACAAGGATTAATGCCGCGTGCGTGCGATAGAGGGAGATCACAGTAATCCTTTGTGACAACAAAATGCCAAACCGCCTGATCCGTAGGCAACGATGTATAATACTGTTTAAGTCGTTGGATATACAGGAAACGTTGACACCAGTACAGCTCAGAGTGTGGGGCTGTCTTCAAAAGCGCACAGCTCTCATTACACAGTATGGAAATGCCAAACCGCCTGATCCGTAGGCAACGATGTATAATGCTGACACCAGTACAGCTCAGAGTGTGAGGCTGTCTTCAAAAGCGCACAGCTCTCATTACACAGTATGGAAATGCCAAACCGCCTGATCCGTAGGCAACGATGTATAATACTGTTTAAGTCGTTGGATATACAGCAGACGTTGACACCAGTACAGCTCAGAGTGTGGGGCTGTCTTCAAAAGCGCACAGCTCTCATTACACAGTATGGAAATGGCTATGTTGGCTGAGGACTTTGGAAACGTATGCTTATGGTCATGTCAACAATACCATTCTCAGGCCCCTGGCGCTTGTGGCTCCAATAAATGAGAAAAAGCAGGAATGGCAACTTCGTTGGTACGGACATGTTCCATGAGCAGCACCTGACACCGTCATAAATGTAGCCCATGACCTGAATATTGACGGTAAAAGGCACGCGGATGACCCAAACTGCGACAGATAGACACTGTAAACGCCGATCTTCGAAGTACAAAACTGACTTCAGAAGACACGTGACCACACAAAATGGCATTCAGTGATCCGGAAAGAGTACCCGTTTACAACAGAAAAAATGTTATTAAAGAGGCTTTTGGGTACCACTCAAAGAACTTTTATAGCTTGAGTATGACTGGCCGTATAATTACGTTTTACAAAACTATGGTCGTGCCGATGTTATTGAACGGTTGTGAAAGTTGGGTTTCATTGGCAACGAATTGAAGCAACTGAGATGCGTTTTTTACGCAAAGTATGAGCCATGTCATTGAGATATATGATCTTCCCGGTCTAGGGAAGGCGGGCTGACCAGCTGTTGTAATTATTATGGCTGTGGAACAGGATCCATACGGTTTGTTGCTGATCTAATTTCACAGTTTATATTTTATCGCTTCTGTTATAACCTCTTCTTTTGAGTTATAACGGAGGGAACCCAAAATAATTGGTTCTGCCAATTATTTCAGGCTGCCTTATTCGAGACGAGCTGAAATTTAAATCAGAACAACACACAGTAAGACATACAAGGAATCAGGGAAGGTGAAACTGTTGATTTATATACTCAGTACATGTGTGTAACAAGAAGACTGGCTTTATTAAACATTTGAAATATAACATTTACTCCAAAGAACAGATCCCATGACATTATTAATTAAATTTATGCTTTATTTAGAATATGGGATCACAACAAATTTATCTAGCTATACCCCCGGATCCGGGTAACCATTGGTATTTAGTCTCTAATCTTTTAATTATATTTAATTCAAAATTTTATCTTGCAAGACTTTTACCTTTTTGCTTTATATATATTCCATTAGAAGAATGGTATTAATAACATTACGTTACGTTAATATCTAAACTGTTACAATTGAATGATATTGAATAGTTACAATTAAATTCTCAAATTTAAGTTTTTATATTCTTATAAAATCAATCGTCTCTGAAAGTCTCTTAAATAGAGTATTGTGTTACAAAAATATTATCATTATTCCTCGATAGACGTGCTATCGAGTCACCTCTATTTTTGGATGTAGTAATCGCCTCCATGTGGTTCCGTCTTGGGAGTTCTAAAACGTCGTCCTCGTCTTGGTCTGGTCTCTGTTGTTCATGGCTTAATACGTCTGCGGGATAGGTAGAGTCTTCTACACAGATACTCGTTGATTCTCAGATGTCTCGAACTGCATCATCGGTAGGGTATACTAGAGTTCTCATTTAGATGGTCCATGACCACAGGTCAGATGTTGAAAAGATTCGTCCATCGGTGAAGATTGCAGTCATCGTTTTTTTCTTTATTAACACTCGTCGTTTGTAGTTACATCTTTCTTCTTGTTACAAAGTTTTTGGAATTTTCTTTTTGTTAACGTTACATGTTACACTTTTTGTAACAGTTAGTAAAATACCAAAATAATAATTAATTAATCCACACTAACAACAAATTGCATAACTTTTGAACAGAGCATTTTGCTCGTGCGTCTGCACAGCTGGGATTCGTCATCGCAAGAGAGCGATTTTTCGTCCGCTACCCTTGTACATTACAAGAGAGAGTGGGGTGTTTATTCCGCGAGCATATATAGTTCCTGTTTCTCTTTAAATAAACCTTTTTATTTATACAGACTATCGCTAGATAAAAATACATCATTTAAATTAATTGTTTTAGTTACTATCTGTGTCTACAGATACTTTAATTATTAACATTAGTTTACTCTATTATTTTTAATTACAGTAGACTCGGAAAACATGTCGAGTCCGGTATCAACAGGTAGGCGCTTGATAGCAAGCAAAGGGTTAAATACGAACATAATAATTATTTACAATATGCCTTTTCTTTATGGATACTTTGCCCTTATTAATTACATCTTCCATTCACACGTAGTACCTACATGTTTTTATTATTATTATTGTGAGATTTAAATGGTTAATTGTACGCAACCTTAATTAATTAAATTTTTTTTTTTTTATTCTGTAAATGTCACAATTTAAATCGTCACACTGTTACATTTCTGTCTCATCTCACTGTGTTTGCTATAATTGTATTGCAGAATATCCTTTACTTCTAGATTCATTCTTTATTCTAACTTAATCGATATGGCTTCTCCTTCCTCCATTGATCCTCCTGTTTCAATAACCACACTTTCACTGTGCCTACTACCAGAGCACAAACATTTAAATGTGCCATATTTTAATGTTAAAAACAATATATTTTCATGCTCAATAAACGTGTGTTTTTAGCCTTTTTATTAAAATTAACGTTAAATCCCATAACGATGGAATAATATGCTGGAATTATTTTATTTATATAATCATAAGTGCATAGGACGTACGCAAAAATTATCAAAGAAATAATAGAGTTTTTCGTTCATCTTTTTCTGTGTTCGTCCTCGATTGTTGACAGTCACTTCTTCAATATGCGATTCGATTTCCTTCCGTTCGTTTTTAAATGATAGACCAGAATATGTTTTCTGTTTGCCGTATTTTCAGGGTGAGTACATAAATAATTTTTTATCGTATAAATAAAACATTCAATCTATACGCTACCTGTACCGTGCATCCTCGCTTGTCTGCTATACAGCAGCATTCTATATCTGCCCGCAGTGAATAAAATATAAAATCTATCCGCTACGTGCAAAACAGCTCAACAACTCTATTGTAGAGTAGTGGTAACGTTATACCTTCTATAAATACCGTTTTGAAATTCGTTTTGGGCTCGCGCGCGTGCCCGTACACAAATACACACGCACACATTAATGCATACAATATATAGGCCTACAGAGTAATTACGATTTTTGGTCAATATATTCATTTCTTGTAATCATGTTACAAAAAATTCACCAAGTTACAAATTACGAATGAAGTTACAAACTAGACCTCGAAAAAATTATTGAATTATACTAATGTCGGTAAATTAATTTAATAATTTAACAAAACCGCTTATCGAGAACTTGTTTTAATTTCGCATAGCGCTGTCGAGGTATTTTGGGGAGAGATGTTTTGTGACAGACACAAAAGTAGACAGGAAGAAGAAGAGAAGAAAGTAACCTATTTCTTTCTTTAAATTTCTTCTCCCAAAAAAGAATCCACTTTTTGCTTTGACATACTTTTTTTTAAATTTTAATTGACCGGATTTTATAATACTTTAAACAGAGAACCAAACTTGAAGACAAAATGTGAAGTACAACATGACTCTGTGAAGTAAAATGTGAGCCTGAACAACAACAAAGACCCTTTATACGCTAAGCGTTGCTGATATCTTAGTGAGCGTTGCTGATATCTTAGTGCTAGCACAGGATCATGACGATCTAGGAACTATGGAACGATAATTAGTAAAAGTTGGTGACCGGAGGTGTGTTTTAACGCAGGCCTTCATGTTTATATCTGCTTGGAAAAAAGGTTGTTGGAACCTCTAAAGCGGTGCTCAGATTTCATCATTCCGGAATAGGTCTTCTGTTTCTAATGTATCCTTGAAGATGATGAAGTGATGATGATTTCTACAGGTATCGGTGCCTCCTTCTCTCACCCTCATGTTTCGCTCTTCCCCGTTCTACCACTCTTGATTTCTCGGGCGAGACAACGTTGGAGTGAGAGAGACAGCGGTTTGAAGCCTGCGTGGAACATAATGTCTGTGTGTGAAGCTCGCACAGGAGGTAAGTTAGATGAAGTCCTAAGCAGCAGAGAAATAGGCCAAACATGGCAGTAAGTATGCTTAACGGACTAATGTGGGATCAAATGGCCAACGTAAGTAACGAAAGATCTACGTATAATACAATAGTAAATAACTTTGTCGAGAGGTGGAGCAGAGGGGTACACAGACTTCTGACAAAGTTCCGCAGGCAACCGGACATGGATCTAAAACGTGCCAGGTTATGAAGTAAAAGAGGAGATATTATAATGAGTACTGACTGTGTAGTTGGAGGCAATCTTTTTGGTCTTCTTCGGGCCTCATTTCGTAGAGTGGTTAGCGGGTGTTCTACATATGGAACCTTTCGTACAACCCGTATCATTTTTCATAGAAAATGTAATTTGTACCCTTGATTATTCGATTAATAAAATTTCTGAATGATTGTAATCATTGGAACGGGTCTCACATGTTCCACTTCTGGGGTGCGGCGTCAGTTATGGGAGGAATCGTGATGTAAGAAATTTAATTAATAGACTCCAATCTCTCACAGGGACGATTGTAAAGAATCTACGTAGGAGAAAACACGAAGGGACGCCCAAATACGACTTTGTAAAGTTATGGCGGTTACGAATTGCTTTGTGGTGCCGAAACATGTGCTTTCGAGTAGAGTAACCGTAGCTGAGATGCGTTTTTCTCAGGTGCGATACTGTGCTCCAGAGAGGAGAGTGAAGAATCAAGATGAATTGGGAACGTACTGTTAATGAAGTGATGAAATTAATAGAAGCGGTCAGGGATAAATAGAAAGAGTATGTGATGAGAATAGAGAGAGAGGAGCCTTGCCGAGGATGGTTTCTGATTATGGGCCCGGAGATAAAAGAGACGTTGGTAGGCTGCGGAAACAGTAGGAGTGAAGGAATCCTACGGATCCGATCAAGCGTATTGCCTAATCCTGGACATCGGCTGATGAATAAACAAATGAGTTAGTAATGGTGCCTAGTGTGTGTTAATGTGGAACCTTGGTCTTCCTGTGTATCGTTTTCCCTCAGTTATTGTTTTATAATTCCCTCATTTGAACAATGATGCTGTAGAAGAATGATGAGGATTAGCTGAAGAGACAGAATGACAGATGAAGAAGTTTTTCGAAGAGCAGGGGAACATAATGCCTTGCGGGAGGGTATAAAATTTAGAACGGGGACATGTTCCCCGTAACATGTTAATATTTAGTAGGACATGTTCTAAGACACGAGAATTCACTGAAGACCATACTGGAGGGAACGGTAAAACGAAAGAGGTTCAGAGAAAGACAGTTACAGTATGTCCAGCAAATCATGGAAGATGTTGATATGAAGAGGAGGGCAGAGAATTCGAGCCGACTGGAGGTATGCCGTAAACCAATCTATGGATGGACTAATTCTCTCATGCAATATAATGTGGCCTATTGGTTTATTAGTTCTCCTTCAGTATTTTTCCATATTTCTCTCCCCTCAGCTGCTCTCAGTCGATCTGACATAAATTGTATCAAGTGCTGTTGCCTATTTCAAGTGACTCTAGGCTCCTCTTGTCTACTGCCCCTGTCAACCTCTCCAGGTCTCACAGCCGTAAAGTGCTATGCTCCGGACATAAGTTCTCTTAGAATCCTTTTTTTCGAGTCTATTTCGTTAGTATGCACTGTTGAATCCGGTTTCGCTTGTCGTCCACGTCTGCTCAAAATATTTGGATAATATTAAGACGAAACAGCTGTTATGCCGTGTGCAAAGGATGCCTAAAAAAAGATTTTCGAAAAGATACCTGCATTTGGGCAGAATGGAGGATAGACGACTACCTAAAGTTGTGTTTCAATATAGACCCTTTGGTACAAGAGATGTAGGAAGACCGAGAGTGAGATGGAGAGATACTCTGTGAAGACGGAACAGGCAAAGTGCTTACTCCGTGAGGTGAAGAAGAAGAAGAAGAAGAAGAAAAGATACCTGGGAGAGGAAGACGAGATCTGTCAATGAAGAGCTGCCGAAAAAGAGTAGATAGAAAATAGGGTAGAGAGAACCCGCAGGAGGATCTATGGACCGACAAATATCAGTATTAGTTGGTTGTTGGAAGACGTCGTGGAACATTGTAAAACCAGTTTCTAGAAACTGTTTCAAAAATAAAGTAAACACAAAAATAAAATAATTTCCTCTCCATTAAATTCTTAAACATGATTTATCAACATTCGGGTGTGGGGGCTTTCCCTGATTTCCGCTCCACGTTTAATAAAGTTTAATCTGTCAGAATGACCTGAGCTTTGAAAGGGGGAACGTGCAACAGACGCTATCGTGTCACAATGTTATATCGGAATTGATTCCATAATCATATCATGCGCTACTGCCGTTCCTCATGTAGACTTGACAGGAAGCGTAGTAATGGTAGTCGGAAAGGCGAATTATGTTATGTAAAGTGCAGGAGTATTATGCCCCGCCTCCCAGTAGTAGTTAAATGATGTAACCTTAACGGTAAATGTAGGAGAGATATGATCGATACACACGACAAAGGCAAGCCAACAGCGGCTTTTCCGTCCAAAGTAACCGGTATATTTATTATCAGTGCTGTGTTTTGTTACACAATAACGGCGACCACCCGCTGGTCGCTTAAAATGATTTCTCTGTGCGGTCAGACCAGACGCACGCGTTCACCCTCTGCCGCAGTCGTACTTGTCGCCGTTGCGTGGTCTCTTCTTTATCTTGCGTTGATAAATATAGCATTTCTCTTGTTCTCTCTGTCTCTGTTGCTTTCGTCATTAGATAACACAGGGTGCTCGTTGTTGTGACAGCCCCTCCAAGGTTATTGGGTTTGAAATTTCCTTTCATCTTGCCAGAATTTATTTTTCGTACCCTGCTTTAAACGTCCGAACCGGGCTGAATATGAAGTTTTGTTTTGTTATCGTCGTCAGTCTGTAAAGGTTAATGCTAAACCTTTATCGGTATGACGAACGCAACGTCTTGTGTATTATCCACCGGTAATCTACGTCTTCTCTAGTACGGTTGAAGTCCTCTGATTGCAGCTTGTGTTTTTTTTGTGATGTGACAAATGCATACCAACATGTGGCATTATCACCAAGATAGAAATTTTTGATATAATTGTAAGTAGTATTATGCCATATGAAGTAGGAATTTGGATGTTTACAAAAAAAAAAATAATTAAGAACAAATAATTCCACTTTGTGAGGAGAATTATACTGGTAGTCGAACGAACAGAATTACCAACTATGATATCAAAAGATGAAACACAGGTTTACGGCAGGAACTGAATATTATGAGTATACTCGACAGGATCGCCCAATATCGGCTGAATTGGTGGGAACATCTTTGCCGAGTGGATGACTGCCGCATCCCCAAACAACTCTGGAACTATAAGCCTAGGGGACGGAGAGGTGTGGGACGTCGGAGGAAGTGGTGGAGTGACCAGCTCTAATCTTTGCTTATTTGAGACCGTAACAAACCATCCTTGGTTTAATCCGTGAAGGTGGTGATGATTATGATGATGATGATATCAAAAGGTGAATGCTGTATGAAAAGTTGCCAGATGATGCTGAAGATTAGCAGCTAATGTGGTAAGAAGAACAAAGATCGAGACCGATGGATAGAGAGTTAGGAAGAAATTTGAATCCCATAGGTAGTAGAAGGAGAGAAACTATTAGGGGACGATTTGGAGTGTAAAGTTGAACATGGCGTTGTTGGTTATGATGCAGAATTTTCAAATGGAATTTTTTGTTGTGTTAGATGGCTACATGCAACGCAAAAGTTGAACGTGTCGTTTGTTACTGATCGTAATATTTTCGAATGGATTTTTTTCTGTTATATGGCTTTAGTACAACCCAAAAAGTTGAATATGTGAGTGGTTACTGATCGCAGTATTGTGGAATGGAATTTTTGTATAATTTTCGTATTAGATACAACTCAACAGTACTGAATCTCTCTCTTCTGCTTCTCTTTGGCATCGTGTGGTTTGGTTTGTGGTGCGGTATATTGTACAGCTGCAACAATTGCATTGCGATTGATTGACGTTAAATCTGTCTATTGGGCGCCCAAGGGAGACAAGACGAGTGTACCACGTATCACATATGCATTATACTCTGTTCGTGCTTAGTTTGCACCTGACGTATGCCCCGTTTCACCGACCTCCGTTAAGAATTTAACAGGAGGTAACTTGTTTGGAGTTCAGTTAAAAGATAATTGGGTTAACGGAGTGCAGTTAATATCGTGGGTTAACTTAACGGGAGATATTGGGCCTGTAAAATTACGCTTGGCGTCACTTCATGTAGCGTACGTTGTTTTCATGAAGCAACACGACTGTTCGTGTAAGACAAATAAAATCTTTGCCTGGTTTCTGTGATCAGCAAATTATTTTATCTGTGTTTTCTGTTCTTTCATTAAATGATTCATATTATTTTCAATTAATGTGTCTGTGTCTGCATATAATAATATAGGCCTAAACTATTGTGGAAAACAAAAATAGAGCAATGGATGTAAATGTTGGTGCTGAAGTAATGTAGTACTACTTGGAAAATCATTCTGCGACGAAAAATCAAATATTACCTATAAAAGATATACCAATTTTAATAATTTGAGTGAATGGATAGAACGCAATAGGGTTTAAACAAAATTTACAAAATTCTTGAAGAATTGAGGTTAAATTGGAATGTGTTCCATAAGATGAATAAAACGGATATGAACTACTAAAAGAAAAAAAAACATACAAATATACTTATGAAATAAAACGCTAAGAAAAGTGTCACCACTAGATAGTTTTTATTTTAACATGACTTGTATGTGATTTGTAGAACAAACAAAGCTATAAAAACGCCGTGACACCACCGACAGAGAGATCAACCATCTAGTAACCACGAAGGGGAGTCGTACGTTGGGGAGGTGTGTGTGGCGCGCACGCGACTTCCTTATTTAGGCTGCTGACACACGGGCCACTCTGTGGCGCCACTCAGTCGCGCCCGGTTGTTTTGCATGGTTTTAAATTGTACCCTTGCACACGAGCGACTGTGGAAGGCAGAAGCCAGTCCCCGCCACGAGTGACGACGATTTGTGGCGTTGGAGCTTGCACACGGGCCACTTTCAGTCGCGTCACAGCCGTGTTCAGAGTAGTGTTTTGAAACGTGTATTAACACTGTAATTTCTATAAAACTTTTGGAGCTTTCTTACTATTTATTTTTAAACTTTATAAGACTTTGCTTCTAAAAACTATTTAAAAACTTTAACTATCATGTCGGATTTTGATTCTGATCGATTTATAATTGAAGTGGAACAGAGACCGGCAATTTGGGACCCGAGATGTAATGAATATTCAAACAGAATGGCAAAAGGGAGAGCATGGGAACAGGTCTGTTATATTTTTGTATCAGGCTTCAGTGAAATGGACAGCCTGATGAAAAATAAATCAGGTATGTTTCTAATCAGTACTGTAGTAAAGTATGTAATAAAAATTAGAATAGCAGTAATAATAATAAAGTAGGCCTACTGCACTAAACTAAAGTGTAAACTTCATAAAACAACTAAAGTCATAAATATCTAAAGTTGGTAGACATTATATTGTGAAATTATATTATGACAGAAATGTAGGTGTATATAATAGAATAGAAACAAAATACATATACAAGGTCTACGAAGTGCAGTATTTGACTAATGTCTAAGTTTTGTATAATACGAGAACTTGTGCAATCCGAAAAAAAACTCGGTCCCATGCAATTCCGCTTTGAACACGTTTTTCTATATATATTTTCTCTATTAATAATAATAATAAAACTTTTCGTACAAGAATATATTTTTAATTATTATTTTTTAATGTAACACTGTTTCAATAGTATTTAACAAACAATCAGATATACAAATTAAAAATTATTTAAATTGACAGTATTTAAACAGTTATATTTAAAAAAATAATAAAAAATATTTTATTGTACGAAAAGTTTTATTATTATTAATAATAATATAAAAATAATACAAGAATAATTGAGTAATTATGAATGTAACATTTTCTTTAATAACTATTGTATTGTATGGAATTGCACCATAAAAAATTTAACATCAGTCTGCAACAATCGTATACATTTGCGTCTAGCCCATATGGCTCCTACAAGTGACAAATATATAACAGTATTCTCCCTGCAAGATCAGTCTCTAGCCATAGTTTACTGTTGAGTATCATAATTACAACACAATAAAAAGAGCAATGACGTCTAAATTACATAGCATATTAGCGAATTCAGGCGGGACGGTCTCAACAATGTTTTATGCAAACACTACTTGAGCACATACTTATGAGCCAAAACAATATTTTGTTAACAATGTACACAGTTTACAGTTGCAAACAAGTTTAGGTCTGGCTTACAGGAAACCAATAGTTTTAATCGATTACTCAACACCAAATTGGTTAATATTTCGTCTACTGTAATACGATTATTGTGTGTGTGTGTGTGTGTGTGTGTGTGTGCGTGTGCGTGTGCGTGTGCGTGTGCGTGCTCGCGCGCGCGCGCGTGTGAAAGAGAGAGGGATGTAAGGAGGAAGGTAAAGAGAATGTAGGTGGGCGTAACGTTCTTAACATAATTAATCAAAATCTTTGAAACAAATTAGATGTGACAAACGAACAGTATTCATATAAATAGAACCCTTTTTATTTTTAAATAAATATTTCCACTAAGATATATATTTTAGGGAAGATCGCTTTTTGAATAAGACATAAAATAAGTTATTGAAATAGTTTTTATTATGACTATGGTTTGATAGTGAAACAGTATCAGACAAGGTTTCTTTGAAAAAGGTCAATTTATCATTCTGTCTTTCTGAGCAAATGGAGAGTGGCGCGTCTCTGAAGCGAACCCTTGCACACGAGCCACTGAGTGGTGCCACTACGTGGCGCCACAAAGAAGACGGTACAAGCTACTGAGTGGCGCCACAGAGTGGCCCGTGTGTCAGCAGCCTTAGACTATACACGTCAGACAAGAGCGCTGTATTACAGTCCCCAGCAATAAGGATGGGCGAGCATACTGAGTCGTAATTTTGATTGGATCTCACGACTTCAGTACAGCTGTTGAGATTGTGAGTGTCGAACGTTATCACTATGCTGGCCGCGCTACAAAAAAGTCATATAACTTAGTCTTAAAATCGGAGTCAATATTTAGGTGTTCTCCATTAAGAAAACGCCGCGTTTGTAAAATCTGACACTTGTATTCTCACTGAGATAGATTGCTGAATCCAATAAATAATAAAGTTATAAACCTGGAAAGACGAATTAGTAGAAAAATATTAGGCCCTCAAAAAACTTCAGAAGTTTGGAAATTAAGAAGTAATGATGAAATATATCAAAGTATAGAAAATATAACAGAAAAAGAAGACTATTATTTTTTGGACATTTATGTAGAATGGACGACAATAGGTTAGCAAAGCAGATCTTCATATATCTGCGGGGGAAGAAGTCAGCATCAAGTTGGATTAAAAAAGTCCAAAAGGATTTAGAAAAAAATAATATAAACGCAGAAGAAGCAATTGAAAGAGAAGTTTTTCGGGCAAAAGTGTTAAAAATGAAAGGAATCCAGGGTAGGAGACAGAAAAACGCAGGTTCGAAGTGGACTGACGACAGGAAGAAGAGACACAGTGAAAAGAGAAAAGAATAATGGAGAAAAATAAGAGAACAAGGAATAAAGAATTGAAATTGGCATGTGGTCCTTAGATGGCCGATACAAAAAGAAAGTTATAAACATATCTCCACATCGAGGTGTAACTCCATTCATAAGCCACGCTAAGTAAATGTTTTACACCAATGAAATATACGCAACGTTAGCAGATAAAGCGTGTTCTGAATAGAGACTTTTTGTTTTGCACAAAAAATTGTTTTGACCACACACACATTTCTTTGTAGTAGTTACAGTTTTTCTGTGCTCCACTGTACAAAGCAGTATCAGATCATAACGAAAATGTAGAACGGCTTATAAAAGAATAACCCTAGCAAAAGTCAGCGTGCGTACAGAAACGTCATCATGATCAGCAGCAGCAAGGATTAGCCAAAAAAGCTGGTCACTCCAACTCGTCTTCGGACTTCCCCCATCTCTCCGTCTTTTTATCTTATAATTCAATAGCTGTTTGGGGATGCGGCAATCATCCATTCGGTTAAAATGTCTGCCTGCTCCGCCTTCACTAAAGCCATCTCTTCCTTGAGGTCTGTATCTTATTACTTGTTTGGGTAGTCTCATATCTTCCATTCTCTCCATACGCTGCCTCTATTTTATTTGCCCTTCCCTTATTCTGCTGGCCATAAAATATAGGCTACATTTAACTCGGTTCTTATATCTTCATTTCGTATTTGGTCTCTAAGGGTGCAACCTTTGGTTTTTCTCAAGAACTTCATTTCAAAATGTTCCAACCATTTTAGCAACCGATATTTGGCATTCCTATCGATTATACTCATAACATTTAGTTCCTGTCGGTCGGAAACATTCTTCACATAAATTAAGCGGTAGCACAAATGAATTCAATTTTCATCCCCTATCTGGACATCACGCCAGTTTATTTACTAGGAAGACGGACAAGTGACGGGAAGTTGGTTACGTTGTGTTTTATTTTCAGAGGTGTAAACAGAAATAGAGTGTGCTGTTCTAATTTGGGTGCACGGGCTGCTGATGGGTGTAATATAGAAAGAAGGGATGAAACAGGCGTTGCGAGTAGTCTATTGTTAGATGTCTTTTTGCCGCGCAGTGAAGTGATTAATTTCTCTAAATTTACATTCTCTCCCCCCCCCTCTCTCTCTCTCTCTCTCTCTCTCTCTCTCTCTCTCTCTCTCTCTCTCTCTCTCTCTCTCTCTCTCTCTCTCTCTCTCTCTCTCTCTCTCTTTATTTTTGTATATTTGTTTGGAGGCGGAAGACTTTTCGTACAAACCTCAATTGAAGTTCATTGACCACCATCACAAGCTAATACTTTCCAGGACACGGCGCGCGCGTGTTCTGAGTTGTATTGATGTGAGTAGGAGTCAAAATTTTCTTTAAACGTTCTGAACGATGAGTGTGTTATTTCGAGCTTATTTCGTTGAACTATTAACCGACGTTTCGACCAAATAATGTTCGTCACTTCAAAGCGAAAATTAGATTGTTGAGTGGCGTCTTCGTCAGTGTCAAGTACACCGACGCGACGTGGCAGATAGTTTGTTATAATCTCTTTACAGTAGCATAACGTAATCGTTAACTCGTGATCGCTTGTGATCCTTCTTCGTCGCGGTCCGTGTGTGTGGTTAACGTTGTCTCTCCATTGGTCAATAAGCCTAATCCTGTTTCTAGAATTTCACTCAGCCTATCATGTCTTTTTTCAGCATGTTAAAATTCCTGGGATCATCCAGTCTCAGGGCAAAACACATCCGCTTATGTTTCTAAGGTTAATTGAGTGCGTTAAGAAGTCTCAGTTTTAACTCGACCGTTTGGCATTTGTCTGTCTGCTTATCTCACGATAACTTTTGAACGCATCACCGGTTTTGAACACCAATGGCGTCCGTGTCCACATTTTTACCATACAAAACCCTATTGATTTTTAGATTGATCCCCCAAAAATAGGGGGTGGGAGACAAAAATATGAGGGGGTACAATTTTAAAATATTGCAATGTCCGTGTGGGGTACCAAATGAAATGGAATTTGAATTCCCAAATGTTAATTTTTGAAAATTTGAAATTTTAGATTTTATATAGGATATTACAGGAAAGACAATTTTAGCCAAAATCTGATTATAATGTTCTGTTTTGGAAATTTCAAAGTTTTTGACCACAGGGCCCAGAAATTGGATACAAATTTTGAAAAACTGTAAAAAACTCCAGCCGGTAGTCAGACTACAGGGGATTTTAACACAAAATCCGATTGCTTGGAGGAGTTTTAGCGTTTATCGTATGGTAACTCTACAATTCTCTACAATTTATTGTTACTTTACTAAACAACAAATAGTAGGGCAATCGAAATTTTTGTAATTATTGAAAAATTATCAATTATCAAAATTTATCCAATAATAAAGGTTCTTAGTTCGAAATAGTTAGCGAGTTCTGCAGCTCACGAAGCATATTAGTATCTTCATAAGCTACTAACGTATACAGCTGTGACAGTCATTTTGAGGTAGGGGGAAGTTAGCATACTATGCACAAACTACAGTATTCAATTAAAAACATCCGTAGTGCCTTATTAGATACCGTGTTCTTGTACGTCAGATACCAGTATATTACCACTGTCAAATATTGCGACCGATGTTTTTATTTGAGGAGTAACTTACCGCGCACTCTCTCTCTCTCTCTCTCTCTCTCTCACACACACACACACACACACACACACACACACACACACACACACACACACACACACACACATTACTCTTACGCCCCGTCCAAGACTGTCTAACCGACAAACGTCTTCGGCGGCCGGTAGTATACCCTCCGTTTTTCCCTCCCATCTCAACATCCCGTTATTATATATTCGTCTTATACCGTTCCTCAGTATTTTTCTTTAGAAGCTGACTGCCTTATCTGTTACTAACTTGTTAAGCGTTCAGGTTTCGCTGCCGTAATTGTCCTGGTTCGAAAAACTTGTAAATAATGTAGCCTACTTCTTCATACTGCTCCACCTAGTTATATTACTGGAATAATTGACGATACGATCAAATAACACGAACTTGTATATACATTAACGAGCCCTATGTAGCTCGATTGGCCACATCTCGCAATCCGGTCTCCATAAAATGCTGTTTTCCCACGTCTCATTCTTCATACCTCTTCTTTTCTTCGCAACACCCACCGTATCATTCCGTCCAGTCCGTAGGCGCCCTTGTTTATTTCATCCAAAGGTTATCCATTTAGAAAGTTTCTATTATCAGCTGTTTTTCGGCTTCAGGTGCACGCATCAAGTCAAGCCAAAATTTCTTAGCTTTATTTTATTTGTTGTGGTACAATAAATGTTATACAATATGAGACGCTGATTGCTGGCCTCCGGTTTGAGACAAACTTATGAAAAACTGACCACCTGATGGTAACTGACTCGGGCTTTTGAACAGACTGTACATACCTCATCCAGTCTGACTGTACGGTGATATAACTAAAATTAAATTCCATTGTTTTACTATTTTTTCATTTAATTATGTTACTGTTTCTCGTATATAAATCGAGGCTCGGGAATGTTCTAGCAATTCGCTAATAGTACGCAAGAAGTATACTAAAAGCCCCATCACAGAAAATATCAGTTATAAGACAGATATTATTTATGTAGATGGATGATGGGAGTGGGTGGGAGACTCTGTGTTTCAACCTCTCTAGAGACCGAATGAGCTAGCGTCACACCTTTTTTTTTTACTGCGGCAACTTTCGCGTCAGAGCAGATTTTTTGCGGTCCAGCCGACTCGTGAACATAACGTATAAATATAGAAGTTTTGCGACTCCGTGTGGGAGTGTTTGAAAATACATCAAACGTTCATCTCTATAAAGCCCGTTAGAGCGTGAAAATCGACAGAAAAATCTAACTTCAATTTTAATCCTCCCTCTTGTATGCAACTCAGGCTAGTCCACGAGAAAACTTAGACTTCGTTGACTGACTGATTGGCTATTATTGCGACTCGGGCAGCGTCAACCCAGTCGGGACACACGGTTCGAACTATCTCCCTCCGTTCCTCTTCGAACAGAAATAAAGAAAAGGTTAATGTGTCTTATACGTAAGCATTAAATTATTTTATATAACCGATTTGTCTCATTGAGAGTGCAGGAGTGCAAGCGGGAGACTTCTATGACGTCGGAATAAAAAATCTCGTTCCCAGGGTGAATAAATGAATTGACATCCATGGTGATTATGTAGAAAAGTAACTAAAGTTATGTTCTAAAGACACGTCAAGCGAATTCGAAAGTGAATTCACTTTCCTTGCTTTTTATCTTTACTTTTCAGATATCCCTCGTAATTGCATTGTTACTAAAATTTCACAGTGCACAAACGAAAATGTGATGAATTTACTAATAGGCCTACGGATGAACGATTATAAGTGAACGTAGCATTAAATTTCTGCCTCTTGTGAGCTCTGCTTTGAAGCGATAAACTGAATGTAGCTAAATAATAAATACTTTATGGGAGACGGCGTGGAATTAATTTTGGGAGACTGTTTTAAGCAAAACGTCGGTCATGGACAGGATCAGAAAGGACCAGCGATACGTTATAGAACTGACGTTTGGTGGCGATATTAAAATAAAACCACGTACAGTCAGTGCATGTGATGAACAAATAACATCAAACACAATAAACCACCGTAGCCGGTTCCAACACGTACATTGTGGTTTGGCGGAGAAAGAATGAATGACAAAGGATTCCAAGTCTGTGCCAAAAGCCCCCCGCCAATTCAGAGTACTTAGAATCGACAACATGTAATTTTGCAGAGGACGAAGTATTCGTGTATTTGAAAGATTACCATCCAGTCTATTAGTGTATTATTCGTTTAATATAGAAAGGCCATATCTGGGAGTTTATTCGGTAAGTCCAGCTGATCATTTAACGTTATTATGAACAATTAAACGTGGATGTGGAATTATAAAAAAGAAGTCAGTACTTAGAAATTTTTGTTTGTTTATGTATGCGCGCGCGCGTTATAATTGTAATCCTAGTTAACTCTACGATTAATTTTAATCCTAGTTCTGGTAAACTAATTGTTAAGTTTCGCGCTGGTATAACGGAAATTGTTAGAAGATAATTGTCATTCTAAAGCAAATATTATTTTATACTCCCCGTGTTTTTAAAATCTTATATCAAGGAGGTTAGCAGGCATTTGGTTTAAAAATTTAATTACTCAGAATAGGGAGTCAATAGTGCGAACAGATTGGTTAAATAGGCAGTTTGGGTATATCGTTTCGTTCGTTGTAAACCGATAAGTACAACCAGTGTACTGATAAAATATAGAACTGAAAAGAAGGACGCGAGGAATACGAAAAGCAAGTTAAACGTTAGCCGTATATCAACAAATGATGAAGGATGATAATAAAATGGATGTAAAGAAAACGTTGACAATAAATAACAGTAATACAGAACATATGTCGTAACGAAAAATGGAAATAATAAGAAGAAAAAGTTGTTTAAGAAGGAAAGAGGACAATTAATGTTACGGGAAAAGAAGAAAGAATTACGATTGTCAGTGAAGTGACTCAGCGCTGACACTGCTGTCAGCGGTAGACGAGCTGCAATTCCACGAGGAATGTACAGCCAGTAATGAAATTTACATACTTAAATATGTAACAAAGTAGCAACGGTACAGTTTGCCAAAGTTAAGGTAGCGCGGTTCAGTGGATTCACTGTAGTTCA
The DNA here is from genome assembly GCA_034769895.1 of Magicicada septendecula. Lineage (NCBI taxonomy): Eukaryota > Metazoa > Arthropoda > Insecta > Hemiptera > Cicadidae > Magicicada > Magicicada septendecula. Next base: position 1,249,116,109 of record CM068367.1, read on the forward strand.
TGGGCGGGTACGTAGCCGCAGATTGCTAAGTTTGCTTACTCTAGTGCAGGGGTTCTTAACCAGGGGTCCACGGACCCCCTGGGGGTCCGTGAGCTTGGATTGGAAAAAATCAATTTATTATCTTTATTTTCACTAACCTCGAACTGAAATCTAGCATTTCCTTCAATTATGAATGTATGTAATAAGTTACAGTAATATTAGAATTAGCTGTATCTGTAACCAATAGAAATAACGGATATTTTCAGTACTTCGAAATTATGGCAGTTATGTAACGCGTACAGAAAGAAGTGTGTTGTAATTCCATTGTATGTTCTAACATCCTCAAATGATTTTGGACCACAGACATGTAATAAAAGCAATCGTAAATGGAAAAGTTCGATGTCTTTTGGTGATACTACATATATGCGTGTAATGATTTTATCACCTCCACGCCTTCTCTTTTTCCATTTTTTTCGGGAATCTTCCCACACATAATGCAAAGGAATTTCAATATACTTATATTCATGCGCTGATGGATCTGATCGATTCAATTCAAAAAATGCTAATAATTTTGTTTGTCTTGCATTTTCAATTGCTTGACGTTCTTGCCCTTCTCGAAAGTAAACATTCTGTCTACGCGGTAAATAAATGTCAAGTCTAACGATGACGTGATTGAAAATGCATTGGTAATTCATAGATGCGCCATACAGCTTCAGTTGATCCGACATAACGGCCATTTAAAAAATTTTGAACTTCATCAATTTGTATTTCTTGACCTGGTTCATTTCTCTCTGAACCTAATTCAACAGATGCACTGTCATAGCCTTTATACACGTATTTATAAACGTATTTAACACTTTTAACTGTAGTGCATACTTCAACATTTATATGGCAATTAAATTTGGCAAGTAAATACGGATTGTATGGTACAACATAACGATTGTCGAGGCAACTACCGCGAACTTCAGCATTAATACCATTATCACGCCTTCTGTATAATGGATATCCATTTAATGATTCACATGTAAATTTATTAAATCGTTTTGGATAATCTTTTGTGCATTTTCCATCTCTCATACATACAGAATTTGGATTAAGTACACCGCATGGACCATGCATCATGTGTTTTACAACATATTCATGTAATGTAGGATGTGTTTGAATGTTAGGAATCTCCGCAGATACAACTTTATCAATATCGGTAGCGTTAACAATTTTATCTTGCTCATTTAAAGAGAGTAAAATGTGAGCATGAGGCAATCCTCTCTTTTGAAACTCAATTGTATAAATGAGTGCTTCAACTTTACCGAAGATTTTTTTTAGTGTAAGGCCCTCAATTAATGCTTTCAGTTTGGACTTGAATACACGCACAGCAATATCAGGTCGAAAATTAGCTGACTCACCTACACCAATATTGCTAACTATTTCAGGCCAACTTGGATTGCAAGTCATTGTACTAAACAAAGAAGGCTTTCCGAAATGTTGTACAATTGACATTGCATCTAAATAATTCTGATACATATTTCTTGGAGATCCATTGAATGAAGATGGTAAAATTACTCTACGGCCAACATTATTGGCATTGGGGTTCAATTCTAAATAATCTGTTAAATTGTTGTAAACTTCAGACCTAAGACTTGTTTGATTTTGTCGAATGAAATGTAACCTTGTGCCCTCTATTCTCACGTACATATCAACTATCCACTGCAGAAATAATTTTTGTGAATGGTGCAACATGCTAAAATCTTCTCTAATTGCAAGTCGATAGGCTGCATACTGAAGCATGGTTAATTTATTTCTGGGCGCTCTTGAAATAGATGTAGTTGGTACATTATGAGAAATATTGATATGCCACCCAGTGTCACCATTTGGAAAAAGTAATGGATACGCTAAAGGGTCCAATGATGAATCCAAAACAGAGGTATTTTTAATGGTACCATTAACTTTTGAAAACGAAACCATATTTCGTTCAAAGGGTGGCTCACCATCAACTGTACTAAATATTACTGCTACATCAGTTTGAACTGCATCATTATAACGGCGTAGATCTAAATCACGATTTACTTTAATGAGCATACAAATTTCTTTATTTTGATTTTCAACTCTCTGACAGTGATCTTTCATTGCAATGAATGACCGAACGAAAGGATTAATGCGTTCCAATTCAAGAGAGATTTCGCGCATTATATTGTTATTGCATGTTTGATTATAGTGTTCACGTAATATATAATTGACAGCAGTGTCAACATCATAAAAATATAATTGCGCATAACATGGTGAGCGACCATATCCAGCAGTTATTGGACCTGATCTGTGATAAAAAACATCATGTATTTTAAAATGATACACTCCACGCGTAACTGTATCCGAAATTTTAGCTTCTGAGCTAACCATAGCAAATGATGAATTGTATTTACGAATGTTTTCAAAATAATTTTTTGACTTTCTTTTATTGAAGGTTCATTTGAAGTAAGTCCATCATACAATGATTTAAAGTATTCATTTTGACTTAAGGCCGGTAATATTGCTTTACACTTATGACAACATGAAGTGAATGCAGTCCTTTCACCTAAAGTGACCTCAGATTCGAAATGTTTTGCATTGCAAAACCTGCATTGTAAATGCATTAATCCACAATCAAAAGTATTAAAATTTCTTGGAATGACATTCAGTGCGCATTTAAATGTATCCCTCAAAATAATTTCATCATTTTGTATACTATTTACACTATTTAAATTTGCATTGGTCTATTATCATTTTGACTTTCACGCGAATATATATTCCTTCTTCTTTGTCTCTCACTCCGACCCGTCAATATTATACTATTTACACTATTTAAATTTGCACTTGGTCTATTATCATTTTGACTTTCACGCGAATATATATTCCTTCTTCTTTGTCTCTCACTCCGACCCGTCAATGTTCTATGTCGAGGCATAATGGAAGTAGGTGCGAATATCTGAATGTAAAAAAAACATGTAATGAAATTACTGAAACTAAGATTAGACAGGGTTTAATTTAAAAATAATAAAATGTACTCACTTTTTTGAAACCACCAATAATAATTAGGCGAGAGTAAGTCAATTCAAATTGCTGCTTCAAAATTTTCCTTTTGCAACAGGTGTATATTAAGCAAGCTGTATTTCACTTTCAACTGCACATTAATATATAAAACACAGATATCTAATATACAAAATATAAAATAAACGCTTTTTTGCCTTGACATACACTCCACAGACTATTGAAAAAGGAACACTTGAAATCACACAAAATTCACAGCTCATTCAGTCAATCTGTCAGTGATTATTTGTTGGCAACATTTTAAAGTTCTTTGGCGACAATCTCTACTCTGTGCGACTGTTTGACCACAGACTATTATGTGTTTGACATTGGCAGTATGAACGTACACTAAAATGAAAAAATTATAATTTTATTGCCTGGCAACAAAATTATTTTATTTTTAACAATTACCATTGTTTGAAAAAGTTTAAATGAATTTTCAAGTGCAAATGAATGTTTAATTTAATTTAATTTAATGTATTTGTAACACATGTTATATATAAATTTTAGCTTTCTGCACTCCTTCTCCATATAAACTTTAACTATGCCAAATCTCACACTCCTCCGTGCGCGCAATATGCTTAAAAAGGGGTACAAAGTTTTCTCTTCACGTATTAATATATTAATATGTAAATTAAGTATTGAAACAAGCGATAATCAGAAGTACGATCGACGCGACTTCCACCTTACACCAGATAATAATGAGAAACGCCGAGAGTATAATCTTAGTACTTACTATAGCCTCCGTAGACTTTGAGGAGGCCTTTGATTACGTAAACAGGGAAAATTTATGAACCTTAAAGGGCATCCACCACACTTCATAAGAGCAATACAAAGCCTTTACAAAGGAAAGTCATATATATCAGACTATACTGTAAGAAATTGGTGAAAAAAGGGACGAGGCATTTATATGGGTGACGACTCAGTTTTATACCCTGACGACTTGACTGTGATCAGAAAGGCAGAAGATAAATTTCAAAGAGGCCTATATTAACTACAACTAAATATTAAATATAAACGAGGGCTAGTTGAAAAGTTCGCGGAGCGACATCTATTGCTTAGTGGTAGAACTTAAATATTTCGTGTGTTGTAAAATTTATGTTTCATATAAACACCTGTTAATTTCAAAACCTATGTGTCAATTTATTCATTACTTACCAGGTGTTTGAAATTTACGTATCAGGCGTGTTTTAAAAAATGGACAAAAACACGAGTTCCTTGTTAAAAATGGTCTAACGCTAATGAAAGTTCACAACAAAATGTTAAATGTGGTAGGAGATGCTGCATCTTTATAAACTATGGTTTGTAAATGGGCACTCGAGTTTAAACGTGGTCGTACGAGCTCTGAAGATAATCACCACGCGGACGCCAAAAATTGGGCAACTCAAAATGCGGCACTTTTTGTAAGTTCCTGAGTTAAAATATGATCCACACACACTCATGTGAGATGCCTAGATCCCAAAAATGTCATCCATTCTCAATCGCCGGTCTTCCAATACGGTGTATGAAATGTTTTTATCATATAAAATGTTTGCACTAAATGTTTTTATCATATATGGAATGTTTGCACTTTTTGGGCGTTCACTACAGGGATCATTTACAGTGCTCGTACGACAACGTTTAAACTCGAGTGCCCACTTACAAATCGTTCTTTTGAAGGCGCAACATCCTCTAACATGTTTACAATTTATTTTTGTGAATTTCCGTTGCAGTAAACCTTTAACAAACAATTCAATCACAGCACAGTGTTTGATTTTGTTCATTTCAAAACACGCATGACAGTTAGAAATTTCAAACTGCTGGTGAACAATGAATAAATTGACAAGTAGACATGGAAATATGACAAGTGCTCACAAGAAATATGAATCTTTACAGCACACGAAAAATGTTAGTTCTACTGCTAAGCTACAGATGTCGCTCCACGAACTTTTCAACTGACCCTCGTAATTTAAAAATATCGATCCCTAAACAAAAATTATGGTTTTCTCAGAAGTGGAACCCATAAATGCCAAGACTGTCTTAGCAAAAATTAGAGCAGCTAAAGCAATTTTAAGTAATTAGGATGCGATATTTCCTATGATTACAATAAAGATCTGGACCGCAAGGAAAGAAGGATCTGAAAAGTTAGGAGTTTCTAATAACGTGCGGTACAATCGGCCGATGTCTAAAAAATAAAACGAGAAATGAGGTCATGCTGAAATTGTATAAAACACTGGCCGTACCCACGCTTCTGTACGGCAGTGAAATCCGGGTTGCAACAAAAGCGCAAGAGAGACGAGCACAAGCTGAAAAGATTTCTCAGAAAAGTCAAATGATGGAACTGGAGAGATATGATAAGGAATGAAATAAACAGAGAAGAACTTAAAATATTTAATTTAAATGAAAAATAAAATAAAACAGAATTAAATGTAATGAACATTCGGAAAAGAGGGAAAAATAGATTACGTAAAGCAAAAAGAAAAAGAAAAAGAAACGTGAGTTGGCCGAGAAAAAGATGGGAACTGTAACGGGCAATAATGCGTAAAACGTGAAGTGGTATGAAACGTAGGAAAATTAAAATTAATGGAGAACTTAAAAATGGCCCAAAAAGTATTCGAGTGAATAACTAAAGAACAAGATGCATCGTAGAAATGTACGATCAATACTGATAGAAGGCGTAATACAAAATATTCTTATTTGTACAGGTTAGCAGAAGAACTATTTTGGCTGTTACTTTATCATAACTGTTAGAAAGTAAATTATTTTGAATTATTGTACTTTATTATATCATCGTTCACCTTTAATACACGACAGTTTTTTCTTATTTATTTTCCGTTATTCGGCTGTGGGAATTCTGTTTGTTCGATATCCGAACCATCCTCGTTCCCAGTTAGTTCAGATTATCAGGTTCTTCTGTGTATTTTCTACTTGAGCAGTTTGAAATTGATTTTCCATATGTTAGTTAATTACTTTCAACGGATTTTCGGTAGATGGTTTGATAACGCATAGTGTTTTCAATAGAACACGTCTCAAAAGAGAGATAGATATAGAACATTGTTCTCTTTTTTTATATTTTCGGGTTATATCCTACGATGTACTCCTGCTGGAACTTTCCGTTAAATTTGATTACGGACTAACTTGGCGTACAATTTCGTACAGCGGTCTAGCAGTCTACCAATTCGACAAGACGCCTTTACTTGATTGGTTTCGTTTTTTATTAACTTATTAATCGGTTTCGTAACGCGCCGTCAGTTTTCGATCGCCTCTTTCATGGACGTGTGTTCCCAATAAACACACACGCACACAGAATCCAGTGACGGTTTTCTAAAAATATATTCCGCAGCTAAAATTAATCAACAGACGAGGAACGGTTGGCTAGTGGTTAATTGTTCCGCCTTCACCCCCAGTTTCCAAACATAGAATAGTAGCGTCACAACGGCCCGGGGGGGGGAGGAGGGAAAAATTGTAATTGCGAAGAGAGTGCATCTCACGGTGGGGGGATGCAGCAGCCGCGCAGCGACGGCAGTGGGTGGGTGAGGGTGAGGGTGAGATTCTGCGCGCGCTGTATCTCGTCGTGGCGCAGACCATACCAACAGGTGGCCATGACCTTGCCTTGTCCCAGTTACAACAGCCGCCTGGCTGCCCGCTCGCTTGTGCTTCTCGCTTCCCTTAGTGTTGCGTTGTCCGTGGTGGTGGTGGTGGTGGTGGTCGTCATCGTCGTGGTTGTAACCGTCCGTGGTGGTAGTGATCTGACTGTGCCTAACTTGTGGTCGTAGTAAAAATAGTTTTATTATTGTTGTTATTGTTATTATTAGTAGTACTTATAGGGTAGTGGTTCTCGTGATAGTGGTAGTGAAAATTTAGTGGTTTTGTAGTTGTTTGTGTGAGTTGTGGTCTGTCTTTACTTTACTTGTTGTCGTTGGTGTAAGTTAGATAGTTATATTCGGGATGGTGATAGTAATAGTGGATGCCATCAGAGAGGGATCAGGGTAACTATATTATAGGGTTACCCCCCCCCCCCCCCACGCCTATGGTAAACTCTCTGATATTCTGGACATAGGAAGGTCGACCTCCTATTGTATGCTGGTAAACTGTGATGTGATTATGAACTTGTTTTGATAATATCCTTCTGTTGATAGAATGATTAAAATTTTATAGCAAATAAAAAAGTTGATAATATTATTTGTCCTAGTAGAAGGATGTTTATATCTTATATATATATATATATATATATATATAGAATTGATAACCTATTTTCTGTACTTCTAAGTTTTAATGTGTCTCCATAGATTTGTCTTGAGAACACACGTTTATCACATAAGCATGTACATTCACATATATGCACACATAACACACACAATAAAGATTTTGTTATATTTCATTATTTGTTTTGGTTGTGTCAGCTGCTGGATCTAAATGAGGTACCTGTATTTTAATATATGAGATTGTACTTATGTTTGGTAAACCAAAGCTAGTATAAAACTACTTATTAGAATCTCTCTCTCTCGTGCACGCTTTTTTTCTGGCATCAGATCTGGTGGTAGTGTTTTAATGATTTTGGCACATATCTGTGTATTAGTGGTTTTGTTTCTCATATTAAAATAAGCATCTGAGCATGAAATATACAAACAGGACTGAATTTAGGGGAGGGGGTGGCAACTGGAAGCACTCAAAGAATCTAATATTTTGGAGTTTTTGGATTGTTAGTTAAAAGGCTAGAGTCATGCATACATTTGTATATTCAGTAACTGATTATGAGTTGATGCTATATTTTACAGCCTTTCTAATGTGCAACTCATAGTTTGATATTTGTTTGCACACTTGCAAAAGAGAATATCTCGAAAAAATGTGTACAACTAGTAGGTAAATATTAAAAGTTAGCATTGGCTCATATGACAAGAATATAATTACAGGAATGTTGTTTCATTTACAATCAAGTCATTGATTAACAAACAGAATTATCACTGTTGCACACCACTATAGAAAAATTATTCCAATTTCAAGCTTCTCAGGTCATCGTCAGATCGGAAGCTTAAAAGCGCTAATCGGAATAATTTTTCTATGGTGGTGTGCAACAGTGATAATTCTGTTTGTGAATATAACCACTAACACAACTTTCTTCATTAAAAGTCATTGATTGTAAGATAAAGAATAATTACAAACAATTAAAATAGGTACATATACTTGTATATACGTATCAGTTGTTTTTTGCTAATAATTATTTAAAAAATCTCATCATCTGTATAAACTTCCTTGTTATCGTCACATTCATTAACTCTGTAATAAACCATTATTATCTGATTCTTCGTCAGTTACTGATGGTAATGAAGATTTGGTAAATCGTGCCAGTTATATTCGAAATATGCTTTAACCAAATTATTTACCCGCTCATTTCTTTTCCAGAGAGATTTGGATTCCATCGCTTATTATTGTAGAGTGTAAGTTCTGTAGTCAAGTCATTATGCTTTTACTGAATGGACACATCCCATTTTGTAAATCTATGCTAGGTAGTGGACATACACCTTTCTGCTGTCTATACTTTGAGGTCATGTCCCATTTTGCAGTAAAAATATTTTGTATTTAAATTTTAATGATTTTCAGCTTTTTTTGTGCGTTACTTTTTCAGTTTACATACTGATACTCCTTTGAATGCAGAACAGCATCGCTAAATTTCTCACAAAAAATTGTTTCGACGTATCCTCTTTTGCAAATGGGTGACAGATAATGTTATGTGTTCAAATTTATAAACCTGCACTGTGACTTTGGCAAAATTTCTTTGGGCTCTGAATTTATTTACTGTGAAGATTTATTTTTATAGTTTGACGTTTTACTTTATTTATTTAACTGTAAAGCGGATTTATGATTCAGAACTGGAAACTGATTTGTGATGTTTTAAAACAAGGTATGCTACTGTTAAGATTAGAACGTCAGCTGTTTTAGTGTGTTGTGTATAATGCCTTTTGTTATTCCTGGTATCACAAGTTATGATGAAAGCAAGTTATCACAAGCAATTTTTTGTGGCTTGAAATGCCTGATGCTAGTCTTCTCTACAACCTGTTGTGGAGCCTTTCTTTCATACTGCCATTATTATTTTTTTTTTCATAATACTTTTTTCATTTGATGATAATTTTAATTTCTAGTTTCGATTTGTAATATTTTCATTAGAATATTTTAATTATATACAGAAATTGAATGAGTAACAATGTCCCTACATCTTATGATAAACTGCATTAAAATATAAAATTAAAGAGATTGTATTGTTTTTAATAGTGTCAGAGAAAACAATGAAAACCCCCAAGAAACAGGAAGTGGGAAGGGGGACAACAATAGTAGCCAGACCATATGAGTTGCCTAGTAAGTGGAGGAGACCCAGAATACATGATTTTGAAATTGATTTATGGTTGGGGTTGAGACTCAGAATACATGATTTTGAAATTGATTTAAGAAGGGGTGAACTTAATATGACATCCATCTTATACATTGAAATGAGGATGTACAAAACCATCATAGAAAGTACTTCAACATAAAATGGTGGTGAATTACAAATAAATAATAGAGATGTTACAAATACAAGAGTTGCTAACTTACAAATAAAAGAGATGCCTCCAGCTGCTCTTTGAACTATGAGAATGAATCACTGACATATGAGTTACCAATTAACAAGAACTGACTGAATATGAAATAACAGATATTAGAAGGCATGTGGAAGTCAACATTGAATACTCGATGTGATATATTTGAGTAAAAAAGAAAGGGTTTAGAAGAGAGCCTCAATTAACCTGGAAGTCAATTAACTGGAATGTCAATTATCAGACACATTGTAGGAGGGTGGTTAGGAATTGAAACCTCAGTTATGTAGTTCCAAGAAAATTTGCTAATTAGTCCCATGAAAGTTACAGAGTTTTTTGAGTTAAAATATTCTCCAAAACTTAAAAAAGATTTTGTAGGAAAATGTTCAGTTTCTACTCTACCATTCGTTTATTATCAAACTCCTCCAAACTCTTATTCCCAAATTCAGATCCTTATTTATTTATTTATTTTTTTTTTTTTTGCAAAACATTAAATTGATAAAATGTCACAAGAAACAAACATATGCTTTCTGCATAACAGAAATCTAGAATGGGTGCCCTGCCTCTGCATCAATCTGTTATAGTAAAAATCATATCATTACATCTTATCTTTACCTGTTAAAACATTCAGTTAACTGAATATTCAGGTAATATTCCTGGTAGCAACCAGGAAGGACAGGTCGTTAAAGACTGTTTGTTAAGGACAGCAATAAATTGTTATGGCAAACCAGTTATTTCAGAATTTTTCACATAAATTTATTGTAAAACCAAAGAAGAAAATGTATGAAATCTAGGAAGTTGATTGTACCCAAAAATATATGTTCTTGGGACTATCAGTTGTCATACAATTTTATATTTTTAATTCTCATGGGATGAATGATGCGAGAGGGAGAGGAAGAGAGCATGTGGATCCACTTACTATTAATTAGTGTGTAAATTGGGTCAGATCAATAATAGTTCAGCCTTTCTAGTCATTTTCATTAAATGTGCTCAGTAAATTCCAATATACTTCAGTTCATTATCGCTACTTTCAAGAATTAGGCATTGTTTAACCTCACAGGTTTGTTGTGCCCATTTTACTTTTGGGCATCCTAGTTCTCTCTTACCCCCTTATGATTGATGTATTGGAAAGCTTACTTGGCAGAGTTATTGGGGTGTCTACCCTTTTCCTTGTGCTTTCATTGTTATCCTGTTATCTTAATCTGTCCTGATAAGTCAGCTCTTTCACCATTCACTTTTTGAACCTTTGTTCAACTTTCAGTCGTCTTGGTTTGATTTCCACTGCCGCCATCTTGTATAATTTGAGCACTTTTTTCCAAAATTTGTTCTTCAAAAATTTTCTGGTAGTTCCACAAATGACGACAATGCAGGCACATAAAAAGCTGTGAAGTTATTGATTATTTTTTAAAGTAATTTTTCATATTTAAACTTTTGATACAGAACTTGTGTGTGTGTGTGTGTGTGTGTGTGTGTGTGTGTGTGTGTGTGTGTGTGTGTGTGTGTGTGTGTGTGTGTGTGTGTGTGTGTGTGTGAGAGAGAGAGAGAGAGAGAGAGAGAGAGAGAGAGAGAGAGAGAGAGAGAGAGAGAGAGAGAGCAACTGTATTCTTTGGCAACTGCAGTTCTGGCTGTGCAAGTATAAAATCACTGTAATGTTATTCCAGCAAATGCTGTTTTTGTGAACCAAACATCGTTGTTCAGTGATCAGGGAAGAATATGAAAATGTTTTTTTTTTCTTTGGGGGGGGAGAAAGAGAGAGATAGAGAGGTGTAAGATATTGAATACAATCGATTTTATGTATTTTATTGAAGTATTTGTCAGAATGTGTGTGTGCACGCGCGTGTGCGCACATGTTTTAAAACATGTATAAAATTTCAATGTTTATATTATCAGTAGATTTAGTGTTCATGTTTCAATTCCAACTATGAGGGAAGGGGTAAAATTCTTGTTTTAAAACACTGTTCTGTCTATAAATGAGTAGCATGTGCTTATTATGCTTCTTGAATAAAATGGTTACAGAAATATGGTTAGAGACTTTTCTAATCTTGTTCCTTATTTTTGTAGTCGATTACGACATGAGAAATACTGTGTCAATATTTTTTTTCACAAATGTACTCAGTGATATCTGTGGTTATACTTTTGTTGAAAGAAAAAATAAATGTACTGTTTGTTAAAGTGGACTACATAAAGTGCATTTATATATTTTGTAAAGTGTTCACAAAGAATAACTTTTATAATACAATGGGCGTAGATTGTAATATAAGTAGAAGTAGTAATAGCAGGAACTGTGACATTTCTGTTGGTGGTGCTAGTAGTGGTAGTTGTAGATATGCCACTGTGATAGTGGAGGTGATAGCGGTGGTGCAGGCTGTATTAACTAGATGTTGTCAGCTGTACTGAGATGTTTGTTGTCGGGTGCAGATGAGTGCGAGTGCGGGGAGGAAAGCGACGAGGACGTGATCACAGACTACCTGGTCCCTGCCCCAATGGACCCTGCTGCACCTCAGGCTGCCCCGATGGGCTCCGGACCCTCGCCATCACCACTTGTCCCGATAATCAGCGTCACGCCTCACTCGCCTGCTGGAAAAAATTATCCCATACTCGGTAAGTAATACTGCCAGTTTTGTAAATTTATCCACTTTTTTATTTATTTATGAGGTGAATTTGTGAGCTATTTTACCACCAATTTGTAAATAGTGACTGTATATGTCAACACTAATATATTAGAAAAATACACCTAAAACCTAAAAGCTTTGAATAAAAGTGTAAAACATTAAAGATCATAAACACTGTTCTGTCACTCCAGTGACATGTAAACAACAGTTATGTGAGAAACTAATAACCTCATACAAGTAAGCAGAACTACATTACTTTGCAGAATCAAGTGGACATGTAAATGAGCTGAATATCCTTATCAAAAGCCAAAAACAATGCACATCAAGAAAAACAAGCCGATGTGTTACTCACTCGCGGTATAATGTTTTTTACTTTTGGTGAGAATATGCTGCTCATTTACATGTGATTATTACTTTCTCATGAAACCCTCATCTCTCAGACTCTCTATAAGTGCAGTGTTAGAATTATGTTTATGTTATTTTTATATCATTTTCTATGTTTTCAGCTTATGTAACAGAAGAAGGCTGTCGATTTCTAGTATAGCCAAAACATTGCTAGTAAAATATTAAATCAGTTCATTTTTCAAATGTTGACTACAATTTGCATCATGGTTTCCAAATGACAATACAAAAATATTACTAGTGTTAGTGTATTACTAGTGCTTGAAAATTTGACATATTTTTCTCTAGATATTTTCGCCACCCACCGGATGCCTTCTTCAGTAGCAAAAATGTTCAACATGGGATGGTAGGCCAAACATACCCCAAGTTTAGGCATAAGCAGTAAGTTTTCCAGGGAAACGAGGTTTCCTGTATAAGTTACAGACAAATCAGAGAGCCAGTCACAATGCAGCAATCCGTCTTGGTGTCTATACACAAAACAGCTTCACTCTGATAGGCTCGGCAAAGCAGCATGTCAGATCCTATTTAAAGTCCTGTTTTGTAAATCCTTCCATAGATTGTGTGGTTTTTTATAAATACTGTCATGCAAGAAGACACTCCAAAAGTACTCTTTCTGTCCTTAGCAAACTAGTAATAAAAATTCATGGAGTACATTATGACAATCTTCACCATAGTATCACAGTCTTCAACCCATTCATAAGTGTCTTTGAAAACTTTGCAAGATACATCAGAATACAGTACACACAATTAAATGTCAGATCTAAACTTTACATCTAAAATGGCTACAAAGTTGGACAATTTTTGTATATAGCTATACAAACATTTAAAACAAAAACCAAAAACAATTTTTGAATCAAACATTAGTAGCAAGGAAAATACAATAGTTACACTCTAGCAACTTTTTGATTAAACATGATATAATGTTCTTAGACATTGTTGTGTATTCTTATTGAAAACTGTAAATATTAAAAAATGGTAAAACAGTATTTAAAACCTCATAAAGTACAGTTTAACTAATTACAGCATGTTAAACAACACAAACTGTGTAAATAAAGAAATTGAAACTTTTGTGTTTCATAACACTAATTGAAGTTGAACAATGACCACGAGGTTATATATCAAACAGCCATTGTACATTATTTTAATATAATCTCTCTTGCTTTTAGAGAGACATAACCATTGATAATATTTAATGAATCTAATCTCCTATTTCACAGTAAAATTTTTATAATATCATGATTCTGTGGGCCCCTAATTGTGATGTCCACTGCATCCTTCACCCTGTTTGCGAGGCCTTGATATTTATAACAATAATCATGTATTATTATTTTAATTATTTTTGTTCCTTCCAATTGGTGTGTGATGTTTTTCAGTCTGTGTGTATTTTTGTCTTCTTCTTCAGTAAATAATATCATAGGTAATCTAATATATTGTCTAGAAAGAATTATATGACCATTGAAGCCCATTACCTACTGTTATGAAACTGTAATAATATAATGTTCATCATTGTGTATATCTCTGTTCTTTCTTTGTTTACTGCTTTGTGTAATTAATTGTTTGTTGTTTTTGTGTTTTAATTAGATGACAACCTACAACAGCTTCACGATATACAGGAAAGTATACAACAGATGCGAGATGTCACCGCCCAGGCAGTAAACACACAGGTACATTTTATTTGTGTGTGTGTGAGAGAGAGAGAGAGAGAGAGAGAGAGAGAGAGAGAGAGAGAGAGAGAGAGAGAGAGAGAGAGAGAGAGAGAGAGAGAGAGAGATTAGTGACTTATTCAGCCAAAAAGATATATACTGAAAAATAATACAAACCCTATTGAACTCTGTTACATGTGTCCAACAATTTTTCATCACTTTACTGTAGTCTGATATATATTGGTCATTCACAATTGAAGGCATGAGAATGAAAACCAGATATTGACCATTTTATTCAAAACGGGTTCATGTCTGATTATGATTCTCTCTTAAAAGCTTGGTATGAAAACCATGTAAAAGTAGTTTTTCATTCAACCAATAGATGTCGTTGAAGTTTGTGGCTCATACCTTATTACTTAAACTTGTGGACTAGTTGAGAATGAAAACCAGCTATGTGCAACGCCATTGAGAATGAGAACCAGCTATGTGCAACACCATTGAGAATGAGAAGCAGATATCTACATGGCAGTGGCGGTTTATACCTGCTGTTCATTCTCAGCAGATTTGTAGTACTGTATTATGTTTGTGACGTTATTATTGATACGAGAACATAGGCAAGATTGTGTGTGCTTTTTTGTATTTTTATTTCTTTGAAAATAGTGAATAAAATGAGTGATTTATATGTCGTAAGTGACAATAATGGTAGTGGTCAAGACGAAGAATATAAACCAAGTGATGAAAATAGTACAACTGATGTAGATAACCTAAGTGATGTAGGTAGGCTGTCTATGAAAATGAAAAAAGAATCAAGAAAATAGAAACATGGAAACAAGTTTCAAGAAAACATAAAAGAAACAGGGGTGAAGCGTACATTAATAAAAAAGGTAATTTAATTCCAAAACGTATTTATAAAGACTGTAACTGTTCCCGTAAATGTACAATGAATTTTTCTGTTGAAGAAAAAAACGAAAATAGTTAAAATTTTAATGAACTTGAAAACAATAACATACAAGACGCTTACTTATTTGGCCTAAACAAGACTATTATTAGACGTAGAAAACTAGATGCTGTAAGAAGAATACTTAAAAAAAATCCAAGTGTCTGTCTTGATTTAGAACACATGAAGGATAGAAAAAAAGTAACTTTTAAGTATTACATACGATCGCATGGAAAAGACATAATGTGTGTAAAAGTGCCTTGTGTGGATTACATGGTATAACTAAATCAAGACTTGAACGCATTGCAAGCCATAAAACATTGCATGATACTCTGCCTAAAGACAAACGTGGATTACATCCTGCCTCCCGTAATAAAAGTATGCCTAAAAATATTATAGCTCAAATAAAAGTTCACATTGAGAGCTTCCTCGCAAGAGAATCTCACTACTCAAGGTGTGATTCCGCTCGAAAAACTTTATCACCGGATTTGAATGTAGCATTAATGCATAAGCTGTACTTACAAAAATATGAACCAGACACATACTTGAAGATGAAGGAAGGTGAAAAAAATGTGAAACCTATAGTGAACTACGAATATTATAACAATATTTTCAATACACAGTATAACTTTCGATTTGGTCGCCCACATGTTGATGCTTGTGCAGTTTGTGGTGTTCTTAAAAAAAAAACATTGATGATGAAATAGATAATGAAAAGAAGAATGCACTTATTTTGAAGAAAAAGCTTCACATTACCAAAGCGGATATTTTTTTTCTTGATCTGGATGAAAAAAGTAAGACGCACGTAATGACCCATCTGTAGATGTGGTGTGCTTTGATTACCAGCTGAACTTACCCCTGCCTGTGGTTCCTGAAGTGATAATTTTTATTCAAGACAATTATGGTTTTCAACCAATGCTACTATTCTGGTGCATCAGGAAAGTCTAAGATGTATATGTTTGATGAGTAAGAATGTAAGAAAGGTGCCAATGAAACTACAGTATATCTTTTCTTGATCACTATATTAAGAACTTCATTCCAGCAACTGTGAAAAAATGATATCTTTTTAGTGACAACTGCGCTGGTCAACAAAAGAACATGTCAATGGTTTACTATTTGTCAGCTCTGCCAATATCACAGAGGTTCGAGGAGATTTATCATCACTTCCCAGAACGCGGACACTCATTTGTGCCATGTGACTGTCAGTTTGCGTTAATTGGTAATAAGAAGAAGGGAAAAGAATATATTTTCATTCCAGAACAATACTTTTCACTTGTGGAGAATGCTTCTAAACAATTTCAGGTAGTTAATGTCCAGCAACCAATGATTAAAGATTTTAAATCACTTTGGAAACATTTTTCAAAAGAAACCGAAGAGTACACAGGATGAAGCGTTTACTATATCTAAGTATAAGATCTTCTTATACAAAGGACACAATATGACAGTGAGTACTAATCATAGTCTTCATATCAATACACAAATATTTATTATAAAGAAACAATCTGTGAGAGATAATGACACTGATCTGAGTTTAGCCAATAGACTGTATTTTCAGTCAATACCAGTAAATCCAAAGAAGGTAGCTGATGTCCTTAAATTGTGTAACAAATATGTACCTCAGTGTTATCAACCCTATTATGACAGATTAAGACCAGATGAAAACATACAAGATGATGAACAAACTTCAGGAGGTGATTTCAGTGGAACTGAATAAAGTGATTAGAAAAGACTGAACTAAATTTTGACATTCAATTATTTGTAATTTTCATTAATAGCAAGTAAATAGGCCTATTATAAATACAGTAAGTTAAGTTAATTAGATTTTTTAAGGTTTCTTTTGATTTTGTAATTTGTAAGCAAGTCAAATAAATAACATGTAAAGAGGAGGTAAGTGACATTTTATTTTGCATGTTGTCTGATAATGAAAACAAGGTATTTACGTTTTGCTATGTTACAAATTATTTTTATATTTTCTAAATAACTATAAAATCTAATGTTTAAAAAGGATAATAATAAATTAAATTACCAAAAGGATGTTAAGAAAATAATGTTGGCTGCAATAATGACTCAAAAATGTTGTTGAGATTGAAAACCAGGTATATCCAAATAGGTTTTATGGTTTTAACAAGGTGCAACAAAATTTTTATTGGACAGACAAATGATATTTGAGATTGATTTTGGTAGCCACATTAAGTTATGCACTTGTAATTTGACATAAATGTGTGTTGTTAAAAAAAAATCATTTTTTGGCTTTCCTGAAAAATTTACTTTTTGGTCAATACCTGATTTTCATTCTCATGCCTTCAATTCTTGTATGCAGTAACTGTAACCTTACTAACAAATGATCACTTAATACTGTGCCTATGCTTACTTTTTTGCTTCCACTGCAATAAATGTGTAACATAATTCTAGTTTTATGCTTATTTATATTTAGTTAGTATTTACTTCATTATATATATTTCCTTCAGTTTTACATATAGCAACAACTCATGTTCTCGAGACAACACACACTTTTCCTAGAACTTGTAGTATGAAAATGTGCAACTCCCCTTCTACAAGTCACTAATTCATCCACTGTGTCGCTGAAGGTGATAGAAAATATGTGAGAGGTTTCTGAATATTTCTTTTCTTCTTTGTTTTTCGTATTCTCTTCAATTCTTTTCCTTTCTGGCCACTGTTACAACATACTGTATACGTTATGTAGTTTATTAAGAAAGTGACATAACTGTAAAGATTATGTATACTGTCCGTATTAGTATACTGTAAGTATTTTGTTAAATGTGGAGTGAAGTATGTGAGAGTCAAAAATGTATAAGATTAGATTTCAGAAGAAAGAATCAAAAGATAAAGGTTACGAGTTAACATTATGATTTCAGATATTGCGGTTGAGTCAACAGTATGCTCGGCTGAGTGCATCGTGTCCATCACTCAATGCACCAGGCTCTGATCCTGACCTGGTGTCTAGTGCTAATACTTCGCCTACGCATGCACTCCCGTGTGCCTCCCTGATTGCTCCAGGCCTTTCCCACATTCTCAGCCACAAACGTGAGTAATCATTTATAGCAAATACTATTTCTACATATACAGAAAATAAGCAAACAGTTTTTGTTTTATTTCATTGTTGTGTTGTATATGATTTGTAAGTAGTGTGATAAAATGTCAGCTGCAGACGTTTGTAGCAAATTGAAATCTGAATTGACAGAATATAGAAATGTTATGTTTTTTAAAGTAATTGCTGAAGTGTCTTTCATACATTGTATTGTACAGGGGGATCAGCGGATTGGCATGTAGGAACTACTGCTTGTTTAGAACCGGAGGGAACAAGGAGAAGAAGTTGGGCTGCTCTTGAAGACCTTAGCAATGGAAAAGAAACAAGAAAGTCATCACACGATCGACAAAGGAGGTAAATGTTTGTACATGTGTAAATTTTTCATCTCAAGGCAATTATTTTATTTTTGACATTTATATTTACTTAATTTTTATTACTTCAAAGCATTTACAATTTGGTTCTTATCAAAATAGTTTTTTTTTTTAATGTTATTTTACAGTAACTGAGTTGAATCAAGCAGTCCAAGGTTAACCAGCAATTCCTTCTTTCTCGCATCACCCACCTCACCATGTTGCTTTCTTACCATGGTTGGCTATTCTGATTCATGACCGTTTTATTTTAATGTGTTTCATAAGTAATAACAGATATTTATAGTTATTTTGAATATGCCTTAATATGCAAAAAATAATAATAAACAAATGTTATTAAAAAACAAATAGTGTATCATATTTTATATAAACATAATAATATTGACTAATTATAATTAAAAATTATAAATACATATTCACTACACTGAAGTGTTAGTGAAGTCTTAGATAAAATTACGAACCTCTTCGTGGTTAATCACTGTTGTTATCGCTGTCACTCACTGTTACTGTTTTGCATGTAAATTACAATACATTTTATATTATTGTCCTGAAGACAACCTACAACAGCTTCACCCAGTGTATACCCAAGTACCCAACAATATATATTTTCACAAAATCTTCCTCTTTCAGACACTTCACACACTTCATCCAGTTTTCAGTGGTCACATGGCCAAGAACCTTCTGAAAGTCTTCTTATTTCCTCTGTTTTGAATTGGAATTTTTCTTGACTACCTCTCTTTTCACGTATGCCCATATGAGTTCATTGCATTGCATTATGGATGCGGGGTGTCTTTGCACCTGTCGCTTATTTGCAGCATCTGGAGCGTGTCCAATGGCTGCCAGAAGTGAACATAGTGCTGGTACATTTTCGACTGGTAACCTAAAACTGGAAAGGGAAACCGCCAACCAGTTAACTGTGAAGGAGGGGGAGTATAACTTTATTTTGATTTGTGCACTGCCGCTGGTACCGATTCGAGCAACAGATGTTGCCCGTTTCAAGTCCAGTCAGCAGACTCCCTGAGGGTGTCGGTCGCTCCCCGCAAGGCGGAGAGCCTTTGTGCCAATGATTGATGACAGTGACAAGCAGCTGACCCAGCATGCTAGGAGGTGGTCAGGAAGGAGAGAAGGACAGTTTAAGTGAAAAACTCTGGTCAAGGACTGATGATTACATTTTTAGTTTAATTTAAAGAGGATGGCGTTATAGCGGGTCATCAAGAAGCGCCCGAGGGCGCTTGGCCCGAATGGGCGGTGGTGGTTCTGATGCACTGATGGTTTGTAGGTATGGGAAGGTGGAGGTTAAGGCTTTAGCAAAGAGAGTTAGAGCCAGCGACCAGACAAAGGCAGTGGAGGTAGGAACACGGAGACCCCTTCGAATCACTTCGTTCCTTACAAACCAAGGGGACCCCATCAAGGATCGGAGGGTTTGGGACTGGAAAGCTTCCAGCCTACATCTGTTGGTGGTGGATAAAAGAGACCACCAAGCGGGAGCCGCATAGGTCAGTACAGACCTGAGAAAAAGCAGATATATGTTAAACTTCGTGCACATGGCCAGGCGGCTGCGACACGAGAGGAAAGGAAATAATTTGGCTTGGACGCCGCGAGCCTTGGCAAGGGTTTCCGTCATGTGGGCGTTGAAGCAAAGGCGATGATCTAGCCGAACGTCTAAATACTTCACCGATTCTTTGTAGGCGATGGGCCTCCCTTCCAGGGAGAGGGGCTGGCATCGGGAAATGGACTTATGGGTGAAGCAGATCGCCTCGGATTTCTCCATGTTGATCATCACCCGCCATTTCCGTAGCCAGTCCGGAAGCTGGTTCAACTGATGCTGCAGCTTTGTACTCGCAAATCGCGGGGACAGGGAGCTGCAGTGATACATAGCGTCGTCAGCGAACAAAGACAACGTGACTCCGGGCAATACAGGCAGGTCGTTCGTGTACACAAGGTACAGAACGGGGCCGAGGACAGATCCCTGTGGTACGCCGGCAGCGACGGGTCGAACTGTAGAACAGGACCCGTCAACGCTCACCCTGAAGGTTCGGTCGCTGAGATATGACTGGAGGAAAAACACTATTGCCGATGGTAGAGGGGAATTGGCAAGTTTGAAGAGAAGACCTTCGTGCCAGACTTTATCGAAGGCCTTGCTCACGTCCAACAGTATGGCAGCCGTAGCCGCTCGCCTGTTGGTGGCGTCTGACAAGTGTGTAACAACACATACCAATTGAAGCGTTGTCGAGTGCTCTCTGCGAAACCCGAACTGTTCGCTGCGGATGAAACCATCTAGCAGCGGCGAGATGCGAGCCAGCAGGAGACGCTCGAACACCTTCGAGATGACTGGCAAGAGAGAGATTGGACGATATCTTTCAGGAAGCATGCGCGGCTTGCGAGGCTTCGGGATCATTACGATATTGGCTGTTTTCCAGAGGCGGGGAAAGTACTGTAGCCGGAGACAAGAGTTAAACAGCTCAAGAACAAGGTCAATGCTTGAGGTCGGTAGATTTTGTAGAGCAGCGGCCCCGATCCGGTCAGGACAGGGGGCGTGTTGGCAATTTAATCGGCAGATAGATGAAACTAGTTCATCCCTGTCCAACGGGAGGGCGGGAAAAATGTCCAGATAGGAAGTTACGGACTTCTACCGAGTGGGCAGGGTCCGAGACGCCTTGGTGAACAGTAAATTGCACCTCTATGCAGTCAGCGAAGACCTCAGCCTTGCCTTCTGATGAAGATACAACCCCGTTCGGAGTTTCAAGCGGGTTGCGAGTTCTCTTCTCGCGGGTCAGTCTACTCGCCACTCTCCAGACGCAGTTGTGTTATACGTGCAGTGTTAGGGAGGTAGCCAAACCACTTCAGACCCGATTTCCAGAGCAGTGCTCTCAAGCTTATGCTGCCAGAATTGATCTCTGTTCAGCAGCTGCTGCTCATGGTATTCAGCAGCTTCATGTCTATGTGGTTTGGATTGTGAGATAAACTTTGAATTTATTTTTTCTTTTATGAATTTGCTAACTGCTATAATTTTTATTGTTCGACTAAGCTTTTCGTCATCACTGACATCTTCAGGTCTTAAACAACCTGATGACGAAAAGCTTAAAGTGATGACGAAAAGCTTAGTCGAACAATAAAAATTATAGCAGTTAGCAAATTCATAAAAGAAATAGTAAGGATGGCTGCTAATTTAAACAATACGAAGAATAAACTTTGAATGATTAGCCATTCAACAAAACTCAGTTTTTGTTTGTTTTGTTTTGTTGTGGTGGTATGTATCTTTCCCGTGTAGTTCAGACTTCCTCTAATCCTTACAGGATGTTTACTCTTCCATTTAAAAAGCATTTAGGCTCCTTTAAAAAGCTATATTGTAGCATATTACCAGTCCAGAGCCCTTACCATCAGCATTATGGAAACCACCTTTGTTCGTGGAATGGTCACGCACTTATTTTTATGATTCTGATTTATCCAAGTTTCGTTTATGTAAATCATTGGCCACTGAAAAAAGTTTTTGCCTCAAATTACATTTTTTTAAATGTTACTCATTGCAACACTGTCATTTCACTCCATTAAAACTGTCTGTCATTATAACATTTTTTAAACTTAAATCCACTTCTGAATCTTCCATTTATATGTGCTAAATGGAACACAACTAATTTTTTTTCTCAAGTAATAAGTTATTTTTGGAAATTCCCAGCAATCATACAACTCATGTAACATGTGGTGCACAACATCCTTATTAAAAAGCATCTAATCAGTGATCCGTTTCCAATTTTAAGAGCTTTTTTTTTCTGTATAGACAAAAACTTATAATTGATTTGTCTGTGAAGGGTTCAGCACTATTTGTCATATTGAAGGTACGAGGAGTGTTCAATAGAAACACGTTTGATCCGCGCAGCCATGACTTTGTCGCGATGGCAATGGAATTCATTTGTTTATATTGTCTGTTTAAGTACTAGTGACACGTCTGTCAAAAATATTTGCAGTTTGCTCTTTTCTAAGCATTGTGACGGGGTTGAAAAATGGCATCTATGATAGAAAATCCTTCCAAAGATAATCTGCGTGCCGTTATTCAGTTTTTGGCGCCTGAGGGCCATCAGTCAATGGAAATTTATATGTATATGAAAGCTGTATATGGTGACTGTAGTTACTCTCATATGGGAGTGGTTGAATGGTGCAATAAATTTCTACAAGGAAGAGAATCCACTGAAGATTTGGCCCATCCCGGACCTGCACATGTTGCAGCATCAGATGAAAATGTGAGACAGCTGGAAACTGCTTTACGCGCAAATAGGCGCTCAAAGTTAGAGAACTTATTGATGTTGAGCATCAGCGTGGGAACTGTTCATTCCATCATTCATGGTCTTGGCTATTACAAAATTGCTGCGCAATGGATTCCATGACTGCTTACTGATGAGCAGAAAAATTTGTGTTCAGCCTTATCATTACATCATTTGATGCACTGTCAACAACAAGGTAATGCCTTTCTACACCAAACTGTCGCCAGTGATGAGTCTTGGTCTTATCACTACGAACCAGAATCCAAATGTCAGAGTATGCAGTGGAAGCATGCTGCACAATCTCCGAAGGCGAAAAAATGTCGTTCCCAACCTTTGGCAGGAAAAGTAATGGTAACCGTATTTTTTTATTATCAGGGTGTGATGCTCTTAAATTTTAAAGAACCTGGTGTCAACATCAACGCTGAGCGATATGCAGACAGCTTAAAACGCTTATGGGTCAGCATCGTAAACATCCCAGGAAGCTTCACAAATGGTGTCATTCTTCTGCATGATAATGCTCGACCTCATGTAGTCCAAACGATTCAGGATCTGCTTGGTCATATGAAGTGGGAAGTCTTACTACATCCACCTTACAGTCCCGACTTGTCCTCGTGTGATTATCATGTTTTTGGCCCATTAAAGAAATCACTAAAAGGATGGCGGTTTAAATCGGACGCTGAGGTAGGATTTGCTGTTAGCGAATGGTTCCGCAAACAGCTGCAGGAGTTTTACCAGCAGGGAATCTACAGATTAGTGCAACAGTGGGACTCATGCCTTAATGTAAATGGAGACTTCTTTTAAAATCGTTGAATAAAAAATGCTTTACAGCCTATAAACGTGTTTCTATTGAACAATCCTCGTATTTATTTCCTTCTGACATTGTTTGCTGAATAGTTTTAAGAGAGAAAGAACATATTGCAAGGTTCTAACAAATTTGTATTTACAAGATTCATTAAAGATTATTATGAGATAACTGCATATCCTAAAAACTTTTTTAGTGACTCCTAAAATCTGAGTTAGTAGTTGCCATTTTTAACATTTTAAATCTAAAAACAGTCATTAAAATACAGAAAACTTAATTTTCTGAGGCACAGTATCTAAATTAGTGACATAAATATCCCAATACTAAGAGTGGAACAATATGCATACTTATGAATCAGAATTGTGTAAAGTAGCACCCAGTTGAGGTTTGTCAGGTGAGGAAGAAGAAGAAACAATGTTTGACGTTAGATTGCAGATTGATTTCAGACACAATATAAAAACAGTCAAGATGAAGTATCATATATACGAGGGCTATCCAGAAAGTAACAGACGTTTTGACCGACCGCGGCGGTGGGCGGAGATAGAGCCGCCATCTTGGTGTCAGAACGTTCCTACACTCAGTACGCATCCAGCTGTGGTAGCGTGCGGTCTGTGCCCCTCTTACTTTGCTCTCTGTGACGTGTTAAAATGTGCGCTGCAATAGAAAATCCCGCCACTTGTGAGGTGCGTTCTGTGATTAGGTTTTTGTTGGCAAAAAACAAAAAATCACAAACCAATTGAAATTTATCGCCAACTTTGTGATGTGTACGGAAAAGGAATAATGAGTGAAAGCCGAGTGAGGCAATGGTGCATTGATTTTAAAAATGGCCATACCAATGTTCACGATGAGGACCGCAGTGGTAGACCTAGCCTTGTGACTGATAAACTGGTGATGAAAATCAACGACAAAATTCGTGAAGATCGTCGTTTCACGATTACGGAACTTTCGAAACATTTTCCCCAAATTTCACAGAGTTTGGTGCATGAAATTGTGGCGGAAAAGCTTGGTTACCACAAATTTTGTGCTGGGTGGATTCCGAAAATCCTAACGGAAGACCACAAAAAACAGAGACTGGCTGCAGCACTAACTTTCCTCGAAGATTACGACAAAAATGGTATCAAAGTTATCGATCGTATCGTAACTGGGGACGAGACTTGGGTGAAGCATGTCAAATGTGAAACAAAAAGGCAGTCGATGGAATGGGGACACACAAACTCTCCCAAGAAACCAAGGAAGTGTTTGCAAACGCTGTCAGCAAGAAAGATCATGGCTACTGTGTTTTGGGACTCTAAAGGAGTGATTCTCGTTGATTTTCTTGAACGTGGCACAACAATTAACTCAGAGAGGTATTGTGAAACACTGAGAAAGTTAAGGCGCGTGATACAAAACAAGCGTCGGGGAAAACTTAGTGCGAAGGTTTTGTTTTTTCACGACAATGCACGTCCACACACAGCCAATCGTACCCGAGAGCTCTTCGATGGTTTTGGATGGGAGGTGTTCGATCGTCCACCATACAGCCCGGATTTGGTGCCGAGCGACTATCACCTCTTCCCAGCGATGAAGACATGGCTCGCTACACAACGCTTTGATACTGACGCCGAACTGCATGCCGGTGTAAACCAGTGGTTGAAATCGCAGGCGGCAGATTTCTACAGAGACGGTATTGAAAAACTTGTGCCACGGTATGATAAGTGCCTTAATTTGAATGGCGATTATGTAGAAAAATAGCTTAAGAGTGTACCTTTCAAATGTATATAATAAAATTTTGTTTTTTCATTTTGTAAATTTTTTATTTCAAAACGTCTGTTACTTTCTGGATAGCCCTCGTATATATATATATATATATATATATATATATATATATATATATACTAGCAGACCCGACAGACGTTGTCCTGTACACACGTCGTTAATTCGAAAATTTCAAACATTCTTCAATAAGCTGTAACAATCTGGACTGTTTTGATGAAAATTATTATTCAAGAGTTATTTTAATATCTAACGTCATTACATGTACACTTATCCAAATTCGACCGATCGGTAGCATGTGAGTATATACTGTGTGTGTAAGTATGCATATACTGTATGAGTAAAGTGAAATGTAGAAGCTGTGTTAACTAAAAAGATGCATCTATTACCACACTCCACGGATGAAATTTGTAGACTGGATAATAGCAGCCACTGTCTATGATTATTGACACGGATATTTCTAGGCGTCACCGAAAATTTTAAGCGAATGAAATGACTGATTACAGGCTGGGATATTATCCGTGGAGTGTGGCAATAACAGCATCGTAAATACAAACTTTAACTTGTTTTAAGTAAAGGTAAAAAATCTTACACTGAAACTATTTTATAACATTTATTTATTAATTTACAAAAACTTAATTTATCTTAATGCTATTGGATGTACAATATTTTTAGTTAATCCTTGAGGCGTATAAACAAACAAATTCGATGGTTTTCCAACTCTGGAACACGCAACATATAATTAACCGTGAGAAAAACACGGATTTTCTAAATCTAAGCCACAAATTGTCATTGTTTGGCCTTGTGACTTATTTATAGTCATAGCATATGCCAAGCGGATTGGAAATTGTAAACGTTTGAATGGTATAGGCGAATCTGAAGGAATCATTGGGATCCGTGGTAGAAGTACAACCTCACCTTGAAATTTTCCACTCAAAATAGTAGCTTCAAGAATGTTGTCCATGATTTTTTTTATAACTAATCGCGTCCCATTACATAATTTCGGAGCATTCAAATTTCGAAGCAAAATTATAGGTGAACCAATCTTCAGTCGCAAATTATGTGGTGGCATTCCCGGTAAATCTAATGAATTTAAAAATTCTACAGGATAGTTAACAACTTCATCAGGATCAACAACAGTGTCGATCGATTTAAATGTAGTTTCATTACCAGGCAGTAATTGCTGTATTTTGAAATTGATGGCATCAACATCTAAATTTTTCGCAGCTAAAATTGCTCGCTCTCGTAGCCATCCATGATTAGTATAATTATGTCTCAAATCTGGAAAGATACTGTTTATTAACTCATCTTTGGTAGCCACCATGTTGCAAAAATTCTCTGGAAGTCGAATATATTGTGTATCTTCATACAATTCAATTTTACCATTGCCAATATCCAACAATTGTTCAGAGAATCTTGACGCTAATGGATCATTTTGAAGTTGAACGCGCATATTAATAGTAAGGCATAATTTGCTGACACTTCGCCATAGATAAGATTCTTTTAAACATGCGTTTATTTCGTCTGCATATGTCGCGCGTGGAATGACTGGTAATGTTTGTCTGAAATCACCAGACAGCAACAATAGAGCACCACCGAAAAGCCTAGTATTATCCTTGATATCTTTCAGGGACCTGTCGAGAGCTTCAAGCGAATGCTTGTGGGCCATGGTACATTCATCCCAGATAATAATTTTGCATTTTCTCAAAACTTGAGCCATGCCTGAATGCTTCTTTATGTTACACATTGCTTCGGGATTTGTGTGAACATTCAAAGGTAATTTAAGCGCTGAATGCGCCGTCCGTCCACCATCAAGTAACGTTGCTGCGATTCCTGATGAAGCAATAGCCAATGCAATATGATTTTGTGATCGGATGCACGCAGGTATCAATGAGATGAGGAATGTTTTACCAGTACCACCTGGTGCATCAAAAAAAAAGAATCCACCTTGTTGCGCTGCAATTGATACATTAATTTGATCATATACATTTCGTTGCTCAGCAGTGAGCAATTGTTCATTATTGGCAACAAAAGTAGCCAAAGAAGTTCTATCGAAGTGGTGTTCCCGTTGAACATCGCTGTTGATGGTATCTACTGCTGGGCGGTTCGGCGCTGGCATGCCGAAATGGATGAGCGGCATATTCGAAATAAGAATACAAATATCCTCAATCATTATTAATGACTCATTATATATTTCTGCGGAGAATTCAATATTTTGATTTTGATTAGTAATTCTAATCCGATGTAAAATATCCTCACTCATTGAGTCTTTATATTTGTCCCACAGAGCAGATGCTTCAGACGGAAAACACGTTGTCAATATTATTGAAAATAATTGACGAATTTGTTGTGGAGATGAGCTCAGTGCTGCATCTGCAAGTGTGAGATCCCAATGGTTATCATCCTCCAATAAATGTAACTCACGACACGCATCGAAGAAAGTGTCGTATAAAGTACCATTGACTTTTCGCAAATATCGGAAAGATGTTGGTCCAGGAACGTTAACCAATAACAAACGCAAAAAAAAACATTCGCGTTGCTTAGGATGAACTGTATATAATCGACCTAAAGTATTTGTCATAAATATGTCGGTGAATCCTGGGACTGGAATGCCTCGTTTCCGTGGTTCCCAATTTTTTGATTGTTTATTCGACGTAAAAAATTTAGGAACATCAGTATACATTAATGTCCTTGCGAATTGACCAACAACATCTTGTCGGCAACAAAGGTTGAAAAATTCAGTAAGAGTTGTTTTTGGAGCCGTTAAAGCTTGTTGTAGTGCAGTCTGTTCTGTAAAGTAAACACGCTGTCCGTTTTCAAGATGCACAGCCAAATGTATAACAGCAGGATCCCTTTCATGTATAGGAAACGTAAAAATGCGCCAAATAGCTTTGTTACTGCTTATGTATCGACCCATTTGATAACGTGTAATTTCGTCATTGTCATTTACATTTTGAACAGCGAATACAGCTTTATCACTGCCCTTGTGAACATACTTACAAATGTATTTTATAGATTTCACTGAACTGCATAGTTCAACGTTTATGTGCGCTTTATAGGTTTTGCACAGCAATGGTGAATATGGAACTACCCAGCGATTATCAATATCTACTCTCACACCGTTTGACAGACGCAATTCATATGATTGACCGCCATTGTCTACGTCTCTACGCCGGTAAGATGGATAACCGTCAATATTGGTGATAGTATCAGATTGGCATGGTTTTGGAAAACGTTTCGTACATTTTCCATTGTCCATACATGGTGACATCATGTTTAGAGTACCACATGGACCATGGATCATATTAGTAGTTACAATGTCAAACAATTCTTGATCAACATTCGGATCTGGAATTTCGGCTGAAATAATTTTGTCGATTTCTTCTGGGCGTACTTTATCCACCAACCAAATCAAAATATGCGCATGAGGTAAACCTCGTTTTTGCCATTCAACAGAGTAAAGCCAACAACGTGTTTCACCAAATACCGAGTAATGTGTAATCAAATTCATCAAAGATTTTAATTTTTGTTTAAAAACACGTGCAGTGATATCATGGCGATGCATCGATGTTTGACCTGGCAACAACAAACTTTGAATTTCATCCCAGTTTGGATTACACGTAAATGTGATAAAAAGATCTGGTCGGCCATATGCACGTACGTAAGTCATGGCGTCTTGAATATACTCTTGCATATGACGCGGACTACCAATGTATGATGATGGGAGAATATATGCGCTACCGATGTTGTTGATGTCATTAGTTGCATCTACGTTACCAATAACGGCGTCACGCAAATGAATGTACTCCTCAGCACGAAGTTTTGTTTGATTAAATTTTATATATCGTAATCTCTCACTTTCGATTTTTACGTACATATCGACAATATACTGATGAAATAGCTGTCTGCATCGGAGAATGGTATTGTCTTCATTAGCACGAATCATCAATCGATATGCGTAGAAGTTCATAGCACTAACTTTCTTGATCAGTTCTTCACCTGCAAATAAATATATATATGAGAGATACAGAAATTATTTGAAAAAAAAAAAATCTGTAAGATAGTCTATAAGTTGTACCTGTAGTTGGATTCCTTTGTTTAATATTTAAATGGTATCCATCTTCTCCTTCCCAAAATATCAACGGATACTGCAATGCATCGTAAGAACGATGATTGTCTTGAATTATTTGCATCGTATTATCTCTGCGTTGAATGCGAATGTCCCGACGTTCACATGGGTCACCAGCCATAACAACTGCAACTTCATTAATAGTTGGAACATTATATGTGCCTGCGTGCTCTCCGTAGGGCACTTTGTCTGCTTTAATGATAATGGCGTAGTTGTCGTTTTGCAGTCTGTTAGAAAAAGTCTTGAACAATTGCAACAACTGGTTATGGTTTTGCAAAAACGTTTCCAAAATGTCCACAATTTCTCGTTCCTCCATCTGCTCTATATAGTTGTAAGCGCAGCGTGTGTGTGATTGTTGCTCCTCATTGCCCATAAAATAAATTTGTAAAAATTTTGGATCGGCATCAGGCATTGGGAGCAATGAACCAATTTGGTGGTACACTTGACCTTGAATTTTGAATGTAGATTCGAAATTACGACCATCTTCATTATGAACAATTTTTGTTGCTCCAAATGATGTCATTTGGAAGCATGAATTGAATTTACGAATTTTTCGCAAAAACAATTTCGATTGAGATGTGGTGCCAGCTAAAAGTGTTTTTAAAGGTTCCGGCGGTGGATTTAGCGATGGCAGTGGAATTTTTCCAGATGCGCAACATAAACCAGGTGATTCACCTTTGTACTTGAAAGCATGACAATGTTGACATTCTTTGTCCATACTACCAATCGAGATTAATGCATGTGACGAATAGTTGATTTCAGGATCATATTCAAACGCAAGGCGATTGAGTGATGCTCTTGTCAATGCTCGATCATTTTGCATCCGGCGTTGGTTACGTTCTCTATGTGCATCCGTCGCTTGTTGACGTGCCTCTCGTTGTCTTACTGCATTAGCACGAAGACGTCGAGTGCGTTGTACTGAATTTTCATTCGCACGTGTAGATGCAACTTGATCTCTCAGATTTGCATTATCCGCCGAGTGTTCTTCATCTGTTCTATTTATTCGACGATCATGGACCAATTGCGCGTTCGGAGTACGTCGACCAATATTTCTGGCTCTTCCTCAAAGACGTGGCATTTTTCTGCAGAAAAAAAAATACTGTAATATAATACGCAACGAATGTGAGTTTTTTATTGAGAATGAAATTTTAATTAATTAACAAAAAAGATTTATTGTAACAA
The DNA here is from genome assembly GCA_034769895.1 of Magicicada septendecula. Classification (NCBI taxonomy): domain Eukaryota; kingdom Metazoa; phylum Arthropoda; class Insecta; order Hemiptera; family Cicadidae; genus Magicicada; species Magicicada septendecula. The sequence goes on from CM068367.1 coordinate 1,249,146,828, forward strand.
ATTTTAGATAAAAAACGTGTAATTTTATTTTTTTGCTTGATAATATTTAAAATGAATAATTTTTTCCAAAGTTAAAAATTTATACGAAATAAACTCAAGTAATCCACAACGAATATGGGTTATTTATTGAAAATGAAATTTTCAATTATCACCGAAAACGATTTATTCTAACAAATTTCGGATGAAAAAGGTGTAATTTTATTTTTTTGCTTCTTAATATTCAAAGTGAATAATTATTTTCAAAGTAAATAATTTTTAATAGATTTTTTTTTTAATTTTTTGATAGTTTTCTTTTAAATAATTATTTTTATTTAAAAAATAAATAATTTTTATTAAAAACAATTGAAAAATATGTTATGAAGTCAATAAGCTACCAAATAATTTTGAGATTAGGATGGTTGTTAACAAACACACGTGTAAATTTGATGAAAAATTTATACGAAATATACTTAAATAATCCACAACGAATATGAGTTATTTATTGAAAATAAAATTTTTAATTATCACCGAAAACGATTTATTGTAACAAATTTTAGATGAAAAACGTGTAATTTTATTTTCTTGCTTCTTAATTTTGAAAATGAATAATTTTTTTAAACTATAAAATTAGTTAAATAAACATTTTCCAGTGGACCAAATTGTGAATCTAAACCATCCAGGGACCCACTCAAACACACACACAAAATTTCATCAAAATCGGAACATGAATAATAAAAACAATTTAAAAAATTTATTATGAAATTAATGAGCTACACAAATAAATTTTTAGGTTAGGTTGGTTGTTATAAAACTCACGTGTAAATTTGATAAAAAATTTATACAAAATATACTTACTTCGATTCCACCCTAAATTCGCAAAAAGTATCGTTTTTTAGGCACACTTCAAAACTCTTCAAACATCAATTTCTATTCGTAGTTAATATTTTAATTAGCACACGACTTGAACGAACACAATAATAACACAAAATTTCAAATATTTTTCTCAATTTGATCGCAGCACCAACTGTCGGGACAAACTGAAATTAAAATACAATAATATTTAATATTTGATGCTGCGATGGTAGCGCAGTCTACCGGATCCAATGTAAAACATACCAAAATTAACAACTACTTATAAATGAAAAATTAGTTAAATAAACATTTTCCAGTGGACCAAATTGTGAATCTAAACCATCCAGGGACCCACTCAAACACACACACAAAATTTCATCAAAATCGGTCCAGCCGTCTAGGAGGAGTTCAGTGACATACACACGCACACACGAAATATATATATAAAGATATATATATATATCACTTTCATTAGTTGGTGTCACATTGGTGTACATTAGCACCATGAAGCATAACACAAAAACACACATCAGAGAACACAAATGGTTATTGTTTCTGGGTTAGTTACAGAAATGTACTGTGTGTGGCATGTATAAGGGGCAACTAAAGAGTAATGCACACTGGAATGTAAAAGGAGAATAAAATCTCACACAAAGTGACAGGTGATGCCATCTTGCAGTTTCATTCCCATAGTACTAACATTCCAAAACTTGTTGACCTACACCCTCTCATTTTCTGTCAGTTGCCACTGTTAGTGAGTCGAGTATGCCTGCTATGTCAATGCGTCTAAAACAATGTGCAGTGATTGAATTTTTAACAGCCGAAAAGTGGATATTAGTGACATTCATAGTTGTCTAAAAGCCATTTATGGTATGACAAAACTGTTGATCGAAGTATTGTGATCACATAGTATGTGGGAAATAAAATGTTGCACATCAGAAGCTGATAAAGCTTATATTGAAAATGAACCTCATAGTGGTCGACCAATTTCTGCAACTGATAAGAAGCACCAAAAGGAGGTGGATGAATTGATTCAAAATGTCCATCACATCATACAATTATGCATCACAATTGAGACAGGCATATCAAAAGAATGAGTAAGACACAGTATTGCACAGCTGGGCTACCATTGAAATCTGTTCACAGTGGGTGCCATGCAAACTTACAGAAATGAACAAACAACAATGAAATGAATGTTGTGAACAGGTTCTGAAATGTTACCTTGAAGAAGGAGATGAGTTACTTTTCAGTATTGTGACAGGAGTCAAAACTTGAGTTCATCAATATGACCCAGAAGAAAACGGCAGAGCATGGAATACCGGCACTATGGTTTACCACAATCAAAACAATTTAAAACACAACCCTTTGCAAAAGAAATTGCTCGACAGTGTTCTGGGATTCCAAACACATGTGTGTGAATGACTACCTGGAAGCAGGGTCGACTGTAATTTCTGTGTGGTACATAGAGACATGAAAACACCTTAGGAGACGTGTGTGTTGTGTTCAACAACCATGGAGCCGACAATTCTACAACACAGTAATGCTCAGCCACACACAACACGCAACTGCCAAGGCTCTTGTTGAGTTGAAATTTGAACCTATTCCATATCCTCCATACTCACCAGATTTGGCGCCCTGCGATTTTCACTTCTTTCGTCAATTAAAGAGTGATATTAAGGTTGATGGACTGAAGGATGCAGCGAGGTCATGGATCAAAGTAATACCGCCAACATTCTTCATTGACGGAATGAGAAAACTGGTTCACCATTGGGAGAAATATATAGCTGTAAATGGTGACTATGTGGAAAAATAAATGTAAGTTTTTGTAGCAAATAAAATATACTTTTATGCCATATTTGTTTCATTTGACTATCTCTTTTCATTTGTGAGTTGTGAATGACTGTGCATTACATTTCAGCTGCCTCTTGTACTTTAATCCATGCAAACAACACCATCTGATTTGAAGATAATCTCTCATTCTCCCCTTGTCACTTCATTATGAAGAATCGAGGAGGCAATGGAGTTACTTCCTTCAGTGTTATTTTACAACACATACGTGTAACATTGAACTTAAAATCAGTGGGTAATTTTGTCATGTACAGTATTATTAATTTCAACAGACATTAATTGTTTAGTTTTTAATTAGTGATTTATAATATGTAGTTTTGTTTATGTTGCATTTTATTTTGTTCAGTTTTTTGTTTGAAGCAGTTAAAAGCTATACCTATAATTTATTAAAAAGTTTTGTTTGTTTGCTCGTCCAATCGTGGAATTCCACTTCATGATTTTTATACCTGATGGGATGTAGTTGCTGTTCCAGTATGAGCTTAAGCAGTTTGGAATCAGAAAATGATGATCCATTTAGTGAAAGTACAGCTAACCTACTGGGGGCAGGGAGTGAGGGCCACAAAAGGAGAGGTAGTGCTCGAAGCAGAACTAACAGAACGACAGGTACATCGTCTACACATTCCCTCAACGAAGCTGATTTGCAGGTATGTTTTTTAATACATGGTATGCATAATTAAACTTTAAATGCTTTGTTAACAAGAAATGCTTAAACAACTTGTCATTAAAAATAGTTATATCCTTAAATTCGTAGTGACCGTCAATCAATTAATTTTTCAGTGAAGGGTTAGTAAAATTTATTGATCTCATAAAATTTTGACAATAATTGGTAAAAAATAACACAAATTTTTAACTTATTTGTGTCGATGTTTTGACAGTGTTTATTGTCATCATCAGGACCTGTGTATGAAATACAAAAGAAATGTCAAACACAACAGAACAATTAAATATTTGGGTGAATGTGTTCATGTATGTGAGTGTGTGTGCATGTGTATGTATGTATCATTTATATGTGAAGACTTGAGATAGTGTGTTTACATCTTCCAATATTATCTTTCAGAAAACGAGAGAATTATAGTATGACAGAACTTAATTTATACACTATTACAATTTAAATTACTATATGTATGATATTTTAATTAATTAAACAAACAATAATCAACAATTGGATATTGGATTGGTACACAAAACGTTTGGACACAGACTTACGTACATCTGCCATCCAAAAAAATGAAATTGATAACAAAGTCGTAGATTTATTATTAATAAATGGGTACCCCACAAACTAAAACAATGCAACAAACAAATATGCAATAATACTGAAAAGAGTAATGAAATATGTTCAAATACCATTGATGTGACTGCTGACCAAACAAATGAAAGTATAGGCCTACCCAAAGAATTGACAGAACGTCGTACAGTGCACAATAGCCAAGACCAAACTATCACAACTACTAAATATTTTTCCTTGCCATATATAAAAATACAATCAGAGAAAATCTCTAAAATACATACGAGGACTAACAAAAACACAAAAATAGTGTACAGAAATATCAATACAATAAATAATTCTTCATGAATACAAAAGACAGTGATGAAATAGAAGTACAACCAATGTCATTTATGAAATACCATGCCAAGAAATCTGCGGTCAAAAATATTATGGATGCTCGGAACAGTATTTAAAAAGGAGAGTGTATCAACACAAATACAGCTGTGATAAAATAGAAACTAATAAACACGATCCAACAGCCTTAACACAGCACGCTTGCGTACATGGCTACACCTTCCAGTTTGACAAAGTACAAAAAGTATTATATACAGAAACTAATCATTTCAAACGGCAGTTCCTTGAAATGATAACTATCGAAAGAAATAAGCAAAATTCCATAAACAAAAAGTGAGGTACAGAGCCTCAGTAAGTGTTACTCAGACCTTATGTGTTTGCAGAAAACAAACATAAAATAGAAATCTGACAAGTCAACAACCCCCATCAACCCCCTTCTCTACTGGTACTGTTATACCTGACAATTCTTTACTTTGTGCGGCCGCTCCTTCTTCAGCCGTGTAATAGATTCACACACTGTCACTCTGCAGTATACAGAATGGAATAAAATGCAATTAATATGTATCATAATGTATTTGTATCGTAGTGTAGTGTATAGTGTTATGTAATATGTGTATCTGAGACTCACAACAATATATGTGAGTACTATTAGTTATTCTGTATAACACAACACCACTGTTAATATTATTCAACTTATATAGTACAATTAGAACTATCATTACAATTATCCTACCTTGTATTTTATGTTGTAGGCATGAATATGAGATAATATGAGGACCTCTCTGTTCTCTGTTTTTTCTATCCTCACATTTGTCAGAATAAGGGTTATTATCTCTGATGTTCCATTGTATTTTCAAAATAAGATTTCTTTGTAGAAAACAAATATAGTTAAGAACAATTGTTTACACCTGCTTTTGCATTCAGAGGCATCCTTAACAATTTGAGTGCAAATGCCATATTACTACTGAGGTTTTGGGGATTTGTGTGGACATTAAAATATTTCAGCATGACAATTCTTGTCTTTTTAAACACTTAGGCCTACTCATGTATTTTTGCAACATGTAACTGTTGTGAGTTGTTCACAGTCTTAAGTAGTCCATGGTTTTCATAACACATGAAACTTCTATATAGAAATTTGAATCTTTGAATAGAACAGACGGGTTGTAACTGGCAGCCTAGTTTGAAATATGTGGCTTACCATTATCAGTTTGATAAACAACATTTTGAATTTGACAATTGCATTTGTGTTGTTACTCTTTGTTTTGTGTGATGTGTGCATTATGTTGAAGAGCAAAATCTAAGTGAAGAGCAGATTTTGAAAAAAAAATTCATTAACTTTCCGTAATAAACAAACATAGTACATAAATTATGGGTACATATATAAAATATAATATATGTTCGATAATATATAATGTATGGTCAAATATCGGTAAGGAGAACCATACATGACTTCCATGTTCTAAGATTTATATTTAAAATCATATTCGAAATGAAATATTTCCATAGAAACTACTTCTTTCTACTTATTGCTTCAGCCTTAACCACAGTACTGTGGTCACTAACGTATACCACCACACTTTATCGCACTCGATTTTCACTGATGATGGCAGTCGATGGCACTGCCGAAACGTCTGGTTTTGCAGAAACCATAGGACTACGGCCAAACAGCCCGGGAAGGAATTTTAACAACAAACTACTACTTTGTTGCCGATAACGTAGTACACATATAAAAATTATCCCCTCCCCCTTCAACTATAATTTTCATTTATAGAAAATTACCCCCACCCCGTTCACCTAACCTCTTCATTTATAGATATTTCATCTACGTTTCTACAGTGGATTATTATGAGCTTCTTATCAAGATACTTTGTTATCAAAATTAAGTACTTTACTCTTGTTTAAACATAAAATGTTGCAGGTAAACTACCCCTTTCTCTAAACCGATCTTCACCAAAATCAATAGACCTTCAGTCCTCTACAATGCAGGGATGCATGCAAAAAAATATTTGATTCTGTTTGAATGTGCGGCAGTTATCGTTCGTCATGGAAACATTTCTCTTGTTACAACATAAAATGTTGCAGGTAAACTACCCCTTTTCCTTAACCGATCTTCACCAAAATCAGTATGCCTTGAGTTCTCTACAATTCAGGAACGTATGCAAAAAATTATTTGATTCTCTTTGAATTTACGGCAGTTATCTTTCGTCATAGAAAAAATTAACCTTGTTATCACATAAAATGTTGCAGGTAAACTACCCCTTTCTCTTAACTGATCTTCACCAAAATCAATAGGTCTTGAGTCCTCTACAATTCAGGAATTCATGCAAAACATTATTTGATTCTGTTTGAATGTGCGGCAGTTATCGTTCATCATAGAAACAATTACTCTTGTTAAAACATAAAACGTTGCAGGTAAACTACCCTTTTCTCGTAATCGATCTTCACCAAAATCAACAGGCCTTGAGTACTCTATAACGCAGGAAGGTGTCCAAAAAAGTATTTGATTCTGTTTGAATTTACGGCAGTTATCGTTCGTCATAGAAACAACTACCCTTGTTAAAACATAAAACGTTGCAGGTAAACTACCCCTTTCCCTTAACCAATCTTCACCAAAATCAATAGGCCTTCAGTCATCTACAATTCAGGGATGCATGCAAAACATTATTTGATTCTCTTTGAATTTACGGCAGTTATCTTTCGTCAAAAAAAATTACCCTTCTTAAAACATAAAATGTTGCTGGTAAACTACCCCTTTCCCTTAACCGATTTTCACCAAAAACAATAGGTCTTGAGAACTCTACAATTCAGGGCTGTATGTGTACCATTATTTGATTCTGTTTGAATTTGCGGCTGTTATCGTTTGCCATAGAAAAATATCGGTAAGAAATCAATAGGCCTTCAGTCCTCTACAATTCAGGGATGCATGCAAAACATTATTTGATTCTCTTTGAATTTACGGCAGTTATCTTTCGTCAAAAAAATTACCCTTCTTCAAACATAAATTGTTGCTGGTAAACTACCCCTTTCCCTTAACCAATCTTCACAAAAATCAACAGGCCTTGAGTCCTTCACAATTCAGGAACGTATGCAAAAAATTCTTTGATTCTCTTTGAATGTACGGCAGTTATCTTTCGTCAAAAAAAAATTGCCCTTCTTAAAACATAAAACGTTGCAGGTAAACTACCCCTTTCCCGTAACCGATATTCACCAAAAACAATAGGTCTTGAGAACTCTACAATTCAGGGCTGTATGCAAAAGAGTAGTTGATTTTGTTTGAATTTGCGGCTGTTATCGTTTGCCATAGAAAAAAATCTACAGACAGGCAGACACACACACACAGACACTTTTCAAAAATATCAGTATGGAGAACCATACATGACTTCCATGTTCTAAGATTTATATTTAAAATCATATTCGAAATGAAATCTTTCCATAGAAACTACTTCTTTCTACTTATTGCTTCAGCCTTAACCACAGTACTGTGGTCACTAACGTATACCACCTCACGTTTTCGTACTCGATTTTCACTGATGATGGCAGTCGATGGCACTGCCGAAAAGTCTGGTTTTGCAAAAAACATTGGACTACTGCTAAACAGCCTGGGAAGGAATTTTAACAAAGAACTACTTCTTTGTTGCCGATAACGTTGTAATATACTTTTCAACCACTCTTAATTTTTATTTTCGTTTACTGTGTTCGTCCATAGTTCAGACGCCATCTTTACTTGTTACCAACTATTAGAAAAATTTTACTTACCAATTCCCCGGGTTCTGTTAGGCGAACGGAAGAACAGAATGGGTTGTTTTCAGGAAATAACACGTTTTTGTTTTTACAAATACCATTACTCTTTATTCTTACTCATAACACTTGTACATTAAACCCTTCTTTAAAAAAATGAAAATAACATTATTCGGCCATGAGGCGCAATTTATAAAATCAAGTTAAAAGTAATTATTACCATCAACATTTTACTCTTTCACCAAAATAGATTATAATAAATCATCAATTTAAATTATATATATAATAAATCACAACCCAGCACTTCTTAAATATAGATTCTTTACATTCACACAAACATACACACTTTCATGCGGTACATATTTTATATTCCCCCCTTGAGCTCATTTTATAGTAAACACATTTCTTTCAACGAAAATTAATTGCATTTGAATTTATTTATGCCTGGTTGAAGAAATTATATTATGCCTCGTTCTGTTACTTATCTGTTTACAACAGGTGAGTCCATCTTACTGTGCCCTTTCGACTATTTCTTATATTTTCTTGGTTTCCCGCACTTTACTGAAAGAATGTACTTTTACATCGGAACTGTTAATTAATTTTGTGCAATTCCGATCCGATTTTTGTTGATACTTTCACATTTTGTTTGGGTGCACCCGCGATTCCGTTCCGGAACTTTGCGGCTGTACAGCACGAAGGAAAATTGTCGACTGGGGCGAAATTTACTTCCTCAGATAACTCGAAACTGTTAATTGAAACACTACTGTTACTTCATTTTATTTATATAACTCCCATGTTGTGAATTCACGTATTTTTTGACATTTTTTCTACTACGGGCGAGATGAAACTGTACTCAGCCGGCGGGTGAGGGAATGGCCCACGTCCGTTGTTGTTAGATGGTAATTGCCGACTGCCTTTGTTACATTCAGTGCAGAACGCTGTCGACGCTCCGTCCACGCCTTACATTCCAACTGACGTATAGCTGGGATCAGCCCTGACGTCATCAGGCGTGACTTCTATTTTACATAGATCAAAGTTCATACTGCTAAATATAACTGCTTCGCTTGCGTCCTGATGGTGACCGTGACACTAACTCGCTCACATTGTATGCGTTGTTACAATTTAGAAATAAAATTTACAATTATTATTTCTCCCCAAATTACCCCGGGTAGGTTTAACCGTCCTGTTACAATACCCCCTCAATGAGAGGTTTTATGCCGAAGCATAGAAACTCTCATTGACACTCTCATACTTCCTAAAGGGATCAGCCTGGATATGTCGCCACAACCCCCTTTATGTTTTATTAAAAATCATGGTTAACTTACCCCCTGGTCCAGTGATTGTGACCGCACCTGAATGACCTTACTGGACTTCCCTTTTGAGGTCTCAACACCCCAAGGCCAGACAGGCACTTGACGCCCCTGCTCTGACGCGCAGGCCAGCACAGGACCGTCGCCACAGCATCGCCAGGCACTGAAACATCAAATCAAAAATATCCAATAGTGGCCTTGTACAATACCATATAACTAACTGATCTTGTCCCCCTTAGCTGTGCTGGTTTGCGTTAAGAAGCACTGTTTTTTTTTCTTAACTTCTAACATATACATGGATATATACTTAACATGACATAAAACATTTAAACTTTAATACCAACATTCTGAATACCCTTCTCTCGTTAATTCTTATCCCAAAATTCAAAATTATTTCCCTGATTTGAATCATTATTTAAATCAACAATTCCCATTACAACATTACAAATACCTTCCATTATATTATTCACATTTCAAAATAATTACATTCATTATTAAAATTCTTATATAGAATAAAACACATTTAAATCAACTACATCATATCAAATTATTTACTTAAACATCGTTAAGCATCTCCATAATACTCCTCAAATCACTACTAAATCATTTAGTTACATCATAAGATCAACTACACCTTCTACATTATTGACATAACTCATTTTAATACTCAATAACTCATTACTAACAGTTTAGTAACCTCCTTCTCCATCATTATTTAATATCCCCCCTTAAACCCAGTTACAATTGGGTAAATCGCCTCACGGGTAAACCCGTGTTAAACGATCACGGTAAACCCGTAACACGTGTTACCTTGTTACAGAAATACTGTATTTATGCCCCTGGCTTGTAACGGCCAGCTCCTTTTGCACACACTCTATTGCTTAATGATATTGGACTGTTGCACCCATTTGCGTCCACAAGAACTGAATTTTATTAGGGTGCAAACGCTGCTTACACCGTTCTTGCGTCGGTGTTATATAAAAATTCGGCATTACTGGTATCCGAGGACACCAGTAATCCTACTATGATGATTCATACGCCCTTAATATGGTTCTATCACCCCATTCGGTGGTAGCCGCTGTTCCATAGTTATGTTGATTCCCCTGATGAAACCCCCTGTTAATTTCTAAATTGTACCAATTTCAAAGGCAACCAACCACGGTCAGTTTACAGTAGGTCTGCCCACAACTGGTTGTCATCCAAAACCACGGTCTGGGCTGGTAAGGCCGGGACCGCCCGAAATGTGGGGAATCTATTTAAAACACACAATACATGTTTAAGATTCCTATACTTACATCCTACTCAGTTACACTTAGTCAACATAATATAACATAATAGACACTCAAATTGAACATCAAACATCATTACATTAAAAAAAACAATTCACCTTTAAATTTGCATATAAAATTATAAACATTACAACTTGAACTTTCTATTGAACTTTTTACTAATCAACCTTTACTTATTTATCACTTATTGTACCATTAAATTCTCAAAAATTTCAAATTTATTATCAACATTCTTATACCACATTTCATTTATTATCTCCTTTCAAATTATTTCAACTATTTCATCAAACACATTTAATTACTTTAACAAAATTCACAAAGTTGAGTATACTTCACCTTGCTACATCATTACATTTAACATCAACACAAAAGTATATATAATCTGCATTATTATCTGTTATTGTTTACCACAAATCATTTCATAATACAGTCCATTTCAGAACCCCCTACTCACATAGTTAATGTTCGTGAACAATAATTATTTACCCTCCATCATCAAATAATAATCTTGTATTATGTCTACACAATTCATTTATAATTAAAGACATATTGTTATTATGATTATAATAACCATCATCATTTATTTTATTCATTGTATCAAGATAGTATTTACAAACATTATTGCATACTATTAATTCAAAAATCCTGTCGACATTTGGTATGGTCAATTCTCCTTTAGTATCATCTGTTACGATTAAATCTTTTATCATTTCTTTAGTGTACTAATCATCTACTACTAGTAACCCCATCTTATATACAGGTAAGTCATCAACATTATTATCACCTCTTGCTGCACTAACCACATCGCAAGGTACGAAGTCAATATAATCATCAATCAATTCAATACTCTCTCATTATTCATCCTCTCTCTTAACTCTTTATAACTTCTGCCAACCTCAAACAACTCTCTCTCTCTCTCTCTCTCTCTCTCCCAAGTAGGCCTACTTCTACATAATATAAAAAAATTTCATGTTGAAGTCCCTGTCCGGATGGCGACACTGTAATATACTTTTCAACCACTCTTAATTTTAATTTTGTTTACTGTGTTCGTCCATAGTTCTGACGCCATCTTTACTTGTTACCAACTATTAGAAAAATTTTACTTACCAATTCCCTGGGATCGGTTAGGCGAACAGAAGAACAGAATGGGTTGATTTCAGGAAATAACACGTTTTTTTGTTTTACAAATACCATTACCCTTTATTATTACTCATAACACTTGTACATTAAACCCTTCTTTAAAAAAATGAAAATAACATCTATTCGGCCATGAGGCGCAATTTATAAAATCAAGTTAAAAGTAATTATTACCATCAACATTTTACTCTTTCACCAAAATAGATTATAATAAATCATCAATTTAAATTATATATATAATAAATCACAACCCAGCACTTCTTAAATATAGATTCTTTACATTCACACAAACACACACACTTTCATGCGGTACATATTTTATATTCCCCCCTTGAGCTCATTTTATAGTAAACACATTTCTTTCAACGAAAATTAATTGCATTTGAATTTATTTATGCCTGGTTGAAGAAATTATATTATGCCTCGTTCTGTTACTTATCTGTTTACAACAGGTGAGTCCATCTTACTGCGCACTTTCGACTATTTCTTATATTTTCTTGGTTTCCCGCACTTTACTGAAATAATGTACTTTTACATCGCAACTGTTAATTAATTTTGTGCAATTCCGATCCGATTTTTGTTGATACTTTCACATTTTGTTTGGGTGCACCCGCGATTCCGTTCCGGAACTTTGCGGCTGTACAGCGCGAAGGAAAATTGTCGACTGGGGCGAAATTTACTTCCTCAGATAACTCGAAACTGTTAATTAAAACACTACTGTTACTTCATTTTATTTATATAACACCCATGTTGTGAATTCACGTATTTTTTGACATTTTTTCTACTACGGGCGAGACGAAACTGTACTCAGCCGGCGGGCGAGCGAACGGCCCACGTCCGTTGTTGTCAGATGTTAATTGCCGACTACCTTTGTTACATTCAGCGCAGAATGCTGTCGACACTCCGTCCATGCCTTACATTCCAAGTAACGTATAGCTGGGATCGGTCCTGATGTAATCAGGCGTGACTTCTATTTTACATAGATCAAAGTTCATACTGCTAAATATAACTGCTTCGCTTGTGTCCTGATGGTGACCTTAACACTAACTCGCTCACATTGTATGCATCATTACAATTTAGAAATAAAATTTACAATTATTATTTCTCCCCAAATTACCCCGGGTAGGCTTAACCGTCCCGTTACAACGTAGTACACCTATAAAAATTCTCCCCTCCCCCTTCAACGATAATTTTCATTAATAGAAAAGTACCCCCACCCCGTTCACCTAACCTCTTCATTTATAGATATTTCATCTACGTTTCTACAGTGGATTATTATGAGCTTCTTATCAGGATACTTTATTTATCAAAATTAAGTGCTTTACTCTTGTTAAAACATAAAACGTTGCAGGTAAACTACCCCTTTCTCTTAACCGATCTTTACCAAAATCAATAGACTTTCAATCCTGTACAATTCAGGGATGCATGCAAAAAAATATTTGTTTCTGTTTGAATGTGCGGCAGTTATTGTACGTCATGAAAACATTTCTCATGGTACAACATAAAATGTTGCAGGTAAACTACCCCTTTCCCTTAACCGATCATCACCCAAATCAACAGGCCTTGAGTTCTCTACAACTCAGGAACGTATGCAAAAAATTATTTTATTCTCTTTGAATTTATGGCAGTTATCTTTCGTCATATAAAAAATTACCCTTGTTAAAACATAAAATGTTGCAGGTAAACTACCCCTTTCCCTTAGCCGATCTTCACCAAAACCAACAGATCTTGATAACTCTACAATTCAGGGCTGTATGCAAAATAGTATTTGATTCTGTTTGAATTTGCAGCTGTTATCGTTTGTCACAGGAAAAAAATTACCCTTGATAAAAAAATGTTGCAGGTAAACTACCCCTTTCCCTTAACCAATTTTCACCAAAAACAATAGGTCCTGAGTACTCTACAATTCAGTGCTGTATGCAAAAAGTATTTGATTCTGTTTGAATTTGCGGCTCGTATCGTTTGCCATAGAAAATACCCTTGTTAAAATATAAAACGTTGCAGGTAAACTACTCCTTTCCCTTAACCGATCTTCAACAAAATCAACAGACCTTGAGTTCTGTATAATTCAAAAAGGTATGCAAAAGAGTAGTTGATTCTGTTTGTATTTGCGGCTGTTATCGTTTACCATAGGAAAAATTACCCTTGATAAAAAACGTTGCATGTAAACTTCCCCTTTCCCTTAACCGATCTTCACCAAAAACAATAGGTCTTGAGTACTCTACAATTCTGGGCTGTATGCAAAAATTATTTGATTCTGTTTGAATTTGCGGCTGTTATCGTTTGCTACAGAAAATACCCTTTTAAAACATAAAAGGTTGCAGGTAAACTACCTCTCCTTTTAACCGTTCTTCACCAAAATCAACAGACATTGAGTCCTCTGTAGCTCAGGAGGGTATGCAAAAATTATTTGATTCTGTTTGAATTTGGGGCTGTTATCGTTTGCCAAAAAATACTTTTGTTAAAACATAAAATGTTGCAGGTAAACTGCCCCTTTCCCTTAACCGATCTTAACCAAAAAAATAGGTCTTGAGAACTCCAATTCAGGGCTGTATGCAAAACATTATTTGATTCTATTTTGAATTTGCGGCTGTTATCGTTTCCCATAGAAAAATAATTAAAATATTGGTATGGAGAACCATACATGACTTCCATGTTCTAAGATTTATATTCAAAATCATATTCGAAATGAAATATTTCCATAGAAACTACTTCTTTCTACTTATTGCTTCAGCCTTAAACCACAGTACTGTGGTCACTAACGTATACCACCTCACGTTTTCACACTCGATTTTCACTGAGATGGAAGTCGATGGCACTGCTGAAAAGTCTGGTTTTGCAGAAAACATTGGACTACGGCTAAACAGCCCGGGAAGGAATTTTAACAAAGAACTACTTCTTTGTTGCCGATAACGTAGTACACATAAAACATTTGCCCCTCCCCCTTCAACTATAATTTTCATTTATAGAAAATTACCCCCACCCCGTTCACCTAACCTCTTCATTTATAGATATTTCATCTACGTTTCTACAGTGGATTATTATGAGCTTCTTATCAAGATACTTTATTTATCAAAATTAAGTACTTTACTCTTGTTAAAACATAAAACGTTGCAGGTAAACTACCCCTTTCTCTAAACCGATCTTCACCAAAATCAATAGACCTTCAGTCGTCTACAATGCTACAATGCTGGGATGCATGCAAAAAAATATTTGATTCTGTTTCAATTTGCGGCAGTTATTGTTCGTCATGAAAACATTTCTCTTGTTACAACATAACATGTTTCAGGTAAACTACCCTTTTCCCTTTACCGATCATCACCAAAATCAACTGGCCTTGAGTTCTCTATAACTCAGGAACGTATGCAATACATTATTTGATTCTCTTTGAATTTACGGCACATATCTTTCATCATAAAAAAATTACCCTTGGTAAAACATAAAATGTTGCTGGTAAATTACCCTTTCCCTATACCGATCTTCCACAAAATCAACAGACATTGAGTTCTGTATAGGTCAGGAAGGTGTGCAAAACATTATTTGATTCTGATTGAATTTACGGCAGTTATCATTTGTCATAGAAAATACCCTGGTTAAAACATAAAAACGTTGCAGGTAAACTACCCCTTTCTCTAAACTGATCTTCACCAAAATCAATAGACCTTCAGTCCTCTACAATTCAGGGCTGTATGCAAAAACTTATTTGATTCTGTTTGAATTTGCGGCTCTTATCGTTTGCCATAGTAAATACCCTTGTTAAAATATAAAACGTTGCAGGTAAACTACCCCTTTTCCTAAACCCATCTTCACCAAAATCAACAGGCCTTGAGTTCTCTACAATGTAAGGAATTATGCAAAACATTATTTGATTCTGTTTGAATGTGTGGCAGTTATCGTTCGTCATAGAAACAATTACTCTTGTTAAAACATTAAAAGTGGCTGGTAAACTACCCCTTTCCCTTAACCGATCTTCACCAAAAACAATTGATCGTGAGAACTCTATAATTCAGGGCTGTATGCAAAAGAGTAGTTGATTCTGTTTGAATTTGTGGCTGTTATCGTTTGCCATAGAAAAAGATTACCCTTGATTAAAAAAATACCGTTGCAGGTAAACTACCCCTTTCCCTTAACCGATCTTCACCAAAAACAACAGGTCTTGAGTACTCTACAAATCTGGTCTGTATGCTAAAAATTATTTGATTGTGTTTGAATTTCCGGCTGTTATCGTTTGCCATAGAAAAAAATCTATAGACAGACACACACAGACACTTTTCGAAAAATAACAGAATTCAAATTTCAAATTCAAACAGAATCAAATAATGTTTTGCATACAGCTCTGAATTGTAGAGTTCTCAAGACCTATAGTTTTTGGTGAAGATCGGATAAGGGAAAGGGGTAGTTTACCAGCCACTTTTAATGTTTTAACAAGAGTAATTGTGTCTATGATGAATGATAACTGCCGCACATTCAAACAGAATCAAATTTGGTTTTGCATGCATCCCTGAATTGTAGAGGACTCAAGATCTATTGATTTTGGTGAAGATCAGTTAAGAGAAAGGTGTAGTTTACCTGCAACGGTTTATCTGATAACAAGGGTAATTTTTTCTATGACGAATGATAACTGCCGTAAATTCAAAGATAATCAAATAATGTTTTGCATAATTCCTTACATTGTAGAGAACTCAAGGCCTGTTGATTTGGGTGAAGATGGGTTTAGGGAAAGGGGTAGTTTACCTGCAACATTTTATGTTGTAACAAGAGAAATTTTTTCATGATGAACGATAACTGCCATAAATTCAAACAGAATCAAATAATTTTTTACATATGTGCCTGCGTTGTAGAAGACTCAGGGCCTGTTGATTTTGGTGAAGATCGGTTACGGGGAAAGGGCAGTTTACCTGAAACATTTTATGTTGTAATAAGAGTGAAGTACTTAATTTTGGTAAATAAAGTATCTTGATAAGAAGATCTTAATAATCCGCTGTAGAAACGTAGATGAAATATCTATAAATGAAGAGGCTACTTGAACGGGGTGGGGGGTAATTTTCTATAAATGAAAATTATTGTTGAAGGGAGAGGGGATAATTTTTATATGTGTACTACATTATCGGCAACATAGTAGTAGTTTGTTGTTAAAATTCCTTCCCAGGCTGTTTGGGCGTAGTCCAATGTTTTCTGCAACACCAGACGTTTCGGCAGTGCCGTCGACTGCAATTATCAGTGAAAATCGAGTGCGATAGTGTGTGGTGGTATACGTTAGTGACCACAGTACTGTGGTTAAGGGTGTAGCAATATGTGGAAAGAAGTAGTTCCTATGTAAACATTTCATTTCATAAATGTTTTTAAATATAAATCTTAGAACATGGAAGTCATGTATGGTTCTCCATATTGATATTTTTCATGTTTTGATGGTAGTACATTCAGAATCTGCCGTTATCTCGAACACGATTTTTTTGCCATCACCATACTCCCATTTCCTTATGGAACATGAAAGTAATAAAATATATTTCTTAATATGTTTATATATTATGTACCACTGGAAAGATAGAGAAACGGAAAATAATAATATATAGTATTTAAATTGTTTTATGTAAGAATTCATACATTACAGTTCTATAAACTTAACGTTAATATCACAAAATATGGCCTGTCCTAAGAGAAGAAGATATGTTTAATGTGCCCACACTCATAATGTTAAGGGTGTCTAATAGTTGTGACTACACAGGGTCTCAATGCATTGGAGGATCTGTCCTTACTCAGTAAGGAAAAAAAAGAGAGAGAAAATGAGGGAGCAGAGAATGATTTCGTCTGTCATTTGTCTAATAACAGTATACTATATAACATATAGTAGTTATCTTGTCACTCTCTATTCATATAATACTATTGTGTCTGTGTCTGTGTTAGTAACCTCAGTGTCTGTGAATTGTGCATTGTGAGTATTAATGAAGGAACATTGCCCTAATTTAACATAAACGATTATAATTACTAACTTGATAAATTTACATTCAGTGTGGTAAAGAAACCTTTTCTCTAGAACTTTAAGATGGTGTAAAATAGAATATCTGGAGTGGCTGAGGAGCTTGTTGTTTGGTTTTAGGGAGGCACAGAGAGAATTATAATGGTCTGCAGCTAGGTTGGCACTCAGCCCTGCAGCTGCTTATGGCAGCCCTGTCTCTGTTAAAATCTATGTAGAATAAAAGTGTGTGTAAAAAGATTTGTGAAGATGAAGGTATAGTTTCTAAGCAATAGCTGAGAACAAGTAAAACATAGAAAATTACACAGTCATCATTGTTGTGTTTTGTATTGTTAAATGGATGCTTAATGTTGATGTATATAAAATTGGCTACAGAAAATTTTGTATACATTATATTTGGTTTTTCTATAAAAATTATTTCCTGGCGTGTTTACAAGGACTAGGATAAACTATGTTACTTTTAGTATAACATATTTTCTGTGCAGTTTGATTTAAAGAATATTAAATTTTTCATACGTTTTAGTTATACATTATAGATTTTTATAGATATTATAGATTTTTGTGTAATTTATTTATTGTATGGGCTTTGTGTTTTCTGGGATCAGATTATTTAAAGGTGAAGCCATTGTGTTTAAACGTATAAGGAACCAAAGCTTGGGTAGTCAGCACACCAACCACATTGAATTTTTTTGTTGGTAATTTTTAGTGAAACATTTAATTCAGAGTAATTTTTAGTTGAAAGTTTAATTCACTGTGCATTCAAGAAAACAAACCCATTATAATAAAGCAAAATATTAATTGCAATTTAAATGTACCATTCACCATATAATGAAAGTAATGCATTCATATATAAAAGTATGTTACAAATAATGCCTAGTGTAATAGAATACATTAAGATGTATTTCAAGGTTTTGCTGTGTGAAATTGTTCTGTTTGCTGAGTTTGTAAAGACTTGATCAGTAAACTCTTTACCAAGGTATATACCTCAAGTTTTACTTGTAATTAATGTTTTCTGAAAGCATATTTTATGATCTGTTCTGTAAAAACTTAAACCAGCCTGTCACATTGGAATGTATCAGGTCTGATAGGAGATAAAACTCTCTTGCTATCCTGTCCTTAGCTCAGTGCTCCAGTGTGGTTATGTACTTAATTGTTATTATTGAATTCATAATTTACCTCATTCTCATGAATGGTTAGTGTTTATTTGAATTTCATTGTATATTGCATATAGTAAATAAAAAAGAGTTTCATAAATTTGTTGTGTAATATTTAATTTTCAGAACGACTTCAACAAAATAGTAGCAAAACGTGAAGCCGAGTCAAGGTTGTTGCCCGCCCGATTACCATTGCAGAAATCTGTGTCGACACCCTCAATATTAGCCGCACGGGAGCTTGGTGGGCCTGGTGTGTCTGCCCTTGATAACAATACTACAACTTTGCCTGTGTAAGTGCTTTGCCTAACTCTCACCTAATCAGTCAGTATTCAGCTCACTTTCTATACCACTGCTGCCATTACAGTTTCTTTGCATGTCATAAGTTTTTCTGCTATGCAGTTTCTCACTTCATTCTTGGTATGTCTTTCATCACACAATGTAGTTTTTTTTCAGTAATATTTCTTAGTGTCAGCTATAGTTACTGTCAACTTATTTATTATGAGGGTTCATAATGTAAATAGCTTAATTTTTTTCTGACTTGTTTTACAGTTGATGCGATCTCTTATATTGTAGTACATACTGACTTACTAGATTTTGCTGAGCTTTACTTTATCTTATCACATTTATCATATTGACTTTTTTTCATTTTTGTTCACATCTTTCTTTGTGTTTTTTTTTCTATGCTTGAGTCTTTCAGTAAGCGACTGACGTTTTGCTGCAACATTGCCAACTGTACATGGGAAGCTTTACATCTGCGTAGTGCTGCTCTGCAGCAAGTACAATACGTTCTTTGTATGAGGCAGTCGCACGTGAATTAATTCATCAAGCACACATATGTTTTCACTACTACTCTTCAGTCTTCACACAGAAACAATAATCTACCATAACACCATCAATTCATGTTTTAATATCTGTACGCACTTCGACAAAACTGACCTCACATGTTTATCTGAGTAAGAACATGACAACACAGTACTGTTACAGACCATTACCGTGGTAACATGAACAAATTTCTGTAACTTGATTA
Source organism: Magicicada septendecula (assembly GCA_034769895.1). Classification (NCBI taxonomy): domain Eukaryota; kingdom Metazoa; phylum Arthropoda; class Insecta; order Hemiptera; family Cicadidae; genus Magicicada; species Magicicada septendecula. The sequence continues at coordinate 1,249,166,700 of CM068367.1, forward strand.
GCACAGATTCTTATACGTGCTTTTACATCCACCACATATACTGAATGACAGAATCGCTTACTCAACGGCTTGAGTCTAAATATATGAATTAATTTTCATAGGCCACCATTTTACTTTTTTATTTTGGTTCTTTTGTTTTTATAACTGTTGTATTCTAATTAAATTCAAATAGAGATCTATTGTTATATTATACTCTTATAGAAACCTTCAAATATTTCCTCGAGAGCTAAATTCGTGTTGCTTATATTTTAGGCTGTCTTTTTAACTACCAAAGATGACTTTTGTGTGTTTAAACAGTTTGTAGAGTTATTTTTCTCATCCTGAAGACTGACTAGATTGTTTTGAAATTAGTCTCATTCTTAACAGAGCTAGATATTCTTCCTTTAACAGTTATAACGGTATTATGTTTATTTTGTATTTTTTTGTCTTATACATCTCCCCTGTAGTGTACATTGACGTTTTAATTTACTGTAAGTCTTTACCAAGAAAGTGTCTATTTACAAATACAGACTGTGGGTAAATCAGTCACACAACTGAGTACTGTCAGCAGACATATGTCTATACAATGACTTGTTGTTGTAGCTCATAACCAGAAAGCAGAGTATATTTCTGTTTCTTCATCATGCATCCTTAATTATTCATTAAAACAGTCAAAGGATAAAATCAGTAGCCTGTTCTGCACAAAATACTCTCTCAGCCTCCCGTCATCATCTGTTATGTTTGTCATATATACTATCACATTTTACAGTATTTTACCACATGCTATAGGTTTTGACTTCCAAGTCTGTGTTGAATGTACTTATTACTTTCCCTTTTCTATCTAATTATGCTGTCTGTGCTACAGTATACATTGACAGAATAGAGGCAGATTCCCACTTAATATCATGTTTGTTTATAGTTAATAGTTTTGTAGTTAAAAAGTTAAACAAGATATTTTGTAAATGTGTATGAAATTTACCACTGCTTCTTTCACAATTTTGGTTAATTCAGAAATAAGTGTTACTAGTTTCTTACAGATTTTAAAGAAAATAAAACTATAGTGATTTCCATAAAATACATTTAACTTGCTCATGTACAAGTACAAAAAATTGTGAAATAAAATTTTGCATGTTGTATTTAAAAAAAATTATATAATGAAGTTTAATGTGTGTGTGTGTGTGTGTGTGTGTGTGTGTGTGTGTGTGTGTGTGTGTGTGTGTGTGTGTGTGTGTGTGTGTGTGTGTGAAATATTTTTCAAATTTTAACTGTTACAGTTTCAAGAAGTGTTTACTAATAAGTCAAACTTTTTTCCTGTAATGTTCAGTTTTTTTTATTTTAAATTTCCCAGTTGAAAATAATAGTTCTGTAATATTTAAATTATTATAATCGGCATTTAAAAAGGTAGTAAATAGGGATAATTAACAGATGAAATCGAAAAATAAAATATTCACAAAGTTGGTTATAATTTTAATTTGCCTGTTAAGTATTTTTAAATATGACAAGTGAAATTACAACAAATTATTTCTTTCATATAGCTTAGGCTTTGTGGTATTCTGAACCATTATTTTGTAACTCATCATTACAAAATGCAAATCCAAATAACAACATTGTTCCATGTTTTCAAGCATGATCTTTTATGCATGTGTACTGACAAAACATTATTTTCAGTTGCAGCAAAACCTGTTACATGTGATTGCAAGAACACAAATTTTACATTCTCTTTACATGTAGCAGATTGTAAAGTCATGTCTGTATTCATCTGCTTTGGATTATGAAATTATCTTATTTTTCTGTTTACATTATTTTAATACAGTTACATTATTTCTGTTTACATATACAGTTTTATTTTTTCTGTTTACATTATTATAATACAGTTTTTAAGTATGTTGATTAAATTTTAGATAATATATACTTTTTTTTAAGCTAGACGGTAGTACTATTGCTTTACAGTGCTATGTTATATGAACTTATTGGATCATATATCCAGTACACAAATTGTGTTTTATAATTAAATTTTCAAAAGAAGATCACAAAACGTGTAGATAAATGTACTGTGTGTATACCCAAACATACATACATAGGTAATGTAGGGTCTGGAATACTACCTTCAATTGAAAGCAGAGCCTAAATAAATAAAATGGGTGACAGTCACATTACAGATGTTTAATTATTATATACTCACAACATGTATTTTGATTGTCGTCATCATCATCTTTATACTATGGCATAGGCAAGATGATGCTGCCTGTTCCACCCTTAACGATCCTCCAGCCATCTCTTCCTGGACCTACAAATGCACATACCTGTGTCCTATAAATTTATATTTCCAGACTTGTTTGGCCAGTTGTTTATCGTTAACTTTGTAGATTTTGAGTGTGTTAATTTCCCCATTATAAGGTACCAGCCTGTAGATGGGTAAGTCATGTGGAGGGGCTTCCTTCTTATTGGCCATGACTTCAGGTAATTTTTATCCAGAGTTGTCTTCCCCTAGCCTCTGATGCTCCAACATCAATTGGAAGGCAGCAGCAAAATAATCTTGTAACAATAGGACGCAGTATTACAGCCGACTAAATCCAGCTAGATTCATGCCTGTAATATTCCTAAGGTAAGCCAGGATCATTTCCCTTATGCAGGAACTTGATACTGCTGCCCTCCATCAGGAACATTTATCAGCCTTCCAGTCTAGATCTGTACTGTTCTGCATCCAGTAGGACCACCTCTTGCAGGATGTGGCACTTCACCACACAGTACAGTCTTGACTGGAGAGAGGCTGAGAGATCCTTTGAGACCTAACATCACGTCATCCAACCCTGTAAACTTGTGAGGACCAGTGGCCGGTCAACCCCGGTACAAATGTATTACCTATCTAAATTCTCTTGATCCCGTATTTTGATTGTAACTTGCAATTATTATTGGTATGCGACAGCTAACGGGTAATGGTGATATACAAGGTGATTTCAAGTTCAACTCAGACAGTGAAACAGTCACAAATCTAGTAACTAAAAATGTCCAATTTACGTGCTTCTGTGATAACTGCTCATCTCCAATTTCAATGAAAATAATTTACTATGGTCTTTTAACATCACATCTTCAAATGCAGCAATGCAGCACCTTCCTTTATTTCACTACTTCTGTAATTTACTAACTCTTGGACATAACAATTCTTGTACACATACGCTTTAAATTTTGTGGTCTGCTTGGTCTTGTGATTATCATTACCTGTAATTGGTTAATGGGACCACTTGAATCATTTGTATTCAACTTGTTCATGCACATTGGCCTTGCCAAAAGCTGTCTGTGATATTTTTACTAGTCTAGACTTGTTTCACAAAATTCAATAAAACGTCTTTGGTCACCCTTTGTGAAATGTTTAACAAAATTCACTGAATATACTGTATGCAAACCTAAATTGATTTTCAGTATGGATAAATTAAACTATGCATTCAGTATGGATATCACTAACACTCCACAAGTATAGATACCAGATATATATGGTAATTAACAAAAGGAAAAAAAAATTCAACTGAACATTTCTAGTCCAGAACACTCAAGGATTGCATGGCTTTATATCTAGATGGGGAGATTTGAACGGGTAATTATTAGTTGTAAAGCCAAAGAATGCCAGCCTTTTCCATAGTCAGTTTTTAGCGACAGTTACTTAAGTTATGTTAATCTAGTCGTTGTGGGACAAGAAGGCAGCAAAATGTTGCCCTCTGTATTTTCCGGCTAATCTTTTGCAGCAACAATTTGCTTAGCGGATGTGTGGACAGACTTTTTTACAAGTTACAAAAGATCCACAACATAATTGTAGCTGTTTGTTTCCATTTCCTCTACTTCCTATGCGTACTGTATTCTGCATGTGTCAGTAGGACAACATTAATTCTCACTTTAGCAAATTGTTTTGTAACCAAATATATGTTGTGAGTTTATAATAATAAAATTATATGAAATATCCGAGAATTACATATTTTGTTTTAAACTAATTTATGAAATTATACCATTACGTGTGTGTGTGTGTGTGTGCGTGTGTGTGTGTGCGCGCGCGTGGTACTGCACTGTGCTTGATTCATTGTTAGTACCAGAGTGCTAGACAAAATAAGAATGCATGGTTCTGATTCACAATGTTTTTTATAACTTTTTCAAAATATAGATATAACATGTTTACAATATAGATATAATTGATGCAGAATCCCAAATGTACAGGGTGGACCAAAGTCAATTGACACTAGTTACAAATAATGTACTTTTGTCAAACAACTTATTGCACACTCTTGGCAAATTACTGTTACCATCAAAACGAGTCCAGAATTGAAACACATTGTCACATAAATAAAATTTGTCTAATTAAAAAATTCCAGTGAATCAGGGCCAGCTATTACTTTGTTTTGTTTATTTTTTATATATAATTTTTTTTTTGAAAGCAATTAATTAACTTGAATGAAGACTGTAGTTATGTGAGCAAGAAATTCATTTAGAAGCAACTAGATACAACTATTATAGTATGTACAATAGATAAAACAGTAGTGATGGATGCAATGTGTGTGCATGAGCCACTGTGGCTTTATTATATTGCACTGTGGCTGAGGTAGCAAGCATGGCTTTATTGTTGTTGTGTCAGTGGGTGCCAACTGAGGCCCAGCGGCACTGAAAGTGAGACCGAGGAGGAGGTATTAGCAGCACTGCTAGATCCCGTCAAGCACTTTGTAGCCAATGACAATCACATCTCTCTTCATCATTTGTTTGCTGAGTGAGTATATTCTTTTTTAGTTTGTATTACTATTGTTTAGTATATTCATTTTGTTTTGCGTGTGTGCTTTATTGTGATCTGTGAATTTCTTGAACTTTTATAATAACACTATCGGCTGAATCATTCAAACCACTGAAGAAACTCTTATGAAGCCCTTACATCTGGTACTACAATTTTAGTATTTACAAATACAAATAAATGTATATACAAACACACAAATTGACTCTTCATACAGCATAATGTCTGTCTTAATCCTTTACCTAGGATCAACTGGGAGATTGTTAGGTTTGACAACTTGTATGTGTGAAGGACAATAATTTGTCATATTTAAGTTACTTACAGTCATTGTTTTGCATCAGATGCAAGTACCTGTTGTTTATTTATAAGTAAATTGTACTAAATTCATCAAATAGTAAATTTACCAAATTCATCACTTTTAGAATTCACACATGTATAAGAAAAACAACAGTAGGGTGAAATATTTCACTGTCACAACCAGCATACCTCAGTGTTGCCTCTACATATGTAAAAAAAAAAAAAAAAAACAACAAACGGCTTCGTATGGACACATTAGGAGAATGGAACCAGAAAGGCTAGTGATCAAGTTCAAATCATAAGACCGAACAAGTCACTAATTTAGTGACTTAAAATGTCCAACCTAACCTAAAATTCCAGGCAAATAGAAAGATACAGGGACTGTTGATAAAAGAAGTCCATCAGGATATAGAATGATATGGAATCGTGGAAGAAAATATAGGAAACGGGGAAGGATGTGTCCAAAGAGAAACCAAGGAGAACCAAAGGGTGTTAACGGAAGAAGAATGAGTAAGAGGAGCTGGAGAATAAATGAATACTACCAAAGGAGAAAATCCCTTCAGAAAGCAAAGGAAGTTGTGTAATTGCTGTCCATACTATATGAAAAAAAGAAGGAAGTTAGGAACAGAACAAACACCATGCTGCAGTTTTACAAAGCAGAAGTTTCTGGAACTGCCTCTTATACAAACTTCTCAACACACAAAGAAATCATCTACAGGGTCTCTGACCAAAGTGAGGAATTGAAGTCATGGATTTGTGAGTAATAAAAAAAATGATGCAGGTCTCAACCATGTTTTTGAGATAGGGTTGAGATTAATCCATAAAACTCCAAGAAATAGGATATATTGAGTTTAATTGCGGAAACACATATCAAGCTCCATTAATTGTAGTCAAACGTAGCTAACATTTTAAAAATACTTACTCCAGCATTCAGATCACCCACCCTGCCAAAAAATATGTTACTGTTAGTATTAAAACAAGATAGTCTATGCCTTATAAGGTGAACAGAGGTAATAAGGTAAACAGAGGGAAAGGTAAACCTTTACTCTGGCTTTAGCAGAATCTTTAAAAAGATTGAGTAGATAAATGTGATTAACATAATGGTTAAAGATTCCCCTATCTGTGTTTTGGTGATGACACTGACCGAAAGAAAAACAGAATTGCTGTATGACAGTGGACTACGTAGAGAATTTCCAAAGCAGAAGACAGTGTTGGACAAATGGTAGTAGAAGAGGAATCAGGATATATAAGGCAAAAGTGAATTTGGGTAAGACAAAAATAATAAGTTCGCAGCATATATAGATAATAAATTTGAGTCAAATAGAAAATGTCCAGAAATAAGTACACACATATCCTTAGGGCAACAGATAACAAAGGAAAGTGAAAAAGTGTTATAGAAATTGAAAGAAGGTGAGATTTGGGGTGAGCTGAGTTCAGAAAACTTGCACACGTACTGAGAAACAAGAAGATTTCACAGTATCTTAGGACGGAAATATTTCATTAGTGTGCATTGCCTATTTATAACATTTGGTGCGTAAACATAAGACTCTTACAAATAAACAATGTACCAACAACAGAAACAATATAGATAGGAATGGAAAGATTGGTGTTAAGTCTCCTTAGGGGACAGTAGTGAAATGAGTGGATTACACATTGATCAAAGTGTAGTGAGGTTATAGACAGAATAATGCATTTAAATTGAGCCTACACTTGACGTATTGTCAATATTCAGAGTACTTGTTGGATTAGTAGTTTCATCAGATGGAGACTGTGGAAAGGTGTAAGAGGATAGGTTGTCTGTACGTGTGATGATATTAGAAACGTGACAGGTTTGGAAGATGAATGGAACCTACACAGGATAGATGGAAATGCATGAAGGAGGCCTAAATACTCAATACTAATTGCTACAGGGCTTAGAAGAAGAAGACATCCATACCTGTGTTTGATATATGCAATGCTATGCTGATAAGAGAGATAACATATGTGGCTTTGTGACACTTCACACACAGTATGATTCCACAACACTCGATTTTTTGAAACATGCATTCCAGATGTCTGTTGATTATTCTACCACCAATCAGGTAATTACATCACACAGACGAAGTATAAAAGAACCATTCCTGAAACAGAGAATTTCACTGTTGAAATTGCTATTATCAGCCTGGGTGTTAGGTTGTGGTCCACAGTTGTTGCTGGTGACAAACATTTCAGCCCCAACAGCGGAGGCCATCCCGCCCTCAGTGTCTAAGATTGGCACGGTGTCTGCCAATTCACCTCAGAGATGATTTAGAGACTATGTATTTTGCCTGAGAAAGCCCACTTTTTTAAAAACTGTATATATAGGCAAAATACATAGTCTCTACCTCATCTCTGAAGTGAATTGGCAGACACCGTACCAATCTCAGACACTGATGATGGCACGGCCTAATTTCAGACAACTGTGGACCATGGCCTAACAGCCCAGCTGACGATAGCAATTTCAGCAGTGTTGAAGCTTAGGAATTCCGGCCATTAAAGCTTAGGAACTTGCAGAGAATTTCAGTGTAGGTCTGCAATATTAGAGTGCATTATCCGAGTTGTGTTAATGTGACTTGTAGTTTAGCATAAAATGATTATTACTGTGGCACTGTTAATAAGGTGACATTTATTGTTTGTTACATTGCTGTGTGTTGAATAATATTTAGCTTGAAGAATTTTATAGGAGTGTCTGATTTATTTTTAACTATAATTAAAGTTATAATTAGCGATTTTATCTGGTGTCAGTTATTCTGTTTCCACTGTACAAGATGATCCATCTGACTGTCTTCTAACATTAACATCTTGTCTCATGGCGTAACTAACCACTGGTTTGTGACAGTGACATTGTTTTTCGTATATGTCTGTGCATTGTGAAAATGGCGGACTTTGTAAGTTTCCTGGCTTTCCATGTAATAATTTTCAAGTATGATTACCCTTTAACCTATCAGCATGAGATTACTGATTAATTCACCTGGTTTAACAAACTTCTAGTAAATGAAATTTAGGCAATGTCAATTTATATATTTATTTTTTAATGAAGAAATTTGTGTTAGTGGTTGAAATCACAATCAGAATGATCACTGTTGCACACCACTATATAAAAATTATCCCAATTAGCGCTTTCAAGCTTCACAGCCCATCATCAGATCGGAATAGGATCTGAATGAATAGGACTATTCCGATCTGATGATGGGCTGTGAAGCTTGAAAGCGCTAATCGGGATAATTTTTATATAGTGGTGTGCAACAGTGATCATTCTGATTGTTATTTATTTTTTAATAAGTAAGTAGTGAAAGTAATGAAAGAATAATTAACAATTATTACATAATTTATAACTTGTTATTTTGAATAAATAAATTTTCATCTCCATACGTTATCAACATCACCACTTAAAAAATTAAAGGTGTCAAAACATTGTCAAAACACAGGATGATGGGCCTTATAAAAGTAATCTTCATACAAATGCAGTAAATGTTTATTAATAACCTTTAAAAAGTTATGAAACCCAACTACGTTTCAACTATAATTTTTTTTTAATGTACGAGGGCTATCCAGAAAGTAACAGACGTTTTGAAATAAAAAATTTACAAAATGAAAAACAAAATTTTATTATATACATTTGAAAGGTACACTCTTAAGCTATTTTTCTACATAATCGCCATTCAAATTAAGGCACTTATCATACCGTGGCACAAGTTTTTCAATACCGTCTCTGTAGAAATCTGCCGCCTGCGATTTCAACCACTGGTTTACACCGGCATGCAGTTCGGCGTCAGTATCAAAGCGATGTGTAGCGAGCCATGTCTTCATCGCTGGGAAGAGGTGATAGCCGCTCGGCCCCAAATCCGGGCTGTATGGTGGATGATCGAACACCTCCATCCAAAACCATTGAAGAGCTCTCGGGTATGATTGGCCGTGTGTGGACGTGCGTTGTCGTGAAAAAACAAAACCTTTGCACTAAGTTTTCCCCGACGCTTGTTTTGTATCGCGCGCCTTAACTTTCTCAGTGTTTCACAATACCTCTCTGAGTTAATTGTTGTGCCACGTTCAAGAAAATCAACGAGAATCACTCCTTCAGAGTCCCAAAACACAGTAGCCATGATCTTTCTTGCTGACAGCGTTTGCAAACACTTCCTTGGTTTCTTGGGAGAATTTGTGTGTCCCCATTCCATCGACTGCCTTTTTGTTTCACTATTGACATGCTTCACCCAAGTCTCGTCCCCAGTTACGATACGATCGATAACTTTGTTACCATTTTTGTCGTAATCTTCGAGGAAAGTTAGTGCTGCACCCAGTCTCTGTTTTTTGTGGTCTTCCGTTAGGATTTTCGGAATCCACCTAGCACAAAATTTGTGGTAACCAAGCTTTTCCGCCACAATTTCATGCACCAAACTCCGTGAAATTTGGGGAAAATGTTTCGAAAGTTCCGTAATCGTGAAACGACGATCTTCACGAATTTTGTCGTTGATTTTCATCACTAGTTCATCAGTCACAAGGCTAGGTCTAGCACTGCGGTCCTCATCGTGAACATTGGTATGACCATTTTTAAAATCAATGCACCATTGCCTCACTCGGCTTTCACTCATTATTCCTTTTCCGTACACATCACAAAGTTGGCGATAAATTTCAATTGGTTTGTGATTTTTTGTTTTTTGCCAACAAAAACCTAATCACAGAACGCACCTCACAAGTGGCGGGATTTTCTATTGCAGCGCACATTTTAACATGTCACAGAGAGCAAAGTAAGAGGGGCACAGACCGCACGCTACCACAGCTGGATGCGTACTGAGTGTAGGAACGTTCTGACACCAAGATGGCGGCTCTATCCCCGCCCACCGCCGCGGTCGGTTAAAACGTCTGTTACTTTCTGGATAGCCCTCGTAAATCATGTACCAGAGACTTATTATTCTTGTAAAACCATTCAGAAGAAATGTTCCTTCTTAAAAATAAATTTGCACAATGGCATGTTCAAATGATGTAATATTATGAAGGATCTTGTTTCTTTACTTAATAAAATATATAATTATTAATCCACAGTTACTCAAATATTCATGTAATTCTGTATCATAATCATTTAAAATGTAATATACAAAGTTAAAACATAGGGAAGTCTTAAGTGGTATTTACCCCAAGAAATACTTTACATGTATACTAGTTACATGTGAAACATTTTATATCCAACTTATAGTAAATTTTATATATTAATACTACAATTTTATAATAAATATACGCCTTAAATTTTTAGTGTAGGCAAGTAACTTGAAAAAAAGAATTGTTGAAATAATCCATCCTTTAGCTTTGTTGACTAACAGAGCCAATAAAATTAAAAAAAATTCCATCCTATTCCCTTTGATATTATATAGACATGAGCGTTTTTCCTTCCCCATTTTTTATAAGATATGGATTTGAGTTACTGGTTTGTTTTAAGTTAGTTTCATGAAACTTCTTCCTTTGCTACACTTGCTACCAAAGGAAGTATGTGTATTTAAACAGTCATAGTGAATTCTTTAAAAGGCATTACTGGTAACGAAGTTACATATGCTGAAACAGGTTTTAATTATTTCCTTTATAGTTTTAATTCTTTAAGAATGTTTTTTCCTCATTTTATGCATTAAAAAAATTATAGTTTATTTGTTTTTGGATGTTCAATCCGAGTAGTAGAGAACATTTTATACACTAATTTATTGTTTATTATTAATTTTTATGGACTAAAATCCATTAGTTTTTGTAACTTCAGTGTTCCAAGAAGATATGTTGCCACTGACTTGTTATAAGTTGACAAAAGCTTACATACATAGTTGCGTGTGTAAAAAATATAGCCTATATGCATTTGTAATTTTATTTATAGAAGTCTTATTTTTAATTTAATTATAAGTAGATGATATCACTAAATGTTAAAAGCTTTTTTTTGTAGTTCTATATATGCTTTTTGTGAAAAGGCACTATCATAATCTTGAGTAAATATGCTAGATTATTGCATTAGTAACTTTTTTTTATTTCATCTCTTGATTTTGTGTGTTTGAAATTACTTTAAACTCGTAATATTTCCAAAATTTAAAAATTGTATGTTCCTGGATGTGTGTGGGAGGGATGATGCTTTTAGACATACTATTTCGTGGTGATACACAAGTTCCTTTGATAAACTGAATTTTATTTTTGTTTCCTTGAGTCCATCAGCATATTATTTTGTTGTAATATCCATTTTGTGGAATGGTCTATATTGAATTTATAGAAATTTTACTTCTCTGTCGTACTTTTTATTCCTTTTGCCATTTGTGTTATGATTTGTCACATTTAATACTTGGTAATATATATTCAAGTAAATTCCACCAGTTTTATTCTATTTCTAACAAAGTATGCAATTTTTAACCACTAAATCAGTTTATTTTAGTATACATTAAGTTTATATATAATGTAGTAAGAACATGATATATCTACGTCTTCCATAAGGCAATAATCTTCAGCTACAGTTTCTTCTTTTTTTTTACTTTCGATGACTATAAATGGAAAACTACATCTGAAAACGTTTGTAAAGATTACAAAACATATCCTCGGTCTGTACTTCATAGAAAATGATTTAGAAAATTTGTATGTATGATTTGTTAGAGGAAGAAAATTTGTAAGAGAATTAAACACCATATATGTCAATTTTTTATGGAAGAACATTGTGTTGGAAAAGTAATAATAATATAACAATAAAAATTACCATTCTAATTGTAAATAATTAAAACTATAATTGTAAATTAAATTTTAATTTTAATTATAATTAAAATTTTTGAAGTTTTTAATAATTTTAAATTATTATTATTATTATTAGGACTTACATTATTTATTGAATTGTATAAATGCAGAAGGTGGCTACTGAACTTTGTGTTTTGTATTATTTCAGTACTGTTTACGATGATCACTCAGAAAAGAGGCGGAAACGAGGAAGTTTGTTCTTCAGGAAGAAAAAGGTTAGCATTGTGAAAAGAAACGCTTATATGAAACTTTGTTGTATTTATCCATGTTTTGTCATAATTGGTATTATCTATAAAATGAACACTTATGACAATATATACTCTTTATATAACTTTAAACAACAATTTTCATGTTAATAATTTTATATTAAGTTTGATAAATGTCTTAGTATAAATTGGAGAAAATATTTCAAGTTCAGTAGTTAGATCAGATATTTTTGTTAAATGCTGTATTGTGGAGGTACACATTGCATACTGAAAACTAGGGACCAAAGAGTCTCAGAACATCAGACTTTTTATCCAGTATTATTGAAAGGTGGCAGCTTATTTTAGTTGGGCATGTTAAAAGATTGTCAGGCAGTGTATTACCTAAAAAGCCCTTTGAATGGAAATCTCTGGAAAAGGAAAATGAGGGAGCTACAAAAATCAGTGAGTGAAGGTATTCATAAATATTTGGTGGCAAGGAATATTAATGAAGAGCAATATGAAAATTCAAATGAGTGGATGAAAAGGCTGAAAAGTGAAAATTAGTGGACATTATAAGATGTGAGTGTATATGTCTTAGTACAGTCTGGAAATAATGTTGTGAGAGGGAAAAAAGTGACATGGGTCAAACAAGAGTGGGTGGAAATTGTATATAACTATAGCCTAGTATAAATGTGTAAATGTACCTACAACATTGTAACAAAGTTTGGCATCTATGCAGACATATCTTTTGAAATGTGTAAGTAGTTGTCAGTTTCAATATTTGATTCCTTTTTTTTATAATGTATATACCTCCTACAAGTGTCTGCCTTCAGTAGAAATCAGTTACCACAGAACACCACAACAATATAATCTCAGCTATACAAAGAAGTGTGATAATGCACAAATATAATCCATTATCAGATTGTAGTATAATTTTTTCACAAGTCATGCTATAAAAATGATAGATAAGAACCGACTGATAAAGAAAAACATGTACACAGTCTGAAAATGCAGGCACGCTCAGCAATGTGCAGCACATATGATGCACGGCTTTCACTGTTTACAAACAGTGTACTGTTTATTTTTAGTGATAAGTGTGTGTAGTACACATAATTCATTTTTAACCAGTGTTCTTATTACACCAGTTACAAATAGTAAATATATTTTATTGAAAACTTTTTAAAATTGTTTTGATAAAACCCCTGATTTTCATTTTGGACGGTGCTAGAATACATGGTACTTGAAAATCTGTAAGTTCGAATGTTATAATTAAATTTATCCAAAAATCAATTTTTTTAGAAATTTTCTAGTAGGATTATAGAGTGATCATTGGGCCAGCTTTCTAAGGGCCATAGCAACAGTAACCAGAAACCACAATTAAAAATCGATATGGGGAACCATACATGACTTCCATGTTGTAAGACTTATGTTTAAAATAGTTTACTTGAATTCAGTTCGGTAATTTCTAAAAAATATCGCCCACCCTCAAACTAATTTCACTATTTATAGACATTTTTGTTATTATGGGGTAGTCCTTTAATATAATGTTATTTTCAGTCACTTTATCCATAAAAATTAGGTAGTGTTACTTTATTCTTATAAAGAAACCGAACTACGCAGACAATCATCCCTCCTCCGAAGCGCTCCGAAGTCACTCATGGACCCTGAGCATCTTGCAGAGGGTTCATTCCCTAAAGACGAAAAGTCTGTCTATGAACCGTTCCTCTGTAAACATGTGAAGTTACACTGCCCAGCGATCCACAGGAAGCAAACGCTATCCACGCTGGACACTTTTTTGGCTTGCACGCATTGTGTTGTTGAGGGTTTCAACACTTCCCATTTAAAAAGCGTGCAAATGTAAGAAAATAAACATGGGTGAGGCCAGAAATAATGTGAGTCGTGTGTGTGTGTCTTGCCTGCCTTCTTAATGCGGTAATCATAATAATAAAATGGAAACGTAAACATTACATAATTGAGATATGCTTGCCTGCCACGAACGATATATTTTCTCTCATACATGATTTAAATTAAAATGAAAAAATATAGAATTTTGTTAAAGTGAAATGAAATGTTTCCATAGAAACTACTTCTTTGTTGTCAATAACGTATTACACATACAGAACTTATAAAATTTACTTCCTCCATCATCAACTACCATTTTAATTTATAAATATCTGTATGGAGAACCATACATGACTTCCATGTTCTAAGATTTATATTTAAAATAATTTCGAAAAGAAATATGTCCGTAGAAACTACTTCTTTCTACTTATTGCCTCAGCCTTAACCACAGTAATGTGGTCACTAACGTATACCACCTCACGTTATCGCTCTCGATTATCACTGATGATGGCAGTCGATGACACTGCCGAAACGTCTGGTTTTGCAGAAAACATTGGACTACGGCCAAACAGCCCGGGAAGGAATTTTAACAACAAAACTACTTCTTTGTTGCCGATAACGTAGTACACATAAAAAATGTGATAATATAATTACAATACAAATATAAATAAATAAAATTATTTATTCACCTACCTTATTTTTTTTCCTCATCCCAGGATCCGTCACACGAACGTCAAGATGCAAGAGTGGTTTACAGGTTATGTGAATAACTTACGCAACTCGCTTTTTATGAAGAGAAATCAATTAAATTTTATTTTTTATTTAAAATGTTCTATATCAAATTATTCTTTATTCATTTCTGTATCTTTAAAAAACAATCTAGTACTTCTAGTCAACTTTTAAATTGAATACAACTTTCTTGAAATAATTGAAACATTATCTGGTACCATTAAACTTATTTAATACATCTTACCTTATTATATACAGACAGCCCAGTCTGCTCGCACACACACACACACACACACATTCAATTTTAAAACCCCTTTTAATTTTAAAACCCCATTTTAATTAATATTGATATATGTATACCCCTGCCGGCCACGTGGAGTCACCCAGACTTTGCGTTGCATCACTCACAGTATTTGCTGGTATGTCCGAAAAACGATTGATTAGTTCCTTTTTACGTGAACCGGTTCTCACTATGGGATTTCGCCAAAATTTCACTCACTATTGGTTGATGTTAAAAAGTTACTTTTTAAAGCCCTGGTTGACGGGCAACCTGCGCAGGTGTAAGTCGGTGAGGAACTGGTAGCGTCTATAAGTCCCCTCTCTACTAGATATTTTTGTTGAAGAAGACGGAAACCAATGCCTTGTACTTTGTAGTCATAGTGGTGACACATTCAACACATGGGTTTTTCGTGTATTTGACGTCGACGATATGTGATGGGCACTGGTCGACGTCACAATTGTGGGTTGGACTTAACTTATTTCCGCCAGCTCAGACCACGAGGCGAAAAAATAGAGTCTCCAAGCCATACTGCTTTTCTAACTTGGCGTCGGTCTGCGCATCTGCTGGTGGTTGCGCGTTTGTGCGCAGGTGTCACACAGCCGCAAAGTTCTAAGAATCGACGACTGGCACATTCCTTTACAAATGTTTCATCACCCAGCTACAGCGTACCGTTTCTTTGTTCGCACAATGCTTTTATTCAAACACGTGGCCGTACACACATATGAAATGAATTATGAATATTTTAATAAAATGAACCCAAATTGTTAATAACATAAAAAGCCCCTTTTTCCGCCCCGTTACAATACCCCCCAATGAGAGGTCTTCTGTCAAAACAGAAGAAATCTCATTGTTAAAACCCCTAAGAGGACCGGTGAGGTTATGGTGCCAACAACCCCCATTAGTTCTTATACCTTATGGGTAAACAACCCCCCTGGCTCGGTGACTATGGCCGCATCTGAACGAGATCACTGGACTTCTCTATACGAGATCCCAACACCATAAAATCGAACAGACACGCACCACAGCGCACCTCACCTTCTAACATGCCACCCCAAAATCCAAATCCGTGGTCTTATATCATGCCAGATCCTCAACCGATATGTTCCCCCTTTTCATGCACACTGGCTGCCTTTTAGCAGTTACTGGGCTCGTACACACACTTATAACTACATCCTAGCAAAATTTTCATTTTTACATTCAAAATTTATTTTAAGTTGAAATTACTTTCTTCACCATAAAAAAAAAAATTCTTTTATCTGAATTGATTAATTCTCTTCGTTACTATTGATAATTCGAAAAACAAATAAATTGAACTTTTACTTAAAACATGAACTTCCTTATCCTAACAGTTGCTTATACATATATCCTAAACAATATAATTCAATAACACTATTAATACACACAAACAATAATATAATCAAAATTCAAAACATCAATTAGATGGCAGGCACAAATTTTTTTTTTTTTCAAAAAAAAATTTTAATGTATTAAAATATATTTTTCTCAATATTAAAATTATTTCAAATTATTTAAATTAATTAAGAAAAAAATTGGCATTACTTCATTGCCAAAACGGGTCTAGTATAGAACATCACCCATCAGCTGATCAAACTGGGTCAAGTCCACAACCTTGACCTACATCGGTTATACATAGGCTACCTCACAAAATACATTAAACATCTTTTAAAATTTTTATCTTCAAACACAAAAACATAATAAAATATGACATTTAAAATTGACATAGTATTATTATAATTAACAATAAAGTTGACATTTAAATTACTCAAAATTACACATTTTACCACGTTACTTTTTCTCAACTTCCATTAGTTTGGGTGATCTAATTATTCATAATAACTTGGTTGTATCAACTTGGTATGTATATATATATTCTTAATCCCTTCTGCCTCGAATATCACTAACATCTTTAACTAACATGACACCCATCTCTGTCAAAAACATCTATCAAACATTTCTAAACCCAACTTACTACTCAAATCATTCGCCTCATTCTACTCTTATAAAAAAAATACTCTCTAACCCTTTGTACTCAGGATGTGTGTTCCCCCCCCCAAAGCTCACTCCCTTATGTTGGTTCCTGGATTCTACCTAAGGCAACCCTTTCCGGCGCTAAACGGTCCCTTCCCGTCCCAACCCTTTTGTTGCGGACTCCTACCACACTATCCCCTCTTACAAAATTCCCATCCACTAATTACCATTCTCATTACCTCACTTCAACTACAACAAAATATCTCCAATTACTTATTACATCAAAAAATCAATACTCTACATATTATCCTCATAGCTACTGTGTCACTATCAATACTTCTCAAATTCTACATTACATTTATTCATAACAATATTATTCTCTCTATTACCCCTTTAAACTTAACATGGACTGATCTACATGTCCCAACAAAATATTAATCACCCAAAATCTACCTTTTACTATCTTTTACAAATCATTTAAAATTCTCAACTATAGCAAATTATTTTCATCATTTAAAATAAACTCTTTAACACATTAAAATCACTATTCAAACATTAATTACATTCCATTTTCCTCATATTCAAAGATTTAACTAACCTGAAAAAATTGCAAATCGTTTATAAGTGATATTGTACAGCTGATCAACTGATTTTCTTAGCAAGGTGAATGACCTTACTACAAACATATTTCAAAATTCTACAAATCACACATTTCATCAATCCTTATCTCTAACACAATAAAATAATACATTTATAAGATAGAATAAACACAGTATAATAAACATTCGAACACCAATTTATCAAATCATAATACAAGCATGTAATTAGTGCAAGAGCGAGTTATCATCTTTAGGTTACAAATTTTTAATTCGTTGCTCCCCTGAGTAACCCCCCAGCCTTACACACTATTGTTTTTTCTGTTGGACTGTGGCGCCCATGTGCTTCCACAAGGACGGCATGGTTGGAGGAATTTGCATCTCCGTGTCCTTGCTTCAGCGTTACATTTGAAAGATTTAGATATCAACATATCTTTTGTTACATAATTACACACCCTTAATGCGGGTCTACCACGTGGCTTTGCTGTTCCTCCTCGAACAGAGTGGCAGCCGCTGTTCCATAGTTTCCGGGATTTCCCCTAGTTTCACCCCCCATAAATTTCTAATATAAACCAATTTCAAGCCAGCTATGGTCAAGGGTCTTAATTTATGGCCATAGCTGACCGCTAGCCAAAACCACGATTAGTGCTGGTAAGGCAGTAATCGCCCGAAAAGTCGGGGAAATCAACTTTACTTTCAGGCATGTTACATCATCATTTATCTGCATGGCTTGGCAGTCTATCAAGATACAATATAAAATTGTAAAAAAAGGTGTGCCGTGCATTTTACGCCATTTTGGTCTCCGATGGAGGTAACACTCTCTATTACCCCCAACACTTTCGGCTATCTACTGTGGCACATGCCACCACAGCGATAGCACACTAATAACTAAACTAAATCTTTCTACGATAGCAGTTCCTACATTCCATTACTATATAACTTCTATAAACACCACTCTACCCCCCAAAATTACCCACACATCTTGTATAATACCTTACATAACCTAATAAACAAATAGACATTTACCTTGATCGTTAGTATACATTAAACAAACAATTCTCTTTTAAATAATTTGTATAGAAACTTATAAACATTATTACTTGAAATTTTTCATGAACTCTTTTATATATCATCATTTCATTATTTATCCCGGTCTGGAATTAGATTCCTCAAAATTTCAAATTCATTATTAACATTTATTTTACATCATATTTCAATTATTATTACCTTTTAAATTATTATCTCAAATTATTTTCATTATCGAAGTTAAACTTCTTTTCAGTACCTGTAAACATTTTACTCTATCTAATTGGTATTATAAATTTTATACTTACAGTACATTATTCACCTACTGACATAAACACAAAATATACACACCACACACACCAATACCTCCACGTAACCTCTGAAACATTTAACAACAGTGTTATTTCATACCAAACAATTTTACATTTATTTATCAATTAATTACCAAATTCACATCTCATAAAACAATTTAAATCTATTAGAAAAATTCAATTATTTAACATTTAAATCAATCAAAATAATATTTAAACACCTCCAATCATTTTAATTAAATTAATTATTCAAAACACAACATATTTTAATTATTATCAAAACTATTACCATAATTACAATTCGTTGGTCATCCTCTTCAAAATTATTTTGTCATTTATTTAGACTGCAAAAATATTATTCTTATTATCACAACCATTTCTACTACATACACACATTGTTTACATAACATCCTACAATACACACAATTACTTTCACTAGCAATTTATTTACAATTCTTCATCATTAATTATTCAAATTTATCACACTTCATTGTCCAAGTTTGCAGGTCAGAACCATAAATCAAAATATTTAAAATTGTCCATTTATTAATTTATGTTCAGCCTCCATCATCAAAAATTAGTCTGGGTTGCACATAACAGTTTTCAATTTTATTTACATACCTCATATGGCTATCCTGTGTGTAATAACCATAAAATTTTAATTCATTCATTTTACCATAATAATCACATATAGGGTTACTTCCCATTATAATTATTGTATCATAAACCAAGTCAGCATTATTTATTTCTGTCCAGTCTCCATTAGTAGTTATATTCATTATCAAGTCAGTTATTTTCTCATTATAAGTTAAATTATGATTATTTAAACAGGTATTCTCAAAATAATTCTCACTCTCTATTTTAACAGGTAAGTATTTCATATCATGTATTTTTACCACTCCTAATATCTCTTTCCACTCATAATTTCTCTTCAACTGATATACTTCTATCTCGTCATCAACACACAATTCTCTATCTCTCTCATCATAACACCATCTCACACTTTCAACACCATTCCACACAGAGGGTACAAACTCATACAAAAAGGGGTAACAACTTAAAGACCTCATGTCTTCTAATAACAAGGGACTCTTGCCCGTCAACAACAACATTTTTGAACACCTTGGTTCATCACAAATAAGGGGAAAATTTACCCTCTGCCCCACATACTCATCTACTCTCTCTTTCCACTCTTTTTCTAATTCAACAACACCAATTACTACTCCATTACAACCTATTACTCTCTCTCTCTCACTCACTATCTCACTATCTATTTTCAACGTATCACTCTCTGATACCACCTTTTCAATTACATTACCATTTTCAATATCATTGTTATCATTTGTTACCTTATTCTCTAATACCACATTCTTAATTATATTATCATTTTCGACATTATTTTTATCACTTGTTACTTTTTTATTATCATTATTATTTTTACTTGTAATCTGTTCTCCTACTGACTCTACTATTTTCTCAATATCTCGTTTCAATTCGTTACAACTACTTTCGCATTTAATTTTGACCTCATTAATGTCAATTTTGAGTTCTTTGAACTGTCTACTCTGTTCCTCAAATTTAGTGTCAAATTTACTGTTAAATTCACTTTTAATTTCATTCATCTGTTCCTCTAGCTTTACACTCTGTTTTTCTATCATTGCTTGTATCATTTTAAACATTTCGTAGCTATCGTCCGGTTTTTTATTTTGGACCGGCGTTAATTGACTTTCTGTATTATTGTCAGTGAAGCTGACTTCATTATCGTTAGTTTTACTTTCCCTACTCAATTTTGGGGTTACTTGAATCCCCGAATCATCTGTACTATTTGTTTCATTTGTATTATTTTTTGTTTTATTTTCTTGACTCCCGTTTGGGGTCGAGTGGATTTCAACATTATTCATAATATTTGAATCATCACAGTTTTCGACACTAGTCGTTTCATTTATATTGCTTTCCTTATTTCCCGCCATATCTATAAGTTTATTAATCTAGATTTTCTTACATAAAAATATCTACCACTTAACTCTTAACCTCTGAACACTGATGTATTATTACTTCCATATTCCTTAAGGAATGGAAGTATGGTGATGGCAAAAAAAATCGTGTTCGAGATTATTGCAGATTCTGATTCTACTACACTCAAAACATGAAAAAAAGTCGTTTTCCGAAAAGTGTCTGTGTGTCTGTCTGTCTGTCTGTCTGTCTGTGTGTCTGTCTGTCTGTCTGTCTGTCTGTCTGTCTGTAGATTTTTTTTCTATGGCAAACGATAACTGCCGCAAATTCAAACAGAATCAAATAATTTTTTGTATACAGCCCTGATTTGCAGAGTACTCGCGACCTATTGTTTTTGGTGAAGATCGGTTGAGGGAAAGGGGTAGTTTACCTGCAACGGTTTTTTTTTAGCAAGGGTAATTTTGTTTGTTTGGCAAACGATAACAGCCGCAAATTCAAACAGAATCAAATAATGTTTCGCATACAGCCCTGAATTGTAGAGTTCTCAAGATCTGTTGATTTTGGTGAAGATCGGTTAAGGGAAAGGGGTAGTTTACCTGTAACGTTTTATGTTTTAACAAGGGTATTTCCTATGGCAAACGATAACAGCCGCAAATTCAAACAGAATCAAAAGATTATTTGCGTACAGCCCTAAATTGTAGAGTTCTCAAGACCTATTGTTTTTGGTGAAGTTCGGTTGAGGGAAAGGGGTAGTTTACCTGCAACATTTTTTTAACAAGGGTATTTTCTATGGCAAACGATAACAGCCGCAAATTCAAACAGAATCAAATAATGTTTTGCATACAGCCCTGATTTGTAGAGTACTCAAGACCTATTGTTTTTGGTGAAGATCGGTTAAGGGAAAGGGGTAGTTTACCTGTAACGTTTTATGTTTTAACAAGGGTATTTCCTATGGCAAACGATAACAGCCGCAAATTCAAACAGAATCAAAAGATTATTTGCATACAGCCCTAAATTGTAGAGTTCTCAAGACCTGTTGTTTTTGGTGAAGATCGGTTGAGGGAAAGGGGTAGTTTACCTGCAACGTTTTTTTAACAAGGGTATTTTCTATGGCAAACGATAACAGCCGCAAATTCAAACAGAATCAAATAATGTTTTGCATACAGCCCTGATTTGTAGAGTTCTCAAGATCTATTGTTTTTGGTGAAGATCGGTTAAGGGGAAGGGGTAGTTTACCTGCAACGTTTTTTTATCAAGCGTATTTTCTATGGCAAACGATAACAGCCGCAAATTCAAACAGAATCAAATAATTGTTTGCATACGTCCCTGAATTGTAGAGGTCTCAATGACTTTCGATTTTGGTGAAGATCGGTTAAGGGGAAGGGGTAGTTTACCTGCAACCTTTTACGTTTTAACAAGAGTAAAGTACTTGAAAATTTATTTAAACTTTTTGAAACAATGGTAATTGTTAAAAATAAAATAATTTTGTTGCCAGGCAATAAAATTATAATTTTTTCATTTTAATGTAATATAATATTTTTCATTTAATACAGCAATAAAAAGGCAGGTAAGACACAGCCTGGCTGTTTGGCTGAAAATGATTTTAAATATAAATCTTAGAATATGGAAGTCATGTATGGTTCTCCATACCGATATTTTTATATGTGCTGCGTAATTTTTACTTAGTTACTTAACCCTCAAATCAAACTTGGATCTATCGTAGGTGTGGAATTTTGGCGTAATTTAATTAATCAAATTCGTCCCTGTTCGGGTGCCAATTGTGATAATATAATTACAATACAAATATAAATAAATAAAATTATTTATTCACCTACCTTATTTTTTTTCCTCATCCCAGGATCCGTCACACGAACGTCAAGATGCAAGAGTGGTTTACAGGTTATGTGAATAACTTACGCAACTCGCTTTTTATGAAGAGAAATCAATTAAATTTTATTTTTTATTTAAAATGTTCTATATCAAATTATTCTTTATTCATTTCTGTATCTTTAAAAAACAATCTAGTACTTCTAGTCAACTTTTAAATTGAATAAAACTTTCTTGAAAAATTTGAAACATTATCTGGTACCATTAAACTTATTTAATACATCTTACCTTATTATATACAGACAGCCCAGTCTGCTCGCACACACACACACACACACACACACATTCAATTTTTAACCCCTTTTAATTTTAAAACCCCATTTTAATTAATATTGATATATGTATACCCCTGCCGGCCACGTGGAGTCACCCCGACTTTGTGTTGCATCACTCACAGTATTTGCTGGTATGTCCGAAAAACGATTGATTAGTTCCTTTTTACATGAACCGGTTCTCACTATGGGATTTCGCCAAAATTTCACTCACTATTGTTTGATATTAAAAAGTTACTTTTTTAAGCCCTGGTTGACGGGCAACCTGCGCAGGTTCAAGTCGGTGAGGAACTGGTAGCGTCTATAAGTCCCCTCTCTACTAGATATTTTTGTTGAAGAAGACGGAAACCAATGCCTTGTACTTTGTAGTCATAGTGGTGACACATTCAACACATGGGTTTTTCGTGTATTTGACGTCGACGATATGTGATGGGCACTGGTCGACGTCACAATTGTGGGCTGGACTTAACTTATTTCCGCCAGCTCAGACCACGAGGCGAAAAAATAGAGTCTCCAAGCCATACTGCTTTTCTAACTTGGCGTCGGTCTGCGCATCTGCTGGTGGTTGCGCATTTGTGCGCAGGTGTCACACAGCCACAAAGTTCTAAGAATCGACGACTGGCACATTCCTTTACAAATGTTTCATCACCCAGCTACAGCGTACCGTTTCTTTGTTCGCACAATGCTTTTATTCAAACACGTGGCTGTACACACATATGAAATGAATTATGAATATTTTAATAAAATGAACCCAAATTGTTAATAACATAAAAAGCCCCTTTTTCCGCCCCGTTACAATAATTATCCCCTCCCCCTAAACTATAATTTTTATTTATAGAAAATTATCCCCACCCCGTTCAACTAACCTCTTCATTTATAGATATTTCATCTACGTTTCTACAGTGGATTATTATGATCTTCTTATCAGGATACTTTATTTATCAAAATTAAGTACTTTACTCTTGTTAAAACATAAAACGTTGCAGGTAAACTACCCTTTCCCCGTAACCGATCTTCACCAAAATCAATAGGCCTTGAGTCCTCTACAACTCAGGAACATGTGTAAAACATTATTTGATTCTGTTTGAATGTGCGTCAGTTATCGTTCCTCATAGAATTATCGGTATGGAGAACCATACATGACTTCCATGTTCTAAGATTTATATTTAAAATCATTTACGAAATGAAATGTTTCCATAGAAACTACTTCTTTCCACTTATTGCTTCAGCCTTAACCACAGTACTGTGGTCATTAACGTATACCACCACACGTTATTGAACTCGATTTTCACTGATGATGGCAGTCGACGGCACTGCTGAAACGTCTGGTTTTGCAGAAAACATTGGACTACGGCCGAACAGCCCGGGAAGGAATTTTAACAACAAACTACTACTTTGTTGCCGATAACGTAGTACACATATAAAAATTATCCCCTCCACCTTCAACTATAATTTTCATTTATAGAAAATTACCCCCACCCCGTTCGACTAGCCTCTTAATTTATAGACATTTCATCTACTTTTCTCCAGTGGATTATTAAGATCTTCTTATCAGGATACTTTATTTATTAAAATTAAGTACTTTACTCTTGTTACAACAAAAAATATTTCAGGTAAACTGCCCTTTCCCCATAACCGATCTTCACCAAAATCAATAGGCCTTGAGTCTTCTACAACTCAGGCACATACGTAAAAAATTATTTAATTCTGTTTGAATTTACGGCAGTTCATCATGAAAAAATTCCTCTTGTTACAACATAAAATGTTGCTGGTAAACTACCCCTTTCCCTTAACCGATCTTCACCAAAATCAACAGGCCTTGAGTTCTCTACAATGTAGGGATGTATGCAAAATCTTATTTGATTATGTTTGAATTTACGGCAGTTATCGTTCATCATAGAAAAAATTACCCTTGTTAAAACATAAAACGTTGCAGGTAAACTACCCCTTTCCTTAACCGATCTTCACCAAAATCAACAGACCTTGAGTACTTAAAACTTCAGGAACATATGCAAAAATTTATTTGATTCTCTTTGAATATGCGGCAGTTATCATTTGTCATAAAAATAAAATTACCCTTTTGAAACATAAAATGTTGCAGGTAAACTACCCTTTTCTCTAAACCAATCTTCACAAAAATCAACAGACGTTGAGTACCCTATAATTCAGGAAGGTGTGCAAAAAAGTATGTGATTCTGTTTCAGTTTACGGCAGTTATCGTTTGTCATAGAAAATATCGGTATGGAGAACCATACATGACGTCCATGTTGTAAGATTTATGTTTAAAATCATTTACGAAATGAAATGTTTCCATGGAAACTACTTCTTTCCACTTATTGCTTCATCCTTAACCACAGTACTGTGGTCACTAACGTATACCACCACACGTTATCGCACTCGATTTTCACTGATGATGGCAGTCGACGGCACTGCCGAAACGTCTGGTTTTGCAGAAAACATTGGACTACGGCCAAACAGCCCGGGAAGGAATTTTAACAACAAACTACTACTTTGTTGCCGATAACATAGTACACATATAAAAATTTCCCTCCCCCTTCAACTATAATTTTCAGTTATAGAAAATTACCCCCACCCCGTTCAACTAGCCTCTTCATTTATAGATATTTCATCTACGTTTCTACAGTGGATTATTAAGATCTTCTTATCAGGATACTTTATTTATCAAAATTAAGTACTTTACTCTTGTTACAACAAAAAATGTTTCAGGTAAACTGCCCTTTCCCCGTAACCGATCTTCACCAAAATCAATAGGCCTTGAGTCTTCTACAACTCAGGCACATATATAAAAAATTATTTGATTCTGTTTGAATTTATGGCAGTTATCGTTCATTATGAAAAAATTTCTCTTGTTACAACATAAAATGTTGCAGGTAAACTACCCCTTTCCCTTAACCAAGCTTAACCAAAATCAACAGGCCTTGAGTTCTCTACAATTTAGGGATGTATGCAAAAACTTATTTGATTATGTTTGAATTTACGGCAGTTATCGTTCGTCATAGAAAAAATTAACCTTGTTATCACATAAAACGTTACAGGTAAACTACCCTTTTCTCTTAACTGATCTTCACCAAAATCAACAGACCTTGAGTACTCTATAATTCAGGAAGGTATGCAAAAAAGTATTTGATTCTGTTTGAATTTACGGCGGTTATCGTTCGTCATAGAAAAAATTACCCTTGTTAAAACATAAAATGTTGCAGGTAAACTACCCCTTTCCCTTAACCGTTATTCACGAAAAACAATAGGCCTTGAGTACTCTACAATTCAGGGCTGTATGCAAAAAAATATTTGATTCTGTTTGAATTTGTGGCTGTTATCGTTTGCCATAGAAAAAAAATCTACAGACACACACTTTTCGAAAAATGACTTTTTTTCATGTTTTGAGGGTAGTACAATCATAATCTGCAATTATCTCGAACACAATTTTTTTGCCATCAGCAAATTTCCATTCCCTTATGGAACATGGAAGTAAAAAATTACCCCCTCCCCCTTCAACTACCCTTTTCATTTATAGTTATTTCATCTACCTTTCTACAGTGGATTATTATGACCTTCGTTTCAGGATACTTTATTTATCAAAATTAAGCACTTAATCTTGTTAAACCATAAACATTGCAGGTTAACTACCCCTTTCCCTTAACCGATCTTCACCAAAAACAATAGGTCTTGAGTACTCTACAATTCAGGGCTGTGAGCCAGCTCATGCCCCTTCTCAAGGTTTTAAGAAAACAATTTTTTTTTTTTACGATGGGAAGGTGACCCGTAATTTTTAGAACTAGGCAGATGGCCTAGATGAAGCATAAAATGCACCGAGCCCATTGTGACAGGACTTGCAAATAAAAGTCAGGGTTAACGTAACAACATTTATTTTTGTGTAGATGATATAGCACAGTGTACAACAGATATACATAAATTTGTTTAAAGACAGGAATGTTCAGTTGTTCATCCTAAACCTTCATGAGGCACTCAGCAATTCACCATAAATCAATACAATAATAAGCAATATAAATAACAATTCAATTGCAACATTTTTACAACAACCAATTATTCACACCTGAGTGAAGGAAGGAGAGAGACCAGCCATGATTAATCATTTTGTTTGTTGCTTTAAGATAACTCAGCAAACGGAACAAGTTCAATTAATACGGCATATGACCATCACCACCAAGCCTATGCATGGCTTTTAATAAAAAAAAACTCTTTTTAAGTTGACCTTAGGCCTTCCATAGTTAGCACTCCAGGTAACGATCAATCATTGCTAAATCAATTCCTTTTTACAATGCCTACTGACAAATAATAATCATAAACTCATAATAACCCAACAGGTATACTAACAATCAGTGCTTGTACATTTGTGAATCACTTTTCAATATTAATCACTCGTGTATATAATCTACTATAATCTTGACAAAATTAACAAACAATCAGCACAGCTCGATATCGCCCAGGCTAACAAGCATGCACACCCGATTGGACTGCGAAATAAAAAATGCTCAAATGAACCTAAATAAAATATAAAAAAAAGACAGCAAGGTAACACGAGAATTTACAAGTTTGAATGACTTCCGGATAGATATGACGAACAGCATGAACTGACCAGGCGTGATAATTCATGACACAGCACAAACAGTTAATCCAAGGAATTAAAGAATTTGAACAAAAGAATGAAACAATCACAGTGCACATGCCTGCTAGTCTGGCATACAATTATTGACTCACAATTATTGACTTATTAATAGTTTAGTAATCAGTTCCACTGAATTATGGGCGTGTACATAATGAACCGACATGTTCGGTGTTGATCAACTACTGTCTAACTGCAATATAGTTCACAAAGCGGCATGTAACTGTTTTATACTTTTTATATTTCACTCAATAGGTGTAACAGAATTTGTCGCGAGGTCGATTTGAATAATTGGAACAGTTTCACCTGGTTTACAGCTGTTGCCACGTGCTGAGGCAGATGGTCGGCTCAGGTCCCATTGGGTAGTGAGTTGCTGGTTCTGGAAGATGGGAGATTCATCCTGTATTACATGGCGGGTCCCACGCCTAACGCTGGCGACGAAATAGAGGAGCTAGTCAGCAATGCTCAGGCTGATGGCGACGGGTGTAGTTGTCGCCATCCTTCTGTCCCGAGTCCTTGGCTGGTGCGGGAACCCTACAAGCACATGTATTTTGTAGAAAACGTCTTTACAATAATTTATAATCAGCAAATTCAACTCTAAAGTCGCACTTACACCACACTACAATAAAACAAAAGTTGCTCGCACGGAGTTTATCAACTGAACCAATTGCATATTACGAATTAAATATGCCACAGTAAAAGGTATAATTGCATCTTAGTCAAACAGTTAAGGTGAGCACCTTATAACGTCATGTGCGTTCATGTAACGAGTTCGCCATGTGGCCTCAATTACTCTAAGTTAAACTGAATTGACCGGTGGTTATTTTTAATATTCCATTGACCTTAATAGTCACAATTTAGTAAGTAATAAATGTAATTGATTTACCAAAAATATATTCTTAATCAGATTCGTGCAGTTACAAAATAACTGGCCACGTGGCAGCAAATACACTAAGTCATTAAATACATAGTCAGTTTGTTAAAATCAGTGGCACCTTTACGCTACAGTTAAAAGTATCAAATATAATTTCATTTAATGCTGTTTTATTCATTTTTAAAGTAGTTATAAAATTTTTGCCGTATGGTTTACCATGTTTGCACCAGCTCAGAATCACGCACACAACTTAATCCAATTACATCCAAATTATAAACATTTTTACGCAGATATTCATTATATTTAATGACAAGCTATACTCAGAAGAAACTCACCAGAGGTCCTTTATAAAATTATTCGCCCATGGCAGAAAGTAGTAGTAGTAGTAGTACAGACAGAATTCTAATTTTGTCACCGGCGTTCATCAGATATTAACGGGTCGAGAAATGGACAGCAACTGACAGGCATCCCTCACGTATAAAGCGTTCGGAGAGAGCGCAGTTACGGCGATTACTCCATAGAGCGCGCGAGAATGCACGATTGACGGCTCGCTACGATAGCCGACGCCACGCAGCATAACTATCCAGGCGCAAAGGAGGCATAATGTAAAATAATTAACTATCGCCGCGATGTTTTTACTAGTCGCGGCACAGCTGTATGCAAAAAATTTATTTGATTCTGTTTGAATTTGTGGCTGTTATCGTTTGCGATAGAAAAAATCTACAGACAGACACACGCACAGACACTTTTCGAAAAATGACTTTTTTCATGTTTTGAGGGTATTACAATCAGAATCTGCAATTATCTCGAACACGATTTTTTTTGCCATCACCATACTCCATTTCCTTATGGAACATGGAAGTAAAAAGAGATACTACTGTATTAGTGTACACAGCTGACAAAATAAATCAGCTTAAAATTTAAGAGATTAACAAGATTCGCAATTTTTTTTAACCCTCTGGGGGCGTCCTGTCCCGTTCATATCCCCCTTCTCTAAATATGTCCCTGTTTGCCTGGTATTTAAGACTCATGTATCCACTACTTAGCTCATATAAACCAGGAATGTTACTTTCATATGCAAACATTAAGTTTGTCAAGTATAACACTTGCACAAGTACATTTATTTACAATAGCTGTTTACACAGTACAGTTTCACATTTTGTATGTATGTACATAATTAAATAAAATTATGTGGTGTCCTCTACATTCCAACTGAAAGTTAGTAGAAAGTTAGTCTACATTCCAACCAAACACATTTTTCATCTAATATAATTATCAGTGGTAATGTGATCTGTCCACCTGTCTCCTCTAAAGTATACTTGATATTAAACAAAGATTAAAGTTACAGTACATGTAATGCCCATAATATTTGAAAAGCTGACTATTGTCAGAGTTTGAAGAAATATTGATTGATGCAAGTAAGATGTGAATTATTGTAAATATATGTTGCGGAAGGCCTACGGCAGTTGTTACATTCTGCTTCTCAACCACCAGTAATCTCTGTTTTTTCAGGCAATTCCCTAATGTTCCTCATATTCTCCTACTCCACATCATGTCTCCAAGTTCTTTAAGACCTGTCTCTGTCTCTGCAATTGAGCAAACGAATAGGCCATTTCTCATTGCTCATTTCATGTGTAAGTCCATACCATATTAACATATGTTGATCAGTTATTTCATTAGTACCTTCTTTGACATTTGCTAGCTCCCTTATAAACTCATTGTATACATGGTACATCCAGGATATCTGACAAAATCTAAACAGTCCATTTCAACCTGTTGCTAATGTTTCTTTATTCCTTTGTGTTAGCTGTTAACACTCAGATCTACATGTTGTACTGGCTACACAATTGTTCCATATAAGGTAAGTATTGTAAATGAATTTCATTTTCCACCACCACTATTGAAATTGAATTGAGAACTGATGGTAGAAATCCATCTTTGTAATAAAAAATAGTTTTATAGTGTGAAGTAAATGAACTAAACTGTTGTTTGTTAAACATGTTGAACTTTATGAAGATCGAAAAATATTGCCTGAACAAGGTAATAATGGCCTTCAGAATGAAAAATCCAAGACAGCAGTATGGTTTCAAGTCTGTCAAGTGGTTGCTTCCCAGAGTTACTCAGTGTTTGTATGGTAGTGATATAGATTCAGTACAAAGATAAATCAGTTTCAATCCATATGTGGTATATATTGTATTCTGAGGTCTACAGTCTGTACAGGCACTGAAGTGAAACTATACAAGAGCTCGTGTGTTGCTACTTGTAACTTTTTATTTTTTGGTAAAATTCTATTTTATTCAAATTACAACTCCCACTTACCTTACGACTTGGATCTGGCCGGATCGAGTAGTGGAGGTACACCCATTTCGTTCGACGAACTATGACAGTACATAAAACGAACTAAGGTTTTGAAAGAAACTAACTCTCAATTTTTTGGAAGAGAAATTATTATTTTTTTTGTTTATTAACCAGAAATATTGACTTCATAAGTTTTCCATTTGTAAAACTTCCAATTTCATATTTATAGGTTTACATGTTTTAGGAATTGTGCAACTCCTACAGCTTACGTACTATACTTAACTTCTACTACTTACGTATTTTAAAATAGCCCAGCCTGCACCCGCACTACTCACATTCTAAAAACCCCTCATATAAAAACACCCCCTTGTTGTGTAAAATTAACGTTATAAGTCTTTAGTGTGTAACATTACGTGTGTTGCGTCGTATTACCCGACCACGTTTTGCGTTTAACAAAGTCTTTCATTCTCCGGCTTTTTTCCAGCGTGTAGCATTTAATCACGATCAATCGGTATTCATCGTCACTACAGGCACTGTTGTATATGTTTTTGGGAACTCACATAGTTAGTTAGTCGGCCGACTTAAGAAGAAATACGGAAATTTTGCCCGGGCACAACACTGCTGGCGGCCACGCGTAGCGTAGGTTGTTAGTCGACTGGGGAGAGCGTTACCAACATGCCTCCCTCCAAAACACTCAGGCAGGGCGGAAACTCCAATGCCTCATGATCGTATCTTACGTCACTGTAGCTTAGTCCTATGTGATGTATGTAGGTTTTTTTGGTTAACATTGTACGTGATCTCATCTAGGCATTGGCGGACGTCATTAAAGTGGGTGGGACTTAAACAGCCTTTCCGGAACGTCTTGTAGAAGGCGATGAATATCATCCTCTCTAGCCATCTTGAGTTTTTTTGTCGAGAGCGTTCTTTGAGCGCGTGCGGGTGTAGTTGCGCTTGAGCGTTGACACACAAGTACAGAGTTCTTAGAATTTTGGTGGAGGTGAATTCTTTGCTCGTTGCGTTGCACAATGGAAATTGCGTATCGCCTTTGTCTCAACCAATCTTGCTCAACACCGTTCTGTTAACACGTGGTCCGTTATAAATGAAATGAATTCGGTTGCACAATGATTTTATGAAAAGTCCGCCCAAAATGAAATACATAAAAATACATATGCCCCTAACTGTTACAAATAAAATTACCCAAAAATTGACCCGCTACAATACCCCCTCGATGAGAATTCTGCTGTTCACAACAGAAGAAATCTCATCGATAACCCCGAAGAGGACCGGTGAGGAACTAGTGCCAACAACCCCCTTGTTCTTAATCTCATGGGTACACGACCCCCCTGTCTCAGCGACCATGGACTCATCTGAACGAGATCACTGGACTTCTCCGTAAGAGATCCCAACACCGAGAAATCGATCAGACTCGCACCATAGCCCACCTTGCCTTCTAACATGCTACCCCCAAAAATCCTCAATCCCTGGCTAAAATTATTCCAGCTCCTCCGCCGATGTGGATCCCCTTTTTGCAAGCTGGGCTGTTTTTAGCAGATACTGGGCTCACACACACTCACGTTACATGATACCCTAACACATTAAAAATAAAAATTTTCTTTTAAAATTTATTATAAATTTACAAAATTTAAAATTCAAAAAAAAATAATCTTTTATCAAAAATTCTCTTCCTCTTTTTTCTAATTTCTGTTTCAAATGACTTAATCTAGACATTTCTAATAACATAAACTCATCCTTATTCTAACAGGAGAATCACTTATAGTCTACCAATATAATGCAATACAATAAAAGAAAAATGGTTAATACACACATAATAAAAGAATCATTACTCAAATAGTCACTCGCTGGCAGGCGAAAAATCAAGTTTTTTTTTTCTCACAAAAAAATTTTAAAATTTTCAAAATTTTAAAATTCAAAAAAAAAATTTAAATTTATTCAGTAAAAGATTTTATTAAATTTATTTATTAAATAACATTTATTAAAATTATTCAAATATTAGTTTGAATTAATCAAACAAACAAATTAAAATTGAATTCCTACTCTACAAGCTTAGTAGGTGTATGAACTCATCAGCTGATCATAACTAGGTCAAGTACAAAACCCTTGACCTACATATGTTATGTATGATTTCTGAAAACACCTTGAACATTTTCAATATCCTACCTTGAAATACAAAACATAATAAACAAAATATTTAAAACAAACAAAATATTAATACAAATAATAAACAGATTGACATTTAAATTATTTAAAACAAACAATTCTTGACTTTACATTATTTTCAAATTTTATCAAAATTCTGTCACTGGTTGAAACAAAAAAATAAACAATTATATATTCTTTATTATAAATTCCTCTTTCTTTTCAACAATCTTACTTTAATATACTGTGGGTGATGTAAATTATTTATTCTCGTTTTTCTGTATGAGATTTCTATATATTTCTATACACATAAACTTTCTCCCTCTGACTCTAATATTCATCAACTACAACTCCCATGACACCCAACTCTATCAAAAAAATATCTACTAATCAGGACATTCTAAACCCCAACTTATCATTTAACACAATTCGCCGCCTTCTCTACATATATAAAACTCGCTAACCCTTTGTATACATAGGATACGTGTTTCCTTCCCAAAAACTCATTTCCCTTATTTGGCCCCCGGATTTTACCTAAGGCGGCCCCTCCTCACTAAAATCTATTCCAATTCCCGTCACAACCCTTGTTGCGGACTCCCCAACTACACTACCCCCTAATACAAAATTGCCATCCCCAAAAAATCTCAATCTCATTACATTACTTCAAATACACAAAATACCCTCATTAACTATAAAAACAACAATATATCATTCAAAATCTACATAAAGTCTCCATTACCACTGTGTCAACATCAATATTTCACCAAATTCTATACCATACATTAACTCAAAAACAACAGTACATTATATTCATCTCCATCATTTCACATTCAACTTTTAATTCAACTTGGACAGGTCTGCATGTCCCATAAAACATTTATCACCCATGAATTATCTTTTATTAATTTGCATAAATTGTTATTTTATTTCTCATATTCTTTTTGTCTTTACTTCAAAATGTCTGTAGTACACTAAACATTAATTACTTGTAACCTTTACAAACCACTATACCAGTGACATGGTATTGCTGATCAGCTGATATCCTAACATAATAAAAGCACATCTTAAAATTGAACAAATTACATGGAATATACATATTTATTTTTATTTATTCTCACTTCTCACCTCATTGTTTCCCATTTCTCTGATTCTGATGTTTATGTTAACCTGCCAGACGATTTACTTATGGCTTAAAAAAATACACACAATAAAATTACATATTCTTATCTAATAGACAACAATAAAATAATACACTTAAACCTATAGCATGAACACCTTGATTTACGAGTCTGAGCATATAATTATGTGGACAGAGCACAAGCATTTTTGATTGGACTAAACTTTGAATAAGCAAAACTTTTACGTCATAAAATTTTAAATTCGTGACTCCTTTACGTCACCTCCCTGCCACACACACTATTTCAGATTATGGAGGACTGTCTCGCCCTTTCGCTTCCACAGAGACTGTATATTTTGGAGCAGGTTATGCCTCTCCGTGTCTCTGCTTCCGCTGTTAAGTTTTAAAGTTGTGAACATCATAATGTTCTTGTTATAAAATCATGCACCCTTAAAAACGGATCTGCCACCGGTCTTGCTGTTCCTCCTCGAACAGAGTGGCAGCCGCTGTTCCCTAGTTCCGGAGATTTCCTCTAATTGTCCCCCCATTAAATTTCAAATATGTACCAATTTCAAGTCAGCTATGGTCAAGGGACTTGGTATGACCATAGCTGGCCGCTAGCCAAAACCACGGTTAGTGCTGGTAAGGCAGTAACCGCCCGAAAAGTCGAGGAAATCTAACTCTAATTTCACTGCCTGTTTAACATCAATATTTTTATGTGCGACACGGTCATTTAATATGGTGTGTAAAATTTTTATTTTACACGTATAAGGTGTGCCGCACATTTATCGCCAGCTCGGCCTCCGATGGAGGTAACACTCACTGCTACCCCCAACCCTTTTCGCTACTTGTGAGAGCACAGGCAACCCCCACAATAGCCGCTTAATAACTAACTAATTGAAAACTAATTAAAAATTTCTTTTGTATACATTATCATATAATATTTGCATCAACAACCATTTAACCCATTCATAACCTTTTACCAATTGACTTTCTTAAAATTTTCAAAATTTATTATTAATAATTATTAAATATCACGTTTCATTTATTATTAAAATTTTTAATTATCATATTTATTCAACACAATGATTGCATTAAAATTTCACTATTGCATTAACACCTCAATCACGCCTGTAAACATTTTTGTTACACATGATTATAAAATTTTCATACTTACACTCCATTTAACACGATATACCCACAAAACATAATCACTACCATCTCTGAAACATTTTACACAAAATTAGTTTAAAGTAAATAATTAATCATTCATTGCCAACTTTCCATCTCGTAAACTAAATTAAATTCATAAAAAATTAATTAATTAACATTCAAATAATCAATCAAAATATTTAAGCATCTCAAATTGTTTTAATTAAATTAATTGCCAAAAAATATAAATCATATAGTTATCGAAACAATCATCATTAATCAATTACTGTTTTCAAAATTAATTCTGATATTTATTTACTTGCAAATATTTCAATATTATTATCACAACAATCATCTTACATACACACATATGAATTCACTATATTTTATTTACAAACTCTTATTTATTGTTCAGGTTTTTCCGCACTTCATTTGTCCCATTCTGCCATGTCACAAAACCATAAAACAAAATATTTATACTGTCTTTTATTGTTTTAATAGTTTAACCTCCATCGTTCCAAATCAACCTTGGTTCTACATAACATCGTTCAATATTATCAGCACACAAATGACTGTTTTGTGTGTTGTAACCAGAAAAACTAACTTCAATCAACTTATTCAAATATTCGTTAAACCAGTCTACGTTAGGTATTTTTGTCAAGTCTCCATCATTAAATTCATTAACTATTGGGTTAATCATTTTTATTAAATCGTTGTAATCGTTATCATTCACATATACTTCTAAACTTTCCTTCCATTCATCATACTTTCTATTTAAGTTATATAATTCTGTTTCTTTACTAACATACAATTCTCTGTTTACATCTCTTTCTTCATAACCCCAAATCACACTCTCAAAAGTATTACAGACAGAGGGTATAAATTCAATTAAATCTTTCCTGACTTCTACAGGAAAAACAAAAAACTTCAAAAAACAATTATTTGTAGCCCACTTGTCTACACAATATATACGTGAAGGTCTTCCTTCACCCCCCATTCTACCTCGTAAACAATTTACCCCCTGTTTCATACCTGTAATATAGCTCTCTCTCCACTCTCTCTCTAACTCATTAACACACATTAACATCTCATAATCACATTCTACAACTTCATTAGTACTCTCAGATACCAATTTTTTGACTACATTATTATTCTCGTTATTATCAACATCATTATTATCTATTAATTCATTACCTAACACAACATTGTCATTACAACTTTCGTTTGTATTATTCTTACTCTGTTCTACTTTATTCAGACTATTTCTTGTCATTTCATTGACATTTTCAAGACATACATTCTTGTCTTGTATGTTATTTATCAACTCGTTAAATTTTATATTTATATTTTGCTGAAACTGAGTATTCTGGTCTTTAATTTCTTTAAAATTGATCTCATTTTGAATATTTTGCTGTTCACATTTTATTTTCTGTTCATTAAAATCGTTCGTTAATTGGTCTAATTTATAGTTAAAATCATTTTTTATCTTATTTAAAATTATTTCATTGTTATCAAAGCGTTTATCATTATCATCAAAACGACTATTCATTACCTTAAATTTGGTCTCAAAATTATTATTCATTCTTTCGAATTGACTGAGCATAATACTCATCATATTTGTTTCCTCTGATTGTTTACTTTTATTAATTGAAACGGGGGTCAACTGGATCCCCGAATCAGCATCTGTTTCATTTACTTGTGGTTGAGACGCAATCGGAGTGGAATGAACTATTACATTACTGCCGATAGCTGTTTCTGCAACAGTACCCGTCTCCCCCCTCAACATACCACTTTCATCCAGCGATTGCGACTCAAGGCCACTTTCACTCATAATTGAATCTACTATACTGCTCTTCTCTGTGTTTTCAGACATTTTTTTATTTAATCTATTTTGTCTTACGTAACAACTACCAATGATCAGTCTTTTTTCAAAACTGATATTACAACATCAATTTACTTTCTCCACCGTATTCCGTTCAATGTACTGTCACATGTAGGCCGTTGTAATAACTTTTTTGTTATCTTAAATCCTGGTCACGCGGCAACAATTGTAACTTTTTATTCTTTGGTAAAATTCTATTTTATTCAAATTACAACTCCCACTTACCTTACGACTTGGATCTGGCCGGATCGAGTAGTGGAGGTACACCCATTTCGTTCGACGAACTATGACAGTACATAAAACGAACTAAGGTTTTGAAAGAAACTAACTCTCAATTTTTTGGAAGAGAAATTATTATTTTTTTTTTGTTTATTAACCAGAAATATTGACTTCATAAGTTTTCCATTTGTAAAACTTCCAATTTCATATTTATAGGTTTACATGTTTTAGGAATTGTGCAACTCCTACAGCTTACGTACTATACTTAACTTCTACTACTTACGTATTTTAAAATAGCCCAGCCTGCACCCGCACTACTCACATTCTAAAAACCCCTCATATAAAAACACCCCCTTGTTGTGTAAAATTAACGTTATAAGTCTTTAGTGTGTAACATTACGTGTGTTGCGTCGTATTACCCGACCACGTTTTGCGTTTAACAAAGTCTTTCATTCTCCGGCTTTTTTCCAGCGTGTAGCATTTAATCACGATCAATCGGTATTCATCGTCACTACAGGCACTGTTGTATATGTTTTTGGGAACTCACATAGTTAGTTAGTCGGCCGACTTAAGAAGAAATACGGAAATTTTGCCCGGGCACAACACTGCTGGCGGCCACGCGTAGCGTAGGTTGTTAGTCGACTGGGGAGAGCGTTACCAACATGCCTCCCTCCAAAACACTCAGGCAGGGCGGAAACTCCAATGCCTCATGATCGTATCTTACGTCACTGTAGCTTAGTCCTATGTGATGTATGTAGGTTTTTTTGGTTAACATTGTACGTGATCTCATCTAGGCATTGGCGGACGTCATTAAAGTGGGTGGGACTTAAACAGCCTTTCCGGAACGTCTTGTAGAAGGCGATGAATATCATCCTCTCTAGCCATCTTGAGTTTTTTTGTCGAGAGCGTTCTTTGAGCGCGTGCGGGTGTAGTTGCGCTTGAGCGTTGACACACAAGTACAGAGTTCTTAGAATTTTGGTGGAGGTGAATTCTTTGCTCGTTGCGTTGCACAATGGAAATTGCGTATCGCCTTTGTCTCAACCAATCTTGCTCAACACCGTTCTGTTAACACGTGGTCCGTTATAAATGAAATGAATTCGGTTGCACAATGATTTTATGAAAAGTCCGCCCAAAATGAAATACATAAAAATACATATGCCCCTAACTGTTACAAATAAAATTACTCAAAAATTGACCCGCTACATACTGTTGTCTCTTCTTACCTTGTAAATGGTGGGCTCAAAGAAAAGTAACACTGCAGTCTCTCTCTGTACAACTGTAACTGAAGTAATCGGATCTAAACATTTTGTAAGGGTGTCTGTTCTTGTACTAGTTTATAAAAAAAAACACAAGTGTGGACTGTAGGTATGAAGGAGGAAAGTAATTGAGTTCATGTGACATAAATGTGGTTTTTGAGGAATATAGAAGGCTTAGATTCACCATGCTAGTATCTACCTATAATGTATAAGAACGTAGATATGCAGCAATTAAACAGTCATATGAAAGACTGCAGGGAAGAAATACAAGTGTTATTAGGTAGATTTTCATTTGAGGCTTTGTAGTTCCATCCTCATGGCAGACATAATCTAGCCAACCATGAAAATGTTGGTTAAATTGAAGCTGACATAGATTGTTATGATTGTGTCAGGCTGAATTGCTTTATTTGTGGAATCAAAACAAAAAAGGATGTAATGATAATGCTACAGCATTCAAAGCCAGATCAGGTTTAATGTTTGAATAAAATCAGAATTTTTTCCTAGAGTGACAGGGAATTTTACTGGGCATGAAAAAAATAGAAAAATCTTGAAACACAAGAGGATAAAAAATAATAAAATAATTGTTGCTGTATTGTATAATTTTGTCAAATTAATGTTTTAGGACAAATCAAAGAAACCACCACATCAGTGGGTGTCAGCATGTTACGGCTCATCACATCTATGTGACTGGTGTTCAAAACCTCTTAC
Source organism: Magicicada septendecula (assembly GCA_034769895.1). Taxonomy (NCBI): domain Eukaryota; kingdom Metazoa; phylum Arthropoda; class Insecta; order Hemiptera; family Cicadidae; genus Magicicada; species Magicicada septendecula. The sequence continues at coordinate 1,249,205,878 of CM068367.1, forward strand.
AAATAAGCCAGCACTCTACTGTGAAAGTAAGTGTGTGTGTGTGTGTGTGTGTGTGTGTGTGTGTGTGTGTGTGTGTGTGTGTATGTGTGTGTGTGTGTGTGTGTGTGTGTGTGTGTGTGTGTGTGTGTGTGTGTGTGTGTGTGTGTGTGTGTTACTTCGAGACCCAACTCATAATATATATTTATTAACTAATAGAGAATGATAAAATAATGTTGGCAAAAGTGGTAACAATGTATTTTTTTTTACAAATTTTACATGAGTACAAATCTAACATATATTCTAGACATGTTTTTGTAACTGTATTCCAGAAACTGTTTGAAGCTAGTTCATAAATTGTTCAGTAGCTTCAGAATTGTCAGTTGTATATATTGCTACTTTTACAAAAAGATAAACATTATTTTATTGAATTTACATATAACAATATTCTTATATATAATTGGTATTTAATAAATACAACAGTACTGAAATAGTAATTTGGGAAAAATTGTAGGAACAACATAAAAATATTGACCACATAAATTTCTCCATCAGTTTATGACAGATTCTGAATATACTTTGGCTATTAAATTAGTATGGAAAGCGTAAAGAATTACACTGCATCTTATAAGTTATATATTTTGTATTTGTTTTCGTGCACACATGCATTCACACAATTTATTAACAGTTGAAAATAAAAATTCTTGGAATGTCAATTTAAAAATATTATCAGTAGATAAAAATTACAACCAAGAAATATGTAGTAAGAATTAAAATTGACTCTTAACCAAGAATTGGTAGTAACCAAGAAATTGTAGTAAGAAATATTGTACTATTGAAATTCATAATAATTTATTGTAAAAGACCTGCCCATTGCAATGGCCAGAGCATCAGTTTTGTAAAAAAGAGCTATATTTTTTCTTTGTAAACTTGTGCATTTAATCCACTAATTAAAAAATAATTGTAATTGCTTTTGTTTTAAAAATGAATAACTAATAAAATATTGCTTTTACTTGTAAATATGTTTATTAATTTTTCACTTCGTGGTGATGAACGTATAAAATATAATTTTATATTTAATTTTTGTAATGTAATATAATTACAAAATTTAATTTTCTGTTTTTAAACATTTTTACCATGAACACATAAATAAAATATTACGTATATTATATACAGTTTTCACTAAGTTTGTGTTTTATAATTTATTTCTAAAATATGATTTTATAAAGTCTGTCAAGTACTGATTAAATTTGATTGATAATATTTCAGTGCACCAAAATTCAAACAATGTTAAGTATACTAATGATATTAAATGTATATAATTTTTCTTTCGTTTCCAGACTGTATGGTCACCGTACACCAAAATTCATGCAAAGAACACATCGTAGACTGTTCCAAATCGAAATTGGCAAAGGTAAGACGTATGGTGATAATGTCGTTTTCAGTGACATCCAACAATGACACATGTAATCACTTAAAGTAGATAATGTCTCGCGCAAAAAACAAACACACAAAGCCGTATGATGACATAATACGATATGTTATCACGGTTCCCCACTCAACGCTGTTGTCAAGTGCATCAATACTGTTAGTATTACACTTACCATCGCCCTCACCACACTACACGTATCGGGCACTGTATGCTCAGGTGACGTTCGGTTTAAAACAGCTATGATAAGAGTGGTGTCGGTGTTAGTGTTGGTGTCGGTGTCAGTACTACATTATTCCAGTGAATTTTTTTGGAAAACACATTAATAATTATGTTTGTGGACTATAGTTTATGGAATTTTGAAGAGGTATGATAGTATACATGTTTAAAATGTGTGTGTGTGTTTTACCAAGAACTGGCAGTTTTATCATGGTGTGCAATATTGATAATGATGTTATCAGAATTGAAGGTTATATTTTTAATAATTTACATGTGATACGTTGCTTTTAGAATAGGTGTAGAGACTGTAACTTTTCTCTGTTTTAAATATATATATATATATAAATATTTTCCTGCACTTTTTTCGCTTACCTGTCGATTACCCAGGGTTCTATGGACGAACCTGTGAACTATAGAAGTAGTTTACTGGGTTTTGCTGCGTAAGAATTACTAACACATTTTTCTGCTAAACCAAGCTTATTTTATTTTGTTTTTCAAATTTTAACTTCTTCATGTTGTTCTAACTTTCTGTTTTGATTATTTCACAAACGATTGGGCAACCTGATGTTGCGTCACTCTAAACTTTTAAACTTACAATTTTTTCATCAATCAATAGTTATACACAATCTTACATAACTAGTTTTTTTTTTTATAGATAAACCAGTGCTTTCATGACACACACGCTCTCATACACCTCTACTGATTTACATTCTAATAAACCCCTTTTTATAGAGCTCTCTGAACAAATTTATCTTATTGATCACCCATTTAAAATGGTAAATGCTGTGAAAGTTAGTTAATTTATTATCTTAGGTACTCATCCCTGTTGTAGTCATCCCCGTGATGTTTCGCCACTACTGTTGATTCACTTTCTCTTTTCACTTAACGTTCCAAAAATCTTTTTTTTTTTAACTGGATTAAACTTCAATATTGAGGTAGATTGTTCCGATTATATAATTGGATACGGTTTCACACTAATAAAGTAACATCTTAGTCGGCCGACCGTACAATTTGTTCGCGAGCACTATTTTATCTGACCACGCGGTCTGAAAAATTTTAGTCGACTGAAGCGTCCAAAATGGCGAGAATACGCTCGGTGGACCTTCTGTGTAGCTCCCGTCGTCATCAACTTGCTCTCAGATTGGCTGGTGAATGTCTCGCGCCTTTCTCGACATCTCGTGAAAGACGGTAAGGAGACCATGTGCGCGAATTTTACGTCACAAAAGGCGGCACACGCATGCTCTTACACATTCCAATGTTCTAATTTCCTTTGTACCTTGCACAGCATGGCACCGAACTGACTACCGGGTGTTCACAGGTGTGGTGAACCACTTTTGTTGGCTTCGGTTCATCTTGGAATACCCAAACAGTTGGTTGTTGCTTAGTTTCCGGCTCGTACGAATATATCCAAGTTTTGTCTCCTGTTACGATGTTGTATACGGATTTTGCATTTCCTCGGTCGAATTTTTGGATTATTTCCTTACACCAATTGACACGAGCCTGTTTTTGAGTTTCGGTCAAATTATGCGGAATCCATCGGGAACAGATCTTTTTAACAGCTAAATATTCATGTAAAATTGAATGTACTGCAGTCTTCGATATGCCTAAGGATGCCTCTATCTCACGGTAAGTCACATGCCGATCTTCTTTAATCATGTTGTGCACAGCATCGATGTTTTTGGGAACAGCAACCGATTTAGGTCAACCTTCACGAAATTCATCGCTGACTGAAGCACGACCGCGGCGAAATTCCGCAAACCAATTGTAAACAGTATTTTCTGATGGTGATTGATTACCAAAAGTTGTACGAAGCGATTCGAGGCATTGTTGTTGAGTTAGGCCTTTATTAAAATCGTAAAAAATCATCCAACGAAAACCTTCACATGAAATTTCCATTTTTTCACGAACACTTTTGTTTTAAACGCTCACTGTAAACAAACTACTCGGCCAATATCTGAGCTGCAATTGTTTTACAAATAACATATGACAAATTTTTCAACAATGATAATGTCACATCTCACTAGCGCCATCTAGTGGTCGTTTGTAAAGACTTAAAAGGCAGCCCTCGTATAAAAGATAAAAATTTTAATGATAGGAAGTAAAATAGAAGGTATAGCCCAGCCGAGCCAGTCAGAAAAAATACTGCACAGAAGCAAAATTTTAGTACACAGGGAATGTGCAGAGGGAAGTTGTGTGGCATAAAGCAAGTGATGTGAACAGGTTATTCATTTGACAAACATTACAAGGTGTATTTCAAAAGCAATTGCTGGTTGGGCATTATGAATAAATGAACTATGACAATAAAAATTAGTGTAGTTTTTTTTATATAGTCACATTGTTTTGAAAACACTTTCTGTATTGATGAACAAGTTTTTTACACCCTCTGCATGGGATTCAGCAGACCAGAACTGTCCTTTCAACTCTTTACTCTCCTTGAACTCCAAAACAACTTCTTGAGGTGAAAAAGATATGAAATCACTAGGTAGCCTACATGATCCGGACTATAAGAAAGCTGATCAATAAAGTTCTCATTGACATTTCTTAATGATATGCACTGGATGTGTGTGCTTGTAAATTGTTGTGAATGAAAACCATTCCTGACATAAGCATCGCGCATAATGGGATCTGAATGGCTCAGTTTTGAAAGTGTGTCATAGTGCACTGCAGCTGTGATAGCTGCTAATGACTCCATAAGTTCCACCGTAAGTACACTTTTTGATCCAATTTCATGGTGTTTCATGTTGCTTGAACAGTTTTCACTTTGGTGAAGTTAAATGTTGTCACTGCATGGATTGTTGTTTTGACTTGACATTAAGGTAACAGATCCATCATCAGTCACATTATGACAAAAAATGCTTCTTCCCCTTTCTCATAAAGGTCCAGAAATTATCTTGTAGGTGTCATTTTTCATTTTTGTGTACATTTATCAACTTCTTCAGGACCTTTTTGCACACTTTTACAGTGACTCAGGTTTTCATTAATAATTCTGTATCCTGTATTCTATGAAGTTTTGGGGAATTCCATGGCAAGAGTGTTAATCATAAAGCATCAACTTTCTCAGCCTTTTGCATTCACTTGCTCATCATATGTGAATACTCTCCTCTCTTCAATGTGAACATCTGTGTGGCCTTTGTTAAAATTACAACACTTCTGCTTTTCCTTTCCTTCATTTATTACTGTAGGTCCACAGATTTCAGACAAGTCATAGTGAATTTTGGCAGCATTAAGCCCTTTAGAATTTCATTGAGAAATCAAATCGCAGATCATATATTACAACTTGCAGGATTGGTTAACTGCGCAGACATCTTTCCTAGATATAATGAAGCAAACAACAATAGTCCACATACAGAATGGCCGATGGCTATCTAATGAATCAGTTGTAGCTACTATGCATACACGAATGGATTCATTGTTGCCAATCATTTTTTATTAGCAATTGGCTGCGACTTTAAATATCCCTTGTGCAAAGGAAATACAGTACAATTTGGGATACTTTGCCTTGTTTAAGTACCCTCTGCCCTCGAAAAGGAAAGGAGGCTAGCAATAAGAAAGGAGGGTATCTCAAGGAGAGAGAGTGAAAGAATAGACAGAGAGAGAGAGAGGAACCCTACATTCTCCATCCTGTGAAAATGAAAAATGATATTTTTAAGAGTCACCAGTCACTAGTCTTACAACAGGTTGAAGTATAATATCCTGATCCCTGGCATCAACAAAAACTGTTTGTTTTGAAGAACTATATACAGATTACAAATATAACTGATCGTAGTTAATGGTATTATTAATTAATTTGTAAGGATAAGGTATAGTTTTTATGTTCTTTGCAATTGTTAGAAAACTGTAATTCAAACAGCTAATAAAATATACTAAAAACCATTAAGTGACAATATAATGCAAAACATACACCCTTAAACTCTGATGTAACCAGCAAGCCACAATTAGTAGGAATTTCCAGGATTGCTACATTCTGTGCAAACAAATTAATGCAGATTGATAGTGTTGATAGAAGCTCTAGGAATGTTATATGTGACTACTACAAATAAAGCACATACAAGATAAGTTTTGACTGAGTTGGATATCTAGCAGGTGCGTTAAGAGCATAAAGGCAGCAGGTAGCATATTTGATTGACCTATTTTGGGGTTTCCAATGACACTGAGTGCAGGCCAATGTTTAAGTTGAAGAAAATACAGGATATAATTAGGAATTGATTCCACATCAGCTGGATTCCTCAAACAAAATTCTGATTTGTTAATACTTTAATTGCTGAGAATCTGTGTATACCGTCAGTCACTGAGTATAGGTACTAATGATTTTTAATGGAACTGTAGACCCAGAGAGAAATCAAAGACAACATTCACAAAGCTAATGACTGTGCCAAAATTATGAGGTATCACCTAAGGAGTTGTGAGACAATGTTTAGCCATGTACAGTGAAAATTCATAAGCCAATTAGTAAACGACTGTAAGCACAACATATATGAACTTTAATACAAGGGGTGCTGAGGCTATTAATAGCATTACATTCTCTCATTGTTGTTTCCAACATCATTTTTATAATTCATTCAACCAGGGTTGTAACTTATATTAAAAAAATTACTTTTTACTCATGCGCTGAACATAAAGTAAGTAGCTTAGTTTTCACATAAGCTTAACTAAGTTCAAGTGTTTCATATATTCAAAATTACATCTAAAAGCTGGCTGTTAGGCCATGGTTGGTTACTATGAAATGCCATCACATTGGCAACATTTCGATTCTTCCTCAGGCTGCCAAAAAGTGACACAGCATAAGAAGACAATAGCGGTAAATGTTCACCGAACAATACCCGATACCTGCATCAGATAGAAGCAACAAGCCAGCCAGGTAACAAAGGTTACCTATATAACCTCATTGACCAGGTATCAGCCAATCACAGAGCCTCGACCTGGTTGCGTCCCAGTAGGTTCACTCGGTACACCATGCCAAATAGTATTAAGATCCAGGATTTCGCCCCGCCGATTCATGCCTATATATCTCAACACACTATAGGAGGAAGATTCCTGAGGGGGGATCGAAATGTTACCGACATGATGGTGTTTCATAGCAACCGACCGTGGCCTAACAGCCCAGCTTTTACATGTAATTTTAAATATATTGACACCGGCCATGCAATATATTCAGTGCAAGTGTTTCACATTCACTTGCTGAGTTCAATTATTGTTTATTGCCATCTGGTCTTATGGACAGGTAAACCAAAAACGTTTCTCATGTTTACATTGGTGATGACCTATTTCACTTCATTGTTTTACTTAAACAAAGAAAAAATGGAAATTCAACCGTGTCCTTTATGTTATAGAATATGTATATAAGTTTTAAAATATTCACAAACACTATAATATTTGCTTATTTACTATGAAAATGTAGCATTTTTATTTATAACAGTTGTCCTTTTACATTGGTTATCTGAAGTACCGTACTGGATATAATTATTTGAATACAAATGTAAAGCAAAACAGAAACTAATTGATGCTATGTTGTCATTATACTGAACTGTGACTAGGAATGTTGGCCACTTTCCTGGTAGATAAGAAATTTGTATTTTCTGAGAATGCAAGGTAAGCACATGAAAACATTTAATATTCATGTTTAATATGGTAACCAAATCACTTGTACGAATTAATAAATTAATTACCTTAATTATCCGCCGTGTGATTTCCTATGCTTCGTCTATGACGCGTTTCGGAGCGTATGCTCCATCATCAAATGTTAAAAAGTTAAAACTGTCACTCTTGCGAGATCGTTAAAAAGTTAAAATGTCAAGATTTGCATATGAACCGTACGCGGATTTGGGTGCGCACCCGTTCAAGTTCATTCTGCCACAAAGTAACTATGCATACACAAATGGATTCATTGAACTTGAACGTCGCAGAATGAACTTGAACGGGTGCGCACCCAAATCCGCGTATGGTTCATATGCAAATCTTGACATTTTAACTTTTTAACGATCTCGCAAGAGTGACAGTTTTAACTTTTTAACATCTGATGATGGAGCATACGCTCCGAAATGCGTCATAGACGAAGCATAGGAAATCACACGGCGGATAATTAAGGTAATTAATTTATTAACATGAAAACACTTAACATTGCGAAGGTATATTTTTATTTTAAGATTCATTTTCCACTAGTATCCAAGTCATTTGTAATTATTCAAAAACTTACGTTAATAGTTTCCGTCAGTGACGTAAGTATATTTTTAATCAGTTACATACTGACTACACAGTGTGTTAAAATACAATTTCTTAATTGATTTTCATTATTAATTCTTAATTTCTGTATAGTGTTCTACAGGCTACTCGAATGTCAATGATACCCTTTTTCTTTTTTTTTTCAGCTGTGTTTGTAATATTGTATATGGAATTTGAAACACTGTATGGAGGCATTACTCTATATTTTGGGCATAAAAACTTATTGTGTGACCTGTTACTTGGATTAACTACAGTATACATGGTTACAGGAATGTTATAATGATGAAATTTATTATGGAAAGTTGGCTTTTATGATTTCTTGTTTAATCTTTGATGGTTATAAAAAGGTTTAGGAATTCATTTTTATTTTTGAACAGGCTTTGTCTTTTATAGGCTACGATCAGTTGCATGTAGTTTGCAGTTTGGGGTCTATGTTTATTGTTTATCAAAATTTGTTAAGAATCAGATTATTAAAAAAATATACAACAAACACTAAAGTACTGTTAATGATATCATTAAACCGCACTTCAAAAACGTCACTAACAACAAACTAACTCTAATTTTACAAGAAAGTCAACTGCTCACACAATACATGACACACTGCAACTCAATTGGCCGCTTCGGTCTGAGATGCAATGTTGCCAGATTTCAACCTTCCAGCCTTATACTAGAGACGGACATGCACGTTTGTGAACAGATAACAATGGCCTCCCACTGAACCATGCAAAGTTATCTTTGACAAACTTTACAACATTAATAAACTCCTTAAATTATTACAGAATTTTTCAATTTGCTTGAAATATAAGTATAATCATAAATAGGAACAAAGCGCATTGGGCAAATCTCACAGATTTGTATACAGAATACATCAGCAAATTGTACTGAATCCTGAGAATTATGTTCCTTATAGTTTCTGATTTCTTGGCCAGTTCTGAGTAGTTGTTTTTAAAAATTCCTTGTAACCGGTGTGTCAGCCATTGTACATAAATGTACACCATGCTTTTTAAACATCATTTTTATTTCTTAATTGTTTGTGACATTAATGGGTATAGTAAGTTTTACCCATATTGTAATATGTATGTATATTACATATAAATTTTTTTTTTGCATTATATGTAGACATTTAATGAAAATTTTGTATAATACCCTTTTTTGATATGTGTGTTCTATTATCTGCAAAATTTGTTTATCGGGTAAAGGTACTTACATTGATTATTCCAAATAATTGATACTATTGACTACTTATATTAATCTTATGAACACTTTATTTCAAATATTTAGATCTTATTGAAAAATTCATGAAAATTCTGTATTGCATCATTTGTGCTATTCATTGTTCTCAGTTATGTTTTAACTTCATGTTTTGGTAGTTGGCGTAATGTCATAATGGAGGTTGCTGCTTCTTCTTAAAAGATAAAGATTTAACACTAATTTTTGGTTGATACATTAAATACACATTTGAAATCCATATACAATTTGTGGCTGTAGTATTATTTTTGAAAATTTAGAGGCAAGTAGTTACAAGGTAAAATATTTGTATACTTGAAGTTATTTAGTATGTTTTGTTTTTCTTGTATTATTTTATTACTTAAATATTTTTAACCATCACGCAAAAATACAGATTTTCTTGTTTTTAAAATTTACAGAACATACCAAAGCCAGTTCCACAAACAAATTCAACGAAAGCAAGTAACAAACGTGGATCAACAACTCTAAGTCAAAACCAGTCCTCGTCACCTAGTAGGTGAGTGTTATTTCGTGTTGTTAACTTTTTGTAGCTTAATTCCAAGTTTTGCTTACAATATGTACATAAAATGTTCACTGATAACATGATGTAAAAATATGTATATTTAGTTTTTTTCTTTACATATGTAACTACTGTTGCTAGGTATAATGTAAATTGCCTATAATTGAAACTTGCTTTGACTCCAGATACTGTAATTAGAATGATAATAAAACGTCAGTTTTCTTTCAAGAACTGTATCATATTGGGTTAAATCAAAAATTATTCTGTGAGGTTTGATTACTTTTTGGTAATAGTGTCAACAGTGCTCCCTCTCCAAAGAATGTATTATTGTTAAGTTGATTTTTCAGCCTGTACAATCTAAGGTAGACCTTTCTCAGAAAACCTTTGCTATTGGACTTTGTCCAGGCATTCTCCTCCAGGGATTGTTCAGAATTCTTCATAAAAACTATTTTCAACTGTCACATCTTTTCTTCTGTAGTTTTGAATTTCTGCTGCATTTCCAAGTTATTGAACCATTTCATAAACTCAATAACAAAACTGTGGGCATGCCATAAAATAATGGTCCAAGCGATATGGTTTTAAAAATTACTGCTCAAGCCAGAAAACTTGGTAAATTCATTTTGCAATGTAACATATTGTTACGACGGTCTAACTGATCATCGTATGGTACAGTGGAAAACAAAATACAAGACACCAATGAAGTCACTAAAAAACAGCTTTAATTATCACAATTAACTGTTTGTAATCAACAATTTGTATAACAAGATTATACTCATACAATAATTCAAGTTAATCTGTCCACATAAATAATAATGTCAAATAATATAAAGAATTCCGCAATATAATCACTTTTCACTAATACACCACTTGAGATGCACTGTGTAAATTGCCCAACAATAACTGAAAACTAAGCGGCAGGTGTGGGCTATTTATAGTCTGCAGGGTCCCATAATATGCGTCCTTAACAAACAATAGAAAATTCTAGAGGATACTTAAGCGTGGCCTTGGCAGAAACACACACCGTTGGGCTAGTTGAGAAGCTTGTCGAACAAGACTATCGAATATACAAGAATGTTCCATAATACATATCACTGCGTCGCATAAAGAATTTTTAGTACTTACAAGTACACCTCTAGGTATTCCAGTCACTGATTTTTTAGTTTTTTACCCAAGATGCATTTTGGAACAGTTCTGTTCCATCTTCAATTGGATCATTTAATAAACTTACTTCATAACATTTATAAAAAATTTCGACTCAGGTGAGTGTCGTCGACACAGGTACGTATAACACGCAACATAAAACACAACACTTAATAAAATTGTAAATTTTTAAAATTACGTTAATATTAAAACGAAAACTGAATCCAAACGGACGATTTGAAAATCAAAGCTGGCCAGCACTTGTTGCCCGCACGTCATACGGAAGCCGACTAACGATAAACTACCCGACACGCGACCTTTGTGCGTACTCTTCGAGGTAATCTAATATTTTAAATGTAACTAAATCCCTATAATCCTCTTTTCTGTTAAGCAGTGTTTTTTCACCGGCTCTTCGTTTGTATTTGTAAATATGGTATCGCTCGTATATTTTTGATGCTTCTTTGTTCGAGCTATACCTTAATACTTCTAATGAGGTGTTGAAATTGATGTTGTGTTGTGGGTGGTTTTTTTAGGTGTTGCAACACAACTGATGAAGGTTTATGGTGATTTCTGGCAGCATGTTCATTGAACCTTTTACGAAAGGTGCAGTCGGTATAGCCGATGTACTTTTTATTGCAAACCTCTTCCCCTGCATTACAAGTAATCATATAAATGCCTTTGGCTTCTTCTTTTGGCGTAACTTGTGTTTTCTTGTTTAACTTGTGTCTTTTAATTTTGTAGGCTGGATTAAAGCCAAATTTTTTGAAACTGTTTCCTATTTTTAAGGAATTTTCGTCTGTGTAGTGCAGTGAAAGGAAGTTTGTTTTTGTTCTATTGCTAATGTTTAGAAGGAATAAATCCCAAATGTTTAGTACCAAGCCACGTGTTGTTCAATCAAATATATTGCAACTTACCGTCTGTGGCTTTTAGAAACAACGTCTTCACAAAGTTGACATGTTTCGGGACACGCAAATACATTTCAACACCGTACACATACCTTATGCCTAAGATTTTTGTGTCAATTTTTAATAAAACCAGCAATATAAAGGTCACTTATAAAACCACTAATAATATTATGAATAATCTTCGTGTCCGCAGAACTACCAGCCTTGAACACAAAACTGGTGTTTACAAATTGATATGTGACGATTGTTACGCCTTTTATATGGGCCAGACAGGACGTAGTTTTTTAAAAAGATTTACAAAACATAGGCCGCCTACACACCTTCACAGTTTGGACAATATCAAGTCAAAATTTGCAGAACACCTCATTTTCGAGAATCATAATTACACTAATTTTAAAACTAATTTAATACCCCTTCACATATGTAAGAAAGGGTGATATTTGAACGCTCTTGAAGAGTACGAAATTTATAAAGCATATAGCGATACTGATACCAAGCCGCGTGTTTTAAATGATAAACTGCTTTTCAAGTCAAATGTATTGTACGACACTGCCTTGCGCTATTGTCGTGGTGGGAGCAAAACGTAATTCAGTGAGCGGTCAATCTCCGTACGATGTACATCGTTAAACCTTCGCGCTCGCTTTAAACGTTTAAGTATTCATATTGTTTTAAGTTATTTGTTTCATGTTGGATTTTAATATTTTAATTAATTGACAAATGTATCTACTTTCAATGATACACGATTATTTTAAGTTCTGATGATGGGACAAGTGTCCCGAAACATGTCAACTTTGTGAAGACGTTGTTTCTAAAAGCCGCAGACGGTAAGTTGCAATATATTGCTAATGGATTCTGAGCAGTTGTTAGTTGTAGGCCTATTGTTTTTAACTGCTTCGCATGTTAAGTGTCACGTATGCACACAAACATTACTGCTTGGATATCCAAGAATAATGTAGAACATTCTGTAATGACTTAACAATATCATAAGTTTAACAGATTTGATACTAAAATTAACAGACGCAGTTGATATACTTTCTGTAAAATACTACTTCTTCAGTACAACGATGAGTTTATTGTTTATGCAGCATATTAATAACAACAGTTCTCAAAGATTGGAATCACATGGTATCAGCAATACACAAAAATATTTTATATGTCACATATCAACTTACATACAAAACATGCCTCCACGTATATCTTCCCCCAGTTTATAATAGCTCTCTATCAAATGAATTTAAATCTTCTTTTATGTGGACCATGGCTCTATCTTTATCTAATGGCTACAGTGCTTCCCTCTGGTGCAAGTGGCTTCAGATAATTCACAGTAGGTAACGTTGTGATACTAAATGGGCCGAGTTATATCGCCTGCCACCTTTTCCCCATATAAAGTCACGTGACAATTAAGCCCAATCGTATTGTTTGTGCTTCTCTTCGTGCACCTATTCTTCTGGAAGTGTAAAGCCTTTTTAAAGAATGTGGTTTTCATGTACAATTATAATATTGTTCTGTGACTGTATTATATTGTGTACTTGTAGTGTTATTGTATGAAGTTAATGCAAGGATTATGTTATCAATTTTGTAATAATTATCCTTCTACAAGGACCATTATAACAGTAATACAATATAAAAAATATTCACAGTAATCCATTCTTACAGACACGTAATCCCCTGATCAGACTTGTTAGTTGGAAAACAATAAATTAATGTGCAAACAGAATTTAATTAAACATTTTTATTATATAAAATTCTTATATGTACTGTTTCAGCAAAATATTTAAGGAGACTCCTAAAACTAACCAACTTCCTGTCTTTATAATTATTTTGTGTTGGTCAGTGCAATAATCTTATATGAAACTGCAACCAGAGAGAAACCTTTTCACACAAAATCCAAGTATTTATCTACACACGTACACTATTATCATTTATAGATAGTTTATATATAATTTAGGATAAACTATCGTTAATTTTATATTCAAAGAGAATATGAGAAAAATTTGTTTTATATGAGAAAATTTAAAACAACAGGTTGAATTATTTTGGTGTATCTTGAATTAGGTTGCACATAGATCTTTAAACATTAGGTTGAATTAGATGTAATATTTTTTGCACAGATCTGAATGTGTCCTAAAGTTATATAAAAAAAATCACTCAGTTTTCTTAAACTAATAATGTATTTTGTCAGGTGTCAAACATTTTTCATAAATAACAAATATTTATCATTTTTCGTAAAAGTTTCTGTAGAGATTGAAGTTCCTACTAATTGTTCTCTGATGCACCAAATTAGCAGATGGTATTTGTCATCTGAGTACACAGTTTTTATTAATATTGATATGCCATAAACAATTGGCAGGCACTTGATGAATCTCATGAGAAATTTTCATTAAAAGTGTAAAGTTCATTATTTTTAGAAACTGCTTATAGGCTGGTGAAATGGATTATTAATGTTCAGTAAAATTTATAAAACATTTTTCTAAATAGCTTGTGATAGTAGATGTTGCCTTGAAAAAAAAAAATCATAGGTCTAAGTCAATCGGTTTTTTTGTTTTTAATTTTCTGCCCTCAAGAATGATAGGTATTGGGACTGTGTAGGATTAAAAAACAATGTTTAGTCCCAAAATATTACAGTGTTTAGGATTATAGAACTAATGTAGTTAAATAAATGGGTTTTGTGTCAGAATGTTTTTTAGGCAGTTCGATATGACATGAATATATTATAAAATAATTATAAAGACAGGAAATTGATTGTTTGTCTTTAAGTGTGTCCTTAAACGTTTTGCCTAAACTGTATATACAAAGATGTGCTTTGTTGTCTTATGACCATCCAAGTATTGTCCTATCTTCTTGAGGCTATATGCTATTATAGATTACTTGAAACTGTGAGTTTGTGTGTTTAATACATCAATGGAATACAGCGCTTTACATATGGATCTGTGTAATTGGCAGATCTCTGTCCACCATTTTTAAACATGTTGTTTGGTCCAAGTAGTGTACTATCAGAGTAACAGAGGTATGAAGAGATTTTTTAAAATAAAAATGATTCATCAATGTGCCACAGCAACTAGGGGTGCCACCACCACGGTTTTAAGTATCAAAATGAAATGGCATAAATTTCAGAGTACAGTAACAAAATTCATATCTTTTACACCCAACATAATAATTTTATATAATAATACATTATTTATAATATATTCCATATATAATCATTACTTTTGTAATAATTAAATTTTCTCTAGTAATAATCCGACTTTATTGTGACAAAATAAGTTTGGACTAGTAATATTCAGAGGTGCTGTACTATTTCACCAATCAACAAATTTGGAATTTACTGACCTATATAATATAGGAATGAATTGAAGTAATTAATCTTAGAAAAATTGTTATTAATATGGAGAAAACCATAGAATATTTTATTGCAAGGTTTTAATGGAAAAGAAACATTTATTTTTATCAAACACCGTGTTATCAGTGATCATGAATATATATATAAAAATCATTTATATAAATACACTTTATATTAATTAGCACTGTGAAATCTTTTAGTCATGTGTGTGTTGTGTGCTGTACATATATTGCGTTCATTAATGTTCATATAATAGATATGTATATATAGTGTAAATAATATTGTTTGTAAATGAATTATGAGATGTATAGAGTAAAAATATATTGTATAATACCAATAGCAATATTTGCACAAGTGAGTATTTGTGTTTTGATTGAATTTGTGTGTTGTATTTACTGTATAGTCTTTTTTTTAGCATGATTGCATTTTCATTTTGCATGTTTCCAGTTTATCAGTACTGGTAAGAATAAACACAAATAATTGATAAACACAAAATTAATGCCAGATGGGTATCATGCTCAGTCAAATAAACTAGTTTAACCTGTCAGTGTAGGAAAGTATGGGAAAGGGATTTTGTATTTGTAGTGTAATCGAATTCAAATTCATGTTTTCAGTTGTCAGCATTTATAGTTCTCAAAACAATACAGATGAGCATGTGGAGTATACATGCTCATTAGGGTGGAACGAAAAAATCAAGTTTGGATTTTTAATTTGTAATAGCGCGGAAAAGTTGCCTTTTGGTGTAGATAAGATAAAAAAAAAGATATGAAAAATATTGGAGCACGTCTTGAGGTGCCGCAAGGACGATAAATTTTCATAAAATTGCAATTTTCGCTACATTTTTAAGTTTTTTTAAGAAGTTGTCAAAAAATTTTTTTTTATTTCAAATACTGTCAAAAAAGCAGTTTTTATATCAAAAAAGACATACAATTTTTTTTTAACTTTTTGGATTATGTCTTGAGGTGCCGCAACAGCAGTAAAGTTTTATAAAAACACACTTTTTGTAACTTTTTCAAAGAATTTTACGTGTCTCGATTATGCAATAAAAAATTTCAAAAAGTAAAGAACTACAGAGAACAGTTAAGTTTAATCAAGAACGGACAAAAAATACTAGTGTATCAGAAACGGTTACTGACGACAATGACAGCGCTGAAGAGGCAAACCAACCAGGTCCTTCAAATATACAAGAAGAGATAAATCTACCAGGCCCTTCAAAACTGAAAAAAGAGAAAAAGATAAGCACTCAAATGCGTATTAAATTGCCATTTGTAGCTTCCATTTGTGACCGTGCCGGAATATCAGATAGAGCTGCTGCAGCTATAGCTAGTGCTGCTTTACAGGACTTGGGTGTAATCACAGGGGAAGACAAAACCAAAGTAATAGACAGGATGAAAATTAGACGAGCAAGATCAAAAAATCGAAGAGATCTCATTAATGACAGTCTTTATGATCAGATAACCGAAAATAGAGGATTGTTTTTTGATGGAAGAAGAGACAAAACAATTGTTCAAGAAAAGAAAGGAATTAAGTTGTACAAAAAAGTTATTTCAGAAGAGCACGTTTCACTAATAGAGGAACCAAACTCAAAGTTTTTAGGCTACGTAACACCTAAATCTGGCACTGGAAAAGACATAGCAGACAGTATACTGGAGTTTCTTGAAGATAGAGAACACAACGAACAACTTTTGAACTTTACTACTATTGGGTGTGATGGAACCGTTGTAAACACTGGACATAACAATGGTGTGATTTCTTTGATGTAAAATGAAATAGGAAGACCTTTACAATGGTTAGTTTGTTTGTTCCATGGAAATGAGCTACCTTTGCGACATCTTTTTTGTCATTTAGATGGTAAAACGAAGGGACACAATGAGTTTAAAGGCGAAATAGGTCAGCAGCTGGAAAACTGTGCTAATCTTCCTGTGGTTACTTTCTTGCCAATTGAAAATAACCTTCCTCTTTTGGAGAACATAAATGACTTAAGTACAGATCAGAAGTATTTATTGGATATGTGTATCGCTGTATCAAGTGGAAATTGCTCACTAGATTTATCTTTAAGAAACCCTGGAAAACTTGCTCACTCCAGGTGGCTTACATTAGCAAACTGTATACTTAGATTGTATGTGGCAACTGAAAATCCAACTGAAAACCTTAAGACTCTGGCTGAGTACATTGTGAAAGTGTATGCACCTGTGTGGTTTAACATTAAGTTAAAACCTTCATGTACTTATGGTTCCAAACATCTGTTTAAGCTTATCTCATATTCACACTATCTCTCTGATGATTTCAAGAACGTTCTAGATCCGGTTATTCAAAGAAATGGGTACTTTGCTGCTGCAGAAAATCTCATTTTGTCCATGCTATGTGATGAGCGCAAAAATGTAAGAGAACTTGGTTTACGACGTGTTTTAAAAGCAAGAACAGAAAGTAGAGGCGGAGTCAGGAAGTTTAAAGTTCCAAAGATAAACTTTGACTCAAAGGATTACATCAACATGATCTCATGGGCTGAAAATGACGTAACTGAACCCCCCTTGGTAAAACATGTTTCCATTGACTCTCTCAAAGACTATACGGAAGACATCTGAAGCTCAACCAAATAGTAAAGTGGACCCGCTTATCGACTTTCCCCAGCTTCCTTGTCACACGCAAGCAGTGGAAAGAGCTGTGAAACTGGTGACCGAATCGGCTCAAAATGTCTGTGGTTCAATCGCAAGAGAAAGACATATAAGAGCAAAAATTGACTCACGTGAGAACATGCCAAAATTTGATACAAAAAAACAGTTTAATGTGTCAATGAAGTAGAAACAAACATTTTGCAGCTGTAACATTTGTAATTATTAAGGGTTTTTTAAATCATAAAAAATGAAATTTCAATGTCTTTAAAAGTGTATTATGATATTTTTTTACGTGTGCTCTAATAAAAAAAATATATAATTGATTTGACGAGCTTTTATTTCAACCTTATTTACTACTATTTGTAACAACCAAAATGTTCGCAAAAGTTTCAAAATTTGCAAAAATACAAACTTTTTGACATTAAAAAATATTTTTTTATCATTATTATATTTTGTAATTAATAATTTTTTCCAATTCTAATGCTTATATATGTATTTACAGCTATCTTTTGTAACATTATATGTACGAGAAAACCATAAAAAATAATTTATCAAAGTTTATAATTTTTCAATTTTTTTAATTTTTTTACAAACTTTAAGCTCTTTGCGGCACCTCAAGATGTTGTAGTATAGCAACCAAATTTTTTTTCTTCTTTTTGAACCTAAAAGGCTACTTTTCCCCACTATTACAAAACTAAAAAAAAAAAAAAATTAAAAAAAGGCCATTTTTGTTCCACGCTAATGCTCATACACAATTTTTGTTTCCATGTTTTATAGAAAATGAAAATATGATGACATTGGAAAATAATCTACATTGAAACTAAAGATTCATAAGCCTTAATCTTTTAAACCATGAAGTGTGTGTGTGTTGTGTGTGTTTTATAGACAAATCATACTTTGATCATCTATAATATTTGAATTATTAGTTGAATTTTTTATTTTCGTTTACAACTTTGTTCTTCTCAGCAAAAACAGGCTTCTTTAATCCTACTTAAGCCACTAGTTTATTGCAGATAAAGCCACTATTAGCTTTCCACGTAAAAATAACTTGCAAAAAGTAACCAGTGTGAATGAGATTTTTTTCAGTTATTCGGTAAAATGAACAAACAATGCTTATTATCTGAAATTTAAAAAATTTCAAGTGTTCTTTTAAGATATCTTCAGAAACCTAAAAAAGTGTTCTGCACAGTTTATGAATATTATTCCCAATTTAATTGGTAAAAAATTAATTAGTACTGTAATTCTGTAATTAAGCAGTACAGATGTTCAATGGATCGTGTGTGTGTGTGTGTGTGTGTGTGTGTGTGTGTGTGTCCTCAGGATGTAGTTGTTTTTTGCAAAATGTGCATAAGGTGGCATAATAAAATGTTTCTACAACTATATTTTCTATTAAATTGGTAAAATATTATTTATTTAATATATATGTATATGCCCGCATGCGCGCGTGTGTGTGTGTGTGTTGTAGAAAAATCATCTACAATATTTGAACGATTAGTTGATGTTTTTACTTCCTTTCGACAACTTTGTTCTTCTCAGCAAATATATATTGTTTCACACATATTTTTACTACACTTTCTTTCACTGTTCTTGAAGTATTATATGAACTGAAAAGAACTTATCAAAGAACCACTTTATCACAGAACTTAAACTTTTTATTTATTTTTCTGAGTCCAGTTATAGTACCTTGTTCTCAGTCCTTAGCACTGAATTAGCTTCCCTTATTCACAGTTTCCGCGCGCGCGCGCGTGTGTGTGTGTGTGTGATATTGTGGCACTAGTAAATAAACACCAAACACAACACTATATTTAGTGTAATAACAAATAGATTAAAATTATGACAATAAAATAGTAACCATATCAACTACACACATGTGCACGCGAGAGAGTGAGAGAGTCACACTTTTGGGAAGTGTTGGTACCATGATTAAATTGTATAAATCAGTTCAGTGTGCTACAGACAACATAAATATAGTATAATGTACGTAAATGTTGGTTTTTTGCATTGTTGCTATTTTACAAATATCATATGAACTTTCAACATGATAGTTGGTAAAAGAATAGCACTAAATTGTACCTGCAGTAAATATTGAATATCTCAGTGTACACTGTCATTAACCAATAATACCAATACTGAGTTTTTTTTTTTAATGCTTACCCCCTCTCAAAAAGAGGAATTTGTACAGAAAGATAGAAAATGTAGTACGTGTGGTTAGTAATGAAAAATCTAATTTAATTTTGAAGAAATTATCTGTTTAAAAAAAACTTTTTTGAAAGATAAGCATGTATATGCTACGCGAAGTTGACATGCTATTTAACCTGAACTTTGGATTGATTTTAGAGAAAATCTCACTAACATTTGCACTAAACTTACCTAACCTGGTGCTTTTTTTTTGCTACCAAGTTGCAAGAAAAAGTGCCAGGTTAGATAAGGCTGGTGTAACTAATAAGATTAACATTTCTAATAGTTTTTAGAGAAAACCTTAGTATAAACAGTGTGTTAAAAAAATTGGAACCTATGGAATTACTAATATGTGTTTTTATATAGTCCCAATAAAAAGCTCAAGTTTTTTGCAATCATGCCCTCCTTAGGGCCAAGATTATATGGCTACAAATGTAATTCTAGACACAATACTAGATATTAGGGTCATGAGCTCAGTAGTTTATAACATATATAAATCAAGCATATTTTTATATACCTAATAAAATAGCAAACTTATAAATTATAACACCAAATAATTCAGTAAAACTTTGTGGAGAACAAATTTTGAATTTTGAGTCGATGAATAGAGAGAGTTTAAAGTCGCTAAGTAAGAGAATCAAAGTAAACATTTATATTAAACCTGTAAGTCTCATGTGGCACTGTCATGTTGATGTTGGCTTGTAACGCTTTAGTTCTCATGTTTAATGTGTCTCCTCATTTATAAAATCTATCTTTTAATATTGCAAAAATAGAGTATGTGTTGTTTTAGAGATCATGTTTCATCAATGAAATCTACATTTATCTGGTTCTAATGGATCTATTAAATCCATAAATATAAAAATATTATTTAGTTCTGTGTTTATTCTTACTTTGAGTACTACTGTTTTATCAATTGTTTGTGAAAATTTGATTTTATTAACTGTAGTGCCATTGTAACTTGTAACATGTGCTTTCTTATGTTCGATGAGAAAGTACATATATTAGTGTATACATATGTTAGTGCTAGTACCTTCTAGTAGCATGTGTGTTTTAATAATGAGCACTCATTTTATTAATTTCTTGTCGTCTAACATTGTGATCATCCATATCAGTTTTTTATTCTCTTCCCTGTTTTGCTCCAAGTGGTCAGAATTTACTGGGCAATGGTTACTGTAGTGTACAGCCACCTCTGAGTCACTTCTACCATATAGTGTCAAGTTAGAGTCTGCTACTTTAATAATATATTAAAGTAGAAAGTAGTCATTAAAATGCAAATCCAGTTTAATAACATATTTTCTGTATATCGTAATTCATTATAGGTTGAACTAGTATAATTTATAGTTTTTCCCTACTTTACATTTATTTTCAGTATTTACAGACAAGCATATGCATGTATTAATTCGATATTAACACCAAACACTTGTATTAATAAATTTTTAAGTTCTATAAACCAGTTAAGTAGATTACTAACTGATGGAAGGTTTAATGAGAATAGGTCGATAATAAATTTTTTACATCATGCATGTCATTTTGACAGTATTTATTCCCATCATCAGAACAGTTCTTGTCGAGTTGTTATGACATCAACTGTGATTGGTGTGTTGTAACAACTTGGTAACAATTGTCCTGATGATGGCAGTAAATATTGTCAAAATGTTGACATAAGTGATGTAAAACTTGTGTCAATACTTATTGACTGACCCTTGTTAAACCTTTCAACATTTATTGATTTACGATTACTACTAATTTAAGGATTAGGTTAATAACAGTAAAAATGAACTTTTCTCTATGATGACAAATAGTACGGTCTTCACACTTTGAAACCATGTGTGATGACAGTTTTATTAACAGTCTTGCTAGCATGCAAAAGGAAGAAATATATTGGAAAACAAATTATATATTTTACTAGTGTTAATCAATAATGATACCTTGCCTCATTTCACAGAGGTACTTAAGCATATCTGAACAATTTGCAAAGTACTGTTTGTTGTACATTGTCTGTTTGAAGTCAGTTTGTTGTATTTTATTCTAATAAATGATTCAGTTTAATAAGAGAAACCATTTGGGTATTGTCAGATGTCACTTTTTTAGTTGCAGTGTAACATATACATGTTTTTGCACTACCATCTTCAGCAGGAACAAACTAAATAAAAGATAATAATTAATGCTTTCCTTTGAGTCAATAAACTAATATGATGTATTAGCTGTTAAATTGTTTGGTTTATTCAGAAACTCTTAGTACTGACCAACTGTGAATATTATGAAGACTCTGATGACACATTTGAGTTATGATTCCACTTGCAGGTTAATAGTGAACCTTGAAAATGGTTTGAGGTCATTAGTAACTTTATAAAGGTGTGATAACTGACTAAAGGTGTGATAACTGAAAGCGCCATCAAGGTCTCACTCATTCGTAGTGTGTTAATGGTTGGACATTAAAATTAAATACACAGAATTCCTGATTTAGTTTACTTCAACTGAACATCGTCAGTAATAAACAAAATGATGTGTTGTTTGACAATATCAAACTGGTTCCTCTGTAAAAACAAGGAGTAAATTTTGTAGTAATGGTGAAGAAACAATTCCATTTCAATTTAGAAATTAGTGGTTCAGAATCCAAAACCAAAGCATTCTACATTGTTCAGGTTATAGTAAATGCTATACTAACAGTACAAGAACTAATTTGTTGTAATTGGTAAATTGTTGTTTTAACTAGTAACAGTGTTTGATCATACCATAGTGATTTTGAAGTTTTGTTAGTGCATTTGAGGTTTGGATGTTTGTATGTTGAGCTTGTTTTATTGCAAAATAAATAGAGTATATAATGTGAAATATTGCTCTTTGCTTATTGTGTTATAGATGTATTTGTGTTTCAATTTATTTCCCTTTTATAAACATGTAGTATTATTATAAAACTAAATTTCAAATAGTAATAGATTCATTGTTTTCATTAATTTTCATTATGTATATTGTTGATGAACTAAAAGATATAAACATAGTTATTTTATTGTAATGTGTTTAGTTCAGAAGTAGGTTTCAATCGTTATAAAAATTATATAATATTTAGACAAAATATTTTTCAAGTAGGAATAATGTTCACTTAAGTTTTGGTTTATTTTACAGCAGAAATTAATCTCAATTAATATGTTGACAAATGAAATGGTCATACAGGTAAAAAATAAGTTTCCAGTGGATGGTTTCTAATAAATTAAAAACAACAAAATTTAATCAAAATTTAAATTTATATAGGAAACCAAACATCATTATTTGATATAGTTATAAGTGACCGTTAATAACAAAATCTGTGTACAAATAAAATGGCTGAGGCACAGTTAGTTGCATGCTGAAATACTCATGAAGCAACCTGGAAAATCTCACAGATAATAAGTATGACATTGTGTCACAATGATGTAGGTGGGATGGATAAGGTAGTCTGGTTATGTTTAAGGATGGGGCCCTCTTATCTTTTAAATCTTGTCTTTCTTCATAATGAGGCTGAAAAAAAGACAGTATGAATAGAAGTAAACTAAAATAGTCTACTTTGAAAGAAGATTTACAGCAGAGACTAGCTGATGATGATAAAATATTATTTAATAAATTGTTAAGTAAATATACTATTTAATATAATTGTAAGCGTAGGAAGACCGAGTATTAGATAGTGAAGCCAAAACAGAAGAAGATTGTGTGTAATGGCAGAAATGGAAGAGCAGAAGAAAAATAAGATATAATGGTGTTTGGAAATAAATAACAAATGATTTGTTTTTATATTCACTTACAGTACTACCGGGCTAAAATTATTATTAGCAAAGGTTAACATAAAAAGGTCTTCCATGCATTTTTCAATGGTATCTGAGTCACTTGTATGAATAGATAAAATAACCTTTTCAATCCGCCTTGTGACTTCTTGTTTATAATTGATGACGCGTTCATCATCAATCTGAAAAAAAATCCCTCATACGAGGGGGGTGTCACTAGTTAAAATTTCAATTGCATCTGCACTGTATGCGTTAGTAGGTGTGCAGTGGTCAACAAAATATGAATTGGTACTCACCTACTAATGCATACGTGCAGAAGCAATTGGAATTTTAACCCATGACGACCTCGTGTGAAGAATTTTTTGAAAATCTGATGATGAACCATATGCTTTGAAACACATCATAAACTATAAACAAGAAGTCACAAGGGAGATTGAAAATTTTAGTTTATCTATGCAAAGCTCCTTGACAAAAAAGTGAAGTAAGAACACGCCAAAGAAAGTCATATTGACATATGAATTCATAGTGCTGAATTAGAAAACTTCAGTGGTTTTTAGTTTCAAATTATACAAACAAAATTACTGAATATAATAAATTGAGATGTAGATTTCAAAACATAATCATAGATAAATCACACAATTCACAATACATATTTTGTCTCGTAAAAAACGTATTTTCTTAATTTCAAGAAAATTATACAGGTAAAAAATAAGTTTCCAGTGGATGGTTTCTAATAAATTAAAAACAACAAAATTTAATCAAAATTTAAATTTATAATGGAAACCAAACATCATTATTTGATATAGTTATGAGTGACCGTTAATAACAAAATCTGTGTACAAATAAAATGGTACACATGATACCATTGCCAGAATACCAATTACCGATTTGCCAGAATGAATTATTGTGTTCATCATCCAAATGCTGGGCTTTTTCCGAAAAAATTGCTTTTCTCCAAATGTGATATCTGATAACAACTAAAAAGAATTAATTAATGATTACTATTGCGTTTTTATTCTTTTGAAAATGTAAATTCTACTAATTATATGAGATTTAATTTCACAGTAGCAATTAACCAAGTATTTTACAAGGGGTTCCATTTTTTTGTTTTTGTGATGTTAGTAGTGTTTTGTGTGCAACATTGTATTATTGTTTATATACAAATGTCATGCATGAAACGGACAGTGTTATCAATGTTTGTGATAAATAATATCTTGTTGGACTAACATGAGATATTATAGATTTAGTTTAACTGTGTGTTTCAATACCCTAAACACAGTTTATTGTATAAATTGTGTGTTCTTTTTGTTTTTTAATGGTACACAATTTGTGTGAAGGTTATTACAAAATTATAGTTATTTGATAGGCATGATAAGATTTGTTTTGTTTTTATTTGTAGTAGTTTGATCTGTACTGTATACAATAGAATTGTAATCTGCTGAATTGTGTAGTGTTATAACAATTATAGTGTTAGTGAATTACACAGAGTTGTCCCTAAAATAAGAGATAGTAGTCCATTAGTTATTTAAATTTAGTAGTGCATGTGATATTTTAATATACCAGCGAACATTATATGTTTAATACATCTGTCTAAGACTTTAAAAAGTAGGCCAATGTGAAAAACTTATTTCACTAACTATATTATTCCGATCCGGATCACAATTATTTTGATAAAAAGTTTTGCCTCATTGACTGAACCAGTTTTCACTCATTACAAGCGTCATCAGCCCCTGTTGAAAGTTCAGACAGTGACGTAAAAATTTAAAAATGTTTATCTAAAATAATAAATTGTGTTACCCATCAAAATAATATAGTTAGTGATAATGCTGCTTGGGCATGTCATGGACAACAAAATCCAAGAAATTATTTCATTCACTTAACAGAATGTATCAGCTTTATGAAAGGAGGAAAACCAGGTTCTGTTTTCAGAATTGTTCGTGTACAGGTTTCAGTTGTGATTTTTGTCATTTACTAACATTGTGCAACCAGAGGTGATGTGGTAATTGAAACTGTCTTTTCGCATATACCAAGTAATAATAGATTATTGATTAATCCAGATTTTCAGTTTCTTGTGTAACTGAATTTTTGCAGTCTCATTGTTGGCACAGTGGCCTTTTATTTGACAAACATGACTGGTTTTATTTATGAGGAGCCTGGGAAACAAAAATTTGTAGGTAAAGCAAGAAAGGTCCAAAACAGTAGATATAAGGAAGCCTATTTTTATTCAAGGTTTTGCCTAAATGCTTCCTTTATTTTATATAAAAAAACAGGGTTATAAAATACAGGCCTTTCACAACACACCATCATCCACAAAGTATTGTACTAAGGTGGTTTTACAAAGTGACTGGAACCCCTAATAAAATTCTTTGACAGGTTGTGCAGTATTGTCTGCAATTCTGTTATTGTCACTTGCATTGGCATTTGATTACCACCACTTGTAATTTTTACTTCAGAAAACAAAATATTTACATTGCTGTAGAGAACTGTAAATCTGATGACCAGTATATATGTGGATACTAGAAAATATAATGCAAACAGGGTGCTTTGATCCAAAACCAAAGATGTTTTTATAAAATTTGTATGTTGTTAATTTCCAAGCATTAGACATGGAACTACATGACACTTTGTAGTATTTAGTTTCATGTGATCTTTGTTAATTGCTTCCCATATTTTTTTGGGGGGGGGAGGGATTTTCCAGTATTAAGCACTGTACAGAAACAAAAACAATTATTTTCAAGTAAATTCTGTCAATTTATTTATAATTCTTGCCTCTTCTTTTTCTCCACTGTAAGGAACTGGCAATTTGCCGCTTCCATCTTACGTAGTCTACCTGCATATCTTTCCCCGCTGCTCATTATTTTCAACAATTATGGGTAATTGGGTAATCTTGTTCTTATTCTTGATCTACATGATGTTACCCATTAGGTTTATTTTGCTCTAGTATGTCATAGATGCTATAGACCCCCTGTACCATTTCATCGAGTAACTAGTATCCAAATTTTGCTGTCTACAATAGTACTGGAACTACCAGTACTATGGCAAATATCATTCTTTGTCTCATACTTCATTCTTAATGTGTACATCTGAACATAAATAACTGCAGAGGAATACTTATTCAAAATGGTCTTCTTAGTAACTAATTTAGTTCTCACCGGGTCTTAATCACAGAACTCCATTCTTTGGTTTTCGTCTAACTCTAGTTCCAATCTTAAGTGTTGTTATTGGTTTTCGTTTAAGTATTTAGTGAATGTCAGTAGTCTACGTGTATATAATATAGAATATTTAAATTGTTTTTTTTTTCACATTGTTCCCAATCATTTGCATTAAGACTGGCTGTACATGGCTTGCAGTAGTTTACCATTTGACCAGAGAAATATTTGATGAGTATATATAAATAAACATTAATAAATTGTATAAATTTTGTTAACTGCTGCAGTTGTATTTGTGTAGGCATTTGTTGCAGAAAGTTTTGCAATACAAATCTGTTAGATATTAGGTGAATTAAATATTCGGACATTGAGTAATAAGTCTCAGTCACTCACAGCAATATTGTTTTTTTTTTATGCAGACATTCTAAATGTGATTTGAGAGTATGGGTATTAGTGTGTAATACAGCTGAAGAATGCAAATTAATGTACAGATATGTTTTGTATAATAAGGAGTTTCATTTGTATTCAGTTCCACTTTATAACGTTTTAAGTAGTGAACTTTTCTCACAACTTGTGTTTTAAACTTTCATAGCTACATAGTATTTATATAGCTGATTAATAGTAAAATAAACACAAAAATCTGTGGAGTCTGTTATACAATAGAATGCCCACATTACAAAAAGCCATTGTTTAGGGGTAGATAATGATAATTAGAAGAATGTTGCTTCTCTAATTTCTTGTTGCTTGTGTTCTTATTTTCATGTAAAGTCACAGCTATGTATTACAAGCTGAGAAGTATGGTGGTAGCTGAGAAGTTTCTCATAAAATGGGCAAAACGTGTCGTATAAACAAAAATCGTAATCATGAAAACTGTGTTGTTCCTAATAATGTAAACCACAAATATTATATTATCAGCAATAATATGACAAATAAAATAATATTACTGTATTGTTCTTTTGGATGGAAGATACAGTATCAATTAGAGGGGGTTATATTTTCTTCTCCAAGAAGCATAATTTTGGATCTAACTACCAGATAAACTGTAGCCAGAGCTCTGTTTTGTACTGAATAATTTCATAACAGTTTCGTGGATCAATTTTAGAGTTGCAACACTTGTAGAATGTTTACATGTATTTGTATCATTTCTGCTGGTATTAACATTTTTTTCTTTGAGAGAGATACTCAAATTACTCTTACATAAAGTATGTCGTGTACTTTGTTACTGTAATGTATGATTCATTATCATGTATTGTTTTATTTATAACATTTATTATGATGACAGAGTACAAACGAATGCATTATGGGAATCAAGTGTCTGCTTCAATCATTTATGTTAACAAAAAAAGTGAAAACTTTTTTTTACTGATTTCCATTCTTATGTTTATAAACTTTGTATTTTAAAAAAATTTTATTTACTTTTTTAATTCAAATAACAAAATTTATCAATCCAATTCTTGATTTATTGTTGTATTGGAGTGTTAGTGGTCTCAAATATAATTTGTCAATACCAAATTCTTGATTTCTTTGCCTATATTTCTAGATATCTGAAGAGTAGAACTTGCATCACAGAAACGTCTGTTCGTGATAGTTTAACTGTTTCACAATCAAATATAATCGTACTTTCAGATTATGAAAACAGTAAATTTTAATTATTTCCCGTATTTGCTGTATCATTAACTTTAGATCGTGAACAGTATATTGACTTCATGACGTTTAAGATGGGTAAAATTAAAATGAAAGCTAATAGAACAACCACAGGTTTTATAAATCTTATCTTAATCCAGCTTGTTGCAACAATTTTTTTTTCAAATCCAGTAATCAAATATTCACTGTTCACAGTAATATTCAGTTAATAACTAAAGTTGGTAACAAATAATCTCTTTTTTCACTTCTTCCTCTCTTCTTCAGTGACTCAGTTGTGACTGAATCTTTGTGACCCCCGTGCACCATGTTTCACCTGCTATCTTGCACTATTCCCTGTTGATCTTCTATATTCATGTCTATTGCTTCAGTGATGCTGTCGATCCACCTAGTCCTTTGCCATCCTCTCGTCATTACATGACTATAGTATTGGCATGTCAGCTGTAATATTTGACTTTCCATTGACAGTTAGGATTGATTTGTCCCAGACTTGAGTGATTAGGCCCCCTTCACAGTCCATGAGGCTCTCACAATTTTTGCATATGGTTGCTGTTTCATGTATGCTGCATTTATTGCAGTGTTGCTATAACACTGCATTTATTGCTGTAATATACATTCAGCAAACTGACTGTGGCCAATAATAACACACTATACTGTTGCAGTTCAGTGTTATTGTGTCCCAAATGTTTTGGATGTTATTGGAATATTCTGGTAATAGCTGTTGGCCCTGTGGGCAATAACATCCAATTTTAATTAGACAACTATAGAAATACTCTTGTGGAATGTGTACAACTTAACTTTCCACAACAGTTCACCTAGCTGTACCGTGCAAGGTGTAGAAACTTTTTTGGCACCCCTGAAGTTGGGGATATGTAACTATAGAATACAGGAATCAGACACAATCCACACTTTACATATTGTAAAATATTCTGTTATTTAAAACATTTTAGAGCAGGCAAAGTATAGAAATTCAACCTGGCTTGTAGAAATGGAGTGGGAGTCTGGCGACTTGCTATCGGTTCTCTTGCTGCCCTCAAGGCCTCAGAGAGTTAAAAAATTAATAAATAAAACATTATAGCAATATGTCTGATTTTTTGATATATTGAATTTGATGATACAGTAGAACCTCGTTATAATGGACCCCGTTACTACGGACTTCTTTTACAATGGACACGTCTTTTATGTCATACCCCCACCCCCTAGTAACTAAGTCAATGCACCGGAATGACTCACGTTCGCCCGCCAGTGCCGAATGACAGTTTTCAGAGACAAACACCCATGTCAGGTATAAATCGTTGAAAGTTAAAACCCAACCCCAATCCACCATTGAATTAATTTTTAAATGTTGAGATAGTAACAACAAATACAAGAAACTGTTTGTTTGAATGGTAAGGGAAAGGGAGTTGAAAACAAAGAAAGGTTAACGCCTTACCCAGGTATATTTTCACTCCCACCACTGCCGGTCAGCATTGTTCAGTTGTTTGTCACGCACAGTCACATGTCCTGCCTGTAACTTTTTTTAATTTATTCAAATCATGTCGTTAAGTAAGCCAAGTGTAGGACAGAAACGGAAGCGTAAGGTCTTAAAGATAAACTCTCCATTATAGAAAAATTAGCATCTGTTTCTAGCATTTGTCGTGAGTATGAAATCGCAAAACAAAGCATATCGGACATTAGAAAATCAAAAAATGACATTCGTAACTTTGTTCTCAAGTTCAATGTAGAAAAGGAGAAGAGTGGAGCTAAGCGTATGTGGCTGCCTTCTATGGCAACACTGGATGATGCAGTCTACAAGTGGTTCTCTCAGCTTCGTTCATGTGGAATGGCTGTTAGAGGAATTGAAATTCAAGCGGCTGCCAAAAGACTCTCCAAACAGATGGGACTTGAACAGTTTAAAGCGAGCTCTGATTGGCTATTTATGTTTCGTCGACGTCACAACATTTCAAACAAGAAGATTAGTGGGGAAATTCTTAGCGCAGACTTTGAAGCTGTTGAGCCTTTTATAAAAGAATTAGACAATTTGATTAAAAAAGAAGGTTATCAATTGAGCCAAATTTATAACTTTGATGAAACAGGTTTGTTTTGGAGAACTCTACTGACAATACACAAGCTTCAAAAGCCGAAAAAATTATGCCTGGTAGAAAAGTCAGCAAGGAGCGTGTGTCAGTTTTGTTGTGTGCAAATGCAGACGGCACTCATATGCTTAAACCTGCTATCGTTGGTAAAAGCAAAAAACCAAGGGCACTTAAAAAGGTGATGGACAATTTACCAGTTCACTATTATAGTTCCCAAAATGCGTGGTGTACAACTGAAATAACAAGTGATTGGTTTCATAAGAAAGCTGTGCCAGCAATTATAAACCACCAAATGGAAATTTTGAACATTCCAAAAGAAAAAATAAAAGCTTTGGTTCTTTTGGATAATGCACCAACCCACCCTGATGTTGACAAACTCTGCAGTTGAGACAAGAAGATAAAGTGTAAGTTCCTGCCTCCAAACACAACATCCGTGTTTCAGCCCATGGACCAAGGAGTAATTTATACTGCTAAGCGGCTTTATAGAAACAAATTTCTCAATGAAATCTTAGAAATTGATGAGCCATCCGCTGCTGAAGAAGATAGAAGGGGCCAAAAGACTCTTCAAAACTTGAAGGCCTACAACATTCGATCTATGATTCACAACTTTGCTGATGCTGTAAAAGAAATTAAACCAACTACTTTGGTGAACTCATGGAAAAAACTGTTAAAGAATGAAGAAGCATGTTTAGAAATAGAAAATTGTGAGACAGAAGATTTCCGTGAAACTTTGCAAAGAGGAGGGGAGGAAGAAGTTTTATTGGAAGATGTGGAGACCTGGGTTGAAGAAGATGAAGATGACCCTGGATTCCACTTGTTGACGGAAGAGGAGATTGTTGGCAGTGTCACTGAGAAAGAAGACTCTTCGGAGGACGAGGAGGAAGACTTACAAGAGGAAGACAATACTCAGGCAACAATAAAAGTGAGTGAAGTGAAAGATCATTTAAATTTTGTCATTGAATATGTTGAACAATCAAAAAATGAAAATGTGTTTGCTTACTATGAACACTTGCGGCATCTTCGTCAGTTACTGACCAACGAAATAAATAACAAACAAACACAACAAAAAATCAATACTTTTTTCAAACCAGTTAATGTTAGTAGTAATAACCTAATGAATAATAATGAACCAGGCCTTTCTAGTTCAAGAGAATAAAACAATAGAATGTATATAAAGTTTCAATTCTGGTCTATAATGTAAATATGAACAGTATGATCTCATTTGTCATGTATGCTGTGTAAAATGATGTCAAGTAAAAATAAACATGTTTTATACTAATTTACCGAGTTTTATTGATGTAAATACGACCTAACAAGACTTATTTGTTATATAACGGACCTTCATTACAACAGACAACCTTTAGCCCCAATTAGTCCGTTATAATGAGGTTCTACTGTATATTGAATTTGATAATATAATAAATTAAAAAATACAATTACTAGACACTTTCTTCGGTTCCAGGTTGCTGACTGACGATTTTAAAGTGCTGAAATAAATGTACTCTTAGCATTATAATAGTAAAGCAGAATTTTACATGTTTTTGAAATATATTTTTATAACTTCTTGCAAGTAACCAGCCAAATATTCTGGTTCCAATATCCAGCCAGACCACGTAAAAGGTCGGCAGAGCTTGTTAGAGTACTTATTATTTACTCTTAATATGATTTTTAATTTTTTTTACTGTAGATAATATTTTTGTGAAAAAAAATTCTTTTCACACCAAAAGGTATTTCTCCTGTTGTTTTTTGTCAATTCATATTATATTTCCTTTTAAATCTTTTTGTCAGTTATGTGGTTTCTTAAAACAATGGGCTTTTTAAGTTGTGATTAAGACATCAATGTTATTGACGATTTAATGTTGTTTTCTTCATGTAGGCATACACTGTTTGAAATAACAAAAAAATGTTCAGAATATAATTTTTAGTAGAGTATATACTTGCAGACAAATCATGACGTCCTCGCCTTACTCCACTGCCTGAAGGCAGCTTCGCTCGATCGCTTCCAGGAACTGAGGACGTTATGTTTTGTCTGTAACTATACACCGTTTTAACATAGTAAAGCTATACATTAGTTGAAATTACAGTTGACAGGCATTATCAGAATCTTTTATTGAGAATTGTTCCAATTAGAACTAAGCAAAACTTTGTTTATTTACTCCTATCACAAATGTGACGACTCGCAACAGATTTACACAGTACTGGAGGTTATTTCAAAAATATCTGCTGGGTTGTGAAATACAACTATATATTAGATGAACTCTTAGAGTATTTATTTGTTTTTATTTATTGTGATTTATTTATTTATCAGTAAATACATAATATGCTCTCTGTCACAACCACAGAAGTGCATAATGCTCCGACACTCTTCCAACCTTTCATGTGGTCTGGCTGGATGCTGGAACCGGAATATTTGTCTGGTTACTTGCAAGAAGTTATAAAAATGATTTAGAAAACATATGTAAAATTCAGGTTTACTGCTATAGCATTAATAATACATTTATTTCAGCAATTTAAAATCATGTGTCAGCAACTTGGAACTGAAAAAGTGTGTGGTAATTGTATTTTTTAATTTATTGTATTGTCAAATTCAGTATATCAACAAACCAGACATACTGCTATAACGTTTTATTTATTAGTTTCGTAACGTTTTAAGGCCTTGAGGGTGGCAAGGGAACCTATAGCAAGACACCAGACTCTCCACTCAGTTTCTAGCAAGTCAAGTTGAATTTCTATACAAAGTATCAGGCTTACTGAAATACCGTAAGCATTTTCGTTGCCAGCTCTCACTCTTTAAATTCTTTTAAATCTAAATTCTGTAATACTCTGATGTGCCAGGTCTCACTGTTCAGGAATCAGTGTTCCATTATATTGTCTTGCTTTGTGCACACCGTGATAATGTACAATCATTTATACTACATTCAGTTACGTTCAGTTCCTTATTGGTTACAGTTGGGCAGAATGAGGATTTTTTTCTAACTGATACTCTTCTTATCTATGTTCCATACACTTGAAAATGACTGTAAAAATTCCACACACACACACACACACACACACATTACTTCTTACGCAGCGCGTGTGCGCGCGCGCGCATGCGTGTGTGTGTGTGTGTGTGTTTAACAAGAATATATTATATTTTCTATTATTTTACAATGTTTTGATGGCTTATAATACTGTCATCTTCAGAATTATAAATGCACAAAGAAAAAATGTGTGTGTGTGTGTGTGTGTGTGTGTGTGTGTGTGTGTGTGTGTGTGTTTCACATACTTCTATAAATGATCAGTACTACATCTTGAAGACCTTGATTGTTGAAGTTATATTCTTTTACTTTGGCTGCATTTTTAATCTTATAAATAAGTTAACATATTAGATTAAAGTACTATATACTGGACATACAGTAATTTATGTCCTTTCATTTCCTGTAGACATGAAAACTTTGTAGACTTTTCATCTCCATTTTTGTTCCACGTACATCTCTTTCCACTTTTGTCAACTTTTGTCAATCTTCTAATTTCTTTGGTGTTAAACTGCCCCTTGAATGGTAATCCATATTTATATATTATTATCAGAAATGACAAATACACATTAATCTGTGAAAAGTTTATCTCAACTAAGTGTGTGAAGAGCAGGTTGCATTAAGTTTGACATTTTGTCTGCAAAACATTTTATTATATCTTTAAGTGTTAACTGTCATGGAATATTTGTGTTTAAATTACAAAAACAGGTTTGCTATCACTGATTTAATTTTTGCAGAAAGTAGCATTTTAGCTATACTAAGGATCAGTAGCCAGCCATCTACAGGCTAATAAATCTAAAACATACAAAATAATTGTTATTTGTATTTTTCTTCTTCTTCGTCTTCTTTAACTTCCTAGTTAGAACTCTATCCTGTTCTATAATAACTGTCCTACATGCTGTCACTCCACCTCTTCCTTGGCCAATCAATGTTCCTCTTTGTATTTGGTTGGCTATCTCTTGCCTTTTTCACTAGCCTTGTGTCATCCATTCTTGATATGTGTTCATTCCGTATCCTTCTTTCCGCAGTCCAAGAATTAATATCTGTTATATTACACATTTCTCTCATGCTATTGTTTGGCAACCTGTCATACATTGTCTTTCCTAGTACTCTCTATAATATAGTCATTTCTATAGTTTGTCGTTGTTTGTATTTTTACGTTGTATAATTATTGGTCTACAGATGGTTGCTGATTCTTATTGTAACCAAAACATTGCTTTCCCAAAAGTTAAGTTAATTGCGACAAACGAATGTTTTTTTTTTCAAATTTAATTACATCTTAGTAATATATTCAAAATTTAATCACAGAAAAACAATTTTTGTATTATCTGGTATTGTGTTGTTAGTTTAGATATGTGTCTAAAGCTAATGATTATAGTGCATATTGTGTTGTATGTTGTGCTGCATATCAGAGACCATTTT
Organism: Magicicada septendecula; assembly: GCA_034769895.1. Taxonomy (NCBI): domain Eukaryota; kingdom Metazoa; phylum Arthropoda; class Insecta; order Hemiptera; family Cicadidae; genus Magicicada; species Magicicada septendecula. Next base: position 1,249,240,702 of record CM068367.1, read on the forward strand.
ATCATGAATGTTATTGTAACATCAGTGTTTGTAACTAGTGTTCAGTCTACTTGGAGTTGTGGATTTTTGATATGAGACATTTGACGTGTATGTTGTTGCAATTTTGCTATGGTCGTTGAATGTGTTATTTGTTTTTGTGTCCGTACAGGAAGAAATTGAAACAAAAAAGCAAAATCTCCAATTTGTCATAATATTTATATATTATCTGGCTGTTCTGCATGTAACTTGCTGTATGACTGTCTGGTTTTTATTAGGTACGCTAGATAGCCAAACACAACTACTCAGTGAAACATGCGCTGCGCCAACGTACTAACATTTGCACGTGTGCTGCTTCATATATAAACATACTTATTGTAACATCAGTAACTGTTATTACTGTGCTAATCAAAATGCTGCTAACTATTACAAATATTTTGTTTTTTATGTTCAGTAGTTGAGTTCAGTTTTATTTTGTAATGTCTTATTGAAAGTGATAAGATTATTTTTGTTTGGTAAAATAATGGTGTATGTAGTAAAGAGAAAAACATCTTATAACTGTTTTTGGCTAACTCTAATTTTTGTCAAGCTAAAGTAGATGTTTTTGAAGTATAATAATGTGTTTTGTTTACTTAATAACATAATGAACTGTCTTATACTTAAAAGAAAACAACACACACTCAACGCTTGTATTCTTGAATTTTGTAAAATCAAAATGCATATATCTTGAATTTGCTCGTTTAAGTAATTGTATTCTAGTAAATATAAATTCATTAAAATCATGTTTGTAGTTTTTGTTTCTGTTTACAGAGTTATAGTTATGTATATATTAATTATATTATTATCATTAATAATTTGATTTTATAAAAGTTTTCAGTATATTTTGTATAGGTATATAATTAAAATTATGTTTTGTACAGCAGCATAATTTTGTTAGCTTCTTTCAGACTTTACTTTTTTATAAACAAATCAGGTATAAACTGTTTTTATAAATAAGTGAAATAAATGTTTATAATATTTAAGGAATTTATTATGTTTTTCATTAATTTTGTACATTTTTTTGAATAGTACTAAATGGGAAATAAAATTATGTTAATATATTTGACAGATATCAGTTGAGCAAACAATGAAATTGTCAGTTGGTATAGTAAACTAACGTTTTTAAGCATAATTTTATTATAACGAAAATATATAATGAAGTAACATCACGTGTGAGTTAATAAATTAGAAAAAAGATATAAAGTAGAAGGGGATTTTAGTAAATAATGGGGATGGAGTATAGGTTGCACGAGTAGTTGTGGGTGGTGCTAGTTTGGGCTGAGAACTATCCCTGGCTAATCTGTTGCTTTGGCTGGCACGCTCCCTTTAGGAGGACCACCTTGTGTTATTCTCCATGGCGTCGCGTCGCTACCAAACTCGGAGTTAAGTAAGTCACTTGCAATCCTCTCTTTGTATTCCTCACTCGTTTGCCCATGCTTTGCTTCATTATTTTTATTTCTGATGTTTTTTTTCTTTTGTTTTAGTCTTTTGTATGTATGTTGTCTCTCTTTTTCTTTTTATTATCTAATATTTCCAGGTCAATTCTAATATAATGTGTACAAATAGTTTTGTATATTTATAAATAATATTTATAAATATTTGTAAATTTTAAGGTATATAGTAGTGTTAAGTGTCCTCTTATAATATTAATAATAATAATTTGGCAGCAGTCTGTACAATCCTGTGACTGTAGTGTTTCTTTTTTTATAGGCTTCTTATAAATGTGTTAGCAATTTTTTTAATAAAATTTATTGCTGTTACTATTGTTAGTTGAATTTTCAAGTAATTGAATACCACTAAATCAAAAAGTTGTAAAACGGTCACTGGTTAATGGAAATAATTAGTTCTTTGAACACCAGTTTTTCTGGATAAAAAGGTGGTGTGTTAAATTCTCTGTTAATACCATTATTATTATTGATGATAATAATAATGATTAATATTATTGATAATAAGAGACTATTATTATTTATAGTTAATATTTAAAGATTGTAGTGCAGTGGTCACTTAGCCTATAATGTTATGTGGCTGTAGGATACGTGCGTCTGACAAGAAAGTCGGCTGTTCTGGTATGTCAGTTACATCATGCTTCATGCAGTGCACATATACAGTGTCAGTTAGCTGCTTCAAATACAGTTTTAAAATAGTGCAGTATAAATATAGGAGTGTCTCTTAAGATCTGAAAAGGTTGACATAAGTGACAATCATTTTACAGTTATTAACTTCGTGTTATTCTATGAGAAATATACTTTTAGAAACCTGCTCTACAGTACAGTAAAACTTGCTCAAAGTTGAACCTGAATAAAGTAGGAACTTGTCCAATAAAGCTAACTTTTATGGTTCTAGCAGGTGATACAGGTTTTTGTATGATAGAATCTGCTCAACATGAAAACGAAATGTTACGTTTCAAACAGAAATTACGCTGTTGCACACCAGTATATAAAGAATCCTGATTAGCGCTTTCGAGCCTCACAGAATGTTACATTAAGAGCAGAATGTATAAATTAAAATGCAAAAAAAATAAAGTGTACGTAGGTGAGACAGGATGGAAATCCGAATACAGATTGTCTGACCACAAACAAGGAGAAGGTAATAGAACAACAAATGGTTTACGTGCAATACATTTCGTACAAGAGAATCACAGATTTGTTAATCTACTTGAAAAATATGAAATGAAATGAGACATGTGCAGTTAATAATACGGTTGAAAGAAAACTTAATGAAGGGTTAGAAATATTAAAAGGAAGAGAGAAAGGTTTAGATAATTTTGTGAATATTAAAATTAATTTTGAAAATGAAAAAAATATTTTGTAATATAATTAAAAGATAAAATGAAGTGGGCAGATATAGAGAGCATTAGAGATAAAAAATAAATAGCTCACATGGAATGTATTTGAAATAAGGATAACTAACCAATACAAGTGATTACCACCCATATGCGGCAATAGGACTAGATGAAATACCTCAGCACTTGTTTACAAAAATGTGTACACCCTCGTTGGGCAAGTAGAGGTATAAAGAAATTGTTTTGTTATTATTGTATATTTCCGACTTGATGATGAGATGTGAGGCTCGAAAGCACCAATCCGCAATTTTTTTATATAGTAGTGTGCAACAGCATAATTTCTGTTTGCGATTATAACCGCCTGTTACATTTCAGAAAAGAGTCTGTATAACATGGAAATTTAGTCTAAAACTTTATGTTTCTTCAATTCTCAACCAATATTGACTTATCTAAAAAGAGAGAACACACCTACCTTGCTGTACAATACACCTACAAAAGTTGTTAAGATTTTAGTGAAGTAACTGTCACCTGACCAGTCGGCAAACGATGCAGATAGCTCACCTTTTGACACTATCTAACTTGTGACGCCCGTTACCTAAGGTACAGTAGAATAAAACCTTCAGTAATGGATTTTTCATACCTTTTGTGTTGCTGTTTTAGTAAGTATACCTTTCAGTTTTACCACAAAAACATAACGACTGAAGAGAGTAAATTTTCCCACAGCTGTAGTAAAATAACATATAGTAAGTTTCATGCTGCATATCACAGTTTGAGATGGTGTTAAAGTGATGATCATGGATAAACATTACTTATTACTCAGTAAACATATCATTAATACTTAGTAATAAGTAATTAGGTAAAAGTTATTGAAGCTACCAGTAACAAAAAGAAACATGTGCTCTGTGTGCTTGAAATTATGACATGTTTTAAGAGTTGAAAATCTCAAATTCATAATTTATGAACGCGGTTACAAAGTTTCATGTGTGCATTGAATTTAGGCAGTTATTTGCTTTGTGCATTATGTGTTATTTTCATTAATCATCAGTTTGTTTTTAATTATCATATATCGGAAGATGGTACTATGAGCACAAAACACATTGTTTAAAAAACATATGTATAAAGTCATAAAAAACAGTAGGTAGACACATTTATATAATAATTATATTATAACAGAAGAGTAGATAGTAGTACAGAAGCAAAGTATATGTAGAGTTTATGGTGCATAATGCTATTACTGGTTGATTTTTGTATAATATGGAAATTGCCCAATCCAGATAAGAACCTCAATCCCTTGCAACTCCATTTTGAACAAGTTTTTCTGTTTACGTAATTTGACAGTCTTTAATTCCATTGGCTTTGATAACTGTTTGAGTCCAGTGAATGGCGTTGCAAATGTAAACGACTTCCTTGAACTGTCCTCTCTACACAAACTTCCACTGTATGGCTTGTTTACCTTGGCAGCCTATTCTGCCTTCCCTTAGGCACTTGGATGGTACAGAAAAGAGGTTATTATTAAATAACTGTTAATTTTGTGTTGGTGACCAGGCTCTGTATCCTCTAAATCCAGGTAGTAATGCTAACGATTGTACAGCTACTGCTCGTAATAGGACACCCATGCCAGTAAGGTGTGATAAAAGTTTGTAAAGCTAAAAGGATTTAAATCAACAGTGTCTGAGTCAGCATAGGCAGCTGCAAACAACACTTGTCCTCAATCTTAGGAGTGGCTTAGGGTCTTAGAATGCTCTCTGATACCATTAGACAAGTACTGTTAAATGTTAAATTTTCAAAGTTGGAACAACAGATACAAAAACCATTTTCTTATCTTAGAAGAAAAAGGTGAGTCTTTACCCCTGAAAATCATAGCTCCTTTGTTAAGATATGATAACCTCTATGGTGGATTCCTCCTGGAGGTGGGGCAGAGAGCTGACACCCCCTTTACAGTAAAAAAAACGGCCTTGTGAATGTCTCAAGAAATGAACCGAACTATTCCTGTAGAACTATTCTATCAACCAAGACTTTGCTATCAAGAGATGAACAACTTAAAATATTTCAACATGAAATTTTAAGGAAAAGTTATGGGTCTGTGCAAAATTGTAGTAGATCCTGTATAGTATTGATAAATTATGAACTGATTGAATGATACAAGGAGCTGATATTGTGCTGTTCTTGATTAAAGACAAATCAAAAGAAACCAGGGAAAAATGATTTGATAATATAGAAGATGATTTCAGGGATGTAGAAGTGAAAGGCTGGATAACAATGTATGATAAGAGGATGGAATGAAGAAAATTGTTCAGGACAGCTAGAAGCCAAAACCCAAAACAAATTAAACATTAATTTTTTTTAGTGTGGTCTCAATGTTTCCATAAATAAATCAAAGAATAGTCAGTGCAGGAAGTTGTATCTTGCATTAAATAAATAGTTTATCTGCAAAACTGAAATCCCTAAAGAAACCGAGGTAACAGTTTTCAAGTACACATATGTCCCAATTCTTACCTATGGGAGTGGAACTTCATAAACTTTATAAACTTCACTAAATGCAAGCCAGGAAATGAGATACTTGAGATAAGTGGAGGGCAAAACTCTCAGGGACCGAGTCAGAAATGTTACAATAAGAGCAGCATTAAAAGTGGCTGACACAATCAAAAAATCATAAATGAGAAGGTTCGGACACCTTCAGCGAATGGGTGATGAGAGACTTCCCAGGAAACTATATGAGGTAAGAAGCATGGGACGATGGGAATGACATGGCATGGCAAGGCTTTTTGGAGGACAGGGGCATCCCTTGGAGAATGCTTGCTCTCTAGAGGCAACAGTGGGAACCTCTTTGCAATTCTTGGAGAGTTGGAACTAAGGTATTCTGTCATACCACATCATTCGTATAAGCTAATGTACTACTATCGCAATGCAAATTTGTAATTCATGCCTTTTGTCCTGATTCCTTATATGATCAAGTCTCCAGCATCTGTGCACTCATCTAAGGAATTTTATTTTCCGGGATTACACAAGCTTTAAACCTAATTTTCAGTGGTGGAATACCATTGTGCTGGGATATTTAGGCAGATATTAACCATCATTGAGTTTTAAAAACACAACAATTAGATCTCTGTCTATATATGATCATCTTCAGGTGTTAAAAATTTCTTTCATTCCTCCAAGTGATGTGTCAGCCTATACTGAGGATTAACTTCCTCTAATCTTATTATCCAGCAGTCTCAATATCCTCTGGCTGCTTGCTAATTTCTCACCTTCAGAATAGTCTTACCATCTCACTAAATATTGTCCTGCTAATGGGTTTCTTGATCTTCACCTTTATCTAGTATGCAGCATCTAACCCTTCATTATTTTCTTTGGTATGCATGTCACTCATTCATTCTATGTGCCATGCCCATCTTAGTTGGTGTAGTCTACAATGTTGAATTTTTTGTATAGTTGTTGCATTTCAAAGTTTAACCTGATGCAGCATCTATCATACCCCTAATTGGGCCAAAAAACCTAAAGTCTTAAAAAAGAATTAGATCCTCACAAATATAGAAGCAGATCTTCAATTAAGAAATAAAGCAAAATAGCTGATTTAACAGAAAAAAATATTAAAATTTTCATTTTCTCTTGGCAATCTGCTGCACAGGATCAGCAACAACTAAACATTACACTTTACTTAAACAGTTCTGAAGCAGTTTTTAGATAAACTACCTGTGTGTGTGTGTGTGTGCACGCGCGCGTGTGCGTGCGTGCATGCACGCGCATGAGAAAGAAAGAGAGGAGAGAGAGAGATTTACACGATACATGTTAATGCTTCTGTTATACGTGCATATACTTTATTTTATCATCTGTTTGATCTGCCTCCAAGTAGAAAATCAGCCCCTCTTATGGATGTTCATTAATCTTCAGCTGTGTTTGAAGATATGTGAATGTTAGCATATTGTAAATGAATGTCTGCAGGGTAGGTAATATATAAGAAATATATAAAATATAAGAAATATATTTTATATAAAAATTAGGACACAATGTATTCATATAAGATTCAATTAAATCTTAACATTGCAACTGCGGTCATGTGGATGTAAACTGTATGGTATATAGAAAGTAAAGAATTTTCACATTCATGTTGGTTTGTCCAACTAGTTTATGTCTAGTCAACACCTGGGGTTTTTTATTAGTTTGGTTAACTGTAGGAACCTGCAGTGACTCACCGAAGACTACTCATTGTCAAAATGTCTAACATCTCTCATAAGAAAATCTGCACAGTTAAATAATGTGTCATGAGTAGAAGTAATTCTTAGAGCTGATCATCTTTTGTGTATTAATGTTTTGAACTATAAAATCCAGCTCATTTAGATTTGGTGGAACTTCATAGTTAATCGCTTGCAGAAATATTTTGTGCATCCAATCATAATGAACTTTGCACAGTATAAAACAGTCGTGCCCATTGTCATTGTAGTGTGGAAAGTAAGTTTTAGTTTGTTACAAATTATACTAGACAGTATGAGAGGCACTAATATATGGATGGTCAAGACTCTTCAAATATCAAGGCTTATTCAGTGTGTGAGATAAAGTTAACAGTGTGCGTAGTAAAGAAATACAATATTTATATAATCTGCATTATCATATTATTAAATTGAGTGTTTAAGTGAAGTAGATAATAGAAAATAATTTTATAATCCTGTATGTTTTTCTAATTTAACTCATTTTATAATGTCATTATGCAGTTTGCACATATAATTTTGGCAATGTGAGGCACCCGACTTAAACATGTTTGGTAATAAACTCCTAATGCCAAAGGGTTTGTGCTCCACATGTATACTACATGTGTGTGTGTGTGTGTGTGTGTGTGTGTGCGAGCACGCGCGTGTGTGTGTGTGGTTAGAATTATGTAAATACAGTACATTATTTTATAAAAATAAATTGTGTGTGTGTGTGTGTGTGTGTGTGTGTGTGTGTGTGTGTGTGTGTGTGCGTGTGTGTGTGTGTGTGTGTGTGGTTATAATTATGTAAATATTGTACATTATTTTATAAAAATAAATTTTATTTCATATATATATATATATTTATCATGTATTGTGGACTTTTATGCTAAATTTGAATGATTCTTCCTCTCTTATGTAAAATATGTGTTGTTTTATTATCTTTTTCTTGTAATATGAGTGTTTTTAATTACTTTCCCTTTAACTCAGCTCTTAGCAGAAGCATCTTTCTTACATAATATGCGATTCTCGCCTCAATCTTATTGATGGAATGCTACTGCTACTGCTGCTGTGTTTCTGGCCTCTTTGCCTTCAGTTCAAAATTTTCTGCTCTTTTTGCAAAACCTAACACACTGCTCCTGTCCAACCCCAATTTTGATGTTGTCTGTTTTTTCTTCTTTTATTGTTGTTGTTGTTTACTTCACAGTTTTGTTCTAACTCAATAGTCTTTACTGTTTATGGATGTCAACTATTTATATTATGATAAGAATTACATTATATTGCTTGTATTTATATTTTGAAATGAGAAAGAAGTTTTGTACAGTTTATAAATTATATTTAAATACTAGCATTGTTATTGATATTACGAACAAATGTAAAACTGTGTTATGCTGTGATATTTCTGCTTTGGCTGACGATGATTGCCCATTATATATATTTACTTTATGTAACATATAAATGAATGATTTATTTGTCATGAAAAGTAAGATTTTTGTTAAACTGGAATTGGCAGTTCTTTCTGTTTCATCAGTGTGAAAAATTAAAATGGAAAGTTTAAAAAATGGTTTATAAGTAAAAATGTTTGTTTACAAATAAAAAATTTATACTAAAAGAAAGCTTGTATTAAAAGAAAGTTATAAACATTCACTATCAATTGATTGTATAAACTAATTCAGTTTGGATTTTCATTGGTTGCAGTCAAATAATCAGTGAAGATAAGGAGGCTGACAATCATCATCATGACGGCATCAGGTATGTTAATTTAATAATAATTTTGAGTAAGTTTTACGTATCAAATTTCTCGATTGTGCAAATTGAAAATGATTACTTCAGGCAGACTTCCAAATGAAATCTTACATATACAATTTTTTCATCTATTATAAAATTTTAGTTATTTGCATATAAAAGTTAGTTGCATATACTAATAGTGTAATTGGGTAGAGACTCGTGTTTTTGCAGTGATACTGATAAAAACTTCAGCTAAAATTTGATTGCATAAATATATAACTACAGTAGAACCTCGCTAATCCGTCACCTGTGGGACTGGGGGTATGGTCGGAACGCAAAAAAGACCGGATTATCAGAAGAATACAAAATGTTTATTATTTCATTAAATGAGACATTGTATGAAATATTTGTAAACACTAAAACTGTCACCAATTACTACGTACACCAATTCACACAGGACGAGTAATTACCATGCACTAGTAATCGTGCTTACACTGAAATAAAGTGTAAATGAATTGGCTCTATCTATTGTGAGAGCGCCCGCAATTCTAGATATGGAGTTCCACGAATTTGATGTTTTGAACAGTGTTGGCTCGATGTTTTTGATTTGCCAGAGCTCGAACTTCAGGACCGCAGAGATGTAGACATAACAACCGCTCAACACTCTTCATACCCAACACAGTTTAGCCACCAAGTGTAGTACCCTACTTTTATTTTCATGTTTATCACGGCGACTTGACATTATTATGACCTGGTGTAGGCTAGACATTACAGTATCTGTTTATTCAGGTGCAGTCATGTAGTACGATTCTGTCAGCTTGAGACTAAACTATAACGATTAGTCACTCTTATTTGAATAGCAGTATGGTATAATAAGTGGATATTGCAAAATGCTTATTACATCATTGTGTATGGGTGGTCATAATTATTGTTTGTGACAGGAGGAAGGAACTACAGTATAATTTTTGACAAGACCTCTTATAAACTTTTATTGAAAGCAATTATAATTGCGGTTGCAATGAAATGCCAGATTTGACGTCATATCGTATGCAAAAACAAAACTCTAGAAATGCGACATAGCACTGAAACGAGAGTAGGAAAAAATTCGGAAGATTTACACCAAATTTCATATTTTCTGGAACATTAAAAAAAATCGGAAGGTCTTCCGAAATTTTGGAAGACCTGGCAACACTGCGCACTAGACCCAGATGCCGGCTCACTGAGGCAGCAAAACAACTGACAAGTATGTAAACAAGCTGGTGAGTCATCAACAAGTCGGTCCCTGAGCCGCAGTCGGACCAGCCGGGGGTCGGACTAGAGAGGTTTTACTGTAATTACATTCTCACAGGTACCTACCTACCATCACTTATAATTAAAAAATACAGTGTTTCAACCACAAACACTCCATGGTCATCTTCAGTTGAGCTGATAAAATTAAATTAAACACTTGAATAAACTGTCTTTTAAAAACAATGTCTAGCACCCTACATTAGCGAAGCTTGAATTTACACTGATGATGGCAGTTGGTAGAACTGCCGAAATGTCTGTTTGCGTTGAAAACAATGGACCACGCCCAAACAGCCCGGGAATGAATTTTAACAACATAATATATATGCATTTATATTAGTGTACTATATTAAAGGCAACATAGCCAAATCAACCCATGTATTTTTTCTATGAAAAAGATTTTCTATGTTTCTTTTGATGGCTGCAAACTGCCACGGGTAAATGAGGTGAAGTACCTGGGCCTGCACATCGATCGAAGACTCTCTTGGCAAAAACACTTTCTTATGAATCACAAACAGCTTGGTACACATTTTAAAAAACTGTACTGGTTTATTGGCAGGAAGTTCCAAGTGATACTGGAAAACAAACTGCTAATTTATAAAGCTATCCTAAAATCTGTCTGACTATGGTATACAGCTGTGGATACCGCCAGTAACTCCTCCAACAACTTAGGAATACTCCAGCACTTCCAGAACAAAGTAATGAGAGATATCAGAGACATCCCGTGGTATATGCCTAATATAGTAATTCTGAGAGATTTACAAATGCCTTCAGTCATAGAAGAAATAGAGCGATGAAGTGTTGTTTACAGTAACAGGCTGAATAACATCATAATGTACTTGCCAAGAAGCTTCAGTGTAATGGTGTGTAAATGCATAGACTGAAGTGTTTCAGACCCAGTGGGATAGTGGACAGATTTTGTTATGTTGACTATTTCAAATCAATTTGTAATTTGTAAAGTGTATTTGCTGTAGCATCTGTTTGTAATGGAAGTGCTTCACTAGAAGCACATCCTACATGTCATTTTTGATCAGTCATTAACTTTAATGATTACCCTTGCAGGGTAGATTGTAATACAGCTTAAATTCTGTATATAAAAAAAAAGAAATTAAAATAGACATTATAGCCCACGTACCTACTAAGAAGTCTGCCTGGCTGAGTGGGGGTTTCCACATACACCACTAAGGCCTTTATTACACCATGAAACTGATTGCAAAAGAAGTTGTGGGGCATTGATTTAAATGTAGTGTATTACACTTACTGCAATTTGTTGCACAGCTTGCAATCGATTGCAAAATAGTTGCAACCTTGCAACTGCTTGTGCAATTTTTAGTTTCACGCACTCGTGGGGCATTGATTCAATTGTAGCCTATTACACTATGCAACTGATTGCATCCAACTATGCTATGTGCACATTCTGTAGACAATTAAGAAATTTCATGACATGCGACCGGCACAACATATACAATTTTTTACAAACCGCCAATATCTCAAAAACGAAAAGGGGGATTTTATTGAAACAAAAACCAAACTAAAATTTGTATTTTTTTGTTCTAAATTTCACTTGTGGACACCATATAGTAACTCTTTATAATAGTAGTATAGACGCCATGTTTACTCAGCAACTGATTGCAGAGCAGTTGCAGCCTGTTTTTACTACCATGCAACTAGTTTCATGTAGGCTTCAAATCAGTTTCATGCAATCAGCTGCGTAGTGTAATAGAGGCCTAGAACTAATGATACTAATGACAGCAGCTAAAGGTACATGTCTTCCTTATATTGGATGACTTGTAGTGGGTGCAGGTAGTTGGAGCCTACTCCAATTCCCATTTTCTGCAATCAAATTTCTCGATTGTGCTAATTAAAAATGATTACTTCAGGCAGACTTCCAAATGAAATCTTACATGTACAATTTTTTCATCTATTATAAAATTTGAGTTACACTTACTCACAAATGTTCTTACACCAGATAGGAGAAACCTCTTTACAAATCATTTTCATGTTAAAATATGCGTGTTTCCCTTCCAATTATTTCTACAGTTTTCTGTAATATGGTGTTCCTCCCATACATATTCAGTTAATTTCAATACATTTGACCTATGTTTCTTTACATTCTTCCTATGTTCAGACAAACTCCCAATGAAAACTGTATGTTGTTTTTTAATTCCAATTTTAACTTGGATTTAGATATACATAGCATATTTTCTATAGTTTTCAGGCAGTTAAAGTAGATTGATCTGCAATCTGTCTCACCAGCAATCCTAATTTTGTCAGAAGTATCTTCGATGTACAGGATAATCAAACTGCCTTTCTCTGCCTTCTTGTTGTCATCGCTGATAATTTTTTTTTTTTTTTTTTTAATAATATTGTAGACCTGTCAAGTACTGTACCGATTATTCATGTATCAATTAATCGTGAACAGTGTTTCTGGTTTCTTTTTTTCTAATACATTTCACTAGAATGTAACGGTTGTAGCATGAGTGAGTAGTTTTTATAACAACCTGATGTATAAAATGTGTAAAGAAATTAACATTGGATTGACATTTGAATCCACGGTTGTTCATTTTTTATTAATAGTAGAAGTTTACATATCCTCGCATCTCCAAGGCTGGAAACCTGTAGAATAATATAAGTGTTTTCTCAGTATATTTAAAACAAACATTCCTCATACAACAACTAGTTTAAAGTTATAAATCAGTTTTGGGTACTCTGTGTTCTTCAAATATACATGATTTGATACAAAAAAGCATAATTTGATATTTTAATAATGTTCAAATAAATTTTGATATTCATTGTTATTAAACAGTGTCATTTACCCTTTAAGTTTCATTCTTAATCACAATAATTGTTTTGATTCTGCTGTAACATGTCGTCCACTATCATGTGTAATGGAAAGATGAAATTTAGAAAGTCATACTCAGTGTAGTGTCAATACCAGTACACGTATCAGATAGTACTGTTGCAGAAATAAAAAATGTAAGACACTGATTAATATCTGATTTCATACTAGACTTGTTTATACTTGGAGACAGAATAGCTATGAAGAGTTAGATTTTTTAAGATAAATGGTCAGAATTTCCAGAAGAGGACAGGTAATAATCAAGCAGATAAGGGAAAGGATGAGAATTACACATTTGACCACAAATGATATCAGAAATAAAGAGTTAGTTTAATGTTAACTTGTGTATTTATAGAATCCCAAAACAAGTATTGAATAGGTTAACCAAAGGCTGATCAGGAATGAGATGGAGAGAAGGGGAGGGGATAATGGAGAAGGGTGCTGTGAATGACTAACGGGAAACCAATAAAAATGGAGATTATAAATCAGAAAATTTTGGAGATCTGTAATAATTATGGAAACATTTTTTTTATATCACTTCTGTTACATTTTCCCGTAGGAGGAAAGTAGAGTGCAAGCAGGTTGTCAGATTCCAACAACCGGCGCTTGGTTGCCAGTGCAAGTAGAGTTGTATAGTGAAGGCAGATTATAGGAACCAAAACAGTACATATTCAGTCACAGTTGTGGAGTTAAGTAGTGAATAATCTATGTATACTCGTTGCTTCAGAAAGTGTTAGCTTAAAACTGGAACAAAAGAGAAGTAGTGTCCATGAAATTAATCTCTATCACCTTACCTGCAACACCCGCTTCCTTTGATATATCTTGCCAGCGGGCATCTACAACACCCAGTTGGAACATTCCATGAGTTTCGTGCCCCACATATCAGGTTTAATTAAAAATTTAGATATCAGTGTTTCCATATCCATCAGAACAATAAAAAACATAAAACAAACACATATAGAATGCTCTCAGTTGCACAGTTTTCTAAAACCAGAATGAACATTTCATTCCAGTAAACTGTCTTGAGTCTGGACTATCTGCACATGTGTTCCAGTCGTTGCTGCCATTATGCGCACTCTCTTCTAAACACAGATGACTCTGTCGCACCAGTCACCACCGATTATCAAAATCTGAAAACCTGCCTGCATTCTATGCATACCCTTAGATTTATGGCAGAGAATAGTACCATTTTTTAGCAGTACTGGTGTGCTGTCTTACTTCATCCATAATGTAACTCTTCCGTGGTAACTGTTAAGTTAGTCACATGAAGCAAATTCCTTCTTTGGCAAACGAAGTTCTGACTGATGCAATTAAGTTTTCTTGGATGCATGTCAGAAACGTAACACATAAACATTTTAAAGAACGAGGATCACCATCATTGCAATAACAACTATTAACGTCAAGTAATTCATGGGCTGTGTCAGCTGTCACTGTCATATTTAACAAGCAATACTGGATGGCTTAAATTTAGAGTAAAACCTGAACCTATTTTTTGTAAGTTTGATTATTCCATAAGTAAATTTGTTGTTATATTTAAATATTCTCTATTTATGAACAGTTGGATGTATTTGTCAGTTTAAAAGTGTAGCTTTTGTATACTTGATTTTGAATATATATGATGCAACCATCACTGTGGCCACCACCATTTTGAAGTGTAAAATATTGAAGCTACACGAATGACAGGGGATCAATTAAGAAATAAGTTACTGTTTGCTCCAAATATAAAGTTAGTATCAGGGTATTGATTATGCGAACGCAACCAGGTAATTAAAAAGTGTGAAGACTGTCTCCACCACTTGTTTTAGTTTTCTGGTTGTTAAGGCCATGCACCACAGGTATAGTCGAAAATGTTGGCCTGAAGAAATATACAATGAAGGATCAGCTGCAGAAAACTAAGCATTCGATATGTTCAATAAAATTAAAAAGCCCTTCAAACAGGACTAAAAAAATTAGCCTGATAATGTTTCTGTAAATTGCATTAAAGGTGTTGCACCTTATTGTTGATTCTGAATTGATAATACTAATTTCTAATGATCATTTAAAACTTTTTTACAATTTGTTGGTTATAGTATTGTGTTATAGTAATTACAAAAATTTTTTAATTTATTGAAACTGTTAGCGTTAATATATATCTGTCTGTAGATGTTATATGCAGAGGAATGTGTTTTAATTTTTTGTGTCTGTAGTAAATTTATTCCTATATGTATTTTTTTCTGATGAAAATTCTGGACTAGAAAATTGTGCAGTATGATTGCCCTAAACAGCTGTTGGAGCATACAATTTAGTAAATTTGTTTAGTATATAATGCTTCAGATCATTCAAATCAAATCCTTTACTTGTAACAGATTTGTTGTGAACTTTCATAATTGTTTTATTTTGGCAAAAACTGTGTAGAACCACCTTGTTATCACAACTGTTGATTGACGCTGGTTACTTTCTTATATAGGAAACAAAACAATGGAAATTCTCATAAAGTTCTTGATTTGGACATAGATCTCTAATGCTTTTAATTTATGGACCTTGAGAAATAGATGAAAGACCTGATAAAGCATTCTGAGACACATTGCCGGAGGACAGTATTCAGAGATGCTGATGGTGGGATACGTTAAGCATCAGTGCAATGTCAGGAAAGAAGATTATAAAAAGCCTTGTCAGAAGGAAGTATAAATGGCCAAGGCAGTTGAGTAGGTATATAAAGTATATGCGAGAGCATCGGAGCAGATAACATGACAGGCATCTTCCAGAATATGCTGTCCAGTACAAGCCAAAAGGAAGTAGAAGAGTTGGTTGCACCAGAAAAAACAGTGAAGTGATTTGTGAACCACTATGAGCAGACCTGCTGGTTATTCTTGAAACTTGATAACGGTGATGATACCATGTCTTCTCCTTAGTCATCCTCTTCTACCCATCGGGTGTCGAGATTTTCGAGAGAGCTCTCCATCTCGTCCTGTCCAGTCCCAAAACTCTGGCTCAGGCTTAACTGCTCCTCTACTTTCTACACTCTTCTTGATGTTATCCTCCCATTTCGTTCTTGGCTGTCCTCTTCCTCTTCTGCCTTCTGGTTTTGCCTCCCATGCTCGTCTTGGGTACCTTTCCTCATTCATCCTATAGACATGCCCAAACCAACACAGTTGCGAGCTTTCAGTTTTATCATTTAAAAAGAATGTCTTCAAATTCTTCCGGATGTTAACGTTTCTCACCTTATCTCTAAAAGTTTTCTTTTCAATTCTCCTCAGGAATCTCATCTCCTTTTCTTGTATTCTCTTTTTATGTCTGTCATTCAGAGTCCATGACTCGCAGCTGTATGTCGATGTTGGAGCATATACAGATTTGTATACTGCCAGTTTGTTTTCTGTGACACATCGCTTTTTCCCCAAAACTTCCATCATAAAGCTTGCTTGCAGCTGAGAGCCTCTGACTCATTTCTTTTATTTGATCGTCACCACTTGTTCACATTTCTTATTGTTGATTCTTGGTGGGGCAAATAATTACATTCTTCCTCCTCATAATTTCTTCCAATATATTTATGTTATGCTACAGATTCTGTTCTGTGTTGGCAATCAGAACTAGGTCATTGGCAAAAACAAGGTCTGTGAAATACACTGGGTGCAGCCTCAAGTTGCCTACCTTAAACTTCCTACTTCTTTGATGACTCTTCTTAATAAAGTTCTTGACTTTTCTTGATAAAGTTGACTCTTTCATCAATACAACAAAAAGGTAAGGTGAAAGAATATCTCCTTGTCTCACTCAAACTGAGGTGTTAAACTCACTTGATGTTTTGTTTCAAGTTCTGATATAGTTGCAGCAGTTCTTGTAAAAACTTTGAATAGCTAGTTTGTGGACTTTCTGCGGTTCTTTTGTATATTGCTTTCTGTTTCCTCTTGTCATGTGCTATTTAATTAAGAATGAGCAGATTAATCATCAGGATAGCACATAGAACATATCCATCGGGATAACATAAGCTGTCTAGTGAATAAGGAGAAATAAGGTTTTTTTTTTGTAACAATCACCACAGTGAAACATAAAGTTGACAGCTCACAACAAACATATTACAAATAAAGTATAAAATCATTAAATGTAATTTGTTAATAATCCTAATAAAGAGGTTTCTGAACTTTTTTGTTGAGCTTATTCTTATAAGTTTCAACATGAAAAAAGTAACATATTAGAATTACATTCAGTCATTTAGTTGTTATTAGTGGATGTTGTCAAGTGTTAATACTTGTAAAAAATGAATTGTAATAAAGATATATTGATAGTTTTGCATTTGTAAGTTGAGCAAATATATAAAAATATGTACATAAACATAATATTGTGTTAATTGTTAATTAATGGCACTATGTTTCTATTGTTTTCAGCTATTCAGATGAGGTTCCTTTAGTTCCTTTTGAATTTTCATATGAAGGTATGTATAATAGACTTTTGTTGTAGCCTCTTAAGTATACTAATCTTATCTAAGATAAAGAATGAAATAAGTCAGTGACAGCTAATTTTTATAAAGGAACTGAATATTAGATATTTTTAGGCTCAATGAGCTAAGAAGCAATTCAGGAAACAATTCACGGGTAAGTAGTAGAAGAAAACAATGTTTCCCAAATCCTTGATTAACAATATAAAGTGAGGTGGTGAGGATACAAACAATAGGTCAACACATTTGCACTTCTTGTCTTTCAGTAATTTTTGTGGGCACAAAAGTTGAATTTAGTATCACAAAATATGTTATGATAAATTAATTTTCTACATTTTAAAACTGCATAAATTATTAACTTATGGGCTGTAGTTTGCAAACCCTTGGACTTATACAATGTAATAAATTAAGAATACATTGTATGCTTTTGCAGTTTCAAAAAATAAATAATTTACATAGTTATTGTATATAATGTAATTAAATTTTATTGTATTTACCATAATAATGTGAACAATTATTGAGGGATTAGTTTGTTTAATGCTGTGTACAAAGTATGTAGTACCATATTGAACAGTAGATTGCAGTGTATGTATAATATAACTCTGCTAGAAGAGAAATCACTATTTAAACAAGAACAGTCTTTCACAGATGATATATTCGTGTTAAGGCAAATCATAAAAAATAGGTGAAGTTTAATTTGGAAACTCATGTGACCTTCATAGACTATGTGAAGGCATTTGTCAGAGTACAAAGACTTTTACTGTGGCGGGCACAAAGGGAATTCTGAGACATAGATTGTATAACAGGCTTACATAAGCATAATAATTACTGACGTGGAAACCTCTTTCTTGGAAGAGATTGTGACCAATCAAGGTCTCAGACAAGGATATAGTTTGTCCCCAGTATTATTTGATTTATATACTGATGAACTCATTAGCTTTTGGAAAAACAAAGCAAGATTTGGGATAGGTGTTAATAGTCACATGTGCCTGAATACTATTTTATATACTAATGATCAGAGTGAACTACTAATGATCAGAGATTACTATACATCAGAGTGAAAGTGATGTTCAGAGTTCAGTTTGTTTTCATGGTAAGCTTGCATTTGAATATAACTTGAAAATTCCTGTAGTTAAAACATAGCTGATGGCTTTTAGAGAGAAGGATCCTGTCTGATTAAAAGTAACTATAAATGATCGAACAACTGAACAAGTGTCCCATTTCCACTATCTGGAGTATAACATCCTTTATACCAATAGCAGTGACATAAATGCCAAACTTGCCAAGTGTAATGAATCTGTGGTACAATACAAAGGACTGTAAGTAAGAAAACATGAATGGAGACACAGTTCAATTTTTATAGAGGCACGGCAGTCTCTACTATGTTACATGGGTCTGAGAATTGGCAAATAACTTAACAAGACCATATGCTGCGAACTAAATATTCCCTCACTGAGTGAAAAAATCAGAGAATTCGGAATCAGTGGTTGCGTCAAATTTGGCTGACAGGTTGTCCAGTCGAGTGCTCTTATATAAGCTCAAAACTAGTGATCCCCAGAAGACTAAGGAAGAGATGGCTTGACTTTGTTACCAGAAAATGTGATTTCAGTGAATCCTTCTTGTAGGGAGAAGAAGCGAAAATTAAGGTAGATATCTTAGATTAAATAGGCAGACATAGAACTCTTAACATATTATTATTGTCATTGGCATTTGCAATTGTCTGTGTATAGGTGTGTGAGTGCCTTCTCAATCATTTTTCTTGTATTCTTGTCCAGTTCATTGATCCAGTACGTAAAACTTACCATCCCTCCAATCTAGCAACCTCCATGAGTGTCTGTCATCTCCATTATGAACCTGCAACATTAACAGCAGTGTATCTTAATTTTTTCTTAACTTATTAATAGAGAATAACTTATCGCTTTTGCTCTTAGTAAGTGCTTTTGAGTGATTTTGTCTTATCATCAGATGAGAGTGAAAGATAAAATTCGATCATCAGGTTGTAGCTTCATTGCTATCTGATGATGAGATGAATCACCTGAAAGCACTTATTTGGAGTCCTGGACTAGTAGAAGGCACTAGCTCGAGTTCTATGTAAGAATCTAAATCCATTAATAAAAGTTCTTAAAAAGTCACTTTTTTCTCTGTGCATTGTGTACACCTCCATGACTGATGAACCTGTTAATTGATAGAGAAACATTTCAAACATTAACATTTTTTCAAGTACAGTACAACAATAACTAAATTTTAACCAGTATAAATTGTTAATGCTGAAACCAGTTGGTGAATTTGAAATTAATGCTGAAACACATAGATGCAATTGCAGATCCATTGGAAATAATCAGATTTCTTGAAACAAACTCTTAAATTGATGATCTTATTGACAAATAGTTTTGTTTTAGCATCTGTCATGTACCAGTATTATTTTAGTTATTAAATAAAATTATAATAATAGAAAAATGTATATTAAAATATGTACAGGCAGTATTATACAAGGCTTTGACAGTACTGCTTCTATAACCTGGTAGGCTTAGATTGCTGTTACTTTTTGACTAATGAAAAAGAGAAAAGTAAAATAACTGCCAACACCTCAGACATTATATAACACATGTCACAATGATCTGTGCCACGATAAATACCCATTTGGTGGTCCATTACAAGAAAAAATACAAATATAAGTACAAAAAGTAGTTTTTGTTTTGAGAGGGAAAGAGAGAGAGAATTTGAAATTTAATATCCAAGATTTTTTCACTTTTGACTTTCAAAGAAGTAATTATTTTAGTTAATTATTAGCAAATATTGTTTAGCTTTTATTTCACAGTGAATGTCTTCAGAGACAGTATGTAGTCTGTAACTTTTAGTTTGATTATTTAGTAGTCAATTCTGTAAAATGTTTATATAATATTTTGATGATATGCATGTAATCATTTTGTGATGTACTAATCGATCACATTTATTATTATTACAACCAAATTTCAAATTAACTCTTACTTACCGGCACGATAACTTCAACAAGGTCACAGGGTTCGATCACATGTAGCTGGATACAAACATGGTCCATGGGTTACGCAAAGCAATGACACAACTCATGTTTTAAGAGAATTACTATTTATTATCAATTACTTTTGAGTTGTTATAAAATTTTGGAAGGTTCATTTCGATACACTTTTTAAAGTTGTGCAACGCTAACATAATCAAACTTATGGACTACAGCTTACCTTGTATATCACATAAAACACACTTAACAACACAGATAAAACAGAAAGCAGCCCAGCTTTGCCATTCCACATTCATTCATATTTGAAAGAAACAAAGAACCCCTTAACACATTTTTGTATAATAATGCCCCCACGTCGACCACGCGGTCATCGCGCCCGTACTAAGTCCTCGTTCAGGTGTCCGAAAAAGAAACGAAACTATTAATTCATTTAGGCTTACTCATTACTGTTGTTATTTCACTTGTGCACTGTTGATTAATGTTCCATGTTTTAACTGTGAGGTCGGCCGACCTTAAAAGAAACTGTTAACAAAATTTAGATGGACCGCATGCGGTCTGTTGGTAAGAGGCACTGGGCAGAAGTTTTTTCTACCTTCCCTCTCCACAGTTTTCAACACGGGAACTCACTGCCTTGGGCGTCGTCGCCGAAGCTTCGGCCCATGCTATGCATGTTATTTTTTGAGTCAATGTCGCATATGATCTTCTCTAGGCATTGGCTGACGTCATTTAAGTGGGCTTGGCCTAAGCAGCACTTCCTTAGTGAAACCAAAGGAATGATGAATAATTCCACTCTCTGGCCATCTTGGTTTTTTGCCAGCGCTTGGGTAGGCGCCCATGCTTGGTGTGCGCATGGGAGCGCAATGCCACACTCTCGCATAGTTCTTAGAAATTTGTGGAGGTGCAAATTCTTCAGCCGCATTACACAACAACAACTGCGTCGATGCTTTTGTTTCAAACTGTTTCTTAACATTGGTTCTTTCACAATGGAAATAACGTTGCCATGCGTTCTGTTATAATGGAATGAATTTCGTTACACAATAATTTTCACAACTTTTAGACAACCCCGCCCCAAAATGAAATAAATAAAAAATATAATTATCCCATACTGTGGAAAATAAAAAATACCCAAAAATGACCCGCTATAATACCCCCTCGATGAGAATTCTGCTGTTCACAACAGAAGAAATCTCATCGATAAACCCCGAAGAGGACCGGTGAGGAACTGGTGCCAACAACCCCCTGGTTCTTAATCTCATGGGTACACAACCCCCCTGGCTCAGCGACTATGGACTCATCTGAACGAGATCACTGGACTTCTCTGTAAGAGATCCCAACACCGAGAAATCGAACAGACTCGCACCACAGCGCACCTCGCCTTCTCGCATGCTACCCCCAAAAAATCCCCAATCCCTGGCTCAGATTATGCCAGATCCTCAGCCGATATGTTTCCCCTTTTTTGCAAGCTGGGCTGCCTTTAGCAAATACTGGGCTCACACACACTAACATTACATGTTACCATAACACATTAAAAATAAAAGATTTCTTTTAAAATTTATTAAAAATTTAAAAAATTCAAAATAAAAAAAAAATAATATTTTATCAAAAAATTCTCTTCCTTGTTTTTCTAATTTTTGTTTCAAATGACTCCACCTAGACATTTCTACCAATCTAAACACCTCCTTACTCTAACATGAGAACCACTTATAGTCTACCAATACAATGCAATACAATAAAATAAACATGGTTAATGCACACATAATAAAAGAATCATTATCTAAAATATTCATTTGCTGGCAGGCGAAAAATCACGTTTTTTTTTTTCTCAAAAAAATTAAAATTTTCAAAAATTTTAAAATTCAAAAAAAAATTAAAATTTATTTAAATGTTGTCTTCATATTTAAAATTATTTAAATATTGGTTTGAATTAATTAAACAAACAAATTAAAATTGGCTTCCTACTACACAAGCTTAGTAGGTGTATGACCTCATCAGCTGATCGAAACTAGGTCAAGTCTAACACCCTTGACCTACATATGTTATGTATGCTTTCTGAAAATACACTGAACATCTGTAATATCCTAACTTGAAATACAAACATAATAAAACAAAATATTTAAAATAAACAAAATATTAATATAATAATCAAGTTGACATTTAAATTATTTAAAATAAACAATTCTTACTTGTATCTTGTTTTCCAAATTTTATCAAAATTCTGTCACTGGTTGAAAAAAATAAAAATTTTATATTCTTTATCATAAATTTCTCTCTTTTTTCTTAACAATCCTACTCTTCATTTAACAATCTCGCTATACTTTACTGTGGGTGATGTAAATTATTTATTCTCATTTACTGTATCAGATCTGTATACATATATAAACTTTCTCCCTATGGCTCTAATATTAATCAACTTCAATTATCATGACACCCATCTCTACCAAAATATCTATCCCAAAACACTCTAAGCCCCACTTACCATTGAACTCAAATCGCCACCTTCTCTACATACATAAAAAAATACTCTCTAACCTTTTGTACATAGGATACGTGTTTCCCCTACCCAAAACTCATTCCCTTATGTTGGTTCCTGGACCCTCCCTAGGTAACCCTTTCCGGCGCCAATCGGTCCTAATCCCGTCCCAACCCTTGTTGCGGACTCCCCAAATACACTACCCCCTAATACAAAATTACCATCCCCAAAAATCTCAATCTCATTGCCTTACTACAAATACAACAAAATAATATCATTAATCATAAACATAAATATATCACTCAAAATCTACAATTATTCTCCACAACTACTGTGTCACCATCAATACTTCACAAAACTCCATTACTTCAAGAACAACATTACATTATCTTCACCTCTACTATTTCAAATTCAACTTGGATTTTAACTTGGACAGATATATGTGTCCCATAAAATATTTATCACCCAAAGACTATTTCTTATCAGATTTCACAAATCGTTACTTTATTTCTCATTGTAGCAAATTATTTTTATCATTACTTCAAAACATCTGTAATACGTCAAACATTACATTGAACATCAATTACTTAGAACATTTGTAACCAGTATACCAGTGGCATGTTATTGCTGATCAGCTGATACCCTAACTTAATGAAAACACATCTCAAATTGAACAAATTACATGGAATACATTATCAATACTTACTTCTATTATGTTGATTGCCTGCCAGACGATTTAATTATTGGCTTAGAAAAAACATACACACACATAATGAAAATACATATTCTTATCAATGCCTATACCTAACATACAACAATAAAATGATACCTTTAAAATCATAGTATGAACACCTTATATTAAGAGTCTGAGCATATAATTATGTGGACAGAGCACAAGCATTTTTGATTGGATTCAATTTCCAATTAGCAAAAACTTTTTATGTCATAACATTTAGATTCGTGGCTCATTTGAGCCACCTCCCATCCACACACTCTATTGCAAATTGTGTAAGACTGTGGCGCCTTTTCGCTTCGACAGAGACTGTATATTTTGGAGCAGGTTTTACCTCTCCGTGTCTCTGCTTCCGCTATTAAGTTTTAAACGTTACGAACATCATCATGTTCTTGTTATAATTATACACCCTTAAGACGGGTCTACCACCTGTCTTGCTACCCCCAAAGCGGGCAGAGTGGCAGCCGCTGTTCCATAGTTCCGGGAGATTTCCCCTAAGTTCTCCCCCCATTGAATTTCAAATATGTACCAATTTCAAGTCAGCTATGGTCAAGGGACTTGATATGACCATAGCTGGCCGCTAGCCAAATCCACGGTTAGTGCTGGTAAGGCAGTAACCGCCCGAAAAGTCGGGGAAATCTAAACTTCATTTTGACTGCCTGTTATATCCATTACTAATATGTGCGACACGGTCATTTGGCAGTGTGTAAACTTTAATTTACACGGATAAGGTGTGCCGCACATTTATCGCCATTTTGGCCTCCGATGGAGGTAACACTCCCTGTTACCCCCAACCCATTTCGCTATTTGCGAGAGCACCGGCCACCCCCGCAATAGCCACTTAATAGCTACTTAATAAAAAAATTTTATATACATTATATAAATATAATCATTTCATCAATAATCATTTGACCCGATTCACAACTTTTTACCATTTGACTTTCTTAAAATTTTCAAAATTTATTATTAATAATCATTATGTATCTTTCAGTTATTATTAAAATTTTTTCTTAATTACCATATTTATTAAACACAATGATTTCATTAAAATCTCACTACTGCATTAACACCTCAATCACACCTGTAAACATTTTTATTATACATGATTGTCAAATTTTTTCTACTTACAATCCATTTAACATGATATACACCCAAAACATAATCACCACCATCTCTGAAACATTTCACAAAATCTATTAGTTTAAATTAAATAATTTATCATTCATTACCAAATTTCCATCTCGTAAAATAAATTAAATTCATAAAAAAATTAATTAATTAACATTTAAATAAGCAATCAAAATATTTAATCCTATCAAATTGGTTTAATTTAATTAATGACTGACAATATAAATTATATAGTTATCGAAACAATTACCATTAATCAATTATTGTTTTCACAATCAATTCTAATATTTATTTAACTTGCAAAATATTGGTATTATTATTATCGCAACATTTTCTAATACATATACACATTATTTACCTAACGTTTCATAATACACACAAATGAATTCACTATATTATTTACAAACTCTTGCTATTAATTGTTCAGTTTTTTCCGCACTTCATTGTCCCATTCTGCCATGTCAAAAAACCATTAAACACAATGTTTATACTGTCTTTTATTGTTTTAATAGTCTACCCTCCATCGTCAAAAATAAGTCTTGTTTTTATATAACATCGTTCAATTTTATCACCACACAAATGACTGTTTTGTGTGTTGTAACCATACAAACTAAACCCATTTATTTTATCCACATAATCATTAAGCCAGTCAACATTAGGCATATTTGTTACGTCTCCATCGGTAAATATTTTCATGATTGGATTAATTACTTTATTCAAATCATTATAGTTATTATCATTCACATATACTTTCAAACTTTCTTTCCAATCGTCATATTTTCTATGCAAATTATACAATTCTGTTACATACCATTCTCTACTTACTTCTCTCTCTTCATAACACCACATCACACTCTCACAATTATTCCGGACAGAGGGTACACAATTACTCAACAAAAATAAACACCTTAATTCATCTATTACTACGGGACCCTTGCCCTTCGACAACACTTGTGACCCCATCAAATCATCATCATAAACATCATAAATAATAAAGGGAAAATTTCCCCTCTGTCCCCACTCTACTACAACATTATTTCTCCTCTCTCTCTCTAACTCACTGACACACATTAACATCTCATAATCACTACATTCTGCAATTTCATTAGTACTCTCATTCTTTATTTTTACCGTATCCGTCTCCGATACTAATTCTTCAAATACATTACTGTTATTCTCACGATTTTCAACATTATTGTTGTCATTTATTAACTCTTTCTCTGGTATCATATTTTTACATTTGTCACTACAATTTTCATTGGTTTTATTTTTCTCTGTACTCATCACATGTACTCCCATTCGCTCAACACTCTGTTCTAACTTATTCAGACTAGTCATTATTGTTTCATTAGTATTTCCTAAACATTTATTTAATTCTTGAATCTCGTTTTTTAACTCGTCAAACTTGTCATTCATTTTATTGTATTTGACATTGAAATCAATTTGTTGCTCTTTATAATTGCTATTTATATTTTCAGACATGGTTTTCATTAGATTAAACAGATCGTCCATCGACAACCCTTTGGTTCGTGTTGTCGACGGAGTAGATTGCGCTGCTATGTTTCCGTCAGTGAAGCCGACTTCTTTACTATCAATTCTACTTTCCCTATCTAATTTCGGGGTTACTTGAATCCCTGAATCTTCATTTACTTTACTTCGATCTGTTATACTTATTTCTGCTTCACTCTGACTCACACTTGGAGTCGAGTGTGTTTCATAGTTACTAACGTTTGAGTCGTCGAAATTTTCGACGCTATTTTCATTTATTTTATTCTCGTTATCTGACATTTTGTATTATTGATGTAAATTAAATTACCTAAATTGCTTAAATAGAATAGATTAATTAAATAAATACTGTAATTACTTAAATTTTGTAATATACTGTTAGGTTGCTAAGCTAACCTAGAACATGTTTGTATCTCTGTCGATGCGGAATTCAGTTAATTAATTATAATTAATTCAATTCGTGCCTGTTTCGTGGCGCCAATTGTGATGTACTAATCGATCACATTTATTATTATTACAACCAAATTTCAAATTAACTCTTACTTACCGGCACGATAGCTTCAACAAGGTCACAGGGTTCGATCACATGTAGCTGGATACAAACATGGTCCATGGGTTACGCAAAGCAATGACACAACTCATGTTTTAAGAGAATTACTATTTATTATCAATTACTTTTGAGTTGTTATAAAATTTTGGAAGGTTCATTTCGATACACTTTTTAAAGTTGTGCAACGCTAACATAATCAAACTTATGGACTACAGCTTACCTTGTATATCACATAAAACACACTTAACAACACAGATAAAACAGAAAGCAGCCCAGCTTTGCCATTCCACATTCATTCATATTTGAAAGAAACAAAGAACCCCTTAACACATTTTTGTATAATAATGCCCCCACGTCGACCACGCGGTCATCGCGCCCGTACTAAGTCCTCGTTCAGGTGTCCGAAAAAGAAACGAAACTATTAATTCATTTAGGCTTACTCATTACTGTTGTTATTTCACTTGTGCACTGTTGATTAATGTTCCATGTTTTAACTGTGAGGTCGGCCGACCTTAAAAGAAACTGTTAACAAAATTTAGATGGACCGCATGCGGTCTGTTGGTAAGAGGCACTGGGCAGAAGTTTTTTCTACCTTCCCTCTCCACAGTTTTCAACACGGGAACTCACTGCCTTGGGCGTCGTCGCCGAAGCTTCGGCCCATGCTATGCATGTTGTTTTTTGAGTCAGTGTCGCATATGATCTTCTCTAGGCATTGGCTGACGTCATTTAAGTGGGCTTGGCCTAAGCAGCACTTCCTTAGTGAAACCAAAGGAACGATGAATAATTTCACTCTCTGGCCATCTTGGTTTTTTGCCAGCGCTTGGATAGGCGCCCATGCTTGGTGTGCGCATGGGAGCGCAATGCCACACTCTCGCATAGTTCTTAGAAATTTGTGGAGGTGCAAATTCTTCAGCCGCATTACACAACAACAACTGCGTCGATGCTTTTGTTTCAAACTGTTTCTTAACATTGGTTCTTTCACAATGGAAATAACGTTGCCATGCGTTCTGTTATAATGGAATGAATTTCGTTACACAATAATTTTCACAACTTTTAGACAACCCCGCCCCAAAATGAAATAAATAAAAAATATAATTATCCCATACTGTGGAAAATAAAAAATACCCAAAAATGACCCGCTACAATTTCTGTGATGATGTATTTTATTTGTATGCATGTTTTCCTTTAGATCAACTATCCTTTTCGATCGACCTTGTAATGACTTCTTGTTTACAATTAATGGCACATATCAAAGCATGTGCTTCATCATTAGATATTTAAAAATCTCTCATATGAGGTTGTCACTGGTTAAAATACAAACTGCATCTGCACTGTGCACATTAGTAGGTGTGCACCTATTCGCGTTCTCTGTTCACAAGGTTCACACAGATTGAGACATTTAAAAACCTTTTAAACAGCTTCAATATAAACATCCAGTTTACTCTTCAAACTGAAATTGATAAGAAGTTAAACTATTAGATTTAAGCATTATTATACAGTTGGATGGTTTAAAATTCAATATTTATAGGAAACCAACATTTATTTAAAATGTATATAATACAACCATAGGTTCTGACTCCCATCACCCCCTCTCACAAAAAATGGCTGCTTATAATAGCTTTATCCATAGATTACTAATGGTTCCTCTTAATGAAAATGATTTCTGTGGGGACTTAAATAAATACTGTTACGACAGTCTACCGATCGTCGTATGGTACAGTGGAAAACAAAATACAAGACACCAATTAAGTCATTAATCACCAGCTTTAATTTTCACAATAAACAGTTTATAATCAACAAGATAATTTCTTACAACAAATCAAATAAAAATTGTTCACACGCAATAATAATGTCAATTAATAGAGTCTCGCACAATTATAAAACACATAACACTTCGCCACAATACTTCGAACCGCACTGGAATAAATCGCCACTAAAAACTGAACTAAATGCCGCTGAATGCTTATATTTATACCTGCTGAAATTTTAGATTAATCCATACTATGGATCAGCGCTACACTAGAGCGTAATTGCTTGCGGCCTTGACACAGTGCGCGCGCCCGGCGAAGTTTGGAATAGTCTGGCTAACCCATGTTGAGATCATGTACGCACACAACATTACAGCCAGATTCCATTGGAATAGTTGAGAAACACGTAGAATGTTCTGTAATGGTGTAACACTTTTTCTGCATTACGTAACAATACTATAAAATATATACTGCTGTTGCCAATGGTTACAAGAGCTCAAGCATTTGATCAGCTGCTGAGGAAACATGAAAATATAAAACCTAATCCCCGACAAAAAAATTGTGATGGACAAAAATCCTTCATATCATCCACATACACAGATTATATACCAAAGATTTTGTCTTCAGTATTAAATAATGATAAATTCTCCATACCATTTAGAACTAATAATAGTATTTTAAAAACACTTAAGTAGAATAAACATACACCTTTGGAAAAGAAAACAGGCACCTACAACTATCATGTAATGACTGTAATTGTATTTATATTAGTAAAATGGGAAGACGTTTATGTAAAAGTTTCCTTAAACATACACCTAAACAACTAAAAAATCTTAACTCCATCAATATAAAGTCTAACTAACTCCATCAATATAAAGTCTAACTATGCTTGCCACTTGGTCTGATGTGACCACAATTGCACGGATTTCAAGTCTAACTTAGAACCACTACACATTTGTGAAAAAGGCCGATGATAAAGTTTATGCTTTGAAATGCATCATTGATTCTAAACAAGCAGTCACAAGGTGGATTGAAAAGATTAGTTTATCTATTTGTACAAGTGACTTAGATACCTTTGCAACATGCATACTAAATTATTTATTTAACTGCAGATATTCTTAAGGTACTGCAAGCCTTTGTAAGGTACACACTTTCAGATGATGTGAAACCAAAACACCGATTTGTGTAACATCCCATTCCTTATTTCTTAGACCACTTACCATTCCATTACTTTTTGAAGTTTATTAATTAAACTATTCTACCATTGTTGGATCACAGTTATAATTTAATTAACTTTAATATTTGTAATATTAACAAAAACAAATTTGTAATTGAGTTTCAAGATGCGTGTGAGTTTCTAGAAAGGATTTTTTTGTGATTATTTGACTCACTTATCTGTTGTATACACTTGTTCATTTGTGAAGTACTTGTTAGATTTGACAGAGCTGCTGTCAATATTTCTTAATACACAGTTTTTATATATACTGGCAATCCTAGAAATCAGTTGTTTTCAGTTATTAAGCAGAATTGGTCATTTTTAATTCAGTTATATAAACCAAGCCTACTATTTTAATTAAGAAAATTGGATTTTCTAAAATTGTATTAAGTTTTATTCACCTATATCAATTCCTCGCCATAACATTCTCACTATAAGGATTATTCTCAATTACTTTGTAAGAACCTTTGTTATCACATTTTTTTCTTATTTATGTGTGTACACAGTTCATATTAATTTTCTTAAATAAATGATTAAAAATATAATATGAAGTCTAACCTATTTATTAAAATCTATTAAAGTCATTAATTTTGGATGCATTATTGTTATTTTTACCACTAAGGCAATGCATTTAGCATTTTAACTGCTCTTCTTATTCTGTGGACTCTTTGAAATAAGTAGCAGAAATGAGCGACATCGCCCCAACCTTAATCTTCTCTTCACAGATTCCTATATTTTTATGATCCATTTCAGGATTCATGATTCATGGGTCTGGATTTTTATATCTATTTATAAGGGAGACTTTTAAGCATAATTATGCATTTATGGACCCAGAATATAATAACAAATAAATAACTCCTTGGAAAGGAGATTAGCGAGAACAGGTGCAATACAAAGTTTTGTTTTGGTAGGGCGCTAGACTAGTTAAAGCAGTAATTGATCCAGTGCAGCTGCTCCAGGAGACACTGACTTGTATTAGTCAGTCTGTAGTGAACATCATTTGTAGTCAGATAGTATCATTGGAAGTGTTGGTAGCACTGCTTCCCTTTTTGGAAAACTCTAAATAAGAAAGTGTTTAAAATGTTTAATCAGTGGTTTGTCAGAGTATTCAGTGTGTGATGATAAAGTAGAGAAGACAACTCTAACTATACATATGGTATACAACTATACATATGGTTTGGCTGCCTCAGTGCTCAGTGCGAGCATCATTTGTTGCAAGGACGCAGCTTTATCTGTGTTGATATTCTGTTTATTCATATACATAAATCATCACAAGGAAGTGAACCCAGCTCAAGCTAGCGAATCCCTGTTATGAATTCCTGGAGTGCTGTTAAGCTATACTCTTGTTTGGCCTGTGAATGCTGTTATTTATTTTGTAAAATTTTAGAAGTTATGCCATTTGTAAATTTGTGAATTTTATGGTTTTTGTTTGGAAAATTAAGTCACGTAATAACAACTATTTGACATTGAGCTTCTAATTGAAACATTGTACAAAGTGGAAACAGTCACTCCTCAAACTTCACTACTAAGATTAGTGTAGACTAGTCCATTCATTTACTACCATGGCTATAAGTAATTGCGGTAGAAACAATCTTTTTATGATAGTATGTTGACATCTTCATAACAAGAGTCAGAAGGTTTGAGTTAAACTACAGATATTAAGATAAAGGTGTTATACAATAATGGTTTCTTTAAAAGACACTAGTGATGGGTTATCAACATTAAGCCTACTAGAAGGACGGATTTCTTCCATCATTCTATAAGAAAGGCAGTGATGGAAGAAGTCTGTCCCTCTAATAGGCTTAACACAATAATGGCATCTATTAAAATTAAAGATTTAATGAATAAATTTGAAGTTATTTTTTTCTTAATTAAATATTGTTTTGGCACAAACTAGTGTTAGAACATAAAGGCATGACAAATAAAATGGCTAGGTCACCTAGAGCAGATGGATGATCAGTGTATGCCAAAGAAAATCCTGAGGACGCAAGTCTATAAAAGCAGAAAGAGGGGCCAACCTAGAATAAGACGGTTCGATGATGTGCTGGAAGATGTAAGAAGAATGGATGTGAGGGTTTACAGTGAGATGGCAGTGGATAGGAGTCATTAGAGAAGACACTGGAAGACATTGGTGTTGGAAGCCAGATCTCATGTTGGACTGTAGTGCTAAAGAAGAAGAAGTGTTAGAACATAAGACAACACATCAAGGAGATTGTGTAGCACTTCTTCTAATTTCATATCAACACCTTACTACCGATCATATAATTATCATCCGACTGAATTACTAGAATATAATTGTCATATTAATCAATTAATATGTAGGTGTACATGGTTGTGTTAGTATTAAAAAGACTAATTTCATTTTGTCTTGCAATTAATTTTTACTTCCATGTTCCTTAAGGAAATGGAAGTATGGTGATGGCAAAAAAAATCGTGTTCGAGATTATTGCAGATTCTGATTGTACTACACTCAAAACATGAAAAAAAGTCATTTTTCGAAAAGTGTATGTGTATGTGTCTGTCTGTCTATCTGTAGATTTTTTTCTATGGCAAACGATAACAGCCGCAAATTAAAACAAAATATAATAATTTTTTGCATACAGCCCTGATCTGTAGAGTACTCAAGATCTATTGTCTTTGGTGAAGATCGGTTAAGGGAAAAGGGTAGTTTACCTGCAACGTTTTATGTTTTAAAAGGGTATTTTTTATGGCAAACGATAAGAGTCGCAAATTCAAACAAAATCAAATAATTTTTTGCATACAGCCCTGATTTGTAGAGTACTCAAGACCTATTGATTTTGGTGAACATCGGTTAAGGGAAAGGGGTAGTTTACCTGCAACGGTTTTTTTTAAATCAAGGGTAATTTTTTTCTATGGCAAATGATAACAGCCGCAAATTCAAACAGAATCAACTACTCTTTTGCATACAGCCCTGAATTATAGAGTTCTCAAGACCTGTTGGTTTTGGTGAAGATCTGTTAAGGGAAAGGGGTAGTTTACCAGCAATGTTTTTTTAACAAGGGTATTTTCTATGGCAAACGATAAAAGCCGCAAATGTAAACAGAATCAAATAATGTTTTGCATACAGCCCTGAATTGTAGAGTTCTCAGGACCTATTGTTTTTGGTGAAGATCGGTTAATGGAAAGGGGTAGTTTACCTGCAACGTTTTATGTTTTAAAAGGGTATTTTCTATGGCAAATGATAAGAGTCGCAAATTCAAACAAAATCAAATAATTTTTTGCATACAGCTCTGATTTGTAGAGTACACAAGACCTATTGTTTTTGATGAAGATGGGTTAACGGGAAGGGGTAGTTTACCTGCAACGTTTTTCTTATCAAGGGTAATTTTTTTCTATGGCAAACGATAGCCGCAAATTCAAACAGAATCAAATAATTTTTTGCATACAGCATTGATTTGTAGAGTACACAAGACCTATTGTTTTTGGTGAAGATCGGTTAAGGGAAAGGGGTAGTTTACCGGCAACATTTGTTTTTATCAAGGGTAATTTGTTCCTATGGCAAACGATAACAGCCGCAAATTCAAACAGAATCAACTAGTCTTTTTCATACCTTTTTAATTATACCAAACTCAAGGTGTGTTGATTTTGTTGAAGATCGGTTAAGGGAATGGGGTAGTTTACCTGCAACCTTTTATGTTTTAACAAGGGTAATGTTTTCTATGACGAACGATAACTGCCGTAAATTCAAACAGAATCAACTACTCTTTTGCATACCTTTTTGAGTTATACAGTACTCAAGGTCTGTTGATTTTGTTGAAGATCGGTTAAGGGAAAGGGGTAGTCTACCTGCAACGTTTTATATTTTAACAAGGGTATTTATTATGGCAAACTATAAGAGCCGTAAATTCAAACAGAATCAAATAATTTTTTGCATACAGCCCTGAATTGTAGAGTACTCAAGACCTGTTGGTTTTGGTGAAGATCGGTTAAGGGAAATGGGTAGTTTACCAGCAACGTTTTTTTATCAAGGGTAATATTTTTGCTGTGGCAAACGATAACAGCCGCAAATTCAAACAGAATCAAATAATGTTTTGCATACAGCCCTGAATTGTAGAGGACTGAAAGTCTATTGATTTTGGTGAAGATCGGTTTAGAGAAAGGGGTAGTTTACCAGCAACGTTTTATGTTTTAACAAGGGTAATTTTTTCTATGACGAACGATAACTGCCGTAAATTCAAAGAAAATCAAATATTTTTTGCATACCTTCCTAAATTGTAGAGATTCAAGGCCTGTTGATTTTGGTGAAGATCGGTAAAAGGAAAGGGGTAGTTTACCTGAAACATGTTATGTTGTAACAAGAGAAATGTTTTCATGACGAACGATAACTGCCGCAAATTGAAACAGAATCAAATATTTTTTTGCATGCATCCCTGCATTGTCGAGGACTGAAGGTCTATTGATTTTGGTGAAGATCGGTTTAGAGAAACGGGTAGTTTACCTGCAACGTTTTATGTTTTAACAAGAGTAAAGTACATAATTTTGATAAATAAAGTATCTTGATAAGAAGCTCATAATAATCCACTGTAGAAACGTAGATGAAATATCTATAAATGAAGAGGTTAGGTGAACGGGGTGGGGGTAATTTTCTATAAATGAAAATTATAGTTGAAGGGGGAGGGGAGAATTTTGTATGTGTTAGAGGTGGGCCGATATACCTGCAATAGGTATTTTGGAATGATATTTTTGTGGAACGGATGTAACAGTGACTGAAAAGTTGAAATACCTGTTATTCGCGGCGACGCTGTTCCGAGTCGAGACACGCCGCCCTCGCTGTTCCGAGTCGAGGCACACCCCCTATGCAACTACACAGACACACACACACAAAAAGTATGCAAGATCACGTAAACGAATATGCCAAGACCAAATACTAGGCGTACAAAAATATCGCTGGAACGCAAGGAACAGCCAGTAACGCGTATTTAAAATACTAGGTATTTCAAATACTAGTGGTATCACCGATACACAAGGAACAACGCGTTCCAGAGTAACAGTAGTATTTTAGTAACACCTAATATTTTAGGAACACCTAGTATTTTAGGAACAGATAGATCAAGCATATTTCGAGTAGGACTAGTACACTTTTCGTCCTGTATACTTCATTCTGCGCAAAGAGCGGAGCTGTTTTTAATAAAGGAAAAAATTCATCCTGATGTTACATTTATTCTTGTGTGATATGCAGATATATAATACAGATTATGTGCTAATAAATTATATATTATACTAATCACCAACTTGGTAAGTTTTGAAATAACGAATTATATTGTGTTATAACTTATAGAGTGGCTGATGTTGATAGGTTATACTTTTTATTAATGTGATTTTAACTGCACTACACATCTGATCTCACGTAAATGATGAGATTGTTGTAATGGAGGTTTATGCACTTTATCAAGTCCTGTTCCTTAAATCTAATTCCTTAAGGGTAATTGGTTTAAATTATGTCCGATGAAAATTTATTATTGTTTTGAACATAAATTTGTATTTATTATTTTTTTAAGTAAATATTTTTTTCCTAGCTAGGTCTTCTTGCTTACCACTAGTGGTATGCCTACCAAGGGTCGGGAACCCCTGTACTATGGGGGAAGGCCTTTTTAAGTATTGCTGTCCAGTGGAAAGTGTTGACTGTGACTGTGAAAGTGGTTTTGCTTGGTGACATGGATCGAAGAAGAAAAACAAGTGATGTGTGGAGCTTTTTTGAATCAGTCGGTAACTGTGTTGCATTGTGCAACATTTGCAAAACAAAACTATCATATAAAAGTACAGTTAGTAATTTAAAAAAAACATTTACAAAGAAGCCATCCAACAGTTGCTCTTCCTACTATATCCACCCAAACTGCTGTGCAATCTTTGCCAAGAACAGAAACTTCTTCAGGTGATATATTGCAAATAGGACCAGATGTGCAAGAAAACTTAGTAGTAGAATCTTCCTCCCATTTTTTTAGTCCAGAGAGACCAACCACTTCAAGAGCTACTGACACCTTCCAAAATCAACCATCTTCATTTCAGTCGCCTGTTCCAACAAGTAAAAAACAAATGTCAATATCAACTTACATACCCAAAAAATTAGCAGTATCTGATAAAAACAAAATTGATGAAGCCATAATGAAACTTTTTATTTGGGATCTTCAAACCATTTACAGTTGTTGAAGACAGAGATTTCCGAAATTTGATGAATACTTGTGCCCCTAGTTATCAAATTCCTTCTAGAAAGTATTTTGCTAACACACTGTTACCAGCTTATTATGAAACAAAGGTAAATGAAATGAAAGAATATATTAAAAAAGATGCACCAAGTGTTTGCTTAACAACTGACACATGGTCTTCTTCAACAAATGAAACTTTTAATGCAATTACTGCACATTACATTAATCAGGATTTTGAAATGAAACATATACTATTAGACTGTTCAGTTATCAAAATAAATAAAACATCTCAAAATTTATCAGATGAAATTTTGCGTATTATAAATGAATGGGACTTGTCTGGAAAATTTTCAAATTGTTATTACTGATAATGCCATAAATATTACTAGTGCTGTACAAAGCATACTTAAGTGGAAGCATTTTGGATGTTATACTCACACATTCAATTTAATTGTTCAAGACAGCCTGTTAATTGTAAATGACATAATTAAAAAAGTATAAACAATTGTAACATTTTTTAAGAGAAGTAATATTGCACATTTAAAAATCACAAAATATCAAGAACAGATAGGTGTTCAGCAACCTAAAAAACTTCTCCAAGATGTTGTAACACGTTGGAATTCTGTTTACTATATGCTTAAACGATTTGTTGAACTGGAAGATGCTGTAAAACACTCTCTGGCATTACTAACAACAGACATAGAAACATTAACAGCTGAAGAATGGGGAATTTGTAAAGAACTGTGTGCTATTCTGCGACCTTGTGAGGAGGTAACAAAAGAAATGAGTGGAGAGAAATATATCACCGCCAGCCAGATAATACCTATAACCCAAGGATTAAAATTATCAATACAAAAGGTAAATGTGAAATTAACTAAACCACTTGTCAGAGAAATTGCACTTAAACTTCTAGAAGGAATTTCTGTAAGGTTTGCTAATTTGGAAAAAAGCAAAATAATTTTACTTTGCATGATGCTTGACCCCAGGTACAAACACTACTTTTTTGAAGACAATACTTCTCTAGAAAATACAAAAAAATATGCAGCTGAACATACTAGTATCTTCACAAATTACAAAAAATTCAAGAGCCAATACAAGAATTGAAACCAAAGTAAATCTACAACCTAACATAACAGAGGAGGAAACAGTTTCAATTTGGGACCATTATAAAAACCAGATAAGCAAAGTTAAACAAATAGGGACATCTTTATCAATGGCTATACAAGAAGTAGATAAATATCTTCAAGACACACCAATAGAGAGAAGCGAAAATCCCTTACTGTGGTGGAAAGATCACCAACGTGTATACCCTAATCTTGCACATTTGGTCAGAACTAGATGTAACATGGTTGCAACATCCGTTCCCTGTGAAAGGATATTTTCCAGGGCAGGAATAATTTTATCTGAACGAAGAACACGATTAACTTCGAGGAAAGTGCAACAGCTGATATTTTTAAATACAAATTTAAAATAGTGACTGAATAACTGAAATTCTAGTATTTTAAAAACCATTCAGTAGTTTAATTTTACCTATAATGTGTTATTTTGAGTGAAGCAAATTATAATGTGAATAGGTGTGACAAAGATTAGTTCATGACTTGTATATTCTGTGTACACTGGTGAATGGATCTGAAGATTTCGAGGTATGTAATGTATTTAATTTACTTTTGTTGTTGCTTATTATTTATAAGTTTTTATTTATTTATTTATATTTATTTTATTACAGTTGTTTTTATTATTTTTATTTGTAAAATTTTGTTTATTCACTCTTGTGGCTTACTGTTATGTTTTTATTATATGTTTCTGATGTTTTTTTCACATTATTTGTTGTGGTATTACGTGTACTCTAAATTATTTCATTGCCTTGAGTTTCGCAACTGATTTGTCTAACCAATGGTAGTTTGTTCACTCCTAGTAAAAACTTAAATTGGTATTCCCAAAGGGAGATAGGCGTATAAATTCTCTTGTTTCTTATTTTCTTTTAAACAGTAATAGTTTAATAAAGTCACAGTGTAAAGTAACACTGTTAATACTTTTAGTTTCAGTTTATTTCTTATAACAAATTATATAGTATAGGTTATATAATATCTTCAAATAAATACACTGCAAGTAGGTTTATTAATATATTAATAGGTTTATCTAGGTGAAAATAAACCTACTTGCAGTATATTTATTTGCAGATATTACATAGGAGACCTGCAGGAAACTCAAAACGAGTTACTTACAAATGATAATATAGGTTATGTATATATAGTATATAATAACAGGTATTTGTACCTGTTATTTTTTTGGAACGGTATTTTCATACCTAGTATTTTAAAATAACAGTTTAGCACACCTCTAGTATGTGTACTACGTTATCGGCAACAAAGAAGTAGTTCTTTGTTAAAATTCCTTCCCGGGCTGTTTAGCCGTAGTCCAATGTTTTCTGCAAAACCAGACTTTTCGGCAGTGCCATCGACTTCTATCTCAGTGAAAATCGAGTGCGAAAACGTGAGGTGGTATACGTTAGTGACCACAGTACTGTGGTTTAAGGCTGAAGCAATAAGTAGAAAGAAGTAGTTTCTATGGAAATATTTCATTTCGAATATGATTTTAAATATAAATCTTAGAACATGGAAGTCCTGTATGGTTCTCCATACCGATATTTTTGTATTAGTTTTTTTTTCAAAAAGTATGATAAATAAAAAAAAATAAAAAAATATGTGTAATAAGAGAAACTGTACTTATTATGTGTTACATAATTCTGATTTTATTAATGTATCTACAGTTAATCCATTGTTTTAATTAAATTTTTTCAGTCTGTTTTCTACAGTACCAACCCATTGTGTTTTGATAATATTTTAAATGATATTAATATTGTTAGAGGCTTCATGTATGCTGAAACACTTTGGCTTGACATAGATGACTTGCATATATTTTCTGTGAAATTGTCATCATCTACAAAGAGTTACTGATCAGTCACAACAGTACTTTAATTTACTACAGTAAAACCTGTCTTTAGCGGCCACCCTTGCATCATGGTAAAATGTGGCCACTTAGATAGGTGGGCCGTTTAATAAAGGGGTTGGGGGGATAATAACAATACAGCATATTAAGTACAGATTATCTACTATATCATTTTATTATGTACTTGCATTTTTATGCTGCAGTTGTACTTCCTATTTACAGTATGTTTACAGTGAAATTACTTATATTCAAACACATTGGTAAAAATAGTTTTTATACTTTTGAAAAATAGTTTTTTAATGTAGTTTGTTTTGCACTAGCAGTTTTCTTTTTAATTGCGTAATTTTCGACCAAACAATAAAGTTTACTACAGTGTTCCACAGCATTCTCCCCACATTCCTTATCGAGAGTAACACAAATATCTTTGATCCGCTTAAGAGATTGTAACACTTCTTTTAAACTCATTAGAGGTTCATTAATTCCTTCTTCTTCACTCTGTACGTCATCGTCACCCGTTTCTGCAAAAAAGCAGAAAAAATACTGTATTGTAAAAGTATACAGTAAACCCTCGATTTAACGGACTTCGGATTTAACGGACAGAATTTGACAGGAAAAAAAAACTTGAAATGTATAATGTGGATAAACTGCAGACTCTCCTGTTCTGGCAATATTGCTTGGCTATCGCAGCATTCTTTCGTTCCTTTTCTTCTTGTTTCTTGTTTTGAAACACGCAGATTTTCTCATCTTCAGTTGTATTTGATGAGAACGGAGTATTCATCAAGAATTCATTTAATTCTTCACGATCCCTGTCTTTGCGTTGTCATTGACGCAGGCGTCGCACACGTTCAGCGGAAGATATCATGACGACTAACACTGAACAGTATACACTGATATGCATCTTATTTCACTGTGAAATATTCGTCCATTGGCTAATACAGCAAGCATTACAGTGCACGTAATTTTTCATTTCCCGTAATCTTTACTGTTACAGATTTGGTTCCCTTTTGGTCCACCGTAAATAAAAAATACGGGCGTTTCATCGGCATTTCCCATGTGTTCAAGTGAATAATTATGCTTCTTGCGTAAATGAATGACAAACCGCTGATACTGTAAGAGTTTTTCTTCGTAGTCACTCTGTAGTTTTAGCGCGAGTGATGTACGTCATTTAAGCGCAAATCCATTTCGCCGCATCATTCGTCTTATACACCCGAAGCTGGCTTTGAAACTGGAGACTTTTAATTCTTCTGCGATTTCTAAAGCTTTTAATTTCTAGTGACAGGGAGTCCTTGCCTTCTTAAAAGCCATACGTATTTGCATTTGAAAGTTGTTCCTTCTGTTTTCTCCATCGTTGAATACAGGATTCATCAATATATGGAATTTCCTTGCGGCTTTGCGATTGCATGTTTTTCTACATTTTGTATCACAATTAATTTATAATTCGCATCGTACGGGTTACGTTTAATTTGATTTGACTCCGTGCCTTTAGTGTCCACAATATCACTCATACCGCAAACGCACTACAAAAACGCCAAATGAAAACAAAGTACAGATAAGCGATGTTTTCACTGTTACAATAGAAAACCACACTGGCAGTTTACCCGTTATTTAGAAACATGTTACTCACACCCCCTCTACTCATCCTTTGTCTTGCTGTCTACAGAAGGGTGCGTGCACACGCACTTACACTTTATCTTCCTATACTTTCTTCAGTTTGCTGTTAAAACATTTGGTTGTAGTCATAAATCATAACGCCAGAGTTAACTACAGCCAGGCAAACTGCTGTTCCTTAGGCAGTAAACAACTCATAGATACCAAGAGCGTTCGTCCCGCCAGAAGTCAGGTATAACTTCGAATTTCGTTAGCGCGCGAATCCAAGACGCAGGCAAAATTAGCGACCATGTTTTTAGGAGAAAAAGTGCGGCTTGTATTCGGAACAATACGGTATTTGCATGATATTAATAGTATTAAAATTTCAAGTGTTATAGGCCTATTTGATTTAAATATATCCTCAAAAAACAAAATTTGCGATTTAACGGACTTTCGATTTTATGGACACCCCTCAGCCCCAATTGGTCTGTTAAATCGAGGGTTTACTGTATATCCCGAATAGTGCAGATTTTAATTGACTGTTTCAAAAAGTTTTTATTGATACATAAGTTTTTCTCGCTTACCTTTGTAATCTTCCGAAAATCGATCCTCCCAGTTGCCCTTGAGATCATCACAGCATTGTAGATTCTCCATTTCCACGTTTTCATCATATGGCAGTCCAGCAACTGTAGCAAGTGTCTGAAGTTCTTGTGAAATATCATGCAATGGTTGCGCCTGCAGATCAGCGTCGCTAACGTGAATGCCACATTTTGTAAAACGCTTTTTAATGGTGGTAACAGCAACCTCGTTCCAGGCTGTCTTGATCCAGGATACCGCATCGAGGACAGTGATTTTCTTCGCCAGGTCAAATGCTGAATTGCTGTCATCCATATGGGACACAATGGACCGAAGAACACTTTTTCGATAAAAAAGTTTGAATGTCTGAATTATTCCTTGGTCCAGTGGCTGAAGATGAGATGTCGTGTTTGGTGGAATAAATAACAGTCTGACATTGCACAGCGATGTAACTGGATGACATGTCGCATTGTCCAATAATAAAATTATGCGGCGATTTTTGTTTTGCATTTTTTTATTAAATTATTGTAACCAGTCTTCGAAAACTCTGGATGTCATCCAGGCTTTTTTGTTAGCATGCCAACTACTGCCCAGTAATGTTGTCTCCAAATTCTTGAAACACCTTGGTTTTATTAACGATTTTCCGATAACTAACGGCTGCTCTTTTTCACCAGCAGCACTACAGCATAACATAATCGTTAGTCTTACTTTAGCCATTTTTCCACCTTTACATGCTTTATTTTCTAGTGTTAATGATTTATTTGGTATACCTCTAAAATATAATCCAGTCTCATCAACATTATAAATGTCACTTAATTCGTAATCTGCCAGAATACTTGGTAACCTGTCTTTCCAGTCATTGACTTCGTTAACAGGTACATCCGCCCCTTCACCCGAAATTGTTTTGAACGGTATGTTGTGCCCCTTTCTAAAACACTCCAACCACCCATTGCTAGCTACTAAATTTTCGACTTTAATTTCTGTAGCAATTTCGAGTGCTTTCTCCCGTAACATACTTCCACTAACCGGGAGTTTTTTTTGAGCGAACACATTTAAACCACTCGTAAAGAATTTCGTTTACTTGTGTGCACTTTGATTTTCGCTTTCTTTTTATTCCCCGATTCATATTGGATTCCCACTCTTTTAAAATATGGTCTTTATTTTTTATTATGTTGTTAATCTGTGTTCTTCCACATTTAAAAATGTCGGCAAGTTTCCTTGCTGAAACACCCTTATCGCTTTCAAAAATAACATTTCGCTTAGCCTCTAAATTCAAACACACTCTTCCTTTGTTACTCATTTTTACACACTGTTACACTATTAAGCTACCATTATTGTTTAACTACTGTTAAATTACACTACAAATTATGAGAACACCTCTTAAGCACACGCGGATCGTTTACGCTTAATTCAACGTTATGAAGGTTTCAACAGTTCGGAACGTTCACGTATAAACTGATCGCTGACTACTGTTTCAACGTTGTCGAAACTTC
Organism: Magicicada septendecula; assembly: GCA_034769895.1. Lineage (NCBI taxonomy): Eukaryota > Metazoa > Arthropoda > Insecta > Hemiptera > Cicadidae > Magicicada > Magicicada septendecula. The sequence continues at coordinate 1,249,283,060 of CM068367.1, forward strand.
AGTTGTCTATTGTGTACAAGTAACATTTTGTAAATTTAAAAATTACGCAGATACATATGGCTAATCGTTTCAGTTCGTTAGATATAAACTTTTCTTAAGTAAACACCGACTTGGTGTTTTACGGAAACTAGAATGAACAATTCATTCCGGCAAACTGAGTCAGACTACCTGCTCGCGTGTACCAGTGCCTGCCACCACTGTACGTGCTCTCGTCTAAACACTGGTGACTGTGTCATGCCGGCATGCACTCTATGGGTAACCTATTCTTCCCTAACCTATTCTTAGAAATCTGTATTGCCAAACTACAGTGTTTTGTATGCTGTAGACTACCGAATTCCAGATGACTAAACATCTCGATGGCCGTTTAAACAAGTGAAAGGTCCCATTAGGAACTGACCGCTGGCCGAGGGAAGAGGTAACCATTTAATGCAGAGGAAATTTACATTGATCTTACGAGAAATAAAATCCGTTCCTCAGAAAAGTGGCCATTCATAGAGGTGACCGCTAAAAAAGGTGGCGTTAGGTCAGGTTTCACTGTATTAAGTTCTGTTATATTGATAAGATATATAGTAAACTATTTTAAATACTGATGTTTGGAACAAAGTAATTTCTTAATATTGTATGTCATTATGAAGAAACATACAGCAACCACAAGCGTACATTATTTATCTAGTTTTGAATAATGTTCAAAAATAATTAAAGAAAACAATGCTTTCTTATTGCTGTTCAATAAGTATTTTACTTATTGAACTGAGTTTATTGTCACCGAGAGGATCTACTTTTGAGACAGATACAAATAATATAATGGCATTTCAAATCCAGCAAGAATTTCATCTCATTTATTATATATATTTTCAAACACTTCTTGCTACAGTCCGTTTCGTGAAGTGCAGTAGTTCTTGAAACCTTTGATTGAAATTAGTGGAAAATATTAAATTTATATATATTGTAATAAACCGCTATGACGTCCTCGTTTTCGTTTAAGCCCCACGTTGGGCGCCAATTTGTAATATTCTCGTTACGTTATTTTATTTAGTTATATGAAAATGTGTGGAAGCACCACTATTGGATTCCAATTTGGAATACAACGTTTACAAGTATGTGAGTGGGTGTACTGGGGTTCAATCCAGCCCCACGTTGCAGGCGGCAATTTGTAATAAAACTACTTTGTTGTGATCAATAAAAATTTATTTTGGGTTTCGAGGTTTGACCAAGCTCCACGTTGTTATGCGCCAATCTGTTAAACACTAAGTATGTTAGGTACTAGCGAAACGTCCGTCTTATTCAAGCCCCACTATTGTAAGCGCCAATCTGTAACCATCTATCAATGTTACTAATTTCAATCAATCTGTAAATCTGTTAATTTACAGTTGTTATTAACGAATATATCTTTCAGTGGTGATCGATGGAACCTTCGGAAAATAGATTATGAAACAAACAACTTTATAATTATGTTCTTGAATTTATAATCGTACTACTCTATAGACTTAACTTAGTTTTCAGTGGTTGTGTAATATTAGCGATATGTATGGAGTATTAACTGAATGTAAGGGGAATTTGTGTCAACCCTAGTCACTCGATGGTAGAAAATTTCATTCAAATTTAGTATTAAACACAAGCTAGTTCAGCAATCTCCCGTCCCACCAGCTGCAAACTTTGAGCGCTGTTACTAGTAATAAGCGTACTTATAGGTTAGTTATTCGTTATGTTTGTATCAATCTTTTTGTAAATTATTCCACCCGCCACATATAGTATTTATTCTGCAATAACTTAAACGTTATCTCATACAATAAATGTACTTTATTTATTTTCTCTATTAATTCACAGGTTACGTTGTCTCAAAAAAAAACAATAATACGATCCAATCGATCATCCAGACATATATCGATTATTAATTACTCAAATTCTAAAAACATATACACTTGAAAATAATAACAAATAATTCTTATCCCAGGGTCGTAAAGTTCTTTGAACCATTAGTAAGGCCAGGTAAAATGCATAATTAAGGTTGTTCAATTTACAAAAATAAAATTATTTACTTTAAATACAGTGAAATGAAAATAAGTTTTTTTTTTACCAAACCGACGAAAATTTCGTCTGGCGGTGGATGTTTGTCAACAGTGGCCCAAAACTCAGCTTATCTCGTCTTCATCCAGTGAAATAGCTCTGGTTTTCAATAAAATTGATGGTGGTGTGTACTGGTAAACCCTCAGGAAATCTTCGGGCTTCTATTCTTCTTTTACGATCCTCATAGTTCTCGGTCCCAGTGAAATGGAATTAGGATCTCAGCTTCTTCTGCTGCCAATGAAGGTTATTTCTGCCAAACCAAGTCTTCTGGTATTTTCAATAATTCCGTTAGTTCAAGCTTTAATTCTTTTACTGCTCTTCGGTTTATAGTATGAATTGGTTTAATACCAAATCCAGAGGAATTATTTAGTGAATGAGGTGAGAGGCTTTCAATTCTTTTTTACTATATTCATTTACAATTTGGAGGGTTAAATAATTTGTATTACTCATTAGCATTAAAGTATAATTGTTTTACAAAAAGGGTTTTTCAATTTGGATACATATTTCCTTTAGATTTATTCATATTTTTTAAATATATCGGTCCATCTCAACATAATAGCTTGTAACAATCAGAACGAATTAATTCAAAATCAACAACTTCTGCAATTCAGTTGCCTTAACAACCACGTTTTCTATATATCCTTGAGCCGGCATTATAGAATATTACTACTTCTTTCCAATAAAATACTCCATGCTTAGATTAATGTTGAATCATCTAAAATTCTCCCCTAACCTTCCTTCCTAAACAGTAAATGTTTTACCAGAGTTTCGTTGGACTGGGTTTCCAAAAAAGGTATTAATTTCCTTTCACTAATATGGAATTTAGGCCTATAGATTCACTTACAACAATTATAACATTATTTGGTTTTTTAACTTAATTTTCTTTTTACCTGACCTACTGTACAATTAATTATTGGTTACATGGTTAATTACATGAATTTTAATTTACTGGTGGTTATTTTTTTATATTAATTAACTGGTTCTGGAACCCTTTATTAATTTATGATATAATTGTCAGAACTACTTGTTAGATTTGAAACACTGGTCACACTCCTGATCCAGTTTATAAACATTAATTAAAACAACAGTATTTTTCAACTTTATACAATACTGAGAACTTAGTACAGTGCCTAACATTGGTAACTATACTGGGTTGTATAAAGACAAATCTAATATAAATATAAACATAATTATTGATGAAGTATTATTATCAAACAACATCATTTCATTTTTAGCATATTCAACATACAACATAAATACTCTGTAGACCTTAACATGTCACAGTACAAAAACAAACATTTTATTACATTCAATCATTCATTGGTCTGGCTCTTTTATATTTAACATTAGTCATCGCCTCCTTTTAACTTGAGGTACTTCTCAAGCACATAAACTATTGAACAACCTTAATTCAGGGTATGGTCCTTGACCATATTTCATTCAATTTTTATGTAACGTTGGGGGACCTCAACTATGTTACGTTACAATATTGTAACGTGTCCAAAATTGGGTTATTTTATTTATTACAGTATGGGGTATTTGCATTTTTATTTGTTTCATTTTTTGCGGGATTTTATAATTTATTGTGAAAGTTTTATTTCCCGGCGAACGTTATTTCCATTACAACAGAACACGTGGTAAGAAACAGTGGTGAAACAAAGCCGTAAGACGCAGTTGCTATTGTGTAAATCGTCAAGGAATTCGTACCACCCTCGAAATTCTCAGAACTCTGTATATGTGTGGCGATGCACGCACGCCACTACTCAAGTACGCGCTCTGCCAGGACGCCGAGTTGGTTTAAAGTAAGATGGCTTGAGCAAATTTAATTCAGCAATGTGCGTTTGAGCGGCAGGAAATCATGGCTAAGTCCTGCCCTTTTGTGACATCAGCCAGTGCCTAGCTGAAATCTTCTGCTATCGTCACTCCAAAAAACTACATGCATAGAATGGGACGAAGCTTCTGCGACGAAGCCCAAGGCAGTGCTTTCCGTTAAAAGTATGAGATCACATCAGCAACACCTGCTACGTTATCGTCCCCAGTCTGCTAACTGAACTCTCCGGCGCCGGGACAAGCCAAGTAGGCTTGTCACAAAACTTGATATTTTAATAGTCAAAAGTCACAGGAGAAAATTTTATGTGACCGCGGTCGAGTTTAAAAAAAGATTAAAGACTGTAACTGTATGATTTTCGGAAAATAAACCACAAGAAAGTAACAGACGATGAGTGCGCGCGCGAACCACGTGCCGGCGGTTTAAGTGTAAGGGCTGGGGGGGATTATTATAAAATGTTAAGGGCTAAATAAATTTTCTGTGAGTATGCGTGAGTGAGCAAAGCTGGGCTGTTTGTGTTTGTGTTTGTGTGATCTAATTAAGGTAAGACCATAGCATAAGTAAGTACAAGTAGTATTCATGTACTGAATCAAACAAAAGAGGAAATTAGTAAGAAGTTATGTAAGATGCAAAAGCATGATAAAATGTGTTTTCTAATTTGAATTTAAATGACTTGACAAAATTAAAATCTTAATTCTCTTCATAAAAAATGTGTTGTGCAAATCATTCACACAACCTTAAGAAATTACGCCTGTATCCTAACGTACGTATGACGCAACCCTGAAGCCGAGGTTACTGAGTGATGGTAAGTAGAAGTTTCTTCACTTTTATTTTGCATTTTTATTATGTATTAATATAGAACATCTCAATATATATATATATATATATATATATATATTGTAACATCACAAGATGTTACCTAACCTAAGTGTATGTTATCAGATTTTATAAGGACATAACAACCATGTAAATAGGAATATAATGGTAAAAAATAACCAAGAAAGAAGAATGAAGCAGAAGTGCCACATGAAACAGTAACCCAAAGGCTGTTTGACACTACAACTAGACTAAGACTGAGACGAACTGATGGACAGAGTAAATTTACATTCAGCTGTCAATCCAGTCAGTAGTTGATGTAAACCGAATGTTATATGTAAATAGAAAATGAATTAATAAGCAGTTAAATACTGTGAAAGCAGAATTAGCATTTTGCTGATAATAGATTTGACAGTGACTAGTAAATTATGAATGCCAAAACTAAAATTAACAATGGCTACATAATGAGAACAAAGATGTATTTCAGCATCAAATATACTTGTGAGAAAAGAGAACTATTTATAAGAGAGAATCTTATACAAATAAGAGACCTCCAAAAATTACCGAATTGAGAACCAATAAGTGTTATTAAGGCAAAATTCCAATAGAGGCGATATGTCTTAACAACGCTTAGACCAAACATTAGTCAGTAAATTGACTATGGAGAATTAACATAAGTGTAAATTAAAATACACCGAACAATGGTTATGCCCTGACATAACAAAAGACATTATTAAAACAGTAGGTTTAATCATAATTTTAATTGTTAAACAGTAGATTAGAACGAGTTAGCATAAAACGAAATGTCATAGTAAGTAGGATCATTCGTTACAATGTATAGAGTTTAGGTGTACACAAAATGTTCAATAAAAATGTCAGTACAGAATTAATGGTGTTCCCACATAAACATTTGAATAATAAAATGATATGTGAACACAAACAATATTAACCAAAAGTGTAAAATCGGCGACTCAGAAAAAGCAGACGACAGTGAAAGTGATGTACCCGAACATTGGTTTTATAACAATGTCGGTCAAAGTGAAAATAATTCGATATCGAGTGATATCAAATTAAAGAAGAAAAAACGATCTTTAATTTGATAATGATATCAACCTAATTGCAACTGTAATTAGTGCGGGAGAGATGTTAGCATCATTCTAAAAATGTGCATCAGAAAACTGTTTATGAATAATAACAACAATGACAGCTAGCTGCCACCTCTGCATTTGACGGTTAGAAAAAGCCGTTATCAACTGCCAAAAAGTGATACGTCATACCGACACACCTGCCAGAGCCAATCAGAAAATTAGTTAGTAATTAACATTTTTACCTAAGACCGATCAAAGAAGGGGGTATATAAGAACGGAACAGCGAATTTTGAGGCAGACTCTTACTGACCAGCATGTAGTACAGACGTGTGCCCGCCATCTCTACATTTTTAATAACTCTTAGCGTCATCTGCATATTACATTGAAACAAATAGTTCAACACCAAGAAACGACTACTTCAAATTAATCTACAGCAAACAACAGTGATTAAGTGCAGTATCATTTTAATTTCGTGCGGGAAATAACGAACAGAAAATAATTAATTGTTATTATTCACGATCCATTTTAATCAGAAGAGGATCGCATTATACTGTTCTTGTGCGAGTTTAGTGCCAAAACCCAGTAATCATTATAATCCGATTACTGAAGTGATTAATAAGTTTTAATTAAATAATTAAAACTCAGAAGGTAACAGTGCAATCATTACTAATTTTTACCTGAGCGCCATAACCTGTATTTTTTTTCAACACTAGCCTGTACTGACGCAAAACACAAAAACATTTTAAGATTACACCACGTCTCAATTTATTATACAAATTTGTTATTATTAATTAAGCTATATGTTAGTTGTAAGGGGTTCTCACATGATAAATATTGTCACTAAAAAAGCAAGCATTGATGAAACGCGTGATCTTTCAACAGATCATTTTTATTTTTGTTTACTTTACGAAAGTAACCTAAAAACTTTGTTGATCAATTTCATATCAAAAAGATTGTTGGATATTGTGTAGGCATAATTGTTTTTCTTCGTGTCTCAAAGAATTCACTACTGAGATTTTCATAATTTTAATGTTAAAAATAAATAACATCTGGACTTAGCCAGATTTATAATTCATGTTCTGAGCAAGACGTATAAGGCATATAATAACTGACTTTTAATTGTACAACTTTGTACTTCTGAGATTTTCATAATTTTAATGTTAAAAATAAATAACATCTGGACTTAGCCAGATTTATAATTCATGTTCTGAGCCAGCCGTATAAGGCATATAATAACTGACTTTTAATTGTACACCTTTGCACTACTGAGATTTTCATAATTTTAATGGTAAAAATAAATAACATCTGGACTTAGCCAGTTTTCAAATTCATGTTCTGAGCAAGCCGTATAAGGCATATAATAACTGACTTTTAATTGTACAACTTTGTATGTTTGCTTTATATTTGTTTTTGAATTCTCTATGAGGGTATAAATAAAACCCATTACTAACAGCATCACCTGATTTGATTTATTTCTATAAGATAATTAAATATTTTATTGTAAAAAACTTAAACAACCTTCTGTTGTGTTTGTCATTTTGGAATAACATTGCCAAAAGGTGATACTCAATTATTTTAAATTTTCTAATCATTCAGTAATTTTATGTGTGGGTTTTACATGGGATTTTCCCTGAATAAATCCGTGTGGCGCCCACTAATTAATAAACAAGGTAATCTAACCTTGCAACCAAAGTGAGTTGGTGTTTGTAAACTGAGTTGACAGTTTAGTGAACTTCTAGTAAACACGACCAGGTACGTAAAAGTATATTTTTGTTTATGATATTGTCCAGACATTACGAGACGTGACACACTCAGACTACCTGCAATCTGGAGAAGAAGTTTCACTGCCAGTTTCAACCAGACGATAACCATTATCAAGCAACCAACTGCTGTACTTTACGTTTCAACTTAAGCTAATTTAGCATTTAATTATAATCAACCTTACTATTTTATTTATTTAATATAAGGGAATTCTTTTTAAACAAGTATAATTAAACCATTGTAAACACACTGTGAGTAACTTTGAATGTTTCATTTTAAATTACTTTACTACATTAGTAACCTTCGATTAGAAACAACTATTCCAAACATTGATTTATCTCAAAGGAATATTTCACACATAATTGAACTTTGTTTTAACGAGACTTTTAATATTTCAAACACAAATATAAAAATAAATAACAACACTTTTATTTCATTTTAAGTTAAACGAAATTTGAACGGAATTTAAATTTGATTTTAATAAACCTCAATAATAATAAACAATAAAACCCCTAATATTTGTTTACTTATAATATATATATATATATATTGTAACGTAACGATATGAAGGGGCCAATAAATAAATATAAATAATATAAAAATGACCGTAATAAGTACATCCACATAATTTGGATGAAGAAATAAAATTCAAATTACAAGAGGTTACTAAAAGAAGTACCATGCAATAAGAACTTATTTTTGTATGTATTGTATTATGTAATTAGATCATAAGACAAGACTGAATAATAGAATTTAATTGTGATAAAAGAATTAGGGAGTGTGAAACATAGTAATTGCTAGTTGCAGAGAGGACTGCATTAAATAAGAGCAGTTACCTAAAGTGACCAAGTGTAGTGATAAACAGCTGAGATAAAGTGCTACAAACCAGATAATACAATAGGATATAGACAGTAACAGTGTTTACTGTGTTATTACATTTTAATTCAAAAGGTTTTAATGTTAAGTAATAATGATTGTTTAGTGTTATCATTCATATATTCAAGAAATGTGACTTTTAATGTGCTAATGCACAGAATATATGAATTTTGATAAACAGAAACAAGAATAAAATGTCACTAAATCAAAATAATATGTTATTTTAAACAATTTATGATGAACCAAATAGTAAAAGAATGTTAACATTAATAGTAATTAGTAAACATTAGTTTGAAGGTTTAGTTTTTGTGTTAATGTCAATTAAAGTTAGTCATGTAAGCATTACAGTATTTCAGTATGTTAATTCATGTTTATGTTAGCAGTTTTATACCTTGAAATCATTATTAGTTTCCAAAATGTATTTAAGCCAACAGCCTACACAATATTTGTAAACTAAAAGATTGTACTACAGAAATGGCCAGAACATAGGCCAAAACAACATAATTTCATTGTAAAGTGACTATTAAATCATAATGTCACTGTAAACCAGGAAAAAATAGCAGAACCATTAATTTAGGCCTTATTTAGAAATCAAGAACAGCATTGTAATAGGTTAATGAATTTGTAAAATAACTGTGCCTCTCTACAGAAAGAAGTGTACCATAGAATCGTGTCTGAGGCAGACAAGAAGAAATTACCAAATATTAAAACAAATTATTAATCAATAAATTAGTAAAGTAAAGTATAAATAGAAGAAGGAGAATAAATTAAGAATATTATAACGGTTTTAAATAATTATTCTACAAGTTGGTGAGAGATTTAACCTATTTATAAACACTTTTAAAATTACACCACACCGAACGATATTCACTAACACATGTGCACCAGAACAACAGTGAAGAAACTAAATTATAAAACAGTGGAACATTTATATAATTAACTTTATTAATAAAACTTGGTATCAAAATTTTTGGAAGCTTGGGATACATGGTGTTGTCATGAGCCAGAGCCGCCATCTTGACAATTCGCGAAGGACTCTGGTAATACGCCATCTTTGCCTTGTTCACAAATCGAATTTTATAATTAATATTATTGTGTTCTGTCTAGTATTAAGCCTTATTATTTTAGTAAATAAGAATTATTTAATTTGTGATGTGTGATACTTCTTCATAAGCATTTTGAACTTTACTAACTGTCAAAAGAACCCCGAACTGAGTATTAATATATGAAACAAATAAAGAGTTGAACTGGAAGCAAGAATCGATACCGGTGTTATGAAACATCGACCGTAGCTTAAAGTGCACTAAACCCCTCTCTGAAACTATAAATTATACATGGTTTACCCATAACACAATTAATGATATGAGTTTTGAAAACCTTAACAGAGACAAAGTAGGATACTGAGAAATATCACAAATAAAGCTATTCCAAGAACGCCTAAAGTTGACGTTAGGTGTAGTTTTTGTAAAGTTTTGATAATGTGTCCCTCAGCATAGTTTAGTGTTTACCTAAACACTTATATACTTATATTTTGTGCCTATTATATATTGTATTTAGAAGAAATAATTAGTTCACGTGTTACATCCAAGTTTTCCAGTCAAAATAATGGTCCATGAACAGAAAGATTGTTCACTACTGCCTTATGGTATATCCATATTTCAGATTTCTCATTTAATCATGTTTCAGCTCCATATAGAACTGTGAACTAAAGAGAGCATTTCGAGAGTCTGACACAGAGATTGGCGTGTAGGTGTTTTGCCAAGAGAAATATTCTAAGCTGAATAAAACTGTTTTTTTTTTTTTTTTTTGCCTGTTCTACCCTGGATTTGATTTTCATATCATACTCCAGTTCTGAAGTAACATCTCAAAGAACTGGAGTAATCCATTTTATGAGACTCGTAAAGTTTCCAACAGGAAAGAAAACCAATTCAGTTATTATTATTGCTGTAGAGAATTCAGTACATACAGCTTTATATATTTCTACCATCTTCCTCCTACAATTCTCACATATTTCGTACAAAATCAAAATTACTTTCTAGAACCTAAGCAATAAAATATATTTTGTAGAATATACTGTAGTTTTGCTGCTTAACTTGACTTAAAGGATAGTGTCACGTGGCCTCCAAATGAGCATTTACTGTTGATGAATCTGTGAATATTACACATTTCTTCATAATGTTTTATAGGTTGATTATTCTACAAGAATCAAATCTTAATACAGCCAATACAAAATAATGTTTAGAACATGATTGCAAAGATCTAACTTGTACATGTTAGATCTTTGTAGCACTCAATAGTGTACAAACAGAACCAAATCTGTGTGCATACTTCATTGGGTTTTTTAAGTACTTTATATATAACAACATACATTATCATTCTAAAATTGAACTTATCTTTTTATCATATAGCTCACATAACTGCCAACGAACTAGACACAGACCCTTTCCTAGGCTTGCAGGATGAAGAACCCGATTCATGGACACCAACAGTAGGAAAAGAGGTGGGTAACAAGTTGCAAGCATACGTGTACTTTTATCTTTAAATTATGTACATAAGTACTTTGTGCAAGAATATTGATATTTTCATTGATTATTTGTTTATGTTGTCTCTTTATGTTTGTTTTACAGATTACAAAAAAATTAAAAGAAAAAGAAATAAAAAGACAAGAGCATATTTATGAATTCATCCTAACAGAAAAACACCACTGTCTGACTCTACGGGTTATGCAGAAGGTAAGACACATGTTCACTGTTTGTTGGTATCTTGGCGAATCTGTTGGTAGTTTCGTGTACGAGGATTGTTCAATAGAAACATGTTTAGAGGCTGTAAAGCATTTGTTATTCAACGATTTAAAAAAAGTATCCATGTACATTAAGGCATGAGTCTCACTGTTGCACTAATCTGTAGATTCCCTGCTGGTAAAATTCTTGTGGCTGTTTCCTGGCGACTGACATTTTTTCGCCTTCAGAGATTGTGGATGCTTCCACTTCACACTCTGACGTTTGGATTCTGGTTCGTAGTGATAACACCAAGACTCATCGCTGGCAACAATTAGGTGGAGAAAGACATTACCTTGTTGTTGATAGCACATCAAATGCTGTAATGATAAGGCCGAACGCAAATTTTTCTGCTCATCAGTAAGCAGTCGTGAAAATCCACTGAGCAGCAACTTTGTGATAGCCAAGACTATGAATCATGGAATGAACAGTTCCCATGCTGATGCTCAACCTTTGAGAAAGTTCTCTAACTTTGATGCGCCTATTTGCATGTAAAGCAGTTTCCAGCTGTCTCACATTTTCATCTGATGCAGCAACACGTGCAAGTCCGGGACATGCCAAATCTTTAGTGGATTCTCTTCCTTGTTGAAATTTATTGCACCATTCAACCACAGCCGTATGAGAATAACTATAGTCACCATATACAGCTTTCATTCTCGTATAAATTCCAATTGGCTGATGCCCCTCAGTGGCCAAAAACTGAATAACGGCATGCAGATTATCTTTGGACGGATTTTCTATCATAGATGCCACTTTTCAACCCAGTCACAACACTTAGAAAAGAGCAAACTCCAAGTATTTTTGACAGACGCATCACTAGTACTTAAACAGACAATATAAACAAATGAATTCCGTTGCCATGGCGACGAAGTCATTGCTGCTATAACGTCTCACCTACGTTATAACATCGGGAACATGTGCATCCTTACCTCGGATCAATTGCACGGGCTGCCATAGTCGTAATCAACTTCTAATTATTAATTTTATAACCTGTAGTTATAATTAAAGGCAATTGTACATGGGTGTCTGATGATTTATTCACTCAGTATTTTGTGTTATGTAATGTCATCTCTTTATTAAACAATTACTTTAATAGCTCTACATAAATTTTTTCACATAAGGTTTTCTTAATAAACAGTTTACAGTTTATTTACAAAACATTTTCTGAAAGGGGGCCCACAACATAAGGATTGTTATGTGCTAGCATTTTCCACGGATCCGGGATATTAAACTGTTTGTGAGTTAAGCTCACTTACTCATATTCTATCATACTATTTGGGGGCCATTTGAAGAATGGACTTAATTTAATTTTTAATATCAGTGAAGCTTTATAATATAAGCACCATTTTCTACTACAAATATTTTTAATCGTATGACATACTACATGTTACAAGGTGACTATTATTAAAGTCTTTTATATTGTTATTTAAACTGTCTTTTATAAATCATTTGTTTTAATTTTAATTAACCACGGAAGACAAGTCTCCGTGTCACCTGTGATATCCAGAAGTTTACTCTGTGTCCAGGTCCTTGGTCCTTGGGGTGTCCACAGATGGTTGACCTTTATTGTAGTTTACTTTCCTGCTGAAGTTCCTGAAGTGATTAGGTCATTATGAAGCTGGTATGCTGTTCTCAGAAGTCTGGTAGCTAAGCATCTTTAGTAGTATAACTCGAGTAAAAGTTGTTGTTTGCTACAGAAATGCACGTCACATCATTATTTATAAAATGTTCTCACTTTAGGTACCTCGTACCTTTTTATTTTAAACAAACATTGAGATCTTACATACTAGTCTTTAGAGATGTCATCCCTCACACTTGTTTATTCCTTTTTGTTTTATAGATTACATTTAAACTTATTAACACACTAATTTGCCGCTACATTCCTCTGCACATTGTTATGTCTGCACTCCAAAATTAAAAAATATTGTCGTACTTTGGGGCATGATTCCGGTAGGTACTGTTTACTACGAGAACGCTCCATCTTGACTGAATTGCTATGTTAGGACAGGTAAGTTAACTGCGCGGAGTTTACGCATCACAATAAAATGGTTCCACCTTTATTCGCTATTTATGGTATTAAAGTTTGACCTTTCTAATTATCCAAGGATATGCTTTACTTCAGAATTTATTATAGTATACTACTGTGTTATTGTTTATTTATTTATTTAATTTCAATTTACAAGTATTATTAGTTTAGTTTATGGGTCTGTATGCAGGTTAATTCCGGTTAACGCATGTCAATGCATGGTAAAATTATTAAAGGGTTTCCCTATCTTTACACTCGTATTCCTTTTTTGCCTTTTAAATCTCTTTATTAAATATTCTTTTGAGTTATTTAAGGGATTTAAAATTAGTTTAAATGTGTGATTTATTAAAATTTAAATTTCTTTCCTTTTTACATTTCCTATTTTATTATTATTATTTTATTTTTTTTTTTAATGAAATCGTCACATACTCCCCCGCTTAAAGAAGACACCGGGTGGGGAAATAGATGTGTTTTCTATGGGTTATTAGGTCCGTAATGTACTGGGAGTATGCTTGGCATTACTGTGTGAAATTTCCCTCACTCGTTTCTTTTTTCAAATTTATGAGGTGCATGATTCACTCTCGACTTACTTCTTCCTATTAGCAACATATACAACGCCTTACAAACTAATTCTTATACTACATAAAATTCACACTTTATAAAATATATCGAAAACATACTAAATTCTTCTTAAAACTACTACTTACGACTACTACCGGTTTTTTCTTTAGTTGTGAGTTACTCTTGTTATAGAATTACTCTTTAAGTAATTTATTACTTAATTATTATTTATATTCGATGTCAGCTGACTTCTCACTTTTCTCTACTTTCGCTGAATAGGATCCAAGGTTGATCAGGCCTCATCCCTATCTATACGATTAGGTAATTAAGTTGTTACTCAAGTACTCTGTAGCAGGTATACCTTTTACTACATTTAGTTTGCTTGCACTATACCATTTCCTTTTTCGTGATAATGCTTTATCTACGAAATATGTCTTCTTCGTACATATTTTTGAGTAGTGTGTTCGTACAGGGCTACTGTTACTGGGGTTAAGTATTTGTGAATTTGGTAAGGACCACACCATCGGTATGATAGTTTGGAGGTGGTCTTATCGATTGCACTACTCGTCGGGTGTGTTCTATACATTACTAAGTCACCGATTTGGTACTTTACTGCATTGTTATTGTTAATCCGCTCGTGATATTTTCGCAATTTCTTTAAGTTTGCTCTTAAATTAGCGCGAGCTTCATTCCAGATTTTCTTTATATTCTTATCCCTAATTTCGTGGGGTAGTAAATCATGTATTTTCCACTTAGTGGATAATGGGTGGTTAGGTTTGTATTTATACAATAATTCAAATGGTGTAGATTTATGTCCTTCGTGATAGGCTGAATTGAAGGCGAATTGTATCCAGGATAGGTTCTGGTCCCAAGACGTATGGTCGTTTGCATGGTAGGCTATTAAAGCAGATTTTAGGTTTCGCAAATACCTTTCAGCTATATTACCTTGCGGACGATACTCTGTAGTGGTAATGTGGTCTATCCCTAGCTTGAAACACATGTTCTTGAATTCCTTTGACTTAAACTGGGGTCCGTTATCTGACACTAGATGTACGGGTGTACCGAAATATTTAAACAATCTATCCTGCAATATCTTTACGGTGGTCGAAGCTAACGCTCGCCGCATGGGATACATCCAGACAAATTTGGTAAATGAATCTACGCAAATGAGTATCATGGTATTTCCTGATTTAGAACGAGAGTAGGGTCCTGAAAAGTCTAAATAAATTTTAGAGAACGGGGTAGTAGGAATTTCTGAGATTAATTGACTTATTTGGCTGTTTCTAGCCGGCTTGCTGAGTGCGCACAACTTACACCTTTTCACGAAACTAGCTATCTCACTGTTCATATTTTCCCATTGATATTCTTTACGAATTCGATGTATTGTTTTATTTATTCCCATATGTGCTCCAGTGGTGGAAGAATGGTAGTATTCCATCAGCATAGGTTTAATAATATCAGGGGCAATTATTCGTAAATATTTTCCGTTTGCTATTCTATAACATAATACTCTCTTACTCAATATGTATTTTTCTGACTTATTTCCTTTATCGAGTTGTTCTATAATTGGTCTTAAAAGGGGGTCTTGTTGTTGATACTGAGCTATGTCCGTAAATGCAAGAAGAAATTCGGTAATTAAGGTATTGATAATCAGCGTTTCTCTACTCTCCTTGGTTTCAGATGTTTTACTAGTCGGCTGGAACATACGTGAGAGTGTATCAACAACTACATTTTGGGTACCTCTAATATGTTGTACTTTAAATTTGTAACAATTTAACCTTAATACTCATCTTCCAATACGACCTAACTGTTTAGGGTGATTTAATAACCAAGATAATGCTTGATTATCCGTTTCCAACAGGAACTCTTTATGTTCTAAAAAAGGTTTGAACTTCTCAAATGCGAAAACGATAGCTAAACATTCTAATTCATATGCGGAGTATTTCTTTTCTTGGTCAGTCAGAGTACGTGAAGCGTAACTAATAGGTAGTCTAGAGTTATCTACTTCCTGATATATTACTGCACCTAGTGCTACACTTGAACTGTCTGTCTGCACTACGAACAGTTTTGTAAAATCGGCTAATTGTAATACTGGGGGTGATATTATGCTTTCTTTTAGTTTTTCGAATGCAGCATGGTGTTGCAGACTCCACTCAGATTTAGCTCCCTTCTTTCTTAAAGCATTCAGCAGTGCTGCAATTTCGGCTAGATGAGGGATATACTTGTGGAAATAATTTATCATTCCCAAAAATCGGGCTATTCCGTTCGCATCCCGCGGTGGTAAAAATTCTCTGATCGCACGGGTTCACTCGGGGGTCTATGCTTACCTTTCCGTTGGCCTTTACTATGTGACCTAAAAATGAAAATTGTGTGACAGCAAAATTTACTTTACTGGGATTTACGGTTAATCCGGCTTTCTCTAATCAGGATAGTACTTCACGTAGATGTTTAAGATGTTGGTCCATTGATTCGCTGTAGATAACGATGTCATCTAGGTAGTGGTACACATATTTAAATTTTATATCGAGGAATAATTTCTCTAATAATCGGCTACATACAGAACTACCTTGGGATATTCCAAAGGGTACTCTAGTAAATTGGTACAGATTGAAAGGGACGGCAAATGCGGTTAGACGTTTGGATTCTTCCAAAAGGGGTATTTGATGAAATGCCTGATTTAGATCCATGATGGTAAAAACTTTTGCTTTCGTAAAATAATGAAAAGCACTGTGGATGTCGGGAAGTGGTATAGACTCGAATTCTATCCGTTTATTTAATTGCCTGTAGTCCACAACTAGTCTATGTTTGTCATGACCTTTTGGTACTAAAAATGCGGGTGATGAGTAAGGTGAAGTTGAGGGTTCAATGACTCCTTGTTCTAATAATTTGTTGATTTGATTCCTCATTACTTCCATTTTTGGCGGTGATAACTTGTATGGGGGTAGACATATTACTTTATTGTCGCTCAAATTGATTTTGTACTCTATCAGGTTCATTAGTCCTAACTTCGGAGTGAGGACGGTGGAAAACTCTTTTATTAGTGTCTGCATTTTCAGTCTATCCTTACTTTCTAGATGAGCTAATTCAGACTCGTGGTGTTCTAGATGTGTAGAAGCTGTTCCAGTACTTTCTTTGTCATTTGTTTTACTATCAAAATTATATTTTTGTGAACGATCAAGTCCAAAATAATACTTCTTATCGTGAATGTTAAGAATTATTCCAGTTTTACTGATAAAGTCAGCTCCCAATATTAACTCGGGTCCTAACTCGTCGCATACCAACATTGGAAAATACCACGTTAGATTTTTAATTTTTAGTTTAAACGTGATGATGAGTTTTATCATTAAATTTTGTTTATTAGCTGTAGAGCATCCAATATTCACCGATTGACTGCGTTTAACTAGGTTGTGTTCAAATAATTTATCGGCTAGCTGTTGACTAATAAAGTTTCATGTTGATCCGGAATCAATTAATCAGAGGGTGGATGTAACACCGAGGTCTACTGGTATATATGGTAATTGACACTTACTGAAATCACACTTATTAATAGCATTACATTTATCAATGATCTTCTTAACATAGGGGTCTAATTTTCTTTGGTTATTATTTTTTTTTAATTTGTTGACTTTTAGGGGTTTACCTGTTTTCACGATGCTGCGGAAGACACAGGATTTCGGATCTCCCTGCCTTACATGTTTTTTGGATAAGGGGTTTTCTGATTGTACTGTTTCCGTTTACAGTTTCTACTGATGTCTCCGAATTTCCCGCAGTTATAACATATATTTTCTTTACGAGGGGTATCACTGGTTTCCTGTCGAGGTTGAGGCTCATTAGATTTACCATGGTTGTGAAAATTGGTAGGTCTATGAAATGGTCGTCTTTCGTGCTGTGTTCTTGCATCTGTTACCAGGGCTTGCATTTCATTTCTACGTGGTGCAGTGGATAGCAATGCATGTCTGTTCTGATCCACATACCATACGTTTGACAAGTGAATACTGCATTGTTCTAGATCTGTGAAAGTGTTGGGCCTATTTATTAATGCTAATCGAGATCTTTCTTCCGGAGATAATCCTACTAAAATGGTATCGACCAATTGTTTCTCACTCCAGTTGACTTGCAGTAGTCGGGAAGACTCTCTGATGTCTGCAATATAGTGGGCCAGTCTCTCATGGGCTCCTTGTACTCGAAGTACGGTGTTTCTTTTGAGCTCCTCATAAATTCCTGTGGGAATAAAATGTTTTATAATGGTAGTATGAAGTTCTTCTACTGGAAGAGTTGAGCTTAATGATTCCAGTACACGATCCTTTAATGGTGGTTTACATTTGGGTAGGAGGACTTGCAAGATTTGCCAATCATTCAGTTGCTGTAAATCTTTTATTTGTAGTAGGTATTTGATGAAATTTAACAGTTTAGTAATACTTAAGCCATCCGTGTATAGAATTTCTGTTATGATTTTTTCTACTGGATGCGTGATCTTTCCGTAGAGGTCCAGATTAAAATTTGCAGGTGGTATACTTCTAGGAGCACCTGATGCTGCGTTAGGCGTCGTAAACGCATACTTACTGGTGCGATTATGGTGACCACTAGGCTGTGGGGCTTCCGATATCGTTAGGGTATTCACGTCTTTATCTGGTAGCTGTTCATGACTCGGTTGTATCTTCGATACGGTGGGTGATTCGTGATTTGCGGTGGTGGGAGCGTGTTCTAAAGTAGGAGATTGAACTGGGGAAATATATAATTTCTGTAAGGATTGCTCAATTTCCTCCATCCTAAATGAGTCGGACATTCTTCGCAATTGTCTTATTATCATGAGTAATTGCTGTAATGCCTCATCCGCAAATTTTTGCACATCAGGAGGGATTACGGTGACGTTGGGCCAGTTTAATAAGTTCTTCATCCGGTGGGTTAAATGCTCTATTCTTTGCGTGGTCCGCAATATTACCGCAGGTGATTTTTCATCGTGAAGGGTTTGTAATAATAACGTCAATTCCATATACTTCGCATAACACGTTTCTCTTTCGCTCTCATCATCGAGTTCGCTTAATCTACCTACCTGCGTGGGTGTATCTGAGCTACTTTCGCGTAACGATTTGCGCAATTCAGAAACTGTTACGTTCGTGTGAGGTAATCTGCGTAAAATAGCTTCGTAGCACAATTCATCTTTTAATAATAAATCAGGGTTAAATAAAGCCATGTTTCCCAAATATTAACCACTATAAATACTTATTCTACTAATACTAAATCCTATACTACTCTTTCTTGTTTACTCAAATAAACAATTTTAATTCGCTGTAAAAATTTACATTGGTTGGGCGAGAATTAAATCTCGTATCAGAGAAAGAGAAATCTCACACAGACGTTAATTTACTTTCAACAAAAGGGGAAATACGTGGTTACTAGGCACGCGATGATACACGCTTAGTATAACAATAGAGGTGGTGGGGTATTGTCTAACTCAACGTGGCAGAGGGTGACAAGGACAGTTTCATACAGGCGGAAACAGGATATTTACTGGTCTGGGTTTGTTATCAAACCGACACGTTGGTAACTGAAATTTTTGGACAAGTACGTACATGGATTTGTATAAATGTATCATATAATGTGTTCATGTGTAAATATGTTAATATGAGTTTACACATATTAAATTCACAATCAGTCTTATCTATATACTACTCTATTCTAATTATTATTATTTTTTTTTTAAATTACTGGAATATTTTAAAGTAACTGAGTGAATAGATCTACAGAGGGGCACATGATATATGTGTCACTATCTTACACAATTATTATTTAATTTTTTTTTTTACAAATTACCAGAGGCACATTTTATATGTGCCACAACGTACACAATTATCTTATAAAAAGCAGAGTGGCGCATTTTATAACGTCTCACCTACGTTATAACATCGGGAACCTGTGCATACTTACCTCGGATCAATTGCACGGGCTGCCATAGTCGTAATCAACTTCTAATTATTAATTTTATAAGCTGTAGTTATAATTAAAGGAAATTCTACATGGGTGTCTGATGATTTATTCACTCAGTATTTTGTGTTATGTAATGACATCTCTTTATTAAACAATTACTTTAATAGCTCTACATAAATTTTTTCACATAAGGTTTTCTTAATAAACAGTTTACAGTTTACAAAACATTTTCTGAAAGGGGGCCCACAACATAAGGATTGTTATGTGCTAGCATTTTCCACGGACCCGGGATATTAAACTGTTTGTGAGTTAAGCTCACTTACTCATATTCTATCATACTATTTGGGGGCCATTTGAAGAATGGACTTAATTTAATTTTTAATATCAGTGAAGCTTTATAATATAAGCACTACTTGCTACTACAAATATTTTTAATCGTATGACATACTACATGTTACAAGGTGACTATTATTAAAGTCTTTTATATTGTTATTTAAACCGTCTTTTATAAATCATTTGTTTTAATTTTAATTAACCACAGAAGACAAGTCTCCGTGTCACCTGTGATATCCAGAAGTTTACTCTGTGTCCAGGTCCTTGGTCCTTGGGGTGTCCACAGATGGTTGATCTTTATTGTAGTTTACTTTCCTGCTGAAGTTCCTGAAGTGATTAGGTCATTATGAAGCTGGTATGCTGTTCTCAGAAGTCTGGTGGCTAAGCATCTTTAGTAGTATAACTCGAGTAAAAGTTGTTTGCCACAGAAATGCACGTCACATCATTATTTATAAAATGTTCTCACTTTAGGTACCTCGTACCTTTTTATTTTAAACAAACATTGAGATCTTACATACTAGTCTTTAGAGATGTGATCCCTCACTCTTGTTTATTCCTTTTTGTTTTATAGATTACATTTTAACTTATTAACACACTAATTTGCCGCTACAGTCCTCTGCACATTGTTATGTCTGCACTCCAAAATTAAAAAATATTGTCGTACTTTAAGGCATGGTTCCAGTAGGTACTGTTTACTATGAGAACGCTCCATCTCAACTGAATTACTATGTTAGGACAGGTAAGTTAACTGCGTGGAGTTTACGCATCACAATAAAATAGTTCCACCTTTATTCGCTATTTACGGTATTAAAGTTTGCCCTTTTTAATTATCCAAGGATAGGTTTTACTTCAGAATTTATTATAGTATACTACTGTGTTATTGTTTATTTATTTATTTAATTTCAATTTACAAGTATTATTAGTTTAGTTTATGGGTCTGTATGCAGGTTAATTCCGGTTAACGCATGTCAATGCATGGTAAAATTATTAAATTAACTTTTATTAACTTGCTTTATTTCATTTCTAATTTCATTAAAATTACTTTCATTTGTATCAAAACGATGAGATATGATTAAACTCATTAAATATATAAAAACATAAATTTGCTTCCACCTACCTGCAAAGCTTCTATCTGGGTCCAGGATTCTCGCACGAACGCAAGATGTTAGCGTGATTTATAGGTTTCTGAAATAAGTGACTCGACTCATTTTTAAATGAAGAGAATTGATATTTTAATTTTTTAGAAATGCATTTAAATTCCAACAAATTTTACCGTGCTTTTGCATATGACATAGCTTCTTAGTGATTTTTTCTTTGCTTGAGTTACATGAGTACCATTCCTAGTCTATCTTATTCTAGTGCTTACCTTATTATATATACACACATCAACATAAACAGCCCAGCTTTGCTCACTCACACATCCACACCTGCATTATTTAAAACCCCTTAACCTTTTATTGCCCCAAAGCCCTTAAACATTTGTCGAAATATTATCCGCCGGCAACGTGGTTCTCGTGCGCACTCATTGTTACTCCTTTTAATTGATGTTTGTGTCCGAAATTTAACTCAATATGTTCTCCACTGTATTATTGACCGCGGTCACATATTTTTAACTGTTAGTTCACTTTACTACTGGCAATTTATAAAATTTGTTTAACAAGTAACCCCGTGGGGTTGTACCGGCCGGTACTATCTGTGACGAACTGGGAAGATCGGCGTAGCGGGCACCGCTAACTTGAGTACGTCTTTTGTTGTGGAAACCAAGGACTTTGGTTTTGTCGCAGTAGCTTCGTCCCATTTAATTCATGCTCTTGGTGTTGTGTTATTTGTATCAAGATATTGGCTAGGCACTGGCTAACGTCACGAGATGGGCGTGACTTAAATTTTGTATCCGGCTGCCTGGTAGATGAAAGCAACCAAAAATTGCTTCTTAGCCATCTTGAATGGTACAAGTAGCGTCACCCCGCGTGTATGCTCGTGTCATGCATACGAGCGCACGGTCATACACAAACAAAGTTCTTGGAAACTAAGGTGGTGCGGATTCCTTCTTATCGATTGCACAATGTGATATTGCGTCGCCTTTGTTAAAACTGTTCTTACCACACGTGGTCTGTCTCTGTTGAAATTAGACTTCACAAATATTTTTATAAATCCCCAAAAAATGCAATAAAATAAAATACCCATAAATTTGCCCCATTACAATACCCCCTCAATGAGAGGTCTTCTGTCAACACAGAAGAAATCTCATTGATAAAACCCCTAAGAGGACCGGTGAGGAACTGGTGCCAACAACCCCCTCTTGTCCTTACACCTCATGGGTAACCGACCCCCCTGGCTTGGCAACTATGGACGCATCTGAACGAGATCACTGGACTTCTCTGTGCGAGATCCCAACACCGAAAAATCGAACAGATACGCACCACAGCGCACCTCACCTTCTATCATGCTACCCCAAAAATCCTCAATCCCTGGCTTAGATCATGCCAGATCCTCAACCGATATGTTTCCCCTTTTTCTGCAAACTGGGCTGCCTTTAGCAGATACTGGGCTCACACACACACTGATACTACATACTGTAAGATTAACATATTCTTCGAAAATTCATTTAGGTTAAAATTCATTAGCTGTTTCCCTTGAAAATCAAAACACAAATTTTGCATCTATACTGAATAATTCTCTTCATTAGTTTTTTGTTATTAAAAAAAATAAATCAATTGAACATTTCTTAAACTAGGAACATCCTTAACCTAACATGTGACTACACCTAGAGTCTAACAATACATTTCCATAAAAACACTAATAATACACAAACAATAACATAATCAAAATTCCAAATATCCGTTAGCTGGCAGGCGCAAAATCAAGACAAAAATGTTTTTTTCAGACATTTTCCAAAAAAATTTTAAATTCCAAAAATTTAAATTTCTTAAAATATTTTCTTTCCATATTGAAATTATTTAAAATTTGTTCAAATCAATTAAAAACAAAAATTGGATTAACTTCCTTTCTAAACATGCCTAGTATATGACCTCACCCATCAGCTGATCACAACTGGGTCAAGTCAAGAACCTTGACCTACATCGTTATGTACAAGTTACATCTGTAAACACATTAAACATCTGCAAAATTCTATCTTGAGACACAAAAACGTAATAAAATAAAACATTTAAAATAACAAAATATTATTATAAATAACAATCAAATTGATATTTAAATTATTCAAATAAACACTTTCTAGCTTTACATTTTCAAATTCTATTAAAATCTGTCACTGGTTTCAATCAAAATTTTATATTCTTGTTATAAATCTCTTTCTTTATTTAACAATCTCATTCTCCATTACTTTGGGTGATTTAATTATTTATTTTAGCTTGATTTGCCACTTGGCATGTATACATATATAATCTTTCTCACTCTGATTCTAATACCACTAAAACTTTAACTATCAGGACATCCATCTCTATCAAAATATCTATCAAACAATCTCTAAACCCACTTACTATTAAACTCAAATCGCCACATTCTCTCAATATATAAAAAATACTCTCTGACCCTTTGTACCTAGGATAAGTGTTTCCCCTCCCCCCCAAAAAAGCTCATTCCCTTAATCTGGTTCCTGGATTCTACCTAAGGCAACCACTTCCCGCGCTAAACGATCCCTTCCCGTCCCAACCCTTTTGTTGCGGACTCCACCATTACACTATCCCCTACTACAAAATTGCCATCCCCAAATCTCAATCTTATTACCTCACTTCAACTACAAAATAACATCATCATTTATAAACACCAATATATCAATCATTACTCTACATATATTCCCCATATCTCCTGTGTCAACATCAATACTTCTCAAATTCTATTACATTAACTTACAACAACATTACATTACTTCAAAACAATATTTTCATCTCTAGTACCACTTTAACTTTAACTTTAACTTGGACTGATCTATATGTCCCACCAAAATATTCATCACCCAACATCTATCTTTTATTATTTCTCACAAATCCTTTGAGAATCTTACTACATTAAATTACTTTTCTCATTATTTGAAATAACATCTTTAACACATTAAAACATTATACTTGACATTAATTACCTTGAACATTTATAAACAGTTTAACAGTGACATTTTACTACTGATCAGCTGACATTCCTAGCCAAGTGAAAACATTTCAAAATTATACACATTCTATGAAATACCTATGGTTATCAATCTTTACATCTACCATATTACACCTCATTGTTTCCCCTCTTTCTGACTCTGATAATATTACGTCAACCGCCTGCCAGCCGGTTTAGTTATTTACTTAGTTTCAACAATACACAAATATTATACAAAACACCTATTTCAATTCTTACTTCTAACACAATAAAATAATACATTGAACACAATAAAATATAGAATGAACACAGTATACTGAATGTATGAAACCCTATTTATCCAAGCAGAATACAAGCATTTAATTAGAGCAAAATTGATTTATCATTTTTAATTTTCAAAATTTAAGTACGTTGCTCATCTGAGCAACCCCCTGATCCACACACACTATTGTAATTTATGGAGGACTGTAGCGCCCATTCGCTTTCACAAAGACTGCATAGTTGGAGGAATTGGACATCTCCGTGTCTTTGCTTCGGCTTGACATTTTAAAATATTGTGGATATCGACATATCCTTGTTTTATATTGAAACGCCCTTAAAACGGGTCTACCACCTGGCTATGCTGTCCCCACGCGGACAGAGTGGCAGCCGCTGTTCCATAGTTCCTGGATTTCCCCTAATTTCACCCCCCATTTAATTTCTATTATCAACCAATTTCAAGTCAGCTATGGTCAAGGGACTTGATATGGCCATAGCTGACCGCTAGCCAAATCCACGATTAGTGCTGGTAAGGCAGTAATCGCCCGAAAAGTCGGGGAAATCTAACTTCATTTCAATGCCTGTTCTACTTGTCATTGTTATGTGTGGCACGAGAGTCTATCATTGTACAATTGTACAAAAAGGTGTGCCGCACATTTTCGCCATGTTGGCCTCCGATGGAGGTAACACTCTCTGTTACCCCCAACCCATTCCACTATCTACTGGGGCACAGGCCACCCCAGCAATAGCGCTTTAATAACTAAATAATTAAAAGTAATGAACTAAAACTTTCTACCATTGCAGTTCCACACTCCACTGTTCTATCACTTCTTTGAGCACCAATCTACCCCCCAAAATTATCCCCACATCTTGCATTGACAACAAGTTTTTATTTTATTTCACATTCTTCAAAACGTTCCCATGCTCACTGATACTACAACTTGACAATTATATTTGGTCACTTAATTCTAAAATTTATATAAATTTAAAGTTATAAACATCCAAAATATCCTTAATAGTAAATCTGTGATCGCCGAAAATGGGGGGTTTTGCTATGAGGGAAAATAGGCGACAGAATAGATCCACTTTGTGAATTCACTTCCCCCTTTCTACCATTTACTCAAACCTGCCGTCTATTCCATCGCAGACTCTCCCTCCCAGCAAAACTCTTCTTTTCAGATTACTCAGAAACTATTGTCAATGGCTCAATTTTAGTCTCACCATTGACATTAGAATTTTTAAATTTGTACGCACTGCCTTTTATTTAGGTGCAGCCTCCATTATATACAAACACTCTTAGGCAGTGCAGGCACGTGACCGGTATACCATGACCGCTGCACCTTGAGTGTATTAAGAATAATAATGCGTGTCACGTACCTTGTGGGGTCCTCCTCCCCGTTCAAATGTGTAGTTAGTTTTCAAATTTCGACCAATTTTGGTGGAGCCGGACCATCGTTGTTTTCACCGCCCGAAGGAAGATCCTCCAACCATGGCCCGCCTCCAAGTTCCTAATACCACGGCCAGGACTGGTAAGATCGTGGCCGCCCGAAAATGGGGGAGGATCCCTTCTGAAAACATATAACATTCAATTAAATTTCATTCATACAGTAATGTAATAACCATTGATAAAATCCTTATGCTGACCAATATAATTTCAAATTTGTAGCGTTGTGCGTTCCCACTATCTCCCTAGTTTCTCTATTCTGTAACACATATGAATTCTTTATTTTAACTTCTATTACCTCGTACGGTCCCTCATAGAGCAGGAAAAATTTCTTGATCTCCTTATCCTGAGCACTCGATAAATCGTGTCGTCGTACTAATACCAGCTGTCCAACCTCGTACTGCGTCCACTTACCTTTCATATCATGCCTCTGTTTTCTTTTCTCCCCCTTCGTCAATAAACTTTCATTCGCCAGCCTAAGTTTTACATCGCGACCAATAGTGTTGGTTTCTGGTGGATACTCAATTAATTGCTCCAAAATTCTCTGTGGACGCTTCCCTCTTATTAACTCATAAGGTGTGAACCCCGTCGACTCGTGGGTGGTGCAGTTAAGCCAATTTTCAATTTTCTGAATATATAATGGCCACTCGCTGTGCTTGGCATGGCAGTATGTTCAGAAAATTCTTCCCAACTCCCTCATGACGCGCTCCGCCTGATTTGACTGCGGATGATACACTGCGGTGTGCTTTGGGATTATACCTTCCCATCCGAGGGTCTGGCGCCATTTTCCACTGATGAACTGCGGTCCATGGTCGGATAATATCACCTTCGGCTTTTCCACGTTGATCATGTAGTCGCGTGTGATCTTTTCACTCAGCACCTTACTTGTTGCTCGCTTCACGCTATATAACCTTACATATTTAGAAAAAGTGTCAAGTACAACAAAAATATACATCACTCCACCCCTACCCTTTGGCAATGGGCTGTACAAATCTACAGCTACTAAATCAAATGGTTTTTCTACCTTAATGTAATTTAATTCTCCTTCTAACCTATAATTTACAACTTTAGACTTCTGACATAGTTCGCAAACTCTAAGTATCTTTCGGACACGTTTTTCCATATTTTTAAATAGACAAGATTCCCTTAATACATTCACACACTTCCTTGCCCCAAAATGCCCGTATCTAAGGTGACAGTCCCACACTATTTTCTCTACCAGCCCTTCAGGTATAACTAACCTCCAATCCCTTTCTCTCCCCTCTACTTTTTTAAACAAACTCCCCTGAAATACTTGAAAATATTGTTTATACCCAAATTCATCTACATCCGATTCTACACTCGTGATTATCTTATTTAACTTACTATCAGCTCTTTGCATTACATTTATATCCTTCAATTCTTCCCCAAAAAGCTTGTCTTCCCGGGATAGTCTATAAATCTCTATTTCTTTAATATCTCTACCCGTTCTATTTCTATCTGTGTCTACTCGTGATAGTTATGTAATTTAAATCTGTTATGTACGGTATATGACACGAACAGGACTAGACTATTGTTGTAAATTTATTGTGATATTGGAGTGTTAGTGGTCTCAAATATTTCTACTAGTAATTTTATACAAACGACTATGTTATCTTTGGTATTGACGATGGCTTGACTGCCGAAAGCGCTCGTCAATACCAAAGATAACATAGTGGTTTGTATAAAATTACTGGTAGAAATATTGTTGTAAATATCTGGACAAAAAAAGCAGTAAATGTAAAATGAATCTTATATTTAAGAAACACTGCATACTACGTCTTGTGCTTTGTAGTCTTGACTTTGTGATCTGTGAAGGTCCATTTCAGCCTAGCAACTTGCTCTGACATGCTTTTAACTATGTTGTGAACAGATGTCATGTGTATTTTTTGTTAATACTATTATCAGTAACATTTCATTTATTTATTTTTTTCAGGTGTTTGTTGATGGCTTGCAGAAGTACTTCCAGCTTGGTCCCAATGTGGGCCGAATGTTTCCTCGGCTTGCTGATCTGACTGACATACACTTGAGGTTCCTACAGAGACTAAGGCAACGACAAAGGACAGCACCTGTAGTAGAAAACGTAGCCGATGTATTACTTGAACAGTTTTCAGGACAGGAAGCTGTGCGGCTTAAGGCAGCATATGGTGAATTCTGTAGTCGGCACAGAGACGCTGTAGACATTTATAAGTATTATCTTCACCATGACAGGCGGTTTGGAGAATTTGTTAGACACTGTCAGGTAAGATATTAAGATATACAATACTTCTTTGTGAAGAGATAGAGAAAGCTATGTTAATTTCATTTTATTTTTTATTCTAATTCACTAAAATATATTGTGTGTTAAGTGGCAAAATATAAATATGCCAACTTCAATACATACAGGGGATTAAAAAAATAATAATAGTTTTTCTTCGCTTAAAAACTGTAAGCAACTTACAAAGTTGAGTTGATTCTCAAAAACTTTCCTCATTCTGTTGAAAAGTTGCTCCCAATATGTGAATACAGCATTTTTTTTTGTACATAAGTTGTGTTTTTATTTCCTTTTAGGAATTAATAGTTTCTCCAGTTACCTGTAGTGTAATCAGTTTTATTTCTACTTTATTTCAGGCAAATCCACTACTGAAAAAGAAAGGCATCCCAGAGTGTATTCTCTTTGTAACACAGAGATTAACAAAGTATCCATTATTAATTGAACCACTCATAAAGACATCCAAAGAAAACAAATTAGAGCAGGAAAAACTGTCAAAGGCACTTTCATTAGTCAAAGTAAGTAAACAAAAAAAAGTATTGTAATTTATTCTGTGTGATTAAACTGTAGTTTCATTGTTACTATTAAATTTTTTCCATACATGCTGGTGTGTGTAGTTACATTACATGCATAATTGATAATATTCTAACTATATTTCATTTTAAGTCTAGTGTGTTGTGATCTAGGACTGAATGTGTAGAAGTAATAGAAGAAACAGTGAAAATTTTGAAAATAGATAATGATCAAGAAATTAAATGAACAGATATATTTAAAAACTTATTGTCCATTTTTGAAACATTGGAACAACTGAAGCTGATACGAAAAGTGGAATTTGATGAACCAGAACATGCATAGGGAACCAACAACCAGAGTAATACTGTATGTAAAAAGCAAAATTATGGGAACTGAGGTGGAGGTCATAAAAATGAACTGTAACTTTCAAGAACAGACTGTATTAGTAGTTTGGACATTAGGAGAAAATAAAATAAATGACATAGGAGAAAAATGTGTAACATGGTATAGAAATATCATAAGTTTATATAGAAGTAGTTTGGGACAAGAGTACTGTATTGAAATCTTGCAGGAAGAAGAAGAGGTAGACCTGGGACATTAGGAGGGATGGACTAAATGAAACTGAGAAAACTGGAATACTCTTCCACAGTATACAAAACCTTGGTCTACCTTACCATCCATTCTATTCTTACTAGTCTTTTGACTTGTCTGTGTATGACATTCTTTAATTGATTTAACAGTCAGGTCTTTGAAGTTTAAAGAAGCACATTACATCTTTATTGTTGATAAATTCTTCTATTTCTCCATTATGTTTCTGTAAATATTATTGTGTTACCACTATGATAATGCTGTATTCCTCACTATTTGTTTATCATGTCTGTAAAAGAAATTAATTTGTGTTTACAGTCATAAAGTTAATAATAAAATAAAAATGTATTGTTGTATTTAACTGAAATATGGAATGTTTTATTATTTCTGTTTTATTAAACATGGTAATACAATTTTTTCTAGGAAATTTTGGTAGAAGTTGATGCACAAGTGGCAGAAAAGGAAAAAGAAGACCGGAAATTAGAAATTTATAACAGGATAGAAGCGAAATCTTTCACAGTACACCGTGGCCTTAAGTTCAAAAAGTCTGATATTTTGTCAGACAACAGGAAATTAAAGTAAGTAATTGTATCATGTAAGATTTTTTAAATTTAATGGTGAAATCCATCACTTCTAACAAATCGGTACATTACACAAGAGTACATGCATAAATAAACACACACAAATAAAAATAATCAGTATAACTTACCACCAAAATTTATTAAAATGTTTATATGTGAAACATCTAATTCTGTTAAAATGTTTTGATTTCAGGTTCGAAGGTGTTGCAACGTTAATGCAAGGCCGAGGAAAGATGCAAATTGTACTAGTTATTGTTTTAACAGACGTGTTGTTTTTCTTGTTGGAAAATAATCATAAATACACATTCTTCACTCCAGACAATAAAGTAAGAAAATTCTGACTTCTTATATTTCAAATTATAGAACAGGCTAAAATTAATATTACTTTCTACTTATCTACTTGAAAAAAAGAGGTCGTTCTTTCTGTTATATATCATCAGGCTAAAATAACGTGTGTGTGTCTTAGAATTAATGAATTAAATCAGATTTTATGACTTCTGATTTTCATTCTTGATTAATGGCATTGTTGTTCTCATTTTATTTATACACACAAAAATCACAATTGATTTTTATGTTGGATATTTTAGATTAAGTTTATTAGATTATTTATAACTTCCTCATGAGCAGTATTTCAACAAGCTAAAGCTTGTGTCCTAAAGTTTTCTGAACAAACTCTTTACTACATGTTAAAATTTTTTTTCTTTCATTGTGGCATTTAGTGTTTTTCTAGTTGATACTTTTTCAGTTAGTTATTTTCTCTATGTTAACAGTCTTCATAACAACTTTGTCGAATTTTGTTGCTTCTCTGCTATATACACTTTTCCCTCGAACGAGGCCTTTCGGTTTCGACAAAGTTGGTACTTTTTCACTACTTATAGGTCATTTATTTTCTTTCAAATAATGTCAACCTTTCCTGTAGTAGACATTGAAACAGTCAGTGATTCTTTAGCCTTTATCTTGCTTTAGACTGTTTATCCTCAGCAGCAATATATTTTCCAGATGCACCTGTCATGTTATACTTGCTAACTATTTCTGAAAAGTTAATTTTAATGCTACTTCTCAGGAGCAGTATGACTCTGTTGTGGCAGGAATATCGAAAAGACTCCACATCATGTTATTCCCATTATTGTGTGTTCCCTGTGCACCAAACCAGACTGACCAAGAAACTTGTAATGGCAAGATACTTTGACACAGAATATTATTATGTTCTCAAAATGTCAAAAAATCTCCAAAGTGCCGATGAAAATGTAGTCACATAAGTCGAATTAAATAATTACATCTCTAATTACTTATGTGAGCTTCAACATTTTTAATTGTAATATGCTGTGGATGTTTTGCAAGTGTGAAATCGGTTCATGGTAAAACATTGCTAGTTGTCAAGTGATTCATCAATGGTTCAAAATTTTATCCTAGTTTTTGAGGTTATGTCATCTTGCAAAGTGTAAAAGAGATAGCCCTTGAATATTTGTTCACACTGTAGTGTATGCAATTTGGTTTATGATCTTTATAGTTCAGTGCTTTATTCCACAGCAAATTAAAAACATTTCTGTATTAAGCAGTCTTTTCCTTGCTATTCAAATCTTATATGCCTATTGCTGTATGTGGTTTTTCAATGCATATTTGATAATTCTTTTTATTTTTCCAATTTAGCACCTTATAACCAATTTAAAAACAAACTACAATGAAAATCTTTAAACATGTCTATTATTCTATATATTAATATTATCAAATTTGTAAAATTTGTAACCTCTGAAGATACTGATTCTATCAGTGAAACGTACATCAGGTTAATTAAAATAATGTTAATAACTTGCAGAAGAAATAGAATTTGATAATATTGTATTAATCAAGAACACCGCAAGAAACTCGTGGAGTTACTTATAAAGACATAACACACACACACACACACACACACACACACACACACACACACACCTACAATCAAATGTGGCATTCAAATGTTGTTTACAAGAGTTTCATATCCTTTACTTGTGAAAATAATTGTTATGCTAACTTAACCAAAATTTGCAACCAACTACATATTTTCGCACTCCACTGTGCAATTGTGAAATGCTAGTTTTTGAGGACCTCTGGTGTCCATTTTATGGAAGTTTTTGCCTTGTTTCTGTGACAAAATGAGTAGATTAATTTAATTCCATTTGCTGAAAATATTTTACAGACACATATTCATTAAGGAGAAGTTTAAAAAAATTAGTACAATACATTTAATGCTGTCACCATCTGGTAAAGAGACTGAAATATTGTCTCCTATTTTATTTAAATCTTATGTTTTGCTTATTTAAGGCTGGTGTAGTGTCATTGCAAAAGTTACTAGTGAGAGAGAAGGCAGGACAAGAGTCACGAGGCATTTATCTTATTTCTTCAAACCCTGCAGATCCTGAGATGTTTGAACTAAAGGTACAAAACCCACGTAACAAGCAAGTGTGGATTCAAGCAATTAGGTAAGAAGTCACTGCAACTTTTTTTATCAAACTTTTCTCAAAAATTATTTCCATTTACATTTTTTCAAATGATTTTTTTTTTCTATTGATTTTAAGATTGTTTCAGTGTAAAGATTCTATGTTCTATATTAACAAAACTGACTGTGTAATTTGAGTACCATTAACCAAAGGGTTAGATTATTTCTGCCACTATAGCATAGTAGTTTTTTAGGCGGTTACAGTGGGTAGACATTATCAAGCACATCAAGTTTGTGTTCATGTTTTACATGTATCTCACCCTTTCAGTGGTATTGGTAAATGGACACTAAACCGATGTACCACAGCCACAAGGTTTCTGTATTCTGTTATCTATTTAGTAATTCTTTTAGACAATTTTATTCCATTATGTTTATTTTATGTTTGTTTGTTCAGAACGTGTTTATTCAGAATAAACAAGACCACTCATTGAAGTCATGAATCTGACTAAGTCTCTCTTAATTGATTACGTATGTCTTCCCATATTCCGGTCCCAAAATATCAGCAACATCTATCCAGGGGATTGTCCGTGACCAGTCCACAGCTTCAGTACCAGTTTCAGATGAGGCACATCATCATTCCACATATTCATGGTCTTCTCCTTTTCTGTCTTCCAGGTGGTGTCCACCTAATACATTGGTTTATATTTTCAATACAGGCTACTGTGGTCTCTTCTGCTCACATCAGACTCATGATCTCCTTGTTACAGATTCTTAGCAGTCTTGATATGCTTGCATTGCATCTCAGGTAGTAGCAGCAGCATTCAAGCTCCACACTTCTGTTCCATAGCTTAGCACTGACTCCACCATTCACTTTACAGTTTTTTTTTTCACCTCTATGGAAATGTGTTTGTCATGGAAATCTTACTAAATCAGATTTAAAAACAAATGAACACTTTATGTTGTTTCATAC
Organism: Magicicada septendecula; assembly: GCA_034769895.1. Classification (NCBI taxonomy): domain Eukaryota; kingdom Metazoa; phylum Arthropoda; class Insecta; order Hemiptera; family Cicadidae; genus Magicicada; species Magicicada septendecula. The sequence continues at coordinate 1,249,316,267 of CM068367.1, forward strand.
GAACTACAATGTATAAAATATATCGCAATATATTGCATAGGAGATAATGCCCACTCTTGTCATCTTTCGTTGCTGACTACCGAAGTAGTCAATGCCATTAATAATAGTTTTCCACAGTCTTCTACAAAAACACTGTGAAAACTGTCTCGTCAAGTTAGAATTCCTAAAACGACATTTTCGAAAGCAACAGGACTCTTATATTTATGACCCTACAAAATGGGTATTGTCCAAGTGGATTAAAAAAATACAGTTTATTAATTACTGTAAGTGGTTTCAGTTGTTGTTTAAAAACAACAATACATTATTGGATAGTGATGAAGAATGGTTCCATTCTAAGTGGCTGTGTTAATGCACAGAGTAACCAAATGTGGAGAAGTATAAATTCACAGTCACCTTTAGTCTCTGGTAATTCTGTCCTAAAATTAAATGTAGGCCTACATCTTTTACTTAAATAAATTTCTTATTACTTATACTGTAGTAATTTTTTTTTTTTGAACTGTGTGATGTTTTGAAACCCATCATAACTGCAGCCAACTTGTGAAGCTCTAAAGAATTTCTCCTGTACCAGAATTGTCTTAATACAGTGAACCTTGGTATAACGCTCTTCTGCGGACCCGCCAAAAAGTGCTTTATATCAAAGGTCGCTTTATATAAAGGTCCCAAGTATAACTATTTAATTTGTCAGGACCGTGAAAAATGAGTGTTACATCAAGGGTCGCTTTATATCACAGGGGTGTTATATTGAGGTTCCACTGTACATATAGATGTTTTGGGCAAATTTGTGGGAAGGGAAGCTGTATATAGCTTTTTTTCAATGAATCATCATGTTCTAATACACAGTGATCAGCATGCTTAACCTCCTTCATTCAATTTCTCCCCCCCCCCAAAAAAAAAACAAGTTTGTAAACCAACTCTCAAGATTGATGGTGAAATTTGTGCCATGCAAAACTTTTAGTTACGTAAAATATGTATTTCTATTTTTCACAATGCTATCCATGCTACTTATGATAGAATAAGATGCTACAAAATCATGTAGAGACATTAAATGAAGTATACAAAATCATAGTGACACCAAAACAATAAATTACCAAGTAACAAAAAGAAACCATTATTGTTGTATTTATTGTGTGCTGTATGCATTTGCTTTTTGTGTTGTATATACTATTGTAGAAGTTCTAATTGTTTATACTAATGAAGTTCTAGTCAATGTATTTGTGTGCCTATTCCATTCTGTAATTTAAAATTGGTTACTGTGACGCCATCACATCAATTCTGTATAGTATTATTCAAGTATATACACACGTATCCGTCATACATGTTTGTGTGTGTTCAGGGAAGCTGTTCAGAATTGTCCCGAAGACGATGAAGATAGTCCACTTTTAAGCTGTGAAGAAAGACAAAAAATGCTTGATGCAAAGCAAAACCAAATACGTCAGCTAGTTGGTAAGTATCTAATGTATAATTCATAATTCAGTACCATTCAGTAGTTAACTCATCAGTTACATGTAACTATAATTATTGTGATCGATTTTAATTTTAAAGTTTTACAGAATATGTAATACAGACATTAGTAAGTCATTCTTAAGTAAACCAGAGTGTTGTGTTTCACATATTTTTCTATTAAATAAATAATACATGTATCTTTAAGGATCATCCAGAAAGTAAAGAACTTGTGTCTGTAATAAAACTACAACAAACAATAAATTTAAAAAATTATTTGTTGTACACAGTAAGACTTTGTGTATTTTTCTACAGTCTCCATTTAAATTCAAGGACTTGTCATAACATGGTACTTGTTTTTACATTCTATCATTTTACTAATTTACCACCAATCTCTGCAGCAATTCAGTGATAAGTTGTCTTAGATCAGCACTTTAAAAACAAATGCTGCCTAGAAATTTGTTAACTTTAGAAACAAATAGAAATCACTGGGAGCTAAATAAGGACTGTATGGTGGGTGTTCAGAAATTTCCTAGGAGAGACGTTGAAGCAGTTCTTAGAGTGCTGCAGCTGTGTGAAAGTTAGGATTATCATGAATGAAAATAATGCCTGCTGATAACATGCCACACCATTTTTTTCGACTCTTCAGATGTTATATGGGAGACCCATATTTATCACTTGTCATATTCATTTTTTTGTGATCCTCAGTTCAGAGACACAATTTGTTCATACAAAGATGTTCCCTAATGTTCATACATGCTGTCAATGAGAGCGCTTAAAATTTGAAAAAAAGAGGCTGTGCAGTTTGCCTAAAATGAAATGCATGTCCTCATAATTTTTCTCATTGATTTGTTTCTCTAGTTTTAGTTGTAAAGAAAAGAACCTTCTTTTTTCGGAGATTTTGTAGAACTTAAATTTTTATCTCAGTTTTTATCACAGTTTGTTTGTAGATGACATCCTGACATCCTACAATTGAATTTGTTATGTTCTTGAGTCTTTCTTTTATTAGTCACATGCTTCCTGTGTATCAGTCCTAAATTTCTAATTGTGCTCTTTACTCTTAATGTAGAAGCACTGTAATTTCTCATTAGTCTTAAGAGAGGCTTTTTTATATCTAATTGAGTCCTTCTTTCCTTTCATTGTGTGTTCAGTCACAAGAAGTCCAAAATGGTCTCCCTTGTGAACAGTCAGCATTCTTCATTAAAGAAATGATTTATTCTAATACCTTTATTGTATTTTTCAATGGGTCAAAGTATTCTGGTATTCAAACAACTAATAATACTTCACTAACCAGGACTTTTAATTTTGTCTCTTGCTTTAAAGCATTATGAACATTAGTAAAACATCTAGATAACCTCATAACTTAACTCAGACTATGCCAGAGACATAGAGAGTTAGATAAAGATTGTATTGTAACCTGTGTACATGCCATTTGCAATACTGGATGACCCTCATACTTATTTATGTAGGTGGCTAATTTAATTTGTTCAAATACCTTTGCATTAGTTAGACAACTGGCGTTGACTGAGACATTAAGATGAGAGGATCACTTTTTCACTCTCATGTTTTGTAATGTTAGAGTTAGATTACCAAAATTTTCACATTGTATTGTAATACTTGCTAATGCAGTATACTAGAATTATCCTGAAGAATTTAACAATTTTTTTATTGGCAGTTTAAAGAATATTGACAATTGTAGTTCACGTCATAAAGAATGGTAATATCGTATTCACAAACAGTTTCCTTGTATGTCCACTTGTTCTATAAAAAGTGTGCAAAAAGGTAAAAATTAAGAGGCTTAATGGTATATTAGTGCACTTATCTTGCTTTTTGTATTACATGGGATTAAAACAATGTTACACTCTTCCTTTACAACATGTACCTCTGTTTTCATTGCATGTGTACTGGCCTACAGAAACTTTTGCCTTGTTAAATAATATTCATATTCCGTATTAAATTAAACCGGATAAAACACTCAATACAATTTTTTGTAATATCATTGCAGATTAATCTCCTGTTTATATCACACAAAGTTTTCATATTGTACAATTAGGTACTTCAGATTTTGTAGGTTTTGTCTACATGCAATGTGTTTTGGCCAATAAAATGTGATTTTTACTTTTTCTGTACAATAACCGTTAAAAATATTTTAAAAAATAAGCTTTTATAAGTCACTTAAGGCTTCAGCTCATAACAAATCAGACAGTTTAACATAGTTAACTTTCAGTTAGGAGCATGTTTGTTCCCCTGTTTTCTACATTTTATAAGTTTTTAAACCATATTATCATCTGCTGTACAAAAGTAATTGATTTATATGTGTCCTCTCTCTAAGACCAATATAATATCCTCTAAGCAACTAATGATCAGTAGTTTGTCACACATACCACTTAAGTGTTTATATATAGGTCGTCTCACTAGTAAATTATTGCATTACTTCAGTCTCCCTGACTGTTGAACATAACACATTACGTCTACTTGTTAACATTAATAGTATTTGTAAATATTGTGTTAGTTATTATACTGTTTCTGCCTGTGTGTGTGTGTGGACAGTTTACCTTATATGTTTTGTCTTGTACTCCAAGATTATTATTTTAAACTCATGTTCTCTGGTATCCAAGTCATGTTTCAATACAGAATAAAATTAATTTACCTTTTTTTATCCGTTGTGTGACTTCTTATTGTATTAATTTTTGAGTGTGTCGCGAGCCAGCAAAGGGTGCGCACCCAGACATCGGTTAACTTATGCAGTGTGTTTTATTTTAATGTGTAGTAGCTTAATTTTAATGTGTTAACAACGTCCACACGGGACTGAAATCTGAAAATGAGGCCTTGTGCCTCGAAACGCGTTATTTAAATAAATACAGTAAGAAGTCACACGATGGATAAAAAAAGGTAAATTAATTTTAATCCAAGATTATGCTCTCCCCAAAATTATCCTACCCTTGTTTTTTTATCATAATGGTGTTTATCCAGTTTTTAGTTTGTTTGTTATGCCTATATGCCTTCCTCCCCCTCCCCAACAAAAAATGTAACCACATTTGTTATTCTCAGAACACAAAATTCTGAAACAGTAATTCATTTGTTGGCCTGTGTTTTATGTGAGACACAAATATTTAGAGTCTGTCAAGATATGAGATCTGACAATAAAGTAGATGAACTCACTGGAATAAAATTTTTATATACTACATACCTTATTGGTGAACATCATTGTGGTCTCCTTCATAGTAGCTTCCTCTGGATGCTGTACACTTTGGGATTGTGTATCTACTTTGGGAGAATCCAAAGCAGTGTTATAACTCATTTTGTGATATCGTCTTCAGAGCCACTGACAGACTGATCTTGATGTAATCAGTGTCATGAAAACTTATCCGTTTCAGAGTTTCCTTTATGATTTGATGAAGAAAAACATTATCTCTGGTTAAGAGTGAACCTGCAGACCTAGTTTTTCTCTGATAGTATTGCTTCATCAGGTATATTATCTTGACAGACACGTGCGGGTGAATTTGTGAACTTTATTGTCAGATCGTTCGTACATTTTAATATAAAAGTCCTGTGAAGGTAAATTACAATGTTATTAGTTACAATGTTTCATTAACCTGCTTCCACAATATAGTGATTACTGTTGTCGCCTCTGGTTTGGAAGGGTATCCATTTAATGCTTATGCAAACGGAGTTGTCATAACATTGTAGTACTACTACACAATGCTGTGGTATCAGCCTCTTTTGACAGAGACCATCATTCTCTCTGATCCACTAAAAACTGCCACTGCCCCCCCCCCCTAAAAAAAAAAACCACTTGCAATTTTGTACCCTCATCATCTGTAAATCCAAAAGTATGTTTCAGTCGAAAGACATTAATTGTTACTTAAATTAAAGATAATATACTGTTACGACGGTGTACTTGATCGTCATAGGTACAGTGGAAAACAAAATACAAGACACCTATTAAGTCACTAATCACCAGCTTTATTTTCACAGTTAAACAGTTCGTAATTAACAACATTGTCTCTTACAACAAATCAAATAAAAATTGTTCACACGCAATAAAATGTCAACTAATATAAAACACAATTGTATTAGAATTATACCGCCTGATTATAAAACACAACACTTCACTAATAACCACTTGAACGCACACAGTATCGCCCGACAATAAACTCGAACCGCACTGTAATATATCGCAACTATAACTGAACTGAACGTTGTTGAGTACTGGTATTTATAACCCCCCCCCTCACCGAAATACTAGATTATTCCATACTGCGTGTTAACTCTACACTACGACATAATTAATTGCGGCCTTGACACAGTCCATGCGGCTGGCGGCTTCCAGAAAAGTCTCACGAGCGCATGTTGAAATCATGTAGTCACGAGCGCCACAACATTTAGCCGTATTCCACTGGATCGTTCGAGAAACATGTACATTGTTCTGTGATGTTGTAACAATACTTTGGTAACAATATTACTAATTAATGTCAGTAAAACTTATAATGTTAAAATTAATAGTAACCGTATTGAAATTTGAATTTTTATGTAAATTCAATTTTGTAAACTATAAATACTTACTTGTACTGCATTTTTTGTGTGTTTTATTGAAGTTCCTCATAGTGTATCCTTGAATCCTTTTTGTCCTCTTTTTAATTTTCCATGAAATCTTTCTTGTATTCTTTAATAATCGCTGGATAGATATAATTACGTGTGTGAGTGTTTGTGTATGTGTTAAATGTATACGTTCAAATATAATAATTTGTTTTAAGTAAGTCATATACAGTGGAACTTGGTTATAACGTCACTGAAGGGACCAAAAAAATAATGACGTTATGTCCGAGTGACGTTATAAAAGAGTCGTTATAAAAGACCCTTTTTAATCACTAGTAAGGAAGGAGAAATAAAAAAAAAGATCTTTGCATTATTAACATTATTCGTGATATTTATTCTAAAGTTTACAAACAGCATGAAGAATATTTTAAAAGATCAAAAAGAAAGTACATGTAACTTACATTTAGGCTTACTGTCGAAAGTAATTTGTAATTTTCTTTTGAACGCTCCTTTCTGAAAAATAAATTCTTCAGACGTCTCTCTAAAGCAGTAAAATCGTGAAAGAGTTTCGGCGGCTCTCATTGCTTCCTGTACTGTCGGACAAACGATGTAGGCATCCTCCTCTTGCTCTTGCTCAGCATCTTCTTCAACACTATCTTCTGCTTCTATGTTCTTTACTTCCGCAATAATTTCTGCATCACTCAACACTTGGAATGTTTCTACTTGGTCATGCACTGATGCATAGGAATCAAGTTCATTTCCAAATTCATTTACGTCGAATTTCTTAATCCACTCCGAGAGTGGCAAGTCGTCTTCGTCATCATCGGGTAAATTTTCATGTACGAGTTGTGCTTTACTAAAGCATTTTGCTATCGTCTTCTGTGTTACACTCTTCCAAGAGTCGTCTAGGAATTGTATTGCATCTAAGAGTGAAATTGTGGCAGTGCGCCGTGTCCATACAGAAAATAATTTTTTTTTAAAGTTGCTTGCGGTAGTGACACTTTAGGCTTCTAATGACGCCTTGGTCCATAGGTTGCAGGACACTCGTACAGTTGGCCGGTAAGAAGACCAGATTATAAGCGCGCACGTATATACGTTTATATGAAATTTAGAGTAAAATATCTGAGAAATTTTTGACGCTATAACAGAGTAGTACAATATTTAGTGACGTTAAAACCGGGAATTTTTATAATGTTAAAGATATCAGTTTGACCGGACTTATGACAAAATAACGCTACACCCGAGTTGACGTAACAGCCGAGGCCGTAATAACCAAGTTCCTCTGTATATATATGATATGTTGTGTAGTGACACCTAAACCTTGTAAAAGTATTACACCATATGTGCACATCCTGTCCCAGTTTTAACACTGTTTTCTGAATGCCACCTACACCCCCTCTGATAGTTTGTTTGGTTTTTTGGGGTTACAGTAGACTCAAATTTGGGATTTGAAGGTATTGTACACATTAAACCTCTGAAGCATGGAAAACCTGAAAATAAGATTCCTTTTCTTTTTAGAATTAATTTAGCATCACATGGCTTCACATGAATAAGCCATTCTCTGTGTATTGTAGTAGTAATAGATAGCTTCATATGCATTGGTTGTGTACTGTGTATATATTGACTGTTTTAGTTAGCTGTTCTCATCATGAGCATGCTTAAATTGTAGAATCATTCATGTTTAGATACCCATCAGTACAGTTTTAGTCTAGAATAGTCTAGAAATCCAGTTGAAATTATTGTTGTCAGTTGAGAATATAAAAATCCCATAAAGTTTTTCTTATATGATTCTTTAGTTTCCAAGTTATTTCATGGTCATCCTCCCATCACATCACCTTGATAGGAGGGTCTTAGAAGAACCAATCTGTCACTTGTAAACGCGTGGCTTCTTCTGTCATCATGTTGCTTCATATTATCAGTATTGTGACAAAAATGGTAGTTATGATTTTTTCCATATCTGTCAAAGATATTCAGCAGTTAAAAAATAAATAAATAAAATACCTACATCGTGTACAAGTTAATTCAAAAAATTTTTGCAGTGATTTTACACAACCAGTTTACAAGCTTTTTCCTTAATTTAGCATTATAACCTTGTGCAATTCTTTCACTATTTTATTCAGTTCTGGTTTCTTCTTTAATCTTCTACTATAAGGACCTTTAATGCTCATTGTCTTTAGCCTTTATTTAGCATCATCAGCCCACCCCATTCTTTTAGCTTACATCATCTAGTTGGTTCAGTTCAATTACATCCATTTTCTGAATTCACTTACAAGCTATTTGGGTCAGTTGTAATGAAACTTTCCTCAAATCCCCTCGACAGTATATAAACAACAAATTGTCTTTGGGGTGTGGAAACAGACATACATTAATAACATTTATCAGTGGACATTCATTTCATGTACTGTGAGAAATTTTAAAAACACATCTGTATGCTTGCTTGTTATCAATAGTAAGATCTCCATTTATTTAGACAATTTATGCTGATGTATATTGACCAAAAAAATGTTACTTTATTTGTGCAAAAACATCATTTTTTTGTTTAATAAGGTTTATTTTTTACAGTTACATTTGAAATCCTAGTAAATTGGTATTATATAAATGTACGGCTTTTTAATAAATCTAAAATCTTCCTCTTGCATAGCTGTCTTGTATAGATTTAATAGTATAGATGACATTTACAGTGACAGTTTTGTGTGTGTGTGTGTGTGTGTGTGTGTGTGTGTGTGTGTGTGTGTGTGTGTGTGTGTGTGTGTGTGTGTGTGTGTGTGTGTGTGTGTGTGTGTGTGTGTGTGTGTGTGTGTGTGTGTGTGTGTGTGTGTGAATTTTAATAATGTAAATATTTTAATATTATTGTATAAATTGGAAAGATTTATATAGTCATTTCATTTGTCATTAAACAACTAGTGTGAACGATTGTAGAATGAAATTGTTTATACATATAGAATTTATTTGCACAGCTGAATGTTTTATTTGAGGAGTTTTGTATAGTGATTAGTGAATAATGTCACTTTGTTGGTTTCTTGTATATTAAGAACGTATTTACAGGGTTATGAGTTAGTTATTTGTTGTACTCTGTAGCTTTGTTAACAGATAAGAGTTTAGGTTAGTGATAAACATTATGTGTTGAAGTTGTAAAGTTGTTTACTCCAGCATTAATTATTCCATCAGTCCCTGAAAGTATGATGAGTAATGATAAGATAATGTTAGTGACAGGTAAAATCAGATTTATCTGACAAGTAACATCGTTTGCTACTGAATGAAGTAGTTTTCACTATATTTTTGTTATACGAGGGGGTACCCAAAAATAACTGGAATTTTTTTTTTAAAGCTATGTATTTAATTTTTTTACAAAACAACCTTATCAGCTTCAAAGTACTCTCCATTACACTTAATACATTTGTCCAATCTGCGATCCCATTCCTGGAAACATTTTTCAAACTCGTCTGTTGTGATGGCCGACAGCTCCTGCCTCGTTTTTTTCTTTACCGCTTCCACATCATCAAAACGTTGTCCTTTCATGTCCCTCTTCATTCGCGGAAACAAGAAGAAATCGCACGGAGCGAGGTCATGTGAGTAAGGGGCGTGGGGCAAGGGAGTCGTGTTTTTTTTTGCTAAAAACTGGCGCACTGAAATGGCTGCGTAAGCAGGTGCATTGTCATGGTGGAAAAACCAGTCCCTCGTCTGCCACAAATTGGGCCTTTTTTGTCGCACATTGTTACGCAATCTTTTTAGAACCTCCAAATAGAAAGCCTGATTAACAGTCTGACCTGGTGGGACGAATTCAGAATGCGCTACCCCTCTCACATCGAAAAAACAAATGAGCATCGTCTTGATGTTTGATTTCACGTGACGAGCTTTTTTTGGGTGAGGCGACAATGAAGTTTTCCACTGGCTTGACTGTTGCTTAGTTTCGGGGTCGTAACATAGAACCATGACTCGTCACCAGTAATGACCTTGGAAAAAAAATCTGGGTCGGTTCGGAGCTGGTCTTTCAATGCACGGCATGTTTCAACTCGATTCTCTTTTTGCTGTTCAGTCAGGACCCGAGGCACAAATTTTGCAGTGACCCTTCTCATCCCCAGATCTTCTGACAAAATTCGCTGAACCGAGCTCGAAGTTATTCCAGATAACTTACTAATCTTGTAACGGTACAGAAGTTTGGGATTCATTTTATTCTCATCTGTTATAATAATGTGGAGTTACCCACACAGAGCCTCAGTTTTAATAAGCGAAGTTCACTTTTGAAACACCCAGTTGCCAGTTTGTACAATAAGCCAGGCCAGATTCAACGAAACCTGGTGTATCGGAATGTGTCCGAGTGTGCAGATGCCCGTTCTGACATCGTGAAGAGCACACACAGTTTTCCTTGCCGCCGCCGATGAGGTAATGAGATATCACGTGACGCTCGCCCAGCCTATCACGAACCAAGTAGCCGCACACAGGAGGCTTCTGGCCATCTTGAAAACATCGAAGTAAGCGTGAATCGGCTTATAACTTCGGAACCGCGCAGAGGCGTTAATGCGCGGTTCGCCTAAAATCTATTTTACAATGTAGACCGACCGGCAGAAAAAGTGAACATGTGTGATTAAACTACAAATAAAAATGTAATACAGTATAAAAAACGAACAGTGAGCAAATTTCAATCAGTGAAAACATATTTCGGAACAACCAAGTGAACAAAAACCGGACTGATTTCAACATGTGCCTGTGGCGACAACAGGGAAGTAAACATTGTGTAAACATACAATTTCAATTAAAATCAATGAAACTAAAAGCTATAATGTATAAAGAGATCTCTTGTTTTTAAGGGGGCAAAATGTGTGAAAGGGAGAGAATGAAAGGGTACTGGGTTGTCTTATAAAAAAAATATCTAATCTAATTATAGTAAGTATATATATTAATTGTAGCAATGTTACAAAAGAATCAGTAATTGTTCTTGAAAAGTAAAATCGAAAGTAAGAAATTTAAAAAAGAGATCACAAAGAAATGTTAAATAAAACTGTGATAGTTAACGCATTCAATGAGAGTCTAATTATATAAATAATACAAACCTAAAATCACACTTGCAGGCCATGAGTTTGCGTGAAGAATTCTGGACCCGGAAAGGTAAACAGTTTGGAACTGGGGTAAATAAAGTTATTTATTTATCTATTAATAAATTAAAGTAAATGTAGCTTCTCAATCTCTTCAATGGTCCGTTGTCGGTCTTCAAGCACGATTGCATGAACTTTTTCAACATTTTCGTCAATTCTGGAAGTTGAAGGACGTCCAGAACGAGGTTTGTCATCAATTGACATTTCACCTTCTTTGAAACGAGAAAACCATTGGTACACTTGAGTTTTTCCCATAGCACTATCCTTGTAAGCTGTTTTCAACATCACAACAGTTTCTGCGGCGTTTTTCCCAAGCAGGAAGCAAAATTTCACAGCAGCCATGAGCCAAAAGTTCACTTAAATCCGCCATGACAAAAAACGAAGAGCAAGCGAAACTGCTTTTACAAAACGAATTACTGTGACTGGACACAACCTTCACAGGCGACAACAATGACGGCACTGAACTCAGAACGAGTTGCGCTATGCTCGCCTAGCGGGAGAAATGCGTACTACGTAAGTTCCGCCAATCGCAGCGCTATTCCGGTTATTTTTGGGTACCCCCTCGTACATTGCCTTTCTACTATACAAGTCTTTTTAGTTTTCCCTATGCAGGCAAGTTAGTGTGCTCAGTGTAAATTCACTAGTTATTATTTATCACTCCTTTCTAACTTTCACAGGAATAGCATAATTCTATTAAACTTTTAGATTTTATAGCAGATAAGTGAATTACATTTAAAATGTTGTTTGTCAGTCCAAGTTTTGTTTATGTTTCTATAGCCGACTTTGTGTATGAAATTTTGTAGGGCACTGTCCATTCTAATTAATCTCAACATGTTTTCTGTAAACATAAGACCGGGCAGTGTTAACTTCATTAATTAAAGTGACTTCTTGCTACTGCGATCATGATACTATTAACAGTGTTTATACACTATAAAGAGATTTAGTAATTACTGTAAAATTAGACTGTAATTGTCTAATTCATTGTAATATTCTAATCTATAGAAAAATCTGAACCTTTCTTGTTCTTTCAGGTATAGTCCTTTTCAAATATGATTAACATTATTTGAATGGAAATGTTTTTTTTTTACTAACTGTGTGTGTGCGTGTTTTGAGTGAATAGTTTGCATATAGCTATTTTATCTGTGTATTAACCTTTACATTTATGTTTTAGAATAGAATGTTGTTTGAAGCTGGTATATGCAAAATGGATAATAGCTAATGTGTGAGGTCTGACAATAAAGTTCACTGACTATAAAATTCCTACCTACATTAGTATTGTAATCACCATGGTCCTCTTCAAAGCCATTTCATAATTGTTTTCAGAGTTGCCTTCAACTGAAGTCATCAGCACTATTATTATAAATAGAAAAGAATCACTTAACTCAAACACAGTGTGATTACAGGGAGGTGATGTTCCATCCTGGTTTTTGTAACTAAAAACTCCTTCACAACCATTTTCCACTTTGCTACTTAGACACACCATTTTCATAAGTTACCTAGAAAAAGTTGGTCATTTTTGCCTTTTCAGTACTTCCAATTTTAATATACTTTATTGACTGTATGTTGAATTTATATGAATTGACAGTAAATAATTTCTTTGATACAAAAAAAAATTGTTAATCTTTATAAGTTTCAAACGCTTTTATGCCCTGTGTCGTCAAAGTTGTTATCAGAAACTTCTGGGTTGATTGACCATGGCCTGTTGTTAAAATTGTGGTAGTTATATGTTTTGGTTGCATGCATGGCAGCCATCTTCAGTACCAGAGACTAAAATGTAATAGATACTGTATAAGTTTTGGAGTATAGAGTCTCACTCGTCCATTGTGTATTTTGCTATATCAGTTTAGGGTTGTGCTAATACTTGTGTTTCACTATCTACAATAACGTGATCAGAAATGACTGTCTTTCTCAGGAACATTGTCAAAAATGCCCCCTTCTTCTCCATATAAAGCATTAACCCTACAGTCTGTGGTGACCCCTAGCTGTGGTACCACTCATGGTGTGGTGTTCTACCACTGGCAGAGAGAAATCAACCAACAATTAACCAGTTAACATTGTGTAGTAGCAAGCCTCGTGGTGAATTCATGTTGTGCACATGCATACATGCTCGTTCGTGCTTGTTACTTACATAGCCCAGGCATACCAGGTAAGACGACTGTATTATTGTTGCCAGAGTCTGTGATGGGGGAAGCAGACTGAGTAATAACCTTGACTTGATCATATAACTACAGCACAACCATTATGATCTTAAGTTGTCAACAGAACAATTGTGCAGCCCAATGTCACACTACCAGGATGAATGAAACTACTTTTGATGTTGTTTAGTGAACTGAGCAATTTCCACACTCCTTCCTCATATCAGGAGCTTCAGTTAAAACTTGTAACTAATTTTGCTATACTGCTCTATTGTGGATGATCACCTGTACTTTTACGACCTGGCAATTACTTAATGCATGTAACATAGGATTTAAACCATTTTTGTCTTCAACACTTGTTATTCTTCTTAAGAGCTGTTACAATATCTGGTCATCAGTGACAAGTTTTCTTCATCAGAAAAATGTTTTACCCATGTTTAACTCTTTTTTTCCTTTTTAGTAGAATTGTCGTCATAAAATTGTACTAACATGTCTTTGATTTCATTTTTACTTTTTCGAAGTTTATATACAATTTAATGTTCTATAAGAATGTCTAAGTTTATTGGCTATCATTCCATAGTCAGATTAAAATTAAAACTTTCCAAGCTGTTGAAGTTTGGTTTTAGTTGTAGTAGACTGCAGCTACAGAAGCTTTTTTCAGTGTCATGGACTTAGGCCTTTGACAGGTTAACTCTTCTTTTTGATTTTTCATAGTTGAAGGTGATTCTGCAGATGAATTGGAGTGTCTGGCCATTTAAGTGAGGGATCACTCATTACCATAGCAAGTTTACAGCTAATGTATGTTTCTTCTTAATTCAAGCTCTAATATTCTTACAACAGAGCACTGAAGTATACATACCCATATAATAATAGACACTGCTCACCAACAAGAATACACATTCAACACTTACACATTTATGAAATCATGGCAACGTTAAGAAAGTCCACATCGATTTTGCTAAAATAAACATGTGGCAAAGAGTTTGTGACCTTTATTGTCAGACCTTGTTCATAGTTGCTTTTTAAAAAAACATTAAAATAATTCAGGTGCATTAAATGAAAGCTGAAGTTAAATGTTCTATTTATATGATTGTGAACACTTAGAATAGTATGCCTTTTGAAACATCAATTTCAATTTTTTTTCATTTAATTATGTTGGCCTGCATGCATTTCTGTGCATATGTTTCAGATTTGTCGACAGATTAATTTAACTTTCATTCATGTTAAGAAGAAACGTATGTGTATGTGTCTGGAATTAATTTCTAGAATCATCCTGCATGAGGATTTATTACTGAAAAAAATGAATGAATGTATTTGTGCTTATTTTTCTCTCTCTCTCTCTCTCTCTCTCTCTCTCTCTCTCTCTCTCTCTCTCTCTCTCTCTCTCTCTCTCTCTCTCTCTCTCTCTCTCTCTCTCTCTCTCTCTCTCTCTCTCTGTGTGTGTGTGTGTGTGTGTGTGTGTGTGTGTGTATGTGTGTGTGTGTGTGTGTGTGTGTGTGTGTGTGTGTGTGTGTGTGTGTGTGTGTGTGTGTGTGTGTGTGTGTGTGTGTGTGTGTGTGTGTGTGTGTGTGTGTGTGTGTGTGTGTGTGATAATTGTTTTCATAACAGTGTAGCTGCATATTTTTGTATTATCTTGTACATTACTGGACACACACATACAAACAATTGTCATTAAATTAATCATTAATTTTTGGGAGGGAACATGTTTTAACACTGTCAGACCTGGGCCTGTAAGGGGTGTTAACACATGGTGGCCTGGTGTTTTTTAGTGTATTTTATTGTTATGCTGCAACTCAACCAATTCTATTCTGTCAACTTATACTGTCTTTTAGTTCCATTCTTCCTCTTTAATCTGATGTATAACACTTTATACTTTTTTTACTATTTAAAACAAAAAATTAAATTGTACTGCACTAAAAAAAAAGTCACAATTTATTTTTATAACTCGCTTTCAGACACATATGTATGGTTTTTATATAATTAATGGACACTAGTCTATGCTACACATTATATAAAATATAAAAAGTAAAGGAAATGTATTCTTAAAAATATTTACGTGCAATTGACACACATACTGAATGCGTGTAACACTGAATGCAAGCGAGTAAACAAAACACAAAATGTTTGCTTATTATTCATTTAAGTGCATTCAACGCTATCTGTTAGATAAAGAAATAACTACAGTTCAGTTATGATGTGCTGCTCTCATACGGCAAGCTTGAAAAACAGTTTAAACCTATGTAAAAATGACGCCCGTATCACATTAGGGGATCGGACAGAACACATGCGCCCGTACAACGTACGGGCATAGTACTGAAAGTGTTAATAACATTTTAAAGTAATTGTATTTATAATACCTATAGATTATATAAATAAATTTTTCTTTACTTTTGTTAAACACAGTAAATTTTAAAATTAAGCAAATACTCAGTTGGTTTTAACAAGAGTAGAAACAGATGTAAGTTAATTGAGTGTTTGATTTTAAAAAGTTCATTTATTTTTATAAAAAAACTCTATTTTTAAGAGTTCAGAGTCAAATACATAACATACTTTTGAAGTGAAAAATTATAAAATATGTAGGCATTATTACTGTATGGAAAATTGAGTAAAATAATAATTTCTTTACTATAGTTTAACAAGAGGTGTGTGTTTGAAAGTACGATACATGTGAAGTCACAATAAACACACATACTGTTCATACACATAACCATATTTCTAACTTGTTGCAAGACATAATTAAAACAATTTTTCTCCTATAATTAATTGACAATTAATCACTCTTCATGTGTGTAGGTGTGCTGAGACAAAAGGATGTTGAACAGGCATTAATATTAGAGGAAAAAATGGCTTTACAGCTAAAATTGTTAGCTGCAGCAGGAGCAAATCCCATACCCGAACCTCCGTCATACTGCCACCTGGTCACTGAAGAGACTGACACTAATAAAATGTGGAAAGAAGTGCTGTCTGCTGTAAGAGTAAGTACATTTATATGATAATCATAAAGGCTGTTGTGGAATTGTACCTACTCTTTTAAGCTCTTCCAATTTTGTGGGATCAGTGGCACTATGAATGATGATCAGGCCAAAAATAACAATAACAATAAGAAGAAGAAGAAGAAGAAGAAGAAGAATGTATGGGTGTACACCCAGTTCATAAGTGTAGACTCTCAGTGTTTGGAGTACATTTTACCCACTTCGTTTGTTGGATCACTGTACT
Source organism: Magicicada septendecula (assembly GCA_034769895.1). Taxonomy (NCBI): domain Eukaryota; kingdom Metazoa; phylum Arthropoda; class Insecta; order Hemiptera; family Cicadidae; genus Magicicada; species Magicicada septendecula. Next base: position 1,249,332,690 of record CM068367.1, read on the forward strand.
TTCTTCACCTCTGCAGGGCTCTGAAATTGGATAAGATGAAGGGGGCAGAGCACCAAGCACCGTGGTTAGGAAGGGCCACCAAAATCAAATACCAAATACAATAAAACTGTTCCCAGGGGACTGCATGAAAATCATGCAGTGGAATTGTATGTTAGATGGCAGATACAACCAAGTAGCACAGACATATACACCATAACTATATATTCATATTTTCCACATATTTCTTAGCACTACTGAAATATTTAAACACATTGTTATAACCAAAGAGACTGTGTTTTGGTCAATAGTATTACATTTCACTTATTATTCCATATTCATTTCCTCCTTACCATACAAACTTGTTCGGCAATATAAATGCTTGAGTCCTTATCTCTTGGTTTGTAGGCTGAAGTTCCGTGTTTCAAAAATGACAATTTGTGGTGGGGTGGGCATTGTCTATAAACAAATAATCTTGTGATTGGTTTTTATCATTTTGTTGTCTAAGTCCTTTAACTACAACACAAGAAAATTGGTAGTCGTCCATGTGCATGAATGGAATGTCAGCTACATGACAGGCTTGTTAAAAATATCATGATGTAACTGATTTTAGCCACCACAATCGAAGACCACACAGTGATTTCTCATTTGCGCCAACAGATGCTGTTACACTTTTCTCTTTTAATTTTTTGCCATGACACTTCTCCTCTTCGAAGTGTATGATTTGTGTGACATAATCAATCCTATTGATGTAGGTGATGGCAGCAAACCCAAAGCTTTACTGTAGTAGTCCTCCTTGTTTTTCAAACATCGATGAAAATGAATTGAAAATTGTAACAAAAAAGTGTAGTATGCAGAGTTTGAACACAATAAATGGAGTAATTTATAAAGTCTCCGTGTACAGGTTACGCAGGGACAGAACAAAAGCACATATTTTATGGAATAGTGTAATAACTATGATTATTTTAAAAGGGTTTAAAAAGTATACAATTTTGTTGAAACTGTTGGTCTGAAATAATTGATACAGTGAGATTATAAATTATTTAATATCGACTGATGACTTTGCCTCCGTAAAAGCAAGCTTAGTTTTATTAAAATGCTGTAATTAGCACTTCGGTACAGTCTGCTAATAATTTCTACTTTTTCTTATGGTAATGTTCAACTGTTCTTACCAAAAAGTTGGTTAAATTCAGTCTGTTAACATGTTTGTGTTGTTCTGCATTCTGTGTTCAGTTATATTTTACTTTACAGCACATGAAATCAATTTGTTGCTTTTTTTAATGTCTTGCTTTTCACTTGATAGTCCCTACAAAAATTATTGTACATTCAAAAACACCATATTCAAATTTTTCAAAAGAGGCACAAACAGATTTTGTTCTCGTACCAAGATTTTCGTCATATAACCTGTACAAGCCTTAATGTGGTCTTTCTGTTCTGTTTTCTTCCTCCACCTCTGATCTAGTTGTTTTTACTCAGTTGGGAAGGAAATAACATATATGATGAAAAAGTGCTTCGTCAAAAGACCTTGAGAAATAGAACTGTACATTGATGTGAGCATATTTATTACACTTGGAATATGGGTAGTCAAAAATAATTTGAGAATGGTAATCCTGCAGGGTTAAAAAAAACTATGGTTAAATCTGCATAATCTACACAGGGTTATCTGATTCTGTAACCCAGTGTTTTGTATTCTTATTTTGAAGAGCATTTGTAAATTTGATATTCCTTATTATGGTTTTTCAAACGCTATATTAATACAACATAGCTATTATTGATAATTCTCTAATAGTTTTTAGGTAACTATTAAAATAATTTTTATGTATTAAAAATGTTTCAGAAAGTAAATCAGTTGGCGAGTTCACTGTATGCATCTGGAACAAATCTGTCACGTAGTGTCAGTTCAGTCGGGGAACACCAGAGTGAAGCGTACGTGTCACCCACACTTCCCAAGAGAGCAGAAACATTTGGAGGCTTTGACAACACAAATAAAGATCCAGGTGCTTTAAACAAAGGTGCGATTGTATATTTGTGTATGTATGTGATGGAAGTTTAGGATTGGATATTACCTGGGGCTAAAGGATTTACTGGTAGAAAAATTATATTTGCTGTTGGTGTATTCAATAATTAGTGACTTGCTTTTATATACACAGTGGCTTGTAAAATTTTTGTTAATTCGTACTTTTTATTTATTTTTTTTGTTACTAGTAAACACATTCTTCAACATAGTAAGAACATTCTTGCTAAGTGTAATTCATGAATACTGTTTTAAATTATATATCTTCTTGTACCATAACAGGTTAGGGCACAGTCCTCCAGTTTCATAGCCCATCTTTATTATGAAAACCCCATATCTTTCCTTTCTTGGGTTTTTGATAGCAACCAGCTTTTTGAAACTTAAATTGTTCTTCCTCAGGAAACATTCTACATCTCTTGGAAGTTGTCAGTATCTGTTATTGAGTAGTTTACAGTCAGTTATCTTCCTATAACATAATTATAAATATTATACTAGTTTTAATAATTATAATGACAAATATTTCTAAAATAATTATAATTCATTATAATCATGGAATATCTGTTCGAATTTAAGCGGACTTTCACAGCCCATGCTGTTCTAAAGATCAATTTTTAATGAAACATAAAATTGTTGACTTGAAAAATGAAATGAGTAGTTTGACACTCCAATCGTTGTACATTAAAATTTTTGTTTTGAGCTTGCTGGATTATGTATTGCTTTAAAGGCTCTTGTGATACCTTTGTTGTACATATTTTGAAATTTCATGCATTAACCATCTGTTCTTTCCATTCATTTCTTCAATTAACTTAAATTGTGATCAGCTTATGTATTCAGGAGGCAGACAAAATGTGTTTCTAAAACATGTCCTGATAAAATATTTTGAATTTTTTTTGTGACAAAGAAAAATGATATACACATGCATGAAATTCTTGTTGTATAGCAAAATATGAGAAAAAATCAGAGGAATAGTTTTACAAAAAAAGTAATTTCATTTTATTGGTTGCTTCATATTATTCTGTGAAATTCAGATCCAGATTCACTTTGCTATACAATGTATACTGTATCTCTTCATTTGTTAAATTTTCTAATAATAACTTGTGTTTAAACTCAGTCCTTATGAGTGCAGAGAAGTCTCCTTACCGAGCTGACATGAGGTCACCCATTAACTTCTTGTATTCATGCATATTGCGCTTGCTTGACTTTGCATGTGGAGCAACAATGCTTTAATCGTATGATTGTTCACCTGGATTTTCTTACATGTATGTTGTGAATTACAAAATATGGTATTTATTACTATAAATATAATCATGTGTACAGTTTTACATGATTGGTGTTTTTCTTCTATAAGTATAGGAAATTTGCATTTTGTTTGCTCATACCATTTGGTTTAGTTCTTGTATACCAAAACCTTTTGATTTATAAATTATTGTACGAAGTTTGATCAAAATGTTAATGCAATTTATAAGCGCAAGAATACACGCACTAGAACTACCCAAATAAAATGTTGTCTTCATTTGGTTTAGTTCTTGTATACCAAAACCTTTTGATTTATAAATTATTGTACGAAGTTTGATCAAAATGTTAATGCAATTTATAAGTGCAAGAATACACGCACTAGAACTACCCAAATAAAATGTTGTCTTTATGTAATGTTGATGCACATGTTTCTCATAATTGTCTGAAGTTTTAGTCATACTGGATGCATAGTTTAGATTTTATAGCTAACTGAGTAAATTGTGTTTTGTTATGTTAAGCAATTTTTTTTACATTTGAGGTTATATAGGAAACCTTGTGTTAGTGGCCTCCTGTTGCTTATACCCAGGAAAGACTTGTGTCCGGCTAACATCTGCCATACAAGTTCTCTGTCACTTCGCAGCGGCTCTGAAGAAGATTCCCAGTGGGTGGGATCAAAATGTAAGCTGACCATGTCACAGTTTGTCAGCAACTGACCATGGCCTAACAGCCTGGTTTTACATCAACTTAATTCAGCTCAATCTATATCACAAAATGCATTTCAGAAATGTTTTGAAGACTGCAAAAACATCGGGATCCATGCTTTGTTATCTGAATTCCTGTGAAGGTGACATGTGGAATATAGAATTTTGTAAATAAACAAAAATTGCCTGAACTTTTGATCAAACCTTGTACAAAACATAAATTTTTATATGCATTAGCAGTGAGAATATAACTGAAATATAATAACAGTTTTTATTTTTTGTATTCTTTTATGTAGCCCAAAGGTACCATATAATGTTATTATTTATATTCTTAAAGCGATCGATTTCGGTCACAGACCATCATCAGGTTATATAGCACATTCACAATATTATAAAACACTATACAAAAAATAAAAAAATTGAATTATAGGTACCATTAATAAAAAACAATAAGTGTAAGTATAAAATACTTTACATTATCATTAGTAATAACAGTATTATGATATAAGTGTTGTTGGGCACCGTGACTTTATTGCAACTCCTGCTATTCCTTATAATTTTTAGGAAAGGAGTTTCTTCTTTGTGTTACCATTTCTGTTTTCCTCACAAACTCATTTTAACTCATGTGTGTACACAGTATTCATTCACATTCTTTATAACACTTTATTTATATTACATATATATTTTTCACTGTTGTTTTTTTATTGTGAATTTTCTAATTATTTAGAATGTCCATAAAGGTTAATTCACAATTTGCAAATCCCAAAAAATATTGATATAAATTATAAATAGTTGTATACGTTTAACAAAAAGAGCTAAGTTTATATGAATTGAAGCCTTGTAAGACTGTCAAGGCTGTTAAAGACTTGTAATTCACTGTAGTAAAATATTATATCCAATACATACTAAATCACAACGATAGAAGAATTATTAGTGACACAATAGCATTAATCACAAGGGACATATAAAAAGAAAAATATATGCTGCAGTAAATTACTTAACAATAATAACAATAAACTGAACTTCACTATAAGACAAAGCATGTTGAACATCTTCTTATACCAGGCAGGTTGCCTTACATAGTACCCATTGCTTTCTCAGTTACCATAAGTTTCTGTAGTTGTGTGGTTTGCGTACAGATTTTCAAAGGAAATGTGTTTATGCTCATCTGATCCAAATGTTCAATGCAACTTTTATTACGTTATTTTGTTTAATTAATTTTTTGTTGTACTGTTTATCCAAAAAAATATTTGTGTGATACTGATTTGTCTGCTTGTTTATAACTCTGTAAAGCTTAAGTAATTATGTTTTTGTCAGGCAGCATGATAACTAACTTTTTTCTTATTATTTGTCATCATATTTTTGTACAGTATTGCATGGTAATATATTAGTGTAAGTTTATTATCTCTTGTTTTCAACTCGATACAGGCATGCTGAAAAAAGTTCACCAGCAGCAGTTGCAGCAGCTGCAACAGTTGCAACAACAACAGCAGGAACAGTTACAGCAGTTGTTACAGCAGCAACAACATCATCCACACTCACATCAGAACAGTCGAGACAGCAGGGAGCCTTCGGTCAGTTCTAGTCCAGTAGTCACACCAGATTCAACACTCAGCAAAGCTTCCCCAAAACTGTCACTTGTCATGCAGGTATTCATTATATTCAAACAAAGAAACAGGTGATTTTAAATATTCAATAAGTTTAGTATTTGCCTGTTTAGGAAAGTACACTTATCGTACGTTGATGCCATATGCAACATCATTTAAGTGTACATTATAACCACTAGTTTCTGAATGCTAACAGTGGAATTTTATGTTTACGTTTATGTCAACAGGAATTATAAAAACTGCATTATGAATATTGTAATGGTAAGAATGCCCTGAAACCTACCACGCAAAACCTTCCAAAATACATGAAAAGCAAAAGCCTAGAGTCTCCAACCACATTTGGTATTCAATATGCAGTAACTTTACACTATCCCCATTATTTACAAATTTTTAACAATATCTCCTCCTGGCTGTTAGGTGAACCCACTGAATACAGAATAGGTTCAATTACAATAAAGTAACTAACTCTGTTGCATTATAGTTGCTCTGTCACACATTTTATTATTATTAATGAAAAGTATACATGTTATTTTAAAATGCATATTAGTTCTAGGTATCCAAGTCACGTATGAACAGTAAATTATTATAAATAAATCACCTTATATCCGTCGTGTGACTTCGTTACGTCGATTAAAATGACGCGTTTCGGAACATCTGTTCCATCATCAGATAAAATCGCTCTATTGAGGTCGTTAAACGTTAAAAACACATGTTACACATAATTGTCCACTATGTAATTCGCTTGCTTCCTAAATGGTGCGCACCACGACGAAGCCGATCGGACACTGAACTATTATCTGAGTGATTACGCCTAAGCAGGTTCAAAGCTGTATCGTATAGCGGGTTGGATTTAAAATTTAAGTGGTCATTCAATATGAAGTCTCGGCTGTTTATGTTATTATATGCTTTGTATATTTCGAACTCCTCTATTGCGTCCATGTAACGGCCTTTGTTGCACACATGTAGGGGTATTAAATTAGATTTAAAATCAGTATAATTATGATTGTGTAAGATTAAGTGGCGGGCAAAGTTGGACTTGATATTATTTAACAAAGTGAGATTATTTAGGTGACGTTTTGGTGTGTGTTCTTTAAATCGTTTGAGGAAACCTCTCCCCGTTTGACCAATGTAAAAACTGTTGCAGTCGTTACATGATAATTTATATATGCCGGATTTCTTTTCTAAAGGTATGGGTTTTCTATGACGTAGTATTTTTAATAGACTATTGTTTGTTTTGAAGGTAGCAGTAATATTCAATTTATTAAATGTGGAGGTTAGAATCTTTGGCATTATATTTGTGTATGCGGTAGAAATAAATGTTATTTTTGTATCCTTATTTATTGGGGGCTTGGATTTTCGAATTTTATGTTTCTTGATGAGATTATCAATCAACGTGTTTTGGTAACCATTAGCTAAAGCTATATGTTTAATGGTATTCACCTCCTCACGGTAATCATCATCACTGAGAGGTACTGCCAACAATCTGCGGATAAAGTAATTATAAGCTGCCAACTTTTGCGAAAATGGATGATAAGAGTCAGCATGTATTGTCACATCAGTGATAGTCGGTTTTCTATAAATATTAAATTTCAATTTATTTACGTGTTTAGTGACAGACAAATCTAAAAAATTCAATTTATTATCCACTTCAGTTTCCAACGTGAATTGAATGTTTTTATTAATATTATTCATATAATGTTTTAGGTTTTCGATCTGTCGTACAGTACCATTGAAAATTAGAAAGGTATCGTCTACATAACGTGCATAAAATATTATATCATTTTTGTATTTGTTATGTGAGAGCAAATGAGAGTTTTCATAAAAATTCAAGTAAACGTCAGCCAATAGACCAGAGAGAGGTGAACCCATGGCCAATCCATCGTCCTGAATGAAAAATTGGTTATTGAAAGCAAAGTAATTTTGTTCTAAGATAGTTTCAAGTAAACCAATTAACTCGTTTATCGTCTGTATATTTAATTTATTATTCTCTAATAAATTTTCTTTTAAGATATTTAGTGTTTCCTTTACTGGTATGTTGGTATACAAATTTACTATATCAAACGATGCTAACTTATAATTAGGTAGTATATCAACATTTTTACATTTATTAATAAAATCCGTGTTGTTTGTGACACTATGATTGTTCTTTAAATTTATGCTTTCTTTGATTACTTTGACGAGTTTTTTAGCTGTTTTGTATGCGGGCGCTGTGGTAAAATTAACGAGTGGTCTGACCGGTATGTCGTGTTTATGAATTTTGGGTAGGCCAGTGAGTTCGGGAGCTTTAGCATTAATAGGCTTCAGGAAGCGACGTGTGCATTCGCTAAACAAATTTACGCAATTATTGATTTTGTTATTCAATGTCTTGACATACATATCAGTAGGATCAGATTTCAAGGTTCTAATATTATTGTTTGAAATAAAGTCGTTTACTTTCGTTTTATACACGTCAAAGTCCATGACAACAAGAGTATTCCCCTTATCTGCCTTAGTAATTAGAGCATTATTATCAACTAATTTAGCTTTTATTTGTTTCAATAACTTAAACTCGTTGGAAAATCTTATATGTTTCTGTAAACCATGAGGTGAATGGTTGTCAAAATTATGGTGTTTTATGGTATTATTAAATTTATTATTTACTAAAATGCGTGCTTCAGTTTGTAGTTTTGGATCGGCAATTGTTTTTACTGCAGTTTCTGCATTGATAATTTCTTGTACGATTTGATGTTTATTATTAAGAGGCAAGTTATACTTGATGCCTTTATTAAGGATGTTCATTTCGTCATCATTAAAAGCTATCGTAGTTAAATTAGACACACGAGGATAAAATGTGTGTTTACAAGTGATGTGTGTTTACAAGCGAGAAATTATCAATATAATTTTCAATGGTACTGTACGACAGATCGAAAACCTAAAACATTATATGAATAATATTAATAAAAACATTCAATTCACGTTGGAAACTGAAGTGGATAATAAATTGAATTTTTTAGATTTGTCTGTCACTAAACACGTAAATAAATTGAAATTTAATATTTATAGAAAACCGACTATCACTGATGTGACAATACATGCTGACTCTTATCATCCATTTTCGCAAAAGTTGGCAGCTTATAATTACTTTATCCGCAGATTGTTGGCAGTACCTCTCAGTGATGATGATTACCGTGAGGAGGTGAATACCATTAAACATATAGCTTTAGCTAATGGTTACCAAAACACGTTGATTGATAATCTCATCAAGAAACATAAAATTCGAAAATCCAAGCCCCCAATAAATAAGGATACAAAAATAACATTTATTTCTACCGCATACACAAATATAATGCCAAAGATTCTAACCTCCACATTTAATAAATTGAATATTACTGCTACCTTCAAAACAAACAATAGTCTATTAAAAATACTACGTCATAGAAAACCCATACCTTTAGAAAAGAAATCCGGCATATATAAATTATCATGTAACGACTGCAACAGTTTTTACATTGGTCAAACGGGGAGAGGTTTCCTCAAACGATTTAAAGAACACACACCAAAACGTCACCTAAATAATCTCACTTTGTTAAATAATATCAAGTCCAACTTTGCCCGCCACTTAATCTTACACAATCATAATTATACTGATTTTAAATCTAATTTAATACCCCTACATGTGTGCAACAAAGGCCGTTACATGGACGCAATAGAGGAGTTCGAAATATACAAAGCATATAATAACATAAACAGCCGAGACTTCATATTGAATGACCACTTAAATTTTAAATCCAACCCGCTATACGATACAGCTTTGAACCTGCTTAGGCGTAATCACTCAGATAATAGTTCAGTGTCCGATCGGCTTCGTCGTGGTGCGCACCATTTAGGAAGCAAGCGAATTACATAGTGGACAATTATGTGTAACATGTGTTTTTAACGTTTAACGACCTCAATAGAGCGATTTTATCTGATGATGGAACAGATGTTCCGAAACGCGTCATTTTAATCGACGTAACGAAGTCACACGACGGATATAAGGTGATTTATTTATAATAATTTAATGTTATTTTAATATTAATGTAGAAAATAACGCCCCCAAAATAATTATTATAATACAATTGCAAATTAATTCTTCCAGTTTCATGAATCAAAAATATTTGAATCAGTTATCTAATCATAAATCAAAATATATAACTTGGAATTCCACTACAACATCAGAAAAATCAAAGCCTCAAAAGTTTTAGCATTTGACCTACTGTATGATGGTTCTACCCAAAAATATACAGTGCACTCAGAGTTATCTAGTGCCTATGTAGTTTTACGGTATTGGGATCCTGATGAAGAAAGTCAGTGCAAACAGTATTGTATGCAAAGTCAATAATAATCATCGTAGTTATACAAATAATATCGTATACAAATCAGTGCTTGGATTTTCTCCCCTCCCCTATTGCATATACTGCACTATAAACTGCTACATTTTGAGAAGTTTACATGTGTTTTTTTTTTTATTTAAGAAGCATTAAGTTTTCCCTGTGACAGCTGTGATTCTATTTAACACTGTTATAGTTTGTTTGGTTATTAGTTGTTACTGTATGTTAAGTAGCTGTAATGTGCAGGGTCAGTACCAACATCTTCTGTATGCAGGTTGAAAGCCATTTACTCTATAATTTTAGCATCACATGTCGTAACCCTTTAACAATTGGTTGTTTCATTGGTTTTAACTGGATTTTTTCCAGTTAAAAAGAAAGTGTACATGCATGCAGTACATACATATAGAAAACAATACATACCCCTGTGACAATCCAGTTCTTCTAAGTCACCATTTGTGAACATGTGATTTTATACTTTGATTCTATAAGCACTGTGTAGGAAGCATTTTCCCATGCACCAGGTCACGTAGAGACAAATTCTGTGTGGCCCAAAATTACACTCCACCATGAAAATAAATAATGACTTATGAAACCAAATGCCCCGTTACTTTGTTTTGATTTTTGGATGTTTTGTGTCAGAGGTTCACTTCAGACATCAGCTTCAGTGTGTCATCTTACTTTTCAAACATCTCTGCTAGAAAAAGAGAATTGTCACAGTTTTTACAATTTCACAGACCATATACCATATTGCGGCCATTGTAGTGGTAGTGTTTTCTTATGTATATACAGTTCTTTGTGTACCTGATAATTATTTTTTAACTCAGGACTGGTTGCTCCAAAATTCTGCATTCATTTTCTTTATTGCATATTCTGAAGATAATGCACCATTACAATTGACATTGAAGCAAAGTCTAATGCTCCATCATATTTAATGTTGACAGTCAAACATACCTAAATGCTGTACCAAAAAAAAATTAAGTGTTTTAATTACCCATTTGATTGACTCAGTCAAGTGTTTTTGATATATAATGTTGTATATATATGTTTGTATTATGATCATTATACATCCCCAGATTTTGTTTCTAAGATATAGAAGGTAACAGCAGAAAAATGTACAAGATGAGAATTTTGTTGTACTAATTTTAAATTACAAACAGTTGTGTGAATAACAGTGTTACAAAAACAATTCTCTCGGCTTATTTAACCATTCATTACAGTTACCTATTTGAGTGTCCTCTCTCCTAGATAAACATCTTAAAAATTTGTGCACAGTCAGTCACAAAATATATGCTGCATTTTTCAGGAGCCTTGGCTGGGTGGAGAAGGTGGTAACCCAGATCTGCCTGCATTACTGAGTCTGGGTCACGAACAGCAGTTGGCAGCGTTGCAGTTGTCACATCATGTGTACACGCTTTCGTGTATCATTTCACAACAGATGACGTCGATTGACAGGTACAGAGCTACGTGTCGAGTGTTCAGAATGTCAAATAATATAAGTAAATAAACATACGAGATGTGGCTATTAAATAAGCCAAAACACACAGATTGGCTTCATAAGTGTGGTTCATTTTAACATTTATCTCTTTCAGTATACTACTCCCCTTCCCTTTTCAAACAACATGCCATTTGAATTTTCTACTGTTCAAAGAAGTGCTGCAGTTGATCATCTGTAAGCTCTAGTAGGTTTGCCACTTTTGCTTTAACTTCTTCCATGGATTGAAAGTGGGTAAGAGGTAGTGAAAAAAGTCACAAGGTACCAAATCAGGTGAATATGGTGGACGTTCCTGGTCCAACACTGGAATACATTTGCATACTAAAAACTCCTTTATAGAAGTGGTGTTGCGAGCAGGAGCATTGTCTTGATGAAGGACCCAATTACCTTTTATCTAAAGGGCAAGGCTCTTTTCCTTTTATGCTCATGGATCTTAGTCAGAACTTATAAATAATAAGCATTGTTAATTATTTCATACAATTTCATTTATTTTTTATGGATTTTCATCAGTTCTTGATGGGGTTGGCCGACTTGGATGCTCATTGTCTTCCAACTCGTCCTGACCTCCACCAAGTCTTTTGTACCACTCAAAAAGTTAGGTATGTGACATACATTAAACCTTAAACACTTCTTTCAACAAACTAAAACACTATTTCTTAATTTCATTAGGAACTTGAGGTTAACACACTGTTCAATTTTCTGGCTAACCATTAGTCTGGTAATGGTTACAAACGATGTGTTTCTAACAGTGCTCACAGCATTATTGACTCCCCCATGACAGTTACAAATAGACTCATCCAATTTGGAAGGACTCAGGGTTGATGAGCTATCCTCACTGATTACTCCATACAGCACACACAAACACAGTCTGGGTATTTAATACCCACACCTTGTATATGTTTTACACATGTAGCAATTCTTAAAATGGGGAAACTAAATCAACACCAGAGGCTGTAAAAAGAACTGTCATCAGTTGTATAAAACATTTTAATGCAAACTATGGTTAATTCCGTACTCACTCACCACAAATACGGTAATCCATTATGTGATAGTCTCAGTAAGCAATAAAGCCCAATAACTTGTGAACACTTTGTGGTCACTGCTCAGAAACTGTTGCCCAGATTTAATCTGCTGTTTTTTGCCATTCAGAATTTTCTGTATTGTTTTAAATGGGTAGTTAATTTTGTTCTACTGTATGTAGTGGGTTATTACAGAGTAGTTCCTTAACCCTTTGATCCGTTCAGTAATCGCGTACATTTACATTTTCTAATTTAGTCACTTCAGCATTGCTGTCTCGTTATGTTTTGTAGCATGTTATTTATGCAGCACTCGAGTGGGATGTTATTCAAATATTTAGTATACACTCATTGCCAGTTCAATGTAATATTTTTGTTGTGATGACAAATGTCCATTTTATGTCACATGTTCTACAGATATATCATTTATATACTTGATATGTATTGGGTTACGTTGTTGTGCTTTTATGATGGCATAAAGGTATGAATTGTCTTTTCTTTTATAAATAACTGATAATATTTGTAAATTTTAGATGTAATAATTTGGATGTAGCGCACAAAGTAGTGTTGATTTATTCTAAACAAATATCTGTGTAAATGAATACAAAATTCATGAATAATAAGATAACAAAACAAACAACATCAATACCAAACTCTACAAAATTATAATTATTGATAGTTTTCTAGAAATAAATTATTTTCAAAAATAATTACAATTTTATAATAAAAAATCGGTATGGAGAACCATACATGACTTCCATATTCTAAGATTTATATTTAAAATCATTTTCGAAATGAAATATTACCATAGAAACTACTTCTTTCTACTTACTGCTTCAGCCTTAACCACAGTACTGTGGTCACTAACGTATACCACCTCACGTTATCGCACTCGATTTTCACTGATGATGGAAGTCGATGGCATTGCCGAAATGTCTGGTTTTGTAGAAAACATTGGACTACGGCCAAATATCCCGGGAAGGAATTTTAACAAAAACTACTTCTTTGTTGCCGATAACGTTGTACACATATATATCAGTGGCGAAGTTACATGGAGGCAATTGAGGCAATGCCTACCCTAACAAATTCTGTAGAATAAAAATTATAAATACGTATGAACTACATAACGTAAAGATTATACATTGTTACTGTGACTGTCAAATTTATTAAACCGAAACGTGCTTTATTGAGCGAAAGCTAGATGGTGACAGGTGAGATTCGGCATAGTTCGTTTAAAGCGAATGAGGCAACCTGAACTTGCCTCAGCGTTTTTTGTATACATCGTATGTAAGCAATGTAGTGGTGTGATAGGGAAGTGTAGGGAGGGGGGATTGTCCCGCGCTGTACACATAGAGCGTTGAGGCATGCCTCACTTCTGTGGTCCAAACAGTTAAGTTAAAGCGCCTGTGTTGTTTCTAAGTGTTTATTTTATGCGGTTATTAAAAGTGTCACTGTTATTCCGCTGAACTAACAGATGATCAAGATTGTTATTTGAATTATTTGTAACATTAAACATATATATAGAAACTAACCAAGTTTAAAAATTTGAAGTTTAATCAGTTGTATTATCGTGTATGACTAATACAAGGATTGTTCAATAGACACACGTATAGAGCTGTAAAGCAATTTTTATTCAACGATTTTAAAAGAAGTCTCCAATAACATTAAGACATGAGTTCCACTGTTGCGCTAACCTGTAGATTCCCTGCTAGTAAAATTCTTACGGCTGTTTGTGGAACCATTCGGTTACAGCAAACTCTACCTCAGCGTCCGATTTGACCCACCGTCCTTTTAGTGATTCCTTAAAAAAAATTTAAGATAAGATTTTTGCCTACCCATTCATTAACTACTAGCTTCGCCAGTAAGCAAATTGATGTCCCTTTTTTCGGCTTGCACGCGTTATGTTGGTGTGGGTTTCGGCACTTTCCATTTAAAAAGCGTGCAAACGTAAGAAAATAAACATGAGTGAGGCCAGAAATAACGTGAATTGTGTGTTTGTGTCTTACCTGCCTTTTTATTGCCGTATTAAATGAAAAATGTTATATTACATTAAAATTAAAAAATTTTAATTTTATTGCCTGGCAACAAAATTATTTTATTTTTAACAATTACCATTGTTTCAAAAAGTTTAAATAAATTTGCAAGTACTTTACTCTTGTTAAAACGTAAAAGGTTGCTGGTAAACTACCCCTTCCCCTTAACCGATCTTCACCAAAATCCAAAGTCCTTGAGACCTCTACAATTCAGGGATGTATGCAAAAAATTATTTGATTCTGTTCGAATTTGCGGCTTTTATCGTTTGCCATAGAAAATACGCTTGATAAAAAAACGGTGCAGGTAAACTACCCCTTCCCCTTAACCGATCTTCACCAAAAACAATAGGTCTTGAGTACTCTACAAATCAGGGCTGTATGCAAAACATTATTTGATTCTGTTTGAATTTTGCGGTTGTTATCGTTTGCCATAGAAAATACCCTTGTTAAAAAAACGTTGCAAGTAAACTACCCCTTTCGCTCAACCGATCTTCACCAAAAACAATAGGTCTTGAGAACTCTACAATTTAGGGCTGTATACGAAACATTATTTAAGTCTGTTTGAATTTGCGGCTGTTATCGTTAGCCAAAAAAAAAAAAATTTCCCTTGATAAAAAAAACCGTGCAGGTAAACTACCCCTTCCCCTCAACCGATCTTCACCAAAAACAATATGTCGCGAGTACTCTACAAATCAGGGCTGTATGCAAAAAATTATTTGATTCTGTTTGAATTTGCGGCAGTTATCGTTTGCCATAGAAAATACGCTTGATAAAAAACCGTGCAGGTAAACTACCCCTTCCCCTCAACCGATTTTCACCAAAAACAATAGGTCGTGAGTACTCTACAAATCAGAGCTGTATGCAAAAAAGTATTTGATTCTGTTTGAATTTGCGGCAGTTATCGTTTGCCATAGAAAATACGCTTGATAAAAAACGTTGCAGGTAAACTACCCCTTCCCCTCAACTGATCTTCACCAAAAAGAATAGGTCTTGAGTACTCTACAAATCAGGGCTGTATGCAGAAAATTATTTGATTCTGTTTGAATTTGCGGCTGTTATCGTTTGCCATAGAAAATACCCTTGTTAAAAAAACGTTGTAGGTAAACTACCCCTTTCCCTTAACCGATCTTCACCAAAAACAATAGGTCTTGAGAACTCTACAATTTAGGGCTGTATGCAAATAATCTTTTGATTCTGTTTGATTTTGCGGCTGTTATCGTTTGCCATAGGAAATACCCTTGTTAAAACATAAAACGTTACAAGTAAACTACCCCTTTCCCTTAACCGATCTTCACCAAAAACAAAAGGTCTTGAGAACTCTACAATTCAGGGCTGTATACGAAACATTATTTGATTCTGTTTGAATTTGCGGCTGTTATCGTTTGCCAAAAAAAAAATTTCCCTTGATAAAAAAAAACCGTTGCAGGTAAACTACCCCTTTCCCTCAACCGATCTTCACCAAAAACAATAGGTCGCGAGTCCTCTACAAATCAGGGCTGTATGCAAAAAATTATTTGATTCTGTTTGAATTTGCGGCAGTTATCGTTTGCCATAGAAAAAAATCTACAGACACACAGACAGACACACAGACACACACACAGACACTTTTCGGAAAACGACTTTTTTTCATGTTTTGAGTGTAGTAGAATCAGAATCTGCAATAATCTCGAACACGATTTTTTTTGCCATCACCATACTTCCATTCCTTAAGGAAATATGGAAGTAAAATGTATACATATAATGCACGCACACGCACAGACACACAAACAATAAGGATATAATTAAAATTCCTGTTGTGTTCAAACTGACAATTGTGTATTAACTGATGCTTTACAAATTTTGAATAAATTCTGCTATAAAAGGCCACAAAACGTTGATTGAAATCTAATCAAAGGCCACTGATCAAAGTATTAAGAATTGCAACTTATTTCCATATATTATTAACAGATATTGTCTGTTCTTGTAAGTGACTCAATTCCAGTCAAAGTTGTTAACGATTCTAGGCTGTTTGGCTGAAGTCAGTTGGAAAAATTGTAACTAATGTTTCAGTGGCTGCTACAGTAGCCACTGGAACATATACCAACAACTTTTACAATGACTGACCATGACCAAACAACCCACAATCTTTTGACAACTTTGACGACACAGGCAATAAAAGTCGTCAGAAGTTGTCGACCTTATACCAATGTTTCCCATCATCTGTGTTTGATGCATTTTGTTATTTTGTGCTAAATGGAAATAGTGTTGTCTTCTAGAGTTCTTTAAAGGTTTTCACACAAAGCATATTGTAAATGGAAACTATAGATGAATATTATTTTTTTTTTGTTACTACAAAACAATGCTTCAGATTAGTTGTTTTATTATTGTTTATTTTCTTTGTGTTGAGCTTTTCCACTGAAACCTGAAGTAGTACACATGAATTAACTGTTTAGAGTATTTAAATTCGTCCCTGTTTAGGGCGTCATTTGAAACAGTACACGTGAATTAACTGTTTAAAATATTAAAAATCGTATTACCTACCTTTATCGGTAATTGACCAAGGTGTCGTTTGGTGTACTTAGCAGAGAAAAACAACAAGTGAATACAATTGACAAATACATGTTTATATGTTCACTTAACACATTTTTATTTCATCTTACTTTGCCATCAAATACTACCATAACTCCCACATCAACAATTTTTTTTTTACGTTACATTGAAAATAGATTGTGAAATATACTTAACCCTATTTATTAAACTAGACCATATCTACTGTAAAACAACCCAGCTTGCTCACCCACTCATTCATTCATTCTTTCTACCCCAGTTATTTGGATTTAAAACAAGAAATCTATAGTGTGAAATTTGGATAATAGATTCGACGTGATACAGTTACGTTTGTGAGCGTCGTCACTGTTGACCATGTGCTGTGTCCTGCATTTTCATCACACTATGTCCCAAAAAAGGTTATTGTTTTAATTTCGAAAAGGATCATTTGATCTTAACTCGGTTCACTGTTGATTTAAACTTTTTACATGTTTTACACATCTCAAACACATGATTTGCTGGTCGGCCGACCCTGATTTGCTCGAGTAAGGATTTAGATGACTGCGAGCGGTCTGCAACTGTAAGTCGACTGAGGCAGCAAGCTGCCAGGGTGACGCTCTTCATTCTTTGTATGTAAATCACCACGTAGCCACTAACCGGATGTCTCTTCGATAACTCGTTCTCTCATTGGCTTAAAAGGCACCACGTCACACGATAATTAGTTATATTTTCGTGTTCCTTCCGTTATCGACTTTGAGTTGGAGAGTATAGAGAGCGGCACACATGCACACATCCACATTCCAATGTTTTATTGTGTAGCCAAGGGTGTTACTAGTGGTGTAGTGTTACAACACCCCTCCTGTGGGGTTGAACACGAATAGGGTAAAAACCTAGCAAGCAGTGATATAACACACTTAGTAGGTTGCAACTAGTGAATTCAGTAATACCACCAAACTTCTCCTCCCGCGCTTCATCCGCCACCACAGAAAAATTGTGGCCTACAACCCCTCCCATGATCAACTCTTGCACAATAACCCCCTTTGGAAAAATCCTGGTTATACCATTGGTGCATGTGTATTCATTATATCAAGTAGAAGAGGAAAGTGTAAAGTTTTGTTGCCTTAGGCTTTCACAGCCGGCATCGTAGTTAGTAACATTTTCCGAGCTGTCAGGCCGTGGTCCAATGTTATTATTTGCAAACATTTCAGCCACTCCATCGGTGGCCATCTTCAGTGCTGAAAGGACTGAAATACTGACAAAGGTCTTAGTCTGAGGCCCTAGCCACAGTACTGTGGTTTACTGGCTGAGACCTTTCTCAGTATTTCAGTCCTTTCACCACTGAAGATGGCCACCAATGGAGTGGCTGAAATGTTTGCAAATAATAACATCAGACCATGGCCTGATAGCTCGGAAAATGTTAATAACCAGTGTAAAGTTTTGTAAATAGCAATTCTTCACATCCTGAAAACATATGCAAATGGCCGCACAATAAGCCTGAAACATGTAAAGATTGTATGACTTCTGAGCAGTGGCGAATATAGAATATATTTTTGGGGGGGGGCCAAGATTAATGTAAGGTTAGGTTAAGTAATTTTAAGTAGACACCCCATGATACTATATCAGTTTTGCTGCTCATATTCAGAGGATAATTTGCGCTGAATGCCCCTTTTACTTTACCGAGATCACGCTTCTTTATTGTTGACATTAAATCATAAAAAATATATCTATTTTTAAACAAACCAAATGATGAAAAGATCTGTTACTATATTTCAAACATTGGTCAAGATTTTAACAATGTCTCATCTGTAAACACTTATCCGAACTAAAAGAGTGAAATACACGATTGTGATTATCGTGTTTGGAGGGGTTCTAGCTATAAATATTGTTTTGTTCTGTCATGTATGTATAAATTGCCAAGACCCCTATTTTTTTCTTTTTGTGTATACACACATATGTGTGTTTTATCAACTATCATTCAAAAGACTGTTTTGAGTATTGTTTTGGAGAGACCTTAAAAGAAGGTTTAATAAAGTGACTGTTTGACAATGCAACAAAATTTGTTTTATTAATCGTTTATCCAACTGACAATAAAAAGAATACATAAAAAGGAACTCCACTTTTTATATAGACCAATGGTTACGAAACAAAGTCCAGGTTTCTTGGTACACTTGCAAACTTATCAAGAACTTCATCGTCACTAACTATAATGTCTCTGTGGATAGAAAGTAAAGCAAGCCCGTTAAGCCTACTTTCAGATGTGCCGTTCCTTAGGTAAGTCTTCAGTCTTCTCAGGCTGGAGAAAGTTCTCTCTACGGTTGCGACAGAAACAGGAAGAACTGTGTGTAATTTCAGAAGGGTATAAATGTTGGGGAAGAAAGTCTTGTCACATTTTTCTAGAGAACTTATAGCCGTTTTTGGAAGATTTGAAGGCTTTTCCCGACTCCACTTTTCTTTCCACAACATAAACTCACTTTGCACAATCTCTTTATGTGACAAATCTTCGTAGAAACCAAAAGCAGCCTCCAATGAACCGAAATCTGTTATGATACACAATTGTGGAAGGATGTTTTGTAAGGATGCAACTGTTTCCTTGTGAGATTCAAAGCGTTCTTTCAGTGAGTTACAAAAATCGTCCAGGTATGGCAAATAAACAGCTCGTCGATAGTATTCTTCTTCTGTGGTGTAAGTGACGTTGCTACGTGCTGTTTGAAGGCGGCAAATTCTTGGAATCTCTTCCTTAATGTCAAGTTTGGCAGCGAATGACTTTACTTGATTATACAAGGCTTTAAATGAGTCATCAGCATTTGCCCTCTCCTTCGACAGAAGGTGTAAGACACTCGTAACGTTAGTCAAGGCCTGTGAAAGATCTATATTTTTGTTTTGAAGCTGCTCAGATAAGTTATGCGTGGTTGATAGCATCCGGCTCAAAACAAAAAGATTAATAAGAAATGCAAATTGACTAATAGCACTACTTAGAGTGTGAGCCTTAGAAGCTGAGTCACTTAATTCCTCTTCTTTTATTTTGCAAAGGGAGAGAAAGATAGGTTCCAAAATGTCTTTAAATAAAATTACTGAGTCGTGCCTTCAATATTTCTGTTCTTTTGGCTGACATATGAAAGAATCCACAGACTTCTTTTATGACACCCATACAGTTTCTTATAGAAGGTATTCTGCTCGCATCTGACACACAAATTTAGAGTGTGTGAAGAACAATGTGTATACAGGGCCAACGGTAGCTTTTCTCTGATGGAAGCTTGTACTCCTCTGAATTGCCCACTCATCGTGGCAGCGCCATCGTACCCTTGGCCTCTCATTTTGTTTAGATCAAGCCCTAATGTTGACAAGGTCTCCAATATTGTGTTAGCCAAACCTGCTCCAGTGTATAACGAAAAGAAATAGTGGTGTAGTGTGTAACTGTGTTGTAAAATGTCGGGCGTTACCTCCGCGCACTTTTGTTACTTACTGTTGACTGGATCCTCTGCGGTGATGTAGTCCTGTAACACAACTTAGTACTATGTTTTTTGTGGGCGCCACTTGGAATCGTTTGTTCCAAGAATAAAATGTGATTAATAAAGAAATTAAAATTTTAAATCTTGCTTCTATGAAAAAATATAAACAAGTCAGTTTAGCTTGAAAAAATCAGGTAAGTTTAATGACTCTTCAAAAACAAACAAATCGTCTGAAGGACTAACATTCATAAAAAATTATACAATTGCAGAGTTAATAAAAAATTCACAAGTTATTCTTATTATTATTATTGACAATTTTATATATATCCAATCAAGTATCGGCTAGTGTTTTTAATTTTTTACTCAGTTGAAAAGCATGAGTTTAATATGTGAAAAAATCTTTACTCTCAGGACGTGACTCCTTGAACTACCAAGACATATCAATAAGACGCTTTACAAGAAAAATTAAGTGATTTGAAGGTGTGTGGCATGTGTAGTACAACTGTGGGATAAATGTAACCAGGTAAAAAAATTGACTTTAATTTCGGTAACTCACGTTCCAATGGTTAATTAATCTCGCACTGGACACTCCTCTCGGGTAGTTTTTCAATCTCGCCTCTTCACGTGTGCACTGAATCTATTTTAAGTCAAAATTGCGACCGTTTACTATTTCCGCACTTTTTGTAAAAACGTTTGGCAGTAGATTATCGTTCAAACGCCGCCGCTACGAATCATCTGTTCTGCGTTGATTCAGAAATTGGCCGCCGTAGCGCTGATTCCCATGCAGTGTCGAGAAAGGCTTTGTGTATTGTTTGTTTACGTTAAGGGGATTATTGTCAAGTTAGTCAGTCTATACGAACACAGCAGAATTCGTTCTCTATTTAAAGTTTTGGTCCCTCCTGGGCCGTTGACGTTCTGGCTGCGTGATTTCTATTAAAATTTGCCGTGTCGCTGCTCTATTTCAGCAACACTTTGGCGTAGATTCTCGTTGAGGTTAAGTCAGTCTGTTTGTCAATGTACGTGAAAAGCCTTTCTTCGGGTCTTGTGTCGATTTCTCGCCTCTCGGTTCGCCTTAGCTGCGTTGATCAGTGTCGTGGGTGATGCATCAGTTCTGGAGTTCAAGTTTCAAGTGTTTTTGGGTCGAATTTGGTCTCTCTTTTATACTAATTCAGGCTGACTGTTTTCATCGACTTCCGGTATATTTGTGTAAAAATTCTTTCTAGATTGTTCGAGAATAAACGAAATGGAATGTCATGGAACAATTTTCATTTCCGTAGAAGCTTTTAGAATGAATTTCTTATTCTTCATACTAAGGATATTTCAAAAATTACACTGGTATTTATCAAACAGTTTTACATTAGTACTCACAATTTGTATGCCATTATTACATTTAGATTCTCTGTTTTCAACTGAATCTAGAGATACTAATTATGATTGGTTTTTAATTAAATTAAGTCTAATAAGTAACACAATATACAACTCCCACCTTGGGTTGTTGTCATGAAAATTCAATTTTTATAACAAAAAATTGTTGTGGAATTATTATGTTCCTTCCACAATCTGAACATCCAACATTACTACCTTCCTATAATAAAACAAACAAATTTTAACATAGGTAATACATATATAATTACAATTTTATATGGCCTCTGCTCATGGCCTAGATTTCTTGTTAATGTTATAACACAATAATTAGTCTCTTTCTTTAATATATGTAGTATTTCACTAGTGTACACTCAGAGTGTATTATATTGTCTATCTTTTGTGATACCTGGTTACTCTTTACATACATTATTATCATTACAGGATGACATAGCATCATTGACTGGTCTTGAGATGTCCTTTTTCATAGTGTGACAAATCTCACTCTCATAAGTTAAATTCTTTTATAATTGACTTTATTTTCAACTGAGTTTGTTCGTTTTTAAGGTATACTGAAGTATTGTACCATTCTATTTTATTTTTGTTAGCATTTTGTAAATATTTAGCCAGATATGATTATTTTTGTACTGGTTGATTGGCTCCAGCCATACATGGTATAGGTAAATATTTTACTAACTTGACTATTACAATGTTAAAGTTAGTCAAATATATTAGTATAGTCGCTTTATATCATATTTCAACTTTCTAATGCATTTTGGCAACATTAAATCCATAAATTATACAATATTATATGCCTACCACATGTTTTTAGTTAATACTGTTTTTGGCTATTTTGACTGACTTTTATTCATTTGACAGCTTTCTTTATTTAAGATAAATTGTTCACTTTTGTCTGCTTGACAATTACTTATAGTTTTTATTTCAATCTGATAATAATTAATTTTTTTCATGAAATCTGGGTGTATGGTCTCAAATCCAACACATTAATATTTTTTGTCATAACAAATATATAATTTTTATTTTAACTTAAACTCTTTCTAATAATGTATTTAAGTCATTTAATACATTTATTTTATTTACATTACATAATATAATAATGGATCATGTCCATTCATTCACAAAAAATAGTTCTTAATACTCTATTCAGAGTTATAAAACTTAATAATTAATGACTTCATTTTGGTTGATTCTGACATTATTTCTCTCTCTTATAGTGTCATGGTTTTTTTCACTGTTATTCACTTTAATAATATATATGGGGTTTGTGTCTTAGTCAAAGTCTGGTCGTTTTTTCATGTTAGTAGAAATAATTATAGACAATATTACACAATTTTTTAGGACTACTTGGGTTCGATACTGTTCACCTCACTTTCCTCTTATGATAACTTACTATGTAAATGATTTCCTTTATGGAACGTTCTGTGACGTTACATATGCCTTTCCGTTAAAGTTGATAATTTTTGAAAAACATATCTTTGGTTTTGATGAAATTATCATCTCTATATTAACCCTTTATTAGCTTCTTTATATTTCATTCTTTTATCTTATAATTAAATTCCTGTACTACTCCTTTAATATATTAATCCAACTCAATATTCCTATTTCGTTCTTTGTCGTATCACCTATTCCTTTCCTTTTTACCTTGATGTTATTTAATTAATCTTTGATATAATTCCCTATCAGTTCCCTAACTTTCATAGAGGGTTGGGAGTCAGAGTGGCTCGCTATGGCATACATTCTCTGCCCTTCCTATCTATAACTACTGAAATCAGAGGCAACACATCCCTGTCCAGAAAATAATAATTGCACCTTCGCAACAAATAATAATAATAATAAAAAAAAATATAATATTCAAAGATCATAGGCTCCTACACATAAATTCCCTTTCTTAAACTCTTCTGATTATTTCACAATTATATTAATATATCGTTCTCCGCAGGTTAAATTATCGTTTAAAATCATTCAATGTTAATAGCTATATTTATATTCATCATTACCTCCTTATGTAACACACTGTTTTCCTTTTTTTTTTTTTTCATTTATCATTTCCATTTAGTATCAAATATATGACAGTATTTCTCCTTCTTTTCTCCTTTACTAAGTGTCCTTCTCGTAATATTAATTAATAACAATCTCTCTCCTTCTATAAGTACGGGTAAGCTGGTAAATATACGTTGACATGGCTATTGGAAATAAATCTATATGTTATATATATCTTTATGCCTTTGGTGTAAGGTGTCCTTCTCGTAATATTTATTAATAATAATCTCTCTCCTTCTCTAAGTACGGGTAAGCTGGTAAATATACGTTGACATGGCTATTGGAAATAAATCTTGCCTATGGTGGAATGTGTCCATCTCGTAATATTTATTAATAATAATCTCTCTCCTTCTCTGAGTACGGGTAAGCTGGTAAATATACGTTGACATGGCTATTGGAAATAAATCTTGCCTGTGATGGAATGTGTCCATCTCGTAATATTTATTAATAATAATCTCTCTCCTTCTCTAAGTACGGGTAAGCTGGTAAATATACGTTGACTTCGCTATTGGAAATAAATCTTGCCTATAGTGGAATGTGTCCATCTCGTAATATTTATTAATAATAATCTCTCTCCTTCTCTAAGTACGGGTAAGCTGGTAAATATACGTTGACATGGCTATTGGAAATAAATCTATATTTTATATATATCTTTATGCCTTTGGTGTAAGGTGTCCTTCTCGCAATATTTATTAATAATAATCTCTCTCCTTCTCTAAGTACGGGTAAGCTGGTAAATATACGTTGACATGTTTAGTCACGGTACCTTCTCTATGATGCTGTATTTGACTTTGGTTTTTGATCATGGTACTTTTTCAATGATGTTTGGTTATACGTACCTTTTACTTTGTTACTAAGCGTGTCAGTTACCTCGTAGGTATTGTTTTTATTGTCTCTGGTTATCGTGAAAGGCCCTGTATATAAGAGTAGCAATTTCCTCGTTATGCCTTGTATAGCACTGGGCAATTCTCTATTTTTAACTAACACCTTTTCTCCTACCTCATATTTAATTGCCTTGGGCTGTGATTTGACATATTTTTTCCGCTGCTGTTCCGTTTTTTCTAACACCTTGTTATAAAATTTTGCCCTTTCAAATTGGTATGCGGGTTCGTCGGGAAAACTAATAATTTCTTTTATCTCTCGTGGTGGGGGTCTTTCGAACATAACTGTGTATGGCGACACCTCGATGGTATTGTGATATGAAAAATTGAGAAAATCCTCGGTAGATGCTACATATTCATGCCATCTTTTCTGCTCGTTATGGCAGTATGTTCTCAGTAACCGTCCTACCTCCCTTAACATTCTCTCGGCTGGGTTACTATTCGGGTGATATACAGACGTCTTGTATGTTTTTATTCCGTGTTCTCCCAGGTTTTCCTTCCAAAGTTTTCCCCTAAACTGGGTACCATGGTCCGTAATTATAGAATACGGTCGGCCTACCTCCATTATATATCGCTGTATAATGATGTCTATTATTTTCCTGGTCGTTGCCCTAGTTATTGGGTATAGCTTTGTATATTTGCTAAAGTGGTCGAAGAGGATTACGATAAATTTATATCGGTGTCTCCCACCGCTGCGTGGAAATGGTCCGCAGATATCGAGAAATACCTTTTCCAATTTTTCGGTAGATGATATGGGTATCATGACCCCTTCTTTTCTCTCGTTATCACACTTTACTTTTTGACAAATATCGCACGACCGTATCGCCAGTTGCACCTTCTTATTCATCCCTTTGATGTATGTTTGCTCTTCCAATGCCTTCCTTACTTTGAGGGCACCCATATGTCCGTACCTATCATGATAGTCGATTATTAGCGGTCTCTCTATCGCTGGTGGAATTACTAATTTCCAACTCTCCTGGTGCGGGGTATTCCTTATAAACAAAGTGTCGTTGTGTATACAATAATATCTATTTATGACCTCATCGCCTTCCTGTACCCTTTTTCTAATATCCCCTAATTTTGGATCGGCCTCTTGTTGTGACTTTATATTGTTTAAAATATTTTTTAAATCTTCCCTGCTCTTAATAATGTGGTAAACCTTAGCTAATTGTTCCTTTTCGCCGTCAAAGGTTTGGTCTGGTATATTGACGCGAGATAAGACGTCGGCTGCTACGTTCTGTTTGCCGGGTATATATTCCCATGTGATATTATACTCTTGCAAGGCCAAAACCCATCTCGTCAGCCTTCCGTGGTTCAGTTTAAAATGCTTTAAAAACGATATAGATTTGTGGTCGCTTCTACCTGTTATGGGGTACCCTAATATATATGTCCTAAATTTACCGCATGCGAAAACTACACTCAACAATTCTTTTTCGGTAGTATTGTAGTTTCGTTCGCAACTGTTCAGCACGCGGCTAGCAAAGCTAATTACTAAATGGTTACCGTCCTGATCTTCCTGATATAGGGCTGCACCTAAACTCACGTTACTGGCATCGCAGTTTAGAAAAAATGGTTTTGTAAAGTCGGGATGATGCAACATTACTGTTTCTAAAAACTTTTCCTTTATGATGTTGAGCACTCCATCTTGCTCTGGTCCCCAAGTCCATTTGTCTTTAGCTGATAACTGCTTTTGGAACCTGGCAGTTAATTCTGAATAATTGGACCGAAACTTTCTGTAATAGTTACAGATTCCTAAAAATGACTGCAGCTGTTTCCTGTTCTTTGGGGTGGGGAACTTCTGTATGGCCTCTACCTTCTCTTTGGATGGAGTAATCCCTTGTTCTGTTAAATTAAAGCCTAAAAATTTCACCTCATTTGCAATGAATTGGGACTTGTCTAATTTGAGGGTGATATTATTCTCTGATAATTTCTCTAGCACCTGTTCAACCCTATTACAATGGTCGTCCCAATTCGCTGAAGTTACCAGTAGGTCGTCGACGTATACTGTCGTAAACTTCAGTACTTCCTGCCCCAATATTCTGTCCATTATCTTTACAAACACCGCCACAGAATTTATTAAGCCAAAAGGTAACCGCTTAAACTGATAGTTTCTGCCCTCGAATATGAATGCCATATATTTCCTACTATCAGGGTGGAGTTCTATCTGCCAGTAACCGCATACCGTATCCCATGAGCTTATATATTTGGTTCCGTGAAACTTTTTCAATATCTCCTCTATCTCCCCAGGTGATGTGCGGTCGTTAACAATCATTTTGTTGATCTCCCTAGCATCGAGACATATACGTACCTTTCCGTTCTTTTTTGGCACAGCTATGATTGGGCTGGTAAAGGGCGAATGACTATACTCAATTATGTCGTCCTCTATCATCCTGTTTAATTCTTCCCTGGCTTCGTTCTTTAGCGAGTATGCGATCGGGTATGATTTCCTGTTAAATTCCACCGGAGTTTTGAATTTTATGGTGCATTGATAATCTCTGGCTTTTCCTGGAGCGTTTGAGAATATGTGTTTATAATTGTTGTATACCTTGATTAATTGTTCCGCCTGTGTTTCGCTGATCAGGCCCCTTGCTTTCGTTCTTTGGAAATCCCGTATTTCTTCTAATTTTTCTAACCACAACTCTGGGTTTTCCTCCTGACATAATGGCATATTTATTGGACGATCGGCACAATAATAATGGTTCACTATCGCTTGATAAGGTGTGTTGTCTGTACCATTTCCTTGGACATCGATTAAATTATTGGTCCAAATTCCCTTGTTAGTTTTTAAAGTTATCACCTTACCTTCCAAATCTATTACTGCATTGTATGGCCTAAGTATATCGCAGCCTATTAGGATACTCATGGGTAAATTATTCGCCACTAATAACCCTATTGGTATCGTTACCCCATTACTAGTCATCTCTAATGACACCTGTTTCTTTATTGATTTATTTTGCCTCCCCGTTGCTCCGACTAAAATAATGTTATTTATAGGTAGAGTGGGTATTGGTAAATTACTATTTTGTTTGATCCTCTCTAACTCAACACTATTGATAAGTGATACGTTTGACCCCGTGTCAGTGAGTAATATCGCTTCTATGCCATTGATATTTGCTTTGATCTGCACGATTCTATTATTCCCTTGGTTACTATTTTTAATGATATTGTCACCCTCTTCTAATAACTCCTCTAATATCCTTAAGATAATTATTTATTCTTAATATAGTCCCGTCTTTGTCCTGTCTATGTTCGTAATTTGTCACCCCATAATATTGGTTCAGTGAAGGGCGGTTTTCCTTTTCCACTGCCGCGTTTAGTTTAAATGAGCCACGGTATCATTGGCCCGGTCTCCCGGAACATTGGGTTGCTGACCCGTCTGTGTTTCCTGCCTGACCTCGGTATTACCATTAATAGGTTGGCTGTTCGTCGTGTTACCCTGGCTACCTGGCGCCTGTTGTGGGTAAAACATGTAAGTGGGTACATTGGGTGGATATGGCCGTCGGTTATTGGCCATTGTATAATTTACCTGGGGCCTATATTCATTTTGGTTTCTCCTATCGCCTCCTCCTTGGTTTCCCCCGTTACGATAACCATTACGTTGACCATAATTATTTCCCTTATAGTTATTTCCGCGATAACTATTTCCCTGGTGGAAGTTCCTACCGTAATTATTCCCGGTGTAATTACCTCTGTTTGGTCCCGGATAGTTGCGGTTATTTGGACCCTGAGTGTTATCACTTCGGCCATTTGGTGGGGTATTATTGTTCTGATTATTGGTGTTTAGGTTATTACCGTTTCCACATCCATTCCGGTTTGGTCCGTTATTGTTGTTATTGTATTCTACCTTACGATTGGGGGGTTGGTAATCCTGGAACCTTCCAGTGGATTCACAATTTTCTAGTAATTTGGCCAGATCGGCTACTTTACTGAGCTGTTGGTATAATTGGGCATCCTTGATACCATAACTGTAATGTCCAGCTAACTGCCTTACCAAACATTCTTCTGGGATCGGCGGTATCAACTTCCGTGCTAAACATACCTTTCCTAGGAAATAAGACGTCGGGGACTGTCCATTGGACGCATCGTATTTGCCATAAAAAATGTCCATTCTTACCCTGTTTTGTGCAGTCTCCGACCAATACTTCTCCTTGAACTGGCGTTTAAATTCTGCTAAATTCGTGATTTCGGGTCGTACCGCTATCCACCAGTTATCCCTAGTGTTTTTAAACGTCTCGTCAAGCATCTCTCTTATCCTGTCCCACCTTGTTTCTCTATTTCTCCCAATAAACTCCTCCATTCTTTCTAAAAATTCCATTGGGTTTCGTCGATAGTTTTGGAAGTTGATTACTTCCCTGTTTTCACCATGACACGTATGAGTATTTACTATAGGTGTGTCTCTCAGCGCCTCTAATCTTTCTTGCAGGTTCTTCTCTCTCTGGTCTATTTCCAGTATACTATTTTTGTTAGTTTTTATTTGTTCGTCCAGCCTGTTAGCGATGTCATATGTTCTCTGCATCCTCTCGCTAACGTCTTTCTGGACTTCTCCCACCTCCTGCATGATGGCGTCTTGGTTCTGCCTTACCATGTTTTCGAGATTTCTAACATCTTGTTTGGTCTCTACTGTTTGTTCCTCTATATTTTCGAAACGTGTATTGTTTCCCTCTTGTAACCTTTCCAACTGTTTCTCCATGTTTTCGACCTTCCTGTCACTATCGATTTTATTATCATTAATCGTTTTGTTTACTGTTTCGTACTTTATGCTAATTTCTTTTTTCAGGGACTCTATACTTTTTTTATTCTCCTCCTGAAATATCTCCAGTTTTTTCCCATTGTCATCTATTTTCTCGGTTATATCCTTCCTTAAAGATTCTATGTTTTTGTCTAATTTCTCCTTATCTTCCAGTCTGTTTTTATTATTATCCTCCTTCAGGGATTTGATTATTTCCTCCTTATCTTCCCGTCTATTTTTATTATTCTCTTCCTTATCTTCCCGTCTGTTTTTAATCATATTTTCGTTTATATTTTCTTCCATTCTTTGGAGCATCGCCATCACCATTATTATATTCGTGTCAACGCTCCCTGTTTTTTCTGGTTCGGGTTTCTCTGTTTGTTCTACCATTTGTATGGGTTCTTCTCCCGTTTGCTCCTCTAATTCGTCTGCCGTTTGTACCGGTCCTTCCCTTTCTAGTGTGGGCGGTTCTAACTCCGTTTCCTCCATTTGTACTGCCTCTCCGTCTTCCACACTTAACTCGGGTTCCACATTCTTCTTCACCTTTTTTCCCTTAGGTTGCGGCATTTTGATCTGTTGGTAGTTACCGGGCTTGTTCCGTCTTTTTCAAGCCTCACTAGTTGGGCTGCGAATTTATAACGAAAAGAAATAGTGGTGTAGTGTGTAACTGTGTTGTAAAATGTCGGGCGTTACCTCCGCGCACTTTTGTTACTTACTGTTGACTGGATCCTCTGCGGTGATGTAGTCCTGTAACACAACTTAGTACTATGTTTTTTGTGGGCGCCACTTGGAATCGTTTGTTCCAAGAATAAAATGTGATTAATAAAGAAATTAAAATTTTAAATCTTGCTTCTATGAAAAAATATAAACAAGTCAGTTTAGCTTGAAAAAATCAGGTAAGTTTAATGACTCTTCAAAAACAAACAAATCGTCTGAAGGACTAACATTCATAAAAAATTATACAATTGCAGAGTTAATAAAAAATTCACAAGTTATTCTTATTATTATTATTGACAATTTTATATATATCCAATCAAGTATCGGCTAGTGTTTTTAATTTTTTACTCAGTTGAAAAGCATGAGTTTAATATGTGAAAAAATCTTTACTCTCAGGACGTGACTCCTTGAACTACCAAGACATATCAATAAGACGCTTTACAAGAAAAATTAAGTGATTTGAAGGTGTGTGGCATGTGTAGTACAACTGTGGGATAAATGTAACCAGGTAAAAAAATTGACTTTAATTTCGGTAACTCACGTTCCAATGGTTAATTAATCTCGCACTGGACACTCCTCTCGGGTAGTTTTTCAATCTCGCCTCTTCACGTGTGCACTGAATCTATTTTAAGTCAAAATTGCGACCGTTTACTATTTCCGCACTTTTTGTAAAAACGTTTGGCAGTAGATTATCGTTCAAACGCCGCCGCTACGAATCATCTGTTCCGCGTTGATTCAGAAATTGGCCGCCGTAGCGCTGATTCCCATGCAGTGTCGAGAAAGGCTTTGTGTATTGTTTGTTTACGTTAAGGGGATTATTGTCAAGTTAGTCAGTCTATGCGAACACAGCAGAATTCGTTCTCTATTTAAAGTTTTGGTCCCTCCTGGGCCGTTGACGTTCTGGCTTGCGTGATTTCTATTAAAATTTGCCGTGTCGCTGCTCTATTTCAGCAACACTTTGGCGTAGATTCTCGTTGAGGTTAAGTCAGTCTGTTTGTCAATGTATGGGAAAAGCCTTTCTTCGGGTCTTGTGTCGATTTCTCGCCTCTCGGTTTCGCCTTAGCTGCGTTGATCAGTGTCGTGGGTGATGCATCAGTTCTGGAGTTCAAGTTTCAAGTGTTTTTGGGTCGAATTTGGTCTCTCTTTTATACTAATTCAGGCTGACTGTTTTCATCGACTTCCGGTATATTTGTGTAAAAATTCTTTCTAGATTGTTCGAGAATAAACGAAATGGAATGTCATGGAACAATTTTCACTTCCGTAGAAGCTTTTAGAACGAATTTCTTATTCTTCATACTAAGGATATTTCAAAAATTACACTGGTATTTATCAAACAGTTTTACATTAGTACTCACAATTTGTATGCCATTATTACATTTAGATTCTCTGTTTTCAACTGAATCTAGAGATACTAATTATGATTGGTTTTTAATTAAATTAAGTCTAATAAGTAACACAATATACAACTCCCACCTTGGGTTGTTGTCATGAAAATTCAATTTTTATAACAAAAAATTGTTGTGGAATTATTATGTTCCTTCCACAATCTGAACATCCAACATTACTACCTTCCTATAATAAAACAAACAAATTTTAACATAGGTAATACATATATAATTACAATTTTATATGGCCTCTGCTCATGGCCTAGATTTCTTGTTAATGTTATAACACAATAATTAGTCTCTTTCTTTAATATATGTAGTATTTCACTAGTGTACACTCAGAGTGTATTATATTGTCTATCTTTTGTGATACCTGGTTACTCTTTACATACATTATTATCATTACAGGATGACATAGCATCATTGACTGGTCTTGAGATGTCCTTTTTCATAGTGTGACAAATCTCACTCTCATAAGTTAAATTCTTTTATAATTGACTTTATTTTCAACTGAGTTTGTTCGTTTTTAAGGTATACTGAAGTATTGTACCATTCTATTTTATTTTTGTTAGCATTTTGTAAATATTTAGCCAGATATGATTATTTTTGTACTGGTTGATTGGCTCCAGCCATACATGGTATAGGTAAATATTTTACTAACTTGACTATTACAATGTTAAAGTTAGTCAAATATATTAGTATAGTCGCTTTATATCATATTTCAACTTTCTAATGCATTTTGGCAACATTAAATCCATAAATTATACAATATTATATGCCTACCACATGTTTTTAGTTAATACTGTTTTTGGCTATTTTGACTGACTTTTATTCATTTGACAGCTTTCTTTATTTAAGATAAATTGTTCACTTTTGTCTGCTTGACAATTACTTATAGTTTTTATTTCAATCTGATAATAATTAATTTTTTTCATGAAATCTGGGTGTATGGTCTCAAATCCAACACATTAATATTTTTTGTCATAACAAATATATAATTTTTATTTTAACTTAAACTCTTTCTAATAATGTATTTAAGTCATTTAATACATTTATTTTATTTACATTACATAATATAATAATGGATCATGTCCATTCATTCACAAAAAATAGTTCTTAATACTCTATTCAGAGTTATAAAACTTAATAATTAATGACTTCATTTTGGATGATTCTGACATTATTTCTCTCTCTTATAGTGTCATGGTTTTTTTCACTGTTATTCACTTTAATAATATATATGGGGTTTGTGTCTTAGTCAAAGTCTGGTCGTTTTTTCATGTTAGTAGAAATAATTATAGACAATATTACACAATTTTTTAGGATTACTTGGGTTCGATACTGTTCACCTCACTTTCCTCTTATGATAACTTACTATGTAAATGATTTCCTTTATGGAACGTTCTGTGACGTTACAAGTGACGTCATAAACGGGGACGAATGTCAGAAAATCTTTTCTGATTTTGAAAGTTTGGTACTCTACGTAACGTACACAGAGAGAAAACTGTTCGATTTGGCTGATGTCAGTGGTTTCATCTGCTAAAACGGAATAAAAAACAGACTTTCTGACATTTTCTACAATTTTTGATTGTATTAAGTGACCGAATATGTTAATAAGTTCGTTTTGAATGAAAGAACTTGTGTACATCGTCTTCCCACCACTGGTCGTTAATTGGTCTTTAAGCATATTATCTCCACTGTTGGCTCGGTATCTCAACAACGATCGAAAATTCCCATCATTTTGGTCCGGTTCTTCAGGGCTTATTCGTCCAGAGTCACGATGACCCCTTAGAGCTATTTGCTGCCTCCCGCAAAATCGTATTGTTTGTATTATAGGGATTAGCCGTTTTCTATTATTCTCAATATCCAGTCTTCTATGGGCATTTACTTGATTGATAATACTTTCAGCCTTTTTCTTAACTATAGCTTTTGTGTTTTCAGCCATCAAAACATATTTCTTATGATAGGATAAGTTTTCATGTTTGCTAAACATTTCCCTGGCTTTTTTTAAATTGGTAAAAGCCTGAGTAACCAACGCCCCTGCTACTTGGTGATCTCCTTTCCCTACATTTTCGGTATGGGAAAATAACACGCAGTACTTGCAAAAAGATCCAGATTTTTCCTCTGAATAAGCTAACCACGTAAATTCTTCTAGCCACTTCATTTGAAAAGATCTAGTATGGTTTGAACTAGTAATGGAGGGAAATTTGTATCCAGGCTGAGGTTTCCAAACATTTTCTAATAAAAAAATTTTTTTTTCGTTTGTGAAAGACTGAACGGAATTGTTTTGACAATAGTTTCCAATATCACAGATATTTTTCCTTACTTGATTAGGCCTACTATCCTCCATAACCGGAACTACATTGATTGATCTCAAAGTAGCGACATCACAAGAAGCAATTCTACCAATGCAGCCGACTTCAGCATTGTCACCGTCAGGCCTATTTGCACTTTGTCCTTTCGTAACACTACCGACTTCAGGACTGTCACCAACAGGCTTATTGACACTTGGTTTTTTGGCGAAAAAGTTTTGAATAGAAGCTTGCCTCTTCATTACAATTGTGGTTCACTTACGGCCAACTTCAATATACTGATAAAGTATGTAAACATTAACACTTAAAACACCACCATACTTCAGTACAACAGATGTCGAACAAACGTAAACAACAAACAATGGCTGCCACTGAACTGTTCAGTTGTCCGCACGCGCAGATGGCCGGGCGGGAGCCCGAGTCGGACTGAATCAACCCGAACTGGCACGAACTTCACACCACTACCACCCCACTCCTCTCACCAATACGGGGAATTATCACTGTCTGCCGCGGCGATGCCTTCGCGCATGATTCATTAAAATAATTCAGATTACGTTACTTATTTTTTCTTTATATTCATTATTTCGGGGAGGGCCCGGGCCCCCTGGGCCCCCCCTTATATACGCCCCTGCTTCTGAGATATTCAGATTATGAATGTGTACTCACCAGAAAATGTTAATTTTACTGACTACCAAATAAACATTCAATGCCATTTTGTACTTTCACAGGGCACAACATAATCACTATAAAAGAGATTTTAGCTCTGGCTCTATTGATATGGTCTGCAATCAAAAGTCACTAAGTGGCACATAATAGCAGCTCCACACTGGATGATAACTCTCTTGGTATTTGTAGAAGATTCAGGAATGTTCTTTTTGTAGCTCATTATTTATTTCTCTGCCAAGTGATCCATCATCACATTCTGTTATATAATCAACATCACAGTCCATATTACCAATATTCTGTTTCCTTTATCATCATGATATTACATTTCTTTTGATTTTAAATCTCACATTGTTCACCGTATTTCACATATGTTTCAATACAAATTTAGCTTTCAGTGTTCTGTGCAAGTATACTTCTGAAACTATATATTATTATGTTCCTCCTGTACTCTAGTTAAAGTGCATATCATCTTAATTTTTATAAAATACTTATGTAAGTTATATTGTGTAGAAGTTCATAAAAGTCTTATTAATAAAGTTTATATTATTTAGATCAAAAGTCAACCATGGTTAGATTCTTTTTTGTATTGTGCCAGTTAATTCTGAGTTTTGTTTTTTAAGATTCTATTATGGTGTAATGTCAGAGTTTCTCTTGTCTGAAGTTTACAGTATCTGACCCAATTATGCACCCGGTTATCTTGGATAAGTGAGTTCCACGATGTACTTTTGAACAGATATTGAATATAGAGCTGTAGTAGTCATTTTAAATAGTTTGGAGTGAATTTGGAAAACGGTTGAGTGCTCCACACGTGTATGTATACTCACCACCAATGAAGGTATAATGCATAGGCACTGAAAACCCACTCACCCAAGAAGATTAGCTATAGTTAGGATAGAAACTTGGAATTAAATTTATTTCTGTGTAATTTAGTTGTACATCTTTTTAAGTTTTTAATTCCATTTCTGGCATTATAATTCATTACAAATTATAATTTAAAAAATTACAAGTCATTTAGTAATTGTAATTTACTTTAATTATAACATGGTTTTTGCATTTAGTAAAATGTATATATTTACATTCTGTGAATTGAATGCTGTGTATTACATAATAAGTTTTGAGTTATTTTATTGTGAGAGGAATTAATGCATAAATCAACTTTTGTTTTGTCACCGGACAAAAGGCTTGCCGCATGACAAATGGTGCCAATCGTACACTCTAGTGTTTTTGGTGGCCCTAAAAAGGACCTGTGGCGAGAAGGCTGATGTTGTCATGCTGCGCTGAGATGTTCGGTGGCTGCGCCCGCTGTTCATGGCACACTGCAGTCCTCCTCTTCTTTCGGCATCGGTTGTAGAGTCGGCTGCTGGCCCAGCGATGTCCTATTGCTGGCGCGGAACTGGAGGGCGAAGACGCAAGAACGCCAGTTCTATTCTTCGGCTGTTCCCTCTGGCTGACTCCGCCTCGATGTCGTCCGAGAGAGGAGAGGAGATGAAGTGCATCCGATGGCGTGGCGATGAAGAGTGCGCCAAAATTTTCTGCCGGCCTGGGTTTTATGCACTAACCGGGATCGGTAAGTGACACGCTTCGAGCACGTAGTTGGTCCCGTCTTGGCTGCTGATCCCTGATTGGCTCGCTGTGTCCACCGCTGGTAACAGAGAGCAGATGTTCGCATACCGCTGCCGTCACAACTCCCCCAGGTCTGGAATGCTCTCCGGTACCCAGCCTACTGCTCTTCTCCGGATGTTGTAGAGGTGTCTGTTGGGCGCCATGTTGATTGGTGTGCCAGCTGGTAGCTCGCTGGTGTGAATGGATCTTGCATCCACAAGATGATCGTCGCCCCACGTTGGGCGCCACTTGTCACCGGACAAAAGGCTTGCCGCATGACAAATGGCGCCAATTGTACATTCTAGTGTTTTTGGTGGCCCTAAAAAGCACCTGTGGCGAGAAGGCTGATGTTGTGCCACGCTGAGATGTTCGGCGGCTGTGCCCGCTGTTCATAGCGCACTGCAGTCCTCCTCTTCTTTCGGCATCGGTTGTAGAGTCGGCTGCTGGCCCAGCGACGTCCTTTTGCTGGCGCTGAACTGGAGGGTGAAGACGCAAGAACGCTGGTTCTATTCTTCGGCTGTTGCTACTGGCTGACTCCGCCTCGATGTCGTCCGAGAGAGGATGTGATGATTTAAATTTTAAAACAAGTAAAAAAAAATTAATAATAAAAATATAAAATGGGAAGTTAGTGAAAACCATTAAATCGCACTATTAAACCAAATACCCCTGAACTAACTCATAATAGTAATGAGAATTAAAAAAGAAAATTTAACTAAAATAATTAATTAAAACTGTGAAAGCAAAAGTTAAAAAATAAAACTGTTAACCCTTTATTAAATTTATCATGCTATGACCTGTGTATTCCGGATCCAACTTGCATACCGACCCGGCATTAAATAATAAATACCTGTAAACTATAATGTAAATAATTAATAAAAGTCACTAGTAGTAGTTGTAATAAATTCTGTAGACAAGCAAAATCTCGATTGTTTATTTTGTCGAACTGTAAGACTGTATTACTAATTAAAAGTTGGAACTATATTATGGCGGAGTATTCACTCTGCATCATTGCAACTTTCCTGTTGTAACAATGAAGGACTTATGATGCGGCTTTCAAACTGTAAACAGCTCCAAGCGGGGCTCTGCACGAAATGTTTATATTTTTTATTTTATTTGATTGTTAGCTTTCACTAAATGTGTGGAGAGCTAGATATAAGTAACTAAGATGTAGTGAGTATTTTTTAAAAACAAAGATGTGACAAAAGAAAATGAGTGTATAAGGTGACATCTCCTGTTAATTAAAATAAACGAACAAATATGGTTCAAGTTAAGGGTAATTCCAACATAAAGTGAAACGAATATGTAAACTCCGATACTACGGTGCCATTAAATATGTGATGTGAATAACTGTGAATAGTGACGACTAAGACCTAAACTGCAATTACACTACCGCCGAGGATCAGGACGACTTCACGCTAAATGACACCATAACATCCATTTCATCATTAATCGACTCCGAGGACATCTACTGGAAAGACTACCCCGATGACAACCCACGACTAAGAGAGTACAGAAGAATCACGCGGCAGGACATGGACAGATAACATTTAACTAAGAGGTGACGCGGAAGCTCGTCTTCCATGAATTATGTATATTTAAAATATAAGTAATTATAAATGAAAAAGACAATCTCTAAGCGTAAGCTTTAAAATGGTGTAACAAGTAATTTCTGAAATCATACGTTGTAACATAACTCTTGTGATGTAATTTTGAAACATCGCTCAACTAAATAAAACCATTCTTCAAATGGTATTTAAGTAATAACGTAATCATCTAAACAAGTAGAGTAAATTTGAAACTTCTTAACTAGTTTAAAGAGACTCGGATCCGAGGTAAATACATTATCTGTATGATCATTTTTAAGACAGAAAACCCCTTTACAATTTCTGTGTAAGTAAAATTTTTATTTGTAATGTATTACCTATAATATGTAAATAAAGGGATGTCATCTTTGTTACATACTAAAGTGAGTGCATAAATCAGCTAAATTCCCTCCCCTTGTTTCCTTTAATTAGAGTAATTATAATTATTGTTAGTGATGTGTTTGACTTTTCAGTTTGTTACAACGTAGGCAGCCTGTATAATTGGCTAGAGTCAATTATCACGGGTTCCCTGGATTATAACGTAGCCGACACGTTATAAAATGCGCCACTCTGCTTTTATATAAAATGTTAGTGTACGTAGTGTCTCATATAAGATGCAGCACTCTGCAGATCTATGCACTCAGTTAATGTATTGAATGTAAAACAAAAAGGCTAAGTAGCATAAAAGAATAATAGTGACAATATTAATTTACCATTGTAAATTTTGTGTGAGATTACGCACATACTCGTATATCATTTACTTAATATACATGAAAATAATACAAGCTATTATTGTATTACACCAATTCATGTAGGTACTTGTCAAAATGTTCAGTCTCTAACACGTCTATTTTGCGACAATTCAAGACCTGTAGTTTTCCTGTATATGCCTGCATAAATATGTAATTTGTGTTTCTGTTGCCACGGTGAGTTATATAAACAATTGACTAAATTAAACAAGTTCAATTACGTGTAAATAAATTGTAAGTGAAATTCTACTCCTCTCTAGTAGCAGAATTAGATAAATTAAAATTAGTACGTAAAACTAAATAATAACTAAAACTCAGCTTAATAACGGGCTGTAACTTGTTTAAAATGCATATCGTTGCGCATCGCACACGCCACCCTCGTTGAAGGTAGCCGATACAAGTCTGTAAAGGAAGCCGTCAGCTGTTGTTGAATAGAACAATAACATTCTCTCACCCCCGAGTGTGATTCCCCCCTTCTTACACATACTACTATGCCATTGTTTAAAAGAAAACTAGTTTGACCCACATTCCAGCGTAACAGCTGATCGTTGAAAGTAAAGTTGACGTCTGTGTGAATTTTTTCTCTTTCTCTGAGATGCTAAGTAATTCTCTTACAACCAATGCAAATGTTTTACCATGAACTAAATTGTGTATGCAATAATTGTATAGTGTAGTAGAATAAGTTTTAGTGTGTTAGATATAAGGTAAACATGGCCCTATTTAATCCAGACTTACTATTAAAAGACGAACTGTCTTATGAAGCTCTTTTACGTGGTTTACCCCATGCGAAAGTAACAGTCGCGGAATTGCGCAAGTCTATACACGAAAGTGGATTTGATACACCCGCGGAGTTAAGTAACTTACGCGGACTCGATTATGAGAGCGAGAGAGAAACTTGTTATGCCAAGTATAGTGAGTTGACCTTATTGTCCCAAACCCTTCAAGACGAGAAATCTCCTGCGGTAATATTGCGGACAACTCAAAGGATAGAACATTTAACCCGGCTGTGACGATTTCATTAATAAAAATATGGTAATTAATAAATAGGTAATGTGTAGGCTGAGAAATTTTAAATTTTTAATAAAATCGCACATTTAAACTAAATCTTATTGCTATCATTTAAATAATAATAATGTTTAATAAAGAGTTGTAATAATAAAATAAAAAAGAATACGATTGTACAGAAAGGGTAAACCTTGTTAATTAATCCCGCATAGACATGCGCTAACCAGAATTAACTTGATTTCCGACCCCTAAACAAACTAAATATACTTGTAAATTTGACTTTATTTAAATAATTAAACAAGACCACTGTAATGTACTTTAATTACGTCTGTAACTAAGAATATCTCTGTTTCATAAAATAGTCATACTTTAATCCTTTAAATAAAGAAGGAACATGGAACTACTTTTATGCTGAATAGAAAATGTCGCGAGATTACTACTCTCACCCCTTAACTATTTTTAACCACTTGCAATGGAGCGCTCACGCCGTAAGCTGCGCACAGCGTTGGTTCGCGACGCGGATACAAATATGTGATTGTTCACTAAAGAATATTTAAATAACTAAATTGTGCGCCGATGACATCTCTATCTATTCTTAATTGTGAAAGAATGTAATTAATACAGTACCAGAACCATGAGGTAAAAATTCAACTAATAAATAATCATGTAAAGTGAATAACAGTGAAACAAACATTCGCTTTATTTATTCTAACAACTAGAATTACTACAGTCATCTAAGAAGAGAGTACCACACCCAGAATGATTTAACATACTTCAGGAACTTCACCTTCACCGGATACTAAGGTAACGACAGACCTTCAGGAAACACACCGAGGACCGAAGAGCCAAATCTGCATCAACTACAGAAAACACAGTTGACATGGAGGCTTGTCTTCCATGGTTATGAAATACTAAAATTATAACCAACAAAAGACAATTTAAATCACCACTTTAAGACTTTAAAAGACAGACATTATATGTAACATGTAGTCTGTAATCTAATAAAACTGTTTGTAGTAAAAGAGTAAAAGTTTAAACTGAAAGATTTATTGTTTTAAAAGATTAATAAAGTCCATTCTTCAAATGGCACAAGTTTCAAGATTGTATATGGCGAGGTGACCATTATTAACATACTGTATTCAATCCCGGATCCGTGGAATAAATTAAATTGATGTACATCTTATTTTGAGGGCCCTTGTGAAAGAATAAAATATATAATCATCTTGTAAACTGTAAGCTGTTGAACCATATATGTTGAGAACTTTAAATAGAGAAATTAATCTCATTATGTAATAAAGAGATGTCATCTATAGTACCGACTAAACTGAGTGCATAAATCAACAGTCTCCCCTTCCCACCTTCCCAGTATCCTTTTATATTAATTGTTTAGGTGTTGTGATTAATTTTCAGCTCGTCACAACGAAGGCAGCCTGTTTAATTGGCAGAACCAATTAATGCGGGTTCCCTACGTTATAACACAAGTTAAGATGTTATACGGCGAATGAAAAATTTATTAAACTGGCCTAACCTCACGGTAATCCCTCCCGAAGTCCAAAGTTTTGCGGATGAGGCTTTATGCCAATTACCCACTATTATCAATGAATTACGAAGAAAGTCCGACTCGTTCAGAATGGATGAAATTGAAAAATCCTTGAAGAAACTATACATCTCCCCAGTTCAATCTCCTACGTTAGAACAACCTCCCCCCAACACGGATCAGGAATCACCCACGGTATCGAAAATACAACCGACTCGAGAGCGAAACCCAAATAGAGACTTAAATACCCAGACTATATCTGAAGCCCCACCTCCCAGTGGTTCCCAAAATCGCTCCGGAATGTACGAATCGACTACCCCTAATGCAGCGTCTGGTCCTCCTAAAGCTATGCCACACATAAATTATAATGCTGACCTCTACGGAAAAATCACTCACCCCGTAGAAAAACTCTTAGCTGAAATTCCATACACGGATGGTTTTAATGTTACTAAACTACTAAATTTCATCAAATATCTCCTGCAGATAAAGGATTTACAGCAGCTAAATGACTGGCAAATTTTGCAAGTTCTCCTACCGAAATGTAAACCACCATTAAAGAATCGTGTGCTAGAATCATTAAGCTCTACCCTTCCAGTAGAAGAACTGCATACTACAATCATAAAATATTTTATTCCCACCGGAATTTATGAGGAACTTAAAAGAAAGACCGTACTGTGAGTACAAGGAAATCATGAGACTGGCCCATTACATCTCAGACATCAGGGAGTCTTCTCGACTACTGCAAGTAGATTGGAGTGAGAGACAGATGGTCGATACCATTTTAGTAGGATTGTCTCCAGAAGAAAGATCTCGTTTAGCGTTAATAAATAGACCCAACACCTTTGCGGATCTCGAACTATGCAGTATTCACTCGTCGAATGTATGGTACTCAGATCAGAACCGACATGCTGTGAAATCAACCGAGCCGAGTAGAAATGAAATGCAAGCCCTAGTGCCCGATGTGCAAACCCAGCGTGAAAGGCGACTATTTAATAGAGCGAACAATTTGCACAGCCCTGGTAAATCTAATGACACGCAACCTAAAACGGAAGCAAGCTATACTCCTCGTAATAAAAATATGTGTTATAACTGCGGTAAGTATGGACACATAAGTAGAAACTGTAATCGGAAGCAGTACGAACGTAAACACCCTAATTCAAAAAACATGTAAGGCAGGGAGACCCGAAATCCTGTGTCTTCCGCAGCATCTTGAGAACCGGTAAACCCAAAGAAATCAACGAGAATAAAAAAAAAAAAAGAACAACTAGAAAAATAGATCCCTATGTTAGAAGGTTTATTGAGAAATGTAATGCGATAACTAAATGTGATTGGACTAAAAGTC
The DNA here is from genome assembly GCA_034769895.1 of Magicicada septendecula. Taxonomy (NCBI): domain Eukaryota; kingdom Metazoa; phylum Arthropoda; class Insecta; order Hemiptera; family Cicadidae; genus Magicicada; species Magicicada septendecula. The sequence continues at coordinate 1,249,375,020 of CM068367.1, forward strand.
TATTGCCCTTAATACAAGTTGACTTAGGTGTTACATCCACCCTCGGATTAATCGATTCTGGATCGACTAGAACCTTAATCAGTCAGAGGTTAGCAGATAAATTATTCGAACACAACCTAGTGAAACGCAGTCAAGCTGTGAATATAAAATGTGCTACTGCCAATAAACAAAATATAGTGATAAAACTCAGCATCACCATTAAGGTAAAAATTAAGAATCTAACGTGGTTTTTTTCAATGTTAGTATGTGATGATTTAGGACCTGACTTAATATTGGGAGCTGACTTCATCAGTAAAACGGGAATAATTCTTGACATCCACGAGAAGAAATATTATTTTAGATTCGACCGTACATGGAAGTATAATTTTGATTGTGAAACTGAAGAACAAGAAAGTACTGGATCATCGACTGCACATATAGTACACCATGAGTCTGAATTATCTCATCTAGGAAGTAGAGATAGGCTGAGAATGCAGAAACTATAAAAGAGTTTTCCACTGTTCTTACCCCTAAGCTAGGACTAACGAACCTAATAGAATACAAGATCAGTCTGAGCGATCACAAAGTAATACGCCTACCCCCATACAAGTTATCGCCGCCCAAAATGGAAGTAATGAGGAACCATATCAACAAGTTGTTAGAACAAGGAGTCATCGAACCCTCTACTTCTCCGTATTCATCACCCTCATTTTTAGTACCAAAAGGTCACGACAAACATAGACTAGTTGTGGACTACCGGCAATTAAATAAACGAATAGAATTTGAATCTATCCCGCTTCCTGACATCCACAGTGCTTTTCATTATTTCACAAAAGCGAAAGTCTTTACTATAATGGATCTAAATCAAGCATTTCACCAAATACCCCTTTCGGAAGAATCCAAACATCTAACCGCTTTTGCTGTTCCTTTCAACCTGTACCAATTTACGAGAGTACCCTTTGGAATATCACAAGGAAGTTCCGTATGTAGTAGACTATTAGAAAGATTATTTCATGATATTAAATTTAGATATGTGTATCACTACCTGGATGACATTGTAATCTACAGCGAATCGATGGAACAACATCTTAAACATCTACGTGAAGTGTTATCTCTCGATTACAGAAAGCCGGATTAACAGTTAATCCCAAAAAGGTAAATTTTGCAGTCCCACAATTTTCATTTTTAGGTTACATCGTGAAGGCCAACGGAAAGGTAAGCATAGACCCTGAACAAACCCGTGCAATCAGAGAATTTTTACCCCCGCGGGATACAAAAGGAATAGCCCGATTTTTGGGAATGATAAATTATTTCCACAAGTATATTCCCCATCTAGCCGAAATAGCCGCACCTCTGGTTGCCTTAAGAAAGAAGGGAGCGAAATTTGAATGGACTCCACAACACCAAACTGCGTTCGAAAAACTAAAAGAAATCATCATATCACCCCCAGTATTACAACTAGCAGACTTTACGAAACCTTTCGTAGTTCAGACCGACAGTTCAAGTGTAGCCTTAGGTGCAGTAATCTATCAGGAAATAGAAAACTGTAGACTACCGATTAGTAATGCTTCACGCACTTTGAATGACCAAGAAAAGAAATATTCCGCATATGAATTAGAATGTTTAGCTATTGTATTTGCTTTTGAGAAGTTTAAACCCTTTTTAGAACATAAAGAGTTCCTTTTGGAAACTGATAATCAAGCATTATCTTGGTTACTGAATCACCCTAAACAGTTAGGACGTATTGGAAGATGGGTATTGAGGTTAAACTGTTACAAATTCAAAGTACAACATATTAAAGGTACACAAAATGTAGTCGCGGATACCCTGTCCCGCATGTTCCAGTCGCCCACTAATACTCCCGAAAGCAAGGAGAGTCTAGAAACACCCGTTGTTAACACCGTAATTACCGAATTCCCCCTTGCATTTACCATCGTCGCTCAGTATCAACAACAAGACCCTCTTCTGAAGCCAATTATAGAACAACTCGAGGAAGGAATTAAATCAGATAAATACGTATTGAGTAAAAGAATACTATGCCACAGAATAGCAAATGGAAAGGAATTAAGAATAATCGCCCCTGATGTAATTAAGCCCATGCTGATGGAATACTTCCATTCATCCACCATTGGAGCACATATGGGAATAAATAAAACAATACATCGCATTCGTAAGGAATATCATTGGAACAATATGAACAGCGAAATAGCTAGCTTCGTAAAAAAGTGTAAGTTATGCGCGCTCAGCAAACCAGCAAGCAACAGTCAAATAAGCCAATTAATTTCAGAAATCCCTACTACCCCGTACTCTAAACTTTAATAGACTTTTCAGGTCCCTACCCTCGATCTAAATCAGATAATACTATGCTACTCATATGTGTAAATTCGTTCACCAAATTTGTTTGGATGTATCCCATGCGGCGAGCGTTAGCGTCGACCACTGTAAAGATATTACAGGAGAGATTATTTAAAGATTATGGTACACCTGTACATCTAGTGTCAGATAACGGACCCCAATTTAAGGCGAAGGAATTTAAGAATATGTGTTTCAAGTTAGGAATAGACCATATTACCACTACGGAGTACCGTCCGCAAGGCAATATTGCTGAAAGGTATTTGGGAAACCTCAAATCTGCTTTAATAGCCTACCATGCGAACGACCATACGTCTTGGGACCAGAACCTATCCTGGATACAATACGCCTTTAATTCAGCTTATCACGAAGGACATAAGTCTACTCCATTTGAGTTACTGTATAAATACAAACCAAACCACCCCTTGTCCACACAATGGAAAATACATGACTTGCTACCCCAGCAAATTAAGGCTAATCATATTAAACAAATCTGGAATGAAGCTCGCGCAAATTTAAGAGAAATCGTGAAAATATCACGAGAGAAGTAATAATAACAATTTAGTTAGGTACCAAATCGGTGACTTAGTAATGTACAAGACACACCCGACTAGTAGTGCAATTGATAAGACCACCTCTAAACTATCATACCGATGGTGTGGTCCTTACCAAATCCAGAAGTACTTAATCCCAGTTACAGTAGCCCTGTACGAACCTGCGACTCAAGAATATGTACGAAGAACACATATTTCGCAGATAAAATTGTATAAAAAAAAAAGGAAATGGCAGAGCGAAAACTATAAAAAGGTAATAATACTAGGTAGACAAGTTATCTTGTACCTGAGTAACCATGCTAAGTGCTAATCGTAGAATTAGGAATGAGGCCTGATCAACCTTAGATCCTGTTCAGCGAAAGATGAGCGAAATAAGTAGTCAGCTGACCACTACCTGACCACTAAGAAATTATTTAGATAGTAACTCTCTGAAGAGAGTAACCAAAACCCAAAGAAAAAAACCGGTAGTAGATTTAAGTAATAGAAATAAGTAGAAGTTTATGTGTTTTAATATGTAGTAATTAAGTGTGAATTTTACGTAATTTAAGAATTAGTTTGTAAGGATATATATATATTGTTTGATACTCAAAAGAAATAAGTTGTGTATAACTCATGCAAATAAATAAATGAAAGAAAAAGGGAGAAGAAGAAGAGAAACTCCACACAGTAACGACAAGTGTGCCCCAGTACCTTACTTTCGAATTCACCTTATTAAAAGTTCTCTCCCCCCCCCCATGTCTCTTTTACGTGGCGGAGTATGTGACGATTTAAATTGTAAAACAAATTAAAAAAAAATTAATAATAAAAATATAAAATGGGAAGTTAGTGAAAACCATTAAATCGCACTATTAAACCAATTACCCCTGAACTAACTCATAATAGTAATGAGAATTAAAAAAGAAAATTTAACTAAAATAATTAATTAAAACTGTGAAAGCAAAAGTTAAAAAATAAAACTGTTAACCCTTTATTAAATTTATCATGCTATGACCTGTGTATTCCGGATCCAACTTGAATACCGACCCGGCATTAAATAAGAAATATCTGTAAACTATAATGTAAATAATTAATAATTTAAAGTCACTAGTAGTAGTTGTAATAAATTCTGTAGACAAGCAAAGTCTCGATTGTTTATTTTGTTGAACTGTAAGACTGTATTACTAATTAAAAGTTGGAACTATATTATGGCGGAGTATTCACTCTGCGTCGTTGCAACTTTCCTGTTGTAACAATGAAGAACTTATGATGCGGCTTTCAAACTGTAAACAGCTCCAAGCGGGGCTCTGCACGAAATGTTTATATTTTTTATTTTATTTGATTGTTAGCTTTCACTAAATGTGTGGAGAGCTAGATATAAGTAACTAAGATGTAGTGAGTATTTTTTAAAAACAAAGATGTGACAAAAGAAAATGAGTGTATAAGGTGACATCTCCTGTTAATTAAAATAAACGAACAAATATGGTTCAAGTTAAGGGTAATTCCAACATAAAGTGAAACGAATATGTAAACTCCGATACTACGGTGCCATTAAATATGTGATGTGAATAACTGTGAATAGTGACGACTAAGACCTAAACTGCAATTACACTACCGCCAAGGATCAGGACGGCTTCACGCTAAATGACACCATAACATCCATTTCATCATTAATCGACTCCGAGGACATCCACTGGAAAGACTACCCCGATGACAACCCACGACTAAGAGAGTACAGAAGAATCACGCGGCAGGACATGGACAGATAACATTTAACTAAGAGGTGACGCGGAAGCTCGTCTTCCGTGAATTATGTATATTTAAAATATAAGTAATTATAAATGAAAAAGACAATCTCTAAGCGTTAAGCTTTAAAATGGTGTAACAAGTAATTTCTGAAATCATACGTTGTAACATAACTCTTGTGATGTAACTTTGAAACATCGCTCAACTAAATAAAACCATTCTTCAAATGGTATTTAAGTAATAACGTAATCGTCTAAACAAGTAGAGTAAATTTGAAACTTCTTAACTAGTTTAAAGAGACTCAGATCCGAGGTAAATACATTATCTGTATGATCATTTTTAAGACAGAAAACCCCTTTACAATTTCTGTGTAAGTAAAATTTTTATTTGTAATGTATTACCTATAATACGTAAATAAAGGGATGTCATCTTTGTTACATACTAAAGTGAGTGCATAAATCAGCTAAATTCCCTCCCCTTGTTTCCTTTAATTAGAGTAATTATAATTATTGTTAGTGATGTGTTTGACTTTTCAGTTTGTTACAACGTAGGCAGCCTGTATAATTGGCTAGAGTCAATTATCACGGGTTCCCTAGATTATAACGTAGCCGACACGTTATAAGGAGAGGAGATGAAGTGCATCCGATGGCGTGGCGATGAAGAGTGCGCCAAAATTTTCTGCCGGCCCGGGTTTTATGCACTAACCGGGATCGCTAATTGGCTCACTCTGAGCACATATTTGGTCCCGTCTCGGCTGCTGATCCCTGATTGGCTCACTGTGTCCGCCGCTGGTAACGGAGAGCAGATGTTCGCATACCGCTGCCGTCACAGTTTATTGCTTGGTCTGTTCCAGTGATCTGTTCTGGCTCTGTAGTCCTTTATAGGCATAGGCCTTCTCCATATACTTCCATTGTGTGTGGTGTTCCCCTCCCCCCCATTTTCAAATGCCCATCTCCAGCACATTTTCTGAAATGTAATCTAACCATATCTTCCTTGGTTGTTCCCACTGCCTTCCATAATACAGTCTTCCCCTCAATGTCTTCATAGGCAATCCATTGTCTGCTCCTTGTCCATTCTCTCTGTGTGCCCCAATCATTGTAACCTGTAGGATTTAACAGTTAATTTGTTTGTACAATGTAAATTTATTTTACATTAAAAGAAAAGATTTCTTTTTGCCAGTGCCATGGCAAGGCATTTGCCTTGTTCATGTAAACAACTTTTGTTTTTAATCACCACTATTTATTGAAGATAATTAGGAGAAATTAAGGTGAACTGATTGTGTTTCTTTAACATTATTACACCATTTTGGGGTCTTGTTTGTGATTTGATTAATTACTGTGGTTTGTAACTTATTTTTAACTGCTACCTAGTGGCATGTAAATACATAAATGATAAATGTAAGTAATTTGTTATCCAGGTGAACTGTGTAATCAATAATATTTTTATGTTGCAATAGCTTGCAAGCACAGTTGGCAGCATGCAGGTCCCAATTATGTGGTGAGGATACGAAAGACAGAAAGCCAGTATACAGACACAATCACCAACTAGAAGAACTGCGAAATTTGCAAGACAAATTGTCCCAGGAAAAAGAAACGTGGCAAAGGGAAAAAGAATCTGAAGAAAAGGAATTAGAAGAGAAGAAGGAAAACTTACATAGGTTACAGGTAATCCAATCTATAATCTGAATGTTTATTTTAATGTGTGTGAGGCAGATAGTGCGACAGTGCACCAAGTTATGGCACACCACGCAAATATATAGTCTATATCTGGTTTCCCCTGAGTTGTCCGTCTGTTTTTTCCATTATAATTGCCCCATGCTAACAGAAAATTTTACTAAATTAATTTTTTTTAGTAATATTTCATTATAATTTTTGTTAACATACACCAACTGGCAATTGCCACAGTACATCTGTTGTGGCAGCACTGTCCGGGGGTGTCAGATTGCTTCTCTGATTTCGTTTACTGACCTCTCAGAAGTATTATTTTATTTCTCTATAGAGTCTGATATTGTCTGAGTGCGTTTTAGCATACCTTTTTGAGATTGTGATTGGTTGAGTTAGAGGAATGAATAAATATTAAATTTCTTGTTAAACTTGGCATCTGTGGTGGTAAAGTTATGGTCATTTTTAGTACAAGTTTACAGGCATAAAGTTATTTAAAACACAGAGAGAGAGAGAGAGAGAGAGTTTAAAAAGGATAAACTGTTTTCTGAGGGAAGAGAAAGTGTTACTGATGACTAGAGGTGACCAGCAGTGAGGAGAATTCATGAAAACATCAAATAATAATTATTGGAAGTCACTTCTAGACTGTCAGAAGGAATTGTCATTATCTGTGAATGGTGAAAAGTAGAACTTCTTGCTAGCAACTCTTGTATATCACATTACAACAACATAAAAGAGTTTTTAGCAAGAAACAATCACTGGGTTGGGATACCACCTTATTCACTGAATCCAAATATATTTTTGGATACACACATACCGGTTGCATATGTATATTACTTTTCCAAAAGATAAAAACACACTGTTCTTATTAGGCCTGGATGTATATAGCCTTCCAAGATTATATTGTAGGGGAATGACTACATGGATATTCAGTAATAAAGAATGTACGATTAAGTCATTAAGGACAGAATGAATGGAAAAATTGAATTGTTGATTTATCAAAACAAAAAATTATAATGGCATGGGCACATGAAAAGAATGGTACAGGAAAGATTGCCAAGGAGAGTTATGGAATGGACCCCACCAGGAAGAAGGAAAAGAGTAAAACCACCTATCACCTGGATAGAAGAAATTCAGACTATTGTATATTGAGGGAACGAGAAATGAAGCTCTTTGGATGGACAAGCAGCAATGGAAGAGGGGAATTCAATCACTTCTGTAATGTTTGGTTCTGGAAGATGTGTAAACATTGTACAACTGGAATAATAGTAATAATAAGAAGAAGAATGTACGATTAGTGTGAATATTATGCCAGCGACAATAAATAGTGTGCTTTCTAATATGACATTGTGGGAAAGTTACTGTATATGTACGTATAGAACCTGATTTGTGAAGCCACATGGGATGATTAGTGAAAATACTAGAGAGCAATGTTTTCCATACTCCAGTGATATGGTCCGAAGTGTTCATTAACTATTTAACATTATATAGAACGGGATTGTTATTTTATAGTATTAATGGTTAAAAAAAAAATGGAGAAATAATACAATTTCATAATCTTTTAGTAAAACAAACATCGATAGTGATAGGCAGTAGTAATGAAAATTATTAAGAATAAAAAATGTGAATAACCCACATCATCATAAACAGTACATCTATTTGTGGATTAAAAGAAGCAAGTTTCAATTTCAATATTTGCCTACTCATTACTCGTTACTACAATGCATTGCCTATTAATGCTACTCATTACAGGTCAAGAGATGATACCTGTTGTACGCCTTTAATTGTGCATTATTGGCTGATGGTTAATTCACTTTTCCACTGCCTGCCATCTCTCACATTTGACCACCCATGAAAATCCCTTTTGCGCATCTAACATGACAGATCTCAACTCTTGAGTTATATGCTCGTGATGTCAGGTTAAGACTCCAAAACTGGATCAAACAGAGTCCAGTAGAACAGATATACAAAGTAGTTCGAAAAGTTCTCACCCAGACAAAGGAAACACATGATTTTTGCCCATTTTTCTTTATTTTTCAACACATTCTGTATTCTTTACTTGTCTCACTTTATTTAAAGAGGATGTTTATCCAATTAACCATTTCTTCAGATTCAGAATTGGGAAACTGGAGGCTAAATCTGATGAGTATGGTATGTGGGGCAGCAATTCGAAGCACAGCTCATGGACCTGTGACTTCTGTTGAAGAACAGTGAGGGGGTACATTGTCATGACAGGAAAGACTGTCTTGATGAATTACTGCAGAAGCTTATTCGGATTGGATTCAAACATATCCAAGCACTTTTTAGAAACATTCATTTTGATCAACTGTTAGCAAACACAGCACCATTTGCACTGAAAACTTTTTCGTATGCAAATGTACATGTAAGATGTGGTCATAATCTATGAGACATTTGTAATATCAGCAAGGTATTGCATTTTCACTCATCATAGCCATTTGATACTCCTGGTGTCATCTCTGTGTTAGGCCAAGAATTTTTTGAACTACAACCCTTATAATTACTAACACATGATATAGTCTGATAAAATAATTTTAATTTTTATATTATTAAATAAAGCTATCCAATTGTGTAATGTCAACTGTTTGTTTTATTTCAGGAACAAGTAAGGGCTGAGCAGATGGACATAACACAACAGAGAGAACAGTTGTATAGAAAGTTAGAAATGCTTACTAGCCAAGGTATCTTAATCAGTCCCAATCTCAACGTCGTCACTTCACCTCCTCCGACGTCAGTGACATCAGGTGGATGTGATTCAGGTGAACAGTCTGGTAGTGAAACACCATCAGAATCATCCTCACTTCCAATTATGTCTCCAACAGACCCTCCAAGAAGGAAAGCTGACACTGCCAAGTGGAAACATCACATGTCGCAGAATAAAGCCAGCACTTTACCTCTTAACCTTATTAGTGCTACCAATCAACAAAAGGTGGGCATTACACATGATTTTCAAAATGTTGAAAATATGATATTCTCACCAAATTTGATAATGTATCTAGTAAAAATGTGCTTTTATTATGTATGGAATAGATTTGTTCTATAATGGTTACTGGTTAGATTAGTCTTGTTTACAATTTACTACTGCTAACTACTGGTAAAAATGTTATACTGTAAATAATGTTGATACTTATCATTAAATGTTCCCCATAAAAAATAGCAGAATTGTCATAATATTTTAACTTCCATAACCAGATTTATTTGATGTTAAAATTGATGAATTATCAAGTTATGGGTCATTATTAAAAATCCCAGACATTTTGATGTCAGATACAAAAGTCATCACCAGTAGTGGATCATTTGTCTTGACTAGCCAATTCTACCTTTTACGTGTAGTCTGGACTTGGTAACCCAGAAAGTTTAACCTCAGAAAACATAGTAGACATTTATTTTAAGCAGATTGGACAGTTTTTAGAAACCATTTAATAATCATTGTATTTTGTAGTTTATATAAGAAGAATATTTACTTGAATATAAGCAATATTGTTTATCTCTACTATCTAATTTTTGTCAATTGTGAACAGGTGGCCACAAATGTGCAGATAAAACAGCAGTTGCCACTAAAGTTGGCAACAAAATTAGGTGGTGGAAGTGGAGGGTCTCAGAATTCAGGAGGAGGAGGAATAAGTGGAGGCATCAGCTCAGGCCCTCAGCAGATGTTACCTCTGAAACTGAGTTCAGCTCCAGGAACAGAAAAGAAGAGTGGGGGATACCAGAGGTTGGGCAGTCCACCAGACCCACCTCTACCATTACCAGCTCCTAGCCACTCGCGTACTGGATCCAGTCCTGCTATGATGCAAAATATTCAGGTTCATATCACTTCTATGCTAATAGTTAGAGTGCTTTGTGTTTGCTTTATGTGGATGCAATCATGATGATTGTTAATACCTTTGAACATGATTTCATATTTGTAGGATACAATGGTATGTCTAAATTTACATCCATCTAAAATCCTCAAAGGACATCTGTACTTACATATGCAAAAGATATATAAAGATAAAATATATAAGATATAAGATATATTGTAACGTACACTTCTTATGGTGTTAAAAAATTTTGTTAGTGTTGTTCTGTAAGTCGTTCTCTCTTCCTATAGTATATGTGTGAGTGTCGAGCGTTTGTTAACTCGCTCGTTGGGTTCGTGGTATAGTATGTGTGTATGATTGAAGTTATTAATAATTTCAATAAATTCTGTCACTGCTATTTGCGTGTAGCAAGTTGAATTGTACCTTCTCTTACCATTTACGGGTAAACCGTATCTCTCACCGTTTGGTTTGAATATTGCCGCCTCGCCACCTGATTGGCGCACGCCTTTCTGCAGTGTCGACTTGGCTAACGTCTTGTTTTGAGGTTTTCACTTCAATAAATTTTTATTTATTATCTTAATTTACTCGAATCAAACATACAGTGTTGCAGAATAAGAATATTTATTAACACTCTGATAGGTTTCAATTATTTAGTAGCACATTAATTTTATTTTTAGCACCGGCTATTACAGTTGCTCAGTTGGCATGCTCAGTTCCAATGTTTTGTATACACACCGTCTTGACGGTTATCGTAGATTTACAATTAAAATGGTTTTACTCAGGGGTGTTAATAAGTCCTTTTGGCTACAGAAATATTTGACTACGGCTAAAATACACAAACTTATAATAATCCTTAATACTAGGTACACAAAAAAAATCAATATTTTAATACATTCGAGTGAGTAATCATCAATGAGATTTAGTAAAAATTTTGGTTAGAATTTGTCAATTAGAAATGTTTGTTAACTATTTATTATATCTCAATTTAAATAATTATCAATTGATTAAAGTTCAAATAGTGATATTACCAATACCTTCAGTTCTAAATCATAATAGTGATCAGTGAAGTGAAAATTGTGGTTTATTAATGTTGATAGAAAAATTTGGAATTCGTTTAATGGGATTATTGTTTATACTCATCAATTTTCGATGGAGCTTCTGCGATGCCATCTTCTTCTTCCGGATGGATTCAGTCGTCTTCTATTCTTCGGAATCTCATTAATCTCGTCCAGACGTTTCTTCCCGTAAACTTCGGCCTTGTACTCGTTCTGCGATCATCCGTCTTCTTGAATTGAATTAGGTCCTTATGATCTTCCTTCGGGATTAGTCGTCATCTATTCTTCCAGACGTCTTCTTGATTTCCTTGGGTAATTATGGGTTGTGAACAAATTTAATAATTAATATATTATCCCGGATTCCCTGGGCTGCTATCATAATCTTCCTTTCCTTTGATTTTAGTTAAAATTCACTTATTTGGAATTAAATTGTGGGGTGAGAGCTACTCAATCCGCCCTCGGCATCGGTCAATAATGGACTATCGAAAATCTAACGGTTTTTTGGCAATAAATTTCGGTTGCTATGGTTACCTAATAAATTATGCTAATTCTCATTGGTCATTAATTTAAGTCATTGTTATGTTTTAATGTCTTATTTTAGTTTAATTTTACAAAATATCTTCAAATGAAGGTTTCTATCTTATATTAATAGCTGGGTTTATTACATGAATACCATTGTTCATAATTTTTCATAAGGGTCATTTTGATATCCCTCATGGTCACTTTTGAGTAGCTAATTACATTTTTATTATTTTTTATATTTATATTTTACATATATTTTATTCAAAATAGGCTGTTATTCATACCTTTTGGTATTAGGAATACTCACTTAATTTGTTTAAACATTTGGTATACTCTGCTTCGATATTGGACTATTATTTGTTCTCAAATTTACTAAATTCTTATATAACAGTTAGGCCTAGAGCCTAGATTTTACTATACTACTATCTAACATTTCTTAGTAGCTTCTTACCTTTACATTTGGTATTTTTAACACAATTTTTTAACAAAACAAGCAATAAACATTGGTGTTCCTAACTCCACCTCTTATTATAATAATAAACATTTTCTTTACAGGTTCAAGCCTGAAATAACTTCTAACTACCCTTCTTCTCACTTCTACTATCTGGTTCAATTAACAATTCATTACATTATATTGGTCCTTTTAAAACAGTAACAACATCCTTATTATACTAACATTAATTTATACTTTTCACAATATATACTATTCCTCCATTCCTTCACTAGAAAAAAGTGTCTATCGTTCTTGTTTGTCCTTCATTCCAATGCCTTAAATTCTATCTTATCCTATAATCCATATTACCTATGGCTTATTTTAATTACATTATAATAAGTTCCTCTTACTTACTAGTACAAAGTTTATCACTGGTCTTCCTGTTATTCTAACACAGTTTACTAATTAGAATACTTTTTGAAGTTCACCAACTACACTTTTTCCTTCATATAAGGTTTTTGACTTATACACTTTCACTCACTATGTGCAACATGCTATTACTACATGTCACCACTTTATATTAATATACTCCTTCGTCCACTCACTTAATTATTCACTGGGTTGTTTATTGATGTTAGTATCATCATGGGGTTACTGATTACAATTGTTTATTTTATTTTCCCTTCACAAATGATCACTTTTGGTAATTAACTGTGGCCTTGATTTGCCTTAGGGTATGTTTACTAGTTTTGATTATATTCATCACTATTTATTAGAGTGTGTATAATATTAATTCCCTAACTTATATTTATAAAGACATTCCTTTATCAATAAAATATACATAACATTATTATCTTTCATTAACATTATTAACCTAGGTAAATCTCATCTACACTCTAATTACATTAGTTCATTTATTAACATACAGAATAATGGTCATTATTCGGGATTTACAATGTTCGTTCTTAATGTCTTGATTACATTTGGTTCTTAGCTTCTTCTTCATTGTTCCGTGGTTCCTTTTGTATTTATCCGATCTATTGTGTCAGGTCATTGTCAGTTTATCAGTCATTTGTCATTTGGGTTTATTGGGTTATTGAGCTCTGAGTTTATAAGTTTTTGTCTCTTATTCTTGTCTTCAGCTTCTTTAATTCATAGTTAATTATTGTGGATCTTTACTACCTTATGTCATGTTACATAATGCATCGCCACCAAAATTGATTATTTCGAAACAAAGATTATTATATTTTTTCTGAAATCATCAATATAGTTCATTTAATCAAGTTGTTATTATTCAGGAATTCATTCATCGCTACTTTCTTTTTTATTCATTTTTATTAAGTCATGGTTCATAATATGGTATTTGGTATTATTTTCTTTCTTTATTATTCCCTTTTATATTCTATTTCCCTAAAATTTTTCTTCTCTCCCCTTCATATAAATTGGTACTAGCCAGAGGGCACGTGTGGCTCTATTACTCTGCTATCCATTTATACACATTTTGAGTTCAGATGCCTTGCCTATCTGCTCAATAATATAAATAATTGTTGGACGTATCTCAACATAAAATCATCACATAATAATATTCATAATAATTATAATAATAGTCGTTCATTTCCGACTCACATAATATCAATACAATAAAACACTTTAGGGATTAATTATTCTCTCTTTTATACATCTCATGACCTTTTCATCTCAGTGACTTATTTGGATTCCTTCGTTTAAGCTTATGGCGATATTTAATAGGCATTTTGTATTGTTTCATTAGCTTATTTTATATGGTAGTGATTTTATTTGTTATCACTTTATTTTTCATTTATATTTAAACTTAACATTGTAGCTGGTTTCTGGCTCACTTATATTTTTCATTGATTGTTCAGTTAATCTGTCAGTGTTATTTTTTTATTTGATTGTCTTGTCTTCTCTTTTCTTTTGTGAAACGTTAATTTTTTATTATTCCCTTTTGGTGACAGGGTTAGTTAATGATGTTATGTAGCGTCATCATTATTTGTGTAACATTTAATTATTTTATATCAATTTTTTATGATATTTCATTATACATATTTTCAAAATTACATGGGTTTACACATTTTGTTTCACACTTGGTTGTAAGTTGTACTTACTGTGTTGTGAATTTAGCTTATCTTTCTTCTAAATTCCCTTTCATTCATATAATAATATCAATCAAATACTTATTGTAAGTTGTGCTTACTTTAATTTTTTGAATTTTGATAATTGTTCTGCTCCAAATTCTCTTTAACTTTCTGACACTGTTTCATAATATTTTTTCAAAGAAGACTGGTTGTAAGTCCCTTTTATTTTCTTGGTTGTTATCTCACTTATGACATAGGTATTGTTTTGGTTGTCCTTTACAATGAGATAGGGTCCATTGTACAATAATAGCAAATTCTTTGTGATTCCCTCTCTGGAACTTGGTAACTCTCGGTTCCGTATTAGCACCTTTTCTCCTTCATGATACCGGATTGCTTTCGGTTGAATTCTGTGATATTTAGCCTTTTTGTTTTCTATTTGTTCCGCTATCTTGCTATAGAATCTAGCGTTATCGAATTGGTATACTGGATTGGTAGGGAAATTGGCAAGTTCTTCTATGGCTCGAGGTGGTGGCCTTCCGTACATGATGGTGTAAGGGGTATCCTTAATGGATTCGTGATAAGCGAGATTTATGAAATTTTCTGTGGCTTCGAGGTATTCACTCCACTTACGTTGCTGATCAGAATCCTCCCCACTTCACGGAGCACTCTTTCCGCTGGGTTGCTGTTCGGGTGGTAAATTGAAGTCTTGTATGTTCGGATGCCCAGATCCATCAATGTGTCTTTCCATCGTCTTCCTCGGAATTGGGTACCATGGTCAGTGATAATATTCGTGGGACTCCCCACCTCTGTAATGTACCTCTGTGTGATAATGTTCAATACTTTGTTTGTAGTAGCACGGTTGATAGGGTATAATTTTACAAATTTTGAGGAATGGTCCATGATAATGACTATGAACTTGTGCTGCTTTCTACCTCCACTTCGTGGCATGGGTCCACATATGTCTAAGAAGACTCGTTCCAGTTTATTAGCAGAAGTTATTGGTTGCATTAACCCTTCTTTCTTGTCGTTGTTGCATTTAACAAGTTGGCATATGTGACAGCTTCTTATGGTCTTCCTTACCCTCCGGTTAATGTCTTTCAGATAGGTGTGCTCTTCCAATGCTTTTGTCACCTTCAGTGCTCCCATGTGTCCGTATCTGAGGTGGTATTCCATTATGATCTCAGCTTCGGTTCCTTTAGGTATTATCAGTTTCCATGTATTCTGGTTGGGTTTAGTTTTAATAAATAAAATATCTTCATGTAAACAGTAGAAATGTGTGGCTCTTTCTTCTTGTTGGTTCAGCCTCTCTCGGATTTGATTTAATTTCTTATCCTCCTTCTGGTGTTGTTTCACTTTATTCAATATCACTTCTAGGTCGGATCTACTTTTCATAATATTAAATACTTTTACTATGGTCTCCTTCTCTCCATCGAAGGTTTGCTGTTCTGTATTAATTCGTGATAGCACATCAGCTGCTGTGTTTTTGCTGCCAGGGATATACTCCCAGTTGTGATATTCTTGGAGAGCAAGAATCCATCTGGTTAATCGACCATGGCTGAGCTTGCAGTTCTTTAAAAAGGAAATAGACTTATGGTCGGTGCGCACTGTGATAGGATATCCAAGAATATAAGTTCAAAATTTTCCACAAGAAAAGACCACACTCAACAGTTCTTTTTCGGTTACATGATAATTGCGCTCACACTGGTTTAACGTTCTGCTGGCGAAACTTATTACTTGGTGGTTTCCATCCTTGTCCTCTTGGTAAAGCACCGATCCCAAGCTAATGTCGCTTGCATCGCAGTTCATGTAAAAGGGTCTATTGAAATCGGGGTGGTTTAACATGATCGTGTTGAGGAAGTGTTTTTTAATGGTGTTGAAAATCGTTTCCTGTTCTGGGCCCCACATCCACTTGGTTTTGGATGCAGCTGTGGTGATAGTTTAGTAGTCAGCTCAGAATAATTTTGCTGAAATTTTCTGTAGTAGTTACAGATGCCCAGGAACGACTGTAACTGTTTCTTATTTTTAGGGGTAGGGAAACGTTGAGTAGCATCTACTTTGTCGATTGATGGGGTTATTCCTTGTCGTGACAGGTTGAATCCAAGGAATTGGACTTCTGCTGCTATCAGCTTTGACTTCTCTAATTTTAATGTTACATTGTTGATGGATAATTTTTCTAGTACTCTCTCTACTCTCATACAATGCTCCTCCCAATTGGATGAAGTGATCAGTAGATCATCGACGTACACAGTTGTATAGTTCATAGTTTCAGGACCCAGTATCTGGTCCATGCAGCAGACAAATATTGCTACTGAGTTTACCAGCCCAAAAGGTAGTCACTTGAACTGGTAGTTCCTGCCTTCAAATATGAACGCTACGTATTTTCTACTGGCTGGGTGCAATTCTACTTGCCAGTACCCGCAAATTGTATCCCAGGTACTGATAAATTGAGTCCCATGAAACTTTTTGAGGATCTCTTCAATTTCACCAGGAGATGTCCTGTCGTTGATTAGGATCTTATTTATTTCTCGGGCGTCGAGACATAGGCGTACCCTTCCATCCTTCTTGGTAACAGCTACTATAGGACTGGTGTACTGCGAACAACTATACTCAATTATATCTTCCTCCAGCATTTTACTAATTTCTGTGCGCACTGCTTCCTTTGCTGCATACGCTATCGGGTAGGATTTTTTATTAAAATTGGCCACTTCTTTGAATTTCAACTCGCACTGATACCCCCGTACCTTTCCTGGTTGGTCGGAAAATACATGTCGGTATTTGTTATAAATTCTTATTAATTTCTCCACCTCTTGATCCGTTAATGGATTCCCGTCTTGGGTTCCTCGAAACTGTCGGATTTCCTCTAATTTCCGATTCCATAGGATGTCATTGTTTATTTGTCTGGCTTCACTTCCCACCTCCGGTCTGGTGAATCACAACTCGTTCTTATATTATATATTGTACTGATTGGTATGACCCCCTTGCTGCCAGTTAATTCTGCTACCCATTCTCTGTCTTCATATTTCATGGTTACCTTTGATAGTCTCATATCGATAACTGCAGAGTACTTTCTCAGGATATCACAACCAATTAGAATTTCGAATGGTAAGTTGTGAGCAATTAAAAATATCATTGGCAGTGTCTCACCATTACTTATGACTTCTAGAGACACTTGTCTCTTAATGGTTTTGTTCTGCCTTCCAGTGGCTCCAATTAAAACAATGTTACTTACTGGTAACGTGGGTAAGCTGATCTTACTCCCTTTTTGAATTTTCTCATACACGTTTGTATCAATTAAAGACACGTTTGCACCTGTGTCAATCATAAATTTTACATTTACATTATATACCTTGGCGGTAACATAGGCAATTTCGTTATCTGGGTGCTTGATTAACGTGGAATTTTCTTCCATTAGCTCCTCGCGGATGTTCTTCAGATAATGGTTCTGAAATATTATTATTGTGTCGTCATTAGTCTCGTCTGTCTGTCTTGTTAATAACCCAATAGATCGGATCAGTGACGGGTCTTGTGGTATTCTCACTGCCGCTGCTCGTTTAAATGTTGGGCGTTGCCTTCGGCGCGGTCCTCTGATCTGATGGGGTGATTATCCTCAGTGTTTTGCCTTCTCTCGATCGAGTGGTCATTGCGAGTTATTTGTTCTCGACTCCTTCTGTTTTCTTCAGCACTCCGGCTCCTCGGTCTTCTATAACCACGTCTCCCGTCATTTCTACTTTCTGCATTTATATAGTTTACCCGTCGCCTGTATGTTTGATTCGGTATCGACTGGTTATTATTGTGGTATTGATTATTGGGCCTGTTATAACCGCCTCCGTTTTGGTTATTTCCCCTGTTGTAAGAATGGTTTGGATTGTTATTGTTGTTGGGGTAATTCTGGTTATAATTTCTCGGGTAATTATTGTTGTTATTATTGTTATTAAAACCTCGATAATTATTGGGGTTGGCTGGCGGATGATTGGCCGGTGTGTGGTTTCCTTGCGGCCCACTTGGTTGATTTCTGTTATCGTAATTTCTGTAGTTTGGTGTGTTCTTTTGTCGGTTCAACACATAATGTTTCTCCCCCTCATATTCCCCCAATAACGCGGCCATCTCTTGAATCGTCTTGATTCTTCCACTCAAACGGCTTTTTGTGATTTCCCCGTCGTAGTGGTATGCCAATTGTGTCACCAGGCACTCTTCAGGGATGTTGGGTTCGAGGTTCCTTGCTATGCTTACCTTACCTAAAAAGTAGGCGGTTGGGGACTGTCCCAGGTAAGGGTCGAATCGGCCGTTGCTGATGTTATTTCTTACCACGTGCTGTGTCGCCTCCGACCAGTATTTGTCCTTGAATAATTTTTTAAATTCACTAAAATTATGTATATCTGGTCTCACAGCCGTCCACCAATTGTTGTGAACTTCTTTGAACATGTCGTCGATCATGCCCTTGATTGCTGTCTACCATGTCTCCCTGGTTCGGGCTAAGTTCTCCTCTACTCGTTCTATGAATTCAATTGGGTTGCGTTTGTAATTTTTAAAGTTTATCGTTTCTCTATTTTCGCTACATGATATATGTGAGCTCATGATTGGTCGGTCCTTCAACGCATTAATCTCTTCCTGTAGGCGTAGTTCTCTTGCCCTAAATTCAGCTATTTTCCCTTCTTGGGCGGTTGTGGTGTCCTTCACTTCACTTACTGATGCATCCAATTTACTATAATTCTCGTCGACTCTGGTCTGTATTTGTTCTAATTTGTTGTTGGTTTCCTTTTGGAGTCCTTCAACCCTCCTCTTACCTTCGCCTTCAACTTCATTCACCTTGATCAAAATTTCTTCTCGGACTTGCATCACTACTTCGCTGGTTTTCTCTATCTTCTCTTCCGTCTCCATTACAGTTTGTTTCAGTTCTTCTCTGTATTCCATCAACTGTTGCTGTAATGTATCCTGGTTGTATTCAATTTTGTCGTTCAGCGTTTCAATATCCTCTTTCATTAGTCTCAGGGTTTCGCTGGTTTTTTCATTACTCTTCTCTATTTTTTCTCTGATCAGTTTATTCTCCTCCTTCATTTTCTGTGTCAGGGTTTCATTTAATGATTCAAACTTCTTGTCTAGTTTTTCATCCTGTTTCTTGGAATTATCTTCAAACTTCTTGTCCAATTTTTCATGTATTTTCTCCTCCTGCTTCTTAAAATTGTCATTTAATTCTTCCTTGGTGCTGTCCAGTTTTTCCTCCTGTTTCTTGAAATTGTTATTAATTGACTCAAACTTCTTATTCATTAATTCCCATAATTGCAGCAAGTCCATGCCTGTTCTGGCTTCCGCCTGTTGTGTGGGTTTATCTATTTCCATAGGAGTTAATAATTCTTCTACATCTTCTACCGAAGTTATCTCCTTTTCCTCCATTCTGACGTCTTTCTCGACCCCCTTTTCTGATCTTTTTTCTCCTTCTTCCGCCTCCTTCTCGCGCATCTTCGTCTGGTATCTCGTACCGTGTTTTGCCGGTTCCATTTCTGTAGTTGCCGCTAGAATCTGTAAAGTTTAAAGGTACGTTTCCTTAACTATCCTAGCCGTACTAGTTGGCGCGCCACTTTATAACGTACACTTCTTACGGTGTTAAAAAATTTTGTTAGTGTTGTTCTGTAAGTCGTTCTCTCTTCCTATAGTATATGTGTGAGTGTCGAGCGTTTGTTAACTCGCTCGTTGGGTTCGTGGTATAGTATGTGTGTATGATTGAAGTTATTAATAATTTCAATAAATTCTGTCACTGTTATTTGCGTGTAGCAAGTTGAATTGTACCTTCTCTTACCATTTACGGGTAAACCGTATCTCTCACCGTTTGGTTTGAATATTGCCGCCTCGCCACCTGATTGGCGCACGCCTTTCTGCAGTGTCGACTTGGCTAACGTCTTGTTTTGAGGTTTTCACTTCAATAAATTTTTATTTATTATCTTAATTTACTCGAATCAAACATACAGTGTTGCAGAATAAGAATATTTATTAACACTCTGATAGGTTTCAATTATTTAGTAGTACATTAATTTTATTTTTAGCACCGGCTATTACAGTTGCTCAGTTGGCATGCTCAGTTCCAATGTTTTGTATACACACCGTCTTGACGGTTATCGTAGGTTTACAATTAAAATGGTTTTACTCAGGGGTGTTAATAAGTCCTTTTGGCTACAGAAATATTTGACTACGGCTAAAATACACAAACTTATAATAATCCTTAATACTAGGTACACAAAAAAAATCAATATTTTAATACATTCGAGTGAGTAATCATCAGTGAGATTTAGTACAATTTTTGGTTAGGATTTGTCAATTAGAAATGTTTGTTAACTATTTATTATATCTCAATTTAAATAATTATCGATTGATTAAAGTTCAAATAGTGATATTACCAATACCTTCAGTTCTAAATCAGAATAGTGATCAGTGAAGTGAAAATTATGGTTTATTATTGTTGATAGAAAAATTTGGAATTTGTTTAATGGGATTATTGTTTATACTCATCAATTTTCGATGGAGCTTCTGCGATGCCGTCTTCTTCTTCCGGATGGATTCAGTCGTCTTCTATTCTTCGGAATCTCATTAATCTCGTCCAGACGTTTTTCCCGGTAAACTTCGGCCTCGTACTCGTTCTGCGATCGTCCGTCTTCTTGAATTGAAGTAGGTCCTTATGATCTTCCTTCGGGATTAGTCGTCATCTATTCTTCCAGACGTCTTCTTGATTTCCTTGGGTAATTATGGGTTGTGAACAAATTTAATAAATAATATATTATCCCGGATTCCCTGGGCTGCTATCATAATCTTCCTTTCCTTTGATTTCAGTTAAAATTCACTTATTTGGAATTAAATTTTGGGGCGAGAGCTACTCAATCCGCCCTCGGCGTCGGTCAGTAATGGACTATTGAAAATCTAATGGTTTTTTGGCAATAAATTTCGGTTGCTATGGTTACCTAATAAATTATGCTAATTCTCATTGGTCATTAATTTAAGTCATTGTTATGTTTTAATGTCTTATTTTAGTTTAATTTTACAAAATATCTTCAAATGAAGATTTCTATCTTATATTAATAGCTGGGTTTATTACATGAATACCATTGTTCATAATTTTTCATAAGGGTCATTTTGATATCCCTCATGGTCACTTTTGAGTAGCTAATTACATTTTTATTATTTTTTATATTTATATTTTACATATATTTTATTCAAAATAGGCTGTTATTCATACCTTTTGGTATTAGGAATACTCACTTAATTTGTTTAAACATTTGGTATACTCTGCTTCGATATTGGACTATTATTTGTTCTCAAATTTACTAAATTCTTATATAACAGTTAGGCCTAGAGCCTAGATTTTACTATACTACTATCTAACATTTCTTAGTAGCTTCTTACCTTTACATTTGGTATTTTTAACACAATTTTTTAACAAAACAAGCAATAAACATTGGTGTTCCTAACTCCACCTCTTATTATAATAATAAACATTTTCTTTACAGGTTCAAGCCTGAAATAACTTCTAACTACCCTTCTTCTCACTTCTACTATCTGGTTCAATTAACAATTCATTACATTATATTGGTCCTTTTAAAACAGTAACAACATCCTTATTATACTAACATTAATTTATACTTTTCACAATATATACTATTCCTCCATTCCTTCACTAGAAAAAAGTGTCTATCGTTCTTGTTTGTCCTTCATTCCAATGCCTTAAATTCTATCTTATCCTATAATCCATATTACCTATGGCTTATTTTAATTACATTATAATAAGTTCCTCTTACTTACTAGTACAAAGTTTATCACTGGTCTTCCTGTTATTCTAACACAGTTTACTAATTAGAATACTTTTTGAAGTTCACCAACTACACTTTTTCCTTCATATAAGGTTTTTGACTTATACACTTTCACTCACTATGTGCAACATGCTATTACTACATGTCACCACTTTATATTAATATACTCCTTCGTCCACTCACTTAATTATTCACTGGGTTGTTTATTGATGTTAGTATCATCATGGGGTTACTGATTACAATTGTTTATTTTATTTTCCCTTCACAAATGATCACTTTTGGTAATTAACTGTGGCCTTGATTTGCCTTAGGGTATGTTTACTAGTTTTGATTATATTCATCACTATTTATTAGAGTGTGTATAATATTAATTCCCTAACTTATATTTATAAAGACATTCCTTTATCAATAAAATATACATAACATTATTATCTTTCATTAACATTATTAACCTAGGTAAATCTCATCTACACTCTAATTACATTAGTTCATTTATTAACATACAGAATAATGGTCATTATTCGGGATTTACAATGTTCGTTCTTAATGTCTTGATTACATTTGGTTCTTAGCTTCTTCTTCATTGTTCCGTGGTTCCTTTTGTATTTATCCGATCTATTGTGTCAGGTCATTGTCAGTTTATCAGTCATTTGTCATTTGGGTTTATTGGGTTATTGAGCTCTGAGTTTATAAGTTTTTGCCTCTTATTCTTGTCTTCAGCTTCTTTAATTCATAGTTAATTATTGTGGATCTTTACTACCTTATGTCATGTTACAATATGCAAAAGTACCAATGATATGCATCACTTTGAACTCAAGTAAGGCATTGTGCATAGACCTCCTTTAACTTCTCCACTTGAACAAGCCAGATCGGGATTGGCTGAGTTCAAAATCAAGTGGATGTCACAAAACACGTATTCACAGAAAAAATATGTATAACAAAAAAATGTAACAGTATACCAAAATCATCATCATCCTCTTCACAACATGGCATAGGCAAGGTTCTGTTCTGCCTTCAAAAACCCTCCAGCCATCTCTTCCCGAGTCTGTCCACATAATTGTACCTTATAGGTTTGTATTTCCAGACTTGTTTGGCCAGTCTGCAATCTGACATTCTTTCTAAGTGTTATTTTTTTCACTCAAGTTAAAAACTTGTAACTCTTCTCTTATTTCTTATATGGTCAAGTGTAGAACGCCTTTTAACTCCTCTTAAGAATGCCATCTTGTCTAACATGTTGATTTATTGAGATTACGATTGATTGAGATATACTACAATTATTTTTGACAGGTATTCTTGTTCCATTGTATAGGCCTTGTATAGTTCTTATAAGTTGTTGAGGGTGTCCCCATTCTTCTAATATTTGCTGCAACAAATTTCTATCTACTCTATCAAAGGCCTTTTCAAAATCAACAAAAGCTATTTGAATTCTTTATTGAACTCACGATGCTTCTCAGTGATTTGTGTAGTAATAAAAGCATTGTCTGTACAATATCTGCTGTTTCTGAAGCCATTTTGTTCTTCCGAAATAAGATACTCAGAAATAGTCTGCAGACGGTGGTTTATTATCCTTGCATATATTTTGTATCCAGTGTCAACCAAATATATTCCCTTATAATTATGACAGTCATTCTGTTTTACTTTCTTAAAAGTAGATACCACCTGAGCAGTTAACCAATCTTGTGGGACCTGTTGTTTTTTCCAACACCTATTATTCCAACCAAAATCTAAAATTAATAAAATAGTAATGAATAATGGCACTTATTTACCATAACATGGTAGCCTATCCTGCCTATCCTAAACTATTTTGTTGGTAGAAAACCAAGTATGTTAAGGAATTAAAGAAAGAGAGAAAATTTGTAGAGTGAAAATGAAATGTGTGAAATAAAGTTTGACCAAGGTTACATAATGCCTTATACATGATTTCTGAATATTGAAGTCCACATTTGGTTGAGGTGCAGACAAAATTTAGTTTTAAATTAAATTTGCTTAATGAAAAAAGAACATAGTTTGGATTTATAAAAAATATTTATTATTTTTGTTTTTAACTGTTGACTCACTACTGAACGTGTGAACTATAAAGCAGCAAATTTTAAACACTCACATTCATACAAAACCTATATGAATAATCTTATTATTATTTTTTTAAGTGATCAGTATTTTGGCTTGCCTTTTAGTATTGCCATAAGCACAAATAGGTAGTGTTTTAGGCAGTAGCCCACTGAACATAGTAGAGCATAACTGGGTGTCAGTTAACCAATGCTCAGCACATACCTGGAAGAGTAAAATACTAAATAACTCAGTGCTACAAACCACGCAATTAACACTTCTCACTTGTGGATGCCATTTTGAAGATTTGCCTGAATATTAGAAAGGTGTGAGCATATAACACATTTTAAAATAATAATTAACAGAAAAAACTCCTCATTTTTCTTTGCGGAAAGAGAAGTACAACCTCAACAATAGCCATCATATGCCAGGCTCTGCTTGGACCAGTCTAAATATACAGGAGCATGTTTCTTTCTTGCCAGTTACAAATTAAATAGATATAAAACAGTTCAACTACATGTGTCTTGGTTTACATTTCTATAAAACTAGTTCTGTTGATATGTTGTAAGATCATCATTTATGACTGGCAGATTTCGAAGATGTTTAATGGAGTGTTTGACCATATACTAATGTGTGTTTTATTAAAACATACAATCTCCAAATTATGGCAGTCCAACTGTCTCACAATGATTCTAATTTTAAAAATTTTTTCTAACCACTATGTAACCCACTCTATTTTGTAAATTACCCATCTATTTCACGCGCACACACACACACACACACACACACACACACACACACACACACACACACACAGAGTAATAGGCAAACATATCATTTTGAATTTTTTCTTTGTTCACATTAATGTGTAAAATAATTTTTCAGTTGTTACAGCTGAAAGTTTCTCAGAAATAAGGCTTTTTTTAGTATGGTTTTAACTATGTTTAAATGGCCAGATATTAATTAATCTAATCATTTGTCCAGACAATTACTGACATCAGTTACTCCAGCTAAGCAACACTCTGTTATTTTCTCTTATGAAATCGAAGTAGAAGAATTCTGATTACTTCTATTAGTATTGCATGATATTATAGAGATTTTGTAAATTATATTGGACTTTTGTATCTAAAAATTGTAAATTTGTATCTATTAGCAGTACACAATAGTCACAATATGCCTCTGTACTGAAACTGAGGTTGCTTTTTGTGGTGCTGGTTTATGTGCTTATCACTTCATTTTTTTTTTTTGAATTTGTAGTAAATTTTCTTGCACAAAATGAATACACAACCTGCATCATATTTAACTGCCAAACCAGATACACATCTTTGTCAGGTGTATCAAATCCAATTGAATACATTTTTACATTTATGTGAATGCAGAGAATGAAACTGTCTGCACACGGTATACATTTTTGTGAACATGTTTCTACCACTGTTTGTTTTTGTCAGTTGTAATAGTATTAATGATTTTTTCCAGATAAAGTCTCAAGTCGCTGGTAAATGAGGAGGTTTATCCACTTTATCTATTTTGTTGTCTTCTGAGCTGGAATTTTGAAATTGTTCAGGTTCTTCTGGTTTGGACTACAGCTACCTGTCTTTCAAAGTCTAATGACGTTCATGTACCTTACAATGCTTAGTTTCTTCAAGTCACTCCTTAGTGCACGTATACACTGTACTACATATGTGGTACATGTTGTATAAATGCACTGTCGATTAACCTGAATAAACTCATTGCAACAACCTGAATATGTTATTCTGTCAGGATGTGTTTTCAACTGTTTATTTCCAATACTTATGTATTGCAATGTGTTCCGTGTTGTATCTCACTTAGTAGTAGATTCAGATTGTCAAATTGGTTATGTTAGCGTCTTGCTGTTCTAATTTAACAAACTTCTCACTTTTTAAGGTGCTTTTCCATTACTATTTCTTCTACTACTGAAATGGTGTACCTTCAATCATATTTTTTTTCTACAAAAAATGTCATTCTTTCCAAACACTTATTCACATGTCATCATATCAGTCTGTATTAATTTTCTTGTCACTCTTTTGTTTCTGCCACTGAAGGTTCAGCATTGTGTCTAGCTGTCCCTTTTATTGCAGATCCCTAGTAGGAGACAGCTTCTACTACTCTACTATTTACTGCCCTAGAAGCGCAAGGTATAAGGAAGTGAGACGGGCACCATAGTGCCACATATGAAGTTCTCATTTCAAAAGGCAGAACATATTCAGTTTGATTTAATGGCTTTTCTTTATGATATATTAAAAAATACCATTAAATGTATTCAGTCTGTGTGTGTGTGTGTGTGAGAGAGAGAGAGATTGGTCAGATTGTTTGTATATACTGAATTTTACATTTCTCTTTATTCAATTGTTTTAGTGTACCAAAGGTTTCCAACAGATGTTTGGCAATAGGGATTTTCGTGTTAGAAAACAACATTAACCAGAAAATTCTTAGCTTTTGTAGTAGCTTTCATTGTAGTTTAGCACTTTTCATACTAAATCACAGAAGACTATATACAAAACACTGCTAATTATGTTGTCATGTAATATATCAGTATAACTGACATTTAGTCATATAAATTGGTGATTCCCAAACATTGGCACCAGAGCGTCTAAGGTGCTGTGAAATTACCTCAAGTGTACTGAAATTTTAGATGTATAATGTTAATGTGGAAATAACATACATAAAGTTTTTCAGTAAGATACAGTAATGGAACATGTCAGATTCAGTGGAGTGTCATTCCTGTATATTACAGTTAAATCTTACAGATACAGTTACACAACTCTGGAACTGAATGTTAAATATGAAAACACTTGACAGAATTTCAGACAATTGTGAAAGGGTGCTGGGAAATGAAACTGTTTTGGGAATCACTGGTATAAATGTTTATCACCTGGTATCATTTTTTTCAGCTACAGTTGGGTTAAGAAGATTTTTGTTTTATAATTCGTTTATTATTTTGAGCATGCTTGTCTTCATCTGCACTTCACACTGCTTTTCTGCTTAAGATATCATAACGTCATTGTGAATTTGATTTGTTCAGGCACCCAAAACTTATAGACACCAGTCAAGATGCTTCCTTAAGATGTGAATTATATGATTTGTTCAGGCAATGGAAGGTAAGGGCGGCAACAAGGCGGGTCGTACTAATACCTACCCCAAGTTGCCGGACAGGTTCCGCATACGAAGTCCGGACTCATCGCCTGCGCCACAGCCATCAGAAGAGGAAGTAATCTTCTTCTGAGAGGAGACTCCTACTAGTTCTACGGTACACCAACACGCAGCTTGCCAAATCTGTTAGTTTTATATAGAGTTACATTTGACTGAATGGGAGATTTGTAGAATATATAAATATATATTAGTAAACTATTTAAATGTCGATAACATTATTGTAATTGTTCAAAAAAAAAAAAAATATGATGAGAGTCCGTCTTAAGGTAATTTAATGGTATGTGATGATGAGTTTACTCTTAAAAAAAAAGAAATTCCATTTTAATTTATTCTTACTGTTACTTTTTAATTTGTTAATGAACATAACTAAACTTGTAGTAAATAATAATTATTAAGACAACAGTTTTATTATTGTATAGTGTGAAGTGTTCAGTAATTGATGAATTAATTAATATTGTGCATACTTATTGGCCTAATGATTATAATAATAATAGTAACAGTTATGAATATAAAAAGTACTGAAAGTTGTTTGCTGATAAATATGCTTGGCAGTAAATTATTTACTGATCCTGTAGATAACTTTTCCAAAAGAGACTTGTTTCAGACAGGAAAAAGTGGACAATTAATATTTCTTAAAACTAAATGTGTATCATTATGATTTTAGTGACAAAGTTTTAGAAATGAATATACTAGAATATTCAGAATGCATTTAACATTCATTTTTTTGTGGTTGAAACACCCCGAAATATATACTGACCCATGTATGTATTATGTATTTTATTATGTCTTTGATATTATTGTTTTTTTAACTTTGTACATAATATGTATATAATTATGTAAGAATTATAAAGTATACATATATATATATATATATAATAATCTTATTTATTTATTTTCTAATATTTTGTAGACTCAGTTGTTTGACCACTGTTCCCAGTTTCCCAGTTGCATACTTTACTGATTCCAAAATCCATTATTGTCTTATTCTTTCATGGATTGTGCAATAAAACAATATGTACATTAATGAATCATATTTTCCAATATTCCAATATCTATCCTGAATACCAATAAATTCTAGTAAGTATTGAGTTGAATCATAAAATAATAAAAAGATATCGCATTTAATAGAATACTTTAGAAAAAAGACATCATTCCTCTAATTGATCGTGTAGTGCGAACAAGGAACAGGTTATATTCCTATAGAAAAATTATTTCTAGAGCCAGTTTTTATTTTTTTGGTAGTTTTAGTATTGATTGCAATAAACATAGTTTGCAAAAATCCTGTTATCTATTTAAAATCAAATGTTGAAAATAAAAAAAAGAATTCCATACTTAAGTCAAGTGAAATTATATATATATATATATATATATATATATATATATATAACGTTACTTGTTACATGTGAGATGTGCCTTTCAACCTAAACACAATTTTGGAATCGAGAAATACAAAAAAAAATCTTATAAGTAAACAGATTAAAATAGTATGCAACTTTCCAACTAAATTTTGATAAGAAAATTAAGTTTGTTAAAAATGTTGACGTATCAATAGGAAACAATATGTGGCGCACTCTGTTGAAGGTTGTGCGTAGAAAAATTGATAAATAATAAATAGATACTACGCCGTGGAAAAGCAAATTTAAAATCAAAGTCTTGTACATGATAATATCCATGCCCTTAAACTAGTGGTACAATGTTGAAATTTATGTGCACAAAAAATGTCGTTTGAAGGAATACTTTACTGTCACGTTTAATGAATTCTATGGTTCTAGAATAACGTGTGTTTAAAATATTGTCAATCACAAATTCATATTCCTAAAATGGGTTTAAAATTAGTTCCAAACTGAAGTTAATGTTATGTGGTAAGTAGAAAGTTGGTGAAGTAGTTTTTATACCAGTACCCTCGAAGTTCATGTTATGTGTGAGGGGGAAGGTTGTGGACAAGATCTGATAATAAAGTTTTGTGAATTCGCTACGATAAAATTTCTATTTATGTACTTATCTTACAGCTGAGTTCGTAATGGGTCTCTTCCAAAGTAAACTCCATAAGAATGTGTTTACTTAATCCATCTTTCTAAGTAGCTTTGGAATTGTTTTTGTGGAATCTACATCAGATCTGCCATTGTATTGCTCTTAACGCTATCAAAACCCACCTTCCCCAATGTTCCCTTTATATTTTGGAGAGAAAAGTCGTGTTGGTCAGATCCAGTAAAAGAGTGAGTGTTCTGAAATAATGACTTTTTCCACTAAAAAACTTCCTTTTGAGTAGGTGCATTATCATGATGTAAAGGATGTGTGATGACAGATTTTCCACAGAATTGGCGGAAAAATTGGAGAATCTTTTGATTACATTTTTGCAATGTAATGTCAGTCTAATTGTGATAGAAACAACTGGTAAAACAGCATGATGTTTCTATATAGTGCTGCTACAACAGATTCTCTATGTTAAATTGTGAATTTTATTGTCAGACCTTGTACCACACCAACGAATTTACCTTTTTTCTGAGTAATAGTTGTAAATAAAAGATTATACATTTTTATAAGGAAAAAACAATGAACAACAGTGACTTGAATGTTCTTGTGGATTAAACATAATTGGCATACAGTTCTCTGTGTGGTCAGAAAGAGATGGTAATATATTTGTACACATCAGATTATTGTAGAAACATACTGGCTTTAACAAAAGTCTTGTAGTCGTGTAGAGAACAAAACAGATTCATTGGAAAACAGTAGTAATCATTAAACAAACATTAAAAACTACCTCTTCAAAACTACAATCTACTATCCTGATTAAGTGTAGAATGATGGAAGCAATGTAAAATGGTGCAAGCTGTGTGCTGGTGTGTGATAATACATTCATGTTATGTAATATATGTATACAAAAAAATATTGTTAGTGTCCTGTACATTTATAGTGTTTTCCAATTGTTAGTGTTTACCTGTTATTACAGTTATCATTAATATGATTATACTTTTTCGCTTATCAATAAAAATGTTAATAAGAAAATAATGAACTTTTCATGTTTCCATCGTTGTTACTTTAGCATGCAAAATAAGCAAAAAAAAATTATATAATAACGATGATGTTTCTATGGCCATCTTGTTATTTATATATCCATTTTTATATATGGATTATAAAAGAAAGAAAAATAATAACAGTAAATAGAAATTTAGGTTGTAAATGTTGGTGGTTACTATTTGTTTTTGTGATATTTTTGTATTAATTTTTTCTATTATTACATGTATATTCTCTTAGTACTGTTATATATGTTGTTACAAAACATCTAAGGCTTATTGTTGGATACTTATAACAAATTTTTGTATATAAGTCAAGAAATTGTACAAAACGTTTTTCATTTTCAAAACAAGATCATAGGCAAACGTTGCTAACATTGTATAAACTATAATTTCTTTCTTTGATCACACAAACGAAATGCAATGGTTGGTTACTTGCAAACATTCATAATTATTTTGGTATCAATTCTAATTCATCAATTTCTTCATTCTTCAGGGTACTGGATCAAACTGCAATGTAAGTATTTTTACTGACATTATCTTAAATAATAAATCTAATATGCCAGTGAGAAGCCATTGGTGTGGTATAAACTCATA
This sequence comes from Magicicada septendecula, assembly GCA_034769895.1. Lineage (NCBI taxonomy): Eukaryota > Metazoa > Arthropoda > Insecta > Hemiptera > Cicadidae > Magicicada > Magicicada septendecula. The sequence continues at coordinate 1,249,405,836 of CM068367.1, forward strand.
GCATGAGATAAAAATATAATCAGGATTGCTAAAATACAGCTTAAAATAATAAACAAAATCTTATTATCCAAATCTTATAATCCAGGTAAATCTTGAAGGAGCAGGGTACTTTGAATACAGATAATGTTCAACATCAAGTTTTAATATCTGACAAGTTGTCTGTCCTTAAGTTCTGGTCAAGTTCACGTTAGATGAAAATATTTTTGATGTAGATACTGTATAGTAGTTGAATTTATGGCTTAGTTTTCAAAGCAATGATACTATTGTGAAGCAAAGTACAGATTTAATAAGGTGTTATTTTTGTTCTTTCTTTTAGTAGACAAACTATTATCATAATACATAATATTCGGTTTCATGAAATGATGAGTTTTTTAAGAATGTAATTCATTTATTTTTGTTTTGGATGTTGCAGATTTATAATAGAAAAGTTTAAAGTATCAGTGCTAAAAGTGTTGTTTGTTTCTTTCAGTTTGAAAAAACACTTTTTTCATTCATGGTTTTAGGTTAGTATAGGGAATGATCAGAAATCCAAAAAAGATACCACCCTTTCAATGATTTTTTTATCTTAACATTATTCATGTTAGTTGAACATCGTAAGGCACTCGTTAGTTTATTTGTTCATATTATTTGTTAGTCACTGGTATTCACTTTCGTATGACCCATATACTTTCTGTTACCTGATATCTTATAAAATTGAAATCATTTATCAAGAAGAATAATCGAGATATCCTGTAGCCTGTGTAGAATCTTTTTTACCAAAGTCACCAACCACATATGAGAGTCAGTATGTGGCAACTGATCACTCTCCCCAGTTATGCATACCCATTAACATATCCAAGCCCAAGCCCAATTGGTGAACTGCTGAGCACAAAAAGGATCATGGTTAGACGACATTAAAATAAATTATATCATAATAACAATATTAGTAGCATTTTATTATTGTCCAACCACAAATGATAAAATCATGTAAAAGAATAAAAGAAAACTCTGATTTGAGCTCAAATTTTCAGTTATTTCCCTTCAAGTTTATTTTCAATATGTTAATTACCTTTGTATATAATATTGATCATGTAAATTGAAGAAAAGATTAAACGTACTTCAAAACACTTGTAACCTCAATTCTTTTTGTATATCTTCTATTACAGATATTTTTTTACATCTGTATTCATCAACTTTAAAATCTTTCATCAAGTTGTGTACCCTGTCAAATTGCAAATTAAATTGTGAGACTCAGACTGTAGAAATTCCTACGCTATCCAGTATGTAAGAGAATTGGTGTTGCTCCATAGTGCACCACACACACATATAACTAAATATATTTAATTTAATATTTATAATGACTTTACCTCAAGATGTTTTCTCCGTATTTGGAATGTGTTTCGGGATGCTTTGTGTTCCCATCCTCAGCCTTCCTAATTTTGAGTCTTGTGAAGTACTTGTGTGTTGGTTGGTTGTTCTTGTGGTTTCCTGTTGGCCTTGAGGACTAAATTGTAATTAAGGCATTACAAGATATGAACATTGGCCATGAAATTGTAAGGAATATGGTAATTATTAATATGCAATAATTAATTCACATCCCACCATTGCATTTCTTGATTGCTTAAATGTTTACCAGGCATCCTTTCAATATTCATTTTTTTAAATTTTATCTAGTGGGTGTGTATTTTCACATACATGTAGAAATGACAATTTGGTGATAAGTCATAGAGAATTTGCATTTTGTTTGATTTCTTTTTTGTCTGTTAATATATGTAAAGAAGCGAGTGTTTGCATTTTTTGTAATAATATGACAATAAAAAAGGAAGTAGAGTTTTGGTAATGCAGGGATTTGTATTAGGGTACAAAACACAATGATTAAAATCCCTGTTTGTTGTGCTTATTTATTATTAACAAATATATAAATATAATAACTTTTGTGGGTCTTGACTCTATGTACTATATATATAAATTATATTTTTATTGAAAAACTGTAGGCTCTATGAGTGAACTTGTAATTATATATATGTTTGTGTGACTATACAGTGCTGATAAAGTCTTTTTATTGTGTCGTCTAGATTAAGTATCTCGTTTTGTTGTATATAAGTAAATATGAAGTTAATTAATTATAAAACATGTTTATATTTATATTGAAACATAAATATAAGTGTTAATAAGTTAATACATTTAAAAAACTTTCATAGGTACAACTCAAAGTCTCATTCCATGTTAGCCTTTTTTTATCGGTATTTAATTTGTATTATTATCATTTACTTTATAATTAAAATATTTATATAGTAGTTTTAAAATTAATTATTAAAAACAAATAATAGGATTAAAATAGAGTATATTACAAAGGAAGTGCATGGTATTTAAATATCATGTGTTAAACAAATTGTTTAATTTCTTTTCTGTGTTCTGTTCTCATCTTCAGTTTTCTTTCTTTTTTTTCATGTCTTCCCAGTATTTTGTTTCTAAATTATATTTATAAATTTCTCTAAATCTGGTAAATCTCTAAATAATTAACTGGTTATTACTTTCAAACTCTATGGAATACTTTGCTAAATTGTTTTATGCTTTTTGCTCATTCTGTTTTGAATATATTCTCAATTGTGTTGACAAAAGTTTACAAGATCCATGGACCTTTACTCATGATTTTTAATTGATTGAATTATACATTTATAATAATTTGTAATTGTATAAAGATTCATGTATAATATCTATTTGTTCCCCCTTACCTACCACTCCTCCTCCTCCTCCTCCTCCTCCTCCTCCTCCTCCTCCTCCTCCTCCTCCTCCTCTCTCTCTCTCTCTCTCTCTCTCTCTCTCTCTCTCTCTCTCTCTCTCTCTCTCTCTCTCCTTTTTAACATCATCTTCTCCCTCTGTTTAAATGTTTCATAAGAATAATTATGTTGCTTTAATAGTATTTATTACTTTAAGTGCGTCTACTAAAAATTAATGTACTTTTACATATAAAATGATTGTTTAAAATTTGTGTACAAACTATTTATTTAACTCTGTAAATGATCTGTGTATGTTTTTCTTTATGAAAATAAATATAATAGTTTAGGCTTACATCATAATTGTCTTTTACATCGTACACTGACTGTTAGGCACATGTACACACTCATCTTAGTTCAGTTCTATGGTTATGGATATGGAAGTTAATAGAAGAAGGAAAGAATTAATTTTTGTCAACAGTCTTGAGAATTGTTCAGTGTTGTGTGTAAAGGTTCCATGTTTTTTTTTTTTTATAGAATATTACAAATGTTACATTACTTCTTCAAAATAATAATTGTAAGTTATATTTTACAGTATTTGAGTATCTATTAAGACAATAGTCATTTCTGAAACATTAGTGTATTTACAGTGATTTTTTTTTTTTGCGTACTGTTCTTAAATCATATGAGGTATTTATTTGTACGCATTTTGTTGATGGTGACAAATTTATATATTCTGTAAATTGTAATTTCTTTTATAAGCAGATAATAATATTCCTTCAACACAATTAAATTTATTAACACTTGCCACTACACCATTGTTTTTAAAACTGTAACATGATAAATATATATGTCAGTACATCCAAGTAAATTTGTATGTTTTTGTCAGGATACAAAAACCCATAAGAAATCAACAATATGGCTTAATGGACTTATTGATAACAAATTCTGTCACAATTTCAAGTTATGTTAACAGAAAACTTTTCCCTTCATAAAATGTTTACTAGATTGGAAAAACTGGCTCATGGAGAGTAACCAGTTAAAAATTATAACATTACATATACTAAAGTCTATTATTTACACAACATGAATCAGCAGGATTGTCAAGACAAATTCATTTAGTCAACACTGATTGTAAAATACTTGAATTTCCAGGAAAATGCTGCATTATTTTTCTTAAAATCACTGTGAATACAACTAATTTATTTCTTTAGAGAAATAAAATAAAGACTACCTAGCAATATTTAGTATTTACTGTGTAATGGCTAAGCACTTCAGTCTTATGGAATATACATAATTTAAATGGCACTGGCATTGTTTTCCTTAATTTGTTGTGTGTGTTATTTTTTATTTCGCTTCTGTTGTATTATCGTTTATCAGTTTTTATCTTTCCTTCAGAAAATATGTGTAGGTGTGTTTGTAGTGACTGTACTGCTTAGCCAGGCTCGTTACTTCTTCATTGTCCTGCAATAATTAAAAAAAAAGAAGAAAAAGGAAAGCCAATATTAATGTACATTCAAATTTAAAGGCCTACCATATATGTCTTTCCAGTTTTTAATGTGTAGCTGAAAAATTTTAAGGCTATTTTTGTAAGATTCTTTAAAAAAAGTCAGACAGTGGTATACGTACGTACCATTCAGATGTTGACTTGTCTCTTGTTAACTTTAAATTGTACTGTTCAGATAAAATAAAAAAGACTCTTCTTATTACTATTCAATAGTCAGTATTTTTTTCTTTCAGTGCATGTCATTGGTGGGGAAAACCAATTATATAATTTACCTTATAATTTCCGTCAAGTGACGTCAAGCGTAATTTGTGCTGGGTTACGCGTTTCAGGCCATATGACCCATCTTCAGACCTTCACTCCAAAGGAGCTCGTTATATAATAAAATCCATATTAAAACAAACACATAATAAACAAATACGTAAAACACACTGAATGAACATATTATAAGCGTACCATTAACCGACACGGTGCCCCGCGTGTAGCATGTCAATACTGTGTCGATGGGCACTATTATCTGTAAGCGATCGCAGCGCGGTATCATACAGTGGCTTGGACCTGAAGTTAAGTTTATCATTGAGTATGTCGTCACATATATCGGGGTTATTATGACCTCTATATATCTCGAATTCTTCGAGTGCATCCATGTAACGGCCCTTACTACAATAATGTAGAGGTATAAGGTTAGCGTTGAAATTGGTATATGAATGATTGCTCGAAACTAGATGCCGTGTAAAGTTAGATTTAACATTATCTAGGGAAAAATCACCCCTGTTAAAGTGGCTGTGTGGTGTGTGTTCACGGAATCGTTTGATAAAAGGTCTACCCGTTTGGCCGATATAAAAACGGTCACAATCATCGCATATAAGCTTATAAACACCGGTTTTGGATTCAGTGTTGGTGTGAACAACTGGACGAACCAAGTTCCGTAGACGGTTATTTGTTTTAAAGATAACGGTATAACCTATTTTACTTAAGGTGGATGTTAGGATCTTAGGCATCAACTCGGTGTATGTTGTTGAGATGAATTTGTTATTAGGTGTATTATCTTGTGTCTGTCTGGAACGATGGGATTTGTGTTTTTTAAGGATGTTGTCAATCATTTGGCACTCTTAGCCGTTGGCCATAGCTATGTGTTTAATTATGTTGAGTTCACACTCGAAATCGTCATTATTTAGGGGGATCATCAAAAGCCTGTGAATGAAACTGTTGTAGGCCGCTAATTTTTGAGAGAAAGGGTGGTGTGAGTCTGCATGTATGGTCACGTTTGTGGTGGTAGGCTTTCTGTAAATTTTAAAATTTAAGTTGTTAAGCCGCCTAGTAACAGTAAGATCGAGAAAGTTGAGTTCATTGTTGGTTTCAGTTTCCATAGTAAACTGAATATTGTGAGTAACAGTATTCATATGGTTTTTAAGATTACTGATTTGGCGTAGGGTACCATTAAAAATCAGAAACGTATCATCAACATAACGGCCATAAAAGATAATATTATTGGCAAAGATGTTATTATTAAGGATGTAGTTGTTTTCATAAAAATCAAGATATATATCAGCCAACAGGCCGGATAACGGTGAACCCATAGCCAGGCCATCTGTTTGAATATAGTAATTCCCGTTGAAAGTAAAATAGTTTTGTTGAAGGATGAGCCTTAGTATGGTAATTAGTTCTTTAATGAGTTGTGTGTCCAGTTTGTTAGTATCGTGGAGATTGTCGTTCAAAATATCCAAAGTTTGGTTCACGGGTATATTTGTGTATAAATTGACGATGTCAAAAGAGGCTAGTTTGTAACTGGGTTGTAATTTTATGTCGTTGACCCTGTTTATGAAATCAATATTGTTAACGATAATATGGTTGTTTTTTAAAAAGATGTTTTCCTTAATTAGCGTGACAAGTTTCTTGGCTGTTTTGAAACCCGGCGCTGTGGTAAAATTAACTAATGGCCTGATAGGAATGTCATTTTTGTGGATCTTGGGTAAGCCGGTAAGTTTTGGGGCGCGCGCGTTAATAGGTTTTAAGAAACAACGAGTGCGATCATCAAATAAATTGGTACAATTGTTAATAGTATTGTTTAATGATTTTACATATGAGTCAGTGGGATCGAATTTTATTATCTCGATATTGTTATCGGAAATGAACTTGTGTACTTTCTGTGTGTATGTGTCGTTGTGGATTATTACCAAAGTATGACCTTTGTCTGCTTTAGTAATAACTGCGTTATTATCAAGCAACTTAGTATTTATCTTTTTGAGTGTCTTGCGTTCAGCCTGCGCTCTTTGGGAAAACCAAACCTTTATTTGTTCCTTTAAGGTGTTTATGTACAATAAATTTAACATTAGGTTTCAGTTGAAAACTTTGAAGCCAGCACTAAATTTATTAGAACCAACAAGATCTAATAAAGGGTTTAATGATTTTAATTACTCAGAAAAGTCATTATACATGAGTATCCACTTAAAATCAGTTGGCACTTGATTACTTTTATGCTGTTGATTAATACACATACGACTGAACAGAATTTATTCTTTTGACTTTAACAGAATAAGTTTGTATTTTAATCAGGTCATGCATTGTACAATTTTGTATCTTTTTGAAACAGTAATGAACTGAACATGACAGAAACAAGTTCTAAGGAAAACATTTATGATGAACACCTATAGGTTAATTGTTTCATAGTAACGTACATAAAATTAAAAATCTGGATACAAAAAATAAATTAAAATGTTTTAACAGTATGTCACCTGTTAATGGGCTGACAATGAGCTGAGAAGCTTGAAAGCGCTAATCGGAATAATTTTTCTGTAGTGGTGTGCAACAGTGATAATTCTGTTTGCAATTAAAGTAACGCTACTTCACCAACACGCTGCATGATTTATGCTGAGTCATCGTTTGACTGTTGAACTGTGAACGTCTGCTGCATCTTCCTGTTTGTGCATTTCTGTGTCAGATTAACCGTCCAATAATGGGAAAATATAACAGTCGCACCGCTGGCTTCAAGCTAAAAGTTATTGTGTTTGCCGAACAGCATGGTAACAGAACAGCAGAACGTGAATTTTCAGTAAGTGAAAAGTTAGTGTGTGGTTGGAAAAAATAAAGGACAAGATAAAAAGACTAATGTTTCAAGGCATCCTTATAGGGGATCTAAAACTGGTAAGTTTTTAGAAGTTGATAATGATGTATTTAAGTACGTTGAAGAAATAAGAAACAATGGTTGTTGTGTTATGTTTGATATGATTCAAACTAAAGCTCACGAAACAGCAAAAAATAAAAACTTAGAGAATCAATTTAAGAGTAGTCATGATTGGCCGTATAGTCAATGTAGCCGTGATTGTTCATGCGGTGTTACAATTTATCTCTTCGAAGGAAAAACAATTTGTCAAAAACTTCCAGCTGATTATAAATGAAAAAATAGTACAATTTCATCGTTATGTTATAAGTGAACAGAAAAGTAGATACTATTTACTTTCACAAATTGGCAATGCAGATCAAACTGCCGTCTGTTTTGATATGCTGCAAAATACAATCATTGAAAAGAAGGGTTCATCAACTGTAACTGTTAGAAAACTGGTAACAAAAAATTGCGTTGCACTGTAATGCTAGCTATTACTGCAGATGGCAACAAACTCCCACCTTTCGTTATTTTAAAAAGAAAGACAATGCCTAAGGGACTAAAATTACAGTGAGGAATTCATGTTCGGGTGCAATCAAAAGGTTGGATGGACTTGGAACTAATGATAGACTGGGTAAAATCTGTCTGGAACAAAAGACCAGGCGCGTTATTAAAGCGGCCAGCCTTTCTCGTTATGGACAGTTTCCGGGGTCACATTGTACAGGAAGTGAAATAACTTTTGAAAGAAGGCAATACTGTGCAAATAGTTATCCCTGGTGGCCTTACATCACTTCTACAGCCACTAGACATAAGCATTAATAAGCCATTCAAGGATAATTTACGCTGTTTCTACTCAGACTAGATGGCAAACGGTGACCATCAGTTGATTCCAAGCGGAAAAATTCAGCGTCTATCAGTCAAAGTATTGTGTGCATGGGTGATTAATAGCTGAAATTTGATAAAAGCGGAGATCATAGTGAAAAGCTTTAAGAAAACAGGCATCAAATTCACTAGATGGTACTGAAGAAGATGATGCTTTGTGAGAGAATGATTCTTGCATCAGAGACAATGAAATTGTACCACCAGAGTTGGACGACACCAACAAAGAGGAAGGAGAATCTTTGTTGTTGGCTACCAAGTTATGAGTGATTGCAGTAAGTCAACATAACTTTGAATTGCTAAAAAAATATATGAATTAATATATAGCTGTGCTCCTAACATTTAAAAAAAAGTTAGTTAATTTTTTCCTTCATTTTATTTCAGATTTTGTCAATCTTCCCGCCTACGACCCTTCCAGATTGTTAAATTAAATAAGTGAATAAATACCGACTTTTTAATTAATGACAATTTATAATTAACTTTGTAAATAATTTTATTAATAAATCGTTCTTTGAAAAAAAAATTTTTTTTTGTAAAATCACCTAAAGTCTTAGTTTCATGTAAAGGTCGCATTGTGTTTTTCAGGTATATTTTGGCATAAAAAGTGCGACCATTATGTGGGAAAATATGGTATTTAAGGACAGTATGATGAACAGTTCACTCTACTGTCTTGAAATAATAGCAGTTGAAACTTACAAGATAAGTTTCAATAAATAATGGCCAGAAACTTACCCCACTGTTAGTAGATAATATTGCAATTAGTCATAATAATAGGGTAATACATATAAATGTTAATGCATTTTTATTAATTCTTAATAAAATTTAAAACATTTTTTTAAGTTAATGTATTTTATCCTTTAGTAATTTCCATTTTTATGTGGTATTTTAATAATAAATGAAAAAACACTATTTTAATAATAAAATAAAAAATAAATATTTTACACACACATGTATACACACATATTCTAGTGTGTGTGTGTGTGTGAAAAGAAAATGTATATAAGCTAGACCTTCAACAGGATATCCCACAAGATGACCGCGTTCTGCATTAATCTGCAATGAATGTATCATATGTGATACATAAGAAAAAATGCATTTTTCTAATAATTGATTAGTGATCACATTTTTAAAATATTTTCCCCTTATTCTAGTGTCAAAGACTATGTCAATATATATTTTTTACTTAAATCAAAAAAATTGTGCAGTGTAGGGTTAATATGTGCACTCATTACTACAGAAACATAATAAAAAATATAAAAAGTGACTGTTCTCCTTTTCCAGAAACTCACTATCTCCTCTTCTTCACACTACCAGCCACCACTGTACTTAAACAACAACTGTTGTTAAATTATTGTTGTTTACATTTTGTGTACATGGTAATAGTTATCATGTTGTTATGGTGAACATACGGATCATCTTTCAACAGTGGAAATAATGTATTGGACACCAGAGAGTTCGTTACAACTTTAATACAAGTTTCAGTTAACAAAGACACTGGTAACTAATGATTCTTCAAGTTTGCAGTTGTCCAACACACATTAATGTGACAAACAATAAATATCACCTAATCAACGCTGACATAATGAATAATATAACTCACCAGTTATGGATGTCCATACCCAATAATTCACAATTATAACTTTATATTAATCCCTTGGTAAAAACACATCACAAGTCACAACAACTAATAACATTCCTTATTGCTTTGATTCACAATCTCAAACTCGTGACTAAAAACTGGCTGGCCTCTTCCAAAACACTGCTTTTATACACAGTCTATGGTATAGCATGTGAAAAGAGTGATCTTGATGCCAGTACAATAATTGACTATCATCAGGGAGACACAGAAAAATCTGGAATGTGCAAGAGCATTGTGTCATCCTGCTGCTTACACAATATGTTGGAAACTGTCACATAGCCACACATGTTATGTCTCTCTTCTGGGCTATACAACAGCATAGACTGGATTTATGAGATGTAAATTGCTCACTTATTTTGTGTGGGGAGTAATATGGGACAAGCTACAACCTAACACTTTCTGGTAATTCTGAAGAATGTCATGGTTATGCTTGCATACTCGAGCCAGTACATGCTATACATCTGTGAAGCCAAATTTTCTGTGTAGAATTTCAGCCAATAGCTGGATTAATGTTTAGGAAAGAACAGTGTGTGATTTCATTATATGGGTTCATTTAGCATCACAATTAAAGTAGCGGATATTATAGCTCCAGGGCATATTTTATAACTACTGGTAGTATAGTATGGTTAAAACGTCATGAACAGCCAGCCACCCAGCAATTTGCTGGCTGAGAGATCTCTATTTTGTAAGAGTAGGACAAAAGGTAGATATTCAGTCTGTTAATTCAATATTATAAGCATAAATTAAAAATACAGTACAATAACACAAATTAAAAATATTCATAATTTTATTAATTAATCATCTATTTAAAATTACAGTTTAGATAAATCAAGTCTTACTATTGTTAATTCTGGATTGCTTGTGCCAGGTCTTCTTCCCGTCAGATTAATGATGTTCATTCATGATGCCAAAAACTGATAAAAATGTTCTCCACTTGTAAACAAATGGTTTTCTCCTCCACATCACCACTACAGACTTAATTAAATTCTAATCACATTACTTCCTCTGCAGTCTAGTGGCTAAATACTGTCGTCTTCCATGAGATAGATTGTGGGTATGGATCCTGTGGAAGGTGTGAATGGTGTTGTCTCAGCCCTGCCATCTCGACATCACCAAGTAACTGTGGAAAGCAGGAAACTTGCAGGCCTGCTTTTCTGAAACAAAAAAGCCTTCTAACAAGCCAAAAACGTCAACGGGTTTCCAGATTTGTTTGCTTCCGGTGTTTCCTTGTTTAAAGGATGCCAGTCCTTTAAAATTTTATGAAATACTGTGACACCATTTAGATTACTAATATCAGTTTGTATTGTTATAATAAATTATAACAATGATAAGTGAATGTAAGCTTTCATGTCTGGTATTTACACTGTCACAATTTTCCAGGCTGTTAGACCGTGGATCGATAATCTAGACCAAGGCCCTAACAGCCTGAAAAATTGTGACAAATTTGAACAATGTCTGGACAAATGAAAGATTTCTTGCATAGGTTGTTATTCATTACAGCCTACTTAATGTTATGTTATTCCCGCTAATGAACTCATACTACCTGCTTCCCAATGTTTCCCGTAAAACTGTATTGGCAATTAATCTAACAGGAAAGGGGGGATTGTTGGCTACACCACTGATCCTAATTCATGGAATATAACATGTCAAGAAACTAGTTGAACTTAGAGCTGTAGTACTGAATGTACAGAAGAAATTGCGAGGAACAAACAGACATGCTGAAAGTCATCCAAGAACTTATAAAAATGCCACAGTTACTATTAAGTCAAGGCAACTAACTAATGGATGTGTTGATACAAACTTTTTTTATCAACTCAATCCAGAGATTGGTGTGTGGTTGTATTTTGAGGGCCGTCAAGGCATTCTGTTGGTTGCTGTCTATTTCTGTAAGAAAGAACATTTTTCATGGACTTTGTCCACCATTTCATTCAACAACAACAATAACATTTTTCTCTAACATTATCCACTCCAACCATTGTCTCTAATTAATTTCCACTCCATCTCTATTTGCTTTTGATGTGATTTTTCCAAGAGAGTCTAGATATCCAGATTGAGATCAGCAGGCTCTCTGATTTTGTTCCTCTCACAATATAAAACGCTATCAGGTGTTTTTATCAGTAATGTTATCACACTTTAGAAACTGATACCAACATTAGTCTCAAAGTAAACATTTCTGGAATTCAAGTTTGAGTAGTGAGCAAGTTCACTTAGCTGGTCACTATTTCACAACTTTATTTTATTAAAAAGTAACTAAAGAACAGAGAAGAATACCACCAATCAGCCAACCTACTTTCAATACTCAAACCAAGCAGCATTCACAAGGAAGTCAATGGCAGACACCCTAGTTTCCATCAAAAGGAAGTTACCCTGCAGTATACTTTAGGTGGTCATCAGAACTTGAAAAATGCAAACTTTGATATTATGTTGATAATCTGATATTAATAGTTTGCACACTGTGGGTAAGTAAGAACATGTCTACTCTTATAATTATGGTTACCAAAAACCTCATCTATGGTAAGGATTAAACCAAAAATAGAGTATATAACCAAACAACATACCATTAGCCATTGACTCTGGTCACAACTGAAAAGTGAATTTCAAATTTCCCTCCATCCAGAAAAATTGTTAATCAATTTTTATATTAATTTATATTATATTTAAGCTATGTATAATATCATAGAATATTTAAAAACAGTATTAATAAATAGAAATTTGTATATTTTTATTTTTGACTTTTTTTTTAAGATTTTTTCAAGTTGGCAAAACTTAGTGAATATTGTAACATCACAAAATATTCCATAACAATAATGAACACCAGAAGGGTGAATAATACTAAAAGAACTATAAATGAGTAACCAGAAAGAATGTAACAGTATAAATAATAAACCAATAAAGAAGAGAAGGAATTCAAGTAAACAGTGATGAACTAAATGACACTACAACATAAATAAACTGAATGACAAAGACAAAATGACAAAAGTTTCCCACATAAACTGTCAAGTGAGCCCAATAAAAAACATTTAATAAATAAAATGAAACAGTATAAATAAAATAACAACTGACTTGAATAATATTGTACTATATATTATAAATAAATAACAGCACATTAGCTGATCTAAGTAGAAACAATGATATAAAAAAGACAAATATAATGTACTATGCTAGAAATAGTCACAGCCGTAAAAGATAATGTGAAAGCCAAATATGTATTATTATAAATTAAGAATAACTATAAATGTAAGAACTATATGTGTTTAGGTAACTTCATAAGTAAGTAAAATGTGTACCAAAAGAAAATAACAGTCAGGGAACAAAACATTGTAACATGGTGATAACAGACCATGAATGACCAATTTAAATCAAAGAAAAAAGAGTTAAATAGAAACCCTACTAAGCATAATGCAGTAGAATCATGACCAAGATGAAAAGAATGTAAAGCACCACCACCTGGGTGATGTTGGAAAAATAAGAGATGAGAAGAACATAAAAATAGTAAAATATGGAAGTTTATGTTAGTAAATCAACAAATTAGACAGATAATTAATATTGTTCAGCTGAATGCAGCATTTATATATAATAAGGTATTCTTTTTAATCAAGTAATCATGTTCAAAGTAGGAATTAAGAATAATTAATCAAATATTAGAAAAAGTTAATAGTCGGATTTGCAACATTTAGCAGACGACGCATGTAAACAATGTGCTAGTAAGTAATGAAATATTAATGAAAACTGTGACCAAACTGGCATCAAGCCAGGTCAAAATAAAGATAAATAAATAAGCTGTACAATGATAGTAATAGAACCAGAATTGGAATTATAATAATTGAGATATAAACGTTAGCATCATAAATTTGGTGAATATTGAATAAATACAGGTAATACCTACAAGAACAACAACAGCGTGCAAAATACAAATATGTAATGTCTATTAATAGAATTACGTCATCATGACATAATTTCGGACCAATCACGAACGATTTTAGTAAGACCTCTGGAGTGCCTAGCGGCTTTCTGGAAAAACTATATAAACAAGGATCATTGTAAACAAAAAAACATTTTGTCTAAATTCACTGAACCAGCAACAACAAATCCAGACCAAATAATCATCAAAATTTTATAAATCAACGATAAAGAAGAAGTGTAATTCAATCTGTGCATTGACAATAGTAGTGAAACTTTAACCAGAAGTGTGTGTGAACGAACGAGGTTAGGTGTCAACATAACCAAAAAGCAGTAGCTTATTTAAGAAGAAAATTAACCCGTTCAAGTGTGAAAAATCAGTGAAGTGTAAACACGATCACAGAATAAGATCGTTAAAGTCGTAATAAATTAATCATTACGATTAATCAACAGGGAGTACAGTGCTCATATTTACTTTATTTACACTTTAGCCAATAACAGTATAGAATAATACACAATTGTCCTGACGCAAAAAACAATTAAGACTATAAGTAACTAACACTGTATCAAAGTTATTTAGAGGAATTAACAGATTCCGACATAAGATTTCATGTGTTAACGTTTTTATAACTAAACTCAATTTTATTCAGAACAAACGAACTTTTCGTTTATTAAATTTCGATAAGTAAAGGTGTCTAACCTAACCATATGATATACCATAATAGCATTGTGAAATAAAGTGGCGTTCTATTCTGTAGCTTAAAAGAAGCCACCCTTGAGATAAATAACTATAATAAATAATTTATCGATCATAATTATAGTTTTCATGTTAACTAAACTGAGCTAGACAAGGTAAAGAAACCGGACAATTTGTGATCCGTTTGTTGTTTTCCAATGAATGTATTTAATTGAAGTTATTCAATAACGAATAATAAATAACAGTATTGTAAAGTAACAACATTTGTCAACAATTATTTCAACTAGCAATTAATCAGTATTAATAATTACTGAGGTGCATTTGATAGTGAACAAACAAACAGAAATTTAATGCATGATCTCAATCTAACCATTTGATCATTTATTGATTTATTAAATATCAGAATTAACTATCAATTTATTCAGAAGAATTCTTTTTATGGGACATTTCTCTCGAAAACCCATATGGTGCCCAAATAAAAATTAAAAGTGTTCACAAAAAGCTTTTACAGCATTAATATACTGCTCAGTCAAAAGCTTGACAGTTTATTAACCACCTGTGACCAACTGAACGTCTAGTATTACATCACAGGTACGTGAAAGTTTAATTTATGTATAATAACCTTGTCAAGACAATACACTGACATACAGCAGACGACACTTTTAAACAGGAGAGTGAACTAACATCAAGAGATCTACGCAATTGTTTACATTCATCAACAGATCTACAACTAAATATTTACTCATAAATAAATAAACAAAAACATTAAAATCGAATTAAAGCAGTGAATAAATTTATTAACAAATTTAAAAATTATGAACACTAATTACTACAATCGCGAGAGAGACGTTAGATTCAGTAACCCTCGTTACAGAATTGGCACCCAATGTGGGGCTTATTACGAATAATAATTACTACGCTCACGAGTTGTTAGTCAAAATCCACGTTACAGAATAGGCGACCAATGTTAGAGGCTAGAATTAGGTGAAATCTAATTCAAAATAAACAAAAAACAATATTTTAAACAACCTAACTTCTAGTGGCAGCTGCAATACGAACAAACGGAAAATGCACCGGAGAGCCACATCGAAGAAACGCGCGGCGGAAGCTGAAAAAGAATTAGATATGGACGACAAGGAGGCGACACCAGTCGAAGATATCAAAGCGATATTAACTCCCGCAGAATCTACCAAAACCGCACGACGAGAGGAACAATCCGAGAGGCCCACACAAACAGGGGACGCGAACTTATTAGAATTGATGATGGAAGAAACATTAAAAAATAATAATAAGGAATTAAATAAAAAAAATGGAAGAAACCTTAAACAAAAATAATGAGAAATTAAATAAAAAATTAGACGACAATAATAAAAATATCGAGTCATTAAAGGAAGAGTTGAAGGAAGATAGTCAGAAGAATATCGAGTCATTAAAGAAAGATTTAAATAAAAAATTAGATGACAACAGCAAGAAAATGGAGGAGAAAACAGACGACAACAGCAAGAAAATGGAGGAGAAAGTAGACGACATCAGCAAGAGAATAGAGGACAACAACGCAAAGATAAACACGAAAATAGATGGAGAAATAACAGTAGTTAGAAGAGAGATCGCGGAAGTACATGAGAGGTGTGAACAGTACAACCAAGAGTTACAGCAAACTAGAGAAGAGGTGGATGGACGGATAAACAGCCTCGAAGAAGTTAACGAAGTCAGAATAGAATCTCTGAAGAGGATGAATCAGGAAGAAATAAAACGGGTACGAACGGACGTAGGGGAGAGATGCGAGGAAACAGACGCATCAGTAAACAATGTACGAAGCCTGACCATCAATAATAAAGAGAAGATTGAAGAGTTACGACAACGGGAGATCCTGCAGATACGAGAAGAACTCGAAACAATTCGTAACCAACCAGCACCGGGTCAATACATGCAAAACACGGACAATCGCGACAACATAAATTTCAAAAATTACAAAAAGAATCCAATTGAATTTCTAGAAAGAGTAGAAGAGAACTTGGCCAGAATTCGAGAGAATAGATGGACCATGATACGCAGTTTAATCGACGGGTATTTTAAAGAAATACACGACAACTGGAGGACGGCAACCCGACACGAGATCCAAAGTTATGAGGAGTTCAAGACGCTCTTCAGGGCTAAGTATTGGTCAGAGTCCACTCAAAATATTGTACGAGATGACATATGTAATGGCAAGTACGACGCCAGTCGAGGGACGACACCAACCGCTTACTTCCTCGGTAAAGTATGCTTGGCGAGGAACCTCGAACCTAAAATACCGGAGGAATGCCTGGTGACGAAATTATCGTATCACTACGAGGAGGGAACAGCACGAGCATGGCAGTGGGGACAGATGAAAACCATCCAATCCATGGCGGCGCTACTCGAGAACCATGAGCAGGAGGTTTACTACAGAAGAAGTCGTAGGAGGAACGATTATTACCTGGATAGGAATAATAACCAAAGTGGTAATAACAACCCAAATTACTGGAATAACTACGAAAACAATGTCAATAGAAACAGCGAAACCAATCGCCGACCAAACAATCCGGGTAACAACTACGCTGACAACAATAATAATAACGTGAGACGGCCTCCATACAATAATTATAAGCAAAACCGACCACACAACCAAGGCGGGAATAATCAGCCCCAACCATACAGAAGGGTTAATTATGTCCATGCCAATAATGATTATGGGAGGAGGCGATATTACCAGAGACGCTGGAGCTTTAACGGATATGATGATAGGGTGTACCATCACAACGACAGGAGAAATTCAAGGGGCGAACCACGGAGGAGCCGCCCCTGTAGCGGTGTTTATTAAATGTATGGACCAGGTATTAGGTCAAGAAGCGCTCCAGTTCACTACCATATATGTAGACGATCTACTCATAACTTCTGCCAATTGGGAGGATCATTGTTGTAGAATAGAACATGTATTAAATAAGCTGTCAGAAAACAACATTACATTAAAACTAGAGAAATCGCAATTTATAGCTAAGGAAGTACATTTTTTAGGTTTCCATTTATCAGAGCATGGAATAACCCCATCTAGAGACAAGGTAGAATCAATCCAACAATTCCCCACGCCGAGAAACAAAAAGCAGTTGCAATCTTTTTTAGGTCTATGCAACTATTACCGTAAATTCCAGAGTAATTATTCAGAATTAACCACTAAATTATCGCCACAATTATCTTCAAAAGACAAATGGACGTGGGGACCAAATCAAGACACTGTACTTCAAATGATTAAGAACAAGTTTCTGGAGACTGTAATGCTGCATCACCCAGATTTCAATAAGCCGTTCTACTTGAATTGTGACGCAAGCGACATCAGTTTAGGATCTGCACTGTACCAAGAGGACGCGGAAGGAAACCACCTGGTTATAAGCTTCGCCAGTAGAACACTGAACAAGTGCGAGCGAAATTACAATGTGACAGAAAAAGAACTGTTAAGCATAGTGTTTGCCTGCGGAAAATTCCGGACCTATATTTTAGGATATTCAATAACTATGCGGACTGACCACAAGTCCATATCATTCCTGAAGAACTGTAAATTAAGCCACGGTAGATTGACAAGATGGACCCTAGCCTTCCAGGAATATAACATCAGTTTGGAGTACATTCCAGGCAAGAAGAATATAGCAGCAGACGTATTGTCACATATAAATATAACCAATCAAACCTATGAAGGAGAGAAGGAAACGATTGCAAAAATCTATCACATCATTAAGGGTCGATCGGACTTAGAAGAAATAGTTAAAGGAATCGAACAACACCAGAAGCAAGACACCAAGTTACTGCAAATTCAACAGAGACTAGGTGCACAGGACAATAGGATAATACCTTACTATTGTATACACCACAATCTTTTATTTATCAAGACAAGATACCACAATAATACTTGGAAGTTGGTAATACCCTGAACGCTAGAGAAGGAAATCATCATCAATTATCACTTACGTTATGGACACATGGGAGCATTGAAAGTGATAAGGGCACTGGAAGAACACCTGTACATCAAGGACATAAACAGAAGGGTGTGTAATTATATTAGAAATTGCCACATATGTCAATTAGTAAAATGCAACAACGAGAAGAAGAAAGGGATAATGATACCTATAACTTCATCAAACAAATTAGAAAAGGTTTTCGTAGACATCTGCGGTCCTTTCCCTCGCAGTGGAGGTCGACATCAGTATAAATACATCATAATAATGTTTGACCATTACACAAAATTCACAAAATTATACCCGATAAATTGTGCCACCACCAAGAAGATACTCACTATCATAATACAAAACTATATACCTGAAGTGGGAAGTCCGAAGACTATCATAACAGATCATGGAACCCAATTCAAGGGGAGGAAGTGGAAGGACACCAGTGGCGAAGTTACATGGAGGCAATTGAGGCAATGCCTACCCTAAAAAATTCTGTAGAATTAAAATTATAAATACGTATGAACTACATAACGTAAAGATTATACATTGTTACCGCGACAGTCGAATTTATTAGGCCGAAACGTGCTTTACTGAGCAACCGCTAGATAGTGACAGGTGAGACTTGGCATAGCTTGTTTAAAGCGAATGAGGCAACCTGAACTCGCCTCAGCGTTTTTTTGTATACATCGTATGTAAGCAATGTGCAGGAGAGATACGGAAGTGAAGGGAGGGGGGATTGTCCCGTGCTGTACACATAGAGCGTTGAGGCATGCCTCACTTCTGTGGTCCAAATATTCAAGTTAAAGCGCGCTGTGTTGTTTATAAGTGTGTTTATTTTATGCGGTTATTAAAAGTGTCCCTGTTATTCCGCTGAACTAACAGATGATCAAGATTGTTATTTGAATTATTTGTAACATTAAACATATATATAGAAACTAATCAAGTTTAAAAATTTGAAGTTCAATCAGTTGTATTATTGTGTATGACTAATACAAGGATTGTTCAATAGAAACACGTATAGAGCTGTAAAGCATTTTTTATTCAACGATTTTAAAAGAAGTCTCCATTAACATTAAGACGTGAGTTCCACTGTTGCACCAACCTGTAGATTCCCTGCTAGTAAAATTCTTACGGCTGTTTGTAGAACCATTCGCTTACAGCAAACTCTACTTCAGCGTCCGATTTGAACCACCATCCTTTTAGTGATTCCTTAAAAAAAAATTTAAGATAAGATTTTTGCCTACCCATTCATTAACTACTAGCTTCGCCACTGAAGGACACACTGCTAGATCATGGTGTGAGAACTTATAAAACTTCAGTATACCATCCCAGCAGTAACCCTGCAGAAAGAGTGCTAAGAGAAGTGGGGAGAAGCCTCAGGACATACTGCTCCAACCAACAACATTAATGGAATGAGTACATATCGGCAGCAGAAGATTTCATAAATCTAGCTCACCACCAATCCATCGAAACCACCCCATATAATGCCATGTTTGAGAAACCACCACCACGAGAAATCACTGACATTATTAAATTTCCCCAAAGCCAGGAATACCAGTTCAACAAAGTCCAATTTCATGATAAGATTATATAGAAGATAGAAGAAAGAAGAAGAAGGTACCAGAACAAAACACCACAGAAAATAATACAGTACCAAGAAGGGGATAGAATATTACTAAAAAATCGAGAATTACCCAGTACAATGGAGGGTATCACATAAAAACTATTACTGTACACAGGTCCGTATACTATCACCAAGAACAACCAGACCCAGTGAGTAAGAAAACCAAAGGTATATTCAATCAAGCGTCGTTGAAGAAATACTATGCGTGATGAGAGCCATTAATTATGTAATATTACATAATATCCAACAATAACAAAGGATAAAGAATGCTACATACAACTTTGATGTTAAATACCAAGACAAGTAGAAGGTGATTTTAAATAAATAAGGACTACATCTTTAACACACTGATGAAGATGATAAAGGAATAATGACAATGACTTAGACGAAATTTAATTAACTGACAATTAACCCAATATATTAGGTGAAAATGTGAAACCAAAGACAGAAAGAAGAAACTATAAATGAAGAAGAATAGAAGACTATAACATAAGGTGATGATGAATTTAAGAATTAACTGCATAATTATATGGTAATGAAGATAAGTGTGAAAATAAAAATATGAATAATCACAAAACCAACGTTCAAAATAGTATTGATGAATAACAGCAAGGCTTAGGATAATATAACAAATATGTCAAGTTATAACCAATAATGACCTGTGAAGAGAAATATGTTAAATGAATTGATAAAGCATCAGAAGTGATACAGTAATGGAATTTATGTAATGGAACCTCTAATCTCTTGAGTATCCTAATCTTATAATGAAGTATAAATAATATATTATGTCTTATGTGTTGTGATAGTGCAACTGTTGTTATGTACAACTTTTTATTGTCTCAGACAGAGATGAAGATTTCTCTGATCTGAGTGTATAGTTAAGGAACGGCGGAGAATGGATGCAGATGAGAGCCCCTCTGACTCCGAACCTGCTATAAATGTTAGGGAAAAATGTTAGGAAATTATCATATTTCAAGGATTAAATCAACAACTTCGAGGTAAATGAAAGAGAAAAGAAGAATTGTTATAAGAATCAGGATACGTATAATGAGAAGGAAAAATGTATTACTACAAGAGAACAGGGAAATTATCAAAATAAGAACAAATGTATAATATAACCAAATCACCGAGAGAATGAAAAAATTTACCAATACTTGTAAGCAGGAGATAGAACTAACGATGAACATAGTCTAAACCAACACACCAAAAAACCATTAAGTTAGATAAAGAAGAAAGCAGTAGTTTTATAATTGAACCAAGTTAAAATGATAATTTCATCAAACCAAAGAACTTGTTTTTCTCAAATTATCAATTTTGAGAGGGGAGCATATGTAACATAACAAAATGTTCCATAACAATAATGAACACCAGAAGGGTGAATAATACTAAAAGAACTATAAATGAGTAACCAGAAAGAATGTAACAGTATAAATAATAAACCAATAAAGTGTGAAGTTAAATCTATTATTACAAATATAAATACATAAAATTACTTATTTTTACCTACCTCATAAACTGTTTTCTCGGGCCAGGATCTCGTCACACGAACGTAGAAGCAAGCATGGTTTACAGGTTATGTAAATAACTTACGCCACTCGCTTTTATGAAGAGAAATTGATTAAATTTTATTTTTTAAACTTTTAAAACTCCATGTCAGACTATTTCTCCAAAATTAGACAATGAAATACATACATAATATTTTTCTGAGGTTCACTACCTGATTACAACAATTACAATTATAACAGTAATTACTTACTCTGACATCTTACCTTATTCTATGACAGACAGCCCAGTCTGCTTTCTCTCTCACACACACACACACACACACACAATTTTAATACCCCTTTATTTTTAGAACCCCATTTCTTCAAATTATTTATCAAATTCCCCTTGCCGGCCGCGTGGCATCCCCTCGACCTCGTGTTACCATTACTGCCAAATTTAGTTACTTTGATCGAAAGTACACTTTATTATTTCATTTTGACGTCACTGTTCTCGTCGATTTTGCCGAACTACACGCACTGTTTTCCTGATGTTAGAATGTTATTTTTGAAAACCCGTGTTGTCGGGCAACCTGCGCAGGTTGTAGTCAGTGAGGGACTGCGAGCGTCTATAAGTTCCCTCTCTACTCGATATATTTTTTGAAGAAGACGGAAAGCAATGCCTTCTATTTGATCGTCACTGCTGTGGCACATTCAACACATGTGTTTTTTGGGTTGTAGACGTGAATGACATTTGGTGAGCACTGGTTGACGTCACAAAAGAGGCTGGGCTTAAACTTTATTTCCTCCAGCTCAGACCACGAGGCGAACAGAAATATTGTCGTCAAGCCATGTTGCTTTACTACCATGGCGTCGTCTGCGCACATGCTGGTGTAGTGCGTTTGGCCGTAGATGTCACACAGCCGCAAAGTTCTAAGAATCGACGACTGGCACATTCCTTTGCTATGAACACAGTTCCATAGCGTACCGTTTCTTTGTTCGCACAATGCTTTGATATAGTTGAGAATTTTAAATGATTTGTAAAAGATAGTAAAAGGTAGATTTTGGGTGATTAATATTTTGTTGGGACATGTAGATCAGTCCAAGTTGAATTTAAAGTGGTAATAGAGAGAATAATGTTGTGAATTAATGTAATGTAGAGTTTGAGAAGTATTGATAGTGACACAGTAGATATGGGGAATATATGTAGAGTAATGATTGATATATTGATGTAATAAGTAAATGATGATATTTTGTTGTAATTGAAGTGATATAATGAGAATGGTGCACGCTTGCATCTGTTGTAGGTGTGGTTTTTATATTTAATTTTTTAATTTATAAAAACTGTCCCTGTTCGGGCGCCAACTGTGAAGTTAAGAATCTATTATTACAAATATTATAATCAGACGGATGCCGGTGTTTAAAATATTATTTATAATATTATTAAGTAGTAGTCTCAGGGTTGTTTTTTACTTAATATGGGTCTTGCACTCGGTTGATTATTATTATTCAATCTCGTAATTTATTATTTATTTATCTCGTATCTGTTTATTGACTTATTCCCCTCAATTCAACCTATTGTTGAATCCAGGATTGAATAAGTCGGTTACTTACACTCTTTTCGACATATTAACTGTCGGTTTAATTGGTTTAATTATATGTATTTTATTCACTGCTTAGAATTATTCCAATCGAAGTTCCATCGACTCTTCGTTGATCAGCGGTGGTGAGAAGATCAGTAGTTTTCTTCCTATATACTAACATACACATACATAGACATGACATTCATGGTAACTCATACTTTATAATATTATATATATATATATATATATATATATATATATATAGGTCAGTACGGTTGTAAACAAAATATAAAATCACTCAATTTGAATGATTCGCACTTTAAGCATGGTACCAACCACCTCGTTCTTCTCCTCTAAGCTGTATTTACTGATACAATAAAGGTCAACTCTTTCAAAGGTAAAAATAATAATTGTTATTTATTCAATTCTAACACAATGAAATTTAGTACAATAATACTTGTTGCTCTTCTTTCTGGTTAACAATGAACATTTAAAATTGAACATGGACTCTAAAACGATTGATAAACTCAAGTTGGCATGACTGCCTTTGGTTAGTTACAAAATGTGTGTTGACAAACATACAGGTTATGTCGTATTATTCGACTTGAAATGTCATTAATAATTACAATAATAATAGTAGTAGGTTCTTTTAGACTGGAAAATACACTTATTTGAGATAATTGCTACGGCTAGAACAAACATATAAGATACATATATATACATATGTTTTATTAACATATTGTTAATTAAAAAAAAAACAAAATATGAACGACTGTTCATGGTTAGACATAGGCTTTCAATATCGTTTAGTGCAACCTTGTTTGGTTAAAAGTGGTTAACTAGTTATTAATAATTGATAATAATTGTTATGATCCAGTGTCAGGGACTAAGA
Source organism: Magicicada septendecula (assembly GCA_034769895.1). Lineage (NCBI taxonomy): Eukaryota > Metazoa > Arthropoda > Insecta > Hemiptera > Cicadidae > Magicicada > Magicicada septendecula. The sequence goes on from CM068367.1 coordinate 1,249,429,796, forward strand.
TCATCTCTAACATTGGATATGCCTATTTCAGGTAACGGTAATTCATTGATTGTAGTTATCACTCTTTGGTGTAACTCTTACTTAAATTTAGCAACAAAATATTCAATACTCTTATCTGCTAATAGCATAAGAGCACATACATTCTTCATTGATGGTACAATGTCTTTACTTATTCTAAACATTTATAGTATACTAATCGTTGAAATTGTCGTTACTTAAATCGTTCAACTTCGACATTGTTTGTTTGTATTCCTTAGATCCCTTCCTTTAAGAATAGGGAATTTAATTGTTTACCATATGTTAATTTAAATCGCTATTAGCGTTCAGTTATCTTTCTTATCATCTAATCATAACATTATAGCTGTGGGTATGAATACTTGCGTATCTTGTCGTTCGAAGGGTTACACTTTTTTCTTATTAACACTTTTTAATTAATTAAAATTTCTTTTTTTTTTTAATTAATTAATTAAATTTTATCACTGCACTGCACCCACTCCTATGCGCATTAACTCCGAATAAAGAACACTTAGAAATATACTGCACTGATTCTTCAATGGATGTAACCTATATCTCGGTTTGAGGTTAACGTTGTTTACACCTGGTTGCTGTCAAAAGCACGTTTTTCTGGAGTGGCGACAAGCATGCAGTTCGCTTCGTGGATGTTGAAAGACTGTCCTCGCTTCCTCTGTCGGAATGATGAATCTCGGATTTTTTATAAGCTCTGATTGGTCAGTTTATTTTAATTCGTTTATCTCCGGTGGACTTCGTCAAAACAGGCGCTTCCAACGGCGTCACTTTTTGGTGTCAAGATTAAGAAATCGTGGCTGACATACCCACGTGAAAGGGCACAGCATAATACAATTATTCTTAAAAGTCCAATATCTTCCTTATAATTGTACTGAGGACATTGTGATTACCCTCATTGTTCATGATTTTTAAAGACGATTAATTTGAACCCCCTCATCATATAATTCTGATTCGGGGTTGCTGAATTCGCACTTGGTATTTATACTTAGTGTCCATTAAGCCATTAATTATTAATATTATATTGTTTTTATTCCATTTTCCATGGTAATAATTTGTTCTTAAACTACTGTGCAATTTTCACTTAAAACTATGCCTTAATATTAACACTATGTCCGTTTTCATAGATTCGAACTTAAACCTATGGTTATACATTTTTGTTTTTCTTATTCTCTAGCAATAATAACATTTAATTGAATTCTAACATTGTATAATTAAACATCGACGGGTTAAGTCACTACTGACAGTGTTCTTTTTCCCTACATTATTGGTTTAGTGCCTTAATTATCATTTATTAATTAGGCTTGTCATACCTATATGGAGTTACCTCGTTGTATGTTTGGTATCCTACACATATTATTCGTATTATTCTCTAACTGATAATTAAAATAGTTACAATGATCTTATTGTTATTGTGATGCAGTTCATTCTGCATTTGATTCTGTTATTATCTAGGTTTAGTGGCTGTCCACTTTACTTGCAGCTAACTGTTACAATGGTTTAGTTGTAATTACATTTATATAGATTATTTAGATAGTTATTTTGGTCGCATTTGTTCATCTGAACAGTATTCTGTCTGACCTCAGGTCGTTAGTTGAGTTACTATCTTTGTATAATGTGTTTATAACATGATTTTGGTTGCATAATGTCTCTTTGCCATTACAAGCATATTGTCATATTTGTATTACATACATATAGCTTTTATATTCAGTTATACTATTAGATACTGTGTACAAAACATTCCTTATATGATCTAGTTACTTCCTAGCTCATTACATTTTGGTTTAATATTGTTTTGATTTAGTTTTCATTAAGTTTTACTGAAAACTGGATGCCCAGATTAGGTTATGTTATAGGTTCAGTAAGAAGTAATGTGTTGCTGCTGGTTGTGTATTTCTACATTAATCTGGTTGACTGGTTTTCATTCAATGTTTGTACATTGGTTATTGGTTATTATTATTTCACATTTAGTTTACTCTTGTATTGTCTTATTTATTGTTAATTAGTGGGTTTGTATTAACATCATTCCCACTGTACAATTGGTCATTCATTATTTTGGGACCTATTCTTCTGTTTATTTTATAACTACACATCATTTAGCTATCATAAACTTATCTTGTCCTTATTCAGTTTGCTTGTGACTCTTTATTTACAATATTTAGTCCTTATTTATAATAATGTGTTTCACATAGACACTGAATGTATTCATTAAATGAGTTGTGGTCAGTGTTGACTTTACCATACAGCTAGGGATTTATATCATGTAATTAATTAACATTTCTTTTTTCTTCTTAATACAATTATTCTTTCAAAGGTTTATGTTAGTTTGTTATACTTCAATTTCCTTCCCTTGTTCTTGTGTTTGGTCTGGATATCTTCCTTCTTCCTTCTTCACTGATCTCCTTCTCACTATTGTTCATTTTTATACATGATCTCTTCAATACATTCCCTCTGGATAACCATCGTACTTCGCAATGTAAAAGAAGATGTTTATGTTCACTACCCATTTCTTTACATAATGCAGTGAATAACCTGGAATTCAGGGGACGATGTTTTATAAAATTTATAATTTTTATACACTCTTGCATAGCAGTTTGCAAAAGCAATGGCATTTTTTTTATGGCCAAAGCTTCTTTGTATATGCTGCAATGCACCCATACACATTCTGATGCCATGACTTTTGTTTTTGGAAAAAGCCCCATACGGACGCCTGCCATTGCGCGGGCACCATCGCTGCTCAGTCCCACGCATTTTTTCCAGTCAATGTCATTTCGATTGATGTAAGTGTCAATCAAGTTAAAAATTTCTTCTGCTGTTGTTCTTGTATTTAATGGTTTGCAAAATAGAAATTCTTCATTAGATGTATACTCAAAGTCATATCTCACAAAACACATTAAATTGGCATTGTCCGATATGTCTGTACTTTCATCGACTGAAGAGAAAAAAACTGCACCGTTTTAAGCGACCTACAACAGTTTCCTCGATATTATCTGCTATTTCCACAGTTCTACGCTTCACTGTGTTATTGGAGAGAGACAACATATTTATGCTGTTTTGCTGTTTTTTATCACATACTCGAGATGCCAATATTTTCATTGCTGGAACTATAACTTTTCCGCAACTGTATGAGGATACCCAGTTACAGCAATTAATTGGGATATTTCATAAGAAGCCATAACTAGATTTTCAGACAAAGCACCTTGAGAAAAATTCGAAGTCATAGTCTTCTTGCTAGCTATGAATTCTTTCTTTTTATTTATAAAGAAATCTATCGGCTTTCTAATGTAGGTCGGATGTGTTAATTCTAAGTGGTGCTTCAATTTTGAAGGTTTCATGGACTCATTTGATAACAACAACACACAATGGTTTTTCATCAGCACCTTTCATGAAACCAAATTTTATATAATCGTCAAAATACTGTCGGATCCAGGTTGTTTTCGCCTTTTTTGCATGTGTAATGGATAACACATCATGTGGCCGTTTATTAGTGCCACTCTCAGAACTCGTGCTTGGCTGACTGTCACTTAACTGTTTATTGTTAGTATCACCCACAAAAATTGTTTTAGTCTGCACATCATTTGATTGTTTATCGGTTCTAACCGGCACATTGTTTTTATGTTTTATTAACCATTTATCCATTGATAAATTAGATGTAATAGTATGTAATAAATACAAAAAAAAGTACGTAGTAACTGAACTAATAACTAACAAATAATCACTGAGAGTGAGAATACACGCATGAAAATAAGAACTAAACTGTCACACGCTGAACACGTATTTATTAATAAGAGGTTATAGTGGAAACGCTGAGGGAAGTACACAAACGTCATCACTGCGCAGACTTGCGCAGAAACCAAAATACGTCCATGAACGCTATATTAAGACTGTCCAGTGTCACGCGTGGTTAGATTTTCTTGTGTATTTTTTAGCGATTTTAAACTATGTATTTCTTGCTCCTATTTAAAAAATCAGTTAATCACTAAAACGTTGCGAATTTTTCAGGTTTTCTGTACTTTTATGTACTTATGTATTTAATTATATACAGACCCTATTATGTATTATTAGTCACTTGATATAGATGTATGTCTAGTGACTTTATTAGGCGCTTATTTTAATTAGATTATTTTTTTAAATAACATATTTTCGTAACTTTCGTAAAATGTTTCTGCGACCCTGCATCTTGCTTTCGTGACCCGGTACCGGGTCGTGACCCGGCATTTGGGAAACACTGAATTAGAGTATAATTTAGAGCGCAAGAGTGTAATGAGATATTGGGTGAGTGTGCGTTCTTGAAAGAGAGAGAGGGAGAGAAGGAGCGAGAGAGACTATGACTACCAACATATACATAATCTACAATAGACTATGTACTATGTATAGGCTAAGTTCTAGGTAAATAACATTTTACAATAATATAAATTTTAAGTAAACATTTTTACATAGGTTGGTTTTCTATAATTTAGATTGTGTAATATTTTGTAACTCTTTAATGTAAGTTGGTAAATCTATATTGTTATCTGGTAGGCCTACATAATTCTCTAATGTATGTGAGTAGGATAGTGAAAGTAGAGATGGGGAGAGTGTTAGAGTGCCATTGCAGAAAGAGACAAAGAGAGAGAGAGAGAGAGAGAGAGGGTGGCGGGAGGGATGGAGAGAAAGAGTGAGAGGGGGAGCACAAGAGAGAGCGGGAGAGGGAGTAGTGAGAGAGTGAGAGCAAGAAATAGTGACCGGTGGAGAGGGGAGAAAGAGAGGACATACACACAATTTTACAATATTCTATAGGACTCTGTATATACCAAGTTCTCAGTAAATAATAATTTACAACAATATGATTTTAAGTAATATCCATTTTCAGTTGATAGATTGGTTTACCATAAACTTGTGTTTGTAATATTATTGAAAATTCTCTTACGTAAGCTTGTAGAAGTTTGTTTAAGGATCGCCCAGCTTCATCTTCAGGAAAATGACTGTCTTTGTTCTGCAACTGACATGTTCCTGTATTCACCGTTATATCTTGTAAGGACTGAGATATCTCGCTTGGCCAAGCATAAACCAGACAAGCAGGCTGGTTATGCTTCTTTTATGAATGGAATAGTCATATCAAAGAAACAAGTTGTTTGTAGTTTTATAAACTAAAAACATTTTTTCAAGTCTATGCTCACTTTGCCGCCCTCCTGGCTATGCTGCCCGGGACAGGTACCCCCTCTAGCTATGCCTCTGTATGCAAGTGAGGCATGGGTCATGACAAAAAAGGAATGCAGCAAGATTCAAAGTGCTGAAATGTAGTTTCTTCGAAATACTTATGAGCATATATCAGTTATGAGGACATCAGAGCAGACCTCGAAATAAAGGACATAAATGAAATTATTTCAATTTACAGAAGACAATGGTGGGATTGTGTGCAAAGGATGACAGAGGATTGATTGCCGAAAGCGGCACTGAACTGTAAAGCCATTGGTAGAAGAGACATGGGTCGTCCGAGGATGAGATGGGTGCCAGAACAGGTTTATATAACCTAATCCTTGAAAAGGAGAAGAAGAAGAAAATCCATGAAGATACAGGTCCTGGGACCTTCATATAAATTTTGGATAAACCAAACTTCGTCATATTTTATTGGAAGTGAAGGAACCGATGTGACAGTAGGTTCGCACATTATAAAATATAATGCTTTTTTTGGGTACCTTGGAGTCACATTATCAAAAGATGGTAGAACTGATGAAAATACCATCAACAAAATAAAACAAGGGAAAATCGTGATAGAGCAGTAGAATTATGCACTTTGAAGTTGGAAAATAAAGGACAAACCACAAAAGGTGATTTGCTCAGCAACTATAGTAACCTATGGTTCTGAAACTTTGAAGATAAATCAAAGAAACTCCTGAAGCATGGAAGCAATGGAAATGGACTCACGGAAGAAGGTCTTGTGGGGTGTCCAGGCTCCAGTGCATTAGAAAAGAGGATATCAGTAGGCAACATGATGTTGATAAGACAATTTTAGACATCATAAATACAAAGCGTCTCATACGGTACAGCCTTGTGTGGAACAGACGTCTCACAATCATTGGACCAAAAAGTTGCTAGACTGGATTGCATCTTGATGACTGAAACGGGGTAGACCCAAGACATCATGGAAAGAGGACTTGCAGGAGAACAGATGAGAGGGGGAAAATGAGACTTGCAAAGTGGCAGTTAGTACAACAGACCCTTTGGTGTGCAGTATATGAGAGAAACAGTAGATTTAGAAGACTTGCAATTGATAGATGCTGACTCGTATAATGTCTAATGTCCCAGTTGCTTGGGATTCCTCAAGTTTCTGAAAGACATCCCCATGTTCTCACGTTGTTCAATACTTCTTGGAAACATTTTTTTTTTTAGTAAATTTGTACTAGGCCTATATTTCTTTTCGTTTTGTAATAAAAACAAAAAGAGAATCGCTGAAAGTTTGGTGAGGATGAAAGCGATGAGAGTCGAAAGTATGAAAAAACTATGGAGAACCAGAGATGGAAGAAAATGACTTGAGGAATAAGCAGAAATGGCTATTAGGGCATGAGACACACTGGGCAGTATAGTTCAACTGACACACATGCGTTTGGCTCTATAGAATCCACTGGATGAGCCGTACAGCATTTTCAGTACCTTTTTTAAAATAATTTGTTTTCAACATTCCCAAATGTTGAAAGGCCAAAAGGTCGTTGTTTTATCTTACTGACATTTTGGCAGATTACAATCAAACCATTTCCTTATCCAAAACAAAAGTTATGGCTTTTCCTGGGGCAAATCATATTAGAACAAGATTGCCATACAGGACTCGCCAATAGAACAGGTGCCATATTTCAAGTATCTAGGGTATAGCATCACATACCAGGATGATAAGGAGGTTGAAAGCAAAATTTGTCTCTTCCAGTCGCTTTGCGGCTGTATCATTAAACATTTAAAGAAGAAAACAAGGAAAGAGATGTTATTGAAATATTATAATGTAATGGCCGTACCTCAACTTATGGTTGTAAGACTTGGATTAGAAAGACCAAAAATATATATAGAATACAAGGAGCGTAAATGAGGTTTTTGAGGGCTGTAAAGTGTTGTACCAGGGGAGATCTTATCAGAAATTATCATATTAGAATGGAGTTAGGCATAGCTGAAAGCTTAAATGAGAAAATCTCCCGGTACAAAACGGAGTGGCTGTTACACATAGAGAGAATGGATCCAACTAGATTTGCAAGAAGAGCCATTGACTATCATGCAAGGGTGAAGAGAAGTGTGGTAAGACCCCGTAAGTGATGGTTGGATTACTTCCATTGAGAGTGGAACAGGCTACTAACCTAAGCCATAAAGGATGACAACGACGACGACATTCCCAAACTCCGCAATAGTGTTAAGAATATTATTTGAATATTATTAACGATATCAGCTGCAGCTGGCAAAAGATCACACTTAAAATGCTATTTAAGATCGACTGTGGCTTGGAAACATTGAGACAGGAGACAGCCATGGCTTGGCAAATTAAAGATTGCACATAGGAACACAAACGCCTAGCGGATGTTGTGTATATAAGGGTAAGAAAACATTTACTGTTTTAAATTTCTTTTTTTTTTATAACCAATGCTCTCCATTAGTCCACTGACTCCTGTTAAGTGCTTTTGAACAATTTAATTAATAACCATCATCAAAATCATTACATCATATTGAAAACCAATCCATGTGATGAGCTGAATTGTTCAAAAGTGGTTACCGAGAGAGATCATACTCGTCAAAGGCAACAAGTGGAGTCGTGCAGATCTATATAAAAGTCTAGAATCTAATAATAAAAAGTTCGTAGATTAAAAAAAAAAATGTTAATCAAAAATGTAAAATACAGTTCAGGACGCTTTAAAACACCATCTCTGATTATATAGAAAAAAAATTAAGCTTGAGAGAAAAAACAAAAACAATTATATGATTTTTTCTCAATAGGTCTATGGATTAAGGTTTTATAAAATCGTAGTGGCGAAAGGAGAATTTCTCTTATGTGTTGGACCCCCCCCATCCCCCATAATTCAAGCCCTATTTTATTACTGATTCAAGAGTCCCGTACCGCGTTACCTTCAGTCTCAATATGCAATGCCAAATAAATACAAATATACATAAAGCGCTAAATAAAAAACAGCTGAACAACAATAACTATGAATATAAATTGGCCGTAACCACAGAAAAATAATCAAATTTTTTAATATTTTGAGCACACTGGCACGAAATTTGTAGTTTATCAAAATTATTCAGTTTCTTTACCAGTTTACCACATCATCAACTGTAACGATACCAACCTTGACACTACATAACAACCACATCGCCGGCTGTGACAACACAGGAACCCCCGACTGCGACGAATACCGACCGGAAGAGGGACGTTGGACCCCAGGCGCTTCCAGAGGATTCTAGTAGAGAAGTCTGGTGGCTTCTGCAGAGTCGTGAAGATGGAGGACCCTGGGCGCCTACGAAGAGCTCCCGGACGGCAATCCCCTCCCCGAAATCCAGTGATGTACGACGTACGCGAGGGGATTACACCACCGGCCTTGACATTACACTCCATCATTTCGCTTTAAATGGTTTCCGGATGTGACAAAAAATAACAGCACCGGACTTCGTACTTCTTATATCAACAGTAAGTTCAATACTTTAAACAGTACAATACTATACTATCAAACAATAAACTATTTGAATAAACTGAAGTGTGTGTTATCAAAATATTAATTCTTTGTAATGGAGGAATAACTCTGAATTTTCCAGTGAATGTGTCTCCTAAATATTGTTTCATTAAATGTCGTTTTATTGTGTTTCAGGCTGTGAGAATACTGGCGCCATCAGACTTTGACGCAACTATCAACTATCTGTGGAAGAATCAATAAAACAACACCATTATTTTTATTTATTTATTGTCTTAATTAGAAGTTCAAAAACGAAAAATAAAAACAAAATTCACAGTACTGTTGTTAATTTATTTATATTTTTTTAGGAACCCAAAAATCCATCCAGCAGATAGGGAGTATGTAATGAAAAATGTTATTAATGATTGCGAGCGTGGATTTATGTTGGAGAGAGAATAATTAATAATGTTAAGATCAGACAACTGTGGTAGAGATTACAGTTGTTGAACTTGAATCACTTTAAGACACAAGTCATGATAACCGATCATAGTAGTTATTTATAATTCAGACAGAAAATCAGGTTCAGCCAATACCAGTCAAGACAGGATACGTGAAGATGTAAAGAAATTTATATATTTGGATTCACTAATGTCTTACAACCGAATTTGCGCTGTGTGATTAAAAGAATATTAGCTAAAGCCTGAATAGCAACAATAAAGTGTCAAACTTGTGCAGAATAGGTAGACGGAATTATGCAAACAGGAATACTGCACATAATAGAAGTCAAAGTAAAGACATAATGGATAACGGACGCCACAGAATATTTAAATAACTCTGTTCAATTTCAAAAGCAGACAAAGCTGACCGAATTGGTGACACTACAGTGACTATTGAAACATCCAATTTTATGAAGATTTAACTTGCAATACAAGAGAAAGTTGTCATATAATAAAAGTGTACATGCAAACAACAGGTGCTTTGGATAAAATAAAGAAATACTTGGCACTGTAGATTTTTTTTTTTTTTTTTTTTTTAGCGAATTGACCACTTAGGATCACGCTACAACTTTATTTCTTTTTCTTTGCCTGGAGTTTCCTCTGTCTCCAATACTCCTTCATACGCTCACTGGCTTGTTTCCTTTGATCTTCTGTCCAAGTTCGTCCACTTCTATTAGGTCTTCCTGCATCTTGAAACAATTCCAGATTTTTCACTGTACTCCTAAATTCACTTCTTTCTAACATTTGGGACTCTGTGATATTCGACTTTTCTAAATCTTTTCTAACTTCCTTAATCCACGTTGTAGAAGATTTATTCATAAAAAATATATAAAACAAATTTTGTTATTAAATAAATAATTACCTTATTTTATCCACTAAGTGATCTTCTTTTTCTTTTTAATTACTACATGTTTCAGGGCTTATATCCCCATCTTCAGGTAAAAGCAAATCTACCCTATTATTAGGGTTTCGTTAAAAATTCACAACGACACAAACACATAACACACTTAAATAAATTAACATTGAACATTAAATCTGTATCGGAACATGCTACAAACGAACCAGTGCACTGGCCGAAGTCCGACTTTCAACTGATCCGTACACGCTATTCACGGTTTGTTTTCATAGCTGTGTCATATAGTTTATTTGATTTGAATGATAACTGTTCATTAAGTACCTGATTTTTATTTCTTCTTAAGGCCTTGTATATTTCAAATTCCTCTAAAGCATCCAGTAGTTGACCCTTTTTACCTATATGTAAAGGTTCCAAATTCTCTTTAAATCCAGTGTATGTATGATTTTCGTTTATTAGATGTTGTGCGTAATGCGATACATTATTATTGGGGAACTTCTTAGGTAAATGTTCTTTAAATCTCTCGGAAAATTTTCTCCCCGTCTGGCCTATATAGATTTTATCGCATTCATTACACCGGATTCTATAAACGCCAGAACAATCCTCTAGTAATGCTTTGGTATTAGGCTTAAGTATATTTGTTAATTTGTTCGTGGTCCTGAATGAGACAATAATCCCTAGCTTTTTTAATTCATTATGTAGTGTATTAGGTAGTATGTTTGTATATCTAGCAGAAACATATTGGGTTTTATCTTTAACTTTGTCCAATCGTTTTAATTTATTAGCGTGTTTATATATTATTTTATCAATGATTTTACTATTGTAACCATTCACTATCGCTATATGTTTTATTATATTAATTTCATCGTTATAGTCTTCTATGTCCATCGGTATATTTGTCAATCTATGTGCCAGTGTGTTAAAAGTTGCCATTTTATGTGTATAAGGATGATTGGAACTAGCATGTATGGCTATATCAGTTGTTGTTGGCTTTCTATATATTTTAAAGCTAAGGAGGTTATTACGTTTATATGTGGTTACGTCCAGGAAATTCAACATATTGTTATGTTCTACTTCCATAGTGAATTTAATATTACTGTTTATGCCGTTCAAAAAAGTAAGCAATCCGTCTATCTGTCTAAGAGTACCACCAAAAATTAAAAATGTGTCGTCTACGTACCGTGTGTATGAGATGATTTTATTGTATAACTTGTTTTGGTCAGATAGTATATACTTGTTCTCATAATGATTCATGTAAATCTCCGCTAAAATTCCACTCACCGGTGAACCCATGGCCAGCCCATTTTCCTGGATAAAAAACTTATTGTCGTGTGTAAAGTAATTCTGTTGCACAACAATTTTCAATAAAAATATAAGTTCATCAATTTGTATCTGTTTTAAGACATTTGTCTTGATTAAAAGTCTCTTGAGAATATTTATCGTCTCTAGCACGGGTATGTTCGTATACAAATTCACTATGTCCATAGATATCAGTTTATGGTTAGGCAGTACTTTAATGTTTTTAACTTTGTTTACAAATCCTATTGTATTTTTTACGCTATGTATGTTGTCCATTACTAAGCTGTTTTTGATGATTATTTGTAGCTTTTTGGCTACATTATAGCTTGGGGCAGTTGTATGATTTATTAAAGGACGTATTGGTATATTAGGTTTGTGTAACTTTGGTAGTCCTCTGAAAGTAGGTGCTTTCGGATTTATATTTTTGATACGTCGTCTAGTTTGAGCATCGAATAAATTAACACATTTATTCACCGCTGAGTTTATGGCTTTTGTATATTTAATGGTGGGGTCCTTATTTAGGGTCTTAATATTATTTTCATTTATAAAATCATAGCATTTTTGTGTGTATTCAGTTTTATTGATGATAACTACTGTACTACCTTTATCAGCCTTAGTTATCATTGCGTCAAAATTTTCTAATTTGCGTTCGATGTTCTTCGCGATTTTAATTTCATTACTAGGTCTCATGTTATGCGTCCTACCCGACTGTAATATACGATTTAATTTATAGTTGATAGCTACCCGTGTATCATTCTGAATTTCCTGGTTTTTTATTTGTTTAATGACAGCTTCTGCATTTACAACTTCTCTTATTAACACGTCTTTTCCATAATCAGATAAATTATGTTGTAAACCCTTAGATAATAAACTACATTCTTCATTAGATAGTTCAATGTTCGTGAGGTTATCTACACGCTTATAAAATTTGTGTTTATAAATTATGTATTTGTGTTAACAAAGCAGATAACATAATTAGATAAAAAGAAAAAGAAGATCACTTAGTGGATAAAATAAGGTAATTATTTATTTAATCATATACAGTGATCTGGAGACCAACGGTAACTATGTAAATTTTGTTAATCGTGATGCGTGAATTTAGTGTAAAGGAAGAAGAGATCCAGCCGGCAGGAGTTGTATATGACTACATGATAACCTCATCATGCCATACCGCATTTCGGGTTGAGCAACAGCAACTCAACCGTATATATTTTCAGAAGCACAGACGTTTAGATGATTTTCATATCAACAGATTGTACGTCCTACAGTGGATATTTTTGTGAAGTCATTAAATATAAACTCGCTGATTACAACATTTAATGTACTTTACACTATATTCTGTAAAGATAGGAGATCATTAACGGAAAGTACTTGCTGAAACAAATAGACGTGCGAAGAAGGAAGACGTCTCCAGCATACAAAATCTTTCAGGGCAAGAACTGACGGATTAGTGAAGAAGACAAACGGGAGAACAATTTTTTCAAGTGTATGCTCACTTTTCCGCCCTCCTGGCTATGCCTGGGGGCAGATTCCCCCTTAGCTTAGCCTCAGAATCTACTAGTAAATCGTTATTCATATTTGGACTTCTCATGAACAACAAAATCCAGAAGTAAAGAGATTTTATAAAAGAAAACAGGGCCATACAAAGAATCTGAGAAAACTCAAAATTAAATAAAAAAATTCCTGTTCTACATTATGTTCTCCTTATGTATCAAACAAGAATTATTTGATATAATTGGTTTCAACATTTAAAAACTAATTGTAGGACTACTGTAATATTTAATGTACCCAAAAAGAATTTGTTTTATTAAACTGTTCAAACAATAGTGGTTTTAAGAACGGTTTTTACGAAATAAATAATTAATGCGCTAATTTATAAAAACATGTTGTTACGCTCCGTAAGCCCTCTATTACACTAGGCAACTTGTTGCCGAGGTCGTCTAATAACATTGTTTACATGGGAGCTTATTATACTAAGCCACTTGTTGATATGGGTCGCCAACTTGTGGATGACGGTGGACGAGGTCGGCAACTTCCCGACCACTCGGAAGTTGCTGACGCTGGACATGGGGCATTGTTTCAGATGGGAGCTATTACACTGGGCAACATGTGACGCGCCACTCCCACTTCCGCGCACTTCACCCCAGACACCACCTTAACTGTGTCTTACTACTTCTTACTAATTGTAGCATGGGATTTTGTTTTATATATAAAACACCTCTATTTCCAATGTGAAAAATTACTTTTTCTTTACATTACAGAAGTAATGTACTAACCAAGGAAAAGTATTTTTACATAAAAAATATAGTTTTTAAAATGCAAAAAATTTATGCTTTATTTTGTCTATTTTTTTACAAAGATAACAAAAAATTGGAAAAATATAAAACGTTTGGTATTTTTTCTAATTAGTAAAAAGTCGCAATTTCTTAACAAATAAATTGTAAGTAATGTATTTTCAGTTATTTTTAAAACATTGGTTACATTGGTAAGGAACATACTTAAATTCAACTTAACTTATAGGTACTGTATTAACACCTCTACAAATGTGTTCATGAACCTCTACAGAAGACGATCCATCGTATATATCCTTGCCTACATACGATCCATTTGCCACGGAACGGAACCTTCTTCACTGAGGAAGTACTCAGCAAACATATCCCTCAGTTTACTAGCCTTTTTTGGTGGTTTGTCAATAATGGGGTCCATATCGAACAGTCCTTCCACCGTAACGTGTCCTCAATGCGATAGCCATCCCTTTCTCTTACAAAATTGTGTAAATATATGAAAAATATATTATACTAACCGTCTGTGACTTCTCGTATTTGATGTCTCTTCTTATTACGACATGTTTCAAGACTCTTGTCGGGTCTTTCACTGTTTCCTGCGGTCAAAGAAAACTTCCGTCTCCACGTTTGTATTTTTTTTCCGTGTTCGATGTGTACTAGAACTGTTTTCTTCACAAGTAACTAATGCCAGGTTATGGAGGTTATGTACGACAATGTAACTTAAATAAAATTGACTTTGTTAGTGTACAATAAAAGGGTGTATTTACTGGAAGTACAGAAATTATTTTCCATTTATCGCACATAATTACGGTACACAGACGATTTTTGGAGGTTTTGTCTACGTTTAACAATGCAACTTAACCTTTTAGATTTATAAAATTAATTAGATTTAACAAAAATTTCCTTTGTTAGTGTACATTCAAAGGCTGTATTTATTGTATGGATAAAAGGCTGTATATACATTAAAGGCTGTATGTATTCGAATTAAAACCTATCGGTACTTCCAATTTAGAACGTATAACCTAGTAGGCTACGTTATTCGTACATATTTTATTAAAAGGGTGTATTTATTGGAAGTACAGACATTAGTTTCCATTTATCGCACATAATTACGGTACAGAGACGATTTTGGGAGGTTGTGTCTACGTTTAATTATCTAACTTAACCTTTTAGATTTTTAATATTAATTAGACTTGTAGGGGTGTGCATGGCAGAACTACTTGTAGGGGTGTGCACCCACTTTATAATCATATTTTTGGTAACACTGAGAACTTTAAGCTTTCTTTTATGCTTAAACAAATTATATATACACTTAATTATAGAAAAGCAAATATGTAATTCAAAAGACTAATTTGCTCTAATAAACACATGGTGAAGTTAAAAACAAAAGAGTTTTTACTTGCCTAACTAATCATAATGTGACAGTTGGGGCTGCTTTTTCTGCAAAAGCTGGGGTATGTTGGATTCAAGAGTGGTTAAATTAAGTCATAAATCTGAGTGTGCGTCAAGTCTATTTCTGTGCTTGCTTTTCACTTGAGATGAAAATCCCATTTCACTCAAGAATGAGGTGGTGAATGGATGAGCAACTCCGAAAGTTCAGGATATTCATCTCTTAAAGATATCCAGAACTTTGTTAAGTCAGAATATAAAAGTTTATGGATTTTGTTGTCCATGACATGTCTCATGTTATCATTCTATACAAAATAATGTACTAAAAATTTAGTTTTAATCCCAGCATCACAGATGATATCACACAATTGCTCATTTAGTTTTACTGAGAACATGTTAGAACTTTCAAAATACAAGAATGGGTCTTGAATCCAATTGAATTCACTGTATCCCTCTGGGAAGCAACTTTCAATCTGGTTATAGAGAGTTAAACATCAGAGCTGGTAAAAAACAATGGTAGAGCATGAATAACAAAAATGTACAGTTTAGACTATGTACAAAACAGGTTGAATTTAAATTGTTAAAATGATATATCTTAGTTATTTACATGTAGTAGCTTTTTAAGACACAGTAAATAAATTTCCGAACCTGACTTTGCAACCCACCAAATGCCCTCTCGGGACCCTGCAGTGGCTCATGCCCAATAGGTTAAGAAATGCTGAACTAAAGGCATGTTTGTGGAGTGAAACATAAAAGATAACCCAGACTTCTAAAATGCTCTTAGTGAAATGGGATTTTCAGGAGTAACAACACACTATTTGGTTAACAAGCACATTTTACTAATATTCTAATACCAAGTCAATTAGATAGCTTAAATGTGTAGTACTCTATGTGATGCTGATCACATACTGTTAATCAGCAGCACTGCAGAATACTCTAGAGCCACACTCTTGGCATTCATCTGGAACTTTATCACATTAGCCTGATAATTAGGATGTTGCCACCAGCTGAGTTTTAGAAAGTTGGTGTAGTAGGTTGTGCATTCATATAGGATGATATTAGACAGCAGTTTTTAATAAAAGTGACAAATCATCAATTGTTTACTTGTGTTGTAAACTATTGTGATTTTTTTATTACTGTTTGTAGGCTATACAGTGTGTCCTGGATAATTATATAAAGAGAACTGTTGTAATATAAGTGTGTTTGTTTTAGCAATTGAGAGTATCTGGTATTCAGTAATTCATTCCACTGTTTTAAGTTCATAATTCTTGTCACTGGTTGTAAGAATATTATTCTCATTAATTTTCCAATTCTATGAAGTCTTCAGTAGTTTTACCACGATGAGACTCAACTTTATCACTGAAGATGCCACATCACTGAATGAGCAAAACTTTTCTTTAATAATCTCAACAAAGCATGGTTATCAGCTGAAAAAAAGTTTTAGTATTAAAAGTTTTGATCACGCAAATCTATAAGGGATACTAAAAAGAAATAACATAATAATTGTATTGGTAAGTTATGTCCACAAAACAGATTTTGTTTGAAATAAATAAAACACAATTTGACACAAATATTAATTTTATGAATACTTGTTTGGCACATATTACGGAAGGTTACACCATTAAATGAGTTTGCCTAAGTATAAAATTCTTGTCAGATGAAAAACGTGTACAGTCAGAATACTATTTGTTATGTACAAAACAAATGATTCACTATGGGTACCAGTGACACATAAACACTAGACATTGACACTGAATTGTACTTGTTTTGAATGATTCATTGTGTCCTACCTGACCAGAGTACAGGTATTAACCAAGAGATGTTTAGTATACTGCTGTGTAACTGCTACAATGATGAATTATAAGTAGTACTTTTTGTTTTGGTCATCAACCTTGAAAAGGATAATAGAAACTTTGTATACCATGCTTCCAGCAGTTTTACATGATACATTCCTAGCACAAATAAGAAAAGTTTAAATCTGCTGATGATCTAAAGGAGTGATAGTTATTTGCAGACTGACAGGGTTATAAAATAATTCTGAAAGAATTGTTGCTTTTACAATACCATCCTTTATCAAGTGGCTACTCAAATCTGCCAGCTTTTCACAGAAACTGAAGTTTGATTATTAGATCCATCATCATGACCTACTGATGCTCCAAACATTTCAAGGACTCTTCTAGCCTTAAAAAACTAGACTGGCCTCATTGATTGACATGATTAATGTTAAATTTACTTTGGGATACTTCCAAACATAATACAGTTTAAAATAAACAAAAAAAATTGTATTTCTAATTTTTCCAGAACTGTATACACATAATTTGATCTGGATAGAACGTGTATTAAACAATAATACTATTTGATGCAAATAATGAAAATATCCGTGTGGAGAACTATACATGACTTCCATGTTTTAAGATTTATATTTAAAATCGTTTTAGAAATGAAATATTTCTACAGAAACTACTTCTATCTTCAGCCTCAACCACAGAAAACACACACACACACACACACACAATTCCTTTTTTCTGTATTTAATTTGAATTCAGAGTATTGGCACATATTTTATTAAAAGGGTGTATTTATTGGAAGTACAGAAATTAGTTTCCATTAATTGCACATAATTACGGTACACAGACGATTTTTGGAGGTTGTGTCTACGTTTAACAATGTAACTTAACCTTTTAGATTTTTAAAATTAATTAGATTTAACAAAAATTTCCTTGTTAGTGTACATTCAAAGGCTGTATTTATTGTATGGATAAAAGGCTGTATATACATTAAAGGCTGTATTTATTCGAATTAAAACCTATCCGTACTTCCAATTTAGAACGTATAACCTAGTAGGCTACGTTATTCGTACATATTTTATTGGAGTTTATTGGTACATATTTTATTAAAAGGGTGTATTTATTGGAAGTACAGAAATTAGTTTCCATTTATCACACATAATTACGGTACAGAGACGTTTTTGGGAGGTTGTGTCTACGTTTAATTATCTAACGTAGATAGTAGGCTTCGTTATTGGTGCATATTTTATTGGGGTTTACTGGCACATATTTTATTAAAAGGGTGTATTTATTGGAAGTACAGAAATTAGTTTCCATTTATCGCACATAATTACGGTACAGAGACGATTTTGGGAGGGTGTGTCAACGTTTAATTATCTAACTTAACCTTTTAGATTTTTAAAATTAATTAGACTTAACAAACATTTCCTTACTTAGTGTACATTCAAAGGCTGTATTTATTGTATGGATAAAAGGCTGTATTTATTCGAAGTACCGGAATTAAAACCTACTTCCAATTTAGAACACAGTACAATCTAACGTAGGCCTATAACCAAACAAGTACATTAAAATCCTTTTTTCAACATAATGCAATAAAAAGTAATGTGCAGTTTCTGTTAACACCCAAATGATTAAGTATTAATAATGGGTTAGAGTGGAATACTGTTAGCCAATTCATTTGTAATAGCTAAAATTGCCAAATTATTAAGCCTTTCTTGGTAGGTAGTGCTTCTCTGCCAAGTTTTCAGTGAATTCGCTAACCTGCTGAAAGATTTTTCAGGAGACGAAACTGTAATTGGAATAGTACAGAAAAGCCTATAGGCAAGACAGAAGTTCACAAATACAGTTTGAAGGTTTTTGGAGTAGGCTTAGTGGATTCTTTTCTGATTCAAACTCTGTTTTATAAATGTTCTTCAAGTGTAATATTTCTTCAAATAGATCCATTGCCAATTCCTTTTTAAACTTGCTAATGAGAACTTTTACTTTCAATTCTAATTCATCATTTTCCATGTCCGTAAAGTTCAATACTGGTGGAAACAAGTCACGAATTGAACTAATTGCAGTGAATCGTGTTTTTATGTTGCCCATTACAAACTCTAATACTGGGTACATGACTGAGGTTTTAAATTTATTTTCTTGATCTTTGTTTACTGAAAAATCACTATTGGATTGATCTGTACTTTTTTTCCACCTTTTGGGAGATTCAGGAGGAACTTTTATTAGTTCTTTTGCAATTAAGTTTGGTTCTTCAATTATGCTGTCTGGGTTATCACGCAACAATTTCAATTCTGTCAGCAAATCTTCCACTAGAGTTATTTCACCGAGTGTGATTCCTTTGCTTTGAATAACAACATTTTTTTAGTCAATATATGAAAGCACTTTGAACCAAAATGATGCCAACATTAAGCTCTTTGTGGAATTGAAATATTTCTTAAACCCTAATATGATGTTGTAGGCAGAGGGAGTTAGACTAGAAGACATCTCTTCTAAAGTATATCCAACAATTTAAGTACTCCTGGGTAGTGCTTAACTATCGGTTTGACAGCTTGGATCCTCTCACTTCATCTTGTTTCAGGGAAGCTCTGCAGTGATAAAGGAATGTGCTTTTTCAAAACTTCCCAACATTTTTCTCTAGGGCTGCTAGAGAAAAATGAGTAAAGACTTACAACATGCCCGAAAAATGTCATCACATCTGCATTGAGTTTTGCAGCATTAACACCCACATGTTTCAAGGAATGCGCCCCACATGGTAAAAATATTATGGATTCGTTCTTTTCAAGAATTCTACTTCCAATTTAGAACCCAGTACAATCTAACGTATAACCAAACAAGTACATTAAAATCCTTTTTTCAACATAATGCAATAAAAAGCAATGTGCAGTTTCTGTTAACACGCAAATGATTAAGTATTAATAATGGGTTAGAGTGGAATTTAATAATTACAAATTTTGTGGACTTGTGAAATTAGTAACACTATGTACTAATGTGTGATTATCAGTTGAATTTCTGAATTCCTTTGATTCATTAATAAATTTTACTAATTTGTTTCTTTATGTCTATTTAATGATTTCTTATTAGTTTTTAATCTCTGTTTTCATTATTCGTTTGTAAATTCTTGGATTTTGTTGACCATGACATGTCCATTGATTAACTAATTATCATTAAAACACACAGAGGACTGATCTTCTTTTGCAAGATCACAAGTATGTTTCAAGACCATTTGCAGGTCAGGCATTGTTCTGTCTGTTCACTTTCTGAAAGTGGTTGAGGAGCAAGGGCAAAGATGTCTCCATTAAAACACACGCACTAGCACGCACACAATTCCTTTTTTTCTTTATTTAATTTGAATTCTGTATTAGAACAAATGTTTTCAGAGTTTACAAGTTTTTTTTTTTAATTTCTTGGATCAAACAATGTACAATGTTTGATTTGTTCTTGTATTCCATATTTCCAGCAGTTTTATATGATACATTCCTAGCACGAATAAGAAAAGTTTAAATCTGCTGATGATCTAAAGGAGTGATAGTTATTTGCAGACTGACAGGGTTATAAAATAATTCTGAAAGAATTGTTGCTTTTACAATACCATCCTTTATCAAGTGGCTACTCAAATCTGCCAGCTTTTCACAGAAACTGAAGTTTGATTATTAGATCCATCATGATGACCTAGTGATGCTCCAAACATTTCAAGGATTCTCCTAGCCTTAAAAAACTGGACTGGCCTCATTTATTGACATGATTAATGTTAAATTTACTTTGGGATACTTCCAAACATAATACAGTTTAAAATAAACAAAAAAAATTGTATTTCTAATTTTTCCAGAACTGTATACACATAATTTGATCTGGATAGAACGTGTATTAAACAATACTATTTGATGCAAATAATTAAAATATCGGTGTGGAGAACCATACATGACTTCCATGTTTTAAGATTTATATTTAAAATCGTTTTAGAAATGAAATATTTCTACAGAAACTACTTCTATCTTCAGCCTCAACCACAGAATTGTGGTCACTAACATCTACCACCTCACATTAGCGCACTTGATTTTCACTGATGATGGCAGTCGATGGCACTTCCGAAACGTCTGGTTTTGCAGAATACATTGGACCACGGCCAAACAGCCTGGAAAGGAATTTTATCAACAAACTACTTCATCGTTGCCGATAATGTAGTACACATATAAAAAATTATCCCCTCCCCTTCACCTATCATTTTAAATTATAGAAAATTATCCCCTCCCCCTTCAACTTCCCCCTACCCCTTTTCATTTATCGATATTTCATCTACCTTTCTAGAGTGGATTATTATGACCTTTTCAGGATACTTTATTTATCAAAATTAAGTACTTTACTCTTGTTAAAACATAAAACGTTGCAGGTAAACTACCCCTTCTCCTTAACCGATCTTCACCAAAATCAACAGACCTTGAGTCCTCTACAATATGCAAAAAATTATTTGAATTTGTGGCAATTATCATTCGCCATAGACAAAATTCTATACACAGACATCTTTCAAAAAATTACTTCTTTATGTATTGAGGGTAGTACAATCAGAATCAGCCCTTATCTCGAACACGATTTTTTTCGCCATCCATTTCCTTATGGAACATGGAAGTAAAAACAATATCCTTCTTTTTATAATATGTATTGCACATGTTTTCTAACTCGGGACACTAATTATTAGATCAAATGTTTACCTTCATTTAAGCCAGCTTCCACTCACTGTGTTCTTTCTCAGAGGCCATAACATGTTTTTTTTTTTAACGTTGCTGAACATAAATTGATGTTGAATTAAAAATAAAGTAAAGGATTAGCACCTGAATTTTGCAACGTGCAAGTTGAAGAATCTATTTAATTATTGCACTTAACTTGTTATAAGTACTGATTACATTTCAGGATTATTATTTTCAGAAATAATGTTATGTAAACCAGATTTCCCCATATAAAGTTAATTAAAATTCTTTAACGCATAGCATTCCAGGCCTTTATGGTAGTAGATTTGTATTACTAAATTTGAATTTACACAAATAATTCTCTTTGATTAACCAGAGTTACACACACAAACTAAATGCTGAGTGTCCTCCTAGTGTATAAATTCAGCTAAAACAGTATTCCAAAAACTTACCTTGTTACTAGAATATGTGACATGATGAACTTTTCATGTTAAATAGTTTAAATACTTGGTGTTGAGAGTTAAGCAATTTAATAATTTTTATTTATGCAGGCGTATAGCAAAATCTGATCGTCATGAAAAAGGAATAAGGCATTTTGTAATAGCAATTAACTGATTAGTTCCTGCTGATTAGTTACTGACTGATATTACAAGACCAATTTTTGTTTAATTGAAAAGATATATTTTAACTGTTTCTTTTGGTGCAATCTGTAAATTCCTTGACACACATCCATAAAGGTTTGAAAATATGCTTATTGCAGTTTGATAGGAACAAATTCTCAAAAAACTAATACAAATTTGTTATGACTGATCACACCAGCTATCCTTTCTATTTGAAATGAGCCTTTTATCCAAATTTATTACATAGTATTGTGCCAAGATATATCACTACATTTGTATACTGTAATACAGTAGTGGTAGAATATTATCATTCCACTAATATTACCCTAACATAATACATGAAAATACATTATATACACATCTTTTGACATAATCATCCTTTCACTTATCACTTTTTGCTTATCAATTTATTTGAAGAATATATATTTAACGATTTATGTAAAATACAACAGGTGTTTAACGGACACGTACTATGTGTAGACCTCTTATTTCCCTCCTTGGCAGGTTGAAGCTCAACTGGCACTAGAGTTGGGTATGAAATTATACTATGCTCATAGTCTGTCTGTTAGCAGCTAGTGGCATCTATTGACATTCACTCATGTCAAATTACAGAGTCGGTAAAGGATGTTCGAAATTTGAATGTAAACAAATTAATAGTTAAATAATTAATATAATGGAAGTATCACATATATAATGTATGTAAATGTAATTGTGAAAAAACGATGTAGGGCCTACTTCATATACAGATCAGAAGTAAATGATGAACTATTCTCTTTATGTAATAAGCCTTGTTACTAAACAATATATATTTTTAAAAGCTTCTTATCATATTGAGATGAAATGGAGTGGCATTTGAAACATCTCTTAGGTATAAAAACAACATAACGACCTTTACAAAATTTGCTGCCCGTAGGCAGTAGCCTACTTTGCCTATGCATAAATCTGCCTCTGGTGTACATGCTAAATGCATCTGAACAGTAGTAAGAATGACTTAGTATCCTGTTGAGTTATTCACATTTCTGACGGATGATACGCAAATACTGGAAGGTAGGATGTGAGAGCCAGCAATAACCTTAAATAAAACTCTCATATATTTCAGTTATTACAGACAAGTGCTTGATTTGATAATTTTTTTAAAATAAAATTGTATATTTTAATGTAGCTTTACAGTAGCTTGACAGAAAGTGTAAAAATGTAAAATAAAAACGGCATGACTTAGGTGTAAATAAAAAGTGAACACTTTACAGTAGCACAAAAAATGACAAAAAACTGAGACAATGAAATGATACAGTTCAGTTAAAAATTTTGCAATCTCCCTCACACAAAATTTTAAAGAATAAAGACATCAACACAACAAAATATTTTTTTTGGAGCAAAAGGAAACAATGGAAAGGCATCTCAGGTAGTATCACTTTGAAATTATGGTTTCAAAATGTTTAGGGAAAAGAATAAAAAAATGCTAGCATTAACAATCCAACAATGTATCTAAAAGATCAGGATCTTGCTAAGTACATTATAGGGAAAATTGGTTTTGTAGCTGCTAGTGGATGTTTGTTTCTATAAAAAATAATTGCAGTATCTAATAAATTATGGTACATATTTAATCATTTATTGAATAATTTTTCATTTATATAATTTTGTTTTTTTTTAATTTCTATAGATACTTTTGGTGTGTTTGTTGTAATTTTGTGTTTTACATAATCTTTTGTGATTAAATCATTTGGTATAAAATGTTCCAGATTATAAAATACACCTCACAGTTTTAACATACAATATGTATAGTAACACCTCTATACATAGTAACAGGTATATCAATATGCCTGTAATCACAGGTATAGGAAAGTAATGGCAAATCTTGCATAATCTTGTTATCAGTTATTGTTATTATTCGGCTAGTGCTATTAAATTCATATTGGCCCAAAGTGATCACAAAAGGAATTTATTGTATTTGTTTACAGTCAACAGTGTAGATTCCGGTGATGATTTGAGATTTATATAAATTAATTTTCACTCACATGAATGAAGTTGCAACCGTAAAGAAATACAGAATATATTTTCTATGACAGCAGACAAGACAGAACACTTGTATTTTGCCTGTTATGTGTGTACTTACATTCAGACATAATTTATTTGGATTGACTCTGCAAGCTTGAAATCAGATAACAATAATGTTTTATATTTTACATTAGTGTATATGTAAAATTATAATCCTCAACGTATAATATTGAATTAATTGGGATGTTTCGTTAAATTGTTACGACGGTCTCACCGATCGTCACATAGTACAGTGGAAACCAAAATAAAACACACTTATGAATTTGCTAATTTATTGGTGTTGTTACATTTTCATTTGCTTGTTCAGTTTCATACATTTTTAATTAGTGTTGTGTTGTAAGTAGCTACGATGGTTGAGTGTTATTGGTACAAAAGAGGATGCTGCAGTTTCTTTTCTTCAAGAAAAAGGTTTGGTTCACAATCCTCATCAATGTGAACAAGGACACGACATGGTATTAGCCCTTGGCCAGCAACAGCATTGGTGTTGCAATAAGACGACTTGCCATGAGTATAAGGTAGTTCGCAAGGGCACATTTTTACAGGGGTCCAAATTACCGCTGGGAAAAATAATAAAGTTTATTTATTTCTGGTGTGAAGGCGTAGTAGTGTGAAAAACAGTAAAAATCAACTGGAAATCAGTGTCAACACACACACAGAGTGGACGGCTTACTTAAGATATATCTGTGCCGTAACATCATGAGAAACCCACGGAAAATTGGAGGACCGAATTTAACAGTTGAAATTGACGAGAGTGTGTTTGCCAAGAGAAAAAATAATGTTGGCCGGGTGTATCCACAACAATGGGTATTCGATGGATACGCCGAGAAACGAAGGAATGCTTTTTGTGTAGTGTGGAAGATAGATCAGCAGCTACCCTCCTACCTCTCATAGTGGCAAATACTGAACCAGGGTCTACTATAATGTCAGATGAGTGGCGTTCGTACCGTCAAATTGTTAATTTGCCACAACAGTACAGTCATTTGACTGTAAACCATAGTTATAACTTTGTGGATCCTGAAACGGGAGCGCATACACAAGGCATAGAAAGCATGTGGCGGTCCTGTAAACGCTGAAACATGATTGAATGTGGTACGAGAAGGGAACGCTTAGATTCCTATTTAAGTGAGTACATGTGGAGGTCCACAGAGGTCCAGAATATCTTTCCAGGTGATGTATCGAGAAGTGTATAGAGTCACCTCCTTACCACTCACGACTACCTGTGGCTAGCTGGTGTTTCTGTAAAAACAATATTCAACGTCTAACATTTTCTAGATAAAGAAGGAACATGCATTATGGTTAATAAGTTAGTATTATTAAATACACAGTTTTAATAGGTTAGTATTACATATCTACCACTTTTTAGATAAAGAAGGAGTATGCACTACTGTTAATAGCTTATGCTACAAGATACATGTGTTTATTTTAAAAATTAGTACAGTAACATACAAGACAGGTTACAAGAACAATTGCTGGAAGAAACGGAGAATAAACAGTTACAGTGAGGTCAAAAGACTTAGAATTGAGCACTACAGAGTCAATTGGGTTTGTAAAGAAACGTCTAACCCAATGTACTATCATTACACACAATAATGTACTATCATTACCTAACCAACCACAACACTCATGTAGAGTAGACGTATTATTTAAGAAGTATCTGTGCCTCAACCCAGTACTAAATCCAGTATACTGTAACAGGATCTACTGTTCCACACTGTAAATAAAGAAGACACGCAATAATATATATCTATGTGTAGGCTGAGGAGATTGGAATGGCTGTTTACTTACCACTTTACCTGGTATTTTGGTCACTTAACCAAATATCGGTATGGAGAACCATACGTGACTTCCATGTTCTAAGATTTATATTTAAAATGCAAAATGAAATGTTTCCATAGAAACTACATCTTTCCACTTATTGCTTCAGCCTTAACCACAGTACTGTAGTCACTAACGTATACCACCACACGTTATCGCACTCGATTTTCACTGATGATGGCAGTCGACGGCACTGCGGAAACGTCTGGTTTTGCTGAAAACATTGGACTAAGGCCAAACAGCCCGGGAAGGAATTTTAACAACAAACTACTACTTTGTTGCCGATAACGTAGTACACATATCAAAATTATCCCCTCCCCCTTCAACTATAATTTTCATTTATAGAAAATTACCCCCACCCCGTTCAACTAGCCTCTTCATTTATAGATATTTCATCTACGTTTCTACAGTGGATTATTAAGATCTTCTTATCAGGATACTTTATATCTAAATTAAGTACTTTACTCTTATTATTATATATATATAAACTTTCACATATGAACTTACTTTGGTTATCATTTTCCCATACGTTTCAAGGTGATGTGCCTCTTCTTCAGTGGGAGTAAATACTGAATGTCATTGTTACAGAATGTTACAAACTAGCTGCCTTCAGAACCATGATACATAGACTTAACAACATCCCCTTAGATGAAAAAGACTACAAAGACGAACTAAACACGATAAAATATCTAGCAGAATCTAATGGATATGACAGAACAATAGTCAGTAAACTCCTACACAAAACACAAAACAAACAACAGACAAAGACAGAAAACAACAAATTCATAACACTAACATACATCAACAAACAAATTGAAAAAATAGCCCACAAATTTAAAAAGGCAGGATACAGAATCGCTTACAAAACTACTAACAAAACAGAACACACACTATCAAAACACACACACAAAGCACAAAACAAATTCGATCTACCCGGTGTTTACAAGCTAAATTGATCAAATTGCAATAAATTCTACATAGGCCAGACAGGACGTTGCTTCAAACAGAGATACATCGAACACACAAAGGCACTCCACTCCACTACAGAATCCACCTTTGCAAACCACCTCATTGAAGCAAACCACACATATAAAAACATCGACAATAACATGAACATTCTACACGTACACACAAAAGGCCGAAAACTAGACACTCTAGAACAATTGGAATATACAAACACACAAAAACAAATAAAAACGACATCCTAAATGAACAGACACAATTCAAATCACACGCATTATTCGAACATATCTCACCCCACACACACAGCATCGATCTTTCGAAATTCGATTCCGTCACCCACAACAAGACGGGCAGCGCTACCAGCGGCAGCCTCTGAAGAAGCCTTTTAAAGGAGAAAACCGGTTCAGGCTGTAACATAAAACTTTACGCTTTTACTTATAAAAAAAATAGTGTTCCGAGTCATTGATGTAATAGTGATATTTAGTTAAGTAACGGACACGTCATGGACAACGAAATCCAAGAAATAACATAAGAATATAGAATAAAGTAATTTGTAAATATCGTTATACTTCTGACATGTAAAGTAGTATACATCAATAGTCTACTCTCATACAGTATACGAATTTGTTGGAAAATATCAGGCACACTACTTGGCAAGTGTTCAACACTGATTTAAATGTTTTGTTTAATGCAAACACTGAAACACACTATACACAAGAAATAGAACTCATCATGAACATAACGTGATTATATTACTTCTTATGGTATAAGAATATGATATCGGTTTTTTGTTTAATATCCACTTGTAAAGGAAAAAATACAGCAGATAATTATTTTATAAATAACTTTGTTACAGCTGCTGTGAAGTTGTTTAGATTAAATAGTGTAACCTAACCAACTTTTAAGTATTGAATATTAAAGTATAAGTATATTTAATCCTGAGAGAAAATGAACAATTAACACCAGTTTTTGAAAGAACCATGAAAGGAGAGAAGATGAGCTTGTGTACGAAATGCAAAGTGGAGTATCTTATGTAGAGATGAAAGCTCAAAAGTTCAAGGCAAATACATATGAATGTAGATGATTGGTAATATCTGGGACCTGTCACACAACAGAACACCATACAATGATGATACTGTGTATGTATGATGTAATGTGCCCGCTTTTAATATTTTCAAAGGATTTTAATACTTTGTTTCGACTGGTTTCACTGTGTAAATTATAAACCTGAATATAGTGTTAGAAGTTTCAGTTCCTCAGCCTGCGTAATGATGACGTAGGCCTAAATGTTTCTACCCTTTTCTTGTGCCTGCAAAGAAAAATAAATTAGGCCTACATCACCGGACACACAAAGTACTGACATATGAACATTAATCAATTATTTTGTTTAATCAGTCAACATTCTAGGAGACCAATATTAAAGGGTTTACAGATTATTGACCTGTCCACCAAAACACACACACACAGGTTCTGATATGTGTTACAATTGTGTCTTATTTTCAGCCAACCGTTCTTTTACAGGTGAAATCAGTACAATTATACCTCGTGAGTATAAGGTTAGTTTAATCTGTAACCTATGATATTAAAAATAATAATACACTGCACATGATTATTACACTTTATATGATATCAGCTTTTTGGCTTAATATCCACTTATTATTTTATAATTAACTTTGTTACAGCTGCTGTGAAGTTGTTTAGATTAAATAATGTAACCTAACCTACTTTTAAGTACTGAATAGTTTTAATGTGTCATGTACTGTGTTCAATAAGGAAACAAAATACTTTTACAGAATACTTAAAATCCTTGAAAATGGTATTGGATTAAGCTTGAGCAATGAATAATTAAACTAAGCAAGTGATTTCAAAGTCAATATCATTATGAAAACGTATTCTAAATAGAACATACTTACCAAAATTTATAATACTTACCAAAATCATATTTGTTTTTAGTAAGAAGGGGGCTCATATTTGTTGATGGTTTCCAGCATTTTCTGGAACAAATCCTCATTTCTATTTCTTGTTCGCCACATGAACTCACTTAAATAGGAATCTAAGCGTTCCCTTCTCGTACCACATTCAATCATGTTTCGCCATTTACAGGACCGCCACATGCTTTCTACGCCTTGAGTATGAGCTCCAGTTTCAGGATCCACAAAGTTATAACTATGGTTTACAGTCAAATGACTGTACTGTAGTGGCAAATTAACAATTTGACGGTACGAACGCCACTCATCTGACATTATAGTAGACCCTGGTTCAATATTTGCAACTATGAGAGGTAGGAGGGTAGCGGCTGATCTATCTTCCACACTACACAGAAAGCATTCCTTCGTTTCTCGGCAGTATCCACCGAACACCCACTGTTGTGGATACACTCGGCCAACATTATTTTTCCTCTTGGCAAACACACTCTCGTCAATTTCAACTGTTAAATTCGGCCCTCCAATTTTCTTTGGGTTTCTCATGACGTCTACGGTACAGATATATCTTAAGTAAGCCGTCCAGTCTGTGTGTGTGTTGACGCCGATTTCCAGTTGTTTTTTACTGTTTTTCACACTACTTTGGCCTTCACACCACAAATAAATAAATTTTATTATTGTTCTCAGCGGTAATTTGGACCCCTCTAAAAATGTGCCCTTGCGAACTACTTTATACTCACGGCAAGTCCTCTTATTACAGCACCAACGCTGTTGCTGCCCAAGAGCTAATACCATGTCGTGTCCTTGTTCACATCGACGAGGATTGTGAATCAAACCTTTTTCTTGAAGAAAAGAAATTGCATCCTCTTCTGTACCAATAACACTCAACAGTTCATCGTAGCTAATCATTTTTTAATTAAATGAATGTCAAACTCACAACACAACACTGATTAAAAATGTAATGAAACAAGCGAACAAGCGTCATACCTATTCACGCGTCAGCCATCGTAACAACACAATTTTACCGCGTGCTGTAAAGTGTAATGTAAAATAAAAGACCACGTGGTGTCTTTGGCTATTCTAAGCAAAATTAAAGAGCTTTAGGAAAAAACTTTAAAACAAATTTAAAGACTCCCTGTATTAAGTCTTTTAAAGTCTACTAAAATAAACGTTTCTTTTTCATACATGTTATTTCAATTTATTTTCATAGCAATTAAAATTAAAAGTGCTAACTGAAGATAGCGACACACCATACATTTGCGGTTAGGTGGGTTAATTGTAAACGGAAAATGGATTGAAACATTTTGATTGATTAAAAATTGTGTATACATTTTAAAATTGAAATAACTGCAAAAATTTCAACCTTTTGTTATTATGTTGCGTACAAAAAATTGTTTAAATATAAATAATAAATACAGCTCTAAAATTCAATTTACGGGTACCCCAATTTACAATTACCCTTGACATCTTAGAAGTAATTGTAAACAAGTGTTTTCTTTATCCTTTGAAACTAAAAAACTGACACTCCTCTTGAAATTGAAAAAAGATTTTAGGGTACCCAGATTTTAATGTACTTGTTTGGTTATACGTTAGATTGTACTAGGTTATAAATTGGAAGTAAATTCCGGTACTTCGAATAAATACAACCTTTATAATTTTACACACGGATATTTTTATTATTTGCATCAAATAGTATTATTGTTTAATACACATTCAATGAGGCCAGTCCAGTTTTTTAAGGCTAGGAGAAACCTTGAAATGTTTGGAGCATCAGTAGGTCATCATGATGGATCTAATAATCAAACTTCAGTTTCTGTGAAAAGCTGGCAGATTTGAGTAGCCACTTGATAAAGGATGGTATTGTAAAAGCAACAATTCTTTCAGAATTATTTTATAACCCTGTCAGTCTGCAAATAACTATCACTCCTTTAGATCATCAGCAGATTTAAACTTTTCTTATTTGTGCTAGGAATGTATCATGTAAAACTGCTGGAAGCATGGTATACAAAGTTTCTATTATCCTTTTCAAGGTTGATGACCAAAACAAAAAGTACTACTTATAATTCATCATTGTAGCAGTTACACAGCAGTATACTAAACATCTCTTGGTTAATACCTGTACTCTGGTCAGGTAGGACACAATGAATCATTCAAAACAAGTACAATTCAGTGTCAATGTCTAGTGTTTATGTGTCACTGCTACCCATAGTGAATCATTTGTATTGTACATAACAAATAGTATTCTGACTGTACACGTTTTTCATCTGACAAGAATTTTATACTTAGGCAAACTCATTTAATGGTGTAACCTTCTGTAATATGTGCCAAACAAGTATTCATAAAATTAATATTTGTGTCAAATTGTGTTTTATTTATTTCAAACAAAATCTGTTTTGTGGACATAACTTACCAATACAATTATTATGTTATTTCTTTTTAGTATCCCTTATAGATTTGCGTGATCAAAACTTTTAATACTAAAACTTTTTTTCAGCTGATAACCATGCTTTGTTGAGATTATTAAAGAAAAGTTTTGCTCATTCAGTGATGTGGCATCTTCAGTGATAAAGTTGAGTCTCATCGTGGTAAAACTACTGAAGACTTCATAGAATTGGAAAATTAATGAGAATAATATTCTTACAACCAGTGACAAGAATTATGAACTTAAAACAGTGGAATGAATTACTGAATACCAGATACTCTCAATTGCTAAAACAAACACACTTATATTACAACAGTTCTCTTTATATAATTATCCAGGACACACTGTATAGCCTACAAACAGTAATAAAAAAAT
This sequence comes from Magicicada septendecula, assembly GCA_034769895.1. NCBI lineage: Eukaryota > Metazoa > Arthropoda > Insecta > Hemiptera > Cicadidae > Magicicada > Magicicada septendecula. Next base: position 1,249,461,402 of record CM068367.1, read on the forward strand.
CATAATAGTTTACAACACAAGTAAACAATTGATCATTTGTCACTTTTATTAAAAACTGCTGTCTAATATCATCCTATATGAATGCACAACCTACTACACCAACTTTCTAAAACTCAGCTGGTGGCAACATCCTAATTATCAGGATAATGTGATAAAGTTCCAGATGAATGCCAAGAGTGTGGCTCTAGAATATTCTGCAGTGCTGCTGATTAACAGTATGTGATCAGCATCACATAGAGTACTACACATTTAAGCTATCTAATTGACTTGGTATTAGAATATTAGTAAAATGTGCTTGTTAACCAAATAGTGTGTTGTTACTTCTGAAAATCCCATTTCACTAAGAGCATTTTAGAAGTCTGGGTTATCTTTTATGTTTCACTCCACAAACATGCCTTTAGTTCAGCATTTCTTAACCTATTGGGCATGAGCCACTGCAGGGTCCCGAGAGGGCATTTGGTGGGTTGCAAAGTCAGGTTCGGAAATTTATTTACTGTGTCTTAAAAAGCTACTACATGTAAATAACTAAGATATATCATTTTAACAATTTAAATTCAACCTGTTTTGTACATAGTCTAAACTGTACATTTTTGTTATTCATGCTCTACCATTGTTTTTTACCAGCTCTGATGTTTAACTCTCTATAACCAGATTGAAAGTTGCTTCCCAGAGGGATACAGTGAATTCAATTGGATTCAAGACCCATTCTTGTATTTTGAAAGTTCTAACATGTTGTCAGTAAAACTAAATGAGCAATTGTGTCATATCATCTGTGATGCTGGGATTGAAACTAAATTTTTAGTAAATTATTTTGTATAGTTAGTGATAACATGAGACATGTCATGGACAACAAAATCCATAAACTTTTATATTCTGACTTAACAAAGTTCTGGATATCTTTAAGAGATGAATATCCTGAACTTTCGGAGTTGCTCATCCCATTCACCACCTCATTCTTAAGTGAAATGGGATTTCCATCTCAAGTGAAAAGCAAGCACACAAATAGACTTGACGCACACTCAGATTTATGACTTAATTTAACCACTCTTGAATCCAACATACCCCAGCTTTTGCAGAAAAAGCAGCTCCAACTGTCACATTAGTAACTAATGATTAGTTAGGCAAGTAAAAACTCTTTTGTTTTTAACTTCAGCATGTGTTTATTAGAGCAAATTAGTCTTTTGAATTACATATTTGCTTTTTGCTTTTCTATAAATAAGTGTATATATAATTTGTTTAAGCATAAAAGAAGGCTTAAAGTTCTCAGTGTTACCAAAAATATGATTATAAAGTGGGTGCACAAGTAGTTCTGCCATGCACACCCCTACAAGTCTAATTAATTTTAAAAATCTAAAAGGTTAAGTTAGATAATTAAACGTAGACACAACCTCCCAAAATCGTCTCTGTACCGTAATTATGTGCGATAAATGGAAACTAATTTCTGTACTTCCAATAAATACACCCTTTTAATAAAATATGTACCAATAAACTCCAATAAAATACTGTATGTACGAATAACGTAGCCTACTAGGTTATACGTTCTAAATTGGAAGTACCGATAGGTTTTAATTCGAATAAATACAGCCTTTAATGTATATACAGCCTTTTATCCATACAATAAATACAGCCTTTGAATGTACACTAACAAAGGAAATTTTTGTTAAATCTAATTAATTTTAAAAATCTAAAAGGTTAAGTTGCATTGTTAAACGTAGACACAACCTCCAAAAATCGTCTGTGTACCGTAATTATGTGCGATAAATGGAAAATTATTTCTGTACTTCAAGTAAATACACCCTTTTATTGTACACTAACAAAGTAAATTTTATTTAAGTTACATTGTCTACATAACCTCCATAAACTGGCATTAGTTACTTGTGAAGAAAACAGTTCTAGTACACATCGAACACGGAAAAAGTTCAAACGTGGAGACGGAAGTTGTCTTTGGCCGCAGGAAACAGTGAAAGACCCCTCTTGTCCCATTGTCAAGCATAAAATTTATAGCACATATCAGATATGTTTGTCAAACGTTAAAAACCATGTCATGATGACCACAAATAACGGATTATTAAAAAACGAACTATATTTGTTTTTTAATAATCCGTTATTTGTGGTCATCATGACATGGTTTTTAACGTTAGCATTGCCGTTGCTAAGCAACCAACCATATGCTGGTTTTGTTCAACAACCGCTGTTTTGTTCTTGTACGTTTTAGGTTTAAAGTTAACTCGATTTAGAGTAAATGCATTTATAAATAGAAAGTGTTTTTATAAATACCGCAAATAATTGTTTTATGTACGAAAAATTTGTACATAGAGAAAAGTATGTGCTGTTAGCAGATGTAGGCCTACCGTATAGACCTTTTACACCGTTGTCTTAAAACATCTGTACTCGGTGAGACTTCCAACTTCAAATTGTAAGGTAACCGTTATTATTATTAAACGATTAATATTAATATAATTTCATATTTGTTTTATCAAATAAGTTCACCGCCGTAAAATTATTTAATCTTTTAAAAAGTAATGGTACCTGTACGATTTCATTGTATTAGTCATAACTGTGATCGAATTTGCGTGAATTTGGTACAATAGGTATTAAAATTAAAATTTTAGAATTAAAAGTAATTAAATTACCAAATTAGAACACGAAATTCTAACACAGTAAATATTTTAGTACGATTAAAAAGATAGCCGTATACCCGCACTGGAAGTTTCTGAACGTACGTTTTGTTGCTTTTGCATGGTGAGTACAGTTTGGCCAATGTGTAAAGTTAAAGAATATAATTATAAAAGAAACTTTGTTAGTTTTGTAAGCATTATACCCAAACGTTTTTACAATTAACGGTAAGAATCGTATTCGTATTAGGCCTAATTTAATCCGGATTCGCGTTTATAAACCTGTAGATCGGACGTTTGCCACTAGCGTCTACGTTTGCGTTTCTATAATGTAATGGGACACGGCACAATGGTGGGGGGAGTCAACACTGGCACTCTATCGACGAGACGGTGAGAAATGACATAGGTCCAGCTGTTGTTGACGCGTGACGCTTTTTCAAAACAAAATTTACATGATTCTTACACGTTCAAAATTGCGTTGAGCCCACCGCGAGTTTATTATTAGTAACCTCGGAGGCGCCGGAGACTAAACCATGTGCGATGAGCCGGCTACCCAAAATCACTCTCAGTGGTGGATACTGTAGGAAACTGATGAGCCGGCCACCCACGAGTCCGAAATGTAATGCTTTGCGTTGTAGGCAATTGAATTACATTAATATATAATCTATTTGAACTTGACAGCACGGTGCGCTTACAACAATAGTGTATAGCTAAACCAAACTGACATCAAGGCGCTAGCGTCAGCAGATATAGTGACAGTGTTGTCTCCCACCCACCATTGTGCTGTGTCCCATCACATATGGAAACGCACACGTAGACGCTAGTATTTGCCTAGGGGCGCATGCCTCCGATCGGCGGCGGCGCCATGGGATGAGGAGAGGACCACTAACATTGATTCTCAACGAGACATAAATTTAACTAAGTTTAAAATCAGTATTGTCCTATAGATACCAAACGTAAACTATGAATTAAATAATGTTGTAATTTAAACAACTGTACACTGTAATTTAAACAATTTTACGTTGTGTTGTATGGTACAGTGAACAGTGTCCAGTCTCGGTTGTACAGAACATAAGTAGTTGATATAAGATTGGAAATGAGTTTTCAAACTGATTGAACCTGTTTTGTTATTAGTTACTGTGTAGCAAGTTGAGCAGGAAGTCAATTTTGAAAGTTAAGGGAAAGAACTCTTAAAATCTGCTTATCTGACAGGTTCGGATGGACAAGAAGCGCTTAATGTCTATTCTGAGCACCCCTACTTTCTTACTTATCCCGTGGTTAGTTCTAAATTAGGTGTCGAGCCGATGGTTCTTCATTCTTTTCTGCCTCTAGCTTCCTCATTGCTTGTTCTAATATTTATCAAGGGAAAGAAATTTAAACAAAAAAGTCTCGTGCTTTGTTATTACAAAAAAATGTTGGATATAGGTATAAATAATTAGGTTTTTAGAAACCAATAATATCGAGAGTTTTTAGAAAATCATTTGAATGGGAGGCCCCTAATTGTCTTAAAAAACGTGTTGCATAACGTATGTCTTATTAAATTAAAAAAAAAAACACATTAGAACTATGTTCTTACAACATAGCCGGTTGGCAGTAGGGGATTGGAGAGTTAGGGGAAAAATCCCTTCCAATCTAAAGGTTCGTAGGTTCTTTTGGAGGTGGTGGGGGATGTTAACGCTTTGCCTAGGGCATTACTAACCTCACACACGCTCCTGTATTAATTTTCTATCTCATTTAATCTTTTCATCATCATCATCCCTCCAGGGACTAGGCCTTAGACCTGTTCCGGAACCCATCTCCTCCTCGGTCTACCGACATCTCTCTTCCCAGTAGGGTGATAACCCAAGGCAGCCACAGGTAGACAGATATCAGGCATGCGATTCAAGTGTTCACACCATCTCCTTCTGTGGTCTTCAGTTTAATCTTTTATGGAACTGAATTAAAAAAAATGTATGTAATGTATTTTGTAATTTAGCACATTAAAAATTATACTGAAGCTGTACTTAGTGGAATTTAATACACATAGGTACAGTATCGCTTGTGTCAATACTTGTAGGTTTGTGGCTTGTATAACAAATAACCCTTTGGCTGTTACCACCACCCATCTTCCAGTCAGATTCTTGACCTACCTCTTTTCTCCCAGATTAGGTCAATTACCTCTTCCCTATTGCTTCATCTGTCACATCCTTCTTAGATTTTATGGGGTAACCTCTCCTTCTTTTTCCTGTGGTTCTCCAGTCAATTAAATTTACTTTTCACTAGTTTGTAAAGTACAGATAAATTTTTTACAAACACAATCACAGTGTCAGGAAATTTATCGAAATAAAATTTAGCAAACTTTTAAGATAATAAAACTTTGTATTGTTATAAGTCTAGTTGTTGCTAAGACAGTGACATGTTTTGGGTTCAAAAATAAATGTTTATGCTAAACAAGAGTCATGAGATTATCATACTGATTTATTTTTTGTGTGAATTTGTACAGAATCCATTACATTCTTGTGTAGGAAAATGGTAAATGAAGATGGCAGCTTCAAAGATATTTTTACAACTATAGAGAAAGTACAGAAGATTAGTACAGATAATGATGAATTGAGAGTGGCAGGTAAATACACTATCACTATTTCACATATGCTCTTATGAAAGAAGCCATGATTTCTCTCAACATCAGACATGTTGGAGATACCATTTTGTTAAGTTATTGTCAAAGTTTATTACTGTAGTTTTATTAATTTAAGTGAATCTTTAGTGCTATAATATCATACTAAACTGGTGTAATATTTTTTTACATTCATAGAAAACAATATTAATTTTCTTCTTGGATTTCGTTGTCCATGACGTGTCTGTTACTTAACTAAATACAACTATTATATTAACGACTTGGAACACAAAGTTTTTTATAAGTAAAAACATAAAGTTTTACCTTACAACCTGAACCGGTTTTCGCCTTTAAAAGGCTTCTTCAGAGGCTGCCGCTGGTAACGCTGTCTGTCCTGTTGTGGGCGACGGAATCGAATTTCGAAAGATCGATGCTGTGTATGTGGGGTGAGATATGTTCGAATAATGCGTGCGATTTGAATTGTGTCTGTTCGTTTAGGATGTTGTTTTTATTTGTTTTCCTGTGTTTGTATATTTCCAATTGTTCTAGAGTGTCTAGTTTTCGGCCTTTTGTATGTACGTGTAGAATGTTCATGTTATTGTCGATGTTTTTGTATGTGTGGTTTGCTTCAATGAGGTGGTTTGCAAAGGTGGATTCTGTAGTGGAGTGGAGTGCCTTTTTGTGTTCAATGTATCTCTGTTTGAAGCTACGTCCTGTCTGGCCTATGTAGAATTTGTTGCAATTTGATCAATTTAGCTTGTAAACACTGGGTAGATCAAATTTGTTTTGTGCTTTGTGTGTGTGTTTTGATAGTGTGCGTTCTGTTTTGTTAGTAGTTTTGTAAGTGATTCTGTATCCTGCTTTTTTGAATTTGTGGGCTATTTTTTCAGTTTGTTTGTTGATGTATGTTAGTGTTATGAATTTGTTGTTTTCTATCTTTGTCTGTTGTTTGTTTTGTGTTTTGTGTAGGAGTTTACTGACTATTGTTCTGTCATATCACTCACAAACAATGACAGACACTCACATAAAATACTATATTGGCACAGATATGTTGATGACATTCTAATACTATACAGGGGAAACAAAAGACAATGTGAACAGTTAGTAACGCACATAAACAAAATACATAAAAACATAACATTTACTGCCGAATAAGAACACAACAATACCATAAACTTCTTAGACCTCTCCATCACAAAACTAGAACACAGGCACAAATTCAGTATATACAGAAAACCAACTACAACTGACACACTAATACACAACTCCTCCAATCACCTAATACAACACAAACTAGCTGCCTTCAGAACCATGATACATAGACTTAACAACATCCCCTTAGATGAAAAAGACTACAAAGACTAACTAAACGCGATAAAATATCTAGCAGAATCTAACGGATATGCCAGTTTTAAAGGCATTTAAAACCAATCCTGGAACTGTTTTAAATGATCAGTTATCTTTCAAATCACATTATTTATTTGATACAGCTCTTAAGTTCGAGACACAAGACAATACTAGATAACATTAATAAATGTGTACCTTGGACCCGAGTTCTGATAAGTTTGACAGTATGAACTGGACCTCCATACAGTGCGCACTGTGCAATGTGAAAAGGCCTAAGTTTGTGTTTAAATTATGTGTATGTGTGTCATTGTGTCTTTAATTTTTAATGTTTGACGACGGAAGAGTGATTCCTCTGAAGATAAAACCCTAGGTTTTGAAACGCGTCAGGACAGAAATAAGAAGAAGTCGCAAGACGTTTATTAAGGTAAATTTTTAATTATTAACATTTACGCGACTTGGATACCAAAAACATGTTTATAAAACAGCATCGATCTTTCGAAATTCGATTCCGTCGCCCACAACAGGACGGACAGCGCTACCAGCGGCAGCCTCTGAAGAAGCCTTTTAAAGGCGAAAACCGGTTCAGGTTGTAAGGTAAAACTTTATGTTTTTACTTATAAAAAACTTTGTGTTCCAAGTCGTTAATATAATAGTTGTATTTAATTAATTTTCTATTATTCCTCATTGGTACAATTTAATCTGTTATACTTCATATGTCTGTCTATTTTGTTTCTGTACATGGCTTATGCTTAATTTCAGCTACTTAAGATCACCCAACAAGCTGTCTCCATACACCTTAAGCTTCGTTGAGGTTGTGTTCCAGCTGGTGTGCTTTTATACAATAAATTCTTAATCATCTCACTACTGTCCAGTCTCATGTCATGACTTATTTATTTTAGTCTCTATATCATAATACAATGGGAGATCCAGAGAGGGTTTATTTAATTTATTTATTAATTTTTAGGAGGGAGGACAAATGAAGAAAGAAGATTTTTTTTGAAGTTCTCTTTTAAAAGAAATAAGTTTTTTTTTTAACTATTCTTAAGTGAACTTTTAATATTTTAAAAAGATGACTAGACAAAAAAATACTTTTCTTCCAGCAGGACAGTAAACAAATATTTTCAGTTTCCTTAAGAGGGAGGAATGTCCCCGATTTTTTCCATGAAAAATATTCATGGCAAAAAGTTTTTCAAATTTTTCTGCCACTGTCTAATATAGAAATCCTATATTAGGATTTTCATAAACTACCCTGTTTTCTCATCTTCACATTCTGTTAGTGTAATTCACCGTATAATCCTTCTGAGTATTTTTCTTTTGATCTCTTCGACAGGTTTGCCTCCACACTTCAACACATAAATCTGGTAGGTTAAAACCTGATTAATAGAGTTTGTAGCTTATTAATCTTTTCCCAGTTGCCAAAGATTTATAGCCATGCATATCCACATCATTCACAAAACATTATTCGATTTTTTGTTGTTAGAATCCAGTACTTCTTGATATTGTTAGCATATTCTTTTTCATAATAGCTATTTTTGTTTGTGATAATCTAGGATTAATATCTGTGTTACATCATCCACTGAGATGCATATTATGAAATGAAACAGTAAGTATGTTTGTGTGTATATGTTTTATTTAATAGTAAATGCTTATTAAACTTGGTTCAAGCATTTTGCAAAAATATGTGGTAGCACTGATGTCAATTAAATTAATTTTTCCAGAATGTGTGTGTGTGTTGGAATAGGATAAAAATTTCACCAATCGTATAATAAATATGACCTAATGTATAATGTATCATACCAAAAACGAACATATTTTTTATGAAAGTATGAACGATTAAGAACTTACTGTCAGTAAGTTAAGGACTTTGATTTAACATAGTATTAATATGTTCATGACATAAACTATAGTGTAGTGTTGCATATATAGATGTGTCAATGAGTATTTTAAATTCTGCATATTCTCGTCTTATCTACTTGTAACGAATTGTTTTCGTCAACAGACTTAACGAAACTTAGAGAGGAGTTGATAGCTGCTAACAATAACTGGTTTAAAGACAGATATACTGCCAATGAGTAAGTATAACACATTCAAATTGTGTTGTGAAGTTACAGTACCATATTAACTCTCTCTCTCTCTCTCTCTCTCTCTCTCTCTCTCTCTCTCTCTCTCTCTCTCTCTCTCTCTCTCTCTCTCTCTCTCTCTCTCTCTCTCTCTCTCTCTCTCTCTCACTTGCTCTCGCTCTCTCAGTAGACAAGTAAAATATATGTAATTGCATTTAAGAGCTTGGAAGACTCATTTATGGTGGACAACTTGGATTGGATAAAGATTGACAATAAAATATTAGAAAACATTAAATTAACGCAGAAAAATGATTGAAATCTACAAAAAACAAGTAGTAGGGATACAAAACCAAAAATTTTCAGGACATTGGTTGAACGGGTTCTACATTAGCAGAGATAAATGGTGAGTTACATGGAATGCTGAAATAAGAATTAAGGTGTTTGAAATCACATTTTTAAGGAATGTTGAGTTTAGTACTATATTAGATATGATATGGGGTATAGAGAATAAGAAGAATTCAGGAATATTGTAATTATTGAAGAAATGGGGAAAACATTTCACAATTTCAAAAGAATCATTGAAAAAGAAACATGGAGTGTAAATAAATATAGGAAGCTCCAGGAAAAAAACGTTCTTTGAAGATGGGATGGGAAAAATGCCTAAACCCTGAAAGAGAAGAGTTTTTTTATGCTAGAATATTCATGAATAAAATTAATAGTTTTGTGGTATAAATTACACTGAGCTAGAAATGCTTTCAAGTAAAGTGAACTAGAGATGGTTAGTAAAGTCAAAATAAAAAAAAATACAACAGTTGCTACAAGAATCTCATAGTCAAAATGCCTCAAACAGTTCTACAGTTATGATGTAATTTTTAACAGTAATTAATAGATTGATATGTTAATAGTCATTTAGAATACAGAGACTCCAGAACAGCCAATTCTTATGAAAACTAGAAGTTTAAAATTATTTGTGATTATTGTACATTCTCATTTGGAAAATAAAGTAAAACGTTTTATACAACATAGGAAAGTTACGTTATTCTTAGACAATAGTAAAGTTCTTGGTTTTACGTAATATTTGCATTTTAAAATGTTGTTATTCTACAGTAGGCCTATATTTATAAGATGTAACAGAACTTATAAAGATGAAACAATAATTTTTCACAGTGTTACATATAGATTATAATTTTGTGTGAGTCTGTTCAATCAGTTCAATCCCCAAACTATATTGAATCAGTTATATGTATTTTAATACAGTCATATATTGTAAATAAGATTTAGCTTTTGATAATGCTTACATATATTACAGCTTTTCAGTTGTGTGTGTGTATGTGTGTGTGTGTGTGTGTGTGTGTGTGTGTGTGTGTGTGTGTGTGTGTGTGTGTGTGTGTGTGTGTGTGTGTGTGTGTGTGTGTGTGTGTGTGTGTGTGTGTGTGTGTGTGTGTGTGTGTGTGAACATAGTAAGACAAAAGGAGAAGATGCTAAAAGTTTGTAAGTTCAGTGTTCTGAACTATGAATTTATTTGAATCTAGATCAAAGGCTTTTTGGGACAAACAGAAGGCACTAGAAGAAGCATTTGAAAATTTGTTGAAACATCAGCATCGCCAGTATGAAGAGAGAAGAGCATCGAAATCTTCTATATATAGTAAAAATGCAAAAAGTCGAATTCTAGACAGAATTCAAAATGAACCTCAGGTATGCAAGTTTTTTTCTATTGGGCAGTTTCTCCTTTGAGCATTAGTTATGATTTAAACAACTTTGTATGTTCCTATATTTTTGTTATTGTGCAAATAGTATTAGATGTTGTTTGGGAAATTGCATGTTTTAGAACTATGCCTTTGGCTATAGTTTTTGGAGTCTCACCATAGTCATTGAGTATGTTTTTTCAGAATTGAAGAAAAATATTTGCTAGAATTTATGTCTTTTCCCATAATTCTTTCCAAAATTTAAGACCTAAATTTTTTTAGTATAATTTTTTAAACTTTGGCATATTTTTTTAATGAAAAGGGCATAGTTTTTATTCAAGATATGTTATGTTTCCTTCATACTTATTTAGAGATGTCTAATATTGAGACACAAGAGATGTCTCGTACAATGAGACATATTTGTAAGTTTCAATAAAAATATGTTAAGGTGTATTATGTTATACTAAGTGTAATTATTAGCATATGGAAATGCTATAATTTGTTTTAAGTCTTTGTTACTGATGAATCTTTTGTATCTAACCTTGTCTATGACATAGAATGCTGTACTTAATATTTTTTATGATGTCATTGAAATTTTTGGTTTATATTATTGTCATTATCATTAGCATGTGTTAGTTCGGTGACTGTGCTTTATTTTGTAGGAATTTCTTTCTTGAGCAATTGTTGTCAAGATTGACCTTTCGTCCTTGCACAAGGCTATTGTCATTGTCTTCTTTATGTCCCTTGGTTTATACATGCAATCAGATGTTAATTATTTATCTTTTGTGCTCTACACAGGAAATAAGTGAATTTAACAAGTTTTTGGAAGAAACTGGTGGTCACTGTGGTGGTTGGAAGCAAGGAGATCACTTACTTTATCAGAAAATTATTGCTAAACATAAGTTAGAGGAAGCAGCTGATATAATAAATGATCATCTACCAGGTAATTTTATAATCACTTACAGTACATTGTTATATGATTGTTAGTTTTCCTCCCACTTCATAAACATTATAATCCTACATCCTCATTTCACATCATCTCACATTCATAAATCTATTCCTCACAGTATCTTTTGTTACAACAAAGATGACTTAGAATACATGGCACGCAAACTGAAGGAAGAATACGGAAAATGGGGACTGCAGATGAATGTGGAAAAAACACAATATTTGTGTATAGGAGAGGACACGACCGACATAGTATTGGAAAGAGGTGAAATTGTAGCAAAATGTGAGAATTACAAATATCTGGGAATAAATTTTAACAAGGAAGGGACAGACGATACAGAAATAAAGTGTAGAGTAAACAAAGCAAGAACAATAATTAAGTCTCTAAATGGAATACTGTGGAGCACTGAAATAGGAAAACAAAGGAAAATGAAAATATACAACACAATGATTAAGAGCACATTAGTATATGGGTCTGAGACATGGAGAATTAAAGAACATCTGAAAAGAAAGATAGAAGCCACAGAAATGGACGCCTTAAGAAGAATATATAGAACATAAAAATTAGACCGGGTCAGAAATGAAGCAATTAAGCAACAAATGAATATAAAAGAAACTGTTTTAGAACACATTGAGAAAAAACAATTAATTTGGAATGGGCACGTGCAGAGAATGGGGGAGGAGAGGTTGCCAAAGAGAGTGATGAAATGGATACCACAGGAAAACAGAATAAGGGGAAGGCCAAAAGTAACATGGATATAAGGTGTAAGGAGATCAATGAATGTACAAGGTCTAACAGAAGAAAACTGCAACAACAGGAGATATTGGTAATTAGGCATCGGACAACGTTGCAGGACGTTTTAACCCGAATATATATATGCCATATGCTGAATATATATGCCATCTTCAGTGGTAAAAACACTTGGCAGTTGTTCGCCAAATACCCCAGTACTGAGGCACAAGCTAATACCTCAGTATGGTTTAAGTTAGTGACGCCAGCTGTGAAAGTCTTAGAGGTACATAACTAGAACTAGTTGAAGTGAAAGGTATACAAATTTATAAATATTTAGAAAAGTGAAGGAGAAAATGAAATTCCCATAGGAAACAGAATCTAGGAAGATTAAATTTATAGAACAAAGACGGGTGCTATCTGAACATTCTGGAAGGCAAGGTCTTAAGAAGGAAAGGGTAAGGAGAATCTAGAAAAATATATTTAGAATTTCCCAATATAAAATTTAGCTCCAAGTGAAAGGAGCTATAGAAATCAGATGTGAGTGGCTGTAGTGTCAAGACAACATTAATGATCTAAATTATGAAAATACACACTTACATGTCTGTACAGTAGCTGGCAAATGGAACATATAACAATTAAATACATTCAAAAAGATAAAAGAAAAATGAACACTTATACTGGCCCTTCTCAAAATAAAGATGACAAAGTACTGCTTTTTCTATCAATTCAAAAGTTTTGTTAGGTTTTATTTATATAATTAATTCATCATATTTGAATTATAGATATTTGTAAAGAAGAAGTTGTGGAACATGATCAGTGGTATAAGAAATATGTAGATTTAAAATCTAAATATAAAAAAGCAATAAGTGACTGGAGATCAAAACAGAATCAGCAAAACCAGAAAAACGGTAGCAGCTTGGTAAGTACTGGAAGCAGTACAGAAAACAAAACTAAAACCAAAACTGTCAGGAAACTAAGTGAGAGTGAAAAAGAGAAGATCAAAGAATGGAAGGTAAGCATTTTATCTTCTAGCTTATTTTGTTAATTATATTAAGGAAACTATAACATTCCCAGACTTCACATTTAATATTTTTGGAGCTGTAACTTTTCTTACATTTGTGCTATTAGTCGTACAATTTTCATACTGAGTTTACAGTACAATTATGTATTATAAATTTTACAAAATCATATTCATTTTATGATTTTAATGATGTTTATTGCAACAGTTATTGTGTATTATATAACTATATTTTAGATAAACATATTCAAAAATTTGTACCCGTTTGCTTGTTATGAGCTCCATCAGAGGCAGCCACTAGGAGCACAGTCAGTTCTGTTTTTGAAGTTAGTGCTGGTGTTTGAAATAGTTGACAGATCATTGTTGAGTGTGCATTGTGTAATGTATTCAGAGAGTATATGTGATATAAATTGTGTCAGTTCGTTTAGAATGTTGTTTGCTTGAAGCTGCACCCTGTCTGGCCTATGTAGAATTTGTTGTATTGTAAGACATTTATTTTGTAAATGAGAGGTAACTGAATTTGTTTAACTGTTTGTATTTGTTTTTTGACTGTCTCTGCTCTGTTTTGTTTGTGGCTCTGTATGCATTACTGTCAGATACAATAAACATGTGACAGCATTACACTCCACCACTGAATCCATTTTGCAAATCCTCTTATAAAAAAACATGCACAAACATCAACAAAAACATGAAAATCCTACACATAAACACAAAGGCTTGAAAACTGGGCACACTTGAAAAACTTGAAATACATAAACATAGCATTTCAAACAGGGCCGTACCGTGCTATGATACAGAGAGGCGGCCGCATCAGGCGGCACCGTAAGGGGGTGGTATAAGTAGTGAAATCAAAATACAATTTGAACCATTCAATAATTAAAAATCTTTACACAACGCTTTTCTATATTGGTCTATGTTATTCCGATATTGATGTATACGATTTATGATTTATCGCACGCCTCTGCCTAAGCGCTTTCGGTATCCTTTGATTTCGGTTTCTGGTGCAGGTGCATCGTTGGCGAGCGCTCGCCGAAAGACTTTTGATCTGACAGCGCGAAGCTATTATTTTTGTTTGTAATATACCGCGCAGCTGCTCCTAAAAGCTGAGGCGGCAATTATCACAAAAGACAATTGCACGTGTTATGTGTTGATAGTTCTGCTTTGAGCTTACAATTATTGACAATATTTGATTTTAATGTTAGTTTGTCTCGAGAAGTGGCAAGTGGCTGTGCTGTGTTTAAATCAGTAAATCAGATATATAATATATCTGTATCAGTATAATATTTTTGCATTTATACTAATTCAGTTTTTGTGTTTAAAAAGTAGATCAGGTAAGAGAATTATTGTTTTTTACAGCAATTGTAGTTACTTATTATCATTGAAAATGATTATGTTATGACAATAGGGACTCGAATTAAAAAGTAGCATTTGCATGGACTGGGTATATCTCAGGTGCGGAACATGTGCCTGTGTGTGATAGATAATTTAGGTAATATTGGGCTACTTTTGTTTGATAGAGAGAGAGTTGCTTAGGAAATATTTGCATTTGCCTACTTTTGCGTTCGTTATTCATTGCTCTATTTTTACCAAATTCATATAAGTTGAAGTGGAGACAATACAATAACAAGTTAAAGAAAGGCATATGTCAAAACAGCTGCTAGCTGTCAATTTGACAGATATTCGTTATCTATTTATTATGTTCTGTTACCTACAAATCTTACTAGCTTTGCAACTCATTTCTATCGTTATTTTATCTACCCTATTTTAATAGCATGATAAGCATCTATCTTAAAGAAAGAGGAACAAGGAAGAAAGCTAAGCTATGTTATGAAGGAATTCTTAGTACAAAAGTCCTGTTTATATGAGCCGTCCGCATCCACATCAATAGCGACTGCTTTGGATTTGGCAAATAAAAACTCAGTGCTGCCCCAATCACTTCCAGAAGAAGTTGTTGAAGAGAGCCAAAAAATAACCATCAGAAGTTCATCAAGAGCTGGGTAGCAGTAGCAGTGGCAGCCAGCAGATATTAAACGAAATTCCTTCTGATCCTGCATTATGGAATGCTTTCTGCATGCCATCTGAAACTCGTCAAATACTGGTTGAGAGGGGTCCACATCAAATTAAAGAATTTGAGTTTCCTATTAATAAAGGAAGGCGTAGATTTTTGCCTCACATTATTTGAAAGTGTTGAGCAATGGTGAAGTCGTTGAGAGAAGTTGGTTGATTTACTCTGTTACAAATGATGCCGTTTTTTGCTTTTGTTGTATATTACTTGATAATTCGTCTCCTATTAGTGACTGGCCCAAAAAAGGCTATTCTGACTGGGGAAATCTTATAAGAGCCCTCACAATGCAGGAAAAGTCTGTAAATCACAGAAATGCTTTTAGAGCATGGAAAGAATTGGACATTCGATTAAAGCAGAAAAAAACTATTGACACTGAATATCAACGAATTATGGATATGGAAATTCAGCATTGGAGAGGAGTTCTAAAAAGAATTATGTCAATAATTAGACTATTGGCCTCACAATGGTTAGCTTTTCATGGAACAACTGAACATTTGTTTCAGCCTAATAACGGAAACTTCCTAAAGTTGGTAGAATTGCTTTCTGAGTTTGATCCAGTTATGGAAGAACATATCAGGAGAGTTCAACGCGAGTCTGATAAATGGTCTGTGACTTATCTAAGCAATAATATACAAGATGAATTGATAAATTTGATGGGAAATATAATTTTAAGCAAAATTATCAAAATAACATAAATCGCTAAATATTTTTCGATAATCGCCGATTGTACCCCAGACGTAAATCATATTGAACAGCTCTCATTAGCAATAAGAGTTGTCGCTTTTAACTCCATTCAAAATAAATATGAAATTGAAGAATTCTTTATTGGTTTTTTTGAAGCTAGTGATTCAACCGGAGAGGGTTTGACAGATTTATGTTTCACAATTAACTCTAAAACCATTGAGTGCTACTAGGTGGTCAAGCAAGGTAGATGCGTTAAAACCTTTACGATTTCAACTTTGCGAAATCTATGATGCATTATTCCAAATAATAGAAGACGTCAACAGAGATGCAGAAACTAAAGTTAAAGCAAGAGGGTTAGCAAAAAATATTAAAAATTACAAGTTTATATGCGGTGTAATTCTTTGGCATGATATTTGATTTGAAATAAATTCAGTCTCGAAGCTATTGCAATCTGTAACTATAAATTTGTCAGATTGTGTAAGGATGTTATCAGAAACCATACAAAAAATGAAAAGTTGTAGACAATCTGGATATGATCAGATGAAAATTGTTGCTAATGAGATTGCAGAGAATCTTGAACGTAGTACAGAATTTCCTGCCGAAACTGAAGTTAGAGCCAGAAGGAAAAAGCGTCAATTTGACTATGAAGAAGCTGTTGATGAACCCTTAACAGAGGAGAATAAATTTAAAATAAACTTTTTCAATTATATTCTGGACATTACCCTTAATTCTCTGAACGAACGATTCACGCTTCTGGAAACCCACAGCAAAAATTTTCAGTTTTTATATGACATTTTAAAACTCAAGGATATAGATGACAAAATGCTAGAAAATTATTGTACCAGTCTCCAGTCAATACTTTCGGTCGAAAATGAATCAGATATAAATGCAAATGATCTTCAAGAAGAATTAAGTGATGTGTCCCTATCCCTGTATGCTATCATATTCTATGAAACCGTTGGATGTTTTAAATTATTTGTGCCAAAATAACTTAATTAAATTGTATCTGAATACTGTTGTAGCTCTGAGAATTTTATTAACACTCCCTGTCTCTGTAGCTAGTGGGGAAAGAAGTTTTTCCAAATTAAAATTAATAAAACACTACTTAAGAAGTTTGTGACGATTTAAATGGTAAATAAATAAAAAAAAATTAATAATAAAAATATAAAAAAAAAACGAAAGAAGTAAGTACTTTAAATCACACGATTAAACCAAATACCCCTGAACTAACTCATAATAGTAATGAAAATTAAATTAAGAAAATCTAACTAAATAAGTAATTAAAATCTGAATGTAAAAGTTAAGAATAATACAGTTAACCCTTTAGTAAATTTATCATGCGTTGACCTGCCTATTCCGGACACAGCGTGCATACCGAACCGGCAGTAAATTAGAAATAACTGTAAATCGTAATATAAATAATTAATAATTTAAAGTCACAAGTAGTAGTTATAATAATCCCTGTAAACAAGATAAGTCTAGATAGTTTATTTTGTCTTACTATAAGAATGTATTATTAATAAAGAGTTGGAACTATATTATGGCGGAGTACTCACTCCACGTCGTTGCAATCTACCTGTTGTAACAATGCAAGAGTAACGATGCGGCTTTCAGACTGTAAACACCTCCAAGCGAGGGCTCTTCATAAAATGTTTTGTTATTCTTTTTGATTTTTAATTGAGTGTTAGCTTCCACTAAAAGCGTGGAGAGCTAGTTATATATTGAAGATGTAGTGAGGAATTTGTTAGAAAGTGTGATAATGTAAAAAGAATTCGTATATAAGGTGATGTCTCAAGTTAATTAAAAAACGAACTCTCGAATATTGTTCGAGTAATGTAATTCAGATATTTATGTAAAAAGAAGATGCAAACTCCAGTACTACGTTGCCAGTAAATATGTGACATGCACAACTGCAGATACGGACGACTACCACGTAAACAACACTTACCAGAACCGCCAAGGATCAGCCCGACTTCACGCAGCATAACTTCCATCTCCTCATTAATACACTCAGAGGACTTTCACCGGAAACACTACCCAGATGACTACCCCGACTAACACAGTACCGAAGATTCACGCCCCAGGACACGGACAGCAAAAGCGTATCTAAGAGGTGACTCGGTAGCTCGTCTACCGAGAATTATGTACATTTAAAATATAAGTTTTCATACATGCCAGAGACTTTTAAAAGACAATCTCTAAGCATTAAGTATTAGAAAAATGTAACCAGTAATTTCTAAAATCATACGTTGTAACATTACTCTTGAGATATAAGTTTTAATCCCTTAACTAAATAATACCATTCTTCAAATGGTATTCATGTAACCATGCAACCTTCTTGATAAGTAAAGTAAATTTCAGACGTCTTTGCTAGATTTAAAGAGACTCAGATCCGAGGTAAAATATATGATCTGTTTGATCGTTTGTTTGACAGAAAACCCCTTTTAACTATTTCAGTATGAGAAGATTTTTATGTAATGGGATCTATATATATATATCATTTGTTAATAAAGAGATTTCATCTTGTTACATATTGAAGTGAGTGCATAAATCAGTTAAAATACCTTCCCTTGTGTCCTATAATTAGAGTAATTATTATTGTTCTAAGTGTTGTGTTGATTTTCAGTTTGTTACAACGTAGGCAGCCTGTATAATTGGCTAGCGTCAATTATCACGGGTTCCCTGGATTTATAACGTAGCCCGGAACGTTATAAAGTTGCGCCACTCTGCTTTGTACAAAAGAATTGATCGTCTACAGAGTGTCACATATAGAATTGCGGCACTCTGCTTTCGTGTGAAATAATTGTTACATAGTAAAAGAAAAATAGATAACTCTCTGCTGATCTATGCACTCAGTTAATGTATTTCATGTCACCCCAAAGAGGGTAAGTTGCACGAAAGAAAAATAGCGACAGTATTAATTTACCATTGTGAATTTATTTTGTGTAAGATTACGCACGAACTTGTGTATAATTTATTTAACATACGCAAAATAATACAAACTATCATTGTATTACACCAATGCAAGTACCTACATGAATTTTAGTGCTTGTCAAACTGTTCAGTCTTTAACAGGTTTATATTGCGACAATTCAAGACCTGTAGTTTCCTGAATATGCCTGCATAGAATGTAAGTTGTATGTCTGTTGTCACGGTGAAACATATAAACTATTGACTAAATTAGACCAGGTTAATTACGTGTAAATAAATTCGTAAGTTTAATTTTGTTACTAGAGAGAGAAGTAAAAAAAAAAAAAGAAAAAAGGTAGATAGAATTACAGAAATTAAAATTAGAACGTAAGACAATTAATAAGTAAACTCAGCTTATTACGGGCTGTAACTTGTGTAAAACATGTATCATTGCCTCGCACTCACCCCCGTGTTGGAGCCAGTTGAAATCAGTCGATAAAGATAGCCATCAGCTATTGTTGTATAGAACAATAACATCCCTCACCCCAAGTGTATTTCTCGCGTTCCCACGCATACAACAAGTATGCTATTGTTTACAAAGAAAACTAGTCTGACCTACATTCCAGCGAACAGCTGATCGTTGACAATACACTGACGTCTTTGTGGAATTTTTTTCTTTATCTGAGAAGAGAGGTTATTCTCTTACGAACAATGTAAATGCTTTTACCATGAATTAAATTGTCTATGTAATAAGTGTATAGTGTAGTAAAATAAATTTTAGTATTAGATATAAGGTAAAAATGGCACAATTTAATCCAGATTTACTATTAAAGGACGAGCTGTCTTATGAAGCTCTTTTACGTGGTTTACCCCATGCGAATGTAACAGTCGCGGAACTGCGCAAGTCTATACGCGAAAGTGGATTTGATACACCCGCGCAGTTAAGCAACTTAAGCGGACTCGATTATGAGAGCGAGAGAGAAACGTGTAATGCCAAGTATAGTGAGTTGACTTTATTGTCCCAAACCCTCCAGGACGAGAAATTCCTGCGGTAATATTGCGGACAACTCAAAGGATAGAACATTTAACCCGGCGAATGAAAAATTTATTGAACTGGCCTAACATTACGGAAATACCTCCTGAAGTCCAAAGTTTTGCAGATGAAGCTTTACGTCAATTACCCACTATTATCAGGAAATTACGAAGAAAATCTGACTCGTTCCGAATGGATGAAATTGAGAAGTCCTTGAAGAAACTACACATCTCCCCAGTTCAGTCCCCTACGATAGAACACCCTCCACCCAACACGGATCGGGACTCACCCGCTGTATCGCAAATACAACCTACTCGAGAGCTATACCCAAATAAAGAGTTAATTGCCCCGACTATATTTGAAGCCCCTCCTCCCAGTGGTTCCCAGATTCGCCCCGGAGTGTACGAATTGACAACCCCGAACGCATCATCTGGTCCTCCTAAAGTGATGCCACACGTAAATTATAACACAGACCTCTATAGAAAAATCACTCATCCCGTAGAAAAACTCTTAGCTGAAATTCCATACACTGATGGCTTAAATGTCACTAAACTACTGAATTTCATCAAATATCTCCTGCAGATAAAGGATCTACAGCAGCTAAATGACTGGCAAATTTTGCAAGTCCTCCTACCTAAATGTAAACCCCCATTAAAGAATCGTGTGCTAGAATCATTAAGCTCTACCCTTCCAGTAGAAGAACTGCATACCACAATAATAAAATATTTTATTCCCACCGGCATTTATGAGGAACTTAAGAGAAAGACCGTACTACGAGTACAAGGAAATCATGAGAGATTGGCCCATTACATCTCAGACATCAGGGAGTCCTCTCGACTACTCCAAGTAGATTGGAATGAGAGACAGATGGTCGACACCATTTTAGTAGGATTGTCTCCAGAAGAAAGATCTCGTTTAGCGTTGATAAATCGACCCAACACCTTTGCGGATCTAGAACAATGCAGTATCCACTCTTCGAATGTATGGTACTCAGATCAGAACAGACATGCGATGAAATCAACCGAAGCGAATAGAAATGAATTGCAAGCCCTAGTGCCCGATGTGACAACCCAGCGTGAAAGGCGAGTAGTCAATAGACCGCACAATTTGCACAGCCCTGGTAAATCAAATGAAACACAACCTAAAACGGAAGCAAGGTACCCTCCTCGTAATAAGAATATGTGTTATAACTGCGGTAAGTATGGACACATAAGTAGAAACTGTAACAACAAGCAATACGAACGTAAACACCCTAATCCAAAAAACATTAAGGCAGGGAGACCCGAAATCCTGTGTCTTCCGCAGCAACTTGAGATCCGGTAAACCCAAAGAAATGTACGACCATATAAAAAAAAAAAAGAAGGAAAAGAAACACTAGAGAAATAGATCCCTATGTTAGAAAGTTTATTGAAAGATGTAATGCGATAACTAAATGTGATTGGACTAAAAGTCTATTGGCCTTAATACAAATTGACCTAGGTGTTACCTCCACCATCGCATTAATTGATTCTGGATCTACTAGAACCCTAATCAGTCAAAAGTTAACAGATAAATTATTCGAACACAACCTAGTGAAACGCAGTCAAGCAGTGAATATAAAATGTGCTACAGCCAATAAACAGAATATAGTGATAAAACTTAGCATCACCATTAAAGTAAAAATCAAGAATCTAACGTGGTTTTTTACAATGTTAGTATGTAGTGATTTAGGACCCGACTTAATATTGAGCGCTGACTTCATAAGTAAAACGGGAATAATTCTTGACATCCATGAGCAGAAATATTATTTTATATTCGACCGTACACGGAAGTATAATTTTGATTGTAAAACTGACGAACAAGAAAGTATTAGATCATCGACTGCACACATAGTCTGAATTATCTCATCTAGGAAATAGAGATAGGCTGAGAATGCAGAAATTAATAAAAGAATTTTCAACCGTTCTTACACCTAAGTTAGGACTTACGAAGCTAATAGAATATAAGATCAATCTGAGCGATCACAAAGTAATACGCCTACCCCCATACAAGTTGTCGCCTCCCAAGATGGAAGTGATGAGGAACCATATCAACAAGTTGTTAGAACAAGGAGTCATTGAACCCTCTACGTCTCCGTATTCATCACCCTCCTTTTTAGTACCAAAAGGTCACGACAAACATAGACTAGTTGTGGACTACCGGCAATTAAACAAACGAATAGAATTTGAATCTATCCCGCTTCCAGACATCCATAGTGCTTTTCATTACTTCACAAAAGCGAAAGTCTTTACGGTAATGGATCTAAATCAAGCATTTCACCAAATACCCCTTTCGGAGGAATCCAAACGTCTAACCGTGTTTGCTGTTCCTTTCAACCTGTACCAATTTACTAGAGTACCTTTTGGAATATCTCAAGGAAGTTCCGTATGTAGTAGACTATTAGAAAGAATATTTCATGATATTAAATTTAAATATGTGTATCACTACCTGGACGACATCGTAATCTATAGCGAATCGATGGAACAACATCTTAAACATCTACGTGAAGTGTTATCTCGATTATAAAAAGCAGGATTAACGGTTAACCCCAAAAAGGTAAATTTTGCAGTCCCACAATTTTCATTTTTAGGTCACATCGTGAAAGCCAACGGAAAGGTAAGCATAGACCCCGAACGAACCTGTGCAATCAGGGAATTTTTACCCCCACGAGATGCAAAAGGTATAGCCCGATTTTTGGGAATGGTAAATTATTTCCACAAGTATATTCCCCATCTTGCCGAAATAGCAGCACCGCTGAATGCCTTAAGAAAGAAGGGAGCGAAATTTGAATGGACTGCACAACACCAAAATGCGTTCGAACAACTAAAAGAAAGCATCATATCGCCCCCAGTATTACAACTAGCAGATTTTATGAAACCTTTCGTAGTTCAGACCGACAGTTCAAGTGTAGCTTTAGGTGCAGTCATCTGTCAGGAAATAGAAAACAGTAGACTACCGATTAGTTATGCTTCACGAAAATTGAATGACCAAGAAAAAAAATATTCCGCATATGAATTGGAATGTTTAGCCATTGTTTTTGCGTTTGAGAAGTTTAAACCCTTTCTAGAACATAAAGAATTCCTTTTGGAAACTGATAATCAAGCATTATCTTGGTTACTGAATCACCCTAAACAGTTAGGACGTATTGGAAGATGGGTATTGAGGTTAAACTGTTACAAGTTCAAAGTGCAGCATATTAAAGGTACACAAAACGTAGTCGCTGATACCCTGTCCCGTATGTTCCAGTCGCCCACTAATACTCCCGAAAACAAGGAAAGTCTGGAAACACCCATTGTTAACACCGTAATTACTGAATTCCCCCTTGCGTTTACCAACATTGCTCAATATCAACAACAAGACCCTCGTCTTAAACCGATTATAGAACAACTTGAGCAAGGAATTAAATCAGAGAAATATGTACTAAGTAAAAGAATACTATGCCACAAAATAGGAAATGGAAAGGAATTAAGGATAATCGCCCCTGATGTAATTAAGCCCATGCTGATGGAGTACTTCCATTCATCCACCATTGGAGCCGATATGGGAATCAATAAAACAATACATCGCATTCATAAGGAATATCATTGGAACAATATGAACAGCGAAATAGCTAGTTTCGCAAAAAAGTGTAATTTATGCGCGCTCAGTAAACCGGCAAGAAACAGTCAGGTAAGCCAATTAATTTCAGAAATCCCTACTACCCCTTTCTCTAAACTTTATTTAGACTTTTCAGGTCCCTACCCACGATCTAAATCAGGTAATACTATGCTACTCATATGTGTAGATTCGTTCACCAAATTTGTTTGGATGTATCCCATGCGGCGAGCGTTAGCGTCGACGACTGTAAAAATATTACAGGAGAGATTATTTAAAGATTATGGTACACCTGTACGTATAGTGTCAGATAACGGACCACAATTTAAGGCGAAGGAATTTAAGAATATGTGTTTCAAGTTAGGAATAGACCATATTACCACGGCGGAGTATCGACCGCAAGGCAATATTGCTGAAAGGTATCTGCGAAACCTCAAATCTGCATTAATCGCCTACCATGCGAACGATCATACGCCTTGGGACCAGAACCTATCCCGGATACAATACGCCTTTAATTCAGCTTATCACGAAGGACATAAGTTTACCCCATTTGAGTTACTGTATAAATACAAACCAAACCACCCCTTGTCCACAAAATGGAAAATACATGACTTGCTGCCTCCGCAAATAATGGATAAGCAGATTAAACAAATCTGGAATAAAGCTCGCGCAAAGAGAAATCCCGAAAATACCACGAGAGAAATATTCATAACAATAACAATTTAGTTAGGTACCAAGTCGGTGACTTAGTAATGTACAAGACGCACCCGACTAGTAGTGCAATTGATAAGACCACCTCTAAACTATCATACTGGTGGTGTGGTCCTTACCAAATCCAGAAGTACTTAACCCCAGTTACCGTAGCCCTGTACGAACCTGCGACTCGAGAATATGTACGAAGAACACATATTTCTCAGATAAAATTGTATGAAAAGGAAAAGAGAAAATAGCATCGCCAAAAATAAAAAAGGTAATACTAGGTAGACAAGTTATCTTGTACCTCAGTAACCATGCTAAGTGTTAATCGTAGAAATGGGAATGAGGCCTGATCAACCTTAGATCCTGTTCAGCGAAAGATGAGCAAAATGAGTAGTCAAATGACCACTAAATGAGAAATTATTTAGAAAGTAACTCTATGAAGAGAGTAACCAAAACCCAAAGAAAGAAAAAACCGGTAGTAGATTTAAGTAATAGAAATAAGAAGAAGTTTTGTGTTTTAAAATGTAGACATTAAGTGTGAATTTTATGTAATAAAAAAGGTAGTTTGTAAGAATATTGTAACACACTAGACCTGTTTGCACTGGTTACAAATAAATGTTCTTCGTATGGTACAAAGAAAAGCTAAAAAAAAATTTTATTTAAACAAAAAATTTTGTTAAAAAAAAAATTTTATGTTTGGTTGTGGTTGTAGTAATTTAGAAATAATCCTGGTTCAGTGTTTTGTTTAAAATTTTAAAATTCTGTGAGTTTCTTATGGTTAATTTTACACTTCTGGTAGATCTTAACTAAATCTGGAGTTAATCAGATTATCTTCTTGCTGCAATCGATTGATGATTTTCAGCGCTGCTCCAGTATCTCAATTTTAGTTAAAATTTATCGTCTTCCAGTAAGTCCTGTAGTTAATTAAACCCTTAAATTAAAATGTGAAATAATTGTATAATCCAGATAATTGAAATAATTTGATTTAATAACAATAATTCTTAAAAATCGATTTAAAATCGATGTTGAGCAATTGTTCGACTCTGTCACAGGGATATCGATTTGCGATTACAGATTATTTTTATATAAAATATTGAAAAAGGTTCTTATAACGATTATATTTATATAGTCAGAGAAGGGTAGGCCTAGAAAGTATAACATGTACAAAAATATAAGTCTTAATAAGTAAAAATGACAATCTGTTAATAATATATAATGTTTTGTAGTATACAATTTATACCCAATAGGTGTCTAGATGTTCTCGTTCTGGTTGGTAATTTGCATCATGGGAAATTCACAATGGCGGCTAGCTGAATTGATGAGGTTAACGCATAAATGGTCATTGGAAATTCTAACAATAAATTCACCTTTAAAATTGTTTTATGGATCTCCGTAATAGTGTATACTGTCTATTATGTTGTTCGAGGTATCCTGGATAAGTGTTCAGTGTTCACTAGTGTTAATTGTCTTATTTTATATGTATTCTGTGTTTGCTGGTTATGATGAGAAATCGAAAAGTTGTTACGGAGTGAATTATTAATGTTAGGTTGTTTTAATGGTTTAATTCACTGGTATTGTGTAGTGTATTGTTTGTTTTCACTATTGTAGTATAGTATTTCACTGATATAAAGTCAAAAAGTGTCAAATTAGGTAACTCTCGTTTTCACTTAATATTCAACCTTTACTCCATTACACTCCGTTATACGGTTTTAGAACGCGATTGATCATCAACCGTTCTGTTTGAATGTTAACAAAGAACTAACTTACTTCCTTCGTCTTAGGAAATATCTTGCCAAGTTAATATTGGAAAAGTATTGTTAAAATAATTTTCATTTCCTATGTACATAATTATATGGTACATCATATATGGAATAGTTTTAGTTTATTGTTCGCTTTCATGAACTATTAACCACATAATTGGTTTATTTATCTCATTCTGTTTAATTTGATATGTCATAGTCCATATTTCTTGAGATTTTTGTTAAAATTACCATATTTATTTCTTTTTGGAAATCTAGGCCCAAAAACCTGTTTCCGTTCTTGTACACAATTCCTGCCATTTTAGGTGTTCTAAATATAATTATAATAAATTTCAGATGGTCACAAATCTTTCGTTTTCCTTAATGCCTTATAAATTTAACATTTGAACTGTCTTTTAGTGATAATTTATTAATTTACTATTTCTCCTCTGAAATAGTTAATTTTTAACATTTCAAAATTTTTTAATAATTTAAGACATTTTTCTATATTACTCTTTTAAATCATAGGATCATTTACAGTAGTTAGGTATTGATCCACCTTACATAAATCTTGTTAGTTTACATGGTTCCTTGGTGAATTAACTAGTATATATTTATTTTTGTGAATTCATTATTTGGCCTAGAGTTTAGTATTTTACTTATATGGTTTTTTCAAATAAAGTTAATTCTACACCTCCTCTGACTCTTAAAAGTTAACATAACATGAAATAAAATTGTTTACATAATTATTGATATGTGTAGCATCTAATTCATGCTACAGTTACAAAAAATAATATTGACATTAGTTAGCAGTCTTCAAAGTTATACATGTTTGCTGGAACTATTTTGAACATACATTTAAAAACATTTTATAAATTAATGCAGCATCCATACCTAAACATTTTAATCTGTATGCATGCTGTAATATAACTAACATCTTACTCTAAATATAAACCTTATTGTATAGGAACTCTTTTTAAAATGGAGTTCATGGCTTTGAACATTATTAGCCATTTAAATTTCTTAATTTTATTAAAACTTAATCTATTTTCAGTCCTTTCTGATTATATTGTATTATTATCTAAAATCCCCTTGTACAGTAAACATTTCCCCACATACTTTCTTTATTATTGGCATTACCATGAATGTCTTGAGATAACAAAGTGACCTTATTTAATGAAATATTGGAAATATTTTTCCTTTTAATATTCCATTACCTGTTAATTATAAAATATAAAAGTTATTTTATAGCACCTTGTTTAAGTTATAGATACACTACAACTTGAAGTTTATTACATTTAAAAACACTTCCACTAGTACACCATCAACTGTTGGTTCTGACTTATATTTGAGTTTTATTATTCTCAGACCAGACCTTTAGTCATAATGGACTGTGAAGATTTGTTTATTTTTTATCATATAATAACTTTAGTTGGTGCAGTTCTTATCATACTACTCAATACTTTTGTCTATAATTATGTACAATTTCATAAGGTTTTGGGGTGTTATACTTTCTTTAATGGTATCATTTGGTGGGGTTAATGGTAGTTAATAATAGGTTTTTATTATGGTTCTTCCACCCTATTTCTTCCTTTCTTCTCGTCTTCCTTCTTGTGTTCATTCTTGGGTAAACCAAGGTACTCAGTGTTATTTTGTCCGATGGTTGGTTCGGAGTATCTTCTTTATTATCTGCTTTTAAATTTCTTCTTCCTTCTTGGGTTTGGAGTATCTTCTTTATCATCTGATACTAACTTTACTCTTCTTTCTTGATTTCGTGATATCTTGTTTATCACCTGATACTAATCTTCCTCTTCCTGTTTCTTCTTGTGTTTGGGGTATTATATTTATCACCTGCTCCTAACCTCCTGGGTAATCTCCTGATTTTTTAATATGAGTTTCCTTTAATTGATTTTCTTTGACTTTTATGGTTGCATTTTTATTACTTAATTATTGTTTTTCTTTTATTGTGGTGTTTTTCTTTGAAGTTTAATTGAATTTCATTTGATATTCTTTGAGTATATGTAATTTAATTATCTTTATGATCTTATCTGAATTAATTATTAGTGGATTATCTGTCACGCTACAGATTGCCCTCCTCCAGAAGTGATTTTTTCAGATTATACTTGGTTTGTCTGAAACAGTTGCTTATGATAATTAGTATAGTTTTTTGTATTCTTGACTTCCTTCCATTCCAAATTTTTTCTTATATATATATATTATAACATTGCCAAACCCTGATCACATTTGATATAAAAAAGTATGTAAAAAATGCCAAGAAACCATATATTTTGATAGATAAATGATAACGAGAATGAAAGTAGTAAATATAATCAATAGTGAAGGAGGAAGAATACAACCAAAGGTGATCACAAAACAAGAAAATACGAACTAGACTGACAGACAACTGACGTTGACACAACCCCAGAGATTGGCCAGATATCAACCAAAGTAAAGCGAGACAAGAAGACAGTGAAGAAAAAAGAAGAAAATAAAAAATTACATGGCCATAACAAGTAACTAACAAGATTGTTTTAAAAGAGCATAATTTTTTATTATTGTTAATAAGTTATGTTTAAATTTTTATTAGTGGTAACTTGTAAATGACAGTATCTCAGCAATTGTTATACATAAAAAACCATGTGTAGATATGATTGTATGTATATCCTTATCTATAGGAGATGTGTCAGCTGTTATGTTTAAGATTACACTCATACAGACAGGGAATAGAAATATGTGCGTGGTTCAATCAGAGAACAAATTGTATATCCTACTATATACTTTGGAACTTTTACTAAGATTATTTCAGCAGTATGTATGTTATCTCAACATTATGTGTTTGAAAGTATAAGGTTTTGGAGAGTTTATTTATTCGCTAATATTATTACTGTTGCTACAGATGTAGTATGTTTCAATTAACACAATATATTTTAACATTATTACGTTGTTGTTATTATTACTAATTATGACATTTCAGACCAATTTTTATCACTTTAATGACAATATATACAAAGTTATGTTTTGTTTGAAAGATGTATTTACAATACCATGTTGTTTGCATATTATAAAATGATATGTGACAATCTGAAGGTACCAAAAAAGACATGAACTCATTAGATACAAAAACTTTGTAATAATAGTGAGATCGTGAGAAATATAAGGGTAATTAGAGATAGGTAGGGAGTGACAAAGTTGAACAGTGAAGTGATAAGTGTAATAAAATAAACAGCATATAATCTTAAGAAAAAAGAGTTAAACAAGTGTGACAAACCCAAAATATAAGCACATGTTAAATGAGCAACTAAGTTAAGTATATTAGACTGAAAGGCACAAAATAATTGTGAATGTAATAAACAGAAAAAATATTATCTCAGTATAAAAATCACCAGGTTGATTACTGTTATAAAAGAGATGGTGTAGGTATAGCACTCACCAAATTTGTTCATTTGTTAATTTAAAGAAAGAAGTTATTGGCTTAATGTTTAAGGCAATAATTACCAGAAGAAATAGTTTCACAGTAATATGTTAGTATGTTTTAAGTAAGTAAGGAATTTATAAAGAAAATAATAGCAATACCTTTATAAGAAATAATAGGCAAACTATATTAATTATGTGTAACGAAAGGGAACATGACAGAATTATATTAAAACTTAGAAATAAGTAAATTATGTATTAGGATAGTATTATCCATTTTGGACTAAAACATTAATACATGGCTTAGACCAATCTTGTAAGATATCAAACTAATCTTTGAAAGAAAATACGAACATCTATGTAAAGATTACAACCATTGAAATTATCCCCAAGTAAATATAGCCATTATAAAATATTTATTCAAATTAAACAAAAAATTCAAGGTTTGATAACAATGGGTTTATTTTGAGATCGACCAGGTAGAATAATTACGTTACCATGGAAACTGTGGAGTAACAAGCCAAAAATACCGTTAGATTTTTTACTGACTGTAAGACGCTTTAATGAGATAGACGCTAACTTTCGAGTGACCAAAATTGTCCATTAAAACATAGCAAATATCAGAAAAAGTTACCGAGTACCGAGAAGAAGCAAAACAGCAGATTACGGAAATCAATGACAAATTAGAGGAAACGTTGGAGAAGCTAGAGAAGACCAACGAAAATGTTTCTGGAGTCCGCAAGGAGGTACTCGATAAAATGAACCGTCTCGAAGGAGAAAATAAGAGAAGAATTGAGGAAGGTCATGAAGAAGCAGTCAGAAGATACACCCAGATAGACCAGGACATACACCAAGTCCGGGAAGAAAACCAGAAAGAGGTAGCAGCGGTACGAACAGACTTGGGAGAACGAATGGAAGGAGTTTACAGTAACTTAAATAAAGTAGATAGCAAAGTAGACAAAAACCAACAGAGGATTGACGAAATGCGCAGAATAGAAGAGTCATTACGGGAAGAAGTGGATGCCTGGCGTGACCGACCATGTAATAATAATCATGTCATGAACACAGACAACAGAGATACTATTAATTTCCGTAATTATAAAAGAAACCCTATTGAATTCTTGAAGAGGGTAGAAGAGTTAATCCTCAAGAATCGAGAGACTCGATGGACTACAATAAGAGGGATGTTGGACGAAATGTTCAAGGAGACATACGACAACTGGTGGACTCCCACTCGACCAGACATCCAAAACCTTCAAGACTTTAAGACTCAGTTCAAGGCTAAATACTGGTCTGAGTCAACTCAGAATATGGTCCGTAATAACCTGAGCAATGGAAGGTATGAAAACCAGAATGGACAATCCCTTACCTCCTACTTCTTGGGAAAAATCTGCATGGCCAGGAATTTGGAGCCACGTATACCTGAAGAGTGTCTGGTAATACAATTATCTTACCACTACGATGACGCCATCCAAAAGGCACGAATGTACAGCCAGGTAAAGACCATCCAAGATATGGCTAGCTTACTGGAAAGCCATGAACATGAGTGGCAGTACAGGAAAAATAGAGGGTACAGCTTCAGAAATAATCGAACCAATGAGGGACAATTGTCACAGAACCAACAGGGAGATAATAAACCACCGGTAAATAACCCTAACAATTACCAAGGGAACACACGGGGCAATAACGCGCCCAGAAATTTTAACAGAAGTGGAAACCATAATAATAACAACTTTAGGAACAACCACAGGGGTAATTTCCCGTCGAATGGTTACAACAACAATTATCGCCCTGGAAACAACAGTAATCAGAACAATAATCCAGGATACCGGCCACAGGTAAATTACATAAGGGGGCAAAGACAAAGGAGCCCAAGAAGAAACTATCCCTCATCTAACTATCGGCGAACGTACTATAACCAGGTACCCGATACGAGAAGTCACCCATTCGAAGAAGATCACAGGCACAGCGTGGATAACCGGAATAATCAACAGGAGCCGAACGCTAACCAACCATCAAACACTACTGATGTTGGGGGCAATGAGGTCAACCCTCATTTAAACGCTTAAGGCCAGTGAAAACTGCGGACAGCCCATCACTGGACCTATCTCTGGGTGAATATAAGACAACACATGACAAGAAGATCACAATAATATGTACTAATTATTTGAAAAATATAAGGGACGATTTGATCGAAGAAAATGATAACATGATGCCCATTAGAAACAATGAAATAGTGTATGTGAGTGCCCAAATAAATGGAATTCTATCAACCATAATGATCGATACAGGGTCTAATGTCTCCCTGATCGACCAAATAGAATTAAATAGACTACAGCAGGGAAGTAGTGTACCCATATCAACCCTGCCCATAAACAATATAACTATCATTGGTGCTACCGGCCGACAAAACAAAACCGTCCGGAAACAAGTATCCTTGGAACTTAATAGCAAAGGTATAATAGTAACTATGCCATTTCTTGTTGCCAGCGGCCTACCTTTCTCATTACTTGTTGGATGTGATGTACTCAGACAACACTCTGCCATAATTAACCTGCGGCAGAGAGAAGTGTCACTAACCACAGAACAAGGAATATGGTCAGCCGATATAGTGAATGGTGGCAACTTACCATTGATAACAAACCACTATAACATGATCCAAAGCAATTATTGCCGACAATCACCTGAAAGAATATTGACAGATTGGAAGAATGAAGAATTATGGTCAAGCAAGCTGGATGAGATCAGAAACTTCCAACGAGAAGAACAAGATCCACAGATTAGTGTGCAACAGTCAGAGGAACTTATAAGAATATACAACAAATATAAACACATTTTTTCTGATGCTCCAGGCAAAGTAAAGAATTATCAATGCCGAATACGATTTAAAGAACCCGTTGACTTCAAGAGAAAATCTTACCCCATTGCTTACTCACAAAGAAATGCAGTGAGGGCAGAAATCAATCAAATGATGGAAGACGATATCATTGAATTAAGTCAATCACCGTATACAAGTCCAATAGTGGCGATACCAAAAAAGGACGGAAAGGTGAGAATCTGCCTCGACGCCAGAGAAATTAATAAAATGATAGTGAACGATAGAACATCACCGGGTGAAATAGAAGAAATCCTTAAGAAGTTCCACGGAATAAAATACATTAGCTCTTGGGATACGGTATGTGGCTACTGGCAGGTGGAGCTACATCCGAACAGTAGACAATACTTAGCATTCCTGTTCGATGGGAGGAACTATCAGTTCAAAAGACTGCCATTTGGACTGATAAATTCGGTCGCAGTATTTGTTAAATGTATGGACCAAATACTGGGACAAGGTGTACTGAATTTTACCACCGTGTACGTAGATGATCTGTTAATAACATCATCAAATTGGCAAGAGCACTGTGCCAGAGTGGAAACCGTACTAAAAAGATTATCAGATAATCACGTAACCCTTAAGCTGGACAAGTCAAAGTTTATAGCCCGAAAAATACAATTTCTAGGATTTAATCTAGCAGAGGAAGGCATATCTCCTTCGTCAGAAAAAGTTGAGGCGATACAACGATTCCCCACGCCAAAAAACAAAAAACAACTTCAATCCTTCCTGGGAATATGCAACTATTACCGTAAGTTTCAAGATAATTACTCCAAACTAACAGCAAAATTCAAAAAACAATTATCAGTCAAGGACAAGTGGACTTGGGGATCCGAACAAGATGAAGTATTTAACCAAATAAAAGAAAAGTTCTTGAACACCGTGATCTTACATCATCCAGACTTCAAAAAGCCATTCTTCATGAACTGTGATGCAAGTGATGTCAGTGTAGGTGCGGTATTATACCAAGAAGATGAGAAGGGACAGCATATGGTTATTAGTTTTCCAAGCAGAATTTTAAGTGGATGCGAACGAAATTATCACGTCACGGAGAAAGAACTACTTAGTGTCGTGTTCGCCTGCAACAAATTTAGGACTTATATTCTGGGATACGATATAACAGTGAGAAGTGACCATAGATCCATATCATTCCTTAAGCAGTGTAAACTCAGCCACGGAAGATTAACTCGATGGATATTGTTGCTACAGGAATATCACATAAATTGGGAGTACATCCCAGGGAAGCAAAACATAGCTGCGGACATCTTATCCCGTATAAACGTCCAGCAACAAACTTTCGAGGGTGAAAAAGAACAATTAGTTAAGGTGTATAACATTATAAAAAACAGAGTAGATCTAGAAAAAATAACCCAAGAAATAAGAAGATGTCAAACTGTGGATCCAAAAATAATGAGTATCCGGGAGAGAATGTTAAAGGATGAAGAAACCATTCTACAATATTATAAATTACATGACAACTTGCTATTTATTAAAAACAATCCTGCAATCGGAGAATGGAAACTTGTAATACCATCTACAGTGGAGGAACAATTAATACTAGACTACCACATTAGATACGCCCATATGGGGGCTGTAAAAGTGATAAAAGCTTTACAGGAACAAGTTTACATTAAAAATATTTATCGAAAAGTAAACAAAATCATTCAAAAATGTGATATTTGCCAAAAAGTAAAATGCAATAATTCAAAAAAGGAAGGTATGATGATACCTATCACATCAAGTCAGAAATTAGAAAGGGTATTCCTTGATATATGTGGTCCGTTTCCTATCAGTGGAGGAAGACACAGATACAAATTTATAATCATTATGTTTGACCACTTCACCAAGTATACAAAGTTGTACTCCATTAACCGTGCAACAACAAAGAAAATAATTGAAATTATATTAACCAAATTTATACCAGAAGTGGGAAGACCGACGGCCGTTATAACAGATCATGGAACCCAATTTAAGGGAAATCTTTGGAAAAATAAGCTCTGTGAACATAATATTAAAACTTACAAAACATCCGTTTATCACCCAAGCAGCAACCCAGCTGAAAGGGTACTCAGAGAAGTGGGTCGTATACTGAGAACCTACTGCCACGATAAACAAAGAGAATGGCACAATTATGTGAAATCCACTGAAGAATTTATAAACTTAGCTTACCACGACTTTACGGAAGCTACCCCATACACAATGATGTTTGAGCGGCCACCGCCTAGAGAGATAACTGATATGATCCAATTCCCCACCAACACCGAATATCAATTCGAGAAAAAAAGATTCTATAACAGAATAGCCGAAAAGGTAGAGCAACAAAAGAATAAATACGCTAAGAACCAGAAAAAGACTATTAAGTACGAGGTAGGAGAAAGGGTACTGTTAAAAAACAGAGAATTACCCAGCTCCATAGAAGGCATCACTAGAAAGTTACTATTATTATACGCGGGACCATACACTATAACAAAAGACAAGGGCAATAACACTTACGAGATCACTCACCCCGTCACCAAGAAAATAAAGGGGGTATACAATCAAGCCTCAATTAAGAAATATTATGACAACCAACAATAACTGTAAAAAACAATTTAAAGTAAAAAACCAACAAAAATACTTTAAATAAAGAAAAAATAACGTGACAAACAAACAAGTCTGCCAATGTCATAAAGAAAATATCTCTAAAGAATGTCAAAATTCCAAAACATTCGTAAGTACAGCTTACACTAAGCATTAGAGAAACCATTATGATGAATAAAAAATTGTAAAAAATCAAAAAAGATATGTAAGAAAAGCTTACCCAAATATCTCAATAATATTTTAGAACAAGTAAAAATGGAGAGATAAAAGTCACAAGGCATTCAGATAAAGTAAGAGCAACCAACTTACTACAATATTTAAATAAAAATTAACAATAGAGGAGTGTAGTTACAAAACATTCCTCCAAAATAAGGTTAAATTACCATAATATTTAGCCAAAAAATGAGGCATAAAAAGCATAACATACTGTAAAGGAATAAGCTACAAAAAATTCCTAACTAGTAAGAAGCCATAACTTACTATGATATTTAAAAATTATGAAAAAAAAAAAAAAAAAAATATCAATCAAAATGATCAGCTTCCACAACTATTTAGAAAGAGGGGAAGTAAAATTACCCAAACCAATGATCACAAAACAATATAAATGAAATAAACATTCTAAGAGTTATAATGTGAAATGAGATGAAACAAAGAGTAATTAAAAATGAATAAAAATGTGAATTGTATCAATAAAAAACAATGCTTCAAATAGTATCTATAAAGAAAGATGAAACAATATATGACTTGAACTGAGCTATAATGAAGTATAAAAGTAAAAGATTCCCAACAAATATTATAATTATGATTATTATTATTATTATTTTGAGTCACGAGTTGACTATATTTAAGAATTATTAATTGAGATTGTCTGTGGAATGAACCAGCAATCATTTTACTGAGCAGGGATGATGTTCCCCTGATATCAGTATAAGAGTAGTTTTGATGAAAAATAAGATTTATAGGGAATAAGTTATAATAAAAATTCAATAAGCCAGTTCGCAATATGATAAGATAATGAAGAAAAGACTAAGAAGAATGGAATTAAAGGATACAGAATTAATTATAAAAAATGAATGAGAAGCAGGAGAATTTGAAAAAAAAAATAAAATAAAAAAAATTTGATACGATACAATTGATAATTTCATCAAACTCAAATTCACGTTTTATAAAATGATCAATTTTGGTGGAAGGGCATTATATAACATTGCCAAACCCTGATCACATTTGATATAAAAAAGTATGTAAAAAATGCCAAGAAACCATATATTTTGATAGATAAATGATAACGAGAATGAAAGTAGTAAATATAATCAATAGTGAAGGAGGAAGAATACAACCAAAGGTGATCACAAAACAAGAAAATACGAACTAGACTGACAGACAACTGACGTTGACACAACCCCAGAGATTGGCCAGATATCAACCAAAGTAAAGCGAGACAAGAAGACAGTGAAGAAAAAAGAAGAAAATAAAAAATTACATGGCCATAACAAGTAACTAACAAGATTGTTTTAAAAGAGCATAATTTTTTATTATTGTTAATAAGTTATGTTTAAATTTTTATTAGTGGTAACTTGTAAATGACAGTATCTCAGCAATTGTTATACATAAAAAACCATGTGTAGATATGATTGTATGTATATCCTTATCTATAGGAGATGTGTCAGCTGTTATGTTTAAGATTACACTCATACAGACAGGGAATAGAAATATGTGCGTGGTTCAATCAGAGAACAAATTGTATATCCTACTATATACTTTGGAACTTTTACTAAGATTATTTCAGCAGTATGTATGTTATCTCAACATTATGTGTTTGAAAGTATAAGGTTTTGGAGAGTTTATTTATTCGCTAATATTATTACTGTTGCTACAGATGTAGTATGTTTCAATTAACACAATATATTTTAACATTATTAAGTTGTTGTTATTATTACTAATTATGACATTTCAGACCAATTTTTATCACTTTAATGACAATATATACAAAGTTATGTTTTGTTTGAAAGATGTATTTACAATACCATGTTGTTTGCATATTATAAAATGATATGTGACAATCTGAAGGTACCAAAAAAGACATGAACTCATTAGATACAAAAACTTTGTAATAATAGTGAGATCGTGAGAAATATAAGGGTAATTAGAGATAGGTAGGGAGTGACAAAGTTGAACAGTGAAGTGATAAGTGTAATAAAATAAACAGCATATAATCTTAAGAAAAAAGAGTTAAACAAGTGTGACAAACCCAAAATATAAGCACATGTTAAATGAGCAACTAAGTTAAGTATATTAGACTGAAAGGCACAAAATAATTGTGAATGTAATAAACAAAAAATATTATCTCAGTATAAAAATCACCAGGTTGATTACTGTTATAAAAGAGATGGTGTAGGTATAGCACTCACCAAGTTTGTTCATTTGTTAATTTAAAGAAAGAAGTTATTGGCTTAATGTTTAAGGCAATAATTACCAGAAGAAATAGTTTCACAGTAATATGTTAGTATGTTTTAAGTAAGTAAGGAATTTATAAAGAAAATAATAGCAATACCTTTATAAGAAATAATAGGCAAACTATATTAATTATGTGTAACGAAAGGGAACATGGAAGAATTATATTAAAACTTAGAAATAAGTAAATTATGTATTAGCATAGTATTATCCATTTTGGACTAAAACATTAATACATGGCTTAGACCAATCTTGTAAGATATCAAACTAATCTTTGAAAGAAAATACGAACATCTATGTAAAGATTACAACCATTGAAATTATCCCCAAGTAAATATAGCCATTATAAAATATTTATTCAAATTAAACAAAAAATTCAAGGTTTGATAACAATGGGTTTATTTTGAGATCGACCAGGTAGAATAATTACGTTACCATGGAAACTGTGGAGTAACAAGCCAAAAATACCGTTAGATTTTTTACTGAATGTAAGACGCTTTAATGAGATAGACGCTAACTTTCGAGTGACCAAAATTGTCCATTAAAACATAGCAAATATCAGAAAAAGTTATTAATAAGTGTATACCAAGACATAAGATAAAGACTGGAGCCATATTAGAGAAGTTGAGGCCAAATTAACGAAAAAAGAAAATAAATTACTACCAGTTAAACTGAAAAAGATGCCTGATGTCCTGAATCCAGCAAATTAAAGAAGATTATAGTATAACCCACGAATAACAGATCGTATGAATTCGCCATAACTACGGAAGTGATAAGTACATCTTAAATTACCCGAAATATATAAATAAACTCACGTTAATTATCTCACTAAAGGTCGAAATCTCACTGAACTGAAATTCATTACTTTCAAAGATTAAAAAGAAATTTAAGTCACTGACAATTTATAAACTAACCAATATAAACTGTTGTTAATGATCCATAACTTGTAAACACTTATGCTACACTGCGCTAAACCAATTATACATACATAATATGTTAGTTAAGTTCACTTGATGTAAGGGTGTGTATTTTTATTGTTTTTAAAACATTTGTAATCCTTTGAACGTAACCTCAAGATCCTATGACAAACGACATTAATAATTTGTATACAATTTTTAACAGACGCCATCATTAAACGTCTGGTATCAATTCAAATATCGATTGTCAAACCCTGTAATTGTCTCATATAAATAACCGGAGCATTTGTATTAGAATAATTTGTATTAAATGAATAATAATCACTAATAAAAAATGTGTAAGTATTGAGTGTAACCACGGTGTTATAATTTCATTAGGAGGTGCACAATATTTTATGTACATTTTAGCAGATGACTGACGATTTACACAGCCCACGCATCGAACGGCTGTGTGCTACAGTGGGCCTAGCTAGCGGAAATATTTGAATTATTCAAACCGCTTGAGCGGCGCTGGTAATACGCCCTTGAATTTTCTTTTAATTGTTTTGAGAAAACAATTTGGCGCCACCGGGACTTTCTCACCCCTAGTGAACATCAAGACCTGGTTATTCGTACGTTCGCCACGAACGAAATCTACAGAAGTTGCACGCATTCGAACT
This sequence comes from Magicicada septendecula, assembly GCA_034769895.1. Taxonomy (NCBI): domain Eukaryota; kingdom Metazoa; phylum Arthropoda; class Insecta; order Hemiptera; family Cicadidae; genus Magicicada; species Magicicada septendecula. The sequence goes on from CM068367.1 coordinate 1,249,500,036, forward strand.
ACGGATCGAGAAGACACGTACACTCATTACACACAAATTGTACATTATTTACATTTTGCAGAGTAAAACGGTAGCCGGATGTCCCGCTATAATATTACAATATATATATATATATATATATATATATATATATATATATATATATATATATATATATATGAGCTTATATTCTTTTTCATTCTCACTTGATCTTCCTTGATAGTAATAGTCATCTGAGTTTCATATTTATTATTTTATTTTCATATTTCTTCTTAGTATTTTCTCCTTGGGATATTTCCTCCCTATCTTTCCCTAACATGTGTGCTGGTTCAGTTCAGAGAGGCACTGTACGCTACTTCCTCTGCTGTCCAATACTTCACTTCTATTTGAGTACAGAGGCAAATCATCTCTGCTCAAAAAACATATTAATACTGCTGGAATTATCTACAGACAGTTATTAAAAAATTACATCAGAATAGTACACTTTTGTTACTATTTAAAAAAATATCTTTGGATACTTCACTTCTTATATTGCTCAGAGATTTTAATATTCCTATCTCAGTTGTTCTTCTGACTTGTTAACTTGATGGTTATTTCATTTGGTATCATGGTGGGAAGCTCTTTTATTAGTGTAATTATCAATGGTTTTTATCATATAAAGTTTTTGGTTATTAATGCTTTATTCCTTTCTGGGTTTTTATTACAATCTGCTTTCGTTTATGGTAGCATATATTTTATGACATTTCTTGTTTCTTTCTCAGTTTTTTTATTTGTTCCACTTGTTCCATGTTCTAGAACTTTCTTATAATTATCTTCTTTACATTTGACACTTAATTCATGATCATTTCATTATTGATTTATTTAATTACATTTATAACTTTGATTCTATTCGTAAATTACTTCTCTCTTGTTTTTTATTCTTTCAAATGAATGTTTTAATTAATTTGTTAATGAGGTCATTGTTTCTTTATATACCACTTCAAAGTTTTATTATTTTTATTTCCACATAAGTTTATTTAGTTAATCGTATCACTGATTTTTATTCCTTTTTATATCATTTTATAGAAGGGGTTTTACACTTTATTTGGTTGAAATTAGACATTATTATTCTTTCAGAATTGATTGGTTTAATTCCAAATTCTTTTTCTTTCATATATCTCATAATGATTTTCCATAGATATGGTAAATATATTGTATCAGTACCATCAGTATGGTATGAATTCTCTTCTTTTTATTTTCACCATAGTTTTTTCATTTCTATTTTGTAGTAAGGTACTCTTACTTAATTTTTTAATTTTGTAGGTGTTTAACCTCTCAAAATTCTTCTCTTTTTATTTTCTCAAATGGTTTCTTTCAAATTGTTTTTAGTAAATTGTTCTTACACTGTTTTTGGAATTTATGTGGTTTATCAATATTCAAAATTCTTTTTATTCTATATTTCCATAAAGTTTTCATAAATAATTGGTTTGTAAGGTGAGCTTACAATATTTTTGAATTTTTTTGTTTTTAAATTCAAAATGCATTTCTTCCTTTTATATTTCTAAAATCATTTTCATAAATTATTTGTTTGTAAGGTGATCTTACAATATTTTTGAATTTTCACTCATTAATTCAAAATTCTTTCTATATTTCCATAAAGTTTTTTATAAATAATTGGTTTGTAAGGTGTGCTTACAATGTTTTGGAATTTTTATGCTTGTCATATTTTTTAATTCCAAAATTCTTCTTCTTTTTATTATTTCCAAAATGTTTTTTCTCAAATAATTGGTTTGTAAGGTGAGCTTACAATATTTTTGAATTTTCACTCATTAATTCAAAATTCTTTCCATATTTCCATAAAGTTTTTGGTTGGAATGATAACTTTCCATTTCTCCTTCTTCAAAGATGGTTGTATAAACAGTATATCGTTGTGTATTTTATAATATTGGGTGATAGTCTCATCCCCTGCTTCCAATCTTGTCTTAATGGATTGTAACTTCGTGTCTGCTTGTTGGTGTGTGCTCAGGTTTTCCAATAATGATTCTAGATCGGCTCTGTTACTAAGAATGTGGTATACTTTAAGTATAATTTCCTTCTCCCCCTCGAACGTTTGTTTATTAATGTCTAATTTGAGACAACACGTCCGCAACGACATTCTTCTTTCCGGGGATGTACTCCCACTTAAGATCATACTCTTGTAGTAACAGTATCCACCGTGTCAACCTTCCGTGACTTAGTTTACATCTCCTTAAGAACGATATGGACTTATGGTCTGTCCGGACGGTAACGGGGTAACCAAGGATGTATGTGCGGAATTTTCCACACGCGAACACTACACTTAACAACCCTTTTTCAGTGACGTGATAATTCTTTTCGCACTGATTTAATGCTCTACTGGCAAAGCAAATCACGAGATGTTCGCCCTCCTCATCCTCTTGATACAATGTTGTGCCGAGGCTGATGTTGCTGGCATCGCAATTCAGGTAGAATTGCTGAAATGATTGGTGGCGAAGATGATTGGTTCCAGAAATTTCTGTTTAATCAGTGTTAAGGTCTTATTCTGTTCTATACCCCATATCCATTTATTCTTGGATGACAGTTGCGGCTGAAATCTGGCGGTCAATTCAGAATACTTTTCCTGGAACTTGCGGTAGTAATTACAGAGTCCCAGGAATGACTGTAATTGCCTTCGATTCTTAGGTGTTGGAAAGTTTTGAATCGCTTCTACTTTTTCAGCCGACGGTGAGACTCCCTGGTCGTTCAGTATAAATCCCAAGAATTGAATTTCCTTGGCTATGAAGTGAGATTTCTCTAGCTTTAGCGTGATGTTATTCGCCGCTAATTTCCTTAACACATGTTCCACATGGTAGCAGTGTTCCTCCCAAGTTTCTGAGGACACTAGCAAGTCATCAATGTACACGGTGGTGAATTGTAGTGCTTCCTGGCCAAGTATCTGGTCCATGCAGTGTACAAAGACTGCGACAGAATTCACTAGTCTGAAGGGCAACCTCTTAAACTGGTAGTTCCGCCCTTCGAATATAAAGGCCAGATACTGGCAACTCTGTGTATGTAATTCCACCTGCCAGTAGCCGCACACCGTGTCCCAGGTACTAAAGTACTTGGTACCATGGAACCGGTTCAAAATCTCTTCAATCTCACCGGGCAAAGTCCTGTCATTAATAATCATTTTATTAATCTCCCGCGCATCTAGGCACAAACGGACTTGTCTGTTTTTCTTAGGAATAGCCACGATAGGACTTGTGTATGGGGATTGGCTACTCTCTATAATGTCACGGTTAATCACCTTTGTTATTTCAGCTCTTACTGCTTCCTTTCATGATTGCGCGATGGGGTATGACTTCCGGTTAAAGTCCACTGTGTCTCGGAACTGTAGAGTACACTGGAAGTTTTTTACTTTACCGGGCTCGTCAGAAAATACTGATTTATATTGTTCATATATGTTAATCAATTTGTTTGCTTGGTGTTGTTGCAATCTTTCTCCTGTTATACCGCTCCGGAAATCCCTGATTTCCTGGATTTTTTGGGACCATAAGTCCTCATTAGCGTTATCGTCTATCTTCTGTTCAATAATCGAAGTTGGATGTATATAATTGGTCTTACGAATCTGTTGGTGGATATTGTTAGGAATTACTTGGTCGCTACCAACCAAGTTAACCGTCAAAGTGTGTCCGTTTGTAAATAGTGACAATTTCTCTGTTCGTAAATCAATTATGGCGGAGTTCCGCTTGAGCACATCACACCCAACCAATGTGTTAAATGGCAGCCCGCTCACCACTAAGAATTCCATTTCTATAGCTATACCGCAGCTCATCACACTGGGCGGAGACTTGCCTTCGTATTGTTTTATTTTGGCGGCCGGTTACACCTAACAAAATAATATTGTTTAACGGCAACGTTGGTAATGTTCGTCCGCATTCTCTTTGTATTCTTTCCAACTCAGTAGTACTTATTATAGATACGTTGGAACCAGTATCGATCATTAAATTGGCGGGGATTCCTTCTACCTCCGCATTTATATGAATTATTTCATTATTAATTTTATTGGTGGGACTATTATCGTCCTCTTCCAATAATTCGTGTCGGAATTTTCTTCAGGTAATTACAACCGATTATAGTAATACGATTATTTTTATTTGTCAACTCATTTAAATACCCAGGGTTTAGGAGCAGCAACGGGTTTCGGTGATTTATTACTGCCTCCTCCCGTTTAAATGCTCGACATCATTGTTATGGTGTGTCGCGCTGGTGGATGCATCATTCGGGAGACCTTGGGTGGGTCCCTGCCACTCTGTTCGGTGATCTACCAGTTGTTCGTTGTTGGTCAGCCGTTCGGTGTTATCTAAACTGGTACTCCGTCTTGCAGGAATGTACCTTGGTTGGTCACGTTCTCGGCATCTCCGCCTATCTTCGTATTCGTGATAGCTGTTTCTTCTCTGGTGGTAGTATCTACGTTGGCGACCATCTTCCGCTCGGATGAAATTTACTCGCGGTCGAGAAAACCTATTATTATTGGGGTTACTATTCGGTGGATTACCACGACTATTATTATTATAGTAATGATCGTTATTATAATTGGGGCTTCTCTGACTATTAGGGTATGGATAGTATTGGTTTTGGTTACCCTGATAACCATTATTGGGTCGATTATTGTTCGTATTATTCTGAACTTGATTATTAGTATTATTATTATTATTATTATTATTGTTGTTGTTGTTGTTTGTTTGTGGATAGGCTCTATTTCCTTGGTAGGTGTTGTTGTTGGTCGTATCATGGTTGGTATTTGGATAAGTTCTACTTTCTGGCCGATCATTTCTTCTCCGGCTTTGTCGGTAGTATTCCTCGTTTTTGTAATTCTCGAGAAGTTCTGTCATGGCCTGTATGGTCTTTATTTGGCTGCCTCTCCTCGCTCAAATCACCTCCTCATCATAATGATACAACAGCTTGTTGATTAGGCATTCTTCAGGTATGGCCGGTTCCAAATGTTTGGCCATACATACTTTGCCGAGGAAATGCACCGTCATGGAGCTACCCACTTGTGGTTTATAATGTCCGTGGCATTTGTTGTCACGTATTAGGTTTTGGGTCGTTTCAGACCAATACTTTGCCTTGAAGAGGCTTTTAAATTGCTGGTAGTTCTCTATGTCACTTCGGTTAGCCATCCACCAATGATCGCTCATTTCCCAAAAAGACTCGTCTAAAAGTTCTCAATTATGGACCCATCTGTTTCCCCTGTGTTTGTCCATGTATTCTTCAATTCGGGCCAAGAACTCCATTGGCTTTCGTTTATATTGTCTGAAGTTTAACCATTCTCTATGTTCGTTTATTGGGAAATTAGTGAAGCTAGTCGGCCGGTTCCTAATTACCTCCATTTCTTCCTGGCTCTGTCGCACTTGTCCAGTGATATTTGTCATCGCTGCTTCCATACCGTCGCATCTTTCTGTGACATGGGTTCGCATCTTATTGATTTCCATCTGCGTTTCTTTTTGGTTTTCATCCCAATTAGTTTTCTGGTGTTCCTTGACCTGGGTAATTTCCTTATTTATTACCTCCCTGACTTCCAGTACTTCACACTCCGTCTGACGACATCTTTCGTCCACTTCCCTGATCTGTTGGTTTACGATCACTACCTCTTGTTCCAATTTTTTAACTATTGTAACACAACAAAATGTTACATAACCTAGACATTCACCAGAAGGGTAAATAAGTACACTGAAATAATAAAAGTGAATAATTTAGGATGAAAGTAGCAAAGAAGAGAAGGACCGACAAAGAAGAAAGAAGAAGAAGGATCCCAAGAAGCAGTGAGGAATACACTGCATGACACTACAACAAATACTATGACTGACTCTAACTTATGGACATGCCAAGTTCACTATAAGCTGTCAAACAAGCCAGTCAATGACATGAATATAATGTCATGTGTCAGATAAACCAATTAAATAATGACGAAAAAGATGTAATATCTGTAACAGCATTTTGGCTGAAAGTAAATGAACCATGACCAGTAAATGACAAAGCCTATGACTAGATTAGCTATGGCACAATGTAAATTAAAACTAGCATTACAAACCCAGATGTAATATTAGTGAGTAAAAGTAGTTATAAAAGGAAACCTTATATGGATGAGTAACTTCCTTATTATACAAAATGTAACTTGTAACAATTATTAAAAGCATAAACGTATGCTAAAAAACATGTCTAGACCATGCCTAAACAAGCGTTTGTCAGTAAATTAATGAGGAAAAAGGACTCCTAGTGAACATAAAATTTACTGAACAATCAATGTAACTAAAGATAATGTGAAATACCACCACTCAATTATTAATGGATAACATTAAATTGAGTAGGCCAGACGAAATGTAATTAGGAATAAGGATTTTCGATAATAATGTATCGCCTTAATTATGTTAAGATTTAATATTGTACAGTTATAAATAGCTATTAAGTATGATCACAGATGTGTTAGTGTTCAAACAAAGACGTTATAAAGAAAACGCAATGTGAAACACTAAATGTCAAAAGATAGGGACTGCTTGCATTATGCATCGCTAGCAGACGACAGTGAGAAACCATGTTTCTAAACATTCTTTATGAGCATTGTCAAAGAAAATGAGGTTAAAACCTGTGTTAAGCCACATCAAATTGAAGCCCATAAACTAAACTTTAATTTGATAGTAATAACCTCGCGATCGAAACTATAATAAGTGTGTAGTGCGCGTTAGCGTCATTTATTGTTAAAAAGTAAGAAATTGGTTGGGTAAAACCAACAACAATGATAGTTGTCAACAGCGTTCGCCGGACGGCGGTTAAAAAACAATACGTCATTTTGTAACAGTTATCAGAACTAATCAGAAGAGAGATTATTAAACGATCTTACCGCCTAAGCCCTATGAAGCGAGGGGGTATATAATCAAAAACGGAGAGAATTCATTACACACTTTTTGTCATCACATCGAGCGAGACAGTTGTCGCTCGTCCTCGCAATATTTTTTAATAACTGAAATTAGTACAACAATAGTAAACCGTTTAAATTTTTCTTCAAGACATTCAACGATACTGCATTTACTATAAGGAAGTGCTTCGAAAGTAAAGTGATATTTTAATTTGTGCGTGATTTTAGAACGAGAGAGAGAGTTTTATAATCAGTATTTAACATAGCCCAGATTTTGTTAGAAGAGGGCCAACTCTCCGTTCATAGTTCGTGTGAAGTGTAATTAACCAGTGGTCATTATAATCCGATCACTGGAATGTTTTTTTTAATAAATTTTAATCTATTCGATTAAAATAAAAAAAGGTAACACTGTGACAATTTATTTTATTTCTCTGCTTGCACTGATCATTATTTACCACCAAGCTGTACTGACGCAAGAACAACTAAACTTTCAATCATATACACAGTTTCAATTTACTTAGCGGATTTGTCAATCCAATGTAAGATTTTGTATTAGTACTAAGGGTTAAAAATATATCTTAGCAAATAAGTCAGCGTAACAAACGCTCACCTGAAAAATAGTTACGAGTTTTAAAAAGAGGCCAAATTATTAAATATTATTATTAACGTCTGTCAAGGCATAGGACAGTTCTTTTTTGTACTTCAAAGAGCCTGCCCGTGAGGTATATTATATAATCAAAAGTCAAATTGTTAATAGATATAAGAGTTTATTGTTCTGACTGAGCTAGACCGTATTGTAAACGGACCAAGTAATTTCAGATTTATATTAATGTATCCATTGTATCTTAATTGTTGATTTTATTTTCAAAGGGCAAAATAAACCCAGATTTTATTCAGCATAAACTTTGATCATGATTATTTCATATAGTTAATTGATAATTAACATTGAGTACAGGGAGATAACTCAGAGTAGAGATTCTACTATATTAGATTTAATTTGTAGTGAAAACCTCAAGCATTTAAACAAAATTTAAAGTGAATTTATCAATTCTAAATTTTATTAGTTGGTTTTTCATGGGAATTTTCCTAAAATAAACCCATGTGGCGCCCTTATCGTAAACGAGGAGTGTTATAACCTTGTTGATAAAGCAAGCTGGTATTAAGCGCATCTTGACAGCTTATATTTTTGGTAAGTGAACTTCAGAACTTCCAGTATCACGAACAGGTACGTGAAAGTGTATATTATTATAAATTGTTTGTCCAGACGAGACTTAACGTTACGTACACTGACGACACTTAACCGAGAAGAGGAGTTCCGCTGCAAGATCGACGCTACGGCTACATTCATCCACCGACCAGCGATTAACTTATTATTCACTATAATTATCAAACTTTACTAAATAAACAATATTTATCCATTATTACTAAGGATTATTACTGCAAATATTTTATTTTAAAAAGAGAGTTTATCAGGGTTGCCACTCTATCTGGAATTCTGGAAATCATGGAAAACTCATGGAAATGCATTTCACCTGTAAATTTCATTGAAATATCATTGAATTTTTATAAAGATCTGGAAAAAATCATAATTGAATTAAAACATTTAATAATAATATTTTCGACTCCATGATTTCCATAAATACTTTTTTTCAAATCATTAAACATAGTTTCTTATAAGATACATAAAGTTAGCGGACCAACCTCGGAATTTGAACACCGCAATTGGACCATAATTTGCCGTAAATTTGTCGTGGAAATCATTTTTTCCACAAAAAAATGATTTCCACAACAAAAAAACGATTTCCGCGACAAAAAAATGATTTCCACGACAAATTTACGGCAAATTATGGTCCAATTGCGGTGTTCAAATTCCAAGGGGTGGGCCACGCTATTTACCACGTAAATCCGGTAAATCCATAAGTAAATCTCTGTAAATCTTGATATATCAAATGGTGTATCTTAGTAAATTTTATTAAATCTTAAGATGAATCTTGGTATATCGCTATAAATATTATATAAAAATTAATGAAGGGCACAGCAAAATGTTAAAAAAATTATTTAAACTAATATTCGTTGCAATAATATTAAAATAAATATTACATATTTACCTGTATTTACGGATTTACAAAGCACGGATTTACCAAAAATTTACTAATTTACCATAAAACACATTATTTTTATATGTTATCCAAGACGCTTAAACAATGATCATTATACTCGGGATTGACCCAAAGCTCAGCTAATTGTTTAATAAATTATTTAAACTATAAATCTTGTAAATTAGCGAATTAAGCCAGTATATCATAAAAAATTCGAAAAAAATCCTAAGATCAACTTTCAATAACCCTAAAACCGATAATTATTGTCAAAATTGACGATCTACATAGAAAACTGTTTAAGAAGTTGTTTAAATAATAATTCTTGCAAAAGGGCAAGAATTATGATTTATGAGATTCGTCCAACATATCACAGACGACTCGAAAACAATCTCAACATAAACTTCCAAGAACCTCGAAAACAATCATTTTTGTCGGGATTGACCATTTGCCTTGGAAATTGTTTTAAAAAATGTTTAAACTAACAATATTGCATAATTATCAGTTTTAGGATTGTTGAAAATTGATCTTAGGATTTTTTTCGAATTTTTTTTGATATCCGCTAATTTTGCAATATTGTTAGTTTAAACATTTTTTAAAACAATTTGCAAGGTAGATGGTCAATCCCGACAACAATGATTGTTTTCGGGGTTCTTGGAAGTTTATGTTGAGATTTTTTTCGAGTCGTCTGTGATATGTTGGACGAATCTCATAATTTTGCAAGAACTATTATTTAAACAACTTCTTAAACAGTTTTCTATGTAGATCGTCAATTTCGACATTAATTATCGGTTTTAGAGTTATTGAAAGTTGATCTTAGGATTTGTGATATACTGGCTTAATTCGCTAATTTACAAGATTTATGGTTTAAATAATTTATTAAACAATTAGCTGAGCTTTGGGTCAATCCCCGAGTATAATGATCATTGTTTAAGTGTCTTGGATAACATATAAAAATAATGTGTTTTATGGTAAATTAGTAAATTTTTGGTAAATCCGTGCTTTGTAAATCCGTTAATACAGGTAAATACGTAATAGATTTGTAAATCCGTAAATACGGTAAATCCATAAATAGCGTGGCCCACCCCTTGTCAAATTCCGAGGTTGGTCCGCTAACTTTAGGGTAGAGACCACAGTAAATGACACCTTTACGTTTCTGGCCACGTGTGGGCATTTCGTTAATTAAAAAAATATCGAATAACGCTAGAGACTTGAAAATTTCAGAACCTTATTCTGCTACCTATTTGCTCGCAGTAATTACAAATTGAAAAAGCATTTAAAATTATTATCAAACTATAATTGAGATAATATAATATTTTATATTTACAGTACCAAAGAATTAAAAGTATTGTTTAGACTTATAAGAAAGGTAGATTACAACTAATAGTAATTGATTAAATAAGTAATTCAAATTTCATGTATAAGATGCATAAAAAACTTTTAATTATAATTACAAATTGAAAAAAAAATTGAAAACTATTAGGTATCAAACTATATTTGAGATAATTTAATATTTTATATTTATGTAATTTTAATGATATGTCTAAAAATAAATATTGCCAAATCACTACAGTACAGGAACGAAAAGTATTATTTAGATTTAAAAAAAATTGATTAAATAATTCTAATTTAAATGTATAAGATTAATGAAAAATTGTTACTTATTGCACGTATGTGCATATGTATATTATGCATGTATTGTTAAATTAAATAAAAAAGTAAAAATAAAATAGAATTTTTTTGAATAAAAATGTGCATTTTCTTACTATAATGCATGTAAAACGCAATTTCTCCCTTCCCCCAACTTACTCTATAAAGAAAAAAAGTATATCAATTGTTTTCAAAAATCATGGAAATTTTGTCATTTTACATGGAAAAATCGTAGAAAATTCATGGAATTGTATAATCGAAAAATAGTGACAACCCTGTTTATTTTGAGTTGTAACTAACTCTGTTTCGAATTCTAATTAACTTAACTTATATTAAATCATATACATTGACATTTTTTTAACGGTAAGGATCAAGTAACCTTACACTATGGATTTCTTAGTGTCGTTTATTTTTCTATTCAACTCTTCCTTCGCTAATTCGATTCTCTCGTCTACCTTGTTCATATTTTCCTGGTTGACTTCCCTTAGTTCTTCTCTTAATCATTGGTTATTCTCGTCCATTTTCTCCTCCAACTTTTCCTTCAGTTGTTGATTGTCGTTTTCTATCTTCCTACTGGTTTCCTCCATTTTCTCTTCCATCTTCTTATTCAGGGATTGGTTGTCCTCCTTCAGATCTTCCATCTTCTTATTCAAGGATTGGTTGTCCTTTTTCCTTTCCTTGTTGTTTTCCTCCATCTTCTCTTCTAAATTCTTACTGGTTTCTTCAATCCTCTTGTTGGTCTTTTCAATTTTATTACCTAAGTTCTTGGTTATTTCACTCAAATCTTCCTTCAAGGACTGTTTGTCTTCCTTCCTTTCTTTACTATTTTCTTCCTTTGTTGATTTGATTTCTTCCTTTAAATCTTGACTCAACTTCTTACTAATTTCTTCAATGTCCTTACTCAACTTCTTACTGGGTGATTTGTTTTCTTCCTGTGTTGACTCCATTTGCTTACTTAACTGTAGGACCATTTCCATTATCTTGTCTAATATGGGGCTTTCTATTGTTTGGGATTTCTGTTTCTCCTTCTCTGGGACATTGACTTCCCCTGTTTGTGTTGGTCCTTCAGGTTGTTCCCCTGGTGGTACTGGTTGTTTAGGTTCCATTGGGTTTAATAACTCTTCCACATTTTCTACAGGCGTTGCCTCCTTGTCCCCCATGTCGACTTCCTTTTCGGCCTCTGCCGCCCTCTTCTTAGAAGTAGCTCGTCGTTGCATTTTGCCTCCTTCTCTATGGTATAATCGCTGCCAAGCTTAATTAATTAAGCCCTCTACTTGGACGCCAATTTGTAACACTCTAGACCTGTTTGCACTGGTTACAAATAAATGTTCTTCGTATGGTACAAAGGAAAGCTAAAAAAAATTTTATTTAAAAAAAAAATTTTGTTCACAAAAAAAATTTTATGTTTGGTTGTGGTTGTAGTAATTTAGAAATAATCCTGGTTCAGTGTTTTGTTTAAAATTTTAAAATTCTGTGAGTTTCTTATGGTTAATTTTACACTTCTGGTAGATCTTAACTAAATCTGGAGTTAATCAGATTATCTTCTTGCTGCAATCGATTGATGATTTTCAGCGCTGCCCCAGTATCTCAATTTTAGTTAAAATTTATCGTCTTCCAGTAAGTCCTGTAGTTAATTAAACCCTTAAATTAAAATGTGAAATAATTGTATAATCCAGATAATTGAAATAATTTGATTTAATAACAATAATTCTTAAAAATCTATTTAAAATCGATGTTGAGCAATTGTTCGACTCTGTCACAGGGATATCGATTTGCGATTACAGGTTATTTTTATATAAAATATTGAAAAAGGTTCTTATAACGATTATATTTATATAGTCAGTGAAGGGTAGGCCTAGAAAGTATAACATGTACAAAAATATAAGTCTTAATAAGTAAAAATGACAATCTGTTAATAATATATAATGTTTTGTAGTATACAATTTATACCCAATAGGTGTCTAGATGTTCTCGTGCTGGTTGGTAATTTGCATCACGGGAAATTCACAATGGCGGCTAGCTGAATTGATGAGGTTAACGCATAAATGGTCGTTGGAAATTCTAACAATAAATTCACCTTTAAAATGGATCTCCGTAATAGTGTATACTGTCTATTTTGTTGTTCGAGGTATCCTGGATAAGTGTTCAGTGTTCACTAGTGTTAATTGTCTTATTTTATATGTATTCTGTGTTTGCTGGTTATGATGAGAAATCGAAAAGTTGTTACGGAGTGAATTATTAATGTTAGGTTGTTTTAACGGTTTAATTCACTGGTATTGTGTAGTGTATTGTTTGTTTTCACTATTGTAGTATAGTATTTCACTGATATAAAGTCAAAAAGTGTCAAATTAGGTAACTCTCGTTTTCACTTAATATTCAACCTTTACTCCATTACACTCCGTTATACGGTTTTAGAACGCGATTGATCATCAACCGTTCTGTTTGAATGTTAACAAAGAACTAACTTACTTCCTTCGTCTTAGGAAATATCTTGCCAAGTTAATATTGGAAAAGTATTGTTAAAATAATTTTCATTTCCTATGTACATAATTATATGGTACATTATATATGGAATAGTTTTAGTTTATTGTTCGCTTTCATGAACTATTAACCACATAATTGGTTTATTTATCTCATTCTGTTTAATTTGATATGTCATAGTCCATATTTGTTGAGATTTTTGTTAAAATTACCATATTTCTTTCTTTTTGGAAATCTAGGCCCAAAAACCTGTTTCCGTTCTTGTACACAATTCCTGCCATTTTAGGTGTTCTAAATATAATTATAATAAATTTCAGATGGTCACAAATCTTTCGTTTTCCTTAATGTCTTATAAATTTAACATTTGAACTGTCTTTTAGTGATAATTTATTAATTTACTATTTCTCCTCTGAAATAGTTAATTTTTAACATTTCAAAAATTTTTAATAACTCAAGACATTTTTCTATATTACTCTTTTAAATCATAGGATCATTTACAGTAGTTAGGTATTGATCCACCTTACATAAATCTTGTTAGTTTACATGGTTCCTTGGTGAATTAACTAGTATATATTTATTTTTGTGAATTCATTATTTGGCCTAGAGTTTAGTATTTTACTTATATGGTTTTTTCAAATAAAGTTAATTCTACACCTCCTCTGACTCTTAAAAGTTAACATAACATGAAATAAAATTGTTTACATAATTATTGATATGTGTAGCATCTAATTCATGCTACAGTTACAAAAAATAATATTTGACATTAGTTAGCAGTCTTCAAAGTTAGACATGTTTGCTGGAACTATTTTGAACATACATTTAAAAACATTTTATAAATTAATGCAGCATCCATACCTAAACATTTTAATCTGTATGCATGCTGTAATATAACTAACACATCTTACTCTAAATATAAACCTTATTGTATAGGAACTCTTTTTAAAATGGAGTTCATGGCTTTGAACATTATTAGCCATTTAAATTTCTTAATTTTATTAAAACTTAATCTATTTTCAGTCCTTTCTGATTATATTGTATTATTATCTAAAATCCCCTTGTACAGTAAACATTTCCCCACATACTTTCTTTATTATTGGCATTACCATGAATGTCTTGAGATAACAAAGTGACCTTATTTAATGAAATATTGGAAATATTTTTCCTTTTAATATTCCATTACCTGTTAATTATAAAATATAAAAGTTATTTTATAGCACCTTGTTTAAGTTATAGATACACTACAACTTGAAGTTTATTACATTTAAAAACACTTCCACTAGTACACCATCAACTGTTGGTTCTGACTTATATTTGAGTTTTATTATTCTCAGACCAGACCTTTAGTCATAATGGACTGTGAAGATTTGTTTATTTTTTATCATATAATAACTTTAGTTGGTGCAGTTCTTATCATACTACTCAATACTTTTGTCTATAATTATTTACAATTTCATAAGGTTTTGGGGTGTTATACTTTCTTTAATGGTATCATTTGGTTTGGGGTTAATGGTAGTTAATAATAGGTTTTTATTGTGGTTCTTCCATCCTATTTCTTCCTTTCTTCTCGTCTTCCTTCTTGTGTTCATTCTTGGGTAAACCAAGGTACTCAGTGTTATTTTGTCCGATGGTTGGTTCGGAGTATCTTCTTTATTATCTGCTTTTAAATTTCTTCTTCCTTCTTGGGTTTGGAGTATCTTCTTTATCATCTGATACTAACTTTACTCTTCTTTCTTGATTTCGTGATATCTTGTTTATCACCTGATACTAATCTTCCTCTTCTTGTTTCTTCTTGTGTTTGGGGTATTATATTTATCACCTGCTCCTAATCTCCTGGGTAATCTCCTGATTTTTTAATATGAGTTTCCTTTAATTGATTTTCTTTGACTTTTATGGTTGCATTTTTATTACTTAATTATTGTTTTTCTTTTATTGTGGTGTTTTTCTTTGAAGTTTAATTGAATTTCATTTGATATTCTTTGAGTATATGTAATTTAATTATCTTTATGAAGGAGAGAAATTCCACACAGTAATGGCAAGCATACTCCCAGTACCCCACTTTCGAATTTTCCTTATTAAAATTCCCCCATGTTATTTTGTCCGATGGTTGGTTCGGAGTATCTTCTTTATTATCTGCTTTTAAATTTCTTCTTCCTTCTTGGGTTTGGAGTATCTTCTTTATCATCTGATACTAACTTTACTCTTCTTTCTTGATTTCGTGATATCTTGTTTATCACCTGATACTAATCTTCCTCTTCTTGTTTCTTCTTGTGTTTGGGGTATTATATTTATCACCTGCTCCTAATCTCCTGGGTAATCTCCTGATTTTTTAATATGAGTTTCCTTTAATTGATTTTCTTTGACTTTTATGGTTGCATTTTTATTACTTAATTATTGTTTTTCTTTTATTGTGGTGTTTTTCTTTGAAGTTTAATTGAATTTCATTTGATATTCTTTGAGTATATGTAATTTAATTATCTTTATGAAGGAGAGAAATTCCACACAGTAATGGCAAGCATACTCCCAGTACCCCACTTTCGAATTTTCCTTATTAAAATTCCCCCATGTCGATTTTAAGCGGCGGAGTATGTGATGATTTAGATGGTAAATAAATTAAAAAAAATTAATAATAAAAATATTTTAAAAAAACAAAAGAAGTAAGTACTTTAAATCGCACGATTAAACCAAATACCCCTTAACTAACTCATAATAGTAATGAAAATTAAATTAAGAAAATCTAACTAAATAAGCAATTAAAATCTGAATGTAAAAGTTAAGAATAATACAGTTAACCCTTTAGTAAATTTATCATGCGTTGACCTGCCTATTCCGGACACAACGTGCATACCGAACCGGCAGTAAATTAGAAATAACTGTAAATCGTAATGTAAATAATTAATAATTTAAAGTCACAAGTAGTAGTTATAATAATCCCTGTAAACAAGATAAGTCTAGATAGTTTATTTTGTCTTACTATAAGAATGTATTATTAATAAAGAGTTGGAACTATATTATGGCGGAGTACTCACTCCGCGTCGTTGCAATCTACCTGTTGTAACGGGATCTATGTAATGGGATCTATATATATATATATATATATATATATATATATATATATCATTTGTTAATAAAGAGATGTCATCTTGTTACATATTGAAGTGAGTGCATAAATCAGTTAAAATACCTTCCCTTGTGTCCTATAATTAGAGTAATTATTATTGTTCTAACTGTTGTGTTGATTTTCAGTTTGTTACAATGTAGGCAGCCTGTATAATTGGCTAGCGTCAATTATCACGGGTTGCCTGGATTTATAACGTAGCCCGGAACGTTATAAGTTCAATAAGCCAAACAAAACTTAGAAATCTGTCATTAATTTCTATTGAATCTACATTGGGTGCCACTCTAGACTACGCATCCCTAATTAAAGAATTTGCTAAGGATAAAATAAGAAGGGTAAAACTGTAGTAGATTGTTGTATTTGATAGTTGATGTCATTATTTTAAAGTAGTTTATATTTTCAAAATAAAAATAGTATTCGTACATTTTTTTTTTTTTTTTTTTTTTTTTTTAATCACAATCTAAGGTTATTTTAAAGAAAAAACATTTAAGGGGTGGCATTTCGAAGACTTGCATCATATTGAGAAAATCTACCACATGACCCTGATTTCAAAGACTGGTACTAACTCTAAAAACAACAAACAGTGCTTGTATTGGCCACCTCAGATGAATCTCAAACTTATAGAGGAATATAAGCTATGGGGCCTTGAAGTAAACACAAAGAAAACAGAGTATATGTCCATTGGTGGGGAACAGAAGAATTTAATTTTAGAAGACGAACAAGAAATAATAAATTGCAGTAGCTATAAATATCTAAGAACAACAGTTACACAAGATGGTAGTCTAGATAAAGCGATAAGAGAAAGAAATAACTTGGGAAGAAAATCAATAGCATTGCTGAACAACATATTGTGGGACCAACAAATATCAAAACAAAATAAACATTGTATATACAATACAAATGTGAAACCAATTACATCATACGGGTGTGAAATATGGCCAATAACACAAAGAACAGAAAAGTTGTTGGAAGCTACTGAAATGGATTATTGCCGAAGAGTGGCAGGGAGGTCAAACCGGGAAAAAGTAAGAAACGTCAGAATCTGGGAGATAATGGGGGTACAGTGTTCTATTGTCAACGACATAAAAACAAAACAGCTAAGACGGTTTGGGCATGTGCAAAGAATGCCGGCTAATCGACTCCCCAAGCAAATTTTGAGAGATGGACACCATATGGTCGTAGGCGAAGAGGAAGACCTAGGTTGAGTTGGAAAGAAGAAGGCATCAATCAGGCAATGAGAGACCAGGAGAATTAGAAGAAGAATTTTGGTTAGATCGAGACCAATGGAGACTAGGGATCGGAAGACGTAGGATAATGTAACGTTATGAACTGATTTATATATTGTAACGGTACATAACCCGGTCCCAATAAAGTAAATCATGAGAATAAAAGTCAGAAATGGGTAGAACTAAAGCTCGCTCAAAATTTAATTATATAACTCCACATAATAAACAATTCGAGTGGTATATAGTGCGAAGTGAGTTCTAGTGTACCCATTGAGGTGAAAAAACCAAAGTGAAACTAATGTATTACTAAACTGTGCTGTATGTTTTGGATAGGATAAAACTATGGAAGTAGTATGTAATAGTACTAATTGATTTTTGTGATTTTATTTATTTATTGTAATTTATATTGTATGAACCACAATTTGTTATACCCAAGTTAATATTATATTGTTTCAAATAATTATGTTAGATTGTAAGAAAACCCAGGGTTAATTTTAAAAGACATAAAAATTTTAACTACCAAAGATAATATAAAATTAAAATAATCCTAGGAAGGAAAGGACAACAGGAAGTAGTACCGGGTATGAACACTATTCGATACTAAATAAATAATATATAAATTTATTTAATGATAATAAAATGACAAAATATTTATATACAAGGTCATAAAAAAATTAACCAAAACATATTATGTGAATTAAATTAGTAAATAAACCGGAATGGAAGGGAATTATTTTTCCATAAATAAAAATATAAATTTATAATAATCACAAACTGTAATAATTTATAATAATTACATCTGTAACGTACCGCTTTTTTTTCGTGAGGTGTTGTATAGTTAAATCCTGCACCACGTTGTACGCGTCAATTCTGTAACGTACTACTTTTTCACGAGGCGTTATTTAGCGAAACGTCAGTCTGAGTCAAGCCCCAAATGTTGGGTTCGCCAAATTTGTAACGTACCGCTTTTTTCGTGAGGTGTTATGGAAGTGTTTGTAGCGGGGCATTTTTGGGGCCTACCTGAGACAATGTAAAGAAGTTTATATTTTATTGATAATAAATAACATATTTTGTATTTTTTTTATAAATAAATAATAATAACTTTATCCCTTGTTGAGTGATAAGGACAGAAATTATAAATTTTATAACCGAGAGGTAAATTTGTTATTTTGAAACGATCGCAACATGGCTGCACTGCTGTTAACCGTATGAATACAGACTTGTTTAATAATATTGTGTAAACAGTTTTAATAGCCGACAAGCTGTGTCAAGGTCAGACAATGACGAACACAAAACCAGTAAACACATTATGTAACGGTAAACAAATTATGCAATGAAACATCAGGCGAGCGTTACGTCAGAGCCTATCCTTGATGAGTAATTCCGTTACATAACGGTGACATGCAGCTGGCGGAGTGATATAAACTTTAAGACAATAAGAATTGAACATCTTACAACAGTTGCTTCACAAAATAGCGCCTATTTCTCAGCCCAGTATAACGCCATCACCACTAGCGAGTGGTCTCTATAAAAAGTTTCGGCAGTAAGTGCGGGCCCGCAACACACCAACAAATGTGAACAATGTCTAATTAAACAGTGCACGATTATTACAGTGATCAAAATGTGAAATCAATATAATAAACTCAATAGATCCGCTAGTTACGTTGTGCGTGTAACATCGCCCGGACACAAATGAACAGATAAGTAAACATGAGAAAACATCACTTTAGACAAAAATTTTAAACATTTCAATTTTTAAATAGAAGGAAATAAAATAAAATCTAATATGAGATCTCACGGGGTATAAATTATGTGTGTGTGTGTGTGTGCGGGAGTATGTGAGAATAGATAAATTTAAACAAAGAAGGCTGGTTTGTGAAGATATATAATCATTAAATGTAATTATTGGTGAAATATAATCAAAGAAATATAATTAATAAATAAGACCAAATTTTATGTAAGAAAAATAATTTTAATGACATTCATTTCACGAGTTCATAGTTAAGTTGGCAATAGTATGTAAGTGTAGGAAAAGAAGTTTTATTTTTTGTTGTGGAGTGTATTAAAGAATAAATAAACCTTAGGTTCATTGCCAATATGAATTAAATTAATTATTTCAGCAACCACATTCTGCTCTCCTAGTCCGCTGAAAAGAACCCTCATAAATGGTTTTCTTGCAGTTGGCAAGATGGCGCCCGACAAATATACAATGTATGTTAGTGACTTTTATGTGAAGGTAAGTAGCTTCACATTTGACGCCCAGAACTAGGGACTTAATTCGTAGCTTCACATTTGGCGCCCGAACAGGGACGATTTATATAATAATATTATATAAATATAGGCCCACTGGGAAAGCAGAATGGTTGTTTGGAATTCATATTTGCGTATGTACGTAAATGAGACGTAAGAGGTTATGTTTAATATGGGTGAGTAGAATATTTTTCAATAAATATATGTTACATATAATAGGATTTTAATAAAGAAATATATATAAAGAGTTTTAAGAAAAATGGCAGATAATAGTACTGTCAGCCTATCTGACAGTCAGTTTAGTACCGATTCGGGAGTACAAACGAATGATAATGTAGAGAGTCAGTTGACCGAATCAAAAATAATGAAAGATGTCGAATATCAATCGACACCTATCCAAAATAAAAAAAATGACGATACGTATGAAATGTTTAAAGCAATACAAACAATGATAGAGAACCAGAGTGTAAAGTTAAATAGTAGTATCAATGAGAAGTTCGATATTCAAAAGAATAGTTTTGAGGAGTTGAAACATGAGATACAAGAAATTAATAAGCATTGTGAAAATACCAAAGTAGAATTTACTAATAAAATCAGTCAAGTAGAAACCAAGTTAGATGATTCAATACAAAAGACAGATGTTAAATTTAGTGAAATAGATAGTCAGATAGTTAGAGTTGAGAAGCAAATCAATGAAAATAACGAAATATTAATAAATTCAATGAATGAGTATAACAATGACATAGAATCTAAAATTATTAAATGTAATATTGAAACTGAATGTAAGTTGAGTAGTGTAGTAATGACAGTTGAAAAATTCAGTCAGAATATTGATGAACACCAAAATAAGATAGATTCAAAAATATATGAAATTGAAAGTAATTATAAGACGGAGATACAAGCAGTAAATGAATCTATTGAAATAATAGCAAAAAATAATGTACAGTCTGAATATAGTAATGATAAAAAATTGTATTCACTTGAACAAAATATTAGTAATGTGCGAGATGAATTAAGTTTAGTGAAAAATCAAAATGTAAACAATGTTATTGAACGAGTATTTATGACACGAGATACGAATAATGAAATAGAATTAGAAACTTTCAATTGTGACAATCGTAGAGTACACCCAATGCAATTTTTAAATAGGGTTAGGGAATTTAATCGGTTTAATAATAGTAGCTGGGAGGTTAAGTTGTTGAAGATTATCAAATGTTTCAAAGGTAGTGCCGAGATATGGTCGGAAGTACACCATACCGAATGGGAAAGTTATGAAGATTTTGAGATAGCTTTCCGCAACAAATATTGGCCAGAAGAAGACCAAGAAATACTAAGAAGTAAAATAATGGGTAATGGGAATTTTGGTAGGATTAATAACCACCTAACCATATATGTGATGACCATTTATAACGAAGCAAAGTATTTAGAACCGCCGTTGCCATTCCGATCATTTGTACGACATATTAGCAAACACCTGCCCAGAGAGGTGCAAATAACTTTAATGACTAGAGAGATTACCAATATAAGTGAGTTAGAAAACATGTTAGATGTATTACAGAATATAGGGGAACGCGACATGGGACGACGTCCAAACACACCAGTAGTACCACACCATAATAATAATAATAATAATAATTTTTTCCATCATAACAGGGGTACACAGAATTTTTATAGAGGAGCGCGGGGAGGAAGTTTCGATAATAGGGGCGAGAGTTGGAGGTGTAGAGCCTGTGAAATTGATAACTATGCTAATAGAACGAATTGTTTTAGATGTCATCGAACAAGGGAGTGCGCCAGAAACGAGAGGACAAACCCACCACCAAATCAACAGTCGAGAGGAGGAGAATTTTATAGAGGAGCGCCTCGGGGAGGAGGAAATCACAATAGAGGTAGAGGAGGAAATCATCAAGCTGTAGCAGGTCCATCCACGGAAAACTGAGGAAGACAATGGGGAAGCGGGCCCAGCCATTGTCAACGGAGGACCGGGTCCAAGTAATTAACGAATACACAAACAACGTCATCAAGGTGGATATGGCAAAAGAGTTGTTAGAAGAAGAGGAGAACAAGGTGGTGGAACACAGAACAGGATTGACTGAGGTGACGATTAACATTGAAGGTAAGAATTATAAAACTTTAATTGATACCGGTAGCGAGATATCAGTGATTTCTGAAAATGTCATGGGTGAATTAAAAGAGTTAAACAAGAATATACCGTCATTACCAGTTGCAGGGGTTACAGTAGTGGGGGTAACTGGGGTGAGAAGTAAAAGAATAACCAGACAAGTGCAATTAAACATTTTAATAAATGAAGTAGAATTTGAAAACACTTTCCTAGTAGTTAAAGGGTTAAGTCTGGATGTAATATTGGGAAATGATTTTTTGGAAAGAAACGGAGCAGTAATAGATTTTAATAAACAAATAGTAAAATTTGAGAAGGGGAATAAACCAGTCAGAATAGAGTTTAAGAAAGTAGTAAATGAAGCTAAAGTCACTGGAATAAAAATGTTACATAAACAGATAAGTGATAGGGAAATAGAAACTAAAATAAATATATGTCTAGAGAGTGATGGTGTAGAAAGTGAGGAGAGAGAGATGCATGAGCGTAATGAGAGTGTGTGGGCAAATAGAGCCGATAAATTTTTCAATGAAAATACAATTGTAGGAAGTACTCAGCGAGAGGAGCTGTGGGCAGTTGTGGAGCAGTACAGAGGGGTGTTTGATGAATCACCAGGGAAAGCGAAGGACTACATCTGTGAGTTGAAAGTTCGGGACCACGCACCATACATGCAGAGAAGCTACCCGGTGCCGTTTTCGAAGAGGAGGGCCGTACAGGAGGAATTAGACCGGATGATGCAAGGAGGCATAATTGAACGCTCAGTATCACCTTATTCAAACCCTTTGGTGGTAGTGATAAAGAAGGATGGCAAGGTAAGGTTATGTTTAGATGCTAGAAAAATAAATCAAATTATTATACCGGACAGAGAATCTCCGGAACCCATAAATGAGATTTTACAAAAGTTTAGCGGAGTCAAATACATGACGTCTTTAGACCTGACCGCTGGATACTGGCAGGTACCATTAGCAACAGAGAGTAGGAAATATACAGCTTTTCTTTTTAACGGTAAGAATTACCAGTTTAAACGCTTACCTTTTGGATTAAACACCAGTGTTGCCAGTTTTATCAAATGTTTAGATAATATTTTACAACCTAAGGACTTAGACTTTTTAACTGTGTATGTCGATGATATTTTGATAGCCTCTAGAACATTCACTGAACATTTAGAACACATAGAATATGTATTAGATAAGCTACGAGTAGGGGGTTTAACAGTGAATTGGGACAAGTCTAAGTTTCTGCAGACAGAGATACACTTTTTAGGATTTATTATTACACAAGAGGGGATATTAGCCAACCCTGACAAAGTCGAAGCAATAATGCGATTCCCTGAACCTAAAAACATTAAGCAACTACAGAGTTTTTTAGGCTTATGCAATTTTTACAGGAAATTTCAGGAGAACTACGCACACACAACATCCAAACTGAGTTCTGTCCTGCAGAAGAATAAGCAGTGGAGATGGGGCGATGCGGAACGAGCTGCATTTAATGAAATTAAGAGAAAGTTCAGTCATATGATAATGATGAATCATCCTGATTTTAATAAGATCTTTTATTTGCAGACCGACGCCAGCAATGTAGCGCTAGGTGCTGAGTTATACCAAGAGAGTTGCGACAAGGAACACCTAACGATCGCC
The DNA here is from genome assembly GCA_034769895.1 of Magicicada septendecula. NCBI lineage: Eukaryota > Metazoa > Arthropoda > Insecta > Hemiptera > Cicadidae > Magicicada > Magicicada septendecula. The sequence continues at coordinate 1,249,523,478 of CM068367.1, forward strand.
TTCGCCAGTAGATCGCTGTTATCGGCAGAGAAGAATTACACGACAACAGAAAAGGAACTTCTGAGCATTGTGTTCGCCGTGGGTAAATTCCGCACGTACATACTAGGGAATACTACGATCATCCGGACGGACCACAAGGCACTGTCATTTCTGAATTCATGTAAGCTAACGCACAGCCGATTAACCAGGTGGGTATTAGCCTTACAGGAATATAACTTTTCATGGGAGTACATAAAGGGGTCAGATAATAAGGTACCAGATACACTTTCTAGAATAGATGTTATAGATAATAAGACTGGTAGGGACCTTAGAGAAATAGAAATTTTTAGGTTAACTAGAGAAGATAGGATTTTTGGTGAGGAATTAAGAGACATTAAAAATTTGCAAAGATCTGATAGCAAACTGGGTAAAATAATTGTTAGTTTAGAAACAGATGTAGCGGGATCTGAATATAATGAGCGATTTCAAATATATCAAGGCATTTTGTTTAAAAAAGTAGATGGTGGGGAGCGTGATTGGAGGTTAGTTATACCTGATGGGTTAATAGATAAAATTGTTTGGGATTGTCATATAAGGTATGGTCATTTTGGTGCGAGAAAGTGTGCAAATGTTTTGAAAGAATCATGTATATTTAAGAATATGGAGAGGAGAGTGAGAAAAGTGTTGAGAGTGTGTGATTTATGTCAAAAATCGAAAGTGGTGAATTATAGAGTGGAAGGAGAGATGAATTATATAAAAGTAGATAAGCCTTTTGATCTAGTTGCGGTTGATTTATATGGACCGTTACCCAGAGGTAGAGGGGGGTGTGGTATATGTATTTGTAGTTTTAGACACTTTTTCAAAATTTGTAAAATTATATAGCATCAAGAGGGCAACTAGTAAAGTACTTAGTGAGAGAATAGTAAAAGATTATATGCTTAATGTGGGAAAGCCGAAAATTATATTATCTGACCATGGTCCACAGTTTATAAGCGGCAAGTGGCGGCAGACGCTTGGATGGGAAGGCATCATACCCAAGCATACGGCAGTGTACCATCCTCAGTCGAACCAAGCAGAACGGGTGATGAGAGAGATTGGTAGGATATTCCGGGCGTACTGTCACGCCAAACACACAGAATGGCCATCCTACGTGAAAAAAGTAGAGGAGTGGCTGAATTGTACCACCCATGATTCCACGGGATTTACGCCGCATGAGTTAATCAGGGGAACAAGGCCGCCCAGGATATTAGAACAACTTTTCACATACCCACCTGAAGGTCAAATTTTGGACAGGAATATGAAGATTAGACTGGCGAACGAGAATTTACTTACTAGAGGAGAGCGACGAAAACAGAAACATGATGCTAAGGGTAAATGGACCAAATATGAGGTAGGTCAGTTAGTGTTAGTAAAAAGACATGATTTGTCCAGTGCTCAAGATAGGGAAATAAAAAAGTTTTTCCTGTTATATGAAGGACCTTATGAAATCATAGACATAAAAATGCAGAATGCGTATGTGCTGAGGAACTCGGCGACGCAGGAAATAGTAGGTACTCAAAATGCGACGAATTTAAAATTATATAGGTCACTTTAATTGTTATGTTTATAAATAAGTTTTTCAGATATTATTGTAGGTTTTCAGAAGGGATCCTTCCCCATTTTCGGGCGGTCACGATCTTACCAGTCCTGGCCGTGGAATTCGGAACTCGGAGGCGGGCCATGGTTGGCGGATCTTCCTTCGGGCGGTGAAAACAACGATGGTCCGGCTCCACCAAAATTGGTATAAAGTAGAAAAATCTAACTGCACATTTGAACGGGGAGGGGGACCCCACAGGTACGTGACATAAATTATTTTCTTATACACTCCCGGTGCAGCGGTTTTGGTGTGCCTGTCACGTGCCTGCACTGCCTTAGAGTGTTTGTAAATAATGGAGGCTGCATTTAAGTAAAAGGCAGTGCATTCTATTTAAATTTTTTTTTTTAGTGTCAAGGGCAAAATTAAAATGGAGCCTTTGACAATATTTTCTGTTTGGCCCGAAACGACGAGTTTTGGGGCAAGACGTTTTGGCGCACGATAGAAAGCGGGGTAGAAGAAATGGTAGGAGAGGGGGTAGTGTGTTTTAGAGGGGGGACGTGAATTCACGTAGTATATCTACCTGGTTCCGATGCGTTTTGCAGCAAGACCCGGCATTTCAGGCGATGTGTTGCGTCAGCAAATTATATTATGATAATAGAGTCAGCCTCCTATGTAAATAGTATATAAAAAAAAAAAAAAAAAAAAAAAAAAAAAAAAAAAAAAAAAAAAAAACCCAAAATAATTTTGGATGTGTATAATTTTAAATTTAAGATATAATTTTTTTTCTCTTCTAAATTTTTTAGCATTAGGTGACCAAATATAATTATTAGATTTTAGTATTAGTGGGTATAGGAACGTTTTGACGAAATGTGTAGTAATATAAGAACTTGTTACCAATACAAGATGTGGGGATAATTTTGGGGGGTAGTTTGGTGCTCAATGAAGTGACATAACAGTGTAGTGTGGAACGGCTATGGGGGAAGGTTGTAGATTTTGTATTAATTATTTTATGTTAATAATGGTTAAGCTTCCATACAAAGTGGGTTGAAACCCCATCTAAATTAATATTGTCATTTAAATATAAATTCATAAATTTAATTTTACTTGTGATTCCCCAACTTTTCGGGCGGTCACGGCCTCACCGAACCCTGACCGTGGAATTGGTTTAGCTTTAACAGCTATGGTTGGGGCACATTACGATTACGCGCTGACCATAACTGGCCATAGCTGTTATCGTTGTAAAGGTGCATTTTGAAATTGATGGGGGGTAATAAAAGGGGAATCACCAAACTATGGAACAGCGGCTGCCACTCTGTTCGAGAAGGAACAGCAGAGCCAGGTGGTAGATCCGTTTAAGGGTGTATAATTATTAACGAGAACATGTTGATGTTCAACAATTTTAAACTTAACAGCGGAAGCAGAGACACGGAGAGGTAAAACCCTGCTCCAAAATATACAGTCTCTGTGGAAGCGAAAAGGCGCCACAGTCTTCCATAATTCTGAAATAGTGTGTGTGGCTGGGAGGTTATCCAAGGGGATAACGTATTAAAAATTTGATATATTTTAATTAATAATGATGATTTGCTACTCAATAATTTTGTTTGAATTTAAAAATTGGATGCACTAAATACTTCCTATATTGTGTTATTGTGTCTTATTGTGTTGTTTGCATTTAGTATGTTAGGAATAAGTATTATAAAAATATAATAATATGTTTTCAATGTGTTTACAGATTTTAAAATAAAATGAAAAATAGTTGTAATAAGTAAAATTTTCAATAGGTTGTAAAAGATAGAAGTGGGTGATAGTAATTGTTTGAATAAAATGTTTGAGTCAATTCAAGTTGAATTTTGTGGGACATAGATTTGTCCAAATCGAAGTAAAAGTTAAAGTAATAGTGGAAATGAAAATAATGCAATGTTGTTTTGAGTTAATGTATGTTATAGAATTTTGAGAAATAAGTGGAGACACAGTAGTTATGGAGATTTTATGTAGAGTTTTGAGCGATATATTGTTTATTTGTTGATGTTAATTTGTTGTAATTGTAGTGAGGTTATGAGATTGAGATTTTTTGGGGATGGCAATTTTGTAGTAGTGGTAGTGTATTTGGGGAGTCCGCAACATAAGGGTTGGGACGGGATAGGGACCGATTGGCGCCGGAAAGGGTTACCTAGGGTGAGTCCAGGGACCAACATAAGGGAATGAGTTTTGGGAAGGAAACACGTATCCTATGTACAAAGGGTTAGAGAGTATTTTTTTTTATATAAGAGTAGAGGGTGGCGATTGGAGTTAAAGTAGTAAGTAGTTAGAGGTAGAGAAGGGTTAGTAAAATTTTGATAGTGGGGTGTCATACTAGTTAGAGATTTTGTAAGGGAGCATTAGAGTAATAAAAGGGGTAAGATTATGAGTAAATGCCAAATGGATGAAGTAAATTATAATGAAATAATGAATAACGTAGAATCACCCAAAGTAATGAAATGGAATAATGATGGCCATAAATGGAAAAAAAAAAATAAAATCAATAATTTTTGTAATTTTGAGAAACGAATTAATAAGAGTAAATCAAGTTTAAAAGTAATTTTTTGATTTTATATGTCAATTTAATGATGTAAAGTGTGTAATATTTTAATTGTAAGTTGTTTATTTTAAAATGAATTATTAATGTACTGTGTTTTCTTATGTTAAGTTATGTTAGGTATTCTGATATATACATGTTAGTAATAAGTGAGTAAAAACAAAACCAGTGCTTCTTAGCGCAAACCAGCACCGCTAGGGGGGAATAGATCAGTTGGGGATATGGTGTTGCATAAGGCCACTATTTAATATTTTGATTTGTTGTTTCAGTGTTTGGTGATGCTGTGGCGGCGGACCTGAGCTGGCCTGCGCGTCAGGGCAGGGGCGTTGAGTATCTGTCTGACTCTACGGTGTTGGGATCTCGAGAGAGAAGTCCAGTATTGTCATGCAGATGCGGTCACAGTCACCAGACCAAGGGTGAGTTGATTATTCTTTTTTGTAAACCATACAGGGGGTTGTGGCGACATATCCTGGCTGATCCCTTTAGCAAGTATGAATGTGTCAATGAGATTTTTTATGCTTCGGCATAAAATATCTCATTGAGGGGGTATTGTAGCGGGGCATTTTTGGGGCCTACCTGAGACAATGTAAAGAAGTTTATATTTTATTGATAATAAATAACATATTTTGTATTTTTTTTATAAATAAATAATAATAACTTTATCCCTTGTTGAGTGATAAGGACAGAAATTATAAATTTTATAACCGAGAGGTAAATTTGTTATTTTGAAACGATCGCAACATGGCTGCACTGCTGTTAACCGTATGAATACAGACTTGTTTAATAATATTGTGTAAACAGTTTTAATAGCCGACAAGCTGTGTCAAGGTCAGACAATGACGAACACAAAACCAGTAAACACATTATGTAACGGTAAACAAATTATGCAATGAAACATCAGGCGAGCGTTACGTCAGAGCCTATCCTTGATGAGTAATTCCGTTACATAACGGTGACATGCAGCTGGCGGAGTGATATAAACTTTAAGACAATAAGAATTGAACATCTTACAACAGTTGCTTCACAAAATAGCGCCTATTTCTCAGCCCAGTATAACGCCATCACCACTAGCGAGTGGTCTCTATAAAAAGTTTCGGCAGTAAGTGCGGGCCCGCAACACACCAACAAATGTGAACAATGTCTAATTAAACAGTGCACGATTATTACAGTGATCAAAATGTGAAATCAATATAATAAACTCAATAGATCCGCTAGTTACGTTGTGCGTGTAACATCGCCCGGACACAAATGAACAGATAAGTAAACATGAGAAAACATCACTTTAGACAAAAATTTTAAACATTTCAATTTTTAAATAGAAGGAAATAAAATAAAATCTAATATGAGATCTCACGGGGTATAAATTATGTGTGTGTGTGTGTGTGCGGGAGTATGTGAGAATAGATAAATTTAAACAAAGAAGGCTGGTTTGTGAAGATATATAATCATTAAATGTAATTATTGGTGAAATATAATCAAAGAAATATAATTAATAAATAAGACCAAATTTTATGTAAGAAAAATAATTTTAATGACATTCATTTCACGAGTTCATAGTTAAGTTGGCAATAGTATGTAAGTGTAGGAAAAGAAGTTTTATTTTTTGTTGTGGAGTGTATTAAAGAATAAATAAACCTTAGGTTCATTGCCAATATGAATTAAATTAATTATTTCAGCAACCACATTCTGCTCTCCTAGTCCGCTGAAAAGAACCCTCATAAATGGTTTTCTTGCAGTTGGCAAGATGGCGCCCGACAAATATACAATGTATGTTAGTGACTTTTATGTGAAGGTAAGTAGCTTCACATTTGACGCCCAGAACTAGGGACTTAATTCGTAGCTTCACATGTTATTATATGCCTCACGCAGTATGCGTCACTTTTGAATTATACTAACTGACGTTTTAAACGGTATAAATAAAGGTGTACGTTTATCTTGTTTTACTCAATCTAAAAGAAATCGAGAGTGTGTGATTTGGGGTCAAGGAGATAATTTGTTCAGCCTTATGCAGAAGAGAGAGTAAGTATCAAATTTGCCCCTCTGTTGTGACGATTCCTTCTGTATGTTGTGCTGAAATTTTCATTAACTACCCACTACAATAAATTGTAACACGTTATAATTCAATATTAATTTTCAATAATATTGCTTTATTGATTATTGACTTTTGTCTCCAGCCACCAAAGTATAGGTATCACAATTAATCTTTTTAAAAAGAAAACATCCTCTCGCCTTTACCGAGTAAACATAGATCTGTCTAAAGAACAAAACATATATGTTGTTATTTAACCAATATTACGCTATAATAAAATACATCAGTTATTACATAATTCTTATTAATTCCCCAGGGTTCAGGGTGAATTCTTTGTGTTATGAGAGTGTCAGAAATGGCTAAATGCTACGCTTTACAAATATAAGAAATTAATAAATAATTTTGTTTAATTTTCAGATATTACGTAGTTTCCGGAACTGCCGTAAGAGAGCAGCATGTATTTGTTTACTTTTGAAATAAACATATGACACAATTAATATTTTTTGTTCTATTTCACTATTAAAAAACGAGTTTTCTTCTGTATTTATTACGAAAAATGTTTATATTACCTCGCTCCGTGTTGTCCTTACTGGATTGAAGTTTTATTCTGTGATGAGGTACGTCTTGCGTTATTATTTCCTTTTCATTTTTCGAGTATTTTTCTGATTGTCTATTAGAAGTAGGCCGAATTATATTGGATCCTCAGAATGGTTTCATCCACTGGTTTTTAATGTATAACACCATTTAATTTGGATTCCGCAGGTATAACTAGTTAGTATTCACTTTGTTTATTACTCTTGCGTGAATTTCGCCTCCTCCAACGTCCAAAAAAGGTTATTTTTTATAATTTTTGTCGCATCGATTCTTCAACTCTCTGGTTCAGTTCAAAATTTTTTATATCTTATTAACAATACTTGTTATTTTCCATCACTCTTAGTAACACATAGTATTTTTATTATGTAGGCAGTTTGTGATTATTATAAATTTATATTTTTATTTATGTAAAAATAATTCCCTTCCATTCCGGTTTATTTACTAATTTAATTCACATAATATGTTTTGGTTAATTTTTTTATGACCTTGTATATAAATATTTTATCATTTTATTATCATTAAATAAATTTATATATTATTTATTTAGTATCGAATAGTGTTCATACCCGGTACTACTTCCTGTTGTCACTTCCTTCATAGGATTATTTTAATTTTATATTATATTTGGTAGTTAAAATTTTCATGTCTTTTAAAATTAACCCTGGGTTTTCTTACAATCTAACATAATTATTTGAAACAATATAATATTAACTTGGGTATAACAAATTGTCGTTCATACAATATAAATTACAATAAATAAACAATAATCAATTAGTATTATTACATACTACTTCCATAGTTTTATCCTATCCAAAACATACAGCACAGTTTAGTAATATATTAGTTTCACTTTGGTTCTTCACCTCAATGGGTACACTAGAACTCACTTCGCACTATATACCACTCGAATTGTTTATTATGTGGAGTGATATAATTAAATTTTGAGCGAGCTTTAGTTCTACCCATTTCTGACTTTCACTCTCATGACTTACTTTATTGGGACCGGGTTATGTACCGTTACATAAAGCCCCCCCACTAGAACAAATTTATTTTAGTTCAACTCGTTGATAGAAATAAATTGTTAATTGGTTCAAGTCTCCTAATGGTCTTGACTTTGTTTTCATAATAATGTTTCATTGCTGACTGATTATAAACTCTGGTAATTCAGACTTGTGGTAATTGTCGTTTTCTTACTTTACTCTCTCTCTCTTGGAGGCAAATTCATCGATTATTTCTCAGGGTTAGTGGTACTTCCACATTTTATGTGATAAGGACTGGTCACACTAATCATATTAAAATTGTTTCAACACTCATTTCTATTTACTTTTATATACTCGCTTTATCAATTAAGCTTCTGTCTGCTATCTTCCTTCTATTTTCTTTATCTATACTTCTGGAATCTAATATCAATCTATACAGCTATTTCATAATTATTATCCCTTAAATATTCAATTTCCCTAACATTTTTCCCTATCCTGTGCGGTGGTTCCAGTCGGGTGGCCACTCTAGGTCCATACACCGCTGTCCATCCTTACACCTTCTGAGACCAGGGGAACATCATCCCTGCTCATAAAAATTATTGCCGGAACATTTCTATGGTCAATACATAAAAATAAAAAAATTATAAGTAGTAGTCAATTAGCGACTAGTACCAAACACTTTTGGGATTCTTCATACTGTAGCTGTTTGTATTTATTTATATATTTCTTCTTCTCCTGGATTCCTTCTTCTTTTCCATTGACTAATAGCATATAACATCATTGATAGGCCTTATGTTAAAATTCTTCTGACTTTACTTCTTGTGACATATTTCTCCGTATCATTTCTTCTTATATAATCTTCAATTCCGAGAAATTCAAATTTTTGTTGTATTAATTATCATCCTCCTTCAGTTTCATTGGAGTCATTAAATTATTCGTTATTCTTCTTATTGTACCTTCTTATCTGAGCACATTACCATTAATTGTTTATTTATTTATTCTTCAGTTTGTTACCATAAAATATTATTTTTCCTATTATTTCAGTTTAAATCAGTTATTTATAATTAAATTATATAATCTGTTCTTACATTTTCTTAGTGGTTTGTCTTTTTATTTTAAATTATATGGTTTCGAAATATCTTAAGTAAGTTGTACTTACACACTTTTTATTAATTCTAATGGTTGCAAAATATCTTAAGTAAGTTGTACTTACACACTTTTTGAATTTTGGGGTTTTTGTTTCTTCATTTTACATTAGTTTAACCGTTTTCAGTATCATTCACAACACGGATTGATCCACTCGTATATTTTTCCCGTGGATTCTGTTGATTAAACTTGTCAATAAAATTCGCTATTGGATTGCCCCATTGCGGATCACTACCATACATTTCAATATTATCGTATGTATATAGCCTCTCATCTTTATTACTGGGACCAGGATTAGACCCTTGATTTTTCCCATGGTCAACTCGTTTGTCCACTTTTCTTTGTGGCTGTTCATCGGGTCTCCTCGAATCCCTCTCATCAGCCATTAGATAATTTACTTGGACTTGATTAGTTCTCTGATTGTCATTTGGTGGATCTCCTGAGGGTATGTCCCTATTTCTATCTCCACTTCTGGACCTCCTATATTCGTCATGATCATTCCATTGTTGTCTGTTGTAGTTGTTTCTCTCATCTCTTCGATCATAATTTTGTCTCTGGTTAAAATACGGACGTCTTCCTTGGTAACTATTACTGTAATAATTGTTATTAGCATGTACATAATTAACTCTGGGCCGATTTTCTCTTGGTGGTTCATTCCTCCGCTCCTCGGTATTCCCTGACCTCCATCTACTTCTCCTATAATAAGATTCCTGTTCATAATTTTCTAGCAGCGTTTCCATGCCTCCAATAGTTTTGATTTGTCCACTCAAGCGTGCACTGATGATCTTTTCTTCAAAATGATAAGCCATTTTGGTCACTAGACACTCTTCAGGTATCTTAGGGTCTAGATACTTGGCGATACACACCTTCCCTAAAAAGTAAGCAGTAGGTGTTTGTCCCACTGTACGGTCATACCTACCATGACAGATATCGTCCCTAATAATGTTTTGTACTGATTCTGACCAGTACTTAAGTTTGAACATAGTTTTGAAACCCTCATAATCACACACCTCGTTCCTAATTGCTGTCCACCAATTATCATTGATATTTTTGAACGATTCGTCTAATAGACCTTTTATCATATTCCATCGATTCTCCTTTGATCTGTTCAAAATTTCATCTACTCTCCCTAAAAATTCAAGTGGGTTTCTGCGATAATCCCGAAAGTTTACACTTTCCTTATTGTCTGGATAAACATGATGACTGCTGCATGCAGATCTAGCACTTATTCTATCTACATCACATTGAAAATTGGTTTGTATTTGTTGCAAACTCTCTAATTTCTCTGCTTGACTATCACATTGATTTTTTACATTCTCTACAGTTTTATGAAACTCTGAAAATTTACAGTTTAGACTGCTTTTAATGCTATCTAACTGGTCATTATTTTCTTGTCGTATGGCCATTACACGAACTTGGTTATCTTGTTCTTCTTTTTCCATTCTTGCCTCAACTCCAATTTTAATTAGTTCCATCTTCTCTTCAGTTGTATCTAATCTTTGGTTAGTTTCTACTAATTTCTTCTCTGCCTCTTCCTTATATGCCTCTACTCTTTGGCTTAACGTATTATTGACCAGTTCAATTTTACCTTCTAGATTTTCTCTTAATTCTTTATTGAAATTCTCCATCTTACCTTCAATTTGTTTTAAATTTTCATTATTCTCTTCAAATTTTGCATTCATCTCTTCTCTTTGTCCTTTAACAGTTTCTTTCAGTTCATTGTATTGTTCATTCATGGTTTGTTTGATATTTCCATGAATGGTTTCTATTTTCTCATTGGTCTGTCTATTTTGTTCCTCCTGTTTCTTAAAATTCTCCTTATTTTGTTCCTCCTGTTTCCTAAATTTTTCGTCTATTTTATCATTGGTTTGTTTATTGCTTTCCTCCTGTTTTCTGAAATTGTCATCTATTTTGTCATTGGTTCGCTTATTATCTTCCTGGATCTTGTTATTCCCTTCCATTATAATTCTTAACATCTCCTGTATGCTTATATCTTCTTTTTGGTTGGATTTATCTGGTTGATCCCCTTGGGCATCCTCTTCAATTATTTCCGTTTCCGTATCCATAACTACTTCGGTTTCTTCTGTATCACCTGTCTGTTGGTCCATTTCACTGTCCGTGACTAACTCTATTTCTTGTTCCTGTCCACCTTCTTCAATCTCCTTTTCTTCTGCCCTCTTCTTCGATTTTCCTCGGGTATTAGGCATTTCTTGTTTTCTCATAACTGCCAACGATAATTAGATTTTTTGATATATATTTTTATTAAATATCAAAATTCTTTTCTAATTACCGCCCTTTTACGTTGAGCGCCAATCTGTAACGTACCGCTTTTTTTTCGTGAGGTGTTGTATAGTTAAATCCTGCACCACGTTGTACGCGTCAATTCTGTAACGTACTACTTTTTCACGAGGCGTTATTTAGCGAAACATCAGTCTGAGTCAAGCCCCAAATGTTGGGTTCGCCAAATTTGTAACGTACCGCTTTTTTCGTGAGGTGTTATGGAAGTGTTATTATATGCCTCACGCAGTATGCGTCACTTTTGAATTATACTAACTGATGTTTTAAACGGTATAAATAAAGGTGTACATTTATCTTGTTTTACTCAATCTAAAAGAAATCGAGAGTGTGTGATTTGGGGTCAAGGAGATAATTTGTTCAGCCTTATGCAGAAGAGAGAGTAAGTATCAAATTTGCCCCTCTGTTGTGACGATTCCTTCTGTATGTTGTGCTGAAATTTTCATTAACTACCCACTACAATAAATTGTAACACGTTATAATTCAATATTAATTTTCAATAATATTGCTTTATTGATTATTGACTTTTGTCTCCAGCCACCAAAGTATAGGTATCACAATTAATCTTTTTAAAAAGAAAACATCCTCTCGCCTTTACTGAGTAAACATAGATCTGTCTAAAGAACAAAACATATATGTTGTTATTTAACCAATATTACGCTATAATAAAATACATCAGTTATTACATAATTCTTATTCAAACTTCTCTCCGAAAGTTTTCCATATCTCCTTATTGACATTCTCCATTTTACACTCAATTTGTTTTAAATTCTCATTATTCTCTTCAAATTTTGCATTCATCTCTTCTCTTTGTCCTTCAACTGCTTCCTTCAGTTCATGGTATCGTTCATTCATAGTTTGTTTTAAGTTTTCCTCCTGTTTCTTAAAATTCTCCTTATTTTCCTCATTGGTTTGTTTCAAGGCTTCCTCCTGTCTCCTAAAATTTTCTTTCTTTTCCTCATTGGTTTGTTTCAAGGCTTCCTCCTGTTTTCTAAAATTTTCATTTATTTTGTTATTGGTTTGCTTTGAAGTTTCCTCCTGTTTTCTAAAATTTTCATCTATTTTGTCATTGGTTCGCTTATTATCTTCCTGTATCTTGTTATTCCCTTCCATTATAATTCTTAACATCTCCTGTATGCTTATATCTTCTTTTTGGTTGGATTTATCTGGTTGATCCCCTTGGGCATCTTCTTCAATTATTTCCGTTTCCGTATCCATAACTACTTCGGTTTCTTCTGTATCACCTGTCTGTTGGTCCATTTCACTGTCCGTGACTAACTCTATTTCTTGTTCCTGTCCACCTTCTTCAATCTCCTTTTCTTCTGCCCTCTTCTTCGATTTTCCTCGGGTATTAGGCATTTCTTGTTTTCTCATAACTGCCAACGATAATTAGATTTTTTGATATATATTTTTTATTAAATATCAAAATTCTTTTCTAATTACCGCCCTTTTACGTTGAGCGCCAATTCTGTAACGTACCGCTTTTTTCGTGAGGTGTAGTAGAGTTATATTGTATGCCTCACGCAGTATGCGTCACTTTTGAATTATACTAACTGACGTTTTAAACGGTAAAAATAAAGGATTTTGTTTATCTTGTTTTACTCAATCCAAAAGAAATCGAGAGTGTGTGATTTGGGGTCAAGGAGGTAATTTGTTCAGCCTTATGCAGAAGAGAGAGTAAGTATCAAATTTGCCCCTCTGTTGTGACGATTCCTTCTGTATGTTGTGCTGAAATTTTCATTAACTACCCACTACAATAAATTATAACACGTTATAATTCAATATTAATTTTCAATAATATTGCTTTATTGATTATTGACTTTTGTCTCCAGCCACCAAAGTATAGGTATCACAATTAATCTTTTTAAAAAGAAAACATCCTCTCGCCTTTACCGAGTAAACATAGATCTGTCTAAAGAACAAAACATATATGTTGTTATTTAACCAATATTACGCTATAATAAAATACATCAGTTATTACATAATTCTTATTAATTCCCCAGGGTTCAGGGTGAATTCTTTGTGTTATGAGAGTGTCAGAAATGGCTAATTGCTACGGTTTACAAATATAAAAAAATTAATAAATAATTTTGTTTATTTTTCAAATGTTAATTTGTTCAGCCTTATGCAGAAGAGAGAGTAAGTATCATTATTGCCCCTCTGTTGTGACGATTTTTTCTGTATGTTGTGCTGAAATTTTCATTAACTACCCACTACAATAAATTATAACACGTTATAATTCAATATTAATTTTCAATAATATTGCTTTATTGATTATTGACTTTTGTCTCCAGCCACCAAAGTATAGGTATCACAATTAATCTTTTTAAAAAGAAAACATCCTCTCGCCTTTACCGAGTAAACATAGATCTGTCTAAAGAACAAAACATATATGTTGTTATTTAACCAATATTACGCTATAATAAAATACATCAGTTATTACATAATTCTTATTAATTCCCCAGGGTTCAGGGTGAATTCTTTGTGTTATGAGAGTGTCAGAAATGGCTAAATGCTACGCTTTACAAATATAAGAAATTAATAAATAATTTGGTTTAATTTTCAGATATTACGTAGTTTCCGGAACTGCCGTAAGAGAGCAGCATGTATTTGTTTACTTTTGAAATAAACATATGACACAATTAATATTTTTTGTTCTATTTCACTATTAAAAAAAACGAGTTTTCTTCTGTATTTATTACGAAAAATGTTTATATTACCTCGCTCCGTGTTGTCCTTACTGGATTGAAGTTTTATTCTGTGATGAGGTACGTCTTGCGTTATTATTTCCTTTTCATTTTCGAGTATTTTTCTGATTGTCTATTAGAAGTAGGCCGAATTATATTGGATCCTCAGAATGGTTTCATCCACTGGTTTTTAATGTATAACACCATTTAATTTGGATTCCGCAGGTATAACTAGTTAGTATTCACTTTGTTTATTACTCTTGCGTGAATTTCGCCTCCTCCAACGTCCAAAAAAAGGTTATTTTTTATAATTTTTGTCGCATCGATTCTTCAACTCTCTGGTTCAGTTCAAAATTTTTTATATCTTATTAACAATACTTGTTATTTTCCATCACTCTTAGTAACACATAGTATTTTTATTATGTAGGCAGTTTGTGATTATTATAAATTTATATTTTTATTTATGTAAAAATAATTCCCTTCCATTCCGGTTTATTTACTAATTTAATTCACATAATATGTTTTGGTTAATTTTTTTATGACCTTGTATATAAATATTTTATCATTTTATTATCATTAAATAAATTTATATATTATTTATTTAGTATCGAATAGTGTTCATACCCGGTACTACTTCCTGTTGTCACTTCCTTAATAGGATTATTTTAATTTTATATTATCTTTGGTAGTTAAAATTTTCATGTCTTTTAAAATTAACCCTGGGTTTTCTTACAATCTAACATAATTATTTGAAACAATATAATATTAACTTGGGTATAACAAATTGTGGTTCATACAATATAAATTACAATAAATAAATAAAATCACAAAAATCAATTAGTACTATTACATACTACTTCCATAGTTTTATCCTATCCAAAACATACAGCACAGTTTAGTAATACATTAATTTCACTTTGGTTTTTTCACCTCAATGGGTACACTAGAACTCACTTCGCACTATATACCACTCGAATTGTTTATTATGTGGAGTGATATAATTAAATTTTGAGCGAGCTTTAGTTCTACCCATTTCTGACTTTTATTCTCATGACTTACTTTATTGGGACCGGGTTATGTACCGTTACACGTAACGTCTTCTTTCTTCTTTCTTCTGTAGTAATAGTTTTAATTAGTCTTCCTTCTTCTTTCTTCAGTAGATTTAGTTAGTCTTCTCTCTTCTTTAGTTTTAATTAGTCTTCTTTCTTCCTTGAATTTAATTATTCTTCTTTCTTCTCTCTTCAGTAGTAGTAGTTTTAATTAGTTCTTCTTTCTTCTGTATTTATGATTATTCTTCTTTCTTCTCTAGTTTTAATTATTCTTCCTTCTTCTTTCTTCAGTAGATTTAGTTTGTTCTTCTTTCTTCTTTGAGTTTTAATTAGTCTTGTTCTTCTGTCTTCAGTAGCTTTGATTGTTCTTCCTTCTTCTTTCTTCAGTAGATTTAGTTTGTTCTTCTTTCTTCTTTGAGTTTTAATTAGTTTTGTTTCTTCTGTCTTCAGTAGCTTTGATTATTCTTCTTCCTTCTTTCTTCTTCAGTAGTAGTAATTTTAATTATTCTTCCTTCTTCTGTCTTCTGTATCTTTGTTTTTTCTGGTCTGGTTTCTTTGACGGGGTATATTAATTGCCTGCTTCTATCTTTCCTGGGTAATTTTGTTATTATTATTTTTAGTCTTCTGGGTTTTTAAATTTGCAGTTTTTAAATATTATATTATTTGCAGAAATTTTCTTTATTCAACCTTTCTTGTGAATATATTATAAAACAGTGCATTTTAATTAATTCTCATCTGGATATTCCATATATTAGAGCTTTATTAATGATCATTGAGTAATGCATTTGTGTGGATTATCTGTCACGCTACAGATTGCTCTCTTCTAGAAGTGATTAGTTCAGATCATACTTAGTTTGTCTGAAGTAATTGCTTATGACATTATATTATAAATTATATTTCTTTACTTCCTTCACATTTCTAAAAATGTTTTCTCCCATATTTTTGAGCTTATCTATATTTCATTATTAACTGGATTCTTACTGATAGTAATAGTCATCTGAGGTTCGTTATTTTTTATTTTTCCATTTTCTTCTTAACTCGTTTCTTTATCCTTGGGATATTTATTCCCTAACATTCCCTAATACGTTAGCTGGGGCAGTGTCCAGAGGGGCTCTGTAGGCATCTCACTCTGCTGGCCATGCTACGTCATTTATTGATAACAGAGGTAAATCATCTCTGACCAATACATAATAATACTGCTGGACTTATCTCAGACAGTTATTTATAAAAATTATATAAGAATAGTCCACCTTATGACTATAAAAAAAAATTAAATATCTTTGGATATTTCACTTCGTATACGAACAGATCTATTTATATTTCTATCTTAGTAAATCTCTATCTCAGTTATTTTTCTCAATGGTTAGCTCTGTTGGCATTTTATTTCTCCTTGTGGTTGGAAGCTGGTATAATATAATTATCACTCCTTATTCAGTGTAAAGTTTTTAATTCTCTGTCATTTTTTGACTGTTATCACAATCTCCTTCTGGTCATTGGTAGCATATATTTTGTATTATATTTTTGTTCCTTTCTTAATTCTGGTGAATTGTTCCACTAGTATTATGTTTTTTCGATTACTCTTTTAATTGTCCTTTTAATAATTGACATTGATTATATGATCATCTTTTTCTTATGGATTTATTTATATATAGTTTTTCCTTTCTTTTTCAAGATTTTATTCTGCTCTTGCTTTTTATCCAAATGCACTCCTTTATTTTTAATTCCATATGTTTAATATCTCTGTTTATTTGACATAAAATTCTCATTAATTTCACTTTTGAATTTTGAGATTTAATTCAAAATTCATTTTCCTTCTGATTCATAAATTGTTTTCTAAATAATAGGTAAGTAAGTAGTCATTACTTCTTTTTTGAATTTTGACTTTTAAATTCTTTCTTCCATACATTCAATTACTCATAATGTTTTTTCATAAATATGGTTAACATATCATATTATTACCCTAAATATGGTATTAGTTCTCTTCTTTTCTTTACTGCAAATGTACTTATTATTATTATTTTTCTTTTATATACCCAGGTTGAAGATTTTTATTAGGTTGGACAATTGCTCATAATTTCTTTTTCTTTGACATAGTTTTTTGTCGTTGCCGGTTATCATAACATCAGTCCCTTTTTGTGGAGGTGTATGGTATTGGACTTAACCGTAGTCTGTCACTTTAGTTGCTCTCATTGTCCGGATGACCATAGTTTTCATCATCGTTCCGGTACTAGTGACATCTCTGGCCTTTGTTTTGTATTTCATTTTCCTAGCTGCTATTCCTTTGTTGGCTGCTAAGCTTATTCGGCTCCCTCTATCATAGTGTTTTATATACCAGTACGTCTCTGGTCCATCAATGATCAATGATACCATTGACAATCTACCATATATCTCCATCCCTGTTGTATTCCATTTACCTCTGATCACTTCCCCGTGGTAAACTACTGTCTGCTGGTAAACCATTTCTGAGATTACCGTCAATTTATTTCCATAATTTCTGGAACTCACGATTTCTTCATTGTTGGTAATAGGGATATTATCATTATCAAATAAACCATGGTTCATCATTTCCATTTCTTCCCTTGTTTTCATTAATTTCTTTGGATGCCTTCTTTTCATTCTCTTTTGTTTCACTTCCATATCCTTAGTATTTTCTTTCTTCCCGTTCGTTTTCTTTTCAGGTAACACTATCACTGGCTCCATTGTTTTATTGTTTGGTATTTCCTTTCGTTCTGGTTTGCTGTTGTCCAGTGTCTTATCCAATTCTTCATCCAAGGATGTGACGTTTTTATCTATTTCACTCAAACCTTCCTTCAAGATTTGTCTGTATTCTTTTCTATCCCTTCTTTCCTCTTCCCTGTCTTCTTTCATTTCCTTATGCCATCGTCGGTTATCCTCCCTTATTTCTTCTCTTAACCGTTGGTAGTCCTCTCTTAACTCTTTCCTTAACTGTTGATGATCACTTTCGATTTTCTTATTGGTTTCTTCCATCTTTTCTTCCAAATTCTTCTTATTTTCTTCCATTTTCTTTTCCACCTTTTTACTGGTTTCCTCAATTCTCTTATTGGTCCTTTCGATTTTACGGCCCAATTCTTCCTTTGTTTCTTGGTTGTCCTTCTTCAATTCTTCCCTTAAAGATTGGTTATCATTCTTCAAATCTTCTAATCTTTTATTATTTTCTTCTGTGGTAGAATCCATTTTCTTACTTAATTCTTCCTTGGTTGCTTGGTTGTCCTTCTTCAATTCTTCTCTTAACGATTGGTTATCATTCTTCAACTCTTCTTTTGTTGCTTGGTTGTCCTTCCTTAAGTTTTCTTCCATCTTCTTGCTACTGGATTTGATTTCTTCCATCATCACTCTGAACATCTCTTGGATTGTCGTGTTTTCCACTTGTGAAGGTCTTTCCAACTGTTCCTCCCGGATATGGACTTCCCCTGTTTGAGTGGGTACTTCGAGTTGTTTCTCTGGTGGTGCTGGTTGTTTATGTTCCACCCGTTCTAGTATTTTTTCCACGTCCTCCACTGGGGTCGCCTCCTTATCCTCCATATCGAGTTCTTTCTCGGCCTCCGCCGCTCTCTTCTTTGATGTGGCACGACGCATTATTTTCCCTGATTCCCTGGCTGGGTAACCGCTGCCAAGCTGAATTAGGAATTGGGTAAGTAATTACCGCCTTTCAACCCCTAATTACAGCCCTTTAGTTGGACGCCAAATTTGTAATAAAACAATTAGTGGTGCTAGTAATAATAATAAAATGATAAATAATATTTCTGTCGTGTTATTCTGTCCCACGTTGGATACGTCAAATTTGTAATATTTTACTTATTTATTACTTATTTATTACAAATTATAATTAAATTTATAAAGTGTTGCTTGTTCTGGTATTCTGCGGTAATCGAGCCCCACAAGTTGGGTTCACCAAATTTGTAATAAAACGATAATGTGAAATAAATAACGGTTGTAAAAATGTGTGTAGTAACGTAGCTAATATCTTCTTGTCTTCTAAGCTCTTACTGTTGATCTTCGCTTTGGTAATAAAACCATACTCTAATTGTAATTGTAGAGTGTTCTGGTATAATATTATCCAGGATAATTTTTATGGTGTGTATGTGTAGTAGTGACGTTCCGCTCTGGGAATCGTCGATTTGGTAAAGTTCCTGGTCTTTGTTATTGGTAATTGGGATGTTATTACCATCAATTAAATAAAGTGTATTTTGCTGTGTAGCAAATTGAAACAAAATATAAATTTAAAATTTATATTTATAAAAAAAAAATAATTTCGGAAAAAATATTTTCGAAGTATTTATGTGCTTAATATTTAGGAATAAATTGAGGTTGTGGATCGTAATTATAATTATAATAGTAAGGTGTTTAATTTGGTAATAAATTTCTGTTCGGTAAATTTGTTAAAAAGATAATCCAATTAACTTCAAGTTAGGCGAAAACGGCTCTCTTCTTCTTACTCTTGAAATGTTGTAGTTTCGCATATACTGCCTTTAAAGATTATCTATTTTTCTTGGTTAATAAATGATTATGTCCTTTTATAAGAGAAATCAACTCCAATTTACCAAAAAACAAACAAATACGTTTATTAAATACAATAATAAGGTTGGTCGATTAATTAATCGAGGTTACAAGCCATATCGACTCGCTCTGGGTCGGTCGATATTAGAAGTTTTACAATTGTATTATTTAAACAGGTTCTTTGAACGGTTATTTATATAAAAAGCCAGAGAAGGTCAGGGACATGAAAGTATAACACTTACAATTCAAAAAAGGTCTTAAATTTAAACAATATACTGGTAATTATTAATAATAAAAGTTTATATATAATTTTGTTCAAACCAGAAAGCAGTTAGTCGTCTCTAATTGAGGTGACGGAACTGGATCAGAATGGCCGCCTGACGCATGCGCGTTGAAAGCTTCTAATGTAAACAACGTACTTGTTGAGATAATATGTCCCTTCTTCGGTTAAATGTTCTTCGCTACGGTATATGATCTTCTGGGGTATAGTTTATTGTCACTGGTGTTAGATGGAAACGTTCACTTGGTGTAAAAATGTTGTTAAATAGGTATATCAACTGGTGTTTATGTGTGTCAGTTAACCTCGAATTTTCACTTGGTGTTTGATGCGATTTCAGTGTTATTTCATGTAATTGGTTATATGTGATTTCGTTTATAGGTGTTATGTAGTTCGTGGGTCAACTTCACCACTTCACTTTCATTAAAATAGTTAAAAATTTAGTTTACATAAAATGATTCAGAACTCCGTTGTAGCATAACGTCCATTAAAGGTTGGTTCAATCAAATATTCACAAGAAGTGCTCTCTTCGAGGTTTAATAATGAACTGTCTGTATTTCCTTCATCTCATGAAAATCTTAGCCTATATAATATAGTTCAGACATTGTTTCACATCGCCTTAACTTCCGACACGTTTTAAAATAGTACACTATGCTCAAAAAATAATTCTGTTATTAGTTAACTGTTTGTAATATTAAATACATATTCGTTTTCACTATTCTATTCTACTTATTTTGATAGTAATTAAGTTAGTATTACAAAGTTTTATCTGAAAATTATATTTCTTATAATTTTTTGGGAGGTAGGCCTAAAATTATACTTCCCTGTCTTCTATGTAAATAATAGCCATTTTAACTAATATAATTATTATTCTATGAAATCTGAAATTTGTATAATTATCAATTCTCACTTATTTTATTGCAATTTAGTATACTAATGATGGTTTTTTAATATAATTCAATTGTATATGACTTCCCCTAGGATAGTGTTAGTTAATCTATTTCAGTTTTAATGGTATTTTATTAGACAATTAAATAATTTTACTCATATAATGACCATATCTTTAGAAAGCCTTATTTACATAGTATTTAATATGTTGGGTGTATCTTGCCCAAATATTGTCAGTTTGACTGGTTTATAAGATTAGGTTTATTAATTATTCTGCATTTTAACTTTATTATATTGCCTAGATTTGAATTGTGGCTATTTGCAGAATGTTTTACTCATGTAATTATTTTATTTCCTTCTCTGACTTCTGACTCTGATATATTTGATTAAAAATTAGTTCTCTGATCTGGCATAACAGTAATTATAGATTATACAATTAAAATATAACACCCAGATATATAACACTGGTGTTCTTAATAACATTGTTTTGGTATATCACCTAATAACATAATAAAAAGTATTTCTACAACATTGGAATGATATCTAATTTTAGATAATGCATTCCTAAATTAACATGAACAATAAAATAACAATTATAATACTAATATTTCTTATGACTAACCCTTACTTATCTAAATGCTATATTTAATTGGAACCCAACATTTGGATCCATATATAATTGTTAATACCTTCTACAACTTCATCATAAACAGTTAGTTCTGTAATTCCCCATTTTATAAGATTTATGCCCCCTCTTAAAGTATAACCCTGGCTATCTAAGTTATATTCCATTCTATGGAATGTTCATACAGTTTTAGTAGCTTTTTATTAGTAAAATTACTACTTCATTATCAAAGTAGGCACTGTTCACAAAACTTAAAGTTTGTTACTTTGTACTGCTACTCATGCACCTTTCTTAAAGTTTATTAGTTATAATTTGATCACTTACACTTTTCCATGGTGAATTATTACTATATTTACTAGTCTTTTTCTAGTTTTTAATATGAAATATTCAACCATGGGGGAACTGTGAAGATTTGTTTATACACATTACACAATAACTTTTTGAATGCACTAATATTTACTACAGCTAACACTTTTAGTTTTTTGTCAGTTTTACAGTGATATGGTTTTTTAATGTGTTATACTTTCTCTTTGGGCATTCATTGATTTTGGGGTTTTTTGGGGGGTTCTTTCCCTATGGGGTTTTTGTTTTATATGGGTCGTCTTAATTATTCTTCTTTCTTCTTTGAGTTTGGTTATTCTTCCTTCTTCTGTAGTTTTGGATTATCCTTCCTTCTTCTTTCTTCTGTAGTTCTTATTTTTATTCTTCTTCTTTCTTCTTTGAGTTTGGTTCTTCTTTATTCTTCCTTTTTCCTTCTTCAGTAGTAGTAGTTTTAATTAGTCTTCCTTCTTCTTTCTTCAGTAGATTTAGTTTGGGATTATTCTTCTTTCTTCTTTGAGTTTTGATTGTTCTTCTTTCTTCCTTCTTCTGTAGTTTTAATTAGTCTTCTTTCTTCCTTGATCTTAATTATTCTTCTTTCTTCTCTCTTCAGTAGTGGTAGTTTTGGTTATTCTTCTTTCTTCTCTAATTTTAATTATTCTTCCTTCTTCTGTCTTCTGTATCTTTGATTGTTCTTCTTTCTTCATTCTTCAGTAGTAGTAGTTTTAATTAGTTCTTCTTTCTTCATTAGATTTAGTTTGTTCTTCTTTCTTCTTTGAGTTTTAATTGTTCTTCTTTCTTCTGTCTTCAGTAGCTTTGATTGTTCTTCTTTCTTCATTCTTCAGTATTGGTAGTCTTAATTAGTCTTCTTTCTTCTGTAGTAATAGTTTTAATTAGTCTTCCTTCTTCTTTCTTCAGTAGATTTAGTTAGTCTTCTCTCTTCTTTAGTTTTAATTAGTCTTCTTTCTTCTTTCTTCTGTAGTAATAGTTTTAATTAGTCTTCCTTCTTCTTTCTTCAGTAGATTTAGTTAGTCTTCTCTCTTCTTTAGTTTTAATTAGTCTTCTTTCTTCCTTGATTTTAATTCTTCTTCTTTCTTCTCTCTTCAGTAGTGGTAGTTTTGGTTATTCTTCTTTCTTCTCTAATTTTAATTATTCTTCCTTCTTCTGTCTTCTGTATCTTTGATTGTTCTTCTTTCTTCATTCTTCAGTAGTAGTAGTTTTAATTAGTTCTTCTTTCTTCATTAGGTTTAGTTTGTTCTTCTTTCTTCTTTGAGTTTTAATTGTTCTTCTTTCTTCTGTCTTCAGTAGCTTTGATTGTTCTTCTTTCTTCATTCTTCAGTATTGGTAGTCTTAATTAGTCTTCTTTCTTCTGTAGTAATAGTTTTAATTAGTCTTCCTTCTTCTTTCTTCAGTAGATTTAGTTAGTCTTCTCTCTTCTTTAGTTTTAATTAGTCTTCTTTCTTCCTTGAATTTAATTATTCTTCTTTCTTCTCTCTTCAGTAGTAGTAGTTTTAATTAGTTCTTCTTTCTTCTTTCTTCTGTATTTATGATTATTCTTCTTTCTTCTCTAGTTTTAATTATTCTTCCTTCTTCTTTCTTCAGTAGATTTAGTTTGTTCTTCTTTCTTCTTTGAGTTTTAATTAGTCTTGTTCTTCTGTCTTCAGTAGCTTTGATTGTTCTTCCTTCTTCTTTCTTCAGTAGATTTAGTTTGTTCTTCTTTCTTCTTTGAGTTTTAATTAGTTTTGTTTCTTCTGTCTTCAGTAGCTTTGATTATTCTTCTTCCTTCTTTCTTCTTCAGTAGTAGTAGTTTTAATTATTCTTCCTTCTTCTGTCTTCTGTATCTTTGTTTTTTCTGGTCTGGTTTCTTTGACGGGGTATATTAATTGCCTGCTTCTATCTTTCCTGGGTAATTTTGTTATTATTATTTTTAGTCTTCTGGGTTTTTAAATTTGTATTATATTATATTATTTGCAGAAATTTTCTTTATTCAACCTTTCTTGTGAATATATTATAAAACAGTGCATTTTAATTAATTCTCATCTGGATATTCCATATATTAGAGCTTTATTAATGATCATTGAGTAATGCATTTGTGTGGATTATCTGTCACGCTACAATATATATATATATATATATATATATAGATGAATCTCACAACAAACAAAAGATGGATTAGGCAAAAAGGTAAAAGACTTTTTAAAATTTGTGTAGAGAGGAGAGGCGGGAAACAATGTGATAATAATTCGCCGTCTTACTCACACATAACCTCTCTCTCTGATACACACATGCTTCTAATGTTGCAGACAATGTTCATAATATGAAACAGTGTACACAAGCGTTGTGCGAATGTCTGAAAATTTTGTTAGGCTCACAATGAGGTGTTTGTCTACAGTGCATCTCTAAGTGATTGTTTAAAATCTGTTGTGAGGTCTGTGGTAAGTTGAATGTTGCTTCCAGTAAGCACTTTAAAGTGATTTAGCTTATCAATCCAAAGAGGCTTTCAATATAATCTGATGATGAACAACCATAAATCACTTGACTCACTGGACAAGCAGAAAGGAATAATTAGTTATTTTCTCTATGTTAGCAGTCTTCATAACAACTTTGTCAAATTTTGTTGCTTCCCTGCTATATACACTTTTTCCTCGAACGAGGCCTTTCGGTTTCGCAACCATTATCAAGTTCTTCCTACAAAAAGGTTGTTGTAGGAAGAACTTGATAATGGTTGCGAAACCGAAAGGCCTCGTTCGAGGAAAAAGTGTATATAGCAGGGAAGCAAGAAAGGAATAAGTTGAGTTCTATATACAAATAAAACATAAATTGTTATTAGTTTTTTTTTCAAATGTTACGTGCACTTGGTTGTTCATATCAGAACATGTAATGTACATTTTATAAATATACATATGTAAATGGGAGTGCAAGAATATCATACTGAGTTGTCTGAGAAAATTTTTTTTCTGTTACTTAAAAACTTTATGTACGGCACTGTACTTTTTTAAAAAATAGTACGTAACAGGCATAACTCGATGCCTGTTTATTTGTTATATAAATACTTCTCATGTTTTAGTGTGTATTCTCAAGTCTTTTCTGGTGGTACTGTTTTGTACTATTTAGGTATATTTAGGTGTACTATTTAGGCAGCAAGATTTGCAAAATTGATGCTGCCACGTAATCAGCATGTGCAACATTCAAATTGTCCCGAAGCTCTAAGTAAATTTTAAAAATTAATTTTTAAATTAAAAATATATTTTCCTTACTTAAATTAGTGAATAGATATTTGTTAAAGTAATTTTTTTTCTGAATTTAAAGAGGTCTAGTCAGATCGACACAGGGCTCTTTAGTATGGAACACATATGACTAGTTCCACTTCTGTTGAATTCTTGAATGAAATTGATTCTTGAACTGGAAAGAGGTTCAACTCAAATTGTGGTAGTAGAGTTTTGATGAGATAAAACTAAAGCTTTTAAATACAAGATTTTTTTACTTAACTGGCACAGCTGCCACACATAATAAAATTGAATTATCGTAAATGTTAATACATAATAATATATGGCAACAGGTAGAGCTGTGTGTGCACCAAAAATACACCTTGTGCTCTATTGGTGTGATCTATTGGAAGTTCAGATTGTGGATATTTTAGCATGCACACATGCCAGTGCTAATACGCTGACTGTAGAACTGAAAGAGAATTTCACATGTGAAATAAAAATTAAATAAACAAACACAATAGTTATATGTAACACCATGCAACCAGTAAATGCAAAGTCAAATAATTTTGAATGTGCTTCTTTGTATTTATAGACCACCTAAAGAGACGGTCTTTTAACACAACTCATCTCAGTTACTGCACAACATACTGTTTTCTCTCACTTTTAAAGTAAATACATGCAGGCATATCTGAATTCAGAACTGTGTCTTACAAGACTCAACCATACAACTGTTTTCTCAGATATCAGTATTCTTTCCTAACTATTTATGGCCAGTCCCTATAACAATATTGAATCACAATAGCAGACCTTATCTTCTTAAAATGAGTCAACTGTCTGAATCAGTCGTCATGTTCTGGTAATCGCAATAAAGGATTTTCTTATAAATCCAAACATTTGCTTCTATCCTGTTTATCTTTTTGTATTGACATAATTTTCATCCTTTACTTTTTGAATACAGTCCAACTTGAGCACTTCCATCCCCCAATTTACGTTTTTATTCCTCTTCATGTATCATTTCTCCTTCAGGCCTATTGCAACCTTCGGATTCTGATAAGTTCTGAGGAAAGTGGTTCTTTATGTAACTAACACATTTCATGATTATATTTTCCAGAAGTCTTCATAGTATTTTTTATTCAAGAATGTTTATTTTACTTACTGATTTTTCTGTTAGAACCACTCCTTGAAGTTCATGGTTTAATATCAGGTTAATAAGTCCCATAATTTTGCTCTATGATGTAGCAGGTTTTAGATCTAATATGGAACAGTTAATACATATTATTAGATGTATTATTCTTTGTTATTGCAGTTATTCTTTTTTGTTTTGCACTTATTTGTTATAAGTGTTATTCTTTTTTGAAGCAGTTATTTTCATTTTAATCCTAATACTTTCCAAGTACAGTTTCCTAATGTTACCTGTTCATTCATCATCGGGTGATGAGAGAATAGACAAGCTTCTCGTCAACAGTTGTACCATGCCCTAAACCTCAGTTTGTCTTCAGCTACAGAGACTAGGATTAAACAGTCTTTCTAACGAGGGTGTTGGCCTTAATATCCAATATTTTATCTTCAAGACTGGTTTCAGTAAAGTGACATCCTTTCAGTATAAGTTTGATTCCCATACTTTTTCAAGTATTAATAAAAAAAAAATTAAATGACATAGATTGTAGTATTAATAAACTTTGTCATGAACAATATTTTTTTTGTTCTGTGTAGAATGCAATTGTATATGTAATAGTTGTTTTACTATTTTTGCAGCCACACTTACTGAAGTGATTTATCAAAGATGTTATATAATTCATTTCTAACATATGATGTTGGTAAGACAAACCAATATTCAATTGTTCAGTAGGTTCAATAGTTTGTGCATGAGTATGTGTGTAGGGTGACAACTGTTAAATAGAATGTCATGTTCTTAAGTAGATTTAGTAGAATTTCTTATAGTGCATGATAATCAAACTTACAAAAAGTAAAAATAAAATATTTTTTCTGCATACAGGTTCAGCAATTTTGTAAGACAGAAAGAGAATTGGAGGAAAAAAGAGTACAGGAAATGATACAGAAGGAAAAAGAAGAAGAAAGAAGAAAAAAGCTGGTAAGCGAGTAGGTTAGAAATATCTCTTAGTTCACATTTTTATAGGCTTACAACAAACCCACACAACAATTATTACACCACTCAGTTTAAATTTTGTCTTACTTAGCTGTCAATCCTTGAAACAATAATAATTTAACTGTTTTACAGACAGTAAAATTTTATAATCTTTCTTCTTCCTGATAAAATGATTTTGTAGTTTGTTTGGTATTAAGAGGATCATAATGACATCCATATTCTATGGATACTGGTGGACTTATTGACTTAACAAGGTTTATTGACTTATTAAGTTTCCATCATGTATAATATCTGTTTCTTTCAGGAGTAACAGCAGATAGTGAGACAAAATTCGGAACATGATTATATTCTCATGATCATGAAGAATGACAATATAAATGTAAATATAAAGAATGTACAAGGGCTATTTGGAAAGTAACCTCCGTTGCCGCGTAATGAGAGAAGTAGTGGGGGAAATGGCGTGATTCTTGTGGTGACTTGTATAGTAGCTTAGTTCGAGTCCAGCTGTATAGTGGGAGGGTTGTGCTGCCATTCTTTCACTCGTTATAGCCTTTCAAATGAGCGCTGCAATAGAAAATCCCCCCAAATGCGAAGTGCGTGCTGTGATAAGATTTCTGATGGAAAAAAAAATCTTACAGCGGCAGACATTCATCATGAATTGTGTACTGTATATGCCCAAAACTTTATGAGTGAAGGTGTTGTGCATCAGTGGGTTCGTTTGTTTAAAAGTGGAAGAACAAACAATCACAATGAAAAAAAGTGGCAGGCCATCAGTAGTCAGAGATGAACTCATTCAGAAAATTGATGAAAAAGTCCATGAAAACCAGCGGTTCTCAATCTCTGAACATTCTGAACAATTCACGCAAATTTCTCAGACTGGTTTGTATGAGGTAGTCACAAAAAAGTTAGCCTACTGGAAGTTCTGTGGTTGGTGGGTACTGAAAGTTCTTTCCAAGAACCACAAAACACAATGAATAGGCTCTCCCTTAGACTTTCTGTCACAGTACGACACGGAAGGAGAAACATTTTTCAGCAAAATTGTGACTGGTGATGAGACTTAGGTGTCATACATAAACACTGAGACAAAACTACAGTCATTGGTGTGGGGTCATACCGCCTTACCAAACAAACCAAAGAAAGCACGGTAAACTTTGTCTGCCAGGAAAGTTATGGCAACAGAAAGGAATGTTTTTGGGATACTTGGGATACGAAAGGAATACTGCTTGTGGAGTGCATGGAACGTGGAGCGACCACCAATTCTGCAGTCTATTGTGAGTCTTTAAAAAAACTAAAAAGAGCCATCCAGAACAAATGCCGAGGTCTGCTGACTTCTGGTGTTGTGTTTTTGCACGACAACACTCGCCCTCACACCGCTCATCAAACAGAAGGTCTGTCACGTCAGTTCAAATGGGACGTTTTTGATCATCCACCATATAGTCTAGATTTGGCTCCCAGTGATTTTCACCTGTTTATGAAGATGAAGTAGTGGCTTGGGTCCTAGCACTTTGATGATGACAAAGAACTTCACGATGCTGTGACAGGCTGGCTGCGATCCCAGGCAGCAGAATTTTATGAAGAGAGGATTTCCAAACTGGTCAAACACTATGATAAATACTTAAATTTAAATGGCGGTTATGTAGAAAAGTAGTGGAAAGGCCTAGTTTTAAGATGTATATAATAAAATTTATGTATCTACATCCGTGTTTTATTTATAGTCAAACAGAGGTTACTTTCCAAATAGCCCTCGTAAATATTTATGTGAGAGAAAAACAAGACAAAGTTGTGATTACACTCATTGCGACAATATAAAGATTTTGTTTTCTGGTACATCTTAGCTGGGTAATGAAAAGATTATTGTAACTGGCATGGACTAGTTACTCAAATACTGTATAGTTAGGAAACCCACTTGGAACTGTATGATGTAACATGAGAATAAGTCATAAAGGTGATGTTTCAAAAAAAAGGAAGAAAAATTAAATAAGTTGAAAAACATACTGATTGAATCATGAATGTAAAGGCGGAACAATAAGACACCTAGTCATTTTTCTAACATGGTAGGAAAATCATTACGGTTTAGTACAATACAAGATATTGTAAGCCAATTAAAAACAGTATTCATTTACAGTATTGGAGAGTTAGCAGTGGATATATTGGAATATGCTGGCATACTACAAGACACCATGTTGTACAGCACTTAATGGTACTACAAAGGAGTAATTTAACTCCTTCTTAGAACATTTGGAGTAAATGGATGTTTTGTACTGTTAGATGACAGAGAGTACCATACTTCAACAGAACAGACTTTATGTAACCACAGGGAAGAGAATAATTAAATACACAGGCAATTCAGTTAGTGACAAAGAAGCAATTGAGAAAATTATCCTCCTCATACACAATTGACGAAACTAATTCTTCTGAAGTTATAGATAAGTTTCTTCATATTTGTCTGGAGTTCCTATAAGAAACAAGTTTATGCTGAGTGTCTTTCTTGGAGTAAAGGAAGTCAATTATCACTTACTACAATATTTGTTGAACTAGTGAAACGTGAAAGTACATTATTGTCTGGATTGTTGCGATGAGTATCATGCTGTTGTCAGCAAGTGCATTGTACGTTAATTTGCATATTTTTTTTAAACAATATATGTAACAAACAAAATGTAAAGTAGAGTGATTTACAATTTCCATAATAAATACTCAAATCAAAATTTTTTAATATTTTGTTGTTTCTTTGAGGGTGTCAACAGACAAAATCTGTTAGTACCATATACTAAATATACTCGCAATACATTGTAATCAGGGACGTAGCCGGGGGGGGGGGGCCGGACCCCCCAAAATTTAAAACCATAAATACTAAAATCTCAAGCTAGACTAAGTATCAATGGTCCAGTTACACTCAAGTTCTTAATACACTGTTGGTGGCGTGAGTTACGCTAATTCTCGCGCACATGAAAGTAAGTCATGATTTAACGAGATCTTCGTCCACCGCATCCCAAACAAAATTTTAATTCTAACACGAGAAATTATCATTTGCAATATTTAAGGAATTGAGAGTGATTAACCCCCCGCCCGCTAAGCACATCAGCTGATTTTCTAGTGTCACATGACCTGGTGTTTCTCGTTGGTTGCATTGAGCTACGAATCATGCCTTCTGCGCATGTCTGATATTTTGCACACATCTCCCACTCCCGCCCCGCCAGTCAGGAGTTTCGCTGTTGTAGACGGTGTTGTTGTACAGGTTATATTCGTCTTTGAAGTTTTTGTTACTGCCAGTATACTTCTTTGGTTAGGCGAAAAATATGAAGAGACGATCGTGCAATACAATTGATAAGTATTTCAAATCGATTGCGGCTATTGCAGATACTGCATTAGTAAATAGTGCTGACTATGATTCAGAAACAGCACCTAAAAGAACTGCGTCGTCATCAGTCTTAAAGCCTGAGTTTCCAACCCCAAATATAGTGAGTGAAAAGGAAGATCCCTGTTTATCAAATTCAAAATCAGAGCTAGGGGAAGACACATATATAAACGTTAGTGTGACTGGCGTGGATATTGGATTAATATCAGAAGGTATTTTTAACGTTGTTTCACCTTTACCAAATACTATAGAATTAAAGTGTAAAATCTTAAATGACATTTTTGTACCAAGTGAGACATTTTATTTCCCAGTAACTGAGTTCGGAAAAAAGAAACTGAAGTTCCAGTGACATTGGTTACAAAAATGGCCATGGTTAGCCTATTAACCAGAAAAAGTTGGAGCTTTTTGCAGATATTGTGTGGTTTTTCATCAGATTCCATTGGAAAAGGCACCCATCAAAAAACTGGATCTTTGGTAGCATCTCCGTTTTGCAAATGGAAAGACAGTATAGGTAAGTTTGAAAGTCACACAATATTAAGTTATCACAAGTCTGCAACTATTGCTGCAGAAAATTTTCTCAAAGTATTGAGCGGAAAAACTGTTGATGTGGTGACTATGCTAGATACCAGTAGGGAGCAAGAACGCCAAAGAAATAAGGCACCTACAAAGCCAATTATAGAAACAATAATATTTTGTGGTGAAAATGAGTTGCCTTTAAGAGGTGATACAGACTCTGGGCCTTTAACCATGGAAAAGCCAAGGAAGAAAGATGGGAATTTTAGAGCTTTACTTAGATTTCGAGCTGATATTAATAACGATCTAAGGCAGAATATTATTAACTGTCCACGGAATGCATCTTATTTAAGCCCTGATATTCAGAATGAAATAATTAATATTTGTGGGCAATTAATCCAAAAAAATTCTGAATGTTAACAGTGCTAAATATTTTTCTATTTTGGGAGATGAAACACTAGACGTTTCTGGAAAGGAACAGTTTTCACTGTGTATCAGATTATGTCTCTGATGATGTAAGGCCTGAGTTAAAAGAGGATTTTATTACCTTTATCCAGATAAAAGAATTATCTGCTTAATATATTTTTAATGTGATTCTAAAAACATGCAAAAATTTGGGACTTAATATGGACAACCTTGTAGGCCAAGGGTATGATGGTGTTTCAACCTTTAGTGGTCACATCACTGGTGTTCATAAGAGAATACAGGAGCTTTATCCAAAAGCTATATATGTACACTGTGCTTCTCATAGGTTGAATTTGGTACTTAGTGATTCTCTTTCAGTGCCTTCCATCAGGAATTGCCTTGGTGTTGTTAATGAAATTTCTACTTTGTTTAGAAATAATTCTCAAGCAAGTGAATTATTAAAAACAAACATTATCAAACTAGTACCTGATACCAAAGAAACTCGGTTAGTAGGGCTCTGTGAGACAAGATTCGTTGAATGTCAAGAAACTGTTAATACATTTATCAAATTATTTCCTGCTGTAGTAAATAGTCTCCAGGAGTTGTCCTGTGTTAGTAGAGTGATTTCAATAAGTGTCTTCTTGCATCCATTGAAAAAGGAAGTTTCTTAGTGGCTTTGATGGTTTGCGAATATGTCTTTAGCTTGACGCTACCACTTTCTAACTAACTGCAAAAACCTGAGCATGACCTGTCAGCTTCCTTAAAGTATGCTGATGATATCATCAAGGCACTTTGCAAGTTGCGTGAGTCAGGAACTAGTAATTTTGATGTGCAACAATTCTCAAATATTTTTAAAAAAGCACAATTGATGGCACAGAAGATTTTGTTTACTACTATTGATATTCCGCCATGACAAGCAAAAATGCAACAATATAGAGAAAACCATCCGCATAATTCCGCAGAGGAATATTTTCGAAGGACTATTTTTATTCCATGCATAGATGGTCTTACAAGTGCATTAGTTGACCGTTTTGATAATAACAGAGACATTTTGTCTGCTTTTCAAGTGTTGTTACCTAGGAATGCTAATCCCCAAAGTGTGGATGCTATATTAAAATTAAAAATGTATTATGAGCATAAAACATCAGAATCAGTAGTCAAAGCAGAATACTTGCTGTGGTGTGAAAAATGGAAGACCGAAGAGGAAAAACCAGTTAAACTTTCTAGATGAATGTGATAAAAATCTTTATCCAAATATCCAAATGCTATTATCTGTGTTAGCGACCCTGCCTGTATCAACAGCTGAAGTAGAAAGATCATTCTCGTCACTTAAGAGGATTAAGAGTCTTCTACGAAATAAAATGGAAAATGAACGACTTACAGGATGACCATTCACTACCCTGGACCTTTTACTGCTGAAGACGTTTTAAATTTGATGGCAGTTAATGGAAAGAGAAGGCTGCTATTGTAAAAAAATGGATATTTCATTCATAATTTTTTTAAACAACTACTAGTGTATATTGTGCATTATTCCAGTAATCTGGTAGTACAGTAAACCCTCGATTTAATGGACCTTGGTTTAACGGACCTCGGTTTAACAGACTTCGGATTTAACGGACAGAATTTGACAGACACAATGGAAAAAAAAAACAAAAAACGTGATAATGTTTTTAGGCTTTTGAAACATATAATGTGCATAAACTGCAGACTCTCCTGTTCTGGTGATATTGCTTGGCTATTGGAGCATTCTTTCATTTCTTTTCTTCTTGTTTCTTGTTTTGAAACACGCAAATTTTCTCATCTTCAATTGTATTTGATGAGAATGGAGTATTCATCAAGAATTCATTTAATTCTTCACGATCCCTGTCTTTGCGTTGTCATTGACGCAGGCGTCGCACACGTTCAGTGGAAGACATCACGACGACTAACACTGAACAATATACACTGATATGCATCTTATTTCACTGAGAAATATTCATCCATCGGTTAATACAGCAAGCATTACAATGGCACGTAACTTTTCATTTCCCGTAATCTTTACTGTTACAGATTTGGTTCCCATTTGGTCCACAGTAAATATACGTAAATAAAAAATAAAAAATTCGGGCGTTTCATCAGCATTTACCATGTGTTCAAGTGAATAATTATGCTTCTTGCGTAAATGAATGACAAACGCTGATACTGTAGGAGTTTTTCTTCGTAGTCACTCGGTAGTTTTAGCACGAGTGATGTACGCCATTTAAGCGCAAATCCATTTCGCCGCATCATTCGTCTTTTACACCCGAAGCTGGCTTTGAAACCAGAAACTTTTAATTCTTCTGCGATTTCTAAAGCTTTTAATTTTAAAACATGTCTAGTGACAGGGAGTCCTTGCCTCTTAAAAGCCGTATGTATTCACAGACGCTGGACTCTACTGCTATAAAACGCCCAACTTGAGGTCCCGCGAGTCGCGCAGTATTTGCATTTAAAAGTCGTTCCTTCTGTTTTCTCCATCGTCGAATACAAGATTCATCAATATCGAATTTCCTTGCGGCTTCACGATTGTATGTTTTTTCTACATTTTGTATCACAATTAATTTATAATTCGTATCGTACGGGTTACGTTTAATTTGATTTGACTCCGTGCCTTTAGTCTCCACAATATCACTCATACTGTAAACGCACTACAAAAACGCCGAATGAAAACAAAGTACAGATAAGCGATGTTGTTGCTGTTATAATAGAAAACCACACTGGTAGTTTACCCGTTATTTAGAAACATGTTACTCACACCCCTCTACTCATCCTTTGTCTTGCTGCCTACAGAAGGGTGCGAACACGCATGCATGCGCACGCACTTACACTTTATCTTCCTATTCTTTCTTCAGTTTGCTGTTAAAACATTCGGTTGTAGTCATAAATCATAACGCCAGAGTTAACTACAGCCAGGCAAACTGCTGTTGCTTAGGCAGTAAACAACCCATAGATACCAAAAGCGTTCGTCCCGCCAGAAGTCAGGTATAACTTCGAATTTCGTTAGCGCGTGAATGCAAGCCGCATGCCAAATTAGCGACCATGTTTTTAGGAGAAAAAGTGCGGCTTGTATTCGGAACAATACGGTATTTGCATGATATTAATAGTATTAAAATTTCAAGTGTTATAGGCCTATTTGATTTAAATATATCCTCAAAAAATAAAATTTGTGATTTAACGGACTTTCGATTTTACGGACACCCCTCAGCCCCAATTAGTCCATTAAATCGAGGGTTTACTGTATATTATGAGTTTTATTTTGTTTGTATACTATTACGTTCCATATGAGTATAATTTTCATTTTATTTGCTATTTTATTCAAAACTACGTATAAACTGTATGCATGTTATAACCACACGGAATACTCCCGTATCAATCTTTTCTAAACCCCACTGTTGGGTTCACCAATTTATAACACTTCAGGAATTACTGGTTCCTTATGCCTCACTTTGGATGCGTCAATTTATAACAAGACGGATTTTACCTTATTTTATCCCTCTCTTTGTATACATCAATTTGTAACACTTGTTAATTCTATTTCTTCTTCGTATTGTTTAAATTAGCAGCCATCCTTATATTTCTTTTATGAATTTGCTAACTGCTATAATTTTTTATTGTTCGACTAAGCTTTTCGTCATTACTGATGTCTTCAGGTCTTAAACAACCTTTAAGAAGTTGTTTAAGACCTGAAGATGTCAGTAATGACGAAAAGCTTAGTCGAACAATAAAAAATTATAGCAGTTAGCAAATTCATAAAAGAAATTCTATTTCTATATAAATAAAACACATGGAATGGTATCTGGTAATAATAATATTGTAAATTTTATTCAAAAATTGATATAGTCCATTTATTGTAACTATTAATATAATTCAGAAATCTCAGGGTCGATTCTCTTCTCTTTTATGTTAATATTATTTTAAGGTCCTTTTGGCTGATATAAAGGTTCAGTGATTATAAAGAAAAACAAGTACAGAAAGTACATTACATTACAAACAATATAATAATGACTAATATAAATTTAGTATTAATTATAATAATATATATACGTTACACAATGTTTATCAGTTCAGTTCAGTTTCACACAGCCTCCTGGTATCCGTGATGGAAATTTCCAGTGTCTTCAGTTTGTTTATTTTGTTCTAATGAAGAAATCTGCTTCTTTTGTGATCAACAGATGTTACCTCTTGTAATGTAGTTTATCTGCAATCTTCTGGTGTCATCTAATGATTGAATTCCAGTGTTTCTGTTTTTAATTTAATCCAAGTGTAGTTGTTCTTCAATGGTAATTTATTTTCATTTAAAGGTTAGTTTTTTCCATAACTTCATTTGTTTTTATTTTATTTAATGTTCTTTCTGGTTGTTGGATCAGTATGTTTTAAAGGTGTTTTATTTATGATGTTTCTTTATTTGCTCAAATTTTATATTCTGTTATAGGTTTTATATAGTGTTTTTTACCTTGTATTATATTATTTTTTAATAATATTGATATGTTTCTTGTATAAATATTTAGCTTTTTTTCCAAAATTACACCCAACTCTCCTTCTTGGTTTATTTTCAATAATAATAATCAAAATTCTTTTTCTCTCTTTTGGTTTCCTGGATACACATAAATACTCTGGTCATATCTGTTCAAATTGAGATTTAGTTGTCATAGGATATTATTTTTATATAATACATTATTTTACCTTTTATGTACAAGTTGTTTTTTAGTTATTACATCATAATACTTAATACAATTTACATATTATTTTATCTGACAAAACTATGAACAATTTTAATACCAAATATTATAGTTATTTGTAATTTGACAAATATTTTTTAATAATTTATTATTTACTGAACATAATAATCTAGGCCTATGTTGACTGATTATATTTTTATATTGGAAGACTCATAATCGATCCTGCTTACACTTGTTCTATATTAATTAAATTCTTTAAATATAAACAAACTATTAATTAACTATTATATTCTAATTACTATAATTCCATTTAGGGCTTAACTGAATGCACACTTTTAAACCATTATCTGTGTGATCAATATCTATTTAACTTATATAACACAAACACTAATAAAGAAAAAACTAAATGTTAATGTCAGTATCATCTGCTACTATGGATTAGTAATTCATTTCATTAAATAATTGTTTATAATTACTACCCACTCACAGTTATTCTTAATTGAATACCACTGTATCTCACATCCTCTTACCAATTAATTACACTTGTCTTATATTACATTTGTATCACATCTTAATTACATTTTACATTTACTTCTAAATTTGTATTGTACTTTATGTGCCATGGTATTTGATTTTTTCATCATTTATTAACTTTATCATCCTTAGTTATTTGTATATGAACTACTCCAAATC
Source organism: Magicicada septendecula (assembly GCA_034769895.1). NCBI lineage: Eukaryota > Metazoa > Arthropoda > Insecta > Hemiptera > Cicadidae > Magicicada > Magicicada septendecula. The sequence continues at coordinate 1,249,559,990 of CM068367.1, forward strand.
TAACTGGGTACTGTCTATCTAGTATAGTAATTTGTCATAGTAATGTCTGTTATAGGACTATGGGTTTTTAAATAGGTTCACACTTTTGTTTATTACTGTTCTTCTTTCAAATTACTTTGATTTTGACTTGTTTATATAAATTGTTGTTATTGCTTGCTGATGTCTTCAATATTTTAGGTGTATGATATTATGGTATTAATATTGCTTGGTGATAAGATTGATATTTATTAAACAAATTCTTCATTATTATAGGCAAATTGAAACCTACTTTTCTTATCAATACCAATTATTTTCTTCTTTATCTCTGCAGTTTGTTTATTTGTATTGGTGGCTTTAACGAATTGTAATTCTTGAGTTTTCTCTTGGTTCATTGTATATTTTATTTATATATTCCATTCTTTTATTCACATTGATTCTATACTATTGTTAAATGATCCCCCCTATATTAATATGGTATTATGAATGAATATCGGCGTTGAGTGGCCCTTTTACGTCCAATTGCTCATCCGAACATTCACATACCTGGTACAGTTCACTTTGGCTGCTGCCCATAAAATAATTCTAGAGTGGCGCCTTAGCCTTCTACACTCTATAAATAAAAATAATTATAAATCTTATATCATTATACACACCATTGGAATCTTTTATCTTCTGAATATTTTTTCTTATTCTACCTTGCCTTCCAGTAACTCCATTTATTTATTATATTCAATATTACTGTTGGTATATTTCTTAAGTAGATTTCTTTCTCTTTTATATAACTTCACTTCAGAATTCAATGATTTATTAGCCTTAATGTCGTTCACCTTTGTTATTCAATACCTCTTGTAATATAGTAGTTTTAATTATCCTTATATTATTCTATCTGTTTTTATACTGCAACTCTTCTTCAGCAAGTTCATTTTCTAATTAGTTTATTAAATTTCTCTTAGGCCTATTGTCATTAATATTGCGCTCCATTATTATTATTATACTACTAAATGTATTATTTATGCTTGATTTATATAATATGTGCTGATTTCTTTTAGAATTTTGGTATTATTTGTGTAGTTAGAACATCATTATTCTTTTTTTTTCTTTCTTTTACAATATCTCATTCCATCATTATTTAAATAAGATGTACTTATTACTTTTAGAATTTTGGTGTCATTACAATGTCTATTTAATTTAGAAATTATAATATAATAATTTAAATCTAGGAATCGTACAAAACTGGGTTAATCAGTTATATACTTAAAAATATTGGATATAGAAATATCACACTTAAGATTATGTATATTTTCTGTTATTTTACTATATCTTCTGCCATTAGACAAATATATGTTGTAGGTTTATAAGAATTTTTGTATTGTCTAGCAATATTTATTATAAATTCCAGGTACCGTACTGAATTTGTTAAGATTAAATTTTAACCACTTAATGCTTGATAATATGTGTATGACCATTATATTTTTAAATAATTTACATTAATCTATGGTATATTTAAGGTATGTATAAGATATATATATATACATACATATATCTCTGGACCCCCCCCCCGCAAGCAAAATCCTGGCTACGTCCCTGATTGTATTAGTTGTATTATTGATAGAACCAAAATATATTGTTATGACGGTCTACTGATCGTCATATGGTACAGTGAAAACAAAATACAAGACACCAATGAAGTCACTAATCACCAGCTTTAATTATCACAATTAAACAGTTTGTAATCAACAAGATAGTCTCTTACAACAAATCAAATAAAAATTGTTCACTCGCAATAATAATGTCAACTAAATGAGTCTGCACAATTATAAGACACATAACACTTTGCCACAATACTTCGAACCACACTGGAATAAATCGCCACTTAAAACTGAACTAAGTGTCGATTTATATACTTATATTTATACCCCGCTGAGATTCCCGAATAATCCCTAATGCGCGTCAACTCTACGCTAGAGCATAATTGCTTGCGGCCTTGACAGAGTGCGCATGGCCAGCGAAGTCTGAAACAGTCTTGTTAACACATGTTGAGAATCACATTGTAATGCAAAATTTGAGCAATTGCAAATTTTACTAAATCAAACTATGCTGAACGCAAAGAAATATGTATGTTTTAGAAAGCGGGGAGCTAGTGAAACGCCTGCACCGTTAGGCGGCATTACTTGAAAGAAATTTTTTATAAAAACTGTAGAGTATAGCGGTAGGTTAGCAACGCCGGCCTTGGGGCTGACGTCTATAAGGAAGGTAATTTTAGGCTGTCACGTTTTGGGACATAACTATCATAAAATGTATTATTAGCTAGGATATTAAGGGTGTTTGCCAATGTTGTAAACTTTAAGTGCATTTAACAATAGATACTGTTATGTGAGAGAGAGCGATGTGTGAGTGAGATAAAGAGAGACGCTAGTTTTTTAAGCACTTGGGACGCGGAAAACGTTCGGCAAATCAGAAAAAGCGTCATGTGTTGCGTGGGAGGTTTTCGCTAAGGGGATTGGGCGATTTTGTATTTAGTGCTAGTTTTTCTATCAAGACTTGGTAAGGGAAATTCAAAGCAAGTATAAAATATGAACTTGGAGAGAAATTAGTTAGTCTTCTTTATATCGTCAAAACTACACTGAAGAGATTCGCGTGCGCTGTTTTGCGTTAACTGTATAGATATGTTTTATTAGTAACTTAAAGAATAAAGTAAATTTGCAGCAGTAAACAGAAGTAAAGGAACATGGTAATTGCTAACACGAAAGTTATAAAGTTTAATAAACAGGAATAAGTAAATGAGTGAATGTTCGGAGTAATAACGAATAACGAAAAGTAAATACTGCATATAAATTTTCATCAATCCGGTATATTGTGGTCAAATCACTGAAGAGAGCAAATTAGTTCGGGTTAAAGTCACGATGGTATGAGATAATCGAGACGCACGCGACGCGAACTATGTTAGATGCACTTTAGGTAAATTCAATAATACGTTGTAAACCAGAGTGTATAATTATACAACATAATTGTATGTAGCACTAATATGTCAAGTATAGTGTACATCTGTGATAAAGTGAATTAGTGCATTCATAACCAGGATTAACATGCAACAAACAGCTGCTGACAACTCACCGACCTGCAACACCTTAAGGACTACGCCCATCGGAAGGATTCTCCACGCAAGTAACAAATAAAAGAACATTTGATTCTATATTGTTTGATAAATATATATTTGTAATCAAATATAGTGACTCAATTTGTCTAAAAAGAACTCACTGCCATTAAATAACATTCAAATTGTAAGGTAAAAACTATCCAAGTCATATTAAGAAATTTTGTAGTATATAAATGCAAATGAATCATTAAAAGTTGATTGATATATTTTAATTTGTGTTTATTATTACTGGCGCCCTGAGGTACAATAAAGAGTCGGTACACTGGAGTAAGTGTTATAGACTATTAAGTAGAAATATTAATATTATCAGTGATTAAAGTAGTTTGTAAACCTTACTTCTCACATGCTCATAGGACAACATAATATGCGAATCAATAATTTAACTCTTTCATAAAGGCCTATCAAGTAGTGTATTACATTCTGTTGCCCGGAACGTGAGACAATTGAGTCATTATTAAACAAATTATAGAGTAAGACTAAGTAAAAGTTAAGAATAGAAATAGTATCAAATATAGAATATGATTAGGCGAAGTAGGAGTAGGAGAGATAAAGACACACAAAACAACATTCATAACCTGTACAACAACATGAGCACAAATACAGATACCCAAAGCAACGAGATGGAATTTGAAATAAACAATCAGTTAGGCGATCCAGACACTCTCGCAGACATTTCAGAGGAGAATCAAGCGTCAGGGACGCGGGGACAAAACGGACAGAATGATGAAAACGCAGAGACACAACAATTTACACCAACAATAGTGACAGAAATTCGAGAAAGACCGATATGTCAGACACCACTAGAGACAGGCAAAAACACTGATATATACACAATACTACAACAATTACTAGAACAACAGTTGTCAAAACACACACGACAAATACAAGAAGAATCGAGAAATACAAAAGAACAGCTCTCACAACAAATACAAGAAAAACAGAAAAACCACTGGCACTTCAAACAGAACAAATACAAAGACAATCAAAACAGCTGGCACAAACAAAAACGCAGATAGAACTAAATGAATTAAGATTAGAACAAGCATTACAACAAATGAAAAAACAAATCCATAAACAACACATAGAAATAAGAAACAAAGTCGCCATACAAATGGAACAAGAGAGAACAAACAACAAAAAACTGTTCCAAGACTGCCAAGTAGAGACTAACAACAAAATCCAAGATAATACCGATAAAATTACTGAGCTTAGTATTAATACTAAACAGCAGATCATAGAGTTGGACGAATGGCAGAGCAACAACATTCAAATCATAAGCGAAAAAATTGAGGTAAACAACAAAAGATGCGAAGACAATACAGCAGCAATCAAAGAATTACGAGCCGAAACGCTGGAAGAAATGAAGAAAGTGGGCGAAAATATAAATGTAATTGACCATAAGTCGGAAGAAACTGACCTGCAAATATGACAGATACAACGAGAAGTTAGGAATAAATTAGCCTCAATTAGCAACCAATCTTGCAACCGTAACATTACTCACGAACAAGTCAAAGATATCAAGTACAATGGGACTGGAGACTTCCCGATGGAGTTTATGAAGGAGATGGAAGATATCTATATGGAACGTTACCAAGATAACGGCAACGTCGCATGGATCGGAAGGCACTTAGAAGGAGAGGCCGCAGTGTGGTGGAAGTTGATAAAAAATAGGGTGACCAACGTCGCAGAATTTAAGGAAGCCTTCACGAACAAATATTGGAATGATATAATTCAAGAAAAGGTAAGAAACGAGCTTGAGTTTGGACGTTATCAGATGGAGAGTGGTATGAGCATGATACAGTACTTAGAACGGAAATTGTTGGAAAACAGGCAATTAGGTAATATGTTTAGGGCAATGACCTCCGATAAGCACACCAAATGGGCGCAGTTTCTTAAACTCATTGTGGCGTGCATAAACCAGACCTATCAGGAGACAATTGAGACCACCCTTTTTGAGGCGCAGTGGGGAAAGAAACCAGAGCGGGACTGGATAAAATATATTGATCAAGATATGATACCTCCAGACCAACCCATCAACTATCACAACATCTACTTACGAATTAAGGAAAAGGGAGATAAGAGGACAGATAAACTCAACACTACTCACCACCTTACTAGATTTCACATAGGAGACCAAGTCTTGTTAAGGGCGTATCCGATGTCGGATTTAAATAAAAAAGTAATAGGAAAATTTTGTAACTTATTTGAGGGTTCATATAAGGTAACTAAAGAAATCGGAACAGCGACCTACCAGTTGGAAGATCTACAAAGACCAGGACATATCCACGGGAACTTCATTGTATGACAACTAAAGCCTTATTATGAGAAAGAAACCCAAAATTCATACACACACACACAGGAATATCACATGAAAATTGAGAAACAAAGTGTAATAACATACAACCGAATATTGATATAGTAGTCGTAAGTTATCAAACTAAATGTAAAGGTGTTAAATGTAATAAAGCATAATGAAGTTTAGTCATGTAAGAGGTCACAAATTTTTAGAAAATTAAGAGAAGGAGTAATAATGTATTGAATATGAGTATAAAATAAGATAATACCCTAAATAAGTAAATGAGAATGGTAACAAAATGTTAAAAGGGAAATTGCTTTATGTAAACAGTTGTTATTGAAAAGGAAAGTGGACCAGCCACATTTGGGAGTAGTTTGACAAGTCAGGTAGAGGGGACGGGAAGTGTATGTTAGTAAACAAACCATAACAGGCTATCGACCCTTGTATATAGTATTCAGTAGTAACCAAGTAATATTGTACTATAGTTAACTGCATGGAAGTAGTATCGTCAAGGTCACACCGCTTACTTACAGCGTTGCCACTAAGCAACAGTTTCGCTTTCTTCCGAAAAATGCTACACTAGTAAGTAGGCCTACTTAATGTAAAGAATATAACAAAGTGATTTTTAAATTAAATATTTACTTTGTTGTTATCAATATGGCTTCCATTAAAATCATTTTTTGTGCTTTAAACTGTTGAACATTCTAAAATCAATGACAATAGAAGACTGAAAAAACAACGATACATTTTAAAGGTTCATAGATGCCTACTGTAGAAATTTTATAGATAAAATTTAACGCTATTTAAAGTAAAAAACATTTTAAAATCTTACGAGTATCACACAGTTGTTCTGGTTTTGTAAGATAGTGTAATGTAAGGTTAACTGGGTTTTACTGTATTTTTTTAAGTAAAATTTTACAGGGAGAAAGTTTCTAATACATACATTAGAATACATTGTCAATAATTCTTAATAATAATTACATCACAATTAATACATTGTTAATAATTAATTAACAATGAATTTCCGTAACTTATACATAACATTCAATGCGATGCGTCAGCTATAGTTTGTTTGAACGAATTTTCATACGCATCCTGTGTCTTAAGCTTGCCCCATTTAATTATTGAAGAGACACCGCACTGTTCATGACTCTGAAAAATATTCTATTTTTATTTCCTGCACTGCTTATTAATAATTAAGTAAAAAAAATAGAACTATACTATAAGACGTTACATGCACAAGTAGCATAAAAATAATCGTATGTATAAACGTGAAACGAGTTGGATGTCTTAAGAAAATAAGGATAATTTTATAAACAACAAATACAAATGCCTCATGAAATAAATTTAAAATTCCTTATTCATATATTAATATATTATAAATCTTTAAATATAGAAATTAAATTTATAATTCTATATTTTATGAATTATCCTTACAAATTTTATAATTAAAATTTTCCTTATTTTATAAACTATAGAATTCCTTATGAGTACAGTATTATAAATAATAGTCAGTACTGTAACTGAAATGGGATTGGCTTTTGCCACAACAGCGACAAATTTGTTTACAGAAATTGCTCAGTCCTATTTATCTTTGTGCAACGGAAGAAAGGTAGTAGCGCGGCCAGTAAACATTCACATTTTTGAGGGGAGTGTAAAATGACAAAGGCATTCATAAAAGTGTCAGACAGCAATATTTACCGAAAAGACATGCCGACAGGGTATACGCAATTTGCATACCAAATGTGTACATATACCTAACAGAACTTCCGAACCATATGGCTTAGGAACGACCGTGCAGATAACAAAAACAGATTCATTTACAAAAGGGAAAAGACCGTGAGTATGAAAAAATTAAAGCGACATCAGCAGGCAAGGTCAGCGTTCTCAGACAACTGTCAGTCTGTAGGAAAACCACCCATGAAGAAAACAGTAAAACTTTAAATAAGTAAGTTCACTGTAAGGAAAACACAAAATAACTGACCTAATGGTACTTTGTAAAGTTAGGGTGTGTATTGCTAAAAGCTTTAGATTCCAACATAAGAAAAACCAGCGCAGTATAAATCGTAGATTCAGAGAACTGCAAATCGTAACAAAAGAAGCCAAAGAAAGAGAAGAAATGCAAAGATAGAAATTCTGTAGATATTTACACGACAACAAAAAATATGTTGCCAACTCACACAGATTTTTATAGCTCAAATACTGGCGCCCAGAATTTAAATGAGTAATATTACCCACAACTAATTATTCCTGATAAAAAAATTCATTTACGCGATACGCATAAATAAATTTGAAACGAGCAATATAAGGTGGATGTATGAAATCTGCTTTCGTAACACTGCTAAAACGCTAAACACCGTACTAGCCGGCAACAACGCTGGGCGAGGGGCATGGAGGTGACAGGGAGAAGCAGTGAAAGTGAGTGACCTTGACGGTACTACTTCCATGCAGTTAACTCTAGTAGACTCACTAATTTAGACTTAGTAATATAAAGCAAGTAATCAATTTGAATATATTGTCAATTTTAAATATAATGATTGAATTTATAATTTTATCAGTTTATTAGAACATATAAGCAGGGAACTTGTAATTATAATAGATTTAGGGACGCTTCAATAGAACTAGTTTCCAATTTTGATAAAATTGTAATGCTAATTCTATGGGGGGACTTATGTAACGCAAAATTTGAGCAATTGCAAATTTTACTAAATCAAACTATGCTGAACGCAAAGAAATATGTATGTTTTAGAAAGCGGGGAGGTAGTGAAACGCCTGCACCGTTAGGCGGCATTACTTGAAAGAAATTTTTTATAAAAACTGTAGAGTATAGCGGTAGGTTAGCAACGCCGGCCTTGGGGCTGACGTCTATAAGGAAGGTAATTTTAGGCTGTCACGTTTTGGGACATAACTATCATAAAATGTATTATTAGCTAGGATATTAAGGGTGTTTGCCAATGTTGTAAACTTTAAGTGCATTTAACAATAGATACTGTTATGTGAGAGAGAGCGATGTGTGAGTGAGATAAAGAGAGACGCTAGTTTTTTAAGCACTTGGGACGCGGAAAACGTTCGGCAAATCAGAAAAAGCGTCATGTGTTGCGTGGGAGGTTTTCGCTAAGGGGATTGGGCGATTTTGTATTTAGCGCTAGTTTTTCTATCAAGACTTGGTAAGGGAAATTCAAAGCAAGTATAAAATATGAACTTGGAGAGAAATTAGTTAGTCTTCTTTATATCGTCAAAACTAGACTGAAGAGATTCGCGTGCGCTGTTTTGCGTTAACTATATAGATATGTTTTATTAGTAACTTAAAGAATAAAGTAAATTTGCAGCAGTAAACAGAAGTAAAGGAACATGGTAATTGCTAACACGAAAGTTATAAAGTTTAATAAACAGGAATAAGTAAATGAGTGAATGTTCGGAGTAATAACGAATAACGAAAAGTAAATACTGCATATAAATTTTCATCAATCCGGTATATTGTGGTGAAATCACTGAAGAGAGCGAATTAGTTCGGGTTAAAGTCACGATGGTATGAGATAATCGAGACGCACGCGACGCGAACTGTGTTAGATGCACTTTAGGTAAATTCAATAATACGTTGTGTACCAGAGTGTATAATTATGCGACATAATTGTATGTATCACCATTATGTCAAGTGTAGCGTACATCTGTGATAAAGTGAATTAGTGCATTCATAACCAGGATTAACACGCAACAAACAGCTGCTGACGACTCACCGACCTGCAACACCTTAAGGACTACGCCCATCGGAAGGATTCTCCATGCAAGTAACAAATAAAAGAACATTTGATTCTATATTGTTTGATAAATATATATTTGTAATCAAATATAGTGACTCAATTTGTCTAAAAAGAACTCATTGCCATTAAATAACATTAAAATTGTAAGGTAAAAACTATCCAAGTCATATTAAGAAATTTTGTAGTACATAAATGCAAATGAATCATTAAAAGTTGATTGATATATTTTAATGTGTGTTTATTATTACTGGCGCCCTGAGGTACAATAAAGAGTCGGTACACTGGAGTAAGTGTTATAGACTATTAAGTAGAAATAATAATATTATCAGTGATTAAAGTAGTTTGTAAACCTTACTTCTCACATGCTCATAGGCCAACATAATATGCGACTCAATAATTTAACTCTTTCATAAAGGCCTATCAAGTAGTGTACAACATACGCACACAACATTACGTGGCTCCACTGGAATAGCTGAGAAGCATGTAGAATGTTCTGTAATGGCATAACAATGTGTATATATATTACAAATACCTTGTACAACATCAACTGCTTGTGGGGTGTATATACACAGTCACTATCAGTGAGCTGATTGTGTATATAAAAAAGCTGCTAATAAATATTTTTTTTAATTTTCTTCATGAAGCATAGCCTTATGTGTCTCATATAATTTTAGTCCAAAATAGCTTATAGTGGGTACAATATCTATAGCAAGTTTTATAACTACCCTTGCCTACTTCTGTGGACTTGTTCTGGCCACACTTTTGGCATTTTTGTGGTGTATCTAATATAGCTATCAGATGTTTCAATCTGATGAGGCACAGAAGAAAGCTAACACATATCCTGGATTCCTAATTGTTGGAGATATCAAGGCAGTGAGGAAACGAATTTACTGCTTTATTGTGATATCTCTGCGAGACCATACAGAGATAAAGTCAGCAAATGGATATTTGCACAAGGAATGTTATCAGGGGCAGAAGTTTGGAAAAGTCTGATATGTAAGCTATCAAAGAATTTGGTGATATTTGAAACTCTAAAGTGTTTGTAAAACTTCACAACATGAGAGACTGGTGCAGCATTTAACAAGAATAAGCACTTATTTGTAACTTGTCATCTACAGAATCACTGTTCAAGAGATTACAACTGATGTTTTTATTATATACAACCACATGGTATTCAAAATAGAAAAACATAAATTTTATTATTCCTTGTCAAGGAAAGTATGAATAAACAATGGTGTATATTAGAGACAAATAGAAGTCTACTACATCATAACTACAGAAGTGATAGAAATTGTAATCATAATCTGTGTTTTGTAGATAACAAAGACGCACCTAGTAAACCTCTTCTTTTTTCATTGGTCTGCTGTTATGATACTGTGTCTGAACATTGCAATTGAGTGGACTAGTTTATAATAAAATTACCAATCCCAATTCCCAATTCTACATCCTCCTCCATCTTTGCCTTCCACTCCTAACCATAATTATCACCATCACCACTATGATCATTATCAGTATTGTTCTTATTATTATTATTTAATAGTAGTATAAGTAATAGTCCTACTACTACTACTACTACTACTGCTAGTAGTAGAATAATAGTAGTAGTAGTAGTAGTTGTTGTTGTTGTTGTTTTTATAATAGTAGTTATGTCATATTATTTTTCTTATCGAATTGTCTCAAAATTCAGGCAGAACAAAGAGCTATCCTTAATCACTACAGAAAAGAAAAAGTTGAATGTGAAAAAGCACTGGCTGCAGCACGTGAAGCTCAGAGACTCCAAGAAATGCGTGAAGCAGCAGCACGAGCAAATAAAATGATCAAACAATACAGGTACTTTGAATGCTCTATACAATATATAACTTTTTAGCTTATAAACAAGCTTTTTTCAATTTTAAGTACAAGTTAATTTAAAATTATTTTATTAAACACGTTTCATAAAACTAATTTTTACTGACATTTTAACACTGATATTTTACTGTTTGTACTATTCTAAAGAACTGTATTATTTTTCATGTAAAACTTTTTTAAATTTAAGTTATAAAAATGTTTAAGAGCAATAAAATATTTTTATAAGGCAAGTTATGTTGGTTACAGTTTAATTTTGTTTCTGTCAACAGATTTGTGCAATGTTTCTACCATCAACAAACCAAGCTATGTTTTTAGTTACCCATACACTAGAATATATGAAGTGTGTTTGAAATAACTATTGTTTCCAGATATGACCACTAAAGTGATATGATTGTTGCTACACATGTGTGCACTGACCTCTTTACATTAGTTAGCTGAGTATGCCACAATTGGAAAAGTAGTCTTTGTTTATATTTTTTCATGAATTTTAAATATGTAGGGATCCGGAGACTTGAAATTAAGTCTGTTTTCTGTATGATTTTTTTGTTTAATCTAGAAATGTAAAATCTAGTAAGGCCTATCAGCAGATTAGTGAAGTGTATGGTGTAAATATGCACTGAGTGATGGAACAGTGAGAAGGTGAGTTAAACAGGCTAACAAATAACATAAACATGTACAATGGGGCATGGATTGGGAAACCAATTGTCATTTGATGATTCTGTGCAGAAAATCTGAAAATATTAATGAGAACAGATTACATGGATTTTGAGACAGAAGCATTACTTACTGTTTCTTGTGCCGGGGCCCAATATCAAATACTGCATCATATTGTGAGACCTTGAACTAAATGTTCATGCAGCCAAAACACAAGGTAGGTAATGCTTAGTTGTAGAATTATGTTGCTTCATAACTATGGTCAGCCACACATTGTTGTTCACACCCAAGAGACTATCACAACATTTGTCTGGCAATAATCTGGTCATCTGTGCTGTAGATGACATAGTGATTTTCATCTATTCCTGCATGTGAAGTGGACTCTTGGTGATCAGAGGTATACTGACGATGACAATTTCAGCATTGGCTTTCTTCACAGGCAGCTATCATATGAAGAAGGAATGTAGAAATTGGTTCTGCACTTAGCAGAGGGAAGAGGGAATGTAGAGATTGGTTTGTCTGTGAAAAACACATCTCAATATTGGTGGAAACTATGTTGAAACTATTTTAAGATATGGCCTTTTTTGAAACAATATAAGTGTTTCAAAAATATCTGCATTTTTTTATAGCTAAATGATGTTTATTCTTTGAACATGCCTTACGTGTTATAGTTTACTATAATATGACTCCCAACATGTATAATAACCAGCAAACATATGGAGTTGGAAAGCAGACTGAACTAAGCTACAGTATCAGTTAACAATAATAAAATCAATGTGTGATTTGGATAAAGCTGTTTAGCTCAGGCGCAGATCCATAGGGGGATGGAGGAAATTCCCTCCCCTCAAATGGTCACAACAGACAACATTGAGCAACATTGTGATTGCCTTGTGATTGTAAATACGATTTAAAATTTACATCACGTTATGTAGGTTCATAGTTTTTGTCTAAAATTACTTTGAATTGTACCTTACCACCATGTAAATTTTTGTTTGATAATAACTTAACCACTGTGCCGAACTGGCTTCGGCAACGTATTATTAGTATTTTAAAAACGAGCGCCGCTGACGTCACGCACTGCCACACTGTTACGATAGTTTGTTGCCGGTCGGTTATACACACAAACGGTTGTGCAGCTACGCAATACAGCTGGCGCTGCCAGCCAGCTGTGTCTGTACATTCCTGCATTCGGAGGTTACTTGGCTGGACCAAAACGTTGTATCGGCCTCATTTCTGCTTGATCCTCCAACCTGTTCATCTGGTCTCGGCTGGCGGCAAACTTCTATCCAGGACTTCCGAACCTATCACTATGATAGGCTAGATAAAGTGTTGTTCCAGGTACGTGCAAGTCTGCGGGTTCTGAAAATATTCTAACCCCAAATATATTTTGTGTTTCAGCTTTCATTATGAGTTATGCTTGTGTGTGTGTGTGCGTATAGAGCAGTTTTTAATCTGGGCATTAATGCTATTACAAAATCAAATTAAATTTAATTTAATTAAATTATGAATGTGAGAGTCGTGGGTCAAGTTGATTTCAATAGAGAATATGCTAATGTATCTTGCACTCAGCTGTTTTGATGTAATTAATAACTACGAAAGACACAGCTAATCAATTTGAATATTTCAATGAAACATTAAGAAAGTAATTGCTAGACGAGCTTAATACTGTTTAATCTGAATTAGTGGCGATGTGTGTGTGCGCTGTTGCTGCTTAAAGTTAGTGTTGGTATTTAATGTGGACGGCCTAAGTGGCGTGATTTTCTTTATGACACCCTCTACAACCTATTGTATGTCCAGGTGCTCGACCAAGGGCGAGATGGGTGTCAGGGGTGGACGAACATCTGTCCACCCTAATGGCAGAGACGATCTTATAGCCACAATGCCGTCAGTCGAGGACTTTTCCAATGCTAAGCTGCACCAGGGACTTGTGACACGACTGTGACATCACTGATCCGCGCCTATACAAACTAAGTACACCGGACAATCCAGGTGGGAAAATTCTGATTATCTATTTCTCTCTCTCTACAACATGTGAATGCACAGAAGCCGCCAGAAGCTCACTCGTGAAGTTCTGAACATTATACTCTAGCACAAACTCTCGTGTTCAATTATGTTATTGCATGTGTGAACATTACCACAGTACACCTAATGAAGTATCTTATAACTGTATAATGTGTAAGAAGTTACACACATACACACACATCCGCAGTTTGCTGTAAGATCTAACTTTCATCTAATTAAGACCATTAGGGAGTCAATTATCTCGTGCTATCATGTCATCTGGTCATGGCTGAGTTTTAATAACGTAGCGGGGGTTGTCTGATGCTGTAGATGAGAAACGATTTTCTTTCACACACATACTTAACGCTTAATGATTAAGGTAAGGGGTCGTTTGGCTGGTTGAGTTTCGGGGCGGTCACTTACATTCTCTGGTGTGAACTATGCTTGTGAATTTGCTGGCAGATCTATGCTTAGGAGCTGAGATATTCCATTTACGTTGTCATTTATATTTGTACCTATCTATACATATTAGGGTTCCTTCATTTACTGTAGTTGGATTGGGTTTATGAGGAGGTTAGTGTTGAAATGAGGGATGTTTTGTTATTCATGTTGTATATGTGTTTGTGTGTGTAATTTTACTATATATATATAATTTTTTTGGGGGAATATGTAACGGATTTAAAAAAGAGAATAACCATAAATGTGCTTACTGAGACAACAGGCTAGCCTATTTGATATTATACAATACTGATGGATTAGTATTGCTTTATGAATGAGATTATTACTAACTTTGACTCATACATAATCAGGCAGAAATTTTTGCAATTAGTTTAATATCAATTCACTTACTTTGTGACATTATGAATTAATGGATATACATATATATACATATATATATATATATAATTCTGCCTTTAATGGTGTGCTCACACAATCACGAACTTGTCATGTATGTAAAACCTTGCAGGTTGAATAAAGCACACGCTTGTTGGTTAAAAGAGTTTTTCATTTGCAAGTCCTGTCATTCACCTGGGGGGACATGTCTGTAATTGTATTTGGGCCTTGCACACTTTTGCTTCCTCTAGGTTTTTTACCTAGTTCTAAATATGATGTCTCTCCCCTTTTACAAAAAAAAACTTAATAAAAATAAAATTAAATAAAATTCAAAAAAATTACAAAACTTAGAAAAATAAAAGGGGGGTTTCAAATGGTAGCAGAGCGTGGTTGTTATGATTCTGGGTGGATAGTAGGTATTATTTCTGCCTTATTTTTCTCTGTTGAACTTGAGAAATTTTAGAATCTGGTGACTTATATTTATTTTCTTAAATGAAACTTAGTGTGGCTACAGACATGTCAGCTGGTGTTAGGACTTGCAAATTATTTCAAATTATTTTTGATTAGAATCCAAGTGTTGTAAGAAAACTTAATGGTAGTGTAATAAATTAACAGAATGAACAACCAGAAAAAAGAGCACATTTTATAAAATGAATAAGGGGTTAATGAAGTGTAAAATAATTTAATATGTGTTAGTGTTTAAGTGATTATTTTGTGATGTTGAGTGTAAGATGAATTTTGAAAAGGGGTTATAAGAATGTGATTAATTTTTTAATGAATGTGTGCTGATTGGTTGCACTTGCACATACCCTGGAGCTCATACGGAGTCTGGACATGATGAGGGCCGTCGGTACTTGTTGAGTTTGATTATGACTTGTCTCTTGGATTAGACAACGTGTTTGGTAGCATCCCAGTTATATGGTAATTGTTTATTGAGGGCGTTGCGTTGCGGTATCGTGTATTTTGAATGCGGTTATGGTCCGACCAAGGGCATGGATGTGATAGTTTATATTTTCGATTATATCGAATTTTATGTGTACTTTGTGTGTTGTATTTAGTGAGTTAGTTTGGTTGTTTTGTGTTGTGTTCTCTTCTGGGCATTTTGCATGGCTGTTTCTCTGCTTTTATGACACCCATCTCGTCGTATCGCTAGAGCATTCTGGAGCCACTTGTATGATCAAGTTCTTCCTGTCGTTCTCTTTAATTCTTGCTTTTACGTGGTGTGTGTGTGGATTGCGCGGTCATGTCCATTTCGGTAAATGTGGATTTGCTTGTAAAAGATGAGCTCGAGTGGGAGGTCCGGTTCCGGGGACGGAAGCCGCAGGAGACTGTTGTTTCATTAAGGAAGCAACTCCGTGAGGCTCTTGCCTCCGGTGAGGCACCGAGTGGGAGAGTATTACTTACGGATGTCACCGCCGAGGTGGAGCTGTGCTCGGAAAAATTTGTAGAACTGCTCGATTTGGCCGAAGGCCTGCAGTCGGCGGCACCCACCTCTACGGCCAGACAGAGGGTGCGCCAACGTTTACAACACGTTCTATGCCGTTTACAGAATGCTGAATCACAGGCTACCACCTCGGAATTAGAGAAAAATGTTGTCACTCTTAGGGAGCAAGTGGCGATGGCATTGCGGGAGTTTTCTCTCGGCCAGCGTCGCCACGTAGATCCGAATTCCGGTTCTTCTTCTTCTTCTTCTGTTGAGACGGCAGCCAGGGTGGAACCCCCTGTGCATGTTCCTGCCTTTTCCGATATGGCCACCGCAAGCTATCACAAGCTTCCTAACCCACTGTCGGATGTCATTCAGCATCTCCCAGTTGTCGATGGTCTGGATCCTGAGGCGCTTTTGAGATTCTTGCGCGTATTTTTTCAGTTGGCCGATTTCCCTGGGCTGTCGGAGCGGACTTTGCTTGAGCTCATTTACCCGTACTGTCGGGGATCTATGGCTGAGCGCGTGACAAGTACCCTTAGGGATGGTGGTGGCATAGACCATTTCCATCGGGAAGTCCTGGACGCTTTCGTACCGGGAAGGTTACACGACCGGTTACGACACAAACATTTCTATAGAGTTCAAGCAAGCGGAGAGTCCCTTGCTCATTTCATTTCCAGTGTTAAAGACGCGGCCCGGATCCTGAGGCTGGGGTTGTCAGAGTCTGATGTCATTCATACTATTTTGCAGGGCGTGATGCCGGAGGAACGGTCACGTTTGACATTCGCTGCCCGTCCCCAAAGTTTTATTGATTTAGACCGGCTGTGCGCCGAGTCGACCACTATACAGGGTAATGACGATATTAGAGCCCGCGAAGCTAGGAGGCGTTCAGAACGCCCTAATTTCGAGCGACGAGTCGGGCATCCCGGGTCTTGGGGTCCTAGGCCTGCGCCGGTTCAGAGCTGTGAAGTACGAGAATTATTCTGTTCTAGGTGTCATAGATCCGGTCACGTCGCGCGCTATTGTAACGATGCTAGACAGCGTCAAGGGACTTCCCGAAAAGGTAACCTTTCAAAAAACGTAAATTCTCGGGGAAGATAAGTCGGGAGTGGTCTTCCCCGTTAGGCCGTTCTCTTCCGGTTTCACTTAACCCCAGGCGGATAGCTAATCCCGGGTCATCCGGCTCCAAGGTCCTGCGAACTGTCCCCAACTACAGTTCAGTATGCCCCTTCCTGTTGGTCGATTTGAAAAAGGGTCAGCTCAGAGCCTTGGTTGACTCTGGATCAGCCCGATCCATAATTTCATCTAGAGTATGTGAGGACCTTGAACAACAGGGCTTACTATTAGGGTCGGATCGGTCTTCCGTGGTATGCTGGACTGCATCGCGGGAAATTCTGCCCATCTCCCGGGTGGTTTCCCTGAGTATTAAAATCGAGTGTTTTTCATGGGTGTGGCGATTTTTGGTTTCTCCGGCTCTGGGAGTCGACTGCATTGTGGGTGCCGATTTCATCTCCAAGAGTGGTCTCGTTTTAGATCTTCAAGCGCACCACTGTTATTTTAAATTCAATCGGGAGGTTGTCATTCCTTTCCTTGGGTACCAGGGAGCTAAGGGAGGTGTCCAAGAGGTTGTGTGTCCCGATTCAGAAAGAGACCATCTCACCCCGTCCCAGAGGCATGCTTTAGATCATTTGTGTGAGCAGTTCCCCACTGTATTAACTCCCAACCTGGGGCTCACACATCTTTTGGAATATAAGATCCGTTTAACGGACTCCGCCGTAGTCCGCTCACACCCATACAAATTCGCCCCTCCAAAGATGGATGTCCTAAGAGAGAAGGTTCAAGAGTTGCTTAAACAAGGGGTCATTGAACCTTCCAACTCTAGTTATGCAAGTCCAGCATTTCTGGTGCCCAAGCCTGGAGGTAAACAGCGTATGGTCATTGACTATCGCAAACTCAATGCTAATATTGAGGTGGATTCAGTTCCTCTTCCCGATTTACATTCCGCGTTCGATTGGTTTAGTGGGGCCAGGTACTTCACCATCTTTGACCTCAATGCCGCTTATCATCAGATTCCTCTGTCTAAGGAAAGCCGCCCTTATACGGCATTCTGTGTGCCATGGAATCTTTATCAATATACTAGGGTACCCATGGGTCTGGCAGTGGGGGCTCAAACCCTCACGCGACTACTTGACACTGTATTCCATGACGTAAAATTTAAATTCATCTTTAATTATCTTGATGACCTCTTGGTCTACAGTAAAACGTTCGAGGAGCATCTGGGTCACCTGAGAGAGGTGATGTGCCGATTGAGGAGTGTTGGCCTCACTATCAATCCAGACAAGGTAAAGTTTGCACAAAGAAGTATTTCGTTTTTAGGGCATCTCGTCTCATATGGGGGTGTGACGGTCGACCCGGAGAGGACACAAGGCATCCGGGATTTTCCTCCCCCTAGGGATGCGAAAGGTGTTGCCAGATTTGTTGGCATGGTCAATTTTTACCGTAGATTTATCCCTAATGCCGCGGACATTGCTGTACCTTTAAACGAACTCAGGAAAAAGGGTACCAAATTTGTATGGGGAGAGAGGCAACAGCGGGCCTTTGATACCCTCAAGGAGGCGATCGTCTCTCCCCCTGTGTTGAGGATGCCTGATTTTTCAAAAAAATTCATTTTGCAAACGGACGCGAGTTCTGTTGCGCTCGGGGCGGTTCTGTCCCAGGAAGTCGATGGTGCTAGGCAGCCGGTGGCATTTATATCCCGGACCTTGACCCAACAAGAGAGGAAGTCTTCAGTGTTGCTGTTGTGTACGCTCTAGATAAGTTCAGGCGTTTCTTGGAACACGCTGAGTTCCTGTTGGAGACCGATAATCAGGCTCTCTCCTGGCTTCTCGCTCATCCCCGGCAGCTGGGTAAAATAGGGCGTTGGGTGGTCAAGATCTCATCCTTTAAATTCAAAGTGCAACACATCAGGGGAACACAAAATGTTGTTGCAGACGCCTTGTCACGTATGTTCTCCCAACCCAGCGAGGCCAATTCTGAGCAACCCTGTTCCGTTCTGCTGGATTTTCCTTTGGCTTTTACTGATGTGTTACCCCATCAGTTAAATGATGAAGAGTTGGGTCCTATCATCCAACACCTAAAAGAGGGTAACGTGCAGGTACCATATTTTCTGTCCAAGGGCGTCCTGTGCTGCCGAGAACGAAAAGGACGTGCCCCGAAGGTTGTGCTGCCTAGCAAGCTCGTGCCAATGGTCTTCAGCTACTATCATGATTCCCCAATAGGTGGCCATAAGGGAATTTCGAAGACCATTTCCAGTATTAGGAGGCATTTCATCTGGAAGGGCATGGACAGGGACATCGCGGCTTGTGTGAAAGCATGTCATCTCTGTGGCTTGAGTAAGCCTGCTCAAAACACTAAATTGGGTCTATTGTCATCTGATGTGGCGAGCAAACCCATGGAGAAGTTATTCATAGACTACGTGGGACCTTTCCCTCGTAGCAAGTCAGGTAATGCTTACCTACTTGTTTGCGTGGATGCTTTTTCCAAGTTTGTCTGGCTACTGCCCTTAAGACAGGCAAACACTCGCTCAACTATCCTTATGCTACAGACCCATGTCTTTCAGCATTTCGGTTTTCCGTCCACCATTGTCTCTGACAATGGACCACAGTTCATTTCAAAAGATTTCCGGCGAATGTGTTTCGCTAACGGCATCAAACATGTGACCACTTCCCCGTACTACCCTCAACCGTCCCACGCGGAGAGATTTAACCGGAATCTCCGTTCAGCGCTTATCGCCTATCATGCTGAACAACAGGATTGTTGGGACCAAAATTTAAAGTGGTTGCAATTGGCATTTAACACGGCCCTACACGAGAGTCACAAGGCCGTACCCTTTGAAGTCATGTTTGGGTTCTCGCCGAGTTTGCCGTTGGACAATTTGTGGCACATTGATGATCTTCTGCCGAACGATCCTGAGGTCACGACTGTGGACAGATGGCGGGAGGTCCGGAGGAATTTGCTTCGTGCGCACGAACGCGTCCGTAGTCGCTACAATCAGGGGTGAATTCCGAACCCATTTAAGATTGGCGACTTGGTCTACTGTCAGAGCCATCCGATCAGCTCAGCCATAAATAGGAGGGCCGCTAAACTATGTTATCGTTGGTCGGGACCATACCGCATTCTTCGGTTTGTGTAGCCCGTCACAGTGGAATTGGGTGATCCCGGAGGGGATGTTGAAAGAGTAACCACTCATATTTCGAAGCTAAAGTTTTGCCATAGGGCATGAGTTAGGGATGACAGTTAGGCCCATAAAAAAAGGGGGGAATACTATTTGGGGTTCCTGGATCTCAGTTATTGGAATTGGGAGGCCTTGGTGGTCAGTACTCAAAGCGGGATCCTGCGATTCTTCTCTTTCTCCTGTTCTTTTCTGTCTCTTATATCTGCATGCGGACCAGGGCCCGGCGAGCATGCAGGCCTCACACTTACATCTTCTCTTTCAGACACACACTCACTAACTCACACCTCTTCCTTCTGCCTTTTCGTTTTCCTGTGTTACTGAACTCACCAAGAGCGTTTTAGAATCTGAGATTTTCCAGGTTTCCCGCAGCCGTCGTGCTTGAGGACTTGTTTGTTTTGGGTCAACCATGTTGCCCTTTTGGGGTGAGGGTGTGCCGAACTGGCTTCGGCAACGTATTATTAGTATTTTAAAAACGAGCGCCGCTGACGTCACGCACTGCCACACTGTTACGATAGTTTGTTGCCGGTCGGTTATACACACAAACGGTTGTGCAGCTATGCAATACAGCTGGCGCTGCCAGCCAGCTGTGTCTGTACATTCCTGCATTCGGAGGTTACTTGGCTGGACCAAAACGTTGTATCGGCCTCATTTCTGCTTGATCCTCCAACCTGTTCATCTGGTCTCGGCTGGCGGCAAACTTCTATCCAGGACTTCCGAACCTATCACTATGATAGGCTAGATAAAGTGTTGTTCCAGGTACGTGCAAGTCTGCGGGTTCTGAAAATATTCTAACCCCAAATATATTTTGTGTTTCAGCTTTCATTATGAGTTATGCTTGTGTGTGTGTGTGCGTATAGAGCAGTTTTTAATCTGGGCATTAATGCTATTACAAAATCAAATTAAATTTAATTTAATTAAATTATGAATGTGAGAGTCGTGGGTCAAGTTGATTTCAATAGAGAATATGCTAATGTATCTTGCACTCAGCTGTTTTGATGTAATTAATAACTACGAAAGACACAGCTAATCAATTTGAATATTTCAATGAAACATTAAGAAAGTAATTGCTAGACGAGCTTAATACTGTTTAATCTGAATTAGTGGCGATGTGTGTGTGCGCTGTTGCTGCTTAAAGTTAGTGTTGGTATTTAATGTGGACGGCCTAAGTGGCGTGATTTTCTTTATGACACCCTCTACAACCTATTGTATGTCCAGGTGCTCGACCAAGGGCGAGATGGGTGTCAGGGGTGGACGAACATCTGTCCACCCTAATGGCAGAGACGATCTTATAGCCACAATGCCGTCAGTCGAGGACTTTTCCAATGCTAAGCTGCACCAGGGACTTGTGACACGACTGTGACATCACTGATCCGCGCCTATACGAACTAAGTACACCGGACAATCCAGGTGGGAAAATTCTGATTATCTATTTCTCTCTCTCTACAACATGTGAATGCACAGAAGCCGCCAGAAGCTCACTCGTGAAGTTCTGAACATTATACTCTAGCACAAACTCTCGTGTTCAATTATGTTATTGCATGTGTGAACATTACCACAGTACACCTAATGAAGTATCTTATAACTGTATAATGTGTAAGAAGTTACACACATACACACACATCCGCAGTTTGCTGTAAGATCTAACTTTCATCTAATTAAGACCATTAGGGAGTCAATTATCTCGTGCTATCATGTCATCTGGTCATGGCTGAGTTTTAATAACGTAGCGGGGGTTGTCTGATGCTGTAGATGAGAAACGATTTTCTTTCACACACATACTTAACGCTTAATGATTAAGGTAAGGGGTCGTTTGGCTGGTTGAGTTTCGGGGCGGTCACTTACATTCTCTGGTGTGAACTATGCTTGTGAATTTGCTGGCAGATCTATGCTTAGGAGCTGAGATATTCCATTTACGTTGTCATTTATATTTGTACCTATCTATACATATTAGGGTTCCTTCATTTACTGTAGTTGGATTGGGTTTATGAGGAGGTTAGTGTTGAAATGAGGGATGTTTTGTTATTCATGTCGTATATGTGTTTGTGTGTGTAATTTTACTATATATATATAATTTTTTTGGGGGAATATGTAACGGATTTAAAAAAGAGAATAACCATAAATGTGCTTACTGAGACAACAGGCTAGCCTATTTGATATTATACAATACTGATGGATTAGTATTGCTTTATGAATGAGATTATTACTAACTTTGACTCATACATAATCAGGCAGAAATTTTTGCAATTAGTTTAATATCAATTCACTTACTTTGTGACATTATGAATTAATGGATATACATATATATACATATATATATATATATATATAATTCTGCCTTTAATGGTGTGCTCACACAATCACGAACTTGTCATGTATGTAAAACCTTGCAGGTTGAATAAAGCACACGCTTGTTGGTTAAAAGAGTTTTTCATTTGCAAGTCCTGTCATTCACCTGGGGGGACATGTCTGTAATTGTATTTGGGCCTTGCACACTTTTGCTTCCTCTAGGTTTTTTACCTAGTTCTAAATATGATGTCTCTCCCCTTTTACAAAAAAAAACTTAATAAAAATAAAATTAAATAAAATTCAAAAAAATTACAAAACTTAGAAAAATAAAAGGGGGGTTTCAAATGGTAGCAGAGCGTGGTTGTTATGATTCTGGGTGGATAGTAGGTATTATTTCTGCCTTATTTTTCTCTGTTGAACTTGAGAAATTTTAGAATCTGGTGACTTATATTTATTTTCTTAAATGAAACTTAGTGTGGCTACAGACATGTCAGCTGGTGTTAGGACTTGCAAATTATTTCAAATTATTTTTGATTAGAATCCAAGTGTTGTAAGAAAACTTAATGGTAGTGTAATAAATTAACAGAATGAACAACCAGAAAAAAGAGCACATTTTATAAAATGAATAAGGGGTTAATGAAGTGTAAAATAATTTAATATGTGTTAGTGTTTAAGTGATTATTTTGTGATGTTGAGTGTAAGATGAATTTTGAAAAGGGGTTATAAGAATGTGATTAATTTTTTAATGAATGTGTGCTGATTGGTTGCACTTGCACATACCCTGGAGCTCATACGGAGTCTGGACATGATGAGGGCCGTCGGTACTTGTTGAGTTTGATTATGACTTGTCTCTTGGATTAGACAACGTGTTTGGTAGCATCCCAGTTATATGGTAATTGTTTATTGAGGGCGTTGCGTTGCGGTATCGTGTATTTTGAATGCGGTTATGGTCCGACCAAGGGCATGGATGTGATAGTTTATATTTTCGATTATATCGAATTTTATGTGTACTTTGTGTGTTGTATTTAGTGAGTTAGTTTGGTTGTTTTGTGTTGTGTTCTCTTCTGGGCATTTTGCATGGCTGTTTCTCTGCTTTTATGACACCCATCTCGTCGTATCGCTAGAGCATTCTGGAGCCACTTGTATGATCAAGTTCTTCCTGTCGTTCTCTTTAATTCTTGCTTTTACGTGGTGTGTGTGTGGATTGCGCGGTCATGTCCATTTCGGTAAATGTGGATTTGCTTGTAAAAGATGAGCTCGAGTGGGAGGTCCGGTTCCGGGGACGGAAGCGCAGGAGACTGTTGTTTCATTAAGGAAGCAACTCCGTGAGGCTCTTGCCTCCGGTGAGGCACCGAGTGGGAGAGTATTACTTACGGATGTCACCGCCGAGGTGGAGCTGTGCTCGGAAAAATTTGTAGAACTGCTCGATTTGGCCGAAGGCCTGCAGTCGGCGGCACCCACCTCTACGGCCAGACAGAGGGTGCGCCAACGTTTACAACACGTTCTATGCCGTTTACAGAATGCTGAATCACAGGCTACCACCTCGGAATTAGAGAAAAATGTTGTCACTCTTAGGGAGCAAGTGGCGATGGCATTGCGGGAGTTTTCTCTCGGCCAGCGTCGCCACGTAGATACGAATTCCGGTTCTTCTTCTTCTTCTTCTGTTGAGACGGCAGCCAGGGTGGAACCCCCTGTGCATGTTCCTGCCTTTTCCGATATGGCCACCGCAAGCTATCACAAGCTTCCTAACCCACTGTCGGATGTCATTCAGCATCTCCCAGTTGTCGATGGTCTGGATCCTGAGGCGCTTTTGAGATTCTTGCGCGTATTTTTTCAGTTGGCCGATTTCCCTGGGCTGTCGGAGCGGACTTTGCTTGAGCTCATTTACCCGTACTGTCGGGGATCTATGGCTGAGCGCGTGACAAGTACCCTTAGGGATGGTGGTGGCATAGACCATTTCCATCGGGAAGTCCTGGACGCTTTCGTACCGGGAAGGTTACACGACCGGTTACGACACAAACATTTCTATAGAGTTCAAGCAAGCGGAGAGTCCCTTGCTCATTTCATTTCCAGTGTTAAAGACGCGGCCCGGATCCTGAGGCTGGGGTTGTCAGAGTCTGATGTCATTCATACTATTTTGCAGGGCGTGATGCCGGAGGAACGGTCACGTTTGACATTCGCTGCCCGTCCCCAAAGTTTTATTGATTTAGACCGGCTGTGCGCCGAGTCGACCACTATACAGGGTAATGACGATATTAGAGCCCGCGAAGCTAGGAGGCGTTCAGAACGCCCTAATTTCGAGCGACGAGTCGGGCATCCCGGGTCTTGGGGTCCTAGGCCTGCGCCGGTTCAGAGCTGTGAAGTACGAGAATTATTCTGTTCTAGGTGTCATAGATCCGGTCACGTCGCGCGCTATTGTAACGATGCTAGACAGCGTCAAGGGACTTCCCGAAAAGGTAACCTTTCAAAAAACGTAAATTCTCGGGGAAGATAAGTCGGGAGTGGTCTTCCCCGTTAGGCCGTTCTCTTCCGGTTTCACTTAACCCCAGGCGGATAGCTAATCCCGGGTCATCCGGCTCCAAGGTCCTGCGAACTGTCCCCAACTACAGTTCAGTATGCCCCTTCCTGTTGGTCGATTTGAAAAAGGGTCAGCTCAGAGCCTTGGTTGACTCTGGATCAGCCCGATCCATAATTTCATCTAGAGTATGTGAGGACCTTGAACAACAGGGCTTACTATTAGGGTCGGATCGGTCTTCCGTGGTATGCTGGACTGCATCGCGGGAAATTCTGCCCATCTCCCGGGTGGTTTCCCTGAGTATTAAAATCGAGTGTTTTTCATGGGTGTGGCGATTTTTGGTTTCTCCGGCTCTGGGAGTCGACTGCATTGTGGGTGCCGATTTCATCTCCAAGAGTGGTCTCGTTTTAGATCTTCAAGCGCACCACTGTTATTTTAAATTCAATCGGGAGGTTGTCATTCCTTTCCTTGGGTACCAGGGAGCTAAGGGAGGTGTCCAAGAGGTTGTGTGTCCCGATTCAGAAAGAGACCATCTCACCCCGTCCCAGAGGCATGCTTTAGATCATTTGTGTGAGCAGTTCCCCACTGTATTAACTCCCAACCTGGGGCTCACACATCTTTTGGAATATAAGATCCGTTTAACGGACTCCGCCGTAGTCCGCTCACACCCATACAAATTCGCCCCTCCAAAGATGGATGTCCTAAGAGAGAAGGTTCAAGAGTTGCTTAAACAAGGGGTCATTGAACCTTCCAACTCTAGTTATGCAAGTCCAGCATTTCTGGTGCCCAAGCCTGGAGGTAAACAGCGTATGGTCATTGACTATCGCAAACTCAATGCTAATATTGAGGTGGATTCAGTTCCTCTTCCCGATTTACATTCCGCGTTCGATTGGTTTAGTGGGGCCAGGTACTTCACCATCTTTGACCTCAATGCCGCTTATCATCAGATTCCTCTGTCTAAGGAAAGCCGCCCTTATACGGCATTCTGTGTGCCATGGAATCTTTATCAATATACTAGGGTACCCATGGGTCTGGCAGTGGGGGCTCAAACCCTCACGCGACTACTTGACACTGTATTCCATGACGTAAAATTTAAATTCATCTTTAATTATCTTGATGACCTCTTGGTCTACAGTAAAACGTTCGAGGAGCATCTGGGTCACCTGAGAGAGGTGATGTGCCGATTGAGGAGTGTTGGCCTCACTATCAATCCAGACAAGGTAAAGTTTGCACAAAGGAGTATTTCGTTTTTAGGGCATCTCGTCTCATATGGGGGTGTGACGGTCGACCCGGAGAGGACACAAGGCATCCGGGATTTTCCTCCCCCTAGGGATGCGAAAGGTGTTGCCAGATTTGTTGGCATGGTCAATTTTTACCGTAGATTTATCCCTAATGCCGCGGACATTGCTGTACCTTTAAACGAACTCAGGAAAAAGGGTACCAAATTTGTATGGGGAGAGAGGCAACAGCGGGCCTTTGATACCCTCAAGGAGGCGATCGTCTCTCCCCCTGTGTTGAGGATGCCTGATTTTTCAAAAAAATTCATTTTGCAAACGGACGCGAGTTCTGTTGCGCTCGGGGCGGTTCTGTCCCAGGAAGTCGATGGTGCTAGGCAGCCGGTGGCATTTATATCCCGGACCTTGACCCAACAAGAGAGGAAGTCTTCAGTGTTGCTGTTGTGTACGCTCTAGATAAGTTCAGGCGTTTCTTGGAACACGCTGAGTTCCTGTTGGAGACCGATAATCAGGCTCTCTCCTGGCTTCTCGCTCATCCCCGGCAGCTGGGTAAAATAGGGCGTTGGGTGGTCAAGATCTCATCCTTTAAATTCAAAGTGCAACACATCAGGGGAACACAAAATGTTGTTGCAGACGCCTTGTCACGTATGTTCTCCCAACCCAGCGAGGCCAATTCTGAGCAACCCTGTTCCGTTCTGCTGGATTTTCCTTTGGCTTTTACTGATGTGTTACCCCATCAGTTAAATGATGAAGAGTTGGGTCCTATCATCCAACACCTAAAAGAGGGTAACGTGCAGGTACCATATTTTCTGTCCAAGGGCGTCCTGTGCTGCCGAGAACGAAAAGGACGTGCCCCGAAGGTTGTGCTGCCTAGCAAGCTCGTGCCAATGGTCTTCAGCTACTATCATGATTCCCCAATAGGTGGCCATAAGGGAATTTCGAAGACCATTTCCAGTATTAGGAGGCATTTCATCTGGAAGGGCATGGACAGGGACATCGCGGCTTGTGTGAAAGCATGTCATCTCTGTGGCTTGAGTAAGCCTGCTCAAAACACTAAATTGGGTCTATTGTCATCTGATGTGGCGAGCAAACCCATGGAGAAGTTATTCATAGACTACGTGGGACCTTTCCCTCGTAGCAAGTCAGGTAATGCTTACCTACTTGTTTGCGTGGATGCTTTTTCCAAGTTTGTCTGGCTACTGCCCTTAAGACAGGCAAACACTCGCTCAACTATCCTTATGCTACAGACCCATGTCTTTCAGCATTTCGGTTTTCCGTCCACCATTGTCTCTGACAATGGACCACAGTTCATTTCAAAAGATTTCCGGCGAATGTGTTTCGCTAACGGCATCAAACATGTGACCACTTCCCCGTACTACCCTCAACCGTCCCACGCGGAGAGATTTAACCGGAATCTCCGTTCAGCGCTTATCGCCTATCATGCTGAACAACAGGATTGTTGGGACCAAAATTTAAAGTGGTTGCAATTGGCATTTAACACGGCCCTACACGAGAGTCACAAGGCCGTACCCTTTGAAGTCATGTTTGGGTTCTCGCCGAGTTTGCCGTTGGACAATTTGTGGCACATTGATGATCTTCTGCCGAACGATCCTGAGGTCACGACTGTGGACAGATGGCGGGAGGTCCGGAGGAATTTGCTTCGTGCGCACGAACGCGTCCGTAGTCGCTACAATCAGGGGTGAATTCCGAACCCATTTAAGATTGGCGACTTGGTCTACTGTCAGAGCCATCCGATCAGCTCAGCCATAAATAGGAGGGCCGCTAAACTATGTTATCGTTGGTCGGGACCATACCGCATTCTTCGGTTTGTGTAGCCCGTCACAGTGGAATTGGGTGATCCCGGAGGGGATGTTGAAAGAGTAACCACTCATATTTCGAAGCTAAAGTTTTGCCATAGGGCATGAGTTAGGGATGACAGTTAGGCCCATAAAAAAAGGGGGGAATACTATTTGGGGTTCCTGGATCTCAGTTATTGGAATTGGGAGGCCTTGGTGGTCAGTACTCAAAGCGGGATCCTGCGATTCTTCTCTTTCTCCTGTTCTTTTCTGTCTCTTATATCTGCATGCGGACCAGGGCCC
The DNA here is from genome assembly GCA_034769895.1 of Magicicada septendecula. Taxonomy (NCBI): domain Eukaryota; kingdom Metazoa; phylum Arthropoda; class Insecta; order Hemiptera; family Cicadidae; genus Magicicada; species Magicicada septendecula. The sequence continues at coordinate 1,249,588,312 of CM068367.1, forward strand.
GGCGAGCATGCAGGCCTCACACTTACATCTTCTCTTTCAGACACACACTCACTAACTCACACCTCTTCCTTCTGCCTTTTCGTTTTCCTGTGTTACTGAACTCACCAAGAGCGTTTTAGAATCTGAGATTTTCCAGGTTTCCCGCAGCCGTCGTGCTTGAGGACTTGTTTGTTTTGGGTCAACCATGTTGCCCTTTTGGGGTGAGGGTGTGCCGAACTGGCTTCGGCAACGTATTATTAGTATTTTAAAAACGAGCGCCGCTGACGTCACGCACTGCCACACTGTTACGATAGTTTGTTGCCGGTCGGTTATACACACAAACGGTTGTGCAGCTATGCAATACAGCTGGCGCTGCCAGCCAGCTGTGTCTGTACATTCCTGCATTCGGAGGTTACTTGGCTGGACCAAAACGTTGTATCGGCCTCATTTCTGCTTGATCCTCCAACCTGTTCATCTGGTCTCGGCTGGCGGCAAACTTCTATCCAGGACTTCCGAACCTATCACTATGATAGGCTAGATAAAGTGTTGTTCCAGGTACGTGCAAGTCTGCGGGTTCTGAAAATATTCTAACCCCAAATATATTTTGTGTTTCAGCTTTCATTATGAGTTATGCTTGTGTGTGTGTGTGCGTATAGAGCAGTTTTTAATCTGGGCATTAATGCTATTACAAAATCAAATTAAATTTAATTTAATTAAATTATGAATGTGAGAGTCGTGGGTCAAGTTGATTTCAATAGAGAATATGCTAATGTATCTTGCACTCAGCTGTTTTGATGTAATTAATAACTACGAAAGACACAGCTAATCAATTTGAATATTTCAATGAAACATTAAGAAAGTAATTGCTAGACGAGCTTAATACTGTTTAATCTGAATTAGTGGCGATGTGTGTGTGCGCTGTTGCTGCTTAAAGTTAGTGTTGGTATTTAATGTGGACGGCCTAAGTGGCGTGATTTTCTTTATGACACCCTCTACAACCTATTGTATGTCCAGGTGCTCGACCAAGGGCGAGATGGGTGTCAGGGGTGGACGAACATCTGTCCACCCTAATGGCAGAGACGATCTTATAGCCACAATGCCGTCAGTCGAGGACTTTTCCAATGCTAAGCTGCACCAGGGACTTGTGACACGACTGTGACATCACTGATCCGCGCCTATACGAACTAAGTACACCGGACAATCCAGGTGGGAAAATTCTGATTATCTATTTCTCTCTCTCTACAACATGTGAATGCACAGAAGCCGCCAGAAGCTCACTCGTGAAGTTCTGAACATTATACTCTAGCACAAACTCTCGTGTTCAATTATGTTATTGCATGTGTGAACATTACCACAGTACACCTAATGAAGTATCTTATAACTGTATAATGTGTAAGAAGTTACACACATACACACACATCCGCAGTTTGCTGTAAGATCTAACTTTCATCTAATTAAGACCATTAGGGAGTCAATTATCTCGTGCTATCATGTCATCTGGTCATGGCTGAGTTTTAATAACGTAGCGGGGGTTGTCTGATGCTGTAGATGAGAAACGATTTTCTTTCACACACATACTTAACGCTTAATGATTAAGGTAAGGGGTCGTTTGGCTGGTTGAGTTTCGGGGCGGTCACTTACATTCTCTGGTGTGAACTATGCTTGTGAATTTGCTGGCAGATCTATGCTTAGGAGCTGAGATATTCCATTTACGTTGTCATTTATATTTGTACCTATCTATACATATTAGGGTTCCTTCATTTACTGTAGTTGGATTGGGTTTATGAGGAGGTTAGTGTTGAAATGAGGGATGTTTTGTTATTCATGTCGTATATGTGTTTGTGTGTGTAATTTTACTATATATATATAATTTTTTGGGGGGAATATGTAACGGATTTAAAAAAGAGAATAACCATAAATGTGCTTACTGAGACAACAGGCTAGCCTATTTGATATTATACAATACTGATGGATTAGTATTGCTTTATGAATGAGATTATTACTAACTTTGACTCATACATAATCAGGCAGAAATTTTTGCAATTAGTTTAATATCAATTCACTTACTTTGTGACATTATGAATTAATGGATATACATATATATACATATATATATATATATAATTCTGCCTTTAATGGTGTGCTCACACAATCACGAACTTGTCATGTATGTAAAACCTTGCAGGTTGAATAAAGCACACGCTTGTTGGTTAAAAGAGTTTTTCATTTGCAAGTCCTGTCATTCACCTGGGGGGACATGTCTGTAATTGTATTTGGGCCTTGCACACTTTTGCTTCCTCTAGGTTTTTTACCTAGTTCTAAATATGATGTCTCTCCCCTTTTACAAAAAAAAACTTAATAAAAATAAAATTAAATAAAATTCAAAAAAATTACAAAACTTAGAAAAATAAAAGGGGGGTTTCACCACTTAACAGATTTGCCCGAGTCATTATGTTAATTGTACATTGTCTTACAGAAACAGCAACCGTTAAGCGGTTAAGTGAGTAGTGTGTACTGTAAACAGTAAGTGAACGTTATTTAAAAGAACAATGAACTGAGAAATACACGTATGATTTTATACTTTTATGTTAATAAATTTACTGTGTTGATAGTAACACATTGTATTTTAATCTTCACTCATTCCTATTGTTTATACTTTAGATCATTAAAGAATGGTCCAAATTTTCTCCCCCCCCCCCCCCAAATGTTTTCAGCTTCACAAAGCTTTTTTCTTTATACACCTTCAATCTAGGATTGCTGGATGGCCACATTTTGAAATGATTGAGTCATTCTGGTTATCTTTTAGTCAACATTTCTGTATATGTTTAAACTATTTTTTTTTTGCAGTACTTGATACAAGAATGTCTGTTCCCCTGCCATATCTCCAACCGACTTTCTTTCTATTATCATACCTAGCCATCAGTATTTCCTTTTTACAATGTTTTATTTGTTTTCATGTCTCTTTATTTTTGTAACACCCAGTCCAGTGAAATTTTTAATGTCACCACAGTATTTCACTAACCTGAAAAACGATCTGATAATTTAAAATGCTTTTAGGACTGAAGATCTCAAATTTGTTGAGAAAATGAAAGAAAGACGACAGCTAGCCCAGAAACATCTGGTACTTCCACCAGCAAAGAGTACCGTTGAAGCAGAAAGAGATCCAGACAGATTGTTACAACCAACACATGTATGGCTGTGCAGAACAAGGTCTCGAATACAAAGTGAACTTCTGGAAAAACCAGAAGAAGAACCATTCCAATCTCCTCCAATTACAGTATTCAATGTGCCAAAATTGTTAGTATTTTGTTGTACATACGTATTATAATATGTTTGAGTGCAACATAGCATATTTCATTGGTCATTACAAATTAAAAATTAATTACTTAACTTATGTAACTTAAATTTTTTAGTATTTTGCAATTTACTAATTTGAGTGTTTGAAATTATTTCTAATCTCCATGGCTTTAAGTTTTAATACATGACCATATGCATGAAGCACAGGTGAGAGTATAACAGTCCCAAAGTTTTTAAGATATTGCTAGAAATACATATTATTAAATTACCTGGAATAACCAAATTTTTATGAATATATGCGCGTGAGCACGCGCACGTGTGTGTGTGTGTGTGTGTGTGTGTGTGTGAGGCGGGAGAGAGAAAGAGAGAGGGGAAGGAGAGAGAGAGAGAGAGAGAGAGAGAGAGAGAGAGAGAGAGAGAGAGAGAGAGAGAGAGAGAGAGAGAGAGAGAGAGAGAGAGAGAGAGAACAAGTTATGGTTTGAGGGTAAGAGGTTGTAATTCACTTTTAAATTTAAACTCTAAAATTGAATAGTTTTATGAAACATAATTGTATCTTAATTTTATTACATGCTTTTAGTAATAAAAATTCATCAGTTTGTTTTGTTTCATTGGAAGCTGTTTTACTGATGACCTTCCTTTTAAATGACTTCAATTTTTTTTCAGAAAAGTTCCATCATGGAGGCAAGGATTACATTCATAGTGTACACAGGTGTGTAATGTAAGGTGCCAGCTATACATGATTTTATATAATTTTTAAATTATATTATTGGCTTTTGCTGTGAAATGTGTGATATTTTTTAAAGATTGCTTTAAAAATTTTTACACTCGTAGTAAGTGTAGTTTAAGCTATACTTATTGGTAAATTATATTGTGTCCCATGCTTTATATAAGTTTACAGTTTGTGTAAATAAAGATTTAAAATCTTAATTTTCTGTGTTTTAGTTTTTATAAAATGAATATACCCAGCTGTCTGTCTCCAAAGGAATACAAGATTTCATAAAACTAATATCAGATAAATTAAAAATATAGGCAATTGATTCTTCATGACTAAGATAACAGATTATCCCTTTTAAAGTAATATTTTTGTGTGTAATATTTATAATTATGCAATATGTCACTAACCTTCAGAGATGAACAACAGTTGACTTGTGCGAAGTGGTGATTGATCCTGTGGTACAAGCAGCAGGATATAGTGTGCTTTGTGAAAAGTTGAAGAGTCGATTGGTTGCATTGTGTAAGAAGGTTGCATTACTAAAGAACAACTAAGAAAATGAAAACCAATGAAAAGAAAATAGTAGGAAAATCACAGAAGAGATACTTGAATAAAATATGAGAAGCTAGTGATTTATTAAAAAAAAATTATTAAAAATAATAGACACCCCTCACAACTCTTACCTTTCTCGGGTCCAAAGTTCTTAGCACGAAGTCGTGAAGAATAAGCGTGACTTAGGTTAACCTTATTCAATAAATCATACTCTCAATTGTATTCAGAAATAGTTGTATTTATTTACTCATTCTTTGACATTAAATTTTATTGTTGTACTCTTTCATTTCATCTCAAAAACTAACATTGATCGTTTTTATCATTTAAAAAAAAACGTATGTCCACCAAACATAGTAGTTTATCTATTCTGATATACTGTGAAGATTCATTGTTTTTGAATTGTCTTTCTATGAGAGTTATTTTCCAAACCATATAAATAAATACTACATATTCTCTAATATTATTCTTTACTGAAAAAAAAACTATAAAGTTCTTAAAGTATTACTTAAATTCTATTTTTTGAGACGACCCAGCAATGCCCACACTCGACACTCACACAATTTTTAATTCCCCATTTTAATTATTTACAACCCCTTTAAAAATGACATAATTATATTGATCGAGGATTACCCAACCGGCGTCGTTCCTCTCGTCATCATGCGTCGCGTTGTACGTATATGTCCGAAAGTTTGTCTTTTTCCCTTCACCACATTTTATTTTAGATTCGTTCACTTCACTGGTTCAGTTCTGATTTACCGCTTCACTTTTTATACAATTGTTACGGGGTCTCACTGGTTAGGTCGGCCGACACTAGTTACGCTCAAGTAAAATGTTTATATGACCGCGCGCTCTATTGTTTGTACTTTTAGTATTGATTATGCTTTAAAGGATAGGCCGACTCTTTATAACGACCTATCTTGCACCCGAGGCCACTGGTTTTAAATTCACAACTTTATGCTGCTTCCTGCTGCTGGCTAAGGTTACACCTGGTGACAGACTGCAGACTGTGATTCACAAAAAGCCTGCTGCTGGGGCAGTTACGCAATCCGTCTGGGCAATTGTTTAGGCTAACAATGTGCATTGCTGTACTGGGGGCTCCTCACAGGTGAAGTCTGGCAATTTGGAAAGTGATTGAATTGATGATTTGAATTAATATAAAATTAAACTGGGGTAACTCACATATATGAAATGAATTGTGCAATTTTAACCAAATCAAACCAAAATTAATAAAAAATAAAAAACCTCCTAATTCGCCCCATTACAATACCCCCCCCCAATGAGAAATCTTCTGTCGAAACAGAAGAAATCTCATTGCTAAACCCCTAAGAGGACCAGTGAGGATATGGTGCCAACAACCCCCCATTTGTTCTTATACCTCATGGGTAAACGACCCCCCTGGTTCGGCGACTATGGACGCATCTGAACGAGATCACTGGACTTCTCTGTAAGAGATCCCAACACCGAAAAATCGAACAGACACGCACCACAGCGCGCCTCACCTTCTAACATGTTTCCCCAAAAAATCCAAATCCCTGGCTTATATCATGCCAGATCCTCAACCGATATGTTCCCCCTTACATGCAAACTGGGTCGCCTTTGGCAAATACTGGGCGCATACATACACCTATAATATTTTCTAAACAAACTCGTCCTTTAAAATTTAAGTTCAAAATCAGATCGTATCAAAACAAAACAAAATCTCTTATCTAAATGGATTAAATCTCTTTGTTATTATTACTGAAAAAAAAACAAATAAATTGAATATTTAATTAAAACATGAACTGCCTTATCTTAACATTTGATTACACCTATATCCTAAACAATATAATTCAATAACGCTATTAATACGCATAAACAATAATACAATCAGAATTAATACAAACATCAATTTGATGGCAGGCACCAAAAACATTTTTTTTTCTTACCCCCCATTTAATCCCTTAACCCCTGATACCCGTTACATTCTACTGTGTGCAGCACTAGACTTCTTGGCCCTCGCAGACCTCAATCTAGCCGTAATCACATCTCCCTCGTGACCTGTAACTGGGTCACCGCCCATCCACACTCACTATTACCCCCCCTAGACTGTAGCGTCTAGTTGCTTTCACAAGGACTGATGCGGAAGGGGTGGACATTTTTTTCTTTTATTCCACCCCCATCCTTGCTTCGGCGTTACAATAAAAATTCGGTATTACACCTCGTTTTTTTATTTATACACCCCTAATGGACTACCACCCCTATCTGGGTGAAAATAGCCCTGTTCCAAAATTTGGTAGATTCCCCCAAAAAAATAACCCCCCTACTAAATCTAACAAACCACCGGGTTAACAAAATAAAACAAACCACAAGCCAGTTATATCAAGTAAAATTTATGATTTGCCACAATTAACTACTTTCACGGTCATGATCCGGTGAGGTCATGACCGCACTTAGGTGGAGAATCTACAGTTAAAACATAAAACATGGATCGTCAATTGTAAAAGTTTACATGAATGGTCATATGAACATCTTATTTTCCCAAACACTATCTCAGCCCAAATATTTCCATCAGTTGTCAGCGTTAAATGAATGTTTTAATCATTATTTACATCAATTAGCATTTAATTGATAATTCCAGTTTGAATTCGAATGAAAATAAAGTTAAGTTCATTATTACAAGTTCATTATTAAAAATCATCATTTCTATTAATTTAATTACCAAATTAATTTAATTTTATTATCTCAAGACTCTAAATTATGGTAATTACCTCATTATTTCAATCTTATTTGTTCGAGACAACTTTATTTATTTAAATAACATTTTACAAAGGGGCCTAAAAAGAATATTATCTACATTCCATCACATCAGATGTTTCTATTATGTTTCCTAATAGAATCTGCTCATGGCAGTGATTCAACAGACTGCAACATTTTGTTATTGTCAGTTCAACATTAGTCACAACATACAACACACCTGTTTACATCAACCATAGTCTGCCAGACTGGTGTTATAAACACTCTGTCTCAACACTCACATAGTCTAAACATTCTGATTACCTCACCTCTACTACCTGTACTTTTCTATAAATCTTTTAATGTTAACAAATTTGTCAAAGTCTATTTATTACAGTTCAAACCAAATATAATTTTAATTCACCTTTCAGTTATTATTACTTTTAATTACAATTTCTATTTAATACCATTATCTGAATTTATTTTTTATTATTGAATCCAAAATTCTTTCACACCAGTAAACATTTTATTCTATCTGATTGGTATTATAAGCTTTATACTTACAGTACATTATCCACCTATTGACCTGAACACAAAATACACACCACACACATACACACCAATATCTCCACGTAACCTCTGAAACATTTAACAACAATGTTATTTCATACAAACAATTTAACATTTATTCATTAATATCAAATCTCATAAAACAATTTAAATCCATTTGAAAATTCGATTATACAACCTTTAAATTAATCAGAATATTTAAACATCTCAAATTGTTTTAATTAAATTAATTATTGAAAACACAACATTCTAATTACCTTCACCCATTGCAATGATTACAATTTATTTATTATCTTCTCCAAATTATTTTTGTTATTTATTTAAGCTGCAAAATATTAATATTATTATTATCATCACAACAAGTTCTACTACATACATACATTGGTTATCTAACATTTTATAATACATACAAATAATTTCACTAAACATGTAGTTACAATTCTTCAGCAATAATTATTCAGTTATCACACTTCATTGTCCAAATCTGCCAGGTCAAAACCAATAAACAAGCTATTTAAAATTGTTCATTTGTGAATTTAAGGCTCAACCTCCATCGTCAAAATTTAGTCTGGGTTTCAAATAAAAATTTTCAATTTTATTTGCATTCCACATACGGTTATCTTGTGTATAGTAACCATAAAATTTGAGTTTATTCATTTTACCATAATAATCATATACCAGGTCAACATTATTTATTTCTGTCCAGTCTCCATTAGTAGTTATATTCATTATCAAGTCAGTTATTTTTTCATCATAAAGTAAATTATTATTATTTAAACATGTATCATCAAAATAATCTTCACTCTCAATTTTAACAGGTAAGTACTTAAAATCATTTAACATCTCTTTCAACTCATTATAATTTCTCTGCAACTTATATAATTCTATCTCCTTATCAACACACAACTCTCCATCTAAATCTCTCTCATCATAACACCATATCACACTTTCAACATCATTCCACACAGAGGGTACTAATTTATACAAAAAAGGGATATAACTCAAATCTTCCATTAAATAGGGTCTCTTGCCCTCCAATAATAACGCTTGTGAACACTCTGGTTCATCACAAATAAGGGGAAAATTTACCCTCTGCCCTACACATTCAGCTACTCTTTCTTTCCATTCTTTTTCTAATTCATCAACACTAATTACTACCTCGTTACAACATATAACGCTCTCTCTCTCACTCACTATTTCACTATCGACTTTCAACGTATCACTCTCTGATACCACCCTTTCAATCACATTACCACTTTCAATATCATTGTTAACATTTGTTATCTTACTCTCCACTACCACATTTTCAATTAGCAGAAAATGTCATGGCATCAGTGTTTTGGGATGCTAAAGGTGTTTTGTACTTCGATTACCTTGAAAAAACCAGGGGATATTATTCCAAACTTTTATCAAAACTAGGCAAAAAAATTCATAAAAAAAACCCAATTTGCAGAAGAAAAAAAATCATTTTTCACCAAGACAATACACCTGCCCACAAAAGTGTTTTGGCAATAGGAAAATTAAGAGAGCTCTGCTATGAATTGTTGGGAACATCCTTCTATTCCCCAGATTTGGCTCCATCAGACTTCCGTCTTTTCCCAAAACCCAAACTCTTTCTCGCTGGTCAGTGTTTTTTTGGGGTGAAGAGGTGATTTCAGACCTTACAGAAAACCACTTTAGGGACGGATAATGGCATTGGATCATCACTGTAATAAATGTGTTATGCTAAAAGGAGATTGCGTTGAAAAATAAAAATATTTTTGAAATTATAAATTTATTTTTTCATTGTTAGACTGAGAACGTTCCCGACTGCTCTCGTAAAACAACCCACTAAAATCTTCTATCAACATTTTCTTTATTGAATAATTAATTAAATCAATTTTATAAAAAAAATGCTACAAACGTAGATCATAGTACACAATTACAAGAACACACTATTAATTCTATAATATTAGGTGAAAATACATTACATATAAAATCTTGCAAGAGGTGAATCAAATTTTCAAGTTATGTAACAGTTTAATTGTACAAGAATCACGAGTACAAGTTAATCGCAATTTAATTTTATATTTCTGAATTTGAATGAAAACTTTGGAAACCAGCAAATCAAGTAATCAAACAATCGTATTATCTGAAAAAGTTTACTACAGAACTGAGAACTTGGGCAGATGGCAACACTGCCTGGGTAGGCTTCATTCTTTCTCATAATTTTTACCAGTAAGTTCTTTACTTGTTTTAAAATATGTTAAAAAATTCAAAAAAAGGAAAAATATATATTTCATGAGCTAAATATTTCATTTGATATCTTCAAGGTAATAATATCTTGTGCCTATTACTAAGGCTATTGTGGCCAGAGTCAACATAATAAGAACACTAACTACCAGGCTGTTGGACTGTAGTCAGCTGCTTAGGTTTTCATTTTTCCTAGATGTTTTGGATGCCATCTTCTGTAGAAAACATTCGATAGATGACAAGCCGAACGTACTTCACTGTTGAGGAATGTTTTTTCTATTGAAGAGGGACTTCAGAGTGTGGCCAAAATATCTAGAGAAAATGAAAACATAACAATCGACCATGGCCCAACAGCCTAGTTTTTAGTAATTTAATATCTTCTACATCCCTCTTATTGTCTTTCCCACCATTTTGTTTTCTAGTGGCATGTCAATACAGATGGGTTTTAACCTTCTTTATGATTTTGCTTCAGCTGTCCTCTTACCACATAAGCTTTATCAGCCTCTCACTCCCAAGTCCTTCAAAACATCTATTTGTAATGGGGCGAATTAGGAGGTTTTTTATTTTTTATTAATTTTGGTTTGATTTGGTTAAAATTGCACAATTCATTTCATATATGTGAGTTACCCCAGTTTAATTTTATATTAATTCAAATCATCAATTCAATCACTTTCCAAATTGCCAGACTTCACCTGTGAGGAGCCCCCAGTACAGCAATGCACATTGTTAGCCTAAACAATTGCCCAGACGGATTGCGTAACTGCCCCAGCAGCAGGCTTTTTGTGAATCACAGTCTGCAGTCTGTCACCAGTTGTAACCTTAGCCAGCAGCAGGAAGCAGCATAAAGTTGTGAATTTAAAACCAGTGGCCTCGGGTGCAAGATAGGTCGTTATAAAGAGTCGGCCTATCCTTTAAAGCATAATCAATACTAAAAGTACAAACAATAGAGCGCGCGGTCATATAAACATTTTACTTGAGCGTAACTAGTGTCGGCCGACCTAACCAGTGAGACCCCGTAACAATTGTATAAAAAGTGAAGCGGTAAATCAGAACTGAACCAGTGAAGTGAACGAATCTAAAATAAAATGTGGTGAAGGGAAAAAGACAAACTTTCGGACATATACGTCAACGCGACGCATGATGACGAGAGGAACGACGCCGGTTGGGTAATCCTCGATCAATATAATTATGTCATTTTTAAAGGGGTTGTAAATAATTAAAATGGGGAATTAAAAATTGTGTGAGTGTCGAGTGTGGGCATTGCTGGGTCGTCTCAAAAAATAGAATTTAAGTAATACTTTAAGAACTTTATAGTTTTTTTTTCAGTAAAGAATAATATTAGAGAATATGTAGTATTTATTTATATGGTTTGGAAAATAACTCTCATAGAAAGACAATTCAAAAACAATGAATCTTCACAGTATATCAGAATAGATAAACTACTATGTTTGGTGGACATACGTTTTTTTTTTAAATGATAAAAACGATCAATGTTAGTTTTTGAGATGAAATGAAAGAGTACAACAATAAAATTTAATGTCAAAGAATGAGTAAATAAATACAACTATTTCTGAATACAATTGAGAGTATGATTTATTGAATAAGGTTAACCTAAGTCACGCTTATTCTTCACGACTTCGTGCTAAGAACTTTGGACCCGAGAAAGGTAAGAGTTGTGAGGGGTGTCTATTATTTTTAATAATTTTTTTAAAATAAATCACTAGCTTCTCAATGGCGCCCGAACAGGCGCCTCGAGTTTATAAATGTAATTTTGAATAAACCGCACCTAAATGTGAAAATAAGCGTGGGTTAGGAGTACGTAAAAAAGTACGAAAAGTGAGGTTATACGTAAGTAATAATTAAGGGATACTTAAGGTATGTAAGATAAGAAGTGTTAAAATATAGTATAATAAAATAAATGTGGTAATTTTACAAGTAAGAATGGCAGATAACGAAAATAACATAAATGAAACGACTAGTGTTGAAATTTTTGACGAGTCAAACATGAGTAATTTTGAGATACATTCGACTCCAAGTGCGAGTCAAGAGAAAACAGAGTTAAATTTAAGTGACCAGACTCTGCTGATGGAATTGACTTTGCCTTCTTTGGCGCTGAACAACCAGCTTCTGTCCACTGCTTTGACTGTTGTTTGAACTCTGGTGTGTAGTGGTAGATCCAAGTTTCATCCATCGTAATAAACTGATGCACAAAATCTGCTTTGTTCTTATTAATATGCTCCAAGCACAAGGGTATTATAAAGCTACAGTTAATGTTTGTAACGTCTGGCTGTTGAACTCAGCACCTTTCTATTTTCCATTGATGGGGTGGGGAGGGGTGCGCCCATCGAACTGGTCCTCATATATATGCCCCCCGTAAATTGAAAGGTTGCCTATGACTGAAGTAGGGGGTTAAAACGTCCTTTTGTCATAGGAAGAGGAAACTGTCCCTAATCGTATGAATCAGAACTTGGTCAACTGCAGTAGTCTAGTAGTCAACCAGGACTTACTCCATCAGGGATCTTGATGGAAATCTCCAAGAAATCATAAATCTCAAAAGTTGTAATTAAGTCAGTACATTTAGGAGAAAAAAGTAGAAATAAATCTAATAGGGCAGAAGATTATTTAACAAATTGCATAAGATGACAGCTCCACCAAGTGTATTAGGTCGCTGTTGGGTGGTATCTTGTACCAGGAACATTTTGGAAATATAAAAAATATTCAGAATATCTGAATACTTTTGACTAATTCCAGTATAAATATTTTTATATCAAAACTGGCAAATGAAACCATGTAGAGATGGTTCCTGAAGAAATGAACATAAAGACCCACCTTAGAAAGATCATACTTTCTCATAAAAGATGAAGACGTATTTTTAGAGCTATAAATATTCTCTGTCTATGAGAATGTCAATGAGTGCAGACAAAATTCGCAGGACTATAGAGAAAATATACTGATCAAAAGATTCCCAAAAACACATTATGGAATATGTCCCAGAAGGTAGACCTGACATAGAAGGTGTCAGGAAATACGGTGTGATTTACAAAACAGGAAAGCATATTAGCATATAATCCTAATATATATGCAATATATATTAGTCGACAGTGATATGTGCTCATTGGTATGTAAACATCTTATCCTAATATATTTTGTGGCTCACACGAACTGAGAAACTTCCACCTTCTACTGATATATGCCACACTCAAACTGAGAGCCATTCCCAAAACTTCCCATTCATCCAGCAATCGAACTGAGAAACATGGCGGATCATTTCTTTAATTGAACCTTCTAATCCTTCCAAGCCCCTCACCATTAAAGACCTATTGGTAATGATATCTAGTTTGAAAAAGTAGTGGAGGTATTCTAGAGTAATAGAGGTAATCAGTCATTTAATGGCTGTTTTAGGGGAGCTAATGTAAGGTAGGCCTACCGTTGATTTATTTCCTTTACCTGTTCAACCACTTGTGTGGTTAAAAGAGATTATTTTATGGTTCTAAAGAAGTAAAAGATTTAAAAACAAAAATCTTTTTCTTTTGAGAATGAAACAGATTCTAGTTTTCTAAGATTAAAAGATATTCATAAGTAACTAATACGAACCACGGACCCTCGTCTCTGAACTATTATTTTCCTGTATGTGACAATAAAAACATGCAAAGATAAATTAGTAAAAAGAGGAATTCAGGAGCGAAAAGTGTGTGTCAATACATCGGATTGCAAAAAAATCTAGCAATGCTAAAGCTCAGTAACAGAAATAAGAAAAACTGAGACATCCCTGTAAAACGTTCTGTTGTGTAATAGCAGAAAATTCAGTTGCAGTACTGTTTTAATAATTTTCACTTAATTCTTAACGTAACATATGTTCATAAACAAAGATAAATATGTGTATTGCTTATATGTATTTTTTTTTTGTATCGCCGGTCTAAGGACCACATGCCAATTTCAATTCTTTATTCTTTGTTCTTTTCTTTTTCTCCAATATTCTTTCATCTTTTCACTGTGTCTCTTCTTCCTGTCTTCAGTCCACTTTGAACCTGCAGCTTATATGTATTTATTTTTATGTAACATTTACAAGTAAACAAAAGGGTGGGCATATTATTCTCTTCAATCTTTACACGCTTTTAGAGATGAATAGTGTTACAACACAAATAAGCCACCCCAATACCAGGGATTAAAAAGATGATTCTGAATATAAAATAATACTTCATATAAAATAAAATGTTTAATATAAAGAAAATAAAAAGACAATGACACAACAAACGACGACATGACCTAACCCAAGTGATTGACCCAACAAAAGGAAACAAAAGAAGAAGGGAACCACAAAAAGCAAACGAGAATAAAATGAAATGAAAAGAAGAAAGGGATTGACCCAAACCAAATGAAGAAGGGAAAAAACCGAAACCAAACAAAAATGAAACAAATTAAAGGAATTGAATGACTCAATGCAACATATTAAAATGAACCCAAAGGAGAAGGTGGAAAACCAAGGTATTAACCAAATACAATGAAAATGAAGAAGGAGGGAAATGAAAAAGAAACAAACCCAAGATAAAGGGAAATAAATAAAAATGAAAACAAATGATAAGACACAAACAAGTAATAAAGAAAATGAGCAGGAGAAATGATACACTCAAATGTAATATTGGAAAAAAACCAATAATTAACCTATGTAAAAAAATAAATATTATTATCAATTAATGGATAAAAAAGTAAATGACAATTGAAAGAAACCCAATTAAACAATGTTAAATATAAAAAAGCAAGCTAACCCACAAATTAGAGTTAGATGTAATGATAAAATATAAAGACATAAAATTGTTAATATTATTAATGATATTTGTAATGAAAGAGATAGTACGGTAGTGAGATAGTAATTAGAGGGATTACCCATTTAGAAACACTTAAAAAACAAAAACATTTGTGAAGTACAAAATGAAAGTGTAAAAACCCCAAAGTATAGTGATAAAGAAAAAAACACTAAATAAATTATAATAAATAATAAATAATTTAAAAGTGAAGGTGATGATTAAATGAGAATAATGTAATATAAAGAAGGTTAATATAGTGAAAAATAGTGAATGATAAAAGCATAAACACTTAATAAGTCCAAAGGAAACACTAAATGATTAAAAGTGAAGAATAGTAGTAATTAAGAATAGTAGTAATTGTAAACAGTTAATTAAGGTATAATGAACGCTGAAAAGTGATGAAGACAGTATTAGTTATTGTTAAATTTAATTGAATGCAGTTGTAATTAAAAGGGAGAATACCCTGAAAGAGAAAACAGATAGTGTTACCATGGAGGGAAAGTAAAGATTGTTTAAAAATTAAGAAGTTAAAACAAATCAATAAACACCCATGTTACAAGGGATCATTAGTAAAGTAAGTTCATAAAAAGGGATGTTGTTTATCACCCAAAAAATGATATAAAATGAGATGAACTGTAAACAAATATTATCAAATAATAGTTAAATAATTATTTAAGCAAGTTTATGAATAGGATATGGCTGGAAGAATTATACAGACCATAGGCCTAGATGTTGTATTTAATGTGATTAAAAAATAGTAAAGAATAGCCACATTGTTATTATTGGCAAATTAAATAAGTAAGAAAGTTAAGAAATGTATGACTTAGAAAACGAGGAAACCAGATAGTAAACAATTAGCAATTCATAATATATAAAATAATAGTGACAGGATAATAACACATAAACAGACCCAAAACACAACAATAAATAACACAACCAATTATAATAACAAAATAAAGCCCATTAGGCTAAAATGAGATGTAATTTGAATGAAATAAGTTAAATACCATAATGGCTACTTAGGCCTATGAAAATGCCTAACTGTCAAAAACAAACAACTACAATTTGTAACAAATTAACAAAGAAACTAGCTAATCCAAGGTGAACAAAAAAACCAAGGATAATTTGTAAATCATAATAAAAGCAAAATATTAAAATAAGGATTTAAATTAGAAGAGAAATGTAATTAGCAAATATGAAAATAATTGTAAAATCATAAAACATAAAATAATCCCACCTTGAGGGATATCAAAGTAATCTTTGAAAGGAAATACATACTATAGTGACAATATTTAATACTTAGGAAGGAAGATAGAGGAATAACAGCAATCAGAAGATATACTAGGATTTTGAAAAGAATTCAAATTTTGATAACAATGGATTATGTCAATCTAAGCCAATTAAATTTAATTGGTAACCATAGAAACGAATGTTGGTGGCGAAAATTACCATTGAATATCGTTACTCATAAAGCGTCACTCTAACTGAACAGAAGCCGAATTTTTGAAGACCCATTTTTAATCAAAAAATGTAAAAACAGTGAATAAAATTCAAAACCATGAGTGAATAAGAAGCAGACGAACCATTGGAGCAGTTAACTAAAGACCAAGGACCATATTACCAGGAAAATAAAAGAAAAATATGACCACATCCTATATGAAAAGGACGCCAGACCTACTTAAGTCCAAAGATCAATGAAAATAGAAAATATTGTAGCCCAATCCTCTTCCGAATCAATGAATGATAACACCAAGTCATCTGATGTGTTAAGTACCCTTGAATTACGTTATTTCCAAAAATAAAATCACTTTAAATATTGCTAAAAGTAATTTGATCTCTCACTATAATCCGAATATTCTCTTTCAAAGATTAATTAAGAAAAATAAACACACTGAAAATTTGTTAACATAAAATATAACCTATTGTTTGAATACAAACTTTCGAAACACATTTAACGACACTACAGAACAGATTGTAACACACACCTTATTATTTATGTATACTTAGAGTAAGGTAAAGCACTTTTATTGTAATCATAGGAATTCTTTGCCTTGTAATCAAAAGAATCCCCGATTTTGGAACAAAATTAATTATAATAACTAAACCGTTCAGCAGCCATGCTGATGTGAACACATCGTTACCATAATCGATTCGTCAGCCTGAGGATTATTGTTTCATGTAAAAAGTCGGTGCAAATTTGTTAATCAACCAATATAATTTAATTGTCAAATTGAAAATTTTACTTATCAACCATTAACATAACTAGTACAGGGAGTAACCGTTGTTATTATTTCATAGGGAGTGTATTGTATTACTTGTGTTTGTTTTCGAAAGCTAGATTTGACGACCAGCGCTCATGTAGAAATTCGAGCAACTACCTACTCGATTCAATAGGCTGAACGAGCGGGAATTATTTGAACGCCCCGGCCGTCATCGCTGAGAACACCCCATTAAGATATTGATTAATAAGTTTAATTGTTTTAATAAACAATTTGGCGCCACCCGGGATTAACACACCCCTATTTAAGAACAGGTAAGGTTACTGCTGTGTTGTACTGGTAATTACAGCAACGCTACGGACATCGTTAGCGCAAAATAGATGTAACGACCCCAGTGCGAGACGAACGCACTAACACAGACAATACCATATACACGTCTTTTACAGAGACGACTCAAACTCTTCGTTACAATAGGCCTACTGTTACTCTTCACAAATAAAATAAAATTGGGGGCAGAGTGTGTTAAGGGGGGGAGAGAGAGAGAGAGAGAGAGAGAGACGTTCATGTTTCAAATGAATTTGAATATACCGTAATTTACTCGCGTAAATTGTGCACTTTTTTCTGTAAATTACCGTACGCGGTAAATTGGTAAATTACTTGCATCGACTAGTATTTTTCAGGATATAATGTTTTAAAATTATAATTAAAAGAAATACACATTAAGCGAAACTGAAATTTTATTTCTAAAAGTATTTTATTCAGTATAATTATAAATTTCTTTAACTAAACTCCGGTGAAGTATATTACAATTTTCACGAATTTTCTGGATGGCTTTTAACATACAAACCATTGTAACGTAAACGATCTCCATAAGAGAACAAGCATTTCAAATTAATTCACTTATGTAATTACCATATTCGCGATTGAGTGTTTACTTTTGTATGTAATGTAACTTGCCTTAACAGTCAACACCGTCGTTATCGGAAGATTCACTCCGCGTTTGGGACTCCAGTTCAACGTCGCTGGTCGTCGGTCTTCCAACACAATAAGTTTCTGGATCCACTGGCACTGATTCGATACGGTCGTTTAATTTTCCAGTAGGCTTGAACGTTTGTTCTGCTTCGCACACCCACATCTTTAAAAGGGTTGTTGACTGACACGTCAAGTGGTTGCAGCATTGAATAAAGACATTGCTAACCTTCCGGAATAAAGGCAAATCAAGTCTTTGTTTCCTTCTAAAAATCCTTCACATTTAAATATCCGTGGAGACTATCAAGAACAAGAAGAGATGAACGTCGCAATAATCCTCCAGAATGGCTTCCACACCATTTTTACCCAGTAAATTACCAGTCTGTTCTCTATCCTTCCTTTGTCTTGAAAGATACCATGTATTCCTGACGGAAATTTTGTTCCTTTCGGTATTGTTTTCCATTTAAAGATTACGTAAGGCGGAAGTTGTTGCCGTTTGCCGTTATAGCAAATATAACTATGCAGCGTAGGTTTTGTTGACCTGAAGCGCTAAGCGATTCCATCTTGTCTATCGTTGTGTTCCGTGGCCTGTCGAAAAAACGGTAGTTTGGTACGTGTTATCAGTCTGTCACAAAATCGTAAAATCTATCTTGTCGAATTTTAATGGTTTAAAATAGAAATGAAATCAGTTTGTCTGTGTAATCCTTTTGTAGTCTTTGTCAAAGCGGCGTACATCTTCTCAGCGAGAAGTTGTTGCGTTCCATAAATCGTTTAACCAACCCTCTACGTGCTATTAAAACTGTTTTAGAAATGTTTAAATTTATGGGTATTTCTAGAGCACGACACAAACATTATATGAGGAACGGCACAGCAGTTGTTTCACAACTCATGAACGTATTTTACAAGTTACTTTTGTAAATCAGAAACTTCTCCATCCTTTGGTCCTCATAAAGCCCGTTTATCACTTTTAGCAGTAAGGAGAGTATCCTTTTATTCGCCAGTAAAGTACACGCCCCTCACTTACACCAAATTCTCATCCAGCAGCACGATCGCCTCTTTCTTCCGCGGACTTTATTACGCGCGTTTTAAACGCCATTGTAAAACTATTGTATTTCGATGTAGTCGAATTCATATTTACGTAATCCGTCGCTCGGATAGCCTGCACGATGTTACCACGATACCAGGATAGGAACGATGTGACATAATTCGTATGACTGAATACCGAGATCTACACCGGACGATCGGAGGTGATTCATAGACATTCACATCCCCTTGGTAGGGTGGGCTTCCCGGAAACACATTCTTTCGTTTGTCTTTACTAAAGTTGGTATTACTAAGAACGCATTTATCTCTAACTTCATAATAACTAGTGAAGTACTACCTAATTACAAGTTCAGCTTAAAATACGAGGTGGTTAATAACATGCGCATTTTCTATATAGCAACCGACATAAGATAAGGCAATCCAGTGAGGAGTACAAAAACGTGACCACGGAAATTCCTCGCCATTATTATCTATTTTGTTTCTTAGACTCTTACTTTTTACATCAGTTCCTAATAATGTATATGCTATTTTTTTACAAACTAGTAAGTAACTATACTCACATTCCTGTAAAAAAGGGTTGATGGAAAGTCGAGAACAAAACTGCCCAGTCACTGCCAGGATCCGGTGTTAATGGTGGCCATCTTGACCAATCACCGTCAGATCAGAGACAGTACGGGGCTCCGAGTGGTCAGTGTCATTTTATTAGCTGCTGACTATGTTTGCCATGACCTACTGTCATGGGCCAGAGTGTTGCATAGAATAGATGCAGTCTATTTAAAAGCTAGCATGTCAGGGAAGTTCATAGACAGGAATAGCAGATTTATTATACGTGTGCACTGTCATCAATCAAATCGAAACAGGTACACTGCCGGACGAGGTCACCACCAGGTAAAGGTGCCATTATGTCACAAGATGAAGTTCTGGCTGGCCAACCAGCACTGTGAAACCGATGCGGATCTCATGAACACTGTCAAAACTTGGCCGGGTACCGTGGCGGCAGTTTTTCCTTGAGGGACTGCACAAGCTGGTGCAGTGATGAAACAAGTACTTGCATGTTGCTGGTAATTGTGTGCAAAAATAATGTATGCACATTTTATGTACATTTAAAATAAAAAATTCAAATGACCTTATGTTTCTGTATTGTACTTCTTGAAAAAAAGTTTGCGAAATTCATATCACGTTATGTAGGTTCATAGTTTTCTCCAAAAATTACTTTAAATTGTAACTGTACCTTGCCACTATGTTAATTTTTGTGTGATACATAACTTAAATGAGTAGTGTGTAGCCTACTTTAAACTGTAAGTGAATGTTATCAATTGAACAATGAACGGACAAACAGAGTGTGATTTTATACTTGTATGTTAATAAATTTACTGTGTTGACAATAACTCTGTATTTTTACCTTCACTCATTCCTGTCATTTAGACCATTAAGGAATGGTCCAACTCTTCCGCCCTCAAAACAAAAAATCGCTTGCTCCATCCGCTCCTGAGAATAACTAGTACTAGTTATAAATATATCACTACTGACTCGTATCACTAATTTTTTATTGGTAAAGAATGTTATACCCTGAATGAATGAATGAATGGCTATTTTATTGGTGAGAATGTGGTACCCTGGTGTACCTTATAGCCTGAGACGTTTTCGGTTATTACAAGCTTCGTCAGAGTTTAACATTTTTTACCAATAAAAAATTAGTGATACGAGTCAGTAGTGGTATATTATTAGTTAATCAACGGACACGTCATGGACAACAAAATCCAGGAATAACTAATAGGTCTACTTAATGTAGAGTGCAATGGATTATGGAACACCCGGTACAACCTAGGCCTACATGCCGCCCCCTAGGTCGTCCCCTCCGGGAGCTGTACACCCTTGCACCCCCATTTAAGGCTCTCCTGTAAATTAAATAATGTTATTCAATAAACGTTAATTTAGTCGTGGCGATATCTCGAGTAAACCGACGATTCCTTTTCACTTCCACAACTGTGGCTCTTTGCAAGTTCTGCGTCCCTGATACTTTACTAAATTAACTTGACTGTAGTTCGTTGGTAACGCAGACAGAGAGTGTAAATTATATATATATTTTACATATCACATATATTACATATATTTTATATATATAAATACATATTTTTTAACTATTTACTTACATATCACCGAAAAAAGAAGACTGGAGAGGAATAATTTTGACAATGCATCTATCTATCTGCATTTGGCGATAACAGAAGGGGACCGGCTACAAGAGTAACAGAAAAGATAACGTTCAACAGCAAAATTGGTGAAAATAGGAATCTTGCAAAAATATTTTCTGTGTTCTATTTGTTAACCTGTTTTATTGCCATTAATACGATTGTTCACAGCATCATAATAAATTAGTAGTAGGCCTATTAAATATTTATCAGTTACTTTTATAGATAGTTTTTAGTTCGTACAGGCTACTAGATATATCATTATATAGAATTAAATTATTAGATTTGTGTAATAAATTTATGTACCCAATTTGGTCAAGAAATTTAAGAGAATGTTCTACTATCTAATTAGTGTCTCTGTCTCCCTGATACTGTACTAAATGAAGTCCTCAGTGGTCCGTGAGTAAGTGATTGATAGATTGTAGAGAATGACAGTGTAATGTGATTGTGTTAGTATAGGTATAGTAATGTAGCCTCTTGCTTTTGCTGGCCGCCTGATACAGGGCCAGAAACATGAAGAACCTTGGTCGTCCCAGGTTTAATTTGCAGCATTGACTCTTCTTATTTAGTACGTAGTTAAACACAGACAGTGTTTAACTACGTACTAAATAATATTATTTAGTACGTAGTTATTCGCGCTCTGCTTTACCCACGTGTTTATCCTATACTTCTTTCCTTTTCTGTCGTTGCAACGTTTCCATTGTGAAGTATCAATTTTAACGAGTTTTAAATTATTGATGTTATGCTGTTATCCATGTGCTGCACTAATTTCTATATAAATTACATGTAACACAATATAAAAACTTCATAAAAAATATTTGATGTTATCCATGCTATGCTGCACTAATTTCTATATAAATTACATGTAACACAATATAAAAACTTCATAAAAAATATTTTATGCGTTTGTACAAGTTAGAGCAACTTTTCAATCAACCAGCGACTGCTGCCCTAATATAAGGTATGTGAAGTTAATTTTTACCACGTTTTATTTATAAACAAATTTTATTTTATTCATAATAAATTTCCTTTATCATGAATACATTTTAATAGCTAAAGCGCAATAAATACAATTTTTCTTGATTTTTGTCTCTGTAATTAATTAATGCCATCAGTGTGTGTATTAAAATTTTCGGTCTGTGCAGAAGTTTTTTTTATTTCTTTTAGGTACTTGATGGGACACTGACACTGAAGTCGCTTTCATTCTGACATAACAATGTCAGTGAGGATTTCTGTTCCACTTACCTGAAGATCGTCGTATTAACTGAGAATTTTCTCTATTTCAGACTAAAATTCAAACCTGTAATTCGAATGATGTGATTTAAAATTATTTATGTATGGAAGAAATATGCTCCACATCGATTTACATTTTCACTCTAATCTAGTGACGCAAAATAAGGTTGGAATGGTATGAATCGGAAATTCAGAATTTGTTGGAAAATGCAAACGTTTAAGAGAGTCTTCTTAATGATGATCGAAAAGTAACTGCGAAAACTGGCCGACGGTGAAACAAGACGACGACGATTCTGATTATGAACAAAACAGGCAAAAATTTTTTTTTTTTAAATCAGGGGATGAACTGATTATAGCGACCTTGTCGATAGGTTACGGTTTTGAACAATTTCAGTGTGTTGTAAAGGAAATGAGACAGAATATAATTGTAGATAAAAGCACAAAAGTAAAATGTATTTTTTCCTGTTAAATGAACAATTTCATAACTTTTTCCATGCTGACTTTAGTAGACTAAGTAATGTGCATGTTTATGATAAACAAAGTACCGTTTTTAGGCTTGAATTACGTTTGTGTACTATATTACTACATTACGTTTTAGGCTACTATAATTATGGAGTTCTGTTTTGATTAAAGTTCATATAAAAAATGTAGAAATGTTGGTTTATTTAATTTGTGAAGTACATTACATCAGTTCACGCTTTCAATAAGTTTTATTTTATATTCTAATTTAATATTTTATTATTTATTATTAGAATAACTTGATCATCAATCCTCTCTCCCTTATGTCCCTTCTGATGCTGTCGTCTCACGTTCTTTTGGGTCGTAATTTTTCCTCCTTCAGGATGACCTCCATTTCAAAACTACTTTCAGAAGTCTAACATCAGTCATTCACCGAGCGTGCCCATACCATATCAGTTCATGTCTTCATGTACGAGTTAGTTTCTCGTAGTTTGTGTTATGGTTTCCTCCGATTCATTCAGCCGCCAATCCTTTGCGCCATTAATTGTTATGCTCTTTACTATAGTATCGATGTATCCTTAATTATAATATGTTTTAAATCCTTAAATTCGTAGTGACCGTCAATCAATGAATTTTTCCGGTGAAGGGTTTGTGAGGATCGGTCAAAAAATATAACACAATTTTTAACTTATTTGTGTCGACGTTTCGACAAAGTTTATTGTCATCATCAGGATCATTGTTTCTGACGCCAAACACACAACTGATGATGTATTTGGCTCCTGTGTTTGGCGTCAGCAACAATTGTCCTGATGATGACAATAAACATTGTCAAAACGTCGACACAAGTAAGTTAAAATTTGTGTTATATTATTTGACTGATCCTCACAAACCCTTCACCGGAAAATTATATATGTTTTGATATCTTCTTGCTCTACCATATTCCTTTCAGTCTTTTACCGCAGTTCTTCCCTACTTTATTCTACTTTTAATGTCCTTCGTGTCTTTACCATATCATCTATTATCACGCCGAGATAGTTGCACTCACTACAAGGTAATAATGTTTTTCAACATTCTCGGGACCGCAGGAATCCTTTGAGGGCCCCTGCTACCCTTACTTAATTCATGACATTGTTCCTATTAAATACCAACTCCTTGTTACAGCTGTGACAGCTACTAACATTATATAACGTAAACAGAATAGATTCTACTCAGCACTGTTTAAAATCTTCTCTTCTAAACCTAGGTGAGTTTGATCGGTCACATCTTCAGAAAGTTTGAGACATATCTGATTATTTGAATCAGTTTATCTTTTCTTCTTATGATTTGTGTAGTACCCATAGTTACAGAGAAAAACTGAGCAAATTCAATCAGATTCAAAAAAATATTTTCAATTTTTGTAGATAAAAGCTGAATGAGTTCACATTGAATTTTGGGACTCATATCGGCCTACTTCTCAGTGTTCTTCGGACCACTGATTATCTCTTGATCGTAATTACTCTTCAGATCGATAATTGCCAAAACGTTTCAGCTACTGGGTGGACCATCGTCTCTTGTGGTCTCTTAAGGCTAAATTTGAAGCTGTCATTGTCAGAGTAACACTCGACATGATCCAGTACTTTGGCCCATTTATAGTTTACTTTCGCAGCTTATAGCAAAATAAAAATGTGACACAGGCCCGGTCGGTGGCCTCGGTGTATTCTTAATTGGAATCGCCACCTTACTGTACGGTTAACAAAATAATTTATACTCTCAAAGTACATTATTAGGTGCTTGTAAAATAATAGTAAACAAATAAATGTATTTGTTTCTGATGTTAAATACACACGGGATAATTTGGTTTTACTTAAGTTCAACGGTTTGTACCTATTCTTAAAAAATTAAGGGGAATGTTTGCACCCCCCCTCCTAGTCCACTGAGCCCAGTAATTACGCCACTGTCTGACAATTTATGCAAAAATACGACATAAAATTAATATTTATACTCTCCAGAAACAAGCTTAATCCGAAACCAGAATTCAGCGATCGGTAGAGTAACTTACTTGATTAAAAGTTGATTCTACCGCATAAAAAGAAGGAATGCTATGAGAAACTATTTTACCTCTGGGCCAAAGCTTTTTATAAATTGTACTCTAAAAAAAAAAAACGGACGCTTTTCTTGACTTCGGCTGCTATATAGTTCTGCATCTCAGTGAGCGCTTCTTGCAAAGAGACATCAACGCCACCTTCTCAAGCGAACGTCTGCCGAAGGCTTCTGCTGAGCGTCCTGGATATAACGGCCGTTGTTGAAGCACTTCCTTACGCGAAAAAAAATACACATATATTTTATTCTTTCAACACCTGTTCAATACCCCATTCTGCACTTTGCTTCCCTATGCAGCTCTGTGCGCGCTCTCCTCTTACGCGATTTTCGTCTGCGGACTAAATGCGGGTATATACCCCCCCCCCCAATTGAGAACCTTTGGTTCAGTCTACCAAACGTAAGATATCACCTGACATATAATATAAAACAAAAATGGATTACTGTATTTTATTTTGTAGGAAAGGAACGCTTTATGTCGCGTTGGTGTAGCATTCAACTAAATTGTTTTGTCAAATCGATGTTTTACTAATTCGAAATGGCCTTTCTCTCTCCCAAATAAACCGCCGAATTAGTAGCGAGTTTTACTGTAATTACGTTACGTGTTGTCATGACGTGAAACCAATTTCTGAAATGAATAATAAACTACAGACTTGAAGGAAAAAAGGAAGACAGATGTGGAAGCTATTTGAATATCGGGGGGGTGGCTCAAGAAACCGATTAATGAGCGATGTCTTGAAACATTAGGACAGTGAAACATAATGTTTCGCATTAATGAAACCTAAGACGAACCGCAAGTCAATAGGATTGTGAACAGACCAAGTTCTACAAAGACAAGAGGAAGAAGAATTGTGGCCACAATGGACTAATACAGAAGAATAAGAAAAAAATAACGTTAACAAATTCTATTCGTGTCGTCATCACATCAAATATTATTTCAGCCTTTTTAAAATTTTGGACGCAAGGTTAATATTATAAAATTGACCGCGTTCAGTTGGGTATGCGAAGGTTGAGCGAAAGTAATAATAAATACGCACGAGTAATAAGTATACTATTTAATAAGCAACCAATGTTGTATTGCCAAAGAAAGTGACGACACTGTCGCGCGATGTTTTTGAAATAGTCAATATAACGGATAGCGTGACTTGAAATTGCATACATCCAGGCGTAGTAAACAGTTAACAAGGGCACAGAAGCTAAACAGGCCTAACTAATGACATTATTATCGCTACAGTTAAATGTTTCGTCTACGAGTTATTAAAACTTATCGATCGAAAAACTAATGCGTTAGTAATGAGTTAACATCATTCTGGCTGGAACCACCAGTTACATAGTTATGGTTGGCAGCACTGATAAGTGACTTAACACTGGTGTTGTAGTGTGTACGAAGGGCAAGGCTGGCTGGAGTCGGTCAGTTTGTTTTATGTTGGTGGATGTAGTGGGGGTCTCGAACTCAACGCAACATCAGCAAGAAGATTACAACCGAGAGTCGTCTTTCCCTCCAGTGAACTGTGCCCCAGCCGTCCTGTTCGTGCTCATTGAAGTTACACGCTCACGGACACAGACAGGTATGATGCTCTATTAAATGTATATGTTCTTTCGTTTCTTTTAAGGTTATGCAAGTCGTGTCTTAGCGCAGTGCTGCAGCAGCAGCTTGGTATGCACATGCAGAACCAATAATTGTTAGCGACATTTAATAGTGTCCTGATACTGCATGTAGTTTTCCTGTCTCATAACAGAACCACGACGTGCATTTGGATAATTAAATATTGTTTTTACACAATTATACATAAAGTAGTATGTTTTATTTCTCCGTTCGAAGTGTACAGTTATGGCGAACGCATAAAAAGAAAAATTAAATCGTTTAACGAACCGTTTTAATATATTTTCTATATAGGCCTATGTCTTTTTAAGTTTATTTGAATGCCAGGTTTTCAAATTATAAATTACATCCGAGGTGTCAGTCGTAAGAAAAAATAAATAAACCTAGTGACTTATTGAAGATTGGTGTATTCTTCGCGTGAAAACCAGTTTTTGTATATACGGGCAAGTTTTTTTTTTATTGTTAACATGCGGTGTGATGCTTTGACATTATGGAATTTGTCGTCATCCGTTGTCCAGGACTAGGCGTCGATGTCTGCTCCAATAATAACCTCGGTGGACCCACATTCCTTTAACCTCAAGCACACACTCCATTGATGTTTCATTATTCTGTCCGAAGATTTAAAACAACACGATCCGTACAATGGAACGTTAAATTCTCGGTCGAAAGAGACTTAAATTTTTTTTTAATTTCAGAGAAAAGTCAAACTGGATGGTTTTGACCAGTGAGTGAAAATGAGTAATTACTCGTTCCATTAAATATTAATATTTAATTTGGTACAATTCGTTGTCTTGGCGTTTTAAATCATTAGTGTTTATAAGTCAAGACAGCCTAATTGTTAGCTTATACGCCCATCTTCAGCCGCGTTCACTTGTCCTCTGGTGAAACGATTGTGTGTGGGTTGTGTGTGCCAGGGTTGGGGACAGGTAACGATAGGGTTGAGTGTGTGTGTGTTGTTTTTGGTGTTACGAACTAGTTTTGCGATATTTTTCTTTCATTAGTGTTTCCATTGCCTAAACAATGTACCACTTTTGTAATTAATTGAATTTGTTTGGGTATCAGTTTGATTGTATGTTTTGCGTTTGTGTATATAAAAATTCATAATGGCGCCTTTGTGTGAATGCGTTAGTGTCGCAAAGAGGCGATAACTAACGTTGTTACCTTAGGAACAGGAAATAGATTCAATCCACATAGATAACTTTCCATACGAATAATGAAATGACTATAATAGTGAATGTGCGAATGTCTTATACGTACGTCTCTCTCTCTCTCTCTCTCTCTCTCTCTCTCTCTCTCTCTCTCTCTCTCTCTCTCTCTCTCTCTCTCTCTCTCTCTCTCTCTCTCTCTCAAAATTTAGCATTTAGACCATTTTGGGTACACATGTAGGCCTACACAAAATCGCATAATACCGGTACTATTTTTTGAGTTTATTTGATATATGCTTGACTTAAGTATCAGAGTACTCAAATACTCGCTTTTTTCCAATAATGGATTAACCAATGATTTCAGATATTTAAATTGTTTCCGTGTTAGTATTATTCGTCGCTTAGGAATCGCAGTTCGGGAAAGCAAAATGCCCTTAGTTTTTTTTTTTACTCCAAAACATTCTGTTGTCGTCTTGTAATCCGAAGTTTGCCATGTCGGGTCTACCTTACAAACCTTTCCTTTCTTTTTGGCCATTGTGTAAAATTTCCGGGCTTAATTGGCCGTGCTGTATAACTGACATTGTTATTTTCATTGGTCCTTGCCGACTTTTCGGTAGCTCGGGCGGCAGCCGTATGCAGAGAGAAGAATTTGATGGAAACATTGTCGATAGCTGTAGCTTGTTGGGAGGGACGGGGCTCAAGCTCCTGCTTGAATCATGGGTGATGCATTCGTAGTAATACCGAACATACCTTCTGGTAATTTTTAGGAGTCAGGTCGTGCTCGCTGATGCCTAGCGGCGCTCGGGTATCCCGGGGGCGCTCGGGTATCCCGGGGGCGCACGGCTCATGGAAGAAGGGGTTGGACAACTGACGCCCATGGGCCACAAGCAGCTAGGATCGCCAATCAAGACAGTCTGTATCTATTTTATGCGTTATGCATTATGATACTGGGTTGGTGTTGGTTCCACGAGGAGAATGATCCTAACGTGGACAGTATGGTGGATCTTTTGACGATTACAGGTGGAAACTTCGTACCTGGCCAGATCGCATGAGGGTAAGTTGAGTCTGCCGCACGGAAGAAGAGGGTCACAGTCCGAAGACGAACGCTTCCTCCGTTGACGGACGGAAGCAGTCCCGACATCTCGGTTTCAGACAAACCAGGACGAGTTGGTAAGGATTCGGATGGAACTGTTCTGGTAAACTCGAATGGAAAAATAGTCCCAGCATTGGTAACACTGGTCCCAACACCGACACGTCAGCAACGAACGAATAATAATAATGTTAATGGTATACACGGCATTGAGTCCGGAAATTGTCCCAGCACTGGTAACACTGGTCCCAACACCGACACGTCAGCAACGAACGAATAGTAATAATGTTAACGGCATTGAGTCCGGATATTTTACACAACGACGAAAATCACACGGGCCATGAAGCCTACGTAATTTAATGTGGTTCCTTTTTTTGTTATAAACACCATGCTGTGACAAATATAAAATATAATACAGTGTTGTAAAATAGACATGAGGAGTTACGATAATATGAACTGCGGATATTAATGATGATCACTTTGTAGTGCCAGAAAGTACTAACTTTATCGTCATCATCACCACTCCAAGAATTAGGCCCTAGGCCAGTTCCGTGACCAGTCTCCTTCTCGATCTACCGACACCCAAGGCAGCCACGGGTAGACGGATATCAGGTATGCGGTACAAGTGTTCAATCTTCTGGTGCAAACATACGATGTTTAATTCGCGTCTAATATCCTCGTTCTTTTTCCGATCCAGGAGAGAACAAACTTGCGTCCCTCTTAGAAATTTCATTTCAGCTGCCTGAATCCTCTGTACATCGAGGATACAGCTCTGTATCATTAGCATACAGGAATGTGAGGACAGCCACAGTTTTGTAAAATTTCATTCGGGCTTCCTTCCGTGTTTTATTTTTCAGGTACCTATGAATCGTACCACAGATGAGTCAAATTTTGTTAGCTTACTATCCTAATCAATATAGGTTCCATACGAAATGCCACAACTCAGATTAAAATGACTAACCTGATACAAAATCTGATTATTCACGACTAGCTTTATTCTTATAGGATGCTTGCGCTCAAATGTCGTCGTTTAGATTTTACAGCAGATTTCTGCAGCCTAGTCTAGTCTTGTATGATACTATTGAACATAAATATCGCCCTTTGTAACTGGTCTTCTGTTTTATGTATAATTACCTTGTCATCTGCATAAAGCAATACACATGAATATTTCGCTGAAGTGCTATTCCCGAGTCAATTTTCGTTGTCCATCGCCGAAATATGTCGTCCATGTAGATATTAAAAAGTTTCGGTGAAATAGGGCACCCTTGTGTCACACCGTTGTTTGTAGGAATAGGCATATCTTCTGATAATTTACCATTCAAATGCACGACAACCGTTGTCTTGTTATATAAGCTCCTAAGAACTTTAATTAATTACGAAGGGAAACCTCATCGTTTCATTGTATTCCAGAGTAGCGAACGTTTCACATTATCGAAAGGAACGTTTCACATTATCGAAAGCTTTCGACACATTTATGAATGCTAGATACGAAGTAGATGAATGCTAGATGCTAGATGAAAATCGGATGGGAAGTACTAACTTACTTATGAAATATTAGCTAGTGAGGCACGTAACACATGGAGGCCCATGCTTTGTTTACAGACAACAGCGGGTAACTCAAGCTGAGTAATTAAACGATGAAAACAAGTCTCGTAGACAGCCTGTACGACGTAGCCTACTGTCGCTGTCTGTGAAATTATTATCACGCCACTGGCTGCGACGACAATCAGGTCATATTGGCTACAGTTACTGTATGTACTGTATTAATTTATATTCACATAAATTTTGTGTATCACCGTAACCGTACAAATACGCACATAATATTTCTGTCTGTATAAAGCGTAAACCAAATTTAATTTAATCCGAATTTTGTGTGCAGGCCTACGTTTAGGAAGGCTGATGAGGGATCATTGAATCAATTTTACCGTTACACGATTTAAACAGTGGCGTGACAGCTTGTGCATTTTACTTTTAATCTATCTTCTCGTGTTAGTCTTATGGCTCTTTCCAAGTTGGTTAGCAGGTCAACCCTTCTTTCCGGTTTGCGCGTAGTTCATTCCTTTGCAATGGCGTAACTAGGATTTGCTCCTATCGGCGGTAACCTTCAAGACAGTAATTTAGGATTCTTCCCGGACCGTTTTATAAAAACTCTATTGTATTGACTTTTGGAAATACTAAGTATTGTCCATCATGGAGCCACATCTTGTGGATACGGGTTTAGCACGCCCGATGTACCCTAGCTGCATTCTCACTTTGCTTCAACTTGTCTTGAGTGAGATCCCGACTCTTTTTTTCGATCCCTACGCTATTGGAGTGTTCGAGAGCTAGGGTGTCTTTCCTTTTGCTTCTCACTTTTCTTCTTAGTAATGGGTAGACCAGGCTCATTAGAGAAGGCAGCCGGTCTAGGAGATGTGGGTCCCGAAATCAATGCACCCTCATCTGGTCTCCCAGGTTGTGGGTTAGATCGTTGGACTAGCATCTCAACATAGCCAGAAAACTAAAATGCCAAAAATCTCAACAATTTGCTTCGGAGTATGCATGAATTAAGGGATAAAAGATAATTACTACGGAAAAGGATAATGCACATGGTGACATGGAATGTCCAAGGGCTTAAACCATCACAGACTAAACAAGAATGTTACAGACTGTGAGGAGCTGTAAAGAAAAATTAGTAACAGTTGAAACGGATCGTTTGAGAAGATTTTGTCAGATATCCCGGCTGCACCGTGTAAGAAATGAAGTATTAAGGGTGCGAGCAAATGTTAAAGAAAATATTACTGGCATAGTTGAACAACATAGGTTGATGTGGTGCGGATACATACAGGCGAGAAATGGCCTAGAAGAATAGTAAAATATCAGCTCAGTCGCAGGACAAAAGGCAGGCCTCGAAGAACTAGAAGACGCGATGTGAAGAATATGAGGAGCAGGAATTTACAGGAGGCTGACTGGGAAAACAGAAATTATTGGCGGTTGAGATGTGTGATGGACAGCTGTCGTAGCCTTCCCTCTACGCACGCACACACGCACACGCACACACACACACAACACACACACAGTATTATTTCGTGTCCAAAGTTCAGTTACATTTATTACTTTATAAATTATTTAAATTATTTCCGCCCAACCTAACAAAAACTAAAACATATTGTCCATCATTTACAGTCTTTAATTTGTTTGGGACAAACATCCCCAAGTCTCTGCAGGACAAATCTCCTGTCTGAGAGTTTTTTTGCAGACAGGAACGCCGATGAAATTTTTGCTGCACCAATATTCTTTTCACCAAATTGTGGCAAATTTCCGGCCAGGAAAGAAAATGAGACAACTTATACAATGAGGCTTAGAAAATAAACTATTATATTTTTGTTTAAAGAAGATAAATTTTTCATGGCTACTTTTCTAAGCCATCCAAAATCTGACCAGACCAAGGTGCTCGCCCGCGCAAAAAAAAGTTTACCCTGAGTGAAAAAGAGAAAGATATATTAATAAGCAATGCCTTCGCCTTTTGGTGCTTACATAATATTGTTTTTTTTTCACCTCTGAAAATTTATACGATACTTACTAAACCCTGAGAAAGTATCGTTATTAAGTGAACTCTGTTTGATTAATTTACGAATTTTGTCATTCCTTTGATTTCCGTAGTTATGTACGAGCCTTAGTTTAACACACGCAACTAGTTTGGAAATAGGCCTTCGTTATATGATTAGCGAATTTCGCTGGAAGTTTTAATAGTTCCAGGGGGGGGGATCCCCTCACCTCCCTCCCGTAGTTATGCCACTGTTAATTTGTTTTACGTGTTTTGTCAATTCTTTATTTTATTGTATCGTATCGTCTACAGAATATACATTTCATTCGTCCTTTATGCTTTGGGAAATTTTTGTTATCAACAGGAAGGGTGAATAGTACTCGTATTGTTATCCGTTTGCATTCCCAGGTTTGGTTAATTCTTTTTCCACATCGAGCTAGCCAGTCGCTTCTCATCTGGATTTAACATCCCATAGTTTATCGATTGTTTCGAAGTTTTGTCAGTCGACATGCTACCGACAAGTCTGTCTTCAGAAGTACGGAACTTTTTTCGACATTTCGGCCGTCGTGTGAGAGGTGTTATCAAGGCCGCCCGAAACGTTTCTCATCGGAACCAGACTCCGTAGCATTTCCGTTCTTCGGTACTTTTAAACTCAATGGTGTAATTAAAGAGCCTGGAGGGTCGGCAATGCGGAGGCTCCTCGTTAAAGCATCGACGTACATAACACTTAATGAAAACATTAATAAAATGTAATCTTTTCCACTTCCTGAGGATTGGGTTTAATTATACTGTAGTTGAGAATACAAAACATCTTCCTGCAGCCAATAAGAGATTCTAATTTTGCTAGGTCACGATATGACCAATAACACTAACGCTGAATGTCTTCGGTAGCTTTTGTTAATTTGTGTTTCCGATTGCCCATTTACTTGTATTGCAACGCTCAGATGAAAATATTTGTCTCTGAACTAAATAAAGTTAGCCTTTTATACTCTTAACATAGTTTAGCGTCAATGTAAGTCATAATAGGAGTGCAGAGAATGTCTGATTTCTCTAGAAGGCACTTTTTTGTCCAAATTTGTCCAAGCTGTAGCATATATTCTTGCAAGTTAAGCGATCGATAAGTTATTACAGAATATGAACACGATAAGAATTATTATTTATTAATAATAATACAGGTATTGTTGACAGAATGATTTAAAAAACTGTAAAACTCGTTTAAAGCTGTAAATTTATTTTGCTGGAGTTGACGCCTTTATAATGTTTACGAGGAAATACTGCCTTTCGTCAAGTGGGATACAAAATAGTGAATGCAAATACTGTACCTTATTCCATAGATACTCTACAGTACCCATAACCCTACTTCCATTGCACATGTTTACCAAATAAAAACACTGTCTCGTATTCAAATCGACACATTTTCTAGGTAAGCGCCCGTTTGATGATTGTGAAGTCAGTTGCTTTTAACTTTCACGTAGTGTTCGTCTTCGGCTAGGTTTCCGTTTTGTTTTGTACTGATAATTTTGTTTATTTTTCATCCTAAGCTAAACATGTTTCTGTGGCTACCGTAATCCCCTCCCGAACCTCGTTCGCAATGTCGAATATATTCTGCGCCCGTGATTCAGGATACATTGTTTTTGTCGTGTAGTGTACAGGTACGGTAGTGTGGCTTAGATTGTCTTTAACTTCTCTACCCGATGGGGGGTCAGATTAGGCCTGGGTGAACCCTCCTAGCCTGACTGAACGTTGTGAAAAATTGTTCATTTTCTGAAAAGGATTCCAACCACGAAGCCCTGCTTTGGAAGCGAGTGCACTAACTACTGCGCCACCCCGGCTTCCAACACTGTATTATTAGTTATAATTACAGCATTAAAAAACGTTATCATTTTTCCCATTGCCATACCTTTACGTTAACAATGTTTATGAATATTATTGTAACCTCCTTTCAGACAGGGTCGACTTCTGTCAAACGTACAGCAATGTGTGGCCACATGCTTAAGCAGAGTTGAACTTACCACAGGATCTTTATCCAAAGAAGTGTCGAGAAGGATAGCCTGTTAAGAACTAAACGTGCTCATATAAGTAATGCGGCGAGGACTATGCATTGTTAGTATGCAAAAATATTGTACTTTGGTATCGTGGGATAATTATATAACGAATGAAGACGAGTTGGCATCGAAAATGGTGTTCTTAAGAGGAGTTAAGAGGTGTTCTAAACTAGGCCGTATAAAGAATGAGGCAGTATGAGAAGAATTACAAGTATTAACTTGCATGGAAGACTAAAAGGTTATAAACAACGGTTGAAAGAACACCTAGAAAGAATGTCAGATTCAAGACTGGCCAAAGAAATCTGGAAATATAACTGGGTAGACCCAGGAAGAGATGGCTGGAGGGTCTTTGAAGGGGAAACAGGCAGCACCTTGTCTATGGCCCCGTGATATGAAGATGATGACGATTCCTCCAAACTGATGACACGAAGGTTCTTTTCAGCCCATTGTAATTCTACTTGTATCAAACTATTTTTTGCATGATCTGCTGTAGTCACACCTACCAACTGCTTTGGAGATCAAAACTTCATTACCCGAATACTAAAGAATAAGACACAGCTGAAGTTTTATAAACTTAATGACGTTCCAGTTTTAATGTGCAGAGCGAAACAATGTTTTCTCAAGGGGAAAAGACATTGGTTTCAAAAATACGGACCTCGAAATTAAAATGTAAAATTCTTTATATCAGTGAAGGGATATCGCTTGAAGGATTATCACAGAAGCGGTGTTCAAAAGACAGAGAATAGATGAATCGGACAGCCTTGTAAGTCACACGTGGAACGAATAATACACCAAATCGTAAGCAACTTCCGAGCTACGGACGAAAAGACGTCTGACTTGTAGCTGACAATAAGGAAACGTTGGCGACCATGGAAACGGTTATCTGAAGTCCATTCCATGAAGTGAAGACGTACAAGAAGAAGAAGAAGAAGGTAATACGGCATTGTTGAGTATCGAACACGAGACCTCTAGACCGGAAGTCAAGCAGTGTACTTCTACAGGATGCTTATTTCCTTGTTATAAATCTGCTGTGGATTGTGGAACAGAAATAGTATTCTCACATTAACGGAAATTCCGCAAGGCTTGTCTGTTGACGAAAACAATTTCTACGTATTAACGGTGTTGTTTACCTGTAGAGAGCGCCGTATTGTCATAATGGTTTGTGTGCGTGCGTAAGTGAATTGTTGTTCGCTTCTAAACTAAGTTAGTTAATGAAGTAGAAGAGATAGAGTGAGTGTGAGAGAGAGAGAGAGAGAGTGAGAGAGAGAGAGAGAGAGAGAGAGAGAGAGGATAAGGTAGGGTCAAACTGCTGCTATGGCGAGCGTCAACCTGTTCCAGAAAAGACCATTGAACTCCTCTCTCTATCCGTTGTGTTGCCTCCGTGTACGCGCGTCATTGACGCCTTCTCGCTCTATTTTGTTGGTAATTACGTAATAACGACCGGCTTGGAACGTAATTAATTTATTTAATTATAAGTAAAAGATCTTAATCTGTTATTCGTGTACGAAGGAATAACAGTATCTTGAAGTTGGGTAGACGGGTTTATTAAATGTTGGCTTGTGTTGTATTATTCTGTTTACCTGTTGTGGGGGTAAACAATTAACTACCGAAAAAAATCGTGGAGAATTAAGTACTAGTCAGCTTTCTGAACTGCAGACCTCGCAGAGTTTTTTAATTTTTGCAAAATTTTGACTTCCATTTTTCGTTCGTGGTGCCCGAAGATAAAATTTTTGAAAACAAATACTGTATTACACTCGGATTTTGGTTAACATCGTTCCCTTTAGTCTGACGTCATTCGGCATGAATTTTTACAATTTATTCAAAATCTTAGCGCATTTTCCGGTGTCTACAATTTTTAAATTTCCAAACCTGAACACTATATTGGCACTATGCTAAAAATTCTGTTTCATTCCGTTCCCCACATGGTTTTTCAATTTTTCCTAAATTTCCGTACACTTTTAGGGCCCTGGTGTCCCAAAGTTTGCAATTTTCTAATCTAAACACTATATTCAAATTTGATATCCCACTTGGATTTTGAGTTTTTTTTTTTAATTTTGATTCACTTTTTATCCTGGTGCCCCAAAATTTTGAAATTTCCAAACCCGAAACTATATTCAGAGTCTGGTTAAAATTAACTTTAATTTGATACCCCACGTGGACATATTGCGACTTTTCCAAAATGTTGCCCCCTCATATTTTTACAATCAGCCACGCTTTTGGGGGGGGGGTAACCTCAAAAACAATAGGACTCTGTAGTTAAACGTATGGACACGCGTGCCAGCCTTTACGAAAATCGGTTGATGCGTTCAAAAGTTATCGTGAGACATACTCCAAATAGATAGATAGGACGACACATAGGCGTAACTTGGGATGGGAAAGGGGGCACCCCCCAATGTTCCGAGCATTATAAACTTTTGTTTCCAGTTGTTATAAATAAAAACTAACAAATAGTCAAACTGGAGACAGTTTCTATGCTTGCGGGCACAGTAAGCACTATTTATCAACGTCTGTACTGTTATCAGACGACTAGTTGCCATAAATTTATTATTCTTATTTATTTCGAAGAAACTTGTAAGGGGAATGTTTGACAGATTTGAATGATATACGTCAAAATAATATTCTGCAAAAAAAAAAAACCGCTAGAGACCTAATTAACTGGAATACAATGCGTGCCTTTTACACAAATACTTGTTTTGGAACACCGTAATGAAATAATAAGCGCAGCTGTACTTTACTTTCCTCTCTTTGTCACACATATTCTTCTGAGTCATCATCTCTGTGATCGTATTGTTTACTGTTTGATTCGAGATTATCGCTGTTTTCAGTTCAGCAGAATTTCGCAAACACTAGAGGCCAGTGTAAAAGAGAGCGGTATGGTAGGGGTAACAGACTCGGCAGTATGAACAAAGCTGGATTACTGTGCATGACATCGGTGGCTTTGTTCACGAATCTTAAAAGACTGTCGTTTGGAACTGTTATTTGTTATGATTAGGCTACTGATATAAGTGCGGTCGGTTAATCGGTCGTGTACGTAGTCCGTTAAAGTACACATCGCTTGTCTCTTTCTTAATTCGTTATTGTTGTGATCGTTTTGGTTTTTTGTGTTCCTAAGATCTGAGAAATGGGAGATAAGAAACGCAGAGGAGTAACATTGCTTAATTTGGTTGAAAATTGCCTGACTGGCAATTTGAAAATTTCTTTGTGTTGTGACTGATTCGGCTTACTGCTACTACTGCCGAGCATTTTGTGACAGTGTGCCTAAGGGAGAGGATGCGTTTACGAAAACTGGGTATAAGAATTTGAAGAACTGAAATTGTTTATGAAGTCAAACTTATGAAGAAAGGTTTGTTCATAATTATTACAAAATGAAATGGTCCCTCGTTTACTAATTAAGAATTATTACTAAACTTTCTAATTTTGTATATAATATATTTTATTATATAGATGGTCTCACTACACACTTGAATTTATGAAGCTTTACCCTGCCTCCCCAAAGTTAGGCCACAAGTTACGCCCATGGGACGATAGACAGACAGGCAGAGAAATGCCAAACGGGCAAGTTAAAACTGAGAGCTCGCTTCGCACGTTCAATAAATCATATCACAATAGTAGATTGGTGTAACTTACGTGACGTGTGTAAGGCTGGTTTATTTAAAAATCTTATTAAAATTAATCGAATCGGTTCCGGTCTAACGGTCGAAATCAAAGAAAGTTTGTTCCGCCAAATAAAATTTCAAGTGGTCCGTGTTTTGCCACAGTAGTGGATGTTTGTCGGGTATTGTTGTGAGTACAGAATTATTTCTTGTATGCAGTAGAAAACGAAAGTACGGAAAGATTGTTATGTTACCAGTAACAGTAGTAATTATGACAACAACAATAATAGTAATAAGAGGAAGTGCGCCAAAACCAAACTGTGAGACTGTGAGGCTCCAAATACAAAACAAATACGTATTTCATATCCAAAAAAATCTGAAGTTTTAATGGAATTTTTAACTTGACATAATTACTGGATATGAAATTTATCACGTATTCAAGTAAAACCCATTTAGTATTTCCACATCGCCACTTAAAAGAAACCCATAAACAAAACGGTATGTCGATTTTGGCGAACTTCCTCTATTAATAACAGTGATCGTCGTCTTCATCGTCGTCATCATCATCATGATCATCTCCAACTTCGGCTTAGACAGTTATCGATTTGAAACAGACTGAATATGTCTATCGGTCTCTTAATGGGATACCCACACATCTCCTTTTAGCTTATACGTAGAGGAAGTGCCGATACTAGATAGGCTATGTAGGTTTGAGGAAGTGTGTGTTAACCGCAATGTAGAAATATCTGTCAAAAAAAAAAAAAAAAACAAATACCTATTTCATATGCTTACGTTACTTAGAACAAGTTCATATAAACAAGAAAAATTAGTCACTGATTTTGTAAATATAATGAAGCACTATTTGAAAGCTGTCTCAAGTTTTAAAGCTTACGAAATCAAATAAACACATGCTGCGACTACTTCAGGTAATACAATTTGTTTGTTATATCTATATTATAATATTATATTATTTATATCATAATGCAATTTGTAATACAAACAATACTCCACCATTGTTTGCACAGAATAGTGGGATTATTCAAAATATATCTTATTCGTTTCTACGACATTTCAGCAACAAACAATTGAAAACAGGCCTACATGTGTCGGTTTAGTGGGCCTAAGTCGGGTTGGCCCACTTCCTCTACATAATAATGTATAAATTCGATCTTCCAACATGCTTAAAATATATCCACGCCACTTGTTCTACTATATTTCTCCAGTATTCCTTTTTTTGATAACAAAATCTGCTCTCAGCCAAACGCGTTTGAAGTCTCGTTTCCGCTGGCTCAATTTTTCTCGTCTGGCTTGCCAGCGTTCAGATCTCTCGTCCAGTGGCGTACCCAGGGGGGGGGCTCAGGGGGCTCAAGCCCCCCCCAAACCGCAAAACTGTAATATGCCTTCCTTAATTTACTTAGGCCTCTCCAAAAATTACAAAATTGCATATTTCGGCCGATTTGGACGGGGATATAAATACTAACAAAATAAGTAGTTCATAATAACAATTATTACTGCAGTTATAATTTGTAAGTTCATTGAGCGGTGTATTACGATGAGTGTAACGTTCAGTAAGCTATTATACCTGTCTCTCTCGCACTCATTTGTAGACGCGGCTGCGGGGCCACACGCACGCCACTACCAGTGAACCCTATATAACTAACGATATTATAACCCTATATAACTAAGAATGTTTACTTATAAGTATTGAATAATGTTTTTATGAAACTTAAATAAGTACATAAACCTTTTTCATAAAAATATTATTTAATAGTTAAGTTAAATTCAGCATTTTTTAAATATCAGTTGATAAATAAAATGAAAATTTTAGTAATGTTCATAACTTCATATCTTGAATAATGCTGCTGTAATAATGAGAAAAAATTACTTTAAGAAACACTTTACATTTATATGAAATTTTTGGATAACTTTTTTTACTTAAAAAGAAAAATAGAATCGTTATATATATTATTATAAAATAATTAATTTGTAGAAATATTAATAATATTTTATTTAAAATGTATCGTATTTCCGAACGTATAAACATAACCTACCTACCAAATCCTGCACACCGCGCATCCACGCACTCCACAGCGTGCGTGCAAAATTTCGAGTTTTCATGCATGCCTGTGGCGTGCGAACAGAAATAATATTTCCTCTACAAGATT
This sequence comes from Magicicada septendecula, assembly GCA_034769895.1. Classification (NCBI taxonomy): domain Eukaryota; kingdom Metazoa; phylum Arthropoda; class Insecta; order Hemiptera; family Cicadidae; genus Magicicada; species Magicicada septendecula. Next base: position 1,249,628,527 of record CM068367.1, read on the forward strand.
CCATATATTCGTCATTTTCGGCAGTGATCGGAGGTAGTCGTTCAGGCGATACTTACACCAGCCGTACACACGTTGCTGTCATCGTCCGCCATTGTCGCGTTTGTGTTTGTTTATCAGTACGGTGTTTATTAAATTCGCCATTTTTGTAGTTTTATTAGTGATTATTTGATTGTTTGTTGCGTCAAAGATTGAGACTAATAAGTTCAAACTTGATGACAAGACAAGAGTACCAAAAAGGAAAGTCAGCATTTTGGATTTCTTTGTAATAAAAACTAAACTAGCGTAGTGTGATAGTGTAGCAGAAAGGCCTGCATGTTTTTTGTCAACTTCTACATCGTATCAGCAAGATACTTGTGTTAGTGAGGCTTGTGGCAATGGCAACAATGTTTCCGGGCTTGTTTCTGAATTCTCTGACAATAGTGAAACTATAAGTCCTGGCTGTTCTGACAAATGTTCTTTCACAAAACGAGTCTTCATTATTACGTAAAATAGCAGACATTAGTAATTTATTATTACAATATAAAATCTCAAATTGATGGTAACCTGAAGTATGCCGTCCTTTGTAAAAATTACAGTGAAAGTATGGTTGACCACAAATTTCCTGTAAAAAAAGAAGGTGCAATTATGTGCGATCATTCCATTATTCTTGTTATCACATATAAATCGCATAGAGCAAATGCTGGCCAGGAATTGGACGTGAAACAACACTACAAGCTAAATTTATATATTCCTTTTGTTGATCACTGCGTTGTTGCGTTAGAAACCCGTTTCGGACCTAAGTTTGATCAAATTTGTCATTTTCAAGTATTTATACCTCATTTCATCATTAAGGCTAATACTCAAGAGATCAAGAGTCTGTTGCCTCTATCATTTACCCTGATATTTCCAAGATGAAACTTAAACTTGAGGCAGAAATATGGAAGCAAAAGTAGGTGGATGAAGCAGATATGAATGTTCCAGACGCAGCTCTGTCTTATCTGCAAGCTTGCAATCCAGATATATTACCCAACGTCCGAAAAATTTTAGAAGTATTGTGTGTACTCCCAGTGACGTCAGCTGAGCCAGAACGCTCCTTCTCTACTCTGAGGCGGTCGAAGATGTGACGGAAGTTTACAACATCGGAGACAGGGCTTAATGGGCTAGCTTCGCTCAATATTCACAGGGAAATCGAGATCTTTGCTGAAGATGTTGTTGAGCGGTTTGCCAGTAAAGGAAATAGATAATGGACTTGGGTTTTTAAATTACACTTGGCTTGGACACAAATGCTATTGTAAATTAATAATTAACTTGATTCTTATGTACTGTATATTGTTTATTTTTTATTTTTTAAACACTGCTGTTAATTTTGTAAGAATTCAGCTAATATGCACTTGTGTAATTTTTCATTAATAAAGTGTTAGTAACATAGTACTATAACAGTAAGAAGTATAACAGTTTAATGAAAAACTGTTTTTTTGTATTGACACGATAAGTTATTAGCAAGACAATTTGAAATATATAGTTGTTAAAATACCAACGTTGCAAAACTTTATTCCCAGTGCTACTGACATTAATGTATAATATTACAGTATAATTGAAGTAAAATGAATCTGTTGTTAAATATTACAATAAACATAAAATCAATTTAAAATATTTAGTTTTTGAAAGAAACAAGTATTACAAACAGAATTATCACTGTTGCACATCAGATTTTCCGATGTGACGATGAGCTGTGAAGCTTGAAAGCACTAATCGGAATAATTTTTCTATAGTGGTGTGCAACAGTGATAATTCTGTTTGTGATTATAAACCATTAACACAACTTTCTTAATTAAAAAAGTGGTTTTTAAAATTACTGATTAAAAAATAGATTGACCATAAGTCCCCCAATCACGAATAATAGATTTTTAATAAAGAAAATGTGAAACCTACTAAAATAATATGGCTACTAATAAATGTTAACCAATAACTGGCATATGTACTCTATCTTATACTATAAGTTGTAGAAGAGTAGGCTAATATATGGACTGCTAAGGTTCAAGCCCCCCCCCCCCGACTGATTTCTGCGTACGCCACTGCTCTCATCCATATAATAAAGTTATGTTATAACCGTTATGTTATAGAAATATAGTATTGTTTTGTCGCGACTTTATTACGAAGGATACGTTGTATTGTACTTAACAGCCGTTGCTACCGGTGTGTGTGTCATGATCAATTGGGTATAGTAGACATCTAAATCTAAGTAACCGAGGGTATTTATTTGTTCTACCAGTAATGTGTCAATCAACTATTTTATCTGATAATGATAGCAATTTTAAACAAATACTTATCTAGTAAGATTATTTTCTGGCTACATTACAGATATTATAATAAACGTGTATGTAAATTTTATATATTTAGAACTTAAATAATTGTTAATTAGGTCTATACTATATGTACGTACAAATTCTCATGAAATTGTATGTTACGTGTATAATTATTGATATTATTCAATTATAACATAAAGAATAAATTGTCTTGATTAGCGCTCAGTGAAACGTTGTTGCCATTAATAAATCGAACATTTGAAGTAAATCTATATTTTGCGCTACTGACTAGTAGCGAACTGCAGGTAAATTGTAGGAATCTACGGAAAGGTGTTAAACGGAGATTAGGTTAAGTTATAGACGTGGGATCCGTAAAAAATTAATTGAACAACAGATACAATTAAACAATAATATATTATAAAAAGAAAAACTAAATGTATCATCACCAGCGATCGTTTACAACGTTCCAAAAGCTTTGTAAATATAATTTTCATCCCCCTGTCATTTTTCATTGGTTATTCTCAGCATCTCTCTTCCACATATCCCACATATCTTTGCCTCATCTCCAGATTTCTCGTGGCCCGTTTAGTCTTCTCCTATTTTGTGGTGCCAATTAAATACTTGTTTTGGGAGTCTGTCTGTCGTCTTCTAGGCAGCGATCGAAATAAAAACAACATCCTGTTTATTTATCGTTATCACAATTATTTTTTTACAGTTAGAAATACATATTTCGATTCACAACTGTGATATCGATTATTGACACAATCATAATTTATGCAAACAAGAACACATACAGTAATGATCCACAAATGTGGTATCAAACATACCCACTAATTCTGTAACTTACTCATGAACCGAACTCTCATTAAAGAAAGGCTAAAAACTAACTTAACGGAACTAACAATAATACTGACTGATTTCCCTGTCTACTACCGTTTGTATATATGTATGGCAATGACATTCACTAAGGCGTCACTTACGAGAAACGTCTAGTAAAGTCCGAACGTAAATTTTAGAATCTGGTAGAATAAACTATGTTTATCTACAAATGTATAGTACTACTGTTACACAACATACTAGTGTATATCAATATACATAAGTTATACAATACACGTGATGTATAATGTAAATATACGTGAGAAAACTAACCCATGTATTATTCTAACCTATGTATTATTCCAATGACAGAATAGTTTTAATAATATCAATCAATATTCATAACATTACTTTGATGTGGGTTGGGGGTTCCCTCGTATACAACGTGCGTTCTTCTATTTGTTTTTCGTGTCCTTACCGAATCCTGCATATTTCTGATGTCATTTCTTGTTGTTTGGATTTACCGATAATTCTTATATCCGGCCGTCTGTGATCCTACCTCTGGATCTGCCGGCTCTCGGCCCCAAAATTTTGTTGCTCTAAATCTAATTTATAATTTCTAAATTGTATAAATTTAAATAAAATCTACAATTCATGACATCTGTAGATTCTATTATATGTATTTTATTCTCAGTCTTCACAACGAGAGACTAAACGTCTGCCTGTTCGGTACTTTTCGGCCTACTAATAGGCTACTTCTTCGTAATGATGGGTAATTCTTTATTTGCCTTGGAATTGTACACGTAACATTTCGTCCATACGTTCCGTCTATTGACCTTACAGCTCCTTGTTGTTATTATTATATCTTCAACATTCAGTTCTCGTCGAACAATGTCATTGCATAGTCTATTTATTAATGTACAGCCCGTGACTCTACTCAGAAAAGTTCGTTTCAGTGTCTGCAGTAAGTTTTCTAGCTTGTTAGTAATGACTCAGCTCTCAGAACCAGATAGTAGGGTCAGAACAGTCATTGGTTTAAAGTTTAATTTGTACTTTTTTTATCACTTTATTCTTTTTTTCCTGTTTGTTGCCCTACATATCCATCTGCCTTTTACCTTAACGCAGATCTTACAGGTTCTCTAATACTCATTGCCATTATTATAGAAGAAAAAATCTGGAGTTCGAATGGCGCGATGGTCAGCGCACTAGCTTCCAAAGCGGAGCACTGTGAGCTCGAATCCCTCTCAGGAAAAACAAATTACGAAGGTCCATGAGGTAACGGTTGAAAGGTTCGGACTGAGCGACTATAGTACGCGCTAGACGTTTCTGTAACTCCCGCGGCAACCATCTTCTGTAGCCTGGACCAGATATTAATCACCAAACGACTGGAGTGACAAATTATTTTACGAGAAATAATTTTTATCTCAACAGCTAGGCTATGGACTCACCCATGTCCAAATGATACCAGGCCTCATTATTTGGGAAAATTAAAGGCGGTCATGTATGTTCCTTTAATTGTATATAGTCTGTACAGAATTGCGATGTAGAATGTCAGAGGTATTATGTTAAGGAAAAAGAGCTAGAAGAGATCAAATGAAATTGTTGTCATATGTGAAACCAAAAGAAGTGAAAGGGAATTGGAAAATGAAGCTTGACCTACATTTATACTCTAATCCGTGTCCAGCAGTAAGACCAGTAAATTTAAGTTTAAGTAAACAATAAAGGGAAAGAAGAACAATGCAATTCTAAACCGTCAGCGAAGTAGGACGTTGGTTATAAAACGCATAAAATCAATTTTCTCACGGTGTATAAATCCATTATATACAGTGTCAAAGTACTATTTATATGCATAACGTCAGCGCCAGCTTGAAGATGACGTTGGCTATAAGCGGAAGCACTGGCATCTGTGGGGACAGTGATGTCATCGTATTCCTCAGACGAGACCTTGGGGAGAAAGCCGTCCTTAGTGGCTCGCTGTAGGAATTTCTTCGTTCAGATTTGTTGTCGATAATGTAGTCACCAAACTTCAATTTAATTTAAAGCCGGCTACCCACTATCCATCGCCGCTGTCCAGCATTCCGACGTCGGTGATGGATGTGCGCACCACACTGTCGTGCAACTCGTCCATCGTGCCAGACGTTCTTTAGTTCTCGTTGTGTTTTTTAAAAAAGATTTTAATTATTTTTTATGTATTAAAATTAAAAAATTGTTCTGATAATTAAATTTGTTGAAAATCATGCCATGATATCATGCTAATGGTATTTGAATGTATATGTAAACGAAGAATAAGCTAAACTAAACATTAAACTGAAATTTTATCTGAATCGTTACTTATTAATAATAAACTAAAGAATTAATGTAACGTAAAATTAAACAGTAAACGAATGTGCTCTAAAACATGTACTGTACTTGCTCGAAAATGACTATTTGATAGACAGCACGCGTAGGCTTGATCAAACATGCACGATGAACGATTCCTTTTGACATCCGTCAACACCACACACAACCATCCGCACGTCGCCGTCGTGCGGCATGAGCTGATGGTCTTGCTGGGCTCATTTTTCGTCGTGCACATCCTTCAAAAAATACACGACGTGCGGATGGATGTCAAAGCTACGCACTGTCGTTTTTGACTTGCTGTCTGTCATGACGTCGAGCGGGGATGGTTAGTGCGTGGCCGGCTTAACGTTTCATTCTTGTTCAACCTCAGCCTTCGAAACACCATCGAAAGCTCCTCAAGCTCTTTTGGTAATTTCGAAGTGTTTGAAGATATGTTATTTGCACTGGTGTAGCATTGAAAGTGGACCACTACTTGAGAATATCGTTCTTGAAATAACATGTTTGCAGCTGAATTGTACTCGTCTGCCAGGGATACACATTCGATTACGAATGACTTAATTGTGTTTTCCGTAATAAAAAAATACATTGGGTGTGTTGTGGGACACACGCCAGAAGTGAGAACTTCAGTCCGAGTGGCGAGTGAACTGATTCAACGAGTAAAAGGTTCCTCGTATGTATTTGAAGTAAGAGAGATTTTGCTAGAAAGCTTTAAGATTCAAGTAAGAGTGAACGAATGGCCGAGGACGTAGTAGTGTTTATATGTGTTTTATTATAAGAGATCGATATTTACAATGGAGATAAATAGAATCATGTCACACGTCGTTTTGTTTTCAGTATACATACATATTATACAAACAATAGGTAACAAATATAATCTTTTCCAATGTAACTATATGATTTACGAAATATTTAGTGGAAAAGTAGACGAAATATTACGTGAGATAATTATTATATATTTATGTTATTATGTAGGCCTACGGTATTAAATATTTATTAGCCTATTATAGCGACAAAATTTCTAATTAAATTTTTTTTTGTAAGTGAACGTTGTAACTAGGGTTTGCTGACAGCTATACAAAGATATACGATGGCTCGGTAACATGTGTTGTCCAAGACAAAAGAAGACAGGCTGTAGGAGAACAATGCCTCTGTCGTAGCAGCTGTTCGGTTAAGCGAATTGCGGGTGACGCGCTGGACTTTAGAGAAACAATGGAGAAATGGATCGCTAAGAAGAGCCAAAGAATGACTGACAGGGCGACATAGCGACGCTATCCAAAAGACAATAAGCCACGTGCGTTGAGGTGCACACCAAACGCAGTGTTACATTGCCACAATAGACAGGAAAGGCCCGGCTTGAGTGACGACAATAGGTTTGCACAATGAAAGAACGGCGGGACGTCCAGCTTTACCAGAAGGGTACGCGGCGAAGGAAGGCCTGGAGAGCAGATGTAGCAGCTGTCAGGGATACTCAGAATTGACCACACTAGTTGTGGGAACGGCTAGGAGAAACTAGTAGACAATGCGAGCATTGGTCACGGGTAAGAAGCAGTACACGTGTTGAACAAAAGGGCAGATGAGAGGCCACACAGCAATTAAAAGCACTTTGTCTAAAAGGACAAGACGCCAAGATACAAGGGTGATGGACAGGCGTTAAATTGGTCATCCGCCTCAAACGATGGGTGGAGCCAACCAGGAACTTGTAAGGGTAGGGAATAAGGAAGCCTATCAGAGTCGAGAGTGGAGGAGAACGTTCCTACAAGAAGTGGTTGCCAAGGAAACGAGATGGAGGAACGAATAAAAACGAGGCAGAAGAAAATCTAGAGCGTTAAGGCGGAGTTTCCACTAGAAAACAAACGAAAACCAATAGAAACGGAGAAGTTGAGAAGTCGAGTGGGAAGAAGAGTAGGTAGTGGGATTTTTGGGGTATAAACGAGAGTGTTGACCGCGAGCGGGGGTCTTAAGTTATTAGTCACATATCGGAGAGTATGATCTCTTAGGGTCTTAAGTCTTGTTTCATAGATCAGAGAGTATGATCGCTGGAGTTGTATATCGGAAGTCTTGTATCGGAAGAGTAGGGTAAGAATGAGAGTTCTAACGCGGAAGTGACGTCACAGCCCCCCCTTTTGGCGCGAAATTCAAAAATCCTGGTGGTGGGGGTAGACTTCCGTCGCAGTGTGTCGTCTTGTGCAGAGGTTATGTGAACCGGGGGGGTAGTGGTGTGTCCCACGTGACCTCTGTGGGCGTACCGAAGTTGTCGGCCATGTTGTCGTCGTCGTCCATTTTGTGGGGTTATGTGTGCGTTGATTGGCGGAGGCGTGGCCGCCGTTCGCTGTTCGCCGTTCGCGGTTCGCCGTCCGGCGGGGGCTTGGCCGCGGCCTGGTCGTGGCTTGACCGCCGCCAGGAGTGGTGGGGTCGTCGTCCATTTTGTCGGCGGTGTAGTGGTCATGTTGGGAAAGCGGGGATGTTGTCGGTTTGTGCATGTGTGCTGGTTAAGGTTGGGCCACGTTGCCGCTTCGTGGTGTGTTATAGTGTATGGGTTTGGATATATACTGTGTTTTTCCGGAAGGGTAGCCATGTTGGAAAAGCGTCGACGTTGTCAACTTGTGCTGGTGTCGGCCACGTTGTCGGCTCGTGCATGTGTTATAGTGTACGGGTTTTGGATATGTTTACACTGCCACCATTGTCCGTCGACGTGAAGAGGTGAATTGTATTGTTGCCAACTTGAGAACTGTAATAGCGTTGGTCACGTTGTCAACTCGTGCATGTGTTATAGTGTATGGGTTCAGATATCGTCGATGTGAAGAGATGAATTGCAGTGTTGCCAACTCGTGAACTGTAAATTTGAATGTGTGCTTTTGTGGTAAGTATATATTGTAAAAATACAAAATGTGCACATCATCGATGTGAAACTCTTGTTGACTGGCTATTGCGGTGTAATTGTTCTGATTGACACTTCACTTATAAAACATGCATAATAGAAGGAAAAAGGATAGTTGAAAAGAAACAACTAAGCAAATCAAAAAATTTACATATTTATATTGTAGCAAACACACAATATATACAATATATATACAGAAAAAAAAATTACAGATACAATATATATATATATACAGAAAAAAAACATTATAAATAGACATATAAATATTATAATTTAATGAAAAAAAATTACAGTTCAGTATATATTACATTTTATATACAATATATATACAGAAAAAAAATTACAGATACATTATATATACAGAAAAAAAAACATAAAAAAAACATCACTTTGTACATATTTAATGAAAAAATAATTACAGATACAATTTATATACAGAAAAAAAACATCACTTTGTACATATTTAATGTGCACGGCCATCTGTAACAGAAACAAAAACAATATTAGTGATGTATAGTTGATACGTGTAGGATGGATTAGAATAATGTGTACTGTTACATACCTCAAAAATGCATGCGTGCGTAAAATGGATGTACTGGCCTGCTGAACGCATACACTCGACATTGTGGACATCCCGACGGTGACCCCTCCAATGCCACGGTTTGGAACCAGTTGATGATGCATAGATAGTGGTATGTGTGTCCACACATTAAGCCGAGGAGTCTCTGCCCCTCAGTATAATTTTCTTGGCACACACTGCATGATGTGTGCCCTAACATACCCTGTATGGGGCAGAGGTCTCCACGGCTCCATCGCCACGTCGGAAATCTACTTCTTAGAAGTAGTCTCATCGTGGCGACTTCACTATGCATCCTCGGTGGTTCCACCGTGTCGATGATATCATAAAACACGCATGGCGCGTCTTCTGGAGGGGACTGCAAACGAGGATCCTGTCGCATATGCTGTTGATGAGGTTGTGGTTGAGGCTGCTGAGGTTGTGGCTGCTGTTGAGGCTGTGGGGATTGCGGTTCTGGTGGTCGTTGATTCGCTGTACTGATCCATGCGGACGTGGTTGCAGTTGTTCCTGTGGTTGTGGCGGTGGTGGCGATTGTGGCGTTGTGATTGTTATTTGGCGCGCTTGTGGACGAATATCACTGGTGAAAAGTAAAAAATATAAAAATCATGTAAAAGAAAAACGAAAGTATGTACACATAAAAAGAAGAGAAGACTTACATATTAAATGTGATGGTTGGTAATTGTTGTTGATGCTCATCAACATTATTATTTTCATCATCATTATTATTGCTTTCGTCTAGAAGTAGTGTATCACTGTCACTATCATCATCGCCATATATCATCATCTCATCATTGCTGAAAAAAAAGTACACTTTTAATACCAGATGTAAACGCAATAGTACAAGTGAACGTTAATGAAAAAAAAAGTACCAACTCGTGCCGGCTTCCTGAGGTGCAGCAGCAGCAGCAGCAGTAGCAGCAGCAACAGCAGTAGCGGCAGCTGAACCGGTAGCATCACTGAAAAAAAAGAATAAATTTGAATACCGAACGTAAACGCAATAGTACAAGTGATTGTTAATAAAAATGGACTTACCGACTCGAGTTGTGTTGTGATACTGAAGGTCCCAATAAGGCCTGTCGTAATCTTTGGGAACTATAAAAAAAAATAATAAACAGTAAGTCAGTCGAATGTTGTATTCTGTTTGTACTCGTTAAATAAAGAAAAATGTTATAATTTACCTTCGAACTCGTCGCTGCTCCTCACATACTCTTTTGTATATTTTGTTATCACTTCCGCTCATTCTGTAAAACGTAACAAGAAAAATGTTGTATAATAATTTGCTAACATAATAATGCGTGTGTGTGTGTGTGTGTGTGTGTGTGTGTGTAATGTCAATTATTAACGTAAAAATATAGTAAGTACTTACATGCAACTTGAAAAATTATAATGAATGTGATAATAATTATTATGACAAAATGCTTATATATACGTATATGCTTGGTGGGAGTCTGCTATAGACAAAGTCCCCTTACCCTCAAAGTGTTCACCACACACACACACACACACACACACACACACACACACACACACACACACACACACACACACACACACACACACACACACACTACATCACACACGGCTTGCATCCTGTACGTTACAAAGCCCCTCGCCCTCACAAAGTTCACACGCTGCGATAACATATGGCCAGTCAGTGAATAAAATTAACTGCACATGTGCATAGTGTGGGAAGGTCTTAGTGGGAGTCGATTACATCCTGTTATAAATATTAACCATTAATGTCTAATCGTCTACCTCACCCCTCCTACCAACTGAAAATCAAATGAAAGTATAATAAGTAAATTTTATACTTGCAATATAAGTTTATTATTACCATGAGTTACTGCTCTGTGTATCTTAGTCTCTTCATGTTAGGACTGGTATCGTCATTGGTTAACACACGTTTACACACTCTGTAGTGTCCGTACGCGAGTGTAGTTACACCATCGTCCAGTACGTACCTCTTATCGTCATAAGGAGACAGGGAAAGTTTTGTTACACGTTGCGTGTACAGCTTATGACGGTCGCTTCGTATACACTCGGCAGAGGTGAAAACTGTACGACTATCGAAAAGACACTCGCTGTATAACTGATGACGTAACCTTTTTTTTATTGCCGTTCTTGGTACACCTTTCGCCACCTTTTTGTCGGTACAGTCGGACAACAGGAGCGAGTAACATTTAGCTCTGAGTCCGACGAATTCCCTGATGGGTTTCCCATTAGTTTCATCCTTGAACTTCCCCACGACTTTTTTGTTGTCGTCGCAATGACAAGGATGATCTGAGGGATAGTCCGACGTGTCGAAAAGGTGGAGATCCTCTTTCATATCCAAGTACACATCGTCAGTCTGTATGCTGTAAAGCAAACTGTCGGTATCAGTCATTAATAATGTTAATCGTTGTCCGTACTTGCTGACAGCGTACCGATAATGAAAATCGTACATTATCAATTTACTGACATCAAGTACTGTGAAGCCAACATACACTGGACGGGAAAGGTATATAGTTCTGTTTCGTAAAGCCAGTCCGACCAAGTCGTCGGTGTAGCGGATCATACGCTTTAGTCGTGGATTGGAAACAGGTTTCTGCAGCCGCCCTTTGGTAGAGACTAGTTGGAAGTCTATTCGTTTCCTTACGTTCTCCAGCGATTTACCATAGACAGCGTTGACCATCAGTTTGAAAAAATCTTTTTCAAAACTGTTGGTGGCTGCTGCTCTCTTTTGTGTGTTGAAATCGATAAACGGTTTCATCCACGCTTTCTGTTTAAAACTCAACACTCTTTGGATCGCTTTCAATTCTAGACCAAGGTTCAGATACAACTTTAAATTTCGAAAATGAAGAACGTATTTTTGCTTATCGTCCAAAGTCGTTAGCAACTTGGGAACGGACGATGAGGGCGTTTCTGATCCGTTATACCCTTTTGTATAGTGTAGTCGTGTGTGGAGTCGTCGAGAGTACGGTGAAAGTATGTCAGGATTGACGCAGGAACGCACAGGTGCTAGTGGATAATCTGAGTGAAGATCATGAAGTTCGGATGGATAGTGTAGGTCGACCTCAAGTATGTAGCCCATGTCACTGTCATCACTCAGAGTACGTACGTCCAGTGAGTCGATCTCGTTACGATCGAGCCATCTAAAGTCACCGTAAGGGAGTGGCTGTGACATGGCTGCACGGTAAAGGTTGTTGCAGTCGGTGTACAATATGAAAGAGGTCGGCTTTGAAGCATCATACTGATCAGCGATTAGCGGGTTGTTGGCCTTGGCATAGCGGTTGGGTACCATGCTAACACCACCGCGAACGGCTGATTCAATAAAAAGATGCTGATCTATATCCGTCAACAGTTCCAGTCGCACACCGGTCATCTTTAACATCGCGTGCCAAGCAACGCCGGGAAGCGAGTAAAGATGAGCCGGATCAATCTGGTAGTACCGTATGGCCATCTCACGAAACGCCTCGAAGACGTCAGCCAGCAGCAGTACATCTGTTTTAAGATAAAGATCGTGATAATCACCCAGCGTGCGGATTCCGAAAGTCTGCCACACATTCTGTGCATGTGCGTAATCTTCGTCCAACACGGGTGATTCACTCAGCCTATTGAAAAAGTGTTCGCGTGCGGGCAGACATGTTTCGTCGAACTTCTCGCTACCCGTCATGTAATCGTAAGGGTACACCCCCTTACGTAAGAGTAGCTCGAAGTGTTCTTCGAAACATTGCTTTGTTAAAGCGAAATCCGCACCGCTCGCGCGCAAGTTTCCAACAAGTGTATCCAAGGACGTGTTCAAAAATTGTAACGTGTCTACGAAACGTAGGGCACCCAACGTGACTGATACGAAGCGTTCACTAGTGGTAGCGATACAAGTGAGAGTTTCATCATTGTATTTACCCAACCCTTGTATCAAGTGATGTGCGTCGTAACCTCGTGATTTATGGAAAAAGACAGGACTATGTTGGGCGGACTTGGAGTTGAGGTTACATACGTTGTGAGCTGCGCCAAGGTATCGTCCAGTCAGATGACAATGGTTGCGCACCTTGTCGTCATCAGTCAGTGGTTTTTCGCAGAGATGGCATACGACAGCATTCGTGAAAGATAATACGTCACGATCACTCATAGTCATAGGGATATTGGTACGCATGATCCTGTACAGTTCATGCTCTTCATCGATTAGTCTATCTAAAAAGGTTTCTATCACGTTCACACCGCGATAAACGACCTGTGGTTTGAAAATGTTACCCTCGTGGTCGACTATGAGGTAGGAGAAACCTGAAGGAAGATGTAACGACTCTGTTGTGGTGGACGATGTGTGTGGAGGAGCATCGCAACGATGGCAAGGCACAATGAACGATTCAAAGTCTGCATATATAGCGAAAGGGACTTTATGACAGTACGTGTAATTTTTGAAGTACATAACCTTCTCCTTCTCTTTCGTCGGTAAACGAATTCTTTGTTCACCATACGGTGAACAACGAGGGACGTGTTCACTAAGGAGTCGTTCTTCACAGAATCTGTGCAGACAGTAGTTGCAATAGAAAGAACGTCCGTTGTGTTTGGTTAGTGAAGATAGTAAGCGGCTAATATTTTTTATTAAACAGTAATGTTTTCGGTCAGCGGTGGTGAGAAATAATAGATTAAAATGGTGTTGTCTGTCACTGAAAGGAGTTATTCTTAGCGGGTAAATTTAATTTTCTTCGTAACCAAAAACATTTATAGAAATGTCAGAATTGTCTCGTTCGAACTTCACAATATCGCATAGACGGGTGGGATAAGTTATACCAGAAGTGGTGATACTGTGAATATGTGATTTGTATTTGGATACACGCTCGCTGTCTCTGTGTTGTGGAAACAGTGCGGCCAACACTGACCATATAAAACACATTTGATCGCTTGTATTGTTTACGTTGATGATGGATTTAGTACAAGACAATTCAGGAGGTGTACGGATGAAACTGGAGGCGGCCAGCGGTTGGTATCGTGAGAGAACGAGTTCTAACGAGATTATATGATCCAACGCCCAACCGCTACCCTCACGAGTGAATTTATAAATCGATTCGATGATTTTTTCGTACGAAGCTTCTAAACGTTCAGGCAATACGTTCTGATCAGCGATCAATGTCGTATGACATCGTCCATGAAAATAGCCTTCACTCGTCACTTCTTCGTCCTCGTTCGTGTCGGCGTTTACAATGTACTTGACAAATCTCGCTTTTAGCGCTATATGCCACTTTATAGTAAGCAAACGTGTCAGTTCGTTTAGAATGTCCGTACGTAACATATCGTGAATTTCATCGAAAAAGGTAATGACATCGTTGACACATTCTTCTTCTTCCTCTGCAACAGGTGTGTAAACGTACGACACCAACGAGCCACGCAACGAATGTTTATGATCAACAGAAAACGTCTGCATTGTTAGAATAACGATAAAAGCAAAATCAATTACTTGCTCACTTGAAGAACATTAGAATACTGATACAAAGTTAGAAAATAAGTAACATTTTATATGCAGTGCATGAAAGTTAGCCTGCACGAGACTCGAAGGTGAACGCAGGCAGCGATCATCGCTCCACTTATACTATCTATGATGACTGCGTGCGCAGCTATTTGTTCCCACTACTGTGCTTTATTTCATACCGACCAATTGACGACAGCAATCCCCACTACGATTGCGCGCGCAGCTACCACTGAGGAAGTGAAATGCAGCGCAACAAACCAACATTCTTGCTTCAGATATGGACGTGCACACATATTCTTTTGCAAGCCGATTAAAAAGCTTTTATAACATCCATCGTCGAGGTAACATTAAATTTTACGTTCGTAAATTTCCGAATACGAACGTGAGATTTTTTGACCTAGCCAAAGCCGGGTTTATTTATGAAGGCGATGATGATGATGTTGTAAGATGCTGCAAGTGTAAAATACGAATTATGGATTGGATGGCGGGTGATGATCCTGTCCAAGTCCATAAGGCGTCAATGCCCACATGTAGTTTCGTTCGTGAACACTTGTAGAAGTCGACGCACGCAAAAACGGCTCTTTTCAGAGCCGACATAAACTCATGTACAAACATACCCGTTTGGGTAGTACTAGTAGTACTCTGTGTTAGTACTATACTAGTACTAGTAGTACTATATGTATTACTATTACTAGTACTACTACTAAATGTGTGTACACAATTCAATGTCTGACTGATGGCGCTAATGATAAAAATATAAAACAAAAGATTTCATAAAAATTATACCTATTAAATATCATGTCAATTTCGAAGCTGTATCACTTGCATCACAGATCGATGACACAATGGATGTCTATCGATACGACGATGGGAAACATTTCACACCAACAAAACCGTTACGAAGCGCGATACGCTCCAACTTGTGTTCCATGTATTTTGTGAAGAAAAAACGGTTTTGTGGTAACTACTGTACACGTTATAAGTTCGGTGTTGACAGATATCACGGACGTTGTTGGCGTCACATAAAGAAACGTAGCGGTTATCTGCCACCGATCGTGCTGTTGATGGCCGAATCCATCAAAGTACCAGACTCTGTCGCCTCGCTTCTTGTAGCATACCCAGTGCGTGCCCGGTCCGCTAGCGTCGTCCAGATTCACGATCGCACTTTCGTTCACCCACTGTGATGTACTAGGAAGTGCGTCGCGCATGTACACACCTCTGAAATAGGGTATACGCAATCGTTTCGTGTACTCATAAAGATCGCGATCGGACAATGGACGCACGGGTATTTTGATTACTTTTTTTCGGTACGGTCGAAGATAGAGTCCTGAAGCCTTTTTACCACCGCTCCTTCTTCGTCGTTTTCCTGTCCCTGTTGTCGTCGTCCTCCTCCTCTTCCTGATTATCGTGCGTCGAACCGGCTTGCGTCGTCTGGTGCGACGTCGACGTTTACGCACACCACCACCACCACTACAGCATAGCCCGCTGCCTAACGCAGATTTCGCCTTCATCGCTGCTGCTACGGCTGCCGCGTACGCTCTTTCACTGATGCCTGAATTCAAAGCTTTAACTCGTTCCCACGCTTTACCGGCTAGCACACGATCCGCTATACCTCGTCGTTCGTTGTCCTTGTACTTGCTGTAAGCGATATCGTGTTCGCGACAGGCTTCGTCCAACTCGTTGATTCCTCGATCACCACGACTCAATCTCTCCTCTAGTTTCGTTCCTGGTCCACAGAACCTGTAGCCAGGCAGATGTAGTTCTACCGGTAATACGTCCACAGCTCGATTGATCAGTGTAGGTACTGACTTCGCGACGAATGGTACCGCGCTTTTAACTATTTTTCCGATAAGACCACGCCCCCTTTTTTTTTTATCAACACGGCTACGTAGTTCATACATGACTACTGTTTCGTTTGCTCTCGATAAAGACATCTCCAATCTTGCTCGTCGTTGGATTTGTCCAGATCACTAATCAACACGTTCGTCTCCGTCTTGTTCATAAGTAGTAAGTCTGCCTCTTCGGCACCAAGTGAAGTACGCGCTGCGCGTGTATGCAATTTATAGATATACGATACCACTTTCTCCCAACGACGTTGGAACACTTTTGCGAGTTTGTACGTTTCGCTCTTCGCGTACCGCTTCACGTCCTCCAATTGACGTGCGTTCACTGCATCTGTGGCCCGCGCGCCACCATCGCCAACGTTTAGAATGGTTTTCCCTTGTGCGTTAAAATAAGCATCGTTTACCGCGGTGATCGTGTGTCGGTTCAAAAATTCCAAATTCACTGCGTCCTTGTTGTTCATGGGTGGAGCTAACTGTGTTATCCGCACATTGCCGACCATTAGGTTAGAGTTCGTATCCTTCGGTATGATTTTCGAGTCCACGTATATTTTGGTCGCAGCGTCTCTCGCACGAATCGGTTCCCTCAGAGACTGTATGCGATGGTCTCGTGCGTCGACAACAGCCCCGTTCTTCTTGTTCGGTACCAACTGTGTGAAACGTAAGCACGAGTAGTCTACGTACTGCTTGTTGACGGCGTCCCCGAGATCGACAGGAGCGCCGACGTTGACGAGCTTACGACCTTTCGCATCTATTCCTTGCGCCGCCGTCGACGGATCGCCAGCTAACAGACAATTGTCACGCACAAAGCGCAGTGGAACGGCATCGCTATCATCGCGCGGTTCGCCCAAATTATGTATTTTTTTTCCCGCTACATCAAAGTGTCCGTCCTCGGTCATTGTGATACCAATATCCTCTCGCAGACTGCGTCGCGTCTCTCTTCGCGCTCTGACAGCGCTCTGGTGTCTGCCAAACTTGTCGACACTCATCTCGTGAATGATGCGTCTCGTTCGTTGTGCACGGCATTTATACGTATTCACGTAATAAATCGATTAGTTTTGATACGATCGTACTGTCTATGCATTTTATTCCGACAACGGAGAGTCCGTCGTTATGTTTTCCTTTTACAATCGTATCTAGAAATTCATCGTACACGTATACGTGTGTGTCTTTGAATAAATAAATTTTTCCGTCGATGTATCGGAACGCACTATCAACGGCTTCTGGTAAGCCGACAAAACGATCTTTAACATAACCATGTTTCTTGATCGTGAACGTGCACTCGTCTATCTCGCCGTAATACATATCGTTGTACAACAGAAGAGTTCGACCCGTGTACGTGTGTATTGCAGCGTTTATTTTCGTCATCGTGCGAACACCGAGCGTTGTGATTGAACGCGGATACCCGTTCACTGGCTGCAGTCTGTGTATATCAAACATGTATACATAGTTGTCTATGAAAAGCACCACTTCTTCGGTCCGCGGTCTCTGGTACATCGCCGAAACGTTGGTGAACGTCAGCGGTAAGAAAGTCAACCAATCCGTCAACAGAAGCGGACTCCCGCCCGTTCGCTTCGACTCGATATCCAATGTCCACAAAAAGTTATCGTGCACAATATACAGATGTCTGTTGATTATTAAAAATTGGTTAACGTTCTTTAGTCGACATAAATCCGTTGTCGTCCGCACGGTCTCGTTCGTTGTCGGTGTCGTCGTCGTCGTTGACGTCGTCGTCGACGTTGACGTTGTCGTCGTCGTCGTAGCGGGCGACGGCGGCGGCTTCCCGTACAAGCGTTGAATGCCTCTTATATCATCGTCTCTCAGGTCGAACGGTCCGTCCGAGCGTGGTACGTAGAACGGGTACATGATCGAATCCCTCTCGAGGGAATGTGACAGTCCTAACGCGTGTCCGATTTCGTGCGTTAGCACCTGAAGAAAACTGGTCTGATCGTCCGGTATTTCGGTTGCGTTTGTATAATTCCACGATTCGTAGTAGTCCATATGTATTTCAGTAGTGTTATACGGTAAATCGGGCGGGTAGTAAGCGTGAGCGAGTATACCTCCTCGTCCGTCCAAATCGTACCCGCAGATCGTGCACCTGGAAGTCAGACACCTGTGTTTAAAATATTTCATAGCGATAACCATGTCTGCGTTTATGTCGTTGGGTCGATATTCGAATTCCAGATTCGAATGTTTCTGCCACACAGCGAACGCTTGTCGCGACGCTTCTATAGCGCTGGCGCTACCGTGAAAGAATCCCCACGACAGACATTTCTTGGCCCACGGTGTTCGTAAGGTGTACGACACGAAATCTTCGTTACCACATCTCCGCGCACGCATCAGATTCATCGTTTCGTTGTTCAATTCTCCATTTACGGTTAAATTGTAATTCACTTGAAACGTGCGAAGGTAGGCGTCCATATCGATGGTGGTGTTGTCCGTGAGTCGTAAACTATCGTCGGGCACGTATCCGTATCGCACCAAATAATCTATAGCGAAATCTACATCGTTAGCGTTAACGGACGATGCGACGACGGCACTTGTGCACACAATAATAAACAGTAGCACGATATCCATGTTGTCACAACCAAACGTGGAATGTCCCCGGTGTGTGTACGACAGTATTATTTATACTTTATCGGCTTTCAGAATCGAATAGGGAGCACATCGACTACTTTCGACCCTTGTGAATCCTAACGGTACTGTGAATCGTTTCTTCTTTTTTACAACGTACAGACCGTCGCGCGGGGTGTAGTAGTACACTGAACCTTGTTCTGTGTGTAACTCTTGTCGTCTTTCTATTATCAGCTCTTCGTTGTTGTATTCTTTGCGCGTCAAGGTCAGCACGTACATCGTCTCTGATTCAACGTCGACTATGAAGGCAAACGCATCCGTTCTGTATTTATTTTTAACGGACGCTTTGGTCACAAAATAATGCAAGGGATACAGTTTAGCAGTGACCATTTCGTTAACGTTAATGTGCTTACGCGGCATTAACGAGTCCTTTAAGATCGATTCCATCACGATGATGCTGCTGCTGCTAATGTCAGATGATGATATATACCGCTCTTGTTATACGATTATGTCTGCTTCACGTAGTTCTTCCACTATGGAGACGATTTCGTTCATGTGCCCACTGTTTCCAACACGTTGTGATGCCATTAACAGTCGCAATCTGTCCACCAGTTCGTTCGGATCGTCCCAGTGCACGTAATCGATTTTGTCTTTTTTTCTCGTTAGCGTCATATACGATGTATCAATATTATTATGCCCCTGTCCTGTACGTTTCGGTGGAAACAGTTGCGATATTATTCGTTTATACTTTACACCTCTGTTCGCGTTCACCTGTGCGTTCGCTAAGTAATACTGCTTATGCGCGTTGGTGTTACGCAGTATATCTTTGTACGCTTTCAGATCTGATTCCTTGTAAATATTTTCATTAGGATGCTTCATGAATACAAGTTCGTAGAGTCCTGGTGTACCTTTGTATCGTTTACCGTTGATAAGAATCGTATCGTCCGTATCGATTTCGAACTGTGAATCACCAATCATCCATTTTCCGTTTTCATGTCTTACACCGTACGTATAGTCCATCAGACGATCGCGTTCGGACGAAACGATCATACGCATGTACTTGTTCGCTAACGATGCACTGTCGTATTTGTCCTGAAAATATCTACGCGCTTCACGTCTTCCTTCCGGTGTGTCTAACATTTTTTCAATGGTTTGACTAGGATCGTCCTCATCGTCATCACCTGATGTTTCGGCTATCACGGGTGTTTTCAGGAAAGACGGTTTCGTTCGGGAACGTAGTGGTGTTCCTACATCGATCTTACTAATTGCATCCATTGGATCCTCTTCTTCTTCCTCTTCTTCTTCTCGTTTCATTTTTTTCACTCTTATCGGCTTTTCATTTGTTGTTTTACGTTTATTTTCAAGCAATGCTTGCGAAATATTTTGTAACGGTTCCAGAATCGGTTTGTAACTTTTGGATAACGTTGCTTCTTCTTCACGAATACCATGTTTTAACGCACGGTATTTCTTCCGTATGTCATCACTGATCGTGTCGATATCACGTGCTAATCGTTTTTTCTTGTCATCCATCTCGATAAACGGTAGTACGACAACTAAAGTCGTTGACAGCAGGACACGTGTATTTAGCTAAACGTTTGACAATTTTTTTTTTGTTTAATCGTTAGGTGCGACTACTATGAAACGATCGAAACCGACTCTGTACCTACCGGTGTCGATAGAAGAATCCTTGTCCACAACGAGAAAGCCGTAACGATCTTTCCACGCTTCAGCGCACATGTTCTTAAACGTGTCATATTTCATGTCCGTGTTGACGTGATCGTTGTACACATGCTTCAAGTTGCGATCGTCCTGTTTGAACAATACTATTAGATTGGCATTGTCACGAACCAACTGTTTTGGCACTTGACTGTACGTCTGACAAAGGTAAAACGCGTCCACGCCGCTGTGTCGTCCCATAGAGAAATACTTGCGTATATTGTGTTGTCTTTCACAAGACACGTCATCGAACACCATAATAGAATCAGGATCGACCTCGTCGGGAGGGGGTACCTCTTCGTTATCGTTGTAGGCGTGATAACCCATTCCTTCGTTGGAAAGTTGTGTCATCAGGGTCTCCAGCATCTGATATTTGGGTTGAAATAGTGATTTAGAAAACACGTATAAGTTCGCGAATCTCAATCCGTTTACATCGAACAACAGGTTGAACATGACGTTTGTCTTCCCGCACGCGGAAGGTCCGCAGATGATCGAACGAACGGTATCGGGCAGAAGACGTCCGTGTTTACGTTTTTTTCTGCCACAACCACCTCCACCACCATCGCCGCACAATTTCGAATAGTCCACGTCCTTTATTTTTAATCTGTGCGCTTGTTGCAATATTTTCATGTTGACGTTCCGTGCACAGTCTATTTAATAGTCGCACTATATTGCAGCAGTCGGTAGATATGTAACTGCATACACAAGTGTCCGGACCCGTTTCACAGTTCGGATCCGACCAAACACATTCTTTGTAGTGATCGAATCCGGTACCACTTGGTACTATTTCGTTAAGACGGAATCTCTTCACACGATTGATAACCCGTTGCCAGTACTCGTGCACTGTCAAGATCCTACGCATGCGTTCAACGTCGTTTGCAGTCGTGTTCACGATGTACTCATCGTAACCAGGATGTGACAAAATGTCTTTTACACTGTACACAGCGTGCATGTTGTCATCATAACGCATCGATGGATACTGGTTCTATTTCCATGAGTCGAATAGTTGTTATAGCAAGTTCTTCTTGTGTATCCACGAATCGTGTTTACCATCGAATCCTAACCATCTGACTTTTACACGATCGCCTTTACGTTGTACAATCTTTTCTACCAAGTACACGTCACCAACGTTCGATTTACTGATTTCATGTTCATAAAAACCACCTTTCAACACTTCTCCTGTATGATCCTTTAACGAATAGGTAATGGGTACGCTGCCGGTACGCACCGAATGAACGAGAAATATCTCGTTTGTCCAATTTGGTGTGTATCCTTTGGCGAATGTCATTTTGTGTTTGCTTATACGCACACGATCGCCTACTTTGAATTTCGGTCGTTTATAAACGATGCTCCTCGCCGTGTTCTCACGAATCCTTTGTAGCACTGTACGTTCGTTGGATTCTTTCACCTGACACGGTTTCATTCCAATCGTTCTGTGCACGCTGTTGTTGTACGTGTTGACTAGTTCCGGTAACATATCCAACCAACGATAATGACTTTGTTCACTGAACGCACGATACATGTGCGTTTTCAACGTACGGTTAAAACGTTCCACAATGGAGGCCTTTTTTTCACTATACGTGGAATAGAGTGTGATACCGTATCTGCTCAGCAATTTTTGTACGCTACTGTTATAGTACTCTTTCCCGTTGTCTGTCTGCAGATATTTCATTTTATTAGCACGAAGAATCGGTTCCAGAGCTCATGCGACCTCTACACCCGTATTTGTTTTCAACGGAACAGCGTACGCGTACTTGCTAAACGCGTTAATGATTGTCATAAGGTACTTGAATCCCTTGTTCACCTTCGCGTGCGGTATCATCTCTACCAGGTCCGCTTGGTACAAGTCGTGAAGTCCCTTTAACTCCACCGCACGTCTCGGAAAATTCCTTCTTACCGGTCTGTGCAACTCCTTCGCGATAGTCTTGCGAACGCTGTGCTGTATATTCTTCACCTGTCGTTTCATTCTCATATCGTACGAACCGTGATTCACAATACGTCGGAACGTGGTAAAGCGTTAACACAGTGCTGAATGTAACTCTCCTCGGTACCGTTCTGGTACGTCTGCTTTCCATCGCGTGACTGTAGTAAGATTTCCACTCCACGTCCAGTTATATCATCTCGACCGAACGGAAAAACAACGCGTTCTTCTTGTGATTGCGTAAGTACGTTAAAACATGCGCTAAACTGATTTTCATACATCCATTACGCACGAGACTCATACCGATGTAATATCTCATGAGCGTGTGTTGTTTCATGTCCAACGCTCTTACGGTCTTGACGGAATTCATGTCTTTGAACATGACGCTGCGTATAACGTTGGCGCGATACTCGTGCATTTCCGCGACTATGACGTTATCGTTTACGGGTAGATGCTCGCACATGTGTTTAGCTTTGAGTTCTGTGATCGGACGATGACTTCTCGACTCCATATGCAGGTGTATAAGATACGAGTTCAACAACCAAAACTCGTCTGCCATAGCACCTGTGCATCGTTGCCACTGTTCGTATAAACGTCGGTCTTTCACTGCGTACCCTTTTTCATGTCAATACTGCAGACCGAAGTATTCACAATACTTGCGGAGTGTAGGCAATGCTTCCTTCAGAAAGGCTACTGAAAACAATCCCTGCGCCTTGTTGTTCACCAATGTGAACTGTTTCCCTCTCGCTAGTGTCGGTAACGAAGATGGTGGGCAGCGCACGTCAAAACTTACGTTGTAGCTAGGATCTACTGCGCACTTTGGCGCTATCATAATCGCGCTTCTGTATATTTCAATCGCTGTACGTATCGGAATAGTGCGCTCTGTAATGAAAATGCAACACAAAGCGTGTGGGATTGAACTTCAGTAGGCGAGCATGTCTGTGTACACAGTCGCATAGTTCATTTGTCCGTGTGAATCATGTAAGCCGTGAACACGTTGAACGGCATGATACAGTTCAGGAATCGGCCGGAAACGTGAAATAAAATTCCACGCGTGACGTACGGTACACTTGAACATATTCTTTTCATAAACCACGAGTTCAATCGGTACATTGTTTCGATCACACTCTTCGATAAAATGAAGCCATCGTGATTTGTTGTGTATACGATCAGAGATTATCATCAACAGCACGATCGGTGGCAGATAACCGCTACGTTTCTTTATGTGACGCCAACAACGTCCGTGATATCTGTCAACACCGAACTTATAACGTGTACAGTAGTTACCACAAAACCGTTTTTTCTTCACAAAATACATGGAACACAAGTTGGAGCGTATCGCGCTTCGTAACGGTTTTGTTGGTGTGAAATGTTTCCCATCGTCGTATCGATAGACATCCATTGTGTCATCGATCTGTGATGCAAGTGATACAGCTTCGAAATTGACATGATATTTAATAGGTATAATTTTTATGAAATCTTTTGTTTTATATTTTTATCATTAGCGCCATCAGTCAGACATTGAATTGTGTACACACATTTAGTAGTAGTACTAGTAATAGTAATACATATAGTACTACTAGTACTAGTATAGTACTAACACAGAGTACTACTAGTACTACCCAAACGGGTATGTTTGTACATGAGTTTATGTCGGCTCTGAAAAGAGCCGTTTTTGCGTGCGTCGACTTCTACAAGTGTTCACGAACGAAACTACATGTGGGCATTGACGCCTTATGGACTTGGACAGGATCATCACCCGCCATCCAATCCATAATTCGTGTTTTACACTTGCAGCATCTTACAACATCATCATCGCCTTCATAAATAAACCCGGCTTTGGCTAGGTCAAAAAATCTCACGTTCGTATTCGGAAATTTACGAACGTAAAATTTAATGTTACCTCGACGATGGATGTTATAAAAGCTTTTTAAATCGGCTTGCAAAAGAATATGTGTGCACGTCCAGATCTGAAGCAAGAATGTTGGTTTGTTGCGCTGCATTTCACTTCCTCAGTGATAGCTGGGCGCGCAATCGTAGTGGGGATTGCTGTCGTCAATTGGTCGGTATGAAATAAAGCACAGTAGTGGGAACAAATAGCTGCGCACGCAGTCATCATAGATAGTATAAGTGGAGCGATGATCGCTGCCTGCGTTCACCTTCGAGTCTCGTGCAGGCTAACTTTCATGCACTGCATATAAAATGTTACTTATTTTCTAACTTTGTATCAGTATTCTAATGTTCTTCAAGTGAGCAAGTAATTGATTTTGCTTTTATCGTTATTCTAACAATGCAGACGTTTTCTGTTGATCGTAAACATTCGTTGCGTGGCTCGTTGGTGTCGTACGTTTACACACCTGTTGCAGAGGAAGAAGAAGAATGTGTCAACGATGTCATTACCTTTTTCGATGAAATTCACGATATGTTACGTACGGACATTCTAAACGAACTGACACGTTTGCTTACTATAAAGTGGCATATAGCGCTAAAAGCGAGATTTGTCAAGTACATTGTAAACGCCGACACGAACGAGGACGAAGAAGTGACGAGTGAAGGCTATTTTCATGGACGATGTCATACGACATTGATCGCTGATCAGAACGTATTGCCTGAACGTTTAGAAGCTTCGTACGAAAAAATCATCGAATCGATTTATAAATTCACTCGTGAGGGTAGCGGTTGGGCGTTGGATCATATAATCTCGTTAGAACTCGTTCTCTCACGATACCAACCGCTGGCCGCCTCCAGTTTCATCCGTACACCTCCTGAATTGTCTTGTACTAAATCCATCATCAACGTAAACAATACAGGCGATCAAATGTGTTTTATATGGTCAGTGTTGGCCGCACTGTTTCCACAACACAGAGACAGCGAGCGTGTATCCAAATACAAATCACATATTCACAGTATCACCACTTCTGGTATAACTTATCCCACCCGTCTATGCGATATTGTGAAGTTCGAACGAGACAATTCTGACATTTCTATAAATGTTTTTGGTTACGAAGAAAATTAAATTTACCCGCTAAGAATAACTCCTTTCAGTGACAGACAACACCATTTTAATCTATTATTTCTCACCACCGCTGACCGAAAACATTACTGTTTAATAAAAAATATTAGCCGCTTACTATCTTCACTAACCAAACACAACGGACGTTCTTTCTATTGCAACTACTGTCTGCACAGATTCTGTGAAGAACGACTCCTTAGTGAACACGTCCCTCGTTGTTCACCGTATGGTGAACAAAGAATTCGTTTACCGACGAAAGAGAAGGAGAAGGTTATGTACTTCAAAAATTACACGTACTGTCATAAAGTCCCTTTCGCTATATATGCAGACTTTGAATCGTTCATTGTGCCTTGCCATCGTTGCGATGCTCCTCCACACACATCGTCCACCACAACAGAGTCGTTACATCTTCCTTCAGGTTTCTCCTACCTCATAGTCGACCACGAGGGTAACATTTTCAAACCACAGGTCGTTTATCGCGGTGTGAACGTGATAGAAACCTTTTTAGATAGACTAATCGATGAAGAGCATGAACTGTACAGGATCATGCGTACCAATATCCCTATGACTATGAGTGATCGTGACGTATTATCTTTCACGAATGCTGTCGTATGCCATCTCTGCGAAAAACCACTGACTGATGACGACAAGGTGCGCAACCATTGTCATCTGACTGGACGATACCTTGGCGCAGCTCACAACGTATGTAACCTCAACTCCAAGTCCGCCCAACATATTCCTGTCTTTTTCCATAAATCACGAGGTTACGACGCACATCACTTGATACAAGGGTTGGGTAAATACAATGATGAAACTCTCACTTGTATCGCTACCACTAGTGAACGCTTCGTATCAGTCACGTTGGGTGCCCTACGTTTCGTAGACACGTTACAATTTTTGAACACGTCCTTGGATACACTTGTTGGAAACTTGCGCGCGAGCGGTGCGGATTTCGCTTTAACAAAGCAATGTTTCGAAGAACACTTCGAGCTACTCTTACGTAAGGGGGTGTACCCTTACGATTACATGACGGGTAGCGAGAAGTTCGACGAAACATGTCTGCCCGCACGCGAACACTTTTTCAATAGGCTGAGTGAATCACCCGTGTTGGACGAAGATTACGCACATGCACAGAATGTGTGGCAGACTTTCGGAATCCGCACGCTGGGTGATTATCACGATCTTTATCTTAAAACAGATGTACTGCTGCTGGCTGACGTCTTCGAGGCGTTTCGTGAGATGGCCATACGGTACTACCAGATTGATCCGGCTCATCTTTACTCGCTTCCCGGCGTTGCTTGGCACGCGATGTTAAAGATGACCGGTGTGCGACTGGAACTGTTGACGGATATAGATCAGCATCTTTTTATTGAATCAGCCGTTCGCGGTGGTGTTAGCATGGTACCCAACCGCTATGCCAAGGCCAACAACCCGCTAATCGCTGATCAGTATGATGCTTCAAAGCCGACCTCTTTCATATTGTACACCGACTGCAACAACCTTTACCGTGCAGCCATGTCACAGCCACTCCCTTACGGTGACTTTAGATGGCTCGATCGTAACGAGATCGACTCACTGGACGTACGTACTCTGAGTGATGCCAGTGACATGGGCTACATACTTGAGGTCGACCTACACTATCCATCCGAACTTCATGATCTTCACTCAGATTATCCACTAGCACCTGTGCGTTCCTGCGTCAATCCTGACATACTTTCACCGTACTCTCGACGACTCCACACACGACTACACTATACAAAAGGGTATAACGGATCAGAAACGCCCTCATCGTCCGTTCCCAAGTTGCTAACGACTTTGGACGATAAGCAAAAATACGTTCTTCATTTTCGAAATTTAAAGTTGTATCTGAACCTTGGTCTAGAATTGAAAGCGATCCATAGGGTGTTGAGTTTTAAACAGAAAGCGTGGATGAAACCGTTTATCGATTTCAACACACAAAAGAGAGCAGCAGCCACCAACAGTTTTGAAAAAGATTTTTTCAAACTGATGGTCAACGCTGTCTATGGTAAATCGCTGGAGAACGTAAGGAAACGAATAGACTTCCAACTAGTCTCTACCAAAGGGCGGCTGCAGAAACCTGTTTCCAATCCACGACTAAAGCGTATGATCCGCTACACCGACGACTTGGTCGGACTGGCTTTACGAAACAGAACTATATACCTTTCCCGTCCAGTGTATGTTGGCTTCACAGTACTTGATGTCAGTAAATTGATAATGTACGATTTTCATTATCGGTACGCTGTCAGCAAGTACGGACAACGATTAACATTATTAATGACTGATACCGACAGTTTGCTTTACAGCATACAGACTGACGATGTGTACTTGGATATGAAAGAGGACTCCACCTTTTCGACACGTCGGACTATCCCTCAGATCATCCTTGTCATTGCGACGACAACAAAAAAGTCGTGGGGAAGTTCAAGGATGAAACTAATGGGAAACCCATCAGGGAATTCGTCGGACTCAGAGCTAAATGTTACTCGCTCCTGCTGTCCGACTGTACCGACAAAAAGGTGGCGAAAGGTGTACCAAGAACGGCAATAAAAAAAAGGTTACGTCATCAGTTATACAGCGAGTGTCTTTTCGATAGTCGTACAGTTTTCATCTCTGCCGAGTGTATACGAAGCGACCGTCATAAGCTGTACACGCAACGTGTAACAAAACTTTCCCTGTCTCCTTATGACGATAAGAGGTACGTACTGGACGATGGTGTAACTACACTCGCGTACGGACACTACAGAGTGTGTAAACGTGTGTTAACCAATGACGATACCAGTCCTAACATGAAGAGACTAAGATACACAGAGCAGTAACTCATGGTAATAATAAACTTATATTGCAAGTATAAAATTTACTTATTATACTTTCATTTGATTTTCAGTTGGTAGGAGGGGTGAGGTAGACGATTAGACATTAATGGTTAATATTTATAACAGGATGTAATCGACTCCCACTAAGACCTTCCCACACTATGCACATGTGCAGTTAATTTTATTCACTGACTGGCCATATGTTATCGCAGCGTGTGAACTTTGTGAGGGCGAGGGGCTTTGTAACGTACAGGATGCAAGCCGTGTGTGATGTAGTGTGTGTGTGTGTGTGTGTGTGTGTGTGTGTGTGTGTGTGTGTGTGGTGAACACTTTGAGGGTAAGGGGACTTTGTCTATAGCAGACTCCCACCAAGCATATACGTATATATAAGCATTTTGTCATAATAATTATTATCACATTCATTATAATTTTTCAAGTTGCATGTAAGTACTTACTATATTTTTACGTTAATAATTGACATTACACACACACACACACACACACACACACGCATTATTATGTTAGCAAATTATTATACAACATTTTTCTTGTTACGTTTTACAGAATGAGCGGAAGTGATAACAAAATATACAAAAGAGTATGTGAGGAGCAGCGACGAGTTCGAAGGTAAATTACAACATTTTTCTTTATTTAACGAGTACAAACAGAATACAACATTCGACTGACTTACTGTTTATTATTTTTTTTTATAGTTTCCAAAGATTACGACAGGCCTTATTGGGACCTTCAGTATCACAACACAACTCGAGTCGGTAAGTCCATTTTTATTAACAATCACTTGTACTATTGC
Organism: Magicicada septendecula; assembly: GCA_034769895.1. NCBI lineage: Eukaryota > Metazoa > Arthropoda > Insecta > Hemiptera > Cicadidae > Magicicada > Magicicada septendecula. Next base: position 1,249,657,579 of record CM068367.1, read on the forward strand.
GTTTACGTTCGGTATTCAAATTTATTCTTTATTTTTCAGTGATGCTACCGGTTCAGCTGCCGCTACTGCTGTTGCTGCTGCTACTGCTGCTGCTGCTGCTGCTGCATCTCAGGAAGCCGGCACGAGTCGGTACGTTTTTTTTTCATTAACGTTCACTTGTACTATTGCGTTTACATCTGGTATTAAAAGTGTACTTTTTTTTCGGCAATGATGAGATGATGATATATGGCGATGATGATAGTGACAGTGATACACTACTTCTAGACGAAAGCAATAATAATGATGATGAAAATAATAATGTTGATGAGCATCAACAACAATTACCAACCATCACATTTAATATGTAAGTCTTCTCTTCTTCTTATGTGTACATACTTTTTTTTTTTACATGATTTTTATATTTTTTACTTTTCACCAGTGATATTCGTCCACAAGCGCGCCAAATAACAATCACAACGCCACAATCGCCACCACCGCCACAACCACAGGAACAACTGCAACCACGTCCGCAATGGATCAGTACAGCGAATCAACGACAACCAGAACCGCAATCCCCACAGCCTCAACAGCAGCCACAACCTCAGCAGCCTCAACCACAACCTCATCAACAGCATATGCGACAGGATCCTCGTTTGCAGTCCCCTCCAGAAGACGCGCCATGCGTGTTTTATGATATCATCGACACGGTGGAACCACCGAGGATGCATAGTGAAGTCGCCACGATGAGACTACTTCTAAGAAGTAGATTTCCGACGTGGCGATGGAGCCGTGGAGACCTCTGCCCCATACAGGGTATGTTAGGGCACACATCATGCAGTGTGTGCCAAGAAAATTATACTGAGGGGCAGAGACTCCTCGGCTTAATGTGTGGACACACATACCACTATCTATGCATCATCAACTGGTTCCAAACCGTGGCATTGGAGGGGTCACCGCCGGGATGTCCACAATGTCGAGTGTATGCGTTCAGCAGGCCAGTACATCCATTTTACGCACGCATGCATTTTTGAGGTATGTAACAGTACACATTATTCTAATCCATCCTACACGTATCAACTATACATCACTAATATTGTTTTTGTTTCTGTTACAGATGGCCGTGCACATTAAATATGTACAAAGTGATGTTTTTTTTGATGTTTTTTTTTCTGTATATATAATGTATCTGTAATTTTTTTTCTGTATATATATTGTATATAAAATGTAATATATACTGAACTGTAATTTTTTTTCATTAAATTATAATATTTATATGTCTATTTATAATGTTTTTTTTCTGTATATATATATATATTGTATCTGTAATTTTTTTTTCTGTATATATATTGTATATATTGTGTGTTTGCTACAATATAAATATGTAAATTTTTTGATTTGCTTAGTTGTTTCTTTTCAACTATCCTTTTTCCTTCTATTATGCATGTTTTATAAGTGAAGTGTCAATCAGAACAATTACACCGCAATAGCCAGTCAACAAGAGTTTCACATCGATGATGTGCACATTTTGTATTTTTACAATATATACTTACCACAAAAGCACACATTCAAATTTACAGTTCACGAGTTGGCAACACTGCAATTCATCTCTTCACATCGACGATATCTGAACCCATACACTATAACACATGCACGAGTTGACAACGTGACCAACGCTATTACAGTTCTCAAGTTGGCAACAATACAATTCACCTCTTCACGTCGACGGACAATGGTGGCAGTGTAAACATATCCAAAACCCGTACACTATAACACATGCACGAGCCGACAACGTGGCCGACACCAGCACAAGTTGACAACGTCGACGCTTTTCCAACATGGCTACCCTTCCGGAAAAACACAGTATATATCCAAACCCATACACTATAACACACCACGAAGCGGCAACGTGGCCCAACCTTAACCAGCACACATGCACAAACCGACAACATCCCCGCTTTCCCAACATGACCACTACACCGCCGACAAAATGGACGACGACCCCACCACTCCTGGCGGCGGTCAAGCCACGACCAGGCCGCGGCCAAGCCCCCGCCGGACGGCGAACCGCGAACGGCGAACAGCGAACGGCGGCCACGCCTCCGCCAATCAACGCACACATAACCCCACAAAATGGACGACGACGACAACATGGCCGACAACTTCGGTACGCCCACAGAGGTCACGTGGGACACACCACTACCCCCCCGGTCCATCATAACCTCTGCACAAGACGACACACTGCGACGGAAGTCTACCCCCACCACCAGGATTTTTGAATTTCGCGCCAAAAGGGGGGGCTGTGACGTCACTTCCGCGTTAGAACTCTCATTCTTACCCTACTCGGAAGTTTTATATCTTATGTCTAAGAGCCGAAGTCGAGAGTCAGATATCAAGAGTCGTATAATTTATATATCGGAACTGACGGGAGTGCGGATGCCGTAACGGAGAAAAGTCGTATCGGTTGAAGAATCGGTGTGAGTTTATGGGCACGAACAGTCAAGAATCGGAAGCCGGTAATGGAACTTAATGTTTTTTAAAAGACATCTCAAAGTATAACTAAAATCGACTAAGTTGGTCGTCTTGAGTTAATATCATTATCAGAGACGTTAGTCCGATCTGAAGTGCGGTAAAATGTGTAAGAGATAGACAAAATGTCGAAATAGTGATAGCAAAAGAGAACCGGTAGAGAACTAATTACGGTCATGAAATTAGAGACAATAATAACTATTAACACCATTAAATATAAACAAATGGCATGTTAACAAAGTTAATCCGCGGAAAAACAGTGCGAATAAAAACACAGAGCATACAACACTTAGTATATTTCAAGAAATCCTTAACATACGCAGAATAATGTAATGACACTTGAGTAGAAACAATTCAGCAAAATTTAGAGTTATCAAATAACATGTACTAAAATTCGAAAGTCCAATCACCAGATCTAAACCAAAAGTTATATATCTGTGTCGGAGTGCGAGAAGAGAAGTGACTAGTGCGAGTGCATTCTACTAGGTGATAATGCCAGCCGCAAGGACTTCCAGAAACCTGGAGAGACAAGGAAACAGGATGACAGCGCAGAGGACTTTTCGCCGTCGAATGGATTAACATACATGAAGTAAAATTTATATTCATGCACTACTAATTAAATAAAACTGTCTGTTCATCTGAAAGAACTCTTAAGTAATAATATTTAAAGAAAGTAATAACTATTAGCTAGTCAGGGTAAATTCATAAGACAACTATTACAGATGATGGTAATTTATATCCAATCTTCATGAATCCATTTATTAGGAATTGTTTAATATAGAATAAAATGTATAATAATGATGGTTAAAGTCTAATAAGTATCTAGAAGAAGAGTATAGGAAATTAAGCAAGTGTTAACAAAATAATAAATGATAGATGTTATAACGTGAATGTAGAGCACGTAAGCCTATATTATGTAATTAACGTAATTAATCATTTAATGTATGTTTTTAGTTATTATTAAGCAAATTAAATGTGTTGAGAAAAGATTGAGGCAAAATAACGTCTCACAGAAATATTGTAAGTTGGGGACAGTCTGGCGGCAACAGAATAAAAGCGCATTGTACAATAAACAGCTTTCTAAAGTCATAAAGAAGGAAATGCTTTGTTCGCGAAAAATCATAAAACTGTTGAGTTCCGTTAGATTTTGACGAACGACAACCTTGGGAAAACAATGGATCATGCGATAAAAAAAGAGAAACTTTGGTGAAAGTCGCGTCGCTTGGTGTAGCAGTTGGACACGTGGCGAAACTCCCGCGTTCCCCAGACTAAACACCAATGAGAAGAAGCGTGACTTTAGAGCGCGAGTTTTTTACGGTTATGTAAATGTAAATGGACGAATTTAAAGTTCCCGGCAAGGAAATCAGTCATGAGCCTATCGGAATTATTTGAGTAGAACGGGTGGGAAAAGAGAAATAGTGAGCCCTATAAATAATACCCCGTGTACAGCTAAGTAAGTTTTTTAGTCTTCTTTTTCTCTTAGTATGTGTTAAAGACGCTCTTAGTATATTTTAACTTCGTTTTTAATAACTTTTTAAAGTGTTAAAGTATATTAGCTTGATTAACCAACATGTAAAGTAATATATCGGAGTGTACAGTAAACTATTCGTGTCTTTTAGAATCTCGTTATGAATTAAAGAAACTATCAAAATACTTTAATAAGTCTTGAAGTATTTGAGTACGTGTTGGTCGAGGAACGCGACGGTCGTTGTTTGTACGGCAAAGACAAGCATGAGAGGAGTCTTCATCGCGAGTGAATCATTTAATTAGTGCGTACAGCAAGTAAGAAGCAGTTTTATTTAAATCAGTGAACTCGAAGTAATTACTAACACAGTATATTTTGTCTTGTGCGCGAAAGTCGAGTGGAGTATTTAATCAGAGTTCCGATGTGTGTAAAGAATCGATGAAAGTAGTTGTGAATGGAATTAAAGCAAAGTATGGTGCGAAGTGAAATTGTGATATATGTTCACTCAAGGCATTGTCGGCAGATGGAATGGATAATCCTGAACACAAGTAACAGTTTCATAGTACTTATGTATTAACTAATATTCTATGTAGTCGTATCGTCTATATCCCTAAACATCCCGTTTCATTCTAAAAGAACCGACAAGCAGTTGGAGGCTAGTAATATTATTCTACCCTTTATGACTTTAGAAACGCTCAATTTAATTAATGTAAATTAGGATTGACAAATTCAGAGTTGTATTAAATATATCTGATGGTTGTCAGAAGCCAATATCTTGTTAATATTAAAGCATTGAATATATATATATATATATAATTTGTGATGTTTTCAATTTGTTTCTTCTGCAAGTAGATAATATTGTATATTCTTTTTAACACCTGACGCACGTTTCACTGAAAAATATCAGTGTCATCAGAGGTTTCTAAGTGAATTAATAACAATCGTAATAATTCTATTAATATAAAAGTAACGAATAATCGAATTTGTATCGATTTTAACGTGAAATAAAATAACTGATAATCGATTTAGGTCGATTAGTTAACGATTGTTTTAATGTTTATTTCTTCAGCAGCTGTTTTCTCGGTTATATTTGAAATTTTGTTTATATGTATTTTATTCACATTTATTTTTATTTTTTAGTAAATTTATAATTTTAAATAGATCGTCTTGTTTTGTTTTTATTTGGGTTTGTTCTTTAATTAATAAATTATTGTTATTGTGTTTGTAAATGTTAAGATTTTCCCAAATATTCATTTTTTGACCTTTTTGTATGTTTTTAATTAATTTTATATTTTCAATGTTTGGAAACTGGTGGTTATTATTTAGACAATGTGTGGCTAAATTAGATTTATAAATATTTGGTTTTAAATATGCATTGCGGTGTTGAACGAATCTATCTCGTAGTGTTTTCTTCGTCTGGCCCACGTAAAATTTATTGCAATCTGGACATTCTATTTTATATATTCCATTTTTATTGTGAGTATTGGATTTAGTTTTAGGTTTTATTTTATTAAAAATTATATTATCTGTGTTATAAGATATTTTTAAATTAGTATCTTTAAATATTTTATTTAGTTTTTGAGTTATATTTCCGTAATAAGTGAAGGTTGTATATTTTATATTATTATTAATAGATGAATTTTTAAATGTAGTGTTTTTAGGAATTTTATTAGTGATTTTATGTTTAATTTTATTTTCTAATTTATTAATAGTTTTTATTTTGTATCCATTTTTAACTGCTATTTGTTGGATAATTTTTCTTTCTTTGTTTCTTTCTGTGTTATTTAATGGGATCCTAAGCATTCGGTAAATCATGGAATTAAATACTGCCATTTTGTGTTGGGGAGGATGATTAGAAGTATTTGGTATTACTAAGTCAGTTTGAGAAGGTTTCCTGTATATTGCGTATTCAAAATTTGTTTCATTTTTCTTTATTGTTAAATCTAAATAATTTAATTTATTATTAGATTCTTCTTCTAACGTGAATTTTATTTTAGAATGTAAATTATTTATGGAGTTGAATATTTTATTTATATTTATACCATTGTTTTGGGAAATGTACAGAGTGTCATCAACGTATCTAAAATAACATCCTAATGGGTCGTTTAATTTTATTATATTTATTATCCTACAAAAACTCGACGAACAAATAATAAATATAATAAAATTAAACGACCCATTAGGATGTTATTTTAGATACGTTGATGACACTCTGTACATTTCCCAAAACAATGGTATAAATATAAATAAAATATTCAACTCCATAAATAATTTACATTCTAAAATAAAATTCACGTTAGAAGAAGAATCTAATAATAAATTAAAATATTTAGACTTAACAATAAAGAAAAATGAAACAAATTTTGAATACGCAATATACAGGAAACCTTCTCAAACTGACTTAGTAATACCAAATACTTCTAATCATCCTCCCCAACACAAAATGGCAGTATTTAATTCCATGATTTACCGAATGCTTAGGATCCCATTAAATAACACAGAAAGAAACAAAGAAAGAAAAATTATCCAACAAATAGCAGTTAAAAATGGATACAAAATAAAAACTATTAATAAATTAGAAAATAAAATTAAACATAAAATCACTAATAAAATTCCTAAAAACACTACATTTAAAAATTCATCTATTAATAATAATATAAAATATACAACCTTCACTTATTACGGAAATATAACACAAAAACTAAATAAAATATTTAAAGATACTAATTTAAAAATATCTTATAACACAGATAATATAATTTTTAATAAAATAAAACCTAAAACTAAATCCAATACTCACAATAAAAATGGAATATATAAAATAGAATGTCCAGATTGCAATAAATTTTACGTGGGCCAGACGAAGAAAAAACTACGAGATAGATTCGTTCAACACCGCAATGCATATTTAAAACCAAATATTTATAAATCTAATTTAGCCACACATTGTCTAAATAATAACCACCAGTTTCCAAACATTGAAAATATAAAATTAATTAAAAACATACAAAAAGGTCAAAAAATGAATATTTGGGAAAATCTTAACATTTACAAACACAATAACAATAATTTATTAATTAAAGAACAAACCCAAATAAAAACAAAACAAGACGATCTATTTAAAATTATAAATTTACTAAAAAATAAAAATAAATGTGAATAAAATACATATAAACAAAATTTCAAATATAACCGAGAAAACAGCTGCTGAAGAAATAAACATTAAAACAATCGTTAACTAATCGACCTAAATCGATTATCAGTTATTTTATTTTACGTTAAAATCGATACAAATTCGATTATTCGTTACTTTTATATTAATAGAATTATTACGATTGTTATTAATTCACTTAGAAACCTCTGATGATACTGATATTTTTCAGTGAAACGTGCGTCAGGTGTTAAAAAGAATATACAATATTATCTACTTGCAGAAGAAACAAATTGAAAACATCACAAATTATATAATTACTGCAAGAAACATCGAGTTACTTATATAGAAAATGATATATATATATATATATATATTGTCTTACAAGAATTAGTAATAATTAAAAGTTATTAGCATCTTAACTGCAGAGTTTTTATTCAAAAAACCCCCTGAGATCAAATAGCATCTCTGGCGCCCAGCATCTAATACCTTTTAAACCAAATATTATTACATTAAATAATATAAACTTAATTACTTACAAATTATACACGTAAAAGTTATATTTGGCGCATCCAAACGTGGTGCACGATCCAAATTCTTTATATTTGCCGCACCAATAAGTGGGGCTAGTCCCACAAATTCTTTATATTTGGCGCCTAGAACGTGGAGCAAACCCACAATCTTTATATTTGGCGCAGCCCAACATGGAGCAAACCCAAGAATCTTCATATTTGGCGCCTAGAACGTGGAGCAAAAACCCACGATCTTTATATTTGGCGCAGCCAAACGTGGTGCACGAACCCAAAATCTTTATATTTGGCGCCCAACATGGGGCTTGAATGTAAATGAACTCGGCAGAATGAAACGGGATAGACGATAAGCAATTAGAATAAGATATGTGCTAAAATATGTAAATGGTAAAAATTAAATGTTAACTCGCAGTAAAGTAAGGAAATTTAAATTAGTTAGTAGTACAAATAGTAGAATGGCTGACAGTAACGAAAATAACGGTGGATCCGACATTGAATTTGATATTAACAATCAAATGGGAGAGAAATGATGGGAAGAGGCCACGGAAAGTGAAAGCCCGGAGGTTTCGTCAGAGGCGAGGGGACGACAACAAAACGACGATATACGGTCCGAAACAGAACAGACACAATCACTGACTGAAACCCAACAAACAGCTACAAACATAGATATCAGTAGGCTACTACAGCAGTTTACACAACAAATGACAGAAAATACTAAACGATTATTAATAGAAAATAATCAGCAAATGAATGAAAACATCAACAGAATAGAACAAAAACTGACAGAAAACACACGAAAATTAGAAAAGAACATGATAGAAAAATTAAATGAAAATACTAAGAAAAATGAAGAGAATACAGAACAACTCAAACGTTCACACGACAGTTAGCAGAAAATAACCAGCAAATAACAGAAAACATTACATGTATAGAAAAACGAATACATGACATGGAACGCAACATGGAACAAAGATATACACAACAACTACAGGAACACAAAACACAGATAGCACAACAAATACAAGAAATCCGAAACGAAAACCGAGAAACAGCAATACAATTACGTACAGAAGTCAAAGAAGTCGTGAGAGAAGAGGTGGAAATAGTACGATCAGAAGCGAAAGAACATTGGTAGAAGTGTGAAGAGTCGCTTCAACAACTCCAAGCTAGTGTCGCATATGACATTAGAGCCATAACTAATAAAATGATTACGCACAAGAAGAAAAATGAAGAACAGATAGAACAACTGAAAGAATGTTACGAAAATAGATGTTCTACAATCGACGGGAAGATAAGTAAAATCAAAGAAGATGTACGCAATAAAATCGCCCAGATCGAACGCACACCTAGGCAGCAAGGAGTGATAATTGAACACACTAAAAATGTGAACTTCAATGGAGAAGGAGAGTATCCGATGGAGTTTGTGAAGGAGCTAGAAGAAATACACCGTGAATACTACCCAGGTGAAGAGGTGAGCTGGATAGGAAGACACTTAGACGGAGAAGCTGCCATATGGTGGAAGCGTTATTAAAGGAGATTCACGTAATGTATGGACACTGCGGTGTGAGGAGAAGCTATGGGATCTTTAAGGAACATTTTACAGGCGATCATCTCTACAAATACCTTAAGAGGTTAAATTAAGACATGTGATACCTGTAAAAAATGTAAAGACCATTTCAAGAAATGCATGGGACAGACCAAACCAGTTCTGCCAAAGGAGAGATGTGAACTCATTAGCATGGATTATTACGGTCCTTTGATATCGTCTACCAGTGGTGTAAGGTATATTCTGGTGATCGTCGATAATTTCACCAAGGTTGTGAAGTTATACCCAATAAGTGGGGCTAGTCCCACAAATTCTTTATATTTGGCGCCTAGAACGTGGAGCAAACCCACAATCTTTATATTTGGCGCAGCCCAACGTGGAGCAAACCCAAGAATCTTTATATTTGGCGCCTAGAACGTGGAGCAAAAACCCACGATCTTTATATTTGGCGCATCCAAACGTGGTGCACGAACCCAAAATCTTTATAATGTAGCCAGTAAAATTGCAATATATATTTTGTATTTCTTTTCAGGAAATTAAGTAAGTGACATCAATCCTATTAATTGTAATAAATTAAGTAAGTGACATCAATGCTATTAATTATAATAAAGTAAGTTAATCTTGTAAAGCCTTGTGTATGTTGTCAATTATTTGAAAACACCTAAAGATTAAAATTTAGTATATGACATCAAAGAAATTGAACAACGACTTCTAAAACAATAATTTAATATTACATAAGTATACGTAATCAATAACAATCACAACACATTATTATTCTATTTGACGCTTCACCTATAAAGCTAATATCTTTTTATAGGAAGCTTAAGAAGATTTTATATTACAGCTGCATACTGAATAACTTGTGAAGTAGTTAACAAACCAATTAATTAACATCAAAAACTTTATTAGTTATATTTGACGCCCACACTGCGGCGCACACACTATAATTGTTCAATTTGGCACCACAACAAGGTGGGAATTAATTAAATTGAGTCAATTAATAAATTAATTAAATTAAAAGAGCAATAAACTCCTTTATTGTTATACTATATTATATTAAATATTTATTATATTATATGTTATATTAAATATCGATTATATATTATATTATTATTAATCTAGGCAGTATATTTATTCGGTTTTGTACAGATTATAAAATAGGTAAATAATTAAATCGAATTTTGAAACTTAAAAAAAAACACTTCCAGCTCACCAGAATCCAACCAGACCCAGAACCAGAATCGAACTCACGGATTAACTAAAAAACGTAGAATAGATAAAGGTATAGTTCCGATGCCGCTAAATATCATTTGTTTATTTACTTGTTACTATGGTAATTAATTCTGGTCTCCATGGTGTTGCAACGGCTTCACTTTAACAGCCACTATCTTTACGTTCATCTGGAACCACAGTCTGTCACAAACGCCACACGCGTGTCCAAGTTCATTATTAAAGATTGTTTTGTGGATGTGCTTTGTAGCTAACTGCCACGTTTTGCTGAATTCGACCGGCTGATACACTTGCGAAGTCGGGCGCTCTTCCTCATCCAACTCGACTTCAGTATTTATTTCCTTGTCTTTTAAGCGTTGTCGGTAAATCCTCTGACGTTCGGCATTGGTCATTTTGTTTTTTTTTTAATTCCCCATGATTTTCTCTACTCTCCTGATGCGTTTACGATACTTTTGAACACGTTTAGCATCCATATACCGCGACATTTTGTCCGAACACACGATTTTTACAACTTGAATTACGATTATTCAAACCTCTTAATAATATCACCGCTATTACGGTACACTATGTAGATAGTACTCGATCAGACAATTTTAACGACACCTCACTCAACGTTCTATCGCATCGGAACCCGGAGAAATACTAATTTTAGTGCGCGCCGAGCGGCGCAAAACATTTCTATTTCTCCCCCCGCTCACCCCGCGCTGGATGATGCAATAGCCCGCTTATATTGTGCTATTTATTAGCTATGTTCCTTTATCTCTCGAATGGTACCTCATATACGCGTGAATCTTTTGTCGTTTAGATAATATTTCAATTTCAAACGTGACGTGAAAACGTAACGCTCGATTTTCTGGTTGGGGGTGCCTATTGCTGGCCTGAAAGGTAAGACGTACTCTACGTCAAAAAAATAGGTGTCACTTATTTTAAATTGTTTTTACGAATTAGACAATCGGAAAGTTATGTAAATATATTAGACTAATAGTGAACTGTGTTCAAGAAAAAGGATTTCAAAAGTATTCAGTCCGATCTCTCAGCATGTTCGTTTATCATAAATAACATTATTTTTGGTATTTACGTTATTCTTGCAATAGCATTTAAATATTTACAATAAACTCACATTCTTTAAAATATTACGATTCGCTTAAAACACTCATACTTGTGGCAGTGGGAAAATTTTGGGTAGGTATGTAGGGACAAGAGGTTTGATTAACCTGGGAACACTGTTTTTTCGTTACACTATTTCTTTAATCGTTTCGTTACATGTTTCGTTACACGTTGAATCAGTTTACTGGAGTAGGAGCGCGAGATGTACTGGAGTAACCTGGGCACCATAGTGACCATAGTACATTATATATAGTCTCTCTTCAATAACGGCCAACAGGAAAAACTAAGGGTAAGAGACAAAAATATATATATAGACAAAAAACTACTTTTCAGTATTAATTTTATCTTTTTCATATCTGAGAAGCAAAAGTCTATTAAGTGCTGTCAGTTTATGTTCGCAGTATTCACCCACTATGTTATCTATTGGGAGAATACTCGCCTGGCATTCAGTTCACTTGAACTGATTATTATTGGATAAAGTTTACATATTCTATTAATCACCGTTTGAAGGTCATTATTAAATGCAGTAACCCATTTTGCTTTGTTCGTCTTGTTTTGGGGCGGTGCTTCCCAGGTAATTAAGTATCTCTGTTTTGTTTTAATATCTTAGTGTTATTCTCACATTCCTCAAAGATGGAAAATGTTTTTATGATTTTTTTTTTTTTACTGGGATGAACGTCCGTTTAGTAGAAATACTATCCCCTAGATGCATATTTCTTTACAGATCAGTGTATCTATTATTATATAGTTATTCATTTCTTCAATTCCCTTTCACTTCTTTTTGGTGTCCCATATGACAACAATTTCATTTGTTATTTTCTTTTCTAGCTCTTTTTTTCCCTGTACGTGATACATTCCTCGTCAATATTCTGATATAGACTATATAGAATTTAAGTATATACGAAAGAGTGTTGAATTATAAACAAAAAAATTACAGAACGAGGTGAATGTGAAACCGTCAAAAACTGAACAGAACTGATGATAAATGTCTTGCCAAAAACGTGGCCACAAACCTGAGGGACCCGAAGTGTTGACGTCCATTGAAACATTAGTTAAGCGGACTGGGTTAACTCATCTTACCAGAAGAAGAACACAGACTTGAGACTTTTGCACCGTTGTATACTTCCATATAAATTTAGTTCTATATATTCTACACATTCGTAGTTAGTTGTATGAATTATATGACTGTCTGTATGAAACATTGTGTCCTCTAATTTCACTAATTATAGGCTATGATACAAAATGTTTATAGACACAGTTTTAATAACTGTAATCTCAGTTGCAGATTCTCAGGTCAGAAAGAATCTTGTGACTGAATAATGAACTGAAATAAACGGTGGTTCCTTTTGATTTTTCGGAGAATTTACGAAATTAGACTACGTTGTACGACATCGAAAACTGAGTCGGTTACAAAAGTAAGTTCGGTGTCTGAGAAAAACAAACCTATTTCTAAATTCGTTTCTTGTAGCTTCTTTCAGTAATTAGAGACGCTAAAGTTTCGCACGGAGACAGTCTATGCATTATTCAAATTGTTTTTATTATTGTATCAGAAATACGAGTATTTTGTTATTTATTGTCACATGCTGAAGGTAGTTTTAGTGTAAACGATTGAACACAAATAAAAAATCCTGTATTTTGAATTCGTAATTTTCCAACGCCTGTATGATAATGTTGTCGTAAGTAACTGTTATTGTTCCTGTGAAAATAACATAAAATATATGCTACACGATTTGCTAAATTATCACAATAGAAACATCCGGTAATTTCGCTGTGCAACAGCTAACCGTGGGAATGTGTCCTCCCGTACTTGTGATTCGACATTTTACCACGATTTCGCGTATCTGTATACACTCCCTGTGAGAGAATTATTTTCATGAGTTTTTCTACTCTTTTGTAAGTCATCCTCTTATATTGGTCTATTTTTTTTTTAACTACTTTTTGTACAACTCGAATTTGTAAGCGATCGTAAGATCATTAAAAATAAGCATCTATTAACTAAACTAACTGACTGGCTTTAAGAATAAATTATACGGTGTGTGTGTGTGTGTGTGTGTGTGTGTGTGTGTACAGTATTGCGGTCAGTAAAAGAATTGGCATAGTAGCCTCAGTGAAAAGGTTTACTTTCGTAGCGTTTTGATCTAACAATGCGTTTTTAGAACGGTAGACTGCGTGCACGCGCCGATCAGATTGTCCCATTATATTAGTAAAATGACGTGAACATGTTGAGTTCACGTGGACGCAGCGTTGACACAGTTGGTATTCAGAAACTGCAGCTTATCACCTTCAATGAAGCCGACCCGGTGTCGTGTCATCGTCATTCCACTGGAAGCGTAGGTCTACGTGATAGGCCTATTCAGGAACGAGTCAACAACGTAACTATATGGGTGGAGCTAAGAAATTAATTACGATTGATAACAGTTGCGTTGATAGCAGGGATAACGGTTTCAACAAGGCAGCTATGACAGAACGAATCAGCAGATAAAGAGATGGCCAGGGTGTGGAAGGGAGAAGCCAGCTGTCGTCATGCAAGCTGCGCCTCTCTGTCTCTTCATCTCTTTGTCTGAAGGCTGTGTGAAGGCCATAAGGCTGTGTGAAAATTTCAGAACAAAGAAAATGTCAAATGTCGGTAATTGAAAACCAAACACGTGTACCACTACACTTGATCTGCTAAACTCAGGAAAGTAACTTTAGTAGGAAAAATAATAAAAATACTGAAATTTTCAATCGGCAAGAATAGTCATAGAACTTCTCATGGGAAGCTACATGTCAGCAACTTTGTTTACACGTGTGCAAGTGTTGGACCCAATACGTCTATCTCTTCTTACCTTCCTAACTACCAGTCAATAACTATTGAAAAATGGAAGGAAAAGCCATGAGGTAGAGGTAAAGGACTTAAAAAATACAAGTTACAGAAGGGCGGAAGCCAAGTTCCTGGGACGAGTTCAAGAACATAGGATGTGCGTTGTAAATTCTTGAGGCGTTAACCGCAACAATAACAAACTTTAAGAATAATGTTTTAACTATTTAAGGATTAACAAGGGTCATCTTGCTAAAAGTTAAATATCAAACTATGTGTGAGTTATAGGTTATGTTAGTTACTAAAAAAAAAATTGGTAATAAAAAATGTTAAGTGATAAAAGAAATAATGATAGAAGTTAGGTATAATGAGTTTATGAGGTATAATTAGATATAGTCTTTCAAACAATTTTCTTATTTTATTGTTATTCATAATTCGTCTTCCCTTGCTGGTAATAAAAAATTACTATTATCCACTGCTAAATCTAAATACGATTATTACTAACAATATATCATCTCATATGTCAAACGAAGTTATTTTTTTCAACTCCCGGACCACCATCATCTTACAAGTCTGTAGTTTAATAGTAGTTAGAGTTATTTCTTGGCAGTATATATTCCAAGACAACATAATAACATAATAAATTTGTTTCAGGAGTGCATGATCAATGGTTACTTTACATCATACAAGTTCTCGTCCTTTAAACATATGTATGACTTTCGATGTTTGTCTAAATGGTCGTATTGTATTTCGATGAACTTCTGTATAGCTAATCTGTTGTCCGCCATAGTTTATCTTCTTCGTTCTTTACCTTATATCGATCGTCCGCAAACAAAATAGTACTTATATCGAGACTTTTCTTGCCAGCGCGATTCCAGCTTGTACTTGTTTCTTTCATTCTGTAAAAAGGTCACCTATATAAATGTTGCATAACTTAGATACTGAAATACTACACCGTTGTCGTAAGCTTTAAGAAGTCAACCCCGTTTTAAATCGGTTTCTTTTTAGGTAAATCGGTGCTTGTTTTGATCGTGTCCTTTCTTGCTTGTAACATTTTTTAGCTGTGTGTACAAGCTAACAAATACAAAAGAAATAATTACAAGAAATTATCGCTATATTGTGTCATATGTATACTAAACATCTATGCACAAACATTTTTAAAAATCTTCATTTAACGTAAATATAATTGATCTTATTCTTTTATATCTTTTTTCGTTAACGGAGTTTTTCACTGAAATTTCAGGTGTGCAACCCCAAATCCTCCTGTACTAGTCTGAATGTAATAATTGACGAACGAAGCGAGTTCTCAGTTTTGATTCGACCGTTTGGCATTTGTCTGTCTGTCTCACGAAAAATTTTGAACGTGTCACTCTATTTTCATAAAACTTGGCATAATTGTTCGGACTTTTACCGTATAGAACCGTTTTGTTGTTGTTGTTGAGACTGGTCCTTCCAAAAATTATGGCGTGGGAGGCAAAACTTTGAGGGCGAAACTGTAAAAAAATCGTGAGAATGGGACTTACAGTTTAACGCCGGATCCTAACAGCATAGCTGGGGAAGACTTACACTAGGCAGAATACCTCTCGCTGGTTTGCCATTGTATACTGTTTTGTAAAATTTATTTTTTTAATGTCTGGTTGCTCTTTTTTCTTTTTCTTTTCTAACCTGTTTCTGTTTTTGGTTCCACGTGTCATTTGATATTTACGTACGCGTGTTTCATCAAATGAGAAAGATAGTAAAGACAGTTTGCTCACTTGAGCATGTGCCGGTTGGTAAATAATTTCAGCAGCCTAAACGTTGGTTTATAGAAAGACACAACAATAGAGAGCGTTCATTATTATGAAAATAGTGGCTAACTCCACCACGATCTTTTTAAAAGGTTTCTGTTCAATGAGTAGGACGTGAATGTTGGATGAATCGACAACAGGAAAATTAATCAGGAAGTTAAATAATTCTATATATAGGACCTGCAGAATGTACGTAGATTGAAAAGTTTCAAAATTACAAGTTGTTAGAGCGCGATAGGTCTACAGTATTTATTTACTGTTCAAGGTGAGTGTACGCTCGTCGCGTCAGTCATGCATGCGTGCACCGGTGCATGTGTACCTGGCTGGCTTGTCGATGACATTTACCGATGGGAAATTCTAATAATCCGGCGTTATTACACAACTTGACGATGGCGTCGTATTACGTAGTGTTCTAGTACAGTTATCGTCATTATCTAAAGACGTTGTTGCTACAATCGCTCTGTTCAGTTCTACTTTCGTTTGGAAGGACTTGTCTCAAACCCCTCATTCTTATCTCAACGCCCAGAATGTTGGTGATAAAGTCGTTGTATATAATGATGATGATAATGATGATGATGATGATGATGATGATGATGGTAATGAACATCATCATAAACTGTACGTATTAAACTGCATACCCTGTTTCATATCCACATTTTAGACACGTTACACTAGTTGGTCACTTCATATCCTCTTGGGCTGTCCTATTCTTATTTTATCAGCTGCTTTATAGATGAAGATAATTCTGGGAATCCTATCAAAATTTATTCTCCCATGTTCTCTCCAAGACCCTCTGTATCTTCCTAATGCATTAAGAATACCTTCTATCCAGCCAACCATCTTTCCTTTTCTATGCTTTTGAAAATAGTGAAGACATCCTCAGAATGGTCGTGTATAGCTGCACAAGGTTACTCTTCTAAGCATACAGGATTTTCATTCTAGGGTTTTCTACGTAAATTCCTCCTCCTCCTCCTCCTCCTCCTCCTCCTCCTCCTCCTCCTCCTCCTCCTCCTCCTCCTCCTCCTCCTCCTCCACAGTTCGAAATTACGTCCTCCTCCGCCTTCCAGCCATTGACTGGGTTCACCTATAGTTGATTTAATTATATTCTTTGGCAAATGAGCCAAATTCTCAAATTTAATATGCCCAAACTAATAAATTTCTACTCCGCTGAAATCACAACACGTTTATTCTTTTATGACATTTTATGACTTGCACTGCCCACACTGAGGAAAATCACACTAAGAAACGCTGAACCACAGATTTAATTCGAAGTAGAGTTCGGAAGAGAGTGCAGGAGAGTGGAAATCATCTGCGTATTTTCCTAAGACGTGTAACGAGAACTCTTGTAAACTTCAGAGGACATTCCACAGATCGGTAGACACAACCGACAATCGTGCAGAATTAATTAGCTGATTTTCTACGAATACAGCGCGCGAAATTTGTCATCGATCGACAGACCAACAACCGCCCAGACATGACACAAGTAGCACGATGCGGCTTTGTTACCAGTTACGGTATTTGGGTTCGTTTGGGTCAATAAGGAGGAGGTTCACTCGGAATCGCTTGGTGACCGTATGAAATCACAAACTGACAGGTCACCACAGGCACCGACTGCTAAACGACCAAATTAGCGTCACAGTAGTTACAATGTGCAGTAATATTGTGTACACAGCCAGCCGACTTGGACACTAGTAGCAAGTGGTTGCAAAAAAATCGAGCTTTCCAAAGTGGAGTGTTGGCAAGTTGGTACAAAAGTTTTTGTAAGTTGGCAAGTTTTTGTAAAACTTGGTATCATGTCGAACACACGCCTCGCCTTAGAGAATTTAAGCATAAACCAGCAGTTATCAACGATCCGGCTCAGTTTATCTTCTTTCAGGTCTCACCAGAAACAGTAAACCAGAGGAAGAGAAAGAAGGAGAGGAAGAAATTATGGGGGCCTATAGCTCAGTTGCATTTGTGTCTTACACGAATATTTAGAACAAGCTGACATTCTTCAGTACAATGATTTATATGGATGTTAATAAACAACATTATCGAGGGCCAGTCGCTGAAGGTTTTCATCAAACTAAATTAAACAAACCCCACTTATTTTATTACGATCTACTCAATATATTTAACGAGTTCAAATTTATCAAAATAATCTTCAGCTACGATTGTAGACTTTTCTACCGCGCTTGTATATTTTTAATGCCATCAACAAAGAGTTCTTTTCTTATAGTCAGAACCAGTTTTATGTATTTATTTTCATTTCGTAAGGGTTTGATAAAGCGGTGGGTATGGCTCCTGCCTACTAATGCTCCTCTCCGGAGGACAACTCGTCCTGCTGAAATGCATACCTGGGATAACATCTTGAGGTAATGATCGACGGCTGAAGCATGGTGCAGGCCCACCCTACCTAACTACTAAATTATCAAACTTGACTCACGTATTCCCAGGGTGCTCAGACAAACAGAAGCGTATTTACGCGACGTGTGGATCCATTAGGTGGATGGAATACTTACTGCCTTCCAGTATAATTTTTCGACGGTTTTAACTTCTGTATGCACGGTGCAGATAAACTCTACATTTAAAGCAGTCCAGATCCTTACGAACAATTGAGTTAGCTGTATTAATGCTCACATTATAGTTTTCAGCAACTAGTGCGTCTCGGACAGTGTGTGCTAGTCATGGATAGAACGCATCCAAACACAAAACGTGACCAGTAGCAGAGAGTGACCGTATAAATGCTAGATTTTAGCCCGCGGCGCCAAAGCATCTTACCCACTACGCTTGGCCACTCTCAAACAACCTGGCTCGAAAAACAGCTGGATTAAAGAGAATTAAAAAAAAAAGAAAGAAAAATACTAGCAGTACCACTCAACAGCGTCTTATAACAGAATACGGAACTGTAGGTTTGTTATAATGCTGTCGTTTTGTTCAGTGTCCTGGTTTCGAAACAGCGTTAGAAGCTGGTGAAATATCACCCGTAACTCATGTGTGACGTACAGAAAGAACACAATTGTCATCCGACATTACTAGTCTCTTTCTTTCAAGTGTACATTATGGATCCCCTTTCTCTTTGAGTGACAGTGTTTGCTAATTAAACGGTGCATTACTACTGCTCGGCACCACAGGCATATCTTTCCTATTGCTTGATATCATTGGTGGACGATTCTCTCCATTGACGACGTGGAGGATCAAGTGAAACCAATCTGCATTACTGCTGTTCCTGAGAGACTTCGTACACTTCAGAACGTTAATGATATTGTTGAAACAGGTTTGATACACAAACTTCTTTATCGTTCACGAATCACCACGGATGCGCTGCCTATTATAGTGACGTTTAGATAATGTATCTACATCGTATGACCAATCGTCACGTGCATATTCTTTTTTTTTAGCAAAAGGTTTTTCGTTTTTATCGGAAGTGGGGGAGATGGGGATCAAACGACGAACGTTAAAGAATCGTTTCAATAAACTTAGCAATACCACGGAAGTCTTTACTCTCCCTGGAACTTGGAATTGTCTGTAGACAACTAAGATATCGAAGCTGTGTGTTATACTCATTAGATCAGGCGCCACGCCTTTTCTTGTATCAACTGGGAGACCCTCCTAAGAGTGGTGTGTCCTTCAAGTGATTAAAAAAAAGGTCGGAAGAAAGTTTGACTCTTGTTTATAAAATGTGACTATCTCGAATGCTCTCTGTCATGGCGAGGCGAGTAAGGCCGCAGATTCGCGGGTCCAAATCTCAAATAAGTTCCTGCTACAGGGTCTGGTTTTTAATTTAACGATCTCTGTTCGGTTCCTCAGCCAGCTGCAGTTCGTTTTCTAATTAACAAACATCAAATCCGTTTCAGGAAACGAAAACAAGGTTAAGCAGAAGCTAGAAGATAGCTTTGCCTAGCCTCAAGGTGATCGTGGAGTTATTGGTAGTAGCGAAAAACTTACGAATCTTCAGTGTTGACAGTGTTGGCACTGTCGTTTGGCAGTGTAGACATAAGTTCCCCGTCTGAATAAGCTAGTTGAAACGTCGCCGTGGCCGAAGTAGACAGCTTCACTCTACCTTAATCGGTCGAGGTCGTTCCTACGGCGCCGGGGTACCTGGAATGGAGTACTTGTCGTTCCTGTGGCAGTATGTGTCCTTGTTAAATTTTGGAATTGTCAGTAAGCAATCAAGGCAAGCGGAGTGTGTGCTCGTTAGAACAGGCTCCTTACCTTCTTTTCTTGACTTGAAAGCCTGCTGAGAGTGGTTGGTCCCTCGTGTATTTCGTTATATGTTGGTGAAGGTGACGAAGCGTGTATGATGTTGTTTGCTGTATGTTCCTGGATAAAGCTTTTAGACGGTCACGGGTCTAATTGGGCAGAGACGGATGGTGGAATTTAGAAGTTGTTATCAGTAGCGTATCTAGAATTTCTCCTGGGGATGGTCGTCTCAGCTTTATACAAAAGAAGAAACAAGTTAAGACTAATCAATATTACAATCTTCAAAGTGGCCAAAAACGTATGATAATATCCTGAAATCAGTCTCATTAAAATAAACAGTAATAACATTATAAAAATGCGTAATAATGAAAACATTGTTTACAAGATACTTATTGTCATTTTACATTTAAAAATAACTACAGTTTTAA
Organism: Magicicada septendecula; assembly: GCA_034769895.1. Classification (NCBI taxonomy): domain Eukaryota; kingdom Metazoa; phylum Arthropoda; class Insecta; order Hemiptera; family Cicadidae; genus Magicicada; species Magicicada septendecula. The sequence continues at coordinate 1,249,678,307 of CM068367.1, forward strand.
TTTAAAAAAAGTAAACCAAGAAAAGTTTATACATCGAGACAGATACACCGTTGAAAATGTTTTAGAATGTTACGTCTATTAGCCTCCTTGATTTTTTTGACCATTTCATTAACAACTTGTTCCGGGAGATCACTGAATTGATTTTCGTATATTTCATATTTCAAACGTATACGTAATACTATTTGCTAATAAATCTGTCTGTATATTTAAAAAAAGAGTTATTACTATATTTGCATACATAGCTGACAAAATTGAGAGATCAGCTAAATTCTTCGTCATATTTTTTCGACCCTCTAGGGGGAATTCCGGTCCTGTTCCCCCCCCCCAAGTGCGCCCGTGGTGATTATGGCTGTGATTAAGGCATAAAGAGTTGTGCGTAGATTAAAGTTTGTAGAGGGTACACACACAGTTTGTAACAGATTAGCCTGCATGAAGGCGGAGGAATGTTCATGGTCCATTTAGTGCAGACGTGCGTCACGGCCTTGAATGGCTGACTCTTCTCGGATTAGCAACGTTGATGCAGCGCCAATTTCCATTTGCCCGACAGCCGTATAGTGCATATTCTACGGGAACCCACTGTCTCAGAGTCCGAAGACAGGTGATCACCATAAGTGATTTAGGAGTGGGTAAACTACGAGGGCGTGAGCGACATTTGCTTGATCCTCCAGAGTTTCGTAAAATTTCAGTGCGGATCAGTATTAGTATAGCGGCTTTTTTGGAGGAAGGTAGCTCTGTTTGGAGGTTGCGGTAGAGTTGGTGATGGACGTATACTGTGAATAAACGTATCTTCACCCGTGGCAACCCTTGGTGGGTCTCGGCCTGCTCCAAGAGTCGATTACATTCTTCCCTATTGCGTTCTCTGGCTTTCCAGTTTCTTATGTTAAGCTTTCCGAGGCCCTCCTCTATCTGGTCTTTGTATCTACTTCGGGGTATTCCCCTTTTTCTACTACCCATTGGTTTCTGGTAGAAAATATGTTTCGTGGGCTGTTCTTCCTCCATTTTCTCTATGTGTCAAACCCACCGTAGCTTGTATTTTTGATTATCCTGACAATGTCCGGGTCTTTGTTAAAATTGCATAGTTTATAATTATAGCGCCTGCGCCACATTCCATTTTCTTTTACTCATTTAAATATTGTTCTTAGAATACGTCTTTCACAGCAACCTAGAAGTTTCTCGCTATTTTTTTGTCATTGTCCAGTTTTCTGAAGCATATGTAAGCACTGGCCTGATAAGTGTTTTGTAAATTTTGCATTTCGTGCTTCTTGAGATGAAGCTAGATGTCAGGTGCTTTTTTAATCCATAATATGTTTTATTTGCGAGATATATTCTTCTTCTTATTTCAGTGTTGGTGTCGTTAGTGCTGTTTATCTGGGAGCCAAGATATATGAACTCTTTTACTGCCTCTATATTTTTTTGGGGGCCTATTTAAAGGTTTTGAAGGGTTGGGTTTAATGGTAGTTTGTTGGCAGCTTACATATATGAACGTATACCATGCATGAATAAAACAAAAATAGGATCGGAGTATTGGCTTTACGTGCGAAGAAAGTTTTCACATCGTGCAGTATATTCATGCGTAAATGGTTTCTCATACGTTTTTCAAGACATCTGGCAAAGTGCAATGATTATACGATAACGACCAACGACCTGTAGACGTTAGTTGGCCACGGCATGAGAGAGCCGTTCTTCCGCACTCCGCGAACAGCAAGCAAAATCGTATTCCTGAATATTATTCGGTGTATATTAGATTGGCTTTGACAGAGTTCCGACAGTGTAGGGAAGTTCCCAAGCTTATCAGCTTAACAAATCGTCATTAATTACTTGTTAAATACAGGTACGATATACAAACTGTGCCCCTATGTTCAGTACTCCTATATTTAATTGCTTGTGTCTTCATTTTTCTGATGGACCATAGTATGAGGTTGCAGTTCATTATAGTTGGTTACGGTTTTTTTTACTATGGTTTGAAATTAAATCAATCTGTGACCAGAATCGTGTATTGTCTCGAACGATCAGTCAAGTGGCATGAAGTGATACAAAAATATATACTTAGGTTCCTGATATGAAAAGCGGAGAATCATGCTGAGGAAATCCGAAGAAGGTTAACTGTAGTTCAATAGAAACAACAAAGCTAACAAAAATATCGAAATGTCAGACAATTTTAGAAGCAGTTAAAGTGATAGTCGCTAATATTTTACTTAATTCATCGTCCTTTCTTTAATGGAATGAACAAAATGGGTGCATTAGTGAAATCGTCCTACAATTTTGTTTTTGCGGTCTGAAGGATGATCGTCTTACCCTACAGAAGGTAACGATAATTTACCGTTAGACGATTCTGAGCAATTATGCAACCCGACGATGGTGGCAAGCTTGCCAACTAGTCCTGCCTCACCGTTACCACTGACCGTTTATTCAGGGGGTGCTAATCCCCTCCGCAACTCTTATGACGCTATTCCGTCTCAATTTTAAGAAATGGACCCCCCTTCTTAGTCATTGGACCCGCTTTCCATATTACAAGTATGCATTCAATAATACGGAAAAGGAATTATCAGGCTCACAGGCACAGAATACATTTACATGTTTTCAGTTGCTTGAAACGTTTACGTTTGTGTTTTTATAATTAAAATTGGTTCTAAGTAAATTAAATATAATTAAGTTTCAGATAAGATGAAATGCTCTTATCTATTTTTTTTTTACCAATAAAAACCCCTCCTTTATTACAACAGTTTCCTACTTAAGCATATATATTTGTCGATACTCACCTTGATACTACCAAAGTAATTAAAAACGAAACGTTCCATTTCTTTTGACCATTGAAATAGATTACAGAATGCGAGAGAAAGTTTTAAACACATAATTCTATAACATTCAGTATTTTCTTGAATATATAAAAAAAGGAACAATAAGTCATGACATGAAAATATAAGCTGAAAAATCGTACCTGGCAAGAAAATAACACACGAAAGTTACGTTCTTACTTACTTACTTTTCAAGAACAGTTTTTGTTTTTGTTTGATGATAAAGGCAAACTTATCAATGGTTTCATAATGGGGAATCAGTATGTCAGGTTCACATTTTTACGTGCTTATGCGTAATATGTATTTGAAACATTATGAGGGGGGATTAATTTTTTTTTTACTTTTTTACATGAAACTGAGGGAGGGAGATTTTTCACATGTGGGTCCTGTACTAAATATTTAAAAAAGCCCTAAAATTTCAGTGGTGCCAATGGCGAGACGATGCCCACTCCCCCTGTAGGCACCACTGTGTTTTTTCACTATGTACTCACCATGTGTTTTGAGGTTAGTTTTACTTATAGAGAGAGGATAAGTATTTTCATACTCTTGATTGTGAAACTCTTTATAGCGATTTTCGATAACATGTAGTGCCTAAATAGACATATAAAGGGGTAGACTTAGAAATATTGTCGTCGACAACCAGATGATACAGAACGATGTATAAATGAGGCTATGCGTCTGACGTGTGGAGGCTGAAACAAGGAAATACAAAAAACAATCAAATTATAGGTCTGCCAGACGTATGACAGGGCAGAACGAATGCTTCTATATAGCAAGAACTGAGGATAAAATCTAGGTAACTAAAACTAAACTAAAACTAAAGCCCACCTAAACTCCCTTGGACATAGCTAAACAATCAGAGGAATGGAACATTTTGTTTATAAGGTAGAGTTAGCGGTAGATTATTTAATAAGATAGTGGATAGCAAGGAACGTTCATTACACGAAGCTAACGGTTATCTAAGGAGCGAAAGTTCTGGAAGTTATGGTATACGTACTAAAGCCTAATAATACCATAAAATCTTCGTGAGAGTTAAAGAACAGTGGAGAAGATATAATCCCTGAGGTCTTGACGATAAACTAAATAAAGCTATATAAGCACTGCGTAAAGCGGCATAAAAAGCTGCATTAGTAAGCACTGGTACTTTGTATGCATTTAGTTCAACATTGTAACTTCTGGTTATCTCTTGCACTGCAAAACTAGCAGACAGTTGAACACTACGCTACTTTCTCCTTGTCTTATCTTTGCGTCAGTGATAAGACAACCCGTTTTTACTTGTTCCACGTTGTAGCAACAACGAAAATTAAATATAAAACAAAAGGAACGTACGTAAACAAACCGAAAAAAGTTAGCTGTATTCGCGTGAATACACAGAATTCATTTTCTTCTAACATTAAAATTTATAAGTGATGAATCCTGTATAAAGCATATGCCACAGTCAGCCTTTGCCACAGTACTGTGGTGTTACTGACGGACATCTTGTCGGTGCGAATTTAAGTTCTTTTAGACACTGGAGATGGCCTCCAGTGGCGAGGTTGAAACGTGTGTTTTGTACAATAGAGGAGCACGGCCTGACAGCCCGGACAGCAGTTCTTATAATAAAGCCTAAAGATGAAATGCTTGACACTTCTGAATGCAACAGATTATGTACTTGTAAGGCATCCGTTATTTATGTAAAGATAAATAAAGCGATACTTAGAAAATTCCCTGCAATCAATATCTGAAGCAGTTACACAAGGAATGCCATTTGGCCAATGTTGTCGAATTGCATAGACTAGGCCGGGCGAGTCACATAGAAAGTATAGCAGGGGAGGAAATATCAATGGGGGGACAATTTCTGGAAAGAAGGAATAAGGTAATACCGGGGACATGGTGGCGGGTAACATTAGGAAGGGTGCAGTGCCGTCTGTTTGGTTTCCAATTGAAACTTAAAGCTCTTATATCAATTGAGATACCCTGCCACTTGAAGAGTGGTGTGTCCTTCAAGTGATTAAAAAAGGACAATATAACAGTCAGAACCTTACAACAATCTAAATTAGAGCTAGAACATTAGAGTGGATTTGTTGCGTTTAAGAGTAGAAAATGACAGACATCAACAAAAAAACAGTACATGCGAACCAACCGATGGAACAAAGGCCGCCAAGAAGACCACGAACAAGATTTTTAGGTAATATAAAAATGGAAACAAGGTAACTGGGAAATAACAGTTCAGAACAAGAGTAAATGGAAAGGTATTGTCAAGGAGGCTAAACCTCTACAAAGATTGTATGCCCACGGGAAATTATTAAATAGGGATTTTGTGTAGAAGTGATGTGTTCAATGACCTGATGACTTCAGGATATGACCACCAACCAGAGCGCCGGATTGAGGTTGGAAGAAGGAGACGACAATTGTATTGTAGGAGAACGTGTACGCGAGTACATTCATTATTACAAAAGTATGTCACATACGTAGTAACAGTAATTAACCGAGTGCGGTGTGTTCGTTACACACGTGTTACTCTTTCAGTTTAAACAGCGTTCAAAGCCAAAGCGTACATAAATTATTCATAACGCCCATTGCATAATGCTTATGTTGCGTTACTACAGTAACATTATAAACCTGTACGTTTACGGCTTCATCAGACTTTATTTACAAATTCATTTCTTGTGACATCTACAATCGAATGCGCAGTGCAAATAATTCTTGTTTTTCGTTTGTCGCTGTCCTTTCTCTTCTCAGCCTTCCAGCCAGGCCCGCGTTTGACATCAACAGCACCCTGGGCACACTGGGAGCAAGCCCCCCCCCCCAAACGGGACTTTTCGGCCCTTACATTAACAACAGCAAATAACAACAATGGTTCGGGAGCCAGCCAGCCAGTTTTGGTTCGGGAGGGATTTCTCCCTTAACCCTCCTTTCCATTATCCACCACCCATGGACCCGCCGTGTCCCGGATTGGCAACCGTAAAGAATAAACCTGTATTGTTCACGTAATGATAGTAAGAATATAGACTTCATTTTTACAGTATCATGGACCTCCCTTCCACCCTCTTTCTAAAAACTTGCTATTCTAACTATATCTAACTTATTATGTATATAATTTTTTATATATCTTTTTATCACCACACCAGTTGATACTTTTAATTTAATGTCTTATAAAATGAGCTTCTTTCTAGTTTTGGCTCTAGAAAAATCATCGAATAAATCGGTAAAATCCATTTTCAATGGAATGTCGCTTTGCGTGCACAACAGTATCAAACTGTTTAGATTTTCCTCATCCATTGTTGACGTTTTTTCAGATTATACCCTCTTTAGGCCCGAAAAGCTTCTTTCTGCCGTGCAATTTATCACGGGCAGAGTCAAATAAATTCACATGCCGACCTCTAGATTTGGGAAGGTACTTCTAATAATGTGTTACAAATACTATTATAATAAATTTACTATTCTATAGCTGTTACTATTACAATATATTTATAAAATTTACTATTCTAATAATACAGACAAATACGAATCACTCCCATCTTTCGTATCTATCATATTTTTTGTAAGTTTAGTTATTTTTTAGGTTAAGGACGTTTTCTCATTTCCCTCATTTTTTCCTTTCACGAACGTTGCGTCCCTGGGCACGTGCCCAGTGTGCTCGTTTATAAAATCGGCCGGCCGCTCATCTTCAAAAATACATTTCAGTTGATCTGATGCTTTCTCCGTGTTATCTTTCCGTGGCGATGTTTACGAACTGTAGTTCATTATATTTCTAAATGTTCTGTATATTCGCCTTTTTATTTTTCATTGTAATGTTTTAATCCCATAGATTACTGATTTGAAGGGCAATGGGCGTCCTCCCTAGTCTTTTTTTTTTTTTTTTTAATGACTAACCAGTTTGTCTTCTGTGATGACCCCCCCCCCCCAATATTTATACTTCTCGTACAGACGTAAATTTCATTTGCCAATGTTCAGGGTAACTCAATAATATAGTGAAGATGTGGTCAAATTCAGTATCGTTTTAATAAAATTCACATTATTGTCCGTTGATTTATACTGTAATCAAACTTAAAGAACACTTTTGTATGTAAAAGCAAATGATACGTGATGGGCTTCAGAAATATAATATTACTGAGTATTGCGAGTTCCCGAGGTAGTTTGAATAGTGTCAGCGATCGAAAACAGGCAGAGTAAACCAAAAACGTTTTTATATTTACAGACTCAAAACTCGCAATAAACAACGTTTCTTCTTACAACCTCAGTCTCCGATGATTGGTGGGCGGCCATGTTGTTCGTCCTATTGACCGCCCTGCGTGTTGAATATCCGTATACTTTCTAACCTATTTATTTGCATTCCGCTAACTTTCCTGTCGTCGTTCTTCATGTAATACCAGTCAGATAGTGTTTGCGTCAAATTAACTGCCGTAGTCATTCTCATGTCCTTGTAATGATGCTGTGTATTTTCTCATGTCTCCAGTTAGATTCTCCATAAATGTAAGAGATCTTTACTCTTACTGTTGCCCTTTTACCCAGAGTGTAGTGTAGCGTAAATTGTGACTTGTAAAGTTTATATCTTAATTACAAACACATTTGTAACCAACCACGTACGCATATTTGTATATGGGCTTCTTCACGTTCCTTCCACTACGTTTTGTTATCACCAATAATATCTTCGCCGAGAGTGTTCGCTTATCTGTTGTGGCGGCTGTTTATGCGCTCGGCACGTATTGCAGAGAGGATTTCTGTCTTTGCTTTTTTAGAACTTAGTAAAATTTTGTAATACAATTTACGTTTTATAACGATGGCTAGCAATGATACCAAACTGTTTCGACTGAGGGGCTGGAGAGGCATCGCGTCAGATCGGTACCGTCGGAGAAAGCTTCTGGAGAAGGTCATGAGTTGTTGCACCAGGGATGATGATGATGACTCTTTATAGGAATTTATATTAAAAAATACTGTTAACAAAAAATAAAGACTGGTTGCTGTAGTCCTTTTTATAACTGAAAATGTTATGTAAACGGGTTTTTTTAACAGCAGTTTGACTTCAGTCTCTCCCCCACTTTTGAAGTCTTGGCAGTGTAGAATAGAATACTGGAAAAAAGTGAAATGGAAAACACAGTGTGAAAGTGCAAGGTCGTGCGGTAAGGTCGTTTGTAACTACTGATTGAGTCACCGGCAGACCGACCGCTGATGACGATCTGCGTACGTGTTCAGAATCTGCCCTACCCCGTCGTCCTCTGCTTCCAGTTCCTCGTTTAGATGGCCGAGTTGTTTTTTTTTTTTAATGTAAATAAGGAATTGATAGTGAGTCATTCATTTAGTTTTGTTGAATTTTTGTTTCTTTTTTAATTTTTAACTATTAATTAAAGGGTATGTATTAATGCTGTTAACTTAAGCTTAGAAAACGTACAGACATTTCAGTTCAGTTATAGCAGACGTAATAATACCACTTAACATTTTTATAGTAATCAGTAACCACTTAAAAACACCACAACACGATAATACACTTAAAAATTGTTACATTAATCGGAATATATTGCAAGGTAACAGGTTATAGCCCAGACCAGACTTGCAGAAAAAAATGCACAATTAGTGAAATTTTATACATTTATTGTTCTTTCTTTTACACACTTTTGTATTAAATTGTTCTTTTGTTATTTGACATAAAATTAATTTCTTGTAGTTCAAAAATCTGCTTTGAAATATCTTTAAATAAATGTTTTCTTGATTTAAACAGTTCTGTAAATTTTTTAATTGTTCAAAGTCTTCTTTTTAAACAAAATTATATTTTAAATTAATGTTCTTTTACGTTATACTTTAAAGTTTTATAATTTGATAACAATTTTAAATTTGGCTTCCCTGTTTGGTCGTATTCTTTGTCCTCCCGGTCGACGATCTCGATCCGGCCTCCAGCGATCCGTCGTCTCGGTTCCACGTTCCAGCAACCGCCTCCAGGAACTGCCTTGCTCTAGGTCTCCGTATTCCAGCCGCCACGATCAGCAAACGATGCTCAGGAACGGTAGCCGACTATCTCACACTCCGTGATGGTTTCCTGCTGACACTCGCTGCTAACACGACTCTACAGGCCCAAGGACTGTCTGGAATTGATGTTGCCTGGAATCGATGCCCACCGCGACCGCCTCCGCTGAGTACTGTATGACGTACTTTCAGAGAGAGAACTTTCAGGGAGAGAACTGAGAAAAGACTGGCTACTCCTTTTATAACACAGCTGAATGTATGCCGCCGCGCTGCCGAATGACGTCACCGCCGATATGCGCGTAGGCGTCTTTTCTATTTACTCTATTATATTCAGGAGCGCCCACGTGCTCGCCGACTTTCTTGTTCTCGAATCTTCTAGAACACATCTTTGTAACACATGAATATACTTCCATAACCTTCTATTTGCTACCCACATTACACACCACTTCACTCACATATTAAATTATATCTTCATAGTTCTACATTGTCTTATTTTTTAATTTATCCTATTAATTTTAATTGTTTTATTAATACTAAAGTAATCCCTCGTCAACCGCGGGTTCTCCAACCGCGGAATTCATTTATACGCGGTTTTATAAACGCGCAGTAGTTTCCAACCGCGGGGCTGGAATTCGCTTATACGCGGTTTGTAGTAGCATCCGCTAGGCAGCGCTTCGTGCACACATATCCCTTCAAATCGGATTGAAGTCAGTCAGTCGCGCGTTGCTCTTCTGCCGTGACGTATTGCGTGTTCTTTAGTTTTTAGTGTGCGTTGTTCTTATTATCTAGTGTTAATTTACTCTTTTATAAACTATCCTTTTGTCATAATGTGTTCCAAACGTTCGGAAAACATAATTGGCGGTGATAAGCTAGTCAAAAGGGCTAGGAATGTACTACCGCTGGAGAAAAAGCTCGATGTTTTGAACAGGTTAGGGCGCGGCGAGAGTGCTGCGTCTGTGGCCAGGTTAATGGCTGTCAACGAGTCAACTATACGAACAATAAAAAAAAGTGAAGAAACAATAAAAGCTAGTGTTACTAGTGGAACTGCTTCTAGTGCTAAAGTTACCTTTATGCCTCGTGATCCCATTATTGAAAAGATGGAAAAGGCACTTAATGTTTGGATCGAAGACCAAACATAAAAGAAAGTTCCTTTAAGTAGCTTAGTTATACGTGAAAAGGCACTGAGAATATACAAACATTTAGAGCAAGGTGTTGGCCAATCTAAATTTCAAGCTAGTAAGGGATGGCTTGCTCGCTTCGTCCACCGCCATAGCCTTCACAATTTGAAAATAGTGGGAAAAACAGCCTCAGCTGACCATAGCGCTGCTGAGAGTTATCCTGAACAATTAAAAAAATTAATTGAAGATAAAGGATATTTGCCGGAACAGGTATTTAACGCAGACGAAACAGGTCTGTATTGGAAGCGTATGCCCAAGAGGACATACATCTCTAAAGCTGAACGCTCTGCACCAGGTTTCAAGGTCTCGAAAGACCGTATCACCCTGCTCTTGTGTGCTAATGCTTCTGGTGACTGTATGGTGAAACCAGTGTTAGTGTATCGATCGCTGAACCCACGTGCCTTGAAAGGAAAAAACAAATGTCATCTTCCAGTGTTTTGGCGTGCAAACAAGAAAGCATGGGTGACAGGTGCATTGTCAATGGACTGGCTGAATAACTGGTTCGTTCCTGATGTTGAACGGTATCTATCCAAGAAAAACTTAACCTTCAAGGTTCTCCTGATCTTAGATAACGCTCCAGGACACTCCGAGGCTCTCCAGTTCGCCCATCCAAATGTTGAAGTTGTATTTCTGCCCCCAAATACTACTTCACTCATACAACCGATGGACCAAGGAATTATCGAAACATTCAAGCGATACTATACACGACGCACATTCAACAGGATACTGGAAGCTATGGAGAATGACCCAAGTCTGATAGTCACTGATTGCTGGAAACTGTTCAACATCACTGACTCCATCACCATTATTAAAGACTCTCTTGACGAAGTAAAACAGTCAACTTTGAATGCCTGTTGGTCCAAGCTGTGGAAGGAGTGTGTTAATCAACGTTTGCAACACAAACTCCCAGCCGTTAAGGATATTGTAGATGTTGCAAGACGTCTGGGAGGTGAAGGATTGGCAGACATGAAAGATGATGACGTCGAAGAACTTCTTCAGTCGCACAAGGAGGAGTTGAATGAAGATGAATTGGAAGAAATAATACGATCGAGTGAGGATGGGGATGATGACGAGGAGGACAAAGAAGAACAGAGAGAAATGACGTCTTCTAGCCTAAGCAAAGGAATACTTTTGGCTAACAATCTCGCTGAATTTTTTCTTGACATCCATCCCATCATGGAGCGGAGTATAAAATTCAAACGGGGTTTGGAGGATTTATTATCTCCATACAAGCAAGGAGTTTCAAAATAAAATGAAGCAGACTTCTCTTTTATGCTATTTTAAATCATCTGGTGGCAAGTCAACTGACGTCCCTCACCCTTCCACAAGTGCCGATTCCCATGCCTCGATTTAAAATTGTTTTGATTAAAATTTTGCGTTTAAATTGTTTGTGTGTTAAAAATTGTTTTTATTTTAAAATTTTAAGTTGAAAATTGTAGTAAGCTATAAAACTGGACTTACTTAGCACTAAAAACTGGCCGCTATTTTTTCCTTGTCTTAGCGGCTTTTTCGTTATAATGTAATACAGTATGTCTTTTAAAAATTTTGAAAATTTTTATACTTTTAATTAACTGTCAGCTATTTGAAATCATTGGACTGGTTTTATACATTCGAACAACGTAGTGTATACTGTATAATAAAGAGTTGTACAGTATTTTATATTTCTGGCTTTGCTTCAGATTCCCCTAACCTTACTTTTCCCATATAAAGTTAACTTCACCAACCGCGGATTCACTAACCGCGATGTTTTGTAGGAACCTAACCCCCGCGGTTGGCGAGGGAATACTGCCACTATTTTATGCTGCCAGGTCAATCAAACGTCGTCGTCGTCGTCGTCGTCGTCGTCGTCGTCGTCGTCGTCGTCGTCGTCGTCTTCTTCTTCTTCTTCTTCTTCTTCTTCTTCTTCTTCTTCTTCTTCTTCTTCTTCTTCTTCTTCTTCTTCTTCTTCTTCTTCTTCTTCTTCTTCTTCAATTCGGTCCCCTTATTCATTTTGTCTGCCCTTCCCTGTCTCCGTCGTTCCTCTTAATACCTTTACTGTTTCCCTCGTTCTTCACCAGTTTATTTTTTCATCTACTGTCATTTCTGGATTAGGACAGCAATTTTGAATGTCTGCGTTATAATATGCCTTATGTTACAATCAACTAGTAAAGAAACACGCCTGAAGCTCTACAAGGCGATGGCCCTCCCCATAGTTCTCTGTGGGTCCGAGAATTGGACTTACAGGAAATCCCAAGCCAGTCGTATTCAAACGGCAAATGGGATTTTCCAGGCACGTGGCAGGGTAATCTCTTCAAGATCGTAGAAGAAATGTAAATATACGGCAGGAGCTGAATATTGTGAGTATACTGGATAGGATTGGCTGACATCGGCAAAAATGGATGGATCATCTTAACCGAACGGGTGACTGCTGCATCCCTAAAAAACTACTGAATTATAAGTCAAAATGACGGAGAGTTGTGGAACATCCGAAGATGCGATTGGAGTGATCATCTTTAGTCTATCTGCTTGCGATGGAACAATCCATTTTTGGTTTAATCCTTGTTGATGATGATGATGACGATGACCTACGACTGTCATTTCCGTGGTCTCCTATTGTTGCACGTTTTCTATACCTTGCCATTTATAACATGGTTTTCAGCCATTCTTTTCTAATTCATCCGTGTTATACATCCACTCATTTTCAATCTATCTTATGTCTGTTTTCTAACTTATGAATTATGATTTCTTATTAAGTCCTGGCTTTTGAAGGAGACCTCGCCAACGGACTCTGTCCGATCCAACCATCCTCCAGTTGCGGATTCCTGCCCTTTCTGCATCCTGCTGCACTGCATCTCTCAACCTCAGCTATGGTCTTCCCACTTTCCTTTTGCCATCTGGGTCATACAGAAAGAGGCGGGTTACAGGGTCGTGGGGGTGTATCCTGACAACATGACCTGCCCTCTAAGCCGTCCTATCTTTTTGTTTGTGATTATGGTCATGTAGTGTTGTAAGTTATATAACGCTTCATTAGTTCTTTTTCTCTCCAGACACCTCCCTTCACATATATTCGTCTGAGTATTATTCTCTTAAATGTTCCCAGCGCATTCTCAGCGCTTCTGCTCAGAACCCACGTCTCCAAAGGATACAATAGCACTGGGGCAAGCAGTGTCTTGTATAGGGTGCTCTTTGTTGCCTTTGACACCAGTTTGGACTCAAATTTCCTTTTGTAAGATGAAGCAAGACACAGGAATAATTTTCTGAACTGTCTGGTTTCCGCTCCTACTTGTTTGGTTTCTTGACTCCGTTTTAAAGTCTTCGTTTCGCTGCCATGCAGCAAAGCGGGTACCGTCATTGTATTGTACATTAATGTTTGGATCTTCATTGATTTTAGTTTTTCAACAACATGTCTGTATATACTGGACAGTATATATTTGTGAATTTCCTTACTCTGTTCGCTATACGCTTATTTGTTCTTCCTTCATTTGTTGCCTGTTTCGCAAATATTCAAACGTTGAGATCTCTTTAATATTTGTCGCCCACAATACAAACCGATGCTGTTACCCCCAGTTGCTTGCTTTTCATTATAATCGTCTGGATGCGTCGTGTAACGTTCCGGGCTACGTTACAAATCCAGGGAACCCATGATAATTGACGCTAGCCAATTATACAGGCTGCCTACGTTGTAACAAACTGAAATTAAACTCAACACATAGAACAATAATATTTACTCTAATTATTAGGACACAAGGGGAAGGTATTTCACTGATTTATGCACTCACTTCAATCTGTAATAAGATGACATCTCTTTATTAACAAATTATATAAATAGATCCCATAACATAAAAATTTATACTGAAATATTTAAAAAGGGTTTTCTGTCAAGCAAGGGATCATATTGATCATGTAATTTACCTCGGATCCGAGTCTCTTTAAATCTAGTAAAGACGTCTGAATTATACTTTGCTAATCAAGGAGGTTGCATGATTACATAAACCATTTGAAGAATGGTATTACTTAATTAAGGGATTATAACTTACATTTCAAGATTAATGTTACAACGTATGATTATATTACAGTTTACATTTCTTTTGTTTTATTTATTGCTTAGAGAAAATTATAGTCTTTTGAAAAGTCTCTGCCATGTATGAAAAGTTATGTTTTAAATGTACTTAATTCTCGGTAGGCAAGCTACCGAGTCACCTCTCAAATAAGCTTTTGCTGTCCTCGTCCTGGGGTGTGACTCTTCGGAACTCTGGTAGTCGGGGCAGTCATCTGGGTCGTGTCTCTGGTGAATATCTTATAGCTGTATTAGTGAGGAGATTGGTGTAATGCTGCATGAAGTCGGTTTGATCCTCGCCAGTCCTGGTCAGTGTTGTATGGGTTGTAGACGTCCGTATATGCAGTTGGGCACGTCACATATTCACTGGTAGAGTAGTACTGGAGTTTGCATCTTAACTTGAGACGTCACCTTGTTTACGAGTTCTTAATTTTTTTTTATATATTACCACATTTCTTTAACAAACCTTTTACTACATCTTATACATATAACTAGCACTAGCTCCCCACGTTTTTAGTGGTAGCTAACCCTTATTTGAAAGTTTAAATAAAACATTTTTGAAGAGCCCTCGCTTGGAGGTGTGTACTGTCTGAACGCCGCATCGTAACTCTTGCATTGATACGACAGGTACATTACAACGAAGCGGAGCGAGTACTCCGCCTTAATATAGTTCCAACTTTTATTTAAATACACATTCTTATAGCAAGACGAAACAAATTATTTAGACTTATTTAGTTTACAGGAATTATTTTAACTACTACTTGTGCCTTCAAATTATTAATTACTTACATTACGATTTTCAGATATTTCTAAGTTACAGACGGTTCGCTATGCACGTTGTGTCCGGAATTAAACAGGTCAACTCATGGTGATTTACTAGAGGGTTAACTGTATTATTCTTAACTTTTTACATTACGATTTTTTTTATTACTTGTTTAGTTAGATTTTCTCAATTTAAATCTCATACTTATTCTGAGTTAGTAGAGGGGTATTTGGTTTAATTGTGCGATTTAAAAAATACTTACTTGCTTTCTAATTTTTTTTTATTATTAAATTTTTATTACCAATTAAATCGTCACATACTCCGCCGCTTAAAATCGACATTGGGAATTTTAGTAAGGAAAATTCAAAAGTGGGGTACTGGGAGTATGCTTGGCGTTAATGTGTAGAATTTCTCTCCCCCTTTTTCTTTTTCTTTCACCTTGTTATTGGCATGTGTTATACACATTTATTTCTTCTCTATAATAAAACAATATACATATATATTTTCTTACAAACTACCTTTTTCATTACATAAAATTCACACTTAAGGTCTACATTTTAAAACACAAACCTTCTTCTTATTACTACTACTTAAATCTACTACCGGTTTTTTTCTTTGGGTTTTAGTTACTCTCTTCATAGAGTAATATTCTAAATATTTTTTTATTTAGAGGTCAGTTTAGTGGTCATTGAGTACTCATTTTGCTTATCTTTCGCTGAACAGGATCTCAGGTTGATCAGGCCTCATTTCCAAATTCTACGATTAACACTTAGCATGGTTACTGAGGTATAAGATAACTTGTCTACCTAGTATTACCTTTTCTATTTTTGGCGATGCTATTTCCTCTTTTCCTTTTCATACAATTTTATCTGAGAAATATGTGTTCTTCGTACATATTCTCGAGTCGCAGGTTCGTACAGGGCTACTGTAACTGGGGTTAAGTACTTCTGGATTTGGTAAGGACCACACCATCGGTATGATAGTTTAGAGGTGGTCTTATCAATTGCACTACTAGTGGGGTGTGTCTTGTACATTACTAAGTCACCGACTTGGTACCTAACTAAATTGTTATTGTTATGAATATTTCTCTCGTGGTATTTTCTGGATTTCTCTAAGTTCGCTCTTAAATTAGCGCGAGCTTTATTCCATATTTGTTTAATCCTTTATTTGCGGAGGTAGCAAGTCATGTATTTTCCATTTAGTGGACAAGGGATGGTTTGGTTTGTATTTATACAGTAACTCAAACGGGGTCGACTTATGTCCTTCGTGATAAGCCGAATTAAAGGCGTATTGTATCCAGGATAGGTTCTGGTCCCAAGACGTATGATCGTTCGCATGGTAGGCGATTAATGAAGATTTGAGGTTTCGTAGATACCTTTCAGCAATATTGCCTTGCGGTCGATACTCCGTCGTGGTAATATGGTCTATTCCTAACTTGAAACACATTCTTAAATTCTTTCGCCTTAAATTGTGGTCCGTTATCTGACACTATACGTACAGGTGTACCATAATCTTTAAATAATCTCTCCTGTAATATTTTTACAGTCGTCGACGCTAACGCTTGCCGCATGGGATACATCCAAACAAATTTGGTGAACGAATCTACACAGATGAGTAGCATAGTATAACCTGATTTAGATCGTGGGTAGGGACCTGAAAAGTCTAAATAAAGTTTAGAGAAAGGGGTTGTAGGGATTTCTGAAATTAATTGGCTTACCTGACTGTTTCTTGCCGGTTTACTGAGAGCGCATAAATTACACTTTTTTACAAATCTAGCTATTTCCCTGTTCATATTGTTCCAATGATATTCCTTTCGAATGCGATGTATGGTTTTATTGATTCCCGTATGGGCTCCAATGGTAGATGAATGGAAGTACTCCATCAGCATGGGCTTAATCATATCAGGGGCGATTATTCTTAATTCCTTTCCATTTCTTGTTTTGTGGCATAGTATTCTCTTACTTAATACATATTTCTTAATTCCTTGCTCAAGTTGTTCTATAATCGGTTTCAGAAGAGGGTCTTGTTGTTGATATAGAGCAATGTTGGTAAAGGCAAGGGGGAATTCAGTAATTACGGTGTTAACAATGGGTGTTTCCGGACTCTCCTTGTTTTCGGGAGTATTTGTGGGCGACTGGAACATACGGGACAGGGTATCAGCGACTACGTTTTGTGTACCTTTAATATGCTGCACTTTGAAGTTGTAACAGTTTAACCTCAATACCCATCTTCCAATACGTCCTAACTGTTTAGGGTGATTCAGTAACCAAGATAATGCTCGATTATCAGTTTCCAAAAGGAATTCTTTATGTTCTAGAAAGGGTTTAAACTTCTCAAACGCAAAAACAATGGCTAAACATTCCAATTCATAGGCGGAATATTTTCTTTCTTGGTCGCTCAAGGTTCGTGATGCATAACTAATAGGTAGTCTACTGTTTTCTATTTCCTGGTAGATGACTGCACCTAAAGCTACACTTGAACTGTCGGTCTGAACTACGAAAGGTTTCGTGAAATCTGCTAGTTGTAATACTGGGGGAGATATGATGCTTTCTTTGAGTTGTTCAAACGCATTTTGGTGTTGTGCAGTCCATTCAAACTTCGCTCCCTTCTTTCTTAAGGAATTCAGCGGTGCTGCTATTTCGGCAAGATGGGGAATATACTTGTGGAAATAATTTACCATTCCCAAAAATCGGGCTATACCTTTTGCATCTCGCGGGGGTGAAAATTCTCTGATGGCGCGGGTTCGCTCGGGGTCAATGCTTACCTTTCCGTTGGCTTTCACGATGTGGCCTAAAAACGAAAATTGTGGAACTGCAAAGTTTACCTTCTTGGGGTTAACTGTTAATCCTGCTTTTTGTAACCGAGATAACACTTCACGTAGATGTTTAAGATGTTGTTCCATCGATTCGCTATAGATTACGATGTCGTCCAAGTAGTGATACACATATTTAAATTTAATATCATGAAATATTCTTTCTAATAATCTACTACATACGGAACTTCCTTGAGATATTCCAAAGGGTACTCTAGTAAATTGGTACAGGTTAAAAGGAACAGCAAACGCGGTTAGACGTTTGGATTCTTCCGAAAGGGGTATTTGGTGAAATGCTTGATTCAGATTCATTACCGTAAAGACTTTCGCTTTTGTGAAGTAATGAAAAGCACTATGGATGTCTGGAAGCGGGATAGAGTCAAATTCTATTCGTTTGTTTAATTGTCGGTAGTCCACAACTAGTCTATGTTTATCGTGACATTTCGGTACTAAAAAGGAGGGTGATAAAAAGACGTAGAGGGTTCAATGACTCCTTGTTCTAACAACTTGTTGATATGGTTTCTCATCACTTCCATCTTGGGAGGCGACAACTTGTATGGGGGTAGGCGTATTACTTTCTGATCGCTCAGATTGATCTTATATTCTATTAGTTTCGTAAGTCCTAGCTTAGGTGTAAGAACGGTGGAAAATTCTTTTATTAATTTCTGCATTCTCAGCCTATCTCTATTTCCTAGATGAGATAATTCAGACTCTTGGTGTACTACGTGTGCAGTCGATGATCTAGTACTCTCTTGTTTGTTAGTATTACAATCAAAATTGTACTTCCGTGTACGGTCGAATCGAAAATAATATTTCTGCTCATGGATGTCAAGAATCATTCCCGTTTTACTTATGAAGTCTGCTCCCAATATTAAGTCGTGTCCTAAATCATTACATACTAACATAGTAAAAAACCACGTTAGGTTCTTGATTTTTACTTTAATGGTGATGCTAAGTTTTATCACTATATTCTGTTTATTGGCTGTAGCACATTTTATATTCACCGCTTGACTCCGTTTCACTAGGTTGTGTTCGAATAATTTATCTGCTAACTTTTGACTGATTAAGGTTCTGGTAGATCCCGAATCGATTAATGCGATTGTGGAGGTAACACCTAGGTCAATTTGTATTAAGGGCAATAGACTTTTAGTCCAGTTACATTTAGTTATAGCGTTACATTTTTCAATAAACTTTCTAACATAGGGATCTATTTCTTTAGTGTTTCTTTTCCTTCTTTTTTTTTTATTGTCGTACATTTCTTTGGGTTCACCGGATCTCAAGTTGCTGCGGAAGACACAGGATTTCGGGTCTGCCTGCCTTACATGTTTTTTGGATTAGGGTGTTTACGTTCGTATTGCTTGCTGTTACAGTTTCTACTTATGTGTCCATATCTACCGCAATTATAACACATGTTCTTATTACGAGGAGGGTACCTAGTTTCCGTTTTAGGTTGTGTTTCATTTGACTTACCAGGGCTGTGCAAATAGTGAGGTCTATTGAATACTCGCCTTTCACGCTGGGTTGTTACATCGGGCACTAGGGCTTTCAATTCATTTCTATTCCCTTCGGTTGATTTCATCGCATGTCTATTCTGATCTGAGTACCACACATTCGAAGAGTGGATACTGCATTGTTCTAGATCCGCAAAGGTGTTGGGTCGATTTATCAACGCTAAACGAGATCTTTCTTCTGGTGACAATCCTACTAAAATGGTATCGACCATCTGTCTCTCATTCCAATCTACTTGTAGTAGTCGAGAGGACTCCCTGATGTCTGAGATGTAATGGGCCAATCTCTCGTGATTTCCTTGTACTCGTAGTACGGTCTTTCTTTTAAGTTCTTCATAAATCCTGGTGGGAATAAAATATGTTATTATTGAGGTATGCAGTTCTTCTACTGGAAGGGTAGAGCTTAATGATTCTATCACACGATTCTTTAACGGGGGTTTACATTTCGGTAGGAGGACTTGCAAAATTTGCCAGTCATTCAGCTGCTGCAGATCTTTTATCTGTAGGAGATATTTTATGAAATTCAGTAGTTTAGTGACATTTAATCCATCAGTGTATGGGATTTCAGCTAAAAGTTTCTCTACGGGATGAGTGATTTTTCCATAGAGGTCCGCGTTATAGTTCACATGTGGCATCACTTTAGGAGGACCAGATGATGCGTTCGGGGTTGTTAATTCGTGCATTTCGGGGCGAATCTGGAAACGATTGGGAGGAGGGGCTTCAAATATAGTCGGGGCATTTAAATCTTTATTTGGGTATTGCTCGTGAGTAGGTTGTATTTGCGATACGGCGGGCGAGTCCCGATCCGTGTTGGGTGGAGGGTGATCTGTCGTAGGGGATTGAACTGGGGAGATGTGTAGTTTCTTCAAGGACGTCTCAATTTCATCCATTCGGAACGAGTCGGATTTTCTTCGTAACTCATTGATAATAGTGGGTAATCGACGTAAAGCTTCGTCTGCAAAATTTTGGACTTCAGGAGGAATTTCCGTAAGATTAGGCCAGTTCAATAAATTTTTCATTCGCCGGGTTAAATGTTCTATTCTTTGAGTTGTCCGCAATATTATCGCAGGAGATTTCTCGTCTTGGAGGGTTTGAGACAATAAAGTTAACTCGCTATACTTGGCATTACAAATTTCTCTCTCGCTCTCATAATCGAGTCCGCTTAGGTTGCTTAACTGCGCGGGTGTATCAAATCCACTTTCGCGTTTTGACTTGCGCAATTCCACGACTGTTACATTCGCATGGGGTAGGCCACGCAAAAGAGCTTCATAAGACAGCTCGTCCTTTAATAGTAAATCCGGATTAAATTGTGCCATTTTTATCTTATTTCTAACACATTAAAATTTACTTAAAATTAAAGACAAAAATTCCACACACACTTCAATGTAAAGTCAACGATCAGCTGTTCGCTGGAATGTTGGTCACCCTAGTTTGCTTTGTAAACAATGGCATAGTTGTATGCATGGGAACGCGAGGATTATACTCAAGTATTGTTCTCTATAACAATAGCTGAAGGCTATCTTTATCGACCGGTTTCAACTGGGGGAAGCCAGTTGCAACAAGGGGTGAATCCGATTCAACGAAACACGCTTTACAAATTACAGTGTGTATTACGGGCTGTAACAAGCTGAGTTTAGTAATTAATTGTCTTACGTTCTACCTTTAATTTCTGGAATTATTTTTAATTTTTTGGTAACAAAATTAAGTTACGAATTTATTTACACGGAATTAACCTGGTCTACTTTAGTCAGGAGTTTATATTTTTCACCGTGACGTCAGACATACAACTTACATTCTATGCAGGCATATTCAGGAAACTACAGGTCTTGAATTGTCGCAATATAAACCTGTTAAAGACTGAACAGTTTGACAAGCACTAAAATTCATGTACGTACTTGCATTGGTGTAATACAATGATAGTTTGTATTATTTTGCGTATCTTAAATAAATTACATTATACGCAAGTTAGTGCGTAATCTTGTACAAAATAAATTCACCTTATGTAAATTAATATTAACATGAAATACAGTAACTGAGTGCATAGATCAGCAGAGAGTTATCTATTTTACTACATAACAATTATTTCTTTTTTAATAAGCAGAGTGGCGCATTTTTGTGTGCGTCACGATGGTTACAAACCTTTTATACAAGACAGCAGAGTGGCGCATTTTTGTAACGATTCCGGGCTACGTTACAAATCCAGGGAACCCATGATAATTGACGCTAGCCAATTATACAGGCTGCCTACGTTGTAACAAACTGAAATTAAATCAACACATAGAACAATAATATTTACTCTAATTATTAGGACACAAGGGGAAGGTATTTCACTGATTTATGCACTCACTTCAATTCACTTCACTTCAATCTGTAATAAGATGACATCTCTTTACTAACAAATTATATAAATAGATCCCATAACATAAAAATTTATACTGAAATATTTAAAAAGGGTTTTCTGTCAAGCAAGGGATCATATTGATCATGTAATTTACCTCGGATCCGAGTCTCTTTAAATCTAGTAAAGACGTCTGAATTATACTTTGCTAATCAAGGAGGTTGCATGATTACATAAACCATTTGAAGAATGGTATTACTTAATTAAGGGATTATAACTTACATTTCAAGATTAATGTTACAACGTATGATTATATTACAGTTTACATTTCTTTTGTTTTATTTATTGCTTAGAGAAAATTATAGTCTTTTGAAAAGTCTCTGCCATGTATGAAAAGTTATGTTTTAAATGTACTTAATTCTCGGTAGGCAAGCTACCGAGTCACCTCTCAAATAAGCTTTTGCTGTCCTCGTCCTGGGGCGTGACTCTTCGGAACTCTGGTAGTCGGGGCAGTCATCTGGGTCGTGTCTCTGGTGAATATCTTATAGCTGTATTAGTGAGGAGATTGATGTAATGCTGCATGAAGTCGGTTTGATCCTCGCCAGTCCTAGTCAGTGTTGTATGGGTTGTAGACGTCCGTATATGCAGTTGGGCACGTCACATATTCACTGGTAGAGTAGTACTGGAGTTTGCATCTTAACTTGAGACGTCACCTTGTTTACGAGTTCTTAATTTTTTTTTATATATTACCACATTTCTTTAACAAACCTTTTACTACATCTTATACATATAACTAGCACTAGCTCCCCACGTTTTTAGTGGTAGCTAACCCTTATTTGAAAGTTTAAATAAAACATTTTTGAAGAGCCCTCGCTTGGAGGTGTGTACTGTCTGAACGCCGCATCGTAACTCTTGCATTGATACGACAGGTACATTACAACGAAGCGGAGCGAGTACTCCGCCTTAATATAGTTCCAACTTTTATTTAAATACACATTCTTATAGCAAGACGAAACAAATTATTTAGACTTATTTAGTTTACAGGAATTATTTTAACTACTACTTGTGCCTTCAAATTATTAATTACTTACATTACGATTTTCAGATATTTCTAAGTTACAGACGGTTCGCTATGCACGTTGTGTCCGGAATTAAACAGGTCAACTCATGGTGATTTACTAGAGGGTTAACTGTATTATTCTTAACTTTTTACATTACGATTTTTTTTATTACTTGTTTAGTTAGATTTTCTCAATTTAAATCTCATACTTATTCTGAGTTAGTAGAGGGGTATTTGGTTTAATTGTGCGATTTAAAAAATACTTACTTGCTTTCTAATTTTTTTTTATTATTAAATTTTTATTACCAATTAAATCGTCACAGTCGCTCTTAATCTCTGTCTTGAATCTCACTATTTCTTCACACATTCATATGTTACTTGCTTCATGTTTTTCGCTCTGTCCATTCTAAATACATTACCGTCGAGTAAGTTAGAGCAGGTTATCTAGTTTTACTGAATTAAGTTCTGGCACTGCTCAAAATATGATTTTCAGTTTTCAGAAGCGAAAAGCCTATTATGAATAACAGACGCGCAAAAATTGCTATATAGTTCAAGAATCTCGCAATACGAACGCTGTAACTGAATTGAATCTTCCCAGGATTAATAAAAATAATTTGTAGTCTGTGATCAGCTGATGTTTGGATGGATGGATGGATGCACGGGCGTCTTGCGCCCTAATTTGTGTGCGTTGTCCAGGCCTAGGCCTGATGAACGCCAGGTGCCAACAGGTCAGCTCGGTCGTTTGCTCTGCACAAGGGTGTTATGTTGCAGTCCGCGGGTACATGATGGCTACCACGGGAGCAAGCATTTGCTTTTGCTTCAGCCAATTGTCACGCCGAGGCGTCTTTGGGAACGTAGTAACGCACTGGCGAAGACAAGAGGCTCGAGCGCCCTAGGGTGTCGGCCGAAACGATGGGGAATGACTCCAAGACAGCCAGCACCCGCAAGGAAGGCAGCACTTGCACAACCTCGCGGGAGCCCGTGTCTCAGGTCATAGCCTGCCGAGTCAGCAAAGCAGGTGTTGACGGGGATCTCAATTGTCATGGCTTCAGCCAATTGCCACGCCTGGGCGCGGCTCCGTGGTCCCCGAGGGCATGGCCCACGGAAACTTGAAGGCGCGCTGGTGAGGACAAGAGGCTCGACCGCCCGAAGGCGGCGGCCGAGTCGAAGGGACTCATCACCGGGGCAGTCGGCTCTCGCAAGGAAGGCATTTGCACAACCTCACGGGAACCCGTGTCCCGGATCACAGCCCTGCCGAGTCGGCAAAGCCGATGCTGGCAACAATATGTCTATCCAATCCAATCTGCCGCAGCATGATTGACTACAGAGTCGGCAGTCGCAGGTAGTGAATGTGAATGTTGGTGATCGATTCAGAATTCCAGAAAGTTGGGGGGTTCGTTGCTGAGGGGTTCATGTGGTGAACTAAGGGGGGTCGTCTAACAGCGCCCTAGGGCGCCTGACGCGGCTAGGGGGCGGTGTGTTTTCCATGCTGTTCAGCCTTTGGAGGTGCGGATAAGGGGACTCACCGGCCTTGGCGAACAAATTCGCTGCCAAGGACCAGTCGAAGACCTCTAAGGTGGGAACGCGGAGGCCCCGGTGAATGGCGGAATTTTGCACAAACCACGGGGACTCCGTGAGGGAGCGTAAGGTCCAGTTCTGGAACGTCGTCAGCCTATGCCTGTTGGTGGCCGACAGGAGAGGCCGCCAAGCAGGCGCCGCATAAGTAAGTACTGTCCGAAGGAACAGTAGATATAATGTCAGTTTGGTACGGACAGCCAGGCGGCTGTTCCGCGAAAGCATTGGTGATAGCTTGGCTCTGACGCCACGAGCCTTGTTGAGGGTTGAGGTCACGTGGTCGTTGAAGTTTAGGCGCCGATCAAGCCGAACGCCTAGATACTTCACCGACGCGATCCAGTTGATGGGTCTCCCCTCTAAGGAGAGGGATCGGCATCGGGAAATGGACTTATGAGTAAAGCAGATCGCCTCGGATTTCTCCGTATTGATCGCTACCCGCCATTTCCTTTGCCAGTCCGGAAGCATAGCCAACTGACGCTGTAACATTACGCTCGTCCGCCAAGGCGAAAGCGAGCCAAAACGAAACATCGCGTCGTCGGCAAATAGAGATAACGTGACCCCGGAATAAACAGGCAGATCGTTCGTGTACAGGACGTACAGAACGGGGCCGAGGACAGATCCTTGAGGGACGCCTGCGGCGACAGGGCGAACCCGAGAGAACGCCCCATCGACGCTGATCCTGAAGGTGCGATCCGTCAGATAGGATCGGAGGAAGTGGACGATAGATGCCGGGAGTGGCGAATGCGCCAGTTTGTAGAGCAGGCCTTCGTGCCAGACTTTATCGAAGGCTTTGCTCACATCCAACAGGACGGCGCCTGTTGCCTGATGATTGTTGGCGGGGTCGGCTAGACAGGTGACAACCCGTACTAGCTGAAGAGTAGTCGAGTGCCTCGGCCTAAACCCAAACTGCTCCTCGCGGATGAAACCATCCACCAGGGGTCAAATACGGGCCAGAAGGAGACGCTCGAATACCTTCGAGATTACTGGCAATAGCGATATCGGGCGGTAGCTTCCAGGTAGCGTGGGCGGCTTTTTGAGTTTCGGGATCATGATGACGTTGACGGTTTTCCACAGGCGGGGGAAGTACCTCAGCCGGAGACAGGAGTTGAACAGCTCAAGAAGAACGTCAACTGCCAAAGGCGGGAGATTCTGCAACGCAGCGGCACCTATGCGATCGGGGCCAGGGGCCTTTCTCTTCTTCAGTCGGCTAAGGACAGACGCAAGGTCTTCCTCGTCGACCGACTTAGGAGGGTCATTGGGGGGAACAGAGAAGTATCCAGAAAGGAAATCCCTGACGACGGCCGTATGAGCCGGGTCAGAGGTGCCTCTATGGACGGTGAAGTGTTCCTCAATACAGTCGGCGAAGACTTCCGCCTTGCCTTCTGCAGAGTACACAGCGCCGTCCGGGGTATTCAAGGGATGGCGAGTCCTCTTTTCGCCTTTCAGTCTACCAGCAGCTCTCCATACGGAGGCGTGGTCGACTTCCAAGGACTCCAAATAGGAGTCCCATCGATCCACGTTTACGTCAAGCAGAAGCTGGGAGACGTGTTCTGACTGGGCTCGAAAACGCCGACTAGCGGCAGGGTCACGGGTATGCTGCCATCTGCGGCGGAGCTGGCGCCGTAATCGGATGGCCTGGAGAACTTCCGCAGGAAGGAGCTGATGTTTGCTCACTGGAGGGGACATTATAGGTCTCTCCAGTCAAGGTAACAAACACTACGTAGTGGTATGGTGTGTCACAGATCCGAGTTTACATAATCTTGAATTATTATTCATAGCTTCTGGCTTTTCTCCAACTCACTACACTGGTACCATTCTCCTTTCGCTGTGTTTGTAAGAGTATAGTTTAGTTGCTGAAAGAGGGAAGAGACTTTGGTATTATAGTTGTCTGTTTGGACTATATCTTATGATAAGTTTTGAACGCATCAGCCGATTTTCGTAAATATTTATATGTGTGACCATGCTTTTACCCTTTCACTCTACAGAATCCTATTGTTTTTTAGACTGATCCTCCAGCCAAATAGGGGGACGGAAGGCAAAAATGTGAGATGTCAAAATTGTAAAAAAATCGCGAAAGCCCAAGTGGGGTATCAGATTAAAGGGAATTTTAAACCACAAACTGAATGTAATGTTTAGTTTTGAACATTTTTTTAATTATTGGACGTCAGGGCCCAAAAGGTGGGTGACAATTTTGATAAAATCGCAAAACTTCATGTGGGGTATTGAATTGAAGATAATTTTAACTAACATCAAATGTAGCTTTAAGTTTTGGAAATTTCAAAGTTTTTGGACTGCAGGGCCCAAAAAAGACATCAATTTTTTTAATTGTGAAAATCCAGCAGGATGTCAGACTAAAAGGAATTCGAATGTCCGAATGTCTCGAATTTTTAGTGTTTATTGTATTATTGTGTTTACTGTATATTTGTTATATTACTAAAGAAATAGTAGAGTAATCGGAATGTTTTAAATTTTTCCCATATTTGAAACGTTATCTTATATCTAAATGTATGTAACTTAACATTAAACGTACTTCCTTCAAAATTCTGAGCGAATTCTTCAGTAATCTCCTAAAGGGAGTTTACTAGTGTACTTTGCATGAAACCTGTTCGTACTTATTATGTTGAAATTACATCTGTAATTACGTCTACAATTACGACAACCAGTGGGGTGTAGTTCCAGTAATTCGCTTGAGTTTACATCGGACGTAAGAATGCACACACAAGCACACGCGCTCGCGCTTAGTACTATTACTGTAGTCTGTCAAATACTATATAGTTGATAGAAAAGATACGGTTAAACTAAACAAACTCTGACCTTTACTAACAAACCGAGTCAACAGCTCAGGATGATCCATTAAACAAACAAACAATGTCACCGTTATTTTCAAGACACAATATTTTCACGACCGTAACACAATTTGTAAATATAAACAACTTAAGTTCTAATCATTTGTATTGCTGAATTTTTAATGGCATAGTTTATTCCAACCACAGATTTTTTAAAATCATTATATATACTACAACTTACAGTAAACATAATACAATAGCCGTCTAAACGCATATGCAGTTCACTATGTCAATCAATGTCTGCTATTAACCGGTATGACACGGCAAATCTGTACGGTCGGACAGCACAGTTAGCGATAAAATCCTTACGCAACTTATTAATTACCGAATACTACTGTATTCCCAAAGGCGTAGCCAGGCTCTTCGGGCCCCCGGGTCAGAAACCTAAAATGGGGCTCCCACAAAGATCTTTCTTCCCTCCCCCCTCCTGAAATAGGACGATCTTTCACATTTCTTTGAATCCTTAAACTCTAGTAGGCCTACTAGTAGTCTAAGTCATACCAAAAGTATTTGTTTGAAAACATAAAGAGTATACTTATAATAAGGTAACAAAGTTTTACTTGAATGAAAAATTTACTTATTACCTTAAGATACTACCATACTATTATTAATGTTTAAAGTAAGAGCTGAACATCCCATCAGAATGTTTTACAATATCGCTACTTTAAAAATAATAGCCTGTCAAACATAAAATGAAAATAGCAAATCAATATAACATTTTACAAAAAAGTAATATATCTAGTCTATTATTTAAAAAATTGTAATAAAAATTTATTAAATCTGTGTAAGTTGGGCCTGTTTAAGGTAATAATTTTAGTTATTAATTAAAAGCCCTTTTTCTACTTTTTCTATGAGCAGGGAAGTCAGTCAATTTTGAAAAGTCTAGTTGTCCAGCTCTTTCATTTTCGATCGATAATGCCAAACCGCTCAATCACTCCTGGCTCATGATACTCCTTAAATAGGTTTTAATGAGTTTTGGTTTTGAAAAACATCTTCCTACCTTTGCTACCGTGACAGGTACGGTAAGCTACATGAAGGGTAGCTAGTAACTAGAGTGTTATTAAATATGAAAAGAAAATCTGGATGCATGAATAACCTTATATGGAATAATAAATACTTCACACCAATTGCAAAAACTAGGGTCTACAAAAGCATAATCTGTGCTGTAATATCGTATGCATACAGCAACAACTCAAAGAAAACGACAGACTATAGAAATTACTAAATTACGGAGGGTCCTAGGAAAGACAAGGTACGATAGGTTGCCAAATAATAGTATAAGAGAAAAGTGTAATGTAACAGATATTAATTCTTGGATTTCGGAAAGAAGAATGATTTAGAATGAAAACATATCAAGAATGGATAACACAAGGCTAGTAAAAAAGCCAAGAGATAGCCAACCAAACACCGAGAGGAGCATTGGTTGGCCAAGGAAGTGGTGGAGTGACAGCATATAGGATCGTTTTTATAGAACAGGACAAAGTCCTAACAAGGAAGTTAAGGAAGAAGGAGAAGAAGAGAAGAAGGAGAAAAAGAAAATCTAAAATTCCATGTTTAAAAAAATGTGAAATACAAACTTTGTATTAACTTTTTTTTGCCGTTTGGTGGCCCCGAGACATCCGGAACCGTTTTGTCCATCCGGGTCATTGTCCCGGCAGCCTTATTCTAGCTACGATACTGTGTATTCCTCCCTTAAAACAACCTCCATGGGAAGCTGTACACCAATGAATCCATCCTGCAAAATAGCTTTGAGACTGGCTTTGTGGAGTATAGTATTGTAGTATTGCTCTCAGTGTTATCAAAACGTATTTCTTTTATGTCTGAGAAAAGAAGAAAGCTCACACGAAGCTAGATCCGGTGTAATACTTTAGATGTGTCAACGGGGTGGTTTTCTCCGCTAAAACCTCTCTGTGAGGAAGTGTGGTGTAGTGATGCAAGCCATTAGTTGCTATCGAAAAGTACGGATCTTTTATTACGTAATTTCTTCACTTGGCGTTTTCAGTACTTGTACATAGCAAACGCCGATTCACTGTGCGTCCGGATGCTATGAATTCGTAGTAAAAATTTGCGAACTTTATTGTCAGACCTTATGTATAAATTCTTAAGCTGTATCACATTATTCGTGAACACATCTCTTTCAAACAGGTTGTGTGTGTGTGTGTGTGTGTGTGTGTGTGTGTGTGTGTGTGTGTGTGTGTGTGTGTGTGTGTGTGTGTGAACAGCTCTGCCTTTATAGTCTTCCTGTAAACGTCCGCTACATATTGTGCCTTATCATCTCCACATGAAACGTTTGTCCAACCACGTCTCTGTCGAACGTTTGTAACAAAACCTTGTTTGTTTCGTCACTAATCCAGCGGACACGTCGATTCCCATCGAATAGCACATTAGCGGAAAACCAGGTAGTAATTGTCTGCCGATTGGAAATATGTCGTACTACGTAGGTCGAGTAATCTTGTCACTCTGTGACGGGGAACATGTAAGCGTTACTGCAGGGTATCTGTACAGGGAATGTAACGAATTCAAACTTTATCACAGATAAATATACGCTTTCGCCATAGTAAATAGAACAATATTGTTCATATCAAGTGCACATTCGTGCATCTGCATTCGTGTTTCATGGGTGATACTTTGCACGTAGTTTTACAGACTTAGACTAATTTACTTTTCGTCATGTACGTGCTACAACTAGCATACACGCGTATATGTGAAATACACGTGTTTGTTTAAATTGTAAAACGTTTGGTGAAATCATCTTCAGGTAACTAAATCCAAAATCGTTAAATACGCTAATGGTTATTACATTACTAAATGTACATCACTATCACATCATGTGACAATTCCCAGACGCCACCGCCGTTTGAACTCATATCTAGTCCCAACGTTGGACTTCATACGGCACTGACACTCTGCGTTGTAAGTCATTCACGTCCTTCCATCTTCTCCCCTTACCCTTTCCTTTTCATTCTTCTCATTGTTCCCTCCAAAATCGTTGTTCTGAAAGATTCCACCCTCCTTAATTCTTTTAGCACCTCTTTCTTGTTTATCTGTAACTACCCACTCAGTTCCCTCCAGATTCACATTCCCAGCGCCTCGTTCCAGCCTCCATCCCTTCCCCCCATTGTCCACGTATTTTGATATAGACTATAACGCGAAAAATACTTAATATACAGCTAAAATAATTAGACATGAAACGAGTGTCTGGTTGCGCAGTGTAAAAAGATCTCAATGCATATGCGTAGCTTTGACGCGTTGTTTTCGGAGAATCGTTGTGTGTTCAGAACAGCTGCATGGTTGGTGTATGCGCAACCCACTACAAGCATTGCCATAGTTGATCCCCGGTGCGGACTGCGTGAACCATTTCATGTCTTACGATTTCATCTGTGTGTTTCGATATCGAGTTAAAAACCCACTGTTGTGTCAGTTGCTGACTGTATATAATGTCGCCAGTCATCTTTTTTATATCGGTTTTCATATAAGTTATTAAACTCTGTGTGATTTGTATTTATTTATGAGAATTTGTTTTTGTTGTAAATACTTGTTTTTTGAAATGAAATGAATATTTTATATTACATGGGCCACGGCATTAAATTCTACCACAGGTCATAATTTAACTAATACGTATTTGTCTACGAAAACAAGGTAACTTGAATTATATCAGTGGTTCTCAAAATTTGAGTTGTGGAACAGGAGTCAGTTTCGTGACAAGCAATCATACTACTTCAGTGGCGTAGAGAAGACGAAGCATCTTCAAATAACTATGTAATCATTGCTAGTAATCTAACAGTGTGGCAAATATCAGCTTTAGGATAGCAGTTTCTAGTACAGTAAGCATCAGGTTTTAGAGTGTTGCAACTTTTCATTGACTATATATTTTTTTAAATGAATGTTGGCCATAACTTGGCTTCATTTGGTGGTATGGCAATAATAAACAGTTTTATAAACTAATACAGCACCATAGTTAGCACTAACTTTTTTTAAGTATGGTTACTAAACAAGCTGGCTTATTTGGTTTACAGAAGAAGATTGTTGCAGAATAAACACGAGACAGAAAGTTGGATATTGGCTCTGGCCCTTGTGGACTTTATGTTTTGAAACAAGTTATTCAAAATTCATTTTGTGGCCTTCAGTACCATAACAAAGTTGTGAAATCTTTATTTATACGATTCTGTTTATTTGAATTTGATCTCTCTCTCTCTCTCTCTCTCTCTCTCTCTCTCTCTCTCTCTCTCTCTCTCTCTCTCTCTCTCTCTCTCTCTCTCTCTCTCTCTCTCACCCGTGTACAATATACAGAATTCAATTAATGCATACAAGTGAAGACTTCTCTGTAACGAATAGTGAGTGATGTCACTGATGGAGTCATATGCATTCCACATCACTATTACCTTTGAAGTCACAGCTGACCAAACTTGACATATTTCTAAAATTACCATATAATTTAATCACTTGAAAAGTGGTGATACATGGTAAAGTGCTCATGTGCTTTGATATGTGTATTCGAAATTAAATTGCGCCTGTTTATTCTTCTAAAGATAAACTGATGTTACTTCAGTAGAATTGTGTCATGTCTGTAGTCTTTGTACAAATGATACATGGTACATTACCACTGTAAATAATCTCTACATATTTTTGGAAATTTATGTTACCTGTTATAAAGCAGTTTTCTTTTCCTTTATGTATTATGTTTGGTGACAAGTGATCCTGTCACAATTCAGTGAAACATTTTATGAACTTTTATTAAATCTTAAAATAAAATATTAAGAATCTTTTATTCTATCTAAGGGTAAATATTTTTTTTGGAACCAGGAATTCCCATCCTCTGCCCTCTCTTAGTGCAGCATAACTTCTAGTTCTCATAATCATCATCATCATCATTTCTTTCTTGAACGTTTTTTTACTCAGGAGTTTTCTTCAAAATTGTTTGGTACAAATCCATTACAACTGACTACGTGGCCTAGTCTTATTTACTACCTTTAAGCCTTATGTAGGTATTTGTTTTTCTCTGAATCTAACGTGATCAATCTGACACTCTCTTTAACATTTTCCTGTGTATCTACATTTTCCACTGCTTTCCATTTTCCACTGCTTTCCATTTTCCCCAAGATCCAGTTTTCATTTTCATAAAGCAACGTTCATCAAAGGAAAACTAAAAAAAAACCCTTCCTTACATGAAAATTTATTTTATTACTTACAAGTTAATTCCTGTGAGAAATACTAACTACTAACATATCAGAAAGTAATATTATACTAATTTTTTAAACACATTATTATTTACCTTTTTTCTCAAACAAAACATTCCCAAGCCTTCATAAAATAAATTCTTGCACATCAGATTCAGTTTGTTCATTGTGATGGTATACCGTATAATTTGTCCTTGGATTTCGTTGTCCATGACATGTCCGTTGATTAACTAAATATAATTAAATCACTACCAGCTCAGAACACAAAATTTTTTATGGTTAAAAACATAACAGTTTTACCTTATAGCCTTAACCAGTTTTAAGCAGGATACAGAATCGTATACACAGTGGCGGCTCTAGACTTTGCGGGGCCCTAGGCGAGTCTATTTTGCGGGGCCCAATTCCTACTTTTGAAATTTACCCTTGTTTTTTGAGCTGAAAACTAACTGGAGTTATAAAATTAATGTAGGACCATCAAAAACTTACGCAACTTCTTTTTAATTAAGAAGCTATTCAAAAAACTGAGTTGAGAAAATTTCAATGACATTTCAAAAAGTATTTTAAAAAAATAGATCAGTCATCTTCATCTTAATTTTTTTAGTTGGCAATTAAAACCACTATGAGGACTTTCAGTTAGTAGTATCATAAAAAATGAAATAAATTGTTTTCCCAAGAAGTTGGTTTTTAATCAACCTGTATAAAAAAAGGTCATTACTCATTAAGGTTACTGAAATAAAATATAAAGGTACAAAAATACCAAATAATACAGATAACATTTTTTTTATTGGTACATAAAAGAAAACACACAATACTGAATAATCTTTTAAAAATATGATATGAAACACAACATTTATAATGGACTGAAATTTAACTTCTCATAAACTTTTGTTAATTCTAGTTAATAAAATGAACAACACATATTATTAAAAATTTAAATCTCTCAATAATACAAATTAGATTTGTTATTCTTTCAGTCTTTCAACAGTTTTTTAAAAAGGAATTTCCCTACTTTTGGCTTCACTAAAGTCATTGATGATTGATGAGTAGTTCAGTTTTGTTGAAAGTTCACGTTCAATCGACAGTATAGCCAGTGCCGAAAGTCTTTCTTGAGACATAGTAGACCGAATATAGGTCTTTATCAATTTTAATTTTGAAAACGACCTTTCAGCCGATGCAACTGCCACTGGTATTGTCAATAGAACGCGAATGGCATCAAAAAGGTTGGGGTACACATCGGATAGTTCTTTTGAGACCATGTCTTTTAAAGCTTTTGCTACCCCTCCACCTTCTGGGTTGGTTCTCGAGAACATTTTCAGCTCTTGATAGAGTTCCTCACAGTTGATGTCACTATAAAGTTCTTCGGACTCTTTCCCGTTTCCTCTCTTAATAGTAAGAGCAGTTTCCAATCGTCTGCAACTGTCCAGAATCTCTTGATCTGGTTTATTTATCAAAACTGCGATATTGCAGAGAAATCCAAAATTAAACTGGTAGCGTTGGAGCTCCATGAACCGAGAACTAAGGCTTGTTTAGATGCAATCTATAACCACATAAAAATACTGTGTCCTCATTAGGTCCTCTGGGAAAGAAGCAATTTCATCTTGACCTTCGTAATCAAAGAGACACTTTTTCTTGCGAATACGGGTTTGTTTGAATTCTTTATTGACACCAATTTCCTCACCCAAAGAATTTGCATCAACCAGTACAGAAACCCAACCACTTTTTCTGTACTCAGAAATCCAAGTCAACAATCCTTCAAAATGCTTCATAGCTGTACTTAAGTCCATGTTAACTTTTTGCCAAAGCTTGCTGATGATGTTAATTTTAAACAAAATGTCATACCACACTATCAGAGAAATTATGAACTCATATGAAAGAATTTCCCAACGTAATGATCTACATTCACTGTAGTGCTGGGTCACCAACATCTGAAAGTGCTTCAAGACAATCTGCTACGTCTTCCAGCTGATACCTTACAGCTTTTACACTTTCAATTCTGCACTCCCA
The DNA here is from genome assembly GCA_034769895.1 of Magicicada septendecula. Taxonomy (NCBI): domain Eukaryota; kingdom Metazoa; phylum Arthropoda; class Insecta; order Hemiptera; family Cicadidae; genus Magicicada; species Magicicada septendecula. Next base: position 1,249,712,339 of record CM068367.1, read on the forward strand.
CCTTGTTTCTGATAAAGGCTTTAGTGTTAAATTTACTTTTTCTTTCAGAGCTGCCCATCTCACCGGAGATGCAGAAAATAATGTGTACAACCTTTGCAAAATTCCAAAGAACAGTTTAGCTGAAGTGCACGAGGCTGCAGCATCACCAAGTAGTAGATTCCAGTTGTGGCAACCACATGGGGTGAAAAAGGCCAAAGGGTTCATATCAAGTATTCGTGCTTGCACTCCGCTTTTATGTCCCTTCATGTTTGCCCCATTGTCGTATCCTTGGCTACGACAGTCTTCTAATTTCAAACCAAGTGATTTGAGCTCTGAGAGAACGTAGTCAGCTAAGTCAGCACCTGTAGTTTTCTCTACAGGTATGAAACCAATAAAATGTTCTTTGATATCTCCAGAATTCACATCAACATAGCGTAAGACTAGAGACATCTGTTCCACACGACACATCTCTCGTGCAGTCAAGTATAATTGAGTAATACTTAGCTTGTTGTACTCTTTTTATGATTTCTTGCTTTACTTGTCTTGCCATCAGATCTATTAACGCATTCTGTATATTTTTTCTTAAATAGTGATTGTGCAGGCTTTTATCTGCTATACGTTCCAAATGACTTCTCATAATTGGATCAAACATGGCAGTAAACTTCACTAAGCCTGAAAAATTTCCACTGTTTTCTGAAAACAGATCCTCCCTGTGAGCTCGAAATGGCAAATTGTGAGTAGCTAAATACTCAATGATGGCCAATATCCTTTCTAAAATAGCTTTCCACTGTTGCCTTTCAGCTTGGAGTTGGCTCTGTAGCTCTGAATCAACTGTTTGATTAGTTTTTAACTTTTTTTCTAATTCAAGCCATTTCAAAACGTTTTCAAGATGTTCAGGATTACCTTCATATTATTTAATACGAGTACTTATGTTTTTCCAGTCATTACAACCGCTATACAAAAAAGCTGTATTTGAAGAGGAAAACAATCTGCATGGAAAACAGAATACTTTGTCTGCATTTTTTGCGTAAACTAGCCAGCGCCTGTCCTGTTTCTCATCATTATTCAAAATCCTAGTATAGTGCGATGTTGAAAAATGTCTACTATGACAGTCTATTGGATATCTCACAATATTTTCCCTGATGGGCCCTTTTCGTACAAGTATTAATCTGTCCTTATCATTAAGTGGAAGTGACCACGCACTCGGGTCATAAATAATAGTGTCAGGAGCAAATGAATTAGTATTATTAGTACTCTCTTGACTGCAACTAGGCTCATTTGTTTCTGCCTGCAAGGACTCTATGTTACTAATACTGTACTGTAATAGGACTACAATTTTCAGGATTATCTGCGTCATCGTATTTACTAGGAATATGACCGTTTACAGTATTAGGCAGCAGAGTATTTTCCTTTGTACAACTTAACTCATTTTTCTCTACCTGCATAGATTCTATGTTACAAGTACTGGCTGTAGAGCTCACCACATATTTATCCAATGAACCACTTATCTTTAGTCCGAATTCCTCTTTCGCCTTCTTCTTTTGTCTTTTAACACTACCAGTTTCATACTTTCTTCCAATGTCTCTTTCTCTTTTTCCACTCGAAGACATGACAAACCACAAATTATTACAAATGTAAGCAACAAAACATTGTAAGCCACACTGAATCACTTGATTGTTGTTAAACAAACAAAATAAACCCACTGAACACGCAGTGAACAATAAACATAACTAACCTCAAAACTCTGCACGCGAAAATACTGAATAGCTGTTTCACTGAGGGTGTTTTCACATGGCCGTACTTTTGCCGTGTTGTACTTTTTTCGTGTTTTCATTTGCGTGGAAATTTTAGAATTTTCGATTTTATTGTTTCTGTTTCTGTTTTTATCCGCTAGATTGGGCATTAATTACCTGTGAAACTCACACCATTTCGACCATGTTTAGTAAAACTGAATCGGTAAGTTCAAAATAGATGCACTTTATATTGTTATGGTTAACGAGTCAAATCAAATGTGTAATACTAGTAGTAGTAGTATTAGACCAAGTAGTAGATTCCCGGACAAATAAGATATAGATGATCATAGATCTAAGCCCAGGGCCTGCGCCCGCGCCTGAGGGGGGCCCCGAGCGCGGGCCCCCTCAGGCGCGGGGCCCTAGGCGGCCGCCTATTTTGCCTAATGGAAGAGCAGCCTCTGCGCATACAAAACTACAAACAAAACAGAACACACACTATCAAAACACACACACAAAGCACAAAACAAATTCGATCTACCTGGTGTTTACAAACTAAATTGCTCAGATTGCAACAAATTCTATATAGGCCAGTCAGGATGTAGCTTCAAACAAAGATACATTGAACACACAAAGGCACTACACTCCACTACTGAATCCACCTTTGCAAACCACCTCATTGAAGCAAACCATACATACAAAAACATCGACAAAACATGGATATTCTACACGTACACACAAAAGGCCGAAAACAAGACACTTTTGAACAATTGGAAATATACAAACACACAAAAACACATAAAAATGACATCCTAAACGAACAGACACAATTCAAATCACACACATTATTCGAACATATCACACACCGTACACACAACATCGATCCTTCAAAAGTCGACACCGTTGCCAAGAACAAGACGGACAGCGCTCCCAGTGGCAGCCTCTGATGAAACTTATAATAAGCGAAAACTGGTTCAGGCTATAAATAACCTCAATTACCCTTGTAACAGAGTATATAAGTAAGTTCAGTGTACTAAGAAAATATTAAAAAGAATATGATATATACACAAAATTTGCTTTAAAATATATATGCATCATATGTATGTATTTGTAGTAAAGATGACTATTTTGATACTTACAATTCACTATGTATTTTGAAGTGATTTTGAGGAGGGAGGGAGGGAGCGAGAGGTTTAAAAATGTGAGTATATGTTTCCATCATGTCTGATTCTTATCCATATGTGCATGTTATAGTTTTACATTTTTTGCATTCACATATGGTATTTGATCTCTGTCTGTCTTTGTTTTTTCCATATTCCCCTCTCTTTAGTTATTCCATCTTCATTTTACTTTTTATGATTATACAATTTTTATTTATTAACTATGTCAAGCTTAGTACACATGCACGCGCGCGCGCGCAAACACACACACAGAGAGGCTTTATTTTTTACCCTTAATTTTTTTCCTGCAGACAACTGCACACACACACACACACACACACACACACACACACACACACACACACACACACACACACACACACACACACACACACACACACACACACACACACACAGAGAGAGAGGCTTTATTTTTTATCCTTAATTTTTTTCCTGCAGACAACTTCTGCACCGAGACATAACTTGTCTTCTTAAATCATAGTATTTCTATACATTTACGTATTGAACCTGTACTTTATTAAGAGATCTCAGAAAGTAAGAAGAATCAATCCCAGAAAAAAATTTAGCAAATTGCCAAGAAGAATGTACAATATCAAGACAATTCAGTCATCTCACAGTTGTATAATATGTGTGTTTTCAATTCGTGTTACTGATTGATTTTACTGTCTTCTGTGTATAAATCAAGTACTTCTCAATTACAGTACGTTATGATGTTTACTGCTTCAGTAAAAATATTTCAAGTTGCAGTGTGTCATAGTAGGAAACATTACAGTTGCCAGCTATTGAACACACAGATGTCTGTGTTTAGTTATTCAGAACTGAGGAAAACAGTACACTGATTTACATTAAAAATTATTCCGAACAAAACCAGTATGTAGATAAAGTCTCTGAGAAAGATTGCTGTGCTTTAGATTTGTATGAAGTACTGCGATTGCCTTTTCTGTCAACGCTTCTCAAGATGTTACATCAGGAACAACACTTGTGGCAGGTGTGAAAAGTAACATCTGGTTAGTTTATAACAGGTTTGCAACACATCAGATGCATTCTCTTCATTTCATTTTAAGGCGAGACACTAGTATAATTTTTACTCTCACCACCAATAATTTTTGAGTTTTGTGTAATACAATTAATTTTAATTATGGTAAATGTATAATATGCAGTGAGTTATTTAAAGTGGACAAGAAATTTTGCAATTCATTTTCCATTATTGCCACTCATTTTGCAAGAAGAAGAAGTATTAGAAATGAAACATTATTTATAATTAATCCTTTTAGTGTAGCAATGTTTCTGGAGGCAGTAAATTCTGTACAGATGATCAAGATTTTACAGGACCAGGATCTTTAATTTTGTGTTGTTCTTTCTCATCGCCCCATATCAATTGAAACGCTTTTCCCATTTACAGATGGGTACTGAACCCAAGTATACTAAATGCAAGTATGCATATGCTGACCATTACAAATAGTGCCACCCCTTCATTGTATGCAAATTAGGGTACAGAGGTTCACAATCCTGTCAAGATAGATTCAGATCTCTAGGCTTCTTAGCAGCGGTGGAGAGTAGTGGGTAATCTTAAACATTCATGACCTTTCCTCCCCCCCCCCCATATGTCAAGTAATCAATGAAAAAATTCAATTTTTCTGTAAGTAAATTTTAAGTGAATATAAAGGACCATGCTCTGTAACAGCAATGTTTGGTTTCCCATTATTAAACAACCAGTGGGAAAAAAATAAAATTGTTGAGTACTATGACATAATAATACCAAATTAAAGAAGACTTATTAAGAAATAAAGCATTTGCAGAATAATATGATAAATGTTTTTAAGTAGATGTTAATATTTGATGATCCAAACGTTTACTATTCGTGTAAGTCTTTGAAGCCGGATAAAATTCACTAAGCTACAGTCCTCATACAACTATTTCATCTCATGATTAAAGTACATTTTCTAGGTACTGCTTTCTTTAACTGGACCATATCTTTTATAGGACATTTCCATTCAAAACGTTTAAGCAATATTTGCTTGTAGATGATACTGTTCTGGGGCAGATTAGTAATTTTGAATATCTGGGCTGTAACGTGTCTTACATTACAAACGATGATGTGGCGAAGAAGGTGCAAAAGGTCAACTGTATGTGTGGGACCATCAGGAGAACTCTAAAATCAATGAGTAAAGAACCACTCCTGAAGTTGTACAAGATGATGCCCCTCACCACTCTATGAGTCTGAGAATTGGACTTTAATGAAATCCCAGGCCAGTCGTATTCAAGTGGCCAAAATGAGATTTCTCAGGCATGTGGTAGGATATACTCTTCAAAACAAATGTCGATATTTGGCAGGAACTGATTATTATGAGTATAGTTGATAGGATTGCTGCATATCGGTTAAAATAGTTGGAACATCTTAACAGAATGAATGACTGCTGGAACACCCCCAAACATCTATTGAATTATATGCCAAAAAGAGAGGTGTGGGGTATCTGCAGAAACGTTGGAGTGACCAGCTCTAGTCCATCTGTTTGGGACCAGAACAAACCATTTTTTGTGTAATCCTTGTTGAAGGTGGTGATGAAGTTATTCATTGGTCTTTCCATTTAAGTGATTCACTGGCCTTTCCACTGAATGTCCATATAGAAGTTTCACGTCTATAGGTAACTACAGGCCATATTATTGTTTTTTTTTTAGAGTGTCAGTTTTTTATTGTGCTTCACTAACTTGGACTTGACAATCATAAAGTTGTGCGAAGTCCCCAGTTTCCATAAAGTATGCATGAAGTTCCTGTACCTTTTTGTCTGTGTTAAGTCACAATGTTCATCCACCTTACTATTATTAAAGTTTAGATAATATAATGACACCATGATGAATGGCAATCAGCAGTTAGTGTTAGTGAACAGTCGAAATAAATATTTGACTCCTGAGATCATATGTTTTCTTTTTTGTTTTCAGGATGACAAATAAATGGGAGAACGTATTTGTGACAGGAGGTGCTGGCTATATTGGGAGTCACTGTATAGTAGAACTGTTGAACGCTGGCTACCAAGTGATTGCGGTCGACAACTTTGCCAACTCTGTCTGCGGCAATGGGGAAGCACCCAGTTTGAAACGTGTAGAAAAGATCACTGGTAAAAAAGTTACATTCTACCAGTGCGATCTCTTAGATAAACCTCGATTACAAGAAATTTTTGATAAGGTATGGTTGCACTTCCATATACTTAAAAAGTAAATCAGATATATTTATACACCTGTTTATTTGTGTGCATCACCAGTGTATACTCAAATGCTTGCTAGATTTAGACATTGTAGCTTGAAGAAGTCATAAAGTAAAATGTAGTATTAACCAGCTGAGCATATACCTAAAAATATTATAAAAAATTAAAATTACCTAAATGAAAAGAAAATATGTAAAATACTATTACAAAAATTGTATTTATTCATGTTGTGTAGACCATGTTATTCATGTTATCAGGTATGCATTGCAAAGTATCGTAGCTAAGAGTTTATAGAACTGCGTATTGTGTGCACATTTTTCTTAGTTTAGCTTCGTTTTGAGTCATGACACAGTAAAAACATATTGACTTTTTATTATCCTAGTGCATTAAAAAACATAATTAGGCATGAAAAAATTAAATAAATTGGACTCTAATTATTTAACAACATGTGCATGCTGTGAAATTGATATTGGTGTTTCAACACGACCACTTGCTTTAACATATCTTCAGCGATAAGGTATTCCAATATTATGTAAAATAGTCTGTTATAATGCAGAATCTGTCCATTTGGTCAAGGGAAATGTAGTAGTGTGAATAATAATATTTATACAAATAACATTAAATATGAACAATTTTAGAGGTAGAGAGGTTTAAAGGCGCACTGAGAACTACAAGAATTCTGTGTATGTATGTGTACACACACACACACACTTTTATATTTATACTTATTGAGGTTTATGGTACCCAGATAATACCCACTTATGCGGTGGGTCCCGTTTATGGACCCACTGGATATCGTTGGTCTCCTCGCAAGTTAGGCAGGTTTGACTAAGCCATGAAATGTAGAAGAAGACTTATCAGCAGTCTTATTTTCTATATTTGACTTGTTGATTGTTGTTTCCTTCCATGGTGGCTGATGATAAAAAAGTTGTGATTACAGTAATGATTGTTAAACAATAAATAGAAAAATATAGATCTAAGTGGATACAGATACAAAACTAAGGAGGGCAGGATAAATTCCACAACCTCATTCGTTATAAGTATAAAAGTATAAACATTAGTACATTTTTAATCTTTCCAAAAAGAATCATACAAATTCAGTTACCAACTAAAAATTATTTCCCAAAACCTCTCTGTATCTGCTCTTGATCATTATATACCTAGAATAAAAATCAAGTTAAAATTATAGCCTAGTCAGATGAGACAAATAACTTACTAGGCTATTATATATATATATATAACGTAGCGGTTTTTGTAGAGGTTTTAGCGAAAACTTTGTATGTGGCTTATTGGGTGTTCGTCTTATTTAATTAAGCTCCCAATGTTGTTATGCGCCAATCTTGTAACGTAACGCAGTGAGGCATAGTAGAGTTATATTATATGCCCCACGTTGTATGCGTCAATCTTGTAACGTCGCGGTTTGAGATATTAAAGTTTCCGCCTCTCCGCAGTCGCCACTTATGAATTATAATAACTGACGTTTTTTAAAAAAAATAAATAAAGGATTTTTCAATGTTACTCAATCTAAACAGAAATCGAGAGTGTGTGATTTGGGGTCAAGGAGGGAAGTTGTTCAGCCTTATGAGGAAGAGAGAGTAAGTACCAATTATTTACACTCGGTTTAGTAGACGATTTCTGATTTTTCAAATTGCTGTGATTTAAATCAGCTGATTGTGAGACAAGTTTCCACGCCTAGTTGAACCAGCCTACACTATAGCAAAATCTGATCCGATGTGTTGATCTCTTCTGTTTTTGTGCTGAAATCTATTACAACTACCCACTACAAAAATTATAACACACTTTATTATTCAATATCATTTTTCAATAATATTATTTATTTATATTATTGGTTTTTGTTTCCTGCCACCAAAATACAAGTATCACAATTGATCTTTATTTACATAAAACATAATATCGACTTCGAGTAAACATGGAATTGTCTAAAGAAAAAAACATATATGGTTTTGTTTACCAAATTTTACACTATTTTCAAAACATCAATTAATATATAATTCTTAATAATTCCCCAGGGTTAAGGGTAAGTTCTTTTTGTTATGGGATGGTCAGAAATGGATAATTACTAAGCTTTACAAATACCGAAAAAATATTAAATAAATTTGTTTATTTTTCGTTTAGTATGTAGTTCCAGGAATGTCCGTAAGAGAGCAGCGTGCGTTTGTTTACTTTAAAAATATGTGATTAAATTTGACTAGTTTCGTGTTCTATACCAACATTCGGAATGCTTTTTCTTCTTTAACTATTAAGCGAAATGTTTATATTACCTCTCTTCGTATGGTTCTTACGGGAATGAAGCTTTTTCTCTGGTGAGGTCCGTCTGGAGTTATAATTTCATTACCGCCGGGCTCATATTCTATCGTCAACTTGAACTATGGCGAAACTAGGTTGAATCATCAGAAGGTTTTCTTTCACTGTTTTTTAAGGAGTATTACCATTTAATTTTGATAAATAATTGATGATTATATAGTGGTCATGTTGCTTGTTAATTTTGTACTAATTTTCACTCCTCCAAAGTTCCAGAAAGGTTATTTTATTAGAATTGTAGTAGCATCATTTTGTCAACTCTATGGTTTTATTCCAAATTTATTATTAACAATACTTGTTATTTCCGTCACTCTTAGTAACCCATAGTATTTTTATTATACAGGCAGTTTGTAATTATTATAAATTTATATTTTATTTACCGAAAAATAATTCTTTTCCATTCCGGTTTCTTTATCAATTTGGTTTACATAATAAGTTTTTGTTCATTTTCTTATGACCTTGTATATAAGTATTTGATAATTTTATTAACTTTAATAAATTTATATATATATATTATTTATTTAGTCTCTCATAGTATTTCTACACTGCACTACTTCCTGTTGCCATTTCCCTCATAGTATTATTTTAATTTTTTATTATCCTTTTATATTTAAAATTTTTTATGTTTTTTAAAACGAACCCTGGGTTATCTTATATTATAACACAAATATTTGAAAAAATACAACATTAAATTAGGTATAACAATGGGTTGTCCATACAATATAAATATTACAATAAATAAATAAAATACAAAATCAGTTAGTAGTATTATAGTCTACTCTCATGGTTTTATAATGCCCAAACCTACAGCACAATTCTGTAATAAGTTACCTTCACTTTCACTTTTTTACCTCAATGGGTACACTATAACTCACTTTGCACCGTATATCACTCGAATTGTTTATCATGTTTAGTGATATACTTTAATTTAGAGCTAGTTATAGGTTACCCATTTCTGACCTTAATGTTCTTACATGATTTAATTTATTGGGACCGGGTTATGTAACCTTACAATATGTATATATATATATTTTTTTAAGAAATATCTTTTAACTATAAAATATGAAAACTGCCTACATGAATACAAAAATGAAAACTCTAGTGAGATGAAAGACAAAATTTTAAAATTAGCTGTACCAGGAGGAAAGTGACTAGGCTGCTACTGTGTAAACAGCTGCTCAAGGCAGCACTTGTGGTAGTGGTTTGCAGAACATGAGTGCACCACCAGCCTCTGTATCCAGCCATAATTTGTTTCAGCCCTACTAGCACTATTGTGTTTTCTGAGTACTGTTACAAGCCTATCAGGAAGCTCACGTTTACTGGTTCCAAAGCTCAAACAACCACCAGTTTTTTAACTGACCAACCTATCTATGCATGTACAGTAGCACTTGGTTTAGCCCTCTGTGTGAGCTTCCTTCATACATTTTTGCATTACGTTAGACTTTACATTTTTTATATTATTTCCTAGTAGTAGAAAAGATATGCACTGTACTAGAGATAGCTAGCCCAAAAATATTTATTGATTAAAAATTATTTAAAAAAAATTCTTGTACCACTAACATATTATAGTTCAAATTTCGGTGGTTGTGCAACCATGGAAACTTAACACCAGCTGTCACTGTTCAGAAGTAAGACCAGAGAAGATGGATGTTGACAAATTGAGAATAAGTCAACAATTGGCCCAGTGAAATATGAAAATGTAAGAACTCTTGATATATTTATAGTGGAAACCCACTGCACATACACAATCACATGCATACAATACATTGTTACCGGTCATGACTTTTTTTTTGCTGGTGGGACCAGGACAGATGGGTAAAAATCATAGACTAAAGTTCAGTGTAAATTTGCTGATGTACTCCTATCTTCTTTATTTTATGTTTTCTTGAAGATTCAAAAAAGATAAAGGCATTTTTAATGAAAAGTCAAATTCTTGGATTTTGGATTACACTCCACTACAGAATCCGCCTTTGCAAACCACCTCATTGAAGCAAACCACACATACAAAAACATCGACAATGACATGGACATTCTACACGTACACACAAAAGGCCGAAAACTAGACACTCTTGAACAATTGGAAATATACAAACACATAAAAACGACATCCTAAATGAACAGACACATTTCAAATCACACGCATTATTCGAACATATCACACCCCACACATACAACATCGATCCTTCAAAAGTCAATGCCGTCTCCAAGAAGAAAACGGACAGGGCTTCTAAATGAACAGACACAATTCAAATCACACTCATTATTCGAACATATCACACCCCACACACACAACATCGATCCTTCAAAAGTCAATACCGTTGCCAAGAAGAAAACGGACAGGGCTTCTAAATGAACAGACACAATTCAAATCACACTCATTATTCGAACATATCACACCCCACACACACAACATCGATCCTTCAAAAGTCAATACCGTTGCCAAGAAGAAGACGGACAGTGCTCCCAGCGGCAGCCTCTGAAGAAGCTTTTTAAAAGTGAAAATTGGTTCAGGCTATAAGGTAAAACTTTTACGTTTTTACCCATAAAAAACTTTGTGTTCCGAGTTGGTAGTGATTTAATTATATTTAGGAAAGTCGAACTTATTCATTTGAAAGTCTTATTTGAAAAATTAAAATTACAAGTAATATTCAAATAAGAGGCAGAAAATAGGTAATTCACAAATGAAGGTGTTCATGGAGACAATTTAAGGAAAGAGAAATTATTAAACATAAACATTTAATTTATAATAACATATAAAAAGTGCTATAGAGATCATAGGTTACACAAGGAAAGATAGAATGGGGAATACAGAAATAAGGGAACAATTCCAAGTTGCTAGCTAAGTGACCAAGTTAGAGAGTATAGGAATAAATGGGAACAACATTTACAGAGAGTGAGCACTGAGAGGATTCAAAGATTATGTATAGGTACTGTACGTACACCGGCTTTGCTGACGAGACACCTGAGGATACTGAATGATAGTGCGTGCTTGTGTTGGTGCGGTATTACTGTTTCTGAGCACATTGTTCACACGTATTTAGTTGTAATGTTGTGTGCATATTAGATTGAATGTTCGTACATTGTATGTAAGTGTAATTTACTGAATATTTTGTTAAAGTGTTTTTTTTTTATTCGCTACAAGAAATACCTTGTGAGAGACAGTCAAGTAATACCGAAACTTTGTTTAACGTATTTTAAATGTGTAGTATTACAGTGATGCATGCAGTGGAATGGCATACGTCACCACATTCCTTGTTGAGCTGCAAAGCCGAACTGTTGATAGTATCTATTGCAGGGACAGAGATCCCTCGGAGACCAAAAAAGAGGTGGAATCATCAGGTTGCAACAGGCTATTAGCCTAATGCTTGGTTAGAAGAAGAAGAAGAACAACAACAACAACAACAGATAAAAAATACATTGTTGTGCGCTGGTTAATATAGACATAAAACAGTAATTTACAAGTGAACAAAAAAAATGCTACAATTAAAAAGTGAAACAAAACATAATCCGAACTTCATTCTCAGCACATAGGACCGCATTAGGCTAGTCCATCTTTGCCTCTTAACACTATCTGTTGTATGTCTGAGAGTGTATTGTGTGGGAATAATGACCTTTGCAACACAGCACCATAAAACTACAATATAACATGCTCCGTTTCTGGGTCAGCTCTATCTGGCCAAATGCATGCAGACGCGAATTGTCTTGACATTGCAGTACCAATGTCATTGGTTCTGTTGCTGCTAGTTTGGAAGTATAAAGAAGTACACAATAAAACAGCAAATAAAATAAGTAAAGTTTATAAGCTTGCATTTAAAGTGTAATGTCAGTTATAACAAATAGATGTATAACCATTCAGATTTTTTATGGGGATGTCTTAATAATGAGCCATTTCTGACTGTTATTGTGATATATGAGTTTCTGGCAATCGATTAATTTAATTTGTAAACAAAATGATAGTAACAGGTGCATACTAGGATGCATACTAATGTATTAATTAATTATTACCTATAACTAAGTGAAACAACTTACCTTGCAGACTTTGGATGTCAGACAACTGACTGCGGACAATTTACCTTGGATGGTCCTGTTGTCCAGAAACTTTACAAACTGAGTTGTTTCACTTAGTTATCTGTAATAATTAGTATTTATTGTAACGTTTGTTTAATTGGCTACATTATATGAGTGATAAAATATTGTTTTTATCCTTTAACTTTCACAGTTATTTTAGTTTAAGGCAGCTGCCAGTTTCTGATATAGCCAAAGCTTTACAAATGTATTCATTAGCATATAACATCATAATTTAATTTAATTTAATAATATTGTATGTTTGTATAGCACAGGATAGACTGTGTGATCCACTTTGCAGCAATGAAGGCAGTTGGAGAATCAATGCAGTTTCCACTTCTCTACTACAAAAACAATATGATTGGCACAATTAACTTATTAGAGGTGAGATAAAAATGTAAAAATTTAGTATGCTCTAAGTAGACCTTAGATCTTGTCATGTCTATGTCTTCTTATGTGATATCCAATCTCCAGCCTTCTCTAGTCAATTGCTGACCTTGTTCAAGTTATTATCCTCTCTAATTTAAAATTACTTCCCGGCTGTTTCCATTGTAGGACCTGTTTAGTAGATGCTCTTTCCCAGAGATGTAACTCAGAGCTTCTCCTTGAAGGGGATGAGGACTATCTTCTGGGGGGGGGGGATGTATCTAGCTTGAAGGTTGGACTCCCCGTTTTTGCTCAGAGCAAACAAGAATTTCACGATTCTTCCCATATAATTTTATAAATACATTGTATCAAAAGTATGTAATGCTGCAAACATACCGGTATATGTTTTTACCAAGTGTTGAACGATTGTTATTATTATGAAAACTCTAACTTTATTTTATTACTTTACAAATATTGTAATCCCTTTTATTTCTACAATTATCTGTAACGCTTATTTAACATACACAACTGGCTTAGAAATAGACAATGCATGGATAAATAGATAATAGCATTGGGGGTGGGGTGAATTGATCACCCCCCTTTCATAGTTATATCACAGCTCTTCCCCAATTCTTTGTTCGTAGTTGCTTTGTATCAATTAATTTGTTGTTGTATCTTATCTTATAAAAGAGAGTATCTAGTATATCTTATACTAGAGAGAGTATTAATTATTTATGTTATTGTACTGTCTACTGTATTATTTAGTCAGTTCTTCATTAGCTGTAAACTGTACAGCTTGACACCAAAAAAATCTATCTCTTTTGTGTACAGTTATTTTACTCCTTTCCTGTCTTCACTTGGCCAATACCTTCCTTTCATATGCAACAGTATTTTTATGTTATTGTTGTGTACGCTTTTCTTGTTTGGTTTTTAATTATTCTTGTTCCATAGAATTCTGTGCATCTTACAAACATATAAATATCTGTTCTCTCTTGTATGCTTCTATCTCTGTTTGCTTCATCAATCGATCAGTCAAACAAATCATCATCCCCTGTTAAGTTTTGCTCAAGGTAAATTTGTATTGTGAACAACGTCTGGTAAGTAGATTAAGAATTTTATTAAGACAGTACCTGTATAGTAGAAAAATTTGTTTCGAAGTATATGTAGTGAAAAACACTGTATGCGACTCAGAATAGTAAGAAGAGTCCAAAATAATCACTAATCTCTTTTTACTAATTCAGTCTTTGCTCAGTGAAATGAGATCCATATTGTCACGACACAAATAGCCAACCCCGTACCAGAGATAAAAAATATATTTATAATTGTAAACAAATACTTCTTATCAAATGAACTGATTGATTTTAAATAAAAGCATAAGGAATATAACACGACAAAACGACAACTTTAACCCAACCCAAGTGATTGAGACAAAAACATAAACATAAAGAAGGGAACCACGGAACATACTTAGTAAAATGTAAATATTTTAAAGTGATTGAGACAACAACCCAAACATAAAGAAGGGAACCACAAATAAACAACGAGAATGAGGAAATAATAAACCTAAGCCACAAGGAAACAAGTTTATGGGTTTAAATGACCCCAAAATATCCCAAGAAACGGATGAAAAAACCCAATATAATAAACGAACAAGGAAAATGAAGAAGGAGGGAGACGAGCAAAAGTGAAAACCAAGAATGGTTCACCAACACAAGTAAAATAGCACTCAACAAGAGCATTGAAACCAAAACAAGGGTTATCAGGAGGAAGGAGAGATAACGGTTACTACCCATTAAAAAGGCAACCAGAAACCACAAATTAGAATTGTTATTAGTCAGTAAGTATTAGTTATTAAGTATTAATTGTCATTAGGATTAAGTCATGAAAGAGAAATAAGTATAGGGGTCACCCACTATCAAACAAATGATATAAACAGTGATATAGTGTAATAGTGTAGGTGTAAGAACCCCAAAGTGAAGTGTGACACTAGTGAAATTGTAATTAACAATAAGTGATTTACAAGTGAAGGTAAGGTAAAAGTTGGAAATAAACAGTGCATAGATAACTGATAAATAAGTAGTATTAAGAGTGAATTATAGTATAAGGGATAGAAAAACACTAGAAGTGATAATGACTTTTTATTTAAAAAGATGTTCAATAGAGTTAAGTTAACTATAGCCAGTAGTAAGTAAAAAGGGAGGATTCCAGAATAGAATAAATTGAAGGTGTTACCATGGAGGGAATATAAAAATTGTTTAGAGATTGAGAAGTCAAAAAACTAACAAAGATACCTAATTTATAAAGGACTATTATTAATTTAATAACAAGTGATGTTGTTTATCACAACACAGATAATATGTGTTGTAAACTAAAAAATTAGCAATTAAGGATAAGTTAGGAGTGAGTGATGATATCTCTTAATCAAAACAATAACTCTAATAACTTATAAAAAATTGTGTTCATGTTATTGTTAGAAGAGGATATGGCTGAATGCAATGTGCAGTCCATAAACCTAATGTTATATTTTTAAGATTGAAATAAGGAGAGCAATATTGAATAATAAACAAAACACCTACAGACTCAAAACACAACACAACTAATAAAAATAACAAAGTAAGCCCAATAGGCTGAAACAAAATGTGATTTGAACGAAATAAGTAAATTATTATAATGGCTACTTAGGCCTAGAAAAAACATAACTGTCAGAACCAAACATACAAAGATTATAACAAATTGAATCAGAATTTAGAAAATCTGAGGTGAAGGAATCACCAAGGATAAATTGTAGATCATTTATAACACAAAATATTGTAATAGGCATTATTATATAAAAAGAAATGTAATTAACAAGCATTAACATAATTGTAAAAACTTAAAATCTGAAAATACCCAAGCTTGTGGGGTATCAAAATAATCTATGAACGAGAATAAATACTATAGTGACAATATTTATTAACCAGGAAGGAAGATGGAGGAATAACAGTAATCAGAAGATATACGAAGGATTCGAAGTTTCGATAACAATACATCAACTCAAAATAAGCCTATTCGAAAAATACCGTTACTATGGAAACAGCGGTTGTTGACAGAAAAATACCGTTAGAAATTAGTAGAGAGAAAAAAAGAAGCGAAGCGTCATCAAGCCATACAGATGCAGAAGTCCGGAAGAAAGTTTTTTCAGTGTAAATCATGAAAATAATAGTATAAAGTTGCTGAAAACTAATCGTCAAAGAAGCAGATGACCACTACAACCAATATTACAAGACCCAAGACCTGAATAAACGGAAATTATCCATAAATGGAACGTCCAAACACAAGACGAAAGGACGCCACAATTTAATAAAGCCCAAAATTCAAGAAAACTGATTTGATGCAGCCAATTCCTATCTCGAACCAACTACAAAGGCCTCTATACACGTCGAATTGTTAAGTAATATCCAATTATTTATTTTCCACCAACCCTAATCACTTTAAATAATTTTGAAAGGTAAAATTACCACACTATAAAGATAGTATTTCTCTTTCATAGAGTATTTAAGCAAATTAAAACATAATGAAACATTGTTAACGTAAAATAACCTAAGAATTGAACACGAACTACAGAACACCTTTACAACACTACACAACAGATTGTAACAGCACACTTTATATTTCTTGTACACTTAGATTAAGGTAATTTGTATTTTTATTGTAACCATTGTAGTTCTCTAACCCATAGTCAAAAGAATCCACGGATTTTGAAACCAAAACATTGTAATACGCCTAACGTAAACAGACGCTAGGTTAAATGGTTTCTAAATTAATTCGCCGCCCTGAAAATAAGATCTCATGTAATCAAACGATAATTATTTTGTTGTAATTGTAAATGTTTCCAGTTATCACCATTAAAAAATATTCATTACAGGGAGTAACAAGCGTTATCATTTCTTAGGGAGTGCTATATAATAATTACTTGTATTGAAGAGTAAATCGTAGCAGTAAGCTAGTTGCCAGTTATTCGTCAGAAGCGACGATTGAGACGGCTGTGCGAGCGGGAACGATTTGAATACACCAACCCGCTACGCTGATAATTTGTTCAAACACAGTTTTTAGTTGTTTTGTAAAAACGACTTGGCGCCACCCGGGATTATTACACCCCCTAAGAATAACAGGTAAGGTTACTGCCGTAATACACAGGTGATCAGAACTACGCTACAAACATCGCTAGCCACTAAATTACTGTAACGACCCGGTGCGAGGCGAACGCACTAATCATCCAAAACACATTATTTTATGTACACATTTTGCAGGTACGCAACCATTTTACTCGTTACAGATTGACGCCTGCAATGTGGGACTTCACGAGTCAACACACAACCATATTATACTCGTTACAGATTGGCGACCAACCGGTGAGGCTGTAAAAGAAGGCCCACGGCGGCTATGAAGAGACATTCAATGTTTACCAGACTGGATAAAAAGAAAGAAATTGAAAGTGAAGGCCAGCCAGAAGAGATGGAAGAAATTGAAGAAATAATCGGGGAGTTAGTCGAAGAGGACGTTCAGGAAAACCAACCTGAGAATCCAGTTCAACCAGAACCGGAAGTGGAAGTAATGATAGGGGACCAACCACTCAAACCAGCGGAAGAAACAAAATTAGATCACATGATGAAGTTCATGATGGAACAATTCGGACAAATGAATAAAGAGAGAAGACAAGACAAGGAAGAGAGAAGACAAGACAAGGAAGAATTGAATAAAAGATTAGAGTCAAACCAAGAAGAATTGAATAAAAAATTAGAGTCATTGAGAAGGGAAGACAGGGAATTCCTGAACGAAAAACTGGACCAAAACAATGAAGAATTGAATAAAAGATCAGAGTCAAACAAGGAAGAATTGAATAACAAACTGGACCAAAATAAGGAAGAATTGAAGAAGCAATTCAAGGAGGACTTAGAGATCCTGAATAACAAAATGGAAAACAACCGAGAGGCGTTAGAAAAGAAGAGTGAGGAGTTGAAGAAACAAATAAAAAAGGATCTTGAAGTGTTAAATGACAAGATTGAAAACAATTGTGAGACACTCCTACAGCAAATAAAGGAAGATGGTGAGAAGAACAGAGAAGAATTAAGATTCATGCTAGTAGAGTTTTGTGAAGAAGTTAAACCGGCAAAAACGGGGATGAATAAGAGATGGGAAGAAACAAATTACCCAGTAAATCACCTTCAAGAAACTTTAGATAGTGATTTCAACCAATTGAGTGAAACACTAGACAGCACTCCTGGAAGCATCAAAGAAACGTTGGATGAGAACATGGAACCAGGGAATCAGAAAATAACACAGAAGGAGATGGAAATTGTAGAAGAAACAAATATATTGTTTTCCGAACATACAGATAACAATGACACCAAGAAAATCAAACACATAAAAACCAACCACAGAAGAGGAAGAAAGAAGAACCGAATAATTAAGAAAATTAAGAAAACAGAGGAATTAAGAAAGGTATATAAGAGGAAACTCATCAAAACACGAGAAGAAGTGGAGATGATGAAGAACGGACTGATCGATGTGTTTAATTTGCCCATTACCTACCAAAGCAAATTAATAAAGTACAAAGATTGTAGGAGGACTCTGAGGGAAATTATAAAAGGAATTCAGAACCGAACAGCGGATGAAAATTTCAACAAATCAATACTTGGAGGGAAGATGCCAGAAATAGAAATGACTGACAACAAAACAGAGTATAACAGATCAAGAAGGTCAATAAAATACTGGAGCACACCAGAAATGGAAATACCAAATAAAAAAGCAAGGATAATATTAATGAGAGATGCACAATTAACTTCTCTGATTAATGGACAAAATAATCAAATGTTTGCGGTAAACATAAAGACTACAGAACATATGGTATTAGAGGAATTATGGTACAAGACGGAGGAGACCTATTTCACCAGTAAGAAAACAGCTCTACACTCCAGAGTTATCCGAACCATAAGGGCAGAGGAACTGATGGACCATGGGTAAACTAAGTGAAGATACCACAAACCAAGAAAAGGGACGGATCTTCAAATTACCAGACAAGCAACCCAATGGAATAGAAGAAAAAATTAAATTATAATAAACAAACTCTACTCCTTCATTAATGTCGAAACAAAAAAGAAATTAACGATTATCCAGAATAAATGTCATCCATCAGACATTTGAAGGAGAAGAGGAGCAAGCCAACAAAGAGTGTAATAAGAAAGAGAAGGCAATAATGAAGGAAAGAGAAAAGGAGTAGATCAACATATAATTAACAAGGTCCAACGTATAATAATAAATGAACCATATGTCATCACAAAGGACAATGGAAACAACACTTACGAGATAAGTAATATAACCACCAAAAAAGTAAAAGGAGTGTACAACCAAGCTTCCATAAAGAAGTTCTATGAAGAAAACTAAATAACTGGAATACGATCATCCAGAATAAGAGTGACTATCATACACTTGAAGGAGAAGAGGTGCATAATAACGAAGTGTCGAACAAAAAGGAGAAGGCTATAATATGGAATGGAAATGATAATATAATAAATCCACAACCGTGAGAATTGGATTGATACCAAAATAAAATTATATATATAATAAAATGTACGGCCATATGTAATCACGAAGGACAAGTAACTGTAAATAAAATACAGATACCAAAATTGAAAAATTATGTGTACACAACTTGCAACAACAGATCGATGACTTATGAGGTCTAAAATAAAAAAATATCAAAACAAAGGAATGAGATACATAAATTCCTACTAAGTGAAATCAACTTACAATATATTAAAAAGTTGATGTGTGAAGTATATGAAATAATTAAACAAAATGTACCAAAATAGGAATACGCTACACAAATTCCTATGGTGTAAGAAAATTAACTTACAAAGAATTAATACAAACTGAAATATACAAAAATAAAATCAGACCAAACCTGATAAGATAAGTACATGAAATTATAATAATGAATCAAAGATATTTATCTGTAAAATAAAAAAATCTAAACTGGTACAAAGAAAGAGAGAAGTTATGTATGAATCAAATATACAAGCTATGGCTAAAGCAAAATATTGCTAATTAACTGAGAAAAGTATGCCAATGTCTAAGATAATTAAAATGATCACAATGAGAATTGAAAACCGAAAAATGAAAAGTTAATGATGAAATTAACATATAAATAAATAAAAAACAATCAATGTATGAGCAAATGATAGTATATAGTCAAGGTACAGCGGAAGGAAGAATGAGTAAAAGGCCAAAGTGATCTAAAAACAAACCACAAGGTGGACAATCCCAAAATATATTATTATTATTAAGTCACAAGTTGACAAAAAAGGTATTTATGATTGACTGTTGAAAAGTCCAGCAATCAAATAAACTGAGCAGAGATGACGTGCCTCTGGTCTCAGAAAAATGAGTAGTAATGGGAGAAACCAGCTACTAAAGTTAGGGAAAAAATTGTGTATAAGGGAGAACACACCAATGGAAATAAAAAGAAAAACAGATCCAAATAAAATGGAATGAATTCAGTAAGAAGAGAAATAAAGAATGGAGAAACGACCAAGAAAGAAAAGGAAAAAGGTTATGTATAACTGATAATTTCATAAAAAACTATACTAGTGTTTTATCAAAATGATCAATTTTAAAGGAGAGGCATTATGTCACGACACAAATAGCCAACCCCGTACCAGAGATAAAAAATATATTTATAATTGTAAACAAATACTTCTTATCAAATGAACTGATTGATTTTAAATAAAAGCATAAGGAATATAACACGACAAAACGACGACTTTAACCCAACCCAAGTGATTGAGACAAAAACATAAACATAAAGAAGGGAACCACGGAACATACTTAGTAAAATGTAAATATTTTAAAGTGATTGAGACAACAACCCAAACATAAAGAAGGGAACCACAAATAAACAACGAGAATGAGGAAATAATAAACCTAAGCCACAAGGAAACAAGTTTATGGGTTTAAATGACCCCAAAATATCCCAAGAAACGGATGAAAAAACCCAATATAATAAACGAACAAGGAAAATGAAGAAGGAGGGAGACGAGCAAAAGTGAAAACCAAGAATGGTTCACCAACACAAGTAAAATAGCACTCAACAAGAGCATTGAAACCAAAACAAGGGTTATCAGGAGGAAGGAGAGATAACGGTTACTACCCATTAAAAAGGCAACCAGAAACCACAAATTAGAATTGTTATTAGTCAGTAAGTATTAGTTATTAAGTATTAATTGTCATTAGGATTAAGTCATGAAAGAGAAATAAGTATAGGGGTCACCCACTATCAAACAAATGATATAAACAGTGATATAGTGTAATAGTGTAGGTGTAAGAACCCCAAAGTGAAGTGTGACACTAGTGAAATTGTAATTAACAATAAGTGATTTACAAGTGAAGGTAAGGTAAAAGTTGGAAATAAACAGTGCATAGATAACTGATAAATAAGTAGTATTAAGAGTGAATTATAGTATAAGGGATAGAAAAACACTAGAAGTGATAATGACTTTTTATTTAAAAAGATGTTCAATAGAGTTAAGTTAACTATAGCCAGTAGTAAGTAAAAAGGGAGGATTCCAGAATAGAATAAATTGAAGGTGTTACCATGGAGGGAATATAAAAATTGTTTAGAGATTGAGAAGTCAAAAAACTAACAAAGATACCTAATTTATAAAGGACTATTATTAATTTAATAACAAGTGATGTTGTTTATCACAACACAGATAATATGTGTTGTAAACTAAAAAATTAGCAATTAAGGATAAGTTAGGAGTGAGTGATGATATCTCTTAATCAAAACAATAACTCTAATAACTTATAAAAAATTGTGTTCATGTTATTGTTAGAAGAGGATATGGCTGAATGCAATGTGCAGTCCATAAACCTAATGTTATATTTTTAAGATTGAAATAAGGAGAGCAATATTGAATAATAAACAAAACACCTACAGACTCAAAACACAACACAACTAATAAAAATAACAAAGTAAGCCCAATAGGCTGAAACAAAATGTGATTTGAACGAAATAAGTAAATTATTATAATGGCTACTTAGGCCTAGAAAAAACATAACTGTCAGAACCAAACATACAAAGATTATAACAAATTGAATCAGAATTTAGAAAATCTGAGGTGAAGGAATCACCAAGGATAAATTGTAGATCATTTATAACACAAAATATTGTAATAGGCATTATTATATAAAAAGAAATGTAATTAACAAGCATTAACATAATTGTAAAAACTTAAAATCTGAAAATACCCAAGCTTGTGGGGTATCAAAATAATCTATGAACGAGAATAAATACTATAGTGACAATATTTATTAACCAGGAAGGAAGATGGAGGAATAACAGTAATCAGAAGATATACGAAGGATTCGAAGTTTCGATAACAATACATCAACTCAAAATAAGCCTATTCGAAAAATACCGTTACTATGGAAACAGCGGTTGTTGACAGAAAAATACCGTTAGAAATTAGTAGAGAGAAAAAAAGAAGCGAAGCGTCATCAAGCCATACAGATGCAGAAGTCCGGAAGAAAGTTTTTTCAGTGTAAATCATGAAAATAATAGTATAAAGTTGCTGAAAACTAATCGTCAAAGAAGCAGATGACCACTACAACCAATATTACAAGACCCAAGACCTGAATAAACGGAAATTATCCATAAATGGAACGTCCAAACACAAGACGAAAGGACGCCACAATTTAATAAAGCCCAAAATTCAAGAAAACTGATTTGATGCAGCCAATTCCTATCTCGAACCAACTACAAAGGCCTCTATACACGTCGAATTGTTAAGTAATATCCAATTATTTATTTTCCACCAACCCTAATCACTTTAAATAATTTTGAAAGGTAAAATTACCACACTATAAAGATAGTATTTCTCTTTCATAGAGTATTTAAGCAAATTAAAACATAATGAAACATTGTTAACGTAAAATAACCTAAGAATTGAACACGAACTACAGAACACCTTTACAACACTACACAACAGATTGTAACAGCACACTTTATATTTCTTGTACACTTAGATTAAGGTAATTTGTATTTTTATTGTAACCATTGTAGTTCTCTAACCCATAGTCAAAAGAATCCACGGATTTTGAAACCAAAACATTGTAATACGCCTAACGTAAACAGACGCTAGGTTAAATGGTTTCTAAATTAATTCGCCGCCCTGAAAATAAGATCTCATGTAATCAAACGATAATTATTTTGTTGTAATTGTAAATGTTTCCAGTTATCACCATTAAAAAATATTCATTACAGGGAGTAACAAGCGTTATCATTTCTTAGGGAGTGCTATATAATAATTACTTGTATTGAAGAGTAAATCGTAGCAGTAAGCTAGTTGCCAGTTATTCGTCAGAAGCGACGATTGAGACGGCTGTGCGAGCGGGAACGATTTGAATACACCAACCCGCTACGCTGATAATTTGTTCAAACACAGTTTTTAGTTGTTTTGTAAAAACGACTTGGCGCCACCCGGGATTATTACACCCCCTAAGAATAACAGGTAAGGTTACTGCCGTAATACACAGGTGATCAGAACTACGCTACAAACATCGCTAGCCACTAAATTACTGTAACGACCCGGTGCGAGGCGAACGCACTAATCATCCAAAACACATTATTTTATGTACACATTTTGCAGGTACGCAACCATTTTACTCGTTACAGATTGACGCCTGCAACGTGGGACTTCACGAGTCAACACACACCCTGATATTACTCGTTACAATATTTTGTACTTTTGTTCATAGTGCTTCACTGTAATCTTTTCAGGAAAATTTGGGTTATCTGGATCTCTCTCTCTCTTCTTCTCTTCAACATATAAGTTAGTGGGCCTGCAGTTTCTTTTGTTCCAAAGCCAGTTCTTTACTTCCTTGTTTGGATCATACCTTTATAAAGATTTTCAATGTTTTTATTTTCCTGGATCTTGTTGTCCATGACGTGTCCGTTGATTAACTAATTATAAATATATCACTACTGACTCGGATCAAGGAAACTCTTTATATTACGTCATCAAAGTGGATAACTGTGATGAGTGTTGAAAAAAAGTCACTCATGGCTAGTTATACAATGAATAGGCTGGGGTACATTAAATACCCTCACAGATAACGTGGCATGCCATAATGCAAGGTCCATGAATTACTGGCAGAAAATGGGGTTTTCATGTAATTTTTCACAGTCTGTTCTACATAGTAGGCATCTTAAAAAATATTACAGTATATTGCAGCCATACCAGGCACATTGCAGTGAGTTGGTGAACCATATTGTCAGATTTTGTGCAGTATCGGAGATATAATTGCAAACTGAGTAGTAGTAACAAATATACATAAATTATTAGAATTCTGTTTTTTGTATTTGTATAGTCATGAATGTATGTGTGTGTGTGTGTTGTAAACACACATGCACAGAAAGTGATTATTTTTGAAAAAATATATATATTTTGCAGGTAATGAAGGAACACAACTGTCACCAACTGGTGTTCTCAAGTTCGTGTACAGTGTATGGTAATCCTGAACATTTACCAATAACAGAAAGTCATCCCACTGGGAATGTTACCAATGTATATGGTCGTACAAAATTCTTCATTGAAGAAATGCTGAAAGATATCACAAATGCAGATAAGGTTACTAATAATAAATTTTTCTGCTATGAAATAATGTTCCTAGAGTCATCCATGTAGTGTGTGTGTGTGTGTGTGTGTGTGCGTGCGTGTGCGTGCATGCGTGTGCACATGTTTACGTTCTTGTAAGAGTAAGAGAATGATTGAGTGAAGATTGTGGTTAGTTTTAGTCTACAATAGCAACAGATATAATATTCAGTTTCATTTTCTATTTTCAGTAAAGAAAACATTTCCATAATCTATTTATTGATCTGTCACTTTAGAATATCCTGCGACATTGTCCATTGTTGATCACCATCCTTTTCTGTCTAAACAGTAAATTTTTGTAAAGTTTCTAGAATGGATGGCTTTTTGACATCCCATGCTCCACTTTCTGCGGTAATTGGTCTCTTTTCATACATTGGACATAACCACATTCATTTTGGCTGTATGTATTGTAAACTGACGTGTAGTGGTTCATCCATTCTCTAAACTTTTTGCTCTAACTTTATCCATTTACATTATTCTTAAAGATCTATATCAGTATGATATATCTATCTTAAATTCTTGGATTTCGTTGTCCATGACGTATCCGTTACTTAACTAAATACAACTATTTCACTAATGACTCGAACACAAAGTTTTTTTACTCATAAAAAACTTTGTGTTCCGAGTCATTAGTGAAATAGTTATATTTAGATATCTATCTTACTTCTTGTTTTGTGAAAGGTATGAAAGGCATCTTATTATAAGCAGTAGAAGTAGAGGGAGGCCTAAAATCTCATGGTGATGTTCAAGATTTAATGAATGTGATAAACTTATAAGCAATAGCTAGGAATTGAATCTTGGTGGAACTACATGAAAACAAAGTAGATATCAGGTTGAACAGCCTCTTGTAGCTGCAATTCCACACCCAGTCTTTTTCTCTCATGAATATCTCCTGCTAATTTTTAATCTATCATTTTTTTCACATGCTTTCATACCAAGAGTTCTTTGTGTGTACCTTTTTCATTGTTTGTGGTAGTTTCTACTAATTTACCTTTCAAGAAATTTCACCACATAAGCAGTTGAGCTCTAATTTTTCTATTTTTTCCATTCCAGTTTCATTGGCTTTCACAAGTTGTCTCACTGCTTACTTCAAGCTCTCTGTAATCTAGGTATTCTAGCACTTCTACTCAGCCAATCCATCTCAACTGCTAATAGCTGTCAGTTTTCTCCATATTTAAGGTTCATACCTCATAACCACAGGAAACAATTCATTCCAGAAATTATTTGGTGTTCTTAGCCAGATAAATCAAATTAAGACTTCTAATTATTTTTAGGCTTTTTCTTTTTCTTTTCAATTTTTTTTTTTTTTTTTTTAGTCAGAGTTATACTAAATGAATTATACAGATAAATGAATCCGTCTAATTAATGAATTATAATCAGTTAGTACTCAAAATCTGAGAGGTGCCTGAGTTCAGAACTAATTATTCAGTTTCATCAATATTTGTTTATTTTTGTGCAATATAATTGAATAAATGTACTTATGTTTTGTTTCAGAATTGGAACATTATTGCACTACGATATTTCAACCCGGTGGGGGCACATCAGTCAGGTTTAATAGGTGAAGACCCTACAAAAGCATTCACCAATCTAATGCCATATATGGCACAAGTGGCCATTGGAAATAAACCGTGTCTTACAATATTTGGTGGTGATTATAACACAGTTGATGGGACAGGTGAGCATTATGGTTATAGAACTAAGTTGTCACAACAGTGTATATTGAGAATGCCACCAGTTATCTAGATTAATGTTTCAAAATTTTCTGGATAAATTAATTTTCCAGGTAATGTTACAGCCACATTAAAAAGGTTATCAAAAATAAAATATTTGTAATATTGAATATAAAAGTTTTATGTAAAATTTTAAGAAAGAAAATTTGTAATCTATTAATTCAGATGGCTGTGATAGTGATTTCAAGTATTACTTCATCCTTAGGTTGAAAAAAATTTTCCATGTATCATGAAATGCTACTTTAAGAGTTTGAAGTACTGAGTCACAAATATTGTTGTTTGATAAAAATGGATCATTTTACTTAAATGCGAACCAGAAATAGCTCTAAAATGTTAGTTTCCATTTTATTTTTATTAGAAGCTATAGCTTTCCTTAAATAAGGAGCTATAGAAACCATTGAATTTTTTATTTTGAGCTGTTCTTTCTTTAATATCTAGTCTGGATTTGATTATAAAGTTAAATATATCATTTTAAAAATTGACATTATGATTTAGCATTTAATAGCAAAAGGCACCTATCAAGTGTATTGCTTAAGATAGGCAAAAACCAAGCTGAAACTACTAACATCATTGTCTTCTTAATCTCATACTATGCTTTTAAGAGGATTCTGACCAAAATATTGTAATACACTGGATGTGGGTAGTGGGTATTGTAGAATTGAAATTCAATGATACACATTAATTTTCAACAACTATAAACAACAACAGGGGTGCCGACTCTGGGGTGCTCTGGTGCTCGAGCACCCCCCAGAATTTTTGTGGGGGTGCTCAGCACCCACACATAAAAGGGAGAAGAAAAATAAAATAAGAAAAGAAAAAAGAAGAAAAGAAAAAGAAAGAAAGAAGAAATGGGGGAAAAATTCTAATCTTTCGTCATATTTCTTAAATGGTTTTTTCATAGGGCCCAATTTTTTCATAGAGCAGAGAGGTGGGATATAAAGTTTGGTTCACGCAGAGACTTTACCAGGGTACTTCCGTTTACACGGGACTTGCGTTTCTCGCGATAAGACAGCTAAAAATATTGATACTGTATAAACACACGTAAATTGTAATAATTTGTCCTGACCAAAGTAAAATTTGTGTGACAGTGTCAGACCGACAGTGAAACATTTTATAATGCCAGTTAATGGCTTTTTTTATTAACCGTTTAAATTTGCAACAAACAAAAAAGTAAAGTGTCAGAAAGTAATTCAATGCCTTTAATAAATGTGTCTGAACGTGTATCATCACTTGAGTCAGTGTTATTATTGATAAGATTGTTCATTGTCCACAACGACTTCGGTAATGTGGGCCAGCTGCCATAGCTTATCGTCTTCCTTAATTATATGCTGCGTACAATGACTCCAATTTTCTGCCGTTGTTTCATTTACCGCCTTCTCAATAAATTGTTTTATATCAAGCAGCTAATGTTGTGTTGTGACGGGCAACATATCCTTTCAACTGGCTCCATATTAATTCAATACGATTCATAGTGCAGTGATAAGGAGGAAGTTTTAAAACGACATGCCCTGATTTAAGTGGCAAGATAACTCTTACATGATTGTACAGACATTCTGTACATGCGCGTAATACATTACTGTGTAAACAGTGTCAACGCCCCTGACCAATAGCGTTTCAGATTTGCCTCATGGGTTTGTTCACATCAGGATTGAACTAAGAACGGAAAGAGTATAAGTTAGTTTAATTCTTTGTTTGCTCTATTCGTTTTATTATAATGGATAAATTCATTGTTCGTTCGTCAATGAAAAAAAGTGATTCAGCTACGATGTCATCAGCAGATAGTGCTTCAGATGGCTCGGATTCAACTACTGCATCTAAAGAACAAACAAAACTGGTGTTGGTGGGCGTTCTTTTCAAAAACAGTGGGAAGACAAATATAAGTGGATCTTATACGACGAGAAGTGTGGTAAAGTGTTTTATTCTGTGTGTAAGAAAATAATTTCCTCCAGTGTACCTTTTGCGAAAAAAACTAAACAAAACGAAGACATGATAAAAGCATTCGTTGAAGTCGGGTTTTCTTCTTGGAACAAAGCTTTACAAAGATTCACTTCTCATGAAAAATCGAATTTTCATATGTCCTGCTGTACTAGGAAAAGTGCAATGGATAAAGGTGTGAACGTGCAGCCTTTGATGTCTAAAGGTAAGGAGAGATATATGAAATCTGCAAGAGTAGCTCTCTTAAGAATGTTATCTTCACTGCATTATCTCATGGTTCAGGGGTTAGCAACCCGTGGTCACACAGATGAACATTCTAGTTATCATGCATTGTTATAGTTAGTTGCTGAAGATAACTCCGATTTGTCCTCTTGGCTTCAACATACAAAGTACAGATGGCTTTCACACGATATAACAAATGAACTAGGTTCTATTATAGCTAACGAAGTCTTACAAAATTTGATCAAGTTTCTAAAAGACTCCCAATACTATTCGATAATTATGGATGAAACTAGCGACGCATGTCAACACGAGCAAGTTTCAATTTCTTTTCGATTTGTCAGTGGTGAGGATTTTCAAATTAATGAATTATTTTTTGGTTTCTATAAAACTGAATCTACTACAGCTGAAGTTTTGATGAAAATTTTAATGGATGTTCTCACTCGTTTTTCTCTGGATATCAAGTCATGCAGAGGTACTGCTATTGACGGAGCGGCAAATATGACAGGCACTTTTTCAGGGTTGCAAGCAAAAATCAGAGAAATTGAGCCGCGAGTTATGCATGTTCACTGTTTGGCACATTCTTTGAACCTTGTGACCCAAGAGCCAATGCAAAATGAGACCGTGGTGAGAGACTATCTTGCAAATGTCAAAGAAATGATCAATTTTGTGTGCGGGTCCCCCAACCGACTAGCAATATTTGAGTCTTTGCAAGCTGCCTAAGATGGTAGGTCCATTCACCCTGTAGCTCTTCGACCTTTTTGCCCTACCAGGTGGTGTTGCAGAATAAGTTCGATGAAAACAATTTTGCAGAATTACGAAGAGTTAATATTGTTCTTTGAGGAAATCGAGCTCAAAAAATCTGGTGCCGGTGCAAAAGCTAAAGGTTTCTTAAAATTCTGTGCTCTTTTGACTTTGAATTTATCACTACGCTTTTTACGCAAATTTTAGAGCCAGTTGAAATTTTGAATGCCTTTCTGCAAAATTCCTTCTTACAGCTGCAAAAAGCCATGGACAATATTCATAGTGTCCAAGAGGTTTTGAAGTTATCTCGATCTGATGAACGTTTCGATGCAGTTTGGAGCTCATGGTTGGGATTGACCAAAAAATGTTATGTCGAAGAGCCGAAACTTCCAAAAGTTCTAAAAATTCCTCGAAGACTTGATGATGGCGCTCAGCCCTTTGCTTTTGCCAGCCCCTATGATTATTACCAGAAAATTTATTTCGAGGTTTTAGATATTGTGATCAACTGTTTCGATGATCGATTTTCTAAAGCTGCTATGACTCACTTCAAAGAAATTGAAACATTTCTTCTTTCCAAAACTAAAGATTGCAGTTCTGTATGTGATATTTCACTTTTTTTTTTAAATATAAATGTATTTGTCATATAAAATCTCTAGTAACTTATATTCGGGTCTGTTTACATTGTTCGAGTTAAACACGTGTGTTACATTTACCATAATTATGGTACTCACATAATTATAGAATCGGGTTACTTCGATCTTGATATTTCAAAGCTCCTAAGGGTCCAAGGATTCAGCTCAGCGAGATTGCTGACAGAGATGGTCATTGAAATGAGAATACATTTAATTGCAGTAACTATCATCAATCGTAATTTATTCAGGAATTTCTTTAATCGTGTACACCATATAACAACTTGACATGGCGGCCATTACTAATTTCCGCCCTTTACTATCACCACTCCTTTATGTTTAATTTTAAAGGCTAATTCAGACAATTAATTTTACTGGCTATGACTTAGTTTCATGATCATGTGATTTGATAATATCTAATTATAGTCAACGCAAACCAACCCCCATTTGGAAGTCGACATCTAACGTTCACACCTCTCTCACTCACTCACATTCATACAGACATTTTTGAATTTACTTTTGACTGTGTACACATCATGATTATATTTTTTATGATTAAAAGAGCTCTTTAAATAAAAATTTTGGTTGCCACTTCCCTTGTCAGTAAACTGGACGTTCTAGTAGAGTGTCACATGTTGATTCCAAACGGCGTGGTTACATTTTCTTGGCTGCACTGAATTTACATTTAATGCTTTAAATATTGCTTTATACTGCTCAAACTCTGAATGTAACTAACACTGATTTGCTTTTGATTACATTGTTAACACTTTGCAATACTTTAAACTTGACTATTTCAAGCCAGCACTATTGTTAGCGTGTGGTCGCCATGATGAACTTCTGTGGACTGGGGCGAAAATTATGCAAATTTTACGTATGTGTGCGTGAGTAAAACGTCATCGTTCTTTGTTTCTCATTATATAATAGCCTTGTTAGTTACGTATTTTTATAACGTCATTGTGGTTTTAATGACGTTTGGCGTTGTTGGCCAATGAAACGGGAGCAAGTAGCGCCGTTATTAGGGACTGTAACCATTATAAGTCTTTTTATCTGCACGTACACTGCTGTCCTTGAAATTATTTTGTTGTCTCGGATCTGCGTCGTTGTAGGCAAAAACCAAGGGAAATTGTATTACCCATATAAATGACTTTAAAAACATCGAAATACAATAGTTTGCTACCTTGCATACCATATTTTTTATATCAGACTTTTTTGTACTGTCACAAAACCCCCTCAATGAAAGGTTTTGTGTCGAGACACAAAAACTTTCATTGACTCATTCACACCTCTCTAAAAGGATCAGCTCAGATATGGAGCCACAACCCCCTGTAGTGTTATTATAAAATAAAACAAATTCAATCACTTACCCTTGGTCCAATGATGAGGTTCGCACCTTCTGACCTTACTGGACTTCTCCAGAGAGATCCCTACACCATAAGGCCATGAGGGACTTTACGCTCCTGTTCTGACTCACCGGCCAGCTCAGGACCGCGGTCACCACACCATAAAACTCTGAAACATCCAATACAAAATTTTAAAATAGTGGCCTTCTCTATATCCATATCCACAACTGATATGTTTCCTCTTAGTACGTTGGTTTGCGTTTTGGGGCGTTGGTTTGTGTAATTCTAAAAATTTCAAACAATGTATAACAAGAATTAAGATAGAAATTGCTTCCCTTCAACAATCCGGTACCTAGTACACATTTCTGACTTCTGTCAACTATATTCACTCCCTTTATCACATGAAAACAATTGTTCTTAACCTAAACAACAATGTATTTTACTGCTTTAGCAACAACCATTAACCCTAATATTTTACTTCATGTCATCTTACAATATCTATATTATGGCAAACAACTTTAAAGCTTTATACTTTCTTTACGATTTTTTTTCTTTTTTATGTTTAACTTTCTTTATAACAGAATCGTTTCTAGAGAATGGACGAACTTTACAAAATTTTGATATTATAATCGTTACTATCTTGGTAGTAACCTCCTATCCACACACACTATTGTCAACATAATAAAACACAATAAAACATTGTACATCATAAGCATTAAACACTAACATTGAACAATTCACATTACTTAATTCATATTTACATAACTTGTAGCAGAACTTTATAACATTATTACTATCGACTCTCTATTAACTTTTGCCATTTAACATTCATTTAGATTCTATACAACAACAAAATTTCAAATATACCATTTACCTTTCAGTTACAATTTCCTTCCTATCATGAATTTTCCTTTTCTAACCCTTTTATCCTTACTAGTTTGGGTGACTCTCTGTTATTCATTTTTCTCTATCTCTTATTTTGGCATTTGTCAATCTAACCTTACTGCCCCTCTTTTTCACTACTAACAACCGCTTCTAACCATTAATACATTATGACACCAATATCTCAATAATAACCCCCTTCACAAATCCCATTTAAAACCTCTGGCACCGCTCATTTTTGTACTAGTATGTGTGTATTCCCTCTAACCAACTCATTCCCTTATCGGTTCCTGACCCTTTCAGATAACCCTTTCCGGCGCTAAACGGTCCCTTCCTGTCTCAACATCTCTCGTTGGACTCCTACACCAATACCCTTATTACAAAATATCACCATCAACAACAAATATAATTACCATTCACATTACTCACCTCTACATATAATTACTAACCACTGTGTCCCTAAAATATCTAACACCTCTTTATATTTTATCAGCATCTCAACACCTTATTTTTCCTAACTCCCAATAACTCTATTTTATCCTTACTACCCAAACTCTTTACAACATTTTAACTTAATACACCATTACAAAATTTATCACTTATCTGCTAACAACACCTTTCATATCCAAATACATTACCTGCTTAATCATTTATTAACCCTTTAGAATCTAAATCTCATAATATCATTTAAACTTTCTTCCGTTATTTAAAATCGTACAATACATGCTTACATAAAAAAAATACATAAAGTACACAACAGCAAAAATACACAAATACATAGACATCAATACACAAAAATATACAATTCACATAATCATTAAATCATTTACCAAAATCAGTCCTAATCAGTCCATTTTTAAAAACACTGTCCACACAATTAAATGTTCATAACACAATAAACAATACACAACTACCCCATATCGTCAAATAATAATCTTATCTTAAGTCTATACAACTTATTTTCCCTGGAAAACATTATATCACCATCATGAATATAGTACTTATTTAAATTTTTACATTCTACAAAACTATCATAATTAATAGGGTTATTCCATATCAATTTATCATACAACTTGTCACGATCGGTTATGGTCCTGTCACCTTCAGTATAATTAGTCACAATCAGATAAGTTACTAAGTCATTATTTTCATTATCATCTCCTACTACTGCTATATCAGCTTCATTACAAGGTAAGTATTTCATATAGTTTTTCTTCCATCCTAATCTCTCTATCAACTCTTTATAACCTCTATCTAACTTAAATACTTGCATCTCACCATCTACACACAACTCTTTCTCTAAATATCTCTCACTCCTTTCAGAGGGTACTACTACATTAAAACCTCTCCTGATTTCTACAGGAACAATACAACAATTCAAAAAACAATTATCGGTAGACCATTTATCTACCCAATACACTCGTGAAGCCTTTTCTTCACCCCCGACTACAACATTTCTCATTTTCATCAAATCATTTTCAATTACATTACATTTAACATGCACATCATTATCATTCTGTATAACTAGGTTATCTATTTTTTCAATTTTATTTTGCAACATGCTCATTCTCTCATTAGCGTTACTTTCATTTTTTAATACTGTTCTGTCTACTGTTTCAAAATGTTTGGTTATGTCTATTACCTCGAGTTCACATTTCTCTATTTTGTTCTGCAACATACTAGTTTTCATATCAATTTGTCTACTTGTTTCACAATTGGTTCTATTTTCTATTTGCTCACTGATTGTGGTTAAACATTTGTTTTCTTATTGTTCATATTGAGTTTCTATTTGGTTTCGTACTTTGCTAATTACTGTTTCGTTATTTGTACTGATTCTACCATTTAAATTATTTATTTTATCATCATATTTCTCGCTAATTATTTCTACCACTTGTTCTGGCATATTTGTGCAACGTATCTCTATTTCAGTTATTCGATTATCAAACTTAATATTTTGCTTTTTTATTTCGTTTTTTATCTCTTCAAATTTTACATTAAAATTATTGTTCTGTGTATTGAAAAGCATTTGCATCATTTTCATAATTTCGTTATTCTCAGCCCTGTTATTTGGGACTGGTGTTGAGTGCACTATTCCTTCACTCATAACTACTGATTCTGTCTTGCTTATTTGACTGTTATTTGTACTATCAGTTATGTTTAATAAAGAACTATTTTCTTTATTCTCTGCCATTATAAAATTTGTTAATGGTTTGTCGCTTTATTATCGTTACCACCTAACCTACAACCGCATTCTCATTTTCAATGTCCACTCTGCCGCAATTCAGGCTTATTATATAAAATGTATTTATATATTTTAATAGTCACCAGTTTGGGCACCATTTGTAATATTTCACTTTTTATTTAAATAAATATAAATGTATTTGTCATATAAAATCTCTAGTAACTTATATTCGGGTCTGTTTACATTGTTCGAGTTAAACACGTGTGTTACATTTACCATAATTATGGTACTCACCATAATTATAGAATCGGGTTACTTCGATCTTGATATTTCAAAGCTCCTAAGGGTCCAAGGATTCAGCTCAGCGAGATTGCTGACAGAGATGGTCATTGAAATGAGAATACATTTAATTGCAGTAACTATCATCAATCGTAATTTATTCAGGAATTTCTTTAATCGTGTACACCATATAACAACTTGACATGGCGGCCATTACTAATTTCCGCCCTTTACTATCACCACTCCTTTATGTTTAATTTTAAAGGCTAATTCAGACAATTAATTTTACTGGCTATGACTTAGTTTCATGATCATGTGATTTGATAATATCTAATTATAGTCAACGCAAACCAACCCCCATTTGGAAGTCGACATCTAACGTTCACACCTCTCTCACTCACTCACATTCATACAGACATTTTTGAATTTACTTTTGACTGTGTACACATCATGATTATATTTTTTATGATTAAAAGAGCTCTTTAAATAAAAATTTTGGTTGCCACTTCCCTTGTCAGTAAACTGGACGTTCTAGTAGAGTGTCACATGTTGATTCCAAACGGCGTGGTTACATTTTCTTGGCTGCACTGAATTTACATTTAATGCTTTAAATATTGCTTTATACTGCTCAAACTCTGAATGTAACTAACACTGATTTGCTTTTGATTACATTGTTAACACTTTGCAATACTTTAAACTTGACTATTTCAAGCCAGCACTATTGTTAGCGTGTGGTCGCCATGATGAACTTCTGTGGACTGGGGCGAAAATTATGCAAATTTTACGTATGTGTGCGTGAGTAAAACGTCATCGTTCTTTGTTTCTCATTATATAATAGCCTTGTTAGTTACGTATTTTTATAACGTCATTGTGGTTTTAATGACGTTTGGCGTTGTTGGCCAATGAAACGGGAGCAAGTAGCGCCGTTATTAGGGACTGTAACCATTATAAGTCTTTTTATCTGCACGTACACTGCTGTCCTTGAAATTATTTTGTTGTCTCGGATCTGCGTCGTTGTAGGCAAAAACCAAGGGAAATTGTATTACCCATATAAATGACTTTAAAAACATCGAAATACAATAGTTTGCTACCTTGCATACCATATTTTTTATATCAGACTTTTTTGTACTGTCACAAAACCCCCTCAATGAAAGGTTTTGTGTCGAGACACAAAAACTTTCATTGACTCATTCACACCTCTCTAAAAGGATCAGCTCAGATATGGAGCCACAACCCCCTGTAGTGTTATTATAAAATAAAACAAATTCAATCACTTACCCTTGGTCCAATGATGAGGTTCGCACCTTCTGACCTTACTGGACTTCTCCAGAGAGATCCCTACACCATAAGGCCATGAGGGACTTTACGCTCCTGTTCTGACTCACCGGCCAGCTCAGGACCGCGGTCACCACACCATAAAACTCTGAAACATCCAATACAAAATTTTAAAATAGTGGCCTTCTCTATATCCATATCCACAACTGATATGTTTCCTCTTAGTACGTTGGTTTGCGTTTTGGGGCGTTGGTTTGTGTAATTCTAAAAATTTCAAACAATGTATAACAAGAATTAAGATAGGAATTGCTTCCCTTCAACAATCCGGTACCTAGTACACATTTCTGACTTCTGTCAACTATATTCACTCCCTTTATCACATGAAAACAATTGTTCTTAACCTAAACAACAATGTATTTTACTGCTTTAGCAACAACCATTAACCCTAATATTTTACTTCATGTCATCTTACAATATCTATATTATGGCAAACAACTTTAAAGCTTTATACTTTCTTTACGATTTTTTTTCTTTTTTATGTTTAACTTTCTTTATAACAGAATCGTTTCTAGAGAATGGACGAACTTTACAAAATTTTGATATTATAATCGTTACTATCTTGGTAGTAGCCTCCTATCCACACACACTATTGTCAACATAATAAAACACAATAAAACATTGTACATCATAAGCATTAAACACTAACATTGAACAATTCACATTACTTAATTCATATTTACATAACTTGTAGCAGAACTTTATAACATTATTACTATCGACTCTCTATTAACTTTTGCCATTTAACATTCATTTAGATTCTATACAACAACAAAATTTCAAATATACCATTTACCTTTCAGTTACAATTTCCTTCCTATCATGAATTTTCCTTTTCTAACCCTTTTATCCTTACTAGTTTGGGTGACTCTCTGTTATTCATTTTTCTCTATCTCTTATTTTGGCATTTGTCAATCTAACCTTACTGCCCCTCTTTTTCACTACTAACAACCGCTTCTAACCATTAATACATTATGACACCAATATCTCAATAATAACCCCCTTCACAAATCCCATTTAAAACCTCTGGCACCGCTCATTTTTGTACTAGTATGTGTTTATTCCCTCTAACCAACTCATTCCCTTATCGGTTCCTGACCCTTTCAGATAACCCTTTCCGGCGCTAAACGGTCCCTTCCTGTCTCAACATCTCTCGTTGGACTCCTACACCAATACCCTTATTACAAAATATCACCATCAACAACAAATATAATTACCATTCACATTACTCACCTCTACATATAATTACTAACCACTGTGTCCCTAAAATATCTAACACCTCTTTATATTTTATCAGCATCTCAACACCTTATTTTTCCTAACTCCCAATAACTCTATTTTATCCTTACTACCCAAACTCTTTACAACATTTTAACTTAATACACCATTACAAAATTTATCACTTATCTGCTAACAACACCTTTCATATCCAAATACATTACC
Organism: Magicicada septendecula; assembly: GCA_034769895.1. Classification (NCBI taxonomy): domain Eukaryota; kingdom Metazoa; phylum Arthropoda; class Insecta; order Hemiptera; family Cicadidae; genus Magicicada; species Magicicada septendecula. The sequence goes on from CM068367.1 coordinate 1,249,749,593, forward strand.
TGCTTAATCATTTATTAACCCTTTAGAATCTAAATCTCATAATATCATTTAAACTTTCTTCCGTTATTTAAAATCGTACAATACATGCTTACATAAAAAAAATACATAAAGTACACAACAGCAAAAATACACAAATACATAGACATCAATACACAAAAATATACAATTCACATAATCATTAAATCATTTACCAAAATCAGTCCTAATCAGTCCATTTTTAAAAACACTGTCCACACAATTAAATGTTCATAACACAATAAACAATACACAACTACCCCATATCGTCAAATAATAATCTTATCTTAAGTCTATACAACTTATTTTCCCTGGAAAACATTATATCACCATCATGAATATAGTACTTATTTAAATTTTTACATTCTACAAAACTATCATAATTAATAGGGTTATTCCATATCAATTTATCATACAACTTGTCACGATCGGTTATGGTCCTGTCACCTTCAGTATAATTAGTCACAATCAGATAAGTTACTAAGTCATTATTTTCATTATCATCTCCTACTACTGCTATATCAGCTTCATTACAAGGTAAGTATTTCATATAGTTTTTCTTCCATCCTAATCTCTCTATCAACTCTTTATAACCTCTATCTAACTTAAATACTTGCATCTCACCATCTACACACAACTCTTTCTCTAAATATCTCTCACTCCTTTCATAGGGTACTACTACATTAAAACCTCTCCTGATTTCTACAGGAACAATACAACAATTCAAAAAACAATTATCGGTAGACCATTTATCTACCCAATACACTCGTGAAGCCTTTTCTTCACCCCCGACTACAACATTTCTCATTTTCATCAAATCATTTTCAATTACATTACATTTAACATGCACATCATTATCATTCTGTATAACTAGGTTATCTATTTTTTCAATTTTATTTTGCAACATGCTCATTCTCTCATTAGCGTTACTTTCATTTTTTAATACTGTTCTGTCTACTATTTCAAAATGTTTGGTTATGTCTATTACCTCGAGTTCACATTTCTCTATTTTGTTCTGCAACATACTAGTTTTCATATCAATTTGTCTACTTGTTTCACAATTGGTTCTATTTTCTATTTGCTCACTGATTGTGGTTAAACATTTGTTTTCTTATTGTTCATATTGAGTTTCTATTTGGTTTCGTACTTTGCTAATTACTGTTTCGTTATTTGTACTGATTCTACCATTTAAATTATTTATTTTATCATCATATTTCTCGCTAATTATTTCTACCACTTGTTCTGGCATATTTGTGCAACGTATCTCTATTTCAGTTATTCGATTATCAAACTTAATATTTTGCTTTTTTATTTCGTTTTTTATCTCTTCAAATTTTACATTAAAATTATTGTTCTGTGTATTGAAAAGCATTTGCATCATTTTCATAATTTCGTTATTCTCAGCCCTGTTATTTGGGACTGGTGTTGAGTGCACTATTCCTTCACTCATAACTACTGATTCTGTCTTGCTTATTTGACTGTTATTTGTACTATCAGTTATGTTTAATAAAGAACTATTTTCTTTATTCTCTGCCATTATAAAATTTGTTAATGGTTTGTCGCTTTATTATCGTTACCACCTAACCTACAACCGCATTCTCATTTTCAATGTCCACTCTGCCGCAATTCAGGCTTATTATATAAAATGTATTTATATATTTTAATAGTCACCAGTTTGGGCACCATTTGTAATATTTCACTTTTTATTTAAATAAATATAAATGTATTTGTCATATAAAATCTCTAGTAACTTATATTCGGGTCTGTTTACATTGTTCGAGTTAAACACGTGTGTTACATTTACCATAATTATGGTACTCACCATAATTATAGAATCGGGTTACTTCGATCTTGATATTTCAAAGCTCCTAAGGGTCCAAGGATTCAGCTCAGCGAGATTGCTGACAGAGATGGTCATTGAAATGAGAATACATTTAATTGCAGTAACTATCATCAATCGTAATTTATTCAGGAATTTCTTTAATCGTGTACACCATATAACAACTTGACATGGCGGCCATTACTAATTTCCGCCCTTTACTATCACCACTCCTTTATGTTTAATTTTAAAGGCTAATTCAGACAATTAATTTTACTGGCTATGACTTAGTTTCATGATCATGTGATTTGATAATATCTAATTATAGTCAACGCAAACCAACCCCCATTTGGAAGTCGACATCTAACGTTCACACCTCTCTCACTCACTCACATTCATACAGACATTTTTGAATTTACTTTTGACTGTGTACACATCATGATTATATTTTTTATGATTAAAAGAGCTCTTTAAATAAAAATTTTGGTTGCCACTTCCCTTGTCAGTAAACTGGACGTTCTAGTAGAGTGTCACATGTTGATTCCAAACGGCGTGGTTACATTTTCTTGGCTGCACTGAATTTACATTTAATGCTTTAAATATTGCTTTATACTGCTCAAACTCTGAATGTAACTAACACTGATTTGCTTTTGATTACATTGTTAACACTTTGCAATACTTTAAACTTGACTATTTCAAGCCAGCACTATTGTTAGCGTGTGGTCGCCATGATGAACTTCTGTGGACTGGGGCGAAAATTATGCAAATTTTACGTATGTGTGCGTGAGTAAAACGTCATCGTTCTTTGTTTCTCATTATATAATAGCCTTGTTAGTTACGTATTTTTATAACGTCATTGTGGTTTTAATGACGTTTGGCGTTGTTGGCCAATGAAACGGGAGCAAGTAGCGCCGTTATTAGGGACTGTAACCATTATAAGTCTTTTTATCTGCACGTACACTGCTGTCCTTGAAATTATTTTGTTGTCTCGGATCTGCGTCGTTGTAGGCAAAAACCAAGGGAAATTGTATTACCCATATAAATGACTTTAAAAACATCGAAATACAATAGTTTGCTACCTTGCATACCATATTTTTTATATCAGACTTTTTTGTACTGTCACAAAACCCCCTCAATGAAAGGTTTTGTGTCGAGACACAAAAACTTTCATTGACTCATTCACACCTCTCTAAAAGGATCAGCTCAGATATGGAGCCACAACCCCCTGTAGTGTTATTATAAAATAAAACAAATTCAATCACTTACCCTTGGTCCAATGATGAGGTTCGCACCTTCTGACCTTACTGGACTTCTCCAGAGAGATCCCTACACCATAAGGCCATGAGGGACTTTACGCTCCTGTTCTGACTCACCGGCCAGCTCAGGACCGCGGTCACCACACCATAAAACTCTGAAACATCCAATACAAAATTTTAAAATAGTGGCCTTCTCTATATCCATATCCACAACTGATATGTTTCCTCTTAGTACGTTGGTTTGCGTTTTGGGGCGTTGGTTTGTGTAATTCTAAAAATTTCAAACAATGTATAACAAGAATTAAGATAGAAATTGCTTCCCTTCAACAATCCGGTACCTAGTACACATTTCTGACTTCTGTCAACTATATTCACTCCCTTTATCACATGAAAACAATTGTTCTTAACCTAAACAACAATGTATTTTACTGCTTTAGCAACAACCATTAACCCTAATATTTTACTTCATGTCATCTTACAATATCTATATTATGGCAAACAACTTTAAAGCTTTATACTTTCTTTACGATTTTTTTTCTTTTTTATGTTTAACTTTCTTTATAACAGAATCGTTTCTAGAGAATGGACGAACTTTACAAAATTTTGATATTATAATCGTTACTATCTTGGTAGTAACCTCCTATCCACACACACTATTGTCAACATAATAAAACACAATAAAACATTGTACATCATAAGCATTAAACACTAACATTGAACAATTCACATTACTTAATTCATATTTACATAACTTGTAGCAGAACTTTATAACATTATTACTATCGACTCTCTATTAACTTTTGCCATTTAACATTCATTTAGATTCTATACAACAACAAAATTTCAAATATACCATTTACCTTTCAGTTACAATTTCCTTCCTATCATGAATTTTCCTTTTCTAACCCTTTTATCCTTACTAGTTTGGGTGACTCTCTGTTATTCATTTTTCTCTATCTCTTATTTTGGCATTTGTCAATCTAACCTTACTGCCCCTCTTTTTCACTACTAACAACCGCTTCTAACCATTAATACATTATGACACCAATATCTCAATAATAACCCCCTTCACAAATCCCATTTAAAACCTCTGGCACCGCTCATTTTTGTACTAGTATGTGTGTATTCCCTCTAACCAACTCATTCCCTTATCGGTTCCTGACCCTTTCAGATAACCCTTTCCGGCGCTAAACGGTCCCTTCCTGTCTCAACATCTCTCGTTGGACTCCTACACCAATACCCTTATTACAAAATATCACCATCAACAACAAATATAATTACCATTCACATTACTCACCTCTACATATAATTACTAACCACTGTGTCCCTAAAATATCTAACACCTCTTTATATTTTATCAGCATCTCAACACCTTATTTTTCCTAACTCCCAATAACTCTATTTTATCCTTACTACCCAAACTCTTTACAACATTTTAACTTAATACACCATTACAAAATTTATCACTTATCTGCTAACAACACCTTTCATATCCAAATACATTACCTGCTTAATCATTTATTAACCCTTTAGAATCTAAATCTCATAATATCATTTAAACTTTCTTCCGTTATTTAAAATCGTACAATACATGCTTACATAAAAAAAATACATAAAGTACACAACAGCAAAAATACACAAATACATAGACATCAATACACAAAAATATACAATTCACATAATCATTAAATCATTTACCAAAATCAGTCCTAATCAGTCCATTTTTAAAAACACTGTCCACACAATTAAATGTTCATAACACAATAAACAATACACAACTACCCCATATCGTCAAATAATAATCTTATCTTAAGTCTATACAACTTATTTTCCCTGGAAAACATTATATCACCATCATGAATATAGTACTTATTTAAATTTTTACATTCTACAAAACTATCATAATTAATAGGGTTATTCCATATCAATTTATCATACAACTTGTCACGATCGGTTATGGTCCTGTCACCTTCAGTATAATTAGTCACAATCAGATAAGTTACTAAGTCATTATTTTCATTATCATCTCCTACTACTGCTATATCAGCTTCATTACAAGGTAAGTATTTCATATAGTTTTTCTTCCATCCTAGTCTCTCTATCAACTCTTTATAACCTCTATCTAACTTAAATACTTGCATCTCACCATCTACACACAACTCTTTCTCTAAATATCTCTCACTCCTTTCAGAGGGTACTACTACATTAAAACCTCTCCTGATTTCTACAGGAACAATACAACAATTCAAAAAACAATTATCGGTAGACCATTTATCTACCCAATACACTCGTGAAGCCTTTTCTTCACCCCCGACTACAACATTTCTCATTTTCATCAAATCATTTTCAATTACATTACATTTAACATGCACATCATTATCATTCTGTATAACTAGGTTATCTATTTTTTCAATTTTATTTTGCAACATGCTCATTCTCTCATTAGCGTTACTTTCATTTTTTAATACTGTTCTGTCTACTATTTCAAAATGTTTGGTTATGTCTATTACCTCGAGTTCACATTTCTCTATTTTGTTCTGCAACATACTAGTTTTCATATCAATTTGTCTACTTGTTTCACAATTGGTTCTATTTTCTATTTGCTCACTGATTGTGGTTAAACATTTGTTTTCTTATTGTTCATATTGAGTTTCTATTTGGTTTCGTACTTTGCTAATTACTGTTTCGTTATTTGTACTGATTCTACCATTTAAATTATTTATTTTATCATCATATTTCTCGCTAATTATTTCTACCACTTGTTCTGGCATATTTGTGCAACGTATCTCTATTTCAGTTATTCGATTATCAAACTTAATATTTTGCTTTTTTATTTCGTTTTTTATCTCTTCAAATTTTACATTAAAATTATTGTTCTGTGTATTGAAAAGCATTTGCATCATTTTCATAATTTCGTTATTCTCAGCCCTGTTATTTGGGACTGGTGTTGAGTGCACTATTCCTTCACTCATAACTACTGATTCTGTCTTGCTTATTTGACTGTTATTTGTACTATCAGTTATGTTTAATAAAGAACTATTTTCTTTATTCTCTGCCATTATAAAATTTGTTAATGGTTTGTCGCTTTATTATCGTTACCACCTAACCTACAACCGCATTCTCATTTTCAATGTCCACTCTGCCGCAATTCAGGCTTATTATATAAAATGTATTTATATATTTTAATAGTCACCAGTTTGGGCACCATTTGTAATATTTCACTTTTTATTTAAATAAATATAAATGTATTTGTCATATAAAATCTCTAGTAACTTATATTCGGGTCTGTTTACATTGTTCGAGTTAAACACGTGTGTTACATTTACCATAATTATGGTACTCACCATAATTATAGAATCGGGTTACTTCGATCTTGATATTTCAAAGCTCCTAAGGGTCCAAGGATTCAGCTCAGCGAGATTGCTGACAGAGATGGTCATTGAAATGAGAATACATTTAATTGCAGTAACTATCATCAATCGTAATTTATTCAGGAATTTCTTTAATCGTGTACACCATATAACAACTTGACATGGCGGCCATTACTAATTTCCGCCCTTTACTATCACCACTCCTTTATGTTTAATTTTAAAGGCTAATTCAGACAATTAATTTTACTGGCTATGACTTAGTTTCATGATCATGTGATTTGATAATATCTAATTATAGTCAACGCAAACCAACCCCCATTTGGAAGTCGACATCTAACGTTCACACCTCTCTCACTCACTCACATTCATACAGACATTTTTGAATTTACTTTTGACTGTGTACACATCATGATTATATTTTTTATGATTAAAAGAGCTCTTTAAATAAAAATTTTGGTTGCCACTTCCCTTGTCAGTAAACTGGACGTTCTAGTAGAGTGTCACATGTTGATTCCAAACGGCGTGGTTACATTTTCTTGGCTGCACTGAATTTACATTTAATGCTTTAAATATTGCTTTATACTGCTCAAACTCTGAATGTAACTAACACTGATTTGCTTTTGATTACATTGTTAACACTTTGCAATACTTTAAACTTGACTATTTCAAGCCAGCACTATTGTTAGCGTGTGGTCGCCATGATGAACTTCTGTGGACTGGGGCGAAAATTATGCAAATTTTACGTATGTGTGCGTGAGTAAAACGTCATCGTTCTTTGTTTCTCATTATATAATAGCCTTGTTAGTTACGTATTTTTATAACGTCATTGTGGTTTTAATGACGTTTGGCGTTGTTGGCCAATGAAACGGGAGCAAGTAGCGCCGTTATTAGGGACTGTAACCATTATAAGTCTTTTTATCTGCACGTACACTGCTGTCCTTGAAATTATTTTGTTGTCTCGGATCTGCGTCGTTGTAGGCAAAAACCAAGGGAAATTGTATTACCCATATAAATGACTTTAAAAACATCGAAATACAATAGTTTGCTACCTTGCATACCATATTTTTTATATCAGACTTTTTTGTACTGTCACAAAACCCCCTCAATGAAAGGTTTTGTGTCGAGACACAAAAACTTTCATTGACTCATTCACACCTCTCTAAAAGGATCAGCTCAGATATGGAGCCACAACCCCCTGTAGTGTTATTATAAAATAAAACAAATTCAATCACTTACCCTTGGTCCAATGATGAGGTTCGCACCTTCTGACCTTACTGGACTTCTCCAGAGAGATCCCTACACCATAAGGCCATGAGGGACTTTACGCTCCTGTTCTGACTCACCGGCCAGCTCAGGACCGCGGTCACCACACCATAAAACTCTGAAACATCCAATACAAAATTTTAAAATAGTGGCCTTCTCTATATCCATATCCACAACTGATATGTTTCCTCTTAGTACGTTGGTTTGCGTTTTGGGGCGTTGGTTTGTGTAATTCTAAAAATTTCAAACAATGTATAACAAGAATTAAGATAGAAATTGCTTCCCTTCAACAATCCGGTACCTAGTACACATTTCTGACTTCTGTCAACTATATTCACTCCCTTTATCACATGAAAACAATTGTTCTTAACCTAAACAACAATGTATTTTACTGCTTTAGCAACAACCATTAACCCTAATATTTTACTTCATGTCATCTTACAATATCTATATTATGGCAAACAACTTTAAAGCTTTATACTTTCTTTACGATTTTTTTTCTTTTTTATGTTTAACTTTCTTTATAACAGAATCGTTTCTAGAGAATGGACGAACTTTACAAAATTTTGATATTATAATCGTTACTATCTTGGTAGTAACCTCCTATCCACACACACTATTGTCAACATAATAAAACACAATAAAACATTGTACATCATAAGCATTAAACACTAACATTGAACAATTCACATTACTTAATTCATATTTACATAACTTGTAGCAGAACTTTATAACATTATTACTATCGACTCTCTATTAACTTTTGCCATTTAACATTCATTTAGATTCTATACAACAACAAAATTTCAAATATACCATTTACCTTTCAGTTACAATTTCCTTCCTATCATGAATTTTCCTTTTCTAACCCTTTTATCCTTACTAGTTTGGGTGACTCTCTGTTATTCATTTTTCTCTATCTCTTATTTTGGCATTTGTCAATCTAACCTTACTGCCCCTCTTTTTCACTACTAACAACCGCTTCTAACCATTAATACATTATGACACCAATATCTCAATAATAACCCCCTTCACAAATCCCATTTAAAACCTCTGGCACCGCTCATTTTTGTACTAGTATGTGTGTATTCCCTCTAACCAACTCATTCCCTTATCGGTTCCTGACCCTTTCAGATAACCCTTTCCGGCGCTAAACGGTCCCTTCCTGTCTCAACATCTCTCGTTGGACTCCTACACCAATACCCTTATTACAAAATATCACCATCAACAACAAATATAATTACCATTCACATTACTCACCTCTACATATAATTACTAACCACTGTGTCCCTAAAATATCTAACACCTCTTTATATTTTATCAGCATCTCAACACCTTATTTTTCCTAACTCCCAATAACTCTATTTTATCCTTACTACCCAAACTCTTTACAACATTTTAACTTAATACACCATTACAAAATTTATCACTTATCTGCTAACAACACCTTTCATATCCAAATACATTACCTGCTTAATCATTTATTAACCCTTTAGAATCTAAATCTCATAATATCATTTAAACTTTCTTCCGTTATTTAAAATCGTACAATACATGCTTACATAAAAAAAATACATAAAGTACACAACAGCAAAAATACACAAATACATAGACATCAATACACAAAAATATACAATTCACATAATCATTAAATCATTTACCAAAATCAGTCCTAATCAGTCCATTTTTAAAAACACTGTCCACACAATTAAATGTTCATAACACAATAAACAATACACAACTACCCCATATCGTCAAATAATAATCTTATCTTAAGTCTATACAACTTATTTTCCCTGGAAAACATTATATCACCATCATGAATATAGTACTTATTTAAATTTTTACATTCTACAAAACTATCATAATTAATAGGGTTATTCCATATCAATTTATCATACAACTTGTCACGATCGGTTATGGTCCTGTCACCTTCAGTATAATTAGTCACAATCAGATAAGTTACTAAGTCATTATTTTCATTATCATCTCCTACTACTGCTATATCAGCTTCATTACAAGGTAAGTATTTCATATAGTTTTTCTTCCATCCTAGTCTCTCTATCAACTCTTTATAACCTCTATCTAACTTAAATACTTGCATCTCACCATCTACACACAACTCTTTCTCTAAATATCTCTCACTCCTTTCAGAGGGTACTACTACATTAAAACCTCTCCTGATTTCTACAGGAACAATACAACAATTCAAAAAACAATTATCGGTAGACCATTTATCTACCCAATACACTCGTGAAGCCTTTTCTTCACCCCCGACTACAACATTTCTCATTTTCATCAAATCATTTTCAATTACATTACATTTAACATGCACATCATTATCATTCTGTATAACTAGGTTATCTATTTTTTCAATTTTATTTTGCAACATGCTCATTCTCTCATTAGCGTTACTTTCATTTTTTAATACTGTTCTGTCTACTATTTCAAAATGTTTGGTTATGTCTATTACCTCGAGTTCACATTTCTCTATTTTGTTCTGCAACATACTAGTTTTCATATCAATTTGTCTACTTGTTTCACAATTGGTTCTATTTTCTATTTGCTCACTGATTGTGGTTAAACATTTGTTTTCTTATTGTTCATATTGAGTTTCTATTTGGTTTCGTACTTTGCTAATTACTGTTTCGTTATTTGTACTGATTCTACCATTTAAATTATTTATTTTATCATCATATTTCTCGCTAATTATTTCTACCACTTGTTCTGGCATATTTGTGCAACGTATCTCTATTTCAGTTATTCGATTATCAAACTTAATATTTTGCTTTTTTATTTCGTTTTTTATCTCTTCAAATTTTACATTAAAATTATTGTTCTGTGTATTGAAAAGCATTTGCATCATTTTCATAATTTTGTTATTCTCAGCCCTGTTATTTGGGACTGGTGTTGAGTGCACTATTCCTTCACTCATAACTACTGATTCTGTCTTGCTTATTTGACTGTTATTTGTACTATCAGTTATGTTTAATAAAGAACTATTTTCTTTATTCTCTGCCATTATAAAATTTGTTAATGGTTTGTCGCTTTATTATCGTTACCACCTAACCTACAACCGCATTCTCATTTTCAATGTCCACTCTGCCGCAATTCAGGCTTATTATATAAAATGTATTTATATATTTTAATAGTCACCAGTTTGGGCACCATTTGTAATATTTCACTTTTTATTTAAATAAATATAAATGTATTTGTCATATAAAATCTCTAGTAACTTATATTCGGGTCTGTTTACATTGTTCGAGTTAAACACGTGTGTTACATTTACCATAATTATGGTACTCACCATAATTATAGAATCGGGTTACTTCGATCTTGATATTTCAAAGCTCCTAAGGGTCCAAGGATTCAGCTCAGCGAGATTGCTGACAGAGATGGTCATTGAAATGAGAATACATTTAATTGCAGTAACTATCATCAATCGTAATTTATTCAGGAATTTCTTTAATCGTGTACACCATATAACAACTTGACATGGCGGCCATTACTAATTTCCGCCCTTTACTATCACCACTCCTTTATGTTTAATTTTAAAGGCTAATTCAGACAATTAATTTTACTGGCTATGACTTAGTTTCATGATCATGTGATTTGATAATATCTAATTATAGTCAACGCAAACCAACCCCCATTTGGAAGTCGACATCTAACGTTCACACCTCTCTCACTCACTCACATTCATACAGACATTTTTGAATTTACTTTTGACTGTGTACACATCATGATTATATTTTTTATGATTAAAAGAGCTCTTTAAATAAAAATTTTGGTTGCCACTTCCCTTGTCAGTAAACTGGACGTTCTAGTAGAGTGTCACATGTTGATTCCAAACGGCGTGGTTACATTTTCTTGGCTGCACTGAATTTACATTTAATGCTTTAAATATTGCTTTATACTGCTCAAACTCTGAATGTAACTAACACTGATTTGCTTTTGATTACATTGTTAACACTTTGCAATACTTTAAACTTGACTATTTCAAGCCAGCACTATTGTTAGCGTGTGGTCGCCATGATGAACTTCTGTGGACTGGGGCGAAAATTATGCAAATTTTACGTATGTGTGCGTGAGTAAAACGTCATCGTTCTTTGTTTCTCATTATATAATAGCCTTGTTAGTTACGTATTTTTATAACGTCATTGTGGTTTTAATGACGTTTGGCGTTGTTGGCCAATGAAACGGGAGCAAGTAGCGCCGTTATTAGGGACTGTAACCATTATAAGTCTTTTTATCTGCACGTACACTGCTGTCCTTGAAATTATTTTGTTGTCTCGGATCTGCGTCGTTGTAGGCAAAAACCAAGGGAAATTGTATTACCCATATAAATGACTTTAAAAACATCGAAATACAATAGTTTGCTACCTTGCATACCATATTTTTTATATCAGACTTTTTTGTACTGTCACAAAACCCCCTCAATGAAAGGTTTTGTGTCGAGACACAAAAACTTTCATTGACTCATTCACACCTCTCTAAAAGGATCAGCTCAGATATGGAGCCACAACCCCCTGTAGTGTTATTATAAAATAAAACAAATTCAATCACTTACCCTTGGTCCAATGATGAGGTTCGCACCTTCTGACCTTACTGGACTTCTCCAGAGAGATCCCTACACCATAAGGCCATGAGGGACTTTACGCTCCTGTTCTGACTCACCGGCCAGCTCAGGACCGCGGTCACCACACCATAAAACTCTGAAACATCCAATACAAAATTTTAAAATAGTGGCCTTCTCTATATCCATATCCACAACTGATATGTTTCCTCTTAGTACGTTGGTTTGCGTTTTGGGGCGTTGGTTTGTGTAATTCTAAAAATTTCAAACAATGTATAACAAGAATTAAGATAGAAATTGCTTCCCTTCAACAATCCGGTACCTAGTACACATTTCTGACTTCTGTCAACTATATTCACTCCCTTTATCACATGAAAACAATTGTTCTTAACCTAAACAACAATGTATTTTACTGCTTTAGCAACAACCATTAACCCTAATATTTTACTTCATGTCATCTTACAATATCTATATTATGGCAAACAACTTTAAAGCTTTATACTTTCTTTACGATTTTTTTTCTTTTTTATGTTTAACTTTCTTTATAACAGAATCGTTTCTAGAGAATGGACGAACTTTACAAAATTTTGATATTATAATCGTTACTATCTTGGTAGTAACCTCCTATCCACACACACTATTGTCAACATAATAAAACACAATAAAACATTGTACATCATAAGCATTAAACACTAACATTGAACAATTCACATTACTTAATTCATATTTACATAACTTGTAGCAGAACTTTATAACATTATTACTATCGACTCTCTATTAACTTTTGCCATTTAACATTCATTTAGATTCTATACAACAACAAAATTTCAAATATACCATTTACCTTTCAGTTACAATTTCCTTCCTATCATGAATTTTCCTTTTCTAACCCTTTTATCCTTACTAGTTTGGGTGACTCTCTGTTATTCATTTTTCTCTATCTCTTATTTTGGCATTTGTCAATCTAACCTTACTGCCCCTCTTTTTCACTACTAACAACCGCTTCTAACCATTAATACATTATGACACCAATATCTCAATAATAACCCCCTTCACAAATCCCATTTAAAACCTCTGGCACCGCTCATTTTTGTACTAGTATGTGTGTATTCCCTCTAACCAACTCATTCCCTTATCGGTTCCTGACCCTTTCAGATAACCCTTTCCGGCGCTAAACGGTCCCTTCCTGTCTCAACATCTCTCGTTGGACTCCTACACCAATACCCTTATTACAAAATATCACCATCAACAACAAATATAATTACCATTCACATTACTCACCTCTACATATAATTACTAACCACTGTGTCCCTAAAATATCTAACACCTCTTTATATTTTATCAGCATCTCAACACCTTATTTTTCCTAACTCCCAATAACTCTATTTTATCCTTACTACCCAAACTCTTTACAACATTTTAACTTAATACACCATTACAAAATTTATCACTTATCTGCTAACAACACCTTTCATATCCAAATACATTACCTGCTTAATCATTTATTAACCCTTTAGAATCTAAATCTCATAATATCATTTAAACTTTCTTCCGTTATTTAAAATCGTACAATACATGCTTACATAAAAAAAATACATAAAGTACACAACAGCAAAAATACACAAATACATAGACATCAATACACAAAAATATACAATTCACATAATCATTAAATCATTTACCAAAATCAGTCCTAATCAGTCCATTTTTAAAAACACTGTCCACACAATTAAATGTTCATAACACAATAAACAATACACAACTACCCCATATCGTCAAATAATAATCTTATCTTAAGTCTATACAACTTATTTTCCCTGGAAAACATTATATCACCATCATGAATATAGTACTTATTTAAATTTTTACATTCTACAAAACTATCATAATTAATAGGGTTATTCCATATCAATTTATCATACAACTTGTCACGATCGGTTATGGTCCTGTCACCTTCAGTATAATTAGTCACAATCAGATAAGTTACTAAGTCATTATTTTCATTATCATCTCCTACTACTGCTATATCAGCTTCATTACAAGGTAAGTATTTCATATAGTTTTTCTTCCATCCTAATCTCTCTATCAACTCTTTATAACCTCTATCTAACTTAAATACTTGCATCTCACCATCTACACACAACTCTTTCTCTAAATATCTCTCACTCCTTTCATAGGGTACTACTACATTAAAACCTCTCCTGATTTCTACAGGAACAATACAACAATTCAAAAAACAATTATCGGTAGACCATTTATCTACCCAATACACTCGTGAAGCCTTTTCTTCACCCCCGACTACAACATTTCTCATTTTCATCAAATCATTTTCAATTACATTACATTTAACATGCACATCATTATCATTCTGTATAACTAGGTTATCTATTTTTTCAATTTTATTTTGCAACATGCTCATTCTCTCATTAGCGTTACTTTCATTTTTTAATACTGTTCTGTCTACTATTTCAAAATGTTTGGTTATGTCTATTACCTCGAGTTCACATTTCTCTATTTTGTTCTGCAACATACTAGTTTTCATATCAATTTGTCTACTTGTTTCACAATTGGTTCTATTTTCTATTTGCTCACTGATTGTGGTTAAACATTTGTTTTCTTATTGTTCATATTGAGTTTCTATTTGGTTTCGTACTTTGCTAATTACTGTTTCGTTATTTGTACTGATTCTACCATTTAAATTATTTATTTTATCATCATATTTCTCGCTAATTATTTCTACCACTTGTTCTGGCATATTTGTGCAACGTATCTCTATTTCAGTTATTCGATTATCAAACTTAATATTTTGCTTTTTTATTTCGTTTTTTATCTCTTCAAATTTTACATTAAAATTATTGTTCTGTGTATTGAAAAGCATTTGCATCATTTTCATAATTTTGTTATTCTCAGCCCTGTTATTTGGGACTGGTGTTGAGTGCACTATTCCTTCACTCATAACTACTGATTCTGTCTTGCTTATTTGACTGTTATTTGTACTATCAGTTATGTTTAATAAAGAACTATTTTCTTTATTCTCTGCCATTATAAAATTTGTTAATGGTTTGTCGCTTTATTATCGTTACCACCTAACCTACAACCGCATTCTCATTTTCAATGTCCACTCTGCCGCAATTCAGGCTTATTATATAAAATGTATTTATATATTTTAATAGTCACCAGTTTGGGCACCATTTGTAATATTTCACTTTTTATTTAAATAAATATAAATGTATTTGTCATATAAAATCTCTAGTAACTTATATTCGGGTCTGTTTACATTGTTCGAGTTAAACACGTGTGTTACATTTACCATAATTATGGTACTCACCATAATTATAGAATCGGGTTACTTCGATCTTGATATTTCAAAGCTCCTAAGGGTCCAAGGATTCAGCTCAGCGAGATTGCTGACAGAGATGGTCATTGAAATGAGAATACATTTAATTGCAGTAACTATCATCAATCGTAATTTATTCAGGAATTTCTTTAATCGTGTACACCATATAACAACTTGACATGGCGGCCATTACTAATTTCCGCCCTTTACTATCACCACTCCTTTATGTTTAATTTTAAAGGCTAATTCAGACAATTAATTTTACTGGCTATGACTTAGTTTCATGATCATGTGATTTGATAATATCTAATTATAGTCAACGCAAACCAACCCCCATTTGGAAGTCGACATCTAACGTTCACACCTCTCTCACTCACTCACATTCATACAGACATTTTTGAATTTACTTTTGACTGTGTACACATCATGATTATATTTTTTATGATTAAAAGAGCTCTTTAAATAAAAATTTTGGTTGCCACTTCCCTTGTCAGTAAACTGGACGTTCTAGTAGAGTGTCACATGTTGATTCCAAACGGCGTGGTTACATTTTCTTGGCTGCACTGAATTTACATTTAATGCTTTAAATATTGCTTTATACTGCTCAAACTCTGAATGTAACTAACACTGATTTGCTTTTGATTACATTGTTAACACTTTGCAATACTTTAAACTTGACTATTTCAAGCCAGCACTATTGTTAGCGTGTGGTCGCCATGATGAACTTCTGTGGACTGGGGCGAAAATTATGCAAATTTTACGTATGTGTGCGTGAGTAAAACGTCATCGTTCTTTGTTTCTCATTATATAATAGCCTTGTTAGTTACGTATTTTTATAACGTCATTGTGGTTTTAATGACGTTTGGCGTTGTTGGCCAATGAAACGGGAGCAAGTAGCGCCGTTATTAGGGACTGTAACCATTATAAGTCTTTTTATCTGCACGTACACTGCTGTCCTTGAAATTATTTTGTTGTCTCGGATCTGCGTCGTTGTAGGCAAAAACCAAGGGAAATTGTATTACCCATATAAATGACTTTAAAAACATCGAAATACAATAGTTTGCTACCTTGCATACCATATTTTTTATATCAGACTTTTTTGTACTGTCACAAAACCCCCTCAATGAAAGGTTTTGTGTCGAGACACAAAAACTTTCATTGACTCATTCACACCTCTCTAAAAGGATCAGCTCAGATATGGAGCCACAACCCCCTGTAGTGTTATTATAAAATAAAACAAATTCAATCACTTACCCTTGGTCCAATGATGAGGTTCGCACCTTCTGACCTTACTGGACTTCTCCAGAGAGATCCCTACACCATAAGGCCATGAGGGACTTTACGCTCCTGTTCTGACTCACCGGCCAGCTCAGGACCGCGGTCACCACACCATAAAACTCTGAAACATCCAATACAAAATTTTAAAATAGTGGCCTTCTCTATATCCATATCCACAACTGATATGTTTCCTCTTAGTACGTTGGTTTGCGTTTTGGGGCGTTGGTTTGTGTAATTCTAAAAATTTCAAACAATGTATAACAAGAATTAAGATAGAAATTGCTTCCCTTCAACAATCCGGTACCTAGTACACATTTCTGACTTCTGTCAACTATATTCACTCCCTTTATCACATGAAAACAATTGTTCTTAACCTAAACAACAATGTATTTTACTGCTTTAGCAACAACCATTAACCCTAATATTTTACTTCATGTCATCTTACAATATCTATATTATGGCAAACAACTTTAAAGCTTTATACTTTCTTTACGATTTTTTTTCTTTTTTATGTTTAACTTTCTTTATAACAGAATCATTTCTAGAGAATGGACGAACTTTACAAAATTTTGATATTATAATCGTTACTATCTTGGTAGTAACCTCCTATCCACACACACTATTGTCAACATAATAAAACACAATAAAACATTGTACATCATAAGCATTAAACACTAACATTGAACAATTCACATTACTTAATTCATATTTACATAACTTGTAGCAGAACTTTATAACATTATTACTATCGACTCTCTATTAACTTTTGCCATTTAACATTCATTTAGATTCTATACAACAACAAAATTTCAAATATACCATTTACCTTTCAGTTACAATTTCCTTCCTATCATGAATTTTCCTTTTCTAACCCTTTTATCCTTACTAGTTTGGGTGACTCTCTGTTATTCATTTTTCTCTATCTCTTATTTTGGCATTTGTCAATCTAACCTTACTGCCCCTCTTTTTCACTACTAACAACCGCTTCTAACCATTAATACATTATGACACCAATATCTCAATAATAACCCCCTTCACAAATCCCATTTAAAACCTCTGGCACCGCTCATTTTTGTACTAGTATGTGTGTATTCCCTCTAACCAACTCATTCCCTTATCGGTTCCTGACCCTTTCAGATAACCCTTTCCGGCGCTAAACGGTCCCTTCCTGTCTCAACATCTCTCGTTGGACTCCTACACCAATACCCTTATTACAAAATATCACCATCAACAACAAATATAATTACCATTCACATTACTCACCTCTACATATAATTACTAACCACTGTGTCCCTAAAATATCTAACACCTCTTTATATTTTATCAGCATCTCAACACCTTATTTTTCCTAACTCCCAATAACTCTATTTTATCCTTACTACCCAAACTCTTTACAACATTTTAACTTAATACACCATTACAAAATTTATCACTTATCTGCTAACAACACCTTTCATATCCAAATACATTACCTGCTTAATCATTTATTAACCCTTTAGAATCTAAATCTCATAATATCATTTAAACTTTCTTCCGTTATTTAAAATCGTACAATACATGCTTACATAAAAAAAATACATAAAGTACACAACAGCAAAAATACACAAATACATAGACATCAATACACAAAAATATACAATTCACATAATCATTAAATCATTTACCAAAATCAGTCCTAATCAGTCCATTTTTAAAAACACTGTCCACACAATTAAATGTTCATAACACAATAAACAATACACAACTACCCCATATCGTCAAATAATAATCTTATCTTAAGTCTATACAACTTATTTTCCCTGGAAAACATTATATCACCATCATGAATATAGTACTTATTTAAATTTTTACATTCTACAAAACTATCATAATTAATAGGGTTATTCCATATCAATTTATCATACAACTTGTCACGATCGGTTATGGTCCTGTCACCTTCAGTATAATTAGTCACAATCAGATAAGTTACTAAGTCATTATTTTCATTATCATCTCCTACTACTGCTATATCAGCTTCATTACAAGGTAAGTATTTCATATAGTTTTTCTTCCATCCTAATCTCTCTATCAACTCTTTATAACCTCTATCTAACTTAAATACTTGCATCTCACCATCTACACACAACTCTTTCTCTAAATATCTCTCACTCCTTTCAGAGGGTACTACTACATTAAAACCTCTCCTGATTTCTACAGGAACAATACAACAATTCAAAAAACAATTATCGGTAGACCATTTATCTACCCAATACACTCGTGAAGCCTTTTCTTCACCCCCGACTACAACATTTCTCATTTTCATCAAATCATTTTCAATTACATTACATTTAACATGCACATCATTATCATTCTGTATAACTAGGTTATCTATTTTTTCAATTTTATTTTGCAACATGCTCATTCTCTCATTAGCGTTACTTTCATTTTTTAATACTGTTCTGTCTACTATTTCAAAATGTTTGGTTATGTCTATTACCTCGAGTTCACATTTCTCTATTTTGTTCTGCAACATACTAGTTTTCATATCAATTTGTCTACTTGTTTCACAATTGGTTCTATTTTCTATTTGCTCACTGATTGTGGTTAAACATTTGTTTTCTTATTGTTCATATTGAGTTTCTATTTGGTTTCGTACTTTGCTAATTACTGTTTCGTTATTTGTACTGATTCTACCATTTAAATTATTTATTTTATCATCATATTTCTCGCTAATTATTTCTACCACTTGTTCTGGCATATTTGTGCAACGTATCTCTATTTCAGTTATTCGATTATCAAACTTAATATTTTGCTTTTTTATTTCGTTTTTTATCTCTTCAAATTTTACATTAAAATTATTGTTCTGTGTATTGAAAAGCATTTGCATCATTTTCATAATTTCGTTATTCTCAGCCCTGTTATTTGGGACTGGTGTTGAGTGCACTATTCCTTCACTCATAACTACTGATTCTGTCTTGCTTATTTGACTGTTATTTGTACTATCAGTTATGTTTAATAAAGAACTATTTTCTTTATTCTCTGCCATTATAAAATTTGTTAATGGTTTGTCGCTTTATTATCGTTACCACCTAACCTACAACCGCATTCTCATTTTCAATGTCCACTCTGCCGCAATTCAGGCTTATTATATAAAATGTATTTATATATTTTAATAGTCACCAGTTTGGGCACCATTTGTAATATTTCACTTTTTATTTAAATAAATATAAATGTATTTGTCATATAAAATCTCTAGTAACTTATATTCGGGTCTGTTTACATTGTTCGAGTTAAACACGTGTGTTACATTTACCATAATTATGGTACTCACCATAATTATAGAATCGGGTTACTTCGATCTTGATATTTCAAAGCTCCTAAGGGTCCAAGGATTCAGCTCAGCGAGATTGCTGACAGAGATGGTCATTGAAATGAGAATACATTTAATTGCAGTAACTATCATCAATCGTAATTTATTCAGGAATTTCTTTAATCGTGTACACCATATAACAACTTGACATGGCGGCCATTACTAATTTCCGCCCTTTACTATCACCACTCCTTTATGTTTAATTTTAAAGGCTAATTCAGACAATTAATTTTACTGGCTATGACTTAGTTTCATGATCATGTGATTTGATAATATCTAATTATAGTCAACGCAAACCAACCCCCATTTGGAAGTCGACATCTAACGTTCACACCTCTCTCACTCACTCACATTCATACAGACATTTTTGAATTTACTTTTGACTGTGTACACATCATGATTATATTTTTTATGATTAAAAGAGCTCTTTAAATAAAAATTTTGGTTGCCACTTCCCTTGTCAGTAAACTGGACGTTCTAGTAGAGTGTCACATGTTGATTCCAAACGGCGTGGTTACATTTTCTTGGCTGCACTGAATTTACATTTAATGCTTTAAATATTGCTTTATACTGCTCAAACTCTGAATGTAACTAACACTGATTTGCTTTTGATTACATTGTTAACACTTTGCAATACTTTAAACTTGACTATTTCAAGCCAGCACTATTGTTAGCGTGTGGTCGCCATGATGAACTTCTGTGGACTGGGGCGAAAATTATGCAAATTTTACGTATGTGTGCGTGAGTAAAACGTCATCGTTCTTTGTTTCTCATTATATAATAGCCTTGTTAGTTACGTATTTTTATAACGTCATTGTGGTTTTAATGACGTTTGGCGTTGTTGGCCAATGAAACGGGAGCAAGTAGCGCCGTTATTAGGGACTGTAACCATTATAAGTCTTTTTATCTGCACGTACACTGCTGTCCTTGAAATTATTTTGTTGTCTCGGATCTGCGTCGTTGTAGGCAAAAACCAAGGGAAATTGTATTACCCATATAAATGACTTTAAAAACATCGAAATACAATAGTTTGCTACCTTGCATACCATATTTTTTATATCAGACTTTTTTGTACTGTCACAGGTAGTAGAATTTTATAAGGATGACTTTGACCCTGAAAGATTAATTTTGCACAGAAATATGATGTTAGATGTGTGTGAATCTAAATATTTTGTCATTGAAAGTACAGAAGACTTAGTGTGCTTCTTTTCCTCAAATAAACACGTCGAAGAATTGATTCCAGAGGTGGTTAAGTTGATAAAGATCGCTTTAACTATACCCGTTTCTACATGTACAGCAGAACATTCTTTCTCCGCCGTGAGAAAATTAAAAACTTACCTGCGCAACACCATGACGCAAGGAAAATTGAACGACAACACAATCATGCATGTTCATAAGCAAGAAGCGAAAAATAAATTGAACTTCGAAACTGTGGCGAACATTTTCATCAAACGATCGACTGTTCGTAGGAACACTTTCTTTATGAGTGAGTAGTGAGAATTATAAATTCCGCAAAGACTTTAATTTTTGAAATAAAGACTTTCAGTTTCTCTTTTATTTTTAAACTAACAATAAGCGCCAAATTTGAGGCTATCATTTATTAATTTAAATGAACTATTTTTTCCTTTTTATTCAGTTTGGCACCATTCCAAGAGAGAAGAAAAAACATTCTCGTAAAGACATATTTTTTAACTTAAGACCAAATAGAGGCTACACAATTTTTATTTGTTTAGCTTCCCTCCTTTTAATTCACATATATGTAAAATGTGATATTTCTTACTTTTTTTATCATTACTTTCACTATTTCTATGATTTAAAGATTTAAAAAAGAAAACAACTGTATACCTTTTATGTGGATTAGCTTTTGTACTCATTCATTATTGGGGAAAAAAGCACCTAATAAAACGATAGTTTATGTTTACCATCAAGTGTTGTTCATTCAAAAAGACCTAAAACTGCATTTTCAGGAGGGTCAATTTTTCAAAATTCAACCGGACCCCCCTCCCCCGGTTGTGGACTGTGAGTTAGAGCACCCCCACTGATTTTCAAAACCCGGCGCCACTGAACAACAAAATACTGTCCACATGAACTCAGCCAAATACTTTGGCAGGACACTGGATAATAAAGTTAGATGTACGAACAATGTTGAACAGAAATAGAACTGATTAACATGTTAAAAATTGTATTGGACAAAAAGAATAAATTCATCTTTTTTAACCTTTAATGAATGTCTGTTTTATGAACAGATTTTAAAAACGTTGCACTAGAAAGAGCAATATAAATATTTTACAGCAGTCTGGAAACAGAGATTATTACCAATGAGTTCCCAATATTTACAAGGAAGCATGAGGAAAGGCTACCAGTATGTCACAATAAGAGCATTGAAATCATCCTGTTGGTAGACAAGGTGAAAAGCCTTGAAAGAAGAAAACATTTAGAATTTGTGTCAGTGTTTATTGTCAAATGTTAGAGTATTTCTGTTCAGTGCATAAGATAAAGCTGCATGTACTATGTAGAAATGACAGATAAGCATGTAAGTTAAGTAATAGTTTAAGTTAAATCAAAACCACTCACATGACATGACTACATTGTGTCCTTTAATAAAAATTTGAATGCCTAAAATGAAATACAAAGTATCTTAAGATAAAAACATAAATGGAAAAATAAAAACCAATGCACATATTTTCTTTATTTGTATTAAATCATATTGCAGTCTGTAATGAACTGATGATCAGTTATAAAATATGTGGCAAATAACTTTGGATCTTTTTCGTTTAGTGGCAGGATGACAGTGAGTATTTACTTGACATAGCAATCACCAGACAAATGTTGCATTTTGTAACCATACAGCATTCACAAGTAACATTGTGATATAGTAATATATTAATAGTATCATAGTTAGTATTATCGTCTTCCGACTGTATCATTAATTTTCTACAGTTAACAGCGTGAATTCCAGACAATGATTCAGCCATAACGTATTTTACACAACCCAAGAATTTGTGCAAACAACCATCATATGAAATTGTATACAATCAGTAAAAACTGTTGAGTTTGTTCTAAAATGGATTGCCAGGAATCCAAAAAATTCAACAGGGTATATTCCTAAATAATTCTTTGTTAGATTTCTACCAACCGTATACTTCATTTACTATTGGAATAAGGAGTACACAACCATTCACAACTGGAGATGAATCACAGCACATGCGTGAATTTGAATACCTACATGGGAGAAGTGTGTGAGCACCATTTATTACAGAATCCAATGGTTACTCATAGACCTAATTTATATACAGAAGTGCAGTGTGCCATGAGAAGAAAGTATAATAAGGGAAGAGTTTTACCAAACCAGTGGGTATTTGGTGGACTTTGTTGTGAAACAAGAGACCATTTCCAGACTGATCTGCAAGGACTTTATTGTCTATAATAAATAAGTGTGTTGCCCCAGACACAACCATTTTGTCTGATGAGTGGAGGGGATACCAAAATTTACAAAAAAAATTATAAACATCTCACAGTCAACCATTCAGTACAATTTGTCAATCATGTGATCTAAACCCATATGCAAAATGTAGAAAGCATGTGTGCTAAGGCCAAAATGAGAAACAAAAGGCAACAGGGTACGTCCTGACTGATGTTGGATTCTTACCTTCCTGAATTTATGTGACTGCAAGATGTTGATAAATTTGAAAAATTACTGATAACAGTACTGACTTTATGCTTCCCAGTTAATTTATAGTATGTTATTTGTAGTTGTAATATATTATGGAATGTATAAGTTATATTTGTAGTTATAAATGAAATTTGTAATTATAATTAATTTGTAGTTGTTAGTGATGTAGGAAATTAAGTGTCAATCATAAATGGAATGTAAAAATTAAAAAAAATAGTGGAAATTAAATAGAAAATAAAATCTGTAACGATAAAAATATGATAGATAAAAATAAAAATAAAAACTATTTAAATAAATAATAAAAATGCAAATAAAATATAAAATTGTCTAAATATCACTATAGTATTGACGACTCGCAACACTAAGTTTTTTATAAGTAAAAACGTAAAGTTTTACCTTACAGCCTAAACCGGCTTTCACCTTTAGAAGGCTTCATCAGAGGCTGCCATAGGTAGCGTTGTCCTACCTATGGGACAACGCTACCTATGGCAGCCTCTGATGAAGCCTTCTAAAGGTGAAAGCCGGTTTAGGCTGTAAGGTAAAACTTTACGTTTTTACTTATAAAAAACTTAGTATTCTGAGTCGTCAATACTATAGTGATATTTAGTTAAGTAACGGACACGTCATGGACAACGAAATCCAAGAATAAAATTGTCACTGGTGATTGCTATATGTGGAGGGGAGATGTGTGTGTGTGATAAACAAACAAATGCTATGTGCTGACTCGTGTTCCTAGAATTATGCGGTTCACACTGAAAGTGATGCTAAGTTAATGCTTGGTGCTATGCTGCACCAAGTTTTGTCAGTTCGGTTTCAGTGTGAACTGATGTTTAGAGTGATGATATTACCTTAGCTAGACCAATAGCTGTGATCATTCGAATGGTTTATGTGCTTGTCTCTGAACTCTTTGAATCAAGTATAGTTTGAAATGTATATTTGTTTTATTTTGTCATTTTTAGGTGTACGTGATTATATTCATGTAATGGATTTAGCATCTGGACATGTAGCAGCTTTAACAAAGTTACAGAAGGAACACCTCAGGTTAAAGGTGAGTTTATTAAGTGTATTATTTTACCTTTTGTATCCCACTTTAAATATATATACATTGTCATCCATACAGTCTTACTAGTCTGTAAGAAAACTATTTTTATTAGGGACTGTTCAAGTATTAAGTAAATATTTAAAGGGGAAAGAGGTTAAGCTTTGCTTACTTTTGCTGACAAGGGGGATAGAGGGGGTCAGACGAATGCTTACATCTGACAGAAAGAAATGCATGTGAGATGATATGGTAGTAGGCAGAAGGCAGAATCAGTTTGTGTTATAAAAATTTGTAATATAGAATTTAAAGAAAACTGTATGTGACAACGTCTGTAGCAGGTCATACCATTTACTGATGAGTGTGAATTTTGTAGTCTGCGTCTCTGCTAGCACTAAAAATTGATGTTCTAACTAAAGGAATTTTACAAATTCTGTATGATTATTTTCCCCTTCAGTGAAGCTACAGCTCTTAAAAAGGACCTGTAGGGAACATATTCTTTGCCTCAAAATGGCTTGAAGATATCGAGTAACTTGATAAAGAAGAGGTAGTCAGTTGCGAAGAAGCCAGCCCAGTGGCACTGTAATAATTGATTATTAGATGACTTTGGTCAGCAGATTAAAAGTAATTATGATGGACTTTTCTTCGCCATTTTATGTGCGCTTTTGTAATTAATTTGTTACATTTTAATTCAGGCGTGAATATCATGTATTTCCAATACATTATTTATACTTAAAAAAAAAATAATTTACAATTAAAAAATTATTAATTAATAAAACTCTTTAAGATTTCATATAATTTGAATGTTTTAATTTATTGTTTAGTGGTATTTATTTTAACAGATATTACTTCTACTCAAAGATTTACAATGAATTTAAAGTTTGGAAAACATCATTTGGCTTACAAAATAACAAGAAGTTTTCAAATCTTATGTAAGCACACAGGGGAAAGGGTCAGATGTCTGCTTGTTTTTGCTTTATGGGGGGTGGTTCTGAAATTACTAAACATGTGCTTATGTAATACTTACTTGAACAATCCCTTATACATACTTAAATAAATAAATACCCGCACACGCACGCACACACACACACACACACACACACACACACATAATGTAAGGTAATAGTCACAATAGCTTCAGACTATTAAATGGCATTTAAAAAAATTCATTAAAACACACAAAGATTTTTACAATTATGTTTATGTATAATTAAGCAAACTATCCAGAATAAACAAATAAAATACAGTGGAACCTTGGATTGCGAGCATAATTTGTTCCGGGAACGTGCTTGTAATCCAAAGTGCTCGTATGTCAAAGCAAATTTTCCCATAAGAAACAATTGAAACGCGGATGATTCGTTCCACAACACAAAAACATTTATTCGCATAACATTTCTAATACAAAATACAGTATAACGTAAAACAAATTAAACTGCACTTTACCTTACAATAGAGTCATTGTTGGTGTGAAGGAGACGAGAGAGACGACATGAGAAGGGTTATTGTGTAGCACGAATTTCACTAACGGAATCACTGCTATCTGTTGGCTCACTAGAATTGTTTTTTTTTCGTGCAGCTTTAACAAGGAACCTGTCCAATGACTGTTGCTTTTGCCTCTTTTTGAGGATTTCACGAAAATGTGACATTGCATTGTCATTGAACAGATTCATCGCTCGCATTGCTACAGCCTTATTCGGGTGGTGTTTTTCTATAAAATTTTGCACCGTTTCCCACATTTTGCACTTCTCCCGAATCTCAATTGAAGTGAGAGATTCCTCTGACTTTTCCTCCTCCTCTTCACCGGACGAGATCTCCTCCATAACCTGCTCCTGTTGTTCGCGATGCATGTCCATTAGTTCGTTGATGGTCAGTTCCTGGCTATGTTCTTCCACCAACTCTTGAATGTCGGCGTCATTCACCTCCAGCCCCATGGTCTTCCCTAAGGACACAATTTCATCGACAATCGGCGGCTCATTTTCACCAGCAATCCCCTCAAAGTCACGTCCAAGAACACAGTCAGGCCACAGTTTTCCCCAAGCAGAAGTGAGAGTTCTCTTGGTGACCCCATCCCATGCTTTATCGATGATCTTCAGGCAGTTCACGATGTGGAAATGATTTCTCCAAAACTCTCGGAGGGTAAGGTCTGTTCCTTCGGTCACTTCGAAGCATCGCTGAAATAGTGCTTTGGTGTATAGCTTCTTGAAGTTCGAAATGACTTGCTGATCCATAGGCTGGAGTAGTGGAGTAGTGTTGGGAGGAAGGAACTTAACCTTAATGAACTTGAATTCCTCCAGTAAGTCGTCCTCAAGGCCTGGAGGATGAGCAGGAGCATTGTCCATAACCAGCAAGACTTTGAGCGGCAGATTATTATCTAAAACGTATTTCTTCACTACAGGACCAAAGACCTCGTTCATCCATTCAACAAAGAACATACGAGTGACCCAAGCCTTAGTGTTGGACCTCCACATAACATTTAACTGGCTCTTCTGCACCTTGCATTTCTTGAAGGCTCGTGGATTCACAGAATGATACACAAGCAGGGGCTTTACTTTTAAATCCCCGCTGGCATTAGCACACAATAACAGGGTTAAACGGTCTTTCATGGGCTTGTGACCGGGCATTGCATTCTCTTCTGCTGTAATGTAGGTCCTCTTCGGCATCTTTTTCCAAAAAAGTACTGTTTCATCGCAGTTAAAAACTTGCTGCGGCAGGTAACACTCGGTAACAATGAGCTTCTGGAACTCAGCAGTGAATGCCTCAGCTGCCTTAGCATCCGAACTTGCAGCCTCCCCGTGCCTCGCAACACTATGGATGCCACTTCTCCTCTTAAAGTTATCAAACCATCCCCTGCTGGCCTTGAAGCTTCCTTCGATTTCTGTTGACGTACGTGTACTACATGGCAGTTTACTTACGAGGTTGGCGTACAACGTCTTTGCCTTCTCGCAGATTAAATTCTCGGTCACAGTATCACCTGCTAGTTGCTTATCATTTATCCAAACGAGAAGCAACTTTTCTACATCTTCCAGAACACGTGGCCGTTGCTTTGATACTCTTGTGACTCCTTTTGCTGCATCTAGCCCTTTTATTTCTTCTTTCTTCTTTAATATTGTGCAAATCGTTGACGTAGACTTGTTATAAAATCTCACGATATCAGCCACTCGCATACCTCGTTCGTGCTTTTCGATCATTTCCTTTTTAACTTCCATCGTAATCATCTCCTTCTTCCGACCGAATTCCTTTTCAGCCTTCTTTTCCTTCACTGGGACCATTGTTGCAGTACAGTTATAACAGTAATTATAACACTAATAACACTAATGAAAGAAACAAAACATGTATATGCTCGTACGGTGTTGACTACGCGAGCGAGGCACGCCAACTGAAGTCCAGCGCGGGAGAATATTACACACAATCGCTCAGGGGAGGGGAAAACGTAGGCACACGTGACGCTTATATTGCGGAACCTCGCTCGCTTATCAAGTTACAATTTATTTAAAATTTTTGCTCGTCTTGCAAAACACTCGTAGACCACGTTAATTGCATTCCGAGGTTTCACTGTACTGACTTAGATCTCTCAGGATTTGAGTAAAAATCCTGGAAATGTACATCAGGAAGTTATCCTGTAATAGGTCTCCCATTATTGTGATTTTTTAAAATAACTGTTACAATGAGTCCTTCTTGAGTAAATGAAACCTGAATTTATAACTTCACTTTTTTTCATTAACTTTTATAAACGTCTTAAAAGTGGTTAATATTGTTACTTTTTTTAGAACAGAAGTCTCTGTAGCACATTCCATAGTAATTTTGGGTTGTTGACCAATTGTTGTTTAATTAAGAAAGTTGTGTTAGTGGTTATAATCACAAACAGAATTATCACTGTTGCACACCACTATAGAAAAATTATTCCGATTAGCGCTTTCAAGGTTCTCAGCTCATCGTCAGATCGGAAATGATTTCCAATTTGACGATGAGCTGAGAAGCTTGAAAGCGCTAATCGGAATAATTTTTCTATAGTGGTGTGCAACAGTGATAATTCTGTTTGCAATTGTTGTTTGTTTCTTAATAAAGCTGTGAAGCAGTTGTTTTGGTCCTTAGAAGCATTGTCATAATTAGGGGGCAGATTTCTATGACTAAAAATGTAGGAAATATGCATGCATTTATAACCTAAAAAACATTAAAACATGTCAAATAAAATCCAAAATATGACTTTATTAATGACATGTATGTGTTACATTTTCATTTTATTTATTAAATATAGAGCTAATCCTGTTAGTTATTATTTTTATTTGTCTATTTCAAATGAGTGTCTTTAAGATAATCACATAGTGCAGCATTCACGAACTCATTTAACTGCATTCTGCAAAACAGCACCAACCCTGTAAGGGAGAGAAAAGTGATTAAATAATTTTACTTGCTCAAATCCCATTCCTTGCAACTACCCCTATTAAAAATATTCATACCTGATCTCAGACTTCATTATCAGCTGAATTGTTGCAGTTGATGACGACATGCATTTTCAGATTGTGAAATGAAAATCTTCTCTTGTTGTCGCTGAGAATGGTCTTTTAGCGAAAGAAACTTCTCTCCACATCACATGAAGTAATGGGAGTGTACTTAAATAAACTTAGGTCAAAGGATGAAAATTCATTTTCGAAGTCTGAACCTGGTTCATTTCCACACAAAATCTCACTTATTCCACACAGTTGCAAAAATCCAGGCTTCTTCTCCAGTATACTCACTAATTTTGCACGAATTTTGGCTGCTGCTACTACTCCTTTTGCACATTTTAACTCTTGTTCTGTGTATTTTACAATATTCAGAGCAACACTTAGTTCAGAACCTGCAGCTTCTAGCTGGGTGATATTGTTCGGTAAGAAACCGAAGTTAGATTTCAAGTGAGCCAGGTCAGTTTTTATAGTGGAACATGAAAAAAAATCTTGCATTATTTTCACTGACGAAGAATCTGTAGGGTCAAAGAAGTTCATGGTCTTCTCCACGGTGTCATAATTGTTACAGCAATATACTGTAAATTCAATCCAGGCACCCCAACGGGTTAGGACAGGCTGGGGAGGAAGGGGAAATGAAGGAGCTGCATCTTTAAATGCCTCCAGGTGGAGTGGTGATTTCATAAGGCTTCTTTCCATTTGATATTAATTTATCCACTTCCGGGTAGTTACTGCGAATTTCTTCGTCCACTCTATGTAAAGCATGCACAAGGTATGTTACATGTATCATCTTCGGGTATAACATCTTTAGTCCCTTGGCTGCTTTCATCATATAAGGAGCTGCGTCAGTAATAAAGAGAAGAACATTTTCTCTTTTTGCCCCATTTTCCCACAATATATTCAAAGAATCATCAAATAAGACAGCAGTACTTGAATGATTTGTCCTCTCTAGCACTTCACAAGTTAGGAGGAATATTTCTCCAGGTCTATCTTCTTTCAGTGTGCCAACAATCACGTTTGCAACATACCTCCCATCAGCATCTGTTGTTTCATCAATTGAAAACCATATTTTATAGTCCCCCACACTACATCTTATTTTATCTACAGAATGTAAGAAAAACCCTCCCCCTCCCTTCACTTCTGCCCGCTGGCATTATTGCTCATGGAGGCAAATAATAGAGGCCTAACGGTACTTGAAAATCTGCATTCCAAAGACATTTCACACATTATTCGCCATTTCTCCGAATATATAGGTATTTTAAGGATATCCTGAAAGAAGTTTTTACTACTTTAACACACCACAATTTTTTATGGAACGAATAAATGCATTTTCGTGTGAAAAATACAAGAAAAATGCCATTATAATCCATTTTCACTGTAAATATGCTGTACAACTTCATAAATGTCTAAATATGCATATAAAAAGTCAAAAACCGGTATGCATTTTAGTGCTAAATATGCTACAAAACTTAAATACTACCGAAATATGCAATTATATGTACAATAAAACCCTATCAGTCTTCATCAGAATACGTGGAATCAAGTTTAAATCAAGCCAAAACCTGAAATTATGTCAAGGAAAAAATATGACATATCATAGAAATCCGCCCTCTAGTCATAATCTTTAGTGACAAATGCCATTTTTCCTAAGGACCACAACATACATACAGGCAGCTACTGTAGATTACTGTGAATCATATGTATGTATCACATGTGTATATGTTGTGTACATGCATGCGATTGATGAGTACACCAAACATACAACTAGTTATGATAAGTATCATGATCTAAAATAACATTTCATTTGATGTTGCTATAACTTGACTCTTCTAGTACATCTTCATTTGTTTAGTGAACACGTTTTGTTGTTGCATTTTTCAAACTCAGTATGTATGAACTGTCTTCTTTATTTATTTACCTGATTTTGAATATCAAATTAACTAGTCTGTGTTTTATTTTTGTGTGTTCATTACATTTCTTAAACATTTATAAATACTATAAGGCAGAGGCAGATTGACCGTTTGGTAGATTAGCAGCCACACAAATGAACATTATAAAAATAAATGTTCATTAAAATTGTACTTTTTAGAAAGTTAAAGGTTGAAATTGGTAACCCAACAAAGTACCTTGATTAAAGAAATAGAGAAATATTGAATAACTTAGTGAAGAACTTCAACTAAAATTACACATAAAATTAAGCAAAAATATGTTGATTTTGGAAAAATTGTTTTTCGTATTTGGGCTTCCTAAATATTGTATAAATCTGTCTTTGCTATAAAGGTTCTGGTTATCAGTAGGCCTACTTTAGGGTTTGGTTAAAAAGAAACTGTTTTCTGTAAAGTGTGTGCAGTGCATGTATAGGAGTGGCTATATGAGACATTTTTTAAAAATGAAGGTCCATTTTGAAATAAGATGAAGTCATTAGAAGGTGAAAATGACTATTATAGCCCAAATATCAACAAATTTTATTTTTCCACATGGGGTTTTCGATACTGTTTCACACCTTTATTCCATTGTTATAAAAGGCTACTTTTTGTGTCTTCAACGAGTTAGTAACATCTTTGTTCAGTTTGTTATAATTTTTGAATAAGTGTAATCTGAATAATTTCTTTAAATTCATAAGTTAGTGATAATCACTTAGTGCAAGATCACAACTGACTATAGAGTGGATGGTCAAAAATTTCCCAAATATTTCAAATAATTGAACAGTATAACTTGACTATTGGCCAAGCATTAGTGGGCAAATACATCATCCCACTGGATAACAAGCCGCATCTTTGTTTGTATTTGCTTTTTTTGTACATCTAAGTTTCAGCAGGGTTTTAAATTATGCCTCAGCATTGTCAGTCATTCTAGATTCCATAAAATCAAATAACCAGATGTCTTCCTTTCTCAGAAAACAGTGACCATGATTTTGGGAGCAGAAAATGCTTCCTTAAACTGCTTCGCTTTTGAAGATGATGTGCCTTTCTGTTGAACTGACTGTTGTTGTAATCCAGCATTTCTGTAGGAAATCAGGTTTTATCTTCAGTGACAATGTGCTCAAACAGCCAATACCCTTCATTTTCAAAATGCTAAAAAAATGTTTGGGGTGAGGTCACATTTTTGTTTGTGTATCAGTTAATATTTTTAGCAGTCATCTAGCACATATTTTTTTTAACCAGGTTTTTCTGTCACAGTTTTTTTAATTACAGAGCTTGAAACATTGTGTAAAATTCTGAATTTTGCATTCATGAATTCTGCATTTACTTCTTTCACTAAAAACCTCCCTCACCACAGTGCTCTTTATTATTATAAATGTTCCTACCTAAACAAACAAATCATTGCTTAACTGTACTGTTGTTTTGTATTAAGAAATGTACAAGGGTACATCAAAAAATAACTTAACCCCTCCATCTATAAAACAAACACATTCAAAAGAAATTTGTTTTTTACTGAACAAAAATATAGGCACATTTATCTATTTTGAATGTAGTCACCAAGTTTTTCTAAATACTTTTCATACCATTTGATGAGTTTCTCAATTCCAGATATATAAAAAATGGTCCAATTTGCTTTGAGACTACTTCTTGCACTTCATCATCTGTAGTGAAATGCTAGTGCTTGTTTGAGAGGACCAAAAAGGTGATAGTCACAAGGTACCAGATCAGGGACATAAGGCAGATGTCACCACATTTCCCACTTGAATTTTCACAGCAACTCCTGCACGACACCGCCTCCATAACTTAATATTCCAAACGTTCAGTCTTTAAGGGCTTTTTTGCAACTTTTTAAAAAATCTCACAGTATGATTTGGCATTTATTGTTGTCCCTCAGGGTTCAAACTCACTATGAATGACTCCATCAGAATCAAAAAAGAGTATCAACATAACCTTATAAACCACTGGAGTTGTTTTGGCTTTTTTTGGCTGTGGCAAATTCTTGTGTTTCCATTCATTCAATGCCCGTTTTGTCTCTTAATGGAACTTAATGGTCACGTAGCTCTCATCTCCCATGTTGATTTTCTTTAAAACCTGTGGACTGTCTATGAAAGAACGCTACTGAAAGGACTACACAGCTACGAAACAGTTGATATTTGTGGTTTGTAACTACTCAATTAATTAAATTATAATTAACTCTTACCTTAGGGTTTTATTCCAGAGTCTTTCAGACGAAAACAGCTGCAGAAAGGATTACTTGGATTTGATATGTTCAATAATTACGTTAACACATGTGATACTGTCTAAAACACATACTTATTTTTATTTATCAAAAATTCGCCTTTCTTTTACGTTATTACAATCTTTCAACGATAGTACAACTGGTTGAAATTATTTCTTATCTCTGTTGAGTTTTATTTTGGTTACTATTATAAGTGATATTGTTAAATAATTAAAACATTGAAAATGAACCAGTGTATAACCTCTATCTTAGCACACGCACACTCATTCTGTTACATTGATCTTTAAATAAACTCCGCCCCTGAGAGAACTCTATCGTACAAAGTATTGGTGTTATATATTTTCCTTTTATAACGAATAATCACCGGTTAGTTGGCATTGGTTTTAGTATGCATATTAAATGTTTCTAGTTACCCATACGCAGCGTACTCCTAGGGTTGGTTGCGCGAACTGGTGTTGAATACTTGCTTCGATCTCACGCACTCCGGTACTCGTTTAATACGTTTACTGTTTGTGTTTAAAGGTCCTTACTGTTTTATTGGTTCCACATTATACATTATGATTAAGTCGGCCGACGTAATTTTATTCGCAATACATACAACTAATTTCACTAAACATGTATTTACAATTCTTCAGCAATAATTATTCAGTTATATCACACTTCAATATCAAAACTCAGCTAGGTCATTACCATATATCAACATATTTAAAATTGTTCATTTATGAATTTCAGCCTCCATCGTCAAAAATTAGTCGGGGTTTCACATAACAATTTTCAATTTTATTTACATTCCGTATATGGTTATCTTGTGTATAGTAACCATAAAATTTCTGTTTATTCATTTTACCATAATAATCATATACCAAGTCAACATTAAGTACATCGGTTAAGTCTCCATCAGTAATTACATTCATTATCAAGTCAGTTACGTTTTCATCATAAGGTAAATTATTATTATTTAAAACTGTATCAACAAAATAATCTTCACTCTCTATTTTAACAGGTAAGTACCTCAAATCATTTAGCATCTCTTTTAACTCATTATAATCTCTCATTAGTTTATATAATTCTATCTCTTTATCAACACACAACTCTCCATCTAAATCTCTCTCATCATAACACCATGTCATACTTTCAACATCATTCCACACAGAGGGTACTAATTTATATAGAAAAGGGATACAACTCAAATCTTCCATTAAATAGGGTCTCTTGCCCGCCAATAATATTTTTGAACACTCTGGTTCATCACGAATAAGGGGAAAATTTACCCTCTGCCCTACACATTCATCTACTCTTTCTTTCCATTCTTTTTCTAATTCAACAACACTAATTATTACTTCATTACAACTTATCACTTTCTCACTCTCACTTACTGTTTCACTATCTATTTTCAACGTATCACTTTCTGATACCACCCTTTCAATCACATTACCATTTTCAATATCATTGTTCTTACTCTCTACTACCACACTGTTAATTATATTCTCATTTGTTTTATACTCAAAATTTTCAATTACCTTTTGTATTTGTTTCTCAATTTGTTCTACCACTTGTTCTTTAATAGTGTTAAAACATTCATCCATCTCATTTAAACGTTTCCTAATATTATCTTCTAACTTAACACTTTGTGTATTTATTTCATCAAAACGACTATTTATCACATCAAATTTACTATTCTGTACATCAAAACTACTCCTGACTTCGCTAACGTCACTACTCAATTTATCAAATTTATTATTCAAACTGCACAGTGTGCTACATAGATATTTCATCATATTATCTTCAGGTTGATTATTTTGATTCATTACGGGTGGGGTTACCTGAATCCCTGAGTCATCTATTTCATCTGACTTACTTGATTCTCTATTTTGAACTGGGATTGGGGTCGAATGGACCTCCAACCCACTCATGACCGTTGATTCGGTCAAACTATTACTTTCCATTTTTATTTATTATTTTTACATATATAAATATGCCTAGTTTTGTTTCTACAATTTACAACCTCGCCCCACTCCCAAATAACCCGTTCTGCAGCTTAATCAGGTCTGGCGAATATAGGTTGTAACCTACACTCGCGTCCCTGTTCGGGCGCCAAATGTAACTACTCAATTAATTAAATTATAATTAACTCTTACCTTAGGGTTTTATTCCAGAGTCTTTGAGACGAAAACATCTGCAGAAAGGATTACTTGGATTTGATATGTTCAATAATTACGTTAACACATGTGATACCGTCTAAAACACATACTTATTTTTATTTATTAAAAATTCGCCTTTCTTTTACGTTATTACAATCTTTCAACGATAGTACAACTGGTTGAAATTATTTCTTATCTCTGTTGAGTTTTATTTTGGTTACTATTATAAGTGATATTGTTAAATAATTAAAACATTGAAAATGAACCAGTGTATAACCTCTATCTTAGCACACGCACACTCATTCTGTTACGTTGATCTTTAAATAAACTCCGCCCCTGAGAGAACTCTATCGTACAAAGTATTGGTGTTATATATTTTCCTTTTATAACGAATAATCACCGGTTAGTTGGCATTGGTTTTAGTATGCATATTAAATGTTTCTAGTTACCCATACGCAGCGTACTCCTAGGGTTGGTTGCGCGAACTGGTGTTGAATACTTGCTTCGATCTCACGCACTCCGGTACTCGTTTAATACGTTTACTGTTTGTGTTTAAAGGTCCTTACTGTTTTATTGGTTCCACATTATACATTATGATTAAGTCGGCCGACGTAATTTTATTCGCACTAATTTGTTGTAGACTGGCCGCGCGTTATACTGTTTTTTATACTAGTTTTAGTATTTTAAAAGATAGGCCGACTCTTAACTACGGCCCATCTTGCACCCGAGGCCACTATGTAATTTTTATCTGCACTGTATGCTGCTTACTTCTACTCTCTCTGCTGACAAACTGCAGACTGGGTTTCACACAAGGACTGCTGCTGGGTGGTTACGCAATACGTCTGGCAATTGTTGTGGCTGACTGTATGTATGTTGCATTGCTGTACTGGAGGCTCCCCACAGGTGAAAGTCTGGAAATTTGGAAAGTGCTTAAAATGATGATTTAAATTAATATAAAATTAAACTGGGGTGGCTCACAATTCTGTACCGTTACAGGTTGTTGGTTAACACACATGGCATCCGCTGCATGTATAGCTTATGATAACTCAGCTGATCAAGAATAATCATAGATGCACTACCATAGGAAATGTTCAGTTCACTTGCAGCGTCTTTTTTGTTTTAACACTGTGGTTGGAAAGAACCATTTCATTCATGTGTTTTGCATTGTCAGTGGTGTTACAGTTGAAGGGTGCCCAATACTCAGATTATCGTCAACATTGGTTCTTCCCTTTTTGAACATTTGCCACCATTTCGTAATCGAGGGGGGCATGACATTGCATTCTCACCATGCATCTCAACGATTGGGCAATGAATTTCATACCAGTTATAATTTTTTGCCCACAAAAATTGGACAACACCTCTGTATGATGAACCATACTCATGGTTATGATGAGCTGGTGACTACTTGCTTACTAAACCAGCTTCAGTATGGCTGTTGGGAAATGATGAGACAATATTATAGACAGCATTGCCATGAAAGGAAATTATTTTATCTCTTTTCAGCTTGGGTTTAACTTACTTTTTGATTTACCCTTGTACAACATTGCAGACCTCACAATATTTACAGGGTTATCTACTTTAGCACCCTTGGAAAGTGCTCATGGACCATGACAATCATCTATCAGATGCCAATAGCTGAGTATTACATCATAAAATGAGTGCATAATCCTGCTTCATTACCACTGTCAGCAGTAATTTGAAAGTGGCTCATACTTAAGAAACAGTCATCATACATTGCTTAACCTTGCCACAACTATCTCCAATATTTGCTTCTAAATAAATGTAGTCAGCTAATGAAGTGATGAAGTTTAACTACCCATTTCAACAGTATGAGTTACTCTGATAACTCAGCATAGGGAAAATTACAAATTTTAATTTTCTAAGTTGTGAAGATAATTCAGCTTTCAGACTACAATGAAGGTGAGGGGAAGCCTTTATAGCTTTATTATGCCATCCATATAGTTTCATCTAAGGACCACATCACAGACTGTAAATCTTTCTGCCCTACTTTAAGCAGTTCATCTGGTACTGTATCTACATCAGGTGCTTCATTGTTTTCAAGCGATGATTGCCTGGACCTCTCCAGTGGATGGGGGTTCTGTTGGACTGTGGTTATTTAGCGTTATGATTCTGCTATTTTTGTATTATTTGATCAATACTTTGTTCCAATGGTTCTTTAAATACTGTTTTATATGCACTTTAACTTTCTGTGCTGTTATAATTATTCATCATCATCAGCGGCGCAACAACCCATTACTGAGTCAAGGCCTCCTTTAACAGCCTCCGCCAGTTGTCCCGGTCAAGTGCAGCTGCTCTCCAGTTCCGGGTCCCAAGGATGTGGCGCGCATCATAGCTCACACCATCTTCCCAACATAGTTTGGGTCTACCAACTCTCCTGGTGCCATAGATCTGTTCTGTGAGTGCCTTTCTTGGTATTTCATTCTCCCCCATTCTGATCACGTGTCCAGCCCACCTGAGTCTACCAAGCTTTATAATTTTCACAATATCTGGTTCATTCAGAAGTGTGTTCAGTTCTTGGTTGGTTTTTTTCCTCCATTCACCTCCCACACATATTGGACCAAATATACTACGGAGGATTTTGCGTTCATGAACCAGCAGGCTTGACTCAGACTTTCTAGAAATGGTCCAGGTCTCAGAACCATAGGTGAGACCTGGACGTCTCAGAACCATAGGTGAGAACTGGGCGGATCAGTGTTTTATACAAAAGCAGCTTGATGCTCCTGGCAATTATTCTGCTTTGGAACAGGGGTCTGAGACCAAAGAAGCACTTATTAGCTGAGGTGATTCTTCACTTTATTTCCTCTGTTGTTTCCCCATCAGCGTTAACTTGGCATCCTAAATAAACAAAGTTGTTGATTTTTTCGAAGGAATAGATGCTAATTTGGATGTGCTCTCCTTCTCTAGCCTCCTGTCCTGTGGCCATGTATTTTTTCTTGCTTTCATTTATTATGAGCCCCAGTCTCCTTGTGGGACCTTCAAGAGCAAGAAAGGCTTCAGTGACTGCTCGAAGGGACCTCCCGATTATATCTAGGTCATCAGCGTATCCTAGGACCTGCACCAGCCTGTTGAATACAGTCCCAGAGGAAT
Organism: Magicicada septendecula; assembly: GCA_034769895.1. Classification (NCBI taxonomy): domain Eukaryota; kingdom Metazoa; phylum Arthropoda; class Insecta; order Hemiptera; family Cicadidae; genus Magicicada; species Magicicada septendecula. The sequence continues at coordinate 1,249,788,418 of CM068367.1, forward strand.
CTATTCCAGCATCTCTCATAGCTTTTTCTAAGGCAAGATTGAAGAGGAAGCAAGCAAGAGCATCGCCCTGGAGGACTCTCTTTCCATAGTCAAACTCTCCTGATAAGTCATTCTGAATCCTCACCATGCCCTTCACTGTCAGCATTGTCATCCTACACAATCTTATTAATTTCTTTGGTGTGCCCAGTTCTTCAAGAGCAGTGTAAAGTTCTTTTCTGTCAATGCTGTCGTATGCATTTCTGAAATCTATGAAGAGGTGATGGGTTTGTAGCTTATGTTCCCTACCTTTCTCTAGAATTTGTCGGAGTGTGAAAACCTAGTCTATTGTCGATTTTCCTCTTCTAAATCCGCACTGATATTGTAATGTGACAGAAACAGATGAGCCCATAGGAGTAAACTTAAGACAAACCCAATCGAAAAAAAGATGATAATAATAATAAAAAACAATAAAAAACTTAAAAAGTTAAAAGAAATAAAGAAACCAACATAACTAAGAAGTACAATACATTAGTTAATAAGAAAACTTTATGTATATTACCTTATAAGAAAACAGTAATGTGAACTATATTAAATAAGGAAAAGTGATACTAGTGTAAACTACAATAAATAAAGAAAAAAAAGAGAGTGAAGAAACACAAAAATGAGAAATATAAAATGAGTACAAACAATCTTGGAAGGATAATAATGTTTAATAACCAAGGGTACTTACCTATTCATACATGAAGCATTAAGCTTATTATCGTTTTTTCATTTTTTCAGAATAATTTTGTTATCATAATAATCTTGTTGATGACTATAGTTGTCATAGGTTGTAAGCGAGGTAAATAATTGAATCCCAATTATTTTGGTATTAAACAATGTTATTTCTTTTAGGGAACACTAATACCTAAGGCTTATTAACTAATTACTATAGTAAATAACTAGTCAAATTGAATGGAACTAGTAGTTAAGCAACATATCAGATGATATGACAGAAATAATTTTAATATTAATAACCAGTTCTTATGTTATGTTATATCTTTAACTATGTTATAAAATCTATGTTGATGTTATAAGAAATTTGTTAAAAAATGTTAGCCATGGAAGCATGGGATAGGACTAAATGGTTTGTTAAAAAATGTTAATGTAGAAGGAGGAGAGTAATTTGTAATTTTCAGAGGAATGTTGTATTTAATTGTAAGATTTTTTAAATTAACTAAAAAACAAATAATATAATCAGAAGCAATACATAAACAACAAAACATAGACAAGCAACGAATCACCTAAACATAGAAATTAACTTATAAAAAAAAAAAATTAACCAAAAGTGTAAAACACTAGGAATTAATATAGGTAAACCATAAAATTGCCACTTTTAAATTGTTTTCCCTAAAAATCAAAGGTAATGACCAATTCCAGAAGTATAATATGATTTTGTGATGGTCAAAAGACCCAAATGGCATAAACAGCATAATTTTGTAAAAACACAGAACATTTATTATGACACACACACAGGCCATATTTGGTATAATTTTAATTGTAATAAAACAAAAAATAACATGCTGTAAATTAAATTAAGATAAACTTTTTAACAAATAGAGAGTAATATGTACTAGGGTGTAAAAAATCATGTATTGTAAGAAGTATCAGGTCATGTGACCCCAAAATTCAGTCAAATTAGCCAATCAGAAATTAAAAAAATTGGCCAAACTATTCAAATTCGAAAGAAAACGTTTACAGTGTAATTGTTAACACGAAAGAAGAAAGGGTAAGCCCTATGTATGGCAGAATGAAAGTTTACTAAAGAATCAAATCTGAGTGTGTAAGGTTATAAAAAATAAAATTCAGAATTAATAAAAATAATAATAATAATGAAGATTTAAGAAGACAGAAAACCAATAATAAGAAACAAAAAAAGAAACATATAAAGGAACTCAATAAGTATGCAAAACTAATAGCCGATAATAATATTTGGTCAACCAGCAAGGTGAGAAAACCGTTGTCATATAACCCAACATTATCGATCACACCACACTAAGATAAAACATCACAGACACTATTAATTAACACTCCAGTGAAAGAAAACGAGCAAGTAACTATTATTTCACTAAAAAACTTTATATAATTCCATTCATATTAAGGGAAATTGGTGTATGAACTTTAATACAATAATGAACGTCTTGATGGCGGCCATGATGAAATACTTTTAGAAGTGACGGTTTCATGTCAAACCAACCCACGTGGTGCTAGTGAGCTTCGGTAACTAAGTAGACATTATTTATACAATATTACTTAAACGAAATTCGGTTTCTCATGTAAATTTTTATAGAAATTAAGATTAATTTGTAAATATTGTACTTCGCTACGGCATTTCTGACTTTTCTAATAGTTCAAAGAACCTTAGAATTAATATAAGTGTTGTAAAAAATTTCAACACAACTAACGATTGTAATTCTCGACCCTAGAGACAAAGTCGATGTAGTAACATTTCAAATTTAAAAACAAATAATTAAATAAAAACCCAAGAGTTAATGCAGCAAAAGAGTTTTATTTATTAGATAAATATAATTTAATGAATTTCAGCATTTAATAACAGGAAGAAGACATAGTAAGAATTGAAATAACTTATTGAAGAAGGTGACTCACTGTTAGTCTACCATTGGGTGAATCGATTCCACAAACGAACGCAACATTACTTAATAATTATTCAAATTAGAATTTTACCGCGTTTGACAGGGATCGTCTAGACTTCAACGAATTCTTAAGTTTTGAAGAACAGTGCATTAATTAATTGGGAAACCAAAATTAAACGAATAAACTAATTGAATTAAAGAAATTAAATATAATTAAAAAAAAATTATAAAATTTTTTTTTTGTAACAAACTAATAAATTTGTCGAACACGAAGAATGTTTTAAAACAATGACAAGTTACAAAATCGACCAATCACCCGATCAGCATGTGGAAGCAGTTTTTGGTACAATATATGGGACACTATTTTATACGCCACAGGGAGAAGAGAAATGCCTCTGTAATTATTACAGTCTGGTTGATCTCCTTTTTTATAAACCGGACATATAACTGCCTTCTGCCAGGCTGTTGGCAGTTTCTCTTCTATCCATATATCAATGACAAGGTGATGAAGGGTTTTAACCAGCTCTGGGCCACCGTTGTTGAAAAGCTCCGCAGGAAGATCATCAGGACCAGGAGCTTTGTTGTTTTTAAGGCTTTCTATTGCAGCTATCACATCATCTTCATCCGGAGGCTCAATGTGTTCATGTCCCTCTAGTACAGGTGGTACATAGTTGTCCACCTCGTCATTCTTAGAAAGAAGAGCTTCAAAGTGCTTGCGCCACCTTTCGAGGATTTTCCCCTTTTCTGTAAGTAGGGTGCCGTCAGTGTCATGACAAGCTGTTGTCCTGGGTTTAAAGGGTTTCCTACCTTGATTTACCTTATTGTAGAATTTTCTGATTTCATTTGTATCCTTAAGATCTTGGATCTCTACCAGCTGTTGACTCTTCCAATGGCGCTTCTTCTGCCGATGTACCTGCTTCTCCGCTCTCCTCCACTTCCTATACTCCTCTGCACTTCGTCTTGTGTGCCTCTGTATCATTGTTTTATAGGCTTCATTTTTAAGGTCTGTAGCAACTCTGCATTCTTCATCAAACCACGGATTTGAAGGTTCCCTTTCTTTGAGGCCCAGAGTTTCCTCTGCAGCACCAGCAAGTGCTGAAGAGATTTCTTCCCAAACAATGTCTATACTTGGATTACTTGTAGTCGTTTTGGTGATTTTATTTCCGACTAGTGCAGTGAATCCCAAGCGGTTGTCCTCCTCCTTTAGTTTGGATATGTTGTACTGTTTTCTTCTTGGAGCACATTGTGTCTTAATCATTGACATACGGTCTCTCAGTCGTGCAACCACTAGGTAATGATCAGTGTCAATATTGGCTCTCCTTCGTGTCCTCACATCCAGTAGATTAGATCTACTTTGTGAGGTAATGAGGAAGTGGTCTATTTGGTTAATGGTGGTACCATCAGGTGAAGTCCATGTTCCCTTGTGTATATCTTTGTGAGGGAAGAGTGTTCCACCAATGACCAGGTCCCTTGATGCGGCAAAATTAATCAACCTCTGCCCGTTATCATTAGTTGATTCGTGCAGGCTATGCCATCCAATTGTTGGAGAGTAGATTGTTTCTCTACCTACTTTCGCATTCATGTCTCCAGCAATCACTTTGATGTCATGACTAGGGCATTGATCAAAAGACTCATCAAGGAGATCATAAAATTCTTCTTTCTCCATATCTGGGGATGCTTCAGTTGGCGCGTGAACACTAATGAGGGAGTAATTCTTAAATTTTCCCTTAATTCTTAAACAACAGATTTGTGGACTCATGGGTTTAAAGTCAATCACCCTTTGTCTGAACCGCTTTTGCATGATGAATCCTGTTCCATAATGATGTAGCCTATCATGACACTGTAATAGACAGTGTGGCTCCGCTTCTCAAGAATTCCCTGGCCTGTCCACCGGATTTCCTGTATCACAGCTATGTCTATTGCAAAAGCGTCAAGTTGGTCTAGGAGCACTCTGAGAGCTCCGGGTCGGTATAAACTGAGCGTATTCCATAGTTCAATATTAAAATTAACCTGATTATTTCTGTGAGTTCTTTGTTTGGCAGTAACATGAAGTTGTGAGGACTCCCCCCCCCCCCCCCGATCCGTCGGGCCCCTACGGGGAGAAAATTATTAGTCATCACATTCATATTTATAAAAACTGGCTGGCGAAAGAAACTGACAGGTTTATGCACATAAAACTTTTACAGATGGGCTATGAATTCTCCGATCCAACCCCCAACCTGGAGGACCAGGAACTTTGATTTCGGGGTGCTCTTCCCCTAGAGAGTTGCTTTCACCTCAGCTGACGAGCTCTCTCTGCCCGGTCGCAGTAGGCTAACTGACTAAGCCCATGTGTGCAGCCGTTGGGCTACTATAGCCTCCTCTGCCTCCACACTAGATGCACACCCTGCTGCCGATGTGCACCATCCTGCCTAGCCAGGACCCAGGATACCCCCAGGCTGTCCTGACAGAACCCCCATCTCTCATTTGCTTACCGATCCACTCCGCCGAAGGGATTGGTTACCACAACCTTGGAATGGATTGCTCAGCATAACAGGGCCCACCAACGTGTAGGTGAGAGTGGAGTTGGGATGGAGAGGCTGGTGCATTTCTCTTCTATGAAAGCATATGTGCTTCCCCCCCCCCCCTTTTGGACCCCGTTATAATTATTCGGTTTCTATAGCTATATAACATGGATGTGGGTTTGTATCCTTCTCCTTTCCGTAAGTTTTTGTATGCATCCCTTAAATATGCTTCTTTGAAGTCCTGCTCCATTTGAAGAAGTTTGTTGTGATTTATTTTTATTCACTTATACATTTTGTCTGCTTGCCTTACTGCATACTATATTTTTCTTTCCTTCTCTCTTTATCTTTGTGTATATTTCTTGTGGACTTCATTCCTGATCTGTATTGCCTCCTGACACTAATTGTTGAACCATTCCTTCTTTTATTTTTTCTCGTATGTTTTAACTATTTTAGCTCCCTCTTGAATAGATTTGTTTTATTGTGTTATATTTTTCATTGATGGAATGTTTAGAATTTGTGTTTACTTCATCTTCTAATCAGTAACTCTGAACTTTTATGAAATGTTCAGTTTTTCCATACCGATATTTTCTAGGTTGTTCTCCTCATTTTATTTTTGTTGCACATAAATTTTGCTAGCACTAGGAAGTGCACATCCTATTCCTGCACCACTTCTGGTTTTCACTTATCAATACTGGTTTAGGCTTTTTTCTATAATAACTGTTCAGTCTGATTACAACCAGAGACAATCCTCATCCCCTTGTAGATGTGTAATGAGTGAAAAATATTAACCTTTTTACCATATTTTTATTTATAACAAACTCAATAAGTTTGTGGCTCCAGTAGTCCAAAAGATGAGGTAGTGTAACGAGTGTTTTAATTTATTTAAGTAATGAGTGTTTTAAGTTATGGCTGAACCAGACGTCATACTGTAACTGAAGCTGAAGCCTTTTGGTTCACCAATGTTTGATTAAACACTTTTGAGAAAAACGATTTAATAGCCATTATTAAAAATGGATGACATTGCCCATATTCAGAATTCTTTAAAAATATATTTCATGTCTTGTAAAAAAGCACAGACTGTTTTTCCATGTATGCAGAAGATATTAAAAAATTTATATTTTTATGCTGAAGGAGTGTATTTTAAGCACTTTCAGTAAAATGAAAAAAGTCATACTTGCCACTGGCCACTGGCTGTGACTCTTTATCAAGCAGTGGCTCTGTTCCTGGCAGAAGATAGGCAAAGGGCTCCATTTTAAGCTGACATCATTTTATGCAGCTGTTGAAACTTTGGGGGGCGTCTACCTATCCAAGTTTCCTTCTACCAAAATCAATTGTTATAACAATATCAGTTTGTGCTTCTGGTAGATTGGCTATGAAAATTGGGAAGATGGGTATAGCATCATCATCATCACCACCACCACCACCACCACCACCACCACCACCACTATTAGCATCTTCCTCACCTTCTTTTCTTCATCTTGTGCTTCATTTTCACCTGCTTTTTGTAACTATCACAGCTATAGTAAAGACACTAGAAGAAATAAGAAATAAAGGTAACACTATTTAAAATATGTCACTTCTGATATTTATTGAGACAGTTTAATTTTATAACACTGAGTAAATGTTTTTGAAAAATGTAAATAGTTCTTATTATATTATTTCAGTATTAATGATTATATCATTTGTATAAATAGCAGATTTTATAGATTTAAAATTTGTAGGTACTTGTTGATAAGTTTCTGCTTTATTTGCAAGTAACAAATGCTGTTATTTGCAATTAGGTGGAACAAACATAAGGTCAAATACACAGAATGTAGACTAAATAGCAGCTCATAAAGTGTACTAGCGTAGCCTGGACACATCACACTAGTGCATAGTATACTTGTAGTCCTAAATTATAAACCTATTTCCAAAGTATTTAATATGCTAAGTTTGAAACAAAAATTCATAACCACAGTAATATTTCAAATTTATGCCATGCTACGTTATCAGAGCTGCTGAAACAGCGGTTTGATCTGCTGAAGTAGTGCACGTCCCTAATGGCTCACCATCCGAGCTGCTGATTATTCTACAAGAACATTTATAGCTTTACTAGTGCTGTGTTATTCCACGTTACAGTCTGTGATATTTCCTATTTTATCTGTAAATACTAGATTATAAATTGTATTAAAAAATGTATATACGAAAATGCATTAAAACTGTGTATAAACATGTATAGATAACAGTTAATAAACTAATATAAAAATATTGTATTTGGGTAAGGAAGTTTGTAAAGTAATTCCAGCATATCAGTAGTAAGCCTACTTCAAATTTGTCATTTATGATGTTAAAACTTGTAAAAATAATAATCTTTATCGTTGTATGTTTGTTATGAATAAGCTAGTACCGTGTTATCTTTTTAACACTCCTTAACTTCACGTGTGATCACTTTAAAAAGCTATTTGTTTATTTTACTATTTTGGTGTTTGTATTTGAATTAAGCAAAACTATATTAATATTTATTCCAAAGTATTTAACTAGTATGCTCACTGAACTCGCTCACTATTTTTAATGAAGTATATTTACTATTACATAAATTTCAATATTAGATAAATTTTCAGTTATGGGAAAAAATACAAAAAACCCAATTACTCTACTATTTATTTGGTAACAGAACAACTGTGTTGCACACAGTCATACAATACACACTAAAAATTCAAAGCATTAGGATTTGGGTTACAGTTCGTTTTAATATGATGTCCTGCTGGATTTCACAGTTTTTTAAAACTTGTTCATTTATTTACTGGGCTTTAGGGTCCCAAAATTTTGAAATTTTCCAAACTTAACACTAAATTCAGATTGTGGTCAAAATTCCTTTTAATTTGATACTCCACTTTTTTGTGAGTTTTTTACAAGTTTTCTTTTTGGAGGCAGTCAATTTGAAAACCATAGGGTTCTGTAGGGTAAAAGTGTGGACAAGCTTGCCAAGTTTTATGAAAATTGGTCAATCGATTCAAAAGTTATCGATAGACATATCCCAAACAGGTAGATAGATAGACAAATCCCAAACCATCAAGTTCAAACTGAGAACACAGTTTATACAGTCAAATATGATTGATAGTTTGCTGTTGTGTCTGCTGTTTTATATCTTTGTTGTACCCTGAATTGAGCATAGGCCTTTCTTGGGTTCCTTGTTTATCTCTTGTGGACTGTTTATCACTTTACACTATACAGTTATGCATCTAACAAGAGGGTAATTCCTCAGACTCTGTACTTACTCTCCACCTAAAATGCTGGTATTACATCCACTGTCTTCAGTTCATCCTATATGTGGTGCATAGTTCTGTTAACAAGATAGTACTCCCCTTCTTATATTGGAACTCTTAATCAACAAGATTCTATATTAGATTCTGTGTGATCAACTTATTTATCTATTTATTCCCAATGAAATCCATAACAGTGATCTTTCTATAACTCTTTAATGGGTTTAAAGTCAGTTACTATCTGATTTACAAGAGTTCAAGTGCAAGCTCCATATGTTGTGTAACAGGGAGAACATACTAGCTAAATATTTTGAGATTATATGTTTTGGTATTCCTTTGTTCTTTTAAAGGAAAATAACCTTGTAAAGCTGCCAATACCAGTTTCCGGGTGTTTTTCAGTCACTTAATCTTAATACTTATTTGTCAATTTTCATCTTCTTTCTGTACATATTTTGATGTATCTAACAATATACCAATCTGTGTGTTGTGTTAAGAGAATAGGAGCAAAACCAGTAGTAGTATTCATATTTATAAGCAAAATAATAATTGTAGAAATTTCACTCAAAAGTGTTTGTGGTTTTCATTATTAAGTAAAAATTTGCTTGCAGGTTTAATATAAATTTTAGTTTCTTAATATCAAATGTTGCATCCAGTATATGGTGAGGAATTGAATCATCGATGTGCCTTATGTGATGAAACATTTGGTATTACAGAAAATAAAATAAGTGTTACACCTGAAAACAGTTTTGTTGTGTATTACTTGTATTACACAGTATAGCAAAAACGATATGGCTGGTAATACTTTATAAACTATAATAAGCTGTACAGTATGTATCGTGCGGTGTTTGTATAATGATTATTGCATGTGTGGGACTCAGGTGTTTAACCTTGGTCTTGGTGTTGGGCTGTCAGTAAAGCAACTAGTCAATGAGTTTTCCCGCGTGAGTGGTCAGCCAATACCATGTGTAGAAGAAGGCCGTCGAGTAGGCGATGTCGACAGTCTCATCTGTAATGGTGACCTTGCAAAACAAGAACTGGGTTGGTGTCCAACACGAGATGTCACCACTATGTGTAAGTTTCACATTTTGTTGGTCCACAGATGTATAATCTTGGGACTGGTAAGGGTGTGTCAGTACTACAGTTACTGAGGACGTTTGAGGCCATCACTAACACGAAGGTCAACTTCAAGATTGAAGACAGGCGTGAAGGTGATATCGTTTCAATGTTTGCTAATACTTCCTTAGCATACCAAGAACTGGGTTGGGAAGCTAAATACAACTTGGAACAGATGTGTAAGTAATTGTCATTTATTTAACTTCACACATACACACATGTATCATTTTATTTTAAACATCTAATGTGCACATGCAGGTACAATGATGGATGGCCAGTTTTTTTTTTTTTTTTTTGACATGATGGCTAATTTATTTTGAGCTTGTATAACCTAACCATGTAGGTTATGTTATTACTTGGTTTATAAATAAGCAATATTTTAAGTTAATTAGCAGATCAAAACCAGAGTCATTTGCTTAAGGAACAGAGAGTCATTCAAACCATGAATGCAATAAAACAATCTGTTATGAACGTGTAAATAAAGAATACAAAACTAGATCTTCTTTTTTATTTAATGAGACTTATATTTTTAATTTCTGTGCTATAAGAGTTTTCCATTGTTATTTCATATGGTAAAATATTAATCCATAATTTTCTTTCATTTTTTGTGTGTTTTTTAACTACAACCTTATATGAATATAACATGGTACTATCAGGCTGATAAATTTTTACTCAAGTACTGAACATTATCCCTTTTTAGGCATAAAATTTTTTTAAATGCACACACACACAAGAAACCCTACTATTCAAATTTTATTAACACAGAATTTGTAATAATTTGGATTTTTCCTTTGATTAAAACTCAAACAATTATTTGAAGTTGTAAAATGGCACATCAATTGTAATAATAACATTGCAATAAAAACATGATTGGAGTAATGTTTTTATACTGTAGTTGTATAAATATGTGTGGCTGGGAAGAATGGGCTTATTTATCTAAATTTAATATAAATAATAAGCAATTAATCATATTCAAGTAAAAATATGCAATGGGTGCTGATATAGAAGCCAGTATTGTACTATTTGGGAACTATGCATATGGCCATTACCTTATAAACGAACTGTCTGATAAGTAGAAACTAGGCTTGTAGTTGTACTAGTACTAAGAGTTCTTATCAGACCAAATTAATCGGATGGATGACATTTTTTACTTGAATGTAAGCACTATATATATTACAGCAACAGACTATCTAGGTGGCCGATTAATACTGCATGTGCACATACAAGTTTTTCTTCCATGACTTTCTGCTGTAAGTAATCATAAGTGATGCAAAACTACACCTTTGACCCAACTACACCTCTGCTTTTTGTACATGTAGGGAAGTTTTTTTTATATTTTGTAATTTCTGCTTTACTTATCATAAACACTTATGAATCGCTGAAGTTTGTGAGTGCCACTTATGTTTGAATAAGATATAAACATAATTTGGTCAATGGATATTTTCCACCTGGGGCACTTTTTCAGGTCAATGGACAAATAATATTTTTGAGGCATACAAAAAATATAGGCCTCTGTCCACATCAAAAGCCTTCCAGCCAATAGATAGATCTTCAGTTTCTCCTTGAAATCATCAAAAAATAATCAGCAGCTGAGGCTTTTGATTAGAATACAGATTCCATAATACATTTCAAATCTGTCAAGCTAACCATCAGTTGTTTTAAAATAATTGTTTACTTTACCTTATGAATAATGTACCCAGATACATTACAGGAGTCTTCCATATAGACTTTTCAGATGGCCAGTTCAACAAATTTTAATGTCTGCCTGATACTTGGACTGCTATTGATATTTTTCATAAACATTCTATCTGTTCTTTCTTACAAAGGTTTTGTAAAATATATAAAAACACTTGGTACGTTTCACAGATTTGATTAACTCTGATAGCTGTTTTGACTACCTAAGCCATTGTCAAAGAGACGAATGAATTAAACCCTAAACACAGGATGTGTTAGTAAAGGTGGTGGTGGTGGTGGTGACCATCTGTTTAGGGCGTGATTTGGAACATCTGTGAGGGTGTTGAGATTGAGAAGTGGGGGTGCAAGAGCCAAGGGAAGGTCAGGTGTCTTTAAAAACTAAATACAATCTGCATGCAAAATATAAAGTTAACTAAACTAAATATAATCTGAATGTAAAATATAAAATTAACTGAACTAAACATAATCTGAATGCAAAATATAAAATAAACTAAACTAAATAACAGCTTTTAATAAAGGGGATACACAGAATTCAGTTTGTTCATTTGTTGAATTTATGTTATTTTTATTTATATTTTTTGACAATGGCTTAGGTAGTCGAAACAGCTGTCAGAGTTAAATAAAATCTGTGAAACGTACTAAGTGTTTTTATATATTTTACAAAACTTTGTATTAATATGTTTCACCAAGTGCCCAACGAGTCATCAATTAATATCTATTCTTTCTTATTATTATATATAAAAAACTTTCACAAATGAACTTACTTTTGTTATCACTTTCACAAACGTTTCAAGGTGATGTGCCTCTTCCTCAGTGTGAGTAAATACTCATAAATACTGTGAGAAAGAAACGTTTGTGAAAGTGATAACAAAAGTAAGTTCATTTGTGAAAGTTTTTTATATATAATAATACTAAAAAAGTGAACGAAGAGGATGAATCAACAAGATATTTATTTTACTATTCTTTCTTGTTACTGAATATGGTGGAACCCCCAGTAGTATACAGTATAGTGATTCAATAAGTTCTTCTACTTTATCAGGTTTTCAATTATCTTAAATCTTATCACCCAGAGTTGAAGTGATATCACCCAGAGACTTATTTTCATATAATAAAATAGGATGTTTTCCAGTTCAGATTAAATCCATTCCTGTTTGACAAATGGTCTACAATTTTGTTGAACTGAAACATGTATGCTGGTGGGAATCTCAATAATTGAGTTTGTTAAGTTCTGGTGAATGATCAGTTCTATTGAGTCAGCATCTGACACATTACAATCCCAGCCAATGAATTGTCTGATGCTAGGCTGCTGGATTACTTGATCTTGATGTACTGAGTTAACTAGATTGTACTAAACACTGCAAAAAAAGCGACAAAGACACTGTTTACTCTGTTCTCTAAAAAATAATTTCCCATTTCATCATTACATGATAACTGATCACTTTTATCATCTTCAAACATCTAGCATACCGAGACATACATATTTTGTGGAACAATCTGAAAGCAGTGTAAATGTAAGTACTGAACATAACTGATTATTATTGTATTGAAATTGTTAAAGTACTTTTTACAGCTCCAGAAAAAGCTGAATCCAAACATTGTACTACTAAAAACTTACATTTAATTTTCCCAGGCTGCTCAGACCTGAGCCTGTTGTATTCCAATAAATATTATATTATTTAAATTTCTGTAATAAATCAGTATTTCATAACATAGTAAAAACAATATTGCTTACACTATTTTACTAGAAACTGGTTAAAAAGAAAATTTGTTTTTTATAAAAAAAGTAAATGAAGTCTATAGATGCAGCTTAGATTTGCAATTTTCACCTTCAGTTAAAGAAAACAGGGTGTAGTGTACAAGGTGTGTCTATTAAATAACAAGACTTAGTTTCTACCTGAGGAACTATAAAATCTATATAAAGACAATGATCTAGCCACCACCATCCGACTGCATAGATTTCAATGGGCAGGACACATCATTAGGATGGAAGGCAACCGAATACCTAGGAAGGTACTGTTTAGTCAAATCGAGGGAGAAGGCCTGTTGGAAGACCCAAGCATTGCTGGATTGATGCAGTGGCAAGGGATCGTGATACTTTGCTTAAAATAAAACAATGGATATCGATCACCAAGGACAGGGAAAAATGGAGGTGGATGATTATGAAGGCTAAGGTTCGACTCCGAACCGTGACACCATAAAGAAGAAGATTCTACCTTTTAAAGAAAGGAGTGAGAACTGATTGTGAGCTCTTTGAAGGAGACCTTGGACATGTTTGGATCTGCAGTCGTGTTGTGTGCTGGAATAATGCCAAGTTTAAAAATTGAGCAACACTTTGAAATTTGTAGTAAAATTGAACAAAACACCAACAGCATATTTGCAAATTCATATTGAAGCTTATGAAGAAGACAGTATGTGTTGTGCATGCATATTAGAGTGGTACAAAAGATCAGTAAAGGACATCAGAATGTGAAAGACAATCAACGCTCTAGATCAGTGGTTCCCAACCAGTGGCACGCTGAGGTATCCACAATAGTATGCAAGAAGACCTAGCTAGAAAAAGTATTTACTTAAAAAAATAAAAAAATAAAAATTGTGTGTTCAAAGCAACAATAAAGTTTCATCGGACATGATTTAAATTAAAACAAAATAACAGCAACAAGTGTCACAGTAATTACTTTCTCTTTAATATTGTAACGATACAATTAAGCCAAATCTCGTACCAGTGATAAAAAAGATAATTCTTAATATAAAAGCTACTTCATATGAAATAAAATGTGTAAAAAATGATTAAAATGTAAATACTTTGACAAGACGTACCACGATATTACCCAACCCAAGTGATTGAGCCAAAAAACATAAACATAAAGAAGGGAACCACGTAACATACTTATTAAAATATAAATATTTTGACATGATTGAGCCGACAAGCCAAACATACTTAAGAAAATGTGATTGACAAAACAATGATGGACATAGAACTAAAGGAGAACCAAACCAAGATGAAGAATGAAGATGAAGATTATTGAAGAAGAAGAAGAGGAAGAATGAAGAGGAGACAGATAAAACCCAAGGGGAAACTAACACACATATAAAAGGGAGAGATTGTATGTTAAAGATAGAATACGGTCAATAAACCTTAAATAATTATATATTAATAAAACCAATGTTATCATTAGCATTAATTTAACATATGTATCCAATTTTTAAGACAATACAATTGTAAAACAATGTAGTATAGGAAAGGTACACTAACCCTATCAGAAAGGTTAGATTCAACCCAAAACTCAACTAGCCTAATATTGTCTATAGTAAAAATAACACTAAAACAAAAATAGTGAGAAATGGTAGGAGAAGGTATAGGGGTTACCCATTAAATAACACTAATTACAAAACAGTGAACCAAAGTGAAGTGTTTTAGTGAAGTGTTAATGCCCTAAAAAATAGTGAAAGTGAATGTGAAACATTCAAATTAGAATGCTAAGGAAATAGACACTCTTTAAAACATTGATAAACCACCAATGATTGGAGTGGAACTATGATTAGTTGTATACCTAGAAGTAATTAAAAATAGTATTTAAAATTAATATAAGGGAAGCATGTGACATATCAGGGAGAAAGCCCAGTACCATAACTTGTGTTAACATGGCATGATAGGATAGAAGTAAAGTTTGTTATTAAAGATTAAAATTATAAAGAATACAACACCCCATGTTGAAAGGGGAATTAACCTTCATAATATCAGAGAAAGTGACAATGTTTATCACCCTAGTTTATAAGACGAGAAAGAAATCAATGTTAGTACTAAGAATAATTTATGACTTATAAAGAATAGTTGATTCAATGTTAAAGAAGGAATATGACTGAATGGGGACTTACAGTCCATAAACCTAACTATTATATTTTAAATGAAAAGTAATGAAAATGTATGTTGAATAATAATTAAAACACAAACAAATAAGTGAAGCCCATCAGGCTGAATTCAGAATGTAATTTAAAAAGGAAATACACTAGAAAACAATCATGGCTGTTTGTAACTATGAAAACAGTTAACTGCCAAGAACATTCAAATGCAAATTGTATCAAGTTCACAAAAAATCTTACTAATCTAAGAACAGTGAATGGACAATAATTGTATATCAGTTATTTCAACACAGAAATATTATTGTAATAATTTAATTCAAGAAAGATATGTTATTTATTAAATGTCAACTAATTAGACTATAGTTAAAGTGTAACAGAATATGACCTTATGAGGTATCATTGTAAACTTTGAAAGGAAAGAAAAATAATAGTGATGTCATTTATTATCCCAAAGGAATTATAAGGGAATAAAATCATTAGGAAAATACTTAATAAATTTGAATAAAAATTCAAATATCTCTAACAATGTAAGTAAGGAGTAATTAAACCAGCATTGAATTATTAGTTACTATGACAACGAGTCGTTTGAGGCTTATTTTTCCGTTAAAAAATAATAGACGCTGAAGAAACGAAGCGTGGGTACGCCACACAAGAAATTGGACAAACTAAAACTTTAATTTAAACAGTTACAACAAGTCAACTAGTGAACCAAAATGATCCAATATGAAGAGACGTCGATTTATACAGAATTAATGATGACCAGGAGCGAAATTAAATAAACTAATTAAAGAAAAAACCCAGACCAGTTTGAAGAAGATGCTGGAAGCCTACAACCAGCCCAAATTCGAAAAATACACGCCTATCCTGATGACGACCCTTCAACGTGAGACGAACTGATAAGTACTGAATAATTTCTTACTCCCAAAAAACCCTAAATTACTTGAATTATTTTCAAATGATAAAATTTCTCACTATTTAAAAAATAGTATTTTCTTTCAAAGGTAAAGGCACAATTTACTTACATTAAAAAACATTTGACTAACTTATAGAGATAACCTTATTTGTGAACATAACTACTGTAACAGAAGTACGACACTACTGAACAAATTGTACAAACACATTATAAATCCTAAGTACGTATAAGGTATAATAGTGTACTTTCTTTTCATGTAATCAACGTTTATGTCTATTTTCATGATCAAAAGAACTGCAGGTTTTAAAAACATAGTAATTTTGTTAAAAGTAAATGAACGATAGTGTTTTGAAACCAATTTTGCCAACCTGAGATATTTTGTGTTTCAAGCTCTAAGCCGGAGCATAATATTATAAATTTGTTTATGATTCAATTGTCATGTTTATTAATAATTAAATGTGTATTAAAAAACGCAGTACAGTAACATTACTATCTTGTTATTTCATAGGATTTTTTTTGTAAATATATGTGTGTTAGCGAAGTTTCAAGTCATAACCAACTAGCGCTTGTCACGAGTGGCCGAGTCGACAACCTGTGTAGCAGCGGGAATAATTCGAACGCCACAGCTGTCCATGCTGATACCACATATTACTTTAAAAATTAAATGTTTTAATTGTTTTAACAAAAACAATTTGGCGCCACCCGGGAATCGTAATCCCTATGAATTAGCAGGTAGGTTGTACTGGTGACATTGACAACGCTACGGACTCCAGTAGTGACGTCGATTTATGTAACAACCAGTGTGAGGCAAACACACTACATTCACACTAATACACCATATAAACAAGTGTGAAACATTTTAACAGGGACGACCCGATTTTATTGTTACAATATGTTGTTATTTTTCAGTACTAATAAGAAAATCTGTAATGAGAGTAATTAACTGTCTTTTGAAAAAACGTTATACTTTATTTTAGCATAGAACCAATTTCTATGAATTTCTATGTGTTAACCATTTATAAATCCTATTTATTAGATTTAAATAAATATTCATAACTAGGAATAGTAAGACCTACTATTCATGTTGTATCTCGTTTTGTATTGAGAAAACCCCAATAACCTTTCTTTAAGCTCCGGTGGTATGTAAAATGAACTACTAAAGTTCTACTAATACTAAAGTGGTAAGCGGATTTGGAAAGGTTGGGAACCACTGCCCTAGATTGCCCTCCACTACAAGAACCAAAGGAAATGTAGAAAAAAAATAGCCAGGTTGATTGCATAGACCACTGACTGAGTGTCTGAATGATAGCTGAAACCATGAACATTAAGAGCAACACTGCATGAGAAATTGCTTGAGGATCTCAACATAAAAAAGTTTGTGCCAAGAGGATGGTCCTTTGGGTTCTTACACTAGAGCAAAAAGGACACCCCAAGGAAATTTCCTCTGACATGTTGCAGCAACTTGATGCTGACCCCCAACCTTTTTAAAAAAATCATCACTTGTATGGATTCTGAGAAAAACAACAGTCACTGCACTGGAAAACAGCATCATCACCAAAAATGCAAATAAGCTTGTCAAAGGAAGCCCAAATGTAAAGCCATGCTCATTGTTTTCTTTTCTTTTTTATGTCAAGGGAATAATCTTGTATGAATGGCTTCCAGAAGACAACAGTGAACAAGCATTATTATAAGGACATTTTGACAAGGCATTATTATTAATGAGGACATTGTAAAGCTAAGAGAGAGAGTTAGGAAAGACAACCAGAACTGTGGAAAAATAGTTTGTTCTACATCAGGACAAAGTCCCTGCTCACACAGCACATTCTAAAAAGCAATTTTGGGCTGACAAATGCATTACTGTACTGGAACATCCTCCTTATTTGCCAGATTTGGCTTCGTGTGATCTTTTACTTTTTCCTAAAGCAAAATCTGTTCTTAAAGAAACACGTTTTGAGTCAGTTATGCAGTAAAGGAAAAAAATTGTGTTAAAACAGCTGTAAGAAAGTGATCTGATCCACACCTTCTACTAATGGAAAACAAGACTTTATCAGTGTGCAAGTATGGATGTGGGATTATATTGAAGGGGACAAACTTTAGAATTGTAATATACATATATATATATATATATTTCAATCACTTTCTGCTACAGTCCGTTTCTTGATGTATATAATACTTTAATATTTATAACTAAAATTTACCTCAAGATACACTTTTTTCCCTATTAGGAACATGTTTCGAGAGTTCCTGTTCTCTCATCTTCAGCCTTCGCCATCTTGTTTCTGTGAAGATACACTAACAGTTAATAATTAACACCTCACTAATTCCGAACAACAGTAATAACACCATCTAACACAAGCACAAGAAATCAACGGCCATTTTGAGAAGATTTTGAACCATATTAGCAGAACACTAATACACATATTTGAACACCGGACACTTCACCAGTAACCCATCACGAAACGACATCGCAGGAGAAGAGAGAACACTCTACACTATATTCCTGGACCAACACTACTTCGCAGAGAAGGGAATATTCATTTATTTCTGTGGGAGAAGCTCAACCAGTATTAGCAGTGCATAGCAGAGAAAATCGAGGTTACGGCGGCCATACTTATTTTCCGAACGAGCCAAGTACACAGCCTGCTGGAAGCTAGTAACGTCATTTCGACGAATGGTTCGATATTACTTTTCATAATTGACAATTTACATAATAATATTGTTTTTTCAGCCATAATGATTTAGTTTAAAAATATCTGTAAGAATGTATCTTGTTCCTTGCCCTCTGACCATTTCGACTCGCTAAAAGAATCCTAATTAATTAATCTTGTAAAAAATATATTTTGTCAATCTTGTTCACTACCGACTGGAGCAGATATCAACCAATGCCTGGGCCATGCGCAGCCTGAATGGCGCATAATTTTAAATGTCAATAAACGAACATCATTATTCAGTTTTAAGAGTTTGTATTTATTTGTATAGTGAATGTTAGCTATTCTTTCTTCTAAAAAAATAATTTACAGTGATAAAATAAATATCTGAGAGGAAGAAGAAGAGTAAAGTCAGCAGAGAGAGAACCAACAGATCTGACTACACAATTAAATTATTAATAGAAACAAATAGATTTGAACTACAAATTCATACTTATTAAATTGGAAGTAATTAAAGTACACACACAATTAATTAATTATTTATTAATTAATTGAATTAATCAATTAAACAAACAAAAAATATATAAGTAAAATTTTATACTTACAAAATTTTTTTTTTTAATTCTCAACAAATCACACTTTATTATCATACATTATTTATATTTAATTTATTCTTTGTAATTGGGAATAATTACCAATTGGCAAGATCACTAGTGGGATTTCAGTTACTATAAAATCAATCCATAATAATTATAAAAACTATCTTTCAATTATTTTATTTTATATTTGTAATAAATTATATTACGATATATATATATATATATATATATATAACACATTAATGTTATTATAAACATTTATTATTATCCCATATAAAAACAAATCCATAAACTAAAAATTTCCTAATGCAGTCCCTGAATATCAGCTTGTCCCCTTATTTATACTTACCTTTAAATGAGGGCATTTATATTACCCAACGAACTTGCTTACTCAATCAACTTGGAGAGAACAGGATTGTAAATCTGAATACACTTTTTTCAAGGTATATATAAATAGGCGATACTGAGTTGATATATTATGGAATTTTTGTCTAGTATGGAAATGAGATTTTACTTGAAAGCATTTGAAGTAGTCAACTACAAATGCTCATTCTTGGATAAGTTAAAAATTACTTTAATCAATAATAATCTAACTCATATGGAGAACATAAATTAATTCATACCATTTCACATTCTAATACTCTTACTTTTGCTCATTATTATTGTGTACACCAATAAAAGTAAGTATGAGATATGTCTGATAAATAACAAGGCTGATACAATACCTCAGCTTTATATATATATTACTTTAATATTTATAACTAAAATTTACCTCAAGATATACTTTTTTCCCTATTAGGAACATGTTTCAAGAGTTCCTGTTCTCTCATCTTCAGCCTTCGCCATCTTGTTTCTGGTGAAGTATTTGTGTGTTGGCTTCTGGATGTTATTAAGGTGGTTTGTTGGTCTTTGGTCTTTTAAAGTTGCATTATTGTGTATGGTTGTGGTATCTGTTTTTGTATTTTGTGTATTTTCGATGTTGAGTGCTTTGAATATTGTGTCATGTTTTGTATTGATTTGTATTTGTTCTGGTATTAGTTTGTTTTGTGTTTTATGTTTGTAAATCTGTAAATTTTCCCAAATGTTCATTATGGTGCCTTTGTGTGGTATATGTTTTATTAGTGTTACATTGGTTATGTCTGGGAATTCATGTCCTGTGTTTATTGCATGTTAATGCAAATAATTGGATTTATATATATTTGGTTTTTTGTATGCATTTAGGTGTTCAAAATAACGTTTTTTCAGCTGTTTTTTTGTTTGTCCTATATAACATTTATTGCAATCTTGGCATTCAATTTTGTATATTCCGTTGGTTGTTGTATTATCTTTGTTGTGTGAGCTATTTAGATTTTGTAATTTATTTTTATTAGTTTTGTATGCTATTTTTATATCTGTGTTTTTAAATAGTTTTGTTAGTTTTGTCATTTTATTGTTTATATATGTGAATGTGGCCCATTTTTTGTTGTTGTTATTATTTATGTGTTGTTCAGTTTGATTAATTCTTAATTGTTCAGTTTTTATTTTGTATTTGATTTTATTTTCTATTTTGATAATAGTATTTTTATTGTATCCATTTGCATAACCAATTTGGTATATTATATTTCTTTCTTTGTCAGTTTCTTGTTTGTTTAGGGGTATTTTGTACATTCTGTTAAATAACGAATAAAATGCTGCCATTTTATGTTGTGGTGGGTGGTCAGAATGGTTAGGTATAATGATGTTAGTGGAAGTTGGTTTTCTATATATTGCATATTGTATGTGTTTGTTGTATCTTGTGATGGTTATGTCTAAATAGTTGATTTTGTTATGTTTTTCTTTTTCTTCTGTGAATTGTATTTTGGGATGTATGTTATTGATTTGTTTCAGTATGTTCTCTGCATTTGTGTTTTTGTTATTTGATACATATAGTCCATCATCTACATATCTTATCCATATGCCATCTGGGTCAGGTGTTTTTATGATATTTTGTATTTTGGTGTCTATGTGTTGTAGGAATATTTCTGCTATTATGCTTGATAATGGTGATCCCATTGCTAAACCTTCTTTCTGTTGATACATTTTGCTATTAAATTCAAAGTAATTTTGTTTTAGTATTAGTTGGAGACTATTTTTTATTTCGGTTATATATTGTTTATTTTCATTTTGTTCTATAAGTTTGTTTATTATTATGTCAATAATATAATATATGTCAAACAAACAATATATAACCGAAATAAAAAATAGTCTCCAACTAATACTAAAACAAAATTACTTTGAATTTAATAGCAAAATTTATCAACAGAAAGAAGGTTTAGCAATGGGATCACCATTATCAAGCATAACAGCAGAAATATTCCTACAACACATAGACACCAAAATACAAAATATAAAAACACCTGACCCAGATGGCATATGGATAAGATATGTAGATGATGGACTATATGTATCAAATAACAAAAACACAAATGCAGAGAACATACTGAAACAAATCAATAACATACATCCCAAAATACAATTCACAGAAGAAAAAGAAAAACATAACAAACTCAACTATTTAGACATAACCATCACAAGATACAACAAACACATACAATATGCAATATATAGAAAACCAACTTCCACTAACATCATTATACCTAACCATTCTGACCACCCACCACAACATAAAATGGCAGCATTTTATTCGTTATTTAACAGAATGTACAAAATACCCCTAAACAAACAAGAAACTGACAAAGAAAGAAATATAATATACCAAATTGGTTATGCAAATGGATACAATAAAAATACTATGATCAAAATAGAAAATAAAACCAAATACAAAATAAAAACTGAACAATTAAGAATTAATCAAACTGAACAACACATAAATAATAACAACAACAAAAAATGGGCCACATTCACATATATAAACAATAAAATGACAAAACTAACAAAACTATTTAAAAACACAGATATAAAAATAGCATACAAAACTAATAAAAATAAATTACAAAATCTAAATAGCTCACACAACAAAGATAATACAACAACCAACGGAATATACAAAATTGAATGCCAAGATTGCAATAAATGTTATATAGGACAAACAAAAAAACAGCTGAAAAAACGTTATTTTGAACACCTAAATGCATACAAAAAACCAAATATATATAAATCCAATTATTTGCATTAACATGCAATAAACACAGGACATGAATTCCCAGACATAACCAATGTAACACTAATAAAACATATACCACACAAAGGCACCATAATGAACATTTGGGAAAATTTACAGATTTACAAACATAAAACACAAAACAAACTAATACCAGAACAAATACAAATCAATACAAAACATGACACAATATTCAAAGCACTCAACATCGAAAATACACAAAATACAAAAACAGATACCACAACCATACACAATAATGCAACTTTAAAAGACCAAAGACCAACAAACCACCTTAATAACATCCAGAAGCCAACACACAAATACTTCACCAGAAACAAGATGGCGAAGGCTGAAGATGAGAGAACAGGAACTCTTGAAACATGTTCCTAATAGGGAAAAAAGTATATCTTGAGGTAAATTTTAGTTATAAATATTAAAGTAATATATATATAAAGCTGAGGTATTGTATCAGCCTTGTTATTTATCAGACATATCTCATACTTACTTTTATTGGTGTACACAATAATAATGAGCAAAAGTAAGAGTATTAGAATGTGAAATGGTATGAATTAATTTATGTTCTCCATATGAGTTAGATTATTATTGATTAAAGTAATTTTTAACTTATCCAAGAATGAGCATTTGTAGTTGACTACTTCAAATGCTTTCAAGTAAAATCTCATTTCCATACTAGACAAAAATTCCATAATATATCAACTCAGTATCGCCTATTTATATATACCTTGAAAAAAGTGTATTCAGATTTACAATCCTGTTCTCTCCAAGTTGATTGAGTAAGCAAGTTCGTTGGGTAATATAAATGCCCTCATTTAAAGGTAAGTATAAATAAGGGGACAAGCTGATATTCAGGGACTGCATTAGGAAATTTTTAGTTTATGGATTTGTTTTTATATGGGATAATAATAAATGTTTATAATAACATTAATGTGTTATATATATATATATATATATATATCGTAATATAATTTATTACAAATATAAAATAAAATAATTGAAAGATAGTTTTTATAATTATTATGGATTGATTTTATAGTAACTGAAATCCCACTAGTGATCTTGCCAATTGGTAATTATTCCCAATTACAAAGAATAAATTAAATATAAATAATGTATGATAATAAAGTGTGATTTGTTGAGAATTAAAAAAAAAATTTTGTAAGTATAAAATTTTACTTATATATTTTTTGTTTGTTTAATTGATTAATTCAATTAATTAATAAATAATTAATTAATTGTGTGTGTACTTTAATTACTTCCAATTTAATAAGTATGAATTTGTAGTTCAAATGTATTTGTTTCTATTAATAATTTAATTGTGTAGTCAGATCTGTTGGTTCTCTCTCTGCTGACTTTACTCTTCTTCTTCCTCTCAGATATTTATTTTATCACTGTAAATTATTTTTTTAGAAGAAAGAATAGCTAACATTCACTATACAAATAAATACAAACTCTTAAAACTGAATAATGATGTTCGTTTATTGACATTTAAAATTATGCGCCATTCAGGCTGCGCATGGCCCAGGCATTGGTTGATATCTGCTCCAGTCGGTAGCGAACAAGATTGACAAAATATATTTTTTACAAGATTAATTAATTAGGATTCTTTTAGCGAGTCGAAATGGTCAGAGGGCAAGGAACAAGATACATTCTTACAGATATTTTTAAACTAAATTATTATGGCTGAAAAAACAATATTATTATGTAAATTGTCAATTATGAAAAGTAATATCGAACCATTCGTCGAAATGACGTTACTAGCTTCCAGCAGGCTGTGTACTTGGCTCGTTCGGAAAATAAGTATGGCCGCCGTAACCTCGATTTTCTCTGCTATGCACTGCTAATACTGGTTGAGCTTCTCCCACAGAAATAAATGAATATTCCCTTCTCTGCGAAGTAGTGTTGGTCCAGGAATATAGTGTAGAGTGTTCTCTCTTCTCCTGCGATGTCGTTTCGTGATGGGTTACTGGTGAAGTGTCCGGTGTTCAAATATGTGTATTAGTGTTCTGCTAATATGGTTCAAAATCTTCTCAAAATGGCCGTTGATTTCTTGTGCTTGTGTTAGATGGTGTTATTACTGTTGTTCGGAATTAGTGAGGTGTTAATTATTAACTGTTAGTGTTATTTTTATTTTAGTTAACCTCTGTTACACTTTTCAAAGCTACACTCACGGTTTTACACAAAATTATACTTTTTCGGTCTTCTGTTAATAACTTCTCAACTAGTCGTATTCACGATTAACAATAGACTAAACTCTGAACGTCGTCGTTTTAGGGTAATTTGTGATATGTCTTTTTCCTCTTTCCATTGTTTATTTATAAAAGTACATGTCTTAGATTTGGTTCATCATCTAAATATACATAATAAGTTTTCTTATTTTTTACTGTATTTCAAATATTTCTTAATTTTACAAAAATCTAACTACTCAGCAATAATGATTAATTAATTTTACATATTTGGATATATAGCTGGGTTTGTTTCAAGTTCATTTAAGCCCAAAAATTACAATTTTTTATAATTATTGTAGGCCTCATATTTTGTACAAATTTAGTGTTTAAATGGTTTTGAAGTGTTTTTTCTGATAATATTTCCATGGAATAATCTTAATAACTCCGTGATTATCTTTGTTGTTAATAATTTTGTTGTTAAAACACTTCAATATTGATTAATTTACTGTTTAGTCTGATTTGATCACCATTATAGGCCTAGTATTATTTATTTCCAAAAGAAGTTAATTTTCTTTCCTTTGTCATTCCATTCGTTATTAATTGTATCTGTACTAATTACATTTTCAATTTCTGTGTTGTATGGGCTGAATTCTATCCCCTATTATGTAGTTTGATTCTCTACTAGATAGTTTTGGTTTACATTACTGGGCTGTTTTTTCTAGAGTGGTGTATTAGCTAATCTGCTTGTTACCTTTCATATGGTTTACAGTTTTAAATAAAATTATTACATTCCTATTTCCTACTTGCCTCTCTGCCTTACAAACTTGAAAATTAGTTAACATGATTTTAAATACAACAAAACATCTTATTATCTACTATTTTTCCTATATCACCTAATTTTAACAAAAACATCTTATGCCTACTATTTTTAATGGTATCATCCAATGATAACAAAATATCTTATTCTTATCATTTTTAATTATCCTATTTAATTATAACAAAAATATCTTATCCTACTTATTCACTGGACATAATTTAATGAGAAAACAAAAATCTCTTATTACTAGTAATACTGTCAGTCATTAACTGTCTTTTGTATCGATGTCTCTTTTGGATATTAACTCAACTGTGATTAAAAACATCTTATAACTATTATAACCTTATATCTAACATATTATTTGATTAACCCTAAATAACAAACATTTTATTATTGGTTATACCCTCAGTTGTGAACTGTCCTTTGGGTATTTATTGTTCTTGTCACAAATTACTTAACTGTAATTAAAAAAAACATTTTATGGGTAATTGATAATATTTCTTACATCTAGTTAAAAACAAAACTCTTATCACTAACAGTGTTGTCAGACCTTTTAAATAATTTTTATTTCCTACACTATTTTTTATTATAGTGTCACTGGTTATTCTCTACACTCACTGTAGTCTCTAACTTTTATTGTATTTTTTATGGTATTTCACCTTATATTTCTTACACTAATGGTAGTCTTTTGTTTTTACACTATGGTAGTTTTTGGTCTGTTTCTACACTATTGGTAGTCTTTTGTTTTTTACATGTAATACTTATATCTAGTTTACAACTCGGTTTTCATTGGATTGTATCTTGTAACTTGAGTTACGGGGTCTAAATATGTTAGTTTTAAATTTAGTTCAAAGGAATGTATTCCATTATTAACATTTTTGGAATAGCTCTTCTTGTTTCTAGGCTCTTTGTAGGAATCTTGACATATTTTGTCCTTTCTTCATTATTATATTAGTAAATTTCTTGTCTTGTGGTTTCTCTGCTTCTTGACCTTATAAATTTCCATTATTAATATTGTTTTCACCCTTTTATCTCCTTTTTCTAGTCTTTCCTTTTTACTGCTTCCCCAATCTACTGGGTATACTGCTGGTTTATTGGGTTTTTACATAGTAAGTTATTTTGATCAATGGTTTTCTTTGTTATTTTTTATTCTTATTAACATTTTATTGACTTAATATACAGTTTCTTTGGTTTAATCTTTAAACAATTCATTCTTCTCACTCACTATGGACCTTTTCTTCTTTATTTATGTTGCATTAAGATAAAATTTTAACGTGGTAATTTTGTTATGCTACATATGCTCTCCTGTAAAAGTGATTAGTTCAGATCATACTCTTAGTATGGATGAAATAATTACTACTAATTCTTTTTATTTACCATATTTTCTTCGTGATTACATGTTTTCACTTCATATACCTTCTTTTTCCACCGTTGCTTCCTCTCAGATGATGTGTATCTCCTTCATTAGTTTCTTTCTTCATTAATAAGTGATCCTCAATCTTGTGTATAACATTATCATTTTATATCCTTTCTTATTTGGTGCTTCCTCACCAGTAAGTTTACTCCCTAACATTCCCTAACAATATTAATTGGAACAGTTCAGATTGGCACTTTTGGCTTCAATCCCTGCTGTCCAATACTTCAATTAATTGAGTCCAGAGGTATTATCATCTCTGCTCAAAATATAAGACTGATGGCATTTTCTACATCCAGTCATAAAAATAAATAATCAGTAAAAGTAGTCTCTGTTGACTAAAATAAACATCTTTAGATTCTTCACTTCATAATACTTTATATTAATTAATACTTTTATACACTTGACTCTTCTTCTCTATTAAAGCTTATTCCATATTATGTGGTTTAGGTATGTGTTATAATATACATTTCATCATTTCTAAATATCACTATAATATTGACGACTCGGAACACTAAGTTTTTTATAAGTAAAAACGTAAAGTTTTACCTTACAGCCTAAACCGGCTTTCACCTATAGAAGGCTTCATCAGAGGCTGTCGTTAGTAGCGCTGCTCGTCTTGTTGTTGGCGAGGAGATAGTGTTTCGAAAGATTGAAGCTGTGTGTGTGTGGTGAGATGTGTTCGAATAATGCGTGCGATTTGAATTGTGTCTGTTCGTTTAGGATGTCGTTTTTATTTGTT
The DNA here is from genome assembly GCA_034769895.1 of Magicicada septendecula. Lineage (NCBI taxonomy): Eukaryota > Metazoa > Arthropoda > Insecta > Hemiptera > Cicadidae > Magicicada > Magicicada septendecula. The sequence continues at coordinate 1,249,815,903 of CM068367.1, forward strand.
TTTGTGTGTTTGTATATTTCTAATTGTTCTAGAGTGTCTAGTTTTCGGCCTTTTGTGTGTACGTGTAGTATGTTCATGTTATTGTCGATGTTTTTATATGTGTGGTTTGCTTCAATGAGGTGGTTTGCGAAGGTAGATTCTGTAGTTGTTGTGGAGTGCTTTTGTGTGTTCAATGTATCTCTGTTTGAAGCTACGTCCTGTCTGGCCTATGTAGAATTTACTGCAATTTGAACAATTTAGTTTATATACACCGGGTAGATCGAATTTGTTTTGTGCTTTGGGCATGCGTTTTGATAGTGTGTGTTCTGTTTTGTTAGTGGTTTTGTAAGCGATTCTGTATCCTGCTTTTTTGAATTTGTGGGCAATTTTTTCTGTTTGTTTGTTGATGTATGTTAGTGTTATGAATTTGTTGTTTTCTGTCTTTGTCTGTTGTTTGTTTTGTGTTTTGTGTAGGAGTTTACTGACTATTGTTCTGTCATAACCGTTAGATTCTGCTAGATATTTTATCGTGTTTAGTTCGTCTTTGTAGTCTATTTCATGTAAGGGGATGTTGTTAAGTCTATGTATCATGGTTCTAAAAGCAGCTAGTTTGTGTTGTATTGGGTGATTGGAGGTGTTGTGTATTAGTGTGTCAGTTGTAGTTGGTTTTCTGTATATACTGAATTTGTGCCTGTGTTCTAGTTTTGTGATGGAGAGGTCTAAGAAGTTTATGGTATTGTTGTGTTCGTATTCGGCAGTGAAGGTTATGTTTTTATGTATTTTGTTTATGTGCGTTAGTAACTGTTCACATTGTCTTTTGTTTCCCCTGTATAGTATTAGAATGGCATCAACGTATCTGTGCCAATATAGTATTTTATGTGAGTGTCTGTCATTGTTTGTGAGTATTTTTGTTTTTTCTAAGTGTTGGAGGAAGACTTCTGCTAGAATGCTGGATATGGGGGAGCCCATGGGTAGGCCATCGTTCTGTGTGTAGTATTTATTGTTATAAGTAAAGTAGTTTTGTTTTGTGATAATGTTCAGAGTTTCTGTTATTTCATTGATAAGTTCGTCTGGTGTGTTGTTCTGTTTGAGTTTGTTTTGTAGGATGGTGATTGTTTCAGAGATGGGGATGTTTGTGTACAGGTTTTTAATGTCAAAGGAGGCTAATGTGGCGTTATGGGGGATGTGTATGTCTTTTATTTTTGTTACTAGGTCAGTGTTGTTTTTTACTGCAATGTTGTTGTCTATTTGTGTGTGTTGTCTAATAATTTTGTCTAGATATTTTGCCAGTTTGTGTGCAGGGGCATTACGGTAGTTGATAATGGGGCGGATCGGAATGTCTTCTTTATGGATTTTGGGAAGCGCTTGGAGTGTAGGTGCTGATGGTCGGATTTGTTTCATGTAGGGCTTTTGTTTATGTGTCATAATGTGTTTGGCTTTGTTGACTATTTGTTTTACTGAGTTTTGGTATCTGTCGGTGGGGTCGTGTTTTAGTTCTGTGATGTTGTTCTGTTCTATGAAGTCTTGTACTTTTTTGTGTAGGTTGTCTGTGGGGATAATTACAGTCGTGTTGCCTTTGTCAGCTTTTACAAATGTGATGTTGTGTTTGTGTGCCTTTTCCCTCAGTTTGATGGCTGTATGTATTTCTGAGTTGTGGTTGTTGTTGTCTGGTATCTTATGTACTCCTATTGTGTTGTTTATATTATGTCTTAATGTGTCTTGATGTTCTGGTGCTGTGTTTTGTATATTTGTTTCTGTGTCAATTATGAGCTTTGTTAGTGTTTGGTTGTTATGTTTGTAATGTATGTTATGTTTTAGGCCTTTATCAAGGAGTGTTTGTTCGTTTTTTGTGAGTGTGACGTTCGTGAGGTTTACTGTACGTGGGTAGAATTTGTGCGAGGGAATTATATCTGTTTTGATTGGTGTCAGGTTTTTTATTTTTCTGTCGTGTTTTGTCTGTATGTTGTGTATTTGTTTTTTTGTCCATTCATTTGTGTGATGTATTAGTTCAGTCATGTAATTGTGTCCGTATGTGTTGGCGATATGTAGGTGTAGTGTTAATGCTTTGCGATTAAGTGCATCTTTTTTCTTATATAGTTGTTTAATTGATTCTTTCATGTATGTTCTTTGTGCGATGTTTTGTGTTATTCGGGCAGCCTGGTTGTTATGTTTAATTTTGATTTGGGCATATTTAGGTGTTAGTGAATTGTTTATGCATGTTTTGTTGAAATTTATGTGAGCTACAATCTTTCTAACCTTCAAAGTTGTGAACTTGTACGCTTGGACGTTGGCTCGTCTTGCTGAGTTAAATTCTTGGATTTCGTTGTCCATGACGTGTCCGTTACTTAACTAAATATCACTATAATATTGACGACTCGGAACACTAAGTTTTTTATAAGTAAAAACGTAAAGTTTTACCTTACAGCCTAAACCGGCTTTCACCTATAGAAGGCTTCATCAGAGGCTGTCGTTAGTAGCGCTGCTCGTCTTGTTGTTGGCGAGGAGATAGTGTTTCGAAAGATTGAAGCTGTGTGTGTGTGGTGAGATGTGTTCGAATAATGCGTGCGATTTGAATTGTGTCTGTTCGTTTAGGATGTCGTTTTTATTTGTTTTTGTGTGTTTGTATATTTCTAATTGTTCTAGAGTGTCTAGTTTTCGGCCTTTTGTGTGTACGTGTAGTATGTTCATGTTATTGTCGATGTTTTTATATGTGTGGTTTGCTTCAATGAGGTGGTTTGCGAAGGTAGATTCTGTAGTGGTGTGGAGTGCTTTTGTGTGTTCAATGTATCTCTGTTTGAAGCTACGTCCTGTCTGGCCTATGTAGAATTTACTGCAATTTGAACAATTTAGTTTATATACACCGGGTAGATCGAATTTGTTTTGTGCTTTGGGCATGCGTTTTGATAGTGTGTGTTCTGTTTTGTTAGTGGTTTTGTAAGCGATTCTGTATCCTGCTTTTTTGAATTTGTGGGCAAATTTTTTCTGTTTGTTTGTTGATGTATGTTAGTGTTATGAATTTGTTGTTTTCTGTCTTTGTCTGTTGTTTGTTTTGTGTTTTGTGTAGGAGTTTACTGACTATTGTTCTGTCATAACCGTTAGAGTCTGCTAGATATTTTATCGTGTTTGATAAATCTAACGGTTATGACAGAACAATAGTCAGTAAACTCCTACACAAAACAAACAACAGACAAAGACAGAAAACAACAAATTCATGACACTAACATACATCAACAAACAAACAGAAAAAATTGCCCACAAATTCAAAAAAGCAGGATACAGAATCGCTTACAAAACCACTAACAAAACAGAACACACACTATCAAAACGCATGCCCAAAGCACAAAACAAATTCGATCTACCCGGTGTATATAAACTAAATTGTTCAAATTGCAGTAAATTCTACATAGGCCAGACAGGACGTAGCTTCAAACAGAGATACATTGAACACACAAAAGCACTCCACACCACTACAGAATCTACCTTCGCAAACCACCTCATTGAAGCAAACCACACATATAAAAACATCGACAATAACATGAACATACTACACGTACACACAAAAGGCCGAAAACTAGACACTCTAGAACAATTAGAAATATACAAACACACAAAAACAAATAAAAACGACATCCTAAACGAACAGACACAATTCAAATCGCACGCATTATTCGAACACATCTCACCACACACACACAGCTTCAATCTTTCGAAACACTATCTCCTCGCCAACAACAAGACGAGCAGCGCTACTAACGACAGCCTCTGATGAAGCCTTCTATAGGTGAAAGCCGGTTTAGGCTGTAAGGTAAAACTTTACGTTTTTACTTATAAAAAACTTAGTGTTCCGAGTCGTTAATATTATAGTGATATTTAGTTAAGTAACGGACATGTCATGGACAACGAAATCCAAGAATTTAACTCAGCAAGACGAGCCAACGTCCAAGCGTACAAGTTCACAACTTTGAAGGTTAGAAAGATTGTAGCTCACATAAATTTCAACAAAACATGCATAAACAATTCACTAACACCTAAATATGCCCAAATCAAAATTAAACATAACAACCAGGCTGCCCGAATAACACAAAACATCGCACAAAGAACATACATGAAAGAATCAATTAAACAACTATATAAGAAAAAAGATGCACTTAATCGCAAAGCATTAACACTACACCTACATATCGCCAACACATACGGACACAATTACATGACTGAACTAATACATCACACAAATGAATGGACAAAAAAACAAATACACAACATACAGACAAAACACGACAGAAAAATAAAAAACCTGACACCAATCAAAACAGATATAATTCCCTCGCACAAATTCTACCCACGTACAGTAAACCTCACGAACGTCACACTCACAAAAAACGAACAAACACTCCTTGATAAAGGCCTAAAACATAACATACATTACAAACATAACAACCAAACACTAACAAAGCTCATAATTGACACAGAAACAAATATACAAAACACAGCACCAGAACATCAAGACACATTAAGACATAATATAAACAACACAATAGGAGTACATAAGATACCAGACAACAACAACCACAACTCAGAAATACATACAGCCATCAAACTGAGGGAAAAGGCACACAAACACAACATCACATTTGTAAAAGCTGACAAAGGCAACACGACTGTAATTATCCCCACAGACAACCTACACAAAAGAGTACAAGACTTCATAGAACAGAACAACATCACAGAACTAAAACACGACCCCACCGACAGATACCAAAACTCAGTAAAACAAATAGTCAACAAAGCCAAACACATTATGACACATAAACAAAAGCCCTACATGAAACAAATCCGAGCATCAGCACCTACACTCCAAGCGCTTCCCAAAATCCATAAAGAAGACATTCCGATCCGCCCCATTATCAACTACCGTAATGCCCCTGCACACAAACTGGCAAAATATCTAGACAAAATTATTAGACAACACACACAAATAGACAACAACATTGCAGTAAAAAACAACACTGACCTAGTAACAAAAATAAAAGACATACACATCCCCCATAACGCCACATTAGCCTCCTTTGACATTAAAAACCTGTACACAAACATCCCCATCTCTGAAACAATCACCATCCTACAAAACAAACTCAAACAGAACAACACACCAGACGAACTTATCAATGAAATAACAGAAACTCTGAACATTATCACAAAACAAAACTACTTTACTTATAACAATAAATACTACACACAGAACGATGGCCTACCCATGGGCTCCCCCATATCCAGCATTCTAGCAGAAGTCTTCCTCCAACACTTAGAAAAAACAAAAATACTCACAAACAATGACAGACACTCACATAAAATACTATATTGGCACAGATACGTTGATGACATTCTAATACTATACAGGGGAAACAAAAGACAATGTGAACAGTTACTAACGCACATAAACAAAATACATAAAAACATAACCTTCACTGCCGAATACGAACACAACAATACCATAAACTTCTTAGACCTCTCCATCACAAAACTAGAACACAGGCACAAATTCAGTATATACAGAAAACCAACTACAACTGACACACTAATACACAACACCTCCAATCACCCAATACAACACAAACTAGCTGCTTTTAGAACCATGATACATAGACTTAACAACATCCCCTTACATGAAATAGACTACAAAGACGAACTAAACACGATAAAATATCTAGCAGAATCTAACGGTTATGACAGAACAATAGTCAGTAAACTCCTACACAAAACACAAAACAAACAACAGACAAAGACAGAAAACAACAAATTCATAACACTAACATACATCAACAAACAAACAGAAAAAATTGCCCACAAATTCAAAAAAGCAGGATACAGAATCGCTTACAAAACCACTAACAAAACAGAACACACACTATCAAAACGCATGCCCAAAGCACAAAACAAATTCGATCTACCCGGTGTATATAAACTAAATTGTTCAAATTGCAGTAAATTCTACATAGGCCAGACAGGACGTAGCTTCAAACAGAGATACATTGAACACACAAAAGCACTCCACACCACTACAGAATCTACCTTCGCAAACCACCTCATTGAAGCAAACCACACATATAAAAACATCGACAATAACATGAACATACTACACGTACACACAAAAGGCCGAAAACTAGACACTCTAGAACAATTAGAAATATACAAACACACAAAAACAAATAAAAACGACATCCTAAACGAACAGACACAATTCAAATCGCACGCATTATTCGAACACATCTCACCACACACACACAGCTTCAATCTTTCGAAACACTATCTCCTCGCCAACAACAAGACGAGCAGCGCTACTAACGACAGCCTCTGATGAAGCCTTCTATAGGTGAAAGCCGGTTTAGGCTGTAAGGTAAAACTTTACGTTTTTACTTATAAAAAACTTAGTGTTCCGAGTCGTCAATATTATAGTGATATTTAGTTAAGTAACGGACACGTCATGGACAACGAAATCCAAGAATTTAACTCAGCAAGACGAGCCAACGTCCAAGCGTACAAGTTCACAACTTTGAAGGTTAGAAAGATTGTAGCTCACATAAATTTCAACAAAACATGCATAAACAATTCACTAACACCTAAATATGCCCAAATCAAAATTAAACATAACAACCAGGCTGCCCGAATAACACAAAACATCGCACAAAGAACATACATGAAAGAATCAATTAAACAACTATATAAGAAAAAAGATGCACTTAATCGCAAAGCATTAACACTACACCTACATATCGCCAACACATACGGACACAATTACATGACTGAACTAATACATCACACAAATGAATGGACAAAAAAACAAATACACAACATACAGACAAAACACGACAGAAAAATAAAAAACCTGACACCAATCAAAACAGATATAATTCCCTCGCACAAATTCTACCCACGTACAGTAAACCTCACGAACGTCACACTCACAAAAAACGAACAAACACTCCTTGATAAAGGCCTAAAACATAACATACATTACAAACATAACAACCAAACACTAACAAAGCTCATAATTGACACAGAAACAAATATACAAAACACAGCACCAGAACATCAAGACACATTAAGACATAATATAAACAACACAATAGGAGTACATAAGATACCAGACAACAACAACCACAACTCAGAAATACATACAGCCATCAAACTGAGGGAAAAGGCACACAAACACAACATCACATTTGTAAAAGCTGACAAAGGCAACACGACTGTAATTATCCCTACAGACAACCTACACAAAAAAGTACAAGACTTCATAGAACAGAACAACATCACAGAACTAAAACACGACCCCACCGACAGATACCAAAACTCAGTAAAACAAATAGTCAACAAAGCCAAACACATTATGACACATAAACAAAAGCCCTACATGAAACAAATCCGACCATCAGCACCTACACTCCAAGCGCTTCCCAAAATCCATAAAGAAGACATTCCGATCCGCCCCATTATCAACTACCGTAATGCCCCTGCACACAAACTGGCAAAATATCTAGACAAAATTATTAGACAACACACACAAATAGACAACAACATTGCAGTAAAAAACAACACTGACCTAGTAACAAAAATAAAAGACATACACATCCCCCATAACGCCACATTAGCCTCCTTTGACATTAAAAACCTGTACACAAACATCCCCATCTCTGAAACAATCACCATCCTACAAAACAAACTCAAACAGAACAACACACCAGACGAACTTATCAATGAAATAACAGAAACTCTGAACATTATCACAAAACAAAACTACTTTACTTATAACAATAAATACTACACACAGAACGATGGCCTACCCATGGGCTCCCCCATATCCAGCATTCTAGCAGAAGTCTTCCTCCAACACTTAGAAAAAACAAAAATACTCACAAACAATGACAGACACTCACATAAAATACTATATTGGCACAGATACGTTGATGACATTCTAATACTATACAGGGGAAACAAAAGACAATGTGAACAGTTACTAACGCACATAAACAAAATACATAAAAACATAACCTTCACTGCCGAATACGAACACAACAATACCATAAACTTCTTAGACCTCTCCATCACAAAACTAGAACACAGGCACAAATTCAGTATATACAGAAAACCAACTACAACTGACACACTAATACACAACACCTCCAATCACCCAATACAACACAAACTAGCTGCTTTTAGAACCATGATACATAGACTTAACAACATCCCCTTACATGAAATAGACTACAAAGACGAACTAAACACGATAAAATATCTAGCAGAATCTAACGGTTATGACAGAACAATAGTCAGTAAACTCCTACACAAAACACAAAACAAACAACAGACAAAGACAGAAAACAACAAATTCATAACACTAACATACATCAACAAACAAACAGAAAAAATTGCCCACAAATTCAAAAAAGCAGGATACAGAATCGCTTACAAAACCACTAACAAAACAGAACACACACTATCAAAACGCATGCCCAAAGCACAAAACAAATTCGATCTACCCGGTGTATATAAACTAAATTGTTCAAATTGCAGTAAATTCTACATAGGCCAGACAGGACGTAGCTTCAAACAGAGATACATTGAACACACAAAAGCACTCCACACCACTACAGAATCTACCTTCGCAAACCACCTCATTGAAGCAAACCACACATATAAAAACATCGACAATAACATGAACATACTACACGTACACACAAAAGGCCGAAAACTAGACACTCTAGAACAATTAGAAATATACAAACACACAAAAACAAATAAAAACGACATCCTAAACGAACAGACACAATTCAAATCGCACGCATTATTCGACACATCTCACCACACACACACAGCTTCAATCTTTCGAAACACTATCTCCTCGCCAACAACAAGACGAGCAGCGCTACTAACGACAGCCTCTGATGAAGCCTTCTATAGGTGAAAGCCGGTTTAGGCTGTAAGGTAAAACTTTACGTTTTTACTTTAAAAAACTTAGTGTTCCGAGTCGTCAATATTATAGTGATATTTAGTTAAGTAACGGACACGTCATGGACAACGAAATCCAAGAATTCATCATTTCATCATGTTTACGTAGTAATTAGCATATATATTTATTTTTTCTACCATCTGGTATCCAATGAGTTATTTTTATTGCTCATGGCATAACATGAATTAATTCTTCATCACTTTCACTATAACAGTGGTTATTGCAACATCATTATCATTAATAGTATCAGGGTTTTTGGTTTCTGGTCTCAATATTTGGTCTTTACTTAGTTGGTCCTTCTTCATTGTTCCATTTTTATTAAATTATTTTCTTTGTGAGTTTGGTTAAGTTGTTTCTATTAAGCCATATGATATTCTGGTTTCCTTTCCCCTTTAGAATTTTGTATCTCTTTCTTACAAAATCTCTTTTCATATTTAAGAGTTATTTCTCATCATTCGTATGAGTAATGATATGAGCTTACTATTTTTTTAACTTTCGATATTTTTATTCAACTAAATTCTTTCTTATTCATAGTTGTTTTTCAAATATTTTGGTGTAAGTTGTACTTACTATTGTTTTGAATTTTGAACTCTTTTATTCATCAAAATTCTTTTCGTTTATTCATAATTCTTCGAATGTTTGGTGTAAGTTGTACTTACTAATTTTTTGAATTTTGAAATCTTTTATTCATCAAAATTCTTTTCGTTTATTCATAATTCTTCGAATGTTTGGTGTAAGTTGTACTTACTAATTTTTTGAATTTTGAAATTTTCGTTCATCAAAATTCTTTTTTCATTCATAATAGTCTTTCAAATGATCAGTGTAAGTTGTACTTACTAATTTTTTGAATTTTGAAATTTTTATCTCTCCTCTAAATATTTTTTAATAGATAATTGATTATAAGTTCCTTTTACTTTATTTGAAATGATATCTTTTAGTACATACGTATTGTTATTATTGTTTTTAATAATCAGGTATGGGCCGGTATACAGCAGTAACAACTTTTTGGTAATGCCTTCCAAAGTACTGGGCAATTCCCTGTTTTTTAGTAGTACCTTTTCTCTGACTTCATAGCTTATTATTTTCTTAATCGCCTTTTGATACTTGTTCTTGCGCCTTTCCTGGTCTTCTGCCAATTTATTGTAGAATCTGATTCGATTGAATTTGTATTCTTGGCTCATGGGGAATTCTATTATGTCTTGTATTTCTCTTGGAGGCGGTTTTTCATACATTGCCGTGTATGGCGTGGTACCTATAGTGGGGTGATATGACAAATTAAGGAATTCTTCAGTAGCTAATAAATATTCTTGCCACTTCCTTTGTTGATTATAGCAATAAGTCCGTAATATTCTTCCGACTTCTCGCAGTACCCTCTCTGCTGGATTGCTGCTGGGGTGGTAGACAGATGTCTTGTATGTCTTAATGCCCAACTGATTTAGAGTGTTTATCCACCTCCAACCCTTAAATTGCGTTCCATGGTCTGTGATTATGGATGCCGGGCTCCCTATCTCTGGAATGTAATGATTTGTTATTATTCCTAGAGTCTTCAAAGTGGTGCCTCTTCAGGGTTCAGTTTTGTGAATTTTGTGAAGTGATCCATCATGATAATAATGTATTTGTATCGATGGCGTCCGCCACTGCGGGGAAATGGACCACAGATGTCCAGAAAGACCTTTTCCAGTTTGGCTTGTGAGGTAATTGGTATCATCATACCCTCTTTTCTCTCATTGTTGGTTTTCACCAATTGACATATCAAACAGGTTTTGAGGTAGTTTCTCGTCTTTCTATTTATATTTTTTATATGACAATTCTCTTCTATCGCCTTGATCACCTTCATGGCTCCCATGTGACTGTATCATAGGTGATAATCCAGGATGATATCCTTTTCAATTGTAGTAGGGATCATGATCTTCCATATCTCTTCAAGGGATGTTTTGATGAATAATATTTCGTTATGTACACAATAAAATTTGGTTATTGTCTCATCTTGGTTGGAGAGACGAAGTTTAATGTGGTTTAACTTCGGGTCGGACTGCTGGTGTTTGCTGATGTCCTGCACTATCTTTTCTAAATCGGATCTGTCCTTAATAATATTATAGATTTTCAAGATGCTCTCCTTTTCGCCTTCAAACATTTGTTCTTCCAGATTTACTCTCGACAACACATCGGCTACTACATTTTTACTTCCAGGAACATACTCCCACTGTATATCGTATTCCTGCAGGGCAAGTACCCATCTGGTCAATCTACCATGGCTTAACTTGCATCTTCTCAGAAATGATATAGATTTGTGATCTGTTCGAACGGTCACTGGATATCCGAGGATATACGTCCGAAACTTCCCACAGGCAAAGACTACACTTAGCAGTTCCTTTTCCGTCACGTTATAGTTCTTTTCACACTGGTTAAGGGTTCTACTAGCAAAGCTCACTACTAGATGGTTTCCACCTTCGTCTTCTTGGTACAGTGTTGATCCCAAGCTAATGTTACTAGCGTCACAGTTTAGAAAGAAGGGTCGGTTAAAATCCGGATGGTTGAGCATTACTGCTTCTAAGAATTTTTCCTTAATTGATTTGAAGGTTTCGTCTTGTTCTTGACCCCATCGCCATTTATTCTTGGACGATAACTGGTACTGAAACTGGGCCGTCAGTTCGGAATAATTATTTTGGAACTTCCTATAGTAGTTACACAGGCCTAAAAATGATTGTAGTTGCCTTCTGTTTTTTGGTATAGGGAATCGTTGTATGGTGTCTACTTTTTCTGTTGATGGTGTTATTCCTTGACTGTTTAACTGGAAACCCAAGAATTGTACTTCTTTAGCTATAAGCTTGGACTTGTCTAGTTTAAGGGTAACATTATTTTCAGCCAACTTCTTCAAGACATGCTCCACACGGTAACAGTGTTCTTCCCAATTGGTTGATGTTATTAGGAGATCATCAACATAGACAGTCGTGAATTGGAGCGCGTCTGGTCCGAGTATATGATCCATACAGGCGACAAAAACAGCTACTGAGTTCACCAACCCGAAGGGCAACCTCTTAAACTGATAGTTGCGCCCTTCGAAGATGAACGCCATATATTGCCGGCTTGCTGGGTGCAACTCCACCTGCCAATAGCCGCAAACGGTATCCCACGTGGTAATGAACTTCGTTCCGTGAAATCTCTTCAATATCTCATCAATTTCGCCAGGTGAGGTACGATCGTTAATAATCATTTTATTTATCTCACGTGCGTCAAGGCAAAGCCTTACCTTCCCATTTTTCTTTTGTATAGCCACAATTGGGCTAGTGTATGGCGATTGACTGCTCTTGATAATATCTTTACTGGGGAACGTTATAAATTAATTCAATATGTGTACAATATAAATAAGAAACTTAATTGTTAATAGTAATTATAGAGATATGGTAGTATAAGAATTTGTAATATACATATATGTAAGTAATATGTAGAATAAGAATGGACAGGGTGAGGCCAGTGCGCCGAGTCTGTCGCCAGTCGAAATAAAATATATAATAGAAGCATGTACCTGGTATGTCATAAACGCATAAAATGTTTTGTGTATAAGAAACAGCAAAAAATGTGCAAGTACCGTTATGAAAGCAGGTCGGTGTCCTTCAGAAGACAAAAGATGACACCCCAATATTTATTGCGATTTTAGAAAGTAGTGTCGTTTTTAGCTATTTAAATGACCACGCGGTAAAAACTACGTGCCCGAACTGATCAGCCAATGGCGGATAGCGTCAGTCCAGCGCGCGAGAAAATAACGATACAGGAATGGAGAATTTCAAATTCACTGGGGAATATTTCAAACCCTGGCCAATGAAAGTGTCATCAACCAGGATGGTGGTGATGGAATCAGTAGACAAACTATAAAAAGAGAGAAGCAAGTGAAAAAAAAAGTTTTAAAGTTTAAATTTCAAGACAAGCAAGGGAAATCTGCGTTACTCTGTACAAGCATTCAATAATATAATTATAACGGAACGTTATACTAGCTTTGTTTAAAATGTATAGATTAGCTCACTAAATAAATGTCGAGAAGGAACAAGTTAAAGTATAAAGAAGAATATTTTATTAGTGCGCGTAAAGTACGTATTATGAAGATATTCCATATGTGCGCGTAAGGTTGAATCGAGAAAGTATATTTATTTCATGTGCTTATAATACAACGCGAGCATGTGATATAAAGTTAAGAAGTGGTAATCAATTATGTTTGGTGGAAGTGAAGTGAAATGAGCAACGTAGAACGACTAATCAGAGTCTGGAATCCGGCAAACAAGTAACAATATACTATCTTAACAATTCACAACTCCAGGGCCCGCTCTAGCGGTTACGTCGCCCCAGACAAAAAGACAAATTGCCGCCCCTTAAGAATATATATTGTAACGTAACATAGTTGAGGTTCCCCAACGTTACATAAAATTGGATGAAATATGGTCAAGGACCATACCCTGACTTAAGGTTGTTCAATAGTTCATGTGCTTGAGAAGTACCTCAAGTCAAAAGGAGGCAATGACTAATGTTAAATGTAAAAGAGCCAGACCAATGAATGATTGAATGTAATGAAATGTTTGTTTTGTACTGTGACATGTTAAGGTCTACAGAGTATTTATGTTGTATGTTGAATATGCTAAAAATGAAATGATGTTGTTTGATAATAATACTTCATCAATAATTATGTTTATATTTATATTAGATTTGTCTTTATACAACCCAGTATAGTTACCAATGTTAGGCACTGTACTAAGTTCTCAGTATTGTATAAAGTTGAAAAATACTGTTGTTTTAATTAATGTTTATAAACTGGATCAGGAGTGTGACCAGTGTTTCAAGTCTAACAAGTAGTTCTGACAATTATATCATAAATTAATAAAGGGTTCCAGAACCAGTTAATTAATATAAAAAAAATAACCACCAGTAAATTAAAATTCATGTAATTAACCATGTAACCAGTAATTAATTGTACAGTAGGTCAGGTAAAAAGAAAATTAAGTTAAAAAACCAAATAATGTTATAATGGTTGTAAGTGAATCTATAGGCCTAAATTCCATATTAGTGAAAGGAAATTAATACCCTTTTAGGAAACCCAGTCCAACGAAACTCTGGTAAAACATTTACTGTTCAGGAAGGAAGGTTAGGGGAGAATTTTATGTGATTCAATATTAATCCAAGCATGGAGTATTTTATTGGAAAGAAGTAGTAATATTCTGTAATTCTGTAATGCCGGCTCAAGGATATATAGAAAACGTGGTTGTTAAGGCAACTGAATTGCCGAAGTTGTTGATTTTGAATTAATTCGTTCTGATTGTTACAAGCTATTAGGTTGAGATGGACCGATATATTTAAAAAATATGAATAAATCTAAAGGAATTATGTATCAAAATTGAAAAACTCTTTTTGAAAAACAATCATACTTTAATGATAATGAGTAATAAAAATTAAATAACCCTCCAAATTGTAAATGAATACAGTAAAAAAGAATTGAAAGCCTCTCACCTCATTCACTAAATAATTCCGCTGGATTCGGTATTAAACCAATTCATACTATAAATCGAAGATCAGTAAAAGAATTAAAGTTTGAACTAACGGAATTATTGGAAATACCAGAAGACTCGATTTGGCGTAATAACCTTCATTAGCAGCAGAGAAGCTGGGATCCTAATTCCATTTCACTGGGACCAAGAATTGTGAAGATCGTAAAAGAAGAATAGAAGCCAGAAGATTTCCTGAGGGTTTACCAGTACACACCACCATCAATTTTATTGAAAACCAGAGCTGTTTCACTGGATGAAGACGAGATAAGCTGAGTTTTGGACCACTGTTGACAAACGTCCACCGCCAGACGAAATTTTCGTCGGTTTGGTAAAAAAACAACTTATTTTCATTTCACTGTATTTAAAGTAAATAATTTTATTTTTGTAAATTGAACAACCTTAATTATGTATTTTACCTGGCCTTACTAATGGTTCCAAGATCTATACGAACCCTGGGATAAGAATTATTTGTTATTATTTTCAAGTGTATATGTTTTTAGAATTTGAATAATTAATAATCGATATATGTCTGGATGATCGATTGGATCGTATTATTGTTTTTTGAGACAACGTAACCTGTTAATTAATAGAGAAAATAAATAAAGTACATTTATTGTATGAGATAACGTTTAAGTTATTGCAGAATAAATACTATATGTGGTGGGTGGAATAATTTACAAAAAGATTGATACAAACATAACGAATAACTAACCTATAAGTACGCTTATTACTAGTAACAGCGCTCAAAGTTTGCAGCTGGTGGGACGGGAGATTGCTGAACTAGCTTGTGTTTAATACTAAATTTGAATGAAATTTTCTACCATCGAGTGACTAGGGTTGACACAAATTCCCCTTACATTCAGTTAATACTCCATACATATCGCTAATATTACACAACCACTGAAAACTAAGTTAAGTCTATAGAGTAGTACGATTATAAATTCAAGAACATAATTATAAAGTTGTTTGTTTAATAATCTATTTTCCGAAGGTTCCATCGGTCACCACTGAAAGATATATTCATTAATAAAACATTAATTAAGACAGGCAACAACATTTGTAATTGTTACGAATTGCCACCTGCAACGTCTTACTTGGCGTTTGATCTACAGGAGTCTATTATAACTAATTACACCCATAGACAAGATTTCTTTATAATTTGACGTTTCCAGCGTGCAGCATATAATATAACATACGTCCCCACATAATTAACAAGTAGTTCTTTATAAAATTGGTTTACAACAGTGGGGTTTGAATAAGACGGACGTTTCACCAGCAGTACCTCACATATTGATTTCTTTACAAATTGACGCAAACCAAAGTGGGGCTGGATTGAATCCCAGTACACCCACTCACATACTTGTAAACGTTGTATTCCAAATTGGAATCCAACAGTGGTGCTTCCACATATCTTCTTATAACTAAATAAAATATTTGTAAACGAGTTCTTTATAAATTGGCCAGCCCAACAGTGAGGCTGTAAGGAGAGGGAATCTAAGTTTCAATACAAATTGCCGCCTGCAACGTGGGGCATCATCATCTCCTCTTAACACCTTCAAGTTTCAATACAAATTGGCGCTCAACGAGTGGGCTTTAGTTAAGTAAAAAATCATATTATTTGTTACTTAACTTGAGCAGGCAACCATTAGAGGCACAGGAATGCATACGAGAGGTGTTACGAAAAGAATGGAGAAGGAACAAGAAACAGAAGAAGATATGAGGGAAGAAGAAACGGAGGCAGGTACAGATATTGAAATGGAACAACAGGCGAGCAATACAGAGGATGCCCAAGGGGATCAACCAGATAAGGAGGAAGCCAGAGGAGGATTAAATTGGGAAAAATTAATGGAATTAATGAGTAGCATGAAGAAGGATAATAAGGAGTTAATGAGTAGCATGAAGAAGGATAATAAGGAATTATTGAGTAGTATGAAGGAGGACTATAAACAAACTAATGAGAGTTTAAGACAAACTAATGAAAAAATAGACAGTATTAAGGAAAGTACTAGTGAACTTTTGAGACAAACCATAAATGAAAATAATGAACAATTGAAGGCCGATTTCAGACAAATCAATGAGAAGCTGGAAAATAAAATAGACAGTATTAATGAAAACTCAAGAAAACAAAACGAAATTTTGAGCGAAAATTTAATCAAGCAAATGAATGAAAGGTTCGACAAGAATGATGAGAGATTAAAGCAGATTCTGGAGAATACAAAACGAATGGATGAGAAAATTGAAAACCATAATAAGGAGTTGCGGCAAATCATCAATGAACAAGGCCTAGCATTGAGGGAAGTCATCAATGGAAGTATTATAATTGTCAATGAAACACGGAGCAAAGGAGTTGATAGCTATGAAGTGGAGGTAAGACAGCAAATAAATGAAATTAAGGTGGATCTGGAAAAGACAGATGAACCTATCATGCAACTCAGAGTGGAAGTAGAGACCAAAATTACTCAAATAGGAAAACTACAAGCGAAGACCCAAGAAAAATTTGACAAGATACCAATTGATAGAACCGTAAGAATAGAACGGGTTCATGATGAAATGAAGATAGTGAGAATAAGACAAATGTGTAAAAGGAAATGAATAAATACACAGGAAGAATTGGAAATGATTAAAAGGGGATTGGCTCAGCTACATAATAGACCAATTACGGAAAACAGAGAAGTAAGGCAAGTGAGAAACTTTAAACGAACCACACTTGAATTCCCAGATGGACTAGAAGGACCAAAAAGGCCAAAACTAACTAAGGAGCATGGAGGACTTATGGAATTTATGTATGAACCATCAGAACCATTAAGAGACAGTAGAGAAGAATCAGTTCAAAGGACGATGATGAGCTTGACTATAAATGACAATTTTATAGTGACAAGAGGCAAGAACCGTACAATAATGAGATATGTCACAAGGACAGAAATAACTCTATACACTAGAGAGACCCGAACAACCAGTATAGAGGAAATAATGGACCACGGTTAAACAAATTCCAAACAGAATATAATGAAAAGGGACGGATTTTATGGATACAGGACCAAGCAACCCATTGTAAATAAAAAACCCAAAATTCTAAAGAAACTGTAAGAACAACTTACTCAATAATTATTCAGAAACAGTATAATTTAAAATAAAGAGGATAAATACCCCAAAATTCAAAAAATGAAGTAAGCTCAACTTACAAACAAGTATCTAAGAAAACAATTTATGAGGTATATAAGAAAGAGAATTTTGAAAAAAAAACAACAACCAAATTCGAAAAATAAGTAAGAACACCTTACTATACAATTTAGAAGAAATTGCTTTAAACTAATATGAAAGAAAAAAAAAATAACACTGATTCAACCTAATAAAAATCATCAAAACCAAAAAAACAAAATGAGTTTATCTGATGTAATATAATAGTGAGAAATGTAATTTAGAATGTAAAAGGAATAATAATGATTGTGCCAGAAGAATATAACTACATGATGTAATGTATAGTACTAACCAAAATCTCATAACCAGCTGTATTGATCATAAAGGAATATGAGCCAATGAAGATAAGAGAATGAAGAAGCCAAAATGGAACCGTCAAAAGGATCACAAGAAAAGAAAAAAAAAAACAAATGGTTAAGAATTATCCGTAAAAAACCAATTAATAAATGTCAATAAAATAGCCAAGTATTGGAGAGGAAAAGTGCATAATAGAAGGAAGAATTAATATGAAGAAATAATATGATCTGAGTTAAAGTACAGTGAATAATCCCTAGAGTATGATTATTATTTATTATTTTATTGAAGGTCACATGATGACTACCTTACGAGGTTTATTAATGAAGATTGACTGTAGAATATTCCAGCAATCATTTAACTGGGCAGAGATGATGTTCCTCTGATCCCAGAAAGTATGTAACGGACGACGGTAATTGGTTAGCCGATAGAGCACCACCGATTCGATTCCAGTTATAATGTTAGGGAGGTTTAGGAAAATTAAATATTAGAGGGAAAACTCACAAATAAATATAGAGAATTAAATAAAACCAGATCCAAAATGTATAATTAATAAAGAATGTCACAAGAATGATTATAGAAATAAGATTTAAACTTGGGAAATAATTGATTTTAAGAAGGAACGAAGAAATGATAATCATATAACGGATAATTCTGAAATATAAAAGTACTATAAATAGGAAACCAATTGGCCAGATACAAGTTATGCGTTTATTTCTTGCTAAACTTTGTTTATACCAAAATAAACTTATTTCGAAGGGGGGGTGTTATGTAATGTAACATTGTTGAGGTTCCCCAACGTTACATAAAATTGGATGAAATATGGTCAAGGACCATACCCTGACTTAAGGTTGTTCAATAGTTCATGTGCTTGAGAAGTACCTCAAGTCAAAAGGAGGCAATGACTAATGTTAAATGTAAAAGAGCCAGACCAATGAATGATTGAATGTAATGAAATGTTTGTTTTGTATTGTGACATGTTAAGGTCTACAGAGTATTTATGTTGTATGTTGAATATGCTAAAAATGAAATGATGTTGTTTGATAATAATACTTCATCAATAATTATGTTTATATTTATATTAGATTTGTCTTTATACAACCCAGTATAGTTACCAATGTTAGGCACTGTACTAAGTTCTCAGTATTGTATAAAGTTGAAAAATACTGTTGTTTTAATTAATGTTTATAAACTGGATCAGGAGTGTGACCAGTGTTTCAAGTCTAACAAGTAGTTCCGACAATTATATCATAAATTAATAAAGGGTTCCAGAACCAGTTAATTAATATAAAAAAAATAACCACCAGTAAATTAAAATTCATGTAATTAACCATGTAACCAGTAATTAATTGTACAGTAATTAAAAGTACAATATATATATATTTTAAATAAAGGTACATATTTTTTATTTTCAATAAAAATCAAATCATTTTATTTAAATTTTAATAAAAGCATATATTTAGAAAGAAACATGTAACGTAACGTAATATTGACAATCAAATAGTACAAAACAATAGATTCTACTTTTTATGTTAAATAAAAGTCAAATCGTTTTAAATTATAATCAACACATACACATATACATATTTAGAAAGAAACATGTAACATAACATAAAATTGATAATCAAGCAGTACAAAACAGTGAAAATAAAACAAGGTAACATCAACTACGCTAAAATCACAAAAACTTTTTTTTCTCATTTTCAGTTCTGCAAACTTTTTTATTACATCTTTTAAATTTACTTGCTCAGCAATTCCATGCTCAATTGCCAAAATGGCCAAACCATTAAGACGATTTTGTGTAGTAGTCGAACGTAAAAAGTTCTTAATTGATTTTAACTTAGAGAAACTCCTTTCACCACTTGCTACAGTTATTGGTATCGTTAGCAATATTCTTAAAGCAATAGTAAGGTTTGGGGCAAAATTTAACTTTGTAATTAAGCTCAGTACATTGCTTAGGCTTTATTTTTTGCCCAAAAGTGTAGATACTGCTGAAATTTCCTCTGCTAATTCTACCCCATTTATGTCAACAGAATCACCACCAGTTAAAATACATTCTAAATTCTTACAGTGTTTTAGTAGCATTTCTTTGGACATGGTATTTAAATCGTATATATTATATAAGAATTGAAAATAGTTATTATGATTACTAAGTTGTTCAAATCTAGCATCTAGTGCTTTTAGTGCTTGATCGATTGTAAAATTAAAAAAATCTATTTTATATTTTTCTTTTGGATCTTCGATCGGTTCATCTCGTGCTTTGTATGAGAAGTTCCTTTTTATTCTTCTTACGCGGTGTCATGTTATTGTTAATCCAAAATTAGCCTCCACATCAATTTCGGTAGCAAGTTCTTTTGCATCAATAATAGTTTCATCGAAGGACGAATCCAATCGAAGATTCTTGAAAAATATTTTGCAGTTTTGTAAAAGATCAAGTGCAGAGGCTAGATCAAAATCTTTTGTTTGCATCAACTTGCTTATTGGATTAATGCAATTTAGTATTTTATGCCAAATAACTAATGAACACAAAAACTTAAATTGTTTAATACAATTTAATAAACCCGAGGCCTCGTCTCTTATTAAATTATCAATTTCTTGGTTTTCGTAAATGCTTAGCAAGGCGTCGTATACATCTCCCAAATGGAATCTCAAAGGCTTTAAGGCCTCTATCCTACTCTCCCATCTAGTGTCACTCAATGGTTTCAAAGTTAAACCTTGAACATGTTTTAAAAGTATTGCCCATCGAAAAGTAGATGCCGAAAAAAATAAATATATTTTTTGGACCATGTTGAAGAAATTAGCGGCTTCCAAGGATGCTTTTGCCATATCATTAACAACAAGATTGAGAGAGTGGCTACGCTACTACACGGAACATAGAATGCTCACGAATTATATTGTTTAATTTTAGATTGCACTCCTGCTTTATCGCCCCTCATATTGGACCCGTTGTCGTATCCCTGCCCTCTGATATCCTGCAAATTTAAACCCAAGTCATTAAGTTCTCCAATTATAATATCAGTCATTTGTTTTCCTATGGATCTTTCGACTGGTAAGAAGCCTAAAAAGCTTTCATTAATTTTAATTTCAACATCAGTGTCAAATTTATTGATTGAAACATATCTGATTACAAGAGTCATTTGCTCTACCTTACTAATGTCAAGAGTACAGTCTAAAATTATGGAAAAATATTTGGATTTTTTTATTTCATCAATAATATGAGACTTTACACTTTGATGCAACAGATTTATTATCTCGTTTTGTATTTTTTCCCGAGATAGTGAGCTTTAGTCTCTTCTTTTTTGAGCACTCTGCGGACGTGCTCTTCCATAATGGGATCAAATTCAGATAGCAACTCAACTATTTTTAAGAAATTACCGTTATTATACTCAAACAACTTGCCGCTTGTACCTTGAAAAGCTAGACAACTTTTACCAAGCATTTTAGTAATTGCTACAATTCTTAGAAGCACCTCGTTCCAATGGTTTGTTTCGGCATTAATAATTCTTTGAGCAGCCGCATCTATAGTTTTACAACACTTTAACCTTTGGTTCATTTCTAGCCATGATTTTTGGGCCTGAATATGATTTTTGGAAATTTCATGCTCTTTTAAAGTTTCGCCGAGGTGCTTCCAACTTTTAAAACCCTCCTTTGAAAGAGAACTAACTATACAGCCGAAAATTTTGCAACAGAAGCAGTAAATGCAGTTTTGTGAAAGAGAGTACACTAGCCAGTCTTGTAAAACTTGCTCTCCATTGCTTAAAATTCGTGTATAATAATTTGCGCTAAAATGTCGACCAGTGTCATTGGAAGGAAATTTGTAATTATGCAATGGTTTAGGTGGACCTTGTCTTACTAAAAAACTTCTTTCGGTGTCTCCTAAAATTCTTGGCCACAATGCTGGATCTGTACTCAAAGTTTGTAGAACGCTTTCTGTGGATGTCACGTTGGTGTCAATTTTTTCAATGCTTTCATCTGGTGATGGTAGAGTCAGAGTGTCGTCAGTTCCAATTGATTTAGAAACTTTGTCCATTTGTTTGTCATCATCATTCTCTGACGATTCCGTATTTTCTTTTATAACCGGACTTGATGTTGGATTCTCAGAGTCGTCATTTGTTTTGGTACAACTCTTGATATAATTTTTTAACGCGCCAGCTTGTTTTTGCCTTTCGGCTTCCTTTTCCAGCCTTTTTTTTTTTGTACTGGTAACCAGACAGTTTGACCGTCAGACATTCTGGAAGAGGCACGCACATAACTCAAATTAAACAATGTAAACTATAAAATAATAATTAAAAATGAAGATTTATCCTTGTTCTAAATAAGCTAAAACCGTAATTAACATAACTTCAAAATTATATTCCGTCAACCGACATAAAAAATATTTATGCACAACACTACACAAAATATTTTTCATATCCTGTGAACGTAAAGAAAGTCTAGTGTAATTATGTATTTTATAATAACAAATATTTCAGCAAATCATAAATAGTCATTAAAAACAATTTTATAATTCTTGATTTTGAGATTTTATTCTGTTCAATTATTCAAATATATTATTATAAAACACGTTTTATCGAAGCAATGAATTTAATAAATGTCTTATATTATTGATTCAAATAATTATTTTCATAAAACAAAAATATAAATAATTATACCTATAGAATACATTCAAATTTGATACAATATTTTATTGATTCAATAAACAGCCTTTTTGGATAAATAAATTATTTATTTATTTAAAAACGCTTTCATTGTTTCGATTCGATAATCGATTTACGATAAACTAGTATCTGTCAAACTAAACAACAGCTTAATTATAGATGTACTTACCTTTCAGAATTAAGAAATCGCACTGAAGTAAATTTTATGAACTTCCACTTGTTATCACTACCGACGTAATAGCAAGAATAATGATATTGTGTAATGAAACCGCTCGAGGTTAGAGGTAATAAGCAAGTCTATGCATGTTCAAACACAAGTTGAAGCAGCGCTCTGCTCGCGTGCTATTCTGTTCAGAGAAGTATATGCATTGCATGTTCAAACAAGTGTTAATTTATTAATAAAATAAATTATTAGTTTATAAAATGTTTCCTTTTCGGAATTATAAAAATTTACTAGATTTTTATAAGTTTAGAGTCAACTTTTATTGTTTAATGTGTTTAACATAGATTGCCATAATAAATGTTTTAAAAAATGAATCACCGTCCAATCTTTCATATCTCTGAAATCTTTAAATATTGTGATATGTATCACAATCTCACGAAATTAAATTAATGCTGGGTTTTTCCGTTCTCCCCTGAAACGGGAAAACGGTTATTTAATTAAACATACCGCTCTTTTATGATTGTTTTCTTTAGAATCAAGAATTGTAAATATTTTTAGCTTTTAGACATAAACAATATAAATACGCTACGCACTGTAAACTTTTAGCGAACGAAAAAATTGATATGTGGAATTTTCTATTAATTGGGTATTTAACACATCAATACTTTTCTCACACTTACAGCCAAAATGCCGCCCCCAAATTTTGGCGCCCCGGACAAATGTCCGGGTTGCCCGCACCTAGAGCGGGCCCTGACAACTCTAATATACAAACATAGAAATTAATGTCTACCATAAGTATAACTCATCTCATTCTCAAAAAACCCACACTTGTTCAGATACTAACGATTCAGTTTATGTGATATGACATGCTAGAAAGGGTATTTAGTAGAATTATTGCATAATCAAGTGAATGAAACAAAATATAATAAGAATAGCATTCTAGTACGAGTCGAATACTTGCATATAATAATTATTAAGAAAATTCATGTTAGTTAAGAAAATATTATGCTATATGTTAAATAGAGTATTGAACCTATATATATATATATATATATATATATATATATATATATATATAGTAATGTCCCGCGGGTATTAGCGAAAGTATCGTTTATTTGTTAAGCTTTCCTAATTAAGCCCCCACGTTAGTACGTCATTTTGTAACGTGTGTTATCTCTGATCGTTACTTATTGACTATATTTGCAAATGTTCAAAGCGGTTAAAATGTATGTTTACCGAAAAAAAAAAACAAAAAAAACTGAAATCGAATGTGTGTGATTTGGGAGAGTTCAATGAAGTTGTTTGACCATAGTTAGAAGAGAGAGGACCAAGGATATTATCCCCGGAGTATACAATTACTTAATTTAAATATTCGCCGCTCATGAGATCAGCTGATTTTGACGTCTGCCTCCAAATTTTAGGTTAAATAAACACCAATTGTCGGTGATACTTTCCCGGCGGTTCGTCCTCTTCTTGGTTTCCTGAAACTATGTAACAGCTACCCTCTACAAGAAATAATACACATTTTATTACTTATAACAAAATATTCAGGGTATTTATTTATTGAATACACTGATTTTTCTCTTCTCCCAATGTAACCCCTCTTTAACGTTGACTTATAAAAAAAAATTGTTTTTTTTTTTTTCTAAAGAGGGGCCACAAGATAATTAAAACTAGGCCGAAGCCTAGAGAAGCCAAAAATGCGCTGGATCCACTGAGATGGGACTTGCAATTAAAACTCACAAAATTAACGACCAATAAAACTTTTTATTATAACTAAAAACATTTATCTCCTTCGACACTGTTACTTACAAAATCAATGACTATAACATTTAGATTCTCTGTTCTCCTTAAAAATGTTAATTGAAAAAATTAATTCTCCTTAAAAATGTTACTTGAAAATTATTAATAAGTATAAAATTTATTTTCTATATTCACCTTAAAAATGTTAATTGAAAATAATTAATTCTCCGTAAAAAAAATTAATTGAAAATCAATAGAGATAAAATCTATATTCTCCTTTTAAATGTTATGTGAAAATAAATTTATATAAAACCCATGTTTTATATTCTCTTTCTATAAACGGTCGTGAAAATAAATTTATATAAAACCTATGTTTTATATTCTCTTTGTATCAATGGTACGTGAAAATAAATTTAAATAAAACCTATGTTTTATATTTTCTTTTAGCCCTATATCTAACCCCCCAAAATACACACGAATGTACAATACATATATAACCCCCAAAATACACACGAATATACAATACATATACATGTTCCACAACACAGGACAATTATAACATCTATCTCTTGCCACACCCTTTTCCACGCCATGAGGTACATAATTAAGAATCGATAAATATCCATATTAGTTTTTAATACTTAATATGTGTATAACATATTGATGTGTATAACTGATTATGTATGCAACACCAGTGGGCCCAGGACATAATAAATTCAAGAGTTGGCAAAGTGCCTGATACTATTAGAAAGTGCTGCCACATTGAGCACTTAGACTTGGAGTAATTATAATTAGAATACCGTGAACACCCCAGTGATCATAATTAATTAAAAAAAATTTAAATATTGATAAATGTTGTTAAGTCTTGAAAATAGTAACGTGTCATAAAACTTATAACCTTTTAAAAGTAATTTGGCCCAAAGGCCGACATGTTCCTAGGCAAGATAGTGCATAACTCAACCTGTCCCAACAGCATGTTTAACTCTGCATGAAAATGCACCTATACAGGATTAAACTGGTGACCCGACTTAACTACCAAAGAAACTTCTATCCCTATATGATCCAAACCGAATTTAAAAATGAGAAATTAATACATAAAATGAAAACTAAATTGAACCAGTGAGATTACATGTTGATTGAATGAATTAGTAGCACTAATAAAACCCTTATACTGAAAATAAGAAGGAATTTACACGTCTAAATGGTGAGCAGCCACAGATACATGTCAACCCCTGGGCTCACAATTTATACAACAGATTTACAAAAAGTACAAAAGATTCCCCCACAAGTCCACGCACTATTCTGTCCCGTTAACCGGGGACCCCATTAAATGTTTAAAGCTTAAGTCATGGTTGTAGAGTGACTCTATGTCCACTGGTTCTAGTGAGTTACATCAAACTGTGTAAAAAATATAATTTGGATTGATGTCACCTTATATATTGCATGGTGGTGAAGTGGTGATCTCCTGGCCTACATGATAGGGTGTTTGTGGTTCGTGCTCGCTATTCTCCTCCGGCAGATGAAGTTGAGAGAGAGAGTCTGGATGTTAGTGGTTCAGGTTGGAGCTGTTCCCCGTCTTCCGCGAGGGACCCTGGTCATACAACATATTATCAGCGATAAGTTCACAAAACAAATTCCCCCAGAAACCTCACACGCACCAAAACCCACATATAATATTAACACAGCTGTAGGGCAACTTAAAATGATAGTTTTACACACCTTGCAACGGTTATATGGCCACCTGGGCCTTATCTTGAAAACATTGAGTTTTGTTAAATTTCATATTATAAACTTTACCCCTGTGGGTTAACATAATTCAATTTTGATTATATAATTATTCAGTTTGTTATACAATTAATAAAATTTACACATAGTCTGATTTTGCCACGTGGTGTGAGAGGTTACTTGATTACAATCATTTCTATACTTATTAAATAAATGCCTTTTTGCATTTACATTATTCTCCATACTGGTGCCTTAGTTAAGACATCTGAAATTAATATAG
Organism: Magicicada septendecula; assembly: GCA_034769895.1. Lineage (NCBI taxonomy): Eukaryota > Metazoa > Arthropoda > Insecta > Hemiptera > Cicadidae > Magicicada > Magicicada septendecula. The sequence goes on from CM068367.1 coordinate 1,249,842,481, forward strand.
TATTACTATAATTACCAATAAAAGTTACATTTAAATTACGCATTGCACAACTCACCACGTGGCGCAATAGGTTAACTGAATTTACTTAATGTGGGCTTATTAAACAATTTTTTCTTTCGTATACTTTAAATTGATGAATATAATCATATTGCCGTAACTTACCGCAGATCTGTAATTGTTTAGCCTGCCATAGATAGAAGATGTTGCAACGAAAAGCTCTTCTCTGTCGGAGGAAGAAATCAAGCGAAGCGAACAGATGGCCGACCAACGAGAGACAATTTTAACCAGACCCAGTTCCGGCCTTCTCACTTGCAAACAGCGGCGCGCGCTAGAGTGCAGGACTAACCGGGCACACTTAAATACTTTATTACAGTATGTCTGCGTGTATCTGTTAAACACAGTACGGCATTTTTCGTTTGCTTTGGCGTTAAATGCCAAAAAAAAAAAAAATTAATTAAAAATCGCCGATCTCTCTCAGATTCGGCACACCAATACAAAAAATATGATAATCGATTTTTCCTGTCAACACCACATTGGTTTGATCTCATTAGGTAAACATTGGAATTATAACAAATAATTTTTTTTTATCCTTGATTAAACATTAAACAATAAAGAATTCATTTATTAATTTCCCCAGGGTTAAGGGTAAGTTCTTTGTGTTATGAGACGGTCAGAAATTAATAATAAAATACTACGCTTTACAAGAAAAAAAAAAATTATATTTGTTTTTTCCGTAGTATGTAGTTCCGGGTTTATCCGCTAGAGTACAGGTTATGTCTTTACAATAAACATGAAATCAGTTACTGAATACTTAAACTGCACCAAGATTCGTTATGAGGATTTTTTGGTTAACAATTATTAATAAAGTTGGTTTCACCTCTTTTCTTGAAGTGTTTACTTGGATGGTGCTGTTTCTAGTGTCAAAGTTATAGTTGTTTTGGAATTTAGTTAAATTTTATAATATACGGTCTCACCAAAAATCTCGAAGTGCAGTCCAACTAGGCCTGACCTGGTAGCTGGGTTATTTCAAATTTTCATCGAATAAAGGACGTTAAAGTTGATACTTGAAGGAGTTCTAACAGAAGGTGGATACTACTCGTTAATTTTTATTAAATTTAGCACTATTTCCAAAAGTTTTCATAAGGTTTTTTTTTTTTTTAATTTTAGATGGCATTACACTTTTTTCCAAATGAACGTTTTCCAATCATTTTAACAATTAACAATTATCTTGTTAGTTGGTTACTGTTAGTAACCAATAATTTTTATATAATTTTTTATTGGTGCATCTATATACTTTTGAGTACATAGAATGTTTTTAATTATTATAAATTTATTTCTTATTTATAGAAAAATAATCCTTTTTAACTTTTGTTTATTATCCAATTTAATTTATATAAGGTTTTTCCTTCTATTTCCTCTTAACTTTATACATAGGTCTTTAATATTTTTATTTCTTTTAATTGTATTTATTTATTATTTATTAATTTCTTATAGTATCCTTACACTAAACTATTTTCCTCTGCCATTTTACTCATACAGTATTATTTTATTTTTTTATTATTTTATATATTCAACCCTGGCTTATCTTATATTCAAACACAATTCTTATATTAAATATAAAATTAAACCTAGGTACAAAATCTTTGTGGCCTACACAATACAAATTACACAAAATTCAAACAAATACAGAATTGGTCAGTAGCAATATAGTCTACTGTTATAATTAATTGTTTCTCCATCTACAGCATAAGTGTGTGAGGTGCTCCTTTTAAAACCACTTACTTTCTCACTGTGTACACTATAACTCACTTTGTACCCTTTATATCACTTAATTATAGTTTATAGTGTTTTGTAATACAAAGTAATCTATAGCCATGTACATTATACCCATTTCTGACCTTTATAGTGGGGTGATTACGTTATCATTTTTGGGACTGGGTTATGTAACGTTACCTAAAGCCCCCCCACTAGAACAGATTTGTTTTCGTTTTACTTGTTTAAAAATAAATTGTTGACTTCTTCTATCTTCATAGTCTTGTTTTATTCTTCGTGATATCTTTTTCATTTCGGACTGTTTATACACCTGTTATTCGGTTAATGGTAATAAGCTGGATTTTATACTCAACTCTCTCTCTCCCTTGGAGGCATCTTCGTTAATGATTTATTTCTCTGGGTAGTGGTCTTCCACATTTTACTTGATAAGGGCTGGTCACACTAATCATAAAAAACTTGTTTTAACACTTATATTTCTATTTACTTCTATAAATTCGCTTTCTCAGTTAAGCTTCTGTCTGCTATCTTCCTTCTATTTTCTACATTTATACTTCTGGAATCTAATATCACTCTTTTCAGCTATTTTATAATTATCCCTTAAATATTCAATTTCCCTAACATTTTTCCCTATCCTGTGCGGTGGTTCAGTTCGGGTGGCCACTTTGGGTCCATAACTCCATTGTCCATCCTTACACTTTCTGAGACCAGGGGAACATCATCCCTGCTCAGGAAAATTATTGCCGGAACATTTCTACGGTCAATACATTATAATAAGAAACTTATAAGTAGTCGATTAGCGACTAATACTAAACACTTTTGGGATTCTTCATACTGTTGCTGTTTGCAATAAATTATATATTTCCTTTTCTTCTTGATTCCTTCTTCTTTATCATTAACTAATAGCATATAACATTATTGATAGGCATTATTTTAAAATCCTTTTAACTTTCCTTCTTGTGACATATTTTCTCCGTATCATTTCTTCTTATATTATCTTCAATTCTGAGAAATTCTAAATTATTGTTGTATTAATTATTATCCTCCTTCAGCTTCATTGTAGTCATTAAATTATTCGTTATCTTCTTATTTGAGCACATTACCATCAATTGTTTTTATTTATTTATTTTTCCTTCTGTTCGTTACCATCAAAAATATTATTTTTTCTATCATTCCAATTTAAATCAGTTCTTTATAAATATTATTTAATCATCTGTCCTTACATTATCTTGGTGGTTTGTCTTTTTATTTTAAATTATATCGTTTCAAAATATTTACAGTAAGTGGTACTTACATACTTTTTATTAAATCATATTGTTCCTGAATAAATATTTAGTAAGTTGTCCTTACGTGCTTTTGGAATTTTGTGGTTTTATTAAACCATATCGTTCCTGAATAAATTAAGTAAGTTGTCCTTACATGCTTTTGGAATTTTGGGGTTTTATTACCAATGGGTTGCTTGGTCGGTTTTCAAAAAATCAGTCCCCTTTTTCTGGTTGGTTATTATTTAGGTTAACCATGGTCCATTAACTCAGGTACTCCATTTTCTCGGATTACTGGGGTGTTTGGAATGAACTCTCTCCTAGATAATCTTCTTACCATCCGGCTCTCCCACTTTTCTGCTATGAAACCTTCATTTAAGTACCGATCTTCCGTCATTGTTAGTTCCTTTTTAACTAACAGGTATTGTACATTCTCTGACGTAACATATTCACTCATTTTTAATATCATTCCATTCTCTTTGACCTCTGTATTATTTACCCAACGTTTTGCTGGTATATTTCGTATTAAAGATATAGCTGATGTTGTCAGATACTCTTCGATCGTGGATATATTTAAGTGATATTTAAATTTATTTAAGTTCTTCTTTATTATTTTATGGTGGTTTACCTTGGCCATTTTTATAAAGTTTTTTCTATAATTCATACTTTTACTTAACTCCCTTCGCTAATTAATGGGGAGGTTAAACACATTAATTATTCCACCCTTCCTCATCTCCAATACTTCTTTTATATTTAATATTTTCTTTCTACAGATTTTCCTTATTTTCTTGGTCTTCTCTTCCACGGTTTGAATATCCTTTTTGTTGTGGTTATTTTTATTTTCAGAGAATATTACATCTTGGTATTCTCTAATTTCTATTTCCTTCCTGCTTTCTTCTGTATTCGGATTTACTTTAAGACCTTCTGAAGTGCTGTTTAATGTTTCATCCCAATCCTTGAAACTACTGTCCATTTGCTTATTTGTCTCCTCGTTGTATTCATCTGCTTTTTGGCTAAGTGTATTAACATTTTCAAACTTCTCCCCGAAAGTTTCCCAAATCTCCTTATTGAACTTCTCCATTTTACCCTCAAATTATTTTAAATTTTCATTATTCTCTTCAAATTTCGCATTCATATCTTCCCTTTGTCCGTCAATAGTTTCTTTCTATTCGTGATATTGTTCATTCATGGTTTGTCTGATATCTCCATGAATGGTCTCAATTTTTTCATTGAATTGTTTTACTAGACTTTCCTGAATACTATCTATTTTCTCATTGGTTTGTTTGTTTTGTTCCTTCAAAGTTTCGTTTTGTTTCTTTGAAGTTTCCTCCTGTTTCCTAAATTGTTCAGCCATAAATTTCATCATGTCTTGCCAATTGGGTTCTTCTCTGGCTACCGCTTTATCTGGTTGGTCCCCTTGGGCATCATCTTCAACTCTTTCTTTTTCCGTGTTTGTGACTACTTCGGTTTCTTCTTTATCCCCAGTAGATTGTTCCATTTCACTGTCTGTGATTACTTCTATTTCTTGTTCCTGTCCACCGTCTTCCTTCTCCTTTTCTTCTGCCCTCTTCTTCGATCTGCCTCTGATATTATGCATTTCTTGTTTTCTTATAACTGCCGACGATATTTAAAGTTTTTTGTTATATTATTTTGTTGAATATCTCAAAATTCCTTTCCTAATTACAGCCCTTTACGTTGAGCGCCATTCTGTAACGTCCCGCGGGTATTAGCGAAAGTATCGTTTATTTGTTAAGCTTTCCTAATTAAGCCCCCACGTTAGTACGTCATTTTGTAACGTGTGTTATCTCTGATCGTTACTTATTAACTATATTTGCAAATGTTCAAAGTGGTTAAAATTTATGTTTACCGAAAAAAAAAAAAAAAAACAAATCGAGTGTGTGTGATTTGGGAGAGTTCAATGAAGTTGTTTGACCATAGTTAGAAGAGAGAGGACCAAGGATATTATCCCCGGAGTATACAATTACTTAATTTAAATATTTGCCGCTCATGAGATCAGCTGATTTTGACGTCTGCCTCCAAATTTTAGGTTAAATAAACACCAATTGTTGGTGATACTTTCCCGGCGGTTCGTCCTCTTCTTGGTTTCCTGAAACTATGTAACAGCTACCCTCTACAAGAAATAATACACATTTTATTACTTATAACAAAATATTCAGGGTATTTATTTATTGAATACACTGATTTTTCTCTTCTCCCAATACAAAAAATATGATAATCGATTTTTCCTGTCAACACCACATTGGTTCGATCTCATTAGGTAAACATTGGAATTATAACAAATAATTTTTTTTTATCCTTGATTAAACATTAAACAATAAAGAATTCATTTATTAATTTCCCCAGGGTTAAGGGTAAGTTCTTTGTGTTATGAGACGGTCAGAAATTAATAATAAAATACTACGCTTTACAAGAAAAAAAAAATTATATTTGTTTTTTCCGTAGTATGTAGTTCCGGGTTTATCTGCTAGAGTACAGGTTATGTCTTTACTATAAACATGAAATCAGTTACTGAATACTTAAACTGCACCAAGATTCGTTATGAGGATTTTTTGGTTAACAATTATTAATAAAGTTGGTTTCACCTCTTTTCTTGAAGTGTTTACTTGGATGGTGCTGTTTCTAGTGTCAAAGTTATAGTTGTTTTGGAATTTAGTTAAATTTTATAATATACGGTCTCACCAAAAATCTCGAAGTGCAGTCCAACTAGGCCTGACCTGGTAGCTGGGTTATTTCAAATTTTCATCGAATAAAGGACGTTAAAGTTGATACTTGAAGGAGTTCTAACAGAAGGTGGATACTACTCGTTAATTTTTATTAAATTTAGCACTATTTCCAAAAGTTTTCATAAGTTTTTTTTTTAAATTTTAGATGGCATTACACTTTTTTCCAAATGAACGTTTTCCAATCATTTTAACAATTAACAATTATCTTGTTAGTTGGTTACTGTTAGTAACCAATAATTTTTATATAATTTTTATTGGTGCATCTATATACTTTTGAGTATATAGAATGTTTTTAATTATTATAAATTTATTTCTTATTTATAGAAAAATAATCCTTTTTAACTTTTGTTTATTATCCAATTTAATTTATATAAGGGTTTTCCTTCTATTTCCTCTTAACTTTATACATAGGTCTTTAATATTTTTATTTCTTTTAATTGTAGTTATTTATTATTTATTAATTTCTTATAGTATCCTCACACTAAACTATTTTCCTCTGCCATTTTACTCATACAGTATTATTTTATTTTATTATTATTTTATATATTAACCCTGGCTTATCTTATATTCAAACACAATTCTTATATTAAATATAAAATTAAACCTAGGTACAAAATCTTTGTGGCCTACACAAAACAAAATTCAAACAAATACAGAATTGGTCAGTAGCAATATAGTCTACTGTTATAATTAATTGTTTCTCCATCTACAGCATAAGTGTGTGAGGTGCTCCTTTTAAAACCACTTACTTTCTCACTGTGTACACTATAACTCACTTTGTACCCTTTATATCACTTAATTGTAGTTTATAGTGTTTTGTAATACAAAGTAATCTATAGCCATGTATATTATACCCATTTCTGACCTTTATAGTGGGGTGATTACGTTATCATTTTTGGGACTGGGTTATGTAACGTTACAATATATATATATATATATATATATATGTGTATCAGGTCAATAAAATATAATATTGTGGCTCGCTAAACCGAAGAATACTTAAATAATAGTAATCTTGAATAATAGTAATCAAGTGAATATTAATACAGTAAACCCTCGATTTAACGGACTAATTGGGGCTGAGGGGTGTCCGTAAAATCGAAAGTCCGTTAAATCGCAAATTTTGTTATTGAGGATATATTTAAATCAAATAGGCCTATAACACTTGAAATTTTAATACTATTAATATCATGCAAATACCGTACTGTTCCGAATACAAGCCGCACTTTTTCTATAAAAACATGGTCGCTAATTTGGCCTGCGGCTTGGATTCGCGCGCTAACAAAATTCAAAGTTATACCTGACTTCTGGCGGGACGAACGCTTTTGGTATCTATGAGTTGTGTACTGCCTAAGCAACAGCAGTTTGCCCGGCTGTAGTTAACTCTGGCGTTATGATTTATGACTACAACCGAATGTTTTAACAGCAAACTGAAGAAAGAATAGGAAGATAAAGTGTAAGTGCGTGCGCATGCGCGCGTGCTCGTACCCTTCTGTAGGCAGCAAGACAAAGGATGAGTAGAGGGGGTGTAACATGTTTCTAAATAACGGGTAAACTGCCAGTGTGGTTTTCTATTGTAACAGCGACAACATCGCTTATCTGTACTTCGTTTTCATTCGGCGTTTTTGTAGTGTGTTTGCGTTATGAGTGATATTGTGGAGACTAAAGGCACACAGTCAAATCAAATTAAACGTAACCCGTACGATGCGAATTATAAATTAATTGTGATACAAAATGTAGAAAAAACATGCAATCGCGATGCCGCAAGGAAATTCGATATTGATGAATCCTGTATTCGATAATGGAGAAAACAGAAGGAACGACTTTTAAATGCAAATACTAAGCGACAAGCATTCGCGGGACCTCAAGTTGGGCGTTTTGTAGCAGTAGAGTCCAGCGTCTCTGAATACGTACGGCTTTTAAGAAGACAAGGACTCCCTGTCACTAGACATGTTTTAAATTAAAAGCTTTAGAAATCGCAGAAGAATTAAAAGTCTCCAGTTTCAAAGCCAGCTTTGGGTGTATAAGACGAATGATGCGGCGAAATGGATTTGCGCTTAAATGACGTACATCACTTGCGCTAAAACTACCGAGTGACTACGAAGAAAAACTCCTACAGTATCAGAGATTTGTCATTCATTTACGCAAGAAACATAATTATTCATTTGAACACATGGGAAATGCCGATGAAACGCCCGTATTTTTTATTTACGTATATTTACGGTGGACCAAAAGGGAACCAAATCTGTAACAATAAAGATTACGGGAAATGAAAAATTACGTGCCAGTGTAATGCTTGCTGTATTAGCCGATGGACGAATATTTCACAGTGAAATAAGATATTGTATTGATCAGTGTTAGTCGTTGTGATGTCTTCCACTGAACGTGTGCGACGCCTGCGTCAACGACAACGCAAAGACAGGGATCGTGAAGAATTAAATAATTCTTGATGAATACTCCGTTCTCATCAAATACAATTGAAGATGAGAAAATTTGCGTGTTTCAAAACAAGAAACAAGAAGAAAAGAAACGAAAGAATGCTGCGATAGCCAAGTAACATCGCCAGAACAGGAGAGTCTGGTAGTTTATGCACATTATATGTTTCAAAAGCCTAAAAACATCTTGCTTTGATGTTTCAGTTTTTTTTTTGTTTTTTTTTTCTGTCCGTTAAATCCGAAGTCCGTTAAACCGAGGTCCGTTAAATCGAGGGCTTACTGTACTTTGAAATTAGTTGTAAAATGTGTATCAAGCATCTCAATGATATTATATTAGAAACCATAATGTTTATGATCAAATGTCAGATGCCATGTTTGTAATAAGAATTAAATAATATAGAATATTAGTATCTGAATGGAATGAGTTATTATTTATTAATAAACCCTGGGATATTCTGCTCTGGCGCCCAACCGAATTAATGATTGATATAATAATGAGTGGATGTATTTAGTAACAGATATTAAAATCTAATTCATAAATAGTATAAATCATTATAATTACTGCCCAAACGAAGTGCTGTCTTCAAATTTGTTTAATTTAGCACTCCGAACAAAAGGGGTAATCAAGAATTAAGTTATATTAGTCGCCATCAACGTGGTGCAGTTGTATAGTAAGTTATATTTGTCGCCCAACGACGTGGAGCTTAAATTCAGAATTAAATAAGCTCGGTAGAATTAGATGAGGTAGATAATAAGAAGTATATTTATAAAATTTTACAAAATAATTAATGTTTAACACGAAGTAAGAGTAGAAAGTTAAGGAATTTTAATCAAATTAAAAATAGTGAAATAAAAATGGCGAGTAATTATGATGTAATTGATAGTGATGAATGGGAGTTCGTAGTTAATAACCAAATGGGGGAGACGGGAATATTTGACGAACTAACCGATAACGGAACCACGCCGGTATCTTCAGAGGCTAGGGGACAAGCAGAAGAAAACGTAATCAGCGCAATACAACATACAAAAACAAACATAGACATAGCCGCAATACTACAACAATTAACACAACAAATGACGGAAAATAATAAACAATTAATGCAACAAACAACAGAGAAATTAACACAACAAATGACGGAAATCAATAAACAAACAAGGGAAGATAATAAACAAACAACGGAAAAAATGCCAGAAAAATTAACACAACAAATGACGGAAATCACTACACTAAACAAATGACGGAAAACACTAAACAAACAATGGAAAAACTGGCAGAAAATACCAAGCAGCTGGAAAAAAGAATTGAAGATGTTAAAGGGAGCATGCATGAAAACTATATACACTTAAAGAAACATCTTGAACAGTACATGACACAACAGTTAAGCGACCACAGATTACAAGTAGAACAACAATTCAGTGAGATTAAGTACGAGAACAGAGAATTATCGACAAAATTGAGATCGGAAGCAAGGGAAGTGGTGAATGAAGAAATGGAAACATTTCAAACGCACGTGAATGAACAACTGGAGAAAAAAGACCAGGAGATCCGGCACACGCGAGAAGTAGTCACACAAGAAATTAAAGCGATAACTAAAAAGGTAATGCATAATAATAAGAGACATGAAGACCAAATTCAGCAACACAGAGAAATTTGTTAATCGTGAAATAAATGATGTAAGAGAAATGAATACAGAACAGATACAAAAACTCACAGAACGATATGAAAACAATTGTATAGAAGTAGATGGATGATTAACTCAAGTAAAGGAAGACGTGAGAGCGCGGTTTGCACAGTTAGGAGCAGTACTGATGCAATGCGGGATCATGGTGGAGCATCTGAAGAGTGTCATTCAACGGGGAAGGGGAATACCCCATGGAATTCATAAAGGAGTTGGAAGAGATCTGGAAGGAGTATTACATGAATGAAGGGATAAACTGGGTTGCAAGACATCTGGAAGGAGAACCACCGATATGGTGGCGGTTAATATGAAATGATATTAATACATTTCAAGAGTTCCAGGACGCATTTATTGTGAAATATTGGAACCAAATGGTACAGGAAGAGGTGCGTGATTGACTGGAATTCGGGAGATACAGATATGAAAGTGGATTGAGCATGATTCAATACATGGAAAGATGTATATTACAAAATCGCCAGCTTATCCCACCCATATCCGATCAACACCTAATAAGGAAGTTAGCGCGTCATTACCACGACGATATAGCGGTCGCTACAATTACCAGAGGAGTTAGTAACATTGCCAAATTCCAGATGTTATTGATGGAGTTTACAGGAATGTGAACACAATAGAGCGACCGCAGGTAAAACGAGAAGAAGAGAGTACAAATCGCCTGTGGCAGAACAGGAGAGCAGAAAGGCCGGCGGATAACCATAATAACTCATGGCGGAACCGGGTGCAGAATAATGAGCACGGTCGAAGGGATGTAAACAAGGGGCCACAAAAACAAGTATACGCAGGTGAACGCCATCGCAAGTACTAGTCAAGCTCAAGGACAAATACCAAGTTCAAATACACAATGTCCTAATTCAAAAAACTAAGTAGGTTTCAACGTAGAGATAAGGTAGCTTTAGTACATAATTATAAGGAGATTAGTATGACATTTGTAGACATAAGGGATGACCTATTAGAAGAGGATAAGGAAACTGTAAGAATACGGAAATTGAAATGTCCGGAGTTGGAATTATATGTAAATGAGGTACCGGTCGTTGTGTTAATTGACACTGTGAGCCAAATAAATGCAATTTCAGCAGACTGGTTTAATAAAAACAAAAACAAAATGGGAAAATTGAATCTATTAAGATTAACAAACACAATAGTGAAGGGAGCTGTTGGTAAGAAATCAAAGCAAATTACCCAACAAATATTAGTAGAAGTGAAATTTGGTGCGTACGTAATTGATAGTATGTTTATTATAGTACCCGGTTTAATAAGAGATTGCATAGTGGGAATAGAACTGCTACAAGAAGGTGGGTGTATCATCAATTTACATAACAACCAGATAACATTTAATAATCATGTTACGGAAGGAGGAGTACCTGAAAGTTCCGAAATGTTAACAAAGGAAGTGTACCAAGGAGAGGAACATACCACAACAATTATCCGAGAAAAACTGGAGGAGGTTACAGGAATTAGCAATCAAACGAAGAAGGAGTTGGAAGATGTATTGTTAGATAACCATAGGAATTTAGGGAGTAACCAGGTACAGTAATTGGATATAAACATAAGTTTGTCGTAACGGATAATATGCCTTATTGCATAAGGGGTTGGCCAATACCATTAAAATATCAGAATGCCGTTGACAAAGAGATAAGAAAAGTGGAGGAATGCAGAGTGATAGAGCGAGCTGCTAGTCCATATATTAACCCTATCGTGATAGTCATCAAGAAGGATCAGTCTGTACGACTATGTCTCGATGCTCGGCGAGTTAATTCGGTGACTGCACCAGATTATGAAGGGGCGGTACTAATTAATGAAGTCTTAGCGAACTGCGGAGACGTAAGGGTAATGAGCAGCATTGATCTGACGAGTAGTTTCTGGCAGATGCCACTAGCTGAAGAATGCCGTGACTTCACAGGTTTTTTATATAAGGGGCGATGCTACCGCTACACTGTTACTCCATTTGGACTCAAAACCAGCTTGGCGAGCCTGACCCGAGGATTGGACCATATACTGACTGAAGAAGTGAAACGATTCACAATTATATATGTGGATGATTGTTTATGCGTATCCTGGAGCGTCGAAGAACACATAGTCCACCTGCGATTGCTACTTGAAAACCTGAAAGAGGCTAACCTCACCATGAATCTACGGAAATCAAAGTTTTTCAGACAGAAGATAGATTATGTAGGGTACGAACTATCTACTAAAGGCATCAGTGCATCACCAGAGAAAGTAGCCGCAATAATAAATTTCCCTAGACCAAAGAATCCGAAACAACTAAAAGGGTTCTTAGGATTAACAAATTTTTATAATAAATTTACGAGTCGTTACGCCGAAGAGACCCAGCCACTACTACAACTGCTGAAGAAAGGAGTAAAGTTCAAATGGACGAAGGGCAGGACGAACAGTTCGAGAAGGTAAGACAATTATTCGTAAACACGGTAATGCTCAGACATCCGAATCCTAACTAAAGATTCTACCTACAAACAGATGCAAGTAAATATGCGTTAGGAGGGCAGTTGTATCAAATTGACGACGATAATCAGATAGGAGTAATTGCATTTACTAGCCGCGTTTTCAGGGGAGCAGAACTGAATTATTTTACTACCGAATTAGAATTATTAAGTGTACGAGGTGCTATCAGAAAGTTCCCGGACTGTACTTGGCACGGCTGTTGGACGTGACTGTACAACCTGGCGTCCCAGTGTCCCATTCCGTAATACGTAATGAGTCAGTCTGCCGAGTTTCGTTGCATTGTGAGGTTGTGTTCGGTCTATGCGTTGTGTTTTGTAATCGTGTGTTAACGTTCATTTGCTAATTTTATGATGGCTGATAAATTCGAGCAACGCGCGTGCATTAAGTTTTGTTTTAAACTTGGTAAATCGCCTACTGAAACTTTTGCAATGCTTCGAGAAGCTTTTGAAGAAAATTCCCTACACAGAACACAGGTTTTTGAGTGGTACGCTCGTTTCAAGGCCGGCAGAATGTCACTTGAAGATGATCACCATTCAGGACGACCTTCCACGAGCAAAACGGATGAAAATGTTGAAAAAATTCGACAACTCATTCATGAAGACCGTCGTCAAACAATCCATGAGTTGTGTACAAGTGCCGGAATAAGCTATAGAAGCTGTCAAGAAATTCTAACTGAAAATTTAGGCATGCGTCGTGTTGCTGCGAAATTCGTCCCTCGGCTTTTGTCTGTGGATCAGAAACAGCGCCGTGTTGATGTGTGCAGTGAACTCAGAGAAACGTCTGAAAATGACCCTACCTTCATCTCCAGGGTCATAACCGGTGATGAAAGCTGGTTTTATGGTTATGATCCAGAAACAAAACAGCAGTCGTCACAGTGGAAAAGTCCACAATCACCGAGACCAAAAAAAGCACAAAAACCATGCTCATGGTGTTTTTCGACATCAAAGGCATTGTCCATCGCGAGTTCGTGCCAGCTGGTGTTACAGTGAACTCAGATTTTTATTGTGACGTTTTGAGGCGGCTGAGACAAAATGTGCGACGAAAAAGGCCCAAATTGTGGGAAGACAAAACTGGCTGTTGCATCACGACAATGCACCTGCTCACGCTTCACTGAAATTAACAGAGTTTTTGACCAAAAACAATATGGCCACCGTCCCACACCCTCCATATTCACCAGATTTAGCGCCCTGTGATTTTTCTCTGTTCCCGAAAATAAAAATTCACATGAAAGGTCACCGTTTTGACACTGTAGAAGACATTAAGAAAAAAACGCAGGAGGTGCTTGACAGCCTTCAGCAAAAGACTTTTTTTGACACTTTCCAGGCATGGAAACAACGCTGGATTTGTTGTATCAATTCGCAGGGAGACTACTTTGAAGGAGATGGGAGCCATTAATGGCCTAGGTAAGCAAAAAGAATTTATTAGACCTAGTCCGGGAACTTTCTGATAGCACCTCGTAGTACACTGCCTAAAGAAGTTCAGAACTTATGTGTTAGGGCGTCCACTTACAATCATAACGGACAACAAGGCGCTAACTTTCATGCAAAAATGTCAGCTAACAAATTCGTGAATTACACGATGGATACTCGCTATTCAGGAGTACAATTTCAATATCATGCACTGTAAGGGTAGTGAGAACATAGTAGCAGACATACTCAGTAGGTATCCCGAACATTCACAGATGGACAGGCCCATGGATTATGATGAGGAATTGGAAATCAATGCGATGGAAATAAAGCTAAACCCAAGGTTAAGGAAACAACTACAAAACATATCACAGTTCCAGAAAAACGATGAGAAACTGAATAAAATCATAAATCAATTACAAAGTGATCCGTTCAGTAAACTACACAAGATATATACGTGGTACAACCAAAAATTATACCGTCAGGAGAAGCGGAAATGGAGACTGGTACTTACGAAAGAGCTAGGTGAAGATTTAATTAAGGAGATCCACACAATCTATGGTCATATTGGTATGAAAAGAACGTATGAACTAGCCAAAGAATATTTCACGGGGGACCACTTATCCAAATTTACGAAACGATTAGTCCGAACCTGCGAAAGATGCCAAAAATGTAAGGATCACCACAGAAAGGGTATTGGTGAGACCAAGCCAATATTACCAAAGTCCCAAGGAGAGCTGGTCAGTATGGATTTTTACGGACCACTACCAACGTCAACGGGCGGAGTAAAATATTTATTAATAATCATAGATAACTTTACGAAATATGTAAGATTATATCCCATGAAAAAGGCAACGACTGCCACAACAATTAATAAGTTAAAGATATATATGCAAGAAATGGGTAAACCAAAGGCTATATTAACAGATAGTGGAGCCCAATTCACCAGTAAGTCGTGGGTGAAGAACTTAATCCACCTTGGGATTAAACCGAAGTACACCGCTATTCGGAACCCATGTATAAACTTAGCGGAAAGGGTAAACCGACAGCTAGGGAATGTGTTTCGAATACTGGTGGGTGGACACCACACGAAATGGGAAAAATACATCAAGCTAGTAGAAAAGCTATAAATGAAACTTATCATGATACCATTGAGATGATGCCACACCAAGCTCAGTGGGGTCAGCAACCGAGAAGAGTTTGGGAGCGATATATCGACAAAGAATTAATGAAGGAAGAAAAGAAGATCAATCATGGAGAGATATACCAGAAGATAAGAGGGAAGGGTGAGAAGAGAGCACACTGACATAATGGGGAGAAACAGCAGCTAAAGTTCAGTATCAGAGCTCTAGTATTAATTCGAACCAACCCAATCTCCGACTTAACTAACAAGATTACTGCCAAGTTTTGTGAACTATATGAATGCCCTTATAAGATCAAAGATGTTAAGGGAGGTGCAACATACGTGGTAGCCGAGGTCGACAACCTTGAATCGGTGCAAGGCATTTTCAACATCAGGCAGATGAAGCCATACTACCATGGATGATTCATTGTATTAATAGGAAATTTGAAAATAAAGAATATTAAAATTCCTTAACATGAAAAAATTTGTACGTAACTTAACTTAACATGAAAAAAATTTTGTACGTAACCAGACTAATGAAAAAAAAAAGTGTGTATATCCATGTAAGGTACTAAGAATGTAAATTAAAGGGGATAGTGATCGTTCAAGCTATATGTTAACGTAGCTGGTAAGTGAGGGTGTGAAAAGGTGGTGTTATGTAAATTAGTATAGAGGGGTGACTGTATGGTGTCAATGAACCCAGGGAGAGAAAGTGACATGACAAGCTAAGGGGACCGGTTTTGACCAAACTGTGAAAGTGTGTCACACAAAATTGTAAACAAACCCTTCATTGAATGTTTGTGCTGTAAGAGGCATACAAAATGATGTCCCAAATTCTATAAGACAATTATGGAGAAATCATTTTAGGGGACAAATGTAACGTTACTGGGGAACGTTATAAATTAATTCAATATGTGTACAATATAAATAAGAAATGTTTTAGTGGATGGTTAGTGAGGATCGGTCAATAATACAAATTTTAGCTATTTTGCGTCGACGTTTCGACAATATTTATTGTCATCTTCAGGACCTGTGTATGAAATACAATAGAAATATCAAACATAACGAAACAATTAAATATTTGGGTGAACGTGTTGGTGTATGTGAGTGTGTGCGTGCGTATGTATGTATCATTTTATATGTGAAGACTTATGATAGTTTGTTTACATCTTCAAATTATCTTTAAGAAAACGAGCAAATTATAGTATGAGAGAACTTAATTTATACAGTATTACAATTTAAATTACTAAATGTAATGTTATTTTAATTAATTAAACAAACAGTAATCAACAATTGGATATTAGATTGGTACATAAATTGTTTATACCTACAGCAGTCAACATATAGCAAGGTAATATATTACCTATAATTAAAACAGATTAGGGGATGTTCACTACATAATTATTAAAAGTTATTTTCACCATGTTTCACTCCCTACTGGTGTTAACAAACAATCATAATTTAGAAACATACAATTTACACAATACTGTAAAACATTACGACTTAAATCAGATAGTTGACAAAGGTTACAAACAAAAGTTTCTGGTAAATTTTACTAACAGGTAAACTTGATAATAATTGTAATCATATTATAAAATATAGTCAAGAGTACTATAGAATAATGTAATTTATGTATGTGTCCACAATCACCCTTGTCTCTCACCCATTCTCCCCCTGCCAGTCCTTCTCACAGCCTCTCACTCTAACCTGAAATCAATCACTCACTATCACCCCACTCGCTCTCTCTCTCTCTTCTACATCTCACTCATTGTCTCCCCTCTTCACTCTCTCACTCTTCCACCCTTCTCTCTCTCTCTCTCTCTCTCTCTCTCTCTCTCTCTCTCTCTCTCTCTCTCTCTCTCTCTCTCTCTCTCTCTCTCTCTCTCTCCCTCCCTCTCACTTGTCATTGTCCACGATTGACACTCTCAAACACTCACCATTTTTATTACACTATCATCCTCATATAAAATAGAGAATTATGCACACGATAACAGAAATGATTTACCAACTTGTATTAAAGGGTTACAGACTTTATAACACAACATTATAGATAACAGATCTATTATATGAAAATGGGTATTACTTAATATTTACATTTTGTACAATGTTATTTACCTGGAACTTGGTCAGTACAGAGTACCATAGTCAATGTAGTTCGTATATATGTCGGTCATAATCTCTCTCACATGCTCTCACTAAAACCATGCTCTCTCACTAACCATCCACTAAAACATTCATTGATTGACGGTCACTAAAAATTTAAGGATATAAATAAGAAACTTAATTATTAATAGTAATTATAGAGATATGGTAGTATAAGAATTTGTAATATACATATATGTAAGTAATATGTAGAATAAGAATGGACAGGGTGAGGCCAGTGCGCCAACAGTCTGTCGCCAGTCGAAATAAAATATATAATAGAAGCCTGTACCTGGTATGTCATAAATGCATAAAATGTTTTGTGTATAAGAAACAGCAAAAAACGAGCAAGTACCGTTATGAAAGCAGGTCGGTGTCCTTCAGAAGACAAAAGATGACACCCAAATATTTATTGCGATTTTAGAAAGTAGCGTCGTTTTTAGCTATTTAAATGACCACGCGGTAAAAACTACGTGCCCGAACTGATCAGCCAATGGCGGATAGCGTCAGTCCAGCGCGTGAGAAAATAACGATACAGGAATGGAGAATTTCAAATTCACCGGGGAATGTTTCAAACCCTGGCCAATGAAAGTGTCATCAACCAGGATGGTGGTGATGGAATCAGTAGACAAACTATAAAAAGAGAGAAGCAAGTGAAAAAAAAAGTTTTAAAGTTTAAATTTCAAGACAAGCAAGGGAAATCTGCGTTACTCTGTACAAGCATTCAATAATATAATTATAACGGAACGTTATACTAGCTTTGTTTAAAATGTATAGATTAGCTCACTAAATAAAAGTCGAGAAGGAACAAGTTAAAGTATAAAGGAGAATATTTTATTAGTGCGCTTAAAGTACATATTATGAAGATATTTCGTAAGTGCGCGTAAAGTACATATTATGAAGATATTCCATATGTGCGCGTAAGGTTGAATCGAGAAAGTATATTTATTTTATGTGCGTGATGTTAAGTACAACGCGAGCGTGTGATACAAAGTTAAGAAGTGGTAATCAATTATGTTTGGTGGAAGTGAAGTGAAATGAGCAACGTAGAACGACTAATCAGAGTCTGGGAATCCGGCAAACAAGTAACAATATACTATCTTAACAATTCACAACTCTAATATACAAACATAGAAATTAACTTTATATAATATTGAAAACTTTCTCAATATAGAAATTAATGTCTACCATAAGTATAACTCATCTCATTCTCAAAAAACCCACACTTGTTCAGATACTAATGATTCAGTTTATGTGATATGACATGCTAGAAAGGGTATTTAGTAGAATTATTGCATAATCAAGTGAATGAAACAAAATATAATAAGAATAGCATTCTAGTACGAGTCGAATACTTGCATATAATAATTATTAAGAAAATTCATGTTAGTTAAGAAAAAATTATGCTATATGTTAAATAGAGTATTGAATAATATATATTGTCACCGGACAAAAGGCTTGCCGCATGACAAATGGCGCCAATCGTACACTCTAGTGTTTTTGGTGGCCCTAAAAAGGACCTGTGGCGAGAAGGCTGATGTTGTCGTGCCACGCTGAGATTTTCGGCGGCTGCGCCCGCTGTTCGGGGCGCACTGCAGTCCTCCTCTTCTTTCAGCATCGGTTGTAGAGTCGGCTGCCGGCCCAGCGAAATCCATCGCTGGCGCAGAACTGGAGGGCGAAGACGCAAGAACGCCGGTTCTATTCTTTGGCTGTTCCTTCCGGCTGACTCCGCGTTGATGTCGTCCGAGAGAGGAGAGGAGATGAAGCGCGTCCGATGGCGTGGCGATGAAGAGTGCTCAAAATTTTCTGCCGGCCTGGGTTTTATTAACTAACCGGAATCGCTTATTGGCTTGCTCCGAATGCTGATGCCGGATTGGCTCGCTGTGCCCATCGCTGGTACCAGAGAGCAGATGTTCGCATACCG
Source organism: Magicicada septendecula (assembly GCA_034769895.1). NCBI lineage: Eukaryota > Metazoa > Arthropoda > Insecta > Hemiptera > Cicadidae > Magicicada > Magicicada septendecula. The sequence continues at coordinate 1,249,861,444 of CM068367.1, forward strand.
CTGCCGTCACAATATATATTGTAACGTCTCGCGGTTCTCTCCGAGTCATTCAAACGTCTTTCCTATATACTTACCTACTTTCACCCACGTTTGTACGTCATCTTGTAACGTTTCACGGTTTATTTCTCTGAGTAGTAGTAATTTTACGTCTATTTATGCTCTTCGAAAATCTCGCTTTATTAAGACTCACAGAATTTGTTATATTTTATATTCAGTGTTTCCAAAAATCGAGTGTGTGTGATTATGCAAGTATTTCCTGAGATTTTATTTGAGTGAAATCAGTTCCGTTGTTTGACAGTAGTTAGGAGAGAGAGTGCAAAGAGAATTACTCTCTTAGTACACGATTAATTAATTCAAATTTCTCCGCTCATGAGACCAGCTGACTGTGACGTTTACAAACACATTTGAGGTTAAATTAACTCCAAATGACACATAATATTTTTTGGTTGTCCGTTCTCTTCTCAGTCTTCTGACAATCTGTAACCAACTAGTATCTACTGAAAATAATACACATTTTTATTCAAACAACAAAGTATTCATTGGATTTATTTAGCATTTTTTTTTATCTTTTCCCTAAAAACAGAAAGGAATAATCGATTCTTATTGACAACACTGAATTAGTTCGATCTTATTTTCAAACATATAATATATAACAAATATTTTTATTTTTTATTTCAAAAAACAATAAAGAGACAATTTATTAATTTTCCAGGGTTATTATAGAGTTCTTTGTACTATGAAAAGGTCAGAAATGAATATGGGTTAATACCAAGCTTTACAAAAATACAGTTTTATAATTTGTATTATTTATGTTATGTAGTTGCTTGGTTTACCGCTAGAAAGCAGATTACGTCTTCACTGAAAACACGAAAATTATTTAATGGCGGCCGGAATGTTCACAGGAACCCGTACTGCTAGTTTCTTTAGGTTAACAAAAAAATAAAGTTTATGTTCACCTCTTTTCCTGAAGTATTTAAGGATGTGGTGCTGTTTATAGTGTTATAAAGTTATAGTTCAGGAGTAATTTAGTTAAATTTTACTCAGTAACGATCTCACCAAAATGTCGAAGTTCTGTAATCTAGGCCTGGACATCGAAGGTTGATTTTTCAAGGTTTCATCAAATTACGGGCGTGAATTGTTCTATTCGAAGGAGTTCTAATATGTAGTGGACATCACTCGTTAATTTTTTATTAATTTTGCACTACTTATTCCAAATGGTATTTGTTAATTTCTTAAATTTTTATATGCATTACACTTTTTAAAAACGTTCACTTCCAAATTCGTTTAACAATTAATTTCCAGTCTTGTTAGTTGGTTACTGTTAGTAACCAAGAATTTTTTATGGTTTTTTATTGGTGAATCTATATACTTTTTAGTATATAGGCTATTATTAATTATTATAAATTTATTTCTTCTTTTTATAAAAATAATCCTTTTTAGATTTTATTTATAATCGAATTTAATTTATCTAAGGTTTTTCTTTATATTTTTTCTTAAACTTGTACATTGGTAAATTTATAAAATAATCCCTTTTAATTTGATTCATTTATAATTTATTATTTACTTAATGTATCCTTACTCTAAACTATTTTTCCTATGCCACCTTGCTAACATAGTATTATTTTATATTATTATTATTGTATATTTAACCCTGGGTTATCTTATATTTAAACAAAATCATTATATTAAACACAAAGATTATTCCTAGGTACAAGACCTTTGTGGCCTACACGATACAAAATTACACAAAATACAAAAAATACAAAACTTGTCAGGCAATATAGTCCACTGCTACAATATTGATTGTTTTTCATCTACAGTACCAATCTGTGAGATGCTCTTTTTTAAAAGTTTACACTTTCACTAAGTACACTATATTTCACTTTGTACACTGCACTTTCATTATTATTGTTTACAGTGTTTTGTAGTACAAAGTTTTTTATAGCTTGGTACATAATACCCATTTCTGACTTTTAGAATGGGGTGATTACTGGTTTTAACGATGGTGATTGTTTTATCATATTTGGGCATGGGTTATGTAACGTTACAATATATGTATCAGGTGAATAAAATATAATATTGTGGCTTGCTAAACCGAAGAATACTTAAATAATAGTAATCTTGAAGAATAGTAATCAAGTGAATATTAATACTTTGAAATTAGTTGTAAAATGTGTATCAATCATCTCAATGATATTATATTAGAAACCATAATGTTTATGATCAAATGTCAGATGCCATGTTTGTAATAAGAATTAATTAATATAGAATATTAGTATCTGAACGGAATGAGTTATTATTTATTAATAAACCCTAGGATACTCTGCTCCGGCGCCCAACCGAATTAATGATTGATATAATAATAAGTGGATTATATAGTAACAGATATTAAAATCTAATTCATAAATAGTATAAATCATTATAATTACTGCCCAAACGAAGTGCTGTCTTCAGATTTGTTTAGTTTAGCACTCCGAACAAAAGGGGTAATCAAGAATTAAGTTATATTAGTCGCCATCAACGTGGTGCAGTTGTATAGTAAGTTATAGTACACATAGAGATCTGAAGACAAGACTAAGATCATGACATGTTAAGTTATAGAAATTTAAAAAAGTATTCCAGTAAAGGATATTGTAGAGATAACACACTGTACAAGATTAATATCAATCTGACTATAGAATCAATTTCAAACTGTAGTTATAAATAATTTACACTTTGACAATCTGTAGATGGGAATCAGTTTCCAACCTCTTATTATTAGCTAGCTAACAAAATATCAATGGAGCAGTAGTGCTTCATGTGCTAACCTGATATATTTTCTGAAAATTAGCATTAAGTGAGCAGGATGTTTTCATGCTAGCATCATTTCAGTCACATGTGGAACATACTTTATAGAATAATCTGAAAGCAGTAGGCCTATGGTATGCCACAAATCTTTATAAAATAGGTTAATTACCTGCTGTCGCGTTTCTCTGAATCCTAATTACGGGATTACTCGAGTTTTGACACCAATGGTGTCATCATCAGATCCAATATGATTAAGGTTAAAACTTCATTTATCGATGTATATTCATCTCATCAAAAACAGCACTAAACATCAGATAACAAAACAGTAATCCCGTAATTAGGATTCAGAGAAATGCGACAGCAGGTAATTAACCTATTTTATAGTCTCAACCGTTTCTGGAGGCAAATAAAATGTTTAAAAAACACAAATCTTTGGCAAGGAGAGAAAACAAGGGGATTCCTTCTACAGGTTGTCAGACTGTAATGAATGTTTACTCCGTTAATGACATCTCACAGAAAAGTGTGTATAGACTGACATGAGTTTAACGTGAGAAACAAATTATAACTGAAGAACTTGCAGCTATAACAACAAGTTATAACTTGTCTGTACATTATACTTAGGTGATAATGTTTGGCAAATATAAGAGAAGAAGTTTAATTTTTAAATTTGTGCTTGTTTTCCTACAACAGGCTTTAATTGGTATTGGATTGTAATTTCTTGCAATGTTCATAGTATGAAAGAAATGTAGTAAAATTAGTATGAAGAAAATTAGTAGATCTAGTAAAAGAAATGTAGTATACATAGTATATAAAATTTTGAATGTAGCTAAAAATATAAACTGGTCAGTAGTGGTCTATAATGTCCTCACATTCAGTTACATTATAGACTTCTTTTGGTTGTACATCAGTTGCATTAATTGTTACAGGTGAAGATTTTTGGAGGTGGCAGACAATGAACCCAGATGGTTACAGAGCAGACTGTGACAAACAGGCATCGTCAGCAACAACACTAAATGGGATTGCAACCTCAGTTATAAAAACGAACAGTATTCAGACGAATGGACACAACTGACAGTGCTATTAATTTTATATTGAAATCGGATTACAATGATATCTGGAACTTTTTTATAAATAATTTAAACAGGTTAAAAAGTTTAATGGACTTGTTGAAGTAAAAAAATGTGATCAGAGATCTTGTAGTTTACTATGCTAGAATCTTATGATCAACAATCGTATTATTTTAACATATGTTAAAATAAGTGAAGTTCTAATTCCAGGTCTTAGGAAAAAAGTTAATCTAAAAATACCTTAAAAATTCCAATACATTTTGTAATATGTGTACTGTTAAATTATATGCAACTTTAATACTCTCATTGTAATCACATAAATAGTGAGAGGTCATACTCTCAAAAAATCTGACTTAAAAAATCACAGAAAATTATAAAGTGAAATAAATTATTCTTTTCTCATTCTGTCTTGTACAAGTTTCATTTTGTCCATTTCCTTCTCCCAATTAAGTACCCGCCTTTTTTTAGCTGACTGATTATTTTGATTGATGTGTTATCCCAAAGTGATCTGTCTGTGCATCGTGTGGCTCAAACTAGATTGTTTGATTAACAAGTATTTAAGAAAGCATATATCTGTGTTGTAAGAGCTTTAATATAAAAATCATCAAACTAAAAATTTGGGAGTTGTTAATGGAAAGCAGGGCATAAGACAATATTATTTTGACCTAGCGAAGTCCAATTTAAATAATAAAACTTGAGTTGTACAGTATATTTAAAAAAGATTTGTTATTGCATTTAATTAATATTATAATGATAAAACTTGTTTTTAGAATATTTTTTTGCAACTTTTAGTTGTACTTTGTAGAGATTTAACCTGTACCAAAGTTGCCTTAATTTCTTTAACACTTTGATGTTGGGCCCTTAAAATAGCCATCCTTAGCCCAGGCCAGGCCTTTTTTGTGTATACTTAAAATGTTTAAAATTATAATAATAGACCTGAAATTTGTATTAATAGCTACACCTTCGAAAGAGTCGACAATTTTAGACATCTGGGTTCGATAGTGGCAGCAATTAGTGACACTACAAATGAGATTCAATCTCAGCAGCAAATATATACTACATTGGACTGTAAAAGCAGATGACAAGTGGGGATTAATATCAAGATCAACAAAATGCACCCTTTATAAAACATTAACAAGACCAGTCTTGTTATATGGAGCAGAAACATAGGCCATATTTTTCCTAATTGAATTCATTTAAAAAGTGATTCTAAACACAATGTAATGTTCAGTTAACTTTGCAACTAACTAATACAATTTAACACACACACTGCTTATATCAGGTGTTGCTATGAAAGTAAATGTGTACTCAGTCTGTTGGATGGTTTAGGTACTTTAAGATGCTTTAGATCTAGTTTTGTTTCAAAAGAGCTACAAGGACATATTTATAGACACATCACCATATAGAAAGAATGGCAGTGTAGGACATCAATTGATATCTTTCAGCATTCTTAGAAGTTTTCAAACAATCTCAATTGACATCCATCAGCATCAAAGTGTCCATAAATTGGTAAAATTCATAACAGGACAATTCAAAACTAAAATAATTTACCTCTTTTTTTTGTCCATCTGGTGGCCTTTTCCTTTTTATATATTACAATGCGTTTCGGGATATATGTCCCATCATCATGTACAATCCCTTGGTGAAGTTTGTTAAATGATTAAAATATTAAAACAATTTACATACAATTTACACGTGTCACAATAAATATAAACTATAAAATATCTGAACGCGGGAACACATGCGATGTCATTGATGCGCACCACGGAATACTACAGTCGACTGTTGTGCTTATGTTATTATTGGTCGTGCAGTATGGACCTCGATTTGTAGTCTTATCGCTGTGTCGTAAAGTGAATTGGATTGAAAGTTCAGTTGTTCGTTTAGAAGGACTTCTTTAGTGTTTTTATTTTTAAAAGCCTTATATATTTCAAACTCCTCGACAGAACTCATATATCTTCCTTTTTTGCATATATGGAGGGGTTGAAAGTTAGTCGTGAAATCAGTATAATTATGATTTCTGTCCATCAAATGATGTGCATAATTTAATATTGTTTTGCTAGTCTTTTTTGGGTAAATGTTCTTTAAAGCGTTTTAAAAAGGCTCTACCAGTCTGGCCAATGTAGAAGCTATCACAGTCATTGCATGTAATTTTATAAACGCCTGTCTTGTCTTCAGCTGATTTTGATGGTTTAGGTTGAAGTATCTTACTAACATTGTTATTAGTGCGGAAAGCCATTTTTATATTTATCTCACTGAATGTACTGTTTAAAATTTTTGGTAGGGTGTTACCATAGTCTGATGATATATATCTAATCTTATTTCTATTATTTTTTTGTAATTCCTTGTTGTTTTTCTTTTTCCGATGTTTCTTGATTAAACTGTCTACAATTGAATTGGCCTTAGCTATGTACCTAATCGTGTTGAGTTCTTCATGAAAGTCTTCGTCTTCTAATGGTATGGAGAGTAATCTATGTACTAAACTATTATATGTTGCCATTTTTTGAGAGAAGGGGTGATGCGACTCAGCATTTATCATGAGATCTGTGGTGGTTGGTTTCCGGTATATCTGATACTGAAATTTTTTATATAGTCTTGTAATTGTCAGGTCGAGAAAGTTAAGTTTATTATTTACCTCCGTTTCAAGAGTGAATTGTATGTTTTTATTGATACCGTTCATGTACTTTTTCATATTTTCTATTTGCCATATTGTACCATTAAAAATTATGAATGTATCATCAACGTAGCGTGTATATGATATTATTCTGCCGGAGAGTTTATTTACGTTATTGAGCAAATATGTATGCTCATAGTGATTTAGGTAGGCTATATATATCAGCTAGTAAACCAGACAAAGGTGACCCCATGGCTAGACCCTTTTTTTGGATATAATAGTTATTATTAAATGTAAAGTAGTTTTGGTCTAGTACAACTTCCAGTAAATTAATTATTTTGTTGATTTCTTTAGAGTTACATATTCTGGCATTAGTGAGATTTGCCTTAAGGATAGTAAGTTTTTCTTGAACAGGGACATTTGTATACAAGTCAACAATGTCAAAAGAGGCTATTTTATAATTAGGTTGTATTTTAATGTCTTTCATTTTGTTAACGAAGTCAGTGTTATTTTTTATATTGTGGTTATTTTTTAACTTTATACTGTTTTTTATATTCACTGCAAGTTTTTTGCTGACATTGTAGCTTGGTGCAGTGGTGAAATTTACAAGTGGCTACAATGTCAGCAATGTCATAGGTTTTAGTAACCTATTTTTCATTTGCAGGTCTTGTAATATGGAAGTGTTTGTTCTGGGTCCTACTTACAACTATGAGGATAATTGTGGGAATATGTCTATAGATCTATAATTCTATAGATTTTTAATTAAAATGTGTGAAAATTAAAGTAAAATTCTGAAAAATTTGAACTAATACAACATGTGACTTTCTTTTCTAAATTCAACATGTAATCTTTCCTGGGTTCTTTTCATGCCTTCCCTGAATTAAATACTCTTCTGCTTCAGCAGTCTGTATGAGACATACTTTACAAATGACCTTCTAGTCATAGCATCAAAATTGTGTACACAAAGTTGGAATACCAGTGTTTGAGGTTGGATGACACTACTGAGATCATAAGTATCTCACATGAGTATGTGTATCATATTTTAACTCAAGAATTTGGTGTGAAAAAACATTGTGGAAGTGGGTGATGCATTTTGAGGAACACAATGTATAACATATCTCCATGTGAATAATATAAGACAAACACGAGAAAACATGTGGACAGAATGCTTGTGTCCCATGGCTGGAGGTTTGAAGACAGAACTGGTCAGTGACCCTAAATGGAAATGATAATGACTACTGACATAGATATTTTCATATTTCCAACCATAAGTGGAACTGGTTAGTTACATCCAGTACTTTTAAAGATATGAACTGTATTTCTAACAGTGTTTTTTATTTTGATATTTATTTTTATTAATTTTAAACAAATTACTGTCACGCAACAGCAAACATGTCCAAATACTATTTTTGGCAGATGTCACAAAACCCACATATTGGAAACCTGTAGTAGGAAACAAAAACTATTTTACATGTTGTTTTCAACTCAAATAAATTAATCATAAAAATTTCAAGTCAGACGGCTGTATTTTTTTTTTTTTTTTTTAATTAAAACTATAAATATGGAAGTGTTTTGTTTTGTTAGAAAATGCTGGCAGCATTTTTTTGCTTGGAACACTAATAAACTAATTTGTTTTTGTTCAATGTTTTATAGTAATGAACAAGATCATTCTTACAACATAAAACAATATTATTTTTCATGAAATTTCACTGCAATAATGTTAGGAGACAAGCACAAATTAGAAAAATAAGCAAAGTTTGCACACAGCAAACACTAACAGTGAATCATGGTAATCACAAGACGAATGTGCTTCACCAGACAGGTGATTGATTGATTTGGAGATGTTGATTTTTGTTTGAAAAATTACCCTTTCACTAAATTGAAATTTGTGGCCTTATAGTGAACATGTTTACTTGTAACTGTTACAATGTTATCAAGCGCTGTGAATGATCTAAATTATAGTTCAACCATTAACTATTTTTATTTTCAAAAGTCAGCCTGTTTGATTTTGCTTAACACCTCCTCAATAATGTTTAAAATCATTGTTAACAAAAGTTAAGTGAATATACATGCAAATTCTAATAAAGTTATTCCTCTCCGATACATGTAAAAACCATAGCCTAACCATACATGTAACCATAATGAATGTAAAAACCTCTGGAAAATGAATGTTTCAGCTCTGTGTTTTATTTTAAAACTAAATTTAAAATGTTTGTAAGCATAATTGTGCCAAAAATTAACAATACATAATTTCAACACACATATCAGATAACAAGTTTAGCTATATTCATTTACAGTCATTGAACTGGTTTAAGTGACACTTGACTTGTCCCGCATTCAATGACCTTTGATGCTGAAATCACAGCAATAGCCCTAAAACAGACCTGAAGTAAACAAGAAAATAATAATACTAGCTGATTCAAAATGAGAAATAGAACCAATGAGTAACCAAATAAAATTAGAATAATTAGATGAAATTAGACACATACACAAGAAAACAAGTAACTAATGGCTCAAGCTGAAACAGTCATCATGCAGTGGTTATCATCTTACCATTAGTCTGCAGAGAAATGAACAGGCTAACCTCTTGGCTTAAAAGGCAGCACCATAGTACAAAAACCAGCATATAAGATTCCAATAAATAGACGATATGAAATACCAGCAGAAAGAAATACGGTGAAAAGAATGCATACTTCAGACTGGCTGTAACAGAGAAGAAATATAAAAACATAGCCCAGCGTAATAAAAATTTTTGGCATATACCAAGAAAATCATCTACTGCTCTATTTTGACTGGAAACTGGCCATGATTGTGTATCAAACACTAACATACTATTAGAGTAGCATCAACAGACCAGTGTACCATCTGCAGGGATAATGCTTCCATGAAAAAAGATGTTCTCCTAATCTATAGACATTTTGATCCTGTTAAACAGAATCCAAAGGATTTTGCAGATCTCTATTGGGTAGCTAGGAAATTTCTGGCATAAGCCATATGCAAGCCATTGGACAACAACACTTGTTTTTGTCATTCTCTTTTAAGTTTCAATGATTTTCAGACAAAAAAATGCTATGTTTAACAGTAATTGAAAAGTCGTAGGTAAACTATCACATTTTATGATACAGTAAGAAAATATCTATTAAAAATATATTTTGTTTAGATCGTGGAAGGTGTTTTTTTTTAAATGCAGCAATAAAATTGTGACCATTTTAAATTAACCCCTAGTGTACATTAAATTGTCCGTTGGTTATCCAGAGTGTGAGCAATTATTAGCTGGAAACAGTGGCGTGCGGTCAAAGGAAGCAAGTGAAGCACTGCTTCAGAAGTGATTGGCGATACACTATCTCCAATTATTTAAAGTAAATTTTATTTGAATATAATTGAATATATAATTTTGATATGTAATATGAATAACGAATGTAATTGTTAATTTAATATAATTTTAAGTAACCAAAATAAAAATTCACTGGAATTCTCTAACATGACTACTTAAAACATTTTTAAGTAGACTGACTGTACACACAGGGTAGGTGAAGCAGGTTCATCGCAGCTTGAGGTAGCCTTGATGCGCACGCACATAGAGCAAAATAGAAAAAACCACCACTGCAGTGGTCGCTAACTTCAGTTGAGTTGGACTGCATGGTGTTGAGTTTGGTGGTATCGCTGTGTGTGTTACATTTTATTTAGTACCACATTTAAGTCATATCCATTTTCCATTTTTAACATTTGAAGTTCTTATAATTTTACCTTTTTAAATAATGCATCTTACATTTTATTTATGTTGTATTTAAATGATACGCATTATATTTGAAGATATAGTTACATATTTTAGAATAGTGTCAGTGGTGGTTTAAATATTTTCTACACTGTTGGTTTGAATTTATAAAGACCTTTTGGCAAAACCTTTTCTTGCAGATCATTTAACGAAAACACTGAAATTATAAAAACTGGTAGGCCGACCCCCAGAGGCATAGCTAGGGAGGGGCCAAGGGGGCAGCCGCCCCGGGTGGTATAGCCAGGAGGGCGGCAAAATGAGCGTAGACTTGAAAAAAATTGTTTTCAGTTTATAAAAGTACAAACAACTTGTTTCTTTAATATGACTATTCCTTTCATAAAAGAAGCATAACCAGCCAGCTTGCTGTTGTCATACCTTGCGTAATAAACAGTATTAGTCTATTACAAATTATGCTGTAACAGAGTCTGTCCCTCTCTGTACAATACAGTGTTTCATTCTCCGTGTTCATTATGCCTTAGTGGTGACGGATGTTTAGTCTATGCAGTTTCTTATCTCAGTGTTTTTAAACAGTGAATGCTGTTTTAAATGAGTTTTGTTATCTTGCGTGCGAGTGATGAGTAGACTTTTAGTCAGTACAGTTTTTTATCAGTGCTCATGCTCTATGTATTCACTTGCTCTCTCCAATATTTTTTGTGACTTTGTAGTGAGTTGTTGTGCCACAAAGGAAAAGCGATAATCATATAGTATTAGCTTTGTGTAGATACTCTTGATTGTTATTCGTATACAGATGAATATATTATTTGTAAACATATAAAAAAACGTTACATGGGCTACGTATGTGCAGTTCTTCCTGGTTTGACGCAGCGAACGTGTTGATTATCAGTTGTTTATGAGTATCTTGAGTGTGCGGTTTGTTTTTGGTTTGTGCGTCTTGTGAATATATCTATAATACTTCATGTGTATGTCATCATACTAATACTATTATTGAAAATCAATTTTTTTGAATTTTATTTTAAGCTGATATGAAACGAAGTAAACTCAGTGGCGCTCAATTTTGGAAGAGGAGGGAAGAAAGATTAAGAGCTACAACAAGTTCCAAAGAGTTTATGAAGTCTTTTATTCAAGGAAAATCAAACCATGAGTGTCAAAATATTACAAATAACAAGGAATCAACTTGCGATCATAAAATGGATGTTGTTAGCGACGAGGCTGTTGATAAATACAGTAAAGTTAACGACGTGAATACTTTAAACTGTGAAAGTGTCAAAGTACAGTTACAAGATTCAGTTGGTTCTAGTACCATGGTTGATGTTGCATCATGCAGTCTTGAAATTACAGGCGATGAAGGACAGAACATTACTAGCAACAATGTAGACTGTGTTCTCGGTGCTGCTCTACAAGATATGGAATTTGACCAAGCGAGATATCTCAATCCTTCCGAGATATAATGGTGAATAGAGGAACATGTCAGTTGCAGAACAAGGACAGCCATTTTCCTGAAGATGAAGATAGACGATCCTTAAACAAGTATTGGTTTCATAAAACCTTGCAAAATGGCGAAAAGATAAATCGCACTTGGTTGTGTTTTTCTCCAACTAAAAAATCTCTATATTGTTTTTGTTGCACTTTATATCCACAAAAAACTATCAAAGAAGCAATTTCAATAGCGAAAATGGGTTTTCGTCATGGCAAAAGTTAAATCCTTATATTCAGGATCATGAAAATAGTCCTGCTCATAGGTCTGTGTTTTTGGAATGTAAAGAATTGGAACATTCTTTAAACAGAGGGGTCCTTATTGATGATCTACTTCAGGAACAAGTGAGTAAAGCAGCTAAGACATGGAAAGAAATCCTTGAACGGGTCATTGCCACAGTACAAACTCTTGCACAACAAAATCTGGCACTGAGAGGACACCGAGAGTCAATTACTAATGATCCAAATCCTGGAAACTTTTTGGCTTTGTTAAAATACTTGGCTAAATTTGACCCTGTCATGAGATTTTACCCAAACAAGAATTAGTATTTTCAGGACACAACGAAATGGAAAAGTCAGTTAATCGAGGCAATTATGTAGAACTTCTAAAGAACACAGGCGAATATGATACTCTTCTTGCAGAAGAAGAGTAAATGAAAACATCTACTGTATTTAGGAGACTGTAATCGAATACAAAATGATCTCATTGAAGCTATTACCTTAGATCTTGTAGTGGCTATAAAAAGTGAAACAAAGGAGGCACACTTTGTAGCTGAAACCACAAATGTTTCAAATAAGCACAGTTCTATATAGTTTTGCATTATCCATATAAAGGAGAAATGACAGAGAAATTTTTAGGATTCACTGACATTAGTTGTGATCTACATGCCCAGGCTATTGCAGAGCTCATTTGCCAGTTCCTGACTGAATTTGAATGCAGTGAAAACTAGTCACTCAGACCTATGATGGTGCAGCAACAGTGGAAGGAAATGTTATTTCTGTGTGTACTAGAAGGCGTAGTTTGTGCAGTATTTTTTGCAGATTTTTTTCCTTGAAAGGTAAGTTTACACCATTTTATGAAATCCTGAATTATAATAAACATAATTTTATTGTTGTTACAACTTTATCTCTGTAGACACTAATGTACATTTGCAAAGAACAGTAACTACCGTACTTCTAACCCCAAAACATTCCCATCACAATGTGACTTATTAGGAAGTAGTCTAGCCAACATAAAAATTATAAAAAAAATAAACTTTTTTTTTTGCACAAGTGGGGTTACTTTGACAATGTGACCAAAGTAACCCCACTGTATAAAATGGTATACTATATAAAGTGTATAATATAATTTGTACAAATTTTGGTGTTTTTTCAGGTGCAGTTATGCTGTGTACTTACAAGAGAATGCTCGGCTCTCGTAAGTATAAAGGTTATCCACAAGAGAACTTACAAAAAGCAGTTGAAGTTGTAAAGAACGGTGCTTCAATAAGACAGGCTTCCCTTGAATTTGGTCCATCAAGGGCAACAATTAGCAAATTGTTAAGTGGAGGAAAAATTGAAAAAGTGGGAAAACCATTTGTTTTAACTGATGAAGAACAGAAAAAGTTAGCCCAATGTCTGTGTGTTGCTGCAGACTGGGGCTTCCCTTTAACCATCTATGACATGAGACTAGTTGTCGAGGGGTTCTTAGACCGATCAGGAAGAACGGTTAAAACTTTTAAAAACAATTTACCCGGACTAGACTTTGTCATGACTTTTCTTACAAGGCATAAATATGTAATATCAAACAAAATGTGAAAAGAAGTAGAGCCACGGTGGATGATAAAATGCTAAATGATTATTTTGATGAACTAACTGTTACATTGGATGGAGTTCAGCCTGAACATATTCTAAATTACGATGAAACTAACATCACTGATGATCCGGGGCGGAAAAAAATATTGGTCAGAAGAGGAAGCCGGCATCCGGAGAGGATTATTTACACAACGAAATCCAGTACATCAGTCATATTTGCCTGTGCAGCTGATGGGACATTATTGCCTCCATATATTGTCTATAGGGCCGAAAATTTGTACTCGACTTGGCTGGAAAATGGTCCGAAAGGCACAGTTTACAACCGTTCAAAGAGTGGCTGGTTCAACCTAGAAATCTTTGAAGACTGGTTCCGTACTATCGCTATTCCTTATTTCAAAAAACTTGACCATACTGGAACTAAAGCTATTATTGGAGACAACTTATCGAGCCACATTTCACCTTGGATCATTGAGCAATGTAACGCAATGAATATCAAATTTGTTCTGCTACCCCCAAACAGCACTGGCCTCACGCAACCTCTTGATGTTGCCTTTTTCCGGCCTATTAAACTTCAATGGCGGACCACTCTAGAGGACTGGAAAATACAAACCGTGGAACTATTCCCAAAGACAAGTTTCCTCGTTTGCTAAAGAAGTGAATTGACGCTATGGGAGAACACGGTATTGCAAAAAACATTGTAAGTGGTTTTCATGGAGCAGGAATAGTCCCTTTAGATCGTAACCAAGTTCTGAAGAGACTTCCACCAGGGTTAGGATATCACGCATCAACATCAGTTCTAAGTGATAGCAGCCGTGAATGGGTTGCAACTTTTGAAACCTACATGAAAGAATGTAGGATCAAAGAAACACAGCCTTTGCGGAAGCCAAACAAGAAGAAATTAAATGTTCCTGCTGGAAAAGGTGTTGACCCTGAATCGCTGGAAGAAATCACCGATCAGCCAAATAAGCCCTGCATGGCCATCTCAAAGAAACAAGAGAAAAGGAAGCGTAAAAATGACTCGATTGAGGATGACTCAGATTCTTTTTCAGTACGTGTTTCTGACACTGATCTCATTTTAAGTTTTACAAGCAACGACGACTTTGATGACTTATACGCAGACGAGACAACTTCACCAGTTGAAGAGCCCAAGAAAACTGACATAAAAATGGATGATATTCCAGATGAAGTTCTGGTTTCAACCGCCTTTGTGGTGGTTGAATTAGTTTTCGATAAGGATACAAAATTATCTTGTTGATTCATCCTCTTCGTTCACTTTTTTAAATATTATTATATATATAAACTTTCACATATGAACTTACTTTGGTTATCACTTTCCCATATGTTTCAAGGTGATGTGCCTCTTCCTCAGTGGGAGTAAATACTGAATGTCATTTTACAGAATAACGGTTATGGACTATAGGTGTGTGTGGTGGGGGTTGATGGTGGGAGGGAATTGGCGCTGAGGTTCAAATTGTGTGTTTGGATCAGTGTATCGAATAGCGTATGTGATCTATAATATGATAGAACAGTAACTAGCAGTGGAACATCTGCCTGACCCCCCCTTGTAAGGAACATATGCCTAATAAGCATGCAAAACTATGTACGGTTAGAGGATCATATGCCTGGAAGGCAGGTAATCAGACGTACATTTAGAGGAATACATGCCTGACAGGCAGGGTAACTTTTAGAAAGAGGTATCATACGGTCAAACGGAGGAGAGCTACAAGATGACGACACTTCTGCTGTCACACACAACAGCTGACTGAGGAATTCTAGGAGGGGGACTTGCCCAGCAGCACGCAGGAGACCTCTACAGCAAAAAGGTAAACCCTACATGCCTGACAGGCATATGTTCCTACCGAAGGGTTCCATTTGCACTGACTTCAATGAGTGGTCAAAGTAACCCCACTTTGTGGTTTAACTTTGACCACCAATAAAATTAATACATTTGGGTAGTAAATTTTTTTTTCAAATATTTTTATAAGTAATTTCAACATAGAGGTGCAAACCCATATTTTGATGCAGTTAAATAAGAAAAACATTGACTAATATGTATGCAGTAGCATTTTGAATTTCAATAATTGCCAAAGTAACCCCCACTTACTGTATTTGTTATATTTAAGATGGAGAAGACGAAAAGTAGATAGGAAGTATTGTGTTCACCCGATTATAAAGTTCGCTATGTAGAAGGTGCATACTAGGCCTACACCTTATTTGATAAGTTGGTTTTAGATCCTAACAAGTTTCTTCATATATTTCTTGCCAACTCTTCTGGCGAAGAAATTTATTTTTATTTCCTTCATCTGTTTTGTCCCACAAACAAGGCTTCGTCTCAACAAGTTCAATCAATGTCATACTTAAAAGTAGTCATTTCACAAAATATTCAATTATTGACCTAAAGTAATGCGCTAGTCAGAGACTTGCGTCTGTGTATGAACCATTGGTTTTGCGGAGCCTGTAATCTGGCGGCATGGTGGGGCGATAACCGAGCCTGACCGAGCCGCATGGTGGGGCAGAGAGCGCGAGAGAATGCGATGTGTTTCATTGCTCGACATAACTTCAGTAACAGCTGATCTGATTTTTAAAATTCTTTCACCACCGTGTTCCTTGAAGTTTGAAGATGGTTTTAGGCATAAATTGTAACCGATAGTTTTAACAATGTTCAAAAACAGAATCTTCAGACGGTTCCACGTCCTGAAGTTCTTTTTTAATTTTCATGTAGTGAAATTTTCGGCATGCGACAAACTTTCGTTTTATGAGAGATAGCTATATGGTGTCAGCAAGTGAAAATTATAGAAAATTCCAAATTTTATTTTGCTTTTGTTTCAATAAAATCGGCTTTTTCGTTTTCAAGATATTGGCAGTTTTATTAGAAATTTAGTTGGTTGGCACATGCAGCGATTTTTCTTGTAAGGATTTTTCTTAATAATAAATATTACCTTAATGTAATCATATTTTAACATTTATTATATTATTCTATTTAATAATAAAAATTTCAATTTTCATGTAGTACCTTAATGTAATTTGAATTCCTGGATTTTGTTGTCCACTGATTATAAATATATCACTACTGACTAGGAATACTAATTTTTTATAAATTAATATTGGTTATTAAACTTTCACTTGTGAACTTACTTTGTTTCCTCCCGTACGCGTTTCGGCGTGATGTGCGCCTTCGTCAGCGGTGTGAGGTATTTTTATAAATGCTCCATGAAGTTTTAAAAAGACTTTAATGATGAAGAAACACATTCATTTTATGAATATTTTATAAAACAACATATTAATAAGAAACAATACAGATCATGGGCCTACTGTTATCGGATTCATTTAGGCATAAACACTAACATGTCAATAGAAAATTTTAATTAAATATTAAAATATTGTTATCTAAAAGGAAAACGGATTAAAAGACTGGATAAAACAATCTGTGCCATATTACATTTGCTCAGAGATAAAATTTTTGATCTGATAATTAAAATGGAAAAAGGAAAACTTGTGAAAAAATTGCAAGTATTAAGAAATCATCACAAAGCTAGTATGTTCTTGGACGCAGAGAAAGTTTTGACAACTTTAGATGACAAGTGGCAGGTCCTGTCATCCACACAAACAGAATTTTATACTGTTAAATGGATTAAACACTGCAAATCATGTCATTTACAGTGCATACACTGTAACTCTTGGACAGTGCCATACGAAACATTCGTTAAAATTAGTACCATAATCAGCTAAGCTCCCCACCATGCCAGATTCGCGGCTCATCGCCCCACCATGCCGCCAGATTACAGGCTCCGCAAAACCTATGGCTCATACACAGACGCAAGTCTAGGCTGGGCTAGGCAGAGTGCCAGTGAACTTCAAATAAAGCCTAGCAGCATTTCCTTTTTTAGATTTCCCGCCTATGCAGCAGAGATAATACAGTATACTGGAGTCACGTGACAATACTGCATTATCATTTAGCTCCACTTAGTTGAAACAGTCACCACGAGCGCTAGAAACTTCAGTCAAAATTTTAACATTGGCTTTCCACTTTCCACAACATATATTCGTACTCTGTGGTGGTGACTACACAGCGCCGACTCGTCGGTCCCCGTACCGACCCGATACCGACATGTCGGTGAGTGTAAAACGGTTCCATAACATTTTTTTACTTTTTGTTCCCACCGATAACGTGCCGATATCGTGTCGGCTAGTGTGGAAACGCCCAATAAATATAAATCAGTGACGATTAAGTTGCACGATTTGGTTTAGTTTTTTTTTTAATTCGTATTAAGCTAAAGTTGAAAATGAAAACAATTATTTTAATTTTAAAGATAACAAAGAATGCAATAAGTTAATCAAATAATATAAAATATACTAAAAATAATTATAAAGAACTTTGGGAATGTGTAAGTACATCAAACATCATCTGTAGGAGGCAGTGGCAGTTTGAATTTAGTTGTAACTGGTTTTTCGGCGTTGTACGAACTGTGAAGCAAGTAGGCGCGTAAAGTTTTAAGCCGGAGATTTTTCTTAATGTAGGAAAAGTAATGAGTTTACAGTGTTTTGAAAAGTGAAATTTGATTCAGTGACTATAAGTTCACTGTATTATTGAACAACTTGTTTATTTAGAATAAATCATTCACTGCAGAGTGATTGTGTGATAGTAACGTTTCTTTTTACTAAGAAAACATGTCTAAACGAAATCAGAGAATTCTTAGAAGGTGCCGTTTCTTATGTTATCAAAATTGCTTGAGTTACATGTTTATTTATTTGTTTCTATGCTTACAACGTTTGAGTACCATGCTTATAATAAAGTTAGAGCACGTCATCTGCTACTTGTCACCGATTTTAGTGCAGCAGAGTGGGGGTTTGATGTTTATCTGAGCCACGGTGTTTGAGATATATTACTTTAAAATAATGTGTATTTAAACACTGATTTATGAAAACACCATAGATATCGCTTAATAACGTTGATATTCGGAAGGTTGTAATGTAGGCGTAATGGAAAGTTGTGTTACGGGATGATAGGGCACTTTAATTCATAGTACTGATGGAGTACTTTAAAACTAGGGTACTAGTACTGATTAATTACGAATTTGTAATAAGTTTATAAAGGAAGTACAAGTTTAATGTAGAATTACAATTTGATTTATATAATTCCCTTGATTTTACAAATAATATTTTCTTACCTTTGAAGTCTGTATAACTCAGGTCACTCTCTACAAAAGTCTGTGACGTGTGCACATATAAATTCCCTTACAGTTACAGTGGCATCTACAACTGAACAAGCCCCAACTCTGTTAAAGGAGAAATGTAATTCTCAACGAAAGTTATCGCTGGTTTGTTATTGATGAGAGAGGGGAGTGGCCATAAAAAAAAACAACATTAATTTTGCCTATGACAACTAGGCCATGTAGTAGATTAAATTTTTATATCCAACACATAATGTTAGACAATCAGAATTTTAATTATATACTGTAAGCTTATGACATAAATGGATACTTAGAGTATGTTTGTGATTCAGGTATAAGCCCTCATACAGTTTTGTCAGAATAAAATTAAATATTCTTATTGGTGTTTCAACGTACAAATTCTGAGATGAGAGATATAATACAAGCTAATCAGTAGTGTGTGTATACATCTTGTACATAGAAAATGTTTATGGGAAATAAGGAATGGTTTTATTTTTGAACTTGCTGTTACCTGCAGTTTCGCACATGAATATTTGATTTTTAATAGGCCCTATGTATTTTAATTCAATTTTAATTGTCTATATCTATATGTAATATGCAGTGAGTAGGACTAAGGGATCCCATTATTTTTTTTAGATTTCAAATGAAATACTCAGACTAATAAATTTGTATCGATCTTGAAATGAGTGAACTGATGTAATTCCTGAAGAATCTCTTTTTTCCATTTAGGGTTTGTAGTGAATGGTATAAATAAATCAGGTTGGGAACACTTGTGAACATAACACAAAGTGTCTTGAGTTTGTTTGTACATATGTTGTGGTCTCCCAGTGAAGGTCGAAGGTATAATAACCAAACAGCCTAAGTTCTCAATGTCTTTATCATTTCTCAATGCTTCTTACAAATGTATGTAATTTTCAGCTCTTCAGTTTTTATTTTAGCATACATGTCTACAATATACTGATTTAAAAGTTGCTTGAAATAAATCAAATGATTATAATTATCTTTTCTAACAATGAGCTTATAGTGGCACCAGTGCTCTTGGGTCTGTCCATGGTAACTCACGTTACATTTTGACTTGATACTGAGTAAATTTCTATTAATTAAGCACTCCAAAAAATAACAAGAAGCACAAATTCTTTTTCATAAAATTTCTCATTGTTACCTGGAAAGTCACCCATAATTTCAAGTACTTAGTTAATTTTATTATTCTTATTTTAATTTTCTAAAAACTGGTAACTCACATTACAGAAATTGGACATTGATTTCCTCTATACAAATTCTAATAATGGTTAAAAAAGTAATATTTCTTGAGTAACACAGAAATGTAGTTCTATGAACCTATACTTAATTTTTCAATAAGATTGAAACTTTTTTCAATCATATTGAAATTAAATTATGTATGTGATGGTAACTCACATTACATTTTGTCCATATGAATGAAGTGGGCCAATTCTTAGGATTTTACAGTTTCGCTATTATTATATATCTTTGTTTTAATTTAATTATGTATATACCTGTGTTTTAATTTAATTTTAATCAGGCCTAGCTGTGTTTTTTACTGTAAATAAGTTTTTTTTTAAATTTTAGGTGAAAGTAATAGTTTGTCTGATAAATGAATATCAAAATACCTAAAATAAACACAATTTTTATTTAGCAAACACTTTACAATAAAAATATGTATTTAATTATATAGTGACAAAGTTTTTCTTAAGTATACTAAATCGAAGTAGTGATTACAGTTCTAAGATGTACTTAATTTTTTTAAAAGCCACAAAATAACTACATTTCGTTAATGGCAATACATATTAATGGATATTAATAAAGATAACATATACATATTAGATAATATGTACATAGGATAAGATATGTAGATTATGGGCTATATATATCAAGTAACAAAAATACATTTGCAGATAACATTAAAACAAATCAATAACACATCCAAAAATACAATTCACAGAAGAAAAAGAAAATCACAACAAAATCAACTATTTAGACATAACCATCACAAGATACAATAACCACCTACAATATGCAATATACAGAAAACCAATGTCCACTAACATCATTATACCTAACCATTCTGACCACCCACCACAACATAAAATGGCAGCATTCTGTTCACTATTTAACAGAATGTACAAAATACCCCTAAACAAACAAGAAACAGACAAAGAAAGAAATATACCAAATTGGTTGTGAAAATGAATATAATAAAAACACTGTAAACAAAATAGAAAATAAAATCAAATATAAAATAAAAACTGAACAATTAAGAATTAATCAAATTGAACAAAACAAAAATAATAACAACAATAAAGAATGGGCCACATTCACATACATAAATAATAAAATGACAAAGCTAACAAAACTATTTAAGAACACAGACATTAAAATAGCATACAAAACTAACAAAAATAATCTACAAAAACTAAATAACCCACACAACAAAGATAATACAACAACCAGTGGTATATACAAAATTGAATGCCAAGATTGCAATAAATGTTACATAGGACAAACAAAAAAACAACTGAAAAAAACGTTATTTTGAACACCTAAACGCATACAAAAAACCAGAAATATACAAATCTAATTTGGCCACACATGCAATAAACACTGGACATG
Source organism: Magicicada septendecula (assembly GCA_034769895.1). Lineage (NCBI taxonomy): Eukaryota > Metazoa > Arthropoda > Insecta > Hemiptera > Cicadidae > Magicicada > Magicicada septendecula. The sequence goes on from CM068367.1 coordinate 1,249,882,714, forward strand.
AATTCCCAAACATAACCAACATGACACTAATAAAACACATACCACACAAAGGCACCATAATAAACATTTGGGAAAATTTACAAACATAAAACACAAAACAAACTAATACCTGAACAAATACAAATCAATACAAAACATGACACAATTTTCAAAGCACTCAACATCGAAAATACACAAAATACTAATATGTACATACACCACAATCACACACAATAAAACCAATTTAAAGTACCAGAAGCCAACAGGAAGCCACAATAACAACAAACCAACACACATGTACTTCACCAGACACAAAATCCGGAAGGCTGAGGATGGGTACAAAATGGTACCCGAAACATGTTCCTAATAAGGAAAGATACATCTTGAGGTAAATTCATTATAAAAATTAAATATAACATATATATGTATACACACACTTCTATAATATATACACACTTAAGCTGTCCCTTCCATCACTAATCTCCCTTTCACTCATAATAAAGTCCTTATTTCTTATAACTCGAGTAATGGGTAAGGATGGTAGAGAGATTGGGGGAAAATGCGGCATAGTTTGCTTATGCGAGCAATGAAACTTGATGATCGTATGTTAAGAATATTGAATGCCTTACTGAGGCTTAAACCCGTGGCCATTTCTGTAAGCTACATGAGTTGTCTACGTTGTCTAACTCTGCTCCTTTTTGAGATATAAAAATGAAACAAAGTCTATAAAACCATCGTCAAAGTAGCCATCGTAAATTTAAAGTTGTGCGTACAGAATGGTGAGCAGAGAAATTCTCTGTTAAGACTGGCTAATAAACAACACAGGCCTACAACAACATGTAAGCCTGAAGTGGAATTACCACTGCCTCATTTTTATGAACATGGCTGTTAGTATATATTTGTGTTATAGATCAGCTGGTCACTCTTGAACAGTACCGACAGAAAACTCCACTGCCAGCTAAAGTCAGTTTTTGTAATTAGTCATATATGACTTTGTTCTTCCATGTTTTTTATGTGAATAAAAATAATGAAAATTATGATATGAAGTAAACAAGGATCATGTAATTGCGTCAGTATTCCTGCTAACAACTAATAAATAAAAACCTCTGAAATTTTATAAAGGTTTAATGGATACATCATAACTATAAATGTTGTTTGCTAATGTTATGTGTAAAAGTAACTTTCTATTTGATAGCCTTTTTAAAAAGAAAAGGTTAATACTGAAAGAAAAAGTGATATGTGGTTACACAGTAGTTGTATGTACTTTAAATACTGTGACATTTTTCTGTTATTTCTATATTGTGACTTCATTTGTTTCTGGTTTTTTAAAACGGACTATTAGCTTCGTATGTTAAACTAAAAATCAATGAAGTCACAGTATGAAATAACGTATAATTTTATTTTGTCTGATATAAATTCCACTGACAAACATTAAATATTATTTTTGTTGCACTATATTATGTGGTACAGCTGACAAATAAATAAACATGTATACTATTGTAAAGATAGATTGTTGGTAATGCTTGTAAGAAGTAAAGTCAGATTTATTCCAAGGTTAAATAATTTTTATTTTTATTAATTTAAATTTTCACATTCTACGTATTTGGCGGTATATAGCTTAACTGCTCCATGAACAAAAATTTATATATTAACGTGAATTTTTGTTTATTTTAGGGTTGAACATAACAATACTTCAAGCTCAGTATCGGTTGATGACATCTCAGGTCTTGAGAAGTTTCATAAGAAGCCAAGATCTAAAGAGGAGGACAAAGAAAACAACGAAAATAATGAATGTAACAAAGAAGAAGTAAATAAGCTTAAGCAGGTAATGGAAGTAAGTTTTTTGTGTACTTAATCACAAAATAAAAACATATGTCTGCTTTTGAAGATAGTGATGTGTGAAAAATTCATTGTTTAATTTGAATGTAAATAGTAAGAAAGAAATTCAGGCAGTTTTAGGTTAATTAATTTTTTTATGTCTAAACTATAAAAATATAACTAACAGGTGATAAAATGTCACTCTGTAATGAGTTGGCCCATGGGTTTTCTTAGTATAAAATGTACACCAACAACATAGGTTTGTCCATCTGTCCTATAAAGCTTGTGTTTTCCATTTTCCACGATTATATGTTGACGGCATTCAATTAGATCCAGCATGGTTTGCTAGACCATCGACCTCTCTCATTTAGGGTCTTCCTATTCTTAAGTCTGTAAAAGGTTTCAAGTGTATAATGTGCTCGTTCTACCTGTTACTTTGTTGTCCTATGTTGCAATATGGAGTTCCATTTTAATCTAGCAATTTATTCTGTCAAGTTATTTGTCTTGTTTTATTCCCAATCCACTGTTTATTTTCTTATAGGTTTTAACCTTGTAAGCCTTTCCTTTGTTTTCATCATCGTCGCCATCATCATCATCATCACGGTACGGTATAGGAAAGGTTGCTGCCTGTTCTGCCTTCAAAGATCCTCCAGCCATCTCTTCCTGGGTCTACCCACACACCTGTGTCCTATAGGTTTATATTTCCAGATCTGTTTGAATCTGACTTTAGTGTTCTTTCTACCGTTTATAATCTTTTAGTCTTTCATTCAAGTTAAAAACTTGTAATAATTCTTTTTTTATGGCCCCATTCTTTATATGATCAAGTTTAAAACACCTTTGAACTTCTTATAAACGCCATTTCTGAGGCCTGTATTTTACTTTCTTATTTCTTGATTGCTGTCCATAATTCACAACCATAGGATAGTACAGGGACCGCCATAACTTTGTAGAACTTTAATTTAGTACCTCGATGTACCTTGTTTCTAAAAATATAATTGATTGTCCCACAGATCGTCAGAATCTTACCTAACTTAACGTCAATATCATAATTCTTATCATAGTCATTATCATTTCCCAGGCTTACCTGTTCTAATATTTGTTCATTAATTATTTGTTGTTGTTATTATTATTATTATGTTGTTCTTATAGACCCCTTGCCTCGAAATGCCATTATCTTTGTTTTTGTACTGGAGATTTTCATATTGTATTGTATGCAAATCTGATAAAGCTTAAAAACACATTTTTGTAAAGCAGATTCTGTATTTTGAATTACAAGCAAGTTGTCAGCAAATAACAACAAATATAACTGTCTCGTGATATTTTAATACTAGGATTCACTAGATGTTTCCATTTCCTTACTAGATCTTCGGTATAAATGTTAAAAAGAGGAGGCAATATACTGCACCCTTGTTTAACACCTTGATTGACAGATATTTGTTGAGATATTTTACAATTATTTGTAACAGTTATTCTTGTTCCATCATGTAGGGCTTATATAGTTCTTATAAGTTGTTGTGGGTATCCCCATTCTTCTGATGCCTTCTGAGAATCAACAAAAGCTACACGCGTTTCTTTAGTAACAGCATTGTCTGTGCGAGATCTGCTCTTCCTGAAACCATTTTGTTCTTCCAAAATAAGATGCTAGGAAGTAGTCTGCAGACGGTGGTTTATGATTCTGGCATATTTCTTTATAGTTATTACAGTCATTCTGTTTTCCTTCCTTAAAAATATACACCGCTTGAGCTGTTAGCCAATCTTGTGGGACCCGTTGTCTTTTCTAACACATTATAGAAATGTAATAATCAAAGTTTAAGCAAGATACACTCATTCTTAAACAATTCTATGTTCAATCCATCATGTCATGTTGCTTTTCGATTTTTAGTTCTTCCAAGGCCTTCTTCAAGCTCATCCATTGTTATTAAGTCTCCCTCGTAGGTAACAAAGTTGTTGGTTTCTGTATTACTATTTTCTGCTTTCACATCATCATTATACCAGAGAGCTTTGTAATGATCTATCCATTTATGTTCGGGAATGATGTTTTAATTTGCTGTATCATTGTCATTTGTATTCATGCCTTTCAGCATTTTATAGGCTACAAATTGTCTTCCGTGTACATCATGTTCAGTGCTTCCTATAAACTGACTCTATGATTCATCATGTACCTATTTCACTAAACCCCTAGCTCTGTTTCTTTTTTGTTTGTATAGACATCTCTAGCTTCATCCAGCTATCTATTTAGTTGTAGATACATGTGGTACACCTGTTTCTTCTCTTTTGTTGCTTTAGCAACTTTATCATTCCACTGCCTAAGATCCCTTCTACTCTGTACCTTATTTTTACCTATTGCCTCTTTTGCTGCTTTTTCTGTACAACCTCTTGTATTCCTTCATTCAGTTTCTATGTTCTTGTCTGTTTCCACTTGCTGTAACTTGTGATTTAAACAACTTTGATAAAAGGTTCCAGCACTATCATCCTGGAGATGATATATTTTAAATAGAAATATTTTAAATAGAAAGAAACCTCATTCAATTTGATACGAGGTTTCTTTCTCTTCCTTCAAGCAAACATGACAGTCTTAGCAGTAAGGAGATAATGATCTGAATATATGTCTACACCTCTGTACACATGGACACCTTGAATTTGTTGGCCAGAATATAATCAGTTATACTCCTATTCCTAGCGCTGCAGGTATACTTATAAATATCTTTTTTTTTCTAAAAAAGGTATTAGTGATTTTCAGATCATTGCCCAAATCTTATGAGGGAGTCTCCATTACTATTTCTGTCTTTTCCAAATATTCCTACTGCCCTTGACGCTGCATTATTTCCAACTTGAGCATAAAAACCCCCACTTATAATGAGGTAGTCTGTTCTGTTCCACTCATAAATTTGTTTTAGCAATGTTTCATAGAATCCCTCAGTTTCTTCTTTCCGTCCCTCCTCTGGAACATATTACTCCTACTACTGTTAGAGAGTTTGCAGCAGGTCCTTTGTTTTCATTGTGCATTGAAAATTTTGTTTGTAGGTTTTATAAATGTTGAACCTTGTATCAGTGGGCAAAGATAGAGTACATATTGATTAAATATCATGGTCTCAAGGTATTGTGGATTTTTTAAAAATAATGTAACGCAAGGAAATAATGAAGTTAACCTTGCCTCTACGAACTGTCTGTCTGGCGAAACAAAATGTGTCCAGTAAAGTGTTTCTGTAACACTGACAAGTCTCTTTTTAACTTAGAACCAAACACACAACCTACTTTTTTGCTAATATTTTGCACAATAGACTTCATTAAGTACGGTCTTGATTAATCCATTATACTGGTACTGATGTATGTGAATGCTGTGATATTTTTGACTAATAGAATTGTGAATTTTGTTTAATAGAAAGAAATGTTTAGATGTTGACTTTTTTTTAAATGTTGACTGCAGAACATGATGCCACTTACTTTTATTTCTGCTGCTTGGTTATCTCTATTACATCTATAGTACTCATTGAAATGAGTTCTTTTACTTTCTCTTGATTAATGTAGTAGGGTTGTGTACTTTTTTGATAAGTTTTTGATTCGTATTGTACTTAACAACAAATGACTTTCTATTGTTGGCACATGGTAAAGTTATCGAACTGTATTAACCAAACTGTCATAAATTTCAAAATATAAAATATGGCTATCAGTTATTTGTATTTTCATAGGTAAAAACATAGGACTTTCAGATTTTAATGGTTTAATTTCATATTCATAATAACTGTAGGGTGTATTTGAGGAGATGACACTGTAAGTTTTGTGAACAGTGATTGGGTTCTTTCTAACCTTACATTCGTAAAGTGGTATGTTAGGTATAATTGTAACTTTTACCATTAACTTTACTTGTTTTATTTTGTTAAACAGATATTATTTCTAGTGCATTGCTATTGTTAACTGAAAGATCGTAGTTTTCCATTTTACATTATTGATTCTAGGATATATTTTGTAAGTTTGTGATTTGTTTCTTGTAATGCTAACAATGACGACATATTTCTTTTAAGTAGTTGTTAAGCATATATGGTTTTGTATATTTGTTAACTGTCTACTAAATACGTGTTTTATTTTATTCTCTTTCCTTATAAATTGTTTAATCAGCCTTTCATTGCTGATGTTTTTGTGATGCCCCTCTCACAGGAACAGTCAAATGTTGCCAGTTTGTATCTCTAAAGAAACAAGTGTTCATTTTTAATGCATGTAGTAGTTTCCAGTTTGTATCTCAAACCCATGATTTTGAAGTGCAACTTGGCATGACTGTAATTACTGTATACTACTTCCGCTGACAATATGGAAGTTATGAACAACAAATTATGCTTTTTTAACTTTTTTTAACTCTTTGAGGAGCGTAAACTTGAGAACGTGTGATAGCCGGCCTCTGTCAGGCAGCATGCACGATTCAGAACATTTTCAGTTAATATTGTAATGTGACGAAATAGAAGACCCCAATTGCAATTTAAAACCAACAAAACCACCCTGATTAAACTAACCCACGTAGTTATTAAACTTAAAATGACAAATGACCACAATAAGTGCAATACAAGGTAGTATGAAATAAAATGTAAATTAAACTAGTAAGAAAGAACTAATTATAGTCGTAATGTTTAAATGTTATAAAGACAATCTGTAATGAAATACAGAGATAATGGTGAAATGATAGTCACTAAATATACAGATAGGACTGTTAGTATTAGTGTCAGTGCCAGTGAACCAAAATATATTCACAGATCAAAAACAAAGTGTAATTAAAGGAAAAGACAAGGTAAAGTGTGAAGGGATTGGTATTCAATATACCTTAGAAATAACCACTCAATTAATAGTGGTAAGATGTAAGTAAAATGTTTAATGTTTAAAGAATACTTTTAAGTTTTAACCTTTTGTTAATAACAATTACCTATTTTGTCACTAAGGCTTATTAAAGGGAAAATGCTAGAGTTTGTGTCCATTATAAATAATATGTCCCAACTTGTTGATAGTAATAAGAAGTAATTAAACAAAATCGCTCAACAAGTTATACAAAACAAATGGTTAGTTTTGTATAAGTTAAGTAAAATGTTTTTATACAATAATTTGTTATGGTTTAGTGAATTAGAGTTTTAGCCATATGGCATGAAATGGTTTTAATGTTTGTCTCATATTAATGTTTGTAAGTAATGTAATGAAATAATTATAATTAGCCAAAAATGTAAAAGGCCGAAAGGCTACATAATATTAGAAATTGAAACATTATACTATGATGAAGTATAAAGTAATAGTCCAATGGCTACACAAAATTATTGTAAATCAAGAGTAAACAGTCACATTTATGTAAATTAATAAGAGATGATAGAAATACTAAAATAGGCCTTAATGAAATGTTAACTACAACCTTTTAATAGTTTAATATAATTGTAATATAATTTGGGAAGTGCCACAACTAATATAAATGATCAGGAGATAGAATTTTGTAAATTTCTAAATTAACTATTAGGGCACTCACATATATCTTGTGAGATGTTAAAATATTTGTATTTTATATTAGGAATATCATGGTGTTAACTAATTTAAGGTTTAGTAAATATTAAGTAGGGAGTCAGTTGGAGTAGAAAAGTCAAAATTGTAAATTTTAAATAATATGGGTCACATGACACTTAAACTCAACTGCATTGACCAATGGGAATTTGGCTAATTTTGGTCAAGCCAGTTGAAGGAAAAAGAAAAAAATTATTACTATTGTTGGACATAAAAGTGTACGGCCGTCTTCACACTGCGCAATTCTGAGGCGACGGGACGGATACTCGAATCTCTTGGAAGTCACTTCCGATGTTGAGTAGTGGGGAGGCACAAACGGCACTATTCCCAAGAGACGCGTATCCTACCCGTATTCTACCAGTCTCGCGCGACCTGCACGGAAGGTCGCCCACCAGTTGCGTCGCTCGTCCAAAGTGTGAATATGGTGGGTGAACACGCGTTCAATGTACAGTTTGTTAGTGAAATTGAAAAGCATGCCGAACTGTACAACTACACTTTGCCCCAATATTCAAGGAAGGACGTTGTGGAGAAGGCTTGGGTTGAAGTTGGAAAGCAGATGAAATTGTCAGGTATGTGCAATATTGTTTTATTATCATTGAATAAACAAGGAGGTCACTTGTTGCATGATACAACTTCTTTGCTCAGGTACTTCACTTAACTACGTTTTTACTAGGTACTTGTTTTGTTTCACATAATATGCCAACATGTGTTTTAAATTATATTTATGATATTGTCACATAATAATTATAATATTGTCACATAATATTATAACGCATTATAGGCTTCCGAATGTGAATTTTCTAAATACAATATTTCCATTGCCATGGAAGGGACGCTTGAGGGGTGACAAAGTAATTTGCTAAATAATTTCTTATATCGTTAGCAGTAGTAGCATGTATTTCGCGAGGCACATCATAATTTTGTAAAGGTAAAGCTGCGACACCGTTGGTGTCATTTTCGTTAAGTTGTGAAATCTGGTATTGAATACCTTCTCTTTTCCTAACGTAATTGTGGATAACACAAACACTTTTTACAATGTCATTAATTTCCTCTGGATCTCGGCAACAGATCCAGTTGCGATTATTTAGTACCTGAAATTTCTCACACAACATTCCAAACGTGCATTCGATACTTTTTCGATCCCGACTTAAGCGGTAATTGAAAATTCTTTTTATATTATCAAGAATTCTTTTTGAATATGGTCTCATTAAATAGGGGAATAATGGGAACGCCTCATCTCCAACGAAGTAGAAAGGACAAAGGCTCTCATTTTCATCATTCAGAAGCCTAGCGGGTGACGGAGTATCAAGTCCGCTGTGCGTCAACCAGTATTTAATTGCTGAAGCACGGAATATACCTCCGTCACTGTTTCTTCCTGCGTAACCACTTTCAATCATCGTAAATAAATCATCAGCATCACAACAACCCATTAGTACAACGGAATGGTAACCTTTGTAGTTGAAGTTGCTTGAACCACTGTTCGGCAATTTTTCAATGCGGATATGTTTCCCGTCGACTACTCCAATGCAATTCGGGAGATTCCACAAACAGTAAAAACGTTCGGCGATTTGCTTCCATTCTTGTTTGGTTGGTAATGGCATGTAAGATGCTCTGAGCACATCCCAAAGTATTTTAGTAGTCTCGTACACGATATACCCAATGGTGCTCTCCCCTCTGGCAAAGTAGAACAAAAGTGAGACAAACATGCACCCAGTAGCCAAATATCTAAAAAAAAAAAAAAACATTTTCATTAATTGAAGAAATTTAATTGAGCTAGCTTAGTAATTACTAGTTACTTTAAATACAGTGCTCTCACAGTAATCTGAACTAATTGCTGCAGGGGGTGTTCGGATTACAGAGGTTTCGGGAAAAAACTACATATAAAAAAAGATTCAAACACAATACAACTTTATTAACTGGATACGTGTATGCACAGTTGAAAACATTAAATTTGTTTAAAAAATCAATCTTTTTTGAAGAACTCGGGGGGTTTTTTTTTGGGACTTCCGTTTTATGCTTTCTTTTTTCACTAATTTTAAAGTCACACTGCACACATGAATAGAAAAAAATGAAGACTGATAAATACTTGTTTTTTTTTCGGTAGGTATCCCATTCTATTTTTATAAAAGAAGGTGAGGGATTCTCCGAAAATAACCAGGGGAAAAGTGTGTGTGTGCGTGCGTATGAACTAAGAAAATTCCCGGAATTTCGTCTTAGCAGGTGCGCGTCTTTCGTTTGAAATCTCTCTCTTGCTCTCTGCATCTCTTTTCCTTTCCTGAACAGATCTTTCCATTCCATTTTTTCCTTCCGGTTTTTTTCCCCCACTGGAGTGTTCGGACTACCGAAGTTCGGATTACTGAGAGAGCACTGTAATTCTGTTTATTTGTTTTCATTAGTTTTAACTTAAAATTTGTATACGTGATCGTTCATTTCTTAAATTTGTGAGACGTGAAGTTTGTGATTTACCTACATTCTCATGGTACTTCCATTTTGTTTCAGTGTCGGAATGTAAAGAACGATGGAAGGATTTGAGGTCGGTTTTTGTTCGGAACTTGAAGCCGCCACCTAGTGGCTCAGGCTCAAAGAAAAAGAAACCATACTATCTAATGGAAGCGATGCAGTTTGCTCTACCGTTTGTGAAAACCAACATACCTGCTGCCCCTGAGAATGTGCAACCGATCCCTGAACTATCTGAATCTCAATTCGATGAAGATAGTGATGACATGCTGGAAAACCCAGAGCCATCTCAACAGTTCCCTCCTGAAGCACGACCCCTCTCTCCACAACAACCAAAACTACTGGCTCCCTGTATGGATCTATCTTCACAACAACCACCATCAATCCGTGTCCAGCAGTCACAACTTTCTCAAACACCAACTGGACAGCCTCAGCCCTCCAACCAAAGTAAAAAGAAACCAGGTCCTAAATGTGGAATCTCAACCACTGATGTAGATGAAACGTTAATTAATTATGTCCAGGCAAAAACGGCCAGACTTGCCACACCCAAAGAGAAAGATACAAAGACTGCAGCCATCAAATCTTTCCTTGACGGTTTGGTCCCGGAATTGGAGCCTTTGACTGAAGTACAACTTAAAGCATTCCGGCGCAAGGTTTTTCAACTTATCAATGACATTACTTCTGTAACTTTATTTTATTAGTTACTTTTTATTATAGATAATTTATATTTTGAAATTTTCATCGGGCGCCATGTTGCAAACTGAAATACAACAAAATATGTATACTTACCTAAGGTCAGAATTCGTGTTAGCGAACCAGTACTTGCGGAATGTATTACCTGAAATAACTCACTCTGGCTTATATTGTTTACCAATGACATTACCTTTTATTATCAAAAAGACTCTACGTACATATGAAAATGATTCTACTGAACTATGTGCCAGACACGCACGTTACTATGCCTTGGGGTGTAGTTCCATTTATTTTGTAAACATATAATATCCCTTAAACATTTTATAAGCCCTCCAAAATAACATGTTTTATACTTATTACATAATAAACATAATATATAGTTATTAAAAAATGACTTCACAACCCAGCACTTATTAATTATTGTAATGAAATATCCTCTCTCTCACTTGCAGTCTCATTCATGGTACAAAGTTTTAGTTAATTGACTTCCCCAAAATTGAGCTCATTTTAATGAATTGAATTTTACAGAAAAGATTATCTAAACCCTTAGTTGGACTTTTTGGACCCCCCCATTTTTATGACTTAGCTGGAAATTCTTCGAAGATGTCCCATCGTTGATCTCACACTCTCGATGTTGTCGTAACCCAAAATTTGAGGTTTACGTCGAACTGTTATTTTAAAAAATACTGCACTTTCACATATTTAACAAACTCTTGGTTGTGTAAAATTTAGATATAAGTAGCTTTTTTAGAGAATTGCCGGCCGGCACGCTATTCTGATGAGACGAGACTGCTAGCGGTTAGTAGTCTTTGCAATGTGGAGGTGGGGCAAACTACGTCACTGGTCCTTTGTTCGAAACGGCCAAACCCTGTTGTTTACAAATGTATTTATTGCGTATCGCATTCCTGTAGCTGATGTCATCATTGGGTTAGGCTTGTTTACTTTAATATGACGAACTGTTTTTTGCTATTACTGTGATTTTCCCCTGACCTCGACACAAATCCTGTCCGCTCAATATTACGTCGTTGAAAACTTTTGGACAACTTTACGCTGTTTTCTTTATAGGGCTTTAAAAACAATTATACTTTATAACAATTATTTCCCAAAATATAGGACCAGAATTGTACCGTTACAAAACCCCCTCAATGAAAGGTTTTATGCCGAAGCATAAAAACTCTCATTGACCCATTCGTACTTCCTAAAGGGATCAGCTAGGATATGTCGCCACAACCCCCTTACTATTTATATAAAAAGAATACAATAACTCACCCGTGGTCTGATGATGGTGACAGTACCTGCATGACCTTATTGGACTTCTCCAACGAGATCCCAACACCATAAGGCCAATCAGGGTCTTTACGTTCCTGCTCTGACGCGCTGGCCAGCTCAGGACCGCCGTCACAACATCAAACACTGAAACAATAAATAAAAATATCAAAATAGTGGCTTGGTATAATGCTATATCCCTAACTGATCTGTTTCCCCTTAGCTATGTGCTGGTTTGTGTTAAGAAGCACTGGGTTTGCTTCAACTCAACAAGAATTATATAGAAGTGCCATTCTCTTCATTGACTACCCTTAACATTATAAAATTTTTCGATTCCCATCGATAATAATTAACCCTTTTTTGTTTTCATAATTAATATAATTATAAGAAGAAACACAAATCTTTATACTACAATAGAAACATATAATCCAAAATTTATGGATACAATTACCAAAATCTTCCTCTTCCTAAAACATTTTATAAAAAAAAATTTATTATTATTATTATTGTTAATATTATCATTAACAGTAAGTAATCCGGTGCTGTTAACAATATTTACCCCTCTTTCTCCTCCACACACACTATTTCCCCCCCTGAACTGTTGCGTTCAGTTGCCTCCACAAGGACTGAGGCAGAAGGAGTGAGCATTTTTTCTTTTCTCTCTCTCCCATCCTTGCTTCGGCGTTACAGAAACTTCAAGGTCTACCACCCATACTTAGGTGAAAATAGCCTATGCAAACAAATAATCTTAGATTCCCCTGAATCTCCCATTAAATTTCTAAGTTGAACCAATTTCATAGGCAACCAACTATGGTCAGGTTTTACAAATTCTGCCCACAGCTGATTGTCATCCAAAACCACGATTAGTGCTGGTAAGACAGTAATCGCCCGAAATATGGGGAATCGCAATAGTTTGACACGTTGTGTCATATGCAGTTACATTTGTAACTACCCTAAAACTAACAATTTATACATGCGTACAATTCATGTTCAAATTCCTATGCTAATACATAATAAACATAATACATAATAATACACTCATCATTAACAGTGCGATTATCACATTAAAACAAACAACTCACATTTAACTTTGATCAAAATTTACACACCTTACATCTTTAAATTTGCATATAAAATTATAACATTACATTTTAATTAATTAATTAATTAATAATTTCAATTATTAAATTTTTATTAATTAGCCATCCATTATATATCATTTACTACCATTTACTTCTTCACAATTTCAAATTTATTATTAATATTCATTTTACATTATATTTCATCTCTTATTACCTTTCTACTCTGAATTTTCTACTTAACCCTTCACATTTTTATCATTGATTAGTGTGGGTGACTCTTGTATTCACTATGATTTGACTTATTATATAGGCACTAACATTCTTACTCACCTTTCTTTCTACTAACCACTACTAGCAACCAGATTTACATATTATGAGACCAATCTCTCAATTATAAACACCTTCACTAATTCCATTTAAATCCTCTGGCACCGCTCGTCTTTGTACTAGGATGTGTGTTCCATACATGGCCATATACATACCTAACCATTTGCCCCCCAAAATATCGGCAAACACTCCCTTAAACTACGCTATTACCTGCCACAACGCTATACGTTGATCACTCCTTACACCTCACCCCCATTACAAAATATCATCATCAACAAATATATGTTTACCCTTTACTTTACTCACCTCTCTACATATAATCACTACTACTGTGTCCCTAAAATATCTAACTCCCATTAACTTTAATTGACTAACTCAAATGCCTTTATTTTAATAATTATCACCCAATCTCTATCCCCTTTTAAACACTGTACATTTCTGTGATCATTGACAATTGCATTAGAAAATTCATCTCTCACCTACTCATAACAATACATCTCAATATCCAAATATTACATGCTTAATCATTTAACTTCATTATCAAACTTTTCTGTTGTACCACCTTAATTAAGTAATTAATCTTCAATTATTTAATTCAATTATTTAAAACTTCACCATTACTTTCACTTGTTTAGTCAAAACAAAAACATGTTAATTGTTATTATTAAATCAATTAAACTATAATTTACTGTTACATACATGGTGTACATAAAATTTACCTGTAACACAACATCAAGAATACACAAATACATTGACATTAATACACACAAAAAATATACAATCCAACTTATTATTTTATCATTGACCAAAATCAGTTCATAAACGGTCCATTTCAAAACCACTGTTCACATATATTATTGTGTACACATATTGTTTTATTGTGTATGTTCATACACAATAAAACAATCTATCCTCCATCATTGAATAACAGTCGAATCTTAGGTCTAAACAACTTATTTTTTATTAGATATATGATATTATTATTATCAATATAATATTTATCTAAATTTGTATACTCTTCCACAATCTCGTTTGAATTAATAGGTTTTTCCATATCAATTTATCATGTACCATGTCATCATCGGGTATGGTTCTGTCTACCTCAGTATTATATGGCATAATCATGTAAGTCATATAGTCATTACTATCGTCCTCATAATTATCTACTATGACACCTGTTACTTCCCAAGGTAAGTAATTATTATCATCTACTATTATTGCTATCTCAATTTCACTATAAGGTAAGTATTCACTATAATTATCCACCATCTCTACTCCTAACCTTTCTACAAATTCTCTATACTTTCTATTTATCTTAAAAATCTCTATTACTCTCTTTCTCTCTCTCTCTCTCAATATATTTCTCACCATAACACCAAGCTACACTCTCTCTCTCTCTCCAAATATGCAGGGGTCACTAACTCATAATTACTGCACCACCAATGAAGTGCACAAAAACACCAGGGAACTCTATTTGTAGACCTATCGTCTCCCAAATATAAATCTAAGGAACTCTCGTCCTTCTTAAACACACGTGAAGACTTTACTTCACTCCCTACTATAACATTAAAGGAAAATTTTACCCCCTGCAATCCCTTTAACTGTAAATTCTGTATACACTCTCTCTCTGACTCAATACACTCTAACATCTCATTATCACTCCCAATATTCTCATCATCATTTTCTAACGCCATGTTCTTAATTATATCATTATTATTACCTGTAAACTCATTATTCAAATTATCATTTAATGAAGAAATTTGTGTTAGTGGTTGAAATCACAATCAGAATGATCACTGTTGCACACCACTATATAAAAATTATTCCGATTAGCGCTTTCAAGCTTCACAGCTCATCGTCAGATCGGCTATGAATACGCTATTCCCGATCTGACGATGAGCTGTGAAGCTTGAAAGCGCTAATCGGAATAATTTTTATATAGTGGTGTGCAACAGTGATCATTCTGATTGCAAATTATCATTGTTACTCACCTTGTTAGCACTTAAACTAACACTATTTTCTGTAAATATATTACTATTATTATATATTACTACCTACACTGTTCTCTACCCCACTTTTATTCTTGTAATTCTCGTCTACTTTACTCTTTGGTATATCAAATTTCTCGTCTACTAATGTTACTGTTTGTTCTTTCATTTTATCGAAATGCGTATGCATTTCATCGTTCTTTTATCTAACTTACAATTTTGTCTTTTAATTTCATTTTTTATTTCGTCAAACTTCTCCGTAAAATCACTTTTAATTTCATTTTTAGTTTGCATATTTTGTGTTTTAATTTCATTTTTTATTTCACTTTTGAAATTATTAAAATTTTCATTCTGTTTGTCACATTTACTATCGATCTTTAATAGCAACTGCATCATTGCTGTTATGTCATCTGTTTTATTTTCATGACTTGAGATGGATGTTGCTGTTACTTTCTCTACCTCTACAGATTCAGTCGCACTCGACCCACCAATCTGACTAATTTGTGTTAATGGAACATCCATCTCACTAGTCAAATTTTCATCAGTTACACTGATTTCTATTGTTTTATTGTCATTGGTACTCATTTTCTTTGTTTATTATATCTCTAACACATACAATACTGCTAACGCATATATGCATATAGCTCGTAACTTAACCCTACCTTACGCACGTGTTTACATACTTTCAAAATATTACTCCAGGTAATTATTCCGCTTTTCTGGTAGGCACACCCCACATAAAATTATATTTTATGTCGAGTCCCTGGTCGGAAAGCGTCAATGTAACTTTATTTTATTATTTTCTTTTTATTATCGATAATTTATATTTTGAAATTTTCATCGGGCGCCATGTTGCAAACTGAAATACAACAAAATATGTATACTTACCTAAGGTCAGAATTCGTGTTAGCGAACCAGTACTTGCGGAATGTATTACCTGAAATAACTCACTCTGGCTTATATTGTTTACCAATGACGTTACCTTTTATTATCAAAAAGACTACGTACATATGAAAATGATTCTACTGAACTATGTGCCAAACACGCACGTTACTATGCCTCGGGGTGTAGTCCCATTTATTTTGTAAACATATAATATCCCTTAAACATTTTATAAGCGCTCCAAAATAACATGTTTTATACTTATTACATAATAAACATAATATATAGTTATTAAAAAATGACTTCACAACCCAGCGCTTATTAATTATTGTAATGAAATATCCTCTCTCTCACTTGCAGTCTCATTCATGGTACAAAGTTTTAGTTAATTGACTTCCCCAAAATTGAGCTCATTTTAATGAATTGAATTTTACAGAAAAGATTATCTAAACCCTTAGTTGGACTTTTTGGACCCCCCCCATTTTTATGACTTAGCTGGAAATTCTTCGAAGATGTCCCATCGTTGATCTCACACTCTCGATGTTGTCGTAACCCAAAATTTGAGGTTTACGTCGAACTGTTATTTTAAAAAATACTGCACTTTCACATATTTAACAAATTCTTGGTTGTGTAAAATTTAGATATAAGTAGCTTTTTTAGAGAATTGCCGGCCGGCACGCTATTCTGATGAGACGAGACTGCTAGCGGTTAGTAGTCTTTGCAATGTGGAGGTGGGGCAAACTACGTCACTGGTCCTTTGTTCGAAACGGCCAAACCCTGTTGTTTACAAATGTATTTATTGCGTATCGCATTCCTGTAGCTGATGTCATCATTGGGTTAGGCTTGTTTACTTTAATATGACGAACTGTTTTTTGCTATTACTGTGATTTTCCCCTGACCTCGACACAAATCCTGTCCGCTCAATATTACCTCGTTGAAAACTTTTGGACTACTTTACGCTGTTTTCTTTATAGGGCTTTAAAAACAATTATAACAATTATACTTTATAACAATTATTTCCCAAATTATAGGACCAGAATTGTACCGTTACACTTCTCCAACACCTCCAAGTATGAGTAATTTATCAAACGACTCATCAACCTGCTCTTCATTTTCTTCTCTGGCTCACATCATCATGCTTCATCAAATGGAACCGCCTAGTTTTATGCAGTACAACGAAGAAGGAAATACTCCCACAAGCGGTGCACCCAATTCTTTCTCGCGATTGGTTTCTATGACAATAGCAGAGGAGCCTGAATGAAATGGTGATGTGAACGACATACAATGTTTTTTCTCTTGTCACTCTCTTGTTTTCTCTGGATTTAAAATGTAATGAAATTTTAAAACAATAAAAATAAAATATCGGTATGGAGAACCATACATGACTTCCATATTCTAAGATTTATATTTAAAATCATTTTCAGCCAAACAGCCAGGCTGTGTCTTACCTGCCTTTTTATTGCTGTATTAAATGAAAAATATTATATTACATTAAAATGAAAAAATTATAATTTTATTGCCTGGCAACAAAATTATTTTATTTTTAACAATTACCATTGTTTCAAAAAGTTTAAATAAATTTTCAAGTACTTTACTCTTGTTAAAACGTAAAAGGTTGCAGGTAAACTACCCCTTCCCCATAACCGATCTTCACCAAAATCGAAAGTCATTGAGACCTCTACAATTCAGGGACGTATGCAAAAAATTATTTGATTCTGTTTGAATTTGCGGCTGTTATCGTTTGCCATAGAAAATACGCTTGATAAAAAAACGTTGCAGGTAAACTACCCCTTCCCCTTAACCGATCTTCACCAAAAACAATAGGTCTTGAGTACTCTACAAATCAGGGCTGTATGCAAAACATTATTTGATTCTGTTTGAATTTGCGGCTGTTATCGTTTGCCATAGAAAATACCCTTGTTAAAAAAACGTTGCAGGTAAACTACCCCTTTCCCTCAACCGATCTTCACCAAAAACAACAGGTCTTGAGAACTCTACAATTTAGGGCTGTATGCAAATAATCTTTTGATTCTGTTTGAATTTGCGGCTGTTATCGTTTGCCATAGGAAATACCCTTGTTAAAACATAAAACGTTACAGGTAAACTACCCCTTTCCCTTAACCGATCTTCACCAAAAACAATAGGTCTTGAGTACTCTACAATACAGGGCTGTATGCAAAACATTATTTGATTCTGTTTGAATTTGCGGCTGTTATCGTTTGCCATAAAAAATACCCTTGTTAAAAAAACGTTGCTGGTAAACTACCCCTTTCCCTCAACCGATCTTCACCAAAAACAATAGGTCTTGAGAACTCTACAATTTAGGGCTGTATGCAAATAATCTTTTGATTCTGTTTGAATTTGCGGCTGTTATCGTTTGCCATAGGAAATACCCTTGTTAAAACATAAAACGTTACAGGTAAACTACCCCTTTCCCTTAACCGATCTTCACCAAAAACAATAGGTCTTGAGTACTCTACAAATCAGGGCTGTATGCAAAACATTATTTGATTCTGTTTGAATTTGCGGCTGTTATCGTTTGCCATAGAAAATACCCTTGTTAAAAAAACGTTGCAGGTAAACTACCCCTTTCCCTCAACCGAACTTCACCAAAAACAATAGGTCTTGAGAACTCTACAATTCAGGGCTGTATGCAAATAATCTTTTGATTCTGTTTGAATTTGCGGCTGTTATCGTTTGCCATAGGAAATACCCTTGTTAAAACATAAAACGTTACAGGTAAACTACCCCTTTCCCTTAACCGATCTTCACCAAAAACAGCAGATCTTGAGAACTCTACAATTCAGGGCTGTATGCGAAACATTATTTGATTCTGTTTGAATTTGCGGCTGTTATCGTTTGCCAAACAAACAAAATTACCCTTGCTAAAAAAAAACCGTTGCAGGTAAACTACCCCTTTCCCTCAACCGATCTTCACCAAAAACAATAGGTCGCGAGTACTCTGCAAATCAGGGCTGCATGCAAAAAATTATTTGATTCTGTTTGAATTTGCGGCAGTTATCGTTTGCCATAGAAAAAAAATCTACAGACAGACACATAGACAGACAGACACACACACAGACAGACAGACAGACAGACACACACACAGACACTTTTCGGAAAACGACTTTTTTTCATGTTTTGAGTGTAGTAGAATCAGAATCTGCAATAATCTCGAACACGATTTTTTTTGCCATCACCATACTTCCATTCCTTAAGGAATATGAAAGTAAATAAACTACCCCTTCCCCTTAACCGATCTTCACCAAAATCGAAAGTCATTGAGACCTCTACAATTCAGGGACGTATGCAAAAAATTATTTAATTCTGTTTGAATTTGCGGCTGTTATCGTTTGCCATAGAAAATACGCTTGATAAAAAAACGTTTCAGGTAAACTACCCCTTCCCCTTAACCGATATTCACCAAAAACAATAGGTCTTGAGTACTCTACAAATCAGGGCTGTATGCAAAACATTATTTGATTCTGTTTGAATTTGCGGCTGTTATCGTTTGCCATAGAAAATACCCTTGTTAAAAAAACGTTGCAGGTAAACTACCCCTTTCCCTCAACCGATCTTCACCAAAAACAATAGGTCTTGAGAAATCTACAATTCAGGGCTGTATGCGAAACATTATTTGATTCTGTTTGAATTTGCGGCTGTTATCGTTTGCCAAAAAAAAAAAATTTCCCTTGATAAAAAAAACCGTTGCAGGTAAACTACCCCTTTCCCTTAACCGATCTTCACCAAAAACAATAGGTCTTGAGAACTCTACAATTCAGGGCTGTATGCGAAACATTATTTGATTCTGTTTGAATTTGCGGCTGTTATCGTTTGCCAAACAAACAAAATTTCCCTTGCTAAAAAAAAACCGTTGCAGGTAAACTACCCCTTTCCCTCAACCGATCTTCACCAAAAACAATAGGTCGCGAGAACTCTGCAAAACCGGGCTGTATGCAAAAAATTATTTGATTCTGTTTGAATTTGCGGCAGTTATCGTTTGCCATAGAAAAAAAATCTACAGACAGACAGACACACAGACAGACAGACACACAGACACTTTTCGGAAAACGACTTTTTTTCATGTTTTGAGTGTAGTAGAATCAGAATCTGCAATAATCTCGAACACGATTTTTTTTGCCATCACCATACTTCCATTCCTTAAGGAATATGGAAGTAATAAAATAAGAAAGTATCATAAAATGGTACAGTCATGATTAAAATGTAACTACATTATAAATAAAATTACTTACCTCAATGTGATCAAGATTCTTTCTTCTGCACTCACACATTCCCGCATTTGTGTATCCCTCTGCCTTATGGATGGAGAAATAAGGTCAGTCAAGTGTAGGTACTATTCTTTTGTCATGCGGTAGAACGCTACAAACTTGGAATCAATCTTTTCCAGCTCTTTAGCAGTATCAAATAAACGGCAGTTAACGTTCCTTTCAATGTAAGGATGGCACCACATTCTTATGATTTGCCTTTTTCTATTATAGTTGTAGTAATATGTGACAATCACGTCATCATCACTGGATGAATCTTCAGTCATGATGAAAAACTCGGTAGACACAAGGGATGGAGAAATGTTCACCACTGTTAGAGGCAGACTGAACAGATTGCATCGCTTCACAGTATCCTCAGTGTGTGGGTATCAGTCGCCTTTGGGTATCTTACTCACAGGCAACTCAAATTGACGATACTCGAGTATCCGTCGCGTCGCCTCAGAATTGCACAGTGTGAAGACGGCCTACAGGTCATCTCTGTGCTGTCCAGAGTAACAAAGTATAAAGGAATCAGATCTGAGTGGAAGAAAAAAAGTGAAAAATTATAACACCTAAAATCTAAATGGAGTGGAAGAGATGAAGATATAATAAAATAATAATAATTTAAAAGAAGAAAAAATAATAATAATAATATATTAAAGAAGAAACCAAAAGTGAATAAATGATTCTCAAATTGGGTGAGGTTTAAACATTTTGTAATATCACAGATTGAACTTCACAACACCAAGATACATCAACTAACACTTTTCTTCAATAACACTAGTGAAAAGAAAACAATATCTAATAAAAACACAGTGAACATTTCATGTAGATTATTTTATTTGTAAAAACTGATGGTGAAGACATTTTCACATATAGTTAGTTGAACAACAAGCGGCCATCTTGTTAATTTGAACTATGGGAGCCGCCATGACACCTTGCTGTGGCAAATTAAACTGAATTATTATTTTGTCATACTGTATTAAATTTAAATTAGTTATAATTAATCTATAAGGATTAAACAATTGTAATGTGTAGTACTTCGTTGTGGACATTTTGAACTTTAATATCAGTCTCAAGAACCCCGAACTGAGATATTGTATTGAAATAAAATAGAATCAGAATTGGAAGCAAGAATCGATACCGGTGTTGTGTAACATCGATATTTTCGTAAACAGAATTGTAATTATTCAAAACAAATAAAAAACAATTTTCCTAATTCATGTTAAATTGCCTTTTATTGAAATAAAAGTAAGATAAGAAGAATTTTAATTACAGTAGAGGAAGAGTTGAACAATTACGACAACTTAAATAAAACGTAACTCCAAGAAAATTATGGTAAGTTGACTAACCTCGAAGGAAGAACTCGGCTATAGCAAGATCCTATTACCTAAAGGGGTAACTGAAAGTATTTTAATCCATTTCCATAATTGCAATAAAGTGGAACTAAACATAGGAAATATAAACATCGTGTCTAACAAGAGGGGTTAGGTAAATTATAAGATCCTACTGCCAGTATTCAAGGGCAATGGCTAGTCCTAGTTCTGCTTGGCGATTACGAAGTATTTGATTTTTTTATAAACAAGTCACTGTTAATTTAACTTGAATTAATCAAATCAACTCTTTCAACACTTTTTAAACAAAACAATTAACAAATAGTAAAGAAATAAATAACAATCACTAACAAGAGAGTCTCAAACAGTTTTATTACAGATTAGCGCTTCCAACGCGAGGCATTTACAAGTAAAAATATATCAGAAGGACTCCAACCCAATTAAATCAACATAATACTATAAAAAGAGAACGACCTTTCAAAAAGATTTATTACAATATGCATACTTCAAAACATTCTTGTATTTCCCATGGTTCCTGTACTATATTGCAATTTGTTGGAAATAATTTAAGCTGCTATAAAAATACTTCACAGCCTGATTTTGTCGTTTCCATTAGTTATTACAGACTATGTGTTTACAGGTATAGTAAGTTTGTAACATTTTCTGTTTTTTGTGTCAGTGTTGTTAAAACTGTTATTTTGGTGTAGTAAAGTTATGTTTAGTGATTCACTAAGTGTTAAAAATGAGTCGATATTTATCTGAAGAAGAAATGTGAAAAATAATTGCTAGGGAGGACTTTGATTTTGAAGAGAGTGAAGACGATTTTTGGTCATGTGGAAACTGATAATCTGTTGGTGTTATACCTTCAAATACTAATTGTGTAGTAAATGGAAAAAATCTCCATAGTTTTACATGTTGTAATAACACAAATTTCAAACCGGTTTTATACAATTTTGCTAGCATTAACTGTGGCCAGGTATGTTGCAATAGGTTGACATTAGGCTGACACACTTGCAAAAAACCTTGCTCCTTGGGGGTCAGGTTACTAGTCCAAAACTGAGCTCATCAAAGGGTTAAACAAGATAAGTGAGGTAAGGAAATTTATAAAAAAAGTAAATCTTTGAGTTTGAACAGGCATGTCTATAGTGCAATGTAAAATTATATATAATTTATTATTCAGTATATAATATAATTTATAATTCAGTATTCAATAATTTTAGTTCCAACCTGTGTAACTAATTCATGGGTATAATGTGTTATAATCTGTTACAGCCATCTGCAGAGAAGAATCTGAGTGTAAAACTAGCAGATGTGACAAGTACGCCATTTCATAATTCTCGCATCATGCCGCTGACTAAGGTGTTCCAAGAAGAAATGTCACCCATTGCTCCTGTTGCAGCAAAGATCAGTCGTCCCCAGACTAAAATTCCAGTGCTGAAATCTAAAATACCCACGTTAATGTAAGTAGGAATGTATTCTTGGGTGTGTATGTATTTTTTTTTTTGTCTGAGGATTCTGTCTCATGTTGGAGGTTAAAAATTATAATTGAAATATGTATTTTATTTATAACAGTTCTCATAACTAGTTGACTCAATCCAAACAGCCCCTCAGTTCATAGGGCAAGAGATCAGATATATTCTTAAATTTCTCTTTCTGCATACTTTTTCCTTTAAGATAACATATTGTTCTCGTATCACATGTGTAAAGTATTCCAGTTTTCTCTGTTCTCACATCATTACTATCTTCTCTTTGATAAGCATAGGAAATTTACTGCAGCATTCAACATTCATAGTGTGATCTATCCGATAACTTTATCACCATGCAATGACTTTATATCCATCTATTTTGAAGTCCAAGTTTTGATACCATGTAATAATGTGGTTATGTTTTACTTATCATTGTCATCTACATCCAAAGATTAGGCCGATTGGTATATTCTGGCATCTGTATTTTTTTGTGTGCTGCATATCTCATGTTGCTTTATACAGTCATGTCGTTCAGTGTTGTGTGAAATACGGTGCCTCAGTGTGATGTTTCATTGTACTGACAAAAAACATAACACTGCATATACTGCCTTCGCCAAGGTTGCTGATCACCATAAATTACAAGATTGTACGTCTCTTTCTATCTGGCTGTATTTTAAGGCTGTGACAGCAACATCTATATGTGGCTCATACGTTTCATGAATATTCCTCCATCAGGAGAGGAAGATCACTTACGTGGTTCACTGTTATAATAACTGACTTGAGTGATCTATTATTGTTCAATCACCTTATTTAAATAGTAAGACTATTTTTGTTCTTGGTCAACCACTCTTCTGGCACTTATGGGCTTCTTCATTTATATTATACAGAATTGCCTATACTGATTTTATAAAAATCTTCTCCAATTGTATGGACAGACATCTTTTTTCTTGTCTGTCACACACCATGACTTGTCTACCAAATATGTCACGTTCAGTGTTCTAAATAAACCTCTCAAGTTTGTGTGCCTATCTAACAATCGTTTTTGTCCGGTTTCTTACTTCTTTATTTTTCTTCATTCATAGATACTGGAGAGTTTAAATAATTAAGATATACTTTTGCTTTGTAGCTACTATTTCCTCAGTCCACTTTCATCTGTATCTCCTCTGACTTTTAATTGACAGCTTATTTGATCCACATTGCTTAACAATATGTACAGCTGAATGAGTGCTGTGGTCGTGAGCAACATTGTCCCCCCCATTAAAAATGCTTTTTAAATGCATTACAAAGTTATACTGTTTCTGAAAATAATTGGCAGTCCAAGGGCAAGGAGGCATAGATGTGGTTGTGATAGACGAGTGTTTTATTTTGTTTATTTTATTGTTTGTAGTATTTGAATCATGTTGTCATAAAACATGTTGATGAAAGGGTAAATAATTGTAGATTGTAAATGCATATAGAAATGTGTGTAAAATGAAAAGAAACAAATGTCTGAAATAGCCATACAGAAATTGTTATTGAGACTCAACTCAAACAATTCAGTTGACAGACAGACATGTAGTGGAATTACAGTTTGACATTTTACCGCCCACCTTATACAAAGATAATGTATGTTGTTAATTTTTCAATATCTAATGCGTTTCGAAAGCTATTATTAAAATTTTCAAATATAAGTGAGTAAATAAAAACAATAAAGATTTTATTTATTAAATAAAATATTGTTAGCATAAAATATTTTTGTGTAATACTATATTATGCTCTACAAATTAAGTCCTTCATCTTTTTTTGTGTTTAGGATGTTTATCAGATATTTGTAGAAAAAAAAACATTAAAAAGATAGAAAAGTATCAGTGGCCATGTAAACTTTTTCTTTTCTAATGTAGGATACATTAATCTATTGAGTGAAAAATTTCATTAAGCTTGGGATGGCTGAGAAAATATTTAGGATTGGAATCTATTCAGGACAGTAACAAATACATAGTTTATCCAACATGAAGGAGGTTCGACGTGTGGTTATCAAACCTGTGAGTTAACAGAATGTCCACTTATCAGTCTCTGCTGAGGGGCAGTAGATGTCTAATGTTCATGTGTGCAAATGGATGTTACTATTACCTTAATAAATTTTGGTAATACATATTACTAAATTAAATCCTTTCATATGTAAGAGTTACTAGATTTTACTGTCTGCACTTCTGTTTCTTGTAAAGAGTTCAGGAAACATTATGTTGTACGTAAAGACAATTTTTTTAAGACCGTTTCTTGTTTACAGACCACAATCTGTACAGAGTGGAACCACAGCAGTGGGTTTGATGAGGCAAAAGACAGAAGTAGACCTTCCTCTAAAACCACATACTGCTCCATCGTTAGGGCCTGTTCGTTCATCTCTGCCAAATCGAGGTATTGTTAAAGGTAAATACTTATTAGAATACCAGTTTTACTGCTATGACATAATATCAGTTATAACACCATAATAATAAATATACTGTATGTCACAAATGTGTATGAAAGATATTTAGCCGCATACCAAGCCTGATACCAAGCCACATGTTTTAAATGATAAATTGGTCTTCAAGTCAAATGTATTGTACAACACTGCCTTGCGCTATTGTCGTGGTGGGAGCGAGACGTGAATTAGTGCGCGGTCGGTTTTCATACGATGTACATCGGTAACCTTCACACTCGTTGTAAATATTATATTATCATGTTATATTAAGTTATTTTTATATTGGATTTTAATATTTTAAGTGTTTGACAAGTGTATCAAATTTAATTGATACACAATTATTTTTAAATTCTGATGATGGGACAAGGGTCCCGAAACATGTAAATTTTATAAAGACGCTGTTTCTGAAAAGCCGCAGACGGTAAGTTCCAATATATTTGATTGAAGATATTTAGGTCTTGTACACATGAGGTTTTAGCTAACGCATGTTAGTGAACTACATGGAGTTGCAAAGACACATTAAATGTGCACATGAGACACATTGGTTGCACATTATAAACTCATTTTGCTGACCACTCATTGCAATACAGTGGAACCTCGATATAACACCCCTGTGATATAACGTGACCTTTGATATAACGCTCATTTTTTACGGTCCCAGCAAACTAAATAGTGAAACTTGGGACCTTTATATAAAGCGACCCTCGATATAAAGCGCTTTTTGGCTGGTCCGCAGAAGAGCGTTATGTCAAGGTTTCGCTGTATATGTCACCAAATTTTCTCTATTAATACATGATCGATATGAGCGCTCTGAGATGCATATAATTGAAAAGATGCAATCAGTTGAATCTGCACTTTTGTAGTTGTTGTACATAGCATACAGTAAAATAATTTATAATTATTTTAGTATATATGTACATCATTTATTTTGAGTATTTAATCTAATTTATATTTTTATTAGATCTGTTTTATTGTACATTAACGCTTATTATTTGTTTGTTTATTAGAGAATAATCCTCAGATCCGATTTCTCTCCAGCCCATTGTTACATCAATGATCTACAATACACAAATATACAAATTTTCAACAGTGCATAAAGATTTACATAACTTTAACAGTACTAAAACTTAACACAGATACACCGTCTCACAACAAATCCTCTGATCTGAGAACTCCATCGCCTGTTGTACATTATAGTCCCAGGTCGTCAAAGGCTGCTGTCTTCTATTCATTCCTTCAATCTCCCAGCTCTGTGCTGCCTTAGACAATCTTCCGTCCTCCATTCTTCTTACTGGCTGTACCATTATATATAGATCAGAAGCTTTGTTCTGTTAATAACGTTTCTGCTTCGTAACACTGAGTTCAACATGCCTATATTTTCCTATGACTGCTTATTTTCTCGTGATTTCTTTATTTGATGTCCTGTTCCTGTCCAGAATTTATTCCAATTCATCAGAGTTATTTGTAAGATATTTGTATAAACAGGAAACTTATTATTTTAATTTTTCTAAAATTATATGTTTGTCAGTTACAGGTAAAAATATAATATTGAAACAAATATCAATATTATTTTGAGGTTTTGTCCTGAAATAGTGAAAAAATCATAATATTTAAAGTATGTGAAATGTAGTTGATATTCACTATCAGTAAATTGTTACAAGGTTTAACAGACATTCTGAAGTGGTTGAAAAATTTTGTTACATATTCCTTTAATTATGAGAAACAGATACACGTGTACCACAGGTTAGGCCGTCATATTATAGAATAGGATACACCCAGTATTACGTCTATCTTTGTTTATGCCATCTATGGTAACAACAGAGAAAAGTCAATATTGTAACGTAACAGAACGTTCCATACTCTTAAAACAATTTAGAAACACAGACAGACTGACTAAAACATTGACAATACCCAATACCCCGTAGATTGAGATAGTGAATCACTGTCAATAATGACCATAATGTGTAACAGAATGGGGGAACTAAATAAATGTAAAACCCCAACAAACAAACAAACCCATAAAAATAAATATAAACAAAAGTATAATAATAGACCATGAAGTACAATGCATTCAGTAAATGAACAAATATACCATATTTTATAAGAAAATAATGTATATAAGATTAAATAATAAGAGTGAAATTGATGAGAGAAAATAGCAGTGACAAAAAAAAAAGGTGTAAACCAGTGAATGATAATAAGTATTAGTCACTCAGGATAGGACTGGGAAGATTAGTGCCAGTGTTCAAGTGAGATGAATAATCATTACCATGAAAACACAACAAATATGTAGTAAAACCCATAATAAACTAAGTGTTTTATAAACAAAGATCACAAGTCAGGTTGTAATACTAAGTATATGGTTAACAATGTTAATAATACTTGTTTAAGTTCCCAATTCCTTAGACTTATTGAAATATGACTATATTCAAGGGAAAGGGCAACCATTAATTATAATATAAACAATGGTCAATTAATTAAACACAGCAAAATGGGCTGGAAGGAAATATTATTACTATGTGTCAAACCGTAGTATAGTTTAAATGAAAAGTAGTTTAGTTGTTCAAATGTTCATTAGAATCATAGCCAGGTGGGCATGAAAATAAGCCAATATAATGGTATATCTTTTATTTTGTTAAAATAATATTACAAAAATGGGTCATTCCATTGGAAATCATCCAGAAAGAAATAAAGTGGTAGTTTGACAATTTCAAAAATAATTATTTTTTTATATATTATTCACATACATAAATGTTTGATGAAATCAGATGAAAAATATGTTTTGGACCTCCCGTTTGTCCTTGGCGGCCATTTTTCTGTCTTGGTCGACACTCGAATCCTGAAAAATAAGCATTTACAGAAAAACTTATATCTTAAGAACTAAAAAAGTTAGAGATGTAAATCAAAAACCACATTGTAGATATTGAGTGAGGCTTTTTTCATGTGTAACTTACATTAAGCTATTTTTAATAAAAGGTGCTTAGATTAAATCATAACGTTTAGACGCAAATTATTAAAAAACACCATTTTCACAATGAAGGAGTGATTTATAAGAGCTCAAATTTATACCAGATGTTACCCTACCCCAAGGGAGTTTACACAGTAAAATTCATCCCCCAGAGATTTACCCTTCTCTTCTGACCTAAGCATGAATATCGTAAATTTGTGAAAATAACCGAGTTTGAAGCTCTGTATCTCTGGTGGGGGACCTCCAAAAAATATGAAACTTTCAGAAAACAAAGTTTAATTGGTAAGCTATTTATTTTATTAATTTGAATCACTAGACTTTTATTGTGTATGTGCTATGAATTTTTTTAAATGCTCAAAAAATGTGCTAGCGCAATGCATTAATATTTGTATTTAAAAAGAAAGAATAACAATTTTGCTGTAACCTGGTAATTTATCATGACAGAAACAACTATGATTGTATATAGTTTACATAATAATCTAAGTTTTAGGACTTCTCAAACATGCTACTTAATTTTTCTAAACACTAATGTCACTATAGTAATACGAACAAAATTATTGAATTATTTTTACTTACATAGGTTGTTTTCACTTCTTGTATCTATTGAATAATTTTGAGATATCACCACACAGTTTGGATGAAATTTGATAGGTATTCCTCGCACTTGATTTGCTTAACTGAAGTGGTATAATCTTTTGCAGTACATTGGCAAGGGGCACCCAGCATTGTTCGGAAGACTTCTTGAACGAGGTTCTTGGTCTGGGAGATGAAAAAAATGTGACAATCATTATGTTCTTTATTTATGTCTTGAATCTCAGCTGGGTACCGTTCATTATCATACACACAAATAATGAAATCATTTTTCTTGAGTTCAGAAATGGTGCAGAGTGGTCTATTTGTGATTACAATGTCTTTGTAGGTTTTGGAGGCAGATGTACGGTAGCATCTCATTGTATTCCTGTCGATAGGTACAAGGCGGTGTCTTTAGTATCACGGATGACACAGCATTCATCAAACCTCTTTTTCAAATCTATTTCATTTTGTTCTACTTCTTCTGCTCCTACAAACATGTACTTAATACCTGAGAGATTTTTGTCACAAAACTCAAAAAATTGCTGACGAGTGAGGATTTGTTCTTTATATGGCCTTTGTAAAATAGCCCTTACTGTCTCCCTTTTTGTGGTCCCTCCAACCCCATCACAAGCATTCTTTCCATGTTCAGTGGCAAAAAAGTTCCATTCTGCATCCACATTGAAGTCACTTTTATGGTTGTACAGATTTGAAAAGTTTTTCCTATTTTTATACTGGCTTGAGGCACCATCGCTGAAGTAAATAATCTTTTCAATATTAGGTATCTTTTCTTTAAACTGATTTATTAAATTTTTTTGAAATGTATGAAGCAACTGTATTGTGTTCAAGATAGTTACTGACTACACAAAAGCTTTTGGGTATTACTTTACCATTTTCCTTGAAATAAACCACAGATGGATGTAAAGTGGCTTGAGATTTGGTCCAATGAAATTCCTGAGACTCGTCTTGGAGAACAAAAGAATAATTCCCGCAAAGTCTGCCAACACTATACATTCAGTATCTTTTAAATTTTCCTTTTTGTTTTTTAAAAACAAAACCTGAACTTTGGCAATGTAATGGTGCTTTTTGAGTCCAAGTTTATCGAAAAGCGTTTCAATAAAGTCTTCAGTATTTTGCACCACATAAATCAAGTTTGACCTGTCTGTGCTGGTCCATTGTTTGTATAAAAGATCTTCTTCCATGTCTTCTAATTCATCCTGTAGAAATTCTTTTGACATATCAGTATTAGAGCAATCTAGACAAACCCCCATCATACAATCGTACTTTTGAAGATCACAAGCTATCATGTCTAATAAATCTTTATAATCTACATTCATACCAGTCCCCTCAAGCTGTAATTTTATGTTCTGATGGTATAAACAAACGCACACAGTGTGCGTTCCAGATGAGCCAGCAAGTATGCACCATTTAGGCTGCACAGATGAAAATTTTGAAAGTCCGACTTTCACATCAGGTTTTACCTCTTTGAAATGTAAGTACATTTCTCTTAAATTGGATAAAATCAACCTTTTTTATATATTTTGTTTCTTCCTATTTATTCTAACAGACACACAGTCTTTTTTCCCAGGTAGAATCCTACTGTTTTCATCAGACTGATAAAAATCTTGAACCATTGTAACAGTCACCTAACTTTGGATATTGAGATCCCAGACCAAGTGTTGACACGTTTCTTTTCTTTTTGGAAGGAATGGTAGTATACCTTGTTGGTTCATTAGCTCTTTGGTTGTTCGTACAAGCTAGTCAGAAACTTGCAAGTCCTTGCATATTTTCGATCTGGACCAATTTGGAGGCATTAGACTGATTATATTTACTTTTACTTGATTATTTGATGTTAGTTTACACTTCTCTTTTAATTTTTCAATTAATTCTGTGTATTCCTCACAAAGAGGGGGTTTACTCTCTTCATCCTGTTCCATTGGTTGCTCAAATGAGTCTTCCAGCCTTCGTTTTAATGCCACAGATATTCGTTCAGTTTTGCTCTTAAGAGCAGACTTCTGCTTCTCTATGCTCACTTTTTAAATCTTTGATGCTGGAGACATATCCAGAACGGAACATACTGCATCTAGTCTCTGCAAACTCTCTTCAGGGGGGATAAACAGATCAGTGTCAGTAACTTCATTTTTGTGGGTCATGTGATAGGAAGGCTGATCGACTTGTTCACAGAAAACTTTTTTATAGCAAGTGGGACATAATGATTTTCCTGGTACAAGGTTTATTTTCTTATTTTTTATTTCTGCCAAATGTTTTAGTTTTATTTCTAAACAGCCTTTAGAGCCCTTCTTTCTAAGATCAGTATGGTACTTTAAAGGGTCGCAACAACTTTGTCCAAATAGGTGATTAAATTTAACTAAAAACTTTTTCTCATGATACACAAAGTTTCTATATTATCATTGTTTAATCTTAGCTTAAGCAATGTTTGGTTATCTAAACTTAATTCATTAAAAGTAATTAATTTTCTACTTACTTTACCATAACTTTCTTTATGGCATTCCTCTTGAACAAGGGAACCAATGGTACACGCCATACTATTTAAATACACTATCAGTTAAAATACATTAATAAATTCAATAATTAGGGATAGTTCAATTATTAACTGAAATACACTGCAATAAACAACAACTTTTAAATAATAAAACTGCTTAATCACATCACAGTAGATCCTCACTCAATCAGAGTTGGAAAGAAACTAACATGGAGTTGGAGGAGGGGGAAAGGAAATGCTGACAAAATGGAACATGAAAATGACAAGTTGCTGTTTGTCAGTGAGTCATGACTCACTACACTCAGGCTGAGGCAATATAAGTATAACTTCTATCATAATGCTTTACCAAGTTCGAATAAAAATATATAATTTTTGCCTACTTAAATACAAATGTATTGCGCTAGCACATTTTTTGAGCATTTAAAATAATTTATAGCACATACACAATAAAAGTCTAGTAATTCAAATTAATACAGTTAATACCTTACCAAATGAAATTTGTTTTCTGAAAGTTTCGTATTTTTGGAGGTCCCCCACCAGAGATACAGAGCTTCGAACTTCGGTTATTTTCACAAATTTACGATATTCATGCTTAGGTCAGAAGAGAAGGGTAAATTTTACTGGGGGATGAATTTTACTGTGTAAACTCCCTTGGGGTAGGATAACATCTGGTATAAATTTGAGCTCTTAGAAATCACTCCTTCATTGTAAAATAAAATTGTCAAAATGGCATTTTTGAATAATTTGCGTCTAAACGTTATGATTTAATCTAAGCATCTTTTATTAAAAATAGCCTAATGTGAGTTACACATGAAAAAAGCCCCATTCAATATCTACAATGTGGTTTTTGATTCACATCTCTAACTTTTTTAGTTCTTAAGTTATAAGTTTTTCCGTAAATGCTTATTTTTCAGGATTTGAGTGTCGGCCATGACAGAAAAATGGCTGCCATAGATAAACGGGAGGTAAAAAAAAAATTTATTCTAGATTTTGTTAATGGTTTATATGTAGCAACAATATATTAAAATATAAAAGTTTTCTAAAATGGTCGAGCAACCAGCATTGGATGATTTCCGATGGAACGACCCAGATCCAATAAAGTGTAAACTTAGGTAATTAATCAGAATGTATCAAATCAACAAAACCAATACTATTGGCAAAGTTAAAGCAGTGTACCAAATAATATGCCAATACTAGTATTTTATGGTTGATTAAATATCTAATGATGTTAAACTGAAAAAAAAAGAATTAATGTTATGATATGTTAAACAGTTTTTTATGTTTGTTAAAAGTTAATTTAACTATTGAAGGTTTATTAGAATATCAATCATGGAAACATGACAGTAAGTTAAATTGTTTATAAAGTTTGTTAAGGAAGTAGAAGAATAAGGGTATAATAAGCATTTTAATCCAATGTAATAAAATAATAGAGAAAATTTGTAATTAAAAGTAAGGTCTTAAACGAACAGGACAAATAATAATTGTAAAAGAATAAAACAAGGTACTAAAGAAACGATATGACCTAGGAAAATGTTAAACATTAAAATTATTGTCAATCATAGTTAACAAAAGGTCAAACCACTGTGAATTAGTAATGATAAGCTGGAATTGTTAAATAGATTTTGTTTATATATATAGTAATCACTATGTAGTAAATAGTTTAAGGAATTAGAACATGATTTTGTGAAGGCCAAATGACTAAAATGGCCTATAAAACATGATTTTGTAAATCACCAAAAATATCTATTAGTTCACACACACAGGTCATGTTGGGTATCAAATTGTTTGTAATTTTACCAGGAAAACCAAGATGTAAATTACGTTAAGCATAATTAAGTAATAGTCAGGGAGTAATTAGTAGTGGAAATTGAAAAAACCAAATAATGTAAATAATGATGGTCATGTGACCCATGAACTCAAATCTATTGACCAATGAGAAATTAGCAAAATTTGGTCAAGACCGTTGAAGGAGTAAGAAATTCAATTGTTCTGTTGTTAGGCAGAAGAACGTACAGGTCAGCTCTGTGAAGCCGGGAGCTAAAGTTTAACAAAGTATCAATTCTGAGTGGCGGGGGGGGGATAAGAAAATTATATATAAAACAAAACAAAATTAAAAAAAAAAAAGAAGATAATGTAAATTTAATAAGTATAATTCAAGAAAAGAATAAGTAAAAAGTAAAATTAAAAGAAAGGAAAAAGTGAAAAAAAGTATTCCTACTAGACATGGTGAGATCTTAACCTTATATTAAAAAGCACTGTTTACTACTACACAACGCCAAGAATAACTTCACCAACACTTCTTAACAACACAATAGTGAAAGAAAACAGAGAATTAACTATAATTACATTGAACACTTCAAATAAAATCATTTATTTTAAAAGAAACAGTGACAAAAAGCATTCGCATTATTTGAGGTGGAACACAAGCGGCCATATTTGAATTTATCGTCATCATTCCAAACTCGAAGCTGCCACGTTTGTTGACTTTGGTCATTTGAATTAAATAATCATTGTTCAATACTCAAACAAAATTAACTTTATGTGTAATATTAAGTAAGATTTTTAAATATTTGTAAGTATTGTACTTCCTAAAAACATTTCTGACCTTTCATAGCAGTTCAATAAGAACCCTATAATTAATATTATGAAATACAAAAACTTAATTTTGTTACAGTCGACCCGAGATAAAGAGTCGATCTGGGAAACAAACATTTTCGATCTAAGAGTTGTATAACTGAATAAGAAAGAAATAAAAGCTAATAAATATAGGTAATTAATTGATTTTAAAGGGACTTTTATTTATTAAATAAAGTTAGAATAGAAGATTTTTAAATAGGAAAGGAAGAGTGAACACACTTTGGCAATTGGAACGTGATCGAAAGGGAGTGAATACGCAGATAACCTCAATTCGCCAAGTCGTTTTCACAATCGAACCGAACTTACGCAAAACATTTCTTTAAATAAAATTTTTCCAAACTGATAAAAACTAAGTAAACATTAATTACTAATTCCTAGCTGTATAATCTCGAATTAAATAATTCGAATAACGAAATAAAGCAAATTAAATTAAATTAAAGACAATTAAATGAAATTTAAGAAAAAAAAAACTTTATTTATTTTTTTATACATAAATATAGTACAAGATAATTATAAAGAGAGATAAGAGATGATTCAAATATTAGTGGTATTACAAATGGCGCCCAATGTGGGGCTGAAATTAGGGAATTATTTGGCGATAGGAATAAAATAATAACTGACCTAACTTCCTAATTTTAGCTGGCAACTGCTATAAGTCCAGCAATGCAGCGAAGAGCTACGTGAAAAAGGAGAACGAAGGACCCAGAGACAGAAGAAGATAGCCGAGAACACGAGACAGAAGCAGTTATGGACAGTGAAGAGAAACAGCAGGCGGGTGACAATGAGGAAGCCAGAGGAGGCCTGGATTTACTAAAATTATGGGAATTAATTAAAGAAGATTCTAGGAAACAAAAGGAAGAAATGAAAGAAGATTTAAAACAAATAAATGAAAACTTAAGGAAACAAAATGAAACTCTGAGTGAAAATTTAATGAAACAACTGAATTGAAAAAATAGATAGTATGAAGGAGGATAATAAACAAATGAATGAAAAGTTAGAAAATAAAATAGACAGTATGAAGCAGGATAATAGACAAATGAATGAAAAAATAGACAGTATGGAGGACAAAATAAATGAAAACTCAAGGAAACAAAACGAGACTGAGTGAAAATTTAAATAGACAAATGAAAGAAGATTTAAGACAAATGAATAAAAAGTTAGAATCATTAAATGAAAATAATAATAAAAATATAGACTCCTTAAAAGAGGAATTAAAAAATAGTAGTGAAGAAATAAAGGAAGATTGAACTAAGAAAATAAATGATATTAGTAAAAATAATAATCAAAACATCGAATTATTAAATAAAAAATAGAGGAATTCAAAGAGGAAAATAATGAAACATGGAAGCATTAAGTAAAAAGATAGAAGAAAAAATGGAAGAAACCATAAATAAATCAATGGAAACGGTAAATCAAAACGTAGAAACATTGAATCAGAAAGTAGAAGATAACTACCAAAGAACAGAAACTAATCATCAACAACTGAGGGAGGAAATGGGAAAAAAATTAGAAAAACGCATTACAGAAGTTCGAAAAGAAATATCAGAGACAAAAGAAAAATGTGAGCAGGCGACTAAAGAAATACTCCAAATTCGGGAGGAAAACAAGGAAGAAATAGCCCGAGTACGCACAGACATCGGTGAAAGAATGGAAGGAGTCTACAACAACATGAACAATATCGACAGCCAAGTGAGTACAAATAAAGAGAAGATTGAGGAACTCCATCGACGAGAGTTACAACTACAGGAAGAAGTTGACTCATGGCGGGATAGACCATGTCATAGCACCTATACAACAAGCAGCAGCAACCGGGAGGTTGTAAACTTCAAAAGCTACAAACATAACCCCATGGAGTTCCTGGAGAGAGTAGCAGAGAGTATTGCGAGGAATAGAGAGACCAAATGGACCATTATACGAGGAATGCTTGATGAAATGTTCAAGGACATCCACGACAATTGGTGGACGGCAGCACGACCCGACATTCGAAATTTTCAAGACTTCAAAACCCAATTTAAGGCGAAGTATTGGTCGGAGTCGACTCAAAACATGGTCAGAAACGATCTGAGTAACGGTAGGTATGAGGCGTACACAGGACAATCTCCGACATCGTACTTCCTAGGTAAGGTATGCATGGCCCAAAACCTGGAGCCCAGGATTCCTGAGGAATGTTTAGTCACACAACTGTCTTACCATTACAAAGACGGAATTACGAAAGCCAGATTGTACGGCCAGATCAAGACAATCCAAGCTATGGCTAACCTCTTAGAAAGCTATGAGCATGAGGGGCAGTACCGACGAAACCGCATAGTGAATACCAAATATAACAGGTATAATGACAACTACCATCAACAAAATCAAAATACTGGCAATAGTCCTCAGACAAACAACCATAATAACCAAAACAGGAATCCTAATAATCCGAATAATAATCAAAGTAATAATAATTATCAGGGGAACAACAATTATAATAACCACGATAATCAGACTAACCGAGGAGACAGGGATAACCGAAATCGCAACTACAGACCCAATGTAAATTATGTACAATCACGACCTCAAGGTACCCAAAGACGTTACTACTCAAGGCCACAAACAACTGACACGTATTATAATCAAGCACAGCGCAATGACAGCCACCAGGACGGAGGAAATAATGGACCAGTGGACAACAATTCTGGAACCAGACAGGAACCACAACATAACCAACCACAAAACCCACCGGATAACCGGAATAGTGAGGGCAGCCCTCATTCCTTCGGCAGTGAAAACTGAAGACAGGCCATCACTGAACCAATCTCTTGGGGGAACACGATGAACGACGAGACATCACACTGACCAGACCATAACAATCATCACCAGTCACTATTTAAAGGATATTAGAGAGGATCTCATGGAAGAAGAAAATGTTAATGTACCCAATAACAATAATGAAATTATATATGTCACGGCTAAATTAAATGGAACACAATCGACAATCATGATAGATACGGGGTCAAATATTTCTTTAATCGATGGCACAGAACTGGAGAGAATTCAATAAGAAAGTCAAACACAAATACCCACTTTACCTGTAAATAATATCATCATAATTGGAGCGACTGGATGACAAAATAAATCTGTGAAGAAGCAAGTGTCACTCGACCTTACAAATAATAATGTAACTATACCAGTAGGGTTTCTAGTCGCAAATGGACTACCATTCAATGTATTAATTGGCTGCGACGTATTAAGACAACATTCAGCAGTAATAGACCTGAGCAGAGGAATAGTCTCCCTGACGTCAGAAGAGGGAGTGTGGATGGCGGAATTAGTGGATGCCAACAGAGCCCCTTCAGTCCGTGCCAGCTGCCATGCCATAAAGAATTATTTTCATATAAACAATACACTACAGAGGTAATCCAATATGAGGACGACAATCAGGAACTATGGTATAGTAAATTAGAAGAAATCCGAGTGTTCCAGAGAGAAAAGACAGGTCAACAAATAAGTGAGGTGCAAGCAGAAAAATTAATTGCTATCTACAACAAATATAGACATATTTTTTCCAGCGCCCCTGGTAAAGTCAAGGGTTACCAGTGTGAAATTAATTTTAAAGAACCCATAGACTTTCACAGAAAATCTTACCCCATAGCCTATTCTCTAAATAACGAAGTAAGAGAAGAGATAAATCGTATGATGGCGGATGACATAGAATACAGCCATTCACCATATACTAGCCCTATAGTAGCAATACCCAAGAATAATGGGAAGGTAAGAATTTGCCTGGACGCTAGGGAGATAAACAAGATGATTATCAACGACAGAACATCTCCTGGCAAAATTGAAGAAATTTTGAAAAAATTCCATGGTACAAAATACATCAGTACATGGGATACTGTATGCGGTTACTGGCAGGTGGAACTGCACCCCAATAGTAAAAATATATATGGCGTTCATCTTCGACGGAAGGAACTACCAATTTAAAAGACTACCTTTCGGACTAATTAATTCCGTCGCCATATTTGTAAAATGTATGGACCAGATATTGGGACAAGAAACTCTACAATTCACCACAGTATACGTAGACGATTTATTAATAACATCTTCTAATTGGGACGACCACTGCACATGGGTGGAACAAGTGTTGAGAAAGTTGGCAGAGAATAATGTCACGCTTAAACTAGACAAATCCAAGTTTATTGCAAATGAAGTAAAATTTTTAGGCTTCAATTTAACAGAGATGGGAATATCTCCATCACAAGAAAAAGTGGAAGCTATTCAGCAGTTCCCTACCCCTAAAAACAGAAAACAACTACAATCTTTTCTAGGAATTTGCAACTATTATAGAAAATTCCATAATAACTATTCCGAATTGACTGCTAAATTTCAGAAACAGCTATCATCAAAGGACAAATGGACATGGGGACCGGAACAAGATGAAGTTCTACAGCTAATAAAAGAAAACATTTTAGAATCAGTTATGCTGCATCATCCAGACTTTAACAAACCCTTCTACCTAAATTGTGACGCAAGTAATGTAAGTTTAGGAGCCGCTTTGTATCAAGAAGATGAAGAAGGACATCACATGGTCGTTAGCTTTGCCAGCAGGGTTCTGAACAGCTGTGAACGCAACTATAATGTCACCGAAAAGGAGTTGCTAAGTGTGGTATTCACGTGCAATAAGTTCAGAACCTATATACTTGGGTACTCGGTGACAGTCAGGAGTAACCACAAATCCATCTCATTCCTGAAACGATGTAAACTAACCCATGGCAGATTAACTAGATGGGTCCTTACATTACAAGAATACATTACTTGGGAATATATACCAGGAAGGAAGAACGTAGCAGCTGATGTCTTGTCCAGAATCAACATACACAATCAAACTTTTGATGGAGAAAAATAACAAATAGCTAAAGTGTATAACATTATGAAAAGTAGAGAAGATTTGGAAACCATCATTAATGAAATTATACAACACCAAAAAATAGACTCCAAATTAATGAACATCCGACAGAGAGTGCAGAATGCAGATGAAACAGTTACACGATATTATTGTTTAGATGATGATATTTTATTTGTTAAAAATACCCCTAATCAAGGAAATTGGAAGTTAGTGGTTCCACCAACTGTGGAAAACCAATTGATTTTAGATTATCATATTAGATATGGCCACATGGGAGCCCTGAAAATGGTTAAAGCCCTGGAAGAACAGGTATACATCAAAAATATTAACAGAAAGGTACAAAAATCCATCCAAACATGTCACATCTGCCAACTGGTTAAAAGTAACAATGAGAGAAAGGAGGGAGTTATGATACCCATAACGCCCACCCATAAGCTGGAAAGGTATTCCTGGACATCTGTGGACTGTTCCCACGCAGTGGAGGAAGACACAGATATAAATTCATTATAATTATATTTGACCACTTCACCAAATATACCAAACTTTATGCCATCAACAGAGCAACTACCAAGAAGATACTGGAGATAGTCATAGGACACTATGTACCAGAGGTAGGAAAACCAACATCCATCATTACAGACCATGGTGCACAGTTTAAGGGAAGAAAATGGAGGGATAATCTTTTAGGACATGGAATCAAAACATATAAAACATCAGTTTACCACCCCAGCAGCAACCCAGTTGAGAGAGGTCGGCCAAATACTCAGAAGTTACTGCCATGACCAACAAAGGAGGTGGCATGAATACCTGTCATCTACTGAGGAGTTTCTTAACATATCATACCATCATTCTATAGAAAATACACCTTACACCGTGATGTTTGAAAAACCCCCACCTAGAGAAATCCAGGACATCATCAATTTCCCCAGTAACCCAGACTATCAATTTGAGAGTATCAAATTTTATAACCGAATAATGGAAAAGGCAGAACAGCAGAAAAAGAAGTACCTAAAGAACCAGCCAAAAGCAATTAAATACCAGGTAGGAGAGAAGGTGTTAATAAGAAATAGAGAGCTACCTAGTACTATGGAGGTGATAACTAAAAAATTATTATTATTATATACAGGACCTTATCTGATAACAAAAGATAATGCCAATAACACATAAGAAATCATGAGCCCCAACACAATGAAAATTAAGGGAACGTATAACCAGGCATCTTTAAAGAAATACTATGAAGAAGTACATTAACAAATAATGACAATTTGACTAGAACAAAATGACCAAGAAGACTGACTAAAGTGACTAATTGCATAAGTATGAGAGTAAACAGATTTAAAATAATAACCATTAAACCAAGCTATTAACTAATTAATGTTCCAAATGAGATAGAGTTAAATAAAGAAAGAATAGACTAATACAGCTTAGTGTAACGATGAAATTCAGTACTTAACTGCATAATTAAATGGGAATAAATAAATAAAAATGAAGATGAAAATAGAATCTAAAATATTATTGATTGACAGCACTAAGATGGAAATAATCCAACATGTATGTCGAATAAGGTTAACCAATTACCTGTGAATGATAGAATATCAATTGAAATGATAGAACGCCAGAAGTGAAACAGTTATGGAATAAATATGTGAAGAGACCTCAAAAGAAATCATGTAACAATCCCTTGAATATAATTTTGTAGCGAAGGAGCTACCTTATAGGTAATAATTATATGTATTGTGTTGTGATAGTGCAACTTTTATTTTCCTGGACAGAGATGAAGTTCCTCTGATCTCAGATGATATATTTAGGGAAAACGGCGGAGTAATGGAAGCCAAGAGTGCCCCTCCGAATCCGAACCCATGTGTAATATTTAATGTTAGGGAATTATAGTATTTTAGGGATGATACAAACAACGAGGTAATGAAATAAAAAATAAATATGACAATATGGATCGAGGCGTGAAAAATGAGAAGAAATTAAGTGTTCCAGCATGAAAACAGGAATATAATTGAAGGGTAACCAAATAAATGATAGAATAACCCAAAATGTATGAAGAATCGACACCAATTTTGTATGTGCTAAGTTACTATATGATGATGAACAATGTGAAATCAATCCAAACAAGCACATTGAAATCTATGAGAAGAAAGCAGCAATACTATGAAGAACTGAACCAATATCAAATTGATAATTTCATCAAACCAAGAAACTTGTCTTTCCCAAATTATCAACGTTGGAGGGGAAGCATATGTAATGTAACAACACGTTCCATACTCTTAAAACAATTTAGAAACACAGACAAACTGACTAAAACATTGACAATACCCAATACCCCTTAGATTGAGATAGTCAATCACTATCAATAATGACCATAATGTGTAACAGAATGGGGGAACTAAATAAATGTAAAAACCCAACAAACAAAAAACCCATAAAAATAAATATAAACAAAAGCATAATAATAGGCCATGAAGTACAATGCATTCAGTAAATGAACAAATGTACCATTTTTTATAAGAA
The DNA here is from genome assembly GCA_034769895.1 of Magicicada septendecula. Classification (NCBI taxonomy): domain Eukaryota; kingdom Metazoa; phylum Arthropoda; class Insecta; order Hemiptera; family Cicadidae; genus Magicicada; species Magicicada septendecula. Next base: position 1,249,924,320 of record CM068367.1, read on the forward strand.
AATAATGTATATAAAATTAAATAATAAGAGTGAAATTGATGAGAGAAAATAGCAGTGATAAAAAGTGTAAACCATTGAATGATAATAAGCATTAGTCACTCAGACAGGCCTGGGAAGATTAGTGCCAGTGTTCAAGTGAGATGAATAATCATTACCATGAAAACACAACAAATATGTAGTAAAACCCATAATAAACTACGTGTTTTATAAACAAAGATCACAAGTCAGGTTGTAATACTAAGTATATGGTTAACAATGTTAATAATACTTGTTTAAGTTCCCAATTCCTTAGACTTATTGAAATATGAGTATATTCAAGGGAAAGGGCAACCATTAATTATAATACACACAATGATCAATCAATTAAACACAGCAAAATGGACTGACAGGAAATATTATTACTATATGTCAAACCGTAGTATAGTAGTATAGTAAATGAAAAGTAGTTTAGTTGTTCAAATGTTCATTAGAATCATAGCCAGGTGGGCATCAAAATAAGCCAATATAATGGTATATCTTTTATTTTGTTAAAATAATGTTACAAAAATGCAATAAAGTGTAAACTTAGGTAATTAATCAGAAGGTATCAAATCAACAAAACCAATACTATTGGCAAAGTTAAAGCAGTGTACCAAGTAATATGCCAATACTAGTATTTTATGGTTGATTAAATAACTAATGATGTTAAACTGAAAATATCGGTATGGAGAACCATACATGACTTCCATGTTCTAAGATTTATATTTAAAATCATATTCGAAATGAAATATTTCCATAGAAACTACGTCTTTCTACTTATTGCTTCAGCATTAACCACAGTACTGTGGTCACTAACGTATACCACCTCACGTTTTCGCACTCGATTTTCACCGATGATGGCAGTCGATGGCACTGCCGAAAAGTCTGGTTTTGCAGAAAACATTGAACTACGGCTAAAGAGTCCGGGAAGCAATTTTAACAAAAAACTACTTCTTTGTTGCCGATAACATAGTACACATATAAAAAATTCTGCCCTCCACCTTCAACTATAATTTTTAATAATAGAAAATTACCCCCACCCCATTCACCTAACCTCTTCATTTATAGATATTTCATCTACGTTTCCTACAGTGGATTACTATGAGCTTCTTATCAGGATACTTTATTTATAAAAATTAAGTACTTTACTCTTGTTAAATCATAAAATGTTTCTGGTAAACTACCCCTTTCTCTTAACCGATCTTCTCCAAAATCAACAGACCTTCCGTCCTCTACAATTCAGGGAAGCATGTAAAAAAATATTTGATTCTGTTTGAATGTGCGGCAGTTATCGTTCGTCATGGAAACATTTCTCTTGTTACAACATAAAATGTTGCAGGCAAACTACCCCTTTCCCTCAACTGATCTTCACCAAAATCAATAGACCTTGAGCTCTCTGCAACTCAGGAAAGAGTGCAAAAAATTATTTTATTCTCATTTAATTTTCGGCAGTTATCGTTCGTCATAAAAAAAATTACCCTTTTTAAAACATAAAACGTTGCTGATAAACTACCCCTTCCCTTAACCGATCTTCAACAAAATCAACAGACCTTGAGTTCTCTTTAGTTCAAATAGGTATGAAAAAACCTAGTTGATTCTGTTTGAATTTACGGCAGTTATCGTTCGTCATATAAAAAATTACCCTTGTTAAAACATAAAATGTTGCTGGTAAACTACCCCTTTCCCTTAACCGATCTTCACCAACACCAATAGGTATTGAGAACTCTACAATACAAAGCTGTATGCAAAACATCATTTGATTCTGTTTGAATTTGCGGCTGTTATCGTTTACTATGGAAAAAATTACCCTTGAAAAAAAAACCGTTGCTGGTAAACTACCCCTTTCCCTTAACCGATCTTCACCAAAAACGACAGGTCTTGGGTACTCTACAATTCAGGCTTGTATGCAAACAATTATTTGATTCTGTTTGAATTTGCGGCTGTTATCGTTTGCCATAGAAAACACCCTTGATAAAACATAAAACGTTGCTGGTAAACTACCCTATTCCATTAACCGATCTTCACCAATAACAATAGGTCTTGAGAACTCTACAATTCAGGGCTGTATGCAAAACATTAGTTGATTCTCTTTGAATTTACGGCAGTTATCGTTCGTCACAGAAAAAATACCCTTGTTAAAACATAAAACGTTGCAGGTAAACTACCCCTTTCCGTTAACCGATCTTCACCAAAAACAATAGGTCTTTAGATCTCTACAATTTAGGGCTGTATGGAAATAATCATTTGATTCTGTTATAATTTACGGCTGTTATCGTTTGCCATAGAAAATACCCTTGTTAAAACATAAAACGTTGCAGGTAAACTACCCCTTTCCGTTAACCGATCTTCACCAAAAACAATAGGACTTGAGAACTCTACAATTTAGGGCTGTATGCAAATAATCATTTGATTCTGTTAGAATTTGCGGCTGTTATCGTTTGCCATAGAAAATACCCTTGTTAAAACATAAAACGTTGCAGGTAAACTACCCCTTTCCCTTAACCGATCTTCACTAAAAACAATAGGTCTTGAGTACTCTACAAATCAGTGCTGTATCCAAAAACTTATTTGATTCTGTTTGAATTTGCGGCTGTTATCGTTTACCATAGAAAAATAAAAAACCGTTGCAGGTAAACTACCCCTTTCCCTTAACCGATCTTCACCAAAAATGATAGGTCTTGAGAACTCTGCAATTCAGGGCTGTATGCAAAATATTATGTGATTTTGTTTGAATTTGCGGCTGTTATCGTTTGCCATACCAAATACCCTTGATAAAACAAAAAACGTGGCAGGTAAACTACCCCTTTCCCTTAAACGATCTTCACCAAAAACAATAGGTCTTTAGTACTCAAGAAATCAGGGCTGTATGCAAAAACGTATTTGATTATGTTTGAATTTGCGGCTGTTATCGTTTGCCATAGAAAATACCCTTGTTAAAACATAAAACGTTGCAGGTAAACTACCCCTTTCCCTTAACCGATCTTTACCAAAATCAACAGATCTTGAGAACCCTACAATTCAGGGCTGTATGCGAAACATTTTTGATTCTGTTTGAATTTGCGGCTGTTATCGTTTGCCAAACAAACAAAATTACCCTTGATAAAAAAAAAAACTGTTGCAGGTAAACTACCCCTTTCCCTCAATCGATCTTCACCAAAAACAATAGGTCGCGAGTACTCTACAAATCAGGGCTGTATGCAAAAAATTATTTGATTCTGTTTGAATTTGCGGTTGTTATCGTTTGCCATAGAAAAAAAATCTACAGATAGACACACAGACACACACACAGACACTTCGAAAAATGACTTTTTTTCATGTTTTGAGTGTAGTACAATAATATTCTGCAATAATCTCGAACACGATTTTTTTTGCCATCACCATACTTCCATTTCCTTAAGGAACATGGAAGTAAAAAAAGAATTAATGTTATGATATGTTAAACAGTTTTTTATGTTTGTTAAAAGTTAATTTAACTATTGAAGGTTTATTAGAATATCAATCATGGAAACATGACAGTAAGTTAAATTGTTTATAAAGTTTGTTAAGGAAGTAGAAGAATAAGAGTATAATAAGCATTTAAATCCAATGTAATAAAATAATAGAGAAAATTTGTAATTAAAAGTAAGGTCTTATACCAACAGGACAAATAATAATTGTAAAAGAATAAAACAAGGTACTAAAGCAACAATATGACCTAGGTAAATGTTAAACATTAAAATTATTGTCAATCATAGTTAAAAAAAGGTCAAACCACTGTGAATTAGTAATGATAAGCTGGAATTGTTAAATAGATTTTTTTTATATATATAGTAATCACAACGTAGTAAATAGTTTAAGGAATTAGAACATGATTTTGTGAAGGCCAAATGACTAAAATGGCCTATAAAACATGATTTTGTAAATCACCAAAAATATCTATTAGGTCACACACACAGGTCATGTTGGGTATCAAATTGTTTGTAATTTTACCAGGAAAACCAAGATGTAAATTACGTTAAGCATAATTAAGTAATAGTCAGGGAGTAATTAGTAGTGGAAATTGAAAAAACCAAATAATGTAAATAATGATGGTCATGTGACCCATGAACTCAAATCTATTGACCAATGAGAAATTAGTAAAATTTGGTCAAGACCGTTGAAGGAGTAAGAAATTCAATTATTCTGTTGTTAGGCAGAAGAACGTACAGGTCAGCTCTGTGAAGCCGGGAGCTAAAGTTTAACAAAGTATCAATTCTGAGTGGGGGGGGGATAAGAAAATTATATATAAAACAAAACAAAATTTAAAAAAAAAGAAGATAATGTAAATTTAATAAGTATAATTCAAGAAAAGAATAAGTAAAAAGTAAAATTAAAAGAAAGGAAAAAGTGAAAAAAAGTATTCCTACTAGACATGGTGAGATCTTAACCTTATATTAAAAAGTACTGTTTACTACTACACAACGCCAAGAATAACTTCACCAACACTTCTTAACAACACAATAGTGAAAGAAAACAGAGAATTAACTATAATTACAGTGAACACTTCAAATAAAATCATTTATTTTAAAAGAAACAGTGACAAAAAGCATTCGCATTATTTGAGGTGGAACACAAGCGGCCATCTTTGAATTTATCGTCATCATTCCAAACTCGAAGCTGCCACGTTTGTTGACTTTGGTCATTTGAATTAAATAATCATTGTTCAATACTCAAACAAAATTAACTTTATGTGTAATATTAAGTAAGATTTTTAAATATTTGTAAGTATTGTACTTCCTAAAAACATTTCTGACCTTTCATAGCAGTTCAATAAGAACCCTATAATTAATATTATGAAATACAAAAACTTAATTTTGTTACAGTCGACCCGAGGTAAAGAGTCGATCTGGGAAACAAACATTTTCGATCTAAGAGTTGTATAACTGAATAAGAAAGAAATAAAAGCTAATAAATATAGGTAATTAATTGATTTTAAAGGGACTTTTATTTATTAAATAAAGTTAGAATAGAAGAATTTTAAATAGGAACGGCAGAGTGAACACACTTTGGCAATTGGAACGTGATCGAAAGGGAGTGAATACGCAGATAACCTCAATTCGCCAAGTCGATTTCACAATCGAACCGAACTTACGCAAAACATTTCTTTAAATAAAATTTTTCCAAACTGATGAAAACCAAGTAAACATTAATTAATAATTCCTAACCGTATAATCTCAAATTAAATAATTCGAATAACGAAATACAGCAAATTAAAATAAATTAAAGACAATTAAACGAAATTTAAGAAAAAAAAACTTTATTTATTTTTTTATACATAAATATAGTACAAGATAATTATAAAGAGAGATAAGAGACGATTCAAATATTAGTGGTATTACAATATATATTATCTTCTCAGTTTCCTTGATGAATATTGTAATATATTATTGTTGGTGTGCTGTCTGGTTTTATATTCATTTGTTATTTATTGTTATGTAATCTGTAGTATGTATTAATTTTTAATGAAGACTGTCGCTGATTATGTCGATCGTGTACGCTCTAATAACTTGTACCGGATCTTGTTGTTTTCTGTACGACCTTACCTGTCCTTACTCACTTGTATTTTCTTCCCGATAGGCGCCAAATTGTTTTCCAAACAAAACAATTAAAAGATTTAATCTCAGTTAGTTTGTTTACGGTACTGCGGTGAGTGATTCAAATTATTCGCCGGCTGATGGTAACTCGAATATCGCTAGCCTGGGGGGAACGTGTTGCCAACATAAACTTTGGTCAAAATTTCTATTGACTGCTACAGAACACAACATACATAATACATGTGAAATAATTACAGGACAGTCGATGAAGATTCGTACTTGTTTATTAATGCTTAATAGCTCATGAAATTTCAATAATAGTTATACAATTGAGTTTATTATAATAATTTTTTAGCCTCGGCAAATATTTAATTCTTTACTCAGCAGAGAGCAGTGTGGCAGTGAAAGTTAGTTGATGCAAAATGTCGCCGTGTTTACTTTATTTACACAAATGAAATTGCCACTGGATTCTTTTGAATACGACGAAAAGTTAGAACAAGATATTTAAATAAAGTACACCACCTTACAATTGTGGTTATTAATTATAAAAGAAGTTTTACATTGAATTCAACTCTGTGATGTTTAAAAGTATATGTGTCTGTGCTATCGTTTTATACAGAGGTTATCTTATAGTTAATATTAGTATTCATAAATATTTTCTTTATTAATCTTTGAAAGAAATAATATCATCAGTTATAGTGAAAGTTTTTCTATTGTGAGAAATGATTTAGAAAGGATTTTATTTATAAATTTTAGGTAATTCCGCAATACTTAACAATCAGTTGACCTATGGTGTGGTGTTATACAGTTGAAATGGGTTGTGTCATCGTTTTGATCCTCAATCTTCACTCGTCTTGGGATTTGGTCATGTCTGGCGTCTTCTTCGTCTTATTTGATTGAAGTTCCTTAATTTTGAATGAATTAATCTGGTCAGTTGCTTCAGTTGAGTGCATTAGTCCTTCATCAGATGGTCTGATTCCTTATTTTGGTACATTTTAGTCACTCTTAGTTGTTTTAAGTTAAAATTTTAGCCATCTATGGCTTGGCGTCTCTTCGTCTCAAGCGTCACTTATGGAATAATAGGTTTTAATGGAAAATTCGTCAATAACGTTCCGTTGTCATGGTTACTGATTGCTCCTGATTGGCTGATCATGACTTAAGACCATTGTTAGAATATTTGAATTTTTATTCAAAATAATTAAATATCTTCTGATTGCTATTAATCTTTGGTATTTTTATTTAAGTATGAGATATTATCACCACTGTTTGTATTTTGTTTCAAAGATTAATTTAACATCCCATAAGGTTGGGTTGGCTTATGTATTATGTTTAGACAGTTATGTCGGTATTATTTAATTACATTTCTTTTCTATTTTATGTCCTAAATTTAACATTTATCTCTTAATATGGTTCACTAATTATTATTTACTATTTACTTGCCTTGGATTTGCTAATATCGTAGTACAATTCTTACAATTTGTTGTTATTGGTTTTATACAGTTAGGCATTGTATAGGCCTAAGCAGTAATTGTCTATTTTTCCATATATTATACTAATTACACATTATTTTACTTTCATACATCTTTTGTTTGTGTTACAAATGACTTGTTTGCTTGCTGAATTGTTTTGGATCTGTTTTATAATATTTGCTTGTTTTCTTTAGCTTACATATCATGGTTGTCTATTAAGTTCTAACTGCTTTCCTAGTATTACTAGATTGATGTGAATTTACCTTTTTTTCTTATTAATATTGCTATGGTTTATAATTGGTCTATGATTCACTATCTCTATAAAAATATAACATAACATTTAGGTTTATGGACTGCATAACTCTTCAGCCATATTCCTACTTATAAACTTAATCAAACAATTCGTTAACAGTTATTATGCTACTCTTGTTTACAATTTATTACTTCTTATTTATTTTTTATGTGTGTTAAACATCATCACACCCTTTACTTTATTTACCTAATTAACTATCCCCTTGAACATAGGGTATTTATTGTGTTGCATTTCTATTATTTACTCTATTTCTCTATTCTAATATAAACTTTATTCTCTGTCCATGGTAACACTAACATTTAACTCTTCCTGGGATTTTTTCCCTGAATATCCTTATATTCCTTATCTACAATCAATCTTAATCCTAATATTAATGATATCCTTAATTACTAACACTGCACCTTTAATCTTTAGTGTTTCTCACTGATTTTTTGTTTTTTGGTGTTTATTCCTATCAAAAGGTTTTCTATTTATTCTGTAGGGTTTACACTATCACTTTTGCACTTTTTTATAGTTTTATTTAAGTGTTATTGGTGGGTATTCCCTAACATTAATTCTTTCTCACTAATATCATGTTCATCATGTAATTATCTCTCACTTTACATTGCTTATTTATTCGGTTAACAAGTATATATCATGATAGAGTTATTTGTAACATTTACTCTCTACTTCATTGGTTAGTGTACTTTTAATTAGTTATTACTTTATCGGATTTTACTATTCTTTATTTGCATTGATTAATTAGTTGATACTAATAATTATCATTGGCATTTATTATTTATATGATACTAATAATTATCATTTACACTTATCGTTTATTGGTTTCTTCTTCATTACCTTATTCGAGTGTAACGTTTCTCCTTTTCTGTTCTATACTATTTGTATGTGTCTTTCTATATCTTATCAGTTTATTTCACTTTGTTTCATTTATATTTTGGCTGTCACCTTCTCATTTGGTTTCATTTTATTTCACTTTATTTGTGGTCTGATTCCTTTTCATTTGGTTTCATTTTATTTGGACAACCACTTGGGTTGTAGCTGGTTCTATGTAATCACTTATTTTCTTTTGTTTTTATATATCATCTCACTGGTATTGGTGCTGGTTCTACCTACTCACTTACCATCTATTGGGTTATTTTGGTTAAATCGTATTATCCTATCATTGTTTCAAGTTTTGTTTTGTTGCTGGCTACTTTTCTCTTATCAGAGGTTACTTGTTTTATTACCTTTAGCTGTATGATCGTATCATTATGTTAATTACCCTTTCTTTTATCTCTGATCCATCCCTTTTTATTTATAGTGTTAATCATTTAATAATTTATTCTTATCATGTGGCTTCAAAAGTGTGTGTTGAAGATATGTACCCTTACAATATCTATCATTTAATGTGGTATTAATGACACGTGTACTTAAACTTATAAAATTTCTGCTTTAACCGTTTGACGAGCATGAACGTTTGAGATCGTGTGGTAACTGGCCCCCATCAGGGATCATGCATGTTTCAGAATGGGCATGCAGTTTCCAGTTAGCATGGGCATGTAAAATGATCTTTTATTTTCTATGCTGTCTGTAATGTGCTGCAGTCTGTTGGCAATCATCTGAACAGCTTGAAAATACTTCACAGCTGTTTTTATCATTTGCATTATACTGGAATTTTTACTGGAGAGGGATTGACAGCTGCGGTGACATCATCACCACGTTGCCACGTGTTTCTGTTGTTTGTCGCCCAAGTGTAAATTTCATTGTATTCATCAAAACATACTTCGTGTAGACAAAACAAATCCAGTACGCGCAGACTAAGTGTGTATTTGGCTACTTAAACATGAATATTGTAACGATATAATTATGATGATGTGATTCTGCTCGTTCTCTCAATTAATTATTTAGTTTTATTTTTGGTTAGTTTATTTAATTAGTTAATTATGTAAAAATGGTTTAATAATGTTGAATAAAAAAGTTTAATAACAAATTATTTAATATCTCTTCTTTGCACTGATTGGTTCGATTAGAATTGAAGTTCAGATACGAATTGGTCAGGTTGACTCCCTCGCAGGCGCATGTGGATCGTGTAGTTCGCCGTAGATTCAATTATTGCTGAAATAAACACAAGTTATTTACTCACCATGTACTTACTGAGTGTGAAAGTTTGATTGGTTAACAACCATGTTAACATGCGAGTAGATAACTCAATTCAAAACATTGAGTTAATTTGTGTCACCTGTATGAGTGCCAATAGTTCCCTAACATGTATTTGTACTGTCTAGTAAAAATAAAATTCATCAACTCTTTTACTGTTTATAAGGTGATTTATTAACCATTTTAATAAATAAAATTACTGATCGATAATAATCTGGCTGTCTGCCTCATTAAGAATTAACATTTGTTACTATTGACTCTAACTCTCAGGGTAGTTAAACTATTTCTTTCGTAGAATATAACATTACAACTTGGTTAATTACTTTTACAATTTTCGTGGTTTCTTTGAGACTGCAAGATACGTAACAGAAAATATACACGCTACTGTTTAAACTGGGTAGTTAGCAATGAGTTATATAAATACAAATAACATTAAAAAAATTAAATTATTAACATAGAATTGAAAGTTCGACTATCGTCAACATTGAGGTTATCTCAGGCATGCTGAGCTGATACAAAGTTGCATCTATTTTAGAACAAGGTAATTCCTTAACCTATACATAAAAAATACACAAAATAATTAAAATCATCAGTTCATCAATTGTCCATCATGAATCATCAAGTCCATTGATTACTGATCTCTCATCAGTCAACTAACTACAGTATATCCCTTAGTTTAGGTTCATTAGAATATTTAATGATTGTTTAATTAAAAAAAATTAAACAATCACAAGGTTAGGTAACCCCTCTTGAGTTCATATTAATTTAGTGTCTATACCACTGTTTGGATAACCTTTACTAGGTAAGTACTGAATCTTTACTTTTGCTTAAAATTCAATAATATTCATTTTAAAATTATTGAATCAAAGTCGATTAGTTTATGGATTCATGTTAAAAAAAAACTATAATAGTTTATGTTTATTTTCCTTACTCCTCGTCAATTCATAAAATTACTGTTATTCAGGTTAAAATTTTTTATAAGTATAATTAATCACTATACTTCCTGAAATTAACTTAATTGCAGCCTACTGCACACTCTGCAATGTTGTTTCACTATTGCAGTTGCATTTATGCATTAAACTCGACACTTAAAATTTTTGGTTATGTGACTAATTGTTTACATATAAACCCGAACAGCTGATTCAATTCCAAACTCGATTTTTTCGCACACAGAAATGGCCGTCGTTACTGCTTCACTCGTCAGATATGAAGTGTGAAGCAATTTGCTTCTCTCGCTGTTCCAATTTTGGGATTACATACCCCCCTGTTTATTTTAATCGATTTCATTGGCTTAGAGATTGCTGCCATTCCTTAGAGCTAGGTCACTCCCTCGGCGAAAACAATTAATTTGTATAAAATTGTTAATGATTTGGGTTGGAGAGTAGCGTCATGATGCTATCTTTTGGCCCAAAATAAACAGAATATGTTTTAAATTGGTTTAATGTCCTTGCGTTCCTAGTAATACTTTATATACGCACACCATGTTATTACAATTGATTTGCTTGTTAAAACAAGTCCACACAAGACATATGTTGGTGCTTTAATTAAAAAGTTAATGTTTTTTCACTTACGACTATGACATATTTCTTATGATTTTACATGTTTAATCACGGAAATTGAACAAATGGTGATTACATTTCTTCCATGTTTCTTCCCAAGTCCTTTTATGATAATCTCTACTACAATAATTGTCTTAAATTAATAAAAATTACAATATTTGGTCTATGCTTTCTTTAGCCTAGAGCATAGTTAATTTGATTCACTCTTTTTATTTAAATAATTGGCTCTGTCCATTTTTTACTGTGATACGATCATTCTGAGATGTCCATTACAACTTCTGGATATCTCAGCTTTTATTCAAATATAGTTAATTTTTTGTTTTTAGTTTTATTAGTTATTCATAGTTTTGGTGTGCCATGGGTCATTATGAATTGGTTCATGGTTAATAATATACTCAATTTTAAGTGGTTCTTTTGTGTACAAATGGTCTTTATAGTCTAAAGAATGTTTTATAATGATTAGTCTCCCATTATTATTATATGTGAGATTGTGAATAATTCACTAACACTTCTTGCATCTAGTGTAGTCAGACAGTTACATTAATTTTTCACAATTATGGTTTAATTAATGGTTCATTATCATTATTCTACCTTATCATAGCAGTATTAGACATTGCAGTACACATTTATGTCACTGTCTTTCTCTGATTTACAATATTGTGAGAATTCTGAGTGTGTTTAATGGGTACATCTTCCTGTCCATTTCAGTCTGTATGATTACATTAAACACAACACATGTCACTCTTAATTACTAAATCATAGGACTAGGTTCGTCTTTATAATGTCTAGTTTCATTGGTGCATAACATGAATTAGTTTTACAACGTTTTACTCTTAAATTATTCTAGTTACAAGTGAATTTGTACCAGGATTGAGGTTATTTGGGACCCCCTTGTCTGACAACAATGGTCTATGTATTTTATCTCCTGATCTCAATGTTTTAAGTATTATTTTACACTTCTGTTCTTGTTAACCATTATTTATTATTTTTTCACACTATATTTACATGTTTACTGGTGATTACTAGTTTTGTTTAATATTTTTTATTTGGATTTACTTGCATTAAAAGCAGGCATGGTACTCTGTTATTGCTATGACAACTAACTCATTCTTATATTCCAATATTTTATTTCATTGTTGTTTGTTGTTTATTAATTATACTTTCACCTTAAAATAAAGAGTTTTAGTCATGGTCAAGTCTTTAGTAATAGTTTGTCCATGTCTGTGTCTCTTTACTGGTTTCTTAACTCTGTAGACTCCTTGTTTTATTTGTTTCATTATATCTTCATACTCATATTGGCACATTGTAGAGTAGAGTTGTTAACTCTTCCTCGCTTATCAATTTATTTGCGTTTATTCATGTTACCTTCTGTATCTTGTTGGTGTTTGTTGTTGGTATATATGGTTTTGTCCTCTCACTTACCATATCTATTGGAACATTTTATTTGCCTCCAGAAACGGTTAAGACTATAAAATAGGTTAATTACCTTCAGTCAACTTTTCTCAGAATCCTATACGGGATTATTCGAGTTTCGACACCAATGGTGTCATCATCAGATCCAATATGATTAAGGTTAAAACATTAATCGATGTATATTCATCTTGTCAAATATTAAAAAACAACACATACATTGTACAAAAATAATAAATAACACATATGACCATGGGAGCGTTCCTGTGCAGGTTCGTTACGGCCGCATGTTGCTTTTATTTCGTTGTTATTTTGTTTTAATATGTGTTATTTATTATTTTTGTACAATGTATGTGTTGTTTTTTAATATTTGATGAGATGAATGTACATCTATTAATGTTTTAACCTTAATCATATTGGATCTGATGATGACACCATTGGTGTCAAAACTCGAGTAATCCCGTATAAGATTCTGAGAAACGTTGACAGAAGGTAACTAACCTATTTTATATATCTATTGGGTTATTGGTTAATCACATTACTATGTTGTTTTCTATTTTTTCTTCTTCACGATTGTTTATTATTCTTCTTTTATTGTTTTAATTAGTTCGCGGACCAGATATAATATTTAGTACACAATGATTCATCTATTATCCATCTCATGGGTGTTCTAGTGTTAATTAATGAGTGTTTTATTCCTTATAGTTGTTTTCAAATGTACGGTGAAGATATGTACCATTACAATATTTATCCAGTTGTAACTAAAGATAATTCATAAACTAAAATTTTGAATTCTTATGAGAATAATAGATTAGAACTTGAATCTTCACTGTTCTTTAATTAACTTCAAATGACAGTATTTTTAATTTAACGATAAACGTGATAATGTGCAGTCACCAACTTATTGCATAAATATCTGTAAATAAAATAAAAATTAACAATAATAAAAAATATAAGAGAAAAATATGAGTCAGTGGTTTGTTTTTGTTGCTTTCACTACAAAACCAAAACTAAAAATAAAATTATTGTTCTCTGTAATACCTTCATGTATCAATTTTTCTACTTCTGTTCCTCTAAAAGCCTTATTATTTTTTGCTACATATCCCTTTACTTGTGCCAAAATTATCTCAATGGGATTAAAATGACAGTGATATGGTGGCAATCTTACTATTTTATGGCTATGTTTTCCGCTGCATTGTCAATCACGTATTCCGGAAATTGGGGTTTACAACCTGACACCAACTCTAACAGGTCTGCTTTTTTCATGTTAACAGTGTTAGAAATGTTATGTTCGTGAAGCCAATGAATAATTTCTTCCTTAAGTTTAGCCAATATTGGCACTTTGTCGTATATAACAAACTGATAAGGGGCGTTATCCGTTACAATAGTTGACGGCACTATGAGGTTTTTTAATAACGAGTCTGTAAACCACTTGGTAAAGTTTTCAGAGTTAATTCCTTCGAAAACTCACTCGTTTTCTTTTATTTAACTGCATAAAAACAGGTATAAAACCTTTGGATGTCCCAGCATGAACAATAATATATCTACCCCCATGTCCTAAAGGTACTTTCATTGTTCCTTCCACAGTATCATTTGTCCAGCCTTTTCGTACACTGTACCTATATTTACCCATGTTTCGAATAACCCCACTCTATGTTCAGTAGATTTAGTTTGAATTTCTCTTAGAAATCTGCAATGTAAAGCACTTTGTAAAGCATACTCTTTCACTGCTACTTTTCTGCCCGAAATGTTTGTAAATTTAAAACCAATATTTTGCATTCCTTTTCTAACCGATGATTGACTACCGGTAAAAAGATGTAAAGTGTTCCCATTTCTTGTCTCAGGATTCTTAGTCATTTTTAATACCTATGAGTCCATAATATTTGTTCCATCCGCTACCATCTGATTTGTTGTATCTTTTATCTGTCTTAAGGTGTAGAGGTGATCTTTGATTCTCCGATTAATTGTACAAACTACTTTAGGGCTCATATGAAGTCTTCTGTACATAAACGAAGTCTTCGCTCCTATGTCTCCTTCAAAAACTTTAGTTGTCATATCGAGGGGAGATCTGACACTATTGCTAGTTTTTTGAGTCTCTTTAGTTATGTATAGGGATAACACCAGTTTTTTAGTGCTACCAGTTTAATATTCTGTATTCACTATGTGTGTTTTTTTAAAAATGGATTTGTTCCTTCTGTGGTAGAAACTTCATCGTTTCAGAAATGACCTTTTGACCTATACTTCCCCTAAATTTTTGTGTGTGAGAGCTTTGTTTAATCATTTACTTCTTCTAAAGTGTCATCATCCATTCACAGGATTTCTTCAGAATGTTCTTTCAATCTGTTTAATATTTGTTGTTTATGTATGGTAAGTATACAGTATTGTTTCAAGTAGGCCTACATGCTTGTGTGTTTTTTTGCAGTTTATACTCATTACCTGTAGTTTGTGTTCATTACTTACAGTGTTTTTTAGTATACTGTAAAACGTCTTTTAGTTTTTTTGACTGTTTGTTTATTCCAAAACTTCACCGAGTGGGAAACTTTCCAGATTTGGGAAAGTTAATAAAAATTTTTAACAGATTAAAGTTAAATTTAGTGCCCCCAAAATTAACTTAGTTAAAGTTAAAGTTAATGTGTGCAAAAAGGAACTGATTAAAGTTAATTAAAATAAAATTAAATGATTAAAAGTTAAAAATTAAAAATCTGTTTTCTTTTTCTGTTGTTTTATTGAGCAAGCTGCTTTGGCCGTTGAAATAATTAAAGTCATGTTAAGTAAATCCACAAAGTAAGCTTTTTTAAAACAATTAATTAAAATTTCTGATGCAGAAAAATTGACTTAAAATATTTAGCATTACAAATTTAGTCATTAATAAATAAATAATTAAAATCATAGATGATTTTATTTTAATCATTAAATTATATTAACATTATTTTAAATTGGAGCAGGTAATTAAATATTATTTGTCTATTGCATTTTTCAGTTCACAGTACTGACTACTGATATTGTATTGTGCCTGCAGGGCAATGTAGTATTTAGTGACTTAATAGAACAGACAATAATGAGGCTACTCTTTTGATTATTTTTATAATCTATTGATCTGCTTACTTTTATGTGTGTCCTCCAATTAGACACTGAAGTCAGCGATGTTTTAAAAGTTAAGTTGAGACTGTCTGCTTTCTCACTATGTTCATAAAATCTAGAAATTTGCAGCCAAAGTGACATTGCCATATTAATATAAAAGTAATAAATGATATTACTTATATATAAAGGAACAAAAATAAATTTGTGAAAAAAAAAACGAAAATACATAACAAAAATCTACTCAATTTTCAAAACAATTAACATGAAACTGTAGAAATACGACAAGAACAATTACCACTGACTGCAGTAATATAAAAATGACAACAAGCACATGAGAACAGACAGTAAACGATAAATTGGTGGAATTGAAAGTCTGTTTAAATTAACCTCCTTTGTGATATCTGGGTAGTAGAAGGAATGGAATTTGGCATTCTTTGAACTAGCCAATCATTGCTAACGTTTATGACGCGGTCGCCCAGTAGCAGATGAATGTTGCCGGTTCGTGTCACCAAATGAACACATGCAATATTCAGTGCACACAACGCATTTTGTTTTAGATCTAAGCATGTCATTAAAATGTATGTTTGCAACACTGTGTTTCCACTACTTCAGATATCAAAACAGAAGTTGTTTTTTGTCTACTTGTCTGGGGTAGTCATGCAAATAGTTCAACAAAAGACAGAAAACCATCCTTGCCACCCAGACCTTGTCAACAAGGAGACAAAGGAGACCTAAAGGTGCCATGGGGGGAAACCAGTCCATTGTCTACCAACAGATTAGGAATACCCTAGAACAAACTTCCTCCAACAATGACTTCAACAACTATTTTGGCTACCTCTTGGGCAGCCAAAAAAATTTAAGTCGTTAATTTTTTAATCCTTAACAAAACATTTTAATGATTAATGATTAAAGTTAACCATTTTAAAATTTAACGACTAAGTTAAAAAGTTAAGCAATTTTTTAAACCATTAATTTAATAGTTAATTTTTTTTATCGCTAATCCCAAGTCTGCCACTCTTCTCTTTTGGACTTAAATACACTAATGTTTTACTTCATTTTTCTGTTCCTTGTAAATTCTAATAGTCTCATATACTTTCCACTTTCCATTAATATCTTCTGAGACTTATAATGTCTTTTTTTTACTCATCTTTCAAAGTGTCGTATGAATCTTCAGTAAACTCTTCTTCAGTAATCTTCATTCAACTTGTAAACCCTTATTCGTTACTTTTTGTATGATTTCCTTATTCCTCTTTTCTATTTTACTCACTTCTGCTTATGGTTTCTTTGAAATCACCTATACAACAATATGGTCTCTTTGGCCGATTTAGTGCTTTCACGAACAGGTCTCTCTACTGTTGTCTAATCAATTATTAACACATTTTTCCTTGAGGGATGGCTTGATGTACCTGTGAATCTTTCCATGATTTTAAATTATTATTATTATGGTCGCATGGACAATTATGTTTGAATAGAGGAAACAGAATTATTGGCACCAGAGAAATCATTATTTAGAACTTGGAGACAGTTTAAATATGTAATCAAACAAACAAACAACAGTAAATACTCGTGTACATTTCATGTGTACATGTGTCCAACACACACTAATGTAACAAACAATAAATATTGCCTAATTAAAGAGTGATCACCAATTACAGATATCCACACACAGTAGTTAACAATATCACTTAATATGACTAAAGTGCTATAAGACACAACCCCTCCCCCCAATAATGCACACTAAATCACAAATAAAAATGGACCTCAGTTCTGGCAGAATAATTAACCACAATCTACAAGGTGCGTTTGGTCAAGAAGGATTGCGAGCATCATGTAATCCTGCCACTCACACACAGTTTGTGCAAAGCGTCATGTAGCCACATATGTTGTCTATCTCATTAGGGCAGCACTGCTACCTCCTTAAGCCTGCTTGTCTCTTTAAAACGGGTGACTTCTTTTGCATTCTTTGTCATAAATGAGACTTTAGAAACTCTTTTTCTTATTCCACAGCACTTTCTCCATCACTCGCAAATACCTCTTCTTCAATTCCATTTTGCCTTCCCAGTTCGCTTTTAACCACCCATGTAATATTCTCTTCAGCAGCATGTTCTGATCTTGTAACAAGTGCCTTCCCAACTCTAAGCTCTTCTGTCCCCTGTATGTTTGGTGTGTATTTTTCCCGCTCCTACATTTTGTTTACACGCAGCCAATTCTTCCTCTCTGACGGCTTCTCCCATAGGCGATTCTTTAAGAGAGGAACAAGTACAAGAATTTCTGTTCAACCATGGTTGGTTTTCAGTCACCTCTTCTGTGGTGACAGAAATTGGTATTTTGTCTGCTAGTTCTTTTTCCACTTCTGCATCTAGCACCAGAATTACTTGTTCTCTGTAACTGTCGACTCCTTCTTTGGCCAGCGCCATTGGTTTAATCAAATGGTTGTGCAAAACTTTATTTTCTCTTGGGCAAACAGCAGAATATTTTCTCTTCTACATTCCCTCACGACATTCATCTACCATGAATCCATAGGCATTCATAATGTCCATGCCAAGAATCACTTCATTGACAATGTCTGCAACAACCATTTAATGTTTCAACTCCAGGCCTAAGCATGTGTCAGCCTTTCCTAATACTTTGATGAGGCTTTCGTTGCTGTCCTTGTGGTAAAACAGCTCAACTGATGCACAACTGACAATGTAGTGCCCGTGGCAACTGTAAATACGGCTGGGTTATCTTTAATAAATTGTTTAACAATCACGTTCCGTCATGTCATTTAAAACAGAGACTCACCCTTCTCTCTATATTTTATTCGCACAACAATCTGCTTGAAGTTGACCACACTTCCCACAACTGTAGTACATGTCCTCCTGCACTGTTCTTGGGCCATGGTTTAAGAAATTGTTGCAGCTCTGTTGACTTCTGGAAAGCACATATGGAAAGATTGAGAAGGAGTGTGAGCATTTCATAAACCTGCCACCCACACAGTGCATGCAAATAGTCACATACCCATATATCTGTCTCCTTAGCATATCAATATGTAAATTACTTATGTCTTGTTATCTCTTAAATTAATTAATCTATCCACATTATTGTTTTCCTATCTATCCTACAACTTCCTGACAGTAGAGGTATAAATAATAATATATGCAGTATAAGTACTGAAATGGAAAACTAAAAAAGTAGTATTTACGCTGACATTTGACAATTCAGAAAGCAGTAACAAAATTTATGAAGTGTCTCATATAGATATGAAGTATGGATATAAGTAGAAATTTTATCTCTATGAAAATCAAAGTTGCATCTCTCAAACAGAGGGAAAAATTCCTCTTCTAACCCTATCACAGATAAAAAGCCCTTTATGTCCACGGTCTTGGATCTGTTTGAGGCCAAAAAGATGCTCATGTTCTTTGTTATTGGCATGTAGGACCCATTCTTTGTTGTAGTAAGACATTATATACTTTAAAACGTACATGACATTAAGATTTATATGACATTATGTTTACATAAAATGTAGATATGAATGTTGATTATTCTTTAATGTTAATTATTATGTTATTTTTAAGCAGGAAAATTTGGTGAACCAAAAGCGAGAGTAAGACAGAGTGGCAAACAAGGTGATCGAAACACTGAAAAGAAAGGTGAAACTGCAAAAGAGACTGAACTAGTTGGAAAGAATGGTGGAGGTGATGTTAAACCAGCAAAAAAACCCAATGAGAAGAATGTAAATGTGGGTCAAGAAGAACAAAGTGTTGTCAAGAAAGCTGATAAATTATTAAATGAAGGAAAAGAGACTGTTCATGAATTGAATAAAACCAGAGTTTTGGTGTCAGCACCAGCAGGTAAAGTTCTTTTTTTTCTGTTAGCGTAGACTGGAAGACTTAAACAGACATAAGATCAAACAACAAAGATGATTTCAAGTTCCTGTCTTTTGGATTTATTAGTCTACTACAGTTTTAGTGATAAGTCTTTGTTTCCTTAAACTTAGGGAACCATATATTTTAAGGAAGGTGTACATGCATGTTTTCTTTGTAAATACTTATGTTTGTGAAATGTAAACTATATTACACATCATTCCATGTGTGTGTGTGTGTGTGTGTAAAAGCAATTGCCAAGTTCGCTTCTTTTGTATAAACTAGCTTTTTAACAATTGTGGTAAGTGCTGAATTGAACAATTTGAGTGTATATTTATTTATGATATTGAGAGAAAACCATCTACTTGTAAATACATTTTGGAGTTATTGTTCTTTTGAATTTGATTGTATCAGTTTTTGATTTCTGCTTAATGTTTTGACATTTTCTTCCTGATATTTCTGTCAAAAATTTGTTCTTTTTCCAAAACAATTTGGTCACTCAAAACAGCTTGGTCTCATCTCACTTGTCATTGGTTCATGCCAGTCCCATTTGGTACTGGTGGTTAGGCAAATTCTTTTGCTTAGTTAGGAGCTTTCCATGTTTCCATGATGGCTTTGTTGGCTCTTATATTAAAAGCATAGTGGACTTTATGAATCTCTAGTGTTCTCTCTTTTATTGCATTTGTAATTGTCACTTTTGTTTTTTTCTCTTGAAGTTTTATGTAGTGCTCAAATTTTATCTGTGTATGGAACTCTCGCAGTGACATGCTGGTGCCTTTCTTCACTGACCTTGAGTGGAAGTTTTTGGTAGTACTCATGTTAAAGCCTAAATCGTACTTTGTACCAGTTTTTTCTGATTGACATCCTCTACTTCAAGTCCATTGTGTCTTAACACACTGCTAATAACGTCTTCACTGTTAGTAACTGTACTGAGTGTTACTAACGTTGCCATTTTTTGTCATGTACCCACCTATCTCTGGGTTGATAATTCTTTTTATCATCTTTCAAATATTTTTAATTTTTCTGCATTTCTATTTGTAAAGTACACTGCCACAAGTTATTGCTGCTTTCTACTCCCTCATTCAAATGTTTGTACAGGTTTTGTATTGCATAAAAGTAATAAAAGTTTATTTTATATTTTTCAACCTTAGTGCTTTCTTTTAATTCTAAGTTACTTTCTTGTCATGCCATTATGATTTAAGTAAAAACAGTTATGATAAAATTAAATGTTTAAAGTTATAAATATTCTGTAAAATGAAAAAACTGTGTGTGTGTGTGTGGTCCATATTTAAACTTATATTTTTGAACTTTGTAATAAATAAAATCGTAGTTTACTTTATTGACTAAAACAGAAATTAAAATTTAATTTTTACATGAAAAAATGTATGTTTCTAACACCAATCTCCTGGTTTGATGTTGGGGATGATATCAGTAGGTGTTGCGTCTTAGACGCTCTCGATGCAATCTTAAGTTGGTCTTAGAACGCTAGATGTGGTGCTGGTGTGAAATGAAATAATGAAGTGGACTGTATATAATTCTTGAGCTAATAGTTTATTGAAAATTAATAAGACATAATTGCTGGCGCGTGCAGTTTTGGCGCGGCATAAATGCCGGAGAATTAAAATAGAATTAATATTGAAAACCCATAATAGTGTGTAGAGGCCAAGAATCGCCTAAATAAATTATCGCATGATGATCACGCTAAAATTATTAAATATTGAAAACTTTATGTAGCCGCGGTTGGCGAACTGAGCGAGATGCCCGCTCGGAGTCTTGTAAGGAACTGACTTAATTTTGACTGCTGTCAGCCTGTATCAAAACTGGCAGCAGATAGCAGGGAGAAAAATGACGTCACTACACGCACCTGCAATGCGGCATTTTACAGTACAAAGTTTATATAGGTACAAAGTTTAATCATACTGCCCGCACAAAATTGGCGATTTTGCAATTTAAGTCATTGTGTGAATAGTACATGGTAATTGACATTATATAAAAAATTCAATAATAAATAACAACTGCTAATACAATAACAACGGCATAACAATTGACATGTATAACAGTAGAGCAATGACACCCAGAAAATTAATAGTAGATAACAATATGATTAACATACCAAATTCATGTGAGGATACATAATACATAATGATTTACGTTACATAGTAATAGAACAATGATAATAAAATTCCATAACACATAATAACATGGTAATGATACATGATAATACAATAATCAGGCAGACATAATAGTTGGCAGTACATAATAATAGGATAATGATCCCAAAAAGTTCAGTAACAGGTAATAATACAATGACAAAGACATAATAATTTTACATGCATGATATTGGAATAACAATCCCCAAAAAATTCAAAAATACCCAAAAACATGCTAGTGATACACAGTAGTACAATAGACATAATAATAATGTAGTAATCATAACAATGTAAATCATGTGATCGCCCGGGGAATGTCCCGTGCATGAAGCACGATAATGCTATAAAGTTCACATCATTGAAACGTGTTGCATGAACGCTCATGCGCTTAGTCTGAGGCCACTGGAAGTGGACATAATTTATGAATGGGTCGACGTAGGATACCATTTGCGGTGCGAACATCCGCGACGCGCACTATTGAATCCTGACCCAAATAGACATTCGTTACTACCCCGCGTTTCCAGTGAAGTGGAGGGGAATTGTCATCTAGAATAAGGACGAGTTGTCCGGGAGTCAAATTTTTTGACGTGATGCGCCATTTGTTGCGCTGTTGCAACTGGTGCAAATAATCTTTCGACCACCTGTTCCATATAGACTGGGTGAATCTTTGGAGCAGCTGCCATCTGCCCAGACGACTAATATTGACTTGGGAATAGTCAGGTTCCAGGAGTGCAGTGAGCGGAGAACCAACCAGAAAGTGCGCTGGAGTTAAAGGTTCAGGGTCCCTAGAGTCATTTGATAAGGCGAACAAAGGGCGTGAGTTAAGGCAGGCCTCTATTTGAGTTAGGATAGTGTAATACTCTTCAAACGTAAGAATGGTTCCGCCGACAACGCGCCACAAATGAAATTTGACGCTCTTGACTCCACTTTCCCACAGGCCGCCGAAATGCGGTGCTGAGGGGGGGAATAAAGGACCATTTGATGCCTTGGGCACTGGCAAAATCCTGGGTGGTCTGTTCAAACCCATTAGATTTAAAAAGCTTGTATAACTCGTGAAGTGTGCTACTAGCACGACAAAAGTTTCTTCCATTGTCGGAGAATATCTGATCAGGGATACCTCTACGCGCTATAAATCGTTTTAAGGCCGCTATAAAGGCGTCGGAGGTAAGGTCTGAGACTAGTTCCAGGTGAATAGCTTTAGTGGTCATGCATATAAATAAAGCAATATAAGCCTTTGACGTTGATTTGGAACGCTGCCCGCCATGACGTATAAATACGGGACCGGCATAGTCGACTGCAGATTGGGAAAATGGGTTAGCAGGCGTAACCGGGGGGAAGGGGGTAATTGTCCTAATAATTGGCTTGCGCCCCTAGCACGGAATTGAAAACAAGTGATACATTTATGTATTACTGAACGTATATAAGATTTATCATTAATTATCCAATATTTCTGCCGTAGAGAGAACTGAGTCAATTGTACACCAGTGTGTAGTAAACTAAGATGCTCGCTCTGTATGATTAATTTGCTCAGATGGGAGTGCGGGTGGAGTATGATTTGGTGTTTGCTCTCGTAGGTAAGCTGGGAATGCTGAAGGCATCCTCCCACGCATAATATTTCTGTCTTGTCCAGAAAGGGGTTAAGTGAAAGAATTTTACTATTATTAGGGATGCAGCGTTGTGCCTCAAGTTCCTTGATTTCAATGCTAAAGTGCGACTTCTGGGACTGGCAAATAAAAATCAAAAGTGTACCATGTAACTCATGGGAGGTTAAAAAGGAAGTGCCTCTATCCGCTGTGGGGAGCCTAGAGTTCCGAATGAATCGATGGCAATACGAAAATACACAAAGGAGTTTTGCAAGCGAAGAGTAGTTTTCAAAATAACTAGACGTAGATGAAGCGACAATCAATGAGGTTTGGACCTGCTTTCGTTGTTCCTGCTCAAGATCGGGATGAGTGCAGGGTGAATGGGCATCGAAAGCACAGATGGGCCATGATGATGAGTCATGGGACAACCAGGATGGACCATGCCACCATTGTGGGTGACAGTGTAAAACCCGAGGGAGACAACCACGCGATAAAATGTCGGCAGGGTTGTCCAG
This sequence comes from Magicicada septendecula, assembly GCA_034769895.1. NCBI lineage: Eukaryota > Metazoa > Arthropoda > Insecta > Hemiptera > Cicadidae > Magicicada > Magicicada septendecula. The sequence continues at coordinate 1,249,947,951 of CM068367.1, forward strand.
TGACGAGACATGATGCCAGGTACCCCTTGTAGTGAGACACTATCTCCGCAACATGGTTGGCGACAAATACCTTCCATCTGGAAGATTGCTGGTGGATCCAGTTTAAGGCTATCATTGAGTCTGAGTAAAAATATAAGTCGTCGAATTTGTAATTCACGGCGTCTATAACCTTGGAAGCCAACTGAGCCAACAAGAGACAGGCGCAAAGTTCAAGTCTGGGTAATGTTATTTGCTTCAAGGGAGCGACTCTAGATTTAGAACATAACAGGTTTGATGAGATGACGTTTGAATAGACCGTACGCACATAAATACAACATGCATAACCCTTTGCTGACGCGTCGGCAAATCCATGGAGCTGGAATGAAATGATTTGCGAATTATTCAAACTCTTTACAGACCTTGGAATATTAAAGTAAGTGTCTGAAATCAGCTGAGAATAAAGCTCTACCCACTGATTAGATAATGAATCTGATAAGGGTTCGTCCCAACTTGTACCTGTTAACCACAATAGCTGCATAAAATGCTTACACCAGAATGTAACCGGGCCAATGAGTCCCAAAGGGTCGTAAATTCCTGCGATAACTGATAATACTCTTCTCTTGTTGAATACCTCTACATTGACATGTCTTTGGACACTATATATGAAACTATCTTCGTCAATGTTCCATTGAATACCCAAAGTACGCACAGTTTGATTTTTGCTAAAGTCGAGGGAAGAATGAGCTTGCGAAGCTATAATGGTCTGATCATTGGAGAACCATTTGTGCAAGGTAAAACCGTATTAGCTTAATAAATCTGTGATGTCGGATTTCATTTTAGATAGGATGTGCGGGTTATCTGAACCGGTCATGAGATCGTCCACATAAAAATCGTTTGTGATGGCTGAGCAAGCTATAGGGTGTTTAGTTTTATTTTCCTGGGCTATTTGAGCCAGACATCTTGTAGCAAGAAATGATGCACTTGCAGTCCCATATGTGACTGTCCTCAAGGCGTAATGTTGGAGTTCCCTATGGGGGGGCGTCGCGCCAGACAATACGCTGCAAATTACAATCCTTAGGATTAACTAAAATTTGACGATACATCTTCTCAATGTCCGAAATGAGGACATATCAGTGAGTGCGAAACCGAGACATAATAGAGAACAGATCCTGCTGGACCATGGGACCAACCATCAATGTGTCGTTCAAGGACAAATTATTTGTCGTTTTGGCAGAGCCATCGAAAACAACTCGCAATTTGTTAGTTATACTAGAACCTTTAAAAACTGAGTGGTAGGCAAGTAAAAAGTGTCTGACTGGTTAACTGACAAATCGTAAGCATTAAGCAAAGACATGTGACCAAGATTTAAATATTCATGCGTGAATGCGCTATAGTCTTTGTGAAGGGCAGGGTTCTGCTTGAACTTGAGTTCCAGTGATTGAAACCTGCGGATAGCTCCGTGAAGAGAATCGCCAAAATGAGAATTGTATGACCTGCGAGGTAGGGATACCACAAATCTGCCATCATTATTACGGAACGTATTAGATACAAAATGACTTTCGCATTCCGAGTCCTTAACGGAGGGAGCACAAATAGCGACGTCCTCTAACTTCCAGAAGTCCTTTAGTTGCGAGGAAATGGCATTATTATCTTCAAATGCTATGAATGATGAGACAGGTTTTGTCATGTCGACATTAAGTGGCAAGTTACCCGCGAGAATGAATCCCAATTTTGTCTCCTGTATTATGGGAAAATGTGGGCTACGGATGAATTTGACAGGTTCAATTAAGTGTAAGTAATACTGAGCACCAAGCAATAGGTCGATTTGGGAAGAGAAGTTCAGTTGTGGGTCGGCTAGGAATATGCCTTTTGGTAAATTTAGGGATGAGATATCAAATGATTCCGCAGGGAGATTATTCGTGATACTGGGAAGCACAGCGCAATGTATGTTTAAACTAAAATTCTTATAACGTGAATGCAACCTTACCCGGGTACTGAAGTCAGCTTGAGATAATGAATTATTTATACTGGTGATGGGTAATTGAGATTTAATTAGTTTTAGACCCATGCGATGTACGAAATTCATGGTGCAGAAGTTAGCTTGCGATCCTGAGTCCAATAAAATCCTTACTGGGTGCTTTATACCGGCATGGTCAGTTGTCATGCAGACCGGTAGATAATAATATAGATTTGTTTGTTTGCAGTTTTAGTGAAAACTGATTGTTCCTGCACGAAGCGTTATTGCCTGATATGTGGATCATCGTGTGTTGGCGTTTAGCACACGTTCTGCAAGCAAATTTGGAAGGACAGTGTGCGAGATCATGGCCTGGACGTATGCAATTTAAGCAGAGTTTATTTTTAATTAAAATATTTGTTCGTTCTAGGGGAGATATAGCCACGAATTGTGGGCACTCAGAAAGGCAGTGTTTACCACGACACAGCTGACAGATGTGATTGCCGATATGAGAATGGAATGTCGACCTAGTAACATCAACCGGTTTAATAGCTTTGCGATAGGGAGTCTTATCGCTAACGTGTATTTTGCTTACTGAGCTGGTCGCGCTGTCGACGTTTTGCAGTAACTGCCTTCTATTATTTAAAAATTTAATAAAATTACTGAAATTAGGAAATCGTTCGTCAGACAAGCTTTCTTTCCAGAGCCGACATGTATGGTTATCGAGTTTTTGCGTTAAGTATTGAACGAAAATGATTTCAAATGTATTTACAGATAAATTTAATGAATTTAAAGCATTTATATTCGTGGTAATCTCTTCAATGAATTTGGAAATGCTAAGTATGGACTCTTGTTGAATGGACTTCACGCCCAAGACATTCCCTATGTGATTGGCTGAGACAATTAATTTGCTGTCGTACCTGGCTCTTAATAGATTAGTGGCTACCGCATAATTTTCATGGGTGATTGGAAGAGATTTTATTACAGTTAACGCCTCGTTCCTTAATGAAGAGTGCAAATAGTGTAATTTCTGAATGTCCGCCAGGTCAGTTCTGACGTGTACTAATTCCACAAACATATTATGATAATGTTGCCAATCAATAATTCTGCCTGAGAAGCAGGGCAATTTAATTGGCTCTAACTGTATAAGGGGGGGTTTTAATTGGTGTGACTTCAGCTTGGATCAATGACTTCTTGTTCACCTCTACTTGCTCCAATAAATGGTGTAACTTGCACTCAATATTACAGAGATCATCCTCTGTTTGAACTCTGTCACTGACCGATGCGAAATCGGAATCATCAGCCTCAATTTGAGTCTGAATTTCGTCATACTTCGCGGACAATTCCATCAAATGGCGGAGTTTAATTTTTAAGGCATGGTGATCGCTTATGTCCGGATCGAAATTGTCAGCGAAAGTATTCACACGGGATATAGACGCCTTAATTGTGCCCCGTTTCTTAATTAACGCCTTCACATCAGCCATGACCGAAATGTAAAATGTGATTCAAAAACGATAGTTAAATATAGAGCAGGTGAACAATTGTTGTAATTTAAATAATTTGCTAAATTCTGATATGATGCGGGAGCCAGTGATCTGTGTACACTTAATATATTACTTACTATAATAGGTACTTAATTTCCTTTTGAAAATATGAATTACTAGCTGACCCGGCGAACTTCGTACCGCCTCAGAATCAATAAATGTTGTGTTAACTTATTAGCTGAATTAAAATTCAGTTTTTTATTAAGATAAAATGAGTACTCAAAATGAATTAAGTTCAATAAATGTACAAAAATCAAAATGAAATGTATTTTAATTACATTGAAAAGCTGAATTAAATTCAGTTTTTTATTAAGATAAAATGAGTACTCAAAATGAATTAAGTTCAATAAATGTACAAAAATCAAAATGAAATGTATTTTAATTACATTGAAATGAATGCAATTCACGTGGCAGCAAGGCATTTGCTTTATTGAAGCGAATCGAAATGATTCGCGTAGCATTGTTGCACTACTTTCTGTTAAACTATTTGCTGGATGGGTTGCACTCGGGTCGATTCCCTTCATTGAAGCACCTTGTGATATACGACATTTTTGTTTTGTTGTCAGGTGCGAAAACGAACAAAGCGGATGGTTTGCCAACACGTGAACATGCTACGTACAATTGACCGTGAGAGAAACATTTATTTTCTAGATTCAGGCCACAAACACTCAAGGATTGGCCTTGTGATTTGTTGATCGTCATGGCGAATGCAAGACGAATCGGAAATTGTATTCGTTTAAACTCGAATGGCATATCGGTTGGGATCATCGGAATTCTCGGAATGAGAACTTCCTCACCTTTGAACTTTCCTTTGAGTATCGTCGCGTGAATCACATTGCCCATGAGTTTTCTCACCACCAAACGCGTTCCGTTACATAGTTTTGGTTGGTTCAGATTTCGAAGCATGATGACTACCGAGCCAACCTTCAGTTGTAAATTGTGCGGTGGCAAGCCAGGCAGATCCAATGAGTTTAAAAATTCAGTTGGATAGTTGGTTGCTTCGTCGTGGACCAACGATTTGATTTTGAATTGTGAAGTTTAAGTGATCCACATCTTTGTTCTTTGCCGCGAGAATTGCTCGTTCACTCAACCAATTGTGATTTTTGTGGTTAGCAATGATGTTCGGGAACACTTTGTTGATGAGCTTCGTCCTTCGTTGAGACGAAATTGCAAAAATTCGGCGGAAACGAAATCAATCCGTTCGATTCGTTGACAGGAACACGGCCATTACCGATAGTCAGCAATTGCTTGGAGAAATCTTCAGCAGATGGATTGTTTAGCAATGCAACTCGCATGTTTGTCGTCAGCTGAAGTTTCTTCACACAGCGCCACAGAGTCGATGATTTGAGGCAAGCGTTTATTTCATCGGCAGCGGTCGATCTTGGAATGACTGGTAGTGTTTGGCGGAAATCGCCAGACAGTAGAATCATTGTGCCTCCAAAACATCTTGAGTCATTGCGCAGATCTTTCATAGTTCGATTGAGTGCTTCCAATGCACGTTTGTGCGCCATTGTGCATTCATCCCATATGATGATTTTACTTGCTACCAAAATTTGGCCATTGCTGAGTGTTTCGCAATGTTGCATGTCGGTTTTTCAGTCGTTTGAAGGTTTAATGGCAATTTCAACGCTGAATGAGCCGTTAGGCATCCTTCTAGCAACGTGGCCGCTATCCCAGAAGAAGCAACTGCTACAGCAATTTCGGATCTCGCACGAACAGTGGCCAAAATCAATGACATGAGGAATGTCTTCCCAGTTCCACCGGGCGCATCGAGGAAAAATAAGCCACCATTTCCATCATCAATTGCCTTCATTAACGTATCGTACACTTCCTTCTGTTGGGGGTTCAACAGTGGTACATTTGTTCGAACTGATTCATTCAATGCATCTCGATCGTATTCACGTTCACGTTCCAATTCTCGATTGAAACGATTGTTCATACCACGATTTGGCGTTGGCATTCCTAACTTTACTAACAAACTGCCGCACATGAGGTAACACATGTCTTCGATCAAAAGCAAAGCCTGGTTATGTATCTCCTCATTCACCTCGAGATCGGGATTCCCTGAACTGACGAATTCGATGTAAAATGTCTTCTGACATGTCATCCTTGTACTTGTTCCACAGTTCACGTGGATTCGATGGGAAGCATGTCGAAATAATGATAGCAAATAATGTGCGTATCTGACTTGGAGATGCAGAAACAATTGCTTCAGCGATTGTCATGTCCCAATGAGTATCGTTTTCAAGCAAATTGAGCTGTTGACATGCAGCACGAAATGTTGGGCACACTACACCATTGACAGTTCGAAGTGATTCAAATGATGTCGGCCCACGAACATTCACCAGCAACAACCGCAAGTAGAAGCATTCGTCATTCTTCGGATGAACTGTGTAAATGCGACCAAGAGCATCAGTAGAACGCACATCCGGATGATCAGGAACCGCATCGCCTTGCTTCCGACGTTGAAATTTCTTCGATGAAGTGTTCCAAGTGTAATAACGTGGCATCTCAGAGTAGAGCAACGTTCGTGCAAACGGATCGCTTTGGCAAATCGAAAAGAAACTTGTCAATGTTGTCGCTGGAGGTGTTTCAGCACGTTGAGCAACATTTGATGTGTTGAAATAAACTCGTTGACCATTCTCCAGATGCACCGCCAAATGTACAACAGTGGGATGACGTTCATGAATGGGGAATGAGAATATACGCCAAATCGCCTCATTGCAGCTCACATATCGACCAACTTGATAGTGCGTGATTTCATCGTTGGTATTTGGAGTTTGAACGCCAAAAACCGCCATATCGGTGCCTTTCGTAACATATTTGCAGATGTATTTGATGGACTTCACTGAATTGCAATACTCCACGTTGCAATGCACCTTGAATGTTTTGGAAAGAAGTGGCGAATACGGAACAATCCAAGTATTGTCGACCACGAAATCATTTCCTTTCGTTGTGATAGTTCTACTGTTATCATCGGGTGATCGACGCCGATACAGTGGATAACCATCGTTGCCAGTGATAGTCTCCGCCGTCAAATTTCGTGGATAATGCTTGGAACACTTGCCGTCGACCATGCACGGTGATTGGGGGTTGATGGCGCCACACGGTCCGTGAATCATGTTCGTATTACAACATCATGCAGGTCTGGATCGGTTTCGGGATCTGGAATCTCGGCACATATGATGTCATCTATTTGGTCTGGTCGAATTCTTTCGACTAACCAAATAAGAATGTGTGCATGCGGCAAGCCTCGTTTTTGCCATTCAATCGAATACATCCAGCATCGAGTATCCCCAAAGACGTGATGCTTAACAATATAGTTCATCAGCGACCGGATTTTTTGTTTGAAGACACGTGCGGTGATGTCGTGCCGATCACTTGATGTTTGTCCGGGGAGCAGCAGTTGAACAATTTCTATCCATTTCGGATTGCACGTAAAGGTGATGAATAGATCTGGATGACTGTAATGACGAACATATGTCATTGCATCTTGGGCATATTCATGCATATGACGCGGGCTGCCAATGTACGTCGCCGGTAGAATAGTCAATCGACCAACATTAGCTGCATCTCCTTCGGTGCTGATTGCATCGCGTAAATGAATATACTCCTCCGAACGCAGTTTGGCTTGGTTCAACCGAATGAAAGTGAGGCGCTCCGTTTCGATTTTGACGTACATGTCGACGCAATATTGCTGAAGCAATCGACGAAATCGCATCAAATAGTTGTCAGCATTTTGACGAATCATCAAACGATATGCGTAATAATTCATCGAGCTAACCTTCTTGGTAGTTTCCTCACCTGAAATGAAATCAGTGAAATTAGTGTCATGTTGAAATGAAAATTATGATATCGATATTCACCGCTCAATGGATTTATCATTTTGATATTGAAGTTGCCATCGTCTCCTTGCCAAAACATCAGCGGGTATTGCAATGCATCGTATGAACGGTGTGTTTCGTATATTCGTTGCAGTTGTCCAGTGTTGCGACGTGTAAGCACAATATCGCGCATTTCCAAGTTTTCACCAACAATCACAATTGCGACTTCATCTATTGTTGGAGCGTTGAATTGGCGTTCGTGTGTTCCAGCTGGTCGTTTATCCGCTCTGATCACGACTTTGTAGTCATCACTTGGCATGCGATCCAACGCAGTTTTGAACAACCGAACCAATGCATGATGTTCATGAAGTAGTTGCTGCAGATCTTGAAGAATTGCTCTTTTCTTTGACGCCGATCAAGTTGTTCCTCCATATTGCCCATGAAGTAAATTTGGATGAATTTATGCTCTGCGTCTTCAAGCGGTTGCAATGATCCAATTCGATGGTGAATTTGGCCTTGGATCTGTAAAGTCGAAGACGAAGTCAGAATTACTGATTTATGAACACCAAAAGAAAATTAACGTTTACTCACTCGAGCAGAAATTACCTTGAATGTTGGATTGAATCCGTGTCCTTCGATAATGTCTGCTCCAAATGAAGTCATTTGGAAACATCTGTTTTATCGAGTGTTCGATAGAAAATGTCGTGATTCTGGTGTTTCGCCACGAAGCAATGAATGCAATGGCTCAGGTGGCAGAGGCAATAATGGCAATTTTACCTTGCCACTGAGACAGCACAATCCAGGCATTTCTCCAGCGAACTTCAATGCACCGCAATGGTCGCACACAACCTCCATTGGGCCAGTTCGAACGAAACGATGCGAGCTGTAGTCAATTGTGCAATCATATTGAAACGCTACTCGATTCAAATCAACACTTGAAGCATTTCTTCTTGCGCGTCGAAGATTATCACATTGTTGATCTGTGTGATAAGCTCGACGATTTCTCATTGCCAACCTTGCCGTTTGACGTACTGCCTCTCTTTGTTCTTGTGTTTATGAAGCACACAGTCAGGCCATACTAACACGGCGCTCTTCTCGTGCTATTTCTTGTTCATCTGCAGTGGATTGATTCGCAATATTCCGAAGTCTAATTGCATTACGGCTTCGTTGTAAAAGATTAGATCTTCTGGCTCGCGGCATTGTAAATAACACTGGAAAATTAATCACACAATTCAAAATTACATAATGAAGCAATTATCGATGCGCGCACAATCACAAATGTGATAACCTCACAAAGTGAACATCTTCGAAGGCAACTTACTGTTTGAAAATCACGATCGAAAATAGAATGCCACAGAATTACGAACGAATCCGCCTGGAAAATTAAACACACAGTCCAAAATTACCGATTGTATTGATTGTCGATGCGCGCACAATGACAAACGACATAACCTTTCACAATGTGCACTTCATCAAACTGAACTCATCTCTTTGAAATCACTTTTCGCTGATGAATTTCAGAAAAAATCGTTTGAAGAGAATTAATTGAATCGAATTCAAATGTAATAACGGTCGAAAACTGAATGAAAATTGGTCTGCACAGCTAGCTCAATGGTATGCAAGAAAGGACCGCGCAACTGAATCAGCTGTCAATCAGCATACAACGCCATGTTCATTTTGTTCCTTTTTTGTTTCTGTCATGTATCAGAGATGGTGTTGTATACGGATTTTAATTTTTTGTGATTTTCTTACTTTTCCAATGCGCGAGGAAACTTCTCGAGGCCGAGACAACGAAAAAAAATTCATCGAAATCAGTCAATCCGTTCTCGAGATATCATCAAAAAAGCCGTTCCATACAAAATGTATGAGAAAATGAATTTTCTTCGTACATTTTTTTTCGTGAATTTTTCCCATGTTTTAATAGTTATTCTGCTATTCGGGGCGGAGACAAATCCAACAAATCAAAGATCATAAAAATCGGTCCAGCCGTTCTTGAGTTATAAATGGTGTAACTAACTCGACTTTGTTTTATATATATAGATTCAGAATGACAATATACATATAGTCTTATCACATCACTTAAGTTTCTTAATGCATTATTGCACAGCTGCGTAAATGAAAATTTATGTACATATGTACATGTGAAAATCTAGATAAAAATACAAGTTTATGGCCACTTGGCAATAATATCTGCTTACGTAAAAATTATTAATGATGTTATATTAAATGTTATTAAATCTGCGCAAAAATATTACTTAGTTTGCTGTACCCATCAATTATACATGAAAAATTATAAAAAATTAAAGTTTATAGTCACGTGGATGTTGAATCCCGGCGTGCTTAAGCTGGCTTCGATCCCGTTGTTCGATCCTGTTCGGCAATCCTTAGAAGTTTAGAAGTTGGCGCAACTCTTGTTTCGGCTGGTCTGGTGACGCTTGAAGCTGTAGCCTTCCGTTTAATTTTGAATTTCTAGAATTTCACTGCTGTGCGACAATAATGATAACTTGTAGTGTCTTGCCGTCTCAGCTATGATGCTCTGCAGAATCTTGCGATGTCGAGTATGAAGTTTGTTTTGAGAAGAATGAAGGCATGCAACGGCCAGCGATCTAAAGTTCGAAAGTATTCGGGCTTGAACCACAGGTTGTTTGGGCCCATTAAATGAAATATTTCTGAAATCGTGGTGGACCAAAATGCGGCCCGTATGACCAAATGTGAGATCCGGCCCGGAGGACCAAAATGTTGCGTCTTAGACACTCTCGATGCAATCTTAAGTTGGTCTTAGAACGCTAGATGTGGTGCTAGTGTGAAATGAAATAATGAAGTGGACTGTATATAATTCTTGAGCTAACAGTTTATTGAAAATTAATAAGACATAATTGCTGGCGCGTGCAGTTTTGGCGCGGCATAAATGCTGGAGAATTAAAATAGAATTAATATTGAAAACCCATAATAGTGTGTAGAGGCCAAGAATCGCCTAAATAAATTATCGCATGATGATCATGCTAAAATTATTAAATATTGAAAACTTTATGTAGCCGCGGCTGGCAAACTGAGCGAGATGCCCGCTTGGAGTCTTGCAAGGAACTGACTTAATTTGACTGCTGTCAGCCTGTATCAAAACCGGCAGCAGATAGCAGGGAGAAAAATGACGTCACTACACTCACCTGCAATGCGGCATTTTACAGTACAAAGTTTATATAGGTACAAAGTTTAACCAGTAGGTGATGTCTATAGAATGGCAGTTGGACTTGATGTTATTCTATCTTAATCCTAATGTTATACATTAACAGATAGCTTATTCTCTAAAAGTTTTTTTTTTCTGGATTTCTCTCTCTATCTTACACTTACCCAGTTACCCAGGTTCAGGCTTTGACGTCACTGCCAAGCAAGCTTTGATTGAAGCTTGCAAACGTATTTTCAAGAATTCTGTTATCTTTTGACGTAAGAAAAATAGCGTTTTAAAAATCTTTTTATAGTGCTTTTTAATTTAAAGTCATTTGTTGACCTGTGTGGCTAACAATTATGGCATTCTGTATTAAGCTGTGCTTATCGTACTGTCATAGATCGCTAGTAATATTAATATGTACTTTATATTTCAGGTGCTGAAGGAGGTTCAGGCCGTAGTACAAAGCCTGCAAGTACATCAGAAGCTGCACAACAGAATTTACAACCTGTAAGAGATGTTACTTTTATAAAACAAGTCAAAGAAGTAAAGACAGTTAATAAGAAACCTGTAGCCAATAAAAAAACAATTGATAATGTGAAAATTTTACACAGTGAAGTGAAAACTGAAGAATTTGTTAAAGGGTTCAAAGCCAAAGGTAAAGAGGCTGAGACAGCAGAAAATAAAGAAGTAACTATCATTTTGGATAGAGTAAATATTGAAGAAAGAATTGAAGAATCTGTAAAAGTGGTCAAAGCTAAAGCTAAAGAGCCTGAGATAGAGAGCAAATGTTTGGATTCAGATGTAGTGTTGGCTAGCACTGGAGCGCAGGAATATTCAACCACCGACAGTGCACCAAAGAAAATTCGTAAAACAACACAGAAAGAAATAAAGGCTACTAAAGAAGAAAAAGTATGTGATACACTGCCCAAAGCGGAACATTCTAGGCCAGAAGTTAATGGAAAAGAAACTAATGAAATTTGCGATAAACCAAATAAAAGAAGCGAAATTAAAGAAATAAAACTCAGTGGTGCAGTTAGAGAGATGCCTAAACCCAGTGTTACTGTTGAACCTAGTGGATTGGAAGATGGAAAAACCAATACAAATATGATTTCAGAACATACCTCAATTTCAAATACGAAACACACATCTGCTCAGTTAATAGATGCTGCAAATACAGAAGATAATGTGGAGAACGTAGAGATGCCAGCTCCTGGAGGCATAGATGATGTCTGTGATATGGTATTAAAAGTTAGGACTGCATTATGTAAACAAAAAGGGATAAGAAAGCCAAAAAGGCAATCAAAGCAGAAGGAGGATAGTAAAGTTGGCAACATTAATTCAGAAGAGGAGTTGATGATGTCACTTTTTGGCCTGGATACTAAGCCAAAACTTGTATTAGAAAAACAAAAACAAGAAAGTGTCCCATTAAAAAGAAAAGCAAAACCTGAAGGTAATGAAAACAGCAAAAGAGGAAAAAAGAATGTGCAAGCAGCTGCAGGCAGTACATCCCCATTAACAACCGGAAATTCTGAAAAGCTACAAATACCTCAAGCACGTAGCAAGAAACCAACAGCAGCAGCTAAGAGACAGATAAAAGAGAAACCATTTTTTAATGATGAAAGAGGTACTCCTAATGAAGATGAAGTGCCCTTGAGAGAGCCAGCACCAAATGTTGAATTACAAGAACAAAGAAAAAGAAAATCAAGAAAGCAGGTAGCTGTAGAAAAATCAGTTGCTCCAGATAAGCCAGATGAAGAGGATGGATTAAATCCTGAACCTACAGCGATTGTATCAAAACCTGAGGAGCCCGAGAGAAAAAGAAGGACTACAGCATCAAGAAAACAAACAAAAGGGACAGCCAAAGGAAAGATAGATGGAGAAAAAAAAGTGGACTGTATGTCTGACGATAAATATAAGTTAGAAGCTGTACAGAGCACTGAAGGGTCAGAGGCTGTGAAGAAAGAAGATGAGGAGGACCCTGCTCTAACAAACAAAGAAATTAACTTAGAAGAAGGCCCTGTGGAGACTGACAATAAGGCACAAAGAAAATACAAAGCACACACACCAGATAACAAAGAAAGAAAGAAAATAAAAGTAGATTCATCGAGTAAGACAAAACCAGATGACTGTATAAAGGTTAGTGATGAAAATAATGTTAATTCTGATCAGAGTGGAACACCAAAGTTGAAAGAAGAAAATCCAGAGAAAGAAAACAAACAAAAGCCATTGCCAAAGGAAAGAAAGAAAGAAAAGCCATTGCCAAAAGCTATATCAAAGAAAAGAAATATCAAAATATCAAAACAAGAAATAACAGAGAGTGATACAGTACAAGCACCGATTATAGAAAAAAATTCTGAGGCACAGAGAGCAGAACAAGAACCATTGAAGCGTAGCCGGGTGCCAAGAAAAACAAAAAAAGATATACAAAAACAGGCTGAAGCAAGTAATCATGATGAAGAAAACTTTAATTTACAACTGGCTGATGAGTGTAGATCAGCGTTGACTGTACTAACTGAAGGTTCAGGAGAAGAAAAAGGCACACTGAAGAAGAGTACACCTAGAAAGACAACACTGTCAGAAAAACGGTGTGAAATTAAAAGAAAGGTCGATATAAATTCTGAAAGTAGAGGGATTCATTCCATTAAAGCAAATGGTGAAATCAAAGAGGAAGCCACAAATAGGAAGGTAATAAATAAGAAAAGAAAAATTAAGGAAGTAGAGGAGGATAAAGACGATGATAACCGTAAGTCATCAAGTTTATTTATTATTTGTTAAGTAAAAACAAAGTATATAAGATTCTATAGATTAAATAAATTTAAAATGATTTACTTGCTGAAGTACACAGTATATATGGCTAGGCATAGATTGTAAGTTATTGTAGCAGTACATTATAGAGTGGAATTTTGCTTTCCATACAATAAGTTTAGTCCAAGACCCTCGACCATAGTTTATTTTTTATTTCCATGTTCCATAAGGAAATGGAAGTATGGTAATGGTGAAAAAAATCATGTTCCAGATAAGAGCTGATTCTGATTGTACTACCCTCAAAACGTAAAGAAAAGTCATTTTCCGAAAAGTGTCTGTGTGTAGAATTTTTCCTATGGCGAATGATAACTGCCGCAAATTCAAGCAGAATCAAATAATTTTTTGCATATGCACCTGAGTTGTAGAGGACTCAAGGCCTATTGATTTTGGTGAAGATGGGTTAAGGGGAAGGGGTAGTTTACCCACAATGTTTTATGTTTAAACAAGAGTAAAGTACTTAATTTTGATACATAAAGTATCCTGAAAAGAAGGTAATAATAATCCACTGTAGAAAGGAAAATGAAATATCTATAAATTAAAAGGGTAGTCAAAGGGGGAGGGGATAATTTTTTATGTGTTCTATGTTATCGGCAACAAAAACTAGTTTTTTGTTAAAATTCCTTCCCGGGCTGTTTGGGTGTGGTCCAATGTTTTCTGCAAAACCAGGTGTTTCGGGAGTGCCATTGACTGCCATTCTTCCTACTTGGGACAGATACTTCAGTTTTTGTTCCATGTGTACACAAGCTGTGCATGGATGTATGCGTGAGGGGGAGTGCCACATTTCATGAATGTGCTTGTTTTCATGACACATTTTTGTTAAGAGGAATAAGTGTCACTAAACTGACACTATTAATGACAATTATTGCTGCCTACCCTCTTCCAAAATATAAAGAAAATTGATGAAGACTATTTAATTTTTATGTTACTCTCCCACTGTGTGTGTGTGTGTGCTTTGTTTTTATGTGCAGAGAACAAACATTTTTCCAAGTTGTTACAACCTAAAAAAAACTGACGAAGTTAGTGTTAAATATTAAATAAAAAATTCAGAAAATATGTGAATATTTAATTTTGAAGTTGATTATGATAATTACCATGACTAAAACCAGAAAATTACAATGCAATTAAAGTACAAACAATAAAGAAATTATCACTTTCGATATGACACACTTTCCCTGCTCCTACAGGTCAACAATGAACAACATAACATTTCCCCCTTTTCAGCAACAAAATTTCCTGCTTAGACTGAAATTTGATAACCAGTCCAATATATTGTATTTTTCTAACCTCTAATTTTCTCCTCCACTCTCCCCAAAACAGCCCTGTTGTACCTGTTTTATTTTTAATAACATGAGAGTTTTATATATTGTACAGTGTATATGTTCAGTAGATAAACCTAATAACAGTATTGTTCTTAACATTTTTAAGGAACTTTGGAGGTATTCATTATTTTAAATCAAACTGTAATATGTATAGTATATTTTTCTATGGTTGTTTTAATTTATCTATTTTTTTTTTAATTATGATGAAAATTTGATTGAACCTAACAAAACAAAAAGAAAACATGTCAACAAAATCAGACAAATTTTCTGTGAACTGCACTAAAATGAAGATGTTGGTTTACTATCCAGAAGACTACTGTACCCTTTTTTAAAGCTGTATTGGATTCTTTTCATGGAGACCAGCAACAAAATTGTTTCAAATAGAATTTTTAAATAACCAGTAGCAATAGAGCAGTGTTCAATTTGAGACAGTAAACAACCATACTGTGCTTTATCGTTGGTGAATTGGATTCTGGGTCCAGAATTACTGCTAAGAACTAATAAAATCAAAGGACCAAACTGACCTATTTGTATAAAATAGTAATTAAATTATTATTATGAAACTTATGAATTATTTTTTAATTAAAACTTGCATTTTATTTTACTTTTTTATATAAACTGCCATTATTAATAATAAATTGATGATCAGATGTTGTTATAGATCCAGACATTGTTAATTACACTGAGAATAGTGCAGGTACATAGAAAACAGTAAAAACATCTTGTCACTGCTAGTTATGGCAGAATTGCAGCTGACCAATCAGATTTTATTTGCCAGCTTGTAACCCTACTGAATAAAGTGTCTAGTTGTATTCAGATAAAATAATTTAAATCGTAATGCAGTTTAAGAAAGAATAACTTTCTTACTTCACTGAAAATACATTTTAATATATCCCATGAGTTGTAGTTTGGTTTTCATATTTGTTAACCCATTTATGCAGAGAAGAGTGTAATATGTTTGGGTAAACTGTGTTTCCCTATGACTCCCAAAATACTCAACTGATTTTGACAGAACGGGACTCGGTAAATTCTTCTTACTGATGAAGATGTCTTAAACTGTATAATATCACAAAAAAGTGGATATCAGACACCCACATTGTAAAAAAAAAGATTTTGAGCACTCAGAGGAGGAGATTGCTCAATTCATTATGACCAAGTGACCTAGGCTGCACACAGGTATCACTGAAAGGTTTAGTTAAAGTTAACTAAATTTAATTGAGACAATTCGTTTCGACCTTTTACTCAAATTTGCAAGGATGAAGTTATATGTGTATCAACATTCCTGTAATTCCAAAACTGCCGCGTAGATTCTTGATACATATGTAATTTTGATTTGTTTTGATGGCGTTAACGATATGGTATACAAAGTCTCATAAAATTAAAATTGGTAAAACATTTTGAATCTTTTTTTTTGTATTCCTGCTTTGTAACAAGTTATAAAAAATCGGTATGGAGGACCATACATGACTTCCATGTTCTCGGATTATATATAAAATCATTTGGTACTGCCTTTATGCGTATCCGCAGTTATTTCAATAATGCAATTTTTGGGCTTAGATATGTAGTGAATATCGCACATAATTTTATGTAGTGAAAGAACTATACAAATTTTTCAATTTTGTATGTTGCAAAATAGTTGGCTGGTGATTGCAATTGATTTCGTTTGTCGTTTTTTAATGGTAAATGACTGTAGTAGTAATTTATCACCGGGGCGTGGCTGTGACACAAAAAATTGATTGTTAGGTTAACATGGAAACCAATACGTGTGTAATGTAAAACTATTTTTTCTAAAACCACGAAAAACCCAACTCGAAGTCAGGCGGGAGTGGCCCAAGGGTCAACCCTTTGCCTATTATTATTATAGGCCTACATGTCAATTTTTTGTGGCAGAACTAGTTTTTTTGGTAAAATTCGTTTTCCGACAAGTACTCGTTTTGTGACTAACAAAAAATAAACATCCATTATGTACAATTTGTAGAGCATATGTTGTCATTCCTTAATACAGTGTTTTTTGTTTTTTCATTAACCATAAATATTTGTATTTTTCATTTTGTATTTGCTGTTGTTTTTTCCAATTTGTAAACTTAAAAACATTAGGTTCTTTATTTTAACTGTTACTCTGTTATATGCATTGTATTACACGTTTAATGTTATGTTTTCTCAACCACAGCTTTTATTTATTTTAGCAGTAAACTAAAAACCAAAAAACCATTATTACCTAACTACCAAATGGAAACGACACGTATTTTTGCTTTGCATTAAGAAATAGGGCAATTTACAATTAGTACACTTCTTCTTTCCACACCGTAATATATCGATACAATCGCATATTAAAAACATCGAAATGTATTGCGAGTACTCATACAGTTCCAATCATTTACTTGAATTCGGTTCGATAATTCCTAAAAAAATATAGAATTTTGTCAAAGTGAAATAAAGTGTTTCCATAGAAACTACTTCTTTGTTGTCAATAACGTAGTACTCATATAAAACTTATAAAAAATTATCTCCTCCCTTATCAACTACCATTTTAAGGGGAAGGGGTAGTTTACCTGCGACGTTTTTTTATCAAGGGTATTTTCTATGGCAAACGATAACAGCCGCAAATTCAAACAGAATCAAATAATTTTTTGCATACATCCCTGAATTGTAGAGATCTGAAGGACTTTCGATTTTGGTGAAGATCGGTTAAGGGGAAGGGGTAGTTTACCTGCAACATTTTATGTTTTAACAAGAGTAAAGTACTTGAAAATTCATTTAAACTTTTGCAAACAATGGTAATTGTTAAAAATAAAATAATTTTGTTGCCAGGCAATAAAATTATAATTTTTTCATTTTAATGTAAATTATGTATGAGTTAATATACATGTATAAAATAATATATCGTTCGTGACAGGTAAGCATATCTCAGTTATGTAATGTTTACGTTTCCATTTTATTATTATGACTACAGCAATAAAAAGGCAGGGAAGACACACACACACACACACAAAATTCGCGTTATTTCTGGCCTCACTCATGTTTATTTTCTTACGTTTGCACGCTTTTTAAATGGAAAGTGCCGAAACCCACACCAACATAACGCGTGCAAGCCGAAAAAATGGACATCAATTTGCTTCCTGTGGATCGCTGGGCAGTGTAACTGCACGTGTTTACAGAGGAACGATTCATAGACAGACTTTTCGTCTTTAGTGAATGAACCCTCTGCAAGATGCTGAGGGTCCATGAGTGACTTTGGAGCGTTCCTTCTTTTTCGCGTATTTGTTCTGTGCAACATACACTGTAGATTCGCAGTTTTACTCTAAGCAACGCTCAATAGGAAATGTTGAAAATTTTTGTCCACGGTGTACCCCCATTCACACTAAACCTGCTCTGATGTTTTAATTACGGACATCATAATATTAAAACTTTGGAAACTTGAGCACTACTTAATGGAGATCAATCATGAACTTATACAAGCCATTAATTTTATGCATATTTTTTATATATATGTTTACAACGTTATCGGCAACAAAGAAGTAGTTTTTGTTAAAATTCCTTCCCAGGATATTTGGCCGTAGTCCAATGTTTTCTACAAAACCAGACGTTTTGGCAATGCCATCGACTTCCATCATCAGTGAAAATCGAGTGCGATAACGTGAGGTGGTATACGTTAGTGACCACAGTACTGTGGTTAATGCTGAAGCAGTAAGTAGAAAGAAGTAGTTTCTATGGTAATATTTCATTTCGAAAATGATTTTAAATATAAATCTTAGAATATGGAAGTCATGTATGGTTCTCCATACCGATATTTTAAAATCATATTCAAAATGAAATATTACCATAGAAACTACTTCTTTCTACTTATTGCTTCAGCCTTAACCACGGTACTGTGGTCACTAACGTATACCACCTCACGTTTTCGCACTCGATTTTCACTGATGATGGCAGTCGATGGACTGCCGAAAAGTCTGGTTTTGCAGAAAACATTGGACTACGGCTAAACAGCCCGGGAAGGAATTTTAACAAAGAACTACTTCTTTGGTGCCGATAACGTAGTACACATATAAAAAATTCTCCCCTCCCCAATCAACTATAATTTTCATTAATAGAAAATTACTCCCACCCCGTTCACCTAACCTCTTCATTTATAGATATTTCGTCTATGTTTCTACAGTGGATTATTATGAGCTTCTTATTAGGATACATTATTTATCAAAAGTACTTTACTCTTGTTAAAACATAAAACGTTGCAGGTAAACTACCCCTTTCTCTTAACCGATCTTCACCAAAATCAGTAGACCTTGAGTTCTCTACAATTCAGGAAAGAATGCAAAAGATTATTTGATTTTCTTTGAATTTACGGCAGTTATCTTTCGTCAAAAAAAATTACCCTTCTTAAAACATAACATGTTGCTGGTAAACTACCCCTTTCCCTTAACCGATCTTCACCAACACCAAAAGATCTTGAGAACTCTACAATTCAGTGGTGTATGCAAAACATTATTTGATTCTGTTTAAAATTGCGGCTGTTATCGTTTGCCATAGAAAATACCCTTGTTAAAACATAAAACGTTGCAGGTAAACTACCCCTTTCCCTTAACCGATCTTCACCA
This sequence comes from Magicicada septendecula, assembly GCA_034769895.1. Taxonomy (NCBI): domain Eukaryota; kingdom Metazoa; phylum Arthropoda; class Insecta; order Hemiptera; family Cicadidae; genus Magicicada; species Magicicada septendecula. Next base: position 1,249,967,137 of record CM068367.1, read on the forward strand.
AAAACAATAGGTCTTGAGTACTCTACAATTCAGGGCTGTATGCAAAATATTATTTGATTCTGTTTGAATTTGCGGCTGTTATCATTTGCCATAGAAAAAAATTACCCCCGATAAAAACGTTGCAGGTTAACTACCCCTTCCCCTTAACCAATCTTCACCAAAAACAATAGGTCTTGAGTACTCTACAATTCAGGGCTGTATGCAAAGAATTATTTGATTCTGTTTGAATTTGCGGCTCTTATCGTTTGCCATAAGAAATACCCTTGTTAAAATATAAAATGTTGCAGGTAAACTACCCCTTTCCCTTAACCGATATTCAACAGAATCAACAGACCTTGAGTTCTGTATAATTCAAAAAGGTATGCAAAAGAGTAGTTGATTCTGTTTGAATTTACGTCAGTTATCGTTCGTCATAGAAAAAATTACCCTTGTTAAAACATAAAATGTTGCAGGTAAACTACCCTATTCCCTTAACCGATCTTCACCAAAACCAAAAGATCTTGAGAACTCTACAATTCAGTGCTGTATGCAAAACATTATTTGATTCTGTTTAAATTTGCGGCTGTTATCGTTTGCCATAGAAAATACCCTTGTTAAAACATAAAACGTTGCTGGTAAACTACCCCTTTCCCTTAACCGATCTTCACCAAAAACAATAGGTCTTGAGATCTCTACAATTTAGGGCTTTAAGATCTCTACAATTTAGGTTGTTTAAGACCTGAAGATGTCAGTGATGACGAAAAGCTTAGTCGAACAATAAAAATTATAGCAGTTAGCAAATTCATAAAAGAAATAGTAATTTAGGGCTGTATGCAAATAATCGTTTGATTCTGTTTGAATTTGCGGCTGTTATCGTTTACCATAGAAAATACCCTTGTTAAAACATAAAACGTTGCAGGTAAACTACCCCTTTCCCTTAACCGATCTTCACCAAAAACAATAGGTCTTGAGAACTCTACAAATCAGGGCTGTATGCAAAAAATTATTTGATTCTGTTTGAATTTGCGCCTGTTATTGTTTGCCATAGAAAAACAATCTACAGACACACACAGACACTTTTCGAAAATTGACTTTTTTTCATGTTTTGAGTGTAGTACAATCAGAATCTGCAATAATCTCGAACACGATTTTTTTTGCCATCACCATACTGTACTTCCATTTCCTTAAGGAACATGGAAGTAAAAATGACTTTTTTCATGTTTTGAGGGTAGTGCAATCAGAATCTGCCATTATCTCGAACACGATTTTTTTTGCCATGACCATACTCCAATTTCCTTATGGAACATGGAAGTAATAAATGCCAAGTTACTTCTTTTTTACACTTCATCAACCGTGGCTCTACAACCCTTGGACTGCTCCTCTTTTTTACACTAACTTTACTTTTATTTCATTACAACTAAAAAAAGTGTATTTATTACAAATTATTATCTGTAGAAAAATAATTATAGACAAAAGTTACACAGCCAGCCGTAATAACCATAGTGGTTTGGCAATCTAAAGAAAATTAAATCCACATTAGAATAGCAAATGAATGAAAACAAACATATGTATGTACCATAATCATAAATTTAAAGGGTTGTATCCTTGTACATTACAACATTCACCCGAGGTACGTAGTCATGGTTGAGAGGAAGGAACTATGCGTCTAGGCATAGTGTAAATACCACTCTCAATAACCACCACTCTGAAAAGTTTAGCAATGTCGAGTAGGTTATTTTTTGTGAAATGCTCATAGCCCATTTCCACAAAACTTTTTTGGGTAAAAATAGAATGTGAAAATATGATATTCTAGTATTCTTCATGAAGCAGCTTATGTGGTTTGGTTTTCAAATTATTCAGTCTTTTCGATAGTCAGATTTTTTTGTTCCAATTATTATGCATTATGATATGAGTAATCTTTAATGTTGCAAAAAATGTCAAATAAATAATTTAAAAAATTAGTTTTTATAAATTAAAGGCTGGTGGTATTTTGCAGAAGTTAGAAGGTCACACAGGAAGAGGTTGCAGAGAGTGGAATATTGGTGCAATATAGGAGACAAAAGTCACATTGAATCAAATATTGGTATGAAAAATACTGTTACCTATTGCATGTGTGCATGCTGGACAGGAAAACTTGTTTTCTTAAAAAAATAGTCTATTTGAAAAACACTTATAGATAATGTTTTAATAGTAACTGTAAGTGATAAGCAAGAGATAAGGAATCATATCCCTGATTGTATTTACTAAAAGATAAAGGTAACTTTGAGATCAGAATTTTAAAAAGTGAATACTATAAAGTGAGAAATTATAGAAACAATTAAAGTAGAACAGGAAGATTGAAGTAAGTATAATATACCTGCCTAACAACTACCTTAACTGTCAATTCTTGGAACAGCTATTATTTTTAACCTTAAATGCGTTGTTTTTCTTATTTTTTCAATCTATTGGTAATACACATGCAGACACAAATTTTTAAAATATATTTGATATGTTAAAGTTTGTTTCAATAATGATTTAATGTGAAGGTTAACAACCATGTGTTCGAAATGTTTCAGATAACAAAGAACAGCCTGCAACAACTAGGCCTTCAAACAGTCATGATCGTGTGGAACATTCAGAAGGATCAGTTCCAAAGAGGCTTCAGAGTGAAAAGTGCTCAACTGGTATGCACAGTGAATTGTACAGTATAATTTGTTGCCTAATGTTACGGCTATATAATATTTATTTAAGGAAATATTTATTTAACTCAGACAATTCAGTGATGTCTATAGGTCACATATTTATCAGTAACATCGTGATTATACAGTTCTTCCTTACTTCAACAGCTGCATATAGTTGCAGCTGGGGTAGTTGTGCTTCTGTCATTGAATTTTCTCATATAGCTGTCTGAACTCAGACAGAGGGACTAGTCATCCTCTACAGCAGTGGTTCCAAACTGAAGATGACTACAAACCACTGAGTTGAAAGATAGATATACGTGGACAGCCCCCCACCCACCAAGACTTTCAGACCACTAATGAAAACTACAACTTATTTTGTAAATTTACTTATTAACTAAAATAAATTTCATCTTTTTTATTGTCAACTAATTTTAATTAAATCACTCTTTAGATGATTAAAGTCAACAGATGTCACTCTCACTTGAGAATAATTGTTATGTTTTGGGCCTGTTTCACCGTCTGTAGAATTTTTGAGTTGATACTGCTGCTGAAAACAAGTCTGTTGCTTGCATCCAGCTGGTTTCTTGTATGCTGCATTTTAAAAGCTAAATTAGATTAATATGTTTTTCTATACTTACCTATATCTTGGTAGCCCATGGACTACATTCTAGCTTTTCAACTTCCCATGGTACGTGGACGTTCCTTTAGGAACCACTGCTCTAAAAGGATGGGGTGGTCTTCACTTATGGTTATGTCCACATTTACAGTTGTTCTACCAAATCTTACTATGTGTATTGTCATGTGTACCTATATGAGGACTTCTACTACCATACTATTATTATTATTGGGTCCTTCAGTCTTTCGACTGGTTTGTACCCTCCACGCATAGACCCGTGGTGTGTGTGTTAGGGAGTCTCTGCAGGGATATGGGACCTACAGTTTAACGCCGGATCCAAATGGCATAGTTGTGGAGGGTTTATACTAGGCAGGATACCTCTCGGTGGTTTGCCATTGCCTCGCGAGGGGGAACGGTCAAAATCAGATGGCCCCGGCGGCAATCGAACCCATGCCAACAGTGTAGCAGCGCCACACGCTAGCCACTATGCCACAACCGCTCCTACTACCATACTAGGGAACAGATTTTGCTGCTAGTGTGATGCTCCAACCTGTACAAGCTTAGAGACACAGCAAAGAAATACTTTAGTTCATATGATGGTTACACGTGCTACCATAACTTTTTGTGATACATACACACTGTGTCTCAACTCAAATTCTGATAAAGTTGATTCACACTGAAAGCAACGCTAAGTGAAGCTAAACTAACATTTGTTATACTGCCCTAGGTTTTGTTGATTTGGTTTCAGTGTCAGCTTTCAGCATGAATTGACGTTTACAATGATGCCTTTGCCGTAGCATACCTAACAGTTCTGTTCATGTGAATTGTTTGTTTACATGCTGTCTCTGGGCTCTTTGAACAAATTATACGTTACTTTACGTTGGCCTTGCTAGACCCCTTTTATTCATCAGTTCATCAGCTGTTCTGGTTGAGGAATTGGTTGTCACCACCTTAAAGCACTCTGTGTACCATTACGTTAATGAGAGGTTAATTGTTTTATTTTCAGTGAGTACGCATTCTTTATATACCTTGTGGCACTGTACATATGTTGCTAACATTTTGTGTGACCATTATTTGTAAACATCTTGTGTGATAAAAATGTATCCCAGAATTGATTAGTTTCTCTGGAAGTATAAAATTATTTTGTTAAATACACATTTCACAGAGTTTGTCACTGTAGCAGACAAAATAACTGAATATTTAAATAGAAAGTAAGTTAACAGTTTGAGTAGAGGTTGTCAACGATAGAGAAGTGTATGCGCAGTGAAACACGGAGTGAAGTAGTGGGGGGAGTGGGTATACCTACCAATGTTGTGGTGTACCCCCACCTTTCTCCCTACCGGCACAACTTGAGCTTCTCTAAAATTGACAATCTCTACTGAAACCTTAATCCGTATTCCATTCCCTGTGGCCGCTGTTTTCTTTTCTACAAAATCTTTTTCTATTCAATCTTCTTTTGAAGAAATTCTCTGGTGTTTTGTTATATGTATTTGTTAATTTTCCAAAATCTAAATAAACATAAAAGATTATCAGTAATTATGAGAGAGAAATTCTTGCAAATTGTATGATCTTATCTAAACCAAAATATTGGACCATAATTTATATAGTTTATAACAGCATAAAAAGGCATTTTATATTTCTGTTTTATTGTTGTATTGGAGTGTTAGTGGTCTCAAATATTTCTACTAGTAATTTTGTACAAACCACTATGTTGTCTTTGGTATTGACGAGCGCTTTCGGCAGTCAAGCCATCTTCAGGTCATTTACCAACAGAGAAATATGAAACTGTTCACTTCTTATATACCATTCTACCGGACCTATCTAGCCCCACCCCCTGACGGAGTCACGTCTTACTTAGCTCCACCCATAGTGAGTTGTCTTACATTACCAATTTTGTAGCCGTTACAATTCGCATTAACTCATCTTCTACTCTTTTTTGTTGTCTAATATGCTGCTAAATATTTCTTCATTTTCAAATGTGGTTTTTATATTCATTAGTCTTTTGTCATCTTTATTAATAGTATGGCTATTAAGAGAAACATAAAACAGTTAAAAAATAAAATAAAACAATAATATTATGGTAACAAAAACGGACAAAGGCAACTCCGTAGTGCTAATAGATAAAGAAGAGTATATAAAGAAAGGGAATGAATTTATAAAAAGTAATAATTGTGAAGAGATTAAATATGATTATACTAATAAATTTCAAAGTAGAGTGAAGAAATTAATAAAAAATTCCACTATGTTTAAGAATAAAATAAACCAACAGAATCAAATCCGGAAGCACCTAAATTTAAATGTCAGATAAAACTGCACAAAGAAAATAATTAAAGGTATTTTTTGAAGAGGTTAACAAATTAGAAGAGAGTATAAAATTTAAAATGGAAGTAGGAAACAAGGAAATAAATTTCCTAGATTTAAAAACATAAGAATAACAAGAGAAAATAAACTAAAATTTGACATTTATAGGAAAAGCACATATACGGATGTTATAATACCAAATGGTTCATACCGTCCAATACAGTATAAAATGGCAGCGATAAATAATTTCTGTCATAGAATAAACAGTTGTATAGAAGATGAGGAAAACAGAAAGAAAAAATAGAAAGAATAAAAGTAATTGTAAAAAACAACAAGTATAATACGAATGTAGTAGATAAAATATTTAATAATTATAATAATAATATGTGGTCGCTATTGTTCAAGCCCCGCGATGTAAGCCAATTTATAATATAACTCGTGTCTCGTGTTCGTTCGTATACCTCTGTAAAATATAACAGTGTGTCTGAGTGTGAAAGTGTGTCTGTGTTTCTTACCACTGCGTCCTCGCACGGCGATGTACTTCACGATGTTTGGGCCCGTAGCGAACGTACTGGGGACCAGGTATCGTGGTTCCCGATCTGAGGGTCAAACGTAGTGGATAATCTCCGGGTGGCACCAAATTGTTTATATAAAACAATTAAAATGGTTTACTTGTCAATGTTCTATTTGAACGAGGCGACGAATTCAATCCGTCCCGCCTTTTCTCAATTTCGTGTCAATCGAGATAGCGGTTGCAGGATTCGCTACTTGAGCGCTAGACGTCGCATTGTAAACCTTCACTATACATTGTATTTTTAAACATACACTTTGCTAATGGAAATAAGACACGATTTAACACATACAGGATAAATTTATTATTAATTGGAAGTTAATATTTTATAGACACAAGTTGTAATTAATTTTTCATATACAATTCTGCACTGGATAATTCTTTATAAGACTCTACTCAAGGGTGAACCAATCGACTTTTGAATACAAATAAACAGTATGGCGTTCTAATTCGCCGATGAACAAATATTTCTGTCGATGTTCGTGGGTTGTTTGGATCACGTTAAAAGGTTCAGATGCAGTTACAATATTTAAATACACAACCTTACAATGTTTTTTCCTTAAGTAGGATAATGTGTAGTGGTAATTGTTTTGTTTAAGTGTCATACAAGAAGTTTAAAAGTCGTACATAAATATGAGGTTAGTTCTATAATTAACAAATTTTCAGTGATATAATTTTATGGATCAATCCTTGTAAGAGAATAAAAATGATTTAGTGGTATTCAACATACATTGAGAAATGTTCAAAGTGCGTTTATTTTTTGGAAGTTGAAATAATTTAACTGATACTTAACAGCATTGCAGTACGGAATTACTCGGGATGTCAAGAAGGAAGGATTATGGCATCAATATTGTTCCTGTGTTCTTTATTCAAGCTTCGGCATCTTTTTCAAAGTGGTTTGGACTTATTTGGATATTTCATATTGAGTTAAACGTCTTCTCCCTCTGGAAATGGTATTCTGCATCCATCAGACTTCGGTACTATCGATTTCTATACTTGGTTTTACTTCAAGATGTTTTAACTATTAAAATGTGTTGTACAGAAAATTCGCCTCTGGCTTGCGATAGCGTCACTTTTCAAGTAACTGTATTTAACGGTAATTACCTCGTTAAACGGTCATTTCCATGGTTACGTATTTGCTCTCATTGGGTGAGCTCAACATGAACACATTGTTATCAATTTTCGAATTCCTTTCAAATCTTCCCATATCTTCGGACTTTCTTCCTCCTCTTATCTTCCTTCGGGGTTATTATCTAAATGCACTGTCATTTATATTTTCTCACAAAGATTATTTTGGTACCCCACAATATTGGGTTTTATCAAGTTTCTAAGTTTAAAATTAATTTTATACTTACTAATTACATTTCTTTGTTTATATAATTCCTTAATTTAATATTTGGTTTTTAATAATAACTACTATTCATCCTTGATGAATTAGTCACCTTGGATTTGTCCATTACATGGTGATTTTTGTACAATCAGTAATTGTTTATGTTTTACCGTTAGGCCTGTTTCACATTTAAGTAGCCATTACTGGATTTTTGTGGCTTCATACACAATATATTTCATTTATTCCCTAATTTGTTATTTTGTATTTATAATTAAGTTTAATGTCTCTGGATGTGTTTTAATTTAGTCTTTGTTAGTAACAACTGTGTTATTCAATCTTACTTGCTAATTATTTGCTATTCATTTCCAATATAAAATATAACATCTAGGTCTATGGTCTGTCTAACTCTTACAGCCATATCCATTTCATAAATAACAGTTTATACCATTCATTATTTCTGATTTGTTGTTCTGGTGCTAAACAATCTCACCCCTATTGAACTTTTTCCATTAAACTCCCCTTATAACATGGGTATTTAATTAATGTTAATACAAACGTATTTTCTAATGCTTTTTTCTCTCCCTTCCATATTAACACCATCTAATTACTTTTCTTTGTGAAACACACCTTTAAACTTTTACAATACATTTTTAAGTTATAACGATACTACTTCCTAGTCATCACAGTGAATATCACTACTTAGTGTCCATTATTTACTGAATAAATGTTCTATCCTAAATACTATTCATTGTAACTTGTTAAATGTTATTGTTCACTCTTAATACTAAAACATAAGTAATTTTACTAAGTCTTCACCTTAGCCTACTCTCCTCTTACTATTTATATGATAGACAATATTTGTATTTATTTTTCACTAGCACTTTCTTAAATTATTTAGTGTTCATTATAATTTATTTAGTGTTTCTTTAGTATTATATCACTCTAGTATAAATCACTCTCACTAATTCAACTTCCATTTATTTCTCATCATTTTATTCTCTTTCTCTACCCACTATCTATATAAAATTATTAATATTGTGTCTTTCTTAGTTAACAAATTACATATATCCCTAACTCTTTTGGTTAGTGTACTTTTATACATTGTTTCATATTACTGACGGTTCATAATGGTCATTTTATCAATACTAACGTTCATTAATAGTTTTGGTTCTTAAAACCTAATTTCATTGTCTTTATTACTTTGGGTTACATTATTTCTCCCTTCTCTATTTTTCATTACTTGTCTAGTTTTCTTGATGCGTTTCATTTTGTTTTCTTCCTCAAGGGTTTGTTCTCTCTTGGTTTTCATTCTTCTTCTCCTTCCTCCGTCTTGTTTTCTTTATTTTGATTTCTTAACTGGTTTCTTAACTGGCCAATCTCTGGGGTTGGGTCAATGTCGTTTGTCTGTCAGTCTGTCATTTTAGTTCTTTATTAATCACTTTCAGTTTATTACACCTCCTCCTTCCATGTTAATTACCTTTTATTTATTTTTTACTCTCTCCACATAATTTATTTATTCAAATATAATATCATTTAGCATTTTTTTATACGTACTTATGGTTATCAAAATTTATCTGAATTTGGTGACGTTATATAATATAAAACGAAGAGAAGAAACAAAAAATGAGAATAGTAAAGAAAAGAAGGAGTATAAGAGATCCATATCATATATAGGTTATAACACAAGAAAGATACAAAAATGTTTTAGAAAATATAATATAGAGGTAGCGGTTAAAAAATTGAAAACTGTGTTTGATATAATAAAAACCACGAATTTTGAAGAAGATGACATATTGAAGAAAAGTGGAGTATATATGCTTAGTTGTGGGGAATGTGACAAAGTGTTTCTGGGCGAAACGGGTCGTCAATTTTGCCAGAGATTTAAAGAACATAAGAGGGGTGAAGGAGAGTTAACAACAAATTCATTATACGCTAGGCATTTTATAGAAGAAGGACATAAATTCATAGATCCAGTTGTAAATTGTAAGATAATAAAGGTGATGAGTAAAGAAAAAGAAAGGAAATTAAAGGAAGAAGTGTAAATATTAAAAATAAGAAATAAAGATGAAAAAAGACTAATGAATATAAAAACCACATTTGAAAAAGAAGAAATATTTAGCAGCTTATTAGACAACAAAAAAGAGTAGAAGATGAGTTAACGCGAATTGTAACGGCTACAAAATTGGTAATGTAAGAACCCACTATGGGGGCTAGATAGGTCCGGTAGAACAGTATATAAGAAGTGAACAGTTTCATATTTCTCTGTTGGTAAATGACCTGAAGATGGCTTGACCGCCGAAAGCGCTCGTCAACACCAAAGACAACATAGTGGTTTGTACAAAATTACTAGTAAAAATATTTGTGTTTGTTCATATAATCTTTAAATATACTTAACAACATGTTGACAGATGAGAGATACCAGTTGGTAGGAAGAAATTACTCTAAACTAAGTGTCCAAAATGGAGAAGCAAGAAGATCGTTTGCTAACAGATCAGGATTTAAAAAGTTTTCTGAAAGTAAGTATTGCATTTTAACAACATACTAGTTTAATGTAGTGTAAAATGATCCTACATGTTCAAACCAGAAACATTGTAAATTTTTTGTTATTCCTGGGCAAATCAACTGAACCAGTTCTCCAAAAATTACTTTTTGTAGAATATAAATATACTGATTAGGTGTAAAGGATTAGTAGGTGGGGTGGAAGTGTACCTTTTAGTGCTAAAAGTCTGGTAAACGTAATGCACTTAATGTAGTACTATCAGTGGTGGACGAGTACTTATGGGCTGCTGTGCTGTACCACACTGACAGTTTTACGGAAGCAATTGTAATCTGTGTATTATCAATTGTTTTTATTTCAGGCATTTCCTTGTTTAGAGACAGAAAAAAAAGAATCGGGTGGGGCTGTGTCGGGGCGCACGGCCGTTGGTTTAACGTGAAACGTCTATGTCAGCGAGTCGCTTTTAGCGTATTGGATTGAAATGAAAACGAGACATTGACTGCGTGCCAAATTTTATTTTAACATAAAACAGACACTGAATGGTACATGATATTTATTTCGACTAATATTCGACGACAATTTTGTTTAACATTGGCCTGTGATATGATAAGTAAGAGACATAAGGCATAATATCAACATCAATGTGTCTGGTGAACGTACAATCGATAGTGGTATTGCCCAGTGTTGTTGGTTCTGTGGGCACGTAGTTGAGGCCGAATTCATTCTTCATGAAGTCAACGAGGTAGCTGTTGTGTCGTGGATCGTTATTGAAGTCACCACGGAGAACGATCGGAGTCTCCGAGTCTGGTCGAGAGCTCGGTAATACTTTTGTCAAGTTCGCTGAATATGGCAGGAGCGATTGATAAAGACATAGCTTAACATCTTCGGCCGACGCTTTGTGATGTATATATACGGCACCGAGGATATAAACAGCGTACGATTTCCGACTTTCACGTCCACCAGGCATATGTCACCGACGTTATGTTTTCTCAAGACGGAATTGCCGCAGAAACTGATGGCATCGACAATGATTTCTCTGCAGCTCGTGAAGCTTTGTAGGTTTCTGTAGATTGCAGAACCTCCGGCTGCAGAAACTCGCGCCAGCGGCGGTTCGGACAAGGTAGACGGACGATCTCTACGATATTCAAGCGCGGTGTTATTGTTTGCTTTTAGTTCGAAGCCGTTGAGCTGCACAGTGTTCGCGCAATCCATCCAAGTCTCGCTAACTGTCATGTAGTCGGAATGTTTGAGTATGCTGTCGTTTTCAATATCTCCCACGTGAGCCACCAAACTGAGCATTGAAAGCAGAGACGATCAAAACTAGTTGCCGTCGTCGAGGTAGGTCGTCCCCGTCTTCATCGACTTCAGCTACGACGTCTTGCTTGCAGAAGTCTCTTGCTCGCATCGTCAGCGTGGGCAGCCGATGTTTGGCCATCCACTCGTACTCGTCGCGTATTTCTTTCACAGTTGGTGCCGCGCTGCCTTCCCTGTGATAAAATTTAAAATTGTCTATCGTTGGTGAGATACAGACCATTGATCGATGTGACTCTACTGAGCGCAACGTACACAAGCTGGGTCTGTTGTGACTTGTTGTAGTTGCAGACGACTTCGTTGAATGTGCCACCTTGCGATTTGTGAATGGTGATCGCGCTTGCAGACACAACTGGGAACTGGTTACGTCTACACTTTACAGTCCCCCCGAGCGGGATGTTGGCGGCTCTGGTCACGATGGGCGTCCACTTTAAATCTAACACATTACACTTGCACATAACGTGCGGCTTCGCTTTCACTCTGCATAGTTGGCCCATGCTTGGATTTGGAAACTCCAGCCAAAGACTGCTCGTCTTCGGTGAGGTGTTCTATGTACTTAAGCGTGCCGATCGCACCATTCACGAGACCGTCTTCAACATCTAGGTTCATGGTAATCATATATGGATAGCCGACAGCTAGTTTCAAACTGTATGGCAAGCCGCCCGACTCGACAACGCTTATCTTGTGCAAGTTGCGCCGAGCGGTCGCGACCTCCGTTAGCGTATTGTAGCCAATCATCTTGTCGCCGGCGATGCTCTCGAACTCAGGCACGAAAGCGTTGTTGTACGCATCGACGTCATGGTTGCGATGAAAGAGTCGAACAGCAGCAGGTAAGTTCTCTTTGCACCATGCTTTACTTCTGAAGCGTGTTTCGATTAGAGCGATTTGCTCGAGATCGAGTCTCTCACCGTTGCCGATCTTCGTGAGTTTGGCCGAGAAGGTGGAATCACTTTGTCTCATCACCTGCTCGAGTGGATAGTAATTGAGTGATTGCCACAGCGCCGCTCCAACGATCGCGTTGCGCGGCGCTTTGTAGACCGGTGTGGCATTTACGGGTGGTAACTGTCGAAAATCTCCGCAGAAGATGATGTTGAGATGGCCGAACGGTTGGTCGTGTGTGCCGTGATCTCTTGCAGGCGTAGATTGATCTTATGTAGCACGTTGCAGCCGATCATGCTCGCCTCGTCGATTACGATGCATTTGACACAGATGAATATGCCCGACTCGTCTCGATTGGGTAATCTTGAACGCAGACTGTACGGTCACGCCGCCCAAGTTTACGGCTGCCTTGCCAGTGGACGCGCAGGCTACATACGCGTTGCGAAGCAAATTGTGCTGTTGGGTGTTTCGATTGTACGTCTCCATTAGCAACTTGAGCACGTAGGTCTTGCCGCTGACAGCGGAGCCGGTGAAGAAGATCTGAATGGGATCCGAATCGGTCATGTGCAGCCGATGTATTGCCTCGAGAAGCAATTCGCGTTGGCTGTCATTACCGCTGCGCATCATGCGGCAGTACTCTTGCTTAGACATCACGTTGCTGCGTTGACGAACAGCCGATATACCGATTGTATTAGCGGCATTTTCCAAGTCATCGTTGTTCTCCGTATCGCCGGGCCGCAAAACGTTTTGCACGAACTCATCTCGCTTGTTGCTTGTGTCTAATGGATCGACGTTGTCGAAGTCTTCGCAGATCTTCTTCAGTTCCTCAAGTACCTTTGTGATGTCGATGTTAGACTTGAACTCCTTACGCTTGGCCATGATCTCTGCTTCCCTTTCGTCGTACATCGCGAGGAACGCGTTGCGGTCCAGAATTTCGACCGCTTCGTTCTTGAACGGCAGGTAGAGCGTTACCATTTCTCGCATATAGTTCACGACATCGTCCAATTCGTAGCATCTGTAGCGAATGATTCCCGGTGCGGACCGTTTGCGGTACGCCCTGCCGATTGTCGAAGCTGAATCGTAAGGCACGTTGTCCGGCGCTGGCTCGTCATCGCTCGGCGCATTGTCATCTACTTCATCTCCGGCATTGGGCGGTCTGCCTCGCTTGGCGACTGATGTGTACCACGCCACAAAATCGGCGAGACACTTGTGTTCGAACTCGACCGGCCTCTCTTCGTAACGCTGTATCATAGTCTTGGTCCAAACGTCGGTGCTGTTTTCTTCTAAGTTCTGCTGGTCCATCACCACCGTACGCTTTCGTGACTTCTGATGCTCGTGCGGCCACACAGTCGGGATATAGCTCACTTCACGACTGCTGCGACTCACCGGTTGACGAAGCAAGTACCAAGCAGCGTCCTGCGATGACATTTCCACAGTGTTGAGAAGCTTAAGGCCGAGTTGTTTCATAAGCTGCATGTACTCCTTCTCGGGATTCTGTTCTTGCAGTTTGATAAGTTCGCGATGCAGGTTGCTAATGCCGCGGTTCGACTTATTGACGTACTCCACAACATAAACCGCGCAGCTGTACTCCTCGAATATGAATTGCAAATCACTGTTGGAGCAGACCGTGCGCGCGATCCACGGGTTGAACGTGTTAGTGTAGATTTCGCTGAAGTCGCGCTTGAACATCACGGTAGGATGACGCAGCGTCGCTCTGATGGTATCTAAGCAAGAAGCCATCGTGAGCTTGTTGTCAACTAGAAACTCGCTGAGCGTCTCGTAGTTCTTTTCCTCTAGCAGCTTGCGCAGTTTGCTGGCTCTCGATTGGAGCCCGTTTTTCCGTCCATCGTCCTTAGGTAACGGCAGCAGCACTCTAGTCTCGGCCATCGGCCAGTATGGTATGTTGAAGCGGCAAGCGGTCTCTCCGCACTTCGTGCACGTGAACGTGTGCTTATGGACTTGGTTCGCATACATCTTTCCAGGTAGATCGTTGCGACTGACAGAGCAGAGATCTGTCAAGAGTTGGACAGTCTTCGGCATGTTTTCGGAGATCTTTTCGCGCGGATCGTTCTCGAGCCACAGCAGGACGTGCGCATGGGGACTTCCGCGATGCTGGAACTCAATGCAAAGAAAGAATCGAGAACGCAGTAAGGGCCAAATGGGTTGTATCTGGTCTTCGCTTGAAGCATTGCCATAATGGTGTCGACCAGCTTGTTGAAGTACATGCAGCACGTTACCGGATCTTCATTAACAAGATGGCTGCGCTGAGATCGAGTCAAGTCGATTAACGCATCTTCGACGTGCATGTCTTTGAATTAGTTGCTGAGGTCATGCAGTATTTTGAGCAGCTTCGGCCAGTGGATCTCGTTGGCGCTGATAGTAAAAAAGATGGTGGGCTTGCCAAGCTGGCGCATCATCGCAAAGAGATCTTTTTTGCAATCCATCCAATATTGAACTGAGTTCGGTATCGACTTCAAGAAGGCGAGGTTCTTGTCGATGTAATCGTCCATAAAGTTTCGGTCCTCGAGCATCTTGCGCGTAATTGACTCGGTCTGCTTTACACTACGAAACATGTTGTAGATACCTTCAACAACGCGGATGCGAAGAAGCATCTTCAAGGCCATGTGGTCAGGAGTTGCACCATGCCGATCGGTACGTCGAATCTCTCTGGTTGGCATCATGTATGGAGTGACTCGCACATTGAGGTCGAACTGGCGGGACACACGTAGTATATTTGAGGGAAGGATAGTTCCTCACCGTTAACATCGTAGATTATGTTAATCGGAGACGAGTTCTGCCCCGGGGCAATGTCCAAACATTGCTCCTCATTCCATAGCATCGTATGTTGTCTGGCGAGCAGGATCTCCAATTCGGGGGCAGAGTCGGGGTCGATGGACTCAATCTGATACTCGGACCCGATATTGTCATCCTCGTCGTTGTCGAACGGACTCCAGTCAATCTCTATGTTGTAGTGCTTGTACAGCGGCTGGTTTACCAAGTAGCGCAGCCAAGCCTTGATCACCGACTTGCGTACGAAACCGCTCAGATAATTGGATTTGTGGATGAGGTTCTTCTTTATGTTGACGTTGAAGGCAAAGTCGTCGTCTATCCGCCTCGGTAGTTGCTGCACCATGTTGTTCACATCGATGGGTACGTTGATCACCTGGCCGACTATACCATAATTACCTTCGTAGTGTAGACGACAAAATTTGCATAAAGGGTTAGCGCGGCGAAATCAACCGAACACTGATCGGGTCAAGCGGCGGCAGGCCGTCCGGCTTCGGGGGATATCGAAAACCGTTCGAGCACGACAGCGTCGGGATTTTATTGGCATCTATCGACTTGCTACAGGTACTGCATTAACGAAATTCCGCTACATTTTCGCCAGGGAATTTAGTCTGAAGAAGAGGAATGTTACGAGCTTTCACCACGGATTGGTTTCGAATACCGTTTTGAAGCGTTCGTCCGCTGCACGCCAATGGTCCTGCATCGCATCAATTCGAGTGATGTTGATATCCATCAGCTCAGAGATGTCTTCGACAGATGTATGGGTGTTATCTTCACTCGTTATGTCCATTGGTTCGGGGACAGCAGCGGTAGAGGTGCTCGCGCCGTCGGCGTCGTTCACTGAGCGCGCCGTGCCAGCTTTGTGACGCTCCCGAAACAGTCTCGCTCGCTTGGCACCGGACATTGGGGTACCTGTGCATGGCCCATAGCCTCCTCTTTCCAACGATATGTATAATTTATATTTTCGGCTGGCTTTTGCGCGGGCTGAGGCTGACATATTGAATTTCTACAGTTTTTTACATGCTTACTTTAAGTTTTTACATAGAAATATTGTCCAAAATACACTTATTATTACTTAAATCGATCGATCTCTACAAACTATACAGACACACGAATCACCGCGCTACCACGTCTGAGTCCTGAGTTACACTGAATGGAAAGGAGCCAGAGCGCCGGTTTTGGCCAATCAGCGCTGTCCCCCCCTCCCCGCCAACCTGCTCGCCCGCGACGCGAACTCAGGGTCGTATCAGCGAGCTGACCATATATGTTAAAAAATGACACCGCACTTACGTCTCTGAGACTAATATTTAGGGAGTTATTAAGGCAAAGCGATATAGACCTTTTCGTTACGGTACAAATTTCTGTTCTGGTACCCGTATGTTTCGGTGTGATTTTAAAGACGTTTCACGTCAAACAATTTGGTGCCATGTGGTAATATTATTTGGCTGTATAAGGAACCCGATGTTTGTTTTAGAAATAGCCAAGAATGAATCAAATTAATTCATGAGTGTTGGTTGAATACTGTCATTTTGTACAACCCTGACTGTTTGTTATACTTGTTGTGCTATAAGCTTTGCACCATATTACATACCAAATTTAACTAAATACTGAATGTTGTGAGGTACTTTCTGAAGAGCCTTACGTATTTGTTTGTCACGTGTTATAACTACACGTATTTGTTCCTTATCAATATCTTCTAAAGCCCCACTGTTGTGAGCGCCAATTTGTAACTACACGGGATTATTCCCCACTGCTGGGTTCGTCAATCTATCACCCTTCAGGAATTACAGGTTCTTTATGCCTCACTTTGGATGTGTCAATTTACAGCGCTTGTTAATTCTATTTCTACATAAATAAAACACATGGAATAGTATCTGGTAATAATAATACTAATATTGTAATTTTATTCAAAAAAATTGTTATAGTCTATTTAGTGTAACTGTTAATATAATTTATAAATCTCAGGGTCGATTCTCTTCTCTTTGTTTATATTATTTTTAGGTTCTTTTGGCTGATATAAAGGTTCAGTAATTATAAAGGAAAAACAAGTATAGAAAGTACTTTACATTACAAACAATAATAATAATGAATAATATAAATTAAGTATTAATTATAATAATAAATATACGTTACACAATGTTTATCAGTTCAGTTTGGTTTCACACAGCCTCCTGGTCTCAGTGATGAAAAATTTCCAATATCAGTTTGTTTATGTTGTCCAAATGAAGGAATCCACTTCTTTTGGTGATCAATAAATGTTTATCTTGTCACTTTCATGGTCCGAAGCCTTCTGTTGGAATATTGTGATTGAAGTCCAGTGTCTTGTTATTAATTCAATCCAAGTGTAGTTGTTCTTTAATGGTAATTGGATCAGTAATGTTTTAAAGGTGATTTGTTTATGATGATTCTTTATATGCTCCAATTTTATATTCTGTTATAGTTGTATATAGTGTTTTTTACCTTGTATTATATTATTTTTTAATAATATTCATACGTTTTCTGTATAAATATTTAGTTTCTTTTTCCAAAATTCAACCCAACTCCTTGGTTTGTTTTTTATAATAATATAATCAACAACATTCTTTTTCTCTCTTTTGGTTTCCTGGATACACATAAATACTCTGGTCATATCTGTTCAAATTGAGATTTAGTTGTCATAGGATATTATTTTTATATAATACATTATTTTACCTTCTACACACAAGTTGCTTTTTAGTTATTACATCATAATACTTAATACAATTTACATATTATTTTATCTGACAAAACTATGAACAATTTTAATATCAAATATTATAGTTATTTGTAATTTGACAAATATTTTTGAATAATTTATTATTTACTGAACATAATCATCTAGGCCTATGTTGACTGGTTATATTTTTATATTGGAAGACTCATAATCGATCCTGCTTACACTTGTTTTATATTAATTAATTTTTTTTGAATATAAACAAACTATTAATTAACAATTATATTTTAATTACTATAATTCCCTTTAGGGCTTAACTGAATGCACATTTTAAACCATTGTCTGTGTGATTAATATCTATTAAACTTATATAACTCAACACTAATAAAGAAAAAACTAAATGTTAATGCCAGTATCTTCTGCTACTATGGATTAGTAATTCATTTCATTAAATAATTGTTTATAATTACTGTCCACTCACAGTTCTTCTTAATTGAATACCACTGTATCTCACATCCTCTTACCAATTAATTACACTTGTTTTATATTACATTTGTAGCACATCTTAATTACATTTTACATTTACTTCTAAATTTGCATTGTACTTTATATGACTTTCTATTTGATTCATTCATTATTTATTAAATTTATTATCATTATTTATTTGTTTATGGACTACTCCAAATCTAACTGGGTACTGTCTATATACAGTGGAAATCGTTTAACACGAAATACCACTCGGGTACCGATCGCCGTTTGTTATGTACAGTGTATTATTTGTACGGTTAACATGAAAGGTTTACCTGAAAAATATCGGTTAACACGAAAAATTTTTGTTAAAAATAATTTTTTTTTGGCTGGCTTTTAAGTAACTGCATACAAAATAAAGCCACACAAGTACGCCCAAAAGCTTGTTTTCGATGTAACGGAATCCATTCTTCATCTCTCAAAGAGAAAGAGCAGGTAGTGATCATAGTTTGTTTTGTCTACCTGTTTTGTTTTGTCTTCAGTACCAAGTTCTGTTTACAGTACGTACTGTATACAGTGTATCGTTGTTTACGAGAAACCATAGCCTCTCCTTCAGCACCAAATGTGTTGTTCATTGACCGCAAATAAACCGTTATCGCTTACATTAACTACCTACTCTATAGGGTGTGGTGAGTTCAGTTCAGTTGTATTCTGTGCGTGTAGCCTACAGCGGTGGTAAAGTTTGCGGTACGGTACCGATAACATTTTATTGTAAAAAATTTACTCAGTTGTGAGGATTAACTGTTTACTTTTTTACTGTACAAACTTCTTAGTCTTTTACAGCCAGTTAAGTGACGTTAAGCGTGTGACGTGTACGTGTTAAGTGAAGTTACGCTTTCGTAAATTACGTTTTTGCAGTCCGGAAGTAATATGGAGAAGAAAGTGCGTAAACAAAGTGCCCTCTCTTTAGAAAAAAAAGTTGAACTCCTCCAAGCTGTTAATGAGGGTATTCGAACTAAAACAGAAATCTGTAAAACATTCGGTATACCAAACTCGACGTTATCCACGATTGACACAGAAAATGATAGTGAAAATGTTCCTACCGCTACCGATATGCTTTCGTTGCTGAGCCGTGTTCGTCGATATTTTGAAGCCAACTCGGAAGGTGAAATGTTTGAACACGTTGATAAATTAGAACAATTTGTTGAAAATAAAATAGTGCAAAATTGTGTGCAAAAGAAAATAACGGATTATTTTAAATAAAGATAAACACGAAAACTACGGTAAAGATGAAAGACATACAGTAGTCTATAAGAAAACCTAAATCATGGGACTAAATTTAGAACAGCTAATACTGTAATAATTTTAAGAAAAATTAACAATAATAAACCATGAGGATAAATAAAAGGTTGTAGGCCTATTTGTTGCATTTTACTAGACAGTACAATAAATAATCTACAGTACACTATTTGTTCACTTCCTCATTTTGTTTCACTTTTTGTTCGCTTAACGCGAAATTCGGTTTACACGAAAAAAATAACTGGTCCCCGTCATTTCGTGTTAACCGATTTCCACTGTAGTATATTAATCTGTCATAGTAATGTCTGTTGTAGGACCTTTGGTTTTTAAATAGGTTCACACTTTTATTTACTTTTGTTTCTTCTTTCAAATTATTTTGATTTCGATTTGTTTAGATAACTTGTTGTTATTGCTTGCTGATGTCTGCAACAGTTGAAGTGTATGATATTATGGTATTAATATTGCTTGGTGATAAGATTGACATTTATTAAACAATTCTTCATTATTATAGGCAAATTGAAACCTACCTTTCTTATCGATACCAATTATTTTCTTCTTTATCTCTGGAGTTTATTTATTTGTATTGGTGGCTTTAACGAATTGTAATTCTTGAGTTTTCTCTTGGTTCATGGTATATTCTATTTATATATTCCATTTTTTTATTAAAATTGATTCCATACTAATGTTAAATGATTCCCCCTATATTAAAATGGTATTATGAATGAATATCGGCGTTGAGTGGCCCTTTTACGTCCAATTGCTCATCCGAACATTCACATACCTGGTACAGTGCACTTTGGCTGCTGCCTATAAAATAATTCTAGAGTGGTGCCTTAGCTTTCTACACTCTATAAATAAAAATAATTAAAAATCTTACATCATTATACACACCATTGGAATCTTTTATCTTATGAATATTCTTTCTTATTCTACCTTGACTTCCAATAACTCCATTTATTTATTATATTCAATATTACTGTTGGTATATTTCTTAAGTAGATTTCTTTCTCTTTTATATAACTTCACTTCAGAGTTCAATGATTTATTAGCCTTAATGTCATTCACCTTTGTTATTCAATACCTCTTGTAATATAGTAGTTTTAATTATCCTTCTATTATTCTATCTGTTTTTATACTGCAACTCTTCTTCAGCAAGTTCATTTTCTAATTAGTTTATTAAATTTCTCTTAGGCCTATTGTCATTAATATTGCGCCCCATTATTATTATCATCATATTACTATATGTATTATTTATGCTTGATTTAATAATATGTGCTGATTTCCTTTAGAATTTTGGTGTCGTTACATAATTGCCCTCCTTCAGAAGTAATTATTTCTGAACATGATCTTTGGTATTGAAGAAATAATTGCTTATGTTATGTTTCATTCTTCATAATATTTTTCCTTAAGTATGCTGTAAATTGTTCTTACATTATTTAGAATTTGGTGGTATTTTTTGTTATCAAATTCGTTTTTTATATAATAGTCATTTCAATTAATTCATGTAAGTTGATCTTACTTAATTTAGAATTTTGATGTTTTCTATAATAGTCATTTCAAATAATTCATGTAAGTTGATCTTACTTAATTTAGAATTTTGATGTTATATATAAGTTAATAGTCATTTCAAATAATTCATGTAAGTTGATCTTATTTAATTTAGAATTTTGATGGTTTCTTCTTAATAGATTCAAAATAATTTCTTCTTTAACTCATGGTAAGATGTTCTTACTTAATTTAGAATTTTGAGGTTTTCTAGAGTATTTATTTTTCTGATGCTCTAGTGCATTTATTATTTTCATGGCATTACCATCTCACTACTTGATCAGGCCATATCCTTTCGGCGTAGCTGTGTGAATCATTCCTTTCATTCTCATTGCTGGGATCATTATTAGGTTCTTGGCTATCCTCCACCATGATGTGGTTTATTACTCATTCTTCGTTGTGAGAATGATTCACTGGTTCCTCTGTTCCTGGTAAGCGGTTGTCCCCTGACTTCGACTCCTATATCGGTTTTCATAATGGTTACCATTTTCATTATTGCTCCAACGATAGTCGTTGTTACTAAAACTGTTATTTCTACGACGCTGGTATCTTCTTGACTCATGTTCCTCTGCTCGAATATGGTTGATTCGGGGTTTGTATATGCGATTACCGTTATGATTATTATATTGATTATTCCTATTATTATTATTATTATTACTATTATTTGGATACATACTATTTCGGTTATGATTCACTTGATGGTGATTATTATTGTAGTAGTTGTTATTATTATTAATATTATTTAAATTATTATTATTACTATTATTATTACCATTATTGTAATTATAGTTATTCCTGTGGTTATTATGCTGGTAATTACTCATTCCATGGTTATTATTTCTTCCTTCGTATCTATCGGTTCTTTGCCTGTTTTTCCAGTAATAATTTTCATGTTCGAAATTCTCTAGTAAGCTGGCCATGGCCTGTATAGTTTTAATTTGGTTGCCTAATCGGGCTCCAGAAATCCTCTCATCATAATGGTATGCCATTTTTGTAACCAGGCATTCCTCAGGTATTTTAGGCTCCAAATGTTTAGCTAAGTACACCTTTCCTAAGAAGTATGTAGTCGGTGAAGTACCACGATAGACGTCATATCTCCCATGAGTGATATTGTCTCGTATTATATGTTGAGTTGATTCTGACCAATATTTTTCCTTAAATAATTTCTTAAATTGTGTATAGTCGGTAATTTCATTTCTTGTTGCAACCCACCAATTATCATTCATTTCTCTAAAACATTCGTCCAACATTTCTCTATTTGAGTTCCACCTTGTTATACGGTATTTATTAAAATGTTCATCTATTCTTGCTATGAATTCCATAGGGGTTTTTCGATAATTCTTAAAATTAATTCCTTCACGACTCTCGGTTGTATGTGTACTATTTATATTAGTTGGTCTAGTTCGCACCAGTTCTATTTCCTCTTGGTTCTGTCGGACTTGGTCATTAATCTTATTTATTGAAATGTCCATGTTGTCACATCTCTCTCCGCATTGTTTCTGAACCTTTTCCAAATTTACTTCCTTTGTATTGTCTCTATTTGAACACGACTATCTTCTTTTACCTGATTTATCTTGGAACATAAATTCACTCTATTTTGTTCAGTGGTTTTGTTAATTTGTTCTATTCTTTCATTTGTTTTGGTTATCTCTTGTCTCCTTTCTTCAGTGTTTCCATCCATCTTCTGGTTAATTATCTCATTAACCTGCTCCATCCTCCCATAAATATTTTCTCTCAGTTCTTGGTTTTGTTCGTCTATAAATCGTCTTATATTCTTATCAACGTCTTCGATTTTTTCGTTAATTTGTTGTCCCAAACTTATTTTGATACTGTCTATTTTCTCATTCATTTGCCTATTATTTTCTTTTTGTTTCTCAAAATTTTCTTCAAACCTTTCATTGATTCGTTTTAAATTCTCTGTATTGATTTGCTTTAACTCTTCCCTCGTGGATTTATTGTCATTTTTTAACTCGTCCATTTTCTCCTCCATTTTCTTACTATTCTCCTCCAATTTCTTATTGGTATCTCTGATTTGGTTACTCAATTCCTCCTTTCCTTCCTTACTTGATTTGTTGTTCTCATCCATTTTCTTACTCATTTGTAGGAACATTTCCATTATCTGATCTAACTTCGTTTCTTGTGGTTTTGGATTTCTCAGGTTGTTTCTTTTGTTGTGTAGGTTTGTTAGGTTCTGCAGGAGGTAGTAACATCTCTACATCTTCCACTGGTGTCGCCTCCGTGTCTTCCATACTAATCTCCTTTTCTGCTTCTGCTGCTTTCCTCTTTGATGTTGCTCGTTTGTGCATTTCTGTTGTTTTATTTAACCTATATCAGCCGCCAGCTAAAATTAGGAACTAAATTTTGTTATTATTTTCTTATTTATTTGCCTATTAATTCCCTAATTACAGCCTCACAGGTTGGACGCCAATTTATAACTACACGTATTTGTTCCTTATCAATATCTTCTAAAGCCCTACTGTTGTGAGCGCCAATTTGTAACTACACGGGATTATTCCCCACTGCTGGGTTCGCCAATCTATCACCCTTCAGGAATTACAGGTTCTTTATGCCTCACTTTGGATGTGTCAATTTACAGCGCTTGTTAATTCTATTTCTACATAAATAAAACACATGGAATAGTATCTGGTAATAATAATACTAATATTGTAATTTTATTCAAAAAAATTGTTATAGTCTATTTAGTGTAACTATTAATATAATTTATAAATCTCAGGGTCGATTCTCTTCTCTTTGTTTATATTATTTTTAGGTTCTTTTGGCTGATATAAAGGTTCAGTAATTATAAAGGAAAAACAAGTATAGAAAGTACTTTACATTACAAACAATAATAATAATGAATAATATAAATTAAGTATTAATTATAATAATAAATATACGTTACACAATGTTTATCAGTTCAGTTTGGTTTCACACAGCCTCCTGGTCTCAGTGATGAAAAATTTCCAATATCAGTTTGTTTATGTTGTCCAAATGAAGGAATCCACTTCTTTTGGTGATCAATAAATGTTTATCTTGTCACTTTCATGGTCCGAAGCCTTCTGTTGGAATATTGTGATTGAAGTCCAGTGTCTTGTTATTAATTCAATCCAAGTGTAGTTGTTCTTTAATGGTAATTGGATCAGTAATGTTTTAAAGGTGATTTGTTTATGATGTTTCTTTATATGCTCCAATTTTATATTCTGTTATAGGTTGTATATAGTGTTTTTTACCTTGTATTATATTATTTTTTAATAATATTCATACGTTTTCTGTATAAATATTTAGTTTCTTTTTCCAAAATTCAACCCAACTCCTTGGTTTGTTTTTTATAATAATATAATCAACAACATTCTTTTTCTCTCTTTTGGTTTCCTGGATACACATAAATACTCTGGTCATATCTGTTCAAATTGAGATTTAGTTGTCATAGGATATTATTTTTATATAATACATTATTTTACCTTCTACATACAAGTTGCTTTTTAGTTATTACATCATAATACTTAATACAATTTAAATATTATTTTATCTGACAAAACTATGAACAATTTTAATATCAAATATTATAGTTATTTGTAATTTGACAAATATTTTTGAATAATTTATTATTTACTGAACATAATCATCTAGGCCTATGTTGACTGGTTATATTTTTATATTGGAAGACTCATAATCGATCCTGCTCACACTTGTTTTATATTAATTAATTTTTTTTGAATATAAACAAACTATTAATTAACAATTATATTTTAATTACTATAATTCCCTTTAGGGCTTAACTGAATGTAAATTTATACCATTGTCTGTGTGATTAATATCTATTAAACTTATATAACTCAACACTAATAAAGAAAAAACTAAATGTTAATGCCAGTATCTTCTGCTACTATGGATTAGTAATTCATTTCATTAAATAATTGTTTATAATTACTATCCACTCACAGTTCTTCTTAATTGAATACCACTGTATCTCACATCCTCTTACCAATTAATTACACTTGTTTTATATTACATTTGTAGCACATCTTAATTACATTTTACATTTACTTCTAAATTTGCATTGTACTTTATATGACTTTCTATTTGATTCATTCATTATTTATTAAATTTATTATCATTATTTATTTGTTTATGGACTACTCCAAATCTAACTGGGTACTGTCTATATAGTATATTAATCTGTCATAGTAATGTCTGTTGTAGGACCTTTGGTTTTTAAATAGGTTCACACTTTTATTTACTTTTGTTTCTTCTTTCAAATTATTTTGATTTCGATTTGTTTAGATAACTTGTTGTTATTGCTTGCTGATGTCTGCAACAGTTGAAGTGTATGATATTATGGTATTAATATTGCTTGGTGATAAGATTGACATTTATTAAACAATTCTTCATTATTATAGGCAAATTGAAACCTACCTTTCTTATCGATACCAATTATTTTCTTCTTTATCTCTGGAGTTTATTTATTTGTATTGGTGGCTTTAACGAATTGTAATTCTTGAGTTTTCTCTTGGTTCATGGTATATTCTATTTATATATTCCATTTTTTTATTAAAATTGATTCCATACTAATGTTAAATGATTCCCCCTATATTAAAATGGTATTATGAATGAATATCGGCGTTGAGTGGCCCTTTTACGTCCAATTGCTCATCCGAACATTCACATACCTGGTACAGTGCACTTTGGCTGCTGCCTATAAAATAATTCTAGAGTGGTGCCTTAGTTTTCTACACTCTATAAATAAAAATAATTAAAAATCTTACATCATTATACACACCATTGGAATCTTTTATCTTATGAATATTCTTTCTTATTCTACCTTGACTTCCAATAACTCCATTTATTTATTATATTCAATATTACTGTTGGTATATTTCTTAAGTAGATTTCTTTCTCTTTTATATAACTTCACTTCAGAGTTCAATGATTTATTAGCCTTAATGTCATTCACCTTTGTTATTCAATACCTCTTGTAATATAGTAGTTTTAATTATCCTTCTATTATTCTATCTGTTTTTATACTGCAACTCTTCTTCAGCAAGTTCATTTTCTAATTAGTTTATTAAATTTCTCTTAGGCCTATTGTCATTAATATTGCGCCCCATTATTATTATCATATTACTATATGTATTATTTATGCTTGATTTAATAATATGTGTTGATTTCCTTTAGAATTTTGGTGTCGTTACAGTGTGAGCGAAGAGTATGTACAATAGTTGTGGATGTGCACAATATTATTAGATAGTGCTGTTACATTATATATTTTTCTAAAATTCTGTAGTTGTGTGTTGTGCTTTCATGATTGTTAAGTGGTTTTTGTTTACTAATTCTATTAATTATTACATTTGCTTTTAAATTTGTACATTCATGTAAATAACTTTGTTTATTAAGTACTTAACAGCTGTAAGGTTTTTATTAGTACTACAGGAAAACCTGGCTATAACGGAACGTGATCGTTCCAGTATTTTTTCCGTTTCACAGGATTCTGTCTTACAGAGGGTTGTGTTTTAATAAAACAAAGTACAAAAAATATGATCGCATAGTTACAATGAAGGAGTAATTTAAAACAAAAGTCTGTAAATAAAAAATAGGTTCATATGTATTGTATTACTGTATTTTCAACTTACGTACAATAATTGCAGTTTCTCTGTCCCCACATGTCTTTTAAAGTGCATTGTCGCGACTTCTTCACAAGAGAACGTTGTATGATCTCCTTTGCATCCTGCATCAACTCCAGGAGTTCTGGAACATTCTTGGAAGCTGCAAATTCCTTAAGGTCACTCACAACAGATAGTGCTTCTCCAAAAGTGTGTATTTTTAGCTCCCTTTCGTTGCCTTCGTCGTCGTCGTCCATTTCTTCCATGACTTCACACCTGCTGTTTTTGTTTGGCAGCAATATCAGCTGCACTTTGAATGTCTTCAGTCGTTACAAGTTCATTATCAAAATTTACTACATCTTCAGCTTCATCTGGCAGATTTCCTTGCTTACAGAGAACGGAAATTTCCTGTAAATTTTCCACTGTAACATCTTGTCTTGTGTATCCACCGATGCTTGTGCAGGAAAACCAGCTTTAAGGAAACACTTCTTCACTGTTTCGGGGAGAATTTTCTTCTTGGCCTGATGGATCCAGTTAACAGCATCAAGGACATTAATCTGTTAAACAAGCTGAGAAACATTGGCACAGTTGTTGATTTTAGCAACAAGTGACTGCAGTACAAACTTCCTATAAAAGGATTTAAGTGTATAAATTACACCCTGATCCATAGGTTGTGTAATTGAAGTTGTGTTGGGGGGGAAATAGGCTAGCTTTACATTAGACAAATCAATCCTTGGATGACAGGTTGCATTGTCCAAGAACAAAATGACCTTACGACCTTGACTTTTCATTCTTCCATTAAAAGAAAGAAGCCACTCTTCCATTATAGCACTGGTCATCCAGGCTTTTTTATTAGATCGCCAGTTGACTGAGAGGGAATTATGATCCAGGTGTTGGAAGGGTCTGGGACATGCTGATTTTCCAATCACTATAGGTTTTTCAATTTCACCAGTCATGTTAGCACAAATAAATAACGTCAGTCTTTCTTTAGACAGCTTGCCACCTGTGCATTTATCACCACGTACAGTCAGTGTCTTTGAAGGCAACACTCTAAAAAACAAACCTGTTTTATCACCATTATACACATTTCTAGGTTCATATCCCGCAACTAGATCTCCAATTTTCCCTTTCCAGTCTGCTACTGTCTGCATATCAACATCATTTGCTTCACCACACACAGCATTAAAAACAATGTTATGGCGATGTTTGAAACTCTCGAGCCACCCATTGGACGCTTTGAAATTGTGCTTGCCTAATTTTTTTGTTGTCTCTAAAGCTTCAGTCTGTATCAATGGTCCAGAAATAGGAATTCCTTTAGTGCGCACTAACGAACCACTCGAACATAGCACGATTTATTTCATCATGGTCTGTAGGTTTTGTGATGCATTTCACATGTCCTGCTGTTCCCTTTACTCACTCGTCTTTAATTTTTATTTTGTTTTTCAAAATGTCATAAATTTGAGTTTTTCTTTAAACAACACAGTCAATTCTTTAGCTGGATGTTTGTTTTTTTCGTGTTCTTCAATAACTTTAATTTTCTCCTTCAGTGTAAGTGTCTTATGTTTAGACAAGTCATTGTTACTGAATTACATACACAAATACAGTAAAATGTAAATTTAAAAATCACTCAAGTTCGCAGTTTTCTTCCACTCGTACTTAATCACTTGTCAGAACGAAACTGAGAATGAATACACTATACAGTACCAAAAACGTGTACCCTACCGTGTGTATTACAAGAGGGTTGGAAGAAGTAACGGTACATTGCTTTCACTTACAGATGTGCCCCATGTAGTGTACCTGCTGCATCCTTGAAGAAAGATTAGAGTTAATGGTTCCTAGAACTTCAGTGCAAGTACAATCATGCTCAAAATTAATGCCTATCACTTTTTCAAAATTTAAAATGATCAAAAAATTTAGTACGTAGCTATGTATTACGCATAAAATAATCCGTCTTAGTCAGGTTATTTACGCAAACGGTTCCCGAAAATTATTCCGTTTCCGCGTTAGGCAGTTTTCCGGTTTAGAGTATTATTTTATATAGGAAATAACTCCTTTCCGAAATTTATTTTCCGTTTGTCCAGGTTTCCGGTATATGGGGCGTCCAGCTTAGGCAGGTTTCACTGTATTTCACTGGTAAAATGCTAGTCATTTATATGCATGGTGCTGGAGATCATTCATGAATTGTCAAGTTGATATTCAGTTGAGTTTACAATGTTATGGTTGTCACCACATTATTATAGGAATTTGAAATATGGTTAATGAAAAAAACGATTAATCATATTCCAAGCAGGTAAAATGAGATTTTTAAAGGCTGTTAAAAAGAGTGTAATAGAATAGGTATATGGGGAATTTAAAAAATCGGTATGTGGAACCACACATGACTTCTACGTTCTAAGATTTATATTTAAAATCATCTAAATATAAATCAAAGATTTTATCAAGTTTGATAAAGTGAAATTAATGGCTTGTGAAAGTTAATGTTTGATCTCCATTAAGTAGTGTTCAAGTTTTCAAAGTTTCAATATTATGATGTCCGTAATCAAAATATCAGAGCAGATTTTAGTGTATATGAGGGTACACCGTGGAGAAAAATTTTCAACATTATTACGTGTTACTCAGTGTAAAGCTGCGAATCTACAGTGTACGTTTCACAGAACAAACGGAAAAAAAGGAGCGCTTCGAAATCTCTCATGTACCCTGAGCATCTTGGAGAGGGTTCATTCCCTAAAGATGAAAAGTCTGTCTATGAACTGTTCCTCTGTGAACACGTGCAGTTACACTGGCCAGCGATCCACAGGAAGCAAATCGGTGTCCACGCTAGACACCTTTCGGCTTGCACGCGTTGTGTTGGTGTGGGTTTTGGCACTTTCCACTTAAAAAGTGTGCAAACGTAAGAAAATAAACATGAGTGAGGCCAGAAATAATGTGAATTGTGTGTGTGTGTGCTGCCTTTTTATTGCAGTAATCACAATAATATAACTTTGGAAACGTAAACATTACACAATTGAGATGTGCTTGCCTGGCAGGAACGATATATTTTCACTCATACATGATTTAAATTAAAATGGAAAATTATAATTTTATTACCTGGCAACAAAATTATTTTATTTTTAACAATTACCATTGTTTGAAAAAGTTTAAATGAATTTTCAAGTACTTTACTCTTGTTAAAACATAAAATGTTGCAGGTAAACTACCCCTTCCTCTTAACCGATCTTCACCAAAATCAATAGGCCTTGAGTCCTCTACAACTCAGGCAGGTATGCAAAAAATTATTTGATTCTGTTTGCATTTGCGGTAGTTATCATTTGACATAGAAAAAATTCTACTCACAGACGCACACACAGACACTTTTCGGAAAATGGCTTCATGTTTTGAGGGTAGTACAATCAGAATCAGCCTTTAGCTCAAACATGATTTTTTTCCCATCACCATACTTCCATTTCCTTACGGAACATGGAAGTAAAAATCAATATGGAGAACCATACTTTCATGTTCTAAGATTTATATTTAAAATAATTTACTTGAATTCAGTTCGATAATTTCTAAAAGAAATATCCCTCACCTGGTAAATTAAGTTTTATGTTTGACAAATTGAAATGAAATATTTCCATAGAAACTACTTCTTTGTTGCCGATAACATAGTACACATATAAAAGAATATCCCCTCCCCCTTCAACTATCATTTTTATTTATAGGAAATTACCGCTCCCCCTTCAACTACCCTTTTCAATTATAGATATTTTATCTACCTTTCTACAGTGGATTATTATGACCTTTTCAGGATACTTTATTTATCAAATCAAGTATTTATTTATCAAAATTAAGTATTACTTCCATGTTCCATAAGGAAATGGAAGTATGGTGATGGGGAAAAAAGTCGTGTTCGAGATAATGGCTGATTCTGATTGTACTACCCTCAAAACATGAAAAAACATGATTTTTCGAAAAGCGTCTGTGTGTAGAATTTTTTCTATGGCAAACGATAATAGCTGCAAATTCAAACAGAATCAAATAATTTTTTGCATGCTTCCCTGAATTGTAGAGGACTCGCCTATTGATTTAGGTGAAGATCGGTTAAGAGAAAAGAGTAGTTTACCTGCAATGTTTATGTTTTAACAAGGGTAATTTTTTCTATGATGAACGATAACTGCCATAATTTCAAACAGAATCAAATAATTTTTTGCATATGTGCCTGGAGTTGTAGTGGACTCAAGGTCTATTGATTTTGGTGAAGATCAGTCAAAGGAAAGGGGTAGTCTACCTGCAACGTTTTATGTTTTAACAAGAGTAAAGTACTTAATTTTGATAAATAAAGTATCCTGAAAAGAAGATCATAATAATCCACTGTAGAAACGTAGATGGAATATCTATAAATAAAGAGGCTAGTTGAAGGGGGAGAGAATAATTTTTATTTATTTGTCATGTGTACTACGTTATCGGCAACAAAGAAGTAGTTTCTTGTTAAATTCCTTCCCGGGCGGTTTGGTGTGATCCAATGTTTTCTACAAAACCAAATGTTTCGACAGTGCTATCGACTGCCATCATCAGTGAAAATTGAGTGCGCTAACATGAGGTGGTATACGTTAGTGACCACGGTACTGTGGTTAAGGCTGAAGAAAGAAGTAGTTTCTATGGAAACTACTATACAAAAAAATTCTACACACACAGACACTTTTTGGAAAATGACTTCATGTTTTGAGGATAGTACAATCAGAATCAACCCTTATGTCGAAAATGAATTTTTTCGCGATCACCATACTTCTATTTCCTTACGGAACATGGAAGTAATATAAGAAAGGAATTAGGTGTATTTTGAATTAATGAAAAAAGTCAATAAATGTAGAGAAGAGTGGGAAGATCGTATAAACAAATCGAACAAGAAGAGGCTTCAGAAATAAATAATGAAATATATCATGAAGATAGAAAAGGAGGAATATTTTTAAGAAGATGGCAACAAAATTGAGCCAGAACAAGCAATGTTCTAACTGTTGAAGGGTGAAGACAATGGTGACAAAGTTCTTTATTGTTCATTTAAGTCCAGGGAAATAAAACATTAAGTGAAGGGTGTATCACATAGTGTAGTTAAAGTACCTGTTTATTAAAATTCAAAATTGTTTTGATTACAGGATGGTTTTCATCCGATGACGTTAATTTTGTGGAAAAGGACAATAAAGAGTCTGGTGTTTTGTTCGCCAAATGTCTTTCTATACACAACACTGTTGCTGCTGGCTACATCCATATTGAAAGTGGTCAGACGTTTTCAGGAATGGCTACTAACAACACAGTAAGTACAAAATGTACTTGATCACGTGTTTTGTCATCAACTTGCTACCCAAGTTTTAGAAGGTTACTACAAGGATTACTCTTGTTATTTGTGAGTTATCACAAACAGTTATTCTGAACAGTTGCTTCTATGCACTTTTGTAAATTTATTATCACTCAACTATGAGTTGATGTGATGTCCAGTTTAAGTTTTAATAAGTTTCTGTATCTCCCATTGCATCTGGTTTCTTGTTTTCTGTGTGTTGTTCTAAATTTAAAAATGAGTTTGTCTGTGTTAAAGTTTATATTTTGTACATTTATTTAAAACATATGTGCACTTAATCTTACATATATTCTTTTTAAATTTAGGATATCTTATAGGTCCACCAGATACACAAAATAGTTATATATACAGTTTTAGCTAACTTTAATAGCTATAAGTATCAGAGCTGTCTTTATCAAGAATCTGGCACACACACCCAACATTTTTTCCAGAACAGTTTGCGATTTCTTCACAAATGGAAAGTTTCAGTTCTTCAGTTAAGCATGGTATGTTTGTGTACACTCTTAACTTGAGATATCCTCACAAAAAAGTTGCAAATTGATATCAGAGGAGCATAGGTGCCAAGAAACATTGCTGAAAAGGGAGATCACATGTTGGGGGAATATGTACAACTTCTATGATGCTCTTGCTGCATAGCTGTGACACCATCCTGTTAGAACCACATTTTTCTCATGTTTACCGTACACCTTCAGAGTTCTGGATTCAGGAAGTTGTTTAACATATAAACATAATGTGCCAAAGTCACTGTAATTGCAGTAATTGCACTATACCCTCATCAAAAAAGTAAGGACCAATTATCCCTACATTCAAAACACTGCACCACACTGTCACTTTTGAGCTATGGAGAGGTCTTTTGTGTAGTTCTTGTGGATTCACCACCACCCAGAACTGGCATTTCTGGTTGTTCACAAACCCATTTAAATGGAAAAGTGAACTGCAATTGATAATTTTGAAAAAAGAAACAAAAATGTCTTGTTTGCCTATTATACAAATATTCACTACAAACAGCAAAAACATGACTGCATATGAAATGTATGTTCATGCATTTGAATCGAGTTACTTTACATCACAGAGGTATGCAACCTACAGGAAAATACAGTTTATGTATAGTCATGTATTTGGAGTAAAAATAAACAATTTGCTTTAATAAATTTAACTAACAGAATTGGTTCAAATTAAATTAAAATCAAACTAAATTTATTTGAATCAGATTAAAGAGATGAAAGTGTGTTGTGCCTGTGGACATGGTCCAAGATCATCTCAGATCCCAGTAACAATGCGTTCCAAGAAATTTAGAATAATTGTTTAAAAATTGTAAATCATTTACAGTAATTAAAATAATTATTAAATTATTAATCCACTTGGAAGAAGTGGGAAAATTATTATCTTCATATTTGGATTCTTAAATTCTTTACTCAGCTGTTATAGATAGTCCAAAAACCTAAATTGTAAAAAAAATACTTGTACATGTACTTTTTTTATCTGAAACTCTGCCTTGAATAGCACACTCTTTGAACAAAGAACAAAATGGCTGAGAAACATTAGTTTCTCTATTTTCCACTACTTGGCAGACATACAACAGAAGTTACACAGCACCTTCCTCTAATTTTTTATTTATTTGTCAGTGTTTTAAACTGTGTATTTAAATATGGTGTGTGGATTTGCAGGTGTATTTAATACAGAAAGGCAGTGTCAGGGTTGACATTGGTGGAGAAACGAGGAGTTTAAAGCGGTGGCAGTTCTTTATAATTGTTCCTGGTAAGTTTCTGTTTATTGTATATCGACAATGATAAAATATTACATAGTATAGTATTAAGTGTTCAATTTGTTTACAAAGTAATACTGTACAACAGGCTATTTCACAAACAGTAAAACACTGTTTAGAAGCTTTACTAATGCATAAAAATTATTAATTAATCATATTACTGTATTATCTATTCTCTGTAGTTATTGTGGTTATACAATTAACAATTTAAGTGTGAATAATGTCCAATTTCAGTGCAGTACAGTCATTACAGTTTTTAATTGATGCTGCAGTTTGCAGTACAGGACATACAGTGGTTTGACTTTTGGAGACAAAGTTTTGTGCATGCTTTCAGAAACACATTATGTATGAGGACCTTCTGTAATTGGTTTTGCTGCATCGCATCTATGAAATGTTACTAATAATGGATTTCACTGTTACAGGTGTTCCATTCAGTGTGAAAAACAAGAGCGAAACATCATCTGTACATTTATCATATGTGAAGTTTCGCAGTGTAGATCAATAGCTGTGAACAATTCCTCCTTTTTACTGTGTTATATTTATACTTTAAGTGTACATAAAAGTATCATGTATATAAATATACATTACTTTTTAATCTTGTAAAACAAAACAAAAACTTTATACTGTATTCATGTTTAGTTATATTATGATTTTTATAATGTCACTTCATACTTATGCAAAGCTTTATACTGTTATTTGCTCACAAGATATATATAGTTTATAAGTATATTTTACATATAATTTTATTACTATGTGTTCAAAATAAAAGTAAAAAAGTAATTTTATTCTTACTTTTAATTGCTGTAAAATGTGCAATGAAAACCACAGTCAGTGGTTCTTGGTTGTAATTGTCTTCTAGGCTAAGTCTAAACTAACCATAATTTTTATGCGTATATGAAAAATGAAATAATTGTTAAAAATGAAAAAAACGAATTGAACAAACAGAAACTGTTAGGTGCAGTTAGCTCTAACTAGCAAACTACAGGGTCATTATTTGTTATGACCGTGTCAATCATTTCTCAATCCACACATTGTTTCTAACATTATATTTTCAATATTTTAACTCGCCTATGTTTGAATTGTAACAGGTGGATTTATGTTTAAATTTATGCACTCTCATAAAGGCTTGTTAACTAATAAAAGAATGTAAGCTCTCATTGCTATAAGATGTTTTGGCTGTATCCCATGGGGGGAGCCATCTTCAGTGTAATGGAAACTCAAGATCTCAACTGTCCGCATAACTCTCTTAATCCTATGCAGGCAGCTGAGATCTTGGTTCCTGTTCACTGAAGATGTCCGTTGTTACAGCTGAAACATCTTGTAAAGGGACTTAGAGTCCCTGGGCCATGGCCTAACATCCTGGCAAGTTTTAATCCAGTTTCTAACTAGTTTGTTAATTTTTATGAAAAAAACTATTCATGATAAAACAAACAAACGAAATTGTAGTATTGTAATATTATGAGCTTAGAGCTCTGTCTTGAGGTAGAAATTGTTTGGAATTTTGGATACCCAATAATTCCAGTCACACAGCTTTTTGTTTTTTGGTATGCAGAAGTATTGAATATTTTATAATAATTATAAATCCTGTTGAATTGAGTCCACCATACACGTCAGTTATGATTTTTAGTGTTACTATATAATACAAATAAATAGACGTTCCTGTATTTTGTAAATTGCATGCTTTATATAAAATACAGGAAAGTTACACAGGAAGTTATTTAAGTTGTAAATGTTATTGAATTACATGTTTCACTTTAGTGTAAGAGTATGTTGTAAGTACAAAGATGTATTTTGTTTTTATGTAAATCTATTCTTGTTTGTAGAATTTGAAAAGTTTGTAGCTTTTCCTGGTACTATTTTGGTTATAGCCAAAGCAACATTTCAGTTGTTAAAGTATAAACTTGGCCTGAACACTGGGATTCTGTTGAATGTCAAATCTGAAAGTTGGTAAATGTTGGTTAACTGGATTTCAGGTTTTGTAAAAATGTATAGGAAAATGTATAATAGGCTGTATCAAATTGCTGTAATTTAAATTTATAAAATACTTTTCCTTGCAATTAGTAGTGTAAACAGGAAATACAAAAAAAAAAAAAAAAGATTTACATGTACAAGATGTGAATGGTGGCAGACGTTTGATTTATTATTACGGTCATGCAACTTAACTGTTAGCCACTCAGAATACTCCCCTCCTCAATCTATATGAGATGTGAATAAAAAATTGGCTCCTTCTGAATCCACACAGCGTCTCTTCTGGAAACACCTCTGGAAGTATCGTTTTGTTATCATCTATCTGAACATGCCTGATGCATTTTGTTTTCTTGAAAACATTGATCCTTGAGTGCCGCTTTTTATATTTGAGAATAGGAAAGAGACACAGAGCTATTTCTGATGAGTATGAACTACTGAGATGCTGTGTTTGGTCTAAAAACTATGACACAACAAGAGCTGTGTATGCTGGAGCATTGTCATGATGCAGTTTCCAGCTGCTGATGAAATTTGGGACCGAGGTCTTTCTCTGTGCAGAGCATCCTCATAATCAAGGTCAGCATTGCCTTCACCTAGCTGCGAAAATGCTGAGCTTTCTTGGGTCAGGGAGAATCAAATGTCTTCCGCTGCGAAGATTGAACCTTCATCTCTGTTAATCATAGCCAAAATCCCATTTTTTTGTCACCAGTAATTACGGATTTAAACAAATTTTAGTCAGGTTCACACATTCTAGAAAATCAAGGGTGATCTGTTTATGATGTCCTTTTGCTTGTCTGTTAGCATTTTTGGAACAAACTTTGCTGCCACTCTCCTTATGCCAAAATCCGGAAGCAAAATGCTATGAACTGATACAAACAAGATGTTGAAATAATTGTTAAGCTCTTTGATTGTCAGACAGTGATTAAATCGGATGGCTTTGCAAATTTTTTCAATCATTTCACCACTCTGGCTTGTTGAAGGACTTCCTGTACATTCTCACTTTCAACTCTCATGAATTCTTCCTTCTTTAAATCTTTTAAACCACTCAAAAACATGTCCGCGTGGCATTGTGTCACTTCCAAAATCCATTAATAACGTTTGGCAAGTTTCTGTGGCAGTTTACCCATTCTTTTGACAGAATTTGATGCACACACATTATTCTGTATTTTCACTTGTAATGATTTCAGACAAGGCACAAACCAAATCTCACTCAACGTTGTATGGAAACAGGACTGAAGAGGAGCTGCCTTGACAGAGTGGCTAGTCCACCTAGCAACACTTAAAGGTCAACTAATGTACTACACATGCTGCCCTAACTCAACTGATTAACTCACAATAAAAATCTCTATGGCACTACAGCCCTTGTTGGCCCCTGGCCTCCTTCAATTTTTCCCCCCATTCTCTTCTGTCAGTAGCCATCCTCCTCCAGGAACACACTTTCAATATTTCTTTTGCATCCTCATCCACCACATCCTCCCATCTTCTCCTTGGTCTTCCCAGTGGTCTTTTTCCGTGGATTCTGGTATACAGTAGTTTTCGTGGTATTCTGTCTTCTCCCATCTTAGACGATGTAGTTTTATGTACCGTGTTAGCGGTGGTTCTTTATATATTCGATACAATTCAAAGTTATATCTTATTCTCCAGCCATGTACGTCATATCGAGAGTGTTTGCTGCTTTGGAGTTCAGAATACACGTTCCACAACCATAGGTTAGGATCACAATAAAAATCAGCCTCAATATTTTTTGTTCACACCTTGTACATAGGCAGTATACGTTTTCTGTTGGAAACAGTGCTGCAGGTTATTGTGTGTTAACTTACTCAGAAGGGCCACCATTTTCTTATTTACCCCATCCACATTCTGAAACAGGTCCCCTTTAACCCTTTCGCTGCGTCAAGTGAATCAGACAGTTAGCCTATAATTTACATAAAAGGAGAAAAAAATTTTTTGTTTGTTATTGGCCAAATTTTTTTTTGTAATGTACTTTGTGTAATGATTAATCATGCTGTAGGCTCAGAATTTGATTTTGTTATACCACTTTCCTGAAAAAGAATTTTATATATCTAAAATTATTGATTTGTACTGCCGTTAGCCTAAAGTAGTTTAGTTACAGAAAAGAGAGTAGCTAAAGTTGCAATGGTGTTTTACATTTCCTATAGGCCTAATGTTAAAAATGCTTGTAAAATACTGACTATGAAACACCATGGTCTGAAACATTTGAAAAAATAATAAGAAAAATTCAAACTTACCAGTATAAATTTGTTCATATAAATGAAGTCATCTAACTGAAACTTGATAAAGTTTTAACATTAACACTAAACACTAAGTTTTTATTTGAGTTCTATATTACACACATTTACAAACCTTCCTATAATTTTTTTGGGTGTGGTAAACTTTGAAACAATCACTAATACATAGTGGTGGATGATGAGGACAGTCGGGGCAGAACCAGGTAGTCTGTCTTCGCTTACACAGTCCTTTGCCTTTCTTCTTACACTGTGAGGGCATAACACTACACACAATGCAATTTGGTTTATGTTTTTTGTCTTCAAATTGTTCAGGAAAGTGACGGCCAATTAGTCGGTCTGTAGTGGAGCCAGCTGATCTGCTTTGGCGTTTACCTCTCAGTGATCTTCTAGAGCAGTTCGTAAGGCCATCTATCACCTTCTGTCTATACTTCTTATGTGAGAGCTTAGCCTCAGGGTTTTGAAGGTTGAAAGCTATGCAACCATTGACCAGTGCAACTTCCAGAACAAAATGCCACAGTGTTTGGTACCACTTAGGTGATTTACGGTTGTAATTATATGTAGAGCAAAACTGATCAAATTTGTCAACCCCTCCCATGAATGTGTTATACAAAACTTGAATGTTGGGTTTAATTTTTTTCACTCCTTGTGCCTTCTTTCTAGCCTTTGTTAGAATTTCTGACATCCCAGAATCACCAACTGTAGAAATCATGTTTACCTTACATGTATCTTGCCAAGAGGATGCAAGCATAATCGTGTTACTGTTGAACCAAACAGTTGGCAGCTCGCCCTTTTTCTTTTGTAGTGTCTTCATCTCTGGTGGTAAGCCTACACGATTAGCTCTGACAGTTCCACATGCTCCTATTTTCAGTTTCCTGAGATCCGTAAATAAATTTGGACTAGAATAAAAGTTATCCGTATACACAACATGGCCCTTATTTTCAAATCCTCTTAGTAACTGATGTACAACGCGTGAAGCTAGTCCATGTGTTGCTTGCCCCTGTTGTGGATTGTCCTTGCCAGTGTATACGTTAAATCGCAACATAAAGCCAGTATTGGACTCTGCCAGGCTCCAAATTTTGAGTCCCCATTTTGTTGAAGGTTTGCTTGGCAAATACTGCTTGAAATTCAACCTCCCTTTAAACTTCACCATTGATTCATCAATGGAAAGTTCTTTTGCAGGCTCAAATATTTGCATATAAGTATCCTTTGTGAGGTCTAGGATAGGTCTCACTTTATATAATGGGTCATAACCATCTTGTCCCTTTGGCACAGAGAAACGGTTGTCATTGAAATGTAGAAATGACCTTATCAATAGATATCGGTCCCTAGAAAACAATTCACCATAGCCTGGTGTTCTTGTAAACCAGAAACTATCCTGAAAATAAGAGGCAATATCTGGTTTATGGACTAAACCCATTCCTATTTCTATGGCAACAAACTTTTTTATGTCTTCAACAGACACCTCCTCCCACTGATGAAACCTAGACCTCATAGGAAAATCATATGTGACATCCAGACACTGCTCTGCATATTTATTCGTTTCTCGGACAACAAGTTCAAAAACCGATTGGGGGAAAAATTTGTAGAATGCCTCGACAGGGCTAAGTCCCTCCATGTCACGAAACGTACGGTTTCCAGTATATTCTGGAATACCGTCCAGTGTTATTACAGTCCCAGATGCAACATCTTTCACCTTCCTCCATTCGCTGTTTTCACAGTTTTCATAAAGGTTTACATCTATGGTATCAGGCTCACTTTCATCCTCTTCACTGTCAATACGTTCTTCACCAACATCACACTCTGGATCTTCATCTGTATCATCTTCATATGAGTCAGTATCACCTAGATTAATAGCTTCAATTTCTGCCTCGGATAATGGCCTTTTCCGTAGATTCGGTCGTTTTGACATTATTTACTTATTAGTCACACATAAAAAACGTTAAATTCCAATGAAAATTAATGTTCCTTTAGTTGAAGTAAAATATTGAAAACTATAACCTAATAACCAATACGAGATCAGAAAATTATATTACACCAAAATGAGGTATTTACAAACATAAAACATAAAGACGCACACTAAATACACTCAAAAACTGTAAAATGAAAATTAATGTTGCTTTAGTCAAAGTAAAATATTGAAAACTGTAACGTAATAACCAATACGAGAAGATCAGAAAATTCTATGACACCAAAATGAGGTATTTACGAACATAAAACATAAAGACGCACACTAAATACACTCAAAAACTGTAAAATAACATTAAACTTCAGAAAATAAGGGAAACAAATGCTTTTATAACCAAAATGTTGAAAACTATAACTAACAAACAATACGCGAAATTCAGAAAACACTGTTACACCAACACTCATTATTTACAAAAACACAATGTAAATACGCACATTAATACACTCACAAACTGAAAAACTACATTACACTTAAGAAAATACGAGAAAAATTAACATTTAAAAGTTATAAGTATAAATGTTTACAAACACGAAAGATAAAATTACATTCAAAACAACATCAGTAAACAACACACGCTACTGGGTTGACACACTGTCAATGACCAAAACATCAGCTGTTTATACGTAGTTTTCAAAGCTTCCACAGAGAGCACCACTAATCAGAGAGCAATTCTAATACTGCCATATCACTGTGCGACTTATGTCGAATACCGCAGCGAACGGAGAAAATTATTGAGCAATGTGGACTATAGTCGAATTACGCAGCGAAGGGTTTTAAATCAGTTCGACTACAGTCGAATTACGCAGCGAAAGGGTTAATGGGGATTTTTACCTTAGGAAACGGTAAGACTAGAACTAAGTACGATGAGTAAGGTGGAAAGTCCAGTATGGTGATCTTATCAACAGAAAGAGTATTGTATATTGGAACATTTCCTGATATAGAATCCGTACAGTATTCTTCCACAACTCAACTGTCTGACCCAGTTTACCCATTCAACCATGTTCAGTCATTTGTCGATTTCCTTAATTTCACAAGGAATTTAAAATTAGATGTGGTTCTAGCAACATGATTTCACACCTACCCCATACTCTTCTGTAAGCTTTAAGTTCACTCACTACTCATGTGATTCATATTGCTATAAGTATACCACCAGAACAGTCTCATTATTTAATAGCCACCTTGTATACTAAGCGTCACTGTAAAACTTCATTATAATGGTAAAATTAAGACTAATATTATTCACGCGTACCAGAAATGTTTAAAAACGATTGTTTAGGTCTATATAAATTATTAAGATTGTGAATAATTTATTATGAGTGCAGACATATTTCATTGTATATTTTTTCTTAGTTTGTAAATGTTTAATGTTTTTAAGGCTCTTTTTAAATAATAAATATAAACACATTAAATAATGTTAATTCTTGAGGCATCTTTGCCACTGTCACCATTAATACAATCTTGGTCTTTTAGTGAGAGACCATATCTTTGCTAAAGACAAGATAATCCACCAAAGATGTGTTTTTTACCAAAAGACCAGGAGCACATATCTTTCTGATAAGATATCTTTCTACATAGTTTTAATATTTTGGTTAGTTTATTATTATTATAAAATTAAAATTTTTTACA
The DNA here is from genome assembly GCA_034769895.1 of Magicicada septendecula. Classification (NCBI taxonomy): domain Eukaryota; kingdom Metazoa; phylum Arthropoda; class Insecta; order Hemiptera; family Cicadidae; genus Magicicada; species Magicicada septendecula. Next base: position 1,250,008,572 of record CM068367.1, read on the forward strand.
CATTTTTGTAATAAAATCTTTTAAAATAATTAAATATTTTAACAGTATTTTTTAAAACCTGCTCCAGTTGCTAGAAACAAATAAGTACAGTAGGGACAGATTGGTGTTAGGTGAATTAACGAGTTTTAATTCAGATTCTCACATGGTACTTACTTGTTTCTCAGATAATAGGAATGTTTCTAGTATGGTACTTAGCATACTAGAACATTTAATGCTAAGTGTATGTTTTTTACATGCTAAAAATATATACCACGCACCGTATACGAGACTGGCTAGACGAAACGAGGTGATTTGTGCCTGAGAAGGAAGAGTGAGGTACATTTTCAGACAAGAATGATTTGTATCTTCAAGAATGTGCTGAGATCAACTTCATTGGAAGGGTTTCGTACTCATTGTTTGACCCCGTATTATCATTGGGTCTGCTACATTCTGTGCTTGCAAATCAAATAGTGGAAACCATACTAAATAGTTTCATTTCACACCATATACTGTGTGTGTGGTGATTACTGAATGTAACGGTACAGAATTGTGGGCTACAACAGTTTTAATTTTCAATTGCCAGCATCCACCTGTGAGGTGCCCCAGTTTAACCAGCAAAACACACTGTTAGCCTAAACAACTGTCTAGACATATTACGTAACTGCCCCAGCAGCAGTCCTTGTGAATCACAGTAAGCAGTTGGTCACCATAGAGTCAACAGGGAAGAGCAGTGTATTAATACATTTGATATTTTAAGCAATTTACTTAAAACAGTATGCAGATTGACATCACAGAAGTAACAACAGACAGTAAAGTGTAGTATACAGTTCTATAAGTGAAAACAGAGGCCTCGGGCGTGCAAGATAGGCCTAAAGCAAAAGGGCCTATCTAATAAAAACATAAACAGTTCCATTGCAACACGCGGCCAGCCTATAAAACATCCAGTGTTCGAAAAAAGTTACGTCGGCCGACTTTATTTTACCACATGTGGAAACATTGAATTAAAACAGTGAAAATCTAAGTAAATACTGTAAACTAATAAACAATTGCGTGAGTGCGCCCGAAAAACGAAAGCGGTTAAAACGAGACCGTGCAACAAACTATATGGACACACACGGTGGACGGGTAACTAACAACCTTACATATATATGTAAATCAATTTAAAACAAATGATGATAGCTGATATACATGTAAACCTAAATAATTGAGATCTCTAAGGGAAGGGATTTTGGTAAAAGAAAATAGCAAGGGGAAAAGAGATAAATATGTACTGGTTCATTTAAAATATAAACAATTTGTAACAGGTTAGAAGTAAAAAAGATTTCATTTGTAAATTTGTTTGATTTCATGTTATTCGTTACTAACACTTACTAATAATATAAAATAATATACCAGTTTTTAATTGATGTCCAAGTAAAACGAAGTAATTAATATGGTTAATAAACTAGAAGCGATTGGTTTTAAAACAAATTGTGTATTTATATGTGTACCGATAACCTAATAATCCTTTCTGCAGCTGTGTTCGTCTGTAGAACCTTGGAGATATCCATAAGCTAAGAGTTTAATAAATTGAATTAATTAATAGAGTTCCAGTGGCCCCGAACTAGGGACTCGAAGAGTATTTTATTATTTAAACTAATTAATAGAGTTTCAGTGGCGCCCGAACAGGGACGGCGAGTGTAATTTATTACATTCGCCAGACCTAATCAAGCTGCAGAACTGGTTATTTGAGAGGGAGGACGTTTTGGTAAATTACATGAACATAGTGAAATATTAAAAGGGTTAAGTTAATATTGGATAAGATTAAAATTCCTATGTAACATTTTATAAACTAACTATTATTCCTAATATACCTAATTATTATTTTATTATAATACAATTAAAAATATTAGTACAGAGTTTATGCATTGAGAGAGAGGAACAAATTGACTTACCTTGTAAAATAGAGATTGATAATTATTTTGATGTTACCTGTATAAATAATAATAACTTACCTGATGTTTTAATGAGTATAGTAAATGAATATGATGAGAAAATAAATTACTTGATGTTGAATAAAAATACTTACGGAGACAAGACCGAAATTAATGATGTAGACAGGTTTTATGATTTGATAATAATGTGGGATAATCCAGTAAATTATTATGTGGGTTCTATGGAACAATTTGAAATATTAGAAAATCATTATATAAATAATAATAATGAATTGAGTGTGAGTAAGGACGATAAGTATTATATAAAAATAAGACTGTTACATGATGATGGAGGTTGAATATAAACTCAATGAATGGACATTCTAAACATTTTAGTTTATGGTTATGACCTTGCTGAATTTGGAAATGAAGTGTGGTAAAATTGAACAGTTAATGATGAAGATTTGTAAATAAATTCCAGTGAAATTGATTGTGTTTGTATTGTAAACTGTTTTATGTAAGCAATATATGTATGGAGTAGAAATTGATTTTAATAATATTATTTTATTTTGTTAATTAACACTAATAATAAACAGGAGGTATTAATGAATTTAATTTTGCATTGTGTGTTTATATTCGAAGTGTTTTAAATAATATAACTAAAGCTAAACTGTTTTGAGTGGAGGTTATTAAAATAATTTAAAAAGGTCAATTTTATTAATGAAGCAAAATTAATTTGGATCTGAATTGTAACAAATAATAATTGATAAATATGTTAACATCAAAAGATTTAGAGAAACCCAAACAATTGTAGGAAGTATAGGTGTCAGTAGTGATGTAATCAGAATGCTGAGATTGTGGTAGTGTTTATGAAAACAAGTCTGGCATACAACTGTTTATGTAAACAGGTGTGATGTCTGTTGTGACTAATGTCTACAGTCATGCTGAGTTGATTCTGAAGTTGGTAACTGTTGTATTCTGCTGAATCATCGCCAGCAGTGAAACCTTATTATGAAACAAAAGAAATGTAAGATGTGTTGAAATGGAGGTAGCTTTTTATTGTAATGCGATTAATAATTTTGCTTTGAACAAATAAGATTGAAATAATGAGGTAATTACTGTAACTTAGAGTTTTGAGGAATTAAAATTAAATTAAATTGGTAATTAAATAAATTGAAAAGATGACCTTAAAATGTAATGGTAGCAGGTAGATGTTCCCCGCTTGTCCCAGTGGGGTTCGTCTATTTCAGGGACGCACCCCTGCCCACGCGAGCCTTGGTTTTCTCCATTTATCCTTATTTGCGGAGAAAGCTTTGTCCTTACCTTTAGTCCTAGTTCTTGACCTTTAATGATCCTTGCCCTTTTGTTTTCCCGATTTCCCTAACCCTCCCCTTAGAGAAAACATAAAAATAGTTACATAAATTGGCACACCCTTTCAAACCATTTGATTGCCTTAATTCTAAATTATAACATTAAGGTAATCCTCAAAATTAAACAAACTGGTGTTATTTATGAATTGTAAACTCATCCCTTAATTAGGTAGGCAGTGGAGACGTTTTGTGGTTGAGTAAACAAACTAAGATAACAAATTTCTTATCTTTATTATAAATTTTATACAAATAATATCTTTAATTGAGGTCTCTTAAGGGAAGGGATTTTGGTAAAAGAAAATAGCAAGGGGAAAGAGATAAATATGTACTGGTTCATTTAAAATATAAACAATTTGTAACAGGTTAGAAGTAAAAAAGATTTCATTTGTAAATTTGTTTGATTTCATGTTATTCGTTACTAACACTTACTAATAATATAAAATAATATACCAGTTTTTAATTGATGTCCAAGTAAAACGAAGTAATTAATATGGTTAATAAACTAGAAGCGATTGGTTTTAAAACAAATTGTGTATTTATATGTGTACCGATAGCCTTCTAATAATCCTTTCTGCAGCTGTGTTCGTCTGTAGAACCTTGGGGATATCCATAAGGTAAGAGTTTAATAAATTGAATTAATTAATAGAGTTCCAGTGGCCCCGAACTAGGGACTCGAAGAGTATTTTATTATTTAAACTAATTAATAGAGTTACATGAATTAGTTTAAAGCATGAAGTATCTGAGTATTCTGAGCACATTTTCAATTTTCATGTGTATTATTTGGAAATTGATATATTTGGATGACAGATTTTTAACTCTCATATAGATTAATGGTTCCCAAAATTGGCCATTGGCTGCCAAACAGGAACAGCAACTAATAAAATAATGTGAATCTTTTTTTAAATAGTGACCATGAATGGTGAAAGGATTTACCAAAATTCAGTCAATTACGGAACACAATTTAAAAATATTTTAAAGGTTAAATCACAAGACCAGGGGTTTGTATGTTTGGAACTCGCTACAACTTTCTGGAAGATGATAATAAGTTTTGTCTACTGTGGCACAAAAATTAAAAATAGTCCCCAAGTAGTTGACCAAACTTGACTTAATCTTTGGTCATATAAAAAAAATAATGTTAATCATCTGGTTCAAATGTACAATAAACACAGAAATGCAGGGTGTTACGTTTAACTGAAAGCACTGTCAATAATTATCCTAACATGATCTTCAATCAATGGCGTGATTATTGTTATGAATGTTGTTTACATCAGTTATGCATCGTAGAGTATACTGTGAGTATAATCTGATTATATTGATTAGCAAAACGAAAGTCTTCACTTACTGTGGTCCATACACTGTACGAACAAAAATAATGGTTCGTACTGAGAAAATCAACATCTTCAGTTACCTTGATTTTAAGTTAGTATAATACCAGCAGAGTTAGGGTCAGTTTGTTGCAAAATAAATATTCTCTTTTATTCATCTCCAACTATCACAATGTGGTCACTAGTATGTAGTGAGCTGCCATCATACGAGGTCCAACACGAAAATAACGAGACTGTTAGCATTACTAAGGAACTACTTATCGTGTTGTATTGCACGTGCACTGTGTTCGACCTTGAACTGTATTCTTACACGGGTACAAGTTACAAGTCGCTCGGTTGACTCAGTCGCAGTGAGAGAGGAGTTGAATACAGTCGTGTTTTTATGCTTCACCAGAAAATGTTGGATACGAAAAGTGATCAGCGTGTTAACATCAGGTTTCTCGTGAAACTTAAAAAGTCGGCAGCAGAGACTTACCAAATGTTGTTGGAAGCTTATGGCGATAAATGTTTGTCACATGCACATGTCTTTGAATGGAATAAGAGATTTTTAGAAGGCAGGGACTCTGTGAAAGATGACGACCGTCCAGGGCAACCACGCACACCAACAATCGACGAAAACATTGTAAAAGTTCAAGACACAATACGAAAAGACCGAAGATTGAGTGTCCATGCTGTTGCTGAAATGTTGCATATGAACAGAGAAAGTGTTCGACGCATTTTAACAGAAGAGTTGAATATGAGGAAGGTGTGTGCAAAAATGGTGCCAAAGGTTTTGTCAGATGAACAGAAGGAAAAGAGAACGGAACTTTGTTGTGACCTTTTGGAACGGATTGATGGAGAGCCCAGTTTTTTAAAGAGTGTTATTACAGCTGATTAGACGTCGATATTTACGTATGATCCAGAAACAAAGCGGCAATCAATGCATTGGAAAACACCATCTTCCCCAAGAGCAAAAAAAGCACGCATGAGTCGTTCGAAGTTCAAGGCAATGCTTATAGTTTTCTTCGATATCCAGGGCATCATTATGGCAGAATGGGTAACCAGTGGTCAACAATATTATAAAAAAGTTTTAGAAAAATTGTGTGAACGTGTCATCGCAATGAAAAGTGCTTTAGAAAGAAGCACCTTGAATTGTGGAAGAATGGGTGGATCTTGCACCAGGACAATGATGCGGCTGCCCACAATGCGTTATCAGTCAAAAAATTTTTGGCCTGTAAAAACATCACTGTCCTTGAACATCCTCCATATTCCCCCCGATTTAGCGCCATGCGATTTTTTCCTATTCCCCAAAATCAACTTGGCGCTAAAAGGGACCCATTTTTCAACGGTGGAAGAGGTGCAGGCGAAAACAGCGGAGCTCCTCCGCAGCCTGACGGAAAGTGATATGCAGAAATGTTTTGAGCAGTGGAAGGAATGTATGCAGAAGTGTGTGGGACTCAATGGGGTCCTACTTTGAAGGTGACCACCAGTAATTGTACATATCAGGTAAATAAAAAAAATTACAGCATCAGTCTCGTTATTTTTGTGTCAGACCTTGTATACAAAGTGCTACCCAAAAGTTCCTGTGATTGAAATGTCCCATTGAAAAGGTGTGTGGTGCCTCCACCAGTATCTAAAGAATTAACATAGTGTTTATCACTGTCGTGGAAAGTCATCTTTGTTTACATTGGTGCGTTTTTGTAAAGTTAAGTCTATGGTCAAGTCTGAGTTTTGTAGTTATCAACACGACTGACTTGATTGAGCAAAGAGTTTGTGTTAAATTTTGTTGTAAACTTTGGAAGACGCAGTGGAGACACCAAATGTTGAAATAAACTTTTGGTGCTGAAGCCATGAACCACATTCAAACCTACGGTTTGAGCATAGGTTTAGGCATTTAAAAAGTGACATCTGTTGAAAACATCAAATGTTCTGGGTACCCTTCACTTACCATCACTGACATAAACGCCATCAGTTTCATGAACGTTGTTGGTAAATAACTCACAACATTTGTAAACTTGGAACTAGACAGTGATTTTGCAGCAAAAGTGTGCTAATTGTTGATTGAAAAGGACATTGAGTTCATCTGTGCAAGGAGCTAAAAAAACTTTGTAAAAATGATCCAGTCTTCATGTCACTGGTGACAAAACATGGGTTTATGGATACCCAGAAACAAAACAGAAGACAGCTCAGTGGAAGTCACCAAGTTCACTGAGACCAGAAAAAGTGCCACAAGTTCAGGCCAGCATAAAGCCGATGTTACTCTTTTTTGGTGTCAGAGGAGTTATCCACAATCAATTTGTTTGGTGTACTGTGATGTTTTGAGGTTGCTTCGATGTGACTTTTGAAATGTTTTGAGGTTGACAGAAACATTCCGAGATGTGGGCTAACCAAACAGGGGTGTTGCATCATGACAATGTGCCAGCTCATTTGTCACTCACTGTGCATCAATTTTTAATTCTATGAACATGACTACCGTTTCTTACACCCTTATTTACCTGACTTAGCCCCCTCTGGTTTATTTTTGTTACCACAAACAAAACTGGAGGACAAGGGAAAACAATTTGACAGATAGAGGTGCATGACACTCTGAAGAGGCTGACAGGAAATTACTTCCAGCAGCGTTTCTGAGCATTAAAATCATGCTGGGATTGATGCATCAATGCAGCGGGCAATTACTTTGAAGGAGATTAAGTCAATTTATTTTGTAAGTGTATGATAATAAAAAATTTTCTAACTTTTTGGTAGCACCTCATGCGCCCTTTCTCATCATATTTCTCCTTGAGAGTTTCATTACCATACAGGTGGGTATTGAGTAAGGGTACCAAATGTATTAAGCTGTTGTAATATCTGGATAATGTAAACCCAGTGTAACTCAAAAGAAAAGTATCAAATTTCTTTTTTTTTCAATGAAAAAGTACATTACATTATTTTAGGATTTTTGGTGCATGATCTGGACATATACAAAAACAAATCTCATTTATTATGAGTATATTTATATCATATTTACATCATAATCTCTATTTATATTACAAATAATATAAATATTACCAAACAGAAACATGTTTCATTTGTCATTTACAAAACAAAACAAAAAAAGGTAAAAAAATAACAGCCTGACATCAACATACACATATCTATATATGTGAAAATGCATGGTTTTTCAAATGAATACACACACAGAATTACTGGTAAAAGTAATGTGAATACACTGTCTGAAATAACAGAAATTTGTTTTCAAATGTATCCAGACTTTTGGTCTTGAGGACACTCAAGTGTATGAACACTGATTTCATTGTATTCTTTTTCTACGAGCATTCTTGACTATGCAACACAAAACTATTGGTTGATATTATTGCAGTTGTGCAGGTGATAATATTATCTACAGAATAACTAAAACTGATGAACTATAAGGAATCTACCATATTGCAATACTGATCGTAAACTTTTGTATTACTATTTGAGGGTTAACTATTTTATACTTGTTTTGGGATTAATATATATTTTTCTATGCATAAGATTTTTTGCCCATTCTGTTAGATACATTCATCTATATAATTATAGTGTGCCTTAAGAGAAGCCAAGTTTATTGTTAACTAATCAGTAATAATTGCAATGAACAAAATTCTTCAGCCTTTTACACACACACACACACATGCATATAACAGTGGTGGGGGTCTCGAAAAGTATTTTGGAAAGAGATTTGGGGCAGAGAAACAAATGTAGGTAGAAGAAAATGTTTCTTTTTCTCTAAATTAATTACTTCAAAGATATCAGTTTCTGTTTAAGGAGAGTTTTGATCATGTTTTAAATGTGTGTTGCAGGCAAAAATAAAATAGGATTACAAATATCTGTTTTTAAAGATGTTGGGAAGTGAAATTGACTTGATTTCCTTTCCCCTGTGGAGCTGCCCCTGCATGTATACCACATATCCACCGTTAAAGCTGAACATTTTAATGTGTATTCATTTGATAAAAACACCCTGCACTTACACAATAATAATAAAATTATATTACAGTTATAAAAATTTCATAAAAAACACATTTATAGAGTTTATACAGATACATTAAATATTTTATTATCATTATTGTTATTATTCCTATTATGAGTAACCAGTCCTGCCTTTATTTAATACTGAACTTATATTGTTTATTATACAAAACATATATTCCATTTGCATTGAACATACAGCTATGTTAACAAATCTGCCATCTGTATAATATCGTAAAATTGTGTCAAGTGTAGTAGTACTACGTGTCAAATACAATAGTAATAACTGTCCTGAAAACATATCCTGTTTACATTAAAATAATAAATTTTGTTTGGTCGAATAATGAGGCTCAATGCAAATTATATTAAAAGTAAATTACTCAAATATGTTATCAGACGATAGTTAAATCTAGTTAAGAGTTTTGGTGGAATTAGTAAGTTGTTATGGAACTGAGCTATGTATTTTGAATAAACTTAAAGCGAAAGACTGACCATTTCTAGTAGTTTGTAAGAATACCGGTGATATATTTTTATAAGGCTTAAGACAAAAACGGACAAGGTTTCTTGATAGCTGAATGAAACAGAACATGTTCTGTACAATATGTGAGTAAATTTTATTAATTACATCTGTTATTGGTTCCAAAAGTGACAGAGTAAAATTCAATATTGAAGGACTTGAAGATCGTAGCACATTAATTTGCATTTTCCTGAGTAGATTTTACCAATCCTGAGCTATAATTCTCTGTACATACATACTCTACTGATTTTTTCCATTATACTCAAGTGAACACTTCCTATTTTGCTAAAAGTATGTGACGAGGACCTGAAGAAGTATAAAAAGCTTAAACATTATTCAATAAGTACCTAATACACTTTTTGTAAATTCTGTTTATTGTGCCAACACCACACAGAGTTTTATTTATTTGTATTTTCTGAGAGAACCTCAAGACTACCAAACAAAATTTTAACAAAAAAGCGATAAACTGTTACAATACATGCGTACCAGAATTTTTATTGAGGATTGATTAGTGTTTGTAAGAAATAGTAATAAACATCTTCTGTTAACTGGATATTTTAGTTCATGTGTGCTGGAGCAGTGGACAGGAACAAACAGAAAACAAACTAAATGGTAAGAACACATTAGATATACAAATCCTACCTTACAGGTTTTCAATATACACACCTACCTAAAATGCAATTCTAAGGGCAGTTGGGTTTTGTCTCACAATGTAGAATATTCTTCATGTTGTGTTTTAAAATAATAAATCAAACATAAAATGTTCACACACACACAAAACTGGATTTCTTGGGTTTTAGTCTGCATTTGTTGGCCCCGAGGTAGGCCATTTTTGCTGCAGTACTTCAGCATAATCCCAGACCCCTCAACAAGACTCTCAGAATATGGCACACACAGGGTTTTGCTGAAACAAGGTAGCACAAATGGTTCTTTCTCAGAACCAATGAACAAGTCAAATACAATCCAGAAACCACAACACATTTAATCTGCAAAAAAACAAGATAATATAACAAGACACATGTTTTAGTTGCTAATTATATCTACAAAACTGTATTGAACATTGCTTTTATTTCATTTGTAAAGATACATTATGTTTCCCTCTAATTTATGAATACATTTCACATACCCTCGCACTGGCTAGCTAAGATTTTCAGAAATAAAGAGATTTCAAAACAATATTTTTTGGAAATATATTTTTTTTTCAAACCAATTATGGTTTAAACCAGCTGATACTTGATAGTTTAGAAATGTGTATATATATGTTTATAATATTAAGGTATTTTAAAAATTGATTATATGTTGTTATTAGTTAAAAATATTTTAAAATAAGATCTATTCTTTATTTAGAAAGAATTAACCTATGACTAAGAAAATGTTTCTAAAAGGAACTGTAATTATGAAGTTGAAGAAAACATTTAAAAGTTGTAAACAAAACAAAACCACTGTTTATTAACTTTTAAATACATATAATTAGCAAGGAAAACAAAAGTCTTTCACACACACACACACACACACACACACACAAAGAGAAACACTTGTAGTAGTTTGTTCATGAAAACAATATTTTACATCTAAAATTATTTTTTATATTTATTTACATTTAATTAACTATTTTTAAATTACAATGTTTCCAAAGGTGCATTTTTAAATACCACTTTAATAACCAAATGTATAGTTAATATAGGTTGCATGTCACAAGAAGAATTAAGTAAATTATTTTATCTGGAGTACCAAAACATAAATATATGAATTACAATTTTTTAACATCATTGTGAAGAAGAAGCTTTTGAGAATTAATTGTAAATTTGATTCATTATTGTTAATATTAGTTAATTCCTGAAAAATATCTTGCTTTCTCTGAATGTCACACTACCCTTTTCAAGGGATTTACAATCAGCTGGTTGTCTCTGGTTTCAATTTTTCATCATCTTTTCGGCAATGCTATATTTTGGACATTCTTTATTACTGATAATGTTAAGGTATTTGGATATTCTTTGAGGTAGAGTATGTCAACTTGAGTCAATTATAGTTGGCAGGTAGCTGTTTAATCGCAATGCCACAATAAAGAGGCAGTTGGGATAAGCCTCTTTGTTGTTTCCCTTCACTGTGATATTTATTATGCAACTTAAATTTTTCAAAAACTTCACATGTAAAAACTACAAATATCAAAAGTATATTGAATAAACTAACCACTTAAAATTCATAGAATAATTACCATAAACATGCTGGGGGAAAAAATTAGCTTAATTAAAGCAAATATTCTTATGTTCTATGCGAGATTACAATCTTTTAAAAAATGAAAAAACATAAGGATCATTTAGTAGAAACAATGAATTATTAATTGATAAAAGGTTTAGCAACATTTGATCGATTAACAAGACACAACTTAAAAATTTGTTTCTTGTTTCAATAAAATTTTTTGTTGTTTTTATTGTTTTATATATAGAAGAGTTCAAATGATAACAGTTGTGATTTGTGTTTCACTGTAACTCATCTACATCTCTCCTTATGATGGTGTTCAATTCTGAGAAACAAACAAATATTGTTTAAAGTGTGACTGAAACTCGTAAAATGTTTTATCAGTTTTCTACACTAGTTATACAAATTTTTATGTCTGTACAGGAGGCAGTATTGTCACCATTAGGCAGTTACTTCTGTTTCCATAAATTTTTACTCTAAAAGGGGAGAGGTTTCTAAAGATTACATTGCCAGAGATGCTGAATAGAGGGCAAAGACAACCAAGGACAGAGATTCCAACTAAAGATGAGCCAACCAAAAAGAGAACAACAGTTCATTCTACAAACATGACAATCAAATATTTCTGTTGTGTTTAAATAAAGTATATTCTCATGTTATAATAAGATACCTTAAAAATACATTAATATTTACAACTCATAACATAAAAATACATGCTTTTTGTACAGAAATAAAACACAATTTTCCTTTAGAATTGAAATAAATCACAATGTGATAGTTTTTATGAAAAATCAGTTTTTATATGTTTATTATTTCATACACACTCATAGACTTTATCTATCAAACATAAATATTTAAGACTATACAACATATATACATGTACAGACTAATCGGTACAGCAATCAATAACATCATCAAACATAATTTTAAACATTTTTTAAAGTAATTATTTTCTGAATCCTTAGAGGTTTTAAGTAGTCAATAATTTCTGCCAATCATATTGCTGAAACATTTTTCTATTTTCAATACTTATGATTTTCTATCGTACTACTTATACCAGCCAATCCAAGCCTAGTATTTTCATCACATATTATGTCTACATAAATATATTTCATTAATCATACTGAAAATATAGTGTGCTATAATATCGCTTTTCATAATTCTAAATATCTTGTTCTTACATACATACACAGTGCAGTTTTTATGCTTTCAGCTGTAACACTAATTGTGTGATAAAACGTTAAAAAAATTGAAAAGTATTTTGTAGAGTTTGGGTTAAGGACAATCCTGAATGAAAGGTGAGGAAAGAAACAACAATATATTTTTCTTCCCTGTTATAGTGAACACTGATTATCTAGAATGCTAGAATGTGCAGTGTCAGCAAAATTTCCTGATAATTAAACAGCCACATTAAAAAGAAAGGCTATTTTTTGGGAAATTTTTAAAAGTAATCTACACATAACTCAAAACCGGAAAAATTATTTTACATATTAATGTGTAATATAAGTTAATATTGTACATTTTTTTCATACTAATATGGTATTCTTCAGCAAGATGGGTCGAATTCTCCCTGGTTTTTATTCTGCCAAGGAAGTAAATTTCTGCTTAAAGGGAAAGTTCAGTACATTTACACTTATGTGACATTGTATCAGCTGTGCAGTTCATACAGAAATCAGACAAAGAGGAACACTGTCTTTCTTTAAGCTAAACATAAGACTGAATTTGAGAACTGGAGTTGGCAGTGGGGTGGAACCCATCTGGTTGGTTATTTTGTTGTATGAACCTGTACTCTTTTAAATTATAAAGAAAATTCTAACCCCATAGAAACCATAATATTCTAACAAACTAAATGATTATTTTTTGAAAACTTAAATAACTGATAAGCCTTGCACACAATTTACAGCATGTCTCAGTACCTGGGCAATCTTTTTTTTTTACCTCCACAAAAAATGTTTTATATAATTGTTATTCCAGTTCATTGACATTCTACTGTATTTATATGTAGGTGTACGTTCATAATTGAAAAAAAAAAACTCATTTCTAACAGCAGGATTATATTATTTTTAAAAATCTAGTAATGAGGAGCCTCAGAGAGGAAATTTGATCACATTCCACGTTCTTCGTAAGCATGATGTTATAAAAAAAAGAAGTAAACACACATATAGGCCTACTAATCAACCACTGACGAGTTACACAAGACACTGAAGTATAGAAGAAAATGAAATCGAACGCATTTTTTTGTATTGTTCATCATACAGGTGTATTATTATAATGACCACATTAATTACAAAAAATTTTAACCTCATACTGGTTTTAAACTTGTTACCAGTTACAGTCTGTTATAAATATCTGTACAAGTGAGAAGACAAAAAGTATCACAATCAGTGATAAAATTAATTTAGTGTATTATAACAAAAATAAAATTAAAAAATTACACAACAAACAAAAGTTAATGTAAGTACAAAAACATACATATAAGTTTAAAAAAAGAAACGGGTGGGGCATATAGTCAGGTGGGGTATATTTTTTAATTAAAAAATTATACAAAAAACAAAAAATTAATGGATTCAACATAAAATAAAAACGCACTAAATTTTATAGGTACACTGACTGGACTTAGATAACTTTTTTACATTATTTCATGACATATTAAATAATAACATTATTATTTGTATAAGTAACATTAATATAATAATATGCCTGTACTTACACTTACATGAAAACTTTTAATACTAGGTGTGTTATCATGGTGTTTGCATGAGTTCTATGATTGATGATGGTTGACGTGATGGTGGTCGTGGAATGGCAAGAATGGGAGGAGTTGTGATGGTCTGTGTATGTGTTGAGTGCAAATGTGTAGTGTGTGTGTTTACATTTTGTTGCGGCAGGCCTGGCAACATGAACTGCGGTAATATTTATATTTGCAGAGTCTAGCCTGTACGACGAGGTGACAGTTGCGGAATTTGTCAACACATTCTGTTCCATCTGTTAAACCATACACAGTAAATGCATTATTAAAGTATAAAATTTATAATACATTTTTTAATAATAATATAATATACAAAATAATAATATATATGAAGAGTATGTTAATATATTAAAAGGTACTTTTCATCTATACCACTTGAAGATTAGCGGCAATCTGCCAGTTCTGCCCCATTTACCACTACAACCTCCTTGGTGTACCTACTGCTTATATCTTATGTCTGTTTAGCTGGAAGTTATGAGAGAAAATGGTGGTGTTATTGTAACTGCTGTCAGTGGAGAACATGCACTACTGCTTCTGAGTATCTGATACTACAGCTTAGACTAACCAGCATATAACGTTTGCAGAAATTCTTCAATTTTATTGACCATGATGAGTCCAAGGATTAAAGTACGTATTTTGTGTTATTTCTGACTACATAAGTACTAATTTTTGGAAAAAACTGTTCTAAATTTTTTAAATCTTTGCCTGTTGCAAGTTTCATTAGAGGTGCACTAGAAGTGTTGGTGTCACTTCCAATGCTGGTGGGTTGATATAGTATTGTGCATTTTATTGTGCATGTGATATGTCCGAAGAGTGCATATGACAAAAACTGTTCATTTAGGATGCCATTTCTATATGATTTTGTACAAAGTGTTCAAGTGCGTCTAGTTTATAGCCTTTGCAGACTATGATTGCAGTGCAATCTACATAAGTAACACAGGATGAAGCTTACACTATGAACACATGAAGGCACTATACTTCACCATGAAATCGTCTTTTATAAACCTCCTCATTAAAACAACTCACCCATGAAAAAAAATCAATGGTAACATGGAAATCCTACATGTAAACACAAAGGGTCAACAACCAGACACACGTAACAATTAGAAATATACCATAAAAACATATACAAAAACCACTGTAAATGAACAGACAGTTTAAATCTTTGAATGCATCATATATCACACACACAACAAAGATCTGACAGCTGTTTCAAATAACAGTGCTACTTCCAACAGCAGAACTGACAGTGCTTCTAGTGACCAACGCAGATGATACTTGCAATAAGCAAAAGCTAGCTCAGGCAAAGATAAAAGTTTTTTAAAAATTTGTACCTAAAAAACAGTGTCATATAATCAGAAATGCACACTATGTAGTTTATAGAAAAGATCGGCGACTGTGATATAGGTGCCATTTTCAGAAAGCAACATCCTGCTAAATCTCATTCAACAAACACAGAACTGAATCATAAGGAATGTCACTTTTTTCCCTCAGTTTATAATTTTAAACAATATTAAGTATTTATGATAATGTGTATTTTATAATATATGTAGTTATTATATTTAATTATAATGTAATAATTATACATTTTCAAATATTGTAATAATTATGAAACATTTACGCTGGTGAGTCTAGTATAGGGAAACAAGTGATTTAAAATTGGTTCCCTAATACTTCTAAAACTGAAATGGAAGATGATAGTACAATAAAGGCTGTGGTATTGTGTTCCATAATTTTCACCACTAAGCAAAAACTTCTATAGTATTTAAGTACTATTTAAACAGTACTTGTATTTAAATATTTTAGGTAACTTATATGAAACTATTTGTTGAAAATGTAAGACATGTGGATTCTTCTCCTCCTCCTCAACCTAGAGGTTGGTGGGCTTGCAATTTCTTTCATTCCACGGACAGCCTTTTAATCACCACATAATATGAATTTATGGGAGGATAATTTATAGAATTTATGTCATGATAATTCATAAATATCGAGGTGCTAACATATCGTTGCTTGCTAAAGAAATTGGGTTTAAATAACACTGTAAACATGCTATAAGCAACAATTTGCCATGTTGCCCCCACCCCTATGTGTCTTTTAGAATAAAAACTTAAACAAGAAAATCATTTTGAGCGTGTTGAAGGCACAAACAAAAATTACTGAATGAGTTCAAGACTAAACTCTAAAAATCATTACAGAAATATGTAGAAGACTGGAGAAATGTTGACATTAAGTGTATTATATCTGACAGAGATTGTTTTGAAGTGGGAAATATAAATGCAGATGAATAAAGAAAAAATGCAAATCAAATAAAAAAATTGCATGATCTTACTCTAAAACCACAAATATAGAATTAATTAATAATATAGGTACACAAATAATACTGTATAGTTTACTTACACTGAAACACCAGTTTTTCTTTTTATAAAATAAGACATAAATGTCAAAAGGATGACTTAAGTTTTCTGAAAACTGAATATGATCAACATGAGGAAACAACAGTACAAAAACTTATAAGTGTTATACCACATGCTGCAGGTACCTTACTTACAGTAAAAGATTCTGGGAAGAGAGATGGGATATTGGAGAAAGAATGGGGGGCAGAGACTTAACTAAAAGAGACAGAAAGAGAAACGAATAAATTAGCGTAAGTAGACGGCCCTGAAGTATATAGAGGACAAGAGAGTCACGTATATGTGATGTGGTATGGCTGTGTTAGAAGAACAGAGAAGAGATAGATTAACAGATTGAGAGAATGGAGCCAATTAATGGAGATTGGAAGAAGTGTGAAGGATCCAAGAAGATTATTGAGGGACAAGGTGGTTGTCTCTACACAGACAAGGATAAGAGGGAGGAGGAGGGGAACAGAAAGGCTGGTTGAAGGAAAGGAGATAATTATGACTGTAAAAACCCAAAGAAATAACTAGAAAGTTATGATAAACGAGTAAAATCCACAAAACTCTGTGAATATAAATTTATGAAACTTGGGCCTGGCCTACTAATGACTCAGTAGTAAAATGTATAATATTGTTATGACATCACAGAACAATCTACGTGTTTTTCGAATGTGCCAGAAGAATCTTGATGTTACGCGTGTGGCGTACGTGCTTGTCAACGCATTTTTCTAGACGGTGCGAGAATTGGCGCGGCCACTCTCACTGTGTCAAGGCCATGAGTAATTACATCGTAACTATACTGGCGCTATCGCGCATTATGGAATAATCATGTAATTTGGGGAGATATAAATACCAGTACTCAACGACGTTCAGTTCAGTAGAACAGCAATATATTTACAGTGCGGTTCGAGAGTTATTGTCGGGCGATTACAAGGGATATTACTGTGCACGTTCAAGTGGTTATTAGTTAAGTGTTGTGTTTTATAATCGGATGGTATAATTGTAATACAATTGTGTTTAATATTAGTGACATTTTATTGCGTGTGAACAATTTTATTTGATTTGTTGTAGTAGACTGTGTTGTTAATTACGAACTGTTTAACTGTAAAAATTAAAGCTGGTGATTTGTGACTTAATTGGTGTCTTGTACTGTATTTTGTTTCCACTGTACCTATGACGATCGAGTAGACCATTGTAACAGTGGTGTCAGAACTGGGATAGAACGGTTAACAGTGGAAACAGTGGACAGTTTGTACAAGACGAGGTAATTCGTAATTAATCGATAAACAATGGATGCCAGTCAGATGATGGAAAATTTACAGGCGCTGCTGTTGCAGACGGAAAAACGACAGGATGAGAAATGTAGGCAGGAGGCAGAAGAAGCAGAAAGGTGACAAAAAGAAGAACGAAAACAAGAAAGAGAAAAAGCAGAAAAACGATAGGATGAAAAACACAGACAGGAGATGGAAGAAGCGGAAAAACGACAGGATGAAAAACATAAGCAGGAAGCAGATGACATCAAAGCATTAATTCAAGATCAAAAGCAGATGCAAGAACATACTACAGTAGAATTGAGTCTCCTACGTGGTGGCGTAGGTGTGTTACAGGGTGAGCTTAACAATCAGATTACCAGAATATCTGGTGTAGAAGAATCCATGTCAAATAAAATTGCTGAAGTAGAAAAATCTGTCTTGAGTGTGGAAAAAACTATGTCAACAACAATAGAAGACTCGATTACAAATATAAAAGAGCAGATTACAAATGAAGTCGAGCAGTGCCTGAAGTTACAACCAAAACAACTTTGTGAACAGACTGTACCGATGATAAAAACAGAGAAACACACAGAAAATAAGTCAATAGAGTAGGTCACTTCACCTGCGGTTGGGACAGTTCATGTCAAGGCCCCAACCTTTGATGGAAGCATGCACTGGGCGATGTATTTACGCCAATTCGAAACTGCTGCATGCGCAAATAATTGGACGGAGACAGACAAGGCAGTTTCAGTCGTTCTCTCATTAAAAGGACCCGCGGCAGAACTACTACAGAAAGTGCCACATGACAGCCAAAACACCTATGCCGAATTGATAAAAGCTCTGGAATTACGGTATGGTGATAAACATTTGTGAGATGTGTACTGCACCCAGTTGAGAGCAAGGCGGCAGCATGCCGGGGAGAGCCTTCAAGAGTTTGAAGCAAGTATCGACAGACTAGCTAGACTGGCCTATCCTGAAGCGCCAGAAGATTTTCGAATGAGTTTTGCGATGCAGACACTTACTGCCGGTGTCCGAGATAACAAACTACAGCAAGTGTTACGAATGGCAAGACACCAGAACAGTGTGGACACCCTGGTACATGCTTTGCAATTTGAGGCCGCCAAATCAGCGTCTGGTTGGACAAGTTATAAAGTGCGCGCTAAAAGATCGCGATGGCACAGACGATGAGGAAGAAGAACAAGGAACAGAGACTCGACGGTCGGTGCCACAAAATAAAGTAAGAAAGGATGGAAGACCAAAGTGTTATAGATGTGGGAAACCTGGACATCTACAACAAGATTGTCGGGTTAGAATTCAGCAGCAGGGAAACGAGCAGTAGTCGGTACAATGGGGCGTGTGCTGACTAACTGGAGGAATGAAGCCCCTAGACAATACACAATTTCTACACTTCAGAAAAACAGCGGGAGCTTGGTATTTGTTCAAGAAAGGCCAACCTCAATTACAGTTGACACAGGCGCAACAGTTTCTATTGTGCGGCCCGACATGGTGAAAGATCTCAAGCCAATCTGGTGTTCTTGCAGCTTGCGAACAGCTACTGGACGGCCTGTAAAAGTGTATGGAAAAGTGGAGATACATCTACGCCTTGGTCGACTTGAGTTTAATCATCAAGTACTTGTTGCAGACATTGTGGATGAAGCAATTCTTGGTGTGGACGTTATGAACGCATACGGATTTATAGTCGACTCAAGAACAATGTCTTGAGAATCAGAGGCGAAGAGGTAATGCTATCAACAATGACGACAGCAGAAAAACCAATGGACATCATAAACCCAGTGGCCATAACTGTTCCACCAAACTCCGAAAAGATCATCAAGTTTAGAACCGAGGTAGATACTAGGGGGAACCAGTGCTCTATATTCAAACCCCAGGTAGTTAGCACACCGGGCATACTAATTGCCAGAAGTTTAGTAAAACCTGATGAATTCGAAAATGTACCTATTAGAGTGGCGAATATTTTGGATCAAGATATCACTTTACAAAGCAATACGCTTCTAGGCAAATTGAGTCCTGTGGCCTGGGTAGCCGGAATGATGCAACGAAGATCCAGTGCTTCGGATAATTCCAAATTACCAGAGGAACTGCAAGAATTATTGAACAGATCTTCTAATGACCTCTCAAGTGGTGAGGTAAAAGAACTCAGACAGTTTTTACATGAATTCAAAGATTGTTTTGCTGTTTGGGGACAGTCACTGGGAAGAACCTCTCTTGTGCAACATCGCATCAATAACGGGGACACAACACCGATACGCCAAACTCCTCGAAGGCCTGCATTATCTAAACAAGAGGAAATGTCTCGGTTAGTACAGGACATGTTGACAGAGGGAGTAAGCGAAACTTTATCAAGTGGTTGGTCTTCTCTTGTAATGCTGGTAGCGAAGAAGGTTGGTGGATTGCGTTTCTGCGTAGACTACCGGAGGTTAAATGATGTTACAAAGAAAGACTTCTATCCATTACCTCGTGTTGACGATAAACTCGACACGTTGTCCGGAGCACAGTGGTTTTCCACATTGGACCTGAAGAGTGGATATTGGCAAGTGGGTCTTCATCAAGAAGACAAGGAAAAGACTGCTTTCTCGAGCCCAAGTGGGTTATTCCAATTTAACGTCATGCCATTTGGACTCTGTAATGCACCGGCAACATTTGAGAGATTGATGGACCTGGTACTCCGAGGCCTGACATGGAAAACTTGCCTTGTTTATTTAGACGATGTCATAGTCATCGGGAAGACTTTCAAAGACCATTTGGAAAACCTTAAGAAGGTTCTAACTAGAATTCACGGTGCCCAACTGAAGCTGAGCCCAAAGAAGTGTTCTCTATTCCAGAAGGAAGTACAGTATCTGGGCCATCTGGTTTCAGCAGCGGGTGTTAGCATGGATCCTAAAGGTAGACACTGTAAGAGACTGGCCAGTGCTGAAGAGTAAACACGAAGTTCAGAGTTTCCTGGGGTTATCCTCATATTACAGACGTTTTGTGAAAGGCTTCGCTACTATTGCTAAACCACTACATGAGCTAATGGAAAATAAACAAAACTTCCAGTGGTCAAGGGAGTGTGATCAAGCATTTAGGACTTTGAAAATTGCATTATGTTCGCAGCCAATTCTCGCTTTCCCAGCTTCCGAAGGGAAGTACATTGTGGACACAGACACAAGCAATACTGGTCTAGGAGCAGTTTTGTCTCAAGTGCAAAATGGTGAAGAACGAGTAATAGCGTATTACAGCAAGGTACTTTCTAAACCAGAGAGAAATTATTGCGTTACAAGGAGAGAGTTGCTGGCAATCGTCCGAACGTTGGAGCACTTCCATAAATACTTCTATGGAAGAGAGTTTTCACTACGTACCAACCATGCCATGCTTGCATAGCTCTTGAGATTTAAAAATCCAGAAGGACAGTTGGCAAGGTGGCTTGAACGTCTGCAAGAGTACAACTTCAAGGTACAACATCGACGGGGGTGCCTGGATGGTAATGCAGATGACTTATCACGAAGACCTTGCCTGGAAGACTGCCGACATTGCCACAGAAAGGAAGAACAAAACTCAAGTGAACATGTTCAAGTCATCACTGTAGATTTCCTGGCAGACGGCTGGACAACACAAGACTGTCGACAAGAACAGATGACTGATGAAAACATTGGTCCAATCTTGACAGCAAAAGAGGGAGGTCGCCGCCCGGATTGGCAAGATATCTGCCATGGTTCTGAAGTGCTGAAGGGCTACTGGGCACAATGGGAATCTCTCACCTTAGAAAACTGATTGCTGAAAAGGGCTTGGGAAAATGCAGATGGACGAGATGTGGTCATGCAGTTGATAGTTCCCTGAAGTAAAGTGCAGTCTGTTTTGAAGGAGATGCATGATGGAACATCTGGAGGGCATCTTGGCGTTAACAAAACCCTTGACAAAATACGGAAGCAATTCTATTGCCTTCATCTTTGACACGACGTAGAGGAATGTGTTCGGACGTGTGAAATATGTGCTGCAAGCAAGGGCCCACAAACCAGAAGCAGGGAAAAAATGAGATAGTATAACGTTGGGTTGCCTTTCAAGAGATCACCATAGACATTGCTGGACCATTCCCAGTTACTGACGATGGAAACCGGTACATCACAGTTGTAGGTGACTACTTTACTAAGTGGGTGGAAGCCTACGCAATTCCAAAGCAAGAGGTTACCACTGTGGCAAAGCAGTTAGTTCTCAACTTCTGTTGCCGTTATGGAGCCCCTATGGAAATCCATACGGATCAAGGGAGAAATTTTGAATCAGGAGTGTTTAAAGAATTATGCTGTCTACTCGGAATTCGAAAGACCAGGACAATGCCTCTGCATCCTCAGTCGGATGGCATGGTTGAGAGATTCAATAGGACACTTGAGCAGTATCTTTCGAAGGTTGTTGACAAGAACCAAACAGACTGGGACCAACGTATACCACTATTTCTCATGGCGTATAGATCATCATCAGTACATGACACAACCGGCATGACACCAGCAAAATTGGTGTTTGGGCAGGAGATTCGTCTTCCTGGGGACTTGATGTTCGGATCACCTGAGACTCAGTCCCAAGAGCCGCAGGACTATTTCTCGCAATTAGAAAACCAACTGCGAGAAATGAATCGCTTGGTAAGAGGACGGCTGAAGATTGCCAGTGATAAAATGAAAACTCGGTATGACATTCGCAGCAATAGTGTGGGTTTCCAAGAAGAACAGGTCTGGTTGTTCAATCCAAAGCGCCATCGTGGTCGCTCACCTAAGCTTCAGTCTAACTGGGAAGGACCCTACACTGTGAAAAAAAAGAATCAACGATATGGTTTATCGGATTCAACAGGAAGGACAGCGAAAGTTCAAGGTCGTCCACCTAGATCGCCTGGCTAAGTACTACTTCAGAGACGGTTTGCCAGTTCGGGACGAACAGGCTTAAGGAGGAGGCAGTGTTATGAGATCACAGAACAATCTACATGTTTGTCGAATGTGCCAGAAGAATCTTGATGTAACGCATGTGGTGTACGTGCTTGTCAACGCATTTTTCTAGACGGTGCGAGAATTGGTGCGGCCGCTCTCACTGTGTCAAGGCCATGAGTAATTACATCGTAATTATACTGGCGCTATCGCGTATTATGGAATAATCTAGTAATTTGGGGAGATATAAATACCAGTACTCAACGATGTTCAGTTCAGTAGAGCAGCAATATATTTACAGTGCGGTTCGAGAATTATTGTCAGGCGATTACAAGCGATATTACTGTGCGGGTTCAAGTGGTTATTAGTTAGGTGTTGTGTTTTATAATCGGATGGTACAATTGTAATATCATTTTGTGTTTAATATTAGTAACATTTTATTGCGTGTGAACAATTTTATTTGATTTGTTATAGTAGACTGTGTTGTTAATTACGAACTGTTTAACTGTAAAAATTAAAGCTGGTGATTTGTGACTTAATTGGTGTCTTGTACTGTATTTTGTTTTCACTGTACCTACGATGATCAAATAGACCGTTGTAACAATATATATTAAAAAGTAGAACTGCCATTGATGGTATTAAAAAAATATGTTATATTAACTGTATGTAGAAGAAACAAAAAATATATAATCAATGTCTAACTTCCATATGCTCCTTATTGTTTACAACTTACCATTGGGGACAACAGGTTCCGTGTGTACAGCCTGTTCATGTGAGCCGATGCTGGTGCTGTGACTGTCGACTTGGCTGGGTTGTGCCGCTGGCAGTGCTTGGTTGTCTTGGTGATGCAACTGCTCACCAGAGGATTCACCTTTGTTAAATGGAAACAAAGTGTTACAATAATTAATAAATAAAGAAGTAAACAAATAAATGTATGTTTATATGATTCAGATATATAACTTCCAATAACAAATATAATTATGGATTTTCGATTAACATACTTAGTCTTATATACTTAAAAATAAAATTTGGACCCGTCACTTGTCTACTAAAGTCTAATGTGATGATGGTGATGAGTTTTTGTATGTGGCCAAATAAAATAAATACTTGGTCATAAATATAAAAGAAGATACTGATTGAGGACACAACAATGAAACAACCGTAACTATCTATGGAACTTTCATTTTTTTAAACTATATATTTTACTGCACATGATAGTATTCTTAATGATGTGGCAGATAAGGCATAATTATATATTTTTATAATTCCATGTAAATTTACTCTCTACATACAGTGACTTATATAAACAGCTATATATATTGTGGACATTTTACAAAAGCAGGTAAGAAAGAATAATATAAACATGTTTACAAAAGCCCGAAAATTTATTACTCACATATAATAACCAATGTAATATTACCTATCTCAAGATACTACTTTCTTGTAGATGTATCTGTATGTGTTTTTCATTATATCTTCTTTATAACATAGTTTATTGTTAAATACAACGACTGCAGAGAATACGTATATATATATATATAACTTCTCTGTGGCCAAAGAAATTATTTTGCCATCCCATTTTTAACCCTCATCTCGATCTGTTCTGTGGAAAGTTTAACAACTCTAATAATAAAGGCTTATCTATATTACTGACTTTTGTACCAACTAAACATGTCAGCAAATTTGATGATTCAGCAAAGGGAAGTTAATAATGGCTAACCATAAAGATAAGCTACCATAGAATAGTTTGTTATTATGTTATTTTGTAATAAAAATACTAAATGTTGTCACAAAAATACTGGAACCAAAAACTTGGAAGTCTTTCATGAGGAACTGTGCTGGTAACTACAGCATTAGTTTCATAGGCTTCTGTTAAGAATGGTAGTTTTAAAATCTTAAAATAAATCTAATTTCATGTAACTTATATGAATGTGCATGTGAAAATGTATAATTATTATTCATTAGTAATTAAAGTAAACTAATTTACAAAAATTAATTTACACCAATTTACTCAATTTGAGACAAGTACGAAGGTGTATATAATTGATGTGGCGAATAGGAACCGTAAACACGGGCTGTTCACGTGGCATAGTATACATAGCAAAATTTAGGTTTTAAATGGGAATATAATCAGTGTAGTTTTGTTATATGAGAAGAGTTAGAAAAATGTGTGAATGTGGAATAAAGGGATGGAAAATATTAACAGAGGAGTGATTTATTAAATAAACATTGATAGTTATGATACATAAATTAAAATAGGTTTGTGTTTTCCATGCAAAAGTATGATAGACCAGAAATAGTAAATATGTTAAACAGATTCTGTGGATGAATATGAATTTGAGGTCAATGCAATCAACAAAAGCAGTTTTATAAGCTCTAAAGAAAGTGGTGATAGTAACAGTGGTATTATGGCAAGTTCGGTTTGGTATTCGATTACTAACTGGTCTATACTCAGCACTGAGCTGCATCATATTCACAGTTTTATAAATTTTTATTTCATTAGTATGATATTAATACCACATCAGATGTCAGATAGATGGTTGTCACATTTATTTCTATGAATGTGCTTGTGAATCTTGAGATGCCTTAGCAATTCACTTCCTGCAGATGAACTGACTCGTATTAAGAATAGATTGTAACACGAATTGTGAAGATAAAAATCAAAATCGAATGTTGAAATCCAGAATTATGTTTGAAAACTCAGTTGTTTTTTGTCATAATTTGTTTTTCTATTACTATTTGTTACTAACTGATATATTTAAAATAGGTATGTATTTCCAATCTCAACTGTTCCGCATAGGTTATTAACAAGATAAATCACTCGCAAAGACTTAATGGTACATCTGTTTCTGACATACTGAAGAAATATGTGCAGTCGAAAGCCCTTACATCTTTCAGTACTGAGCCGAAGGCTGAATATTTTTCTTTTCACATATGCACAGACTGTTCACTATTTTATCCTGTCCTTGTCTAATGTACTTGCTTCTTACTGCCAATTTTGTCTTTTTCCTACTATCTTTAGAAATTTATAATCTGAATCCTCTCTATGCCTTTCACTACACCTCCCTTTATCTATACTATATCTCCCAGTATATTTTCAACCAATATTTTGTATACATTTTTTCCAGTGCCCCACTAATCATCTATTTTTCTTCAAATAGCTGACTGAGTGTGGGTATTGGGTTTTACTCTAGGACTGTGTTTAATCTTGAGCTCATATCTTATTTTTGTTCTCCTCATCTTGTCTCCCACCATGGCCCCTCCTTCCACTTTACATAAATATTTCATCTGAAATATACTCTGCTGTACATCCCTGTTTGAACATGTACAACTTACATCCATAAGACCCCAGTCTGGTGTATACTGTAGTATTAAATACTGTTTCCTTGTTTTCCTCAATATTTATATCCACAGGTACCTTCAGCCAGTAATACAAAATCTTCAACAGTGATATTCTTAATTGCTACAATGAAGACATGTTTTGATGTGAAATGTCTGCAAGATATTATCTACTTCATATTTGTAGCGTGTAATTTTCCTGCTTACTTCTCTTCTATTTTCGATTCTATGATACCTCTAATTTGGATAAGAGTATTTTTAGAAATAATGGAGTTTTAATTGCAATCTTTTTGAAACATTAAGGGAACATTCTCTTACAATCATATAAAAGGAATTTAAATAGTTTTAAATACAATTTAAAAAAAAAATTATAAGGACTTCTAAAACTTTATAGAAATTTTAAGTTATAACATACTGGCTATTACTGGTAAAAAATACTTCCAAATAATGAATTATGCCGTATCTGCACTCTACACAATCTACTTAGTTTTTTTTTCAATACTTTATATGCATTGTCAAAATTGCAGAATAATCTGAGTTTTATCATTTCAGTTTTTTCTTGTGAAAGAATTTATACATCTTGTGAATGCTGTAAATATATGAGAAGACAAGAATTCCAGCCAATGAATTCAGTGCCTATATGCTGTGGACTGACTACAGAAGAAATAAGATGTGAACATGATTAAAGACTGAGAGATAGGCGCGCGCGCGCGCACACACACACACACACACACACACACACACACACACACACACACACACACACACACACACACACACACACACACACACACACACACACACACACACACACACACACACACACACACACACACACACTCACACTCACACACACACACACACACACACACACACACGCACACAGTTGTGCGCATGCACAGCACTTACTTTTATACAGTTACTAATTTTTTAATATCAATACAAAGACAACCAGTGATTTTAATAATTATTATGGTTTTTGAAAAAAAAAAGAATATAGACGGTACAAACCACCAGTAGATGGACATCGGTGAGTGTTACATGATCGGCGAGTCGGAGGCTTGGACTCTTCACTACATAAATTCGATATAATTTGGTTTTCATCAAGACATCGCACTTCTCGCCTTTGCAATCCCGTATCACATGATCGAGAACACTGTCAAATAAAGAAAATATCAAGCATTAAAGGCTGCTGTGAAACTTTTATGTATTTAATTAATAATACTGTTATGTCAAATGTTTTTATATTAATAAAACAAATTATTTCTATTGTGTAGGCTGTCATGGGTGGAGTCGCTATTGAAAGAGTTTATAAAGTCCAGGCTATTGAGCTGTTGTCGATTACTTTCTAATGGCATATTTAAATTTTCTAGATGCTTTGGCCACCCACTGGAGGCCTTCTTCAGTAGTAAAAAGAAGAACCTTAAGCCTTAGCCAGGGATACGTTTGGCCTATCATCCCTTGTTGAACATTTTTAAAACTTTTACTACTGAAAAAGGCCTCCACTGGGTGACTGAAATGTCTAGAAATTTAAAATGTGTCATCTCAAAGCAATTAACCACTGCCTGAAAGCCCGGATTTTATAAACTCTTCTTAATCATATTACCTGCTAGAATACGTTTATAAGTATTAAAAAATTAAAAACAAAACAAAATATCTTCTTCCCTAAAACAAGTGTTAACAATAAATAACGTTTTATTATAAATATAATTATGTCACTACCAAATCGGAACACAATGTTTTTTATTGGTAAAAAAGTAAAAGTTTTACCTTATAGCCTGAACCAGTTAATATTGTGTTCTGAGTCGGTAGTCACTAAGTGACATAATTATATTTAGTTAATGAACAGACACCTCCATGGACAACGAAATCCAAGGTTGAGGGTGAGTTATGGACAACAAGTAGGAAAGACAAGAATTATGTAATGAGTAAAATTAGATAAGAGCAATGAAGTATGTAAGAAGACTGAGAGGAGTCACTAGGAAAGTTAGGGGTAAATATGGTTCATAAATAGAAGTACTAAAAACAAAGAACTCTATGTCTTCTTTCTAATGCAACTAACAGAAAAGAGAAGGGAAAATAACTTGAAGACTTATACAGTTTTTAGCTTTTGACAATACTATTAGAAATAAATTATAGAATATAATGAATAAAAGAGGAGCGTCATACTAACTATTTAGAGTTATTAGAAATATGTATGTGGGTACATAGATTAATGTAAAACTAAAGTGTGGAGATATTGTTAAAGAAATCATCAACAAAGGGGTTAGGAGTTAGAAAAGGTTGTTGTATCTTATCCATAGTGTTTAATATACATTTAAACAACGTTCTAAGGGAGTGGGAGCAGCAATTATAAATTTTGATGTTGAAAACAGTTTTAAAAGAAAACTTTTAAAAGAAAGCTTAATTTTATTAAACCATTTTGTCTGCTGAACATCAAGTTTCAGTTTCTGACAATGAAAGGCAACTTACAAAGAACTTTCCACAAATTATATAAAATAGAAAAGCTCTATAACTCAGGGGAATCAATAACCATAACCACGACTATGGCATTCCAAGGTTTACATCATTTCTTACGGTGTAAAGATTTATAATTTAATCAAAACAATCAAAGATTATAGAGAATGGTGGATGGACCACATATTAGGATTGAAGAATGACTGCCTTACAAAATAAATCTTATTTTATAGTCTTACAGGAACCCAGAGGCCGAAAAGAAGATAGGACAGACAATGTGTTACAATGGACCAAACGGTCTAATGCTTGTGGGAAAAGAAGAAAACGAAAAGCAAGCAGAACCTATAGAATAATTTATCGAACATAGACACTTATTCATTCTATAATAAATGAAATAAACAGTATTTATTATCTAGGAATCAAGAACACAAGTGGAAAAGAAGGGAAAATAACTTAATGAGACTTGGAATTTTTAAAAAAATTTTGAAGGAAAAAGTACAACATGGTCGGAAGTAAAGCTTGTACAAACTAGAAAGGACTAGAACAAGATTATTAAGAACTTAGGACGCTAGTTTAAACTGATCTTTACACTCTAAGGGTAGAAAAGAGAATTAATCTTATAACACACACATACACACACGTGCGCGTGCGCACACACACAGATTTTAATGATTTCTTATAATTTACACAGAAAAGAGTACACATCAAAGGTTATGTACCTGAGACCAGTCCGCAGTATACCATTCTGAACCGCATGGCTGAAGTCGGCACTGTTGCTCTGCTAATGGCTTATCTTGACCAATGCAGCTGCTGTCAGAAGTGATCATCAATTCACCCCTTACTTTTGCAACACAGAGCACAGTGCGGCTGTGCCTGCCCCATCCACAGCTTGCTGAACACTGCAATAATATTGTACACATAGTGTTAAAAATATTTTTAACTTTACATTATCGACCCATTTATTTATTCTTAACATTTTTGGCTATAGGAACCTAAGTATTACCATTTACTTAATCTACATTTATTTGAAGAGCTGTATTTTATGCACCTGTTGTAACGTCACAGAACGTTCCATAAAAAGAAATCATTTATATAGTAAGTTAGCATAGGAGGAAAGTGAAGTGAACAGTATCGAACCCAAGTAGTCCCAAAAAATTGGGTAATTTTGTATAATAATTATTTCTATCAACTTGAAAAAACGACCAAACTATGACTAAGACAAAACCCCATATATATTATTAAAGTAAATAAGAGTGAAAAAACCATAAGACACTATAAGAGAGAGAAATAATGTCAGAATCCACCAGAATAAAGTCAATAATTATTAAGTTTTATAACTATGAATATAGTATTAAAAACTATTTTTTGTGAATAAATGGACATGATCCATCATTATATTATGTGATGTAAATAAAATAAATGTATTAAATGACTTAAATACATTATTAGAAAGAGTTTAAGTTAAAATAAAAATTGTATATTTGCAATGACAAAAAAATATTAATGTGTTGGATTTGAGACCATACACCAAGATTTCATGAAAAAATTAATTATTATCAGATTTAAATAAAAACTATATGTAATTGTCAAGCAGACAATAGTGAACAATTTATCTTAAATAAAGGAAGCTGTCAAATGAATAAAAGGCAGCCAAAATAGCCAAAAACAGTGTTAACTGAAAACATGTAATAGGCATCTAATATTGTATAATTTATGAATTTATTGTTGCCAAAATGCAACCAAACTGTATTAGAAAGCTGTAATATGATATAAAGCAACTATACTAATATACCTGACCAACTTTAACATTGTAATAGTCAAGTCAGCAAAATATTTACTTATACCATGTATGGCTGAAGCCAATTATCCAGTACAAAAATAATCAGATCTGGCAAAATACTTACATAATCCTAACAAAAATAAGATAGAGAGGTACAATACATCAGAATACCTTAATAAGAAACAAACTCAGTTGAAAGTAAAGTCAATTCTAAAAGAATTTAACTAATTAGAGTGAGATTTGTCACACTATAGAAAATGACATCTCAAGACCAATCAATGATGCTGTCATCTTGTGATAAATATAATATATGTACCAAGTAACCAGGTATCACAAAAGATAGACAAAATAATAAACTCTGTGTGTATAGTGGTGAAATGATACATATATTAAAGGAAAAGACTAATCATTGTATTAGAAAATTGACAAGAACCTAGGCCATGAGCAGAGGCCATATAAAATTGTATTTATTTGTGTTTTATTGATGTTAAAATTTGTTTATTTTGTTGTAGGAGAGTAGTAGTAGTAGATGTCCAGCTTGTGAAGGGAACTTTATAACTCCACAACAATTTTTATTATAAATATTGAGTTTTTAATGACTACAACTCAAGGTGAGGGTTGTAAATTGTAATGTTTTTTAGACTTAAGTTAATTAGATACCAATCATATTTAGTATCGCTAGATTCAGTAAAAAACAAGGAATCTAAATACATTAATGGCATACAAATTGTAAGTACTAATGTGAAACTGTTTGATAAATACCAGTGTAAATTTTGAAATATCCATTGTATGAAGAATAAGAAATTCGTTCTAAAAGCTTCTACGGAAGCGAAAATTGTTCTATGACATTCCATTTCGTTTATTCTCGAACAATCTAGAAAGAATTTTTACACAAATATACCGGAAGTCGACGAAAACAGTCATCCCGATTTAGTATAAAAGCGAGACAAAATTTGACCAAAAACACACTTGAAGATTGAACTCCAGAACTGATGCATCTCACACAACACTGATCAACGCAGCTAAGGCGAAACCGAGAGGCGAGAAATCGACAAGACACGGCAGGAAGGCTTTTCCCGTACATAGACATAACCGACTGACTTAACCTCAACGAGAGTATACGCCAAAAAATATCGCTGAAATAGAGCAGCGATACGGCAAATTTTAATAGAAAGCACGCAGCCAGAACGTCGACGGCCCAGGAGGGTCTCAAACATTTAATAGAGAACGAATTCTGCTGTGTTCGCATTGACTGACTAACGTGACAAATAATTCCCCCGAACGTAAACAAAACAATACACCGAGCCTTCCTCTAAACTGCATGGGGATCAGCGCTGCGGTGGCAGATTTCTGAATCAACGCTAAACAGATGATTCGTAGTGGCGGCGTTTGAACGAGATTTTACTGCCAAACGTTTTGACAAAAAGTGCGGAAAAAGTAACGATCGAAAAAATTGACTTTAAATAGATTCAGTGTACACCCGAAGAGGCGAGATCGAGAAACTACCCGAAGGAAGTGTCCAGTGAGAGAATAAACGACCATTGGAACGTGAGTTACCAAAATTAAAATCATTTGTTACCTGGTTACATTTATCACACAGTTGTACTTTACACGCCACACATACACCTTCAAATCACTTAGTTTTTTTTCTTGTAAGGCATCTAATTGATATGTCTTGGTAGTTCAAAGGAGTCACGTCCTGAGAATAAAGATTTTTCACATATTAAACTCATGCTTGTCAACTGAGTCAGAATCTGAAATACTAGCCGATACTTGATTGGACATATAAAAAATTGTCAATAATAATAACTTGTAAAATTTTTTCCCTGCAATTTTATAATTTTTATGAATGATAGTCCTTCAGACGATTTGTTTGTTGTTTTTAAAGAATCATTAAACATAACAGATTTTTTCAAAGCTAAACTGACTTGTTTAAATTTTTTCGTAGATTTAAAAATTTTATCAATCACATTTAATTTTTTCTTGGAACAAACGTTTCCAAGTGGCGCCCACAAAAAGCATAGTTTTAAGTTGTGTTACAGGACTACATCACTGCAGAGGATCCAGTCAACAGAGTAAGTAACAAAAGTGCGCGGAGGTAACGCCCGACACATTACAACACATACACATTACTTACACCCAATACTTGATTTACTATAAATTGGCAGCCCAACTAGTGAGGCTTGAAAAAGACGGAACAAGCCCGGCAACTACCAACATATTAAAATGCCGCAACCAAAGGGAAAGAAGGTGAAGAAGACTGTGGAACCCGAGTTAAGTGTGGAAGACGGAGAGGCAGTACAGGTCGAGGAAACAGAATTAGAACCGCCCACACTAGAAATGGAAAGACCGGTACAAACGGCAGACGAATTAGAGGAACAAACGGGAGAAGAACCCATACAAATGGTAGAACAAACAGAGAATCCCGAACCAGAGAAAATAACAGGAAGCGTTGACGCGAATATGATAATGATGATGTTCCGAACGCTAAATGAAAATATGAATAAAAATAGACGGGAAGATAAGGCGGAAATAAAAGGAAGCATAGAATCTTTAAAGGAGGGTATGAACAAAAATATAGAATCCCTGAATAAAAACAGACAGGAAGATAAGGAGGAGAATAATAAAAATATGGGGAAATTAGACAAAAGCATAGAATCTTTAACCGAGAAAATAGATGACAATGGGAAAAAGCTAGAGCTATTTCAGAAGGCGAATGAAAAAAGTATAGAGTCCCTGAAAAAAGAAATTAGCATAAAATACGAAACAGTAACCAAAAAGATCGATGATAATAAAATTGATAGTGACAGGAAGGTCGAGAATATGGAGAAACAGTTGGAAAGGTTACGGGAGGGAAACAATACACGTTTCGAAAGTATAGAGGAGCAAACAGTAGAGACCAAACAAGATATTATAAATCTCGAAAACAGGGTAAGGCAGAACCAAGACGCCATCATGCAGGAGGTAGGAGAAGTCCAGCACATCGCTAACAGGCTGGACGAACAAATAAAATCTAACAAAAATAGTATACTGGAAATAGACCAGAGAGAGAAAAACCTGCAGGAAAGATTAGAGGCGCTGAGAGACACACCAATACTAAACACTCATACGTGTCATGGTGAAAACAGGGAAGTAATCAACTTCCAGGACTATCGACGAAACCCAATGGAATTTTTGGAAAGAATGGAGGAGGTTATTGGGAGAAGTAGAGAAACAAGGTGGGACAGGATAAGAGAGATGCTTGACGAGACGTTTAAAAATACTAAGGATAACTGGTGGATAGCGGTACGACCAGAAATAACGAATTTAGCAGAGTTTAAACGCCAGTTTAAGGAAAAGTATTGGTCAGAGACCGCACAAAACAGGGTAAGAATGGACATTTTCTATGGCAAGTACGACGCGTCCTATGGACAGTCCCCGACGTCTTATTTCCTGGGAAAGGTATGTTTAGCACGGAAGTTGATACCGCCGATCCCAGAAGAATGTTTGGTAAGGCAGTTAGCTGGACATTACAGCTATGGGATCAAGGATGCCCAATTATACCAACAAATTAGCAAAATAGCCGATCTGGCCAAATTATTGGAAAATTGCGAATCCACAGGAAGGTTCCAGGATTACCAACCCCCCAATCGTAAGGTAGAGTACAACAATAATAACGGACCAAACCGGAATGGAGGTGGGAACGGTAATAATCTAAGCACCAATAATCAGAATAATAATATCCCACCAAATGGCCGAAATGATACCACTCAGGCCCCAATTAACCGCAACTATCCGGGACCAAACAGAGGTAATTACACCGGGAATAACTACGGTAGGAACTTCCACCAGGGAAACGGTTATCGCGGGAATAATTATAGAGGAAGTAATTACGGTCAACGTAATGGTTATCGCAACGGGGGAAACCAAGGAGGAAGCGATAGGAGAAACCAAAATGAGTACAGGCCCCAGGTAAATTATACAATGGCCAATAACCGACGGCCATATCCACCTAATGTACCCACTTACATGTTTTACCCACAACAGGCACCAGCTAGCCAGGGTAACACGGCGAATAGCCAACCTATTAACGGTAATCCCGAGGTCAGGCAGGAAACACAGACGGGTCAGCAACCCAATGTTCCGGGAGACCGGGCCAATGAGACAGTGACTCATTTAAACTAAACGCGGCAGTGAAAAAGGAAAACCGCCCTTCACTGAACCAATATTATGGGGTGACAAACGACGAACATAGACAGGACAAAGACGGGACTATATTAAGAATAAATAATTACCTTAAGGATATTAGAGAGGAGTTATTAGAAGAAGGTGACGATATCATTAAAAATAGTAATCAAGGGAGTAATAGTATCGTGCAGATTAAAGCATATATCAATGGCATAGAAGCGATACTACTCATTGACACGGGGTCAAATGTGTCACTTATCGATAACATTGAGTTAGAGCGGATTAAACAAAATAGTAATCTACCAATACCCACTCTACCGATAAATAACATTGTTTTAGTCGGAGCAACGGGGAGGCAAAATAAATCAATAAAGAAACAGGTGTCATTAGAGATGACTAGTAATGGGGTAACAATACCAATAGGGTTATTAGTGGCGAGTAATTTACCCATGAATATACTAATAGGCTGCGATATACTTAGGCCATACAATGCTGTGATAGATTTGGAAAGTAAGGTGATAACTTTTAAGACTAACAAGGGGATTTGGACCAATAATTTAATCGATGTCCAAGGAAGTGGTACAGACAATACACCTTATCAAGCGATAGTGAACCATTATTATTGTACCGATCGTCCAATCAATATGCCATTATATCAGGAGGAAAACCCAGAGTTGTGGTTAGAAAAGTTAGAAGAAATACGGGATTTCCAAAGGACGAAAGCAAGGGGTCTGGTCAGCGAAAAACAGGCGGAACAATTGATCGAGGTATACAACCACTATAAACACATATTCTCGAACGCTCCAGGTAAAGCCAGAGATTATCAATGCACCATAGAATTCAAAACTCCGGTGGAATTTAACAGGAAATCGTACCCGATCGCATACTCGCTAAAGAATGAAGTCAGGGAAGAATTGAACAGGATGATAGAGGACGACATAATCGAGTATAGTCATTCGCCCTTTACCAGCCCAATCATAGCGGTGCCAAAAAAGAACGGAAAGGTACGTATATGTCTCGATGCTAGGGAGATTAACAAAATGATTGTTAACGACCGCACTTCACCTGGGGAGATAGAGGAGATATTAAAAAAGTTCCACGGAATCAGATATATAAGCTCCTGGGATACGGTATGCGGATACTGGCAGATAGAACTCCACCCTGATAGTAGGAAATATATGGCATTCATATTCGAGGGCAGAAACTATCAGTTTAAGCGGTTACCTTTTGGCTTAATAAATTCTGTGGCGGTGTTTGTAAAGATAATGGACAGAATATTGGGGCAGGAAGTACTGAAGTTTACGACAGTGTACGTCGACGACCTACTGGTGACTTCAGCGAATTGGGACGACCATTGTAATAGGGTTGAACAGGTGTTAGAGAAATTATCGGAGAATAATATCACCCTCAAATTAGACAAGTCCCAATTCATAGCAAATGAGGTGAAATTTTTAGGATTTAATTTAACAGAACAAGGGATTACTCCATCCAAAGAAAAGGTAGAGGCCATACAGAAGTTCCCCACCCCAAAGAATAGGAAACAGCTGCAGTCATTTTTAGGAATCTGCAACTATTACAGAAAGTTTCGGTCCAATTACTCAGAACTAACTGCCAGGTTCCAAAAGCAGTTATCAGCTAAAGACAAATGGACTTGGGGACCAGAGCAAGATGGAGTGCTCAATATAATAAAGGAAAAGTTTTTAGAAACAGTAATGTTGCATCATCCCGACTTTACAAAACCATTTTTTCTGAACTGCGATGCCAGTAACGTGAGTTTAGGTGCAGCCCTCTATCAGGAAGATCAGGACGGTAACCATTTAGTAATTAGCTTTGCTAGCCGCGTGCTGAACAGTTGCGAAAGAAACTACAATACTACCGAAAAAGAACTGTTGAGTGTAGTTTTCGCATGCGGTAAATTCAGGACATATATATTAGGGTACCCCATAACAGTTAGAAGCGACCACAAATCTATATCATTTTTAAAGCATTGTAAACTGAACCATGGAAGGCTGACTAGATGGGTTTTGGCCTTGCAAGAGTACAATATCACATGGGAATATATACCCGGCAAACAGAACGTAGCCGCCGACGTCTTATCTCGCGTCAATATACCAGACCAAACCTTTGACGGCGAAAAGGAACAATTAGCCAAGGTTTATCACATTATTAAGAGCAGGGAGGATTTAAAAAATATTTTGCACGAAATAAAGTCGCAACAAGAGGCCGATCCGAAATTAGGAGATATTAGAAAAAGGGTACAGGAAGGCGATGAGGTCATAAACAGATTTTATTGTATACACGACGACACTTTATTTATTAGGAATACCCCGCACCAGGAGAGTTGGAAATTAGTGATTCCACCAGCGATAGAGAGACCGCTAATAATCGACTATCACGAGAGGTACAGACATATGGGTGCCCTTAAAGTAAGGAAGGCATTGGAAGAGCAAACATACATCAAGGGGATGAATAAGAAGGTGCAACTGGCGATACGGTCGTGTGATATTTGTCAAAAAGTAAAGTGTGATAACGAGAGGAAGGAAGGGGTCATGATACCCATATTATCTACCGAAAAATTGGAGAAGGTATTTCTCGATATCTGCGGACCCTTTCCACGCAGCGGTGGGAGACACCGATATAAATTTATCGTAATCATTTTCGACCACTTTAGCAAGTATACAAAGCTATACCCAATAACTAGGGCAACGACTAGGAAAATAATAGACATAATAATCAAGCGTTATATAATGGAAGTGGGCCGACCGTATTCTATAATTACGGACCACGGTACACAGTTTAGGGGAAAACTTTGGAAGGAAAGCTTGGGAGAACACGGAATAAAAACGTACAAGACGTCCGTATATCACCCGAATAGTAACCCAGCCGAGAGAGTGTTAAGGGAGGTAGGACGGTTACTGAGAACATACTGCCATAACGAGCAGATAAGATGGCATGAATATGTAGCCTCTACCGAGGATTTTCTAAATTTCTCGCATCACAATACCATCGAGATGTCGCCATATACGGTTATGTTCGAAAGACCCCCACCACGAGAGATAAAAGAAATTATTAATTTTCCCAACGAACCCGCATACCAATTTGAAGGGGCAAAATTTTATAATAAGGTGTTAGAAAAAACGGAACAGCAGCGGAAAAAATATATCAAATCACAGCCTAAGGCAATTAAATATGAGGTAGGTGAAAAGGTGTTAGTTAAAAATAGAGAATTGCCCAGTGCTATACAAGGCATAACGAGGAAATTGCTACTCTTATATACAGGGCCTTTCACGATAACCAGAGATAATAAAAACAATACCTACGAGGTAACTGACACAATCAGCAACAAGGTAAAAGGAACGTATAACCAGACTTCATTAAAAAAGTACCATGATTAAAAAATCGCAAGTCCAATACTCAATCAGTGACCAAGTACCATGACCAAAGACCCAAGTCAAATACAGCATCATAGAGAAGGTACCTTGACTAAACATGTCAACGTGAATTTTTTTAACAGCCATAATTAGAAAGGAGATAGAGATTTTTAAATAAATATAAATATTATTGTATTAAGATTATTATTAATAAATACTACGAGAAGGACACCTTACACCAAAGGCATAATGATATATATATATAAAATATAGATTTATTTCCAATAGCCATGTCAACGTATATTTACCAGCTTACCCGTACTTAGAGAAGGAGAGAGATTGTTATAAATAAATACTACGAGATGGACACTTAGTAAAGGAGAAAAGAGGAAGAAATACTGTCATATATTTGATATTTAGATGGAAATGATAAATGAAAAAAAAAAGGGGAAAACAGTGTGTTACATAAGGAGGTAATGATGAATATGAATATAGCTATTAACATTGAATGATTTTAAACGATAATTTTAACCTGCGGAGAACGATATATTAATATAATTGTGAATTAATCAGAAGAGTTTAAGAAAGGGAATTTATGTGTAGGAGCCTATGATCTTTGAATATTGTATTTTTTATTATTATTATTATTATTATTTGTTGCAAAGGTGCAATTATTATTTTCTGAACAGGGATGTGTTGCCTCTGATTTCAGTAGTGATAGACAGGAAGGGACAGAGAATGTATGCCATAGCGAGCCACTCTGACTCCCAACCCTCTATGTAAGTTAGGGAATTGATAGGGAATTATATCAAAGATTAATTATAAAACATCAAGGTAAAAAGGAAAGGAATAGGTGATAGGACAAAGAACGAACTAGGAATATTGAGTTGGATTAATATATTAAAGGAGTAGTACAGGAATTTAATTATAAGATAAAAGAATGAAATATAAAAAAGCTAATAATAAAGGGTTATTATAGAGATGATAATTTCATCAAAACCAAAGATATGTTTTTCCAAAATTATCAACTTTAACGGTGAGGCATATGTAACGTCACAGAACGTTCCATAAAAAGAAATCATTTATATAGTAAGTTAGCATAGGAGGAAAGTGAAGTGAACAGTATCGAACCCAAGTAGTCCCAAAAAATTGGGTAATTTTGTATAATAATTATTTCTATCAACTTGAAGAAACGACCAAACTATGACTAAGACAAAACCCCATATATATTATTAAAGTAAATAAGAGTGAAAAAACCATAAGACACTATAAGAGAGAGAAATAATGTCAGAATCCACCAGAATAAAGTCAATAATTATTAAGTTTTATAACTATGAATATAGTATTAAAAACTATTTTTTGTGAATAAATGGACATGATCCATCATTATATTATGTGATGTAAATAAAATAAATGTATTAAATGACTTAAATACATTATTAGAAAGAGTTTAAGTTAAAATAAAAATTGTATATTTGCAATGACAAAAAAATATTAATGTGTTGGATTTGAGACCATACACCAAGATTTCATGAAAAAATTAATTATTATCAGATTTAAATAAAAACTATATGTAATTGTCAAGCAGACAATAGTGAACAATTTATCTTAAATAAAGGAAGCTGTCAAATGAATAAAAGGCAGCCAAAATAGCCAAAAACAGTGTTAACTGAAAACATGTAATAGGCATCTAATATTGTATAATTTATGAATTTATTGTTGCCAAAATGCAACCAAACTGTATTAGAAAGCTGTAATATGATATAAAGCAACTATACTAATATACCTGACCAACTTTAACATTGTAATAGTCAAGTCAGCAAAATATTTACTTATACCATGTATGGCTGAAGCCAATTATCCAGTACAAAAATAATCAGATCTGGCAAAATACTTACATAATCCTAACAAAAATAAGATAGAGAGGTACAATACATCAGAATACCTTAATAAGAAACAAACTCAGTTGAAAGTAAAGTCAATTCTAAAAGAATTTAACTAATTAGAGTGAGATTTGTCACACTATAGAAAATGACATCTCAAGACCAATCAATGATGCTGTCATCTTGTGATAAATATAATATATGTACCAAGTAACCAGGTATCACAAAAGATAGACAAAATAATAAACTCTGTGTGTATAGTGGTGAAATGATACATATATTAAAGGAAAAGACTAATCATTGTATTAGAAAATTGACAAGAACCTAGGCCATGAGCAGAGGCCATATAAAATTGTATTTATTTGTGTTTTATTGATGTTAAAATTTGTTTATTTTGTTGTAGGAGAGTAGTAGTAGTAGATGTCCAGCTTGTGAAGGGAACTTTATAACTCCACAACAATTTTTATTATAAATATTGAGTTTTTAATGACTACAACTCAAGGTGAGGGTTGTAAATTGTAATGTTTTTTAGACTTAAGTTAATTAGATACCAATCATATTTAGTATCGCTAGATTCAGTAAAAAACAAGGAATCTAAATACATTAATGGCATACAAATTGTAAGTACTAATGTGAAACTGTTTGATAAATACCAGTGTAAATTTTGAAATATCCATTGTATGAAGAATAAGAAATTCGTTCTAAAAGCTTCTACGGAAGCGAAAATTGTTCTATGACATTCCATTTCGTTTATTCTCGAACAATCTAGAAAGAATTTTTACACAAATATACCGGAAGTCGACGAAAACAGTCATCCCGATTTAGTATAAAAGCGAGACAAAATTTGACCAAAAACACACTTGAAGATTGAACTCCAGAACTGATGCATCTCACACAACACTGATCAACGCAGCTAAGGCGAAACCGAGAGGCGAGAAATCGACAAGACACGGCAGGAAGGCTTTTCCCGTACATAGACATAACCGACTGACTTAACCTCAACGAGAGTATACGCCAAAAAATATCGCTGAAATAGAGCAGCGATACGGCAAATTTTAATAGAAAGCACGCAGCCAGAACGTCGACGGCCCAGGAGGGTCTCAAACATTTAATAGAGAACGAATTCTGCTGTGTTCGCATTGACTGACTAACGTGACAAATAATTCCCCCGAACGTAAACAAAACAATACACCGAGCCTTCCTCTAAACTGCATGGGGATCAGCGCTGCGGTGGCAGATTTCTGAATCAACGCTAAACAGATGATTCGTAGTGGCGGCGTTTGAACGAGATTTTACTGCCAAACGTTTTGACAAAAAGTGCGGAAAAAGTAACGATCGAAAAAATTGACTTTAAATAGATTCAGTGTACACCCGAAGAGGCGAGATCGAGAAACTACCCGAAGGAAGTGTCCAGTGAGAGAATAAACGACCATTGGAACGTGAGTTACCAAAATTAAAATCATTTGTTACCTGGTTACATTTATCACACAGTTGTACTTTACACGCCACACATACACCTTCAAATCACTTAGTTTTTTTTTCTTGTAAGGCATCTAATTGATATGTCTTGGTAGTTCAAAGGAGTCACGTCCTGAGAATAAAGATTTTTCACATATTAAACTCATGCTTGTCAACTGAGTCAGAATCTGAAATACTAGCCGATACTTGATTGGACATATAAAAAATTGTCAATAATAATAACTTGTAAAATTTTTTCCCTGCAATTTTATAATTTTTATGAATGATAGTCCTTCAGACGATTTGTTTGTTGTTTTTAAAGAATCATTAAACATAACAGATTTTTTCAAAGCTAAACTGACTTGTTTAAATTTTTTCGTAGATTTAAAAATTTTATCAATCACATTTAATTTTTTCTTGGAACAAACGTTTCCAAGTGGCGCCCACAAAAAGCATAGTTTTAAGTTGTGTTACAGGACTACATCACTGCAGAGGATCCAGTCAACAGAGTAAGTAACAAAAGTGCACGGAGGTAACGCCCGACACATTACAACACATACACATTACTTACACCCAATACTTGATTTACTATACTGTATCTGTATTCTATATACCACCATATCTTCTTAATTGTTGTTACTTCATCCTTTCAATTGTGATAATTATTTTTCAATACTTTTATAGTTTTTGAATT
This sequence comes from Magicicada septendecula, assembly GCA_034769895.1. Lineage (NCBI taxonomy): Eukaryota > Metazoa > Arthropoda > Insecta > Hemiptera > Cicadidae > Magicicada > Magicicada septendecula. Next base: position 1,250,050,289 of record CM068367.1, read on the forward strand.
ATTTAAATTTATTTGTAAAAAGTGTATACCAAAAGTTAACAAAACAAGTACCGGTATACAAATTTATCAAATTTTGTAAAATCAAATATGTAATTGGTAAAAATCAAATGTAAAATTGGATAACACACACATATATGCAAAAAATATAGTGAACTATAGTTTTAAGATTTATAAATCATTGCACCTTCTCATGCAATTTGAAAATGTAAGCTTAGGCATCCTTATACATCCTTATGCTTCCTCAGTCACAGGATGGTAAATGAAAGCCTTGCTCAGTGAGCGGCCTATTACTGAGCTACCCCCATCGTCCACTTTATTCATATGTTATGTTCATATATAATGGTATTGTATTCTGTAGTATACCAAATTTGGTTTGTCATGTGGAAGTATTACCTGACCCCAAGGTCCAGTAAACCATTGTCCTCCACACAATTTATCACTTGAACAAGCTCTTGAACTTTCAGGTTTTGATCCAGCATCACATTGTATCTCCAAATCAGGTCCTGCAGAGCAGTGAACTTTCCTAGTCTGAACACCTGTTCCACAGCTCTCTGAACACTGGAAATCATATTAAAAAGCACAGTGAACACACTTATTATTTATAATATCATAATATTATGAATATTATCTTATTATTTATTTATCTTAGAGATTTCAAAAATATATTAATATTATTTTCTACCACAAGTTATTTTGAAAGCGATAAGTTGGCCAAAAAATACCTGCATCCATCATCCGGCTTGTACAAAATTACAAGAAATAAAATGTAAAAAATATTAAAACAACTGATGTGCCACATAAAAAAGGAACCAGGTGAAGTAGGTATTCAAGTGGGTAAAGTGCACGAAAAAGTAGCTAGCATCTTTTGTGAAAAGTAGACTTTGTAGTTACAAGAGAAAGTCCTGTAGTCCTATAGGCTTTGTGTAGCTCTTAATCTTAGCCCTCGGGAAAGGGGGTAAAGAGTAAATAAAGGGTTTTCAGATATAATGCTGAGGGTGAATGCACAGTATTTCATAGGAGGGTAGAGTGAGAAATTATGTAGTGTATATGAAAATAATGAAAAAATAAAATTGGGGAACAGCCTTTTCAGATGGAAGTACTGGTATTTTTGATACTTATGTAGACATATTTGTTATAATACTCCAATAATTTTATACTGTACATAACGTAATACTATTATGTGTTTTAATATTATATATTGGAACAGTACAACAATTAACGGTACTGTGTATTGCCAAAATAAATGAAATAAATAATACAAATAAATATGAATTAATAAACATGATTCAGATTGCATAGGCTGGATCGTAGTTAAAAACAGGGAGTGGAGAATTCATGCATGGACATGCATTTTCGACACACCTTGTAATACACTTTTAAATATAGGCCATATATCACTACTATTTTGTTACTACTTTGCATACTACTTGGCCTACGAGCATGTATAAAGTAAGAGTTTATCAAATTAAATTATTCAATGACAAAATTAATATTTATCACATATCAAATTTTAACAATAAGATATCACACTTACTTTCGTGTACCGACTCTTTAGAATTATCCCAGGGCGCCAGTAATAAATAAACACAATTTAGTTGTTATTAATTAAATTTTTAATACCAGTTGCATTCAAATATTACAAATTTATCATTCAGTACTTTATTCATTTACTATCAAATTTATTAGTGTTTATTTCTTAGCAATGGATTCTTAGACTGATTGAGTCACCAAAACAGGATTGACATATATTTGATATTAATCAGCAATATAAAATGATTGTTCATTGTTGTTATTTACGTGTCTGTTGAATTACTCTGCGATGCGATGTCCTCTGCGATGTGGTTTCCAGGCTGGTGATCAGAAGTTATCCGTTGAATAATTATCCTTGTCAGGTCGCACTAATTACACTGGTTTCACAAGTATTACACCACTCACTCAACTTGCTTAGTGATAATTACACAGGTGCTGTATACTAATACACTTGTAGAAAACACAGTATTTCATTAACAAAGCTAAGTGCGTCTAACACCAGATTAATAACTGCTTATTGACTGACTGTCCCGCACCATGACGTTTCACACATTTAAATCGCTAGGTAACTCGACTTTTTAAACGGTTGCTGTATTAATTAAACTTAGATATGTTACTCGGTTTTACGTTGATCTTCTTATGAACATTTATTAAGTGTTTACGATGCTAACTTCCGCACAGATTACTATCGCGTTACCGTGACTGACTTACGTGGCGATTGAAATATACTTAATAAAATTACTGAGAAATTATTATTACAACTAATATGATTCTTAGTGTTGTGATTTTCCCGTAGACTAAAATAAATATTACGAGTCTAATATCTGTAATCTCTCCGTTGACTGCCCTAACTTCTTACACTCCGTATTTTTATACTTCGCTACAAACTACCCTCACTCAATATCGACAAACTACACGCCTATTGGTCTGACTTACCGCTAAATTCAAAACTACCCAATCTGTTTAACGAAACAACCCGCATAAAAAATGACGCTATCCGTTATTCGTCCACAAAATGCATGTGAACACGTGGTATGAAAACTTCGCGTCACCTTCCATCTCACTCATACGCTCTCTTTCTAAAATATAGCTCCTTTTGTTAGATGCACTTAACTTTTACAACCTTAGTAAATGTTTCTTACACCCTAGCAAACAATACAGTTTTATGACGGTCCGTCCCGTCCACGACAATTTGTAAATTTTTAGCCGACTTACTGGCGTCAACGCAAGGTCGTCTTTTGAATTCTACCGCTACTTACTACATATTTTAATGCTTTCTTACTTCTAAAGAAAACCACCGCTTTCTATAAATTTATATTTCTCCCTGGGTACCATATGACTTTGTCCCCGTAGAATTGTTGAGAATGCAATTTTCCGTGATAACCTGTCGCTAGCGTTGTGTACATTGTAATGTAACGAAGTTAAGGTCCCATACGTTACACAAAAACTTTATCACTATCAAAATAAAACAATACCCAATGTGTGCAATAATTAAGGTCAGGAAGGTAAACCTTCGTATAATAAGCAGATTAATAATACCTAGTAAGGTTACTAGGTAATAGAAAAATAAAATGTCTATAATTACAAACTATAAAGTGGTCAGTGGAAGGTGTCAGCTATAAACAGTGTTAATCAATATAAAAATACTATAGACAGATTCACTAATTGTCTACAGATAATTAGTATAATTATATACTAAAGGGGAGACTAATTAATTGTTATTTAAAATGTTATGATACTGTGCATGTTATTATATTTTGTCATGTTATTTTGTTTGCATGGTATTTATTCTGTATTTTGTATGTAGTAAGAGGGAAGCAATTGCTTTGAGCAATTCATGGATGTTAATTTCATTTATGTTAAACTTTATAAGAGTAAATATTAGGATACTTACTTTTAATAAATAATAGAGATATTATTGGATTGTATTTGTAAGCTTGTCCATGTAGGCAATAATTGTTAATAAATGGCCTAGGGGTTATTATAATTATGGCATAAACAGATGAAGGGTTCAATACTAAATTAAATAATAATAAATTGTAATCAGGGTGAAATAAAATCAAAATGATTGGCCATAAGCCAGTGACACATTGTACAGTAGGTCAGGTCAGAAAAGTTAAAATATAAAAACTATAACACATGTAATAAAAACAAATAGGCCTAAAGCTAGTATTTTGTAAAGGGAAAATAATACCTTTTAAACTAAGTCGATCAAGAAGAAAATGTAGTAAAATGTATATATTTTAATGATGCACATTATGTGAAAGTTTTATATGATGTAATGTAATTTTAATAAGGGAGTATTTTATTAAGTAAGTGCAAGAATATTTTCTAATTACGGCTCTAGGATAACAAATATTATCCAATAACAGAACAAGAAATGGTTGTCATGGACTACAAAATAGGAGATATCTTGTTGATTGAGACTCAATTGTTATATGTGAATGGGTTGAGTTCAGTTGATACAAATTTAGAAAAGAAACCAAAAAACCTAATGAATAAAATCAATATAAATCAAATTTCATAAATAGTAATCCAATAAAAAGGACAGTGGATTGACTTCTGAGGCTATCACTCAACAAAGATAATTCGATCTATCATTAAAGTTAAACGAATTTCTAAAAAATAAATTAACCAACCTATTAACGGCAAATGAATAATAATGAAGATTAACTATAAATAAATGAAGACAATCCATAGCCTGGAGATGCCAAATTAATTAAATATATTAAAAACAAACAAAGAAATTTAAAATAACGTCAAAAACCTCACTTTTCACAACCGAACGAAGTCTTAATACTACACAAATTCCATTGGGACCTGTGACCACCAGAACCGTGAAGATTAGCGAAGATCAGAACTGAAACTTCTACTACATCCTGGGATATCAATACCAAACTTTTATTGAGAAGCTGGAGGCTGATATTTTCCTGACATTGGATCAACATTCTGCTCTCGTCTCTGTGTAGCAAAACACGGCCATATTAAGTATCTTGTCAACGTACGGTAAAAAACCAGCTTATGTTTGAACTTTATATAATAAGATTTTATACTAAATTGTAATACCTAGTAACCTTAAATTGCATTACCTGACCTTACTAATAGTCACAAGAATTCCATGTACCCTGAGATTAAAAACAAATTAAAAAATATAATTAAATTTTAAAACATCTAAATCCGAATTCAATGACGAATTGATTCAATCCTGTGTAATCGATGTGTTGTATCTGTGGCATGAGGAAGCATCTGTTTTGAATTAGAAAATATATAAAATAAAGAATCCTTCTTGAATTTGACGATTTCTTGTTATTTGTAGAGTAATTAGTGCATTTCGAATAAGTTGTGATTTACAGAGAAAGGAACGTGAGAAATACAGTAAGCGGAACAACTCAACCTATAATAACAGGCTGACGGTAAACAACAGCGCTCGCCCGCGAACAGCTGGTGAATACGGGAGAATAGAAAACTAATTCACTTGATCCGCTCTCCTCTCTCCGCTCTCTCGATAGTGTATGTAGACTAGGCTTGAAGAATAACGATTGAATTACCCAATATATTTACTGGTGGAGAACGTTATCCTTTCGTAAAGCACCTAAGTACTAGCTAATATAGAGTTATTATTCATAATTGAATAATATAACCCACATAAAATATTGTCCCCTTATAAATAGATTGATATTGCAGTATTTAAGAGAGACCACTTACAATTTCAAAAAATAAAATAAACACAAAACAATCAACTCAAATAAGAACAAAATATTAATATATGAAATTATATTACAAATTGGCTCACAACAGTGGGGCTTATGGTATAATTTTATACGATATAAGGTATATTATAAATACAGAAGATAATTGTTATAATACAAATTGGCGAACCCAACAGTGGGGCTTAAGAAAAACATAACATACTAATACTATTAATACTAGATAGTAAAAGAGAATAGATTACAAATTGACGCATCCAACGTGCGGCATAATAACTCGTCTTGAAAGACAGTATTACACTCGTAATCATAGAAGTAATTGATAGTAAATATATTACAAATTGACGCCGACAACGTTGGGGCTTTTGAACATTATCTAATTCAATAAGTCACTATATGAAATTATAATACAAATTGGCGAACAACGTGGGGCTGAAATAACTATAAACCCGCAACCGTATTACACTTGTCTAATCGTTATATTACAAATTGGCGCTCACAACAGTGGGGCATAACATATTACAAACAACATGCATTATAATACAACATGCATATTTTGTGTGTGTGTGTGTGAAGCCTATCCGTTCCTGAAATGTAACCAACCCTTTTCAAGTAGAATAGTTGTATGTTTTATTTTAATTATAAGAAAAATATGTACAATAGGGTAAAACAAAAGACACCAAAGTGTATAGAAATTAAAGGTGAATTAAAAGACCGTACCGATGTAACGAAAGGTGCAATTACTATACGTAAAAAATGAATAGCTTTTTTTGTGATTAACATAAAGAAGTGTAATTTATGTATAGTAAACATATAAAAATTAGTGATCGATTGAGCATTGAGTAATGTAAACAAACTTCGTAATTCGCGAAGATAGGCGAAAATTGTGAATTGAACCTGAGTGGGAGAAGTGATGCTTCGACAGAATCTGACAGGTAAAAAATTGTTCAGACATCAGTTTTTGCACGACCTGACTATAAATACCAGGTCGCGCTAATAAAGTTTCTTCTTCTCGATTCAACCGTTGCCACAGGAGGCTATGTCAGTCGACGACGCTAATTCACATCTATAGTAAGAGTCACAGGACAACCTAGATGTCCAACCAGAGCAGCAGAGTACATACGATGAAGTCTATGGACACACCAGCAGCATATGATGTGAGGCGAGACGACTATTAAACAATACATGCAGTGGAACACGACCAGAGGACCAAAGGAGGACGTACGGATGATTAACCACGTCAAACGAGGCGATAAAAAACCATTGTAATTATAGACATTTGAAAGACACTAATTAAAGTTGGAATGAATGAAAGACATTCAATCAGTATTAAAATAAATAAATTGTACATAAATGTAAAAGCAGAATAAAAGTTAGAATAATATTTCTTGTATTAAAGTTAGTAATTGAGAGTAACATAAATGATAAGAGAAATATTTAATTTTTGAATTAACGTAATTAGTAAAGTCTTGTTGATAAAGGAGAATGCATATGCAGTAGAAAGTTAAAACAAATTAATATAAAAGAAATTTGAATACAAGCAAACTCATTATTGAAGCAAATTAATCAGCAATTGCAAAAAGATGAGCACACAATGAGTAAGCCGAGAGCAAAATAAATATTTAATTAATTAAAATTAGATAATAAGATTTATGTATAACTTGTGTATGTAATTTGTTAGCAATAAGTTGTGTACGAAAGATTCGTACAAACTATATAATAATAAGTCAATATTTAATATGCGAAATGAAAGATTTTGTTTAATAAATAAATAATGGAACAATTTTAAACTTAAATAACGTATCATCTTCTTATTACGATTACACCCATGAATTCAATAGATTATATAAGTGCAAATATAATGTCTTACCTACGTTATAACATCGGGAACCTGTGCTTAATTGCCTCGGATCAATTGCATAGGCTGCCATAGTCGTAACGAACTTCTAATTATTATCGTTACAAGCTGTAGTAGAATTAAAGGAAATTTTACATAGGTGTCTGATGATTTATTCACTCAGTATTATGTGTTATGTAATGACATCTCTTTATTAAATGATTTGTTTAACAATTCTACATGAGTTTTTCACCATAAGGTTTTCTTAATAAATAGTTTACAAAATATTTTCTGAAAGGGGCCCACAACAAAAGGATTGTTATGTGCTAGCTTTTTCCACGGATCCGGGATATTAAATTGGTTTGTAAGTTAAGCTCACTTACTCATATACTATCAAACTATTTGGGGGCCATTTGAAGAATGGACTTAATTTAACTTTTAGTATCTGTGAAGCTTCATAATATAGGCACTACTTGCTACTACAAATATTTTTAGTCGTATAACATACTACATTTTACAAAATGACTATTATTAAAGTCTTTTATATTGTTATTTAAACTGTCTTTTACAAATCATCTTTTTTGAATGGTAATTAACCACGGAAGACAAGTATCCGTGTCACCTGTGATATCCTGAAGATTACTCCGTGTCCTGGTCCGTGGTCCTTGGGGTGTCCACAGATGGTTGATCTTTATTGTAGTTTACTTTCCTGCTGAAGTTCCTGAAGTGATTCGGTAACTATGAAGCTGGTATGCTGTTCTCAGAAGTCTGGTAGCTAAGCATCTTAAGAAGTATAACTCGAGTAAATGTTTTTGTTTGCCACAGAAATGCACGTCACATCGTTATTTATAAAAGGTTCTCACTTTTGGTACCTCGTACCTTTTTAATTTAAACAAACATTGAGATCTTACACTTAGTCAATAGAGATCTCATCCCTCACACTTATTTATTCCTTTTTGTTTTAAATGATTACATGTTTACTTTATAACACACTAATTTACCGCTACATTCCTCTGCACATTGTTAAATCTGCACACTAAAATAAACAGATATTGTTGTACTCTGGGGCATGGGTCAGGTCTGTAGTGTTTACTACGAGAACACTCCATCTCGACTCATTTACTATGTTAGGCCAGGTAAGTTAACTGCGCGGAGTTTATGCATCACCATAAAATAGTTCCACCTTTATTTGATATTTACGGTATTAATTTTTGACCTTTTAATTATCCAAAGATATGCTTTACTTCAGAATTAATTATAGTATACTACTGTGTTGTTGTTTATTTATTTATTTAATTTTAAATTTACAAGTATTATTAGTTTAGTTTATGGGTCGGTATGCAAGTTGGTTCCGGTTATCGCATGTCAATGCATGGTAAATTATTAAAGGGTTTCTTTACTTTTACACTCGCATTCCTTTTGTCTTTTTAAAATGTCTTTATTAAATATTATTTTGATTTATTTAAGGGATTTAAAATTAGTTTAAATGTGCGATTTAAAAAATAATTTAAATTTCTCTCCTTTTTACATTTCCTATTTTAAAATCGTCACATACTCCCCCGCTTAAAGAAGACACCGGGTGGGGAAATAGATGTGTTTTCTATGGGTATAGGTCAGTAATGTACTGGGAGTATGCTTGGCAATACTGTGTGAAATTTCTCTCACTCGTTTCTCTTTTGAAATTTATGAGGTGCATGAGTCACTCTCGACTTACTTCTTCCTATTATCAACATATACAACGTCTTACAAACTAATTCTTAGACTACATAAAATTCACACTTTATAAAATATATCGAAAACATACTAAATTCTTCTTAAGACTACTACTTACGACTACTACCGGTTTTTTCTTTAGTTGTGAGTTACTCTTGTTATAGAATTACTTTTTAAGTAATTTATTACTTAATTATTACTTATATTCGATGTCGGCTGACTTCTCACTTTTCTCTACTTTCGCTGAATCGCAGGATCCAAGGTTGATCAGGCCTCATCCCTATTTATACGATTAGATAATCAAGTGGTTACTCAAGTATTCTTTAGCAGGTATACCTTTTTAATACATTTAGTTTGCTTGCACTCTACCATTTCCTTTTTCGTGATAATACTTTATCTGCGAAATATGTGTTCTTCGTAGATATTTTTGAGTAGAGGGTTCGTACAGGACTACTGTTACTGGAGTTAAGTATTTGTGAATTTGGTAAGGACCACACCATCGGTATGATAGCTTGGAGGTGGTCTTATCGATTGCACTACTCGTCGGGTGTGTTCTATACATTACTAAGTCACCGATTTGGTACTTTACTACATTATTATTATTAATCCGCTCGTGATATTTTTGCGATTTCTTTAAGTTTGCTCTTAAATTAGCGCGAGCTTCATTCTAGATTTTCTTTATATTTTTATCCCTAATTTCGTGGGGTAGTAACTCATGTATTTTCCACTTAGTGGATAATGGGTGGTTAGGTTTGTATTTATACAATAATTCAAATGGTGTAGATAGGCTGAATTGAAGGCGAATTGTATCCAGGATAGGTTCTGGTCCCAAGACGTATGGTCGTTTGCATGGTAGGCTATTAAAGCAGATTTTAGGTTTCGCAAATACCTTTCAGCTATATTACCTTGCGGACGATACTCTGTAGTGGTAATGTGGTCTATCCCTAGTTTGAAACACATGTTCTTGAATTCCTTTGACTTAAACTGGGGTCCGTTATCTGACACTAGATGTACGGGTGTACCAAAATCTTTAAATAATCTATCCTGCAATATCTTTACGGTGGTCGAAGCTAACGCTCGCCGCATGGGATACATCCAGTCAATTTGCTGAATGAATCTACACAAATGAGTAGCATGGTATTTCCTGATTTAGAACAAGGGTAGGGTCCTGAAAAGTCTAAATAAATTTTCGAGAACGGGGTAATAGGAATTTCTGAGATTAATTGACTTATTTGGCTGTTTCTCTCTGGCTTGCTGAGTGCACACAACTTACACCTTTTTATGAAACTAGCTATCTCACTGTTCATATTTTCCCAGTGATATTCTTTACGAATTCGATGTATTGTTTTATTTATTCCCATATGTGCTCCAATGGTGGAAGAATGGCAGTATTCCATCAGCATAGGTTTAATAATATCAGGGGCAATTATTTGTAAATATTTTCCGTTTGCTATTCTATAACATAATACTCTCTTACTCAATATGTATTTTTCTGACTTATTTCCTTTATCGAGTTGTTCTATAATTGGTCTTAAAAGGGGGTCTTGTTGTTGATACTGAGCTATGTCCGTAAATGCAAGAGGAAATTCGGTAATTAAAGTATTGATAATTGGCGTTTCTCTACTCTCCTTGTTTTCAGATGTTTTACTAGGTGTCTGGAACATACGTGACAGTGTATCGGTAACTACATTTTGGGTACCTCTAATATGTTGTACTTTACATTTGTAACAATTTAACCTTAATACCCATCTTCCAATACGACCTAACTGTTTAGGGTGATTTGATAACCAAGATAATGCTTGATTATCCGTTTCCAACAGGAACTCTTTATGTTCTAAAAAAGGTTTGAACTTCTCAAAAGCGAAAACGATAGCTAAACATTCTAATTCGTATGCGGAGTATTTCTTTTCTTGGTCAGTCAGAGTACGTGAAGCGTAACTAATAGGTAGTCTAGAGTTATCTACTTCCTGATATATTACTGCGCCTAGGGCTACACTTGAACTGTCTGTCTGCACTACAAACGGTTTTGTAAAATCAGCTAATTGTAATACTGGGGGTGATATTATGCTTTCTTTTAGTTTTTTGAATGCAGTGTGGTGTTGCAGACTCCACTCAAATTTAGCTCCCTTCTTTCTTAAGGCATTCAGCGGTGCTGCAATTTCGGCTAGATGAGGGATATACTTGTGGAAATAATTTATCATTCCCAAAAATCGGGCTATTCCTTTCGCATCCCGCGGTGGTAAAAATTCTCTGATCGCACGGGTTCACTCGGGGTCTATGCTTACCTTTCCGTTCGCCTTTACGATGTGACCTAAAAATGAAAATTGTGTTACAGCAAAATTTACTTTACTGGGATTTACTGTTAATCCGGCTTTCTCTAATCAGGATAGTACTTCACGTAGATGTTTAAGATGTTGGTCCATTGATTCGCTGTAGATAACGATGTCATCTAGGTAGTGATACACATATTTAAATTTTATATCGTGGAATAATTTCTCTAATAATCGGCTACATACAGAACTACCTTGGGATATTCCAAAGGGTACTCTCGTAAATTGGTACAGGTTGAAAGGGACGGCAAATGCGGTTAGACGTTTGGATTCTTCAGAAAGGGGTATTTGATGAAATGCCTGATTTAGATCCATGATGGTAAAAACTTTCGCATTCGTAAAATAATGAAAAGCACTGTGGATGTCGGGAAGTGGTATAGACTCGAATTCTATCTGTTTATTTAATTGCCTGTAGTCCACAACTAGTCTATGTTTGTCGTGACCTTTTGGTACTAAAAACGCGGGTGATGAGTAAGGTGAAGTAGAGGGTTCGATGACTCCTTGTTCTAATAATTTGTTGATTTGATTCCTCATTACTTACATTTTTGGCGGTGATAACTTGTATGGGGGTAGACGTATTACTTTATTGTCGCTCAAATCGATTTTGTACTCTATCAGGTTCGTTAGTCCTAACTTCAGAGTGAGGACGGTGGAAAACTCTTTTATTAGTGTCTGCATTTTCAGTCTATCTTTACTTTCCAGATGAGCTAATTCAGACTCGTGGTGTTCTAGATGTGTGGAAGCTGTTCCAGTACTTTCTTTGTTATTTGTATTACCATCCAAACTATATTTTTGTGAACGATCGAATCCAAAATAATACTTCTTATCGTGAATGTCAAGAATTATTCCTGTTTTACTGATAAAGTCAGCTCCCAATATTACGTCGGGTCCTAACTTGTCACATACCAACATTGGAAAATACCACGTTAGATTTTTAATTTTTAGTTTAAACGTAATGATGAGTTTTATCATTAAATTTTGTTTATTAGCTGTAGCGCATCTAATATTCACCGATTGACTGCGTTTAACTAGGTTGTGTTCAAATAATTTATCGGCTAGCTGTTGACTAATTAAGCTTCGTGTTGATCCGGAATCAATTAATCCGAGGGTGGATGTAACACCGAGGTCTACTTGTATATATGGTAATTGACACTTACTGAAGTCACATTTATTAATAGCATTACATTTATCAATGAATTTCTTAACATAGGGGTCTAATTTTCTTTGGTTATTTTTTTTAATTTGTTGTCTTTTAGGGGTTTACCTGTTTTCACGATGCTGCGGAAGACACAGGATTTCGGATCTCCCTGCCTTACATGTTTTTTGGATAAGGGGTTGTAACGATTTGCACAATTCAGAGACTGTTATGTTCGCGTGAGGTAAACCGTGTAAAATAGCTTCGTAGCACAATTCATCTTTTAATAATAGATCGGGTTTAAATAAAGCCATATTTCCCGGATATTAACCACTATAAGTACTTATTCTACCAATACTAAATCCTATACTACTCTTTCTTGATTACACAAATAAACAATTTTAACTCGCAGTAAAAATTTACATTGGTTGTGCGAGAATTAAATCTCAGAGAAAGAGAAATCTCACACAGATGTCAATTTACTTTCAACAATAGGGGAAATACGTGGTTACTAAGCACAAGACGACACACACTTGTTATAACAATAGAGGAGGTGGGGTATTGTCTAACTCGACGTGGCAGAGGGTGACAAGGACAGTTTCGTACAGGCGAGAACAGGAAATTTACCGGTCTGAGTTTGTTGTTAAACCGACACGTTGGTGACTGAATTTTTGGACAAGTACGTAAATGGATTTGTTTACATGTGTTAATTTGTTAATATGAGTTTACACATATTAAATTCACAATTAATCTTACCTATATACTCTTCTATTCTAATTATTTTCTTTTTTATTTTAAATTACTGGACTATTTTAAAGTAACTGAGTGAATAGATCTACAGAGGGGCACATGATATATGTGTCACTATCTACACAATTATTATTTTTTTTTTTTTTTACAAATTAGCAGAGTGGCACATTTTATAATGTCTTACCTACGTTATAACATCGGGAACCTGTGCTTAATTGCCTCGGATCAATTGCATAGGCTGCCATAGTCGTAACGAACTTCTAATTATTAAATAAATAATTACCTTATTTTATCCACTAAGTGATCTTCTTTTTCTTTTTAATTACTACATGTTTCAGGGCTTATATCCCCATCTTCAGGTAAAAGCAAATCTACCCTATTATTAGGGTTTCGTTAAAAATTCACAACGACACAAACACATAACACACTTAAATAAATTAACATTGAACATTAAATCTGTATCGGAACACGCTACAAACGAACCAGTGCACTGGCCGAAGTCCGACTTTCAACTGATCCGTACACGCTATTCACGGTTTGTTTTCATAGCTGTGTCATATAGTTTATTTGATTTGAATGATAACTGTTCATTAAGTACCTGATTTTTATTTCTTCTTAAGGCCTTGTATATTTCAAATTCCTCTAAAGCATCCAGTAGTTTACCCTTTTTACCTATATGTAAAGGTTCCAAATTCTCTTTAAATCCAGTGTATGTATGATTTTCGTTTATTAGATGTTGTGCGTAATGCGATACATTATTATTGGGGAACTTCTTAGGTAAATGTTCTTTAAATCTCTCAGAAAATTTTCTCCCCGTCTGGCCTATATAGATTTTATCGCATTCATTACACCGGATTCTATAAACGCCGGAACAATCCTCTAGTAATGCTTTGGTATTAGGCTTAAGTATATTTGTTAATTTGTTCGTGGTCCTGAATGAGACAATAATCCCTAGCTTTTTTAATTCATTATGTAGTGTATTAGGTAGTATGTTTGTATATCTAGCAGAAACATATTGGGTTTTATCTTTAACTTTGTCCAATCGTTTTAATTTATTAGCGTGTTTATATATTATTTTATCAATGATTTTACTATTGTAACCATTCACTATCGCTATATGTTTTATTATATTAATTTCATCGTTATAGTCTTCTATGTCCATCGGTATATTTGTCAATCTATGTGCCAGTGCGTTAAAGGTTGCCATTTTATGTGTATAAGGATGATTGGAACTAGCATGTATGGCTATATCAGTTGTTGTTGGCTTTCTATATATTTTAAAGTATATTCACTCAGTATTATGTGTTATGTAATGACATCTCTTTATTAAATGATTTGTTTAACAATTCTACATGAGTTTTTCACCATAAGGTTTTCTTAATAAGTAGTTTACAAAATATTTTCTGAAAGGGGTCCACAACAAAAGGATTGTTATGTGCTAGCTTTTTCCACGGATCCGGGATATTAAATTGATTTGTAAGTTAACCTCACTTACTCATATACTATCAAACTATTTGGGGGCCATTTGAAGAATGGACTTAATTTAACTTTTAGTATCTGTGAAGCTTCATAATATAGGCACTACTTGCTACTACAAATATTTTTAGTCGTATGACATACTACATTTTACAAAGTGACTATTATTAAAGTCTTTTATATTGTTATTTAAACTGTCTTTTACAAATCATCTTTTTTGAATGGTAATTAACCATGGAAGACAAGTCTCCGTGTCACCTGTGATATCCTGAATTTTACTCCGTGTCCTGGTCCGTGGTCCTTGGGGTGTCCACAGATGGTTGATCTTTATTGTAGTTTACTTTCCTGCTGAAGTTCCTGAAGTGATTCGGAAATTATGAAGCTGGTATGCTGTTCTCAGAAGTCTGGTAGCTAAGCATCTTAAGAAGTATAACTCGAGTAAATGTTTTTGTTTGCCACAGAAATGCACGTCACATCGTTATTTATAAAATGTTTTCACTTTTGGTACCTCGTACCTTTTTAATTTAAACAAGCATTGAGATCTTACACTTAGTCAATAGAGATCTCATCCCTCACACTTATTTATTCCTTTTTGTTTTAAATGATTTCATGTTTACTTTATAACACACTAATTTACCGCTACATTCCTCTGCACATTGTTAAATCTGCACACTAAAATAAACAAATATTGTCGTACTTTGGGGCATGGTTCAGGTCTGTAGTGTTTACTACGAGAACGCTCCATCTCGACTCATTTACCATGTTAGGACAGGTAAGTTAACTGCACGGAGTTTACGCATCACCATAAAATAGTTCCACCTTTATTTGATATTTACGGTATTAATGTTTGACCTTTTAATTATCCAAAGATATGCTTTACTTCAGAATTAATTATAGTATACTACTGTGTTGTTGTTTATTTATTTATTTAATTTCAAATTTACAAGTATTATTAGTTTAGTTTATGGGTCGGTATGCAAGTTGGTTCCGGTTATCGCATGTCAATGCATGGTAAATTATTAAAGGGTTTCTTTACTTTTACACTCGCATTCCTTTTGTCTTTTTAAAATGTCTTTATTAAATATTATTTTGAGTTATTTAAGGGATTTAAAATTAGTTTAAATGTGCGATTTAAAGAAAAATTTAAATTTCTCTCCTTTTTACATTTCCTATTTTAAAATCGTCACACAAATTGTGTTGTTATAATATATTATAATTTAATATTATACATATATAATATAATAGTATCAATAAAGTATAGACTGTTACCAATAAAATATTTGGTAATAGATATTATATATTTATGGTACTAGCTATCTAGATATCTAGAACATATCTATAAATGTTCAATGTGCATTTAAAATAAATTGTTGAATGTTAGCAAGATATTGCAAAAATTACCTAAATATAAGGTCAATAGTGAAACCATTATGGCTTCTTCAATAGATACTGGTTATAAGAAACCTTTTCTGGTATGTACAGATGAAAAATAAAATGAGTTAGATGAATGTATTATTTGAGTATCTGATATACATATATATATTTTGGGTTTTTGCCAAAAGAAATACTCAAGCTAGCTTATGTCATATTCACTTAACATGCCAAATACATGGAGAATAAATAAAACGGAAGGCTTCAAATGGTTTATATGATTTATGAAGCTGTTTGTTGCTTCAAAACTCCAACAATCCATTCAGAAAATTATGTGAATTACTTGATGCTGTCTCTTCTAACATTATGTACATGCTTCATCAACCATCATCATAAGAAACAAAATATTCTCCATTTTTGATATAAATAGAAAGCATATGTGACTCATGATTTGCATTTTCTAAATGAAACGAGAGTATGCTTACATAGATGTCGACACACACACACACACACACACACACACACACACACACACACACACACACACACACACACACACACACACACACACACACACACACACACACACACACACACACACACACACACACACACACACACACACACACACACACACACACACACACACACACACACACACACACACACACACACACACACACACACACACACACACACACACACACACACACACACACACACACACACACACACACA
Organism: Magicicada septendecula; assembly: GCA_034769895.1. Classification (NCBI taxonomy): domain Eukaryota; kingdom Metazoa; phylum Arthropoda; class Insecta; order Hemiptera; family Cicadidae; genus Magicicada; species Magicicada septendecula. The sequence continues at coordinate 1,250,066,876 of CM068367.1, forward strand.
CATGAATAATAATAATAATAATAATATTTACATTTTCTAATTCTATATACAAAAAATAACATTGTTTTGTGTGTTCTGTGTCTGATTATTACTACATACCAAATCTTATAAGAATGCGATAACATCGTAATAGTACAGTGAGGAAATAAACAAATATTTAATAGAAATAAACATAGTGCAAAAAGTAAAGGAGCTTACAAAAAATTTATATGGAAAGAGCTTACATAATTTTCTGAGCTCCAAAATATTAAAAATATAGATGTAAAAAATACAATAAATAAAAAACAAATGTAGTTAAAGAGAGTAAACACAACCAAACTTGGTCCAGGTCCTTCTATCCATGTGTAGTGTTATTAATAGTACCAGTTTCAACTGTGACATTTTACCATTATGATGTGGCAACATTTTGAACTGTGATATTTTTAATAGGGACTTTAGTTGTGGGCATTTTGATACAGAACAAAAGACATAAGTAGGCAGCTCATTTAACGAAATCATAATTGTAACTGGATTAGCAACTGGAACAAGAAACAGAGTTGAAAATATCTAACAGAGGCCATGGGTTTGATACCTAGAAAAACCAAAACAAAAGTAAGAATTATACACAGTTGTTAAATCTGGTTATTGCTATTGATATCCCCTACCTGGTTGGACCATTCTGTGTAGAACCAATTATGGGAGTGGCCATGTGAAGACTGAGTTTGTGTGTGAGAACAAGCACCCATATCGCAGACTGCTTGGAAAATGGGTTTGTCATTCAATGGACAGTCGCTGGTAGGACAGCTTACTGTTCTAGTCCTGACTCCTAAACCACACTGTACTGAGCACTGAAACATAATTTTCAACATGTTACAATTATGCTGATTCTGATTATTCACAATTAAATTAAAAAAAAGCAGAGCCTACTTCTCTTCAAAAAGCCTTTTTTCTCCAATTAATTTGGATAACATCCTACTTATTTGGGTCACGTAACTGCAGCAGTAATCAAGACAACCTGCCTTCCTCCTTTCCATCTTTTGAACTTGTAAGTGAATCACTGGTTTATTAGTAAACATGGATTTCTTATCAATAATGAAGAATAATGTATCTTTATTTTGTTTTAAATGCTTAAAACAAAAGCATGTTTGAAAAGCATGATGAATGGTTTGATCAAAATGCACCTCCTGAATGTTTTGATCCCAAGAATACCGAAAGAAGGGACCAGAACTTTAGGGTTTCAAACATTTGATTCAATGGAAATATTCCAAGTGCTGCCAAAAATATCCAAGAACCTTTCATGAGTTATTTCATAAACAAATCTGAAGTTCCGTAAGGGAAATCAGTTTCATTAATAGTTGAACTCATAAATCAAATTGTAAATAAGAAAGAGAAACTGAAATAGAAACAGAAACAGAAAAATTATGACTTCAATCATTAAATTATGTTAAATATATGCTCTATTTCTTTTAATTTTTGTAATTAATAACCAGAAAGCAGCTTCCCTTTTTTGACTGATCATTGTAACCCTTATCTTTAACTTGCCACTTGCAAGGAGAATCTCTATACAAGTAATAAATCCTTCTAATAATTGATTTGTTTTTCTCGGGAAACCATGACAAACACTAATGTAGACACAACACATAATGTAGACATAACACCTGACAGAATTATTTTTAATAATAATTATTTGTTAGTCTGAAGTCTCTTTTAATCTTCATTTTGTCAACCAGTAAAAAGGAAAACAGACTACTTTTACATGCAATCATGAAGAGGAAAGAGAATTTTGGATGAGACATATTGTAATGGGAAGAAGAAGAAGAAGAAGAAGAAGAAGAAGAAGAAGAAGAAGAAGAAGAAGAAGAAGAAGAAGAAGAATGACTGTTTTTGAGGCATAGTGAAAGGAGAAAGCGGGCTAGGAAGTGACTGTTAACAATGACAGGAGGAGGAGGAGGAGGAGGAGGAGGAGGAGGAGGAGAAGAAGAAGAAGAAGAAGAAGAGGAAGAGGAGCATGAAGAGGAAGAGGAGCATGAAGAGGAAGAGGAGGAGGAAGAAGAATAGGAGGTAGAAGAGGAGGTGGAGGTAGAGGAGGAGGAAGAGGAGGTGGATGTAGAGGAGGAGGAAGAGGAAGAGGGAGAGGAGGAGGAAGAAGAGGAGAAAGAGGTGGAGGAGGAGGAGGAGGAGGAGGAGGAGGAGAAGAAGAAGAAGAAGAAGAAGAAGAAGAAGAAGAAGAAGAAGAAGAAGAAGAGGAGATGGAGGTAGAGGAGAAGGAAGAGGAAGAGGAGTAGGAGGTGCAGGAGGAGGAGGAGGAGGGGGAAGAAGAAGAAGAAGAAGAAGAAGAAGAAGAAGAAGAGAGAGAGAGAGAGAGAGAGAGAGAGAGAGAGAGAGAGAGAGAGAGGGGATTTGTATCGACACTTTTTAAAAACACTCAGAGTATGTGATTTTTGTTTACTATCAGAAGTGTAGTCCTTGGTTGGCTGTACTGAAGTCGACTCTCAGAGCAACTCCTATTTGCTTCCACATTCCACTTTACGCATAAATGTCTCGCGGTTTTCCATGCCTTCAGTTTTCAGTATTACTATACATGTCACGCTTATGAGAAGGGGCATATATTCTAAAATTTTTAGTTTTGTTTGAAATAAAACAGTTTTAACTTTCCCTTATTAATTTTTATTATTTCATTTCATAATAATGAAATAATGTCTCTTCTTGACAAAATTAATCTTTATATGTGACACAGTGTTGTTTGAACGTGACTCAAATAAGCTCAGTACCACAGTCTGGTTGGGCATGTAAATCTATTGGAGATACAGTCAACATCCAAACAATCACACACAAGAATGTAAAGCCTCAACGTATTTAAATCAACATTAATGAACACACACAAACAACTAAAAACTGAAACAATACCTGACTCCAAGCTCCAACTTCCCATTTTCCAGGATACAGATCAGATGAATGCAAAGAATGTCCTAGTGATGAGAGACCGGAACTGCTTAGTGTTCCTGGACACGGAGGGCGCTGACATGGTCTAGTTCTATGGAGCAGAGGTGATGGCGGGGTGAGACAAGCGCCTTCGGCCACAGTCATAATCAGTGTTGGTGTTATCTCCTGTCGACAGATGATCTCACGAGTTTGTACCCCTTCACCACATGTCACTGAACACTCGCTCCAGTCCCCTGGTACCCACCTGTTTACAGGAAAGTGATTCTAAACATATGTTTGTAAAACACACACACACACACACACACACACACACACACACACACACACACACACACACACACACACACACACACACACACACACACACACACACACACACACACACACACACACACACACACACACACACACACACACACACACACACACACACACACACACACACACACACACACACACACACACACACACATCACATATAAATACACACGAATACCTTATTGCAACAGTTTTCCTATTGAATACTTATGAGTATGAAATAAATAAATATTTTGTTTTACTATAATTTTCATTTTTTGTCAGTATTAAATTTAAAAAATTGTGTTTAATTTCTGAATGTATTATAATAAGCCTATGTCGCTTCTTCTTATACACTTCAAAGATTAGACAATGTGCCTGTTCCGAGTTCACATTATCAGATTCATTTCTTTCTTGGTCTTCCTACATTCCTTCTTCCAGAAGGCTTGTATTTGTTTACAATTATTGGTATTCTATCTTCATCCATGCGACTTAAATGCTGTCTCCATTTCCCCTATATTCTTCAATTTTCTCATTTAGATTATATATATTTAATATTTCCTGTATATCTTCATATCTTCTATGATCTCTTCTTGTGCATCCTTTAACCCTTCTTAAAAATCTCAGCTCTACTGATTTATATATACGAGTATATATATGTATATTATAAAAATAGCCACGTGTCGTATGTATTATAATATTTAATGTTTGTGTAATTGGAAGTTTTATCGAACGTAAATTGTGTCGTTCGGAAGCGTCTGGTAGCCTGCGTGCCTTACCTGTCCCTTCTCACACTTTTGTAACTCCCGACAGGCGCCAAATTGTTTTACGAGAAAACAACTAAAAGTTTTTACCTGTATGGTTTGACAGTGCACTAGTGTAAATTTGAATCGTTCGCCGACTGGCATGAAACCGATTCTCGTTTGAGTGGGGGAAAACGTGTTGCCAACTTGAATAATGTTGGTTATGTTGACTCACTGCTATTAAGCAAAACATACATAATATTCTCTATAAATAAATACTGGACAGTTATTCTCGGTACACACTTTTTTATTTAGGCTCTGAATTATTAGTTCTTGTTAACGCTTTATACAAAATAATAATTGATATAATAATTTTAGCCTCGGCAAAATATAGTCGTTCAGTCAGCGGATTGCTGGGTTGGCAGTACAATGTTTCTATTAGATGCAAGACAGCATTGGTTATTATTTACAAAATTAAATCTGCCTATAGAGTCCTTTTAAATACGACACAGAAGTTTTTACAACAAGATAACAGATTAGAACATATCATTTAAAGTTTGTGATCATTAAAATTACACAAGGTTTGCTATAAATGAAATATTGTGGTGTTGAAGTGTGACAGTGTCGTTGTGTAACATAGGTTATCATGTGTTCATTCAATGTTTACAAAGTTATTTCTTTATTTTATCAATCCTTGAAAATATATTCAGTGATAGTGAGAGTTTTATTATATGGTTAGAATTTTTGAAAGAGAATTTGTTTTATAATAATCAAATAAATTCAGCAATACGCAACTTTAGTAGATATGATGGGTATTGTCAGTCGTCCGTGTAAAGTAATGGGTCGATGTTGATTCTTCCTACTTCAGTCTTGGGCTCAAAAATTGGTTGTCATCTTCTTCAAGTCGAATTACAGGTATTTTCCGGTCATCTGGATTAATTCCGAGCTGGTCCTTGGTGTAGATTAGTTGTAATGGCCTCTCATCTGTTGTCCTGGTACTCCTTCTCAAAATTGTGGGCACTTATACTGTTTTTCTGTTGAAAATTTGGGCCCTTCACAGCGTGGCGTCTCTCCAGTTTAGCGTCATTACATAAAGTATTGTTCCCAACTGAAATTAGTCAATATTCGGTTGTTGTCATGGTTACTCATAGTTTTTGATTGGCTGAAATTGGCTAAAGAGTATTGTTAGGGTATTTGAATTTTTATTTAAACTGGTTACAGATCTTCTAAATGTAATTAATCTTCAGTACTCCCTTTTTAGTAGTAAATATTATCACCACTGTTCATATTTTGGCTCAAGGATTAATTTGACATCCAATATTATAGTGTTCACTTAGGTATCAACATTTTGACAGTTTTGTGAATTTTATTTAATTATACTGTTTTCCTAATTTACATTATTATCATAATATTTCTGCCTTAACATGATTGTCTATTTGTATTTCATAGTTTATGTGGTTTAGTCTTCCTAATGTCAGTGTTTAATTCTATAAATTGAAGTTTTTTATAGTTGACAGTTGGGAATTTGCTTAGGCTTAAACAGCAATTGACTATTTTTCTTTAATTACTGATATTACATTTTATTCTCCTTGTAATGGGTCCTGATTGTTTTAATACAAGATTCTGTTGATTTGTTCAATGTTTAAGTCGGTTCTTGTAATTGTGTGTAATCTTATTGTTTCCCTATATTAGTTTGTCTACTGTCATAACTCACTTTTAGTGTCATTGTATCTGAATGTATTGTTTGTTTCTTGTTTACTGGTTTCTGTTAGTTTTAAAATCTTATTTCTTACAACATATAACATAACATCTAATGGTTTTAACAATTCCCATAGCTATAATTCTTATCGTTTAAACATAATTATTTGGAACATAAACCTTAGTCATTAAAACATAAATTCTTATTCATTTAACACATACTTATTTGAAATATATTATCCACTCATACTCTTCAGTGAGTAATAATTATTTTATAGTGTCATCAAAGGAAAACAAACATATAAACATTGATTAGTCTTTTAGATTGTAATAGAAAATCCTTACCACTAAACTTATTTGACCTTGTGTCATTAATTATGTAACCTTATCCTATTTCACTATCTCTTACTACATCACATAATGATTATTAATTGTTTTTATAATTTAATCTTATAGAAACTCTCTATATGGTGATTTAACACACTAATAGTCTATGTTTCTTAACTTTCCTAAAACTATGAATTGTCCCTTAGGCCTACAATATTAATTAACACACATTTAAAAACCATAGTAATTAGTGATTACTAATACTAACTTAAGTTTAATAATATTAGTTTGTGTAGTTACATTTTGGGTGTCCACTCATATTGGCATTTCCACTATCACAGTCCTTCCTGTGTTTGGCCAATACTAGATCTCACTCACACATAACTTATCACTTATGATTTAGTTTATTCACTTATAAACTTTGGACACTGCTTTATCAGTGTTTTTATCACTTTTTAATGGGGTTTTATTCTCACTTTGGGGTATTAACACTAACACCTTACACTCAATCTTCTTTTAGTGTTACTGGTGGGTTAATATTATTGTATTGCTTACTAAAAAATTCTCTTTCTTACATCTATTTAGAAAATGTTCACCATCATTACAATTTACTACTCTCATTCTATTGTGTTTTATTGTACCACTGATATGCTAGTATCGTGCTAATGTGATTTGTCCTAGTTTACTCTATCTGTTTGGGTTATTGTGCCCTTCTATATCTTAAGTACTTAATAATTAGTATTTCTAACTTGTCTGTCCTTACAATTATTAATATTATATACAATTTTCATTAGTGAGTCTATTTCTTTGGTTTAACACAAGTTTTGTATTCCTCCTTGGTTCACTTTATTTTGTCATACTTTATACGTCACTTCCTTAGTGTTGTGGCTGATTGTATCATTACACTTCCATGTTAATTGTTTGTTAGTCACTATTCTTCTTATTTACACACTTATGTTGGTGCGGTGGCTAGTTCTAGTCCATTTGCAGTTGTCATTATTTATGTTATTCTTGGTCCTTTGGGGCTAGTTCTACTCTCTCACTTACCATCTGTTGGGCTATTCAGGTTAAATCGCCTTATTTCTGTATTTACCATTTTGGTTTGTTTGTTTGTTACTACTTTATTAATATAAGTTACTGTTCTAACTACCTTGATATGTCTGATCGTTTTATTATTCTGATTCACCCATTCTTCAATTCTAATTCATCCCTGTTTATTCTAGTGTTAATGATTAAATAATTTATCTTGTCATGTTTTCTTCATTATGGTTAGGTGAAGATATGTACCATTACAATATATATACATATCGCTATCTATTCGGCTGCCTTAAGTTTTGAAGACATTTAGCTGCCATGAGAAGGAGTGAAATATAAATATATTTGAAGATGTATATAGTGTTACCAGACCTTAAATAACCCATCTGTTATGTTTATTTAAAAAAAAAATTAGTAAACTAATAAGCTTTTAGAAATGGTGTATTTTGGCTGCCGTCAGTTTCCAGTCATCTGGCGCATAACGTATATAGGTTATATTTGGCTGCCAATTATTATTATTCTTCGAAGTCTTGATGATATTTGGAAGCCAGCAACGTTGCCAAACGTACTTCAGCTACAATTGTCTTAGAATTTTGTTGATATGTTTATTCAACACAATTCGCTTGGTTTGTTTTTGTCATTGTCATGCTGTTCCTTATGTACGTACTAATATTCACTGTTAATTAGAATTACATGTCCTTTCTCCAAAATGAAAGAAAGTAATTGGCCTGAAATTTCAGGTTGTACTTACCCACCAATTCTACCATAATGTTCATACAGAAATAACAAATTCGAGAAGAGGTTTTTTACAGTTTACGTGTTGAGTTTGATTTATCAGATGCTGCAAGAAGAAATACTGTTTATGAGTAGGCTACTTACATTTTTGTTGACACATCATTTTTTTGATGAAATACACCTTTAATTCAGAAATCTGAGAAAACATAACATACAGTCGAAACATGTTTCTTGAGGTTCCTCGTTTTTGTGCGTTTAATCAAAAACCATGTAAGTACACATATTACAGGATTTTTGTATAATTTAATTTGTTATTACAATTTTTTAATAAAACACACCACTATTGCAGAAATAGCAAAAACATGACTGCTTAAAAAGAAACAGCCACAATTTTGAAACTGGTTCAAGAAATTTTGTTAAAATATGATAGAATATAAAAACCAATGGTAGAATAAGAAACCAAACCAACCGAGACCAAGACCAAACCAAACCATACCATAATCCCATTTACTGACTAGATGTGTATAAAATTAGGCGTTGATTTGAAAACTGTTTTTGACGTGACCTGCCACAGTGTATGTACAATACATTCATAAATTCACAGCATACATTCATAAGTAATTTATAGCATGCGCGCGCGAGCATGTGCACACACGCACACGCACAAACGGGCGCTATATACTACTTTTTTGATAGAGATGATGCAAAAACGTTAAGAAAACTCAAATTTTGGTTATTTTGAAAATGTTCCAATTTAATAACTCACTCTTACAGAACGACATTCTTTTACAGCAGAAAAGTAAAAAAATAATAAAATACAATTTTTTACATATAACAATATATAAAGAAGTGGGAAAAATGCAATTTAATCAAAATTAAATAATAAACAAATGGTACAAATTTACATGAAAATTATCATAAATGACAACAATTTGTCAAATAATTTTAAAAAAGTGTAAAATCTGTCTTATAAATGAAAGAGAAAACGTATTAGGCTTATATATTAAAGAAGAACATACTAATACAGATGAAAAATGTGATCGAAATTACTTAATACATAATGATGCAAATGTACTACAAGAATATCATACAGAAAAACATATTTATATCATAGAGAATATCATACCTGTAGAACATTGTACAAAACAGTGTCCTGTTAATAAAGTACAGTGTAGCACCGTTATCCGTGGTGTAGATTAACCATGGTCTTACCAATTATGTAATTACGGTATACTCTACCTACTGTAGTTGAAAGTTTAGAAAATTTGAGTACAAAATTCAATTTGTTTATCTTTTACTATTTTATTACGCACGTCAGCAAAGAGATTCAAAAACATGTGAATGCTGTACAATCATGTTTTAATGAAAATACGGTACAGTACTGTATATTTAAAAGTTTGTAAAAATAAGCTGTTACTCGTTATCGTTGTTTAATAATAATTAAACCTCACATCACTAACATAAATATGCTGATATTAGATTTCATGCCCTATTGCACCGGAAGAGAAACATTCCAGTATGTATCACTGCTAGCCGTTGTGAGCACTCAAGAAGCGGAAGTGGACGACGACGATGACGAAGTACAACCAAACTCGAATGTACTGTACTGTGTTCCGTATCTCAAACATCTGCAGAGACTTTACTAAAATTTATGGAAGATGAAGATAATGTTGACTTCGTTGATGTCTTGCAAGTCCGTGGGTGTATAATAAAAAAAAAATGCACAAACAAAATTACCAACATTTTTTAAAGAAATTACTTTTTTTATTTATATTATTTTATACTCACAATTTGTTCATTGAAATAGCCCATTCGGTCTTTTTCTGTATGACAGGTTTCGTAATTTTTCCTTTGAATTAATACCTAACGTATACCGATTATCCGTGATCATTCTTCCCCCAGTTACCATGGACAATCGGTGCTACACTATAATATACGCTTTATTCGACACCATATAATGAAAATGAAATTGTAGATAGCGATACAAATGTCCTAGAAAACTGTCATTCAGAATAATATTCTGTTACATCATTTTTAAAAAGCTTATATACTATCCTAAAAATGTAAATGAAAACAAAGCACACGTTAAAAGAACATATTATTAATAAAGTAGGTCCTACATACTGAAATAGACACGAAATAATAAAAATTAAATAATACGTAGCGATACAAAACTAGAAAACTGTCATAGAGAATTATGTTTAACCGTTTTTTTATAAATACAGTAAAACTTCTGCTAAGGGGCTTCTCTTAATAGGGGACACTTCTGTAATCCCGGCTATTTTACCATAAGACACAATGCTCACATATTTTCTAATAACGGTTGAAAACATAAAAATGTCTGTTTTTTGGTACTATTTTCTCCATCTAGCGGAAACCTTAGGACAGAAAAATACTTTTTACTAGACAGTATTTTACTTTTTATAACAAAAAAATACAAGTATAAATAAAAATCGTGAATATCGAACCTAAAACATACCGTTAAAGAATTTAAATATTCCATCACTAGGCTATTAGTCAACTTGTATATTACGGCATAAACAGTAAAGGTTTTCATTAGAACACGAGTTATCAAGTTTTAAAGATAAATTATCGATGTTCAGTGCACCAGACGCACACAGTTCATTTTGTTATAATTGATAAAATTTGCTGCATTACACAGTACTGTCATACGTAAAAGAATGGGATGTTGTTATAATTCTACAACGTTAGAACTTTTCTGATAGATTTAATGGTATTCCCGTACATTTTTATTTTTGTTTTTACCATTCATGCCCATTTTTGGTTTTCATGAGTAATTCTATTTTCTTTTTTCAATAGCCTACTATATACGTCCAGTAATAAAATATTATTTGTCTACATCAACAGGTTAATAATTGTCTTTTTTAGTGCCACATGTGATATTTTTCCGTACTTAGTTACATGAAGTAGGTCTAGTGAATTTCTAGCTCTGTTTTATTAAAACACATATTTAACAAAACGACTAACACAGTTTTCCATATAGCCGTCACTTCTTTACAGCAGACAAATGTTTTGTCCGCGTGACTGACCGGTATTCAGAAGTTTCACTGTTTATAAACTTATGCTAATAGTAAATAATTTTAGTAGTAACAATACTAAAGTAAGTACAGTTGTAACAATAAAGTAATTAATTATACTAGTAACAATAATAATAATAATAATACAGTATTATATTAATTAATAATACAATAATGTGTATTAATAATTTATTGATACTATAATCAAACAAATTATTTACAACAACATGTTTCGCTTTGTTTAAGTAGCAAGTGTAGGCCTATTATTTAAGCCTATTCTTTTCCTAGCTACATCAGTTTTTTTATGTGTAAATATTTTGCACAAATACTTTTATTGGAGCTCCATTTTTCTGGTAACTTTAGTTGTGGATATAATTCATACAGCTGTTCTACTTCATGTCTCTTTGGAAGAATTTTTTCTTTAGTGGGAGTTTTAAAGAACTCTCCAACTACCTTGCGTTGTTCGTTCATCCATTTGTGAACATCTTTTTTAGTTACCTTGTTTTTGGTACCGGTTTTTTTGTCTTTACATGGCTGCAGTACATCCTCGCTGAGTTCTGGCATCGTAATTACGTTGTCCTCTCTGCCGTCTGCATTTCTTGAAGTACCTGATAAAATGTCATGAAGTGGAATATCTTCTGGATATTCATTTTCGCTATCTGAACTGTCACTGAAGTTTGTTGCATTTCTACAGTTTGTAATAAGGTTATCTTCTACAGGAATATCTATTTCATCCAGTGGCCTACCCTTGTATTGTGCCCCTTCACCTTTCTCCATCATTAACAACAGCTTTGTAATTTTTGTCGTTTGGAATATGTCATTAGATAATCTGTAGTTGCTTCGGTGTATCGATGAACTTTGTCTCATGAAAGTCGCGAGTTGTTCAATATCTTCGTTGGACATGTGGAAAAGTTGACAGATAGTAGCAAGGTGCTTCCTAAGTGTCCTTGTCGAAATGACGTCAGGTCTTTGACCTGCAAGCATTGCATATTTTCGAAATAATCTGTATCCGAAAATTGTGTTATCACTTCCTAGGGGTGCAAAAATATACTTGTTTTCGTCATTTACAAAATTTCGTCTTATGTTCAGAATTAAGACTATGTGCTTTTGAACATCCAAACTGAATAATACTGGTATTGCCGTTCTCTTTCCTTTTATTACCATGCGTTTTATCATGTCTAGATAAATGGAGCAATGTAAACAAAATGATCCATTTTTAAGGGAAAATATGGACACTCAATGATAATTTTAAAATTAATCATTTCATTGTAAAATGTACCTATATTCCAAGACCTTACAAGAAAATTTCTGGGGGCAGGATAACAGATCTAGATACATGAATAATTCAGCTCTGATTTTACTGTAATCCGGTGTGAAGAATTCATTACATCGTAGATAAACACGTGTAGTCGGGAAGAACTCTTGCGTCAGCATTCAACATAACTCGGTGATAACACAAACAACTGAAAATATGAGCATAGACATTTGAATGCCACAGCGTTGCCAGTTTTTGGCCGCGAAATGTCGTAAAACATGCATTAACATATACATGTCAAGATATACACAGGCGATTGTCATGCTGCCAACGGTTATACCGTGAACTTAAAAAATATACAAATTACAAATTCTACATAAAATTTGGCGGCCAACATTTTTTCGAAAAATGAATTTTTTTGTGTTCTTGGGAGGTTAAGAAAATGAAATAACTAGACATGATCATTCGACTGCCATATATGGCAGCCAAATACACCCGGCCGCTGAATTTTATGCAATCAGTGCAATGTACGGCCGCCGAATAACTGCAAAAATATGCATATATATATATATATATATATATATATATATATATAGAGAGAGAGAGAGAGTATGAATAAGCTTATATTTAATTAATAAAGTTGTGTTAGTGGTTATAATCACAATCACAAACAGTAATTTTCTGTTTAAATTTTATTTCATATATCAATCTGTTTTATATATTATCAAACCATAATTATTTCTGCGAGTAGTTATGTTGTAATTTATTGTTTCAAATGATCTAACGTACATTCCACTGAATATATCAGTATCTTCAGAGGTGTGTGTGTGTGTGTGTGTGTGTGTCATATCTATATTTATATTTTCCAGAAAAATGTTTTTTAACAAATATTGTAATCAGTAAAGGATTACTTACTCAGCAACACATGGCTTCACATTACACCTGATTGTCTGTGCTGGAGGTTTCTCGAGAGCTGCGCACCGTCTTTCGGGAACTGTCACTTGATTGTGTTCCCGCACACACAGTATGATTGAAGTCTGAACACCTGTAATAAATGTACAGTCTCTATATAGAGAAATTTTATGTTTAGAATGTCCAGATTGTTTTCTACAGAACTTGTGAATAAGAAAATTTTTACGAAATCAATTCACAACTTCCAACCTGGGTAACCTAGAATTTGAACTTAAGACAACTCCTATCCTGCCTTATCCACAGGATTGTTACAGATAAGTAACAAAAACAATAATTCTGATGTGTATCATTTGATATTTCTTATGACTTTGATATTACCAAAGATATTAAGTTTGTGCTGTTGTTATAAACAGCCTGAAAATAAGTAGTCAAACGGACACCAATGATGGTGAAACTTACCTCCACCACAAGACTTGGTACATTCAGTGTAGCCAGAAATTTTCCAAGCAAATTTACGTTTTCTTTTTGGTCTTGACTTAACAGCTTCATCGCCTGAATAGCCATGTGTTTCTGAACCAAGAACCGCATTCCCGTAAGGAAAACTTAAAGGTTTATTGTGGCTATAAGAAGAACATATCAATTACTTAATTACTTAATTACAGATACTACTAACCATACTCATTTACTAATTTTGTTACAGGTGACATAGTTTTTTATTAATTCGAAAGAAGAGGCTGATATTTTTAAGCACTTCATACTTAAAACTATATTACAAAATATGTGGTGACACGTTTACAATGACTTTTAATTATACTATTCCTCTGTATAATTTATGTAAAAAAATTATATTTGAATTATATTTAGTATCTATACGGTTAAAGTTAGGGAACAAAGACAAATGTTTTTAGGAGAAGTACAGAGAGACACTGAAAAAGTAAATAAATAAACTGTCTTGAATATCTAAACAAGATTAAAAATACTTTTATAACTGTTGGAAAGGCAGCATGTAGATAGAAAGAATGGATCAGAAATAAACTTCAATAAAATTGAGCATCTGGCAACAACAGTGGAATATATACAGAATCTGGAAATGACTGATGGGGAAAAATAAAGGGGACAGGGAAATCTAATTACTTGGTGTTTATATACTGAACAGGGATGGGGACATAAGAGGACAAGACAAATCACAGAATATAATAAACAAGGACAGGTGTTAAGCAACTCAATTCAATACTTTGCGTTAGATATATTACAAAACACACCGAACCAATGGTACTTAGTACTATGGTATATACGTAGTATAATGATGTTGAGGACTGAAAACTGGGTCATAAACAAAAAGTATAAAGGGAAAATAACACAACAGAAAAGCAATACCGAAGGTGTAGCTGCAGACCCTCAGGAATAGACAGGATCATCAACAATAGGATAAGAACACAAATAAAGGTAGAAAAGTAATATTCAAATTTAGTTACTTATACTCGGGAGAAAAATCTGACATAGTGGCAGACGGATAGAAAAGGTTATAAGCTGGTGTCCTTTGAAAAAGTAGAAGAAGAGGAATGCCTTAACCCTTTGAACAGTGACAACTCGGTCAGTATGCCGGGCCCCTGAAAGTGGAATTTTTTGAAATTTTGTAAAATGTATTTTAATGCAAAATTGTCAACTTCAATTATAGGCAAATTGATTAAAAATGTATAAATAGTGTTAAATTAAAATTGTCTACTTACTTTAAAAGTTCTTCTGTGTGTGAAAAAAAAATAGACACTTCATCACCCGATTCACAGTTTGTAATATATTCACGAATTTCGTCTTCAGTCAAATATTTAGACATTTTGCAAAGATAGTTTATCAGATTACTAAATCAATACTCAACACTAAATCCAAATTTTACGCACTATAATTTAAATAATACGAATAATAAACATTATTTATAAACGAAAACACTGCTCACACCTTTACACTTTCGTACACAACGCAGAACGTAACCTCCAAACACAACGCTGCAGAGCACGTGTAAAATTATTCACCACAGCCATGTAAATTACATCAGACTAAGAAGGAATGAATACCAAAAGTTTCAGAAAGTATCCGCTGGAGTGCAGCACTAATACCATACCAATAAACGACGTATGACGGCAATACTAATGAAGCAAAAGTTGAAAACATAAATATACGTGATTACTGAATTTGGCCCGTCTGACAAAAAATGTGTATATACGTGATTACTGTTCAAAGGGTTAAAGATCACGGAAAGATGAAATGGACAAAGTGGTGGAAAGGCAAGACATCAGAGATGGGGAACGGGTAAACAGAGAAGACTGTAATACTATATAATCATAGTTGACAGGAGGAAAGTAGCAGCAGCAGTAAAAATTCTATGTGTTAGTATACAAGAGTAGATAAAAGCCAAAACTTTCAACCATGAAAGTACTGGGGACTGTTACAGAGACTGCACATGAAGAGATGAAGACAAAGAAGAGTAAAAAAATAAGGTAATTAATCATAATTGAAAACTATTTCAGTAAGTCTATAATCATGAAGGTAGTACTGTAGAGTCCCGATTTTCCAAGTTTCGGATTATCTGAGGTCTTTTTCTGTATCACACTTTCGGTAATACATGTATATTCATAACACATTTTATAAGTATATAATCTCTTTTTGTTTTTTGAATGAACGCACAAAACAGTGTTTTGGACTAGATGCACTGTACAGAAATGGAGTTCAAACATCGAACTGTGTTTATATAGGATTTGGCTACGTTAAGATGGTGGGCAGCAGGAGACAAACGTCCATGCACTATACAGAAACTCCAAGAAAGAACTGTTTCCGTAGGAATCTGCTATGATAAAAGTGGCGGACAGCAGAAGACAAATGTCACGGCGTGTCTGCCTCGGATGGTAAGATTCCCAGAAAACGTTGCCTACTCCAGCTTTGCTTCCCACTAACTCTTATACAATATGTCCTCCCTGTGGTTAGAATGCATAACCATACTTATCAGATAAAACCCACCCTTATAGCCTGTTATCACACTCCTTACCTCACTTGTACAGGTTCTCCTCTATTCCTCAGTTTCTGCAATGACATCATGTTGAAAAGTTAACTTTATTATTGTGTGTTTGTGCGCAATCTGCATGTGTAAGTTCACATGTCATTGCCAGGGAAAAGAAAGTGGTTGGTAGTTTCATTTGAAATGAAACAGGCGGCTTTAAAAAGATTTGACAAGAGGGAGTCTATTAAAAATTTAACATGTGACGTCAACATTGGTGAAGTAACATTAGGAGACTGGAAACGACTTCGTAACAAACTTGAACATTGGGCTATGTCTAACGGTTGAACGAGTTCAGGGAGGAAAAATAAGAAATTCTTGATCTTTGAAGACATTAGTCAGGCTTTGTTTCTTTGGTTGACACAATAGTGGGAGAGAGGTGTCCCACTTTCCGGATCGATACTACAAGAAAAAGCCAAATTTTGTAGGCAGCAATTTTATGGGACAAATTTACTGCAAGTGCTTGAGCACCAGTGGGAAAAGTGGTATGGGTGGGCCAGTTAAAATATAGCTGGAGAAAATTGTCGGTGGATTCTGAAGCTGTCGTTGATTTTGAGGAAAATTTAAACAAATTCTAAAAGAAGAAGGATACGTAGCAGATAAGATTCACAAATGTGACGAAAGTGGTTTGAACTTCAAAATATTACCATCTAAAACACTAGTCTCAAGAGAAGGAAAGCTATTCGAGGGTACAAACATCCAAAGAAAGAATTACATCAGGTGAGTGCAAATTACCATCATGTAGGAAAGGCGGCTAAACCTAGGGCATTTATCAGTCTTGCCCATGGGCATAACTTGGGGCCTAACTTTGGGGGGGGGGGCAGGGCAAAGCTTCATAAATTCAAGTGTGTAGTGAGACCATCTATATAATAAAATTAATAAAATATATTAGGCTATATAAAAAATTAGAAAGTTTAGTAATAATTCTTAGTTAGTAAACGAGGGACAATTTCATTTTTTAATGATCAACAAACCTTTCTTCATAAGTGGTACTTCCAGTTATGTTTACCTAGAACAAATATACTGTAGGCCTATAAACATAAACAATTTCAGTTCTTACAGTTTGTATACCCAGTTTTCGTAAATGCATCCTCTCCCTTAGGCACATTGTCACAAAATGCTCTGCAGTAGTAGCAGTAAGCTGAATCAGTCACAACACAAAGAAATTTTCAAATTGCCAGTCAGACAATTTTCAAAGAAATTAAGCAGTGTTACACCTTTGTGTTTCTTATCTCCCATTTCTGAGAACTTAGGAACACAAAAAACCAAAACAATCACAACAATAACGAATTAAGAGAGAGAGAAGCGATGTGTACTTTAACGGACTACGTACACGACTGAGTAACCGACCGCATTTGTATCAGTAATCATTAACAAATAACAGTTCCAAACGACCTTCTTTTAAGATTCGTCAACAAACCCATCGACGTCTTGCAGAGTAAGCCAGCTTTGTTCATACTGCCGAGTTTGTTACCCCTACCATACCGCTCTCTTTCACTGGCCTGTAGTGTTGCGAAATTCTGCTGAACTGAAAACAGCGATAATCTCAAATCAAATGGTAAACAATCCGAGCACAGAGATGATGACTCAGAAGAATATGAGTGACAAAGAGAGGAAAGAAAATAGAGCAAATTCTTAGAAGTACAGCTGCGCTTATTATTTCATTACGGTGTTCCAAAACAAGTCCTTGTTTGTGTAAAAGGCTCGCATTGTATTCCAGTTAATTAGGTCTCTAGCATTTGTTTTTTTTTCGAACAGAAATATTATTTTGACGTATATCATTCAAATCTGTTAACATTCCCCTTACAAGTTTCTTCAAAAGAAATAAGAATTTATGGCAACTAGTCGTCTGATAACAGTACAGACGTTGATAAATAGTGCTTACTGTGTTCGCAAGCATAGAAAAACTGTCTCCTGTTTGACTATTTGTTAGTTTTTATTTATAACAATTGGAAACAAAATGTTCTAATGTTCAGAACATTGGGGGGGGGGAGTGCCCCCTTGCCCCTCCCAAGTTACGCCTATGGTCTTGCCTGTACCTGTATACTATACAAATCAAAGAAATACATGGATTGATGCAAATCTGTTTATAACAAATGGTTTTCTTACAAATTTATTCCTGTGGTAAAATCTTTCTTAAATAAACAAAAATTGGAACAGAAAGTCATTTTATTACTTGGTAGTACTCATTCTTATCCCCTTACTAAGCAGCTGGAAACAGAAACGTTTACAGTCATATTTTTGCCACCAAACGTCACCTCACTTGTCAAGGGGCAATCAAAAGGTAACCGAAAAATTCAAGCGATATTATTGCCGACTATTTTACAAAACAGTGACAAAGGATACATGTTCGCTGTTACCGAATAATAAAAAGAAAATTAATTTTAAATTATTTTTTGTATACTGGTTGGCCGATGCATTGAATAACGTTTCTTCCGAGACCCTGCAACGTTATGTTTCTGACATAAACTTCATAAGACAAATGAACAACTGAATCCAGCACAAAATGACGATGGTGAGGAAGATTGTATCAACAAAATCGTACATGAAATAAGCCACAGGATTAATTGGGTGTGAATATGTGACATTCATTAATAATGTAGGAAGAAACTAATTTATTGACAAAAAATTGTTATAGCAATTCGTGTGAACAATTTATATGACAAACAGAAGATTCATCTCATGAAGAAAGTTCAACTCCCCGCATTTCACATGCAGACAGCTTGGCTGCCTTGGAACTGGAGTCCATCACAGTGTGACTGGAAGCTATGTGAGAAAACGGTGGTTGTGCAGCAACGGCTGACAATTATGAACATGTACTACCAGTTAGTGAGTTCCCAATACCATAACTCAGATTAAACTGTATGTAACGTTTGTAGAACAGGACATGAGTGATGTAGGCGCCAGTTTGGAGAAAGCATCACCCCTTCACACCTCACTATGCAATCACACGGATCTGAGTCACAGGAATACATAAAACAGCAACCTAAAGCTCATGGACATGACTTAATTGCATTAATTACAAAGATGGAGAGACACCGCATCGAGGGACAGAGCTAATACTACTCAGAATCAGATGTCCATCAAAGCTTCTTTAAAAAAAGACTGAGTTCTTTAGTCAATTTGATACTGTATTCATATATGTAGACGATTCAATTCTTATAATTTTTAATGTACTTTTTGTTCTTCAGCACTTCTTTTAAACCATAGGCATACTAGTTTACAAAATTTTGAATGCACAGCATTTATTAACCAATATACTTAGTATACTCATTTTTGTAATAATTTCTTCGATTACATGAGTTTTCGATTAAGGTAATCCTTATGTTTTGGTCCATATTAGCTTGGATAATTGAGATGACACTGTACATTTTATGCTAACATAGACATTTAGAATAAATGTAATGATAAATGAATAATTTTGTATACTAATTTTATGTTGAAAAAAAGCAAGTGTGTTTTACTATTGTAACTAAATCATGATATTTTTATATTAATTTAAATTTTATTATTCTTAGATATATTGTGTGTTATTGTCACAAAAACTATAAAGATTGATCTAACATTTCTTTTAATATTTGTACAGTGTAAACAGCAATTAACACTGACGTGCTGATGTGATTGTATTGCCGAATGAAGAAAGTATCGAAGCTGTTAAGAGTTCACTTACTTGAACAGTAAAATCATTATGGACGAGCCGCACATGAGAGATATTTTGTATATAATTGGATAAAAGCAAAAGCCACTTCCAACAGTAAATACAAACTGATGACTGCTAAAGGACATGAACCATAGCACTGCATGCACTTGCACTGTATAACCTGGACAGTAGTGCAAGAGAAAAGAGGAGACTAGAGTCGTTTGGAACAGTGAGTTATGGGAGTGTAATTATTGAAAACAATATGAATCAATAAGGTTAGTAGTGAATAAGTTCTTGATAGAGTAGTTGGAAGAAGGGAATTTTGAAAAAACAATGTAAAGAGAAAACTACAGTATTTGGATGTAAGGTGGTATCAAAAGTTCTGAGGCTTATTCTGTAGCATGAAACAGATGGCGATGCACAGGCTGTGGTCATCAACATTGTACTTTTAACTAATTAGAATTAATATTAGGCATTACCTGTATTAACTTCCCGTCTTGTGACTTACCTATTTTAATTTCTAAAACGACGCGTTTCTAGGATAAATCCTCATCTTCAGGTTTTAATATTACAAAAACATCAAATTCACCCAAACGGGGTCGTCAATTACTTAAAACACATAAAAACACCACACATAATTTTACATTGATATAGTCTCGGCACAGTCCGATGCGCATCATCTTGTTGCCAATGATTAACTGTTGTACTTTATCCTGTATGACCGTTATCATTGCCCGTGGACACATCAATATCGATGGCTGTATTGTACAATAGATTAGATCGAAACGAAACTTTATCATTAAGTAGTTGGTCTGCTTGTAACTTAGAAGCCTTGTATATCTCATATTCCTCCACAGCGTTCATGTATGCACCTTTTTTTTGCAATTATGAAGCAGTTTAAAGTTTGTGTGGAAGTCTGAGTAGTTATGATGTTTGGGTGAATTTGATGTTTTTGTAATATTAAAACCTGAAGATGAGGATTTATCCTCGAAACGCGTTGTTTTGGAAATTAAAACAGATAAGTCACAAGATGGGAAGTTAATACAGGTAATGCCTAATATTTATTCTAATTAGTTAATAAACGTGACTTGGAGACAAATAAAACAAAATGAATTGTACTTTTCTTTGACTAGTATGCCGATGGAGTCATTCTGTGAACCTCGAAAGCTGTGCTACATGGGTTTTTATGAACAGTGCAGGGGCACATTTGTGATTTCAGAAAGGACTGCAAACTACAGCAGAGAGCTAACATTAAATTCTATACATATACAAATTTGTTTCTATTTTTAACTAATACTATTGAGTGAAACTTACTCAGCTCCATCTATGCTGTTGTCTTTCACTGAAGAAAGATCATCCTGTCCTGGATTTGTTCCTATACAAACAGTAATATAAAGAATGTTTTAGCAATTACAGAAAAATAAAGTACCCATTTTTCTGTGTGTATTTTAGTAGTTAGTTTTCTTATTTCTCTAAAAAGGAAATATATATATCTGTATACATGTAATACATACATGTAACTGTATACATGTATATACATAAAAATATTAACTGGAACCAAAACTAATAATTATAAAAGTTTCAACTATAAATGTGCATGTATCTTTGTTTATTTATTTTATTTAGAATCAGTTTTTGAAACGTAAATGTTTAGTTTTTTAGTTTGCTGTACATTAAGGCCAGTTCACAGAGAAAACAAGGTTACAATTTATTATGTTGTGTTAAGTTTTTGTCAGTTTGGTTTCACATTCACTGCTAAGAAGTTAATCTTTGGTTCCTGTTTTGCTTACCAAATTCAGTCTATTTTGTTTCTGATCTGCTTATTTTGTTCCAAGTATTGTTCTTCCAAGTTTGACCTCTACAGTCAACTGAGTATAATTAACTGAAATCTATCTAACTAATTCAACTAAGAATTACATTTTATATGACTAACACTTGAATATCTATGCTTATGTGCAATGTAACCAGGCTGAGGTAGGAGATGGAAAAATTGTCCGACCAGCAATGCAGACAAAGCGTACAGCTTAGTGTTTTGTGTGAACCAACTCATTTAAATATATGGTCTGGTATTTGTCTATAAAGTTGCCACAGCGAATCTTAGCATAGTTTAGTTTTGAATGTGAACTGGTCTTTAGATTAAGTTTTTTGGTCAATTTTAAAATTTGTATGTGCGTGTGTCATGAAATTTGTAGAAAATGAAAAAATTACATATTTTATTGTATGTCCAATGATTTTTATAACACTTATGCTATGTTGGCAAATTGAAACTGTCTTGTGATTCCTTTCTTGTCAAAAATTGACAAAAGTTTCTTGAGATGTTTTTTTGTAATAACTTAATTAAATATTTTCTTATAAAATTGTAAAAATAATATCAATATTCACTCACATTATTCTTACTATTCAAATTAATAATAAATAATACTTCATAATTTTAAATCAAAAATATATTTTTCATTATTTTTACGTATCAACAGTTTTAAATTAGTGTTATCATCAGAAATAATCATTAAATAAATTTTAAATCAGTTTATTTATGTATTTACTAAAAAAGTTTATTTATTGTCAATTGTAAAATGTATAAAATTTAATAATAAAATAATTATTTGGGCAATAATTTCATGCACACTTCTAACATATCTGTACCACATAAACTCTCTTTTACAGCTCCAACTTTATGAAATTCATCTAAGGTGCAGTAAAACTCTGTTTTATTATTTTCTGTTTTTTACTTACGCCACTGAATGTTAATATAATTTTACTCATTCTCCTAGAGTACAAGTGTAGGTAAGTATATATGTTTGTGTAACCTCGTGGGTAGGATTTTGTTACCTGGCGAATGTCTCATAAGCGGTGGAGCGATTGCTGCATCTTTTGTTGGATACACAACAGATTCACTTCTGATCATCGGCAACTGGTACTGGTACTTGATACCTGGATTTGGTTGCTGATAAATTACCTACATAACACACAGACACTTTAGAAACAATCAATAATGGTTTTTAATTTTTTGTATTAGTTTTGAATATTTGAAACTCATATCAGTAAAAATAATTTTCAGATTCTTTTTGTATGAAAAAATCCAATATGATAGCGACTACTTAAAGGGAAAACCATTTTACGATTTCTCGTAGTAGCCAACTTTCTTTTTAAAGACATTCCTCTTGGTTCCAGTAGTTGATAATCCAACTAAGTGTTTATTAAATTGGAATCTTTAGAAAAAATTCTAACTTTTACTGGAATACTTTATCTGTTCCCTATGTACTGTCTGCCTATTATGATATGAATATCATATATATATATATATATATATATATATATATATATATATATATTACATTTAATATTTATAATTAAATTTACCTCAAGATGTTATTTTTCTATTTGGAACATGTTTCGAGAGTTCCTGTTCTCTCATCTTAACAGGAACTCTCGAAACATGTTCCAAATAGAAAAATAACAACTTGAAGTAAATTTAATTATAAATATTAAATGTATTATATACATCAAGAAACGGACTGTAGCAGAAAGTGATTGAATATATATATATATATAGTTATAAGTATTATAGTAATATATATATATATATATATATATATGTCAGTGGTTCTCAACGGGTATGCCACAGCACACTGTTGTGTCGCAAGATTTACTGTGCACCGCGAAACTTGCGAGTCTTTTGATATTGCTGGTAAACGTAATGAAAATAATTTTACTCAACATTTACTTTGGTAAATAGACAAGAGAAAAATATTCAATGGTTTAAACACATTTTTACAGGGGACTTATTGGCTTATGACTTACAATAAAAAATTTGAGTCATTGATGAGAAAAAGTTGAACTTCTAGGTAGTTTCTTCAACAAAAGTTCAATTCATGGTGGATTATTGAAGATAAACACATAGAAATTTACTATTTACCTAAGACATGTCTCTTGCATTTCTTATTTTTTATGTTTTTTAGTGCTGTAAAGTCCAGCTCGCACAAGCAGGCAGTAGATAATGTAACTGGTTCCACTTGAGAAGCACTTTGGAAATGTAACATCCAAAACTTGAGAAAAGATAGTTCACCATATGTGAGTTAAAGTGTTCGGTCTGCTGGAATTGTCCTTCTTTCTCCAGAGAGAGGTCAATGATTAATTCTAGGGACACAGCATAAGGACTCCGCGCCCAGTCATAACATGTGACAGGAATGGGGAAGGGGCAGTTGTTGCCAATTCCTACGTTAGTGTGCTGCGGGAATTCACTACATAAGATAGTGTGCTGTGAACAAAAAACGGTTGAGAACCACTGATACATATAATATTGTGATATGATATTATTCAATATAGTTTCTTCTGCAAGTAGTGTGTTGCGAATCAATAACAATCGAAATAATTCTATGTTAATATAGAAACTAACGAATAATCTAAGTGATGATGCTGATATATTTCAGTGAAATGTGCGTCAGGTATTGAAAAAACAAAAACACAATACAGTACTTGCAGAAGAAACTATATTGAATAATATCACAATATTATATATAATTGCGGCAAGAAAATTTGAGTTACGTATATAGAAAATGATGGATATACATATTATATATAATAGTATTGTAGTTCTGTCTAATTGATTAACTCTGACTAAGCCTTTAAATTTGTTCGTTCCCTAAAATTATAATTGCATATAATTCAAAACGTAAATTTAAAAAAAATACAATAAACAGCTCTGGTCATATTCTTTCACCCATTAATATTCTAGAAGTAAAGGCGATACAAATCTTGTCAATGTCTCTGATCTTTTTGTAAATGGAGAAAATCTAATTGGGTGGTTTATAACTACATTATGGATCAACCAACATTCTGAGAACCCAGACCAGCCAGTCATCATGTAATTAAAATTACCTGTTACAGAATAAAGCAACAGCTGTCTAGTTTAATATAGCCAGGAACTTGAACTGCTTGCGGGCAGGGTCTTGTGATTTCAAATCACGTAAGTTACTAAGTAATGATCCCCATACCTTCACCTTCTACAGACAAACAGAAGTTACTGTCCAAATAGCTGATGTATACAATTTATAATAAAGTCTAAAATACTTCTCATCGTAAATTGTAAAATTAAATTGTAGTTACATTCAATCTACAGTCTACATGTTAAAAAAAATTACTGCAAACGTTTTTGCATCTTTCTACTTTAATATTGCTTTTAAATATTATCTCTGAAACTTATACCAATGAAAATAATTTTTTAATATATTTTTTGTATGAAAAAATCCAATATAATATCAACTATTTAGGGGGAAAACCATATTATGATTTCCTATAGTAGCCAACTTTTTTTCAAAGACACCCCTCTCACTCCAAGTTGTTGATAATCCAACTAAGTGTTTATTAAAATTGGAATCTTTAGAAAAAAATTCCAACTTTTTTAGTCATCATCATCATCATCCTCAAGGTTAAACCAAGAATGGTTTGTTCTGGTCTCAAATAGACAAACTATTTTTAGTGGAGTACTTTATTTACTTCCTATGTACTGCCTCCCTATTATGATATGAATATCATATATACATCAGTGGTTCTCAACAGATGTGAACTATAAAAGTCTAAAATGTCACTCCAGCCATACACTGGTTTGGATTGACTCTTGAGTCTGGCTGGATATTGTGGTAAACTATGTGTTTCGAGCAGACAATGTAGTTTAATAAATGCTTGTTTTTCAGCATGTATTTTGTGGTTCATCCCAAAGGGACAACATTTTTGGAAGTGTTTTTGACTACTACGCAAAACAGACTGTTTAATTTGGTGTTTACTTCATTAAATTTACGATATTGATTGATGACTCATTGGATACTTGGTGAAACATATTAATACAAAGATTAAAAAAAATATATATATATACAAACACTTGGTAAGTTTCACAGTTTTTATTTACTTGATGTTCCTTGGTCTCTTTGAGAATAGCTTAATAAGCTGAAACAGCTGTCAGAGGTAAATAAAAACTGTGAAACTTACCATGTGTTTGTACATTTTTTTTCATTAAATTTAATAAGAAGATCTGATACATTATATTAATAACAATCGTACTGATAAACAACAGTTTTTTAATGACATTTTGCAGTGTATGTACAAAGCACGATGCAAGTCTGCTTTGATCAGTTATGTAGGGGTCTCAAAACTTTTTCACTTGAGGGTCGAAAAAAATCTTGGAAGTCAGGCGGGCCAGCAACACACACACACACACACACACACACACACACACACACACACACACACACACACACACACACACACACACACACACACACACACACACACACACACACACACACACACACACACACACACACACACACACACACACACACACACACACACACACACACACACACACACACACACACACACACACACACACACACACACACACACACACACACACACACATTGTAAACTTACTTTTTTTAAGTTTACGAAATAATCACGTCAATAAAATAGGTATCTAAATAAAAATTAAGCACACTTATGCAAAGAAAACAAATTTATTTATTCAAAATAATGTAAATAAAAGTAAGGAAAAAATAACTTTCAAAGATATTTCTTATGTATTATTTTCTGGCTTTCTTATGTCCACATGGAATGTGTGGAGTTGCTTCTGACCTATAATGTCTGTCCATTTTGGGTCAAATTTTGATGCTCCTATCACTAGGATGGATTTCAAGTGTTCGTCTGACAAGTTAGCCCAGTACTTTAATTTTATACTTATTTCTTGTTTAGTCATTTAGTAAAATGTTATAATATTTGAAGTATTTTGACGATCTATTTAAATACTGCGCGTAGCATCGGCCGGGTTGCCGCGGGCCGTAGTTTAGAGACCCCTGAGATAGTGTATCAAATTGCCTACCATGAGATCAAGCGGCTCCTGCAGCGGTCCCGGTGAGTAAATGGACTCGGTGCTGTGATCGTCTTCTCTGTGGTACGTAAACTTGGTGCCGACGGCATCGTAGTCGCCGGACCAGTTGATCGCCCAGTTTCCATTCAGTACGAACGTACCGTCGTGTCGCCTCAGCGCTGTGAATTGAAACAGCAAAAAAAAAAATTACCTAGCAAAAAGTATACGAATATTAAAAATCTACGTGTATATGCTAACAGAAGTACAGTCCATCTCAACTACATCAGAATAAATTCCGAAATGTTAATAGCCAAACGTCTAAAATAAAGCTACGGAAGTAAGGAAACACATCATCCGGCAACGGAAATAGTTTCATTATCTATTTCGAAGGCTATCTCGGCCGGACATTATTCAACATTATTTAAAACCCGGCTGCTGAGCCGTGATCGACTGCTTAAACTCGGCTGCTGAGCCGTGGTCGACTCCTTAAAATGTCGTTACTAGACGTTTCGGCCACACCTCTGGAGGAAATCCTCAGTAGAAAAAACGTTCCAAAGGGGACAAGTCGAACTCACCCTACTGTTGAGGAGTAAACAAGTAAGCAAGGGGTTGTGACCGAAACGTCTAGTAACAAATTTTACGCTATCGACTACGGCCTAACAGACAGGTTTTTAATGTTTTTAGTAATATATAGTTTCATTATATTCTTGAAGAGACCACAATTAAATATTGTCATTTTTATATCCAAGAGGGAGTTAAACTAGTAGGCCTCTGCTCCCTGAGCTGCAGAATTAGCTTGCTATTTTGAATGAAGTACATTTACTATTACATAAATTTCGTTATTAGACAACATTCCAATTGCAGGAAAAAATAAATACATCCCGATTACTCTAATATTTCTTTAGTAACATAACAACTGCAAAGCACACAATCATACAATAAACGCAAACACTTAGCAACATTCGGAATTGGGTTACAGTTCCTTCTAATCTGACACCGTTGGATTCACTTAAGGTGATCTATTTACTAGTTCTTAGAGTCCAAATATTTTAAAATTTTAAAACTTAACGTTAAATTCAGATTTTAGTCAATATTCCTTCAACTTAATGCTACATAAATTTTCGTGATTTTATCAAAATATTCGCCAACGTTTTAGGCTCTGACGTCCAAAAACTTTGAAAATTTCAAAAATGAATACTATGTTCAGATTGTGGTTTAAATTCCCTTTAATTTGATACCTCACGTGGGTTTTTACGATTTTTTCACAATTTTGACTCAACGTTCTATTTTTGGTGTGATCAATCTGAAAAACAATAAGGTTCTGTAGGGTAAAGTGTGGACATGTGTGCCAAGTTTTACGAAAATCGGCTGAGGCGTTGAAAAGTTATCATGAAACGCACCCCAATTAGTTATCCAGACAGACAGATAAATGCCGAACTGTCAAGTTAAACCCTAAGAACCTAAGTACATACTACTTCCTCGTTCAAAAAATTATAAGCTAATTTTATTGCCTGGAACAAATTATTTTATTGTTAACAATTACCATTGTTTGAAAAAGTTTAAATGAATTTTTAAGTACTTTACTCTTGTTAAAACATAAAACGTTGCAGGTAAACTACCTATCCCCCTTAACCGATCTTCACCAAAATCAATACGCCTCGAATCCTCTATAACTTGGGCACATAAGCAAAAAATTATTTGATTCTGTTTGAATTTGCGACAGTTATCATTCGCCATAGAAAAAATTCTGCACACACACTTTTCGGAAAATGACTTTCCTTCATGTTTTGAGGGTAGTACAATCAGAATCAGCCCTTATCTCGAATACGATTTTTTTTTCGAGATCACCATATTTTCATGTCTTTCAGGAACATGGAAGTAAAAAAAATAAAATAAAAAAACACACACAGACTGAAAAGTAACAAAACGTTACCAAAAATTTCACAAGTACAACGTGACAAGAAACATACCAGTGTATTGAGAAATTCACGTAACTGTAAAACTGTCAGTCTGGCATTTAGAACTACAAAGTAAATGATGGAAATCTGTATGGCCAACAACTTAACTACCGGGGAGCAATGCGAAGAGGCTCCGGTGTTGAGATTCTAAATTTATACCCTATATTAACTTGTTTTACACTTTCGCATATGCTGAAACACTGTAACTATTATGCTTTGATATAACCTACTGTAATACCAGATTACGCTATTAGGAACCTCTGTTTTACCGTAACAAGCAATTCCATAGCAAGAAACGAAACCGCTAAACTAACTATATATGACATCCAAAGACAATATTTATAAATATAGACCTAGATACAAGAGGCAATTTTCAGTTTCTCTGTAAAGCTTCAGTATCTTAATGACTGTTTGGGCAGCAAGGATAGCAAAGAACTATTCAAAGTTTTCGCTCGGAGGCCCGTGAGTCCTTAGTTACGTCATATGAAACGAAACGTTACAACTGCCCCCGTTGAAAATAACTGATGAGCTCTGGTGACTCAAAAGCACCAACTTCTTGTTTATTGTTGAAAAATTGTGTTAAAAAGAAGGATACATTAAAATCTGAAGTAGCAACTCTGCCTACAGAGAAAACTTACTCCATAAACTTGCGCTGTACATGGTTTTGCTAAGAGTATTGAAGAAAAAAAAATACTTCTGAAAAAACTTCAAACGTCTGATAACGTCATAAAAAATAAATGAATTCAGGGACGCCTTCTGATAATAACGGACAATAACATTATTTAATGCGTTACTGTAATACTTGCTTGTATTACATGCCTGTTGAAAAGTACATTAAAAACAGTTTTCTCAGTTACAGCAGATTTTTTCACATTTCATGATATTTATGACCTCACGGTAACGCTAATCTAGGGTTAGCTGAAAAGTCAATCTTGAATTCACAGTACAAATTCACCAGCTATAATATATGTGTACACAATTACCTAGATAGTTCCTGCTTTGCTTGAGTTCAGAAATGGTGAGATTACAGGCGGACTGCGGGATCTGAGTGATGAGGTTGTAGCCGACGGGAAGCTGGGGACGTGTGAACAGTCCCGATATGACGCGACAGGTGGAGTTGTCGCCTCCGCACACGCCGCACGTGTCCAGTCGTTTGTCCGACCCGACCACTCCATCACAGCCGACGTGCTGAAACAGATAACAACACGCAGATTATAATCATGTCACAGACATGTTTGTCAGTACACCACTGTCAGTAGTGCAATTTACAAACTTACAAAACCATAAATTCTGTTAGCAATTTAAAACGTTTAACCAGAATAATGTAATATATAACAACATAAGCGAACTGATATACTATTAATATTGTTTCGAATAAAGACCGAATTTTTTAAGTTTCTATATGTTTTTGTCAAGTTTATTTACATCAGTTTTATCAGAATTAAATTCTCTAAGTTTTGAACATAAGTTTATGTATTTATTAATTACTTAACAAAGTCATTGTACTTCAAACCTAAAAAAAGTGTTTTTTGACACCACAATTTTGTTTTATGCTAGTTACCTTGAAAACTACGGGAGTTACAGTATTGGGACCCAATTTTTAAAACTTTGCAGGTCAAAAACCATATAAAACCTCCTTAATTTATGACCCAAGAATTTCAGTGTCACCTCGTTTTTCCGTGGAGGCAGAAATTTGGGTAAATTTTTCGCAAGCCGTAACTCGCTAACGAAACGTTTCCAGACTTATGTTTGTATGAACTTTTTTCCTTTATTTTCACCAGTAGGCCTATAGCACATCCTGAAAGTTTCTCCGTTTCTTCCTGAATCACTCTGTATGTATGAAATTTTCTTGAACAAAAAAGGTACAGAAATTCAAAACTTCTTAACGTTATAAAACCTTGGGGACATTTATCACGATATATAAAGTAAGTTCTATTGTTCATAGTTGTGCCACATTACTAACACGTAAATCTTAATCAATTCACTGATAGACGGACACATAGAGTCTGGGGGGGGGGGCTTGCAAACGAATTCATGTCTTAGTCCGATAAGCGTCAGGATCTACGCTGCGGCGAGATCGTGTCACAAGACAAACTACCCACAGGCACTGTTGTTTCAACAAACTATCGGTTCTAGCACTAAAAGAACAAACTTTGTCGACGTCAAGACAAACGGAATTTCGATGGGAATCTTAGCAGGTTCGAAAGTGTGTGTGCGTTGTCCGGATCGTAGCCCGATGAAAGGCATTTCATACAGTACAGCGCGATCAGGTGTTTGCTGCAAAAAGATGTTTAAGATGCGGGCCCCTTTCATACGATTTAAGGAGCAAGTAAGGATGTGCGTTGGATGTTGTTGTTGAAACGGCCGGTGGCTCGCTTAGTTACCCGGAGGAGCTTAGAGCTGGAGCGTCGTGGACAATAGGCGCGGCCGGAATCGCTAGCTGTCACGCCGAGACGGACGGCTCCCAAGCGCGACTTAGGTTCCACAAGGGAGCATCTCAGTATATGTCGTAGCCACTCCAAATACTGTGCTTTTCGGCAAAGACTGTAAGGCAAGGTGAACGACGTGAATTGTCAATTGGAAATTACATTGTCTAAAAATTTTAATTATAAGAATAATAAATGGTCCTTTTTTGTTATGATCGAAACAGTTTAGAAATAGGATAGGCTGCCTTAGGTGACCCGTTCGAGGTACAAGGTAGGCAGTGTGTCCAGCATTACACTTTAGCCACCCATCATTACCATCAGGATATTATTACAGATATTAATTAATTTCCGTTTCTAGTTGATGTCGAGTTCAGGTCGTAATAAAAATGCAGTTTTTATGCAACGTTTCAAGATTTATTTAATCTCATATTCATGCTTACAACATAAAGTACAAAGTAGTATAATTGTAACGATTGTACAATTAGAACAATCATTACAATTATACTACTTTTGGGCCGCCTCATTACCCCTTCTCAAAGTTTTGAGAAGAAATTTTTTTTGTTTAAAAAACAAATTAAGTTTTTTTTTTTGAAAAGGGGGAAAGGCGTCCCGTAAATTTTAAAACTAGGCAGATGGCCTAGACGAAGCATAAAGTGCACTGAGCCCATTGTGACAGGACTTGCAAATGAAACGCATGATTAACATGTTAAGATTTTATTTATTTGCGTTTGATCTTAGTGTGAACAACATACGTACATAATACATACATATATATCTATTTTTCAGAAAGAATATTTAATGGGTCACTCTGCAATTAACATTAAGTTTTTTAAAGCTCTTCATAACTTAAACATGAACAATTAACAATTAAATTACAAAACATTTCAACAATAATTCACATTAATTCTCCACAGTGACCTCTCAGAAAGAGCCAATCATTTTATATATATATATATTTTCTATATAAGTAACTCGATGTTTCTTGCAGTAATTATATAATTTGTTTTCAATTTGTTTCTTCTGCAAGTAGTATAATTTTGTATATTCTTAAAAAAAAAAAAAAAAAAAAAAAAACTACTTGCAGAAGAAACAAATTGAAAACATCACAAATTTTATATATATATATATATATATATATATATATATATATATTGCAATGAAACACAGGGTCCTGATAAGCAGTGCAGGCTTGTGTAATACACAGACGATAAACATTCAGGTCTAAGTTGGTAGTTTGCTAGATTTGTTTTTTTTTTGTATAAGTTTTGTATTTTAGAAAGGATAAGGAATTAGGCTTAGTCAAACTGTATATTATTTTATATGTTGTTTATTCATGTACTATGTCTGTGGAAATGTGCGCGCGTGCGCGAGTGATAAACGTTTCCCCGGCTGAGTGTGATATAATTATCGTATCGTTGTGACACTTGAACTGAACATAAACTACTGTATTAGCTACAGTTCCTGTATATTTCCTATCTGTTAAATGACGTTAAAATATGATTTCATTAAAATATAAAGTTGTTGTAAAACGCATTTCTGCGTGAGATTAAGGTATTCAGAGATTACCATCTATGCATGCTCTTGCAAAGTCGATGCACTTTACAGCATGAAAAATTGGCGAGTCATGTTCAAAGTAACCATGTGACTTCCTTCCACCAATAAAATGCTGGAAGGCAGTTGGAAATTTTCTTAGCCTGTTGCTACACAGGCAGTTCTTCTCATCCAGCTATCAAGATCGGGACGTGCAATTCTTGTGCAAGATTTTCCGCTTGCAAGAATTTGTTAAGTCTTTTCGGCGGTAGTAACGAGTGTGAAGACTCAGAACTGTTCGGGTATTACATCTCTACACCCAGTGTTGTTATTAAAACATAGCGTGCATAAATACGGCAGTTCTTCTCATCTAGCTATCACGATCGGAACGTGCAATCCTTGTGCAAGATTTTCCGCTTGCAAGAATTTGTTAAGTCTTTTCGGCGGTAGTAACGAGTGCGAAGGCTCAGAACTGTTGGTGTAATTCATCGCTACACGCAGTATTTTATTTGAATATAGCGTGTGTAATAAGTGAACTTGAACTGCGTTACTGTGTGAGGTATTCTGCAGTACCAGTAATATTTCGTAATTACTTAGTAATAAAATTTCGTCATCATTAGTTCCCGCGTGAGTGGAAGATTTTCGCATAGGGAGGTCTGCTGATCGCTGTAGACCCAGTGTTACGCGTGAACACTTGAAGAGTCCGGATTGGTATGAGCCTAATATACCGTTTCTAAGTAATACCCACTGTGACCTGAGATACCAATGAATTATAGATACTGTATACAATTTCAGAAGTAGTATTCCATAGAACCGTTGTTTGTGTGCGAAGCGTCTGTGTCAACGTTGGAACTCCAGGGCACCAGCCCAGCTGGAAGCGTCACCAGGGTGAACCATCTGTCATCGTACGCCACGCCTGACGACTCCACGATACAGCAAAGCCCCCCCTTTTTCCATCAACATCGCCGTGGGAATCATCATCATCACATATGTAATGTACCACATCACGTATATGAACAATAATTAACACTTTAAAAGACTACATCTGAAACACTACCATTATTATGCTTGTCAAATATATCATATAAACAATTACATATATCTTGTGTGCAATAAATAATCTTAAACCCTCCAATATAGACTTTTGCATTAAGATACACATACTACCATATCCTATGCGGCAATAGTTAAGTTATTTGTGTTGTCGCAATATATATATATTGTAACGTCCTGCTTTTGTGAGGTACTTTACCACTTACGAGTATATTGCAATTACAAGCTTTGTTAATTCCGCCCCACAGTTGTACGCCAATTCTGTAACGTATAATGAGCAGTCGCTATTTTTCAAGCCCCGCGATGGAAGCCAATTCTGTAACGTGCGCTTAATGTGAGGTGTGCACTTGCGAAAGTGTTATTATATGCCTCACGCAGTATGCGTCACTTTTGAATTATACTAACTGACGTTTTAAAAGGTATAAATAAAGGATTTTGTTTATCTTGTTTTACTCAATCTAAAAGAAATCGAGAGTGTGTGATTTGGGGTCAAGGAGGTAATCTGTTCAGCCTTATGCAGAAGAGAGAGTAAGTATCATTATTGCCCCTCAGTTGTGACGATTTCTTCTGTATGTTGTGCAGAAATTTTCATTAACTACCCACTACAATAAATTATAACACGTTATAATTCAATATTAATTTTCAATAATATTGCTTTATTGATTATTGACTTTTGTCTCCTGCCACCAAAATATAGGTATCACAATTAATCTTATTTGAAAAAAAAAAACATCATCTCGACTTTACCGAGTAAACATAGATCTGTCTAAGGAACAAAACATATATGTTGTTATTTACCCAATATTACGCTATAATAAAAAACATCAGTTATTACATAATTCTTAGTAATTCCCCAGGGTTCAGGGTGAATTCTTTGTGTTATGAGAGTGTCAGAAATGGATAATTGCTACGCTTTACAAATATCAAAAAATTAATAAATAATTTTGTTTATTTTTCAAATATTACGTAGTTTCCGGAATTGCCGTAAGAGAGGAGCATGTATTTGTTTACTTTGAAAGAAACATATGATAAAATGAATATTTTTTGTTCTATTTCACTGTTAAAAAACGAGTTTTCTTCTGGACTTATTACGAAAAAATGTTTATATTACCTCGCTCCGTGTTGTCCTTACTGGATTGAAGTTTTATTCTGTGATGAGGTACGTCTTGCGTTATTATTTCCTTTTCGTTTGGAGTATTTTCTAGTTGTCTACTGGAAGTAGGCCGAACTATATTGGATCCTCAGAATGTTTTCATCCACTGGTTTTTAATGTATATCACCATTTAATTTGGATTCCTCAGGTATAATTAGTTAGTATTCACTTTGTTTATTACTCTTGCGTGAATTTCGCCTCCTCCAACGTCCAAAAAAGGTTATTTTTTATAATTTTTGTCGCATCGTTACTTCAACTCTCCGGTTTAGTTCAAAAATTTTTTATATCTTATTAACAATACTTGTTATTTTTCATCACTCTTAGTAACACACAGTATTTTTATTATGTAGGCAGTTTGTGATTATTATAAATTTATATTTTATTTATGGAAAAATAATTCCCTTCCATTCCGGTTTCTTTACTAATTTAATTTACATAATATGTTTTGGTTAATTTTTTTATGACATTGTATATAAATATTTTATCATTTTATTATTATTAAATAAATTTATATATTATTTATTTAGTCTCGAATAGTGTTCATACCCGGTACTACTTCCTGTTGCCATTTCCTTCATAGGATTATTTTAATTTTATATTATCTTTGGTAGTTAAATTTTTTATGTCTTTTAAAATTAACCCTGGGTTTTCTTATAATCTAACACAATTATTTGAAACAATATAATATTAACTTGGGTAAAACAATTTGTGGTTCATACAATATAAATTACAATAAATAAATAAAATTACAAAAATCAATCAGTATTATTACATACTACTTTCATAAGTTTATCCTTTCCAAAACATACAACACAGTTTGGTAATACGTTGCTTTCACTTTTGTTTTTTCACCTCAATGGGTACACTATCACTCACTTTGCACTGTATAATTAAATTTTGAGCGAGCTTTAGTTTACCCATTTCTGACTTTTTATTCTCATGAGTTACTTTATTGGGACCGGGTTATGTACCGTTACATAAAGCCCCCCCACTAGAACAAATTTATTTTAGTTCAACTTGTTGATAGAAATAAATTGTTGATTATTTCCATTTTCTTAACTCCTCTTTATCTTCATAATAGTTTTTATTTCTGACTGATTATAAACTCTGGTAATTCCGACTTGTGGTAATTGCTATTTTCTTACTTTACTCTCTCTCTCTTGGAGGCAAATTCATCAATTATTTCTCTGGGTAGTGGTACTTCCACATTTTATTTGATAAGGACTGGTCACACTAGTTATATTAAACTGGTTTTAACACTCATTTCTATTTACTTTTATAAATTATCTTTATCAATTAAGCTTCGGTCTGCTATCTTCCTTCTATTTTCTTCATTTATACTTCTGGAATCTAATATCTCTCTTTTCAGCTATTTTATAATTATTATCCCTTAAATATTCAATTTCCCTAACATTTTTCCCTATCTTGTGCGGTGGTTCCAGTCGGGTGGCCACTCTGGGTCCATACACCGCTGTCCATCCTTACACCTTCTGAGACCAGGAGAACATCATCCCTGCTCATAAAAATTATTGCCGGAACATTTCTACGGTCAATACATAAAAATAAAAAAATTATAAGTAGTAGTCAATTAGCGACTAGTACCAAACACTTTTGGGATTCTTCATACTGTAGCTGTTTGTATTTATTTATATATTTCTTCTTCTCCTTGATTCCTTCTTCTTTTCCATTGACTAATAGCATATAACATCATTGATAGGCCTTATGTTAAAATTCTTTTGACTTTACTTCTTGTGACATATTTCTCCGTATCATTTCTTCTTAATTAATCTTCAATTCCGAGAAATTCTAATCATTGTATTAATTATCATCCTCCGTCAGTTTCATTGGATTCATTAAATTATTCTTTATTCTTCTTATCTGAGCACATTACCATTAATTGTTTATCTATTTATTCTTCTGTTTAAATAAGTTATTTATAATTAAATTATATAATCTGTTCTTACATTTTCTTAGTGGTTTGTCTTTTTATTTTAAATTATATGGTTTCAAAATAACTTGAGTAAGATGTCCTTACATGCTTTTTATTAATTCTAATGGTTGCAAAATATCTTAAGTAAGTTGTACTTACACACTTTTTGAATTTTGGGGTTTTTGTAGTTTCTTCATTTTAAATAATATTGTTCGAAATAACTTGAGTAAGTTGTCCTTACGTGCTTTTAGAATTTTGGGGTTTTAGTCTCTTCATTTTAAATTATATGGTTTCGAAATAACTTGAGTAAGATGTCCTTACATGCTTTTAGAATTTTGGGGTTTTAGTCTCTTCATTTTAAATTATATGGTTTCGAAATAACTTGAGTAAGATGTCCTTACATGCTTTTAGAATTTTGGGGTTTTAGTTACAATGAGTTGCTTGGTCCTGTATCCGTAAAATCCGTCCCTTTTTTCTGGTTTGTTTGGAGCCTGTTTAACCGTGGTCCATTATTTCAGGTACTCCATGTTCTCGGATTGCTGGGGTGTTCGTAATTAATTCTCTCCTTGATAATCTTCTTACCATCCGGCTCTCCCACTTTGCTGCTATGAAACTTTCACTTAAGTATCGGTCTTCCGTCATAATTCGTTCCTTTTTAACTAACCAGTATTGTACCTCTTCTAACATAACATAGTTGCTCATATTTAATCTCATTTCATTCCCTTTTACCTCTAGATCATTTGCCCAATATTTGCATGTTGTCTTCCGTCTTAAAGATACAGCTGATATTGTCTGATACACTTCCATCGTTGACACATTTAACTGAGATGTAAACTTAATTAACTCCCTCTGTTCGTTAATTGGAAGGTTGAATACATTAATTAATCCACCTGTAATCATCTCCCATTCTTCCTTGGTATTTATTGTTTTCTTTCTACTTGTTTTTATTATTTCCTTGGTCTTCTTTTCCACGGTTTGAACATCCTTTTTGTTGTGGCCATTTTTATTTTCAGATGGCATTACACCTTGGTATTCTGTAATTTCTATTTCCTTCCTCCTCTCTTCTGTATTCGGACTTACTTTAATACCTTCTGAAGTGCTGTCCAATGTTTCATCCAAATTATTGGAACTATGGTCCATTTGTTTATTTGTCTCCTCTTTGTATGTATCTGCTTTTTGGATACGCGTATTAACATTTTCAAACTTCTCTCCGAAAGTTTTCCATATCTCCTTATTGACATTCTCCATTTTACACTCAAATTGTTTTAAATTCTTATTATTCTCTTCAAATTTTGCATTCATCTCTTCTCTTTGTCCTTCGATAGTTTCTTTTAGTTCATTGTATTGTTCATTCATGGTTTGTTTGATATTTCCATGAATGGTTTCTATTTTTTCATTTAGTTGTTTGACTAAATTTTCCTGAATGCTATCTATTTTCTCATTGGTCTGTCTATTTTGTTCCTCCTGTTTCTTAAAATTCTCCTTATTTTGTTCATTCTGTTCCTTCAAAGTTTCCTCCTGTTTCCTAAATTTTTCGTCTATTTTATCATTTGTTTGTTTATTGCTTTCCATAATAATTCTCAACATCTCCTGCATGCTCATATCTTCTTTTTGGGTGGATTTATCTGGTTGGTCCCCTTGGGCATCCTCTTCCACTATTTCCTTTTCCGTATCCATAACTACTTCGGTTTCTTCTGTATCACCTGTCTGTTGGTCCATTTCACTGTCCGTGACTAACTCTATTTCTTGTTCCTGTCCACCTTCTTCAATCTCCTTTTCTTCTGCCCTCTTCTTCGATTTTCCTCGGGTATTAGGCATTTCTTGTTTTCTCATAACTGCCAACGATAATTAGATTTTTTGATATATCTTTTTTATTAAATATCGAAATTCTTTTCTAATTACCGCCCTTTTACGTTGAGCGCCAATTTGTAACGTCCTGCTTTTGTGAGGTACTTTACCACTTACGAGTATATTGCAATTACAAGCTTTGTTAATTCCGCCCCACAGTTGTACGCCAATTCTGTAACGTATAATGAGCAGTCGCTATTTTTCAAGCCCCGCGATGGAAGCCAATTCTGTAACGTGCGCTTAATGTGAGGTGTGCACTTGCGAAAGTGTTATTATATGCCTCACGCAGTATGCGTCACTTTTGAATTATACTAACTGACGTTTTAAAAGGTATAAATAAAGGATTTTGTTTATCTTGTTTTACTCAATCTAAAAGAAATCGAGAGTGTGTGATTTGGGGTCAAGGAGGTAATCTGTTCAGCCTTATGCAGAAGAGAGAGTAAGTATCATTATTGCCCCTCAGTTGTGACGATTTCTTCTGTATGTTGTGCTGAAATTTTCATTAACTACCCACTACAATAAATTATAACACGTTATAATTCAATATTAATTTTCAATAATATTGGTTTATTGATTATTGACTTTTGTCTCCTGCCACCAAAATATAGGTATCACAATTAATCTTATTTGAAAAAAAAAACATCATCTCGACTTTACCGAGTAAACATAGATCTGTCTAAGGAACAAAACATATATGTTGTTATTTACCCAATATTACGCTATAATAAAAAACATCAGTTATTACATAATTCTTAGTAATTCCCCAGGGTTCAGGGTGAATTCTTTGTGTTATGAGAGTGTCAGAAATGGATAATTGCTACGCTTTACAAATATCAAAAAATTAATAAATAATTTTGTTTATTTTTCAAATATTACGTAGTTTCCGGAATTGCCGTAAGAGAGCAGCATGTATTTGTTTACTTTGAAAGAAACATATGATAAAATGAATATTTTTTGTTCTATTTCACTGTTAAAAAACGAGTTTTCTTCTGGACTTATTACGAAAAAATGTTTATATTACCTCGCTCCGTGTTGCCCTTACTGGATTGAAGTTTTATTCTGTGATGAGGTACGTCTTGCGTTATTATTTCCTTTTCGTTTGGAGTATTTTCTAGTTGTCTACTGGAAGTAGGCCGAACTATATTGGATCCTCAGAATGTTTTCATCCACTGGTTTTTAATGTATATCACCATTTAATTTGGATTCCTCAGGTATAATTAGTTAATATTCACTTTGTTTATTACTCTTGCGTGAATTTCGCCTCCTCCAACGTCCAAAAAAGGTTATTTTTTATAATTTTTGTCGCATCGTTACTTCAACTCTCCGGTTTAGTTCAAAAATTTTTTATATCTTATTAACAATACTTGTTATTTTTCATCACTCTTAGTAACACATAGTATTTTTATTATGTAGGCAGTTTGTGATTATTATAAATTTATATTTTATTTATGGAAAAATAATTCCCTTCCATTCCGGTTTCTTTACTAATTTAATTTACATAATATGTTTTGGTTAATTTTTTTATGACAATGTATATAAATATTTTATCATTTTATTATCATTAAATAAATTTATATATTATTTATTTAGTCTCGAATAGTGTTCATACCCGGTACTACTTCCTGTTGCCATTTCCTTCATAGGATTATTTTAATTTTATATTATCTTTGGTAGTTAAATTTTTTATGTCTTTTAAAATTAACCCTGGGTTTTCTTATAATCTAACACAATTATTTGAAACAATATAATATTAACTTGGGTATAACAATTTGTGGTTCATACAATATAAATTACAATAAATAAATAAAATTACAAAAATCAATCAGTATTATTACATACTACTTTCATAAGTTTATCCTTTCCAAAACATACAACACAGTTTGGTAATACGTTGCTTTCACTTTTGTTTTTTCACCTCAATGGGTACACTATCACTCACTTTGCACTGTATAATTAAATTTTGAGCGAGCTTTAGTTTACCCATTTCTGACTTTTTATTCTCATGAGTTACTTTATTGGGACCGGGTTATGTACCGTTACAATATATATATATATTCTTTTCAAGTGGCATTAACCATTTAACAAATTCACATCAAGTTTCAAATAATCACACAATTATATTAATTCATAATTCTTATTAAGTTTCACCTAATTCACGTTAAGCCCCATTTTCCAAATAATGAGTCAGCAATAATTAATTATACTCATATTACTCTTTCTGTGCCTTACAGGTAACTAACAATCATTTAACACTTACACGAATGGCGTGCCAGCAATAGGTACTTCTAATTATTTTTGTCTTTTCAAAATTGACAGTACTATATATGTAACATGATTTTCATGGCATACTTAAATAGTAACCCTCGCAGTGTTCATCAGGGCTGCAGGCATGGACAGCTCGATGAAAATCCGATAACCAGAACAATGAATTAAAAGAGACAAATATAAAAAAATGCAAGGAAGGCTAGAATGTAATACCCGAATTACTATGATAATTGAATACAAAACCAAAATGGCCAACTACATACCGCATGCTTCATACATGCACGCTTCTGCACGGACATGCACCGGCGAAATCAGACAAACAGTATGTGCTAGAATTAATTACAAAATTGGAAAATACCGGTGTACAATAATATTATCAATTTGAAGGAAGCTGTAAGTCTATTGTTAACACTGGGGTAAAATATTTAAACAGCTAAAGAGGTACACTTGCCCGGTTGATCAAGAAATCACACGAT
The DNA here is from genome assembly GCA_034769895.1 of Magicicada septendecula. NCBI lineage: Eukaryota > Metazoa > Arthropoda > Insecta > Hemiptera > Cicadidae > Magicicada > Magicicada septendecula. Next base: position 1,250,108,028 of record CM068367.1, read on the forward strand.
AAGTCAGGTAGACAGGTCACACAGAATTAAAGAATCAAAGTAATTAGAAAAACCGAACCAAAAAAAAAACGAGCAATCGTTCTGAAAATACCTGCTGGCCCCTCCATACAATAATTGCACCTTATAGGTAATTTACATGTTAATAGCACTAGCCTAGAAGTGTGCATATCACAAACGGACAGGTTCGGTTCTGATCACCAGATGTCTTAACTGCAATTCACATTACCCAAACTGAAATCTAATATTGCCTGACGTTTCACGGAGCAGTTGTGTAACAGAAATAGTCGAGAGGTCGAGTGTGAATAAACTGAATTCTTTCACCTGAGATTTTAGAAGTTACCAGATGTTCGGCAGACTGCTAGTTCAAGATGGAAGAGGTTCATCGTGGAGATAATGCGGGTCCCATTGCTTCCGACGGCGAAAAGAGGATTTCTACTGCATCGCTCGGCGGATGGTGAGAGATGGAAGTGTCACCATCGAGTTGCTCTCAATTCCTTGGCTGGGCAGGAACCCAGAGGTACTTTATGAAATTATTTAACCATAGTGCAGGAATCATACATTACAAACCAAATTTTCTTCGCCGTCGGAGCCCTGAAGTGAATAGTATGAAGACATATGGCGGACTGTGCACACTTAGTGCAGTCGGTAACGGTGTTCAACTCAACGAAACAGCTGACCGGCACATTTGCCTCTGGGAAGCAACTGTCTACCGCTGTCGCCGCACCGCGGGAATTCCGCAAACCACCTAGCAGACGACAGAGCGCGCGAAAATGTGACCAAATCACAACAAATTAGCATTCGCCACGGAATTCATTTGAATACCGTGGCACACTTTGTACTTTACGTTGTAGGCATGAATATGAGATTAAATAAATCTTAAATAAACGTTGCATAAAACAACCTTTTTATTAAGACCGGAATTCGCTATCAACTGGTGGAAACCATAATAATACGGTCGATAAATAATATTCTCATTGATAATTCTACAGTCTGAAAAAAGCGTCTTGATTTTATTAGACCTCTACGGCAGTAGTCTTTTAAGGAGGTCCCATTGTTAAAATCATCAATCCACAAAAGAAGATAATTTTTTGATGAAGTAGTAGACGCATATACAAAAAATAATCATCTGTAGTGGTAGGGTACAGTATTGAAAGCCCTTCAAAAAATGTTTTTATACATAACTTGATATTGGAACATATCTCATGCAAATGAACTACAAAAGATAATATTACTCGATTAACATCGTATCACGGGTATTTTCTAAAAAATAAAATAAATGTGAATTTAATGAAAAATAGCGACTAAATTAGTTACATAATTTAGAAAAAAAAATGAATATATAAACTAACCTTTTCAATCCACCTTGTGCCGTCTTGTTTACAATTAATGACGCATTTTCTGTCGGCGTTTTCTAATGGTGCGCACTTACTAACGCGTACAGTTCAGATGCAATTGGTATTTTAACGTTTGAGGACCTGGTATGAGGGATTTTTATTTATCTGATGATGAGGCATATGCTTTGAGAGGCGTCATTAATTGTAAACAAGAAGTCACAAACCGGATGGAAAAGGTTAGTTTATTTATTCATTCAAGTGAATACTTGCATACTAAACATGCATACTAAAAAAATGAATTTATTAATACGGCTCTTCCAAATGATAATTTCACTGCGTTGAAATATATATACGACGTTAGTTATAAGTGACACTAAAGGAGTCTGTATTTTGTATTAGGAAAAATCTTTGTGATGTGTTTTATTTTGGTCCAGTTTGGTGAATTTCGATATTCAGCCAACAAAGTCCCAGTTATTGTGGATAAAGAAATCCTATTATGTCTTTTTCACATAACAGTATTACGGCTTTGATATAACGAAGTGCGAGTCACACACACACACACACACACACACACACACACACACACACACACACACACACACACACACACACACACACACACACACACACACACACACACACACACACACACACACACACACACACACACACACACACACACACACACACACGTTAGTGTAAATTCCAGTATTATATAAAGTATTATTACTCTGTAGTTACTCTGTATTACTGTAGTACTACAGTACTAAACCTAATAAAAAATTATCTGTACTGAACGAAACCTCCACTGACTAATATTTTGTAGTTTTGACAAAATTGTCGGATAGTAAAAAATATAGAAAATTGAATAGAGACTTTATCAGGGGAAGAAACCTTTCTCCAGAAAGTTACAAACTTCAACACTTTATATGAGGGGAAGCCTTTTCGAATTTTATCACCATACCATTCAATGATATTACTTTTAAATCAACCCTTTGTTTCATGTGGTACTATCTGGGTGGCTCTGCTAACAGATGTATTTTATAACTGAGTATAAAAGAAACCCGAGGGGAATTATATAGGAGAATGTTTATAGCAGAAGATTTAATAAACCAATATGGAAAGGGTCGCTTTATAAACAAGAGGAAAGTAATTTTATATCTTTCAGCAATCCAGGCTTAAAACCAACATTATGATGACATCAATCTGAAAATTACTATCACAGACAGCAGGTTTTTGCAATATTTTTTCCTTCCATACGAAACAAAAGCATGGCGATGACACCAAACATTGTGTTCAAAATAAGGATGGAGTCATATACAAATCAAACTTAAAAAAAATTAAAAGACAGTTTTTAAAATATTGTCTGCTAATGAAGAAAACTGAAACTTTCAGTTTTGTTATTACGCGAAGTAGATACGCGTTCTGAAACTTTAGTCCACACTAATTTAAACAAGCAAGTTAGTTATATCAACATTGAAATTACAATTACATTATATAACATCGAGTGACAGTGTTGCCAACTTTACAGTTTTTTCAGACAAACACTGATACTGCACCATAATTACTATTTTAAGTTTATAAACAATAAGCAGGTAGTAAATAAACAATAAAAAATAACAGGATAGTATACCATGGAGACTAATACAGAATGGGCTAAATATCACTTTCCTTTACGCAGATTTAAAATCTGTAACAGGTGGAAAATTTTCGTTCCGCAGTTGGTAGTAATCAGCTAGTGCAATTACTATAAATACCATTCAATTGTTATATAATTCAATCTTGTATCTGTATTGAGAAACTGTATTATTAAATTTTGTTTATAACAGCAATAGAGTAAAACTAATAGTAGTGGGGGGGGGGGTTAAGCCCACTCTGTAGAATAGCTGGGTGCTTGGCTCATACGATTTGGCATAACAAACATCTCTAGCAAGACTTGTGCCGTACGTAGGTGTACGGCAAGTAGCGGTTCTACGGATTCCGGGCGATATTTTCTTGCATCTGGGGAGTTCGCGTTGGACAGTGGTCACTTCGCTATCTATAAGACGTTACGGCGACAGTTTGTTACGCTCCTGCCATCTAGTAGACGTCGCTGTAACTTCGGACTAGGTTATCTTTCTTTCCCGCTGCTAGAGTGAGCCTGCTGTATTCCGTTGTGGTTTGTAGTGCGCCTTTGGAAATCGGCCAGCTGTAGTTATCAGCTGTGGTGTTTTGTCTTGACTCGTTGTTGGGTTGTTGTCAGCTGTTCGATTCAGGAGCTGTTCTCGCCACGTGCGGTCTTAGAGATCGGCGTTTGAAAAGTTTTTTTATTGTTTTATAAGGCCTGGGTTTTTTTAATTAATCATGGCAGGCTAAGAGTAAAGTGTGCCAAGGGGGCCCCTTGGGGCCCGGCGGCCGTGATCTCCTGTGAAGACCGAGATGTGATTTATGCGTGAGTAAATTGAGGAACTCAATTGTAAGTGACACTTTGCAAAATTGTGCAGGTATGGAAAAATAATAATTATTAAATTTTTGCCTGGGAGGCGTTTTTGCGCTGCTTGTTTTGGAGTCAAGTGTGGCCTAACTGTTTCTAACAAAAAAAAAAAAAGTAAAAAAAAAACAACTGTTGCTTAATTCTGGATATTTTTTTTTCTTTCACTTCTCTATATATTGGGAATATAATAGACAGGTTTCTGCACTCATTGCAAATTTTTGGAACGCAAGTTTTTAATAAAAGAAAGGTCTGGTGAACCTTACTAGTGTCTTATGTGACTAGTTTCTTATTCGACTGTAATAGATTCTGTGAAAAATTTCTACCTACAAAAAAAAGGAAACAAAAATTAAAAAAAAAAAAACTTAAGAAAATGTGTTAGGAATTGGCCAGTGTGCTCCGGGGCCGAGTGAAGCAAAGTTCAGCCGAGTTCCTTTAATGCTCATATTCAGTGTGTTCATATAAATGTCTTGTGTGTTAATTGTGGAAGCATGTAATTTCTAGTATACCTTTTACTATAATCTGTGTGGAACTTATCTTGTGGCAGACTTTTATTGGAACTTGTAAATCTGATTATGAAAGAGTTGCAGATCACCTACAATTGTAACAATTGCCCTGTACTAGAACTGTAATTCAGGAGCATTCAGCCTATTAATAAAAATGACTGAACTGCTGTACAAGATGAAATTTTCACTATTTATATATTTATAAGAATTGTAGATTTATATGCTCATAGTGTTGTTAATTCTCTATCAATGTACAGTGACCTTTTAGAATTCTTTGGTAGATGTATATACTCATATTTAATTTCATTCTCTACCCATTTACAGTCACTGTGAAAATTCTTTTGTATATGTATAGGCTCATAATTCCATGCACACAACATATTACATGGCTGAGAGATATATGTACCTGACTATTTGTTAGTTTCTTAATAATGGTGCACTCTGAAATCTGCAAGCCTTTGTGCTACTCAAGTTTATGCAGGTTTAGGGAAAACTGAGCACATGCACTTGTGAATTCCACACAGAGTGTATAATCACCTATCTTGTGTTTCCATTATATTTTCCTAATTATATGATTATCTTTCAATTTTTGAATTAGATTTCAGAGGGCGCATGTCGTTATGTAATATGTTTGTTTAAATTGTTGTAGGATAGACTCGCTTGTCAATGCTTGTTAAATGGTTTATAAGATTGTTGATATTATTGAAAGTGTTTATAGTACAACCAGAGGGGGACTAAAAAGGAAAAAAAAAGACTTAGTGTTATTAAATGTTATATTTCGAAAACCTCTGGATTTACTCTTTGTACTTATCAATGTTAATGTATTTATTTCCAAATGGGTGAAGGTAAAAGGTGCATGTCAATGGTGATTTGCATGCCATGTAAGAGAGTTTAAATGTTTTACAGATTTTATATAATTTTAATGGAATATTTTTTTAATATGGAATTTTGAATATTTTGAAATTTAAATTCTGAATACGATGTCATATATTTTAAATATGTTATATATTTTAAATATTCCTAATGGAATACTGTCACCTGAAATATTGTATATGATTTATTATTTCGAAGAGTATCAATAAATTGGTAATTGTTGAATTTAAACAAAAAAAAATTTGAGGTCGCCTCATTCGTCCGATTCCCCAATGGTTACCCAGCATGTGGACATTCTTCCACTAGGAGTCTTCTCCTAGTTCAAGTGAACAAGTGAGCCGGTCATCAAGGTAAGTTGTAGTTTTTTTAAATTTTTTTTGGTGGATGTCAAACTTAGAACATGTGTCAGATTTGGAAAGTTAAAAATTTTGTTGTGATGTCTTTGGTGATGAGCGGCTCACAAATGGTAGCAGAGCGTGGTTGGACGTAGTCCTGGCCACCTCTGAAACGAAAATTGGAAATGGATGAGGTGACCTCCAAATCTTAGTCGGACAAGTTCTGTCAAGAGTGATGTTTATTAGTGTTGTAAATCTTGGTCTTTGGGTGCGGTTGCCGGGCCGGGACCCCTAGGGGGGGGGTTGAGCACAGCCTGGCGATTTCTGATGGTTTTGGGGGTTCTTGAGTGTTTATCTGTTTGTTTGTGTTCTTGTGTGGTCATTGTTGTCTTTGTTGTCTTATGGCACTTCATCTTGGTCTTCATTGTTGGTCCGGTGTCGGGTCGGGACACCCCAACTAAATTTGTTGTTTTATGGGGATACGAGATATTGTCAGGGGTAGTTTGTGTGGTGTATAAGTGAAAAAGTACGTTGTTTGTCATTGTATCCGGAGTCTAGACATTGACAGAGTAACTTGTAACCAGATGTATTGTTGTAAAATTGTTATCTGGGCGAGTTGGACTATGAGCTGTTGATAGCCGGCTGCAGGGTGGAATGTTGTTGTTGTCGTTTGCGTAATCTGATAAACCCGTCCTTGTCTCTTGTATCGGTTCTAGGTTTGATATGTCAATTCACGGTCGACCTGGTTGGTGCATCAGCTGATTGAATTTTGTTATTAAATGGCCATGCCGCTTACCCCAGTTAGATTTAGTTAGGGTCCTCGGTTTGGTTTTCGGGGGGCTTCGCTGGAGGGATTGTGTTTTACGGTTTACCTTTTAGCGTTTTATTGTTTTAAAGTTTTATCGGTATTTTAGCTTCTATCCTTTCCTTTCTTCTTTCTTTGCTTTAGGCCGCGGCCGCTCACACTCCCCGTATCTTCTACACTTACACACACCCAGTTACACACCCACACACACCTTGTCCTTCCTTCTGGTGTCCTTTCGTTTTCAACTTCCGCCCGGTTTTATCTTTTATTGGTTTTTAGTCAGTCCCCGCTTTTCCTCCGGTGGTGGCAGTCCCAGTGTCGTCCAACCCGTTGGACTCCTTTTGTTGTGGGGGTGTGCCGTACGTAGGTGTACGGCAAGTAGCGGTTCTACGGATTCCGGGCGATATTTTCTTGCATCTGGGGAGTTCGCGTTGGACAGTGGTCACTTCGCTATCTATAAGACGTTACGGCGACAGTTTGTTACGCTCCTGCCATCTAGTAGACGTCGCTGTAACTTCGGACTAGGGTATCTTTCTTTCCCGCTGCTAGAGTGAGCCTGCTGTATTCCGTTGTGGTTTGTAGTGCGCCTTTGGAAATCGGCCAGCTGTAGTTATCAGCTGTGGTGTTTTGTCTTGACTCGTTGTTGGGTTGTTGTCAGCTGTTCGATTCAGGAGCTGTTCTCGCCACGTGCGGTCTTAGAGATCGGCGTTTGAAAAGTTTTTTTATTGTTTTATAAGGCCTGGGTTTTTTTAATTAATCATGGCAGGCTAAGAGTAAAGTGTGCCAAGGGGGTCCCTTGGGGCCCGGCGGCCGTGATCCTGTGAAGACCGAGATGTGATTTATGCGTGAGTAAATTGAGGAACTCAATTGTAAGTGACACTTTGCAAAATTGTGCAGGTATGGAAAAATAATAATTATTAAATTTTTGCCTGGGAGGCGTTTTTGCGCTGCTTGTTTTGGAGTCAAGTGTGGCCTAACTGTTTCTAACAAAAAAAAAAAAAAAGTAAAAAAAAAACAACTGTTGCTTAATTCTGGATATTTTTTTTTCTTTCACTTCTCTATATATTGGGAATATAATAGACAGGTTTCTGCACTCATTGCAAATTTTTGGAACGCAAGTTTTTAATAAAAGAAAGGTCTGGTGAACCTTACTAGTGTCTTATGTGACTAGTTTCTTATTCGACTGTAATAGATTCTGTGAAAAATTTCTACCTACAAAAAAAAAGGAAACAAAAATTAAAAAAAAAAACTTAAGAAAATGTGTTAGGAATTGGCCAGTGTGCTCCGGGGCCGAGTGAAGCAAAGTTCAGCCGAGTTCCTTTAATGCTCATATTCAGTGTGTTCATATAAATGTCTTGTGTGTTAATTGTGGAAGCATGTAATTTCTAGTATACCTTTTACTATAATCTGTGTGGAACTTATCTTGTGGCAGACTTTTATTGGAACTTGTAAATCTGATTATGAAAGAGTTGCAGATCACCTACAATTGTAACAATTGCCCTGTACTAGAACTGTAATTCAGGAGCATTCAGCCTATTAATAAAAATGACTGAACTGCTGTACAAGATGAAATTTTCACTATTTATATATTTATAAGAATTGTAGATTTATATGCTCATAGTGTTGTTAATTCTCTATCAATGTACAGTGACCTTTTAGAATTCTTTGGTAGATGTATATACTCATATTTAATTTCATTCTCTACCCATTTACAGTCACTGTGAAAATTCTTTTGTATATGTATAGGCTCATAATTCCATGCACACAACATATTACATGGCTGAGAGATATATGTACCTGACTATTTGTTAGTTTCTTAATAATGGTGCACTCTGAAATCTGCAAGCCTTTGTGCTACTCAAGTTTATGCAGGTTTAGGGAAAACTGAGCACATGCACTTGTGAATTCCACACAGAGTGTATAATCACCTATCTTGTGTTTCCATTATATTTTCCTAATTATATGATTATCTTTCAATTTTTGAATTAGATTTCAGAGGGCGCATGTCGTTATGTAATATGTTTGTTTAAATTGTTGTAGGATAGACTCGCTTGTCAATGCTTGTTAAATGGTTTATAAGATTGTTGATATTATTGAAAGTGTTTATAGTACAACCAGAGGGGGACTAAAAAGGAAAAAAAAAGACTTAGTGTTATTAAATGTTATATTTCGAAAACCTCTGGATTTACTCTTTGTACTTATCAATGTTAATGTATTTATTTCCAAATGGGTGAAGGTAAAAGGTGCATGTCAATGGTGATTTGCATGCCATGTAAGAGAGTTTAAATGTTTTACAGATTTTATATAATTTTAATGGAATATTTTTTTAATATGGAATTTTGAATATTTTGAAATTTAAATTCTGAATACGATGTCATATATTTTAAATATGTTATATATTTTAAATATTCCTAATGGAATACTGTCACCTGAAATATTGTATATGATTTATTATTTCGAAGAGTATCAATAAATTGGTAATTGTTGAATTTAAACAAAAAAAAATTTGAGGTCGCCTCATTCGTCCGATTCCCCAATGGTTACCCAGCATGTGGACATTCTTCCACTAGGAGTCTTCTCCTAGTTCAAGTGAACAAGTGAGCCGGTCATCAAGGTAAGTTGTAGTTTTTTTAAATTTTTTTTGGTGGATGTCAAACTTAGAACATGTGTCAGATTTGGAAAGTTAAAAATTTTGTTGTGATGTCTTTGGTGATGAGCGGCTCACAAATGGTAGCAGAGCGTGGTTGGACGTAGTCCTGGCCACCTCTGAAACGAAAATTGGAAATGGATGAGGTGACCTCCAAATCTTAGTCGGACAAGTTCTGTCAAGAGTGATGTTTATTAGTGTTGTAAATCTTGGTCTTTGGGTGCGGTTGCCGGGCCGGGACCCCTAGGGGGGGGGTTGAGCACAGCCTGGCGATTTCTGATGGTTTTGGGGGTTCTTGAGTGTTTATCTGTTTGTTTGTGTTCTTGTGTGGTCATTGTTGTCTTTGTTGTCTTATGGCACTTCATCTTGGTCTTCATTGTTGGTCCGGTGTCGGGTCGGGACACCCCAACTAAATTTGTTGTTTTATGGGGATACGAGATATTGTCAGGGGTAGTTTGTGTGGTGTATAAGTGAAAAAGTACGTTGTTTGTCATTGTATCCGGAGTCTAGACATTGACAGAGTAACTTGTAACCAGATGTATTGTTGTAAAATTGTTATCTGGGCGAGTTGGACTATGAGCTGTTGATAGCCGGCTGCAGGGTGGAATGTTGTTGTTGTCGTTTGCGTAATCTGATAAACCCGTCCTTGTCTCTTGTATCGGTTCTAGGTTTGATATGTCAATTCACGGTCGACCTGGTTGGTGCATCAGCTGATTGAATTTTGTTATTAAATGGCCATGCCGCTTACCCCAGTTAGATTTAGTTAGGGTCCTCGGTTTGGTTTTCGGGGGGCTTCGCTGGAGGGATTGTGTTTTACGGTTTTACCTTTTAGCGTTTTATTGTTTTAAAGTTTTATCGGTATTTTAGCTTCTATCCTTTCCTTTCTTCTTTCTTTGCTTTAGGCCGCGGCCGCTCACACTCCCCGTATCTTCTACACTTACACACACCCAGTTACACACCCACACACACCTTGTCCTTCCTTCTGGTGTCCTTTCGTTTTCAACTTCCGCCCGGTTTTATCTTTTATTGGTTTTTAGTCAGTCCCCGCTTTTCCTCCGGTGGTGGCAGTCCCAGTGTCGTCCAACCCGTTGGACTCCTTTTGTTGTGGGGGTGTGCCGTACGTAGGTGTACGGCAAGTAGCGGTTCTACGGATTCCGGGCGATATTTTCTTGCATCTGGGGAGTTCGCGTTGGACAGTGGTCACTTCGCTATCTATAAGACGTTACGGCGACAGTTTGTTACGCTCCTGCCATCTAGTAGACGTCGCTGTAACTTCGGACTAGGGTATCTTTCTTTCCCGCTGCTAGAGTGAGCCTGCTGTATTCCGTTGTGGTTTGTAGTGCGCCTTTGGAAATCGGCCAGCTGTAGTTATCAGCTGTGGTGCTTTGTCTTGACTCGTTGTTGGGTTGTTGTCAGCTGTTCGATTCAGGAGCTGTTCTCGCCACGTGCGGTCTTAGAGATCGGCGTTTGAAAAGTTTTTTTATTGTTTTATAAGGCCTGGGTTTTTTTAATTAATCATGGCAGGCTAAGAGTAAAGTGTGCCAAGGGGGTCCCTTGGGGCCCGGCGGCCGTGATCCTGTGAAGACCGAGATGTGATTTATGCGTGAGTAAATTGAGGAACTCAATTGTAAGTGACACTTTGCAAAATTGTGCAGGTATGGAAAAATAATAATTATTAAATTTTTGCCTGGGAGGCGTTTTTGCGCTGCTTGTTTTGGAGTCAAGTGTGGCCTAACTGTTTCTAACAAAAAAAAAAAAAAAGTAAAAAAAAAACAACTGTTGCTTAATTCTGGATATTTTTTTTTCTTTCACTTCTCTATATATTGGGAATATAATAGACAGGTTTCTGCACTCATTGCAAATTTTTGGAACGCAAGTTTTTAATAAAAGAAAGGTCTGGTGAACCTTACTAGTGTCTTATGTGACTAGTTTCTTATTCGACTGTAATAGATTCTGTGCAAAATTTCTACCTACAAAAAAAAAAAAGAAAACAAAAATTAAAAAAAAAAAAACTTAAGAAAATGTGTTAGGAATTGGCCAGTGTGCTCCGGGGCCGAGTGAAGCAAAGTTCAGCCGAGTTCCTTTAATGCTCATATTCAGTGTGTTCATATAAATGTCTTGTGTGTTAATTGTGGAAGCATGTAATTTCTAGTATACCTTTTACTATAATCTGTGTGGAACTTATCTTGTGGCAGCCTTTTATTGGAACTTGTAAATCTGATTATGAAAGAGTTGCAGATCACCTACAATTGTAACAATTGCCCTGTACTAGAACTGTAATTCAGGAGCATTCAGCCTATTAATAAAAATGACTGAACTGCTGTACAAGATGAAATTTTCACTATTTATATATTTATAAGAATTGTAGATTTATATGCTCATAGTGTTGTTAATTCTCTATCAATGTACAGTGACCTTTTAGAATTCTTTGGTAGATGTATATACTCATATTTAATTTCATTCTCTACCCATTTACAGTCACTGTGAAAATTCTTTTGTATATGTATAGGCTCATAATTCCATGCACACAACATATTACATGGCTGAGAGATATATGTACCTGACTATTTGTTAGTTTCTTAATAATGGTGCACTCTGAAATCTGCAAGCCTTTGTGCTACTCAAGTTTATGCAGGTTTAGGGAAAACTGAGCACATGCACTTGTGAATTCCACACAGAGTGTATAATCACCTATCTTGTGTTTCCATTATATTTTCCTAATTATATGATTATCTTTCAATTTTTGAATTAGATTTCAGAGGGCGCATGTCGTTATGTAATATGTTTGTTTAAATTGTTGTAGGATAGACTCGCTTGTCAATGCTTGTTAAATGGTTTATAAGATTGTTGATATTATTGAAAGTGTTTATAGTACAACCAGAGGGGGACTAAAAAGGAAAAAAAAAAGACTTAGTGTTATTAAATGTTATATTTCGAAAACCTCTGGATTTACTCTTTGTACTTATCAATGTTAATGTATTTATTTCCAAATGGGTGAAGGTAAAAGGTGCATGTCAATGGTGATTTGCATGCCATGTAAGAGAGTTTAAATGTTTTACAGATTTTATATAATTTTAATGGAATATTTGTTTAATATGGAATTTTGAATATTTTGAAATTTAAATTCTGAATACGATGTCATATATTTTAAATATGTTATATATTTTAAATATTCCTAATGGAATACTGTCACCTGAAATATTGTATATGATTTATTATTTCGAAGAGTATCAATAAATTGGTAATTGTTGAATTTAAACAAAAAAAAAATTTGAGGTCGCCTCATTCGTCCGATTCCCCAATGGTTACCCAGCATGTGGACATTCTTCCACTAGGAGTCTTCTCCTAGTTCAAGTGAACAAGTGAGCCGGTCATCAAGGTAAGTTGTAATTTTTTTAAATTTTTTTTGGTGGATGTCAAACTTAGAACATGTGTCAGATTTGGAAAGTTAAAAATTTTGTTGTGATGTCTTTGGTGATGAGCGGCTCAGACTCACAGGTACACCAGTAAGAAAGCCCATATTAACATACTCTCCAGAAGCAAGAAATGGGACAGTGAAGGGACGAGAGTTAATTGAGGCATGAGATTTGAGCATAGTAAGGAGAATAGCAAGGAATGTAAGAAGAGAGAGACAGGAATGAGAATATTGCGGAGTAGACAACACAGGAGGATGAACGGCAAGAAAAAACGTTTAGAGAACCAACATGTCGGTAGAATAAGGACTAGAGAATAATAAGAGTGAACCTAGATCGCAAGCCGACAGGAAGAAGGAGGGTTGGACGACCGAGGAATAGACAGAATGCAGAATGATTCTTTGTTATAATGATTTGTGAATGAGACAGGTTGTTAGGTTAAACTGGAAGGAAAATGGAAAAGGAGAGGAATAAGAAGTAGAAAAAGAAAAAGAAGAAGAAAAAGAAGAAAAGCAGAAGAAAAAGAGGACGAGGAAGAAGAAGAAGAAGAAGAAGAAGAAGAAGAAGAAGAAGAAGAAGAAGAAGAAGTAGAAAAAGTAGGCAGAGCAGAAGAAAAAAGAAGATTATTATTTTATTACTGTTATAATAATAAAAGATTAATATAAAAAATTGTAATATTAATACTGAGATTTTTATAAACGTGACGAAATCGAAAATAACGAAAATGCACACAGAATATAATACAAACTGCAAGAATAGAATACGTATAAGGTTTCTGCTGCTTGAGAAGCATGTAGATACAAACCCGGAGATATTGAGGAAGGAGTAAATGTGAAAATAAATAAGAGAAAAATGTGTTTTATTCAAGAAATTCTGAACGTTAAATATATTTCCTGGCGGCTCAGTAGACCAGTGGGTATGGCACCTGGCTACTAACCTAGAGGTCCCGGGTTCGATTACCGGGCCCGCACCATAAAATCAAGGTGCGTTTTTCAGCCCCCAGGTCGACTCAGCCGGTTGAAAATGAGTACCTGGGATAACATCCTTGGAATAATGGGCGGCTGAAGCGTAGTGCTGGCCACACTGCCTTCCTTGTATGCCGTACGGCTCACATAAGGCAGCCTACCCTGCCTTCTCTTACACTCTTACACTACTTCAGGTGGTACACATGGGAGCCATTATATATATATATATATATATATATATATTTCCTAGTAAAACAAAAATCTGAATAGTCAATTAAAAAGTGAAAAGTGTAATATTTTACGCAACAAAATCGTGTCCACTGAGACAGAATCGAACTTCACAGACATTCGTAAACAAATGTTTACAGAAAAAAAATATGATAGACTGTCTGAAACATATAACAAACTAGAGACTGTGGAGAAAAGCCAACCGATAACCAACGAAAGAACCATAAATAGTAGAAAAAAGATGTACATTGGTTATACTGTAAGAAAAAAATGAATACCGTACAACCAAACAGGAACCAGTTACCGATGCTGGGCAAAAGATAACGGTCTGATCTGCAGAGACGCGGAGAAATGTTCAAGAGTGAACTGGTGGAAAGACGTCAAATAAACTGTTATCACAAAACAGAGATCTGTACGAGTCCTGTGTTCTGCACAGACGTCCAATAAACTGCTAGCACAAAACAGAGATCTGTACGAGCCCTGTGTTCTGCACAGACGTCCAATAAACTGCTAGCACAAAACAGAGATCTGTTCGAGCCCTGTGTTCTGCACAGACGTCCAATAAACTGCTAGCACAAAACAGAGATCTGTACGAGCCCTGTGTTCTGCACAGACGTCCAATAAACTGCTAGCACAAAACAGAGATCTGTTCGAGCCCTGTGTTCTGCACAGACGTCCAATAAACTGCTAGCACAAAACAGAGATCTGTACGAGCCCTGTGTTCTGCACAGACGTCCAATAAACTGCTAGCACAAAACAGAGATCTGTTCGAGCCCTGTGTTCTGCACAGACGTCCAATAAACTGCTAGCACAAAACAGATATCTGTACGAGCCCTGTGTTCTGCACAGACGTCCAATAAACTGCTAGCACAAAACAGAGATCTGTACGAGTCCTGTGTTCTGCACAGACGTCCAATAAACTGCTAGCACAAAACAGAGATCTGTACGAGCCCTGTGTTCTGCACAGACGTCCAATAAACTGCTAGCACAAAACAGAGATCTGTTCGAGCCCTGTGTTCTGCACAGACGTCCAATAAACTGCTAGCACAAAACAGATATCTGTACGAGCCCTGTGTTCTGCACAGACGTCCAATAAACTGCTAGCACAAAACAGAGATCTGTACGAGTCCTGTGTTCTGCACAGACGTCCAATAAACTGCTAGCACAAAACAGAGATCTGTACGAGCCCTGTGTTCTGCACAGACGTCCAATAAACTGCTAGCACAAAACAGAGATCTGTTCGAGCCCTGTGTTCTGCACAGACGTCCAATAAACTGCTAGCACAAAACAGATATCTGTACGAGCCCTGTGTTCTGCACAGACGTCCAATAAACTGCTAGCACAAAACAGATATCTGTACGAGCCCTGTGTTCTGCACAGACGTCCAATAAACTGCTAGCACAAAACAGAGATCTGTACGAGCCCTGTGTTCTGCACAGACGTCCAATAAACTGCTACCACAAAACAGAGATCTGTACGAGCCCTATGTTCTGCACAGACGTCCAATAAACTGCTAACACAAAACAGAGATCTGTACGAGCCCTGTGTTCTGCACAGACTGCCAATAAACTGCTGCCACAAAACAGAGATCTGTACGAGCCCTATGTTCTGCACAGACGTCCAATAAACTGCTAACACAAAACAGAGATCTGTACGAGCCCTGTGTTCTGCACAGACTGCCAATAAACTGCTAGCACAAAACGGAGATCTGTACGAGCCCTATGTTCTGCACAGACGATTAAAATAATCAAGTTTTACAATATTATGTACCTGTTTTCTTTTCCTTGACATGCAGAAACTCCCTTTCAAGAGGAATATCATCTAGTGGGTAGGTAATTCAAGAAGTTAGTTAGAAGCTGTTACAACCACTGAGTGACAACTAATAGATAAGTGATATTCTTCAGTGAGCCTCCAGGTGGTCTAGTGGCTAACGCGGGCGATTGATGCGCTCGTGGTCCCGGGGTCAATTCCCGGCGGAGGTTCCGTACGGCGTGCACTCAGCGTCGTGAGGCAAACTGAGTAGGCGCTGAGATAACAGCGCCGCCTCCTGGCTGTGAATACCGCAACTAGCGGCTGGTGGCGCGTAGTACTAGCCATACATCGTCACACTAACACAAAAGCCGCGCGGTACGCCTTGGTCCTTAACGGACTGTTGAGCGGAGGATAGTCTTCAGTAGAATGCATGTGCAGCAAGTCTGGTACCAATGAGCTGGTCCAAATGTCTACGGTGAATTTACTTAAAACAAAATAAGTGAAATTTATGATTGCGTAGCTTTCACGCTTACTGTTCTGGTCCATGAATACGTTATTGATATTAGGGACAAATAGAAATGCAAACGTATGGCCATTGTAACACTGCAAAACGCCCTAGAGAGTCATAAATTCATACTCTGTACCGCACAAAGTATTGTGTATTGGTTGTCCTAGAAAATATTCACACACACACACACACACACACACACACACACACACACACACACACACACACACACACACACACACACACACACACACACACACACACACACACACACACACACACACACACACACACACACACACACACACACACACACACACACACACACACACTTCTCTTATTTATTGAATATCTGCCTGGAAATGATAAATAAATAAATAAAAAATCATTTCCCCTTCCACTCATCTCTCTCTCTCTCTCTCTCTCTCTCTCTCTCTCTCTCTCTCTCTCTCTCTCTCTCTCTCTCTCTCTCTCTCTCTCTCTCCCTCCATCTTTCTCGCCATACACAGTTCACAAGTACAAGGACTATTGAGATATTTTGTTCATAAATGATTTGATACGTCTTCATTCATAGCACTGAAATACTTAGTTGTTTGGATGTTTCTCTTTGGTTCCAGATTATTCCCAGCCAGTATAAACTCTTCTTTTATAGCTTCTTTATCTATTGCTATTGGTATTAAAATATCTCCTAGGCATTTAAATTGATTTGTTTATTATAAAAATTAATAAATGAAAAGGAAAAAAGAAAACAGAGACAATGACTAAAAATTAAATAATTTGAAAATATAATTTTGTAAATAGATAATGCAAAAATTTGTAAACAGTTATAAAAGAATTTTTTAAAAAGAATGGTCGAGTAACTTAATATTAAGATTTAAATGAACGTATATATAAACCCATAATGGTTTTAAAGTTATATGGGGACACATTGTTCGTGTAGTATGGTTTTAATTTTTACAATGTTCGAATCTGATTATTTAAATATTTTTTTCGTATTTGATTTACTAAGTTTTTTATTTTCCGTCAGATACCAATATAATTTTTTTGTTTTAATATAGAGTTAATATTGTGTTCTTACATCTGAATCTAATTTGTTACTAAATATGTTGTTTATTCTATACCCAAGCACACTCAAAAAAGGAGAATATTTAAAAATTTTATTATTTTTTTAATAAAATTTATTATTATTATTCCGGTTGTACAATGTTTACACATTTTCCGGAACCAAATATTACAGAAGTGATTGAATTCTCATCTTCCACTGCTGCTTGTCCATTCAAAGATCTTCTTCAGTTTCTCGTTCCCTAAATATAGTCTGAATTTCTTCTATCCACGTGATAGGTGGTCTTCCCCTTTCCCTTCTTCTTGGTGGGGTCCATTCCATAACTCTCCTTGGCAATCTTTCCAAGGAATCTTTCCTTGGCAATTTTATATAAAATTAAATATAAAATTTAATTTTATTATTTTTCATGTTTATAATAATTAACTCATTTTACGACACTGTCCTCTCTACAGCATTTTACGACACTGTCCTCTCTACAGCATTTTCGACACTGTCCTCTCTACAGCATTTTACGACACTGTCTTCTCTACAGCATTTTACGACACTGTCCTCTCTACAGCATTTTGTATGTGTGACATTTTGTGCTTGCACGTAACTCGGACATGGTTTGAGCAAATTTGTGTGCAAACTAACTACCAGTTCGTGTGTGGACTAACTGAGCGAAATAACTGAGTAATTATGTATTAATTATTCCGTTAATAGTTAACAATTACGGATCATGTAAGTGTCCGTTAAGCTCACATCACAAGGCCTTGGGTACATAAATGTGACGCGCGCGCACGCACGCACACACACACACACACACACACACACACACACACACACACACACACACACACACACACACAGAGGAAAGGTTAATGCAGTCCTAATACTTGCAACTGCTCCTTACGGGCTTGAAATCTATATTTTTGCCGTGAAGCATTAAGAGAGACCTCTCGTTCACGCGATCACCGGGGTACTGCAGATTCTGTACATTGCCAACCTAAGGTTGAAACTGTATAGGATAAGGTTAAGTAAGCAATAAGCGAACCTACGCTATTTTGAAAACCTGAACAATAACTCAAAGAGAATTAGATCGTCACAAGATATTTGAGAAGTTCCCGAGTAGGATGCTGGACCCCGTATACAGAAACGGACCATGACTAGAATGTTCATTCGTCATTTGAATAAGGCAACAATGGAAGTGCATACGAAATTGTAGAGATTAGGCTGGGCACATTGTAAAATTGGGTAATGAAAAAATACCAGGAAGAGACATCATAGGAAACAGGGAGGGCAAAAGATCAGACTGCCAAGAAAAAGATAGGTGGATGCTTTTCACGGATGCAAGAGAGATGCCAGAAGTGCGATGATGGAATTCCTTCACTACTGATAGAGTCAAATGCAGAGTGAAGACAGAGGAGATCAAAGCTCGACTTTGGGCCGTAGGATAAGTAAGTAATAAGTGGAGAAAGTACTGTGTGATATAAGCAGTCAAATAATATAGTTAATTACTTACTAAGTTATTAAGTAATAAGAACTGTATTATTTCACCATATTACTTACTAAGTTATTAAGTACTGTAATATGGTGAAATAATACAGTTCTTGAAATATCGAAGACTTCGTTCCCTTAAAAAATAATTTCAAAAATGTTGATATTTTGTCTTTACTATTACACTGTCAAAGTTTACCATATCAAATTAATCAGAATTTCTTTCCTTCTAAAAACCTGCATGGATATTTAATACAGTGATATGGATTCTTATTATAATGGGTTTGGGTTTCTATTATGGCGATAGTATAACTATTACCTCCTTAATAAGGACTGCATTTATGAAGACTGTTAGAATGTTTGTTTTAATTCTTCACGCAATAAATTTTAAATTGTACTTAATATCATCATTTACGTACTTGCAGAGTAGGTTTTGATGAATCATACATGGTTACTTTAGTATTTTAGTGTTTTACTTTTGTACTTGAATAAACCGCTGGTTACACCTCGGTCTGTATGTAGTGATAAATTATAGATTAGTCGAACGGCTATTAAAAAATGCGCAAATTAGATTTGTATTTTAAAAGACTTCACGATGAGTTGTTTAAAATTTCATGCGTAAAGAACTATAACGGAGCATCGGAGATGAGTTGTGGTGATCGTTTGAAAGTGTCAGACCATTCATTTACAAACACCGCTTCCCAGTGATTCATTTAAAGCAGTTTGGTTTATTTTAAAAACGTAAAACTACTTTTGACATGCTTTTACATAAGATTTTACTGTCATTGTTACTATTCGGCAGACAGATTTAGGTAAACGCGTTTGGAAAAAAACTCATCTCCGGCCGCTGGGAATAAACGTGTTAACTTCCGCCGACGTTCTGAGAGACCGGACATATTTGTGGTATACATTATGTTTTATCGCACTCACGCCGTCTTCCTACAAATGTAGTAAATCATAAAACTTCGCATGAAAGAGAGAAGGGGAGAGAGAGAGGTGGTGGGAGGGGGGCAGAAACAGAGTGTTAAGTAGTATGAGATGACCTGCGTAACTGATGGAACCACGTCCTTCTGTTTCCTTCTGAAGTAAGTTATGGCTAATTAGATACGTTGTGTGCCCATACACTATATTATGCCAGCACTTCAAAAACATTTAAAATCTGATACAACGTGATTGTGTTGCATTGCATATAACGTAGTCGTCGATTTCTTATTAACAATTGCGGGGGACAGAGAAACAAAGGTAGACGTAAACAGGTAAGTATGAGTTTACACAGATTCGTACGCAAGTCTAGGTAGGTAGGTAGATGTTAAGAAATAAACAGACAAAAGCGAAGCAGACAGAGGTGTAGAGGTGAAGAGGGAGGGATAAAAGCGAGAAGGAGAGGATTAATAAGCCGAGAAGGAGGGACAGAAGAAGAGATAAAGAGCGAGGGGAGAGAGTGTGAGTACGCGTAATATCTTTTCGTATGGAAAAGGCATGGATATATTCGGATGTTGTCACGTTACTTTACGAAACCAAGATGCACTTCAAAATTTATGAAACATAAAGAAATTCGAAGAGACAGACGGATCGATTAAAAGCTTTTGGGACGCTGTGTTGGAGGAAGGCGGAGCGATACATTTATTGGACCGATAGAATTAGTAATGATAATGTTCACGAGTTTAAGAGAATGCACGAGGATAAGATCATGAAAGTCGTCATGAGTGGGACACTTAAATTAATCAGTAATTACATGAGTATTTTGTCAGAGGGTAAGACTGACAGGAGAAATTGCAGGGAAGGTGAAGAAAGAGAATCTAAAGACAAGTTTCAGCAGAACCGGCTTTAGAAGAATAAACATGAAGCGATTAACAGAATGATCCAGCGAATTGGGAATAATGTAGCCACCCAATAATCCCCGGACTGAAGTTGCATGAAGAACCAACTATTAATTTTTCAAATTACACTGGTCAACATGAAAATCTTTCCAACTTTAAAATAGTAAATTATTATCAGTTTTGATGTAAGAAAAACGATTCTGGTATTTAAATCTCTTACTTAGCTCTTATTTTAATGAAAAGACCAATTTCCTTTACGATTTAATGAAATATTCTGATTTTGTTGGAGAATTTTTAATTTAAAATGTTGGGTTGGCAACACTGAGAGCTATGCAAATGTCAAACTGCTTCTATAAAAAATTAAATATGAAGACCATCAATGGCTGATATGTGTAGATCTGAAGGTTATTGCCAATCTATTAAGGGATACCGCATATTACTGCTTTTCCTGCACGTGGTATTAGTCTTGATAGGTCTTCACACTACATAAGAAAAAGCTAGCCTTATCGGATACTGGTGGAGTCTGGAAACAAGAACATTGAGTACTCTTCCTTAGTTGTCCGTGAAAAAAAAACAGACTACCGCCTTTACATATTAAACTGGAGCTGGCGAAAAATTTTGTGAAGCCCATTTTGTGAATCAGAAAGGAGAACCTTTTAGGTATTTAAAGAGAAGATTTATACATCTGAGTGATGCTAAGCCGTAGAGGGATCTTTGTTAGCCAGCAGATTCACGAACTGTTTAAGCATGAAACCTTTAATAGGAAAGAATGAGAAAGCAGCTTGGAAAGCCTTTAAATCTGCTGTTGACAACTTCATGGGTAATTGAAGAGCTGAAAACTACGATGTAGCTGTTAATGAACTTCAGGCAAACTGTCGAGACTTAGGCTGCAGTAGGTCGTTTAAAATGCTCTTTATTGATTCAGATCTTGACTTTCTTCCCAAGCAAGTGTGGTACAGTGAGTGATGAGTATGACGATCGCTTCAGCCTAGACATTTCAGCGGTGGTAAGGAAGTACCGGTATTTAAGCATGCTGACTATTGTTGGAATGTGACAAGAGATCCTCCATAAGTAGACTTCATATATATATTGTAGCATGACAGAAAATCGACCTTATTATAACTCAAGAATAAGCAAATATAAAATAAAAACAAACTGGCATAAAGAATAATTACTAAATAACAACAGTAAACTGAAATTCTAGATCCAAAGAAATCAAATTCATTAAAACCAAACATACAATCTCTAATAAATAATAGGAAGATGATTATAGTCCAACTTATAGTGTAGATATACCCAGATAGAATAGGAGCAGGTAAGGAAAAACCATGGATAAACAAACCCACTGAATCGAAAAATAAATATTGAAAAACAATACCACATTATAAAGGGCCGTAAGTACGATTTACCAAAATTGTTTAAAAGAGTCCATAGGAATGAACGGTGAAACCCATAAGAACATGACAAAATAACTAAATATAATTTAATTATAACTCTAAATGTAAACATAAAACCCCAAAAAGATAAAATAAGAAAGGTACAATACCATAAAATAAAAACCATGTAACTTAAGTTTAAGTAAAGATGTTAGATATAAGACGACATCAAGACGAAAGATAAAAGCAATTATGTCATAAGATTATATGACTAAAGGTGGACAAGTGTAACTTATTTTATTGTGAAAAGTGACTACTAATAAGCAAACAGCATAATACCTATCAATGATGAACAAGAAATTGAGTTATTTTTTTTTATACAATACATAATTCAACTTGGAAGTGCAGTTGATAAACAATTAATAATGCAAATTAAGTGATGTTCCTTATTCCCCAAGACTATATAAAATTATTAGAGATAAGATTGGGGAATAAAGTGAATAGTGAGGGGAACCAGGGTAAATCCCTAAATCAATAACAAAAACAGAAATAGACTGAATAAATGTTAATTTTAATAAACTGTTTAGATGAAGACAGATTTGTTTTGTTGTACTAGAGGTTCATTGAACCCATAGCATTGAATGCTTGGATTAAATTTAGTTTAAGAGAATACCTTTGTTATGAAAATAATGTTAATTAATCATACACTATGTTGTAGTTAAGTAAGGGCAATTTAGTTGTTAGGATTTTATTGGAATTGTACGTCAGAAAGGGTAATAGAAATTTGAAATAATTGTAAACTTAGCGATAGAACTAACATCAATACATAGGCCAAATTGTAAACCTCACCAACATTATAAATTAATAGTAAATAAGTTAATGAAACAAATTAAATGAATGAAAAATGTTGAATTTAACACACTAACAATTTATTATAAATGTAACAACACTTTGTGAAAGTAATTAAGGAATGTATAGGATATTATTAGAAAAAGGCAAGTGTACTAACACTGGGGCCTAGAGAAAAGTCTAAATTGAAGGTAGAGTTCAAATTAGCTAAGTAAATCATCAAATTACTGAGAACTAAAGAAACCAAAAAATAATAATTCAATCAATGATCTTGTTTAATGATAATTGGGATCTAACATATACTGTAAACCATTTAATTTGTAATGAAGTAAAGGAGGTAAAGGCCTACAAGCAAGTATTATGTAAATATGACTTTTGAGTTAAAACTACATCAAAATATATCATGTATGGTATTAAATTATGCAGAATTAAATAAGGAATTTGATTATGTAATTAGAATTTAATAAGAATAGATAATAATTAAAATGTAATTTGTAGTATAATGTAAAATTCAGTTCTTTTGAACAAAATCAAACTTGAGACTTAAGAGTCAGCTGACTGAAAACAATGTAAATTTACTAAGAAATCAGCCAGGACCTTTTGAATGATGAAAAAAAAACTGGGAGTTGATTGTTAAACGTCAAAGCGAACGCATCAGAATGTTATAGGAAAAAGATAAAAATTTTTGACAAGAACTAAGTCTAAGAAAGGAAATCTAAAATATGAGTTGTTCATACAAAAATTAACTAATTCAAACTAAACCATTACTTTTATGAAGATTGGCAATTATAAAACAGATATAGAAACGGTCAAGGCACTAATAGAGAAAATTCCACTGTGAAAATCCTCACGACATTCTGGATGAACTATTTGAAACGAAGACACTTTTAACCAACACCTATTACCGAACCAAAAACGGATTACGAACACTGAATAATCACACTACAACGAAGAAAATTAATAACTACTGCTCTGATGAGGGACACTTAAATAATAAACATTTATTTGGAGGAAAATCGTTGAGAAGATCTTTGTATAAATCCGAGGTGACGGAATCGGCCATTTTGATGAGATAATATGTTGAGACGACTCCAATCAGCTGTGATGACGTCAGCCCATGCGTAGCCTGTGGTTCGAACATTTCCATTTTACTAACATTTTTTATGATAAATATTATTTCTATATTATTAAGTAAGAACTTTTAGTTGTATGTATTGTACTTTTCAACATTGCCCTTTTCTGACTTCTGATAACAGTAAAAAGAACCCTATTAATGTTAAAATGTTATTAAATTAAAAAGAAAAATTACTTGATTCAAATCGACTTGAGATAAGAGTTCGAGCCGGGAATAATTATTTCTACTCAAAGTCGACTAATCGCAATAAGATCAATAAATTAAATTAAATATTCCATATTTGAGTTTTATTTCTTTATAAAGTATACAATTAAAAAAATTTCAGATATTAATTGAAACCTGGACGTCAAGGAGGAAGAGAACGACATCGAAAAGGAGTAAAGACACCGAATCTACAAATACTCTAAATCGATTATTCAAATAACATAATCTAATTAACGTTTTTAAACAAACTATTTATCACCAACCAAAATAAGTACTCTAAGAAAGGAATTATATAACAACTAGGATTAATACAATAACTCATAAACTAATAAATAATTAATAAATAATAAAAAAAATGTTCTCAATAAATTAAATTTAAACAAAAAATTTTTTTTCTCATCTTTAATTGATCAATAAACAGGCTTTGTTACAAAGTGGCGCTCCAACTTGAGGGGCTGAAATTAGGAATTGATAGGCAAAAGAAATAAAAATAATCTGCCTAATTTCCAATTTTAGCTGGCAACTGTTACAAGCTCAGAAGGGTAATAAAAATGCACAGGAGAGCAACATCAAAGAAAAGGGCGGGGTGGAAGACGTGGAGATGATACTACCGCCTGCTGAACCAACCAAACCCGTGTCACAGGAGAAACAACCAGAAAACCCCACACAAACGTCAAGGAGGAAGAGAACGACATCGAAAAGGAGTAAAGACACCGAATCTACAAATACTATAAATCGATTATTCAAATAACATAATCTATTTAACGTTTTTAAACAAATTATTTATCACCAACCAAAATAAGTACTCTAAGAAAGAAATTAATATAACAACTAGGATTAATACAATAACTCATAAACTAATAAATAATAAATAAAAAAAAATTTGTTTCCCAATAAATTAAATTTAAACAAACAAATTTTTTTTTTAAATCTTTAATTGATCAACAAATAGGCTTTGTTACAATAACTATATATATAGTTATATATTATATAATTTGTGATGTTTTCAATTTGTTTCTTCAGCAAGTAGTATAATTTTGTATATTCTTTTTAACACCTGACGCACGTTTCACTGAAAAATATCATATAAATATAATTTATAAAAATATTATAAAATTAATAGAATTATTTCGATTGTTATTAATTTACTTAGAAACCTCTGATGATACTGATATTTTTCAGTGAAACGTGGGTCAGGTGTTAAAAAGAATATACAAAATTATACTACTTGCAGAAGAAACAAATTGAAAACATCACAAATTATATAATTACTGCAAGAAACATCGAGTTACTTATATAGAAAATGATGGATATATATATATATATATATATATTTCAATCACTTTCTGCTACAGTCCGTTTCTTGATGTATATAATACTATAATATTTATGACTAAATTTACCTCAAGATATACTTTTTTCCTTTAGGAACATGTTTCGGGAGATCTTGTTCTCCCATCTTCAGCCTTCGCCATCTTGTTTCTGGTGAAGTATTTGTGTGTTGGCTTCTGGATGTTATTGAGGTAGTTTGTTGGTCTTTGGTCCTTTAAAGTTGCATTATTGTGTGTGGTTGTGGTATGTGTTTTTGTATTTTGTGTATTTTCGATGTTGAGTGCTTTGAATATTGTGTCATGTTTTGTATTGATTTGTATTTGTTCTGGTATTAATTTGTTTTGTGTTTTGGATTTGTTTTAGATGATGGACTATATGTATCAAATAACAAAAACACAAATGCAGAGAACATACTGAAACAAATTAATAACATACATCCCAAAATACAATTCACAGAAGAAAAAGAAAAACATAACAAAATCAACTATTTAGACATAACCATCACAAGATACAACAAACACATACAATATGCAATATATAGAAAACCAACTTCCACTAACATCATTATACCTAACCATTCTGACCACCCACCACAACATAAAATGGCAGCATTTTATTCGTTATTTAACAGAATGTACAAAATACCCCTAAACAAACAAGAAACTGACAAAGAAAGAAATATAATATACCAAATTGGTTATGCAAATGGATACAATAAAAATACTATGATCAAAATAGAAAATAAAATCAAATACAAAATAAAAACTGAACAATTAAGAATTAATCAAACTGAACAACACATAAATAATAACAACAACAAAAAAAGGGCCACATTCACATATATAAATAATAAAATGACAAAACTAACAAAACTATTTAAAAACACAGATATAAAAATAGCATACAAAACTAATAAAAATAAATTACAAAATCTAAATAGCTCACACAACAAAGATAATACAACAACCAACGGTATATACAAAATTTAATGCCAAGATTGCAATAAATGTTATATAGGACAAACAAAAAAACAGCTGAAAAAACGTTATTTTGAAAACCTAAATGCATACAAAAAACCAAATATATATAAATCCAATTTAGCCACACATGCAATAAACACAGGACATGAATTCCCAGACATAACCAAAGTAACACTAATAAAACATATACCACACAAAGGCACCATAATGAACATTTGGGAAAATTTACAGATTTACAAACATAAAACACAAAACAAATTAATACCAGAACAAATACAAATCAATACAAAACATGACACAATATTCAAAGCACTCAACATCGAAAATACACAAAATACAAAAACAGATACCACAACCACACACAATAATGCAACTTTAAAGGACCAAAGACCAACAAACTACCTCAATAACATCCAGAAGCCAACACACAAATACTTCACCAGAAACAAGATGGCGAAGGCTGAAGATGGGAGAACAAGATCTCCCGAAACATGTTCCTAAAGGAAAAAAGTATATCTTGAGGTAAATTTAGTCGTAAATATTATAGTAATATATATATATATATATTACTTTAATATTTATAACTAAATTTACCTCAAGATACACTTTTTTCCTATTAGGAACATGTTTCATATATATATTACTTTAATATTTATAACTAAATTTACCTCAAGATATACTTTTTTCCTATTAGGAACATGTTTCGAGAGTTCCTGTACTCTCATCTTCAGCCTTCGCCATACCTCAAGATGGCGAAGGCTGAAGATGAGAGTACAGGAACTCTCGAAACATGTTCCTAATAGGAAAAAAGTATATCTTGAGGTAAATTTAGTTATAAATATTAAAGTATTATATACATCAAGAAACGGACTGTAGCAGAAAATGATTGAAATATATATATATATATATAATATATAGGAAGACTCAAATTAGTAGGCAAGAATTCCAAATATGTAATTGTAGGAATAAACTTATGTAGACACATAATTTTCAATATCTTGATGTCGAGAGTTAATGAAAGCGTTCTGATGTCATATTCTGGGTTACTGACTACAGTATTTTGCTTAAGGGAAGAGATAAGTTTTATTTTTTTCTTGATCAGTGTTGAATTTCGGGTGAAAAAATAATTTGGATACGAACGTACTGTCCAAGGGAAATAGCGCAACAGATAATTTACGCAACGATTCTTTTGTACGCGTTGAAGTTACAATATACGCGGAAACAGTCGAGAAGAAAATTATACACAAAACCACAACGCGAACTAAGTAAATAAGGTAAAGAGAAGACGGTGGGCAAGGAACAGCGGCAGTTCATTAAACCCATAAATATACAAACTACAGGAGGAACGCTTAAGGGCGCGCTCGTACATGGAATAATAACATACAATTTGCCACCGCTACAGTGTGTGTGTGTGTGTGTGTGTGTGCACTTTTACGCTAGGTCGCTTTCTTACCGTACAGATCTAGCGTTTAATTACTTTAATCCACTTGTGTGGTGTGTGTCGTCGTGTTAAAGCGTGAGGTGTCACGATAGCTGAGCACTGCCGTTCAAGTATTTCCTTCACGCTCGTCTGGAATGCAGACTTCATTCTCTCTGAAGGCTTCTCGCGATGAGTTTTATCGCTGCTTTTTTATAGCTTTCACAAATAATTTACTTTTATTATCAGCGATAACACAACGTGTAATGTGACCCACGATTATGGCTACTGTGTAAATGTGAAACAGTATGCGTGTTTTCACTCTTGAATAGAAAAATGTGAGTCTTGAATAGAAAAATTGAAACAGCAGGTCGTCTTCTGCGCAGTCTGTAGACGAAGGACACAATAGTTAAAGCACAGAACAAAGAATTAATTAAACTCGTAGACTATTAAATACTGTTAACACGTATTAAGACATATCAGTATTGCGTACTTACGTCACACACAAACGGTGCGAGCGAATTATTATTGGACTGCGCGCGCTCAGGCAAAGGAGAGGTAAAAGAAGGTTGTTTCGTTGTGTGCTCGCTGAGGGCGAATGGCTGGACCGATGAACTGGGAATCAAGCGATTCATTTTCGTCTTCCGGACGTCCATTTCATGTCACTGATTATGAGCGAGTTCTTATCGAAAAGCATCCGACCATTTTGAATATTAAGGGAATCTATTGTGCAATTTAATTGAATCTTTGTAGCCAATCAGACGTTTCGACGTATACGTGAACATTCATTAACGTATTGGACTATTCAGTTAGCTGTGCGATTCTGTTATGCAAACATGTATTGTCTGTGACCGTCGTATTTTTAAATTGCTTCCACATTGGGAAGACTGGGCTTTCGTTTCGGACAAATTTAAGTACATTATGAATACGACAGTCACAGACAATACGAGTTTACACAACAGAGTCTCAGAGCTTAGTGAATAATCCAATACGTTCATGAAATGTATGAGCATGCGTCGATAGGTACCGTCTGATTGGCTGCTGACTTACAGTGCAGTTGGACAACCGGTTCACGTAATACACAAACTGGTCGGATACTTTTTGGTCAGATTTAGTCGCGGATTTTTTCCGTAGTCCCCATTTATTTTTTAGTTACAATAATTAACCCTAATAATTTATGGGACTCTACCTAACTAATGACTTAAGGTGCTCGTAAGGAGTTTAAGACGATACGTGAGTATAGTTTCGGAGTTCATCATTATGTTCGTGAGGTTTCACACTCGGTCGAGTAATCTGCTGGGTGACCTGCTTCTTCTCTTTTTCATTCATCTTGATGATTAGATTCTCAATAACGTTACGCCGAATGACGTGTCCTTCAAAACTTGATATTCTTTTCTAAACAGTTGTCAGCAGACGGTTCGTATGACTACCGTGAGTTCTTTTAATAAATACCACATACTCGTCCTGTGAAATATCAAAGGAAAGTACACGACCTAACTTTCATTACTTCGGATAGCTCAAAATTGGTCGCAACACTTCGACGCACAGTAATCCACTAGTGACTACATTCCAATTACTTGGAATTGTGATCAGACGTGAACACATAAGAATGATGCTGATTGGTTTAAGTTAATGTGGACGGATGAGATTAGCGGGAGTCAGACTAGACCAAAACAAACTTATCAGCATGTAAACACAAAAACCGTAAGTAAAAGAAAAAAGTAATTTTATAATTGAAAAATAAATAAAAAACGATAGAGTAAAAATCTTAAACAGTATAGAATGAACATCAGTAATATTCATTACTGGTGGTAGAAAGCATGTTTCTTATTTTTAACCGTACTGATGAAATGCGTGTAGACACGAAATGAGGTTTAGACTTTCGTTTTGACATTTTAGGTTTAGACTTTACAAGTCTTCATTAACATACAAGAAATGTTTATACTGATACTCAGTTGTTTTCTCACTTGACTATTCTCAGATCTCGGTAAATGTGGTATAGGAACGAAGGATAGTGCTGAAAGGGAAGATATTTAGATACAAGTACGGCACTTAAAAAGAGGAGAAACTAAGAATTGTAAAGAACAAGGAATACAAGAAAAATAAATTATTTTTCAAAACAACTAAAATATTGGCTTCATTAGGAGAGAAAGCGGCGATTAGTCAATAATTCTGCAATGCCTATGGAGTATCTAGCCATTGAAAACTAATTCCTGCGTTAGGAGCTACGGTGACGATAAAGATAACACCTTTACACATGAACCATACTACAAGGTCGCTCTGTCAGAAGTCTGACTACTTATACTATGTAATATAACATTTTTAAAACAAACAATTGTATAAACAGAAAGTACACTGTTGCACACCACTATAGAAAAAAAAATACCGATTAGCGCTTTCAAGCTTCACAGTTCACCATCAGATCGGAAATCACTTTTCGATCATTTCCGATCTGATGATGAGCTGTGAAGCTTGAATGCGCTAATCGAGAATTATTTCTACTAACACAACTTTATTAATTAAAAAAAATTATTTAAAAAGATTCAAATTAACGCAAACGTTTGGTAGTTTCACAATTTATTTTGAAACTCTGACAATTGTTTCAGCCGATTAGACTACTCTCAAAGTTTCTCGTTCTTACCACCTCTTTGAGAATAGCCTAATCGGCTGAAACAATTGTCAGATTTTAAGCATGCATTCTGAAACTACCAAACGTTTCGTGTCTACAAACAGAATTAACACTGTTGCACACCGCAATGGAAAAATTATTCCGATTAGCGCTGTCAAGTTTCACAGCTCATCGTCAGACCGGAAATAACAGCTCACAGGTTATCAGCTCATCGCCAGGTTATTTCCGATCCGACGATGAGCTGTGAAGCTTGAAAGCGCTAATCGGAATAATTTTTCCATTGCGGTGTGCAACAGTGTTAATTCTGTTTGTGAGTATAACCACTATCTTAATTAATTAAGTTTCGTGTTTATTTAAATCATTTAAGTAATATTTTTCATCAAGTGCCTATCGAGTCTTCAATTAATATCGCGCTAAAATTTTATTTTCAAGCGTATCACCAACCGACCTGTTCGCAGATAAATTCGTCAGCTTAATTAAACATTTTTCCTCAATTATTATGAATTCGCTGTTACACCGTTCGTTCAAAGACGCTGAACCATAAAACGTGTTGTGCCATGTCTAAAACATATTGTCTGTGGAGTTGTGGATCCCTGAAGACGAAAAATTAATGTTGTTTCGTACGTTCGGGTAATGGTTTTGGTGAATATTTTAAAATCGGTAGAATCTAAATATATCAACTGACCATTAACGATAACAATAAACGTAGCTGCGAGTAACAGACGAAAGTAAAGCAGATTTTTTGTTTGTTAATAAACTAGAATGAGAATGAGCATCTAAACTCGGTCGTTGTTCTCTCTCCGCCGGCTGCTCCATTCAAACACGTCATACGGAATGTACGAGAATACACACGCTGACGTTCTATAAGTGTAAACATAATCATTTCAGTTGCAAAAATACGGATACTTAAAAATATACACTGAACATTTGGCTTTCATCAAACTCCACCCCCTCTCACTCTCTCTCACTGTATTTCACTCACTCCCTCATTCATTAGTTCTCGAGTCATTCAATTTGTGTGTGTGTGTGTGTGTGTGTGTGTGTGTGGATGCGCGCGTGTGAAAATAATCCAGTTTCGTAATCGCCAGACCATTAGCTTGTAGAGCAGTGAAAGTTGTTATTTTCTGACTTCAAGAAAACCCTACAAGGACATGTTCTTTGAGAAACTTACGAATGGCAATTTATCTACCAGGAAAGTTTATCGGGAACCGACGTACACGCATGCTCTTGAAATCACAGGGACGGATGAAGGTTTTGGATGAGTAATGACAGTATTTGTTCGCTTTGTTATCCATGCTACCAATGTTCCGAAAGGAGACACAGAAACACAATCAAGACAGTCCCAAGTTTTTGGAAGACAATCGTCGACTGTCTTAAATTAAACGACCTTAGTTAAGTCACTGAACTGACACATTTCACAGAGAATGAGAAAGAGGAGAAAAGTGTCGCCACCATCATCATCATCATCAGCAGCAGCAGCATCACCATCATCATTTTCCTTCAAGCATTAGGCCCATGGTTTGTTGTATCACATCAGAGCCAGAGAATTCAGTCCGTTTATAACCAGGTGCAGTGACGAGTTGTATATATTAACGGATAGATGTTGCGTTTTTACTGCTGAGGTCCTGCTACGTCAGTAATACGTTTGTATTACCCCAACAGTAGGTGGGCGGAGCGGACTGTCTCGACTCTGAGCAACATACAGCACAGCACGACTACCAGTAATGAACGCTATGCAAAGCGACATGTCTACCACTGAGCTACCCAGACTGATACATCTTCAGATATCGTACTGAATCAACAATATATTGTACTAAATACGGTATGTCTACAATAAACGAGGAAAGCAAAATGCTAGTGACGTCGAGATAGACCTAGCGGCCCAAACCGCTTCACTCCCTTCGTTGGTTGGAGAATGACCAACGTTCACCTGTTTCGTTTGGGTTATCATTCTCCCGTTTTCGAATCTGCACAGTTAGTACAGCGCATTCCTGAAGGACAGTTTAATGCATGTATGGAAAGAGTGCGTTAAAAGACTGAATGGAATTTGGTGGAGCAACAACGTATCAAACCATTAAAAAATTATGAATATACGATACCACAGTAAAGAGTACAACAATTTATGGTGCAGAGCTTGGTGGCTGAATTTATCGGGCAGGAGGAGACTAGAAGCGGTAAAGGTAGATGCCCTGAGGAGATCTGCTAGAAAATCACGACTGGTTAGATTCCGAGATGATACCATCAGAAATGTTATGGGGACTGAGGAAACCGTAACAGAAAGGACAAAAAGACGTCAACTGATATGGTATGGGAATGTTCGGCGAATGGCGGATGTTAAGAGTTCCGAAAGTAGTTTGGAAATGGAGGCCACCCAGGAGGAAAAAAGGACGACCCAGAAGGACTTGGGACGACAACATCAGAAGGGATATGAGGGAGAGAGGAATAGCGATCAAGTTTGAAGGTCGGAAGGCGCTGAAGAATGTTTTGGAGCCGACATATAAAAAATGGTAAGATTCTAGACAAAGACCAAGGAAGATTTGAAGGGCACGTCTAAACTACTTGATCCGTGTGGAAACGACTACTACTACCTATATCCTATTCGCTGGAAGAACGATCCATCGATGTGCGAGTGCTTACACAGCTACTATCGTCTCTCGCCTCCTGCGCACCAGTGGGTTCTGTTCTTCCAATCACCGCGTTTCAAGCCTATTTTCTCCACCTCATCGTGTACATCTTTTTCCACGATCTCCTGGGTCAAAACCGCTTCCGTCGTCTAGTTAGAACCAAATTAAGAACTTTTTGGGCCAACGATACGTGACCGTAGCACACGAGGCGCTTTGTCTTTACTGTGCCCACAATTGTTTTCTCAGGGCGAAGTTGCTTCCTGCACTTCTAATGCTGTTTTAGTTTCAAACGCACTGGAGCCTGGACACCCAAAAAGACCTTCTACTGAAATCGACTGCTTGGAGAGTTCCTTGTAGGTGAGTAGGCCTATACTTTCTAAGGTGGCGGGTAATCAATTTCTAAGGTATTTAAATAATCTTTTTGGTTTTGTGGGCTATTTTACCGCTCTAAAGAATAGAGTTAAACTGCTCTATCACTGTTCTCCCTTGCTTTATTTTGCAGCTGATAGCTTTATCATCACTGCCACCTTTTGATAAAAGAAGATTCTTTTCTTATTTCACTTGCTTATAGTTTTTTCCTTATTACTCATACACGTGTTTTTTTTGCCACTTAAACCTCGCGAGAGTAAAAGAACAGTGGAACAGGAGGAGAAAGAAGAGGTGAAGGAGGAGGAGTAGGAGAAATTATTACTCTCAGTACACGTTCTACAGCGGTCTGAAGACGGATTATGTATTTATGAGTTTAATGAACTGTTTACTGCTGCGCGTCTACTTACTTTGTCATCGCCGTCTCCTGTGTCCGCTCATTTATTACAATTGCGCGCGTGTGCGCGCACGATACTCAGAAACAGAATATGAACACTGTTTTCAACGATAAGTCGAGTGTGCAAGAACGCAATAAATTAAAATTAATTACTCAAAGTGGGTTTAAAGTGGTCGTAAAAACAAATTACGTACACGGCGCCGCTACACAGTAATAGTAGCTCCATCACCGCGCGCGCACCACACACACACACACGCACACACACACACACACACACACACACACACACACACACGGCGTTTTTATTTTCTGCCAGTCTATATAAGGCATTCACAAACTTTTTTCTAGTCGAATCGGCTATAATATTTCACGCACATTAAATGTATTTGGCTTTTACGTTACTCCATAAACATTTCGGTTTTATAAACTTATATATCTCGGTTTTACATTCGTTATCCAATAATGTTTCCACGGCCGGTAGCAGGCGACATCTAGAATATCCACAGACTTTTGGTCCCCGCGGCGGCGGGAGCTCTATAAGAACCTCAGGACGCAACGCTATAGCGGGCGACGGGCTTAGCCCTTCGCTTTGAAAACCCCTGGACATCATCGATGTTTTAGAGTTATAATTTTAGGAACTCATGTATATTCTTGGAGCCTCGAGATAAGTTTTGGAAAACCGAACAGCTGGTTATTTGTAGTGAAGGAGCCAATAAGACAGTAGATTTGTATATTATTAAAAATATTGGTTTTTGTTTAGGTATCTTGAGGTGACATTAAAAAAAAATGGCAGAAGTGAAGAACATATCAATGGCAAAATAAAACAAGGGTAGCTGAAGTCTGTGCTTTGGAGTGGAAAATAACTCGCAAATCCCAAAAGCTAATTTATTCTGACATATTAAAACGCATAGTTACCTTTGGAACTGAAACTTGCAAGATAAATCAAAGAAACTCACAAAGGCTCCATGGACTTCTGGAGACAGCCGTATGGGTGTCCAGACTCCAGTGCATTAGAAATGAAGATATCAGAAGGCAAATTCCTGCAGATAAAACGATTTTAGATACCATACATACGAAACGCCTCGTTTGGATGGCGACGTGGAACGGTTGCCTGATGATCGTTAGCCCAAAATGTTGTTAAACGTAGTTCCAACTAGATGACGGAAATGGAGCAGACCCAGGAGATCGTGGGAGGAGAACGTATACGATGAGACGGAGAAATGCGGCTTGCACGAAGGTGTCTGGAACAACAGAAGCCTCTGGTGTGCAGGGTGTGAGAGAAGGCTGTCGGACACGCTTTCTATGTTCAGGGAATTCACTCCAGACTTCCTGTCAATTGTATTGTTTTTGGCGTCGATGTTTCGATTACAAAGAATTTCCTGTTAACTTTTCCTTTCTTTCCCTTCTTCTTCTTTATCTCTGTTATGAGTTTACAGGTTCTTCCTTCTACATGATTCTGTTATTCCAGTCGCCGTTCGTTAAATCCCTTTCTTCCATACCCCTACTGATGTAGGTTTGGCATGTCGAAGCTTGTGTTCCTGTCTTGCTTACTCTGCCGGTTGCCACTCTAATATTGTTTTGGTTCGTCTTGCTTTATGCATACTGTAGTTTTACTTTTATCGTGTCTTTGTTTCCTAGGATATTCGTAATTAAAGGTATTACTGCCATCAGCTTCCGTATTTCTTCAGTTTGGGTTTTATTTCCGCGTGTAAGTTGTACACGTGTTCCATCTTAACGTTTTAATTTTATTTCACGACGTCTTAGGCTCTCACAGCCGGCCTCAACTCTGTTAAAGTCGTCACTTGCCGGGTTATTAGACCGTGGTCTTACACTCACAGCAGAATAACGACAACACGACAAGGTGATTAGCTGCAGTTACTAAATGCTAATTGGGGCACCCCGAACCACGTGATCTTCCTGTGATTGAACAAGCGAAGCAAGTTCTCAATGACTCGACCGTTTAGCATTTGTGTGTCTGTTACCTGTCTATGAATCTATTTGAGGTATGACTGACGATAACTTTTGAACGCATCAACTGATTTACGTAAAACTACGCATGCGGTCCATACTCTAACTCTACAGAACCTTATTGTTTTTGAAATTGATCCCTCCAAAAATTAGGGGTGGGCGATCAAAATTGTGAAAATATATCGCATAAACCCACGTGGGGCATCAAATTAAAGGGAATTTAAAACACAACGAATACAGTATTCATATTAAAAAGTTTCAATATTCTTGGATGTTAGGGTCCAGAAAGTGGATGAAAATTTTAATAAAATCGCAAAGGCTTTAGTAAAATTGAAAACAATTTTAAATAAAATCTGAATATAGTGTTAAGTTTTGGAAATTTTAAAATTTGTTATCTTATCAAGAAAAGGTAAGAAATTTGAAGAAAATTATGAAACTCTTGCAGGGTGTTAAACTAAAAGGAATTGTACCTAATCTAAATCCAAATTGTTAAAATTTTTAATATTTACTGTATGACTGTGTGTTCTAAAATTTTTATATTACTAAAAAAATAATAGAAAATCGGGAATAGTAGAGATAATTGAAGAATTACCTACTATATAGATTTATGTGATAACGAAAGTACTTCGTTCAAAGTTCATAGAAACGTATTTATTTACTTTCAGCTGGAATTACATGTCTGTTTCGAGAAGGATAAAAATATATAAGCTCGTGTAAGACTCAATAAACTCTTTTAAACACAGTAGTAGTAGTAGTAGAGGGAAAATGCCGGTCCTGACTCACTTTCACTTTCTATCAGCTGGACCACAGCATCCGCGACTTTTTCGCTGATCTGTGTTGCTGGACCACAGCATCCGCGACTTTTTCGCGGATCTGTGTCAAGATCCGCGACTTTTTCGCGTATCTGGACCACAGCATCCGCGAATATAATTTTTTTAATTTTTTTATATGCTGCCTTTCGCGAGCTTAGATCACTTTCACTTTCTATCACTTGATGCATTATAGTGTATATATTAAATATATGATCAGGGTTACCAACCTTGCATGAGTTCAAATTTGTTGTGTTATAATGTATATTAAATCTATATGATCAGGTTTACCAACCTATGGTGGGGGGGGGGGGGTTCCGACTTGATGCATTATAGTGTATATATTAAATATATGATCAGGGTTACCAACCTTGCATGAGTTCAAATTTGTTGTGTGTTATAATGTATATTAAATCTATATGATCAGGTTTACCAACCTATGTATGGGTTCAAACTTGATATGTGTGTGTATTATAGTGTATATTAAAATATATGATCAGGGTTACCAATCCTGCATTACTGTGTATAGAACAGATCTGTCAACATTTTTCTTCGGTGGGAAATTCAAACTATATTAGCAGACGCATTATAGTGTATAGTAAACAGTTATCCATCACGATATAAACTCTCTCACATTTGAATGTAAGTAAAACTATCTCTCTCTCTCGCACACGCCAAGTCTGTGTGTGTGGGGTAAAGTGTTACGCATAAAAAAATCTCCTTGAAATAAGGTATTTTCAAAAGTTTTGTGTACACATACAAATCGCTATCGGACGATGTACGTGCTGCTCACACACATTGTGTATGTCTCTCTCTCTCGCTGCAAACGTTGACAAGAATTCTCTTATTCAAAGCGATTATGGTGTCACAGTACACAAACTTAAATATGCCTTACAGACCATTGTAATTTTAAAAATTCATTTTTGCATTAATTAAATATATATATCGTAAACAATGAAATAATAATATTTCGTCATTAAAAAGTTATATTCAGTGTGTTAGTGATAGAAAGATTAACTATGCACACACACACACACACACACACACACACACACACACACACACACACACACACACACACACAACGATACAGAATTAGATATAGTTATTATTCGCTAACTTAAACCAGAGGTAATTAACCTTGTGTACGTCGTCTAAATCAGGCGCTCTACTTTCTAATTTGACACCTGTCAAGCATTAGCACCGCTGACAGTAATTACTCTAAAAACGGACACACACACGAGCTTTCCCCACTACAGTGTACAATATATATACGCAAAGTAAATTAGCGACAATTTCTCATTTGACTGCCTGCCCGTGCTGATACTGTAAGTCTTACGTGTCTTCAGTATACACATCTTCTTTGGTAAGTGTACAGATTTTATTTAAACGTAAAAATTATCAAGTGCATTATTTATTGAATTTAATACATGTGTGTGTGTGTATTCATGTGTGTGTGTGTATGATCAAATTATTATTATGTCTGCTACAATTTTCTGAAATATATTCTTAATGTATTTTTATATTAATTTTATTGTATGTACCGATTTTATTTAAACGTAAAAATTATTTGTATTATCAAGCACATTATTTATTGAATTTAATACATGTGTGTGTGTGTGTGTGTGTGTGTGTGTGTATGATCCAATTATTATGTCTGGTACAATTGTCTGAAATATATTCTTACCGTATTTTTATAGTGGCAATTTCTCATTTGACCGCCTGCGTGAAAGCTATCACTGCATTTTTTTAAATAGTTGAAAGACTGTTGTAGTATTGTACGTCTTCAGTATACACACAACTTTCATCATTAAGGGTGTATAGACAACACACACATACTAGTTGGTGAGTGTACAGATTTATTTAAACGTAAAAACATTATCAAGCGCATTATTTATTGAATTTAATACATGTGTGTGTGTGTGTGTGTGTGTGTGTGTGTGTGTGTGATCAAATTATTATTATGTCTGTTACAATTCTCTGAAATATTGCTTTAAACAAACATTTTTAATGTAACAAATTTAGAAAGCAGGTCACAGCGAATGATGACATTTATATCTCTCTAATTCTGTTGTGGACATGCATAGCTGTAAGCGGTGACTATTTCCTTATGAAAGTGGAATGTAGACTTTCCTAAATTATTTGCATTAAAACATCAACAAGCGCATTATTATTTATTGAATTTAATACATGTGTGTGTGTGTGTGTGTGTGTGTGTGTGTGTGTGCGCACGCGTGTGTGTATGATCAAATTATTATGTCTCACTTCTAATTGAAGATATATTTTAGGTATAGCTGAATGTTAAGCGTACAACGTCCGTCCGTCATTTAAGGGTACGTGTGTGTGTGGACAACGCTCGCTAGTTTGCTGCAAGTAAGTAAGTATACATTATGGAGTGGGTTATACAAATAATAATAAAGTGTGTGTAATATATACATTTTATTAAAATACATACACACAGCTCCAAGATTATATTAAACAGTTTTTACAATTAAAAATACATACACACAGCTCCAAGATTATAGTGTTACAAGTATGAAAATATATCTAAGTATTAAAATGTATCTAAACTAGTTTTACAATTAAAATACATACACACACACACACACACAGCTCCAATATTATAATGTTACAAATATGAAAATATATATTTAAAACTAGTATTTACAAAATATGTATAAAATAAGACTTAAACACGTCTATGTACTGTGTTGGACAATGGCGTATATTCTACAAGCGAATCATGTAGTATCATACAGTAGGCAGTCGTCTGTCTAGGAAAATTCATTGACGATTCAAATTCTAAACGTACATCAACTGCTGAAGACTTAAGGGCATCGTCTTGTCTGCTACAATCGAATACAAACAGCGGGGCTTTTGATTTGAATAATTCCGGTGTCAGTACTGGGCTGCCGTCTAAACGGTGGTAATACGAACTTTGAAAACTAGCGTACATATTGTACAATAATGCAAAACGGTCTTTCCCAATATCCAAGTTTAAATTATCGTAAGGATAATACTTGTCGTTTAGAAACAGTCTCGCATTGATCACGTTACAATGATCAAATTCATCAGCGTGTGCTGTCAGTACATTTTTTCTTGCTGTCTGAAACGCTAACACAACAAAGCGTGGTTTTTCTAGCTGACTCGAGGTCTTGACAATCCAATTCTGCCTTTTAGTCTGTGGTAAGGCAGGATACTCGTGCAACTCCCAGGTCCTAAAAGGCATAGTTATCGGGTGGTCTTTCTCTATGAGTCGTAACAGTGGTAATCTGTACGCATTAGCTACATGTACATAAGGCATTTTCCAGTAAACTTTATCTAGTTCAAGAATACAATTAGCAGTCGTTTGTCCGCTTACTAAAACCATAGCGTTTATGTCGGTAGATGTGCGTAGGAGTATAAGTTCTTGTTTCACGTTCAGCACGATGCGTGTATAGTCTTCTGCGAATCCCATTAGCATTTTCAGTGGTATACAAAAGTTGAATTCGCCGTCATCATTCACTTTTAATATGTTAGTGGTCGGCGCCACCCAACCTGCGTTTTCCATTGCGTTACGTGTGTTGTTGTTGAGTGATAGAAAAGTTTTAATAGTTGACGTAACACCGACGTTTCTGGTATGGTCCACTACCACTCCGGCCAACTCGTAACGAATCTCTTCAAAGAGAAATGCTATAGCATTGTTCACCAGTTCCACATTCAGTGCAGTATCTGCAGCCGCACTAGGGTTTTTAACCAACTTGCCTTCGATGTAGAGGAAACTTTCTGACGGCAGTGTAAAGACGTCCTGTTGTTGTATTGGCACACGTATTTCATCATTGTTTCCATATCTTGTTGATGCGTACGGTGCGTGTGAGTGAAATGAAAAGTGTGTGATACTGTCTTCAAAGAACGGTTGCTGCTCCACAGATAATATTCCACTCGCCATGTTACTTGTTTACAACAAAACCCAGTGAAATCAGGAAACGACGGTTAACTGATGTTAATCGTTTCAGTTTCGAACGAGTACTGATGCGTTTCCTAACTGATCTTTCTTCTTCTTCTTTTTTTATTACTGACGACTGTGGTAGCAGCGGTGGCGAAGAAACAAAGTACAAGCCCATGTCTATAGTCGTTTTAGATGTAAACGCACAGTGATGACTTCTCCACTAAAATCTATTACGTCACCGTCATGATCGTGTAAAGATAATGTTATGTTGTCCAAACGACTCACATTCACAGGTAGGTATATGACGTTTGTAGGCGATTCAATTATTTTGAATCCTGGTTCGACTGACGGATAGAACGAGTGCAGCGTGTGCTCGGTTTTACCGTTCTTGTATGATCCTTGCGCTATATTACACCTTATCAGTATACTGTTCACTTTTATAATGTTAACTGTGGCGTCAGACGTGTGAGTTTTATTCGCTTCAAGCAGACGCTTTTCCTTGAAACCCAACATATCACCGATACCGTACACTGTTTGTTGAAAGTCAATATCCAATGCACAAGTCAGTTCACATTTCAGTGTATTGTTGTTAGGACGTAGACTAATCTTTGAGTCTCCTAACTGCTTTTTGAGGAAGGCTTCTATGTCACCGATTTCATAAGCACCTGTAGGTAAAGTTATCAAGTCCCACGTTGTTCCGTCCCGTAGTACTGGAAACACGTTGTTTTTTCCCTCAATCACGTTCGGTATACTGTTGTATGTAGTAAAGTCCAATAGACCTACATACCATTCACCGTTTGTTAGTTCGAGAGGCGGGAAAAAGTCACATACAAGAGCAGCAGCATTCGTACCTGTTAAGGTGACCGACAGCGAAGACATCTTGTCGCTTACTGATCACTCGCGCGTTAAGAAGTCCAAACATAAATGCCCGCAGATGACTGTGTGTGGTGGCTGTTCACGCTCGTAATTGTAGTAAATGTCAGTGTCGGTTCCAAAATACTGTGTCAGCTCAAGAGGTGGCTGCATATTACCATACGCATCATAGTAGTAAACTTGTTTGTTTCGCTTCTTGTAGCAAACCCAGTGCGTACCAGGTCCTTCTGCACTGTCTAGATTAACAACTGCACTCTCATTCTTCCATGGTCGTGTGTGTGGTAAAATGTTACGCATAAAAACTCCTCTGAAATAAGGTATTTTCAAAAGTTTTGCGTACACATACAAATCACTGTCAGACAATGCACGCACTGGTATGCAAATTAGTTTTTTTGTCTGTAAGGACGTAGGTATAGACCTGACGCTATTTTTTTATTGTTACGTTTATGTCTTGAGACTGTTTTGCGTTTGCAGGTCGTTTTGCGTTTGTTCGCGGATTGACGTTTAATTCCTGAACCCTTCTTCTTCTTCTTTTTTCTGCAACCACTACGCGAGCTCCCTCCACCCACTGCCGATTTCGCTTTCATTGCGGCGGCTACAGCCGCAGCATACGCTCTTTCACTAACACCAGAATTCCAATCTTTCACTCGTTCCCACGCTTTGTCGGCAAGAACGCGATCAGCTATACGTCTTCGACTGTTGTCTTTGTACCTTGCGTAGGCGATATCGTGTTCGCGACAGGCTTCGTCCAGCTCGTTGATTCCGCGCTCGCTACGCGCCAATCTCTCTTTGAGTTTTGTTCCAGGTCCACAGAATCGGTAGCCGGGTAGGTGTAATTCTACTGGTAATGCGTCCACCGCTCGATTAATCAAAGTAGGTACTGACGAAACGATAGCGGGCACAGTGTTTTTAAGTATTTTTCCAATTACACCACGCCCCATTCTTTTCTTACGAAGTACGTGCATTCTTGTAAACAGATCTCCAATCCTTGATTTCCGTTTCCGTATCGAGAACGTCTATTAAACGCCCCACCTCTTCAATATATTCAGACAGGACTGAACGCTGTGTCGTGCTGTCTTGATATTTATAGACAAACTTTATTAGATTGATTATATGAGCGTGAAATACCTGAGTGACCTTGTACAATTCGGTCTTTATATGTAATTTTAATTCGTGCATTTGTCATACAGTGACTGCGTCTTTGTCATTGACACCGTTCGCTATATTCGTAATTTTTCTTCCGGCAGCGTAGAAAGCATCGCTTTGCAAACTGATTGCGTGTGCGTGTAAAAATTCCAAATTCACTGCGTCTTTGAAGTCAACAGGCGCTTGCACACGCGTTAGTCGACAGTCATTAACGATTACGTTACCTGCACGATCTTTTTTCAAGCTCTTCTCGTCTACGTATCGTTTTGTGGCTGCATCTCTTGATTTAAGCGGATCGTTTAGCATTATTATTCGATGATCTTTTGCGTCTACGGTAGCGTTGTCGTTCTTGTACTGTAAGCATGTGTCCTTTACGTACTGTAAAGAAACAACATCGTGCAACTCTTCAGGATCACCCAAGTTGCATATCTTTTTGTTTTTCACATCAAAGTGACCGTCGTTAGTCACTCCTAATCCGATATCCTCACGCAGACTTCGATGAGTTTCTTTTCGCACTCTTACAGAGCTGTCGTGTCTACCGAACTTGTCTACACTCATATTTATGAAGAAGAACTGATGGTTATAGAACGGTGCGTCTGCTTTTATATGATAATGCCGGCTTCACGTAATTCTTCCAATATCGAAACGATTTCATTCCTATGACTAGTATGGCCGCTATTTTGAGACGCCATTAACAGTCTCAACCTATTAACCAACTCGTTAGGATCATCCCAATGCACGTAATCGATTGCAGTGTTCGGTTTCATCTCCATATAGCCACTCCCTGTACGTTTTCGTGCACTCGATGCAAACAATTTAGATATTACTAGTCGGTACTTGACGCCACTGTTACTGTTTATTCGCGTATTGTGTTTATATTTTTGTTTGTGTCCGTTGGTTGCTAGTAGTATGGACTTATATTTCCTCATATCGTCCTTATTGTATTTTTTCGGTAGTTTCATAAACAAAAGTTCATACAGACCAGGTGTACCCTCGTAAATTTTTCCTTTGACATGAAAGTTGTCGTTATCATCGATTTTTACATTTGAATCACCTATCATAAATTTACCACCTTCGTATCGAACACCATACATACGATCTATAATCCGTTTACAGTCCGCCGATCCACACAAACGCATATATTTGTTTGCTAATGAATCGTCGCTGAAATGTGAAGCGTTAGGGTTCCAGGCGTCCTCGTCACTGAAATGAGAAGCGTTATGACTTTGCATACCACTTTCGTTTTCTGTTATTACGTGTTGTGTAGACTCTTCTTGTTT
This sequence comes from Magicicada septendecula, assembly GCA_034769895.1. Classification (NCBI taxonomy): domain Eukaryota; kingdom Metazoa; phylum Arthropoda; class Insecta; order Hemiptera; family Cicadidae; genus Magicicada; species Magicicada septendecula. The sequence goes on from CM068367.1 coordinate 1,250,151,536, forward strand.
TATCTGCTGCTTCTCCTCCTCCTCCTCCTCCTCCTCCATCATGTCACCACTTAACTTTCGTGAAATAGCTTCTATCGGTTCCAGAATCGGTCTGTAATTTTTTCTAAACTTCTCGTCGCTTTCTCTGATACCGTGTTGTAATGCATGATATTTTTTCCTTATGTTGTCGCTTATCGTGTCTATATCATACGCAAGTCGTTCCTCCTTATTCATCGCCATCGTGTGTTAGCAAGAGGACTGATTACATTACTACAGTGCAACCACTTTTATACTTCGTCGGAAACAATTATGAATCGATCAAAGCCGATTCTATATCTACCTTCATTTATTGGCGAGTCTTTGTCTATGACTAGAAATCCATAACGATCCTTCCACGCTTCCGTGCAAACGTCTTTGAGAGCATCATATTTCATATCTATGTTAACGTGATCATTGTATGCATGTCGTAAATTTAGATCGTCTTGTTTGAACAATATCAACAAGTTAGCGTTGTCACGTACCAATTGTTTCGGTATCTGGCTATATGTCTGGCATAGATAGAATGTGTCCACACCGCTATGTCTCCCCATAGCAAAATACTTTCGAATATTGTTTTGTCTTTCACACGATACATCATCGAATACGATAACAGAGTCGAGACCAGTGATTTCACTCGGTAGTGAGACTTCTTCGTTCTCGCTGTATGCATGATAACCTAAACCTTCATCAGAGAGTGATTTCATCACTGTTTCTAGCATTCTGTATTTTGGTTGAAATAATGATTTTGAAAACACGTATACGTTGCGGAAACGTAGTCCGTTGGTATCAAACAGTAGGTTGAATAGCACATTGGATTTCCCACAGGAACTTGGGCCTGTAACGATACAGCGAATACTGTTCGGTAATGGCGGGCTATGTTTACGTTTAGCACTACCTTCGTCACCAGCCAAAAAGTCCATATCCTTTATTGGTAATTTGTTTGCTTGCTGTACAATCTTCATCTTTATGAATACTGAAAGCATACTGTTTTCAGCACGTGCTGTCACCTTTTTTTTATATTAGATCTTTCTTATGTATCCATGCATCGTGTTTACCATCGAAACCGAGCCAACGAACACGCACTCTGTCACCTTTGCGTTGTAACACCTTTTCCACTAGGTATACGTCGCCGACTTTGGACTTACTAATCTCGTGCTCGTAAAAACCACCTTTCAACACTTTGTTTAGATGATCTTTTAGCAGATAAGTGACGGGGATGGTAGTGGATTGTACTTTATCCACAGTGAATATTTCGTTAGTCCAATTTGGTGTATAACCTTTGGCGAACGTCATTTTGTGCTTACTTATACGAACACGGTCACCGACTTTAAATTTGGGTGGTTTCGTTGGACTGATTTTAGGCGCTGTGTTCTTCCTTATTCGTTCCAACACTATATGTTCGTTGGCGTCATTCACTTCACTAGGTTTCATACCAATGGTTCTGTGTGTGGTATTGTTGTACGATTTCAGTAATGTAGGTAGTAGATCCAACCAGCGGTAGTGTCCTTGTTCGCTGAAAGCTCGATACATGTGTGTCTTCAGTGTGCGATTAAAACGTTCCACTATGGAAGCTTTTTTCTCACTATAGGTTGAGTAATGTTTCACATTATACTTTTTTAGCAACGCTTGTACTGTGCTGTTGTAATACTCCTTCCCGTTGTCCGTCTGTAAATATTTCATTCGATTAGCAGTTAGTATAGGCTCTAGTGCATGCTTTATTTCTTTTCCTGTCTTTGTTTTCAATGGTACAGCGTACGCGTACTTGCTAAACGCATTGATCACTGTCATCATGTACTTGTACCCTTTGTTCACTCGAGCGTATGGTATCATCTCCACAAGATCCGCCTGGTACAAGTCGTGTAGACCCTTCAATTCAACCGCACGCCTAACGAAATTCCTTCTCGCTGCTCTATGTAGCTCTAGAGCTATAGTCTTGCGTGCGTTGTTCATGGTTTAAGATACACTAACATAATACCGGCGTTAAAAATACTATATATATCTATAACAGTTTCTTTGTTTTTCAGTATTCACTCTCACGTCTGAATATCACCATGTCCGACCTTCAACAGAATCCAGAATATCAGCAGGAACAGGGACATCCTCAACAAGGTAAAAATTTACCAATTGTCTCTCTCTATAATTATGTAGCAAACCAAATTTGTTTGATATGAATTAACATATGATTCAACTCAGTCTAACATGTATAAGATAGTCTCTTGACGTTGTTTAGAAATTGATATGACGGAGAAAATTTTTTATGTTCTGACATAGGTTTGTCACCTTCTCCCCAATGAACTAATTCAATTCCACAACAAAAGCATTTAACTCTATCGTCTATGAATGACATACTATGTCCACAAACATCATAATTTAGCGGATAGTAGTAAAAACCCGGCAAACGCTAACTCGTCGGGGCTGACAAACGTCACTTCCCAATACTTGAACGATTTTCTTCTTTCACTTTCAATGCTAAAATCAGGAGTAGCTGCCATCTTCACAGTTTGCAATAAACTAGCCTATTACTAACGTGTACTATCTATTTACCTCAAACATGAATTTGTGTGTGTGTGTGTGTGTGTGTGTGTTATTCATCATTCCTATTAGCTAATACATGTGTTTCTATTGTTTCAGATATGACACGATTTTATATCGTGCGAAACACTAGTATTAGAGGATCCCTCATAACGTTTAATTACCTGCCCGTGTACACGGACACAGAAGGAGATCAAGATATAGTACCGATAATGACCGAGGTGCGACCTTTATTGTGCAAGGATATTCTGGCAGCACAAGCACGTTTACGCAGTATCAAATGGCATATTGCGTGCAGGATACGTTTCACTAAAACTGTGTTAGATGGTGACAGCGGCGAAGAAAAAGAGGTAACCAAAGACGCCGTCTTCCACGGACGTTGTCGTACGTTGCTCACGGACGACAACGACGAGTTGAACTGTCTACTCGATGAATCCTACGATAAAATCATGAATAGCATATCCAATTTTACCCGTGACGGGAGCGGATGGTCGGTGGATGCTGTACTGAAGCTGGAACTGGTTGTTGGACGGTACCGGCCTCTAGCAGCGTCCTCCTACCTTCCAACCCCGCGAAAACTCACTCACTCAACTCACCAAGGCAGTAGTCAACATCAAGAACCCCCAAGATGAAATGTGTTTTCTATGGTCCGTACTAGCTCACATACACCCTCAAGAACGTAATAAAGAACGTGCTTCAAAATACGTCCCCTTCAAAAACACCTTAAATATGTCCGGTATCGAGTACCCTGTTTCTATAAACTCACTTTCTAAATTTGAAGCACAGAATCCCGACATTTCTATAAACGTTTTCGGCTATGATATAGAAGACAATATCAGAAACGAATCAAAAAATGAGGTTTATCCGTTAAGAATTACCCCCAATAAGGACAGATTACATCATGTTAATCTTTTACTTCTGTCCGATACAAATAGCCGAAAACACTACTGTCTTATCAGTAGCATTAATAAATTGTTATCATCCCTTACAAAACACGAGCATAAATCATTTTACTGCGACTACTGCCTGCATCGTTTCTCCACAGAACATGGTCTGTCCGATCATCTCCCCTACTGCACACCGTATGGTGAACAGAAAACCAAAATGCCCACAGAGGAGGAGAAGTTTATGTCATTTAAAAATTACGCGCACTGTCTTAAAGTACCATTTACCGTCTACGCCGACTTCGAGTCCCTCATCACTCCGCTTCAATCGTGTTCACCTGGTAACAACGTCCCGACTCAGTTGATAGCAACGGTGCCCGTCAGAAAATAACTTCTCCTCCTGTATCGTCCACATCATACGAAGCGATGCATATTCCGTCAGGTTTCTCCTATGCTATCGTCGATCATACACACAGACTCTGGAGAGAGGCTAAAGTTTATCGGGGTGAAAACGTCGTAGACACTTTCTTCTCGTGGTTGATGAAAGACGCCGAGGATATGATGAAGGTAGTACGACATAACGTACAAATAATTATGTCCGATGATGACAATGTTGCGTTCACTAACGCCACCGTTTGTCATTTGTGTGAGCGCCCTTTGACAGACGATGACAAGGTACGCAATCATTGTCATCTTACGGGGAAATTCTTGGGAGCAGCCCACAATAGCTGTAATCTAAGCTACAAGATGCCTCGTCATATCCCCGTCTTCTTTCACAACCTTCGTGGCTACGACTGTCACCATTTAATGCAGGGTTTAGGAAAATATAAGGACCAACACGTATCCTGCATTGCAACATCCAGTGAGCGTTACGTGTCGTTCTCCCTGGGTCCCTTGCGTTTCGTAGACTCTTTTCAATTTCTTAATCGCTCTCTGGACACACTCGTTACCAATCTGTCCACGTCCGAGAGCCGATTTCCTTTGCTCAGAGAGGAAATGCTTAGACGAGGTTTTGACGAACAGACCAATCTGCTCGTACGCAAGGGGGTATACCCTTACGAGTACGTTGACAGCATTGATCGGTTCAACGAAACAAGTCTACCCGCTCGTGAACACTTTGATAACCGGTTGTTGGAATCGTCTATTTCGGACGCAGATTACGAGCACGCACAAAACGTGTGGAGTGCATTCAATCTGCGTACGTTTGGAGATTACCACGATTTGTATTTGTTGACAGACGTAATGCTGCTGGCCGATGTCTTTGAAAGTTTCCGAGACATGGCCTTACGCGATTACTGCTTGGACCCGTGTCATTTTTACTCGCTTCCCGGACTCGCTTGGAACGCGATGCTAAAAATGACAGGGGTCGAATTAGAGCTGTTAACAGAGATAAATCTACATCTGTTCGTCGAGTCTGGGGTCCGCGGAGGCTGCGCGATGATATCCAACCGTCACGCAGTCGCTAACAATCCTTTGATTCCAGATCAGTACGATGTATCGAAACCGACCTCCTTCATTCTGTATACGGACTGTAATAATTTATACGGTGCAGCCATGTCGCAACCACTCCCTTACGCAGACTTCCGATGGCTCGATCGTAACGAAATCGAGTCCTTGGACGTACGTAATGTGAGTGATGATTCCGACATCGGGTACATCCTCGAAGTCGACTTACACTATCCTAATACCTTACACGACCTGCATTCCGACTACCCGCTTGCACCTGTGCGCCAGCGCGTAACACCCGATATCCTTTCTCCCTTTTCTAAACGTTTACACGAGAGTATATACAGATCATCGTATAACGAATCAGGGTCATCCGTAGAGAAGTTGTTAACAACTTTGGAGGACAAACAAAATTACGTTCTCCATTATCGAAATTTGAAATTGTATTTAAGTCTTGGCTTAGAGCTGAAAGCGACTCATAGGGTGTTGTGTTTTAAGCAAAGCGCTTGGTTGAAACCGTTTATCGATTTCAACACCCGCAAGAGGCAAGCAGCCGTCAACAGCTTTGAAAAAGACCTTTTCAAACTGATGAACAACGCCATATACGGTAAGTCGCTGGAGAACGTACGGAAACATATAGACTTTGAACTAGTCTCGAATGAACGACGGCTTCAAAAACTAGTTTCCACACCTAGGCTAAAACGTATGATTCGTTATACGAACGATCTGGTGGGGCTCTCACTCCGTAAAAAATCCATTGTTCTTTCCCGTCCCGTGTATGTCGGCTTCACGGTGCTTGACGTTAGCAAAACGATAATGTACGACTTTCATTATCGTTATGCTGTCGCCAAGTACGGTCGCAACGTTAAATTGTTAATGACAGATACAGACAGTCTGATGTATATTATTCAAACATCAGACTTGTATGCAGACATGAAGAAGGACCTACACGTTTTTGACACATCGGATTACCCTACGTCTCATCCTTGTTATAGCCTTAAGAACAAAAAGGTTGTTGGACTGTTCAAGGATGAAACGTGTGGTCGTCCTATTAGAGAATTCGTGGGTCTCCGTGCGAAATGTTATTCGTTCCTTGTGGCCCACGAAGATCCTACCAAAGAGTGTCAAAAACGTGTATGTAAAGGTGTGCCTCGAGTTGCGATTAAGAGGAGTCTGCGACACGATATGTATCGCAAGTGTCTCACTGATCATTGTCAGTTTTCTACCAGTGCACTTTGTTTACGTAGCGATCATCATACGCTGTACACGATGCGCGTAAATAAGCAAGCGTTGTCACCGTATGATGATAAGCGCTATATACTAGACAATGGTCATGATACGCTTGCATACGGTCATTATCGAATACGACAACGCATCAACATGGAGAACGACGACACCTCCCCACCTACTAAAAAAATTCGTCTCCATGTATGGTAACCCCTCCTCAACACTTGTTTATTTCGTCAGTTGATGTCTCTCGGTGCTTCAGTCCAGACGTCTGTAAACGTAAGTTCGCATATTAATATCGCAACGATATTTGTGTGTTTAAACATAATATATATATATATATATAGAGTTTGTAATGTGTGGTTTCTTTGTCTTACAGTATTATTATGGATAACACTGCAGTTATAATTGACTTCCAGTGCTTTTTCGACGACAACGGAAAATATATTGTGAAGGAACTGTCAATCATGGACGTTCTGAGATTTGCTGGTAGACATTGGATTTTGACTCCGCCTGCTACATCCGTTACGAATCCAAAATACGTTAGGACAAACCACTGGTTAACGTCAAATTATCATAGACTTAGATGGGGCGAAGGAGAGACACCATACGACAATCTTGTTTCATTGTTAACATCACATACACGTATATATAAATATGTGTTTGTGAAGGGTTTTGAGAAAAAACGTTTTTTGCAATCAAAGATAATACACAATAATATCATCAATCTCGATGACTTTGGTTGTCCTAAAAACATACCGTATCTATTTCACGGAACAGAATGTCTTAGACATTTCAATTCTTCTGACCAATGTGCCAACTATAAGGTGCATGCTATTCGGGAATGGATGATTCATGATTTTTGCTTTAAACAAACATTTTTAATGTAACAAATTTAGAAAGTAGGTCACCGCGAATGATGACATTTATATCTCTCTAATTCTGTTGTGGACATGTACATACATGCATAGCTGTAAGCGGTGACTATTTCGTTATGAATGTAGACTTTCCTAATGACATTGTTATATTTTTGGTGTCTCTAATTTCGTCGACGTTACTACCACCACCACAACTATCACATTGTACTGTCCTTTTGTGGCGAATATTCTGTCATTGTTTGGTTCTCTCTGGTTTGATACAGACGTGTTCACTAGTGTCTTTCTCTCTCTCTTCTAATAATGTCGTCGTTTCTTGTAAAGTTTAATGCTGTAAGTGCTATCGAGTACAAGCGATGTTCAGAATTGACCGTGAATAAAAAATATCCCATCATGGTCTTAACAAATGTGGACACGAAGTATGGGAACTCTGTTCTTGCTACGTTGGAGGATGACGACCGCCAGTATCGTGTCTATCTTCCCAAGAGGTATGCAGGTGTCTTCACGAATGAGGAGCTCAGGCATATCAAACCTAAAGAACTACATTTAGTGTATCGAGGGACGAGAAATCAAACAACGCAAGTAGAGATTGTGTCCTAACGTCGTAAGTAGCAATCGTGTTAACAAGCAATTTATTGATAGGTGTGTGTGTGTGTGTGTGTGTGTGTGTGCGCGCGTGTGTGTAGTTTCAACTCACTGTACTTAACACTTTAATAATTGAATTTGTATGTACATGATAAATGTATCATTGATTCTATTTAGTATTTTTTTACAATGTTTCGTTGAATAATAGTTGGTTCGATTAGAAATTATTTGAAAGTACATTAACTTTATGCGATAAATGTATCATTGATTCTAAGCAGTATTTACAAAGTTCCAGTGAATAATATTTGGTTTGATTAGAAATTATTTGAAAGTACATTAACTTATGAAAAATGACACATACTTGAAAAAGTTTACTTACTTAACGCATTTGATTCTTTCTTTCCACTGACTGTGTGTGTGTGCATGTGATAATTGAATATTTATCGTATCAGTGATTCTAATACCGACTGTATTGTTATGTTACAGATAAACTTCCTTGTGAACTGTATCTACAGCCGTGAAATTATTATTTAAAAATCTTACAATGTCAAAATTATTAATATTGTATTTATTTTATATATAACAATGTTTGTTTGTGATATATATATATATATTTAATCAATGTAAAATGTATTTTTTGAATAATTGTATTATAGCGGTTTGTAAACTATATTTTAAGTTTGTGTACAGTGTTGTAAATATATATTTAATCATTTAATACAATATTATTAATATTGTATTTATGAACTGTATCTACAGCCGTGAAATTATTATTTAAAAATCTTACAATGTCAAAATTATTTTATATATAACAATGTTTGTTTGCGATATATATTTAATCAATGTAAAATGTATTTTTTGAATAATTGTATTATAGCGGTTTGTAAACTATATTTTAAGTTTGTGTACAGTGTTGTAAATATATATTTAATCATTTAAAACAATATTATTAATATTGTATTTATTTTATATATAACAATGTTGTTTGTGATATATATATTTAATCAATGTAAAGTGTAAATATATATATTTAATCATTTAAAACAAATTATGGTTTATTTTAATTTATTTCGTTATAAACCTCTGAACATGGATGCAATTATTTGTATAGTAATCAGAAATGTGTATGAGAGAGAGAGAGAGCGAGAGAGAGAGACAATTTAATAATTTGCAGATTATATCTTACAATCATGAAAATTATTATTTAAACTGATAATTGTTTTATTAAAAATCTTACAATTACGAAATATTATTATTTCATTGTTTACGATATATATATATTTAATTAATGCAAAAATGAATTTTTAAAATTACAATGGTCTGTAAGGCATATTTAAGTTTGTGTACTGTGACAACGTAATCGCTTTGAATAAGGGAATTCTTGTCAACGTTTGCAGCGAGAGAGAGACATACACAATGTGTGTGAGCAGCACGTACATCGTCCGATAGCGATTTGTATGTGTACACAAAACTTTTGAAAATACCTTATTTCAAGGAGATTTTTTTATGCGTAACACTTTACCACACACACAGACTTGGCGTGTGCGAGAGAGAGAGATAGTTTTACTTACATTCAAATGTGAGAGAGTTTATGTCGTGATGGATAACTGTGTCTAGAGAGAGAGACAGAGGGAGGGAGAGTTACATTCAAAGAGAGAATTGATATCGACAACAATCATGATCATATAGTTTGAATTTCCCACCACAGAAAAATGTTGGCAGATCTGTTCTATACACACAATAATGCAAGATTGGTAACCCTGATCATATATTTTAATATATACACTATATAACACACACACATATCAAGTTTGAACCCGATATCGAAGTCGTCAACAGTCATATAATTTACTATACACTATAATGCGTCTGCTAATATAGTTTGAATTTCCCACCGAAGACAAATGTTGACAGATCTGTTCTATACACAGTAATGCAGGATTGGTAACCCTGATCATATATTTTAATATACACTATAATACACACACATATCAAGTTTGAACCCATACATAGGTTGGTAAACCTGATCATATAGATTTAATATACATTATAACACACAACAAATTTGAACTCATGCAAGGTTGGTAACCCTGATCATATATTTAATATATACACTATAATGCATCAAGTCGGACCCCCCCCCCACCATAGGTTGGTAAACCTGATCATATAGATTTAATACACATTATAACACACAACAAATTTGAACTCATGCAAGGTTGGTAACCCTGATCATATATTTAATATATACACTATAATGCATCAAGTGATAGAAAGTGAAAGTGATCTAAGCTCGCGAAAGGCGGTATATAAAAAAATTAAAAAAATTATATTCGCGGATGCTGTGGTCCAGATACGCGAAAAAGTCGCGGATCTTGACACAGATCCGCGAAAAAGTCGCGGATGCTGTGGTCCAGCTGATAGAAAGTGAAAGTGAGTCAGGACCGGCATTTTCCCTCTACTGTAGTAGTAGTAGTAGTAGTAGTAGTAGTAGTAGTAGTAATAGTAGTAGTAGTAGTAGTAGTACTAGTAGTAGTAGTAGTAGTAGTAATAGTAGTAGTAGTAAAAGAAGAAGAAGAAGTTTCAGATTTTCATAAGGGACTGTTTAAGATATGCAGAAGTATAGAACTGCAATGTAGGGCTATTCGTCCTCAAAAATAAACGAATTTCATTTGATATTCTAAAAATTTATTATGAAAACATATTCTTTGCCATTGCCTCTCCGCTCACCGCTTTCCGCTTCCCTCCACACGTATTTCGTGTAAATTAGACAAAAGCTTGAATGTTATAGATGACGTCTTACCACCCGATAAACCTAATTAGTTCTTCACTACTCACTCACTACTTGTTAATGTAACGTCGCGCAGATAATACACACACGACGTCATAGTTTGAATTAAACAACTTTTTTTCTTTCCCTTCTTGAGACTAGAGCTACTGTAAACTTTTTAAAACCCTGTAACTATTTTCATATTTTCTAGTTACTTCAGATGTAGTTATATTTTTAACATATTTTTTTTTGGTCGTAAATAAAAACGTGATCGTCACTCGCGCGCGCTCGTTTCACTAATGCACTGCGAGCATTGCTGCCTAGCGCGTCTGTTGACTATAAAAAACAATTAACCGCAGGCGAACGGGCGCTAATGTTGGTTTAAAAGTGTGGCGCCACGCCGCGGGTCTGTATCGCCACACAGATCGGACTGACATACTGCGGTGAGATTTATCTTATTACGTTTGTCAATCGTAAACAAGTAGCAAATGCCATATAGATAACATGTTCTATATTACTTGTTATAAAGTGTATGTGAGTCTCGTACTCGGGGCAAGTGTTTGTCTCGTATTCTGCCAACAAAATAAATGCCCGTTCAATTCAGTACACGGTCACTATTATCTGTTTAAGTGCCTATGTTATATGTGTACGTAGACTATGTATGTTTGTGTAAATATAAGAATACGAGATCGAACAGTAAATAAATGAGATTGGCTTGAAAAAAACTTTTGTTTAGATTTCAATCAACTACAATGTGTTCACCTTCAAAGCTTCCCCGTGTGTTTATACTCACCTACTCCAGCCATTACTGGTTACACCTCTGAATCTCACCCTCTGGGATGTTCTTTAAGCCCTCGTTGTTACGGCATTTTGGACACATGATGTTTCGAAGTGTTGTCTTTTGCACAACGCGGTCGTACACACGTCTGGTGCCTATCATGGTGGAGAATGCAGTTTTGGACAATGTATGGGTGAACACGAAGGACCCGTTTTCGAGCTCTTTCGACAATGTCTCTGTAGGCCTACGATCTAACGTTTGTTTACGACACTCACTACAGTGTCCTTGATACCAAAGAAGCACGAAAGCATGCATTTCAATTAACCTTGAGAAGCGAGCTTTGTTTGTTCTTGAGCCCTTCCAAAGCTATTAGTGATTGGTACTTTATCTTTGATTCATACTAAAAAAATTCACATTAACAGAGATACCTCGGTTAATTTGGATTCTGTGGTTAATCCCACTTGTTTCAACAGATGAGAGGCCATATTTTTCTTTTCATATCGCTGTTGTTCTGTAGACCCTTGGGAGCCATTCTACACACAATTTTTGTTGTTCTTCGCCACATAAAATGATGCGAACGGTTTCCTAATTCATATTAAGTTCTTCCGAAGTCATTTCTATTGCCTACTTTCGATCGGATCGTACAAATTTGCTCACCCAGGCTGCATAGTGCACTCTTCGTACTATTGATGGTTACCAAATGCGGAGTTGTGTCTTCAGAAAACATTTTATGCCAACAGACGTTTTGTGTTATCTTGACATAACGTCTTTCCTAAAAGCCCGCTGAAGCTTACCCCCAGTTGACGTGGGATTCTCACCAAGTTATACAAAAGAAAAAAAATTGTGCACACTTTTCATGTGTTCAGAAACCTCGGTGTCCTGGCTTCGATGAATGTCTAGCTGGAAATTGGAAAGGGAAGGTCGACGCTAACTGTGCGCCCGTAATCCGTACCCAAATCTCAATGAAGACGCCACTTCCACGTCTTACAGACTGCGCGAAACGTTTGACGTTAACGATAATAAATCGTGTGTTGAACCTGAAAATAGAGTGGCTGTAGACAAATTAATTACACTATTGAACGGGCAACAGAAATACGAAACGAGTTGGCTGTTAAAATAATAGCTTGCACAGAATTCAACATTACCACTGCTAGTTCGTCGAGTGTACACGATACAACAAACCTATAAGCAAGCGTGCTAGACGAATACAATTTCAAAACAAACAAACTGATACTTTGTGAAACGCGTTTACAAAGTAACGGACGAGACACACTCGCGTTAAACAGCTATGGACAAATTCAGTCACGGACTACTGTAGTACATTAAGGCAGTTTATCGCTAGTTCACAAATAACCGTTTTACTTAACGGGTGTTATAAACACGCACACGCTGAAATATAGGCCTACACTTGCACCACTTATTTTCCCTGTTGTATTATTATTACCTTCGTTACTATCGCTATCCGCGCGCTATTACAGAACTGCGCGAATAGAACGTTGACGAAAAATAACAGTAACTCCATTGGCAATAGTTTACACCCTCCTCGATCCGCTGCTGGCTTCTACTATTTAATTTTGTTTTAGCTCGAGATTATCGTTGATTGCCACCGAAAAATTTGCCTGTGAATTGCCAACTCTAAGACTCCATTGATCATATTTTCTGTACAGTCTTTTAACAATGAATTCTATGTCGTAGGAGTCGTGATTAAAAAATAACCTGGTCAAACAGGGGCTCGTACTCTAGCCCGGATACCCATTCCAAGACAGGGCCTTTTCAATTTTCTCAATTACTTAATTGCTCCACTACAGAAAAGATCAGGAAATATCAAATCGTACGAGGGAAGTAAACTCTATATATTATACAATAAACAACACACTTATAGGAAAAAGGGAAGTAGGTAAGAAAGCAAAACTACAGATTTTTAAAAATGTATACCTGTCAACAATAATGTATGGAGCAGAAAAACTGGACTATCCTTGACAAACAGGCAAGTAGAATAACATCAGGAAAGATGGGTTTATCAGGCAAACAACGGGTAAAACAAGGAGAGATCGCATTAGAATCTAGATAATAGGACGGAATTGGGGAGTACAACACCTAATTGATTTGCTGTAGGTGAGGCCATTGAAGTGGTTGGGACATGGAAGTGCGGCAGATGAAGCGACAAAATAAAACAGTACGTTGAAGTAAAGCCGGAGGGTCAGAGACCAAGAGGCATACCAAGGACGACATATCAGTCATATACTGAGAGATTGGGACAAGACTGTGGCAGAGTTTACAGGAAATGAAGGGTATACGCATGGACAGGAATACATGGAGACGATGGACGAATGCTCCCTACAACCTGTCGAGAAAGGAGATGTAAATGAAGAAGAAGAAGAAGAAGAAGAAGAAGAAGAAGAAGAAGAAGACTTAAATTAATCAACTATACTTAAGATCGCTATCGCTGTATTTTCATAACAAAAACATAAGCCTTATCTTTAAAAAACTTTATAGACAGACGAATGTTTTCAGTGTGCGCCTACCGCCACTCCAGCAATATATAGCCTACAATATATAGTTGCCAGCGCGTACAAACGCGGTTTTCAACTGTCACTTTCTATTCACAACGCACGTGTCACAAGAGAACAAAACGCACGACTTACAGGTTACACGTCTGCGCGGGGCACGCTCATTAAAATAGCAAATAAACGTAATAAATCACGGTCGTTGTGTGACACTAATGAATACTTTACGTCCACCACCACCACCAACAGCAACTAATAATAATAATAAAAACTCAAATTATTCCGCTGGCAATTATTTAAATATTTTTCAATCAGCGGCACTCGCCTTTCACCACAAGTTACACAATGTGACACACAAAACGCATACACTGCAGCGTATACAACAAGCGAAAGATAATGAATTGAACTTGTTGATACAGTAAAACGATGTACACAAACACTTACCTACACAAATCCAGCATACGTACATATGCAAGTGTGTGTACTATTTTGTAACTCTCGATTAGTTTTCTTGATCTGTTATTAACAATTATCGCTACACATAGAACGTCAATTGACGCTGAACATGCGCTCTAAGAGGCCAGCGTTAGACAGGTCTCAGATAACAGTATGTACAGTGTCCCTATTTTGAAATAAAATTTATTAATAATTCTTATATTGCGGGTCAAACGTGTACATTTATCCCGGTAATTTAAATCGCTCTTGGAATGCAATTTCACGTCAAAAATGTCAACACAAAATAAGATATTGATATACGTATAACCTGATATTGAAGGCCATTTTTGGTGTACAGTACGGTATACACCTATGGATTGTGCTAAAATAGCCGTATTAAAAGAGTCAAGTAAGCGTTTCAGAAGGTCTACGGAAGACACCGGCTGCTCCACTGTATATACTCTATAATTGATAGCGGTTAATACCGACGTCTTGGAATTCAGCTAGTAGCTAGACAAATATAGCGAAACTTTCCTAATTCGGAGTGTATCATAATTCGGAATAGTAAAAATGTGGAAAAATTATTTTAAGTTAGTGTAGGATATTTTTTTCATAATTTCGGCAGCGAGATTCTACTGCTAGCAGAAAAATATTTGGGAAAGTTTAATTGGCGATGTTTATAGTGTCAAACCGTTTCGCCAAATAAGAAAAGCAGTGATACCGAAGAAAAACATCTTGAAATTTATAAAGTTCACCAAACAGGTTCGTAGTGGAGATTGTACGTTGGGTATCTTTTAAATATTTTGGCTAAGGTTAGAAGTTAGGAGAGGATTTGACAGAAGAGATTTACATCAATCAGGGAGCGCGTCAAGGCTATAACATGTCTACACCGCTACTTAATATCTATATTGATGACATAGAGAGCGGAAATTACGAGTGGCTCCGGGAAAAAAGTAAATAATAGAACATACATGAATACAATGCTGTTTGCGGATCAAGTAATAATCCAAAACAACGAATGCGAGCTCCAGAGATCAATGTTGCAGTTACAGCAAGTCTGTTTAAATTATAACATGAAAATTTCTGTGCAGAAGATAAAACCTGTGGCATTTGTGGAAAATACTCTTTACGGATTAAGACTGTACTGGATATTAAGAGTATAGAACATGTGTCACATTTCCGCTGGCTTGGCTGTGACATCACTTATGATGTGGATTACGATGATGATGACAAGTGACATTTGTAAAGAGTTGAACATTTTTAATATCCAAGATCGTATTGCAGAGAACAAAGAGAGATGGGTTGTTCATCTGAATAAGATGCCAGATGGCAGGTTGCCTAAAGGAAATTTGGCAGTACAGGCTTGTAGGACAGCGAAGTATAGGAAGACCTAGGAAGCGTTGGTGAAGTGGATATATTCCTTTGGGACCGGAACTGGTGATTCGCTTAGTTCCAGAAGAAGAAGAAGAAGAAGAAGAAGAAGAAGAAGAAGAAGAAGAAGAAGAGGAGGAGGAAGAAGAAGAAGAAGAAGTAGTAGTAGTAGTAGTAGTAGTAGTAGTAGTAGTAGTAGTAGTAGTAGTAGTAGAAGAAGAAGAAGAAGAAGAAGAAGAAGAAGAAGAAGAAGAAGAAGAAGAAGAATTAGAAATTCAAGCTAGATATTTCACAAATAAAATACAGTTTTGCTGATATTAGACAATACTCCTGTAATTTGTTAGCTAGTACAGGTTTAGTAATTTGTTAATTAAAATTTCCATTACTATTTACGTAGTTATAATACATTTAGTTACTTTTTGAATAGGACAAAATTACATAACCTTTTATTATTACTTGCGCTTTAGTACGAATTTCTATAAAATATTCTATAATTGGGAATTTTCCCAAATTCGAACTAGGCTTCGCCCGCCCATATAATCCGAGTTATAGAGGTGTTACTCTGATATCCGGTACAATCGGGACAGGCGAGTTGTTGGCTTTCGGAAACTTTAAGATAACGAAACATTGTTTGGAATACTCCTACAGCACTACTGTTAGCACAAATATAATATTATAATTATATTAGTGTAACGTAACGCTAAGCTTTATTTCAAATTACTGAAATGGAAATTCAAATCTACTTTATTAATCTACATTATACGAAAAAATCGAATTATGAAACTCTTGTTGTTAGTGTATTATATTACAATTTTGTATTATAAATGTATTATATCTTCTCTCATTATTCTTGTGTAATTATTTTAAATAATAAATAAATAATATTTGTTTTTACAAGAATATATTTATATTATATATTTACACTGTTTCAACAGTTTAAACTGTCATCTCCATATTATATATATATATATAATTTATTTAATATTTACAAATTCTTATATATATATATGTATATACACACACAATATATATATATATATATATATATATATATATTGCAATGGGTGAGATTTGCATATAAAATAATAAATTTCACTCTTAATATATGATAGCATGTTTCAATGAGAACTAGTCAAAGTAAAAGTTGCGTGTTGGAACACTGTATTATAGGCAGTAAGAATCATGTCAGAATTGTTAGATTAAGTTAATTTTTGACTGTATAAAGAAATATGAGTGTTGTGGAATAGTGCGAACGTATGCATAGTGTAACTAGACCTGTTAACTGTGGTTACAAATAAAAGAAAAAAAAATTTATTTAAAAAAAATTTTTTTTCCAAAAAAAATTTTGTTTGGTTGTTATGGTCAAAATTTAGGATTAATCCTAAATTGGTGTTTTGTTGAAAATTTCGAAATTCTGAGAGTTATTTTGGTTTAATTTACACTTCTGGTAGATCTTAACAAAATCTGGAGTTAATCAGATTAACTCCTTTCAGCAATCGATTAATGATTTTCAGTGCTGCTCCAGTATCTCACTTTTAGTTAATATTTCTCGTCTTCCAGGAAGTCTTGTAGTTAATTAAAACCTTAAATTAAAATGTGAAATAATTTTACAATCCAAATAATTGAAATAAATTGATTTATTAACAATAATTATATAAAAATCGATGTTAAATCGATGTAGAGCAATTGTTCGACTCCGTCACAGGGATATATCGATATGTGATTACAGGTTAATTTTTTATATAAATTTTAAAAAAGGTTCTTTCAACGATTATTTTATATAGTCAGAGAAGGGCAGGCCTAGAAAGTATAACATATACAAGAAATAATCTTAATAATTAATATTTAACAAATTGTGAATAATATATAATGTTTAATATATTTGAATTCTCAAACCAAAGCTGCATCTATGAAATCAGTCGAAGAAGGTTGCAGTGCATCATGGGACCATCATGGCGGCTAGCTGAATGGATGAGGTTATACGTTGTAACGAGCAAAAATTTAAAAATTTTAAATTTTCTCCTCGACGGAGTGCGTTCACACGAAGCTGTGTCAACGACTTATAGTTGACGCAATAAATAAAGCGTAATGAGATGTCAGAGCAGCGTCGCTAACTAGACAATAGAAAGACGTTAAGTTCGACTCGGCTATAGAAATTGGTTGTACAAGATGACAGGGAAAGTTTAGTTCAGAATTATTACTCACAACAGCCGAAACAATGTAGGCGAGGACATTCACACTTGTACTGAGAAATGTGGCAGATGTTCAACCAAGTTACGTCAATATACGATGGACTACAAAAAGGGGGAAACTAGTGGTTTACAAAGGAACGGACGCACTGCACTTTAAGAAACAATACGTAAAGCAGAGATCAGACAAAAACTCAAGTCATGTTACTCAGCTGGAGATATCGTCTAATTGTCAGACGGAATTTACGAGTGGAAAGTTGAGGTGACTTCACCAGCCAGCAGATGTCCAAAATTATTAATAGCTACAAAAAAGGGGGTAAGACAGAACAATACTTCGAAAGAACCTTAAGTACAGATAAAGGCAACCCAGAAAAACACTGCGTTTACTTCAGACAATGTATTGATAGACAGGCATATAATAGCTAGAGATTCTACGAAAAGGGTCAACGTTCGACAGAGCAAAATCGGGGGATGTCTGGCAGCCTATCAGAAGACCAGAGCCACGAAAAACACTGGTGGAGAGGACAGTTTCCATAGCAACAAAAACAAAGAACCTATCAGAAGAACGATGACGGAGAGTCTTAACATAGTGGGACAAACTATTCCAGGAAAACTCAAAACTGACCTATCACGAGTAAAGAGGGCGTAAACAGCGCCAGGGACAAAATTTTGAGTAGGGACGAGTTAATAAAACTATATGTCCAACACGGGGATGAAGCCAGTTTTACTCAATTTTTCAAACAGTTCACTTTAATTATTCGGAGCCAGTGTTATTTCAATTTTTCGAGAGTTTACTTTAAGTACGGAGAGAGTATTATTCTAATTTTCAAACCGTATACTTTAAATTCGGAGTCAGTTTTACTCTAAGTTCTCAAAGGTATATTTTAAATGTTCGGAGAGATAACTCAAGTTCGGGAGTTAGTACATCAAATCGTAATTTAACAGACTTAGTGAAACCATCATGACACGATAGTCAGACTTAGTAAAATTCTTAATAGTGAATTTCGAAGTACGATGTAACGGACTTAGGTAATAATTATTCAAAGCGAACAATCAGATCGTAACACGAACAAATATCACCACATATGTACTATACAAAACAGTTGAACTTAAATTTATTCAGTGTTACTACATCTCATTAAAACCTTAAAGAACATGAAACATTGAACTAACTAAGCAATCACACGCATATTGATAAAACAGTGATATAAGTGGAAAATAGACATGAACAGTAACGTTAAATTGAACACACAACACACATCGTAAGATGAAGTATTCAAATGAACACTAAACATTACTTATTCACATAAATCTACTTCGACGCGAGTGATCGGGAGTGTATGCAAGTGTTTGTGATATCAGCGGCATTCAACGAGATGTGTCTTCATGTCATCCTTATCACCGAGACTGGACATCACCGAATACTAATGGATGTTTCATAACTCAAGTAACCATTATTTTAATTATTACTATTAAGCTACTTCTACTGACCTGATTCTTTCAAAGAATTCATCCCTGGGAAATTATTAGTAAACGTAATGAGTATAAATCAGAATTAGAAACGTAATTAACGAATATGTTAA
This sequence comes from Magicicada septendecula, assembly GCA_034769895.1. Taxonomy (NCBI): domain Eukaryota; kingdom Metazoa; phylum Arthropoda; class Insecta; order Hemiptera; family Cicadidae; genus Magicicada; species Magicicada septendecula. The sequence goes on from CM068367.1 coordinate 1,250,170,736, forward strand.
CAAAAACTATCTGGGATTAATGAACGCATCAATAATTAGAATATGAATTGTTATCTCATTTGATTTATATATGTATGTATGTCTTCTTTGTTTCAGCATATATTTAAATTTGCATTTGTATTTTAATAAATATGTATGTATTTACAGGTACATCGACGTTTTATATGTATGATTACAATTTATTATGAATGATAAATAAATTAGTTATTTAAGTTGATTCTACATATGCGTTTATTATTACCACAGATAACACAGATGTTAACTTAATTTTTAAATAAAATACAAAGTAGAATTTTAAGAGTTTCTTTTGCTCAGTAATATAAAATGAATTGACAATATTAATTATTAGATGATATCAAGTGTTGTGTTATAAATAATCAGAATAGTTATTCATTGTATTAATCACGCATCCAATGTGTGACACGAGAAATAAATATGACTAGATAATCATAATTAAAAGAAGTTTATTTAATTAAAAGATAAATAATTTATGCCAGCAATTTTACTAATTAATTCAACTGATATTGCATAATATTCATTATATTAAATGGCGCTTCCAACCTGGGGCACAGATAACTAGAGTAATAGAGAAAATTTAATTATACATATTTATTGTAAACAATAAAGGATTACCCTTTATTACATTATATTAAATGGCTGCCCAACGTGCGGCATTATAACAAGAGAGAGAAACAAAGTATAATTATATAAATATTAATATAATATTCATTATATAAATGGCGTCCAACTTCGGGGCTAGATACATGTAAGTACGACAAAGTTCGTACCGGCAACAATTTCATAATTAGAGATCAATAAATTTATATAATTAATAATTAATCAATTTATGCAATTAATACGCATAAATCCATTACAGTAAATGGCGCCCATCCGCACGGCATGATACGTAGTAACGAAAATAGTTAAAACGTACAGCTTTGGCAAAGATCAGGCAGTAGTAGAAGTAGATAAAGTAGCGTTGTAGAATTAGAAATAAGATAAGTATTAGTGTTATAAGTCAGTTTGAATGATTACGCGTAGGAAGGCAAAAATGGCAAGCAATTCCGATAGCGTAGAGTTCGACGTTAATAACCAGTTAGGTACGGTAAATACGGAAGATAATACCACACCTAGCGAACCAAATAGCGCTGTAGAGAGTCCAGAAGATAGGGCGCGAGGACAGACATCAAAACCAGAAGACGTAAGTCTACAAATGTTGATGGAGTTCATCCGTCAACAGAGCGAAAAACAAGAAGAAAACAGTAGGTTAATTAGCGAGAAACAAGAAGAAAGTATTAAATTAATTAGCGAAAAAATAGAAAAGCAAAATGAAAAGCTCGACCAGCATAAGGAAGAGATTAAACGACAGACAGCGGAACAGCTTACGCAGATAAGGTCCGAGATAGGTGAATACCAGCAGGCCTGGGAAGGAAAGGTCAACGAACTACAGAAGAAACAAGATGATATCGTGAGAGAATTGAGAGAAGAAGCAAACAAGAAATACGAAGAGATACAAGAAACACGAGCAAACGATCGTCAAGAATGGATGGTAGCGATACACACTACCCAAACGACTGTTAAAAAGATTAATAATAAATTTGATGCTCACGTCAAAGACGCCAATAAGAAGCATGAAGAATTAAAGGCCGAGATACATGACACCATACGGCAGAAACAACAAGAACAAGACGAAACAAACAATAACATGATACAGAAGTTGGAAGAAGTTGACGGAAGACAGCGTTCAACGGAACAGAAGTTGGACGAGACTACAAAAGAAAAGACGACGCGAATCGAAGAATTAAAAGGCCATTTAACTAAAGTAAGAGAAAACCAGGAGAGACTGCAGAGACAGTTAATGGAAGGTGAGTGTGGTATATTGAACCGAATTAATGGACCTAACCACAATGACCTTAAATATAATGGTACTGACAGATTCCCCATGGAATTTCTTAAGGAGTTATCTGAGGTACAAGAATTATACTACCCCACTGACAATATCAAGTGGATAGGTAGGCATTTAGAATTAGACGCCGGAATTTGGTGGCGGGTTATACGTAGCCAAATATCAAATTTTGAAGAGTTTAAGGAAGCGTTCTCACAGAAATATTGGGGACAAGAACGACAAGACAGCATACGAGATCATTTGGAATATGGTAGATTTGATTGGCGTGGACCGATTACTGCGATCCAATATATAGAACGCATATTGTTGGAGAGTAGACAATTATCACCTACTCTGACGGACAAACAACTGATACGCAAAATATCTCGTCACTTTGGGCGCGAAATTCAGCTCGCTGTTGTCACGAGAGGAATTGTGACAATTCCAAATTTTGAATCCTTAATCATAGAATATACGCAAATACATCCAAGAAATAATAGGGAGTCAAGTTATGTGACGGCGAACGAGGGGAGGAATTCTTAAAAAGAAAGTGAAAGCGTTTCGAACAAAACAAGTGGAATGCAGAAGAAAGTATGGGGTGAGAGATTGCCTGTAAATACACAACAACACCGCACTGGGGATCGGCGCGCGGTCAACACAATGGAATTCATAAATAAGTGTGCCTCTACGTCGAGCACTGAACCTAAGGCGGTTCGTCAACAAGAAGAACAAAAAAATTCGTTTACACATTAACGGAGATAGCCGATAAAACGAATGATTATCAGACTAACATAATTTTACCAGACTTAAGAAGCGACCTGTTATGCAATGATGACGAGGAGATTGCCCAACGAGTAATAAAGTGTCCAGAAATAAATATAAAATTTAACAATTATATTACTGTACAAGCGTTGCTTGACACTGGATTCGTTATCGCCGGATTGTCCGAATCTTGGTTTAATCAAAATAAACATAACATAGCACCTTACGAAATTTTACCGATGACTAATACTTTAGTAGTTAGCGCGGTAGGCAATAAATCGAAGTTAATAAGGAAGCAAATATTATGCGATATTTATATCGAAGGAATTAAGTATGAATGTGTGTTTCTCATTATACCGGATTTAATAAAACTTTGTATATTAGGAATTAATTTTCTTCAGGAAGCAGGATGTCTCATTGACATGGGAAAAAGGATCGTCGAATTAAGAAGAGAGGCTGACGAAGCGGCGTGCACGGTGCCAATGATGCATATAGAAGTGGTGGACACAGAAGAAGAAGAAGAGATCATACGGAACATCGATAAGAAAGTAGAGAGTATTGACTGCGGAGATAAAGGGATGTTGGTGAGTTTAAGGGAGATTCTCGTAAGGAATAGAAGTTTATTCAGAGAGTGCCCCGCACGAAAGGATCGAAGGATACGTTCACGAGTTCCAAGTCACCGACCGGACACCGTACTTCCAGAGAGGATGGCCTGTCCCATTAGCATATAAAGGGAAGGTGGATGATGAGATTAGAAGAATGTTACGGTATGGGGTCATTGAGCGATGCAACAGCGCATATATCAACCCACTTGTTACTGTGATTAAGAAAGACGGAAGAGTACGATTAAGTCTGGATGCGAGGAAAGTGAACAGCGTGACGATCCCGGACTACGAGGGTGCCCCACCGATAAACGATATTTTGGCTAGATGTTGTGAAATGAAATATTTATCTACCGTAGATTTAACATATTAATACTGCTGGAATTATCTACATACAGTTTAAAAAATTACATCAGAATAGTACACTTTTGTTACTATTTAAAAAATATCTTTGGATACTTCACTTCTTATATTGCTCAGAGATTTTAATATTCCTATCTCAGTTGTTCTTCTGACTCTTTAACTTGATCGTTATTTCCATTGATATCATGGTAGGAAGCTCTTCTATTAGTATAATTTTCAATTTTTCTTATCATATAAAGTTTTTGGTTATTAATGCTTTATTCCTTTCTGGTTTTTTATTACAATCTGCTTTGGTTTATAGTAGCATATATTTTATGACATTTTTGGTTTGTTTCTCTGTTTTTATTAGTTCCACTTGTTCCATGTTCTAGAACTTTCTTGTAATTGTCGTTATTACAATTGACATTTAATTCATGATCATTTCATTATTGATTTGTTTAATTACATCTATACCTTAGATTTGATTCTTAAATTACTCCTCTCTTGGTTTTTATTCTTTCAAATGAATGTTTTTATTAATTTGTTAATGAGGTCATCGTTTCTCCTTATACCACTTCAAAGTTTTATTATTTATATTTCCACATAAGTTTCTGTATTTAATCATATTTAATCAATCAAATCGTATCACTGATTTTTATTCCCTTTTGTATCATTTTATTGAAGGTTTTTTACACTTTATTTATTGAAATTAGACATTATCATACTCTTTCAGAATTACTTGGTTTAATTCTAAATTCTGTTTCTTTTATTTATCTTATAATGATCTTCTATAAATATGGTAAATATATTGTATTAGTACCATAAATATGGTATGAATTCTCTTCTTTTTATTTCACCATAGTTTTTTCATTTCTAGATTGTAGTAAGGTGCTCTTACTTAATTTTTTTAATTTTGTAGGTGTTCAACCTCTCAAAATTCTTCTCTTTTTATTTTCTCAAATGGTTTCTTTCAAATTGTTTGTAGTAAATTGTTTTTACACTGTTTTTGGAATTTATATGGTTTATCAATATTCAAAATTCTTTCTTGCTATATTTCCATAAAGTTTTTTCTCAAATAATTGGTTTGCAATGTGATCTTACAATATTTTGGAATTTTCATTTTTTTTGTTTATTCCATAAAGTTTTTTATAAATAACTGGTTTGTAAGGTGTGCTTACATTATTTTTGAATTTTTATGATTATTCAAAATTCTCTCTTTTTATATTATTTCCAAAATGTTTTTTCCTAATAATGTTAGTAAGGTGATCTTACAATATTTTGGAATTTTCACTTTTCTTGTTTATTCCATAAAGTTTTTTATAAATAACTGGTTTGTAAGGTGTGCTTACATTATTTTTGAATTTTTATGATTATTCAAAATTCTCTCTTTTTATATTATTTCCAAAATGTTTTTTCCTAATAATGTTAGTAAGGTGATCTTACAATATTTTGGAATTTTCACTTTTTTTATATTATTTCTAAAATGTTTCTTTCTCAAATCTTTGGTAGTAAGTTGATCTTACTCTGTTTTTGAATTTTCACTTTTCATTCAAAAATTCTTTTTATATTATATCTCTTCAAAATGTTTTTTTTTCAAATAATTGTTTTGTAAGGTGTGCTTACAATGTTTTGGAATTTTCACTTCAAAATTCAAAATTCTTTTTATATTATATATCCAAAATGTTTTTTCTCAAATAATTGGTTTGTAAGTTGATCTTACACTGTATTAGAATTTTTCACTTAATTCAAAAATTCCTTTCTTTTTATTTTATTTCCAAAATGTTTCTTTCTCAAATCTTTGGTAGTAAGTTGATCTTACTTTGTTTTTGAATTTTTCACTTATCATGATATTTCTTCATGGATGCCTGGTTATAGATAGACACCCTTTAATTTTACCCATCTCTTTAATTTCATAGGTGTTATTATTTTTGTCTTTGGAGACTATATAGGGCCCAGTGTATAAGAGTAATAATTTCTTAGTTATCCCTTCCAGTGAACTTGGTAACTCCCTATTTTTTAATAAAACCTTTTCACCAATGGTATAGGTAACTATTTTACACATCCCTTTATTATATTTAATCCGTCGTTTCTCCTGGTCTTCGGCCACCTTGTTATAAAATTTAATTTTATCAAAAATATATTTATTTTCCATCGGGAACTCCAATATTTTTTCGATCTCCCTTGGGGGTTGTCTTTCGTACATGGCGGAGTATGGGGTAATTCCTATTGCTGGGTGGTATGCCAGGTTGAGGAATTCTTCTGTGGCCTCTAGATATTCTTGCCATCTCCTCTGTTGATCGTGGCAATACGTACGTAATATTCGCCCCACCTCTCGCAATACTCTTTCTGCCGGGTTACTGCTCGGGTGGTATACCGAGGTTTTATAGGTATGAACCCCCATCGACAGTAGTGTATCCCGCCATTTTTTCCCCTTGAACTGGGTTCCGTGGTCGGTGATAATCGAAACTGGTTTTCCGACGTTTGGGAAGTACTGGTTGGTTAAGATATCGAGAATTTTATTTGTAGTCGCCCGATTCGCTGGTATAGCTTGAACTTCGTGAAATGGTCCATCACGATGACTAGATACTTGTATCTGTGTCGACCCCCACTGCGGGGAAATGGCCGGCAGATGTCCAGAAATACTTTTTCTAGCTTCGCTTGAGATGTTATTGGAATCATTTGCCCTTCCTTTTTCTCGTTATTTGATTTCACGAGTTGGCAAATGCGGCAACTGTTTATATATTTTCGGACCTTCCGATTAATATCTTTAAGGTGGCAGCTCTCTTCCAGGGCCTTTATCACCTTTAAGGCGCCCATATGCCCATATCGAATATGATAGTTATTCGATATCTCCTTTTCGATATGGGTTGGAATAATAACTTTCCATTTCTCCTTCTTCAGAGATGGTTGTATAAATAGTATATCGTTGTGTACTTTGTAATATTGGGCGATAGTATCGTCCCCTGCTTCCAATCTTGTCTTAATGGATTGTAACTTCGGGTCTGCTTGTTGGTGTGTGCTCAGGTTTTCCAATAATGATTTTAAATCGGCGCTGTTACTCAGAATGTGGTATACTTTAAGTATACTTTCCTTTTCCCCCTCGAACGTTTGTTTATTAATGTCTATTCGAGACAACACGTCCGCGACGACATTCTTTTTTCCGGGGATGTACTCCCAATTAAGATCATACTCTTGTAGTAACAGTATCCACCGTGTCAACCTTCCGTGACTTAGTTTACATCTCCTTAAGAACGATATGGACTTATGGTCTGTCCGGACGGTAACGGGGTAACCAAGGATGTATGTGCGGAATTTTCCACACTACACTTAACAATTCCTTTTCAGTGACGTGATAATTCTTCTCGCACTGATTTAATGCTCTACTGGCAAAGCAAATCACGAGATGTTCGCCCTCCTCATCCTCTTGATACAACGTTGTGCCGAGGCTGATGTCGCTGGCATCGCAATTCAGGTAGAATGGTTTGCTGAAATTCGGATGGCGAAGTATTATTGGTTCCAGAAATTTCTGTTTAATCAGTGTCAAGGTCTCATTCTGTTCTATACCCCATATCCATTTATTCTTGGATGACAGTTGCGGCTGAAATCGGGCGGTCAATTCAGAATACTTTTCCTGGAACTTGCGGTAGTAATTACAGAGTCCCAGGAATGACTGTAATTGCCTTCGATTCTTAGGTGTTGGAAAGTTTTGAATCGCTTCTACTTTTTCAGCCGACGGTGAGATTCCCTGGTCGTTCAATATAAATCCCAAGAATTGAATTTCCTTGGCTATGAAGTGAGATTTCTCTAGCTTTAGCGTGATGTTATTCGCAGCTAATTTCCTTAATACGTGTTCCACACGGTAGCAGTGTTCCTCTCAAGTTTCTGAGGACACTAGCAAGTCATCAACGTACACGGTGGTGAACTGTAGTGCTTCCTGGCCAAGTATCTGGTCCATGCAGTGTACAAAGACCGCGACTGAATTCACCAGTCCGAAGGGCAACCTCTTAAACTGGTAGTTCCGCCCTTCGAATATAAAGGCCAGGTACTGGCGACTCTGTGGATGTAATTCCACCTGCCAGTAGCCGCACACCGTGTCCCAGGTACTAAAGTACTTGGTACCGTGGAACCGTTTCAAAATCTTTTCAATCTCACCGGGCGAAGTCCTGTCATTAATAATCATTTTATTAATCTCCCGCGCATCTAGGCACAAACGGACTTGTCCGTTTTTCTTAGGAATAGCCACGATAGGACTTGTGTATGGGGATTGGCTACTCTCTATAATGTCACGGTTAATCATCTTTGTTATTTCAGCTCTTACTGCTTCCTTTCGTGATTGCGCGATGGGGTAAGACTTCCGGTTAAAGTCCACTGTGTCTCGGAACTGTAGAGTACACTGGAAGTTTTTTACTTTACCGGGCTCGTCAGAAAATACTGATTTATACTGTTCGTATATTTTAATTAATTTATTTGCTTGGTATTGTTGCAATCTTTCTCCAGTTATACCGCTCCGGAAATCCCTGATTTCCTGGATTTTTTGGGACCATAAGTCCTCATTAGCGTTATCGTCTATCTTCTGTTCAATAATAGAAGTTGGATGTGTATAATTGATCTTACGAATCTGTTGGTGGATATTGTTAGGAATTACTTGGTCGCTACCAACCAAGTTAGCCGTCCAAGTGTGTCCGTTTGTAAATAGTGACAATTTCTCTGTTCGCAAATCAATTATGGCGGAGTTCCGCCTGAGCACATCACACCCGACCAATATATTAAATGGCAGCCCGCTCGCCACCAAGAATTCGATTTCGATAGCTATACCGCAGCTCATCACACTGGCGGAGACTTGCCTTCGTATTGTCTTATTTTGTCGCCCGGTTGCACCTAACAAAATATTATTGTTTAACGGCAACGTCGGTAATGTTCTTCCGCATTCTCTTTGTATTCTTTCCAACTCAGTTGTACTTATTATGGATACGTTGGAACCAGTATCGATCATTAAATTGGCGGGGATTCCTTCTACCTCCGCATTAACATGTATTATTTCATTATTAGTGTTATTGGTGGGACTATTATCGTCCTCTTCCAATAATTCATGTCGGATGTTCTTCAGATAGTTACAACCGATTATAGTGATACGATTATTTTTATTTTTATTAGTCATTTTTATTAGTCAACTCATTATAATACCCAGTGTTTAGGAGCAGTAACGGGTTCCGGTGATTTATTACTGCCTCCTCCCGTTTAAAGGCTCGACATCATTGTTATGTTGTGTCGCACTTGTGGATGCATCATTTGGGATGCCTTGAGTGGGTCCCTGCCGCTCTGTTCGAGGATCTACCGGTCGTTCGCTGTTGGTCAGCCGTTCGGTGTTATCTAAACTGGTACTCCGTCTCGCAGGATAGTACCTTGGTTGATCACGTTCTCGGCTCCTCCGCCTATCTTCGTATTCGTGATAGCTGTTTCTTCTCTGGTGGTAGTACCTCCGTTGGCGACCATCTTCCGCTTTGATGAAATTTACCCGCGGTCGAGAAAACCTATTATTATTGGGGTTACTATTCGGTGGACTACCACGATTGTTATTATTATAGTAACGATCTTTATTATAATTGGGGCTTCTCTGACTATTAGGGTTTGGAGGGTATTGGTTTCGGTTACCCTGATAACCATTATTGGGTCGATTATGGTTCGTATTATTTTAAACCGTCTTATTATTATTACTATTATTATTGTTATTATAGTTGTTGGTTTGTGGGTATGCTCGGCTTCCGTTGTTATTTGGATACGTCCTAGGTTCTGGCCGATCGTTTCTTCTCCGGCTTTGTCGGTAGTATTCTTCATTTTCGTAATTCTCGAGGAGTTCGGTCATGGCCTGTATGGTCTTAATTTGGCTGCCTCTCCTCGCTCGAATCACTTCCTCGTCATAATGATACGAGAGTTTGTTGATTAGGCATTCCTCAGGTATGGCCGGTTCCAAATGTTTGGCCATACATACCTTGCCGAGGAAATACGCCGTCATGGAGCTACCCACTTGTTGTTTATAGTGGCCGTGGCATATATTGTCACGTATTAGGTTTTGGGTCGTTTCAGACCAATACTTTGCCTTGAAGAGGCTTTTAAATTGCTGGTAGTTCTCTATGTCGCTTCGGTTGGCCATCCACCAATGATCGCTCATTTCCCGAAACGACTCATCTAAAAGTTCTCGGTTTTGGACCCATCTGTTTCCTCTATGTATGTCCATGTATTCTTCAATTCGGGCCAAGAACTCCATTGGCTTTCGTTTATATTGTCTGAAGTTTAGCCATTCTCTATGTTCAGACATCGGGAAATTATTGTAGCCAGTCGGCCGGTTTCTGATTACCTCCATTTCTTCCTGGCCCTGTCGCACTTGTCCAGTGATATTAGTCATAGCTGCTTCCATACCGTCGCATCTTTCTGTGACATGGGTTCGCACCTTATTTATTTCTTCCTGTGCTAACTTTTGGTTTTCTTCCCATTTAGTTTTCTGGTGTTCCTTGACCTGGGTAATTTCCTTGTTTATTACCTCCCTGACTTCCAGTACTTCACACTCCGTCTGACGGCATCTTTCGTCCACTTCCCTAATCTGTTGGTTTACGACAACTACCTCTTGCTCCAGTTTTTTAACTATGGATTTCTTAGTGTCGTTTATTTTTCTATTCAATTCTTCTTTCGCCAACTCTATTCTCTCGTCTAATTTGTCCATGTTTTCCTGGTTGACTTCCCTTAACTCTTCTCTCAGTAGTTAGTTATCCTCTCTCAATTCTTCCAACCTCTCCCCCATCGTCTCTTCCATTTTCTTGTTATTTTCCCTTAATTCTTTCTTTAACTGTTGGTTGTCACTTTCTATCTTCTTACTCAAGGATTGGTTGTCCTCCTTCAGATCTTCCATCTTCTTATTCAATGATTGGTTGTTTTCCTCCATCTTCTCTTCCATTTTCTTACTGGTTTCCTCAATCTTCTCTTCCATCTTCTTGTTAGTATTTTCTATTTGGTCAATCAATTCTTCCTTAGTTGATTTGAATTCTTCCTTCAAAGACTGGTTGTCCTTTCTCAAATCCTTATTCAATTTCTTACTATTTTCTTCAATGTCCTTCCTTATGGATTTGTTATCCTCTTTCATTTCCATCATCATTCTGAACATCTCTTGTAGTGTCGTGTTCTCGGTTTGTGAGGGTTTCTCAGGTTGTTCCTCTGGTGGTACTGGTTGTTTAGGTTCCACTGGGTTTAATAACTCTTCCACATTTTCTACAGGCGCGCGTTGCCTCCTTGTCCCCCATGTCGACTTCCTTTTCGGCCTCTGCCGCCCTCTTCTTAGAAGTAGCTCGTCGTTGCATTTTGCCTCCTTCTCTTTGGTATAATCGCTGCCAAGCTTAAATTAATTAAGCCCTCTAGTTGGACGCCAATTTTTAACTAGACCTGTTAACTGTGGTTACAAATAAAAGAAAAAAAAATTATTAAAAAAAAATTTTGTTCAAAAAACATTTTATGTTTGGTTGTTATGGTCAAAATTTAGGATTAATCCTAAATTGGTGTTTTGTTGAAAATTTCGAAATTCTGAGAATTATTTTGGTTTAATTTACACTTCTGGTAGATCTTAACAAAATCTGGAGTTAATCAGATTAACTCCTTTCAGCAATCGATTAATGATTTTCAGTGCTGCTCCAGTATCTCACTTTTAGTTAATATTTCTCGTCTTCCAGGAAGTCTTGTAGTTAATTAAAACCTTAAATTAAAATGTGAAATAATTTTACAATCCAAATAGTTGAAATAAATTGATTTATTAACAATAATTATATAAAAATCGATGTTAAATCGATGTAGAGCAATTGTTCGACTCCGTCACAGGGATATATCGATATGTGATTACAGGTTAATTTTTTATATAAATTTTAAAAAAGGTTCTTTCAACGATTATTTTATATAGTCAGAGAAGGGCAGGCCTAGAAAGTATAACATATACAAGAAATAATCTTAATAATTAATATTTAACAAATTGTGAATAATATATAATGTTTAATATATTTGAATTCTCAAACCAAAGCTGCATCTATGAAATCAGACGAAGAAGGTTGCAGTGCATCATGGGACCATCATGGCGGCTAGCTGAATGGATGAGGTTTACGTATATTTCGTCGCTGGAAAATCTCACAATAAATTCACCTTTATAACTGTTTTATGGATCTCCGAAATTGTGTATACTGTCTATTATGTTGTTTGAGGTATTCTGGATGAGTGTTCAGTGTCCACTGGTGTTAATTGTTTTCTATTAGAGGTGTTCACTTTATGTCTGTTCGTGACGAAGAATCGTTAATATGTTGTAGAGTGAATTATTAATAGTAGGTAGTTTTAATGATTTAAATCACTTGTATTATGTGGTGTATTGTTCGTTTTCACCGTTGTCGTAAAGTATTTCATAAGTTTTGACTCGAAAAGTGTTAATTTATGTAACTCCCGTTTTTTCACTAATTCTAGGCTTTAACCATTTCACTCCATTATACGGTTTTAAGAACGCGATTCTGCATCGACTGTTCCGTTTGAATGTTAACAAAGAACTAACTAACTTCCTTCACCTTAGGAAATATCTTGCCAAGTTAATATTGGAAAAGTATTGTTAAGATAATTTTCACTTCCCATGTACATAATTCCAAAGTACATTATATATGGAATATTTTTAATTTATTGTTCGCTTTCATGAACTATTAACCATATAATTGGTTTATTTATCTCATTCTGTTTAATTTGATATGTCATAGTCCATATTTGTTGAGATTTTTGTTAAAATTACCAAATTTCTGTCTTTTTGGAAATCTAGGCCCAAAAAAACCTGTTTCCGTTCTTGTACACAATTACTGCCATTTTAAGTGTTATTAATATAATTATAATAAATTTCAAATGGTCACAAATCTTTTCCTTTCCTTAAATCCGTTATAAATTTAACATTTGAACTGTCTTTTAGTGATAATTTTTGAATTTACCATTCCTCTTTAAAAATAGTTATTTTTTACATTTCGAAAATTTTCAATAATTTAAGATATTTTTCTATATTACTCTTTTAAATCACAGGATCATTTACAGTAGTTGTTAATTGACCTACCTTACATAAATCTTGTTAGTTTACATGGTTCATTGGTGAATTAACTGGTTTATATTAATTTTTGTGAATTCATTATTTGGCCTAGAGTTTAGTATTTTACATATATGGTTTTTTCAAATAAATTTAATTCTACTCCTCCTCTGACTCTTAAAAGTTAACATGACATAAAATAAAATTGTTTACACAATTATTGAGATGTGTAGCATCTACTTCATGCTACTGTTACAAAAATAATAATTAACATTAATCAGCAGTCTTTAAAGTTAGACATGTTTGCTTAAACTGTTTTGAACATACATTTAACACATTTGTAAATTATACAGCATCCATATTTAAACATTTTAATTAGTCTGTATGCTGTTATATGACTAAAACATCTTACTCTAAACATATAGGTACCTTATTGTATTAGAACTCTTTTAAAATTCCAGTTCATGGCTTTGAACAATATCAGCCATTTAAACTTCTTAACTCTATTAAAACTTAAATTATTTTCAGTCCTTTCTGATTTTACAATTATTATCTAACATCCCCTTGTACCGTAAACATTTCCACCCACACTTTCTTTGTTATTGGAATTCCTTTGAATGTCTAGAGATAACAAAGTGAGCTTATTTAATGAAATATTGGAAATATTTTCCATTTTAATATTTCATTTCTTGTTAATTATAAAATATAAAAGTTATTTTATAGCACATTGTTTAAATTATAGATACACTACAACTTGAAGTTTATTACATTTCAAAACACTTCCACTAGTACACTTTCACTGTTGGTTCTGACTTATATTTGAGTTTTATTATTCTCAGACCAGACCTTTAGTCATCATGGACTGTGAAGATTTGTTTATTTTTTATCATATAATAACTTTAGTTGGTGCACTTCTTATCATACTATACAATACTTTTGTTTATAAATAATTACAATTTCCTTAGGTTTTGGGATGTTATACTTTCTTTAATGGTGTCATTTGGTTTGGGGTTAATGGTAGTTAATAATAGGTTTTTATGGTGGTTCTTCCATCCTATTTCTTCCTTTCTTCTCGTCTTCCTTCTTGTGTTCATTCTTGGGTAAACCAAGGTACTCAGTGTTATCTTGTCCGATGGTTGGTTCGGAGTATCTTCTTTATTATCTGCTTTTAAATTTCTTCTTCTTTCTTGTTTCGGGATATCTTGTTTATCACCTGATACTAAACTTACTATTCTTGTTTCTTCTTGTGTTTGGGGTATTATTTTTATCACCTGCTCCTAATCTCCTGGGTAATCTCCTGATTTTTTAATATGAGTTTCCTTTAATTTATTTTCTTTGACTTTTATGGTTGCATTTTTATTATTTATTTATTGTTTTTCTTTTATAGTGGTGTTTTCCTTTGAAGTGTAATTGCATTTCATTTGACATTCTTTGAGTATAAGTAATTTAATTATTTTTATGATCTTAAATGAATTAATTATTGGTGGAATATCTGTCATGCTACAATAGGCATATGGCGAGTGCGCGTGTGAATAACTGTGTTACGAATTAACAATTAAAAACGAATTAAATTAAATAACTCTTATGTAAATCAAATGTCTAACATAAGACTTATACCAGATTATGCATAAAAATAAGACCAATCTGGTAGTAATGTTTGTTAATGATATAAAGTACATGATATAAAATATATGAGTTTTTCATAAAAAAAGGTTTTATCACCCACAAGAAAAGCTTGTTTTACATATATGTTACTTGTAAGTTGAATTCCGCTGTTTGCGTAGACTCCAGGCGCTACCCACGCTGCTCGCTGCACCGCTGCGACTCTGCACGTCGACCCGTCAGAAGACCACTAATGCTGAAATATCAACGTCGCGGCTTACACACGCACTGGGATATGAACTGTTACTGTTTATAACTTGAGTTCACTTAATTTCAGGGATCAAAACTGGGGAAAAGAGATCGTGTATTAAGCTTACATAAATTCCGGCTTCTTGAAGTGTTCTCGCGCACTTTACGCGAAAAAGCACTAGAGAATGATCTATTTAAAATATCTGAGTTCTATATGTGGTAATGATTACGAAGAACTCTAACCGTGAACCAACTCCTAAGTCTTAACGAAATCCACTTGTCTTGTCACGAAAATCTCGTGACAGCGAGTACGTCGTTCTGTGACGGGACTTTAGAAGAAACTGCGCGATGTGCACTCGACAGAGCATCGACTCAAATAATTTATAGACCTTATGATTGGTGGAAATTCTATCAACGTCATAGATGAAAACACAGATAGACTAAAATCAGGCTTAAACTCTGTCCGATTCTGCAAAGGCCTGTCTAGATTTAATCTACAAATTTTATTACTTTCTTGGAGATAACGAAAATAAAAGAAGACTGATTTCATAAAAAAAAACATAAAAATTATAGTTGTGGAGAATTGAATATATGGAAAATGTAGCTTATAACAATGAGAACACTCTGTCCAAGTTTCAGAACGAAATGTTAATTTTCAACGATGTTATTAAATAAAATGTAAATCACACGCGCACCCGCGCACTTACACACAAATATTTCACATGACATAAAAGAGAATAAAATTGTGAACATTTTGATATATCATACTTTTTTAAACATAGCATGGTTCAAAACTTATGACTACTTTACAAAGAAAGAACAAAATCAATTTAAAACATGTCTATGGCCGTCAGAAAATGTGTTATAGCCTTAGTATTCCACTTATATGAACGTAGATCCTGTGTACTATTGCAATATATATATGTGTGTGTGTGTGTGTGTGTGTGTGTGTGTGTGTGTGTGATAATATATACACCACAATCACGCACAATAACACCAGTATAAAATACCAAAAACCAACAGGACTCCATAACGACAACCAACCAAAACACAAATACTCCACAAGATATAAAATCAGGAAGGCTGAGGATGGGAACAATAAGATTCCCGAAACATGTACCAAATAAGGGAAAAAACATCTTTAGGTAAAGAATTTATAAATATTAAATAAATTATATATGCGTCAAGAAATAGACTGTAGCAAAAAGTGTTTGAATAAATATATCGACAAATGTTTTCGCCATTGGAAAATAAAACATCTTCGCGATTACGCATTAATGATGTACAAATAGTCTCAACCCTATTATTTTAAGACGGCTTTTTTACTCAAAGGGACAGGAAAGGACTTTCAAGGGCAATATACCGACTGCAATATCGTATATTCTGAATATAATTTTAAAATATCATTAACAAAAACAGAGACGATAATATTCGCCGGATAAGATCCGATAAGGGGAAAACTGTGATCGAAACAAACATTTTAAATTCTTGGGCTGTGACATAATATAGGATATAATAATGACAGAAAATAAAATTAACAGATTTAAGTCGATATGTTGTACAATACGAAGAAGTTTAAAGAACGCAACATGGTGACATGGTAAATTGGAGCTCTGCAAAACAATAGCAGTTCTACAATAATTATTCCAATTCTGAGATACGGTTGCGAGACATGGCTTATTGCGAGAAAAGAACACTAGTTGTAGGTTGCAGAATGCAACTTTAACAAGTTATAAAGGATGAACAAAAAGATATCGCATTAAAAAATGGAGATATTCCCGTTGCATTGAACAGTGTACCGCTAAAATACGCAACAGTGAATATAGAGAACGATGGTGAGCTTTCGTGGATCGATTGGAGAACTGTAAAATTCTGAAGCAGATAATGTCTAAATAGCAGAACATCTGTAGGCAAGCCAAAAAAGCGTCCAACATATTTTCCTAATTCACTACAGGATAATAATGATGGCTGGGTTTCGTTAAGCTACGTCGGACACATTTTCAACCGAGTAGGTAGATAAAAAAAAAAGAAAACTGCTCGGAAACCGTGTATGTAGGCATGCGTTTGATCGATTTTCACTTTTCGACAGTAGTAGGGTATTTGTTTCGAGAAATTATAATAAAACGAATATCTTGGGATGGCTAAATCCCGTACTTTGAACATCCTTTTCGGTAATCTTGAGTCTTATCGTTAACTTGGTACTGCGTTTGGATAACACACTGACATGTGAGCCTTCCATATGTGATTATCTATTAACAGACTGTTGTATTTGGTTTAACCAGAGCACAATCATTGCCGATATGCGTTTCAAGTTCGTTCAAGCTATTTTCTAGCTACTGTCCACTGATTATTTTTGAAAACCGCTGGTTATATTTATAAGCTTCCAGATTAATATATGTCTGTAAGCTTCGAGATATTACAGAAATGAAATAAAGCTGACACGACACAGGTGTAAATAATCCGAGACAGAGCGCGATCTTTATGAACCGTACAGCGGGGTCAAGTTTCGACCGGCATCGAAGCCGTGTCGTCTCCACTAATCGACCTAAACACTCCTCTAAATACGCAGTTATTTGATTTTACACTGAATTTTTCTTCAGAACCTGTCAAGCGAGTTTATTAAAAACACATTAACACCGACTGCAAGGAACGAAGAACATAAAATTATACACAGTAAATTAGTTTTGAACATATGCCACAACCGATAACACGCGTCTTTCGTGCATCTAATATTGGACGCAGCGCACACCAATTATATAAGGGCAAACGTGTCAGAGTGAATTTAAATATGTCAAAGTAAATGCTAAATATTTTACAAAAACCTGTAAAATAAGTGTCTTCTTCTATCGTAAACACACGCAAACAAAAACAACTGAGTTAAAATACAGCTAAATAAATTGAATGTTTCTTCTTCTGCTTCAAAAAGAATTATGTGAACGGGTGCCAGACGTGTGTCAACGGACAAAATTTCAGATTAAGTAGTAGACTAGTCGATCTCTCTCTCTCTCTCTCTCTCTCTCTCTCTCTCTAGCGCTAATGATAATCCGATCAAAGTGGCTTACGTTAACGAACAACGGTATTTACCAGCGCCGTATGATAAATCTTTTCGTGTGATTTAGCGTTTGACAAGAGCTCTGTAACAGGTTTTTACCGTGTCCGGTTTTTTGAAACGCGCTTGGTTGCACCGAGAGTGACACGTTACACCAAACACTGCACGAAGATTATCTGTCGTTCGATACTGGCGCATACTGCACGAGACACTACTATAATTAAACAACTAAATTGGCTTTACGTATAACATAGCGAATTATTAATACAAGGAAAGTATAAACTAATTTAAAAACAAGGTAATATATTTAAATTAGTTTAATGATACAGTAAGATAACACAATAATAGATGATCAACAGGAAAACATGACAATACATTTAGAACGTTACAACACATTTAATTCTGCTCTTGACGGTGTAAAGTAATTATAAATCCCTTACTGAAAACGTATCAATTATTAGCCTATAAGTAAACTGTTACGTGTACACAAACACACACACACACACACACACACACACACACACACACACACACACACACATCCGTGTGTGTGAGAGAGAGAGCTGTATATATGTATTGCGACGTAACGATATTATATCGAATTTTTATTTATTTTCTATACATTTGAACAACAAATTTAATTCATGCCCGACGTTGGGAACCGCCAAAATGCAACTTGTATTCATTTTTGTTTATCGTGTAAACGTTTGAATAGCACATTCAATCCCTGCCCAAACGTTGGATGCGAATGCAACATACCTATATTCATCAGATGCAACGTATGCGATTATTATCTATGTAATGATACATACAGGCTGCATAGATAAACGCAAAAAATGTCTGTTTTTATTTAGGTTGATATTTATTGAAAACTGTCTGACTAAACTCCTATATTGTCTGTGACAAACTTATATAAATAGAATTAAATTGTATTTTGCACATGGGAATTAAAGTGTTCAAATGTTATACAAGTTTACAACCGATGTTACTGGACGGACGAATTCCCCTCGTAGTTCCTTTTGGTTGAGTTCATCTAAGATTCGTTGGTGTGGGTTTACATAAACTTTGCATACGTATCCGTTAGATCCGATAATTATTAATTATTGTTATCTCAGGGTTCGCTTATACGGGCCGCTGCTGCTCACCACAATCTCCCAATAGCACTCTCCAGTTTTATGTCTCCACATTTCCCGCATAGGTCTGCACCTTATTCTCTACCTTGATTTTTGCGTCCCTCTTGGACTGTCCTTCAATGGTCTCCACGTCCTCATCTTTTTGCTATTATCTCTTTGGGCGCTCTTTTCTTTACGTGTCCAAATGATTTTCTTTGACATGTCTCATTACATTCTTCTTGAAATTTGTAGCTATCAGTATTCTCTATGGGGAATTTTCTTCGGACCTATAACTTTCCTTATTATCTTTATTTCAAACATTATTTCTTCCTCCTCAACGTTGCGATGTATTGGTTTCCAACTTTTGGTGTACCGAAGTTTGCACATACCCACAGACGAATATATAGTTTTGGAGAAAGGATTTTTAAGGAAGTAAAACTACGGAAATGTGTCGAATTTGCAGACTACGAGATTACGTACTAAGCAACTAACTGCTTGCGCAAGAAACTGAATACGTACGAAACTGTTGTGGAAGTACTGAAAGGAAACACCTTATAGACAAAATGTAATAGTTCTCTACTAGAGGCCATAAATTACAACCCATTAGTTACAGAAGTCCTGGGCGATCGGCACAAAGGTGGAAGTAAACTAGAAGAGTTTAATGGTATCCGACAAAAGAAAAGAAGAAAAAAATAAAAAATAATTTGAATAGAAAATGAAAATGGAAGTGAAATACGAAAAAAACGAGGAGAAAGAAGGAGAAGGAGAAGAAGAAGAAGAAGAAGAAGACAACGAAATGTGTATTTTGGTTGTATGTTGGTTGTTGAATGAGAATCGATTTATTGTGTTCAGCAACTGGTGATTTCGGAAAACACTGTGCTGCTGGTCTGTCCAACTTTTTGTCGTCCGTAGCGTTTTTCTTCTAATATTCAGCATACCATTGAAAACGCAAACCAACCGCACATATCATAAAATTCTCAATTACACGGGACAGTTTCAATTAAATAGTCTACTAGCGATAAAGTGTACAATCTATTTACTGCATGTTAGTGTGTTGTTGGATTCTGGTAAATTAAATATCATATCCGCTGTATCTGGTCGTGGGGTTGCGGACGTCTGTGTGTTTGGAAAGCGTTGACCGCGACTGAACAAACGCGCGTGCTCACATGTATGAACATGTTCATGCGTTTTTCTGTTCTATGTAATTACCAGTATATAATTACAGTATTTGCTTTTTGTAGACATAGGCTCACCACAAAAAAAGCAGTTATTGGATCTGTTAGTTATATTTACACTAATTAAATCGCTAATTAATTAGACCTAGATACTGACAGCAGTCTCAGTTCTTCTATACGGTAGTGAATCTTGAGTACTGACGAACAAGGACACAAATCGTACCGAAGAGAACGAACACATGTGAAGAAATTAGTGCGAGCTGTCAAAACATGTACCACAGTAAATAGGCAGGGAATGAAAATAATCGAGTGCAACTTGTGATACTTTCTATAAACTACAGAATTGATGATGTGTAAATGGGAAGACCATCCGAATAGGTTGTCGTACAATGGAGTTCCCAAACTAATTCTGGCAGAGTTGGCTGACCAATGAAGGGAAGGGGGTAACTGAGGGAAAGAAGAGAAGAAGAATTAATTATATATTCTAGGTAATACAGTTTTATTCTTTTTGTCCTACTGTTCCTGTTTTTATTTCCAAGACATATTTTGCATTGTTTTCTTATACCTCTTTTCCCTTAAATTCATATTTTAAAATTTCTTGTGGGAATCTTCCATTCAATTCTACATGTCTGATCCATTTTAACCTACTCGCTTGCATTTACAAAGAATATAGATAATCGAGTTTGTATCACACCGTTTCTAATTCAGCTTTCTATATAGCTTTTAAGTGTTTTGAGATTATTAGCTTTTTACGTATTTTGCAACACGTGTATGACTTTTTTTCAAGTCACTACTCAGTTTCTGATCAGTATAAAAAGGAGCGGTAATAAACTTATAAAATTTTATCCGAATTTGATTTCTTGTTCCCCTTCATATGAAGTTTTTTCTAGTTCCGCGAATTGCCTGAAAAATCTTTTAATTTTTTTCTCTACTTATTCGTTGATTTCATACATAATGTCACATCCTATGCATTGAAAATTGGATTACAGCTCTAGTATTTTACCGTGTATTAGAATGTTTTTAATCTAATAGAATTTTTTTGTTCCCTACGAAACGAAAGTCATTAATAAAGGATTAATTAAAGAATTATTTGAACCCATTACGAAAGTATTTTTTTAAATTTATTATTAGAAATATCCAAGTTTATTGAGCACACTCATGGTTTATTTTGTACACGCTTTTTTACAATTAGGCTTCTAATACAATATAATTGTTTTTATTTCAGCCAATCACAATATAGATAGGTGTTCTCAGCCAATCACAGATTTGTTTCTGTTAAAATATACTCAACCAGGATTTAAGCTGATTTTAGATTTCATTTACTGACATTGTGCTTTTCATTTCTGTCAGTCTACTGGAGCTACAAAACATCAACATTATGCACCTGTGACTTTCACTTACTACAACTGAATCCTCTTGAGTCTTATAATCGCTCACATCCAGAAGCCGGAGGATCTCAGTATCCAACTGGGCAAGAACTCTTTGTTCACGTTGTTGTTGTTGTTTTTGGGCGACGTTTTCCTATTTTGTCGACTGAATGCACCCTCAGGTGTCCGAGGAGATCAACGTTCTACATACTATCATGTAATTGCTGCAAGTACCTTTTCTGAAATCTTTTAATTTTTCTGTATATTTTTGCGAGCACATACCAAGTTTGTAAGCCATACTGGTCCTTACCGGTTTCAGAATTTTGTTTATAGATTAACCGACAGTTGACTGCCGTTCGTCAATCTGGACGACTGTGTAGCTTTCGCGCACGCGTCAATTAATACTCCTAAACTAATAATAACAGTCAAACAGTGAACATGTGTTTCCTCAGCTGTAAAAGATTAGGGTAAACCGGTGTAAAAGATTAATGGATATTTACAGGTTCGCATTCACGTATCTTGGCACGTTATGACTGCCAACAACGAAATTTAATTGGAGGTTGGGCGAAGAATATTGGCCGCCAACAGATGCTATTTGGGGCTTCAGAGACACATGGGAAGCAGATATATCTCTCGAACCACGAAGATATGACTTTACAAGACTTTGCTAAGACCTGTCCTGACATATGGATCTGAGTGTTGGACGCTAACAAAGCACGTTGAAATGCCCCTGCTGAGATCTGAGAGGCGAATTTCGAGAAGAATTTTTGGAGCAATACAAGGGCAAAACTGGAGGCAGCATACCAATGATGAATTAATGGATATGTTCAAGAATATGGACGTGGCTCATACTATTAAAACGAGCCGACTCCGTTGGGGTGGTCATGTGTCAAGGATGTCAAGATGTGAAGAGGAGATTTCAAGGAAGGTTCTAAGAGAGACTATTTATGGAAGGCGAATGACTGGCAGACCAAGACTGCGGTGGGCGGATGGAGTGGCGGGCGACGCCCGGACAATGTTGGGAGTGCGTGTCTGGCAGACGGCAGAGCTGGATAAAATGGGATGGCGATCAATGTTGAAGGAAGCCGTGGATCCTCGAGCGTTGTAGCTCCAGGGAAGTAAGTAAGATATTTGCAGGTTACTGAGTAGTTAGTGGGAGTCTCCAGTTCAAATTCTTGTTCTCAGTTTTCTATACCCCCACCAATATTGCCCCCTCATCTGGGCTTCCTATCTTTCTTCTTTTCGCGTGCACACATTTCAGATTCCTCCTCGGCCATCTCATGCGATTCACCGTTTTCGTACGGTACAGTCTCGATGACTGTTTTCTTGATACTCGTCATCATCATGATTTTTAACTCTTCCCAATGGAAACGACTGAGATTTCATTTCAGGTAAATCTATTTTGGTCGTAATCAGCTTATTTATTTTACAAAAAAAAAACCTAATCAAAAAAGAGTCTGGGAACACGTATGCATGTTGTCAACGTTTCATAGAAACTTTTGAGCGAACTGCAGAAAGTGTATTAACCAAATCGTATTGATATCGTGATACATGCTTTAGAAATGAAAGTGTTACCGGGCTGTGTGGTGTAATCGAGAAGTAAATAAGATAATAATCAAACAGGCCCAACTTGTTTGGACGTGTGGAAAGGATACCAGACTCGATGATTATATAAGACTGGATGACGAACATAGCCGATACAAAACTGCCTTTCGAGATCTAAGCATGTTGCCCGTCCAAACTCTGTTATCAGATCCCAAAGTCTTTCTTCCGCCTTGAAGCATACTTCATCTACTGTTCCAGTAGCAACACGACTCCTCCACTCTCCGCTGTGTAACGACGGCCGTGTACGTAAGCTCTTCGTAAGCTCTTCAACTTCCAATGCCGCTTGTATGTCTCCGTTGCCTGTCTTGAATACTCTTGACTCTCCATCACTTTCTTCACTCCACCACCCCACAAAGTATTTCACCTCCCTTTCTTCACCTTTTAACTATTGCCTACTGTTTCCTATTTTTGGGAGGCTATCTTTCTTCCATTATTTTTTCATGTGCCATTACAGATTCAATTGATCTGTCAACTCCCACGCCTATGTCGGCGAAAATCAAACGGTAATTTAACTTGGCTGGTGGACCCAAGTTGTTAGTAGTGCGGAGCCAATTATAATGACTTGCATATGATACTGTCTGTACGTTACGCTCCCCAGACTCAATTAGATCAAAACTGACTTGCTTGGGAAATGTAATGAGAATTGCAGGGCCCTAAGTGATCATAGTTCTAGGCATAAAAGTAGAAAGGTACACGCCGATATTTGTCTTCTTCTTTTTGCTTTGCACTTTACGGTACAGGCGGGGTGTATGTTCGAAATCACATAGAAAGCTGCACCTGTCCTCTCCAGGGGTTCTACAGACATCTTTTATTTCTCTTGGCTCGTAATTTCGATAGTTAATTTGTTATTTACTTATGTGTTTCGTTAGTCTAGTGTCGTCTATTTGGGAAACATGATTAACCTTTTTTTCCACCTTCTTGTACACTGATTATTTTTTGTATAAGCTATTAGTTTCTTCTTATTTTTGTTTTCCACTTCAGGAATTAGAGAATTTGCCTGTTCCACAGTCTTTAATGTCGCCGCTTTCTCTTGGGTTACGTCTGTTTTTCTTTCCTATCGGTTAGCAGTTTTAACAATAATTTTAGATAATCTTGTTCCCTTCATTCAGTCTACACGCTTTTACCATTATTCTATTCTGTCATTATCATTATGAACTCCAATAGCAGAAACGACGTCCTGTGACGCCGATTATTATTAATCTATTGTTATACCTATTACTAACCTAACTATTATTATATTGTTAACCTATTACTAACCTTCCCGCATCTTTGACTCGTGTTAGAAACCTCAATTCAGTTGTCTGGATTCTTGATCTGTCCCGTTTAGATATCACCGAACTTTCTTTGCCAAACAACTATACTAGAGACAACATTACTTTTGAAAACTTCTTCTTGTGTCTTCAATTTTTGGTTTTTGTAATATCATCATTTCGATTTCCAATAACTGGAACCTCCTTTAACATTCTCAAGAATCTCATTTTGGCGGTCAAATGATGACGGAGATCATGATGATGGTAATTCTTTCCCTGACATTCGATTCTTTTGGGTGGATGGGGAGTGATTAGACACGGTACAATAGTAGAACGTACGCCTACGCGCAGAACAAGATCAGCTGTTAAACGTTTGGGTTGTAACCTCTTTCAGCGCGTGGTTATCTCGTGTTTGTTATTCTGTAATACGAGATTTGTGCAGATTATAACAACACGGGAGACGACAGCCAGCCGACGGTTCCTGTCTGTGCCACTGAACATCTCGCGAGCCACGCCTCGCCATTGTTTTCGCTTGATTAATGGTCTAAACAACAGCGATAATATTTTCGGATGTGTGCCGTACGTAAATTACGTTTGTAAATCGACTGTTGCCATGTTAATCGGCTGTTGCCGTTTCACTCTGTGGTTCTGTTTTCAGTTCACTCAACTCGTGTAAGTTTGGTTGCAACGTCAGACGAACGTTTCTACTACTAGGCTATTGTGAAATCACAAAGGTTCTTTGACTTTTCTCTTTAGAGGTCAGATGCTCTTTCCCTCTATAAATGTTGGTTGCTTTTTTCCCCAAAACTTAATAGAAGTATTAGTGTCTTCTCATTCTTCTAGTTCTCTTTCTTGTTGATGTTCTTCTTCTACTCCTTATCCTCCACGTTCTTCCCCTCCTTCCCACGCACCTTCTAGTTCTTTTTCTTCCTCTTCTTATCCTCCTCCCCCTTCTCCTATGTCTCATTTAATTCTTTAGCTTCTCCTCTTCCTACTCCTCCTCTTACTTTTCTTCCTCATCCTTCTTCTCAACGACGACCGTCGTTCTGTCTGATTCGTTCTCTTCCATTCGACCGATTTTTTGGTGATCAATCCCTTCCCCTTCTTCCGCATTAAAAATTTCAGCGAAATCCGGTAATCACTTAACGTAGATCTATTTATAAGCCAGTTGAGTGAGTAAAAATAAGGATTACTGACAATTGTAGAAATAAGAGGAATTTCAATATTTGTAAATTAATAAAATAAAGATCGATTTTATAAATAACATACGTATTTGCAGCCTTAGAAAAAAATTACTCCTGCGCCAGAAAACGAAGGCAAAACATATTAATCTACCTTTATGTTTTTCGTCCACACTTCCCTTTACTTTGCTTACTCTATCCTTCTGAGCAAAGTAAAAAAACCTTTATATTTTCCTCCAACATCCTAACCCGTTCCATGTGCAAGTCTAACAGGGGTTTAAGGAAAATGTGTTGTCAGTTAGAAATACAACCCATGGCACCAGAACGTACTCCCGACGACTCCAGAGACCTGAATTAAACAAACTGGGTCTTATAGGTAGTTCACAGTTCCGAGGTAGTGGGAGAAGAAGTTAGAAAACGGTTGTGAATTTCGGTTTACTCGACCGGCTCTACCGCAGCTGAAGTTAGAGGCAAGTGTGCACGTGGGGGATGTTGCCTTTTGCTATCCTTCCGCTAGGAAACATCTAGACGTGGGAAGCTGGGTCTTCTTGAGATTTGTAGCACTTAGGCTTTCCTGTGATCGCTCTTATTAGTCTAAGAAGGAACGAAACTCACCGTTTCGAGCCAACCTCCACATGAACTTCCAAGGTGAGAAGTTGATTAGCATCCACTTTGTGAAGGAGACAACATTTACAAGGCGGGAAACTGCACCTCTATCAATGGTGGAAGTCTGGATGCTCGTGAAAAACGTTTTGGAAACAACGTACTGCGTCGCCATTGTGGAGATGGGTCGAACATTCCCCAACGGGGACTTCGAAGTCGTGTTCATTTAATGAGTTCGGAACCTGCGGGAAGCGGAATCTGACGCTTGGACCTGTCGGCGGACTCGCTGATTGTCCTCCCAAGTCAGTCACAACATAACACAAATGGTTTGACGTATACAGTGCCACGTATATTTGGTACACGTAAATGTACAGTGTTCATGGTTGATGTGAAACTCAGTTTCAGTATCCTTCAACTCTTTGTAAAACAAACGTTTGAAATGATTACACGACGAGATAATAAAATTCAATTAATAAATACCGCTACAAGGTTAGCGTAATGTACTTGTTTATTATTTGAACTCACCTCTTGTGACCCGTAAAATAAATAATGCACACAGACACAAGTGTTAAAATGAAAAATGAATTGGTTAAGAATAAGAAACAGAATAATATAAGATAATAAACGTGTTCACGCAAGGCAGAGGAGATAAGATTATTTTATTTTATGGCACAAATAAAGTTGTAATTTTTAATTACAAATCTGTTAATAATACTGTTATTAATTTCTTAAACAGTAGTTAGTAACTGTAATTTATTGTTCAGTTCGTTCTGTTATTTGTTACACGAGTAACGTATACTGGTTTTGTGAAAAAGAATCGTTGAAATAAGGACGAAGTGTTCATTTTCAAACGTTTCTCCATTTCTTGTGTACATTTCAATTTATTCTGAAGTTCAACATACCTTATACTCGTCGATGTACCAATACTTTTTTTTCTTCCAAACAAACAGTATTCCTGAACGAAGTAAGATGTCTCATGCGAAATTTACGTGGACAGAAAAAAGTAGCGCAGATTAATTTCTGTCCAGTTCTTTGAAGTAGACGTGTTAGATTACTGAAAGCGAAGCAAAGTAACTTGAGTAGACTTGTTAGATTCACGGGACGCTGAGTAGTACAATGTGTACACACAACCATAAGGAAAAAAACAAACATGCTTCAAATGACAAATTACATACAGTAAGCGCTATAAACAATGTAGGTCGTTATGGGAAACAGCTGAAACGAATGTAGAGAGCTTAGATGTTGAATGACCTTATACGACAAGGAGGATGTGTCACTGTAGCCTATGTACGAGGGATATCCAGTCCAAGTCCAAGTCCAAGTTGTACGGAGCAGCAGCTAGTCGTGCTCCGGTGGTCGCAGTGTCCGGGTGATACATGATGACTGCATGTTGCTTGCGTGTTACCTTGACCAGCGATGTCGCACTGTCTGAGGAATGAGACCTCCATCAAATTAATTTTGGAGGGATGGGATGTTATTATTTGTCTTGGACCTGGGACCTCGAAGAGACCTGCGACGGCAGAATGGGGGAGGCCTCGAAGACTTTTCGCTTGAGTAGTAGGAATTACCCTCCCACAACGGGTAGGGCGCCTCTAACCGCTCAGGAAAAGTCGCCGAGGGCTGCCAAACGGCAATGTCGGCGCACGGGAGAGAGCGTAGGAGGAGGCAGCGTCCACCAGAGGTGGCACTAAGCACACCTAGGGCAAGCGCAGACCCCCCCCTAGTCTGTCGCCGAGCGCCAGCACGGAAAAAGAGAAAGAAGGAAGGAGTAGGAGTGTGAAAATACTCAAGGTCGGGGGGATTGGGCAGACGTTCTGTGAACTGCTTATGGAGGGTCGTCGAGCAATGCTCGGGGGCGTTTGTGTCGTCTAGGTGGGGGGCCGACATCTGTGCTTAGTCGACGGATGTGGGGATGGGTCGAGGCATAAGCTCGGTTAATAGTTTGAGGGCAAGGGACCGAACGAATTCGGTGAGTGAAGGAACCTTCAACCCTCGCCTGATGGCATCATTTCTGACAAACCAGGGAGAGTTGGAGATGTAGCGGAGAGTTCGGGATTGGAAAGCTTCCAAACGGGCGACAGATGGGCTGAGTAGTACCCAAAAGGCGGGGGCTGCGTAACTCAGGATTGCCATAAGAAAGAGCAAGTAGATGGCGAGTTTAGTACGCACAGGCACTGAACCCCGATGAGAGAGAAAGGAAAATAGTTTGGCTCTGACGCCTCTGGCGCGCTGGAGACTCAGAGAGACGTGAGATGCAAAGCTTAGACGTCGATCAAGAGTGACGCCCAAGTACTTTACAGTCCGTTTCCATTCGATTGGGCTCTCTGCAAGGGAGAGGGACTGGCATCGGGAAGTTAATTTATGAGAAAAGGCGATCGCCCCGGATTTCTCCGCATTGATAGCCATCCTCTACTTCCTTAGCCAGTCCGGAAGTACGGCGAGCTGACGTTGCACCAGGCCAGCTGCGAAATCAAGACTCGCTGAGCTGGCGTGGTACATGGCGTCATCCGCATAGAGCGAGAGAGTGACTCCAGGCTGAACAGGCAGGTCGTTCGTGTACAGAACGGGGCCAAGGACAGATCCTTGAGGTACGCCTGCGGCGACTGGTCGGACGGATGAGTACGACCCATCGACGCATACCCTAAAGTTGCGATCGCACAAGTACGATCGGAGAAAGTGAACGAAAGAGGCAGGGAGAAGGGAGTGGGCCAGTTTGTAGAGAAGACCTTCGTGCCAGACTCGATCGAAGGCCTTACTCACGTCGAGCAAAACAGCGACGGAGGACAGAGGATATCCAGAAAGTAAGTTCCGTTTTTAAATAATGGCGGTCATGCTGCTGCGCATGCGCGGCGAATTTGTTGATTCGTTGGCAAGGCAGTAACGCCATCTGTAAACAACTGCGCACTGAGTTGGATTCGTTAGGATGTATTTATAATGTAGAAGAAAATCGAGACGCCTGCCGCGTGTGAAAACAGACGTGCGATTCATTTCTTCAATGGGAAAGAGCAATGAGTGATTGGATGGTACGGAGATGGGTACGACTTTGTAATGAAGAACTCGGAAAATGTTCACAATGATGAACGGAACGGGCGGACGTCTTTAGTGACTTACGATATGCTGTGGGCTTTTGAAGAGAAGATTACAGAGAATAGACGATGTTCTCTATGACGATCCACTTTCCAGAAATTTCACGTTCACGTCTTCATGAAATTGTGTCTTAAAAACTAAACTATCATAAAACTGTGTGCACGCTGGGTTCCAAACATACTTATGGAATAACACAAAATGAAACGGTGGTACAGGGGACTGGCTTTTTTGACACGATTGAGGCAGCAAGTGGACGGCTTCCTTAGCCGAATAGTCACCGGAAACGAGACATGTCTATCACATGCAACAGATCCATCACATGTAGGCCTATACAATAATCCGTGAAAAAAATTCAAGACAACATTTTTCTCTCGGAAAACATGTGCACAGTCGTTTGATAGAGAAAAGAGGTTTTACTTAAGGACTTCTTGCCACAGTCAACTTGAATATCTATTGGACTTAAGCGTGAAACTGCGTCGTGTGATGCTTACCCGGGACATTGTGTTGATTCATGGCAACGCCCGCCCACACACTGTCATTGCAACGAAACGTCTATTCACAGTCTTCAGCTGGGAACAATCTGATCATTATGGCCTTACAGCCCACATCTCACACCAAGCGAATATTACCTCTTCAAGCATCTGAAATCCATCCTTGGGGCCAGCGGATCTATAACGACGACGATGTTAATACGTAGTTCATATCACAAACGAAACATTTCTACGATGAAGGTATACATACAACACCTGGTGTCCCACTACGAAAGGAAGTTCTTCAACAGTGACGGAAACTATGTTGAAAAATAGCTCAAGGTATGTAGCCTACTCAAATAGCAATAAAAATGTTTTTAAAATATATTGCTTGTTTGTTTTAATAACCTATCGGAACTTGTTTTCTGGATATCCCTCGAATTATGCACTATAATTTATTAGTGTCCATAAGTGAGAATAGATCATCAGGATATTACCGGAAGATTATGTAAAGTGCATAAATTCTGAGTGTAACATAAGAAATGAATGGAATAGAAGAATCATTCTATTTATAGTTAAGCTTGTGGAGATAAATAAGTCGGAAAAGTGTTGTAAAAACAGCGCTTTCTGCCGATCTGTTGATCGAATTTTGTTGGCGAAATGATCGAATGGTGACCTATATCAAGTCGTTACATTATTATAACGACCAAGACGTATAACGTTAAAAACTTATGAAAACAAACTAATGAACTGGTGGGTTTCAATGAATACGAGCTACTGCGAACAAAAATAAATATACACGAGTAAAATTCGTGCTAAATCGAGCAAGATTCAGTATTTATGAGTTACCAAAAAATGGTCTCTAACAAACGTTTACAGAAAATTTATTTGCTTATGAAACTTCTTACTTCTGTGTGTAGAAAAATGAACCTATCAAAATACTACATGAATGGAATGGAACGGAAATAAAAGGAAACAGTTCCTGCGACCAGAAACAAAAAGTAGACACTGGCTAACAGGAGAAGTATGAAAGGTCAGACGTGCAGTAAATACGTTTGATGAAAACTGTTGGACAAACAAACAAAGAAGAAGAAGAAGAAGAAGAAGAAGAAGAAGAAGATGATGATGATGATGATGATGATGATGATGATGATGATGAATAGGAGGAAATGAAAAAAGAGGGTAGAAACAGAAGAGAATAAGGAAAAGACGAAGTACTAGGGGAAGACGACGAAGAAAGAAGAAGAAGAAAAGGAGTATAAGATGTTGAGAAAATGGAGAATTTGAAGAACCATTAGAGGAAGAATGCCATTGTTACACATTTAGAAAAAAGGTTTTGTAGT
Organism: Magicicada septendecula; assembly: GCA_034769895.1. NCBI lineage: Eukaryota > Metazoa > Arthropoda > Insecta > Hemiptera > Cicadidae > Magicicada > Magicicada septendecula. The sequence goes on from CM068367.1 coordinate 1,250,201,499, forward strand.
AGTGTAGTATAAAAGGGTCATGAGCATGTAATCACATGCGAATAAGGAAAAGGAAATATGGAAACACAACAGAAGAAAGAATAAAAAATAATGAGGGAAAGATAATAATAATAATACGAAGACAGCAAAGAGGTTTAGTAGACCAGTGTATATGGCCCCTGGTTTCAAATGTACAGGTGCCGTGTTTGATTTCCACACGCATCATAACAGTTTCCTGGTCAGCCTGTGGAAGTTAATACCTAGGATAACATCCCGGGATAGTAATGGGCTGGCACCTTACACTGCTTAACTCCTAGACAGTTTAGGCGAAAAAAGGAGCCATTATTATTAAGCCTATTATTATTTTAGGAAGAGTGGAAAAAGAAGGAGAATAGCAAAAAAAGAAGGAAAAGACTAAGGACTAGATAAAGTAATGTAAGCTGATAAGGAAGAAGGAGGAGATGAAGAATTATGAGAGGAGAAAGGCTATGATTACACGCTTAGTAAAATGGTTTGCAGCAGTATAGTATACACGGATTGTTGGCATACCCACATGTTAATGTGTGCTTCATGCGGACGAAATTAGCATAACACGTCTTTCTACGAAACATACACACACTGCTGTGGCTCCCTAGTTAACGACTCTACATACCGAACTTTACGCACTTGTTAATTTTAACGCTCCAAACGTAGTACGTAGCAGAGAGAAGTCGTTGTCATTTATGCACACAGAATATGACGTAAACGCTATACACTGGACACAACCTTTAGAAAGTTGAATAAACATGCGTGCGCGCGCGCGTAGGTACGAAACAGGTATTACCGCCGGCCTTTAACTCCGTGATATCGTCTAGCTACAACGGTCGACGTTGCTCGTTGGCGACGCGATTCGCTTTGACCAGTAAACAGCGTTCTTTATCACTCACCAGATAGTGTTAATTGATTAGACGTACGTATCTTCATAATCACTAGATTTCTGACGTGAAGATGTAAACAAACTTTGAAAGTAAACAGCAAGCGAAGTGACGGAATGAAAGTTGTTTTCATCGCGGTTGTTAGAAGTCGTTTCTGCGACTCTAGTTCTGCTGTTACAGTGTCAAATTAAGGAAATACGAACGTGAAATATTTGGATGAGTTGGAAAACGAGGTTACATTGTTGATGCTCCTAATCGGAACAGTTTGGCTCCTTAAGACTTGTTTTTCTATGATCCTAGACTACTTCCATAACCTGTTTACAATTTCTTGCATATCCAGTTTTTGTTCAGACGGCCCATACATTATACAAAAGATTACATAAAAGGAAATGTCCACAGTTCTTAGTTACTTTAGACTTGGAGAAGGCGTTTAAGAATGTCACTTGTAATCGCACAAAATGGAAAAATAATTGAAAGGGAATTAGGATACCATCTTACAAATGAAGGATTTCGGATTACAGATCTTTACATTGAAGACCAAGGTGACGGCTTTTCATGGAGCTGATTCCATACGAGCAAAACTTGTTGTAGATGGTATTGTCCTGAAGCAGGTCAGTAATTTTCAATATCTGAGGTGTAATGTGTCTTACATTACAAAAACAATTACATGGTGAAGAAGATACACAAGTTCAACCAAACGTGTGGGACCATCAGGAAAACTCTAAAATCAGCTAGTAGAGCAACACGCCCTCCCCACACTCCTTATGGGTCTGAGAATTGGAACTTAACGAAATCCCTGGCCAGTTGTATTCGAGCGGTTGAAATGAGATTTCTCAGACCCGTGGCAGGATATACTCTTCAACTCGCAGAATAAATGCCGATTATGGCAGGAACTGAATATTATGAGTATAGGCCTACTTGATAGAATTTCACAATATTGGCTAAAATGGTTGGAACATCATAGCCGAATGGATGACTGCCGCCTCTCTAAACAACCATGGAATAATAAGCCGAAAGGGCGGACAGGCGCGGGGCGTCCGAAGAAGCGCTGGTGTGAACAGCGTTGGGACCGGAACAAACCATTTTTTGGTTTAATACTTGCTGAAGAAGATAATAATGATGATGATTAGGGTACCGTTGAACAATACAGGGTTTTTTTTACACTACAGTAACGCTAGCGACCAAATTTTAATGGCGCAGACGGATGAGGATCTGAAATTGATGACGAGGAAAGTAATAAAACAGAATACTAGACATCAGATATAAATTTTGGGCAAGACAATGTGTTGGAGCCGAGGAAGTGCAAATGACGTGTTGATCATGGAAGCTGGAGAAGTAATAAAGAATAAAATAACGTTTAAACAAGTAGGAGCAAAAATAGAGTGCTCAAGAGTCCTACTGAATAGAAGTCGATAAACAGGTAGGGCAAGGATCGTTGCCTTCTACTCTATAATGTGGGACAATAAACGTGTGAATAGTATAAAAGTGATAATTTATAAAAATATGGTTCGAAGTGTAGCTTTGTATGGATATGAAATCTGGCAAGTTTCAGGAAGGCAGAAAGGTAAGCTGAGAAACAGAAATAGACTTTCTAAGGGGATAGATTTGTTGCGTCTTCTTAAACGGGAATATCGAGTCGGGAGAGAGCGAGAAACGAACAGATAAAAGAAATCATTACGACACACTTGACGAAATAAACAAAAAGTAATTGATAAGGTTGAAGGCTACGCTAAGAATTGAAGATAGCCGACTTCCAACAATGCCCATGAATTTGGAAAGAAAAAAAGCTCCCGACTTAGAAGTTGGAATCACTACGTGGACAAATTTTATCAATAAAGTGTGGAGCGTAGTTTTGAATCTTGATCGCTGCAAAGAAAATCAAGAAAGAGGAGAGATTTTTGTGATTTGATGCTGTAGGAGAACGTATACTTGTAGGATAATGTATAGTATTTCATGGGACGATAATATGTCCAATGATGAATATCTTTAGATGATATACGGGAAAAAACTCGTGGTTGCAAAACTCATCTGAAGCAAATACCGATGTTATGGATACGTAAATAGGTAGAACAGCTTTCTCTCTCTCTCTCTCTCTCTCTCTCTCTCTCTCTCTCTCTCTCTCTCTCTCTCTCTCTCTCTCTCTTTCTCTACACAGAGAGAAAACTCGATGAGAAAAGTCTAGTGAAAGCTCAAGAAAGAGGCTCTTGGATCAAACCTGCTGAAAAATCCGGTATGTAAGGATTCAGGACAACAGGATGACTCGTCCAGTTCAGAGTTGGGTACCCACGAATTCCCCCGGATTAGTATTCAAAATTACACAAATTTGTAGCCATTATTTGTCACTTTCGCCACGGTAATATTCGATTAAACTTCTCGTATAAAATACACACATACATCGAGGGGGCCTGTGATACTCATGGCATCCCGCATCCAGTTATTCTGTTATCACAGTTATTCTCTAGCGGATTTCTACTTCTCATGTCTTCCTCTACACCTTGTTTCCAAGCTTTACAAGGCCTACCGCGTTTCCTGTGTTTTATCGGAAGTTTATCTTTATAGACCATCAGTTACCACTCATCCCCATTATACACCATACCATATAAATCTAAGCTGCTCAGTTTTTTCGTTAACACTTTCCTTGACATTCGCTCGCTCTCTTTTTATTTTTATTTTTATATTTTATGTTTATATTATATTTTTATATTTTATGTTTATGTTTCTTTATTTTTTAATTTTATACACGACGAAGACAGGAATTTTACAAGATCTCAAACAATCCATTTCAACCGCAGAAATTCTTTCTTTATTCTTTTATTGTTATTTTTCAACCATTCTGATGAATACGTTGTGTTTGTCTGTACAAATGTTTTAGCGACATAAATACAACATTTAATATAGAATATTCCATAAAAAATGTATATTTATATCTTTGCTTCATCAGATTCAGCTTTGAAGTTTGCAGCTATGCCGTTTCATATATCATACGTAACGAGAGAGAAACATTTAAGGAAAAGAAAACACCAATTAAATATTAAGTTAACTGAACCTTCTAGTTCTACAGAGCTTCTATACGCAGATAAACTAGGAAAAAACGAATTCGTCAATCAGTCATATATATTAGAAACCGCATGTACGTAATGTTAAACAGTACAGGCAAGTGGCAAAGACCGAAAGACAAATGTACAACAGAGCAGGGAGGAAACAGAGTGAGATATGAGTTCCGTCCACTGCACAGTTTACACACATTAATAACAATGAACAATTCAGGGCACCTCTAAGGAATATAAATATTTACCCGTACACACTCATTGTTTATAACACACACACACACACACACACACACACACACACACACACACACACACACACACACACACACACACACACACACACACACACACACACACACACACACACACACACACACACACACACACACACACACACACACACACACACACACACACACACACACACATTCATATATGTATTATGTAAAGCTTTTGGTTTTATGTTAATGCTACACGTTTTCCTTGCCGAATGTTGGATTTTAAATAAGAACTTCTATGTTGCGTATACCTTCTATGTTTCATTGCTGTTATATGCATTCAAACCAATAACGAACACTTCTTTTCGTTCACACTTGTAGATGTATTTATTTTGATTTACGAAGTACTTAAAAATTAACAGAAATAACACTGTTGCACACCACTATAGACAAATTATCACGATTAGCGCTTTCAAGCTTTACAGTTCATCATCAGATAGGAAATATGTCATCAGATCAGATATTTCCGATCTTGAGAGCAGATAGTGTTATTTCTATTTGTGATTATAACCACTAACACAACTTTATTAATTAAATACTTAAAAATTATTAGACTCTTGGTTGGCAAACATTTTCAGGAATAAAAAAAAAGAACTGGCTCGTAACATGTAGTTTTTTGTACAGTCTGTTCTTTATGTTGTATTATTTCTCTTTTTTTCCATTTGTTACAAGAGATGTTTTAAGTGGCGACAAACCCTACTCCCATGTCCTGAAGATCATGCGTACGTGGCGCACAGTGGCTTTACGTTATACAGCAGACGGGAGAGAGTGAAGAGCGGGTCTCTTAATCCCGTTGACTATTCGGAGAATATTGGTTAAGGGAAGAAATCAATACAGAATACTGGCCGAACATTAGAACGATAAAAACGGCCCCTATATCTGGATAGCTGGGTAGGACTAAAAACCGTTTAGGTGAAAATAATTTATTTCGAGTGGAAACAGCCCCGACGCTTGATGGTAGTAGTAGTAGTAGTAGTAGTAGTAGTAGTAGTAGCGCTAGTAGTAGTAGCAGCAGCAGCAGCAGCAGCAGCAGTAGTAGTAGTAGTAGTAGTAGTAGTAGTAGTAGTAGTAGTAGTAGTAGTAGAAGAAGAAGAAGAAGAAGAAGAAGAAGAAGAAGAAGAAGAAGAAGAAGAAGAAGAAGAAGAAGTTACCCTATGTTCCGATTGCCATTGGATGGGGACTAAAAACGAAGAGTGATTTTTACGACGGTGCTTAAGAGTAGTCAAGCGCCATACCCATACACTACTATACTCAGGATCACATACAAAGACGAGCCTGTCAGCTGTGCAGAGGCAGTCACTTGCAGTGAAACACTCCGTCTCTCTCTGCGCAAAGCGCTTTCACTTTCGCCATCGTATGTGCTCAAAACCATAGTCTCCGTCGTTAAATTAACGTGCCATTGTATAGACACATGAGTTAATCGTTATTTCGTTTAGATACATTTACCAGTTTTATGGAAACAAAAATATATCCTCTAAAAAAAATACATCTGTATAAGTCATAAAGTAGGGAACAAAATAATTGTCACCAATTAAAGTAATAGTTTACTTACGCTTAGTTTTGCTTAAGGCTATTGACAGCAATGGTGAGTTGCTGGTCGCCATGTTGGATGACAACAGCTTACCTGAAACAAAAAGCATTTATTATTATTAGTAGTAGTACTGGAATGTCGTAAGGAGAAAAGAGCAAGCAAAATGTAGAAAAAACATGACGTGAATGTTAGAAAAACAAAATGTTACGCCACTGTTAAGTTAATATTATCAATGTTTCCTCTTGACAGTCGTTATTTTTCTTTATTTGTATGCATTTTATTATTCACTTTTTAAATTATTTAAAAGTACCGTACGCAAATGGATCAATATGCCATCTGTCGTTAAGAAAACTTTGCTTTCAAGAAGTTCAATTTGGAAGCATAAGCCCCCTTAAATTTTGTGTAGTTCTGAATAAAAAAAGGTATCATCTTAGAATGTCATATGTTTTGGCAATATTCTGCAGTGCCTAGGAATGTTATGTTGTATACTGTGGAAATTGAATTTGAGAAATTAAAATTTTAATATTCATATTTTAAAATTATAATTCGACTAAAAAGTAAAATAGATCTATATAGAGGTAATTTTTTAAATTTTATTCGTAATTTCCACATTCCAGGATGACCTTAAACCAGGCTCGGGTGAGGGGCTGAATGTTCTACTTTTTCCAGGAAAAAATCCTTGATGTCCGTCTTGCTGGGGGATATTTAGTGTCTTAAAACATGTCGGAATGATTGTCCACGCCTCCAATCCAATCTGGACTCCTCGAAACGAAATCTTGCCTCCGTCCTCTGTTTATGATTAGCACTACACTTAAGACCGTCTTTATCTTTATCCAGTGACGAGATCAAATAACCATCAGGCTGGGTGAACCCAGATTCTTGATCTAACTTGACATGGATTCGAACAATTGTGACCTCGCCTCGCTTTAGACGCGGGTACGTTGAACACTGAACCTCCTGCTAGAGTACACCAAAAGATAACCTTAAAATTAAAACAACTGTAGTCGATCTTAATCAGAAGTGCTGGGCAAATCAAAAAGAATACTTTACCAGCACTGTTCCGTTACGACGCCCCCCCCCCGTTTTCAATGTAAGCAGATAAAAATAAAAACTCATATTATCAGTAAATAAAAATACACTTTTAACAAATAATAAAAATGAAAAAATACATTAGTAAATTTTAATTCTGTCTTTCTAACATTTTATTATGTCTTTGTGATTGTTGATGTTTGTAACGGGTGAACTCTTTCTAGCATGCAAGTCAAAAAAGTCAAACCTCCGCTCAACAGTCCCTGAAAGGACCAAGGCGTACCGCGCGGCTGTTGTGTGCAATGTGATGGTTGCATGGCTAATACAACGCGCCACCAGCCGCTAGTTGCGGTATTCACAGCCAGGAGGCGGCGTCGGTATCTCAGCGCCTACTCAGTTCGGCCTCACGACGCAGAGTGCACGCCGTACGGAGCCTCCGCCGGGAATTGAACCCGGGACCACGAGCGCATCAAGCGCCCGCAAGTAAGTTATAAAATTCCTGAGAATACAATGAGCGAGAGACGGTCTGATCGACCAAGGACCCGACGGCCAAGTTTTACGCAGTCTACAGAAACCAAGTCGAGTTCCCAGGCGCGGGTAGGAAAAATTCCGCTCCACACCGACTGGGAGGTCTAGAAACCTCCTCTCCTACTTCAGAGTAAATACACTTTGTCACTGAGGGACACGGACACTAAAATGAACATCACCGCACTATAGGGTTGTTATATGAACTTCTCATACGCACAGGTAGAGGCAGGTGGAGTGATTGTACAACAGCCTATGTCGCCTTTGCATTGCGCGTAATGAAACGGAGTCATTAGAAAATATTACCGATGATTCTAACTCTCTGAAAAGAACAAAGGTTTCTTTAAAATAGTCGCACGTTGCACTTTGATATAAGCTACTAAGTTTTGAGTTTCCTTCTGTACAAAGTTCAACTAGTGATACCAAAAGCCTTACGTTAACACCTTCCGTTAAAACCGTTCGTTTTGTTATATACTTATTCTTTCCATGCTCACATTTTATTGTATGCTGCTTTACATAACATTTTTGTTGCAGGATCTTAATATGCCTGCATCTTTGTTGAAAATACACGACAATGTCGGCCAAAATTATAGTACATACCAAATGCGAATTATAGCAAATTCTGCTTCTGTACTACGAGCAAAATTTCCTTCGCACGGCTTTAGTTACTTTACAAAAAACGTGCTCGTTATTTTTGATATATTACATAGTGGCGTATCAAGAAGCCGCTCCGGGGGGAGGGTGAGACTAGCTTGAAGGTTGGAAACTGTTTTATTTTATTACAAATATTCTAATTCCTATTATTTTGCGATTATTTGTAAGCCTTACGTTAACACACGCAACTGGCTCAATGAAACAGGCGCACGTTAAGTGGTTACGGAATTTTTATGAAATTTCTAATAGCTCTGGAGGGTAGGATTGATCCCTGACCCGCCTCCGTAGTTACTCGGTACATGTACCTTGGCATACAGATCAAGTAAGTACAGTAATGATGTTATCAGTGAGGCAGTGGTGGTGCAGTAGTCGCGCGTAGCAGGAGACGAAACACTTAGTCTCTTGGTGTCAAAACAGATTGACTCGATTTGCATGGACGTATAACACACACACACACACACACACACACACACAATACTGCCGTACATATGCAACCGTAAAGAGTTCATCGCCTCTCCCAGTGACGTGTATGGCAAGAGATATGCATTCAGTAGCGGTCACTGTGGTACAGACTTAACAAAGAGATGTCTTTGAAGTGTGTATATGGGCGCGCGCGCCCGCGTGTGTGACGGTCGTCACGCACTCATTCCAAGAAGATGCAGTAAATAAACCGACATTTCCATATAATATTTTATTCGTAAGTAGCAACATGGACACTTCATGTCAGCATTTATCAAATTCTAATCAAACGAGCGTGTGATAGGTGTGAGCTGGAAGCGCTGTTTGCGCCATGAACGTGTTACGAATACCAATAAAACTAATACGTTTGACTCAGTTACCGATGAAAAATTCCAGGGGGAGAGCAAATATCGAAAATAACCTAACAGAGCCTTTTCATGACGGTACATGGTGACTTTGGCAAGGCGATGGACTCGCACATGTTCCTATTTAACATTGGCATGAACAAAATCATAAAGTAGTTGGCACTGATACGCAAGGGGTTAGATACAATAAGGAACAGCAGTTCAACAGTTAGTCGTTAACGCACTGACATAACACAGTTGAAGTTAACACCGACATAACTGGAAGGTCAAAGGAAGGAGTCAAGATGACGTACGAAAACCTAAAAGGAGAAGACTGCAAATTTCAGGTTAAGGATCACTGTGGAAATGAGGACGGGGAAGAGACTAGATGGGAACTGAAATGTCGGAGATGTCAGCATCGTGGTTGTCCGAGATTTGACCCAGCAGATAAGAAGTAGAAGTCTGAAATGTAGCAGGGCATTTTTTTCGCTCAAATAGTATGGTTCAACAAAAATCTAAACTTATACTGTAATATAAAACTACGATAATGCAACCCATCGTCAAATGTGGATGCGAAATTTGGAGGCTTACAGAGCATATTTGTATTCGTTTTATTTCCAAAGAGTATATCTAGATTTAGTTGTGATGTAAGTGTGTACTGTGATGTGAAAGTGTTGTTTTGTTTATTACTGAAAATTGTCATAAATGCCAAATATTAGGTTAATTATTTTACTTTATTAATAATAATTGTTAATACTATATCTTAGCTGTAATAGTTGATGTGAATTAAGTTTAAAAAGGGTTATTTCATTTGGGGTTACTTTTGAAATGTTAAGGATCTACTTTGTAGTATAAGTTACGTTAATATTTACTATAGTCTGTATAAGGTTTCAGAGACTGCACAGCAAATATGTGACAAAAATTGTTGGTGGTAAGAACTAATCGGGACCTATTTTTTGAACTAAAAATGTACAAGGACCTTAGTAAACCTTAACTTGTCACTGCTCATAGATTGTGGCGAAGTGCCCAGTGCTGTGAATGTAATGAATATTGTAAACTTTAATAATGGGAATAAAGAGATTAGTATTATTATTTGAGCGTCGACTACTGAGGAAAATGTTTAGTCCAGTTAAGGGTAATGGTGGATGGCACATCAGGTTCAATTACGAACTTCAACAAATCTAGAAAGAAGCCAACATTTAACAAAGAACAAGTACATGAGGCTACAACGTCTAAAATGTAGACACATAGAGGCAGTAAGCGGCACCCGAATTCTCTATAATGAGGAGTCTAATGCTGTCCATTAATGAAGGGGAAGATCACGAACCCGCTAGCAAGACAATGTTACGAGGCGCTGAGACTCATCTTGTGGTGGATGAAAAACTGAAAAGCTGCCGCAGGAGGTCGCGATTGTTGGAGAAGATTGTTAAAAGAGGTCAAGGAGGGATGTAGCACCATGGACAAGGACTAATCAGAGAAGTCCAGGAGACATAGTAGTCAACGCAGTCGCTTTCAGCAGCCGCGAGTTGTGTTTTTGAATCCTCTGGAGATCATGCCTGCAAAGAGTATTTTCACTCGAAGTCTATTGTACTATAACAGACGTCCGGCCTCCTCAGCTGAAAAAACTGAAAGTGGTTAGCAGAGAAATAGGGTTTATTTCTGTACAATACAGATGATTTAATGTAACGATGGCTCTGTCACTGTGAACACTAAAGAGTGTAAAAAAGAAACCATTAACACCGCCTCTCTAAACAACTGTCTGGAAGTTGAGTTGACTTTTACGAGCTGATAATAATTGATAAACGCAAATGTAGGTATTTCAGCAAGAATCCGACAATACGTTGGACGCCTAGGTATATACAAAGACTGAGAAGACGGAAGAATTACGTCCTTAGCACGTGAAAAACGGACACAAACCTATGTTAAAAACGATGTATCTATAAATAGCCTACCCTGCGGGCATGTGTGTAAGCGCGTATGTAATTATGAAGTACGTACGATACATATGAAGTTACGTAAAGATCCAGATTTTTTGATGAAGAAACATCTTCACTCCTTTCCCCTTCATTCCTTCTTTTTACTGTTATTCTGTTTCTACTTGTCCTTTCATAAAATGTCCCCATATACGGAGTGAGTATACAACATATGCTCTATGTTATAGGCCTATACGTAACACGCCCTAATGGACTGTCATACTAATGGGAATCCCGGTCAAACTACACTATTATATGTGATTGCCTTTTAATCCCCTGTTCGTTCAATAGAAATGCACAGTACGAACACACACACACACACACACATTTTATGTACATAGGCCTATTCAGAATAATTACATAAATGTGGTATTAGAGGGCAGTGAGAAGGTCTCGGACTAAGTGGAGGGTGGAGAAGCGAGATAGAAAACAAGCAGGTTTGACTAACAGATGAATTCAGAATATGACCGCCAACAGTCTCCAGGTTGACGTTGCCAAGAATTGTTTTATTCTAATTTTTACCAGACTGCGCTCACGCAAACGATGTTTTTCATGAGTATGTTTATTTCTTTTGTGCACAAGTTCAGTGAATGGATGGTCAGATTTTGATTAATCGACTGTTATACGAATGACTTTCGTTTCCTGTGCATTTTAGAATTTTTTACCCCACTGTGCAAAAGCTTCTTACCCCACTGGAGGATAAAGTTTGTAAGTCTGATAATGTTACGAGTTTCAATTACTATGTAAGTCATTTAGTAAATTTTGTGTAAACAAACGTCAACATTTTTTTTTTAATTTACAAAATGGTACTGTGTAGGCAATATTAAAAAAAAAGTACATTGCGAACGCAGAACAAAATTGTGCAAAACTGAGTATCTGTATAGGCTTTATTTTATGAAGCCTTACTAAAAATTTTTAATTCTTGGTCCACCAATTTTAATTCTCACTTATTTATCCAAGGGCAATCTTAAAAAAAAAGACGAATACTGCGAAGTTTATTTCACCTGAATCGGTTCAACCGTTCTGATTCTACAAAAACACGATCATGTTGAATTTTAAATGAAAATATGTATAAACCTATATATATATATATATATATATATATATTGTAACAAGACGTGTGACCTCTCGTGTACTGTCTTCTTGTTTAAAACCCAGCGTTGGGTTGTCGCTTTGTAAGAAGACCCTATATATGACTGTAATCAAATCAAATCCCACTATTTGGGCTAGCCACTAGGTCACCAGACCGCTGTATGCCGGTCGTTACAAAAGAATAAAAATAAAATGGAAAATTCAATAATAATAGAATTTTCAAATAATAAAATAATTTTGTTTATGTTTAAGAGGTATGTATAATAGGTAAATCTGTTTTTAAAGGGTTCTGTTAAAATTTTAATAACAGGTATGTATTTATTGACCGTCGAGCACTTCTTGAAGATTGGCACCAAGTCTGGAGTTAAATAGATTAACTCCAGGTAATAATCGATTGGTGACTTTCCTTACTGGTCCAATATCTTGTTCAAAATAGAGTATATTCTTTTTACTTAATACCTTCAGCCTTATAAATACCCTTAAATTACCCTGTGAAATAAGTACAGATACAAAATAATAGAAATATAAAGATTTATTGACAATTTTAAATAAATAATCGATATTTTATCGATGGAGAGCAATTATCGACTCTGTCTCAGGAATTATCGATTGTCATACAGAACAAAATTTTATGTTATATTATATTAAAGACAGGTTCTTTGAGCGATTAGGATTAATAGTCAGAGAAGGGTGACGAGAGAGTATAACATTAACAATTAACACATAAATACAATAATTACTATTTAATAGTATTTAAATAATTCAGGTTATGATATTAGAATAAATGTTTTGTCGAACCAATGAAGACTGATGTGACGTCAGTAACTATGATGTAGTAGGCAGGTTTCGTTTTCAAGATGGCCGCTCCTTGGGTTGGTCTCGGCTATTGTATATGCGTCGAGTCAGAAAATTACTATAAAATTACCTTCATCAAGGTCTAAAATGTCCCCGCACTGGTGTAATAAGTCTGTTAATCTATTTAGTGTATTCTGGTGAAGTGTTCTGTGTAAATTTGCGTTAGTTAGTTTATTTTCTATTTGTTCAACTATTACGGTTAAGTTTTCAAGTTGCGGTTAGGTTTGTAGAGTAAATCAGTTGTAATATAATGTTTTACCGTTTACTGTCACTCGTATAGTGAAGTTAGAGGTTTGTTTTCACTATTGTCGTGAATGTTTTTATAGTATTGGCTTCAAAAAGTGTTTAATTTGTCTAACTCCCGTTCACTGATTTCAATGGCTAAACGTTAGCATCATGTTCGACTCGATTTTTTCAGAACGTTTTTGTCACACACCTATTCAGCTTGATATTCAACAAAAGACTAATTAACTTGGTCATAAATCTTGCCCAGTTAATCCTTGAAAAAGTATTGTTAACATTTTTCGACTTCATACACATTAGAAAATATTACATTATATATGGAATTTTTCTATTTTATTCCTTACTTTTATGAATTACTAATCTTATTATTAGTTTAATCATCTCATTCCCTTTAAATTGATGTATTATAGTCCATATCTGTAGACATTTTGTGGAAATTAACAAATTTTGTTCACACTTTGGAAATATAGGCTCAAAATTGGATTTCCGTTTTTATATAAAATTCCTTCCATTTTAAATATTATTAATACTATTAGAATAAATTTTAATTAGTCATATTTCTCTTCCTTTCCTTAAATACATATAAATTACACCTTTGAACTGGTTTTTTGTGTTAATTTGTAGATTTGACATTGCTCTTTAAAATTAATTAATTTATATATTTTGACAATTTACAAAATGTTAAGGTATATTTCCTTATTGTCATTTTAATTCATAGGATCATTCCTAGTAGTAGTTAATTGTGTTATCTTATATAAATCTGGGTAGTTTACAGGATTTATTAGTGAATTATACTATTTTATATTGGTTCTCTGATTTCACCAAATGGCCTAGATTTTAGAATTTTATATTTCTTTCTTTCTCAAATAATTTAAACTTAATTCCTCCTCTGACTTTACATAACTACAATTATATGAAAATAACATGATCTATAACTTATTGTTTTGTGTAGTAGTTAATTAACACTACAGTTATTAAAATAATTAATTATGAACATTGTTTAGTAATCTGCACAATTTAACATATTGCAGATACAGCTTAAACATATCTCTTTTGACTATTTTTAATCTAACATAGCATACCTCTTAGAACATTATTACTGGTATGTAGGTTACTATTTATCAAACATAATTCTTTTTAAAACACATAACATAAATCTTATTTTCTAATAAACCTTACAAATACATTTATTTAATACATTGATTTTAGGACTGTGAAATAACAGTCTATTTAAACATGTTACACTTATTCATACTATATTAGTATCAGTCCTTTCTGGTTTAAACCATTATTATTGTGATCCCCCACATCAGCAAACATTAATTCCCATACTCTATTTATTATCATCCTTTTTTACAAATGTCTTGTAAATAAAGACTTACATTAAAATAATAAAATACTGGAAACCTTCCATTTTATTATTTTATTATGCTGTTTATTATTAGACTTTAAAGTTGTGATATAGCATACTACTAAGTTATAGTATCACCAACTTTAAGTTTATTGCTTTTTTTTTAAAAACACTTAAACAAATTCACTTTCACTGTTGGTTCTGATATTCTGAGTCTTATTATCTCAGACCAGACCTTTAGTCATCATGGACCGTTAAGACTAGTTTATTTTCTTTATTACACACAATAGCTTTAGCCGGTGCACTTCTTATAACGCTATACAACACTTTAGTTTTCTCAATAATTACATTTTTATAAGATTTTGGGGATGTTATACTTTCTTTGGCATAGTTTTTGTGGGTTTGGGATTGATAGCAGTTTATATAATAATAGGTTTTACTACGGTGTTTCTTTCATACTATGTCTTCCTCTCCTCCTGTCTTCCTTCTTGTCCTTCTTCCTATCTTCCTTCTGGTATTCATTCTTGTCCCTCTTCTAGTTTTCATTCTTGTCCCTCGTCTAGTCTTCACTCTTCTTACCTCATTCTTGGGTAAACCAAGGTACTTGGTGTTATCACGACTGAGGTTTAGTTTGGAGTATTTACTTTCTTCACTGAACTGATTTTATTCTTCTATACAGGTTTCAGGGTATTGTTTTCTTCCTGTTCACAAACTTTATTCTTCCCTCTTCTTGTTTTTAGGGTATTTTGGTATTCACCACTCTTTGATTGAGTCTCTTTTTTCGGGATATTGTCTTATGTAACTGGTTTACTGCTCTGAGCTTCCTGGGTAACTTACTGGTATTATACTATGAGTTGATGAGTTGCTTCAATACTTTCTTTGGTTTCTTTTAACAGTGGTTTTAATATATTATGTAGTGAGGATTTTTATCTTATTGTGTTTCATTCCTCTGATTTATTTAAATGTCATTTAATATTATTACAACATTTGTTGATGTAATTAAATTTTATCATTTCATATGATTTACAATGTAGTGGATTTTCTGTCACGCTACAATATATTATATATATTGTATAATAACGGGACGTCCGCCTCGTTCAAGCCCCGCGATGGAAGCCACTTTGTATAATAACGGTTTACCTTTCCTGTAATTATTATTGAATAGTGTGTAGCGAACCGTTTTATACTTATTATTCGACCTTTTTTCTCGCCGTTAGAAGTTCGTATTTCTCTCTCTTCTATCTCCAGCGGTTGGTCGTCAATTTGTAATGGAGTCGTGTGTACGGCTACCGTTTTACTCTGTAAAATGTGGATAATGTACAATTTGTGTGTAATGGGTGTAACGTGTCTTCTCGATCCGTAGTTCAAATGCGTGCAACTTCCGCAGATTTCGTCCGTTGCGAACGTACGAATAACCAGGTCTTGATGTTCTTACCTGATGTTCACTAGGGGTATGAAAATCCCGGTGGCGCCAAATTGTTTTCTTAAAACAATTAAAATAAAATTCAAAGGTGTATGACCAGCGCAGCTCAGGCGGTTTGAATAATTCAAATATTTCCGCCAGCTAGGCCCACTGGAGCGCACAGCAGTTCGATGCGTGGGCTGTGTAAATGGTTCGTCGTCTGCTAAAATGTACATAAAATATTGTGCACCTCCTAATGAAATTATAACACCGTGGTTACACTCAATACTTACACATTTTTTATTAGTGATTGTTATTCATTTAATACAAATTATTCTAATACAAATGCTCCGGTTGTTTATATGAGACAATTACAGGGTTTGACAAATCGATATTTGAATTGATAAACAGACTTTTAGTAATGGCGTCTGTTGGAAATTGTACAAATTATTAATGTTCGTTTGTCACAGGTTCTTGAGGTTACGTTAAAAGGATTACAAATGTTTAAAACAATAAAAATACACACCCTTACATCAAGTAAACTTAACTAACATATTGTGTAGGTATAATTTGTTTAGCGCAGTGTAGTAAAAGTGTTTACAAGTTATGGATCATTAACAACAGTTTATATTGGTTAGTTTATAAATTGTCAGTGACTTAGTATTCTTTTTAATCTTTGAAAGTAATTAATTTCAGTTCAGTGAGATTTCGACCTTTAGTGAGAATTAATTAACGTGAGTTTATTTATATATTTTGGGTAATTTAATAGGTACTTATCACTTCCGTAGTTATGGCGAATTCATACGATCTGTTATTCATGGGTTATACTACAATCTTCTTTAATTTGCTTGGTTCAGGACATCAGGCATCTTTTCCAGTTTAATTGGTAGTAATTTATTTTCTTTTTTCGTTAATTTGGCCTCAACTTCTATAATATGGTTCCAGTCTTATTGTCTTACGTCTTAGTATACACTTAGTAGTAACTTCTTCTGATATTTTCTATGTTTTGATTGACAATTTTGGTCACTCGAAAATTAGCGTCTATACCATTAAAGCGTCATGCATTCAGTAAAAAAATCTAACGGTATTTTTGCTTTTTACTCCACAGTTTCCATGGTAACGTAATTATTCTCCCTGGTCGATCTCAAAATAAACACATTGTTATCAAACTTTGAATTTTTTGTTTAATTTGAATAAATATTTTATAATGGCTATATTTACTTGGGGATAATTTCAATGGTTGTAATCTTTACATAGATGTTCCTATTTTCTTTCAAAGATTAGTTTGATATCTTACAAGATTGGTCTAAGCCATGTATTAATGTTTTAGTCCAAAATTGATAATACTATGTTAATACATAATTTACTTATTTCTAAGTTTTAATATAATTCTGCCATGTTCCCTTTCGTTACACATAATTATTATATTTTGCCTATTATTTCTTATAGAGGTATTGCTATTATTTTCTTTATACATTTCTTACTTACTTAAAACATACTAACATATTACTGTAAAACTATTTCTTCTGGTATTTATTGCCTTAAACATTAAGCCAATAACTTCTTTCTTTAAATTAACAAATGAACAAATTTGGTGAGTGTTATACCTACACCATCTCTTTTATAACAGTAATCACCCTGGTGATTTTTATACTGAGATAATATTTTTTCTGTTTTTTACATTCACAATTATTCTGTGTCTTTCAGTCTAATATACTTAACTTAATTGCTCATTTAACATGTGCTTATGTTTTGGGTTTGTCACACTTGTTTAACTCTTTTTTCTTAAGATTATATGCTGTTTATTTTATTACACTTATCACTTCACTGTTCATCTTTGTCACTCCCTACCTATCTCTAATTACCCTTATATTTCTCACGATCTCACTATTATTACAAAGTTTTTTTATCTAATGAGTTCATGTCTCTTTTGTTAACTTCAGACTGTCACATATCATTTTATAATATTCAAACAACATGGTATTGTAAATACATCTTTCTAATAAAACATAACTTTGTATACATTGTCATTAAAGTGATAAAAATTGGTCTGAAATGTCATAATTAATAATAATAACAACAATTTAATAATGTTAAAATATATTGTGTTCATTGAAACATACTACATCTGTAGCAACAGCAATAATATTAGCGAATAAATAAACTCTCCAAAACCTTATACTTTCAAACACATAATGCTGAAATAACATACATACTGCTGAAATAATCCTAGTAAAAGTTCCAAAGTATATAGTAGGCTATACAATTTGTTCTCTGATTGAATCACGCACACATTTCTATTCCCTGTCTGTATGAGTGTAATTTTAAACATAACAGCTGACACATCACCTATAGATAAGGATATACATACAATCATATCTACACATGGTTTTTTATGTATAACAATTGCTGAGATACTGTCATTTACAAGTTACCACTAATAAAAATTTAAACAAATTATTAATAATAATAAAAAATTATGCTCTTTTAAAACAATCTTATGAGTTAATTGTTATTGCCATGTAACTTTTTTTCTTTTTTCTTTTTTCTTCACTGTCTTCTTGTCTCGCTTTACTTTGGTTAATATCTGGCCAATCTCTGGGGTTGGGTCAATGTCAGTTGTCTGTCAGTCTAGTTCGTATTTTCTTGTTTTGTAACCACCTTTGGTTGTATTCTTCTTCCTTCACTATTGATTATATTTACTACTTTCATTCTCGTTATCATTTATCTATCAAAATATATTGTTTCTTGGCATTTTTTACATACTTATTTATATCAAATGTGATCAGGGTTTGGCAATGTTATATAATGCCCTTCCACCAAAATTGATCATTTTATAAAACGTGAATTTAAGTTTGATGAAATTATCAATGGTATCGTATCAATTTTTTTTTTTTCAAATTCTCCTGCTTCTCATTCATTTTTTATAATTAATTCGGTATCTTTTATTTCTATTCTTCTTAGTCTTTTCTTCATTATTTTCTCACATTGCGAACTGGCTTATTGATTTTTTATTATAACTTATTCCTCCCTATAAATCTTATTTTTCATCAAAACTACTCTTATACTGATATCAGAGGAACATCATCCCTGTTCAGTAAAATGATTGCTGGTTCATTCAACAGACAATCTCAATTAATAATTCTTAAATATAGTCAACTCGTGACTCAAAATAATAATAATAATAATCATAATCATAATATTTGTTGGGAATCTTTTACTTTTATACTTCATTATTGCTCAGTTCGAATCATATATTGTTCCATCTTTCTTTATAGATACTATTTGATACTATTCGAAGCATTGTTTTTTATTGATACAATTCACATTTTTATTCATTTTTAATTACTCTTTGTTTCATCTCATTTCACATTATAACTCTTAGAACGTTTATTTCATTTATATTGTTTTGTGATCATTGGTTTGGGTAATTTTACTTCCCCTCTTTCTAAATAGTTGTGGAAGCTGATCATTTTGATTGATTTTTTTTCATAATTTTTTAGATATCATAGTAAGTTATTGCTTCTTACTAGTTAGGAATTTTTTGTAGCTTATTCCTTCATAGTATGTCATGCTTTTCATGCCTCATTTTTTTGGCTAAACATTATGGTAATTTAATCTTATTTTGTAGGAATGTTTCGTAACTACACTCCTCAATTGTTAATTTTTATTTAAATATTGTAGTAAGTTGGTTGCTCTTACTTTGTATGAATGCCTTGTAACCTTTATCTCTCCATTTTTACTTGTTCTAAAATATTATCGAGATATTTGGGTAAGCTTTTCTTACATATCTTTTTTGATTTTTTACAATTTTGTATTCATCATAATGGTTTCTCTAATGCTTAGTGTAAGCTGTACTTACGAATGTTTTGGAATTTTGACATTCTTTAGAGATCTTTTCTTTATGACATTGGCAGACTTGTTTGTTTGTCACTTTATTTTTTTTTTCTTTATTTAAAGTATTTTTGTTGGTTTTTTACTTTAAATTGTTTTTTACAGTTATTGTTGATTGTCATAATATTTCTTAATTGAGGCTTGATTGTATACCCCCTTTATTTTCTTGGTGACAGGGTGAGTGATCTCGTAAGTGTTATTGCCCTTGTCTTTTGTTATAGTGTATGGTCCTATATTCCAGTGTTCATCTGCATTTGGTTTATCCATTGTCCATGATTACATAAGTTTCCTCCGTTGTTCGGACTGCTCTGGTGTGCATCACTGTTTCTGTCTGTGTTATATATGTCTCTTCTATCTGGTACAGCCACTCTTCTAATACCATGTGTTCTCTGGCATCAGTGCCTACCTCAATCACTTGATGATGTTGTTTACTACTCAACGAAGTTAATCGTACCTTCGTTATTGATCTTCTCACTGATATTGGTTTATTTGGTATTTCTATCTCTGGTAATTTCCCTTTTCTTGTAGACTTTCTCAATTTGTCATACATTGTTTTGTTGTGATGCTTTTCAACTTTGGATATCCTCCATTTAAAGATAGGTTTGTTGAAAGTTTTACTCACTGGTTGATTGTTGATCCCTCCTAGAATTTCCTTCAGAGTTCTCCTACACTCCATAACATTCATCATTTCCGTATGGTCATTAATTGGTCGATTAAACGTCTCAAGTAGTCCGTTCTTCATCATCTCCAATTCCTCTCTGGTATTGATTCGTTTTCTCTGATGTATTTTCTTGGTCTTCTTAATTATCTGTTTTTTCTGTACTCCTCTACGGTTGGTTCCTTTCTTTTTACTTTTCTCTTTGTTTTCGTTACCTTTATTTTGATGTAACAATGTATTTGGGTCTTCTTGAATTTCTGTTTTTTCATTATTTCCTTCTGGAGTGGTGTTTATTGTTTCATTCACCTTCTTGAACCCGCTACCTAATGTCTCATTAAGTAGATCTATTTGGTAATTGGTTTCTTCCCCTTTCTTATTCATCTCCATTTTTGTCTGGTCGCTTTCTTCACGACGTTCTCTGAAAAATAGTCTTATTTGCTGCTTCATTTCTTCTTTATTTTTCTCGTGGTCCTCCTTCAGCTGTTCCTTCAATTCTTCCTTCAATTCTTCGTTTCTTTGCTGAATTTCCTCCAGCAACCGTTGTTGTAGTGTTTCATTATTTTGGTTGACTGTTTTCCTCAATTCTTCCTTAGTACTCACTATTTTTTCATTGATCTGTTTCAAATTGTCACTGGTTTCTTTCTTCATGCCGTCGAATTTATTGTTCATCTCCTTCAAGCTCTCCTCATTCTTGTCGAATTTATTGTTCATCTCCTTCAAATTATTGTTCATCATTTCCATTAATTTTAGTATGTTCGGGTCTCCTCTAAATTCTCCCTTGTCGCCCGCCTGTAATTCCATTTCTTCGTCTTGGCTTGGTTCTGTTGTGGTTATTATTGTCTCCACTTCTTCAATCGGTGTTCCTTCCTCTTCTTCCCCTCTGTTTCCTTCCATCTCCTTCTCCTTTGCCAACTTTTTCGACAATCCTCTGGTGTGCATATTGTAACCTTTCGTAATCGCCGCTAGAATTTATAGGGTTTAATTGTATAATTTCTTTATTATTCTAGCCCTACTAGTTGGCGCGCCACTTTGTATAATAACGTGACGTCCGCCTCGTTCAAGCCCCGCGATGGAAGCCACTTTGTATAATAACGGTTTACCTTTCCTGTAATTATTATTGAATAGTGTGTAGCGAACCGTTTTATACTTATTATTCGACCTTTTTTCTCGCCGTTAGAAGTTCGTATTTCTCTCTCTTCTATCTCCAGCGGTTGGTCGTCAATTTGTAATGGAGTCGTGTGTACGGCTACCGTTTTACTCTGTAAAATGTGGATAATGTACAATTTGTGTGTAATGGGTGTAACGTGTCTTCTCGATCCGTAGTTCAAATGCGTGCAACTTCCGCAGATTTCGTCCGTTGCGAACGTACGAATAACCAGGTCTTGATGTTCTTACCTGATGTTCACTAGGGGTATGAAAATCCCGGTGGCGCCAAATTGTTTTCTTAAAACAATTAAAATAAAATTCAAAGGTGTATGACCAGCGCAGCTCAGGCGGTTTGAATAATTCAAATATTTCCGCCAGCTAGGCCCACTGGAGCGCACAGCAGTTCGATGCGTGGGCTGTGTAAATGGTTCGTCGTCTGCTAAAATGTACATAAAATATTGTGCACCTCCTAATGAAATTATAACACCGTGGTTACACTCAATACTTACACATTTTTTATTAGTGATTGTTATTCATTTAATACAAATTATTCTAATACAAATGCTCCGGTTGTTTATATGAGACAATTACAGGGTTTGACAAATCGATATTTGAATTGATAAACAGACTTTTAGTAATGGCGTCTGTTGGAAATTGTACAAATTATTAATGTTCGTTTGTCACAGGTTCTTGAGGTTACGTTAAAAGGATTACAAATGTTTAAAACAATAAAAATACACACCCTTACATCAAGTAAACTTAACTAACATATTGTGTAGGTATAATTTGTTTAGCGCAGTGTAGTAAAAGTGTTTACAAGTTATGGATCATTAACAACAGTTTATATTGGTTAGTTTATAAATTGTCAGTGACTTAGTATTCTTTTTAATCTTTGAAAGTAATTAATTTCAGTTCAGTGAGATTTCGACCTTTAGTGAGAATTAATTAACGTGAGTTTATTTATATATTTTGGGTAATTTAATAGGTACTTATCACTTCCGTAGTTATGGCGAATTCATACGATCTGTTATTCATGGGTTATACTACAATCTTCTTTAATTTGCTTGGTTCAGGACATCAGGCATCTTTTCCAGTTTAATTGGTAGTAATTTATTTTCTTTTTTCGTTAATTTGGCCTCAACTTCTATAATATGGTTCCAGTCTTATTGTCTTACGTCTTAGTATACACTTAGTAGTAACTTCTTCTGATATTTTCTATGTTTTAATTGACAATTTTGGTCACTCGAAAATTAGCGTCTATACCATTAAAGCGTCATGCATTCAGTAAAAAAATCTAACGGTAGTTTTGCTTGTTACTCCACAGTTTCCATGGTAACGTAATTATTCTCCCTGGTCGATCTCAAAATAAACACATTGTTATCAAACTTTGAATTTTTTGTTTAATTTGAATAAATATTTTATAATGGCTATATTTACTTGGGGATAATTTCAATGGTTGTAATCTTTACATAGATGTTCCTATTTTCTTTCAAAGATTAGTTTGATATCTTACAAGATTGGTCTAAGCCATGTATTAATGTTTTAGTCCAAAATTGATAATACTATGTTAATACATAATTTACTTATTTCTAAGTTTTAATATAATTCTGCCATGTTCCCTTTCGTTACACATAATTATTATATTTTGCCTATTATTTCTTATAGAGGTATTGCTATTATTTTCTTTATAAATTTCTTACTTACTTAAAACATACTAACATATTACTGTAAAACTATTTCTTCTGGTATTTATTGCCTTAAACATTAAGCCAATAACTTCTTTCTTTAAATTAACAAATGAACAAATTTGGTGGGTGTTATACCTACACCATCTCTTTTATAACAGTAATCACCCTGGTGATTTTTATACTGAGATAATATTTTTTCTGTTTTTTACATTCACAATTATTCTGTGTCTTTCAGTCTAATATACTTAACTTAATTGCTCATTTAACATGTGCTTATGTTTTGGGTTTGTCACACTTGTTTAACTCTTTTTTCTTAAGATTATATGCTGTTTATTTTATTACACTTATCACTTCACTGTTCATCTTTGTCACTCCCTACCTATCTCTAATTACCCTTATATTTCTCAAGATCTCACTATTATTACAAAGTTTTTTTATCTAATGAGTTCATGTCTCTTTTGTTAACTTCAGACTGTCACATATCATTTTATAATATTCAAACAACATGGTATTGTAAATACATCTTTCTAATAAAACATAACTTTGTATACATTGTCATTAAAGTGATAAAAATTGTCTGAAATGTCATAATTAATAATAATAACAACAATTTAATAATGTTAAAATATATTGTGTTCATTGAAACATACTACATCTGTAGCAACAGCAATAATATTAGCGAATAAATAAACTCTCCAAAACCTTATACTTTCAAACACATAATGCTGAAATAACATACATACTGCTGAAATAATCCTAGTAAAAGTTCCAAAGTATATAGTAGGCTATACAATTTGTTCTCTGATTGAATCACGCACACATTTCTATTCCCTGTCTGTATGAGTGTAATTTTAAACATAACAGCTGACACATCACCTATAGATAAGGATATACATACAATCATATCTACACATGGTTTTTTATGTATAACAATTGCTGAGATACTGTCATTTACAAGTTACCACTAATAAAAATTTAAACAAATTATTAATAATAATAAAAAATTATGCTCTTTTAAAACAATCTTATGAGTTAATTGTTATTGCCATGTAATTTTTTTTTTTTTTTCTTTTTTCTTCACTGTCTTCTTGTCTCGCTTTACTTTGGTTAATATCTGGCCAATCTCTGGGGTTGGGTCAATGTCAGTTGTCTGTCAGTCTAGTTCGTATTTTCTTGTTTTGTAACCACCTTTGGTTGTATTCTTCTTCCTTCACTATTGATTATATTTACTACTTTCATTCTCGTTATCATTTATCTATCAAAATATATTGTTTCTTGGCATTTTTTACATACTTATTTATATCAAATGTGATCAGGGTTTGGCAATGTTATATAATGCCCTTCCACCAAAATTGATCATTTTATAAAACGTGAATTTAAGTTTGATGAAATTATCAATGGTATCGTATCAATTTTTTTTTTTTTTCAAATTCTCCTGCTTCTCATTCATTTTTTATAATTAATTCGGTATGTTTTATTTCTATTCTTCTTAGTCTTTTCTTCATTATTTTCTCACATTGCGAACTGGCTTATTGATTTTTTATTATAACTTATTCCTCCCTATAAATCTTATTTTTCATCAAAACTACTCTTATACTGATATCAGAGGAACATCATCCCTGTTCAGTAAAATGATTGCTGGTTCATTCAACAGACAATCTCAATTAATAATTCTTAAATATAGTCAACTCGTGACTCAAAATAATAATAATAATAATCATAATCATAATATTTGTTGGGAATCTTTTACTTTTATACTTCATTATTGCTCAGTTCGAATCATATATTGTTCCATCTTTCTTTATAGATACTATTTGATACTATTCGAAGCATTGTTTTTTATTGATACAATTCACATTTTTATTCATTTTTAATTACTCTTTGTTTCATCTCATTTCACATTATAACTCTTAGAACGTTTATTTCATTTATATTGTTTTGTGATCATTGGTTTGGGTAATTTTACTTCCCCTCTTTCTAAATAGTTGTGGAAGCTGATCATTTTGATTGATTTTTTTTCATAATTTTTTAGATATCATAGTAAGTTATTGCTTCTTACTAGTTAGGAATTTTTTGTAGCTTATTCCTTCATAGTATGTCATGCTTTTCATGCCTCATTTTTTTGGCTAAACATTATGGTAATTTAATCTTATTTTGTAGGAATGTTTCGTAACTACACTCCTCAATTGTTAATTTTTATTTAAATATTGTAGTAAGTTGGTTGCTCTTACTTTGTATGAATGCCTTGTAACCTTTATCTCTCCATTTTTACTTGTTCTAAAATATTATCGAGATATATGGGTAAGCTTTTCTTACATATCTTTTTTGATTTTTTACAATTTTGTATTCATCATAATGGTTTCTCTAATGCTTAGTGTAAGCTGTACTTACGAATGTTTTGGAATTTTGACATTCTTTAGAGATCTTTTCTTTATGACATTGGCAGACTTGTTTGTTTGTCACTTTATTTTTTTTTTCTTTATTTAAAGTATTTTTGTTGGTTTTTTACTTTAAATTGTTTTTTACAGTTATTGTTGATTGTCATAATATTTCTTAATTGAGGCTTGATTGTATACCCCCTTTATTTTCTTGGTGACAGGGTGAGTGATCTCGTAAGTGTTATTGCCCTTGTCTTTTGTTATAGTGTATGGTCCTATATTCCAGTGTTCATCTGCATTTGGTTTATCCATTGTCCATGATTACATAAGTTTCCTCCGTTGTTCGGACTGCTCTGGTGTGCATCACTGTTTCTGTCTGTGTTATATATGTCTCTTCTATCTGGTACAGCCACTCTTCTAATACCATGTGTTCTCTGGCATCAGTGCCTACCTCAATCACTTGATGATGTTGTTTACTACTCAACGAAGTTAATCGTACCTTCGTTATTGATCTTCTCACTGATATTGGTTTATTTGGTATTTCTATCTCTGGTAATTTCCCTTTTCTTGTAGACTTTCTCAATTTGTCATACATTGTTTTGTTGTGATGCTTTTCAACTTTGGATATCCTCCATTTAAAGATAGGTTTGTTGAAAGTTTTACTCACTGGTTGATTGTTGATCCCTCCTAGAATTTCCTTCAGAGTTCTCCTACACTCCATAACATTCATCATTTCCGTATGGTCATTAATTGGTCGATTAAACGTCTCAAGTAGTCCGTTCTTCATCATCTCCAATTCCTCTCTGGTATTGATTCGTTTTCTCTGATGTATTTTCTTGGTCTTCTTAATTATCTGTTTTTTCTGTACTCCTCTACGGTTGGTTCCTTTCTTTTTACTTTTCTCTTTGTTTTCGTTACCTTTATTTTGATGTAACAATGTATTTGGGTCTTCTTGAATTTCTGTTTTTTCATTATTTCCTTCTGGAGTGGTGTTTATTGTTTCATTCACCTTCTTGAACCCGCTACCTAATGTCTCATTAAGTAGATCTATTTGGTAATTGGTTTCTTCCCCTTTCTTATTCATCTCCATTTTTGTCTGGTCGCTTTCTTCACGACGTTCTCTGAAAAATAGTCTTATTTGCTGCTTCATTTCTTCTTTATTTTTCTCGTGGTCCTCCTTCAGCTGTTCCTTCAATTCTTCCTTCAATTCTTCGTTTCTTTGCTGAATTTCCTCCAGCAACCGTTGTTGTAGTGTTTCATTATTTTGGTTGACTGTTTTCCTCAATTCTTCCTTAGTACTCACTATTTTTTCATTGATCTGTTTCAAATTGTCACTGGTTTCTTTCTTCATGCCGTCGAATTTATTGTTCATCTCCTTCAAGCTCTCCTCATTCTTGTCGAATTTATTGTTCATCTCCTTCAAATTATTGTTCATCATTTCCATTAATTTTAGTATGTTCGGGTCTCCTCTAAATTCTCCCTTGTCGCCCGCCTGTAATTCCATTTCTTCGTCTTGGCTTGGTTCTGTTGTGGTTATTATTGTCTCCACTTCTTCAATCGGTGTTCCTTCCTCTTCTTCCCCTCTGTTTCCTTCCATCTCCTTCTCCTTTGCCAACTTTTTCGACAATCCTCTGGTGTGCATATTGTAACCTTTCGTAATCGCCGCTAGAATTTATAGGGTTTAATTGTATAATTTCTTTATTATTCTAGCCCTACTAGTTGGCGCGCCACTTTGTATAATAACGTGACGTCCGCCTCGTTCAAGCCCCGCGATGGAAGCCACTTTGTATAATAACGGTTTACCTTTCCTGTAATTATTATTGAATAGTGTGTAGCGAACCGTTTTATACTTATTATTCGACCTTTTTTCTCGCCGTTAGAAGTTCGTATTTCTCTCTCTTCTATCTCCAGCGGTTGGTCGTCAATTTGTAATGGAGTCGTGTGTACGGCTACCGTTTTACTCTGTAAAATGTGGATAATGTACAATTTGTGTGTAATGGGTGTAACGTGTCTTCTCGATCCGTAGTTCAAATGCGTGCAACTTCCGCAGATTTCGTCCGTTGCGAACGTACGAATAACCAGGTCTTGATGTTCTTACCTGATGTTCACTAGGGGTATGAAAATCCCGGTGGCGCCAAATTGTTTTCTTAAAACAATTAAAATAAAATTCAAAGGTGTATGACCAGCGCAGCTCAGGCGGTTTGAATAATTCAAATATTTCCGCCAGCTAGGCCCACTGGAGCGCACAGCAGTTCGATGCGTGGGCTGTGTAAATGGTTCGTCGTCTGCTAAAATGTACATAAAATATTGTGCACCTCCTAATGAAATTATAACACCGTGGTTACACTCAATACTTACACATTTTTTATTAGTGATTGTTATTCATTTAATACAAATTATTCTAATACAAATGCTCCGGTTGTTTATATGAGACAATTACAGGGTTTGACAAATCGATATTTGAATTGATAAACAGACTTTTAGTAATGGCGTCTGTTGGAAATTGTACAAATTATTAATGTTCGTTTGTCACAGGTTCTTGAGGTTACGTTAAAAGGATTACAAATGTTTAAAACAATAAAAATACACACCCTTACATCAAGTAAACTTAACTAACATATTGTGTAGGTATAATTTGTTTAGCGCAGTGTAGTAAAAGTGTTTACAAGTTATGGATCATTAACAACAGTTTATATTGGTTAGTTTATAAATTGTCAGTGACTTAGTATTCTTTTTAATCTTTGAAAGTAATTAATTTCAGTTCAGTGAGATTTCGACCTTTAGTGAGAATTAATTAACGTGAGTTTATTTATATATTTTGGGTAATTTAATAGGTACTTATCACTTCCGTAGTTATGGCGAATTCATACGATCTGTTATTCATGGGTTATACTACAATCTTCTTTAATTTGCTTGGTTCAGGACATCAGGCATCTTTTCCAGTTTAATTGGTAGTAATTTATTTTCTTTTTTCGTTAATTTGGCCTCAACTTCTATAATATGGTTCCAGTCTTATTGTCTTACGTCTTAGTATACACTTAGTAGTAACTTCTTCTGATATTTTCTATGTTTTGATTGACAATTTTGGTCACTCGAAAATTAGCGTCTATACCATTAAAGCGTCATGCATTCAGTAAAAAAATCTAACGGTATTTTTGCTTTTTACTCCACAGTTTCCATGGTAACGTAATTATTCTCCCTGGTCGATCTCAAAATAAACACATTGTTATCAAACTTTGAATTTTTTGTTTAATTTGAATAAATATTTTATAATGGCTATATTTACTTGGGGATAA
Organism: Magicicada septendecula; assembly: GCA_034769895.1. Lineage (NCBI taxonomy): Eukaryota > Metazoa > Arthropoda > Insecta > Hemiptera > Cicadidae > Magicicada > Magicicada septendecula. Next base: position 1,250,230,238 of record CM068367.1, read on the forward strand.
TTTCAATGGTTGTAATCTTTACATAGATGTTCCTATTTTCTTTCAAAGATTAGTTTGATATCTTACAAGATTGGTCTAAGCCATGTATTAATGTTTTAGTCCAAAATTGATAATACTATGTTAATACATAATTTACTTATTTCTAAGTTTTAATATAATTCTGCCATGTTCCCTTTCGTTACACATAATTATTATATTTTGCCTATTATTTCTTATAGAGGTATTGCTATTATTTTCTTTATAAATTTCTTACTTACTTAAAACATACTAACATATTACTGTAAAACTATTTCTTCTGGTATTTATTGCCTTAAACATTAAGCCAATAACTTCTTTCTTTAAATTAACAAATGAACAAATTTGGTGAGTGTTATACCTACACCATCTCTTTTATAACAGTAATCACCCTGGTGATTTTTATACTGAGATAATATTTTTTCTGTTTTTTACATTCACAATTATTCTGTGCCTTTCAGTCTAATATACTTAACTTAATTGCTCATTTAACATGTGCTTATGTTTTGGGTTTGTCACACTTGTTTAACTCTTTTTTCTTAAGATTATATGCTGTTTATTTTATTACACTTATCACTTCACTGTTCATCTTTGTCACTCCCTACCTATCTCTAATTACCCTTATATTTCTCACGATCTCACTATTATTACAAAGTTTTTTTATCTAATGAGTTCATATCTCTTTTGTTAACTTCAGACTGTCACATATCATTTTATAATATTCAAACAACATGGTATTGTAAATACATCTTTCTAATAAAACATAACTTTGTATACATTGTCATTAAAGTGATAAAAATTGGTCTGAAATGTCATAATTAATAATAATAACAACAATTTAATAATGTTAAAATATATTGTGTTAATTGAAACATACTACATCTGTAGCAACAGCAATAATATTAGCGAATAAATAAACTCTCCAAAACCTTATACTTTCAAACACATAATGCTGAAATAACATACATACTGCTGAAATAATCCTAGTAAAAGTTCCAAAGTATATAGTAGGCTATACAATTTGTTCTCTGATTGAATCACGCACACATTTCTATTCCCTGTCTGTATGAGTGTAATTTTAAACATAACAGCTGACACATCACCTATAGATAAGGATATACATACAATCATATCTACACATGGTTTTTTATGTATAACAATTGCTGAGATACTGTCATTTACAAGTTACCACTAATAAAAATTTAAACAAATTATTAATAATAATAAAAAATTATGCTCTTTTAAAACAATCTTATGAGTTAATTGTTATTGCCATGTAATTTTTTTTTTTTCTTTTTTCTTCACTGTCTTCTTGTCTCGCTTTACTTTGGTTAATATCTGGCCAATCTCTGGGGTTGGGTCAATGTCAGTTGTCTGTCAGTCTAGTTCGTATTTTCTTGTTTTGTAACCACCTTTGGTTGTATTCTTCTTCCTTCACTATTGATTATATTTACTACTTTCATTCTCGTTATCATTTATCTATCAAAATATATTGTTTCTTGGCATTTTTTACATACTTATTTATATCAAATGTGATCAGGGTTTGGCAATGTTATAATATATATAAAATATATTTTATAATGACTTTACCTCGAGATGTTTTCTCCCTATTTGGAACATGTTTCGGGAAGCTTTGTGTTCCCATCTTCAGCCTTCCTAATTTTGAGCCTTGTGAGGTATTTGTGTGTTGGCTGGTTGTTGCTTTGGTTTCCTGTTGGTCTCTGGTGCTTTAAATTCGTATTATTGTGTGTGATTGTGGTGTATAGTAGCAGAAAGTGTTTGAATATATATATATTCAAGATACAGACACAAGATCGCAAAGGCTGAGGATGGGAGCACGGGATCTCTCGAAACATGTTCCAAATAAGGAAAAATAACATCTTGAGGTAAATTTAGTTATAAATATTAAATGTAATATATATATACACACGTATATATAAACCTCACAACCACTTAGTCAAAATTTTCATGAAGAACTAAACATTAGAGTGATACCCTTTAATTCACAGACTAACATTTACTATTCTAAACAATTTAATAAATCAATTGTCGTTCTTGATGAATGCTTTTCTTTCTACAGGAATGTGCAAGGTTTATTTTAACAGTAGGGTTTTTGTTTTAATAATTGTGACTTGCTGAAGAATATCAGATACTTGAAAACCCTATTCAGAAGAAATAACTATACTCGGCGCAGATACTTGGGCACAGTAACTGGTACTAGAGGGTAATTTTTATTACCCGAGAGGAGAAATTTCTACGATTATTTAAGTATCGTATAGTGTGAGAAACAGGATCGCGGAATAGAAATGTTAGAGAAACGGTGTATGTTGAGAGTCACCGCTTATGAAAAAGCGAAGTAACTACAAACGTATTGGTGAGCCTTTAAACTCGGAGTAAACCGACATAAAACATAGTCGACGCGCACAAGTTGGATGGACACATAATTGTATACTGTAGTCTATATACAGCGGTGTGTGTGTGTATTGTAACAGCTGGTGTAGTGTAGTAGAAACGTGCCGCGAGCGCTAAAGAAGGCGTTGTTGCTGCTGAGTACTTTATCCTCAATAATTTTATGCTCATTATTCCTCTACGTTTAACTTCATTGAATATTTATTTTATAAAGAGAATTTCTCTCTTCGGATATTATTTTATATTCCGGAATTTGCATAATAAAATACAAAAGGGGCGCGATCGGGCAACGCTTTGCTTTTTCTCTGACAACTTCTTAATCTTTTCACCAAAGAAGGATTTGCAAAAATTTTGTTATACTCGGTTGTGCAGAAAAATACGTAACAGAATTTACATACACAATGAACCGATGGTTTAACATCGGTGGCACACAACAGTGAACTGCTTGTGGCGTGTGTGTGTGTGTGTGTGTGTGTGTTGCTACTAACGGTAGCTATCACACGTTAGACTAAACCTGTCCGTCTGACAACCTGATTATCTCTTTTCTTCTAAACAAACACAGCATCATTGTTTGTACTTTCTTCTGTTTGCTCTGTTTGCAACCTCAATCCATTGGTGGGTGGGCGTATTCTGTTGATCGTTAGGCTGCCTTTTGAACGTTCCCACCTTAAAATACATGTAAACTTTTCAAATCTACAGCCACTTAATCGAAGAAATTCTTTTTTCTCCTTTCAATCTAATATTTCCTCTAGCACCATATTTCTTCTTCTTCTTCTTCATAACTTCAGCGATTAGGCTTTCCTACACATTTACTTCTCAAAAGCAATTTCCTATCGTTCTTTCCATCCTACGTCTGCAATTGATCTCTGTGTATCTGTGTGTATAATTTTGGTGGGGTTTCTACCAGATTCTCTCCAAAGTATATCTAATATGTTTAACGCCGGCAAGCACACTATTAGCTGTTGTGCCACTGACCTGACAGCAGGAGAGGGAACATCATTCTGTCCCGGCACAAAATAATTCCGTGGTGTAATATCTTACGCGTCCTTTCAAAGATATGATTGAGTTAAAACCCAACAAATATTTAATATATTCTTTCTATGATGTCTGCTATTTTTGTTCAGTGTACGTGGGAGAAATCGAAGGAGTGCAAGGTGGTCCGGTTGCTATGTGGGTGCTCCGCAATTACAATCAAACGTATTGTTCTTCACGTGCGAAAGCGTGTTGTGTATGCGCGTAGGAGGTAGTTTTAGGAAGGGCTCGGTGCCACGGACCGCTCGCCCGTCAGTGCGATACGTCCCACACAGATTCGTGTTACTTCACGAAAAAACAGATTCAAGTCCCAGCGGCACAGTAGAGATCAATCTCAGGCTTAGGTATCTTGGAAACGGGGAAACCTTAGAGTCGGGAAAGTGACACTGCCCTTCATGGAATCAGTATTTCAGCATCAAAGTGACTTAGATTAGGAAGTTGTATATAATATGTAGGTCACTATCACAACTTCATACGTCTACTAAGTTATATAAAAAGCAAAGTTATGTATAGTGAATTTAATTTGTTGTGTAGCAATTCTCTTATCACGATTCTAATGTCATACGCGTATGTTTTATTGACTCATGATCATCATGATCATCACCCCTGGTGGTACAACGCATTGCTGAGTCTTGATCTCCTCCAGAACTACAACGGTCCAGACTGACTCGATGGCTCTCTAGTCCTTCAGTCAGCCCAATTGCTCACAGTCATCAATCCATCGCAGCTTAGGCCTGCCTTTCTTTCTTCTTCCATCCGTCGTGTGACTACGTGTTGCGTTCGATTGCTTTACGCGTTTCGAAACATATGTTTCGTCTTCAGAAATAAAAAAATCACTCAAAGTGAGGTCGTTAAATATTAAAATTGCAAATATTGAAAACAATTCCACACGCAACCGAGTCGGACCGATCGGACACTGTCTGTTGTGTAAACAGGTTTATTGCGGTATCGTAGAGCGGGTTTGTTTTGAAATTTAAATGATCGTTTAGCACGAAGTCACGACTGTGTACGTCATTGTACGCTCGTCTCGAATTCTTCCAAGGCGTTCATCATGTAAGCGCTTTTATTACAAAAATATATGGGTTTCAAGTTGGAATTAAAGCTCTATATTTATGATCTTCATTTATCAAGTGACGTGCGTAGTTGGATTTTATGTTAGATAGTGTTGTCTGACCCTTCAAATTGTGCTTTGGTGTGTGTTCAATGAAACGTTTTTGGAAACCCTTTCCCGTTTGGCCAATATAAAAGCATTCACAATCGTCGCATGATAATTTGTACACCCCCGTTTTCTTTTCTAGACATAGTTATTTTATTACGGAGTATGTTCATAAGATTATTGTTGGTTTTAAATATTACGGTTATATTGTTATTATTTAATACACTAGTTAAAATTTTTTGTATTATGCTGGTATACGTCGTTGAAATAAAAATGGTTTTTGTGTCTTTTTCTGTACGAGGTTTAGATAGCTTGTGCTTTTGTTTTCTGAGGAGGTTGTCGATCAAGGAACTACTGTAGCCATTGGCTTGAGCGATGTATTTTATTTTTCAATATTTGCAATTTTAATATTTAACGACCTCACTCTGAGTGATTTTTTTATTTCTGAAGACGAAATATATGTTTCGAAACGCGTAAACCAAACGAATGCAACACGAAGTCACACGACGGATAAAATACGGTAAATATTATAGAGATTTTGTCAATAAGTGACTTGGATACCAATTCAAACATGTTCTTCCATCCAGCTGCATTGTCAAGACTTTCCTTGGAATTTCATCCTCCGTCATCCTTATCAAATATCCAGCCACCTCAACCTTGATAATTCAATACAGTATAGCCTATTTTATAATGTCTACATCCCTAAAGAGTGTGTACAGATCTTGATTGTATAGTATCCGTCATAACAGCTTTCACATACTGGGCCGTAAATATCTTTCTCTCTCTCTCTCTCTCTTACGCGCGCGCGCCCACACACACACACACACACACACACACACACACACACACAAAACAAAATTTACAAATAGTAAACATCCGCTTTACCACCAGGGAAAGAATCCCACTTTCCACTTGGTATCCCAAAGAAACTGTTACAAGTCGTGGAAGTGACTATGGCTGCTTCCAGAGCAACGACACGAGTTGGCACTCAGTTCACATACACATTTCCCATTATCACAGAGGTTAGACAAGGAGATACAGTGTCCCCTTTATTCTTTAACTCAGAGATAGAAGAAGTAATTAACAAGATGCAAATTAGGAGACACATAAGGATAAAAACCACACAACTTCTTGCTTATGCAGATGATGTAGCCATTATAAGTAGAAACAAATTGGAAATGACAAGAACATCATGTAACAGACAACCTCTACAATGCAAAAATCAATTTGAACTCGCAAGTGAATTTCCCTACCTAGTCTCACAAATAAACTACACTAACACTACAAGCAATGATATCTAGGCGAGCGTTAACAGTGGTAACCAGTGTTACTACGCCTATTCAAAATTAATGAAGACGAAACCTGAACATATAATTAAAATTAAAAACAAACAAAAGCATAATTAGACCAGTAGTAACATGAGAAACCTGGGAAATAACACAAAAAAAACATCTAAGAATATCTGAACGAAAAATACTGAGAAAAAAGTTTTGGTCGAGTGCAAAATAACGACTGCTCATGAAGAATACGAAAGGATCGTAAAATAAACAATAACATAGACGAAAACGATATAGTATGTAACCCCAAAACAGAAAAAAAGAGAAGAAGCAGGTGGCAGCTGTTGAAATGACATTGACATATATGGAGAAACTATGAAAGGACTTAGGACAAAAGAGGGTGTCATCCTTCAACGTTGACGTGCAGATGTCGGTATGTATCATAAATTTCACAGTGCAGCAGGACGCCAGAGAGAAGTACAATTAAGATGTTCCGAGAAGAACACAACGTGGGTGAATGAACCAATTTAACAAGTGCAGCTGGAAGCTTGGGAAAATTCAGGAATTGTTCTAGCTGAAAGGCACAGAGGACGCCAGAACGAAGTACAATGAGAAAATACTAAGAAAGGATACGACGGAGGTGAACGCACTAATCAACGGGACAGCTGGATGCTTAGTGAAACTAAAGAGTGTCCGGGCTGAATGGGAATAGAAAAACACCAGCAAGTAGTACAATTAGGAAATACCAGGAAAATACGGCAGATGTGCGTGAGCTAATTAGCAGTGCAGCTGGACGTTAGATAATACAAGGGTTGTTCTGGCAGAGGTGTAGAAAAACAACAGTAAGGGTGACTGAATGAAGTACCGAGAAAACACAACAAAGGTTAATCAACCGTACAGCTGGACACTAAGAGACAATTAAGGAATATTTCTCGCTAAAGGGGCATAGAAAAAGTCAGCGAGAGGGTTACCAGTAAATACTGAGAAAACTAAAGTAAAGTTGAGTGAACTCATTAACCAATGCAGCTGTGCGTTAGGAAGGCAGTTAAGAGTGATTCTGTCTAAATGGGACACAGAAAATGACAGGAAGATTTACAAGTGTGAAATCAGACTTAACGTAGCAGGAGGGGTTAGACCAGAAGCCAAGAATAGAGTAGGGTAAGAAGATGACCTGTCAGAAGTTAGCTTTCAACATAGGCGGGTTTCCAGGAGCGCAGTTCTTAGAAGACAGGAACGTAAAACCAATGGAAACGTAGCAGGGTAACATGTAAAGAGAACTAGGAGAGACGTTTCGGAGAAGAAACAGAGAAGAACCAATGGAAATGCAGCCGTGGGACGAAAAAAGACATAGTGGGGAATCCTGTGGATGGACTAAATAAAATAAGCTGAAAGCGCGATCAGAGAGTCTATTACTAAATTTTCAGAAAGTCGGTAGTAACGTATCGATGGAGTCCGTTATAATTTTCGCGGAGTCTTGACTTAAACATTTAAGAGTCGTTACTTAAATTCGGAAGTAGTCGGTGGTGAAAGCTCAGGGAGTTGACTTAAGACTTACGTAGGGTTAACATGTGTAAATAGTTTAGAAGATTAGATAAACTTATGCTATATTTTCGTAGAATCAAAATTAACAAACAATGTGTGTAATATAGTTAATACTGAAAGAGTGAGAACTAAGGTTTTATTAATTTATAACTTGTAAAAATAATTTGGATCACAGCATGTGTTCGGAATCAGTTGTGTGCAAACTATAACTCACGTGACGAGAATAAACGCTATAACTCGTGAACGGTACTTGTATAAATGTAATGTCAGACGATGCCGAATAGTATTAATTAAAGTGGAGTGATAAAAAGTGTAAGCTATTATTCACTACGAGAGTAAACCACGATGATTCAGCAAAGGTGAGAATTCGTGCAAAGGCGTGAGAAGCGGATCATCACATACAACGCAGATCTAAGGAGCGGGAGATGAGAACATCGCAGATCCACGCGCCGTAGATTTGGATAATCGTACCAACAGTAACTTTTATGTATTAGTTAATATTTTGCTAAAACACCTGTCTGTCCTACTAAAAGAACCTACACAATAACACATGTACTACTAAAGGAATTACGCATGAAGTAACATTAAAACGTGAAGTAGTATGATTACATCATTTCAATTAAGAATAATTTCTTATCTTAAACATGAATCCATTTAGAAATAAAATATGTGTTAATATGATAATTAACTAGAGATAAGTGTTATTCATGCTTAGATAAATTAAATTGAACCTTGAGATATAGAGATCTTATAAATAATGTCTATTGAGAGAAATCATATTTTAAAATAATGAATGATACCATAATATGTTAAAAGTCAAGATAATTGATATTAATGACAAGTAACGTAAAATTAATAAATGCATTAATTAGACTGATAAATGTGTATGTGTTTCATTATTTAAATAACAACCTGAGGGATGGTACAACAATATTACTTATTTAGTTTTCTTGAACACGAAAATATAATTGGTACTCATCACTCCTAAGTAAACTTTATACTATTACAATTAACATCAATAGACATCTTTGTAACTTTAATTACCGTTGCAAATGACGCCCAAGATCGTAGGCTAGATTGAAGAGAACACAATCTTTTAATTAACACAATATAATTAATGGTAACGAGTAATTAACGTTGTAATTGACGCTCCAATCGCGGGGCTTAAGAAGGTAATTAATTGCAACATAACAAATAATACGTTATAAGTAAGGTTTATACGGAAGAGCAGAAGGATATCCTGGCTGGGACACACAGTAGGGATGGAACAACTCAGAATTCCCAGAAAATGTTATTGAATGGAGAGCAGAAGGTAGGAGATTAAGAGGAAGGCCAAGAAGGAGATGGATCAACGATGTTGAGGAGAATCTGAGGAATATGGGGATAAGAAGATGGAGAAGACTATGTAATGAGAAGGCAGCATGGAGAAAAATCGTTGAAGATCAGACTGGATTGTGACGTCAGTAGAAGAAAAAGAATAATTCACTTTGTAATCTAATGCGAATTAAACAATTTATTTTCCCTTATTCTCTACGTGTTAGAAATATTAAAATTACTTTGGTATTAAGCCGAGGTCACCTGCAGATATAGGTCACTGTGTAACGCTAGACTTGTCGGTACAGATAACAAATAACATTTCATAGGCTTGTGACAGAGACGGTGGGATGCAACAGGGAAAGAAAACTTTTTAAAATAATGTCGACGCTTTTCCATCACGTTCAAAGACATGCGATTAAAGTGAACATCATCTGATACCGGATAAAAGCCTCCGTCCCCGCTCCTCGCGTTTTACTTGTTTAAATATTTTACACACTCGGAGCGGCGAGCAACTAGCATATGTTGCATTTTGTAATGGAAAACCACTGAAAAGGAGAAGTTACCTTAGCATAGTGGTACATCCTAGTGAACGAAACGTTTGAAGTGTTCTTGTTCATCTCCATTTGTACGATGACAGAAACACAATAATTATTTAAACAATAAAAAACAAGACCAGTATGGGATCAAACAGAACATATTATATTTATTAGTTAATTAAACGTCAAGTTTTTAAACTATATTTGTTTCTTCCGCCTTCACAGTTCTAGTAGAAAACCAACTCTTTCTGGTTGGTCAATATTTCCATCACCCACTGGTTTAATAAGTTGCAATTATTCTTGATTATTTCCTTCATTCGTGTTCTACATATGCTTTACGGTTTCTTCTATTTCTTTTTGTATTCGTTTACATTGCATATCTGTAATTCAAGTCTGATGTTGTTATTTCCTCCCTACTTCATAAGGTATAGTGTGATGTTATTTTAGAAACTCCATTTCAGCGTTCTATCCTTTTCATTTAGTTCTTCGTTAGTCTCCAACACTCATGCACATAAGATATTTCGCTGAAATCAAAAAACACTAGCGAGAAGTACTTCATTATCGCTCTAAGTCGTGTTTCACGCGTTCGGTATGTTTAAAAATACCAACAGGGAATGATCGCTAATCCCTACTAAAAATAAAAAAACCTCTCAGTATTTGAAATGTACACATAAAATATTCATAAAATATTTTTATTTGGAAGATTAAATGCAAAATATACAAAGCAAATATAAATACATAAAGGAAATTTGTGTGAAAATATAGTAGCTAATACATAGTTAATGATTTTTGTAAAAACGATAGTGTAATAATAAGTAGCCAATTCAAACACGAAACGTCGATTTTATCATAAACATTTTACAAAGTTGTTCATAGGGATCCTCACAATTGAACGAGCGCATGAGGTTCTCAGTTTTAAGTCGACTATTTTACATTTGTCTGTCTGTTTGTGTAGGCTATCTGGTTTAGGGTACGTATCACGGTAAATTTAGAATGGAGTTTTCGTAAAACTTTGGATGGGTTCGTATACTTTTGTCCTATAGAGCTCTATTGTTTTGAAATTGCCCCCCCCCCCAAAGGGAAGCAGAAGGACAGAATGTGAGATAAAACACAAAAAATAGCAAAAATCACGTAAGTATCATAATAAACAGGAGAATTTCAACCAAAATCTGAACATAGTGTTAAATTTTAGAAATTTAAAGTTTTCAGCGACCAATAAAAGGATTAAAATTTTAAAAAATTGTAAATATTCATGTTGGGCGTCAGACTAAAGGGAATTTTAACCCAAATCCGAATGCAGTGTTTAGATTGAAAATTTCTAACTTCAGCTGCATCATGGGCGAAAAATGTAAGAAACAATTTTGGAAAAAATTGTAAAAGTCTACGTGCGGCACCAAATTATGAAGGATTTTATTAAAAATACGAACATGGTATTATTAAGAGTTTACTAAAATTAATATCTGTCAACACGCCTTGCACATTTTGCGCCGCCTTCAAAAACTTTGTTTAATTATGCTTGCAAAAAAAACCTTACACATTGTTATCAGTTACTTGAGAAATTACTGGATACAGACGTAGATATGGAATAGATAAGCTTTAAAGCGATGACTAAATTATTTGTTATTTAGGCATTACTATTACAAAAACTAAAAAAAACCAATGCAGTGGTCAGGATTTTTAGTGTTTATTGTATTCGTGATAAAAAAAAATAAGTAACAACGTTTGGCTGTTTGCTTTTTTTAAGGTACAACGAAATAGATATAATTAATATCTTCAATATTTGTAATTAAATTATTGTTATCTAAATTTTATGTAAGTAACCATAAGCCAAATCTTGCATTGGTTGGTTTTATTTTATTTTGTAGTAGAATATTTACTAATTGTAATTTGTTTCTTGACTTCCATTTAATAAGAAAAAATTTAACAAAAATAAAAAATAAGTAGTTGGAAAATAATGATAAAAATTATTAATAATTAGATGGATAATTCTCAAATATTAAAAAATAGAGCGATAGTTGAAATTCGGTAGTTGAAAGCATAGTGAGATGTGAATCTTACCTACAGACGTAAAAATGTTGAATACGTGGAAAAGAAGAAAAATAATAAATTGGCAAAGAAAATTTGTTGTTTTTCAAATTCTCTACGTATGACATTTTAAAATTTGTAGCCCTATAATCCCCCACATCTTACCTACTTATGTATAGTAGTATATAATTTTAATATATATTATTATAAGAAATTATAATAAATTAAAATATTATATATATAATATATTATTTATATATAATATGTATGTTTATATATAATGATATAATTACAATTTATGTAAATTATAATAAATATAATATGTATTATTAATAATAAATTTATTATAATAATTAATATAAATACTTATGATAATTTATAACACACACAAAATAATAGTTAATATTTTACATGTTATAAACAAGAAGATGTATATATATTTTATACTTTATTTACAATATATCGACAGTTTTTATATTACTGTTGTCTTCATAAATATTATGTATATTTATTGTGTATGGCGCATGCAACATTGTAAGTGAAAGTGTAAGCTTATTATCAAGTTAAACATAAAAACCCACAGTGAATTTATTAGATCAAGCCATAGTAATATAATAATATGTAACGAGCAGAAAATTTTAAAAATTTTAAATTTTCACCTCGGCAGAGTACGTTCACACGAGGCAGTGTCAACGACTTATAGTTGGCGCAATAAATAAGGAGTAATGAGAAGATGTCAGTGAGGCGTCGCTGACTTGACAATAGAAACACATTACGTTCGATCCAACTATAGAAATTGGTGGCGTAAGATGACAGGGAAAGTTTCGTCCAGAATTATTGCTCTCCGCAGCTGTAACAAAGTAAGCCAGGACATTCACACCCGTACCGAGAATTGTAGCAGATGTTGACCATGTTACGTCAGTAGACGATAAACGACAAAAACGAGTGAAACTACACCATTACAATGGAACGGATGCACTGCACCTTAAGAAACAATACAGTAAGATAGGCCTGACAAAGACTAAAGTCATGTTACGCAGCTGGAGTTATCGCCTAATTGACAGACAAGAATTTACGAAGGGAAAGTTGGGGTGACTTCACCAGCCAGCAGATGTTCAAAATTGTTAATAGCCAGAAAAAAGGGGTTAGAACTTGGAACAATGCGCCAGGAAGACTGAAAGTATAGATAATGGGAATCTATAGAAACACAGAGTTTACTCAGTCAATAGGCTGATCGACAAGTGTCTAATAGCCATAGTTTCGTCGAAACGGGTCAACGTTCGTCAGAGCAAAAAATCGGGGAGACCAAAGAACCTATCAGATGCCTTCAGCCAACGAGAAATTTGGTGGTGAGAAGTGTTTCCATAGTAACAGAAACGAAGGGCCTATCGGGAGAACTATGACGTAGAATCTTGACATGGTGGGACAGTATTTTCCAAGAAAACTAAAAACTGACCAATCTCGGAATGAAGTAGGCGTGAAGCGCGCCAGAGACAAAATTTTGAGTAGGGACGAATTAATAAAACTATCTGTCTAAAACGGCGGAGGGACAGTCTACACTCAATTTTTGAAACAAGTAATACTAAATTTTCTACAGTTTTTACTAAAGTTTTCAGACAGTTTTTACACTCAAATTTTCAAATAGTTTAACTTCAAGTGCGAGAGACGGTATATCATAAACTTTCAACAGTTTATTCTAATCATTCGGAGTTAGTATTATTTAAATTTCAGAAGAGTACATTAATTGTGCGGAATATTAACTCGAGTCCGGAAGTTAGAACGTTAACCAGTAACTTAAAAGACTTAGTAATACATTCATGTCACGGTAGTGAGATTTAACCGAAGTGCGAGGTAACGGACTTAAGTTAAAATTATACAAAGTGAACAATCAGACCGTTACACCAACAGACATCACCACCTAACGATATACAAAACAGTTGAACTTAATATAGTGTACTACACATTATTAACAACATAATGAACACGAAATATTAAACAAATTAATGAATAATACGAATGTTTAATGAAGCAGCGACAAGTGGAACTAGACATGTATATTAACATTAAAACGAACTCACAGCACACACAGTAAGATGAAACATTTGATTGAACACTGAACTTCAATTATTCACATATACAAACGCCTACGCGAGTGATCGGAAGAGTAAGTGTTAAGTGATTGTGAGAAAGCAGCATCCGACGGAATGGGTCTACGAGCCATCTTCATCTCTGGAACTCAACTTCAACAACAACTAATGGATATTCAATAACCAAGTAACCATTATTATAATCATTTCTAGTTAGTAACTTCTACTGACCTGGTTTCTTTCAAAGAATTCACACCTGAGAAAATTATTAAGAAAAGTAATGAATAAATCTGAATAAAGTAATTAATGAATGTACTAACAAAAGCTTATTTGGGATTTAATGAACGCATCAAATAAGTAATATGAATTGTTATATTATTTGATTTATATATGTATGTATGTTTTCTTTGTTTTCAGCATATATTGAAACATGTATTCGTTATTATAAAATACGTATGTATTTCAGGTACAGCGACGTATCATATGTACAATTATAATGTATTCTGAATGATAATTAAACTAGTACTTTAAGTTGATCATAAATATGCGTTCATTATTGCCAAATACAACCTAAATATCAACCTGAATTTTGAAGGAATATAAATAGATTTGAAGAGTTTCATGTGTTCGAATAAAGTAAATGAATTGACAACGTTCATCTAATAAATGATATCACATAGGTGTTTTATGAGAATCAGAATAGTTACTCATAAATTAAATGGCTGTTTCACACACGGCATGAAAGTAATCAATTAAAGCAAGTAAATACATATTATCTATTGCACCTGAATTATATAGAATTCACTATATAAACTGTGTTCCAACACGTTGGTATAGATAATTAGAGTAATAAATAAAATTCAATTACACACATACATGTGAAAAATCAATAAAGTATTTATGCAATTAATACACACTTATAAATAACAATAACAAGATTAATAATTAAAAATCCTCGAATCTCTATAAATCACATTAAAATAAAGCACTATTTTATTCTAAAAATCTAAACGTTTTTATAATTAATTATAAATGTAACACAGGTTGAGGTTTCGCATAGTATGGCCACGTGGAACGGACGACTAATGATCGTTGGTCCAAACAGTAGATAAACGGGGTTCGAAACGTTGTAGTCCCAAGTGATCGTGGAAGGAGGACATATACGACGAGACGGAGAACAGAGGCTTGAACCGTGGTGATTGGAAAGGCAGAAGCCTCTAGTGTGCACGATGCGAGAGAGACTGTGCAAGCAGTACTGGACAGAAAAGGAGCAGAGAACCTGCAAAAGATGACATCGCTTGAATGTCGAAACGTCGACGACAAAGCGATGTCAGAATTCCGACGACGACATTGTCAGAATTCCGATCTGACAATGAGCTGAGAAGCTTGAAAGCGCTAATCGGAATAATTTTTCTATAGTGGTGTGCAACAATGATAATTCTGTTTGTGATTATAACCACTAACACAACTTTCTTCATTATACTAAATTTAATACACGTATATAAACACAAATTTGTACACTAGAAAGCTTCTGTGTGGTATTGTAATACGTGTATAGATAAGTAACTAGTATTCAACTAGTATCACGGCTCACAAAGTAACGCTTACTTAACATCGTCACGCTCACACATCACGCTATAATCCAGGAGCACAGCTGAAGTAAAATTTAATATATAGTTAAAACACTTTGATGTTGGTTGTAGTGAGTAGCAGAAGATAGACACGAACGCGATGAGAGATACAGGGGAAATGGAGGAGAGGGGAAGAAGAGCCTGCGGGGAAAAGATTAAGTTTTCAAGTTCTGAAAGTTCAAACGTGCTTTGATGGTTTTGCTAAAGTAATTAACTTCTCATCGCATCTGTGTGTGTGTGTGTGTGTGTGTGTGTGTGTGTGTTTGTGTGTGTTTTGTACTCAAACAAGAAGGTACGCTCGATCGAGTGGAAGAGGAGCAACTATGCGTGTCTGCTGTGCTTTACTTGGTTAACAAATTAATTTGTAATCTCTGCTACACTAGCGTTTAGTTAACGCCGAAGTCGGACTGCGATTGTGTGTGGGATACAGCACAGTTTGAGTTTGAGTAGTCACGGCTATTGTGATCGAAAGACCGTCAAACTCGGTCTTCAACCAGCCTGTTTGTTAATCACTTATATACAGCTATCCGACAGAATTGTGCACCCTTAGTTGTAATTAAATTTCCATAAAATTTCAATTGAGTTTAAAGAAAATTTTAATTAAATTAAATTTTGGTTTAATTTTAATTTTAGTTTACTTTTAATTTAATTTTAGTGTAATTTTATTTAGAACAAAAACAAAAATATATTCTATTGAGTTGCTTTGAAAAATATTTTGCAACTAATTTTGTAATGTAAAAATATACAAAATGATTCGTAGTATAAATGCGAATAAGACAAACTATATAACAACCGATAAAAATTATAATAGACCTGAAATTTGTACTAATGGTTACGCCTTTGAAAGAGTCGATCATTGTAGATATCTGTGTTATAGTGGCAACAAATAGTGATACTACAAATGAGATCCAACAGTGTATCTCAGCAGCAAATAGTTGCTGCTTTGGACTGTTAAATAGATGAGAAGTAGATTAATACAAGGTCAACAAAATGCACCCTCTATAAAACTTTAATAAGTCCAATCTTGACACATGGGAGAGAAACATGGCCCTCACTACAGTAAACGAAAGACATCTTTTAACCTTTGTACGAAAGGTATTGGGGAAAATGTATGGTCAAGTGTGTGAAAGGGATGTAAGGCGGAAACGTTATAATCTAGAATTATGTGCACTCCTTTGGATGTCGATATTATAAAATATTTTAAATTACGCAGGTTGTGGTATGCCGAATATTTTATGAGAATGACGGAGGATGAAATTCCGAGGATATTCTTGACAATGCAACTGGATGGAAGATGATAGAGACGCAGGCCGAAGCTGCGATGGACTGATAATCTGAGCAATGATGCCAAACTATTTGCACTGAGGGACTGGAGAGCCATCGCGTCGAGACTATTGCAGAAGACTCCTAAAGGAGGTCACGACTCAGCAATGAGTTGTAGCACCAAGTATGACGACGATGAATTAATTTTGTAATAGGAATCTCTCAGTTACAGTTTAATTCTAAATTTTTACTTCTCCTAAAAGAGTTTACTTCTTATAATTTTTATGGTGCTGTAGATACAAAGTTGGGAAAATTTCAGTTACTTTGGTACTGAAAACGTCTTGCGAAATAAACCTTAAGGGAAACGTTATGACTAAACAGACTCTACAGAATAATGGAGTCTAAACAGACAGACACTAAAACAGAGGCTGTAGTATCAATTATTATGTGTGTTATAAACAGGTATGAAATACTGCGAATAATATTTTCAATATTATTACACAAATTATACAGAAAAAAGAACATTCTGGTAATAAAAAGAAAGTATTGATTACTTTTTTATATTGCAACACTATAGTGTCCCCTCAGAAAACAGGTTTTCTTTTCTAAACGAAAGATAGTGCGTATTATTTAAATACTATCTGAACTATACTGAACGGTTCATCAAAAGTCATTTGAACCAGTTATATTTCCCGGAGTTATCGTTCACGAAGGGCTCATGATGTGAAGGGTTCATATCATCAAATATAGGCCTATCTTCAACTTTTACACAGACGAAAATGCAATTAACCAAGCAGCATTTTCTTGTCGCCAAGAGGAACAAATAATAAAGAAAATCAACTCATAACATCATACACAACGCTACTTATGATCAATTAAAAAATGTATTCCTACAAATACACCCCTTCCACAACCACACTTGCACATTCGTGAAACAATCCATTTGCACTTTAAAAGCAGTTGGCCTACTTTTATAATTCGTAATTCGTTGATTAGGAAACTGTGTTTATCCGAGCCAAAGTTGTTTGACGCAATCGCATTTTTTCTACGGAGTGTAGGAGAAAAGAATACCCGCTTGCGAGCGCGTGCACGCACACACACACAAATGTTTGTGTATAAAGACACGGATGTTTTATACAGTTTTGTGTCTGCACGCATGTGACCGTACTAAATAATATATCAGCCTAGCAGTTCTAAAACTTTTCAATTCCGTGCTCCCCGTTTACGACTTTGAAATGTCACCTTCCTGTTGCCACAGTATAACCTACTTTCTGAATGCATTAACCGTTCCAAAGTTAGTGCGATTCAACCGTGCCGCTATGGTTACCTGAACTGTCTAAAAAATTTAGGACAATGATGTTCAAAATAAACAATTCTATAACACATTTTGAAATACTCACTTCTTTATTTGACACTTCCGCTTAAACATTACGTTCTTTCGCCTACAAATACCGAGCTGCCTGTTTTAGCTTTTATTAAAGCCTTGTCGTCTATTGCTTGAACAATACATATATATGGTACTCATAACAGCCTATGGAGCGTCTCTTCGTTTATCTGTTCGTTAACTCCTTGCTAATACTTTTTAGTCTGCTGCTGGTTATTGGAATCCTTATCCATTTCGTCCGCGTTTCCATTTCTTTCATTTTACACCCCCTCCACCCACGGGGAGACAAACAGATATCTTACTGAAGGGAAACCTAGTTCCCTGGTTGGTTTTAGCACGTTTTTTCAACGTGTAAAGCTAATTTATGCTCCACTAAGCTATGAGCCACTACACTGTCATTGTCACTGTGAACAATGCTTTGTAATTCTTTCCTTTTTCAATCCTCATCATCATCATCAACTGGCAAGCGTTAAAATCACTATCCACTTTGACATTTTTTGCTACAGCCACTTATTTCTAGGTCACCCAGTATTTACTCCGTCTTTTGATTTATAATTTAGCAGTATTTCGTTGTTTTGTTTCTTCCATTCGTGTTATATGTTCTTATTCAGTTTCTTTTACGTCTGTATTTATTAGTGCACATTTAATTCATCATCATCATCTTCATCATCCTCAAGGTTTAAACCAAGAATGGTTTGTTCCGGTCTCAAATAGGCAAATATTACAGTTGGTCACTCCAGCGCTTCCTCGGACGTCCCACACCTCTCAGTCCCCTCGGGTTATAGTTCCATAGTTGTTTGGGGATGCGGCAGTCATCCATTCGTCAAAGATGTTCCCACCAATTCAGCCGATACTGGGCGATCCTGTGGAGTATACTCATAATATTCAGTTCCTGCCGTATATCTGTGTTTCTTCTATGATCATGGAGAGTATACCCTGCCACGTGCCTGAGAAATCTCATTTCAGCCCCTTGAATGCGACTGGCCTGGCCTTTCGTTAAAGTCCAGTTCTCAAACCCATAAAGAAGTGTGAGAAGAGCCATCACCTTGTAGAATTTAAGGCATGTTCCTTTACTTGCTGACTTAAGGGTTCGCTGATGGTCCCGCACATAAGGTTGAACTTATGCACCACGTCGTTGCTTGCATTATAAGACACACTGAAGCCCAGGTATTAAAAACTGCTAACTTGTTCCAGGACAGTACCATCTATAACAATTTTTGCTCGTACGGGATCAGTTCCACAAAAAAAGCCATCACCTTGTTTTTAATTGTGGATATCTGCAATCCAGCGTCTTTGCAGAGTCCATTTAACTAACGTATACGATCTGCAATCTGTTTTCAGAGACCGACAGAATAGCCTGATCGTTCGCAAACAACAAAGTATATTTTGGTCCCCAAAAGTACTGGAGAGGATGAGTAATGCCTTATGGTCTAATTCCTTGATGAAGGGAAATATCCAGCCGCACCTCCAAGTGGTGGGGGATGGGCAACACCTATGGGTGGCTAACGCGGCTCTGGAGACCAAGTAACAGCCGGTATAAGCTGTCCCTCATCTTCTTGTCATTGTCAAGTAGAGGTTAGGGTACCCTCTTGCCCTTGGGGTGAGAAATTTCCCCTAAAGACGGATGACCTTCCATTGGTCAACGACGTAGGATGTGGGAGGCAAGGAGAAATCACCACATTAAAGGTCCTTATCGATATCTCAACAGGGAAAACTGGTCTCTTTAGTCTGGTAAGACAGCCAGTTTATGGGAGAACAGCCAGACAGAAAATCGGGCTGGATGTTAAACCTGAAGGTGGCAGCCCCACCATACGTCTTACCCTGCGATATGCTAGAAACATATCCAGGGGACATATTCAGAAAAGTTGCTGACCACAGCTGTGAATAAAAGGAAAAAACGACTTGGTATTGCGTAACAATTTAAAATTGGTGTATGGAATGTAAGAGGACTTGAATTGCTGCATGATCGTTTGCTGCAGTTCATTAATCTATGCTGGACCACAGGTCATGTTCCTGACGATTGGCGGATTGCAAAGGTGTACATTTAACTAATATCTTTAATTCATGTCTGGTTTCCTCACTTCTAATCCTGTATAGCAGGGTATAACCAACTAAGTAACTCAGAAAACCCATTATATTCGTTTGGTTCTTTGTCGGTGTCAAATACACATATACATTTAGTAAAGTGGGAACGTCAATCACTTTATAAAGTTCAAGTAGTTTGACTTGTTTTGCATTTTAAGCCCTCTTTTCATTCTGCCACACAGCTATTGAATTCTTATAATTCTGTATCAATACTGTCCTTTGCCACGTTAAATGACACTACACATTAAGCAAGAGAACTTGTTAATTTGTTATCGAATCCCGTTGTCCAGGACAATTTTTGCCCGCACGTGGTCATTGCTTTTGAACGCGGTAACTTTAGTTCCTTTTTACTTTCACAAATGTCTTCCTTTGGCCAAAATAGTCCGCTCGTCTCCTGCAAATATAGTTAAATCATCGGAATATCTCCTTAATAAGTGACCTCCATTTCTTCTCCCGATAAAGACAACCTATCAAGGTATGATAAGAGAACTCCAGCTAACAGAAGTAGAATTCTCGTTAACGAGTGGCGTTTTAACCAAACTTGATAAACACTTACATAAACTTAGCTTTAAAACTTAAACCATATAAAGTATATTGAAATTTACGTACGGAATAACGAACACGGTTACCAGAAAACAAGTACTATGGCATGAACGTGTGATAAAAGATACCAAATGAAACATGTTAATTGGAGGGAATAGAAAGAGAGTGGAACAAAAAGCTATAGAAAAACATGTGCAAGAAAGAAATTTTCATGGTAATTGTAACGCCAGGGAAAGGTGAAGAAACGAATGAGATGACGGCAAAGAAAAGCTTAGAAACCACACACACACACACACACACACACACACACACACACACACACACACACACACACACACACACACACACACACACACACACACACACACACACACACACACACACACACACACACACACACACACACACACACACACACACACACACACACACACACACACACACACACACACACACACACACACACACAGTATTTACTTCAAAATAAGACCCCTAAATTGGTAAGACCATCCCCACATTTTGAAATGAATTTTTTGAAAAGCTTCTTTGTATACAGATTTTAAATCCACAGAAATATATGTAATTGAATGAGCGAAGTGAGTCATCAGTTTTTACTCGACCTCAGTGAGTCCTCAGTTTAAGTCTATCTATCTGTCTGTCTACTTGGGGTAGTCTCACGATAACTTTTGAACACTGGGCATTGGAGTCAACAATGTGAAAGGACACAATTATGATAAATAGCAGAAGTTCCTGTAGGGTAACAAATTGAAATGAATTTTAACCAATATATGAATTTACTTTCCTTTATGGAAATTTCAAAATTTTGGAACTCTGAAGGTCTAAAACTAGGTAAAAATTTTAATAAAATCGCAAAATTCATGTGACTGTCAAATTAAAGAGGATTTTAAGTAAAATCTGAATGTAGCCTTAAGTTTTGGAAATATAAAATTTTTTTGACCACAGCGCCCAAAAATGGGACAAACAAATTTGAAAAAATTGTAAAAACCCAGACGTACGTCAGACTTTTAACGAATTTTAACACAAATACGATTGTTTGGAATTTTTAGTGTTTATCGGATGATAAACCTACAATTGTTACCTTACTAGTACAATTGTTACAGAAAATAGTAGGATAATCGGGATGTTCACAATTTTTTTATTAAATTGTGGAAGTATCTAATATCAAAAGTTATCCAATAATAAATGTACTTCGTTCAACATAGTGAGTTCTGCAGCTGAGGGAGCATACTAGTATAAATTGAAGTACATTTATTTCTAAGTGACAGAGGCATTGAACTTTTTCGGTTTTACACGGGTATGCTATTAGGAAATTCCATTAATTGAGCCTACAGGAAAATGTCATCCATCTGCTTAGGGAAACGCCGATAATGGGCGAGATATTCTGATTTTAGTGTTGTATTATTAAATTCAGTAATGGTATTAGATTTATGCTGTAATATAATTTGTCTCTATTGCTCTTTACAGTCCTTGTTCTCACTTTTCTGTCCTGTATCTAAGATTTGATTTCAAGACTTGATTCGAATGTAAGACAGTCAAAACTTTACAACAAAATTCTAGCAAAAAATTATGTCTCATTTTCAAGTAAATACTGTAAATTTTGTTGTACAACTAAGTTTCAACCAAACAACTAGGAATTCTTACTATTTCTTCACACACTAACAAAAACAGAAAGAGGGAGAGAGAGGGAGGAAGAGCGGGAAAGAGAGAGTGAGAGTGTGAGAGAGTGAGGGGGAGGGGGAGAGAGAGAATGAGTGAATGAGAAAGTTTCAGAGAAGATTAATTTAATCCTGTACAACAAACAAAGTTAAATTTCAAATAACTACGTCTATGGTAGAGTGGAAATAACGTCGGTGTAAACTTTGAAACTACTACCGACCGACCGAGTAGGACTTCAAAAGTTTTTCTGTCTGACCGCCTCCCACGGGGCTCTGGCTCGCCATAACTTAAATTCTGCTGGCACTAATCTCTGCCACGTTTATTCAGCCAAGTGAAACAATCTGAATATATTTTATTACGTACAATTAAATTAAAGGATTAATTACAATTTGGTTGAGCGCGTACATTCTGTAACAGTCTATGTTGCATAACAGCTTTTGAAGATACTTATACACACAGAGTAATATCACGAGTGTTATGGAATTTTCTATTGAAACAGAGACGCAATTAGGATACGCGCAAGTAATTTAAAAAGTAAAACCAAATAACATTATAATCCATGTGGTAAGTCTTAAAATTCATCAATGGTTACAGGTACAGGACATCTTGAGGCATTACGCTGCGAGTAACCGAGCCCCACAGTAGTGAGCTTCCTTCTCAGTCAGTGGTTGACCACATTTCACTAACACCTGGATGGAGTCAGCCAATGGCGGCTGACTCACGAGGGCACACGGTCACGTTCCCCACCAGAAAATAACGAAATATAGGCTATATTGTAGAAACAACGTTATTTCAAATGATCACTAAAGTTAGGCCACTGAATAGTTAATATTCGTAATGCCTATGAAAATAGTGAAGCGTCCGTAAGTGAGCCTGTGAATAAGAGGGCTATGACCGTGTGGCCGCTTTGGAAGTGTGTGACATGATTGTGAACAGTATTACTGAAAGGTTTCAATTTTCAGACCATTTGCATGCTTCAAAGGTGTTTTAATTGAACAATTCTGACAGAACTGTGACGAGTTTTCAGGGAATTTTTTTCAGATCTCAATTAAATTTTATCCCACAGTAAATGTTCTGAAACTGAGAACCAAATTGGTAGTATCATATGCTTATGAAGATTTATGCATCGCTTCTGGTTCAACACCTTTATTGTAGTTTTTTTGACAATAACATTACAACATCGTACTTTCTCAGAAATTGACTGTTTTGAAGATAATTGTTATTATACCGATGATGACAGTTGAATATGAACTATGTTTTCCGCAACGAGAAGAATTAGAATATTTTAAAGAAATTCTAAGGGCGCTGACAGGCTGAATGAATTGGCTATGTTGTCTACAGAAAAAATGATCCATGCAATTCCAGATTTTAACAAGAAAGTGATAGACGAATTCGCTACATATAAAAGCAGAGGCATGGAATTATTATACAAAAGTGAAATACCAGACATTTTATATTTTCTGCATAACTGATAACCGTGAATAAAGGTGCCCATCTTAACATTCGGCCCTCCGTCTATGTGCCCCGCACATTTCACTACTCAGAAGCCATCACTAGACTCACTCTTATACCTCAGCTACGCGATCGTACTGCATCAGATCATTCTGTCACTTTACGGTTCTGCTCTAGTCTAGGCTTCGTTTTCGATATTGATGGTAATCTAGCCTTTGTTATTAGTACTCCCAAATCCTTAAATTCACTGAAATAACTGATGTTTGAATTTTCGTCAATAAATACTTACAAACGCGCATCAAGATATGTTACTAAATATTATGTTTTGTTAAGGTTAATTCTACGTCCCCATACATTATAATTCTAAACTGTCTTCGTATCAATAGATTCAAATTTATGTCTTCCTGTACACTTAACAGCTGATCATCCGAAAAATTCAAGACAGTACTCGTCTTCTCCTATAGTGATGGTGTACTGAATGTTATAATTCTCCTCCTTTGTTTTTTTGAGAGAACAAAAGACAAAGCGAGATAGTACGTGTGCTGCAAATTACTCAGCGGAGCATCAACAAAACACGGACAAACTATAAAGGACTTCGCCCGCCTGCCTGCCTGCCGTATTCAACGTTAGGTTGGACGCGCGAGAGGCTCAACTCTGTGAAATATTTAACGAAGAGTGGCGCTCACAGCTGACACTGTATCCCGAGACGGTTAACGTGTACTGTGTTACTCCCCTGTGCCCACAACGCCTTCTTTGTGGACGTATAGGCAACTCCACTAGTTCAGTGAGATTAGAATACTGTTGGAGCGGGTTTCTGCCGCAATATGATTCCAATGTAACAGATTTCATCACGTGTTCTATTTTTCTTAGTTATATTCACAAATTTGTCCCTACATACGCATGCAATAAGTTATGATGCACATGACTATGTAATGATTTTAAAAATATTTTTAATAATATAATTGCAGGAAACTCATGAATTAATTACGCGCACGAGGGCATTACCCCTACACACACACACACACACACACACACACACACACACACACACACACACACACACACACACACACACACACACACACACACACACACACACACACACACAATTGCATATATTTTATTAGAAGGTATATGTACTAGAAATAAGCCTTTTGATGATAAGAAGAAAATGTTATACGAGAAACATTTATATGAAATATGTAGAATTAAATATAGGCCTCTCTATTTTACCTTATAAGGAACTTTGTATTTAAGAATACAGTACAGACAAACAGTTATAAGTGCAAGTATGTAATAGGATACATAAAAATGTGTGATTATAGTAAGTTCGACTTACGTTAGTTTAGTGCGCGTGCGCGTGTTCGTGTAGACGCTAATTGTGTAAAAACATTCTCTTCTTTTTCTTCTCCTAAATCCATAGGTTGACGGACTTGCAATTTCTTCCTTTCCGCAGACAGTCTGTTGATCACCACATATCGTCATCCTTCCTTTATCCCATCCAGACTCCTGCCTGGGTCTTCCCCTACCACTAAGCCCTTCGATGATACTCTCGATCAGGGTGGTGAATCAATTTGTGTGGCACAGCAACCATCCTGCTTCTCCTTTCTACAATGGTTCCAATCAGCGTCCTTATTTCACCCACTCTCATCAAAACCTCATCATTAGGTATTCTTTCCGTCCACGATATTCCTAACGACCCTCTCCCAGGACCACATCCAAAAACTTCAACGTACCTTCAATCAATTTACTCAAAGTCTAGGTTTCTTAGCCATGTGTGCATATGCTCCAAAAGAAACATTTTATCAGTTTCTTTGTGGTTTCTAGGGACACGTTCCAGGACGCCAGAAGCGATCTTTTCTTGAAAAATACTCCTCCTGCTTGTTCAGTTCTAACTTTACATCACTGGTGTGTCTCCCATCTAATGTTAAGCAGCTCCCAAGATATTTAAATGAATCAACAACTTGCACTAGCTTCCTACCGTCCAGAAATATCTTTGCCTTCTGTTTTTCAGTTCTGGAACATTATTCATGAATTTTGTTTTTCTTTATTAATCATCATGTCGTATTTATATTTTAGGATCGTGTTCATTTGGTGAAATGCATTTTGCAGTTCTTCCTCGTTGTTTCCTAAAATTGTAATGTCATATGCTAAACGTATGGGCACACCATTAATTATTATTCCATTGTTTTGTTGCTGGTTTCCATGACGGCGTACTCTACATAAAATGGAACAGTAGTGGGGATGATCCACAAGCTTGTCCAACACTTTTCGATATCTTTGCCCGGAGTCCGTCCCAGCTTATGAAAGCCCTCTGGTTCTTGTAGAGTGCAAACATTACACTGCCTTTATTAAGATTTTTATTTGGAACTTTTGCGAGAATGTGGTTCGTATTATAAGAGACAATTTGTCGCAACTATATGTACGATTCACTATGCGTGAACATTTTAAAAAAAATATTCTATAATATACGACTCATTCTTGAAAAGCTATAAAATAACATAAAAATGTAGACAATTTTCTCTGCAAAGCCTAAACAATTCCACGACTTTTTTGAACAAATTATCACCAGCTTAAGTCAAAACTTACATGATATATTTGTAATTGTCTCACTTGAATTAGATTTCTGTAGAGAATTAGTAAACAATTGACCAATCAAAGATTTAGAATTCCAGTCGAAGTTTGGGAAAGATACGCGTAATACGCCTATCAGTTCTTCTCGGTTCTTCAACCGTGGCAAGGTGGGGCTCCAAACGATTAGTTTGGAGAAAACGGCGACAAGTCCGCGAACCTCCCGTAACTGAACGCTGTCGAATTAGGAGATAACCTCTCAACCATGTGAAGTATGTAATATATAGTTCGGCCGTAGTCTAATGCCGGTGATTTTCGTGTTATCGGAACAGCCTGTGTGTGATTTGTCCTTACAGGCTTTAATAAAACACTTTAAGTGTACCGAATTTGGTGTAAGCGCAATAGATAAAGTAGTCGAGTATAAAATCAGTCATAAAACCTTAATTTTTTGAAGCCAAAAACAACACAAAAGTAACCTGGAGAATCTCCACAGTCTTCGTTCTACGGGTATACAACACGACTGTCCGAGGTGTCACAGATCACCCGACTTCAGCTGCGGACATGGTTTCTTCAGTACACGTACCAGGCAAGTTCAGATTATGTTACATTGTCAGCAATATTCATAAGCTTTAAAGGAGTTTTAAACTTTAATAACTGTGTAAATATAACCAATCGGAAGACAGTTGACTGCAGTTAGTTTGTATTTGGTCAATAGACTAACTTGTAAATAAAGTCAAGAGTAAGGAATTTTAATTTTTAACCGTCGTTCAAGTAATTGATTTTTAATAAACCATCATGATGACTCAGCCACACTTCTTTATGGGTTTGACAGTCGGACTTTAACGAAAGTCCAGGCCAGTCGTATTCAAGCGGACGGAATGGGATTTCTCAGGCACGTGGTGGTAGGGTATACTCTTCAATATCGAAGAAATAATGCACATTATTATGAGTAGTCTATACTTGATAGGAATGCCCACTCTGGGATACCGTTAAAGTCCAATTCTCTGGCCCACAGAGACGAGTGGGGAGGGCCATTACCTTGTAGAACTTCAGGAATATTTCTTTACTCGTTGATTTTAGAGTTTTTCTGATGGTCCTCACACAGCTGTGTGCTTATGTCGCTTATTCAACACGTCATTGTTTGTAATATAAGAAATATTATAGCCCAGATTTTCAAAGTTGCTGACCTGCCCTAGAAGAGTACCATCTACAAAAATTGTTGTTCGTACGGGATCAGCTCCATGAAAAGCCATCACCTTGGTCTTCGGTGTGGAGATCTGTAATCTGAAATCCGAAATTATTTGAATAATTTGATACCAAATCAATGTGAGTACGTCCAAATTATTTAATATTTGTTTTAAAGTTTGAGATCGTACAAATAGTAAAAACAAAATGGAAGAAGGCAGGCAGGCCACTTGGCTAGGCGCAAAGATGTCAGACGGTCTCGAAGTTGCCGGATCGGAGACCAAGAGACGTAAACAAACTTCGATGACTGCAAAACGGAAGGATGGTCTGGAGAGAAATCAGTCGTGAATAAATGAGCGGGCATCCGCACAGCAGTGGATTGACAACTGCTATGATGATACACACGAAAAACGCTGTAGTACTTAATTTTTACTTAACTATACAATATTGCTTTACCAGACAATATAACTACACAACTGATTTAATTAGTCATTCAGAAAATTAAACTTATCTTTCTCTTGTAAAGAAACGAAAGACATAAACGATTTAATCTGTTTCTGGCAGGGGTATCTGTAAAAAAAT
The DNA here is from genome assembly GCA_034769895.1 of Magicicada septendecula. Taxonomy (NCBI): domain Eukaryota; kingdom Metazoa; phylum Arthropoda; class Insecta; order Hemiptera; family Cicadidae; genus Magicicada; species Magicicada septendecula. The sequence continues at coordinate 1,250,258,007 of CM068367.1, forward strand.
GTAAGCTTTAGTGTTGATGACACACGAGAGAATAAGACATTTACGACCGAGAGTCAGCATTGTGAAAGCAGACCTGAGATGAGCAGCAGCACCTGTACGACACAGAAGTCACAGAGATCTGGCAAGCAAAACGTTTTCTCTCTGACATTATCTCTAATCCTTTTAATATTAATCTTGATTTATTCTTCGTTGTGAAGGCGGGGAGTGAGGCCAAAAAAAAGTAGAAAGAATAATAAGACGTAAAGTTCATCGGAGATCAGATAATAACGTTACAAAAAAACGTAAAAAAAGAAAAAAGAATGTAGACCACACCAGTGAATTTGATATACAAAAACGTACACAGCCATTATAATGCAAATTATGCTTGGTGGCCTGTCTTGCATTTTGACATACGCTATCTCTCTCACTCTCTCTCTCATGTGTTAAAACTAATTAAATTCAGCCAGGCTAACATATCATTATACATTATATACGTACATAAAAAAATTCATTCCATTAAAGAGTTTTCGCTGACGAGAATTTGAAATTCAGTTGGCGTCTGTTTTGCATGAATACAAAAAGAAACCAATTCGCTACGCAAATATGTATATATACGTATAATTTACTCTTGACCAGAAGAGATTAAGTTGTTACTGCCTGGTTGATGCTGTAGACGTCGTTTTCGCTTTTAAGTTCCCTAATCGTAAGCAATTTTGTCCGATCGTTTTCTAAAATTGTAGCTACCAATTATTTAAATGTGTTAATAATTTCAATAAAGTTATGAAAACAAATTGATAGGACATGTTTTATAAATAAATATGTTTTAAAATATTTTAATTCGAGTTGTGCAAACTTTCATTAAACTCAGTTTGCTGTATTCGGTTTGAAGACAAACAAACATACAGCAATATTTAATTTGTTGCTGAAATTTAACTCTTATTCCGGAGTTTCTTCCGCGTTCGTATCTTATTTTGTCTTTACTTTGTTATTAAATACATTTTAAAGTCTTTGGAAACGCAGACTCAAACTGCGGAACGTTTTCGACAAAGAGAAAATAAAGGACAGTTTATTAATTAACATTTTAGTTTTTGCTGTTTATCGGTTGTGATTACACGACTACCTTTATCTTTGGATGTTTATTTCTTCTTCGCCATTATTCCTTCATTCTTTGGCCGTTCGTGTTCACTCGTTTTCTACTACTTGCTCCTTTGGTTTTCCTTGATTTCTCTCCTTCACCTCCGCAATGTTCCGTCTAAACACTTCTCTTGATTCCTATATTTCTTCCCAGATTCCTCATTTTACTACATACATTTTACTAGTACATTTTACTTACAGATTCCTAAGGACTACTTTCACCCATGGTTCTTGTGTTTTTATATTGTTCTGGAAATTTGCTATACTTTCTGGTTCCATTCTTCTAAGGTGTCCGTATAAATCCATTCGTCTTTCAGTTCACAGTGGTTGAGATTTTCTGAAACTTTTGATATTGGTTTGGTTTCAGATAAAATTTAAACTCATTAATTAATTTAATTTAGAAGTTATTAATTAACGAGGAATTGAATTTCCTCATTGTAGGAATCCAATTTCCTCATTTTTTGAGGAATTCGATTGTAGTTATTAAATTAAATATATATTTCCAAACATAATTTGGGAAGCCCCAATCGGAGCTTGGGAGTGATACGTTATGTAACATAACAACATTTACTTGTTTGGTTTGGGTGTAATTGTAATAACAAGGCAATGTTATAAAATTTTTAAATGTTTACATTATTTAATTATCAAAACCTCTTTACTTATTTCGGTAATACAAAAAAATATTCATTATTCCTCGCTTGTGCGATATTTTGTATGGGATTTATGTGAATAATTTATGTCTAAACAGTTTATACACAAATCTTATTATTTACTCTTAATTATCTATTTCTGCTCTCGGCTTACTCATTTAGTGTGGCTATATTTTGCAATTGCTTATCAATTCACAATGAATTTACTTTTGTTTCAATTATTTCTTTAAATTTTTACTTGGCTTTAATTTTCTTTTAAATTTATAGCATATGCATTATTCTTTTAGCAATTAAAGAGTCTACTAATTATTCTACTTTACTTCACTTTAAAAATCAAGCATTGCTCTCTCATAGCATTTACGTTATTCCAATATTACTGTCTCAACATGAGACATTATTCTAAATTACAATAAGACTTTACATTATATGTACAATTTAAATTCTGTTAGCAATAGTTGGAATGTCTTTCATTCTAGTTTCATTATTGTCTTTCAATTGTCTATTAATTATTATGGTTTGTTATCACCTCGTTTGATGTGGCAACTTCAGTGTGTCCTCTTCCGGTCCTCGGGTCCCGTCCTTCGTGTCCATGATCCTCTTCCCGTCCTTGCTCCAGTCTTTCATGCCCTCGCGTCCTCTGGTCCTCTTCCAGGATTCCACTGCTTGTCTTTCTTAGTTGTTGTTGTCTCTGCTCATATCATCATGGGTTGTAGGTGTGTCCATCGAAACTCTGTTCTGCCTCACAAGTCGTCAGGTAACGCTTACTGTAGATTTACGATCACGTAGTTGACTGACATAGCCTCCTATGGCAACGGTTGAATATCGAAGAAGAAACTTTATTAGCGCGACCTGGTATTTATAGCCAGGTCGTGCAAAAGCTCAAGTCTGAACAATTTTCATCTTGTCAGAGTTTGTCGAAGCGTCTTTACCCCCACTCTGGTTCAATTCACTAATTTCGCCTATCTTCGCGAATTACGAAGTCTGTTTCACACTACACGATGTTCAATAGATCGCTAATTTTTATATGTTTACTATACGTAAATGACACTTCTTTATTGTAATTTTAAAAAGAGCTATTCACTTTTTACTTCATAGTAATTGCACTTTCCGTCACTTTGTCACGGTCTTTTAACCCTTTGTTCACCTTTATTTTCTACACCCTTTGGTGTCTTTCGTTTTACCATATCATACATATTTTTCTTATAATTAAAATAAAACATAAAATCTACCAATATCTGAAAAGGAATGGTTACTGTTAGGAACGGACAGGCTTCACACACACAAACAAAATACACATGTACACAACGCTAGCGACAGGTGGGCCAGATATGCGTGTACATGCCTGAACGGTGCGTTCCCTATATTTTAAACAATCCAGTTTGCAATCTGAATCATGTTTATCAATCAATATTTATTTATTTTTATTAGTTATTTAAATTATTTTGGCAATGCACAGTACCGTAAATGGTTGTACTGTCGCAATATAGAATATGTCTCAACGGGTCAAAACAATGAGGACAGTAAATGACTTGTCACTTGACGAAGCAGTGTTCTTGTGGTTCACGCAGTGATGAAGTTGAGGAGAACCAATTTAGGGACCTTTATTGTATGAGAAAGGTTTGATTTTTAACCAAAAAAATTATGCCTGCCTCCCGAATTTAAAGTTAGTACAGGGTGGATAAAAAAATTTAAACCACGTTTATGGATTCGTGAATTTCACATTGGATTGATCTCTTCACTTTAGCGCATGAAGTCTTTCAAAACAAAATTTATGGTCTTTATTGAAAATTTATTAAAAAATGAATATTCAAAATACAATGTTTAAAATTCCGACAAAACCGGTGTTGCGTCTGGATATAAAGTTAGCAAAGACAGAGTTATAATTGTTATACTTGCGCCAATGCAAGTGGCACTCATTGTTTGGGTTGTTGATAATAGGAATGCAAAGAAACCGCGCTGTTTTAAACATGTTACCTGCCTTCCTGTAACTTATAACGCGCCAAACAAAATGCATGGACGAACCCAATTTTGTTTGTGGAATGGTATACTAACAATTTTATTCCATCTGTTAAAAACTATTGCAAAGATAACAAAAAAATTGAACGTTCTGCTCTTTCATTTAGATAACGCTCCCCCACATCCTTCGGCAGAAATATTGAATAACGTCTACGAACACTTCAAAATTATTTTTCTGCCAGTAAATGGCTCAGCAATCCTTCAACGGAACAGGGAGTAACAGAAAAACTGAAGAGACTTTATAAGAAACAAGTCAACTGCTGTTTAATTATGTAAGAAAATGACTCCGAAAGTGTTGTAGCCTACAGAAGACGCTTAACCTGAAGGACAGCTGTCACATGCACAGAACTCACTACCACGAAATTAGAAAATGCCTAGAAAACCGTGGCCTATGGCAGAAGGAACAGAAGCTAACGATTCAACTCGAACTGATGTTGATAAGGGACAAATATTAATTGATATGACTAATCTTATCCGTACGATTTCCGGATTTAAAAACTGTGATGCAGAGGATGCGAAGGAATGGCTGGATAATGACACAGACTCAACAGGGTTCCCTAATTTAATCGATGGAATCGTAAAATGCATGAACGAAACTTGTAAGAGCGAAAACGAATCCAATGAAGAAAACGAAGGAGACGGAAACATTGGGTCTACACACGCTGAATCGTTCATATCATTAGAGACTGCGCTATATTGGTATGAGCGACCGGTCTCGCTATATTTAGGCCTACCGGTATCGCTAAAAAGAGTGAGAGATCTTGCTGCCGCGAAACGTTGATTAGGACTGTTACAAAGAAAAATGGGAATGAGAAAAGAAAAAAATTCATTAGCATTTTTTTTAAAAACCTCGATTTTATAAAAATATTCTGTACCAACTAAATTTTTTTTGTAAACAATAATAAGAACAGTGAACGTAAGCTGTTACAGCCGGTATTTACAGCGTCACAATTTTCCGGGCTTGTTAAGCCGTGTTCCACTTTGTCTATGTTCACTTCCGGACGTTTCGTCCGTTTTCAGTGCGGACATGTTCAATAGCGCGCGAAGATAGATCACACACAGACGAAATAGCCTCTTCTTCTTCAGGCTGTGAACCTTACGATCCGTTGCGAACTCCTTAGTCCGACCATCTTTTCTTTGGTCTTCCAATATTCCGCCGTCCTTTCGGACTATAAAACAAAATTTGTTTTGGTATCCTGTTCTTATGCATCCCTTCAGCATGGTCTGTCCAATCCCGGCTGTATTGGTTTATCCTTTTGCTTGAGTTGTATATTCCCAGGACATTCCTTATATCATTTATTATTAGCTGGTCCCTCCCTGATACTCCTAGTACTCATCGTAAAAAAAATATCATTTCACTAGCTTTAGGGTTTGGGTTTTTGCGTTCAGTGTCCAACTCTCACTGCCAAAAAGGCCATAAAGGCACTGCCTTTATAAAATTTTAAAAGAACATATCTTCTGACCTTTCCATTCTGTGTTCTTCTTATCGTTCCACACATGTGATTAAACTTCTCTATTTTTTTGTCTACATCTATCTCACCAACAAAAGACAAGTCACATATAAGGAACCTGAATGAATGCACTAGCTCAATTAGTTGATGATTCAGTATTAGTTTACACCTTACAGGAAAGCAACTTTTAAAAGCCATGGACTTGGTCTTGATAACAGAAATTTCCAGACTATACATTCTGATTATCTGCTGCAATTCATAGAGGGCCCTCTGCAGGCTATTTTCATTGTCTGCTATTATGATCTGATCAGCAGCAAACATTAGAGTTTTGATGAAATTACGTTCACTGATTCAGTAAATAATGTTTACTGAAACACATGAAATAGTAAGACATGAAACAGTTCGAGAATGAAACGATCGTAGAAGGGGCAGGGAAGGCAGTGCATGAAGTGGGGTGTGAGGTGACCAACCATGACATACAACCATGTGACACACCTACCATGCAGCTGGTCTGAACACAAAATGATTGCACGGAAAACAATGCTTCAAAGCTACACATGCGCAATAAGAACTTTTGACACACCGCAGCCAGACACCCGGTCTAATTATTTAAGCTCCACACTCGCGAACGAATACAAAGACTGTTTTACGTTGAACATTGAAGTGTCCTCTCAACGGGATAGGACAGTCTCCGTTTGTATTCGTTCACGAGTGTCTGTGATCCGTGATCTTACGTCATTGAAGATGTCCGTCTTGGGGACGGACGAAACGTCTGCAAGTGAATATACACAAACTGCAACACGGCTTAACAAGCCCGGAAAATTGTGACAATAATAATGTCAGTTCCCAGCGAAACGCAATATTTTAATTTCGGCACATATATTCCGAACAGGGTACAGAGACACTCTTTGGCCAGTTGCATATGAAAAACGTTCAAGCAAACCAAATAAATACTGTTTCGTTTGTACTACAAATGGTTCAATGCTGGTGAAACACAGCACCTATATGTAGGCCTGTCTATATCTATATACTGTATATAAAAGCGAAATACCACGCACTTATTCATACACTCACTCATCTCGAAATCTCCATAACTATAAAGCCTACAAACTTGAAATTCGGCACGTATGTTCCTCTTGGCTTATAGGTGCACGCGAAGAAAGGGTTTTGAAAACTTTAACGCCTAACCGCGAAAAAACGCGAAAACCCGCTAAAAACCGTGACACTGATAATGCAGCTTTTTTCAACTGTACACTTCCTAGATGTCTAATGTTTATTTTTTTACTTTGCTTTAGGCTTTTAGGGCGTTACTAAACAGTATTTTTTTCATCTAACCTATAACCACGAGGAGGCGCGAAAATAATCGCGACACAGTTCAACCTGTCCCTCTATTCCTTGCTATGTGGCGTTGAGGGTTTATTTTGAGTCCTAAGTTCAGCACATATATTCCGAACAGGGTACGGAGACACTCTTTGGCCAGTTGCATATGAAAAAGGAACTGAAACTTTCATTTATGGTTTAAATGTGAGTTTTTCAAGTCATGCATTTCTGTGCACTTTATAAAAATATATAGTGTTATAGTGGTAAGTTCTTTAATTAATTTTTAATTAAACGTGTTCCTGTTTAACCATTTTTTTGCTTAAAGTTTTGTTAGTTTTAACGTGCATATAAGCACAAGGGTATTATAAAGTGGCGACAGTTAATGTTTGTAACGTCCGGCTGTTGAACTCCGCACCTTTCTATTTTCCATTGACGGGGTGGAGAGGGGTACGGCCATTGAACTGGTCCTCAGTTATAAATTCAAAGGTTGCCTATGACTGCCCTAAACAGTTGACTTCCATTATCTGCTCCACAGTTTCGTCAGTGTCTACTATTAGCTTGGACCTCACTGGCGTTGCAGCAGCAGTCATTGCTGTAGTCGTAGCTGCTGAGATAACCATACTATGTTTGTTTAGAGGCGTTTTTAAATTTTGACAGAAGCCTTTTGCAGATCATTTTCAGTCTTAGCTATAAGTACGGCATCGTCAGCGTAGCAAATAATGTTGAAATTAGTATTACCCATATTAGGCTATATCCCTTCATATCTCTCATGGTCATTATTATCTCGTCCATTACCAAATTAAAAATTTTAATTTTACCGCTAAGCTCCGCGAACTCTTCAACTGACCCTTGTAGTTGTAAGGACTGCCAAAGTTTATAAAATTATTATGTAGTCGACCATCATAACTAAAATCTCTCCCTCTCTCTATTTATGCACCTAAGCATTCAAAGAATTTCGACGAAACCGAAACATCGAAGCATGATAATGTTTTTAGGCTTTTGAAACGTATAATGTGGATTACGTTTGGTGGATTACGTAAATCATTTCCAAACCACAGACGATCACAAACAGAGAATGTAAAACCAAATTTTATTCTCACTAAAACGTTTGCTAACCTCAATGTCAGCAGCGATTATTTCTGTCTTGATGCGTTTACATATCAAATTTCTAGACTGTGGGGAATCGAAAGTGTGGAAGCGTCACGTTTTTCGATGACGTTTTTGTGGAATGACCCCCAACCTAAAAATATTATCATGCTAAAACGTTCAAGCAAACAAAATAAATCCTGTTTCGATTGTACTACAAATGGTTCAATGCTGGTGAAACACAGCACCTATATGTAGGCCTATCTATATATAAAAGCGAAATACCACTCACTTATTCATACACTCACTCGTCACGAAATCTCCATAACTATAAAGCCTACAAACTTGAAATTCGGCACGTATGTTTCTCTTGGCCTCTAAGTGCTCGCTAAGAAAGGGTTTTGAAAACTTTAACCCCTACGTTATTACGGCATCATTGTTGATAACTCATTAATATTCAAGCTCTAATAGTTTATTGATTAGATCTTGATTTAATATTTTTAGATCTTTGATAGTTTAGTATTTAGCTTGATCAAACTGATAATTTTCAAGGTTGATCATCTTCAAATTAATCGAGCTTAAATAGTTTCTCTTAGTTTCTAAATACCGGTATCTAAGTTTCACAAATAACCTATTTCTTTTTTCTGATTTCACATTCCGTTTTTTTCTGATAATCACCGTAGCGAAGCACGGGTATCCAACTAGTATTAATAACTAAAGTAAGTTATATCTTTAGGACAACAAACAACAGAATACGTAAGTAAAATTAATTTATTAATTTACACATACAAGACGTACTTACTGTTTTAACACCACACAAATCATTTTTGTTTTTGTACTGTTACTGTCGTATATTCGTTTTTTCGAAAGTCTGAACAAATCGATAATTCGAAACCGCCTAGTCACGATTAGTTAGGAATTTTGACTCTCTAATGTATGTAGATTTCCACAAATCATTATTTTTTTAGTACACGTTTTAATAACGCTGTATTATTACAACATATTATTAACGTCCAAGAATGTATGTAAATATTTATGACATGTATTTCTAAATTGCATTTGTAAATGTTTTGTTTTTTGAAATGGTTCGAGGCGATTAAAATAGCGTTTTTTTTAAACGGAACTTTTGTTTCACCAAAACAAACACACTCTCGCGCGCACTTAAATACTTGGGCATTTAATTTTGCGCAGTAAAGTCGGCAAAGTTACTGCTTGTAATTACGTGCCGCGTTCAGCTGATCACAAACTAGACGGTAAACATAGTAAAGTGTAGCGCAAAAGGAGGATCGTTGGAGGTGGATGTGAAAGTGGTGGTGTGGTGTTAGTTAAATAAATAAAAACTAACGCCAAGTGTGTAAGAAATGTTTCCAGATGGCAGATTATACCAGGCAGAGAGAGAGTAGAGAGGTGAATTAGAGTACTACTTGGCAGTTTGTGTAACCCCCTCGCAAGGGTTACGAAGACTGTACTGTATACTGTTTTATGGCCTTCGTTTTCTCTCTCTCTCTCTCTCTCTCCAGCAGCTTATGCATTTTTTATACTTTACTTTCGTAGCAAAACAACTTTAAGGTTCCTACCCACTTGCAGTAGTAACAGTTATAGGTGGGTGCTCTCTCTCTCTCTCTCTCTCTCTCTCTCTCTCTCTCTCTCTCTCTCTCTCTCCTCACGCACGCGCCCCCCCACACACAAAACACTTAAAGAGCCAAAGAATTTTGCAATATCTGCAGTCGTATGTACAGCAGATATCAAGATCATTCAAAAAGTGGACCATATAATACATGTTCTAAGAACAAATATGTAAAAGATCTTTTTCGTCTTCTTCACTGCACGGGTTAGGACCTAGTTGACCTGTTCCGGAACCCATGTTCTCTTCGGTATACCAACTTCCCTTTTCCCATTACGTTCATATTTCAAGGCTGCCACCGGTTATTTGGCATGCGGTCCAAGTGTTGTCACCATCTCCTCTTATTGTCTTTAAGCTTCTTGTGCAAAGATCAGACTTTTAGTTCTTGCCTACTATCTTCATTTCTCTTCTTATCTACGAGAGAATGTCAAGAATTCCTTGTGTACTTCTTTAAAATTTCATTCCACATTTCAGCGGCTTGAGTTTTATTTTTACAAAGGGTCCATGTTCCACTGGCACACTCGTTATATTTTTTAAGCATCAACGGATCGTCCCACAGATACCTCTGTACTTTGTTAACTTATCTTCCCAATCAGTATCAGTACTGTATAACATGTCACTTCCCAGGTAATTAAAATGGCCAGTCAGATTTTAAATTTTATTGTCTGTAACCATTCTCGATATTCAAATATATATCGTGGTGATTATACTTAACTATATCGTAGTGATTTTTAAAATATTGAGCAAGAAATGAGGCAATTTATAAATTCTGTAGGCATTGGCAATACTCAGGTCCGACAGTGTTACCACAAAAACAGAAGAAATAAAGAGCCAAGCACAAGAAATGAAGTTTGTAAAAGAGGGTCAAAAGACCCTTTTCGAACGAAGCAATAAAACGACTCTAAATGTTCAAAAGGTGGACGGGAAGATATTTTACTTCAATATCTGGTGATGATGCAGGAACTAGATTGCCACCAAACTAAGGTATACAGCAGAAGGAAGGAGAATTATGTAGATGTAAGAAAACCGAACATAAGAGTCATAACAAACGGGGTGCTTAATGCACGAAGAAACAGAGACAATGTCGAGCAACACATAGGCTACATAAACTTAAAGTACAGTTGATTGAAATATATAGTCATGTTGCTTGCGACAACAGTGAGAATATTTCAATCGAAATAAAAGGAAAAGAGATAGGATTAGATCAGAGAGAGATCGAGGATGTGCAAGACGCGCTGTCGCGTTCCAAGCTTCAGTAGAGATCCCGCTGCGGTGACCACGATGTATGAGGGGTTCCTAGATGTGGAACTACCGGCCGTGGGGTTTCAATTAGACAAGGGTCACCGTTCGCCGAGGTGGGCGCTAATGAGCGGATTGCCCTGGAAGCGGGTACAACGGCAGTTGAACTTTCGGAAAGTGTCCATATAGTGGCGTTCAGGGAACGGACACGTAGTGAGTTTCGGATGGTGACGTTCGAAGTCAGATAATGAACTTGCATGTCCAGCGCACAGCCCGGTCCAGGAGACTATAGCTTACGCTTATGGTCTCTGCCAAGCAGCCCCACGCTGGGATCGTTCCATACGTGGTAACGACGAGTTTGGCTAGGCGGCGGGACATCGATTTACTGAAGAGTAAATCAATTGATAGGCCGCAGTTGATAACAATCGATGGGCAGCTTTGCGGGCTATTTGCTCGGAATGTGTCCGCCAGGTAAGAGGTCGAGCGAGGTGAAGTCCGAGGTACTTCACACTGGGAGACCAAGGCACTCGAGTATCGCCTGTGTATAGTCTGAGACGAAGCCTTTTTCGTCTGCAGAAAGTGGATATCAAGAGTATCTAAATGAAGTCCAAGTAGGAAGGCGAAAGAGAAGGAGGGATCTTTTACCTCATAGGGTCAATAACGATTTGAAACTTCGATAGAAAAGAATGTGGTTCATCCAGTTCAACCCCGTATACAGTACAAACTAAACTATTCGAGAGTATATCTAATTTAACGTACCCTCCGTAATGAAGTCTTGTTTGACTTTGATTGTTCTTTCTTAAGTTAATATTTTATCTATTTATCAATTTCTACAACTATCCTTTTGGTGTTTGTTTCTAATTTGACCGGCAGTATCAATCTTGGGAAAGGGACACTAATTGCATTTGATCACGTTGCTGTTACTTCAATACAGCTAATTATATTGCACAGGATAGAATTATATGTATAGGTAACTGTGTCTGAATGAACGGGGAATCAATGAACATTCCGTCTCTTTCCGTACTGTATAACATTCCAACGTATGCTTCTGATTTTGCAGAATTCAAATTCTTTACTATCCCGGTTGACCAATTTCGTACAGCTGACTGAAACAAGGAATGTCCGGTTGAAACAACACGCACATTTATACAATTAACCGTATTCTCATTGCAGCGGAATGGGATTGGCTGTCTGTGGTGATGGCGGGGGTGTGGGCTTCTTATTTGACCCCGTTCGCTTTGACAACGTTGTGTCAATAGTGTACAGTGTTGGTGTAACAGTGACGCTGCACACGGACGTGGTGGCAAAGCTATCTCTGTAATGTCGAACGCATTTGTTAATTGGAATTCTGCTTCTGCAGTGATCGTAACGAGCACAGTAGATGGAAAGAAAACAAACCAGCCTAAGCAAAGAGACACAGTAATAGAGTAAAAAGTACGAACAAGCCCTACCAGACTAAGTGTGTGTGCGGTGTGTGTGTGCGTGTGCGTGCGTGCGTGCGTGTGTGTGTGTGTGTGTGTGTGTGTGTGTGTGTGGAGAGAGAGAGAGAGGAGAGAGAGAGAGAGAGAGAGGAGAAAGAGAGAGAGAGAGAGGAGAGAGAGAGGAGAGAGAGAGAGAGAGAGAGAGAGAGAGAGAGAGAGACAGAGACAGACAGAGTAGATAGAACAAAATGTCGTGACGTACAAGTTTCCTTACGCAACGTCAATTTCGAAATTATAAAAGAACAATTACTTAGACTAAGTACGAACAGTGAGGGAGGATTGTGGTTTTGTAGGTTCAAAACAACTTCGCTTGGCCTTTGAGAGGATTTATATCATTAGATTGGCCTAAATCTTAATTTTAAACTCTAATATACCTTTTAAATTACATTAAGGGAGAGATCTAGTATAAAATAATTATAAAATAAGTAGAAGTTTTGAAAATAATTTTAAAAACTTATCATAATTTTAACCAATATTTTTTTATACCATACGTTTTGTTACTATATATGTTCTACAGCAGAGTAAATCCTTCATCATCTCTTCACTTTCAGGCATTAGGTCATAGACCTGTTGCGCCCTCCGGCCGTGATAGAACTCACGCCCCACCCCAGCCAGAGAGATATTAGCCAACCTTTAACCCACACCCGGGGGCAAGCCGTGCGGTGGGGGGGAAGAGTGTTGTTTATGTGTGTAGTGTATTGTGTGCCCTTGTTACATATCTGGCCCGGGTATGCCAGAGAAGACTTACGTATTATTTGTCCGCGTACGTGCGGGTAGACGAGCAAATCGAGCCGTGACCTTGACTTGATGTCACCACATCGGCAGCACAGCAACGCTCTGATAGAGTGAATCCTTTTAGAAAGTTTTAAATAGTTAAAATAGTCTTTCTTACCTTTCTTACACTTTGTTGTGGCGCTCATGCTGTCAACATTCCTAAACTTGCATGTACCTCCTTCTTCCTTCAGCTTTAAGCCTCTTCAGGAACTCTCTCTCTCTCTCTATTCTTTTGTAACACATATTTATTAACTCCTTTCCCTTGCTTTTCGGTGTTTTCTTCAACTTTCCTAAGAGACGGTGATTGATCAGTAACAGGTTAAAGAAGGATAAGGGTTTTGAATTCAAGATTACCACACATGTGAAACGACAGCTGCTGATATGTAGGTTCCCGTGGGAATTTGTTCTGATTGTCCTTGCTGATGGTAGCAAATCCTGTGACTTGTACTGGAGCCTGTGTATCTGGTCTTGAAGTTCAGAGATATGACTATTCCTTTGTTGGGATTTTCTCACTTATGCAATCTACATACAAAAGTAAATTACTTTTATGTACAAATACGTTTTTTAATTTTATACAGAATCAATAATTTCTGTTTCATAAGCCTCCTTATACTTAAGAATGTATTATTATATTCTCCTCCTCTTCTTCTTCTTCTTCTTCTTCTTCTTCTTCTTCTTCTTCTTCTTCTTCTTCTTCTTCTTCTTCTTCTTCTTCTTCTTCTTCTTCTCCTTCTCCTTCTCCTTCTCCTCCTCCTCCTCCTCCTCCTCCTCCTCCTCCTCCTCCTCCTCCTCCTCCTCCTCCTCCTCCTCCTCCTCCTCCTCCTCCTCCTCCTCTTCTTCTTCTTCTTCTTCTCCTCCTTCTTCCTTTTCCACTTCCTCTTTTCAAATTTTCCAAATATAAATCTTTTAATAATTTTCTAAGCTTTCTGAAACATTTTCCCAGATGTTTATATTGTATTACAGCAGTTTTTAATGGCTTCCTATGAGGACTTTTAATATTTCCTTACACGTTTTTATTCTATCATTTACGTTACGCACGAATGCACGAATGATAAGAATATCATTTTCTTATATTAAAATATACACGTATTCTTACATTATTGCTACTTGAACACGTGTTCCTATTCTTAAAATCGACATCTTCATCGTCTCACCTTTGGTGTTGTATTTTCTCTGATAGTGCAGCTTTTCCTTCTACACAGCAAAATCATAAAGCCATTATATTGTAGAAGTTTGATTTTGTTTCTTTATTCTCATTTCGTTCTTTAGCGTCATCTTTACACTTCCACTAATATATAGAAATCTATTGAATTTGTTTTCCTATTGTCTTGCTATTTGTCACTGTCGTCCTCGTGTGTATCGACACCCAAATAATTACAATGACTACCTAGCTCTACTGCTTATTGTTAATTACACTCTTTTGATTTAATGGGTTTAGTCTTGATAAACTCCATAACTTTATTTCTAGAAGTGGTTATCCTTATATATTATTCTTATACATTGAATGACACTGAATGCTTTCTCTCATTGGATAGAATTTATTCTATCTTTGGTGATATGAAAGTTTATTTGTGAAACGTACGGAAAGTTATATAAAATTTAATATTCCCATAAGAAAATTAATTACATAAGTACATTATTATTTTAATATTATTGAAATTCGATGTACCCTGCTTACGGTCTATCCAAGTATTGATGAAAAACAGAGTAGGTATATACTCCACTACCGCCTGCCAAACAACGAACTCTCGCAGTCACATTCCTGACACCGCTCAGATACCGATCGTAAGAAGCATTTGGAACCTTCTCGACTGCTAAGACTACACCACAGGAAAATTGGCTGGACCTGTAACGTGGCTGCAGTTTAGAGGGCAGACGTTCTCGAACGGATAATACAAGCGATAAAAATGCGTCGTACTGTGGATAAATATATAATTAGGAAAACCTATGTAATTCGTATGTGGTAATTTTTTACGTCACTGTTTTTTCATAAATGAGCCGGTTAGAATGATAGTTGCATAAGCGAAGCCTTCTTATACTGTGTAAGTTGACGCTTTCACAAACCTAGTACTTCATTCTATAAAGATAACCAAATTCTCACAATTCTTGTCTCTCAGTAGTTTTAAATTTGGCCACTTAAAGTCAATTTACAGATTTTGATATACACCACGATCATTCTTGGCGGCTCACGTATGTAATTCGTGGTTACATACAAATAGTAACTAACAAGTTCTCTGGCACTTTTAAGACTTATTCTTGTGTTTTGAGATTATGGTAGATGCAATCCCCGTAAGATTATATTACTTTGTTGTTACTGTTATTTTGTAATAAATGATTATTGTTAGTATTATGATGATTATGTCTCTCCTTTCTTCTTGTTGCAACCTCAATCGGGAGATCGGTGGTTGGCCATATTCTGGAGTCGCCAGATCGTTAGTTGATCTCCTTCTAATAAATGTTTCTGTATTGTTTCAGACCAATTTCTTCAGCCATAAAAACTTCTGTCACTAGCATTTCGTGTATGGACGTTTTCTTGTATTACCATAGTGGAATGGCTATTTTGGGTAATCAAATATAAGAGACATCCCATTTACTTCTCTTGATGTTTTTCGTGTACCCTCTTAAATATTCACCAATGGACGTCGTGTCTTAACCCACTCGTTCTCCGAACGCAGGACACTCTGAAGCTGCACATGTGTTTAGAACAGAGTTCTATTACTCTAGTAAAACCCAGGGACGTCTTTTTGGTTTTAAGTCACACAGTAGACCCGAAACACCGGTATCAATCGTTTGTTGCCGAAGGAATGGAATGTGACTGAATACCTACGTCTACGTAGTTGTACAGATTACGTAAGCCAAGGATCTTGTCACGCAATGACGTGGTCAATTACAGTAGAATATGTTCTGTATTTTTGTGTCTGCTGCTACCGCGTTAGTTTTGTTATGCCGGCACCAATTGCAGCCAGTGGTCGCCACATTAAGAATTCAGACCGCGTACCCGGACGACCAGACTCTCAACTCTCGATAACTGCTCTCAACTGTCCACGTTGACGTGGCCAACTGTAATGACCACACACATCCCCACGCGCGCGCATATATTTGTTTATCTCATTGAATTTCGTGACCTTTATCGTAGAGGTGGTGGTGGGGGGGTAACATAAGGATTACTTATTTATTCTCATTCGATGAGACGTCCCCACATTGGAATTTTGTGTATAAATATCACTTTTATTCTTGTTACTGAGGATTCGTTATCGTAGTTGGGCGATATTTTTGGCGATCATATAAAGTACAGCCTGTGTTTAATCCTAAACCATATTTCATTTACAAACACACACATTAAAAAAATTACGTATTCATATTTATACGTTAAGGTCATTTATCTTCTCTGCCTTATCAGTTAAAATTAATTGTAATAGTAATTAATTGTAACTGTTTATATCTTTCGGCGTTCAGAAGCCGTGTGTGAGAGTGTGTATGTGTGTGTGTGTGTGGTGTGTGTGTGTGTGTGGGTGAGAGAGAGAGAGAGGGGGGATGGCGGATAAACATCTACAAGTATATTTTATATACTAATAAATCTCTACGGGGGGGGGGGTCTACGTTTGTTCGCGGAAATCTCAGAATCTACTGAACCGATTTCAATGAAACTTTGACCGCTCATAGCAGGTACCCAACGGAAGGTTTTCCACTTTATTTGATACCGATAGGTTAAAAAGAACCGAAGTTATTGCACAAAAACTCATTTTTTTAAACCCGCGGCTTCGATCGCGAATATTTGTATATGATTGTTGTGGTAACTGTCGAGTTGGTAAATTGCTAATGGTACAATCTATATTAATAATATTCTTGTATTGTAAGTTATGAATATCCAAAAAGTGCGAAGCAATAGATCCCATCATTCATGTTTCCTCGATACGTAAAATCAAAATTTGATAATTTAGTAGATATTTACAAACATGTAGTAACACAATTAGATAAAATGTTTATTCGTATAGAATAATACAAATAGTGTATACATAAGTATATTGATATCAGTTAGTCCATTTGAATATTTACATTTTAGTAGGGATATGGAATTCTTATCAGCATATGGAATTCATATAAACAATACAATAATTCATTGTTTTATTTATTGTAACACTGATTATATAGTACATGTTGATTTCTGACAAACCATAGTCTTCGACATTTGAGTATTCAGTAGGCATATGTGCAGTAGGAATAGTTAATTATCGAGAATTATACTTAATTACTTCATCGGGAATTATACGATGAGTGTCAGTGATGTAGTATCAGTGCCTTTTTTCGTTAATTTTACGTTATCGGTAAGTAATTATGTGCAATATATATTGTGTAAATTATTAATTGCCACCTAGAGATTTATTAGTATAGACAAAACAAATACATTTCACTTGTTTTAGCTTTGCAATGCCAAAAGACGATCATGTTTAGGAAGATCTACTGCTGCTGCGGAAAGAAATAGGCGTCTTAGAGCTCTGAAAATGACGTCGAAATAAAATCAGCTCCTGTAAACTCTTCAGAAAGATCTGGATTAGAAGAAGTCTCACGGGTTGAAAATCCTACGAATCGTGAAAATAGATTATCGGCATAAAGACGCAGGCAAGCGACTCTCAGAACACGAGGTCCTACTTTACGATGGAATGCAAAATTAAATAGTGGTTTCAATATAAAACAGTTATTAACTACGCGAATGAAACAGATATCGGGTTACCGAGTATGGTTTGCACACATTGCAAAGCTTTAAAGTGGAAAAATGAATCACATGGATTATATTGCTCTGCAGGAAAAGTGCGATTAGATCCCATAGTTCCTCCTTCAGAACCATTAAAATCATTATTAAATGGAGAACATCTTTTATCGAAAAAATTTTTGAAAGCTTAAGATCGTACAATTCAGCTTTTCAATTTACATCATTCGGAGCCAATGAAATAGTCGAAGGGAGCTTCATGCCTACTTTCAAAATTCAAGGGCAAGTATATCACCTCATGGGATCATTACTCCCCACACAAAAAGAAGTACCAAAATTTCTACAGGTGTATTTCATAGCTGATTATTTACAGCAAGCTGAAACAAGAACGGTTCATATTCGTAACTTGGATAAGACATTAGTAACAGAACTTCAAAATTTAATTTGCATTTGAATTTGTAACATCTGCGAATAATAATCAGTATAATATTGTGATTCATGCTGATCGAAAAGAAAATAATGAAGAGCACAGGGTTCGCTACAATGCACCGACAACTAATGAGGTGGCAGTAGTTTTAGTTAACCAGGAATGCGATAAACGCGATATAATAATCTGTGCGAGGGATCATACGCTACATCGAATTGCAGAAACACATCGAGCTTATGATGCTTTACAGTACCCTTTAATGTTTTGCAGAGGAGAAGATGGTTATCATTTTACATTAAAATTAGTCGATCCTCAGACTGGGTTACAAACTGCTAAGAAAGTTTCAGCTCTACAATTTTATTCGTACAGACTTATGATGAGAAAAGATGAGTGCAATCATTTAATTTATTACAAACAGCTTCTGAATCAATATAGGCCTATTGTTGATATGTATGCTAAGATAGAGACGGAAAGGCAAACTTACTCATCCGTACTCATCAAACTCAGTTAAGAGCTGAGAATTACGTACAAGATGTTTGCAAGATGCGTTACGAAATAATGAAAGTTTGGATAATTTAGGCCGCTTGATCATTCTACCCTCAAGTTTCACAGGAGGTCCACGATATATGTATGAGCGAACGCAAGACGCTTTTTGCTACGTACGCAAATACTCGCGGCCTGATTTATTTATTACGTCCACTACAAATCCTAAGTGGAGAGAGATCGTCCAGGAGTTGCATCAAGGCTTTTCAGCTCAAGATCGACACGACTTGGTAGCACGTGTATTTCATCTGAAATTGAAGAAATCAATGGATTTCTTAGTGAAAGGTAAAATTTTTGGCTGTTGTCTGCTACATGTACACCGTACAGTGGCAAAAACGAGGTTTGCCTCATGCGCATATTTTGCTCTGGTTAGAAGAAAAAATACGACCAGATCAGACCAGATTCTGTGATTAGTGCAGAGCTGCTGGACCCTGATAAAGAACCAGAGCTTTATGATATAGTTAAAACACATGATTCATGGGCCATGTGGAACAATTAATGCACAGTCACCGTGTATGAAGGAGGGTCAGTATACCAAACGATATCCTAAATCGTTTACAAAAGAAACGACGATAAATGATGACAGCTACCCTAATTATCGCCGACTAAGTCCTGAAGATGGAGTTTTTCAGTGTGAAATCCGTTTGAGAGATGAGATTTTGATAGTTGACAATAGATGGGTAGTTCCATACTCACCGGTGCTTTCACGAGTTTTTGGTGCTCACATCAATGTTGAATTGTGTAGTAGTGTAAAATCCATTAAATATATATGTAAATACGTCAATAAAGGCTCCGATCTAGCTACGATTGGTATACAAAATTCTTACGATGAGGGTATTACGGTTTCAAAATGGTCGATAGGCTACATAAACACATCTGAAGCTATATGGAGAATCTTCTCTTTCCCTATACATGAGCGATTGCCACCTATTATTCATCTAGATGTACATCTCGAAAATGGGCAGAGTTTATTTTCGTGAAGATAATTTTCACGGAAGAATAGAAAATCCAAGAAACACCACTCTCATGGCATTTTTTATCTATGTCGGGAAGATGACTTTGCCAAAACTTTTATGTACGAAGAAGTGCCAGCATATTACACTTTCAATAGGCAGACGAAAATTTCAACGTAGACGTCGAGGAGTCTTATTAGAAGGAAGCGAGAACGTATATCGTGAACACGTATTGGGTCGAGTGTATATAGTTCATCCAAACAATCATGAATGTTATTTTCTTCGTTTACTTCTGCACAATGTACGTGGCCCAACTTCATTTGAAAATATCAAGACTGTCGACAAAGTAATTCAGCCAACGTTTCAAGCTGCATTCCAAGCTCTTGATCTCCTAGAGAACGACAATCATTGGAACGACACATTGTCAGAGGCAAGTTTATTTGCTAGCCCTGACAAAATGAGAGAACTTTTTGCAATAATGTTGGTGTTCTGCAGTATTTCAAACCCGAGTGCATTGTGGATTAAATACAAAGACCACTTCTCTGAAGACTTGATTCGAGATATTATGCGTCGAATTCCTGATGCTGATTTGAGTTTATACAAGGAAAGCATTGAAAATAGTTGTTTACTACTTTTACAAGATTTTGTTACTTCTGTCGGTGGTAATCCGATAGCTCAATACGGACTACCAAATCCACAGTCTACCGTCCACAACATTTCAAAGGAATATCTTTCTGAAACCACTTATGACAGACAACAGCTACTTTCTACAGTTGAAGAGAATGAAAGATTACTGACAGACGAACAAAGAAATATATATATCAACTCCTTCTTCAAATATTTACTGTAAATCTGGAAATACATTTTTCCTTGATGCACCAGGAGGCACAGGTAAAACATTTTTAATCAAATTGACTCTTTCGAAGTTAAGAAGCAAAGGCAAGATCCCATTAGCAGCAGCTTCCTCGGGAATCGCTGCTACATTATTACCTGGCGGAAAAACGGCTCATTCCTTATTTAAAATACCAATTGATTTGAATTGCAGCGAATTTCCAGTGTACAATATTTCCAAAAATAGTGCTAAAGCAGAATTGATTAGAAATGCAGACTTGATTGTTTGGGATGAGTGCACTATGGCCCCTAAAAAATCAGTAGAAGCTCTCGATAGAACTCTATGAGATTTGCGCAATGACAACAGCTTTATGGGTGGAATAACTTTTCTCTTTGCCGGAGATTTCAGACAAACATTGCCCGTAGTTACGCGAGGTACCAGAGCTGATGAAGTAAACGCGCTTGCGTCAAACGATCGAATATATGGCGTACCGTTCAAACAGTATCACTCACAATAAACATAAGAGTCCAACTTGGAGGTGATGCAGATATTCACGAATTTTCTACTACTTTATTAAACCTTGGAGATGGTACGATACCAGAGACAGACGGTGCGATATGTTCACCGCCATCATTATGTCGTACAGTTTCTTCACTGGCAGAGTTGATCGAAAAGGTTTATGGACATATTAAGTCTATAAATTTGTACGATGATGTGTGGTTATGTGAGCGTGTGATACTAGCACCAAGAAACGAACAAGTAAATGCCATAAATGGCTGCATATTGCAAAAATTTCCAGGAGACGAAAAAACATATCACTCCATTAATACAGTTTTGAACGAAGAGGATGCAGTACATTACCCAACTGAGTTTTTGAATACTTTATCTGCATCAGGATTACCAGCTCACACATTGAAATTAAAACTAGGTGTTCCAATTGTACTCATGAGAAATCTGGAGCCACCACAGTTATGCAATGGAACACGATTGAAAGTTAGGTCGCTAAACAATCGTTAACTAATCGACCTAAATCAATTATCAGTTATTTTACATTAAAATCGATACAAATTCGATTATTCGTTAATTTTTATATTAACAGAATTATTTCGATTGTTATTAATTTACTTACAAACCTCTGATGATACTGATATTTTTCAGTGAAACGTGCGTCTGGTGTTAAAAAGAAAATAGGAAATTTACACTACTTGCAGAAGAAACAAATTGAATAACATCACAACATTATATAATTGCTGCAAGAAACTTCGAGTTACATATATAGAAAATTTTTTATATATATATATATATATAAATTACTATACATTTAATATTTATAATGAATTTACCTCAAGATATTTTTTTTCTTATTAGGAACATGTTTCGGGTATCATCTTGTACCCATCCTCAAATTACTATCTATAATAGCCAAGTTTCTCTAACAGGCCAACCTTTTCATGCCGTAATTCGAAAAAATCGTAACTAAACGTTATAAATAATTTTTTGTTAAAAGATATCAAAACTGCAGAAAAACATTTAACATTTAACTATTAATTTGCTTTAACATTAAGCTACAAATGAAAGTAAAAACGAGCCGTTTACGTCAAATGGCAACAGAAATACGACGAGCTAAGTTATAAAAGTTCACTAAATTGTTGAAATGTGCAATTTATAGGTTTTATGTTTTTTACGGCTTTGTTTATGCAAAAAAAATTAAAAATTTGTGAAACGATGGAAAATAACAGTTCTGACAATACAAAAGTTTAAAAATTATAGTTCTCTAACTTCAATTTTTGGACGAGTAAATTTTCAGATCGTGCAGCACATACGAACGAACAAACCATATGTAATGTATATTTTCTCATCTTCCCCATTGTGTCACGTGACTTCTGAATTAAGTATATTGATAGTAATTTTGTTTCCGAAAACTTACCAAATATACTAGTAATTTTAAATAGGTTTATAAGTATGTGTATAATATTTAGGTTTACATATACGTACACTCCGTGCAAGTACATTCATTTTTTAAATTGTTTGACGAATTACCTTCTCAGACAAGTCGCAAAACGATTGAAAAAACCGACTTCCCAGCCAAGTTGTCTTTGACACTTTTACCACATTGAATGGTTTATAAATGTCTCGTAGTTCTTAAAGTTTGAAAAAAGAACTCACAAATCATTTGTCAAGACAAACTGAGCTTTCAAGACGGCGAAGAAATAGAAGCTAAACTAATTAAAATGTTGTAAACATAATTTATTTAAATAATTTAAACGAACAGCATTAGGAAATAATACTAACTTCAAATAATAACTGAATAAAGACATATGTACACTTTCTCTAACATAGACAAAACAATTTTCAGATCGATAATATAGACCGATTAATTGATTCTGTGTGATTCATTTTTCTCCTCCTTTTTTCTTGTTTATTTTCTTCTGCGTCTTCTCCTGTCGCGATAGCAAAGATCAAATCCATATCTTCCGAATAATTATAAATATTTTTGTTTACCACAGATATATTTTGTTTATTTCACACACACACACACACACACACACACACACACACACACACACACACACACACACACACACACACACACACACACACACACACACACACACACACACACACACACACACACACACACATTCGATTCAAATTTTTTGTACAAAATTTTCATTTTAGTTTGCGCACATTTAATATTTTTTTTAAATATAAAAGGCCTATTTTCAGTTCATAAAAGTATTTATTTGTATAAAAAGAAAGTTCATAAAAGTATTTATTTGTATAAAATGAGAGTTCATAAAAGTATTTATTTGTATAAAATGAAAACTGTGAGAACGACTGTTTAATGATAGCTGAAACTATTCAGAGTTTTATGTTTAAATATGCGTGGAATTTAACCAAACACGCGTATCATTTACGCGTATTACTTATTCATTGGATGCATCGAATGATAGAGGAATATTGTTGCAAACGATACGTTCTGTTGTTTCGTCAGTTGTTATCAATTTCAACAGAATTTTGATTACTTTACAGGCTGCACTGACCCCTCGATACCACTCCGCTCTCTCCACCCCGTTGCACTTTCTCCCCCGGCTCGTTCCCAGTTTATACGTACACAACACATGACGAGCGCGCGCGTGTGTCGGACAGAGTGACGGACGTGTCGTATCGCACGGTCAGTCGTCCCTGACACTTTATCTCTACCGGTCTCCAAACCCATTCGGAAATCCAGAGTCACAGCTAACAGAGCGGGTCTGTGACGCATTGCAGCAGAGTTGTGTGATGCACGTTGTAAAGTTGTGAGCCGTTTTAAACGGCACCTATCGACTGTGACTCTAAGTACACTGCCACCTTCCGTCGGATTCCTTGTACGAATTCAGATCGTACAAAATATCTTAGATTCATACCCAGTTATAAATAAATCTGATTGCACTAATAAGCTCCCAGAGCTGCAAAGGTAGACCGAGAAAGATACGACGGAAAGAAATGGCTCAAGATAGATATATTTAGCATCAGGAAATTATCAAGTTATCACAAAACAGGAAAGAGCGTAAAATGAAAATTAAGTCAGCAGTTTTATCTGATTGTTGAAATTAAGAGCCGGGCTGTAAGGCCGTGGTCTACTGTAATTATCATACTGACGGATGTTATTATCAGATGTTTCGGTCTCACCTCTGGAGGCCATCCTCAGTGAAACGGTTTTGACACAACTGACAAGGTGTTCGTCAGTAAAACCTCAGTACTCACACGAACACCTTGTCAGTTGTGTCAAAAACGTTTCACTGAGGATGGCCTCCAGAGGTGAGACCGAAACATCTGATAATAACATCCGTCAGCATGATAATGACAGTAAGCTAGACCACGGCCTTACAGCCCGGCTCTTAATTTCAGTAATTATGACGCAGGCGGTGAAAGCGTTAGAAACAGTCTTATCTTAGTTAAAGAGATTTAGTTATGTTGAATTTATAAAAGGCCTATCTATTGTTTGTTATACTTGAAATATAAGGCGGTGAGGAAAAATAATTTGCAATTACTCGATGTCAACAAAAAGAGACAACACGGAGACAGAATGCAAATTAGGGCCATATACGTAATTTATTATGACAGTGCGTGAAGCTCGACATTGAGGAAGTACGGAGGTGCTGACCTGTAAAAATTCTTCGGCTGCTTGACAGTGCAACAGAATCTACATTTTCTAATCGCTCCTTTACCGGACACATTCACAGACAGGACTCGCACAAGTACGAGTAGTAACATTTACGGAAAATCCCTCTGCGATGTACGCTCATTTGCATAGTGTAAACGTGTTGGCGCCGGCAACTTAACGTTAATAAATAACCAGTCTTTGGCGAGGTAGAAGCAGTGTCACTGTTAATTATCGTCCGCTCGACACTATTTGGAGGAAAGCCATTGACTGTAGGACACGTTCAGAAACTCACTGATTAAGTGCCGGATCCACAACTTGAGGAGTAAGAGGATTACATATTCAAATCTATTTACTCACAAATACTTTTATATGTAGGCCTAATAAGTAACTGTTTCGTATGTGTAAAGAGGGACTGTCAAATATTCGTAATGAGACAAATTCTTGATGATTGGGTGAGTGAAGTTTTAATTGAAAGGAGGAACTTGATAACCGGTGATATGCTGATGAAATTTGATCATAGCTCCAGTCAAAGGAGTATAAGCAAGAAACAATGATGAAACTAGTAACCTCCTCGAGCTGCAGGCCTCGCTCACTATTTTTGAACGAAATACACTTATTATTATGTAATTTTTAATATTCAATAAATTTTTATTTATAAAAAAATGAAAACACCTCTATTATTCTAATATTTTTTTTTAGTAAAATAACAATCGTAAAGCTACAAACATACAGAACACGGAACGTCCCGATAGTCTATCGGGTAAACAGAAGCATGTCTCGAAAGTCTCTAATCTGAATCACCCTCTAATCTAGAGGTACCCTCCTCCACACTCCTCACCATTTATGATTATTTCATACCAAGACTAATCGGAAAACTACTCCACACAAAAAATTATTATTGCACGAATTTTGTGAGAGTTAAGAGCAGTAATCGACCGGACATTTGAATACTTAGCCTAGTAGTTATTTTTGACTAGTAGTTTGTAATAAGATAAAACATCGGTTTACAAAAAATAATTAATTTACAAAACGGTTTGCGGGCACCTGTGCACCCTCAGACGGGCGCTTGGTCTAATCGTTCCTTATCTCTATCCCCAGTGGTACGTTTGTAGTAAAGTCACTAAAAGTCATATTGGATAGAAAAGACTGTGACCCTGTTAGTAAGTCCTCTCTGGCCAAAATAGTTAGTTCCATGTGTTTCAGTTCTTTTATCCACTTGTCATTTGTACCTAAAACTATAGTATTCAATTTGTTCTCTGTTCATTCAAATATAAATTCATGTAAATTTTGTTACGAACCCACCTGTTTCATTCGATTTAGCGCTTGTTTTTAGCTAAACATCAGTTGCGATTTGTCTGGAATAGTTTGAGAAAATACGGCTTTCTTGCCGTTTAGAGGCACATAAATATGACGGTAATAAATTTCTGTTAACAGCGTAACTTCAGCAAAGAAACGTGCTATAATAAATGGCGTCTCCTTTCAATACGGCGTACAGAATACAATATATTGCTGGAAACGGAATGGAGTGTGAGAGCAAGAAAGGAACGCGACAGACTGACTGAAAACAGTGCATTGGCAATAGAAAGAAAGAGAGAGGTTGGAGGAGGGACACAGAACGTGAAAATTTATAAAATATTTACGAGGAAAACGTTATAAGACGGGTAAATCCGTGCTGTCAATTCTCACACGCACAACCACGAACAAGCGCACGCGTTCTCGGATTTATGTGGATAGGAACTACTACTCTGTTTCACGAAAAGATACAAATATCTGGATTTTTTAAAGGAATGATTCCTCCGTCCATTAAACTGCAAATCAAGGGTGCAGTTTAATCGACTTATATCGATTTTTAAATCTGAATTATCATTTAAGGAATTTATAAATGTTTATTTTTTACATTTCCGAAAACATTAGTCGCGTGATTTTTGTGTGCATGTCGTAAAGTGGATGTGCGTTCGGGAGAGACTTCGGCGCCCGATGACTATTTGAGCAGAGCAATCCCCTGAATAGCGCCCTCGGTCAACACCGGCCTCAGCGAACATGACCTTGAATTTGACCACGGTCACATCCAGGAACCACTCCCATACTTCGTGGTCCCTGCGGCGGAGTTCTATTGAAGCTCGGAACGTGGCAAGGGGACGCTTGTACAGCCCTCTAAGAAGTCTCTCTCCGATGCATACTGGGTACGGGGGAAACATAACAGAAAATTCTATCTTCAAGGTTTGGGTTCTTCGAGCAAATGCCCAGAGCACCAGACCGAAGTTTCAAAACTGGCTAGTAAGTGGAATGATCATAAGAGATTGGAAAAGGCATGTGAACATCAGAAAGATAGAAAGTGGACAACATTGGAGAGAATACTGGTAGGATATGTCATTGCAGAGCCAAGGAACGTTTCATGTCTGAAGGGATAAAAACCAAGAGGCAAGACAAAAGCCGATCGACCCAAGAAAAGGCGCAAGAAAGCTTTCGTCTGGTTAGTGGTGAAAGCACAGGCTCATATTCAACGACGAAAAATAATAAGCAGAAGATATTTTAACCAAGTGTATAACATGTTTGGTGCAGTAATCCTGAAATCATCCAGTTCAACTTACTTTTCAGTAGAAAATTCGCTAGACGTAACTGAATATAAGTCTACATGAAATTACGCTTGAGTTTTTAAATTTAAATTTAGGAGCACATTACACCCATAGTTTTTACAGCCAATTTTCGAGCACTTATTTTTCATTACCCGGCGGACGGTCGTGTGAGAAAACCAACGTGATCCCACTTCTAAACTCGAGCATCGTCGCTTGCTTGAATATAGAACTGGTCAGATGACGACGACGACGACGACGACGACGACCTCTCCTCTCGAAACGGTTCGCGGAGGGTAAAGATTTGATTCCACTGGATTTATTTTTCTATTTTCACAAATTGTGTCACGTAATTTCGCCGCCGCATCCTTTGCCGCAGTAAGCCCCTTTGTCAAACCGGTCACGTACAATAACAGGTGTTAACTCGTCTCCACAAGAAATTAGCACACTTAGCTGATCGTTAAATCTGGCTACTGTTTTGGCGTATTAGCCGCTTCTCTTTCTTCCCCGTCACACCTTGAAGTGTAAACGTTCGCCACACACGTGTACTTGCATTAATAAACTTTTTCGAATTTCCTGTCGGCTGAATTACAATTAAACATAGAGGCTATTATTTTTACAGCTTCTTTGTTCAACATGTACCCAATAAATCGTTACGCAAATAAGAAAGATAATAAGAATAATAACGGAAGACTTATGGTACACTCTGAAGTACACCATATTACACGACGTGTAATCTAGTACAGTAATATTTTAAAAAGAATAATAATAATAATTCATTATTCTAGAGTTTTAAGAGTGTTATTTTTCATCACGTTATTTGTATTAGCAGTGTCCACAAATCCAATTCCGTCGTGTTTACTTGCTAAACTGCTATCTATCATGCTCCTTACGAATCCTTTGAGTGTCTCCGCCATTATCAAGTCCAAAACCACGAACTAAGTTCTGGAGAAAAGATCGAACGTCATGGTTTTGGACTTGATAATGGCGGAGACACCGAAAGGCCTCGTCCGGTGTATGACATATAGCAGTTTAGCAAATAAGCACGACGAAGTTGGAATTGAAGAGTGTTACGTGTTAAAATGGGTATTCCACTAGGCCTATCCTATAATAGGTAATAGGCCTATCTTCATTCATCATTTCACCGATTTCATCAGTAAAGCCAGTACAAGGCGTAAGACAGTGAGTAAATTCAGAACAAAAAACTGTCAAGCATCCGAAATTCAAGACCAGCACCTGTGTTAGTATACTTGATCTGCTAAAGTCCAGAAACGTAATATTAGCAGTAAAAATAAAATAACAGATATCTTCAATCAGCGAGTACAGGAGTACAGTCAGAGAAATTCTCATGGGAACCTACATGTCAGCATCTTTAGTTTGTGGAAATCTTAGACTCAAACTTAGACTGTGGAAATCTTAGACTTAGACTCAAGGTACGGTCTTCTTACTTTCTTAACAACCAATAAACAACAAAAAGTCAATAGAGGGAATAGACAAAAGATGACGGGAAGGCGCTGATAAATATGAGTTACAGAAGAACTTTGGAGATAGAGTCTGAAGAGAGTTGACCGGTGAAGGAAGAAGGAAATGCGTGAGTTATCGCAGTCGCAGCGAGGGCTGCAAAAAATCTGTATGAAAAATATTGTTCTATATCGTTAAAGTTAATTGGAAAGGGGTTACATTCTATTAGAGTAAGTGTTGTAATAAGTACAGAAATAATAAAATTTTAAGTACGTATAACAAAATAATTATTGAGGTTCTCTGCTGTGAGAAGACGAGAAAGGGGTGGACAGTGGAAAGGCAGGCGGCGCATAAAAAAAAGTATTGAAATTGTTTTAAGAAGCTGTTAAATAATTTTCAAAATATTACTAACTTTATAATTATTTATACTATTCTATTTCTATATCTAATTTTAAAAAGTAATTATTGTGTTTTTCCATTTAATTTAATAATCTAAAATATCATATCAAATGCCAAGCGAAACTGACAGACTGCTAAACGATTTTGACAAACTGACGACTGACGGTTTTGACAGACTGCCATCTTCTTACAGAGGACTCTTCTAAATTTTTAATTTTGCTTTTGTTGGTCTACTGAAATATTGAAAGTACGCTAACTTTTACTGAAACACATTGAAGAAACAGAAAAACACCATACTTCCATTCCTTAAGGAATATGGAAGTAATAAATGGATTCTTCAAGGTTTTGATTAACTGTGACGACGTTCCCTTCATTACACGGAATATCGTGGAGTTGACTGTATATGATAATTTATTGTTCGTTACTAAGAAAGTGAAGAAATAGTGAGAAAACACACACACACACACACACACAATCACGCGCGCGCAGCCAAAAAGGTAATTTTAATGTTTCACAATGGGAGGTGGTGTTCGATAACCGCACCGTTGTGTATAATTTAAGCGACGAGGGGGCAGTCAGCAGCTCGCGGGGTCACGGCCGGAGGTCAGCTGTGCGGGGCACTACAACTGTCATCGTCTCTCATACATCATTCCGACCCTGTTGTTGTTGTTATATAGCTTTTACTTTTGTTGAACACAGTGCCGTTTTGTACACACATACACACCGCCGCTATCTTCGATTCTACCTATCTATACACATGGGTTTTTCCTGGTTCACCGTTTGTTTACAAATCGTTAGGCAAGTATCTCTCTATCGACAAAACAGCTGTTACCACGTCGTCTTGACTTATTGCCCCCACACCTACAAACGCATACCCTCGTGCTCCGGTATGTAACAGTACTGAGAATCAACGGGCCTTCCGATCGCCAGGTTTCATCCACGCGTGTCCTTCTAATGCACAGTGCGTACCGTACATAAATGTTCTCTTTCCCTCTGACCTGCACTGCACTTGGCCTGTTTATAACTCAACTACTGTAAAACGCATGCCAAAACCCTACCTACTACCTTAGTTTCCCATAGAGAGAAACTGGCGAGCGGTTTAGCACACCGGCCTACATACCACTGAACGTAACGGGGACAGAAGCATTTTTCGTATCATACTTCAAAATGACTCACTGCCCTCTCTAAAAATTTTGTCTAATAGTTTTCTTCTTCTGTTCACCCATTCTGCCATCAAGCGTCGGGTCCTTCTTCTGTGACTTCCTAAACTCCTTTGTATAACAGGCGAGGCGTTTAACTTCTAACACGGTTTCTTCCTTCTAACAGCCAGGTTTTCAATATAATCAAACCATTATAATCTTGGGTATTCCATCCCATTCGCTTCTGAAATAAGCTGCGGCTTCCTTTCGACCTTTCGTCTATTAGACAGTTACTATACAATTAAGAAAGCTGTGTTAGTGGTTATAATCACAAATAGTATTATCACTGTTGCTCACCACTATAAAAAAATTATTCCGATTAGCGCTTTCAAGCTTCACAGCTCATCGTCAGATCGGAAATAACAATAATAGGACAAACAACTTCTTCGACTTCTACATAGTATTGTAATGATCGAAATTTAAAAAAAATTTTAATTCCTCGATCAAGTGACACGTTCCCACACTCAAGTCGACGGACACAAGCCCAGGTCGTAAATAATGACGAATCGAGGGCACGTCAAACCCGACGACAGAGCGAAGACAAAGAAAAAATGTCTGAGCACTGCACACAATGAGTATTTCAAGGCGTCACTGACAGCTAGCCGTTTGTCAAAATTTACAGCACCCAACAATCTGAAACAAAGACTTCGTCCAGCTGCCGAGTTACACGGAATCGAGATGGAACGCCTGCTGTGGAAGCAAAGTGTAACTGCTCAATTATGAAAGGCTTTACTATGTTACAAAGGAAGTACAGAGCAATTTTAACGGAGAGATAGACAATAGACGTAACTCAGTGAATACTGCCAGTGTACCCTGCACAGCGTGAAAACACATTCTTGACAGTTTACTGAAATTTACGACTGAAAAGTAGAATTTCACCGAAATGAAGACAACGAAGGGTTGATAATCGGCGGAACGAACGTCGTGGAACTTAGACAATTAACCAAGACCTGGAGTCTGTTAACAAAAGCTCAGTCAGAACCTTAGGGAAAGTCTAAACAAAGGATAACAGAAGGCCATGAAATTGTCCTAATTTCTTAGAATCTGTGCTACGCTCGTCACATGAAACACTCCGGGGATGACGACGACCAACCAGCATCAAGCATCTTCTAAGAGAGCTCGTGGAGAGAGTAGGAAGGGTTCGGCCGACGAATCGTGAAACAGTGGATGAGATCTACAGAAGGGTAGGAATTTGTACGACCAATCAAGAGCCCTAGAAGGCGTAGAGATCGAAACTTAGACTTATGGGTAAGATGTTCCAATAAAACTGTTTGGCGAAGACGCGGAGCAGGCAGTCAAGTAGTTAATCGAGAGTCAGTAATTTTCAATCGGATAGTCAAGTATTCAATCGAGTAGTCAAGTCGTTCAATCGAACAGTTAGTCGCAGTTAACAGTCAGTCGGTAGTCAAGAGTATGTAGTTAATAGTAGCAGTTGGTAGTCGCAATTAATAGTCAGAAGTTAGTGCGTACGATAGACAGACGATTGATTATGTCGACCGACCGGATTCACTAATTTGTAAATTCATAAGTGAACAAAGACATCGGTATAGTCACACTTATACACAATTCTGTGCGGAAATATAAACTATGAGTGCGTACGGGACTTGAAATCTCAACTGACGCGCACATAATAATATACTAATTAACATTTAAAGTAGAACAGTGAGTGTCACCTCAAACATTCTCACATCATAACGTATCACCATGTTGAACAATTAGTTGAATAAACTATACCAAACAATTAAGCACGCAGTACGCGATACACCCAAAATAGACGGCACAGTTAACCATGTACACAAATATGGCAAACTTTCAGAACAATTCAAGTTAATGACAACATTAACACCTCACTATTTGAACTCCGGACACTCGACATCAGCGGGTTACCACAATACCATACACATGACGGGAGTGGAGATTTAGTGGAGTGAAGTGAAATTATCAGTGCTCTGCGTAACAGTGATTATGATCTTCGACGAATCATCTAGAAAGTGTCTTCTCACGACGACGGAATTGGATAAACACTCTCAAAGATAAGCTTTATGTCTACTTAATCTTAGTAGTATATACTACACTACTGTTCTGTTGCCTCTTTTCAAAGAACTAACCCCAAGAGAATAATTACATATGAGTCATATGAATCATAAAATCTATAAAATAACACTAACGTAATTCGTTATCTGAGAAATAATGAACGCATTTTAGGTAGGAATAAGTATAATTGTTGATTGTTTATTATTCGTGTATGTTTTATATATGTGCATTATTTACTGCATTTGAATGTACCATGTGTTTATGTTTCAGGAAACATCGTATAAATTGAATAATTGTATTTATATCATGTGCTTTAATATGTATGTAATTTGCAGGATATAGTTACTTACTTCAGTAAGATGTGTAATAAATAAGTAGTTAATTTACAGTATTCATGCGTTCATTATTGAAATTTCACCTTTGTTATTGATGTATTTTCATTCTAAGTATTACACTAAAAATCTCATAACTTATGCTAAACATCAATGGATACAATAAACTCGACCATTGAAACGTCTGATTAATAGACTCATAAAACCGTATTTAATCAGACACTGTGTTGAGTCAAATCTGACGAATAGAAATAATTTTAGATATATCAATTTTAACGTATTACATAAATCTTTAATTAATATGATTCATAATTGTTGAGTAATTAATCCGCGCAGATAATTAGCACAGATTAATATTCACTAGATGTAAATGGTTTACACAATTAATTACCACAGATGTAAATTATATTTACACCACTAAATGTAAATGGCTGCACAACGCTTGGCATTAAATGTAAATGGCATCCAGCTTTAGGGCGAGATACATATGAGAAAGTGATAAACTCACATAAAATACCACTAGTCCCATTTACTAAATGTAAATCATTTATATCACGATTAGCATAATAAATAAACCCCATTTATGCTAACTATAGTATGAAGAAGTTGTTTGTCCTATTATTGTTATTTCCGATCTGACGATGAGCTGTGAAGCTTGAACGCGCTAATCGGAATAATTTTTCTACAGTGGTGTGCAACAGTGATAAGGGTTACAAAAATATGTACAGGCGGTAGGGCAAGTGGGAATATGAAGAAATTGTTTGTTTTATTATTTTTATTTCCGACTTGACGATGAGCTGTGAAGCTTGAAAGCGCTAATCGGGATAATGTTTCTATAGTGGTGTGCAACAGTGATTATTCTGTTAGTTACTATATAACCGGCGCTATGAACATCATTGAAAGTATCATAAGTATTACGTTTTAAGAATGATTTACGAATTTATAATACTTAAGTGTATAACTTAAGAATAATAAATGTTGTGGCAAGGTAGATAAAGTATGTTACGTTATTTTAAGTAGTAAGAAGTAGTGGGAAGATTATTTAATAACAGTCCTCGAAAAGAAAGCAATTGCGAAAGTTTCAAACTTATTGGCTTCCGGCATGGGCTAACTTGGGGCCTAACTTTGGGGTGGGCAAGGTAAAACTTCATATATTCAAGTGTGTAGTGAGACCCAGTGGCGGCTCTGGTGTTATGGTTGCAGCGTTGCACAACCACCAATATAGAATAACTAAACTATAAAATAATATACGAAATCATTAAGTCGTTAATTTCAACGGAAAACGTATTAGATTCTATGCGGCAATGTTCACGTACAATTCAAATGTGGCGCGCAGGCTGGTGGTAGCCCGTTTGCAACTTGAAGAGTAAATGGCAGAGCTTACTACACAAGCATATGGGAGAACGTGCGTTACTCTTCACAGTTGCCCTATATTCCCTATATTAGCTAGGCGGTTGCAGAGTTTTTTTCCACTAACAGCGCTGTAGTGCATCTTTAATTTTGTCATGAAGTGAGCACAGCCTTCTTGATTTGTACGTTGTACCAGGTTTAATGTTTACGTTGGTTCAAAGTAAACGTGTACTCGCTTTTGAGGTTATAAAATTATAGTTTGTGATTTTATAAAATTTTGTATAACTGTGATTGTGATAATTACGTGTCAATTAAGTGTTCTTAATTAACTGTGTGTTAAGTATTTTTTTATTTGTTAAGATCTGCTGTGTGCTTTTGTGTTTGTGCTTTTTGGAGTTAGTGATTCTGTGTGCTTTTAAACGTGTTTTTTTAATTTTAAAATGAATAGCGTTAAGAACCTTTTAGAAATTCCCTTTCTGCAAAGACCAGTGGAGGAAAAAATTGAAATTAAAAGACTAGGACGACCAATGCCTCCCTTAACAATAAATCAAATTGTAAAGTCAGGCGGTCGACAATTTAATCGAGCATTTAAAATAGAATATTACGAAAATACTGACTGGTTATGTGGTTGTGACGAAAAAATTCTTTATTTTGTTTCCCGTGTTTATTGTTTGGAGGAGAGGACTTCTGGACAAAATTCGGAATGAAAGATATTAATCATCTTGCCGAAAGAATAAGAAAACATCAGGCATCAAGTGTACATATAAAGAATGTTTTACAGTTTGCTCTTTTTGACACAATTAATATAGCACAGCAGCTGGACAGTGATTATAGACGAAACATTGTTTTACACAACGAAAGAGTAGGCTACGAAATAATAGGTACGTCTTAAATATAATAATAAACTGTATCCGCTTCTGTGGAGCTTTTGAATTAGCTTTGCGGGGTCATGATGAGACTGAATCTTCATCAAATCCTGGTGTATTTCGAGGATTAATTGATTTCAGTTCTGAGCTTGACACAGCGATGAAAAATCATTTATAGAAAGCAACTGTATTTAAGGGCACCTCAAAAACAATTCAAAATGAACTTTTAAATGTAATGTTAGAAATATGCCATGGAAAAATAACGTGTGAGATAAAAGAAGCGATGGCTGTAATTTTATTTGGCTGTAATTGCTGATGAGACCAGCGATGTTGCTAATGTTTTTCAAATGGTCATAGTGTATCGGTACATAATAAAAGGTAAATCGGTTGAAAGATTCTGGGGTTTCATTGCTCCACCTAAACATGATGCTCAGTCACTTGCATCATGCTTGTTAGATGAACTGTCTCGACACAACTTACTTGGAACTTCCCACAAATTAATTGCATAAACATATGACGGAGCGTCAGTAATTGCATAAACATATGACGGAGTGTCTGGGTCCTCTGGTGGTGTACAAGCTATTGTAAAACATACCTATCCAAATGCAGAATATGTGCATTGCCATGCTCATCGTTTGAACTTAATTATGCTGAATGCCGCTTCAGCAAACAGAAATGTTCGTGTTTTTTTTTCAACTTTACAAGGGATTTGTTCATTTTTCTCTACCAGTCCTCAGCGTACAAAAATGTTGGATGAAATAGTAAAAAGAAGATTACCTCGATCAGTTCCCACCAGGTGGAACTTTCAGTCACGTAGTATTAATACTGTATTTCTCTACAGAAAACAAATAATAGAATGTATGGAACTGATTCTTAAAGGAGAGGAAGTGAAAAACGCAAACACAATCGCTCAAGCAAACGGCTATGTAAAAACGTTAACAAGTAAAGATTTGGTATTCTTTTTCATGAAATCATGTTGACATTTTATTTAGCCATTTTCAACGAAAATATATTGACCATATTAGTGCTGTAAAGCATGTCACAAATTTTGAAGAAACGATAACTAATACCAGGAGCAAGATTGATGAAAATATTTATGGAATTGTTGGATCATCAAGTACTGTCACCAATAAAAGGAAAAGATCTGATATTACAGAGCTGAAGACAGAAACAAAGGAAGTGCGTGACACAATAATATGTCAGGCTAAAGCTAAAGAGAGGTTTGCTTTCACTGGGCACCTTGAAGTATCTTCTTTGTTTTTAAGTGAACGGTTTTCCCATTATCAAAAATATTTTCCTGATAAAATTCTAAAAAGGGTTTGCAACTTTTAAACGCAAAGCAACTTCGCTATGAACTAATAACAATACAGTACTAACGAATTTGCAGCAGTTAATGGTGCTGTTACATTACTAGAGTTTTTTATGGAAAACTACCTGGAGAACACTTTTAGTGAAACTATGAAACTTTTAAA
Source organism: Magicicada septendecula (assembly GCA_034769895.1). Taxonomy (NCBI): domain Eukaryota; kingdom Metazoa; phylum Arthropoda; class Insecta; order Hemiptera; family Cicadidae; genus Magicicada; species Magicicada septendecula. The sequence goes on from CM068367.1 coordinate 1,250,294,057, forward strand.
AATAATCATTACAATTCCAGTGACAACTTCAGAGGCCGAGCGATGTTTTTCTACTCTCAAAAGAATTAAGACATTCCTCAGAAACACCACGACAGAAGACAGATTATCAGCACTAGCAATGTTGTCAATTGAGAGACAATTATTAATGGATATTCCGGACTTCAATCAAAGAGTAATAGAGCTTTTTGCTACAAAAAAAGAAAGGAAGATGGATTTCCTTTTTAAATAAGGTAGGAGACATTTATGTTATAAAGTTATTCTTTTAAAAATTGAAAGATTTGTGAAATTTTTAATATTGTGTACGGATTTATTTTTTCTTATTGTTCGTACTCCACTCACTTCTCTTTTAGAGTAGAGTTTTCAAGTAATATTTTATGTAGTTAAATTTATGTGCCTTGGAGTTTACATACAGGGAAACTCTGTTCTTATAGCTCAAAGACGTCATTTAAAAATAACTAACCTGTATTATAAATTTGCTGTTTTTATTTGTTATTTCTCGTAAACACAAGGATCGGTTTCAAATCAGTGTATTATTTTATAGGTATAAAAAGCACGATTCTGTTTACCTTTTTCTTTTCTCTGCATATTTAGTATTTGATTACTGCACAGTTTTATTACGCACATGAGTACGTGGGAACATGGAAGTTGACAAGCTAAGAAAGTAGGTATCTGAGTAAATAGAGAAAAGACAAACTACCTACTACACGTAGAGCAGGTATTATGCGCCAGGGAATCAGATTAGGGGAGGAAGGTGACACTTGTGAAAGATGCAAGAATTTTAAGTACTTCGGAGTACTTATAACAGATGACAAAAAAATGTCTCGCGAAATCCATACTCGAGTATCAGCTGGCAACAGATGTTATTATGCTTTGGGCAGTGCAATGAGGTCAAGAAATGTAAATTAAATCGAAAATTAAAATTAAGATCAATAAGACCATCTTAAGACCCATTATGAAACACGGAAATGAGGGATGGACGTTCACAGGAAGGGAGAGAGTTGGCTTAAACGATGGGAAAAAGATACCCCAAAGGATTTATGGTGCCAGGATGGAGAATACTTACAAACGAAGAGCTGGAGAGGATTTTCAGGAAGCTAGATATTGTTACTGAGATGAAAATAAATAGATTTTAGGTGGACAGGTCATGTACAGAGGCTGTAAAGAAAGTGATAAATGGATACATTTTTTCCGGCAAATTAGTATCCGTGAATATAGTTTATTCAGGTGGAAATGCCACTTGCACTCCGTTTGGCAACGGCATACCTTGCATCAATGTGAAAATATTTTTAAATGCCACAGCACGGAAGTGTGTTACCCTCTACAGACTGTGCCAGTGTAAGAAAAGCGAGGATTTTTCCCGTTCTTCTCTGGAAAGTTGACTCGATTTTTGCTAAAAATAGTCCTAAAGGGTTTTTTGATACGGAAGCTTGTCCTCCGAGTTCCAGCAGAGCGGTAATGTCTGTCTATCTCCCTTCTCTCATTCTCTCTCTTTCTCTCTCGCGACACTGGATGATTCGACTTTGAATCGAAATAGGTCCAGATAAACGTCTTCTCGGTAGAAGTTCAGATTTTCCAAAGCAAACTCATGTTGCTACACTGACGTGCATTGCACATAGAACGTCACTATATTTTATACAAAACTTTGCAATACTTTGAAACCACTTGTTTTTTTCACGATTGTGCATATGTGTAATTTTTATTTTTAAATTTTTCGTTACACTAACATATATAACATAATTTTTGTATTACATCTGGATTAATTCTAAAGATTTCCAAGTCATTTTTAATGTTCATCTAGAATTATCGGAAAAATAGGCTTACTTATTAGGAATAATACTGTTTTTCACATTCCGGATAAGAGACATTATAATATATTGTATCGCTACGGACACAACACTTTGTTTAAACGGACGCTTAGTTATAACGTTGTGATGGTACATTTCATCACATATCTATAAGATATATTATAACGATAAGATATCAATAACAAGTACTAGCACAAGCCATGAAGGGGAAAACTCATTAAAAAGTATGTAATAAACATTAAAATATCAATTCCAACATCCAACAAAAGTAATCAAAGAAGATTAAATAAATATTTTGTAAGAAACCGTAGTTATAAAAAGAAATCCAGAAAAGAACAAACAAAGAAAAATTTCTAATAACGTGACAAAAACCCAATAGTTATGGTAGGTGAGTGGCATGAACAAATCCAACATAAACCAATCTAATATGAACTACAGATGTATTGATAATAAAAAAATGAAACGTGCGACAATGTATACCACAAAAAGAATCAACATCTAATAGCAGAAATGAGAAGATGCAAAGAACTAGGATTAGAACTCGGAAAAAGAAGTTTGGACCAAGAGACATAACAAATAGACCCAATTTAATAAGTAAACTAATCCCATTCTTTTGAATACCAATAAAATTGGTAGGAGGACCCAATAAATATAAAATAAAGTTAAGAATACAATGCAATAGAGTAAATAATAACAAAATATGTAATAGTTTAAGAAACCATTGTAAGTCAATGAGCTAAAACAAGTGAAGGTAGTGAGAGTGCACTCCCAAAGTAATTGAGTGATGATCGAAAGATCATAATATAAACCAGTGGGGAGGTGAATGTCAGTGGGGGAAATTAAAGTGATAAAGGTCTTATGAACCACATATATGGAAGTAAGAACCAAAATATAGTGACAAAGTGTTTTTTGTTAAATGTTTTGGTAAACTAAAATGTTCTATTTTAAAATAGTAAACAGTTTGTGCCGGTGTTTGCCTAACCCGGCGGTCGAAGGTTTATAAAATTAATTTTAAAATAAATCCGAGTATCAGTGTCGGTTAGCGTGACGATATTTGGACGGCACTGTTGAACCCGACTGCGCCGTCTGGCGGTGGAATTTTGCCGTGGCTTGTGCTGTGAGTGCAGCGTTAGTTCAACTGCAGCAGCCACCGGGAAAGCAACAGACTCTCCGCACCGAACCGACATCTTTACGTAATTGTTTCTTCTGCACTAATGGAAAGCTAAATTTACGAGACTTCCCGGTAAGTAATCATAGCATCTTATAGTATGCGTCAAAAATAATTAAATTATTTAATGTAAATGTATGCAGCCGTATGCGAAAGACGAATGTATTTGGTGCGATCGGGCAGGGTGTGTTGTAAAGATTTATTCAATGTTCAGTACATACAGCTCATATTATTTTCTCAATTATTATAATACAAGAGTCACTGTAATTGTTTGATAAAGCATTATGTAAATTTATAAGCTAAAGTCAGTGCGTATGGATGGAGTTGAATTGTGCAAGATAGGCACGTGCATGCAACAGACTGCAAGAGTGTTCTTTTAAAGTAATTATGGCAGTCAAAATAAATTGTGAGACCACCCTCAGATGAAACACTATTAACATTTTGTTTGTGTATAACGGTAACTGCATTTAATGTGGTCATTTTTTGGCAAATTGCAATAATTGTGCCACCACGTGGCAAGCCCGACTTGTCCAGTTATGTCGGCGCTGGTTGAAGCAAGTGCTAGTGACTTTTATTAGACACTCTTTAATGTCATTTTTTTTTGGAAGCTAGTGCATTCATCTTGCAGATTTGATTATTCTCAGGTCATTTTCAAAAAAAAAAAAACAGAAACAGAAACTTATGCTTTATCTTGAGTTGATTGGAAGGCCCGTTCTGAGGTTATTACCTGGAACTAGAGTGCACATTTTTACGAACAGCTTTTCTAAATTTTTGTGAATTCCCAGGGTTCTCGTCTTAGTCGGAGATTCTGGTCGCTGCTGATGTAACTACACCTTCATCAGCCATGAGCCATCACACACACGCCTGTTCGGAAGAGGGAGTCTGTTGAACAACCACAAGACGCATCACATGCTCACGATTAAGGTGATATGAACTCTTTTTATTTTCGTTGGCCGGGCCTGCCGTTCACCTGATTTACAAATTAATTTTCTTTTGAAACCATGTGCCCACGCGGCTAGACAGTCTGCTCTGGGGTGTGTCAGCTGAACATTCATTATGAACATCATGTGACTTTAATAGTTTAACTCCATAAAGCTAAGTACTATGGTTGTAATTGTGTGCTGCACTGGGGGAGCGTGCCAGAGTTTTTTTTACTCTTAAATATTTTTGATATATACAAGAGTCATTACACTATTCACTATAAAACTTAAGTCACATGTTAGGGGTTCTGTTCCGGCTGGTTCAGAACGGGTTGATATTTTAATTTCATTTTGGTTTAACATGTAAGGGCTGGGGGGGGTTTCGTTTTCAGGCTGTTTTCTGGGGATAAAAGGGGACATAGTTTTTTTGGCACATGTTCATTCAGTTTAAGGCAGGTCTGATTCCTGTCACATATGGTCGGGTACATGCTGGCGCGCTCCCACATCTGCTAGGATACAACAGTCGGTTATTATAAAATCCATTATACACAGCCATCTGGCTTTAACAGAAAGGAAATTTTATATTTTGTGGGCATATACTGATTAATTTTTGACCTTGTAAAAGCATAGACTGATTAGTTTTGACCTTGTAAAAGCATATTGATGCCACTAATTCTTGTCAGTTAAATTAAATCATTTTCATTAAGGAGCAATTACTGATACATGTATCCATCTGGATTTGTAAAACAAAATTAACATTTTAGAAACTCATACCAATTGCTTAAAATCAGGTGATGAGGGTTTTTCCCATTTATATGGTGTCTAAGAAACTTAAAGATTTTCATATGCTCATGATGGGCCAATTAGCAGATGCTATCTATACATATGGGCAGTCCGGTCTCTCTTTATGCTTTGTTAGTGATTATCATCCTTTTGGGGGTTTTTAATTATTTAAATTAATGGAAATTAATGAATTATGGTGACTGGAAGTTGAACATTTATGATTGCCGGTCTTGGGGCTTTGCAGAAACACTGCCTGTCGGGCAGGTCGAACATGGGTATTCTCAGGGTATTAGGTGTCTATAATATGGGTATATAATTGTGAGTGTATGTGTCTTTATGTTTCTGTACGTGCTGTCAATGTTAAGTGTTAGTAACAAAAGGGGGGAAATTATATAATTACGGAATGTTGCCTGATATATATATGTATATATGGATATATAGATATTGTCTTTTGACACGATTAAGGATATGTGAATTATTTATTTATTATGTATTTTGTGGGTTATTGCTGGTTGCCATGTGATAATTATGTGATTTGTAATATATTTATATGTAACGAATTATGGGGGCAACAATAAAAGGAATGTTATTGTTATTTAACACCTGAGTTTAATTGCAAGTCCCGTCATACTGGACCCAGCGCATTTTTGGCTTCTCTAGGCTCCAGCCTAGTTTTAAATAACTGGTGGCTTCTCTTTCAAAAAAAAAAAAATAGAAAAAAATAAATACAAAAAAAATTTTTTTTTATATACAGCATAAAAAGGAAAGAGGGGTCACAAGTTATTGGTGTTATGCTATAATTTAGATAATAGGTATAGTGATATACAAAAGAGTTAGGGTATTAAACACCCATGTTTAGTTGTGTTAGAAGTAGTTAATATGGAGAGCCTCTGTGTACCATTAATTTCAATGTTATAAATAATTTTGTTGAAAAAATGTTAATTGTTTAGTAAACAGGATGTTCATAAACTATTCAAAAATGTTAATCAGGTAATTGGGAAGGATCTAATGGTATAAAAAAGCTATTGTACAGAAATAACTAACTGCTAGACATATAGGCCCAAAGAATTGAGCCAGACTCAAGCAACATTGAATTATTTAAATAAACATTACCAAATTAAATAAAACAAAAAACGAAAGCTTGATTTTGATAAAATAGAAAGATGTTAATGGAGGGAGATGTATGAACCATCCATTACTGTCATAATATGGATAGGGAATATAATTGTAAAGTGTTTATTAAGCCACTAAGCTGACATGGCTTCAGTATTATTGTTATTGTCAGAAAAATAGGTATAGGTATTTAAATTAATGATATTGTATGTAAAGTAGGAATACTCAGAATTATGTTTAGTAGTAAGAATAACAATGTTAGAAAATATTAGATCTGTAAGACATACAATAGAAATGTCAAACAAGATTAGGTCAATGCCTCAAAACACAAAATTATAAACCTGTCAAAACAGCCGATAAGTGGCCAAAATGGGGCGAGATTAGTATCAAAAATATTTAATTTTAATAAACAATAAAATGGTACTAATTAAAGATAAATTTAAGTCAAAATAAATGAAACGTAATCTGAGGTGACGGAATTAAAATCGCCAGTTTTCAAAATAGTTTAGTCACGTGACGTGGGGTCAGAGATTTAGACCAATCACAAAACACCAAAAGCCAGGGCACCAACGAAATTTAAACATATTTTGAGGGACAGTTGATTGTAAGACATTAAACCATAAACTTCAACAGCGTATTGCTGGCAGTAAAAGTTAATATAAACTGAGAGAAAACTTACTCCAGGAGAGGCATTTCCAGTAAAACATAACATAGAAAAGATCGACAACACATGACGCGGCACCAGAACTAAGAAAAACCAATACACTGATGAGAATTTAAGAAAATATTTACTCAACCCAAGGCGTCCATTCCGAATATACAACCAAACGGTGAGAAATTTTGGTTAAGTCTAGGAGATCACTACATAACATCACAACACAATTTCCACCAAAAAACATAGCTGTTCCAGATAAAGGAGGCTATATACAAACTATTACTACCGTATAAACTATTATAACTAAAACTTTATTTAAAGCACTCTAATTGGAATGTAAAAAACATATTTTTCCGAGATGCAATCAGGCAGTCCGCCATGTTTTAATATAAAAGCACTGTTGCAACTTCTGAAAGTGAATAATTTTGACAACATTATTATATACATTTTGTTAGTTGATAAGAAGTAGATATATGTTTGTAATGCATTGTATTTTTAAGTGAAAGCATATCTCCTATCTTTTCTAGCAACTCCAAGTACCCATTACCTGAGAAATATAAAATATATGTTGTGAATTTTGTTGTTGTTGTGGACTATTTGTCACGGCGGATGAACTCATCCAACTGTAAATGTTCGACTAATAGAACGGTTATTTGATCAATGTTTTAAAGAGATAACGAATAAAAAAATATAATTTGTCAATCATATCAGTTCTATTTTATTTAAGTAAAGTGATTATAAAGACCATTAATTACAGGAGACAGAAGAGAAAATTTTTAGTGGGCGCAAGGATATCTAGCACGCATCCAGCACAGCGAATAAGTATATAGCCAGACACGAAAGTAAATCCAGTGGGCTGCGTACACGATCTGTTTAACAATTACAGAACAAATATTATTCACGCGCCGATTTCAAACGAACACACTACATTCTCGTTCCTATAAAATCGTTGTTAATCAACGAATACTGAATAACAACATAGTAAGCGATAACAAACAACTGATATAAATAATAATCACAACATAAGAACATTTACAAATCGATTGACGATTACAACCAAGTTTTGAAAGGTAACTTTATTCGTTATCCGGGCATACAAGATACATCGAAAAAACATGTGCGTTTTATTAAACACACGTACAAACAGTATTATTATAGATTGACGGATCCAACGTGGGCCTTTAAGACTCACAGATACACATTTGAACCCGATTGTTATAGATTGACGCATTCAACGTGTGGCGTTTAACCCATCTTAACGGGTAAAGGAATTCTATTTGTTATAACGTATATCATAATACAATTACTATAGATTTTAAATGAAAATTTGCGCATACGTTTTAGTGACTTGTACAAAAATATGTTACATGGTTTTTGTGTTATTGCTATCAGAGTCAATCCGGACAATGAGCATATGGCGGCGTATCTAAAAGACTGCAGCTCAATTAGCACATACACACGCACATATAAAACACTAATGATAGTAAGTTTATGCTATATATATGTATAACACTTTCTACAATTTGGAATAACAACGCACCAAAAAGAAGACAAAACAAGTACAAGTCCCTGCACTATCCTACGGGTGTGAATTATGTACAACAACTAAAAAAGAAGACAGTAAAATACAGGCCTCGGAGATGGCATTCTTAAAAGAAGTTAAAAGGTGTTATAATCTGGGCCGTATAAGAAATGAGGCCACACGAGAAGAGTTACAAGTTTTTAACTTGAATGAAAAATTAAAAGATTACAAGCAACGGTGGAAAGAACACTTAGAAAGAATGTCAGACTGGCCAAACAAGACTGGAAACACAAACCTATAGGACACAAGTGTGTGGGTAAACCCAGGAAGAGATGGCTGGAGGATTTTTGAAGGCGGAACAGGCAGGACCTAGCCTATGCCTTGTTGTGAAGATGATGATGATGGAACAACAACGCACCAATAAAAAAAAAACAAGTACAAGACGATCTTCGAAAGTAACGTCACCAGTGTTGCTGATATATGGATTACAATAAAGAAATGGAACTAAAACCGAATAGTATTAGACATCTTGCTGTGTTGACGACGATTAGGAGCGTTTGGGTTCAAAATTCACCTAATCTTTAGTGTCTACTCAGTTCACGTTGTTAGTTAAGATTATCCATCTTTTGTTTTCGGGAAAGAAAACTGTATATAACAAAATACAAAAAGAACTAGAAACGGTAGAAAGACGAGTTATTAGGAAAATATTAGGCTCACGAAAAACTTCAGAAGGTTGGAAATCAAGAAGTAATTATTAAATATATTAAAGTAAAGAAAATATAACGGAAACAGTGAGAAAAAGAAGACCAGTATTTTTTGGACATTTATAAAGAATGGGCGACAATAGGTTAACGAAACAGATCTTCAAATATCTGTGGGGAAAGAAGTCAACATCAAGTTGGATTAAAGAAGTCAAAAAGGATTTAGAAAAAAATAATATAAACGCAGAAGAAGCAACTGAAAGAGACGTTTTTCGGGCAAAAGTGTTAAAAATGGAAAGAATCCAGGGTAGGAGAGAGAAAAACGCAGATTCGAAGTGGACTGAAGACAGGAAGAAGAGACATAGTGAAAAGATGAAAGAATATTGGAGAAAAAGAAAAGAACAAGGAATAAAGAATTGAAATTGGCATGTGGTCCTCAGATGGCCGATACAAATAGAAAAATAAATACAAAAGCTTTTCTTCCGGCTGAACACACGCCCCTGTTCACAAGTCTTTCTGATTAATTAGTTTTCCAAAAATACGCGAATATTGATCAATAAGTTCGTGTTATCTTTTTTACATTTTCCTCGCTAAAAGTGTTCGTTGAAGAAACTATTTTGATGTGATGCTGGTACATATCTTAATGACAACCGTGTAAAAAGTTTAGCCCTTTTCTTCCACAGTTTAGAATTTACAGGTAATTGAGTAAACTGTGTTTTAATACATTAGGCGACGTTTTTGACATTCGACAATACAAGAACGTGGAAACGTGGACAAATTTTGAGATAAAATATTCTATCGTGGTGACGGTGTTGCAGAAGCCTTCTGACGAGTCTGGTATGAATGGACTAACGGTTTAAAGATGGTACAGAAGCTTCAGAGACTGTAATCAATGAGATGAAGATCGTGATAATAAGATGAAGACTGTGATTTAGTGTTACATGATGTTCCATCATTAGGTACAACGGTAAACAAAGAGTACTATTCGGGCATTTTACAGCACTTGCATGAAACTATTCATAAAAAGCGGCCAGATTTACGAAGGATCATGTATGGATATTAATCCCGATAATGTACTAGGTCGCTGATTGTTCAAAACGTTTAGGCAAAAAGATGATATTATACACATGGTTAGGCAAGTAAAACAACCGCCGTATTCGCCAGATAATTCCCGAAAAATGCCGTGAAAGGAGAACGTTTCATGATCGTTGAATACGTGTAACAATAATCGCTGATCGAGCTCAAGATATTCAAAAAAAAAAAATACATTCAAGAAATGTTTTTATGACTGAAAAACCGTTGGTATAATCGCGTTATGTCACAATTACGATAAACTGAGACTACTTTGAAGAATGCAGTATAAATATAGATGAATGAAGGCATAATTTTTCAAATAAACAAAAATACCACGAACTTTTTGATGAAACCTCGTAGGTCTATACTGAAGAGTATTGGAGAAAGGATAATGCTGCATTAAAGGGGATTGGATTTTGGGATTAAACATCAAGCCTTCTTCGTAACTTTCTTCCACGCTGTATCATTGCGTACCCCACTTTGTTACCAATGCCTCTGTTCCACTGGAAGCGTTTCTGAGTTTATGTGACGGTGCGCCTCGGTCGCAAACTCGTAGTCGCGGTCGTACGCGGACCGCTGGTTGTCCTGTAAATTAACAACGGTTACACAGACGACAATTGGAACGGCTGGTCGTTTGTTGAACAAACCAGTTTATCTCCAACACAACGAACGGACAGGCCGTGCGTGTAACTGACCAAAGCTGGACACAAGCGGCTGGTACTTTGTATGTAAATAAACAATTTACGCCGGAGTGTATTTCCAATTACTGTCAAAACCAATGTATATAGCACATAAACGTTACAGACTTTGTTAACAGTTAATTTAATATACGGACCTTCTATCTGAGACTCTGGAGCGTGCGCGAAGCAACTATCTATAGAATGAAAGCGCGCGCGAAGCAACTGAGATATATACATAGATAGATAGATAGATAGATAAAGAGAGAGAGAGAGAGAGAGAGAGAGAGAGAGAGAGAGGGGGGGGGAGCGATACAGGCAGAGACAGAGACAGATATAGACAGAGACAGATAGACATAGAAATGTGACAAGTATTTCCATTTATGTTTATCCACTACTTCTTATCCCTTAGGAAAATACTGTAAGATAGAACACTTACCCTTATGACCCCCTTTGCAAGACGCCCTCTCCTTTGGCGTAGTAAGATGGTGATATTTTGTAGCGCTCGTACTCGATGCCAAGAGTTATGCGAGGCGATGGACTTGTCTGTCGCCCGCTGTTGTGTCTCGTCGAAAGCTTCTTATAGAGCTTCCGCCGAGAGGATCTCCGGCCGTGGGTTTTTAATTAGGAACTAATGGAGCGTTCGCCGAGGCCGGATCCAAGATTTACCTAGCATAGATGAGTTTTGACAGAGGGAGCTAATTAGGAGGTTGCCGTGGAAGCGAGAACAGCGGCGGTAGAACGTTCTGGAAAGTCTCCGTATGGTGGTGTTCAGGGAACGGGACACGAAAGGATTCTCTAGTGGACTGATTTGAAGTCAAATAGTGGACTTTACGTGTTCAGCGCAGTCCTCGGTCCAGGAGAGACTGAAACTTGTACGCTTATGCTTTTTACCCAAGTAGCCCCATATAGGTAACCATGGTAAGCATCGGCGCCACATGCGTGGAGAAGATTAGTTTCCCTAGGTGGCGGGTCATAGATTTGCTGCAAAGCAGGGGACGGAGTTTATAAAGGCGACTGGTAGTTTCGGGGGTTTCTTGCTCGGAGTGTGTTCGCTAGGTGAGACGACGATCCAGGTGAAGCCCGAGGTACTTGACGACGGCAGGGGAGTATCGCTTACGTAAAGTCTTACGGGGAACCTTCTGCGTCTGGAGAAGACTACAACTGTGCTTTTGCCCGCATTAATAGCGACCCTCCATTTCTCTGGGCACTCAACGTAGAAGTTCAGCTGTTTCTGGAGCCCGATAATGACCGTTTCAGCGTGACGATCGACGGCATACACCTCCGTGTCGTCGGCGAACATGGCCAACCTGGTTTCAAGAAAATTGGGCAAGTCGTTGACGTCTACAGAGAAAAAAAGCGTAGGTACTGTTTGCACATAATTATGTATGCGTTCTCGCAAGAAACTTCTTTTAGCTTAGCAATATATTCAAAATAATTGTAACAGGCCTAATTAACTTAAAACATAGGTCTATCAGGAAAAAAAATATTTCTAAGCTAATACCCCTTCTAGTCAACCAACTTTTCTTTCTGAACCTACGTTAGGTTGTGTTAATAAATAATTTATTTCTGAGGTAGTTGAATTGGAATTGTCTCGCCTGCACAAGACAGCTCATTATGAGAATTGCCATCTTAGAATCTTTCGGATATATATGTAAAAGTATCCAAACTCACGGGCATCTTTTACGTTTATTGGGATACCGTTAACATCTCATGACCTTTATCTATTTTTTAGAATTCGATTGCCAGTATAGATTATGATATATTGCAGTGAAATAGGATTGTAAGGGTAGTGTGAACATTCATAATAAGAAAATTAAATTTGGCAGAAATTAAATACAGCACACCTGCTCTAGTACATTTGCTTTGCTACGAGAGAGAGAGAGAGAGAGAGAGAGAGAGAGAGAGAGAGAGAGAGAGAGAGAGAGAGAGAGAGAGAGAGAGAGAGAGATAGTATTACCAAAATGAAAATAAATATAAACAACGAAATGTAATTTATATAGCCGAAAAAACTATCAATGTAAATATAATATTGTATATTATAGATCTATTAATATAATTTCTGCCCTTCTTGCCTCAGAGTATGGGAACCCGTATGCCTTCAACTTTGGTTTGTGCAAGAAAATCACTGTCCTTACTTATTTTCTTTTAAATCAATTAATAACTAATTTGCCTCATCGGGAAGCCGAGGAAAAATCAGAAGTGAGGGAAGGAGTTGGTCAATATGAGGGAAAGAAGAATTTTGAAGGCAATTGCTGGGGAGAATGGACAGACGAGGGAGGAAGGAAATCTCTGAAAATTACCGTGTTCGCAGAACACCTAGCAACAACAAATTGTATGAACAACTAATAAAATTAAAGTGAAATTAATTACATTATTGTAATACAAATAAACCTAAACTAAGATTTTAATAGAAGTTATGAATTTTAAATTTAAAACTGAAGAACTAAATGCTTTAGTTTTATAATTTAAATAGAAAATATTTTAAGATTTTTGAGGATATCAAAGGAAGGAGATAATATTAAAATTAACATGAATGTAAATTTATTAGTACATGTCCCAAGTGGGCGAAATCAGTTGTAAATTAAGTAGATTCTAATTTCTTAATCTCGGAAGTCAAGCATAGTAAAATTGTTTACAACCCAAAAATCCACCTCAGAGAGAGTGTGAGCGACCTTCAGGACAAACCTGCTCATTATGGAAAAACGATTTCACGAGTTTGACACCGGTCGTATGTCTTGAAAGAAACGTATTGTAGTCGGAGACGAAACAGGTGAGCGACATTTCAACTGGGAGGTAACTTTCAAACAGTAGGAGAGTCGTTAACAGAAAACGTTAGCGTTGCAGAAATAGTTTTTATAAAAACTACAGAATGCAAATCTCAAGAACAATATCATACTACAAGGAAAGTTCTCGTAAAAGTCGTTTGTGGTACGTGGCTTTACGTGAGTCTGAATAACGAGCCGTTGCAAAAACAGACAAAGGAATATAGTACAGTCACTGAAGGAAAAATTTTCAAATTAAGTTGCTTCTATGAGATTTTTTGCATACGGCTAGATAAAAGGGTGAGAAACAATTTACAAAAAAGTTTACAAAAATTCAGTCGCGGGGTTTCGAAAAAAGGGAGGGGAAAAGGAACAAAAAATTCATTTTTCGTGATTATCTTAAAAAATAAAAAAAATTTACGGAAAAAGACAAATTACAAAAATTAAAGAGCATTAAATTCTCTACAAAAAAGCTACTTATCATGTTTTTTGTCAGGCCAATACTTTGTGAGAAAAATGGAATTGAAATATTAGAAAAAAATTGATTGTCGGGGTCCACCCCGATGAGCGGGAAGGCTAATTTTTCTGACATTGCAACAAACAAATTTTAATAAAATCCGTTATAATAGTCGTAGAGACAAAAATCAAAAAGAATTTTAAAGCTAAATGTTTGTACTTTTACATAAAATGAAAAGAAAATAATTAAAGTATTAATAAATACTTAAAATAAAGTAATAACTTTTTTGTTTTTTATTTTTTTCAACTAATGCATAAACATATTAACAATTTATTACAAATGTATTTACATTAAAAAAAAACTTCACAATATGAACTTTACAGATATAGGTCTTTGAAAAAATAATAAAAATTAGTATTGATTTATTGGCATAAAATGAGGGAGTTTTAAAATTTACAATTTTTTTGAGTTCGCAAGTGTACATCATTTTCTTAACTTAAAATTTCTACAGAAATTTTCAAAATAAATATTTTTTAACAAAATTATGAACACGTATTGGTAAAATGTCTTCTATAAGACTGCGGTGTAAAGAATTGTTAACATGTAGTTAAATTTAAATAAATGTAACTTTTATTAATAAATGTAAAAATATGTCCATGGCGCGTATTAATATTAATAGTTACAAACTAAAAAAAAATATTAATATGTAACTATTGTACGTAAAACTACAATATTTGAGGTTTCTCTTCTACATAGTGAGAATTTATATCCATGCATGGGCATAAAAAGAACAGACCCTGAAAGTTGAAGAATTTTAGGGAGAGCGAGGACAGCTGGTACATGCGCCATACAGATATTGAATTAACCCAGTTCGATATTGAATGTTCCGTGAGTTCGATACTATTTTACTTCCATGTTCCATAAGGAAATGGAAGTATGTTGATGGCGAAAAAAATCGTGTTCAAGATAACGGCAGATTCTGATTGTACTACCATCAAAACATGAAAAAAGTCGTTTTTCGAAAAGTGTCTGTCTGTCTATGTGTGTGTGTGTGTGTGTGTGTCTATGTGTAGATTTTTTTTATGGCAAACGATAAGAGCCGCAAATTCAAACAGAATCAAATAATGTTTTGGATACAGCCCTGAATTGTAGAGTATTCAAGACTTATTGTTTTTGGTGAAGATCGGTTAAGGGAAAGGGGTAGTTTACCTGCAACGTTTTATGTTTTAACAAGGGTAATTTTGTCTATGACGAACGATAACTGCCGTAAATTCAAACAGAATCAAATAATTTTTTGCATACCTCCCTGAATTATAGAGAACTCAAGACCTGTTGTTTTTGGTAAAAATCGGTTAAGGGAAAGGGGTACTTTACCTGCAACATGTTATGTTTTAGCAAGGGTAATTTTTTTTATGACGAATGATAACTGCCGCACATTCAGACAGAATCAAGTATTTTGTTGCATACGTTCCTGAATTGTTAAGTACTCAAGGTCTGTTCATTTTGGTGAAGATCGGTTAAGGAAAAGGGGTAGTTTACCAGCAACACTTTATGTTTTAACAACGGTAATTTTTTCTATGCCGAACGATAACTGCCGCACATTCAAACAGAATCAAATTTTTTTTTTTGTACGTTCCTGAATTGTAGAATACTCAAGGCCTATTGATTTTGGTGAAGATCGGTTACGGGGAAAGGGTAGTTTACCTGCAACATTTTATGTTTTAGCAAGAGTAAAGTAGGCCTACTTAATTTTGATAAATAAAGTATCCCGATAAGAAGATCATAATAATCCACTGTAGAAACGTAAATGAAATATCTATAAATGAAGAGTCTAGTTGAACGGGGTGGGGCTAATTTTCTATAAATGAAAATGATAGTTGAAGGGGGTGGGGATAATTTTTATTTATGTCATGTGTACTACGTTATCGGCAACAAAGAAGTAGTTTGTTGTTAAAATTCCTTCCTGGGCTGTCTGGGCTTGATCCAGTGTTTTCTAAAAAACCAGACGTTTCGGCAGTGCTATCGACTGCCATCATCAGTGAAAATTGAGTTCACTATCGTGAGGTGGTATACGTTAGTGATCACAATAGTTAAGGCTGAAGAAAGAAGTAGTTTCTATGGAAATAGTTCATTTCGAAAAGTATTTTAAATATAAATCTTAGAATATGGAAGTCATGTATGGTTCTCCACACCGATATTTTTATATTGTCTTTTGCTGGAAGTTCAATTTTATGTTTTATGATTTGTGTTAGTAATTTTGATATTTTATAATTTTGTGCGGTTCTAGCGTTTATTAAAGGTCTGATAGGTTTATTGATTTTGTGTCATTTTATTAAAGAATTTAATTTTGGTGCACAAGGATTATCCATTTTATATTTAAAGGAGTCTTTAGGATTTATGATTTGGGTACTATTTTTTAGTATATTTGTTATTTGTGTTTGATATTTGTTTGTGTGATCTTTATTTAATGTTATGCAATTATTATTAACTATAAATTCTTCTGTTTTATCTGTGTTTTAAAAGTTATTTTATTGTCAAAATCTTCAATGATTGGAAGAAAAACTATTTTTGAATATATTTATAAAGTGCATTTTTTTTTAATATTTTTATTATAATGCGTAATAAATAAGTAAAAATTATACATAATAATATATACATAAATGAATAATAACGAGTTTTTAAGCTTATATTCCTGAAAAAATTGCATGTCTATTACATAAACGTGTATTTATGTGAAAATCCACCTTGTGAAAAATTTGGCCAATTTTGAATTAATTTTTCTACTAAAAGTATCGCCCTGACAAAAAAATGCTAATAACCTTTTTTATGCATAATTTTATGCTCGTTCTTTTTGTTATTTTGTATTTTTCTCATAAATTTAATATTGTTTAAGATAATCACGAAAAATGAATTTTTTGTACCTTCCCCTCCCTTTTTTCGAAAACCCGCGACTGAATTTTTGTAAACTTTTTTTAAATTCTTTCTTACCTTTTTATCTAGACCTATGCAAAAAATCTCGTAGAAGCCACTTAATTAGCAATTTCTATTTTTTTTCGGCTTCAGCGACTGTACTAATACTAGAAACTTTTGAAACAACGTGCTGGATGAGAATGCGGATGATTTACTGGAGGGATATGGCGAGCAATGACGGAGTGTTTAAGAGGATACAAAGAAAAAAAATGGAAAAGACGAATCGGTAGAAAATATTTTAGTACGGGGCATTAAAACTGATTATAGTTAAATGATTATGGTACTCCAGAGACAAGCTGATAGGTGAAATGCTAGACGTGGGCTGAGAAAAAGTTGCTGCATCGTGTGGCTGCAGAAATGAGTTTGAAAGGGCACAATTATTGTGAACACGATAACATGACCACGTCAAAATACAGCTATCCACAGGTGTTAAAATGAGGTTGTAAGAAAAAGAAGAAGGAGATAAAGAAGAAGAAGATGAAGAAGAAGATGAAGAAGGAGGAGGAGGAGGAGGAGGAGGAGGAGGAGAAGGAGAAGAAGAAGAAGAAGAAGAAGAGATGATGATGATGAT
This sequence comes from Magicicada septendecula, assembly GCA_034769895.1. Classification (NCBI taxonomy): domain Eukaryota; kingdom Metazoa; phylum Arthropoda; class Insecta; order Hemiptera; family Cicadidae; genus Magicicada; species Magicicada septendecula. The sequence continues at coordinate 1,250,311,238 of CM068367.1, forward strand.
TATGATGATGAGGAAGAGGAAGAGGAAGAAAAAGATGACGACGATGTTGATAAGAAGAGGAAGAGGAACTAATTTAATATCTAATTTATTCTACTGAATATGTACATGTATTGTCTGAAATTATATAATTTGGATTTATTTTGCTAAACGACAAAGTTAAATAAAGTTAGTGCATAAAAAACGACTAGAGTCGATGAAAACAGTAGACGACGAAGACGGCGACGAGTTCTAGGAAAACAATATTGGCAAAACAACGGGAATTTAATTTAAACATCTTAAAAATAATACCAAAATAAATATTACCGTCTGGAAAACAATTTCAAAGCAAATCACTCACAATAAATTAAAAATGTTTTGTTTGGCAGAAGCATAGGAAGGTTTGTTTCGAAATGCGCAGTGGCGGTGATACGGAGTTGAACACTCCGCAACTTGAACACAACACAATTTATACAGCTTTTAAAATGATTAATTTGTCTCACCCCCTCCAAACGACGACAACAATGTTGCTGTCTTTCAACTTTATTGTAAAACTAAATTAATCTCTCTATCTGTACATCTTCTGTTGTTTTCTTCGTTTTCGATAATGAGAGAAACTTACTGTAACTCTGTTATCTTATTCAGCTAGTATTTAGTTGTGTCGATTTAAAATATAAATTAAAGAGTACCCTCAATCAGTCGACGTAGTGTTGGTAAAACGTAAAGCTCGAGGGCATCGAAGCTAAAACGCTTTTGCCAGTTTTATTTCTCTTCTACTTTACGTATTTCAATAACACCAATAAAATTACTCATAGCAATTGATGTGGTTATTAATTAGGATCAAAGTAAAGATAATAGTAAATTATTCCTCAGGCTTTCACGGCCGGTGTCAGATGAATTGTTCATGATATCCGGGCTGTTTGGCCGTGGTCCATGGTTTATAACAAAACCAAACGTTTCGGCAGCATCAAATGATGATGGCAGCCAGTGGAGCTGCCGAAACGTTTGGTTTTGTTATAAACCATGGACCACGGCCAAACAGCCCGGATATCATGAACAATTAAAGATAATAGTGTTCTAAAATGCTTTTCATTGACTGCATGCAAATTACATGATTTTTTTTTGTAAGACGTGTAGGCCTGTCTTCATTTCAAATTGAAATATTGAGTGTAGACACAGAAACGGCATCTAGTGATATCTTTACTCTAAAACTAATAACCCTTCTGTACCTATTTCATTATATTACTACATGTGGCATAAAATCTATATGTATTTGATGGTTAGGAAAAGCCCATGGTGCGTTGTCTCCTCAGTTCATGAAGACAACCGAGTAGCTGTGACGTCCAGCGTATCCTGACAGAGAATGTCACAGAATTACATATGGCGACCTTACCGCTTGTCTGTAAAAACGTCTTGATTCTGATAAGCCAAGCCTCGCAACGAACAGGTTTAGTTTTCGATAACATTTAGTTCATAGCACGTTAGAGTTTTTTCTAAATTATTATGGAGTACGGAGCATGGAGTACATCTGACAATGAAATGTCACAACTTTAATTATTAAAGTCATACGAAAGGTTTCCAAAGATTTTCACACACACACACGCGCGCGCGCGCACCTCGTAAACAAATACTACACATCCAATTCTATACGAGGCTACAGAACGAGGGACTTAACGATAAATACAGAGACTGAATATTTTGTCATGCAGAGATACATTGTTGGAACGAGGAGTTGTGGAAGGGATAGATTCATACTAATCCCATAGTGTCATGGTTTCAAAAAACGGCAGAAGTGTAGTAGAAATAAAAAATCGTATAGGGCAAGGGAAACAAGTGACGAGAAAATTACATTCCACCTTACAGAGCAATCCGAAATGACCGAAGCAAAAATTAAAATACATGACAATAATGTAACCTGTTGTAACACATGTGGCTGAAGCGTGAGGAACAACAGAAGAAAAGATAACGGGCAGTGGAAAGGGGACACTGGAAAAGGTGCTGTAGGCTTACGTTGCAAGATAAGGTTACAAACGAAGAAATAAGGGAAAGAATGAATATATGTACCAGTTTAAATGGCACAATTGATGCAAAAAGATTAAGATGGTATGGGCACTTGTTCCGTATGGGGAATGATAGATGGCCAAAGAAATTACTAACTAGAATGAACGCCTTCTGAAAGACGAAAAAAGAGGGAGGCCGCGAAGGACTTGAATGGAAGTCATAAAGAATCCAGTGACAGAGAAATCTGAATGAGGATGAACGGAAAGATCGTAAACTTTCGAAGCTAGGATGCAAAAACGACTTTGTCTCTGTCTGTCTGTCTGTCTCTCTCCCCTCCTTGTTTTTCTATATGTTTCCTCCTTGCTTCTCTCCACCTTCTTTCATCAATATAAATATGCGCGCGCGCGTACACACACACACATACACACACAAATGCTTCCAATATATTCTTAAGCTATAGGTTACATTTAAATATATATATTGGTTTCGATTTCAAACACGTTCGTTCAGGAAACCATAAATTTACGCAAAGTATTATTTTATATTTAGCTTTGTGCTTAATAAACACTTGCTGTTTAATGTTCCAAATAAGACGAAAATAGATGTATGCAGTCTCAACTCACAGCCGACGTAGTCATGTGTGATTTTTTTTTAAACGCGATTAATATTTATCCAGTTTCTCGCCATCTTTTCGCCTCAAGTGACTATTCCATTTTAATCGGCATTCTCCAATACGCTTAATATTTAAGCGTATTTAATCACTACCTACGAGAAGACAGTACTTCTCTTACGTAGTGATTAAATGCTGACCGTGTCTACAATCTTTCTCAACTTACCTTTTCTTGTTATTTCTTATACGTTTCTTAGATATTTCGTCACCATGCTGTGTATCTTGCTCTGTAGATTTTTTATTACACACCCAAAAGTTACTGACACTGACTTATGTTCACTGATTTAATGTCAGTGGAAATTAAAATGAGTATGTTTAAATGTGTATACGTAACTACAGTAAATGTGTACACGTAACTACAGTAAATGTGTATACGTAACTACAGTAAATGTGTATACGTAGCTACAGTAAATGTGTATACGTAATTACAGTAAATGTGTACACGTAACTACAGTAAACTATGATAGTAAAAACTGGGATGCAACAAGGAGTACTGAGTGCAAGATATGGAGATGCTTCTTTCTTCCTATAAAACCACTGCTTAAGTTGTGATACATGTTGGATGCATTCTCTATTCTAGCAGTTACCTTTGTGACGTCATATGACGATATTGAACCGCCATGATAATTATATGATGTATAATACTGATGCGGCCGGAACACTTACCTGCAACAATAAAAAATAAACTGTTAATAATAAAATGAGCGACACAATTTAAACTGATTACAAATTTAATTTTTATTATCAGAAATACAAGAAGAAATAGATTTATACGACATGTATCACTAGCGCGATGGCTTTTCATGAAGCTGTCCCATACGAGCAAAATTGCTATAGATGGTACTATTCTGGAGCAGGTCAGTAATATCTGGACTATAATGTTTCCTACATTACAAATAACGGCGTGGTGTATAAGCTACATACGTTGTATCGTGTGTGCATGCAATGAGGGACCATGAGGAGAACTCTAAAAGCAACGAGTAAAGAAACACGCCTGAAGTTCTACAAGGTGTAGAGGCCTTCCCTACACCTCTCAGAGGTTTGAGAATTGGAATTTAACGAAATCCTAGACCAGTCATATTCAAACGGCCGAAATGAGATTTTTCAAGCATGCTGCTGGATATAACTCTTCAAGATCGTAGAAGAAATGCAGATATACGGCAGGAACTGAATATTATGATGGTATACTCGATGGTTTGCCCAATATTGGCTAAAATGTTTTGGAACATCTTAATCGAATGAATGACTGTTACATCTCCAAACAACTACTGAATTGTAAGCCGAAAGGACGGAGTGATGTGGTAGGTCTGGAGAAGCGTTTGAGTGACCAGCTCTAGTCTATCTGTTCGCGACCGGAACAAACTATGTTTTGGTTTAATCCTTGTTGGACATGATGACGGTCGCACAGTTGGAGTGTGGATTAGGATTGCGATCACCCGTCAAGAGCTAATAGACACCGGCATTTCCGCGAGCTGACTGTGCATGCGCAACGAAGTCAGTGCCATCAGCGTATCTACGCAATCGATTGAAATGTCCGTTATAATTAGTAATTATCATTCGTGCTGAGGGATAAGTTTATAAATAAATAAATGAAAATATATAATCATATGCCTGTTTATAACTTGATAATTGTTTCTTAACAAAAAAAATAAAATAAAATCCGCGGTAGCTAGTTATATTTTAGCGGATTACGGTTAGTAGACGACAAATAAATTACGTGTACTATACCTAAAACCTCATCTAATGGCTTATTAGGTAAAACGTCTTTCCGATTAGCAAGTAGTAGACTATATTTTATTCTGGAATCAGATTTTTTACACAAAATAATAATTTAAATGAATAATAAGAAAAATAATCGAAAATTAATGTTCCATTAATATATATTATAACAAGAGATTTTACCTCCCTTTTAAAAGTCCCACTGTTGTTGGCGTCAATCTATAACAAGAGGATTCAATACGTGTGTATCGTTTAATAAAAACGCAGATGTTTTTGTGATGTATCTTGTATGCCCGGATAACGAATAAAGTTACCTTTCAAAACTTGGTTGTAATCGTCAATCGATTTGTAAATGTTCTTATGTTTGTGATTATTATTTATATCAGTTATTTGGTTATCGTTTACTATGTTGTTATTCAGTATTCGTTGATTAACAACGATTTTACGGGAGTAGGAATGTAGCGTGCCACCGTTCGTTTGAAAACGGCGCGTGAATAATATTTGTTCTGTAATTGTTAAACAGATCGTGTTAACTAGATATCCTTGTGCCCACTACAAATTTTCTCTTCTGTCTCCTGTAATTAATGATCGTTATAATCACTTTACTGAAATAAAATAGAACTGATATGATTGACAAATCATATTTTTTATTCGTTATCTCTTTAAAACATTGGTCAAATTACCGTTCTATTAGTCGAACATTTACGGTTGGATAAGTTCATCCGCCGTGACAAATAGTCCGCAACAACAAAAAATTCACAAAATATATTTTATATTTCTCAGGTAATGGGTATTTGGAGTTGCTAGGAAAGATAGGAGATATGCTTTCACTTAAAAATACAATGCATTACAAACATATATCTACTTCTTATCAACTAACAAAATGTATATAATAATGTTGTCAAAATTGTTCACTTTCAAAGGTTGCACTAGTGCTCAGAGCGAATACCGACATTAAACATGGCGGACTGCCTGATTCGTATCTCGGAAAAATATATTTCCAATAATTCCAATTAGAGTGCTTTAAATAAAGTTTTAGTTATAATAGTTTATAGTAATAGTTTGTATATAGCCTCCTTTATCTGGAACCGCTATGTTTTTTGGTGGAAATTGTGTTGTGATGTTATGTAGTGGTCTCCCGGACTTAACCAAAAATTTCTCACCAATTGATTGTATATTCAGAATGAACGCATTGGGTAGAGTGACTACTTTCTTAAATTCTCATCAGTGTATTGGTTTTTCTTGGTTCTGGTGCCGCGTCATGTGTTGTCGATCTTTTCTGTTGTTTTACTGGAAATGCCTCCCCTGGAGTAAGTTTTCTTTCAGTTCATATTAATTTTTACTGCCAGAAATATGCTGTTGAAGTTTATGGTTTAATGTCTAACAATGAACTGTTCCTGAAAATACGTTTAAATTTCCTTGGTGACCTGGCTTTTGTGTTTTGTGATTGGTCTAAATTTCTGACCCCGTCACGTGACTAACAACTATTTGAAAACTGGCGATTTTAATTCCGTCACCTCAGATTACGTTTCATTTATTTTGACTTAAATTTATCTTTAATTAGTACCATTTTATTGTTTATTAAAATTAAATATTTTTGATACTAATCTCGCCCCATTTTGGCCACTTATCGGCTGTTTTGACAGGTTTATAATTTTGTGTTTTGAGGCATTGACCTAATCTTGTTTGACATTTCTATTGTATGTCTTATAGATCTAATATTTTCTAACATTGTTATTACTAAACATAATTCTGAGTATTCCTACTTTACATACAATATCATTAATTTAAATACCTATACCTATTTTTCTGACAATAACAATAATACTGAAGCCATGTCAGCTTAGTGGCTTAATAAACACTTTCCAATTATGTTCCCTATCCATATTATGACAGTAATGGATGGTTCATATATCTCCTTCCATTAACATCTTTCTATTTTATCAAAATCAAGCTTTTGTTTTTTGTTTTATTTAATTTGGTAATGTTTATCTAAATAATTCAATGTTGCTTGAGTCTGGCTCAATTCTTTGGGCCTATATGTCTAGCAGTTAGTTATTTTTGTACAATAGCTTTTTTATACAATTAGATCCTTCCCAATTACCTGATTAACATTTTTGAATAGTTTATGAACATCCTGTTCACTAAACAATTAACATTTTTTCATCAAAACTATTTATAACATTGAAATTAATGGTGCACACAGGCTCCCCATATTAACTACTTCTAACACAACTAAACATGGGTGTTTATTACCCTAACTCTTTTGTATGTCACTATGCCTATTATCTAAATTATAGCATAACGAACAATAACTGTTTACTATTTTAAAATTATTAGGTATTCAACCCCTATGAATAAATAATTAGTCATGAAATAGAACATTGTAGTTGACCTTTATCACTTTAATTTCCCCCACTGACTTTCACCTCCCCACTGGTTTATATCATGATCTTTTGATCATTAATCAATTATTTTGGGAGTGCGCTCTCACTACCTTCACTTGTTTTAGCTCATTGACTTACAATGGTTTCTTATACTAGTACATATTCTGTTATTATTTACTCTATTGCATTGTATTCTTAACTTTATTTTATATTTATTGGGTCCTCCTACCAATTTTATTGTTACTCAAAAGAATGGGATTAGGTTACTTATTAAATTGGGTCTATTTGTTATGTCTCTTGGTCCAAACTTCTTTTTCCGAGTTCTAATCCTAGTTCTTTGCATCTTCTCATTTCTGCTATTAGATGTTGATTCTTTTTGTGGTATACATTGTCGCACGTTTCATTTTTTATTATCAATACATCTGTAGTTCATGTTAGATTGGTTTATGTTGGATTTGTTCATGCCCCTCACCTACCATAACTATTGGGTTTTGTCACGTTATTAGAAATTTTTCTTTGTTTGTTCTTTTCTGAATTTCTTTTTATAACTATGGTTTCTTACAAAATATTTATTTAATCTTCTCTGATCACTTTTGTTGGATGTTGGAATTGATATTTTAATGTTTATTACACATTTCTTAATAAGTTTTTCCCATTCATGGCTTGTGCTAGTACTTGTTATTGATATCTTATTGTTATAATATATCTTATACATATGCGATGAAATGTACCATCACTATATATATATATATATAAATTGTTATTTGTCCATGATTGTCGATACAAATCCTAAGACAGTATTATCGCATTATTTTCTTATCATTTATGGAGTATGCTGCGGTCATAACGCTGAAAGAGAGAGGGAGAGAGAGAGGGAAGGTAAAATGAGAATGATCAACCATGAGGATGATAAGAAAACGTCTTCATCTGATGGCGTTGGGCTAGACAGAGAAGCGAAACAATTGGCGCCAATTACGTATCTTATGAACTGGCGAAGAAGACGAACCCAGGCAAATAACAGCACGAATGAAGAATACGCAAGAGGCTCAGCGAAGATTAATGTCTTATTTAACTTCGTTACTTCGGTTATGGGCACTGTCGGCTGATCACTAGTTATTAAAGTATGCAAATTCACTTGTTAGCGCCGAGCTAAGTACAGAGAAAGGAAGGTATTCGAGGATTGGTTGTTCAGTCAATATCAATCTAATTGAACTGGTTGCAACTTGTCCAATTAATACTGACCGTTTCGTTACACACACGCGCGCGCGCACACACAACACATACACAGAGAAGACTGCTTACGTGTAAAAATAATGATCGAATGTTTATCGATTAAAATTATTATTTTTACTTGTTATCACTTTGTTTAGCATACAGATTACAATGCTGTAGAATTATTTTCTTGAATGCGTGGGTTGTAGGCTAATCTAGAGGTGGACAAACAAACAAACTCCAACCAATTTATATAATACACAAATATGTATGCATCAATATATGAATAAATTGTTAGAGAGTTTAATTCAAATTTAATCAGAGAGTTTAATTCAAATTTAATCAAAGATTCACTTTATAAACTTAATTAAAAAATTAATTAAGTTTTCGAGTTTTCCGGTTCTGTGCGTCAGTTGTTCTACGTAGGACCTGGAAAATCTGTGACCATGTCCAGGGACACATAATCACTCAGTATTGATAAAACAAAATAAGTACATAGAACTGGTTACAACAGAAAGCCACCGTGTTTCAGACTTCAGTGGGATGACATACCGTTCTGAGTGATAATGAATGTCTTGGTAGTGTCCACACACACACACGCGCGCGCTCGGTGCGACTGTGCGTGTATATGCGTGAGCGATTGTGAAAGTCTATTGTATTTACTATACATGGACAGTGGTTCATCGTGCTTTTCCTGGGCTTGAGTTATTCGATGGCTCTGAGAAAGAAGATTTGAAAGAAAGTTTGTAAGGCATGTTTAAAGCCCGATTAAAGAAGATAGTGAATGGAGAATAAGAAACAACCAATAGATAGATGAGTTATTGAAACATGAGGCCATTGAAAGATTCGTAAAGGCTCACATAATACAATTGGTAGGTTACCTAGAGCGAATGGATGATCAGGGTATGCTAAAGAATATACTGAGGTTAGAAGTCTATAAAAGAAGACAGAGGGGCCGAAATAGGATAAGATGGTTGGATTATGCGGGCAACACTATTCTACTGTAAACGTTTATACTGTTTTATTCTTTATCCTAGTACGTTATATTACTAAATTTTAACTGTAATTTGAAAAATTATTAATAAAATGCACTAGAAAACACATTATTTTATCAATGGAGGTATCCACAGAATGTTATTATATATTTGTATTGTATTTTTGCAGTAGTTTTGAACAACTATGTAAGGCCTACTCATTGTAGAAATAGTTGTTTTAATTTCCAGAAAAGCATCACTGAGTGATAAAGGGCCTTTCATAATCAACCGATTCCTTACTACTAATGTATTTTACTTATTTCAATGTCACAGCTAACATTTGAACAGGTTGAATACACTTTCAACGTGCAGTAACTACATCGAACAATTTGTTAGCGATTATTTTGAATTGACTACAACGAATACTGAACAGAACTGAGAAGACAAAGTGACTGAACCCATTGTAACGACAAAAACCGTGTAGTATGACAGCGTCGCCCGTACGACAAAAATCTGTATGGACCAAACCGTTGCGTATGAATGAAAGGGGCCTGAGATTTCATACAGAACAAATCCCGCGAAACGCCGCTAGTATAAACATAGTCTACGATGCTGTTGGCTGCTTTCAAATACTGTTTCCTTCTCATTGTGTGTTTTATGCATTTTATTCTGTGAGGAAAGCTGAATGCGCAGTGGTGTTAACGAGGGACTCGCATACGGACTGTTGAAAATATAAATGTTACCTGGTTGTTGCTGTATAAAAGTTAGCTATAGAGACAACATTATAACTCGTAAACGACTTCTCGTTACTTACATAGTTGACAGTAAAAGGCTATTATAAGCAAATGTCTCCAAGTGGGCGCCCGCGCAGACACAGTAAGTGGCTTGACAAAATATATTTTTTGTTATGTTCTGGCGATAAAAGTTTCTGTTATTCGGTCATAAACTAGACACAATTGTAAAACATTTTTGTCGACATTTCGATATTCTTTGTCAAGGTTTAAAACTTATTGTCATCATCAGGACCTATATACGAGCAATACACAAATAATACTTACACATGGTGAATGTTAATATTTATGTATTATAAAAATAATTATTCTTGTTAACATACGAAATATGTGAAATAGATTTTACTATCTATTATGTAACAGACACACAGAAACTACTTGTGTGTGTTATTTCTGCATCGGCAACTTTGTCTTGTTTACTTGCTGAACTGTTACTTGTCATGTCCCGGACGAGGTCTCTCGGTGTTTCCAGCATTTTCAAGTCCTAAACCACGACAATACCCAGTTTCGTATCGTTGTCCGTGAAGAAGTAAAAGCTAGTTACAATTTTAAAATATTCCAAATCTATGTATGTCTATCTATGATTAGAAATAAAACGACAAACGATTGTTGTCTTTGCTCGTGGTTTAGGACTTGAAAATGGTGGAAACACTGAAAAGCCTCGTCCGGAACATGACATGTAGCAAGTAAACACTACAAAGTTGGAATTACAGAAACTGCTAATTCAAAAACAAGATGAATTTCTGTATAGCTTATATTCGGATTATGACTATAAACTTTGAAGTGTCGTCACAAATGTTTTAAAATTATGCGTAGTTAATCGCTGAGCCTTACAAACCTTTTTTCCATTCACTAATTCATCGTCACTAGTAGACTAAGGACAACGTCTTGTTGGCAGTGACTCATGGCCCATCGCGCGCGCGCACACACACACACACCATACGTATAACCATATAACGTATACGGACGATGAACATCGTCGTCGACGTCACGCCATCGTCACCAGGACCGTCCGTAGCCACCACCGAAACAGGAAGAAGAATACCGTAACTGGATGAAAACCTCATAAGAGACAAAAGATTCACATCTTTCGGTAAACAGAACTGGTAAATAGGTGATAGTTGTTGGAAGACCAAGAAGCAGAAGAGGAAGTAGGCAAATATCTACTTAATAAAACACTTAAGCGTGAATCAGAATTCCGTCATCAGAAAAAGGTTAGAAGGCGTTGGAATATTAGGAGTGTTCAGCAGAATAATTCGAAAGCTATTCAACGTGGGACAATTTGTCAACCGTAACCGTAACCGGCAATTTGGAACTTTGCGACCGTAGCAGGGAGAGAAAGGTAACAACTGACTCCAGAGTTTTATTTCTAATCGAATAGTTACATAGATTTGGCATATATTATAGCTAGCTTAGTGGCCAACGATACGAAACTGGCTGTTGAATAGATAGAAGGAGGGAGGCTTTCTGGTGAAAGTATTCAATCTGGCCACACATATGAAGTTGTAATAGTTCCTTTTAATTTCCACGAGTTTCAAGATGTGTTCTTTTAAAGTTGAGGTTTTTTATATACGTTTAAACACTTTGCGGAAAAACACACTTCTGTGAGAGCGCACAAGAGAAATTGACTTGTATTACGTATACGAATGTTAATTTTTGTAGATTAAAAGCAGTGTCTCTTATTACTGTCTGCAACTGAACAATGCTAAACTAATTGTGTCTGAACGCTTCTATTTATTTCATTTGACGAGGTTCGTTGAATTTATTCAAATAAAATATTGTGTAAGCATGTAGTGTAAGCACTTGTATGATCTTGTAAAGTACATGCCATATATAAGGTTTTATTTTTTAATTTAATTAAAATGTTATAATTGAACGAGCGAACCGAGTTCTCAGTTTTAACTTCACCGTCCGGCAATAATAGTAAAACTTGGCAGGGGTGTCCAAGTCCATTCCTCTACCCCACAAAGAAGTAAAGGATATTGATCTCTCAAAAATTAGGGTAAAGGAGCAAACATGTGAGGGGTCAAATGTTTGAAAAAAATCTCAAAATCCGTATGGGGTACCGAATTAAAGACAATTTTAACCACACTTGTTAACGAACACTGTGTTGTTCGTTTCTTGAAATTTCAAGATTTTGTGACACCAGACTCTAAGAAGGCTACAACATTTGAAAAAAATAATTAAAGTCCATATCAGATATCAGACTAAAGGGAATTTTAACCTAGATCCGAATATATAGTTTACACTGAAACTTCAGGGGTACCACGGAGATTTTCGTAATTTTCTTTTAGTTTTTAACATTTTAAGGAACAGCAAAACCTCTATTCACCGTAGTAATGGCGTTTGGTCTCCTCCGCGTGGCCATACTCGGCTAATGCTAAGAATCATAAATAAGGAGAATTTTACTCACAGCTTTAAAAAAAAAAATTACTAATCGGATTTTGTCTAGTTTTAACTATATTTTATGCTAAATTGTGAGTGAGTTCTGCAGCTCAGGGAGGTTACTATCTGGGCCTATAGAAATTTTAAAATAGGTCAAGAAACAGACGGTCTGTAGACCAGTATTTACAGTGTTTTTTAAATTATTTTTTTGTACAAATTGTTTGCAAAAATAAAGTACTTTTAAATCATCCAGCCATTCATACAAGATACAATAACATAACTGAAGTGAGAATATCAACACCACAGAAGTAGTTCATAGAGGAATGGTACGATCTCTTTGTAATTATACGGTGACTATACGCTGCAGAACTAATACGAACACAATTAGTATGCAGAGTCAGTTATTATGTAACGGAGCACACATACGACTTCCTGCAGTCGTATACAGGACAGACGTCATTAAATTATCACTCGCTGTGAAACGCGTGAAGCGCTTTCAAACCACGCCTGTACTCGATGAGCTGGAGTAGAATATGTTGCTGTCTCTCACCTGAATAATTCCAGACAACATTATTGCAAAGTGTAGTCTCCCAAGTGTTGCCGAAATGCATGAAATTTCCCATGGTGGCGAGTCAGTGAGACAAACGAGATTGTAGTGCGGCGCAGAAAAAGCTGAAATTTTCAGTAAGAGCAGGAGGGACTTTTACAATAATCGGTTCATTAGCAGGAAATTGTGCGATTGACAGAATATTAAGAATGAATAAATTTATAACTTATATTCGCAAGTTGTTGAATACCGTTTTAAAGTAGTTATTGTAAGATAAATAAAGATAATGAAAAAAGGCAGGATCACACACATACGCGCCTGTATGCACGTGTTTGTGCAAAGTGCTTCACGAAGCAATGAGATTTCAAGACATTTTCTTTTCTACAGGTGAGTAAGTTCGTATGATCGTATGTCGGGAAGTGCTTTCTTCAAGTTCAGGCGCAAAAGATTTTTCCTAAATTTTAACGTACAAGTATATCTTGGTTAAAAATGTTTATAGGTACATTAATTTAACACAAAATCAATATAAAGGAGGATAAACAACAGAATACATTTTAGACTTAAGAAACTGAAGGGAATTTAGATAATATGTAGGAAACAAATAGGTAAACATAAAGAAATACGCACACTCATAGTGTATTGTAATAACAACAACAACAACAACAACAACAACAACAACAATAAAATCGAAACATTGAAACTCAAAATTACAGAAATCAGTTGTCTTGGACACCTGTCATATAGTTCGCAAAATATTAGTAGAGGAGCTCTGGTAAGTTTCGTTTTCTAGTAACTTGTTCATCATGAGTGAAACTAACTTACGGGTGTGAAAAATTGTAGTAGTAGGAATAATACTTTTTTTTTGAGGGAGAAAAATGCTTTATGCACTCTCGGAGAAAACTGTGTTTCTTCTGGTGTCTAGAACTCTCATCCACTAAAAAACCCATTCTTGCAGAGACAGAGTAAACGGTAACCTGGAAGAAAACCTCGGAAACGAATAGTTAATGGTATTTTGAACTCTATGCTTCCTAAAAGCAGCAAGATTACTGTACAGGTTTTGACAATTTCGTTTTGCGTCTTAGTGTGTACGAGTTTCCACTCTCGTTGAGTCAACTAAACTGTAGGTGCCGTCGAGTAACGCTCCTGGTAGACGTCGCTGGGCTAAAGACCTTAGTTGCCGAGCCTCAACACATAAAAAAAATAAATAAAAATAAAACAATAATAATCATCATCATCACTATTCCCCTAAAATTTTTAGAGGTCGAAACGTTCCCGTGGTGTGTGGGACCTTCACCCCCTAAAAAACCCACCTCTAATTCAGGCATTCATATCCACCTCCTGGAACCACTTAGCGTATTCCTTCAAGATTGGGCCTGTTACGCCCTTATCTGCTCCTTCTAGTTGTCACTTATCTTCTACTGCCCGTTGGGTGCAAGTTGGGCCTGTCTTTTCTTTTCTAGTAGGACCCACTGAATAAATGCAGAAATGCGATCCTATTCCGCCTTGCCTCGAAGCATAAACTCAACTATGCTCTCGGGTGTGAACTCGCCGAGTTCCATCTCCAGTGCCATCCTCTCTCTTGTGTATCTGCAGCACTTGAAAAAGGTGTGCAAGGCATCTTCAAGGGGAGAGTCACCGTATTGACATGCTAGGCTTTGCACCTTTCCCATTCTGTGGAGGTAGGCATTAAAATTGTCGTGGCCACTGAGAAACTGTGTCAGATAATAGTTGACCACACCGTGTTGGTGGCCAATCAATTCCTTCAAGTTCGACGATATAAGCCTTGCGGTCCATCTGCCTCTATCATATCTATTTTTCATCTATATTGCCAGTGGCAGAGAGTGAGTTCTCTGGCTTCGCGCTTTGCCGCATTCCTTCCAATTACGCGTACATCTCTTCTTTCGAAGAAATTCTTCCGCCCTAGAACCAACAGGTCTATGGGAATCACTCCCGCTATCACCAGGACTACTGGCCCTGGCACTGTCCGGTACGAGAATGCTACTCGGAGGACTCCTCTTCTCCGATCCAATACGTTTCCTGTATATTTCTGCGTCTTTAGTCCATAGGCCCAGATTTCGTAACAATACAGAAGGACGGATTCCGTGACCGGCATCATCAATTGCCTCTTGCTTGCAGTGGGACCTCCTCCACTGCCCACAAGCCTGCTGACCTATGTTGTGATATGAGCCGCCTTATCAGTTGCATACTTGATTTGTTCCCAATAGGAGAGCTTTGAATCTAGCCTCACCTGGCGTAAAGTGCGTTCTTTGTAAGTATAGCCTCAGTTCCCTCTTGGTGCGGAATGATTGCATAATAATAATAATAATAATAATAATAATAATAATAATAATAATAATAATAATAATAACAACAATAATAATAATAATAACAACAACAACAACAACAACAATAATAATAATATAACGTGGGCATAAAAAAAACAACCGGTACTCGGACAATGCAAATCTCGATTAAACGTGAATAACCACTTGTATGCTACTTGTGTGCTGTTTGTCAACGTTAAATGCGTTTACGAAGACAACAGTATGTGAGTGAGGACAGCTATTATACGATGCAACGGAACTTGCATCATAACGTCACTGCGAACTTGTATCATAACGGAACTTGCATATACAGCACTGAGTTAATACGTCACTGTCATCATCATCATCATTGGCTCGACAGTCCCTTGTGGGCCCTGGCCTTCTTCAGAAGATTTCGCCATTCTTTTCTATTCATACCCACACTTTCCCAGTTTACCGGCCCAGACCATCTTAATTGTAAACCTCTGTGTCTTCTATTATGGGTCGGTCATGCTCATGTTCTCTAAGATTTTCATCCTTGATATTCTGCAGTTTTGTCTCGAAAAATCCATTTTTGACGTCAGCACTTTATTTTATCGCTGCTTTCACTCCATACGTGGTTATACTTCAGACAACAGGTTTATTTTTATTAAGTCTTTTATTAATTTCGTTTGTAATTATTCTGTCGTATAAGAAAGAGTATAACAATAATTTTTTTTTAATTTATCATCATTTCACCATTGCTACATCCACGTTTATTGAGACGGCTATTAAAAATTTGCATGTGCTAACATTTTTATGCTTCCATTTTCTAATACTAGGTTAATGCATTCTTCCCGCTACCATATTCCTGATTCTCCAAACTTATTGCTAAAATAAATTTGGGGTAAAAAACCAATATACTCTTATCTTAGGGCCGACCTAGGATAAGATAGTTCGATGATGTACTATAAGATATCAGAAGAATGGATGTGAGGGGTTACACTGAGATGGTAATGGATAGGAACCTATGGAGAAGTTTGGTTTTGGAAGTCAGGGCTCACGTCGAGCTGTAGTGCTTAAGAAGAAGAATACTCTTATCCAGGTATTACATAAAATCGAAAAGCATCATCAAAAGGTATTAAAAAAGTAGTGACGAAGATGTTAATCTCCTGATCAATGCCGTGAAGATAAAAACCCTTGTGCATATTTGGCAATAGCCCGAAAAACCAGCGCATATTTTCACAGAGTCACTATAATATCGAGTATCAGCACATCTGTAATTGAGTAAAGAGATAAACAGCAATTTAGCTAATTCCATAAAAATAAAAAGTAGAATTCAAATATCAAGAACACCATTTCTGAATATAAGATGCTTCGTAATCTGAAACTGTCGACTTCCATCCGACTAGGAACGTGCACACTCAAAATAAAGTACAAGCTAAAACGTCAGGTTTTTGAAATGCGGACATACCGAAGAACTTAAAAGTTGAATGTCAACGAAACATTCTTGAGAAGAATGAAAATAACCAACTCTATTTCGCCATTGTTTTCTACCCATTATTTTACCTCATCCATTCCTACTTGTCCGTCGATTCCTCCAACCGAAGTCTAAACTGTATTAATTTTTTTTAAATTATGTTGTTTCATCCGAGGCGTCGACATTTTTTCCTGTCAATTCATGCACACTTCTGGAAGACGCCTGTACCATATCTTGGTACAGCCCGCAGCCCGTTCCATATCCATTATCTTTTCTTACTTCCTCAGTTATGCCCCAATCCATTAGCATAATTTATCTTTTTTTGAATCACGAATCAAGCTATATTCGAAACAATAAATTAAAAAAGAAGAAGTTTCCGTCAAATTTGATAAAATATATATTTTTTATAAGTAGTGAGCTCAACGTTTACAAATGTCTAGGAATTCATATAGAAGAAAAATCAGCTGCTGCGCCCAGAAAAGAATTATTAAACATCTTTAAAAAGAAATGCTATAAATTTTGTGTACAAAAAACTGACTACAGAACACAAAATAAAAACAAAGCAAACTTACTTGCGTTTTTAGTATTCATCTCTACAACGAAAATACCGTCTCTTAGAGAATATCACTCGACAAATATGTTAACATACTCCGGAAGAAAAAATAAACATTTCCAGAGAAAAAAACAAACATTCTAGACCTAAATGGGAGTGAACTTGGCGGAAACTAAATGTGTAGTTAGCATTCCGTATCGGAGCGTCGCAAACAACTGAAGCGTATTGTATACTTTGTAACCCCGTCGTTGAGAGAGAGAGAGAGAGAGAGAGAGAGAGAGAGAGAGAGAGAGAGAGAGAGAGAGAGAGAGAGAGAGAGAGAGAGAGAGACCTTTATACGTTTTTCTTCCGAGGGAGTTCTATTTACATTCCTCCTAGTCTATTTGAATTTCTTCTTTATTCAATCTGATTTATTATTTGTTTATTATACCTTATAGTTTTTTGTTTGTTGACTCTTGATAAATAGCTACAACTATTGGATTTATTGTGTTCAGTCAATATCCTCGATACAGTTTGCATCCCAAGCGTTTCGGTACAAAGTTATAAGATTGTAAACGCTAGCACAGAAAGCATAGCATAGCTAGCTAGGTAGAACGAAACTAATTAAAAACAACAAAATATTAATGACGTCGCTTATTAAAACGTCAACAAGTAGGTATATATTAAGTTAATTAAAACAAAATATATAAATTAGGACAAAAGAAATTAGAAGAAAGTTCCAGCATTGAATGATCATTGAAATAAATTTTCTGATTTTTATTGCAACAATTTAACAAATTGTCAGTAAGGGGTATTTATGAACTGTAAACACACATCCATCAAGAATTACTCTGGAGAAAAATTATACGAGAGTGGCTGGGAGAGGGACAACACACAAGTGCTGAAATCATGCTAACCGATGACTATGCTAAAACCACAACTGAAAATGTACAATAAATTAACATTAAAATTTTTATTAACTACAATAGTAAACTAACGTAACATAATCTAACTCAACCTAACTTAACGTAACGTAACTTGAAGTAACGTTAAACCAACGCAATTTAAATTAATTTAATTAAATCTAAATGCTTAAAAAAATTAAATTTATTTTGAAAATTTTTTGTTTACAATAATAATAATAATAATAATAATAATAAGGAGAAGAAGAAGAAGAAGAAGAAGAAGAAGAAGAAGAAGAAGAAGAAGAAGAAGAAGAAGAAGAAGAAGAAGAATGTAACTTAACGTGACGTAACCTAGGTTACGTCACTGAAAAGTTAAATAAAACAATACAAAAATTAATTAGTTAAGAACATTATGTACTGACTGTAAGGAATTTAATGTATTACAAATGTAATGTATCCTACGTCTCTGTAGCATTTCTCAGTTTACAGTCTATCACGTCTCCGTATATTTCGTATAGTAATAGGGTAATGGATAAATTTTAATTATATTAACTTTGTAATTATTATAAAACTATTATAATTCTAATTTTATTAAATAAATTCTAACTGAAAATTTAATTTTATGAAATATTAATCGAATACATGAATAATCGATTAATTTAATAGATGGAGAATTCTAAGAATAATTTAATGATGTGTTTCATCATTACGTTTTATTAGGTAAGTTAGGTTAGATTACGATACGTGAGATTATTATACCTACTAATTAAACAACTGATTTGTAATAACTAATTGTAACTGATTGTAATTAAATAACTAATTTGAACCTTAACAAAGAAATTAATTCTGGAACAATGAAATATCATGCACAAACATCCTTAATGTATATAGAAATACGAATAACAAATTAACTCTCAGTGGTTACTTGATTACACGCACTTACCATCAAGCAGAGGAGAAGTAGCAGCCATCTGCACAAGTATCCAGACGCTTCCATGGTATCGACTCCAAAGCACTGTTTATTCTTATCGCACAGACAAACGTACCAAACAACGAGCCGAACTATTTATTAATTACCGTTTCCTAATAACAGGTGCTTACTACTTCAACACAACAGAGCTGCGTTCACGTTTTTTAACTCCAACACTAACAGTAATTAAATGTACTAATGTACAATCCACCAGTACAATGGCACAGACACAATAGCACACACAGAGTACGGCTAATTTGGGTCTAGTCAGTCGCTTGTTTACTCGCACTGTTATTCTCTCTCTTTACTTCGTCAGAAAGATAAATACTAATTTTCTTCTATTCCTTTAATAGAAAACAAAAACATGAAGTTACACCCATATAAGTATCTGTATTTATTCACGTCTCAGTATATCACGATCTCTTTGTGTATCGGCCAGTGTATCTAACAATAATTATAACAACAATAATGACTATTGTATGGATCAGTGGACGGACTTCACGGTCATTCTTTCGGAAGGGAAATAAAAAAAATCAATCGCAGCTGCGTTACGGCCGAAAGTTGCGTCCATACACTAGTTACACAGACTGTAAATATACATATATAAACATATTAACCTACGTGCGCGAGCACACACACACACACACACACACACACACACACTCAACAAACGATATACTGACGACCGTTGTGATGGCTTCAGATAAGTTAGACACTCAAAGAGTTCGGATTTCCTCAAGCTTCAGGGGAAACTAGAATTCCAATACCATCGGTATTTGGTACGAGGATGTATTTCCTCCATACTCTTTAACCCAACGCTAGAAGCAGCTCTTAACTAGATAAACATCATTGGAATAACAGGGACGAAAAGCAGAAAGACTTAGATCAGAGAACAGCAAATAGAAACAACCTGGAAACTACTTACCATGGAAAGAGTATGGAAAGTAAACCAAATGGATAGGAGACTTGCGGGTAAACGATTTAGGGAGAGTGCGAAGAAAAGATGGTTGACGTTTGCTGATGATGATTTACGGAAGATGGGGATGAGGGAATGTAAAAGGTCATGTAAAGAAACGTCGAAATGGAAGGAGACGACTGAAAAAGATAAAACCCACAGTGGGTTTATAATGTAGGCCTATATTTAGTAGACATAAATACTTTTAAGAATTCTAAAATCAACGAGGAAAGAAACACACCTAGAGTTCTACAAGGTGATGGCCCCGCACGTTTCTATGAGTCTGAGAATTGGACTTAACGAAGTCTCAAGCCAATCGTATTGAAGCGGCCGAAGGGAGATTTCTCAGGGACGTGGCCTACTCTTCGAGATCGCAGAAGAAATGTCGGTGTACGCTAGGAGCTGAATATTATGAGTATCTTTGATAGAATTGCCCAGTATCGGCTAAAATGGTTGGAACGTATTAACCAAATGGGTGAAAACCGCATCTCCAAACAACTATATTGTCACGACGGTCTACTTCACCGATCGTTGTAGGTACAGTGGAAAACAAACTACAAGACACCAATTAAATCACTAATCACCAGCTTTAATTATCACAATTAAAAAGTTTATAATTAACTCGTACAATATTTCCAGTTAGATTTGTCCACACGCTATAACAATGTCTATTAATAGAGTTTCACACAATTATTAACACAATACTACTTCACTTACGACAACACTCAATCCGCACTAGCGAAAATCGCTCACGTAACTGAATTGACAAACCGGCTGCTACGGCTTTATATACGCCGCACTGAGGTCCAGTACAGCTTTCCCACCTTAACTGCACGCTGGCGGCTTAATGCGTATCTCAAGTGTTCTTGGAACTCACTAGAATCACCTACTTGAATGACGCAACAGCTGCCACACTGGACGGGGGGAATGGAGAATGTTCTGGGTTGTTCGGTAGGCTTCTCGTAACAATATGATTATAAGTCGAAAGTACAGAAAGGTGTGGGGTCTCCGAAGAAGCGTCGGAATGACCACCCCTAGTGTATTTGCTTGGGACCCGAACAAACCATTTTTGGTTTAATCATTGCTGAAGACGCTGATGGTGATGAATACTTTTATTTTTTCGGATGGAAATACATTTATAGGTTTGACAAATAACTCTTATTTCTAGCGAATGAATTTATGGTTTACTTTTCTTAGAGAATTGGCTTTGCCAAGAAAAAATTGTTGACAGATTGCACCACTAGCTCAGAACAAGAATGAAACATGGTACCGACCAAGAAACAAATGTCTCCAATCATAAAAAGACGTAATGCAGTGTGTTTATGGTAGAGCTAAGGTGAAGACGAGAAGGGCGTAGGGAGCGTGAAGAAAGGACAAAAGAGAGAGACAACGAGGAGGACGAGAGTGCGGAGGAGCAACATGAGGGGAAATATTGGATGAGAAGGAAACGAATGGAGAGAGAAGAAGCAGTACTGTCACATCGCAGATTGAACAAATTGAGAAGAATCACAAAACAGAGTGGAAACAATAAATCAAAAGAAATAAGTGAGAAAAAAGTAACAGCGTAATGCAATGAATGAGAAGCGGACAGTCGTGGCGGAGTGGTGTGGCCTTGTATCAGGTGTAGTCGTTAAGGGTCCATCAAACTACCCCGTCCCTTCGTCAAAACTGTGAAACATTAATATTCAACGGTGAATGAATGCCAGCATTACTCTACGGCTGAAATTAAATTCATATCCACTACCTTAGGGTCCATTAAATTCGACGACTTCTCTCTCTCGCTACTAATCCTTTAGTTTCAATCCGGCTGAATTCATTACCGGTGGTAGAATTCACATTGTAAGCAACCTGAATTTTCTGTGTGTATGCGCGCGCGCGTTCGAGAGAGAGAGCGCGATAGATAGATAGAAAGAGAGAGAGAGAGAGAGAGAGAGAGAGAGCACTGTTTTTTTATTTTATGTCTTCGCTAGTTATGTGGTAGATTGTATTCCTAGCACAGAAGCACATCCACGTAATTCTATCTACTTCCACCATCTTTGACTTATACAACACACACACACACACACACACACACACACACACACACAGAGCCTATATTATATTAATTACAATTATGTAAGATTTTCTCTTTAAGAAATATATATTATTTTATTAAATTATTATTTTAATAAGTTTCGTAGATAAAAACTGTATCATCAGACACTATGGAATGTTTAACAGATAACCGATTTCATTTTCGTTTTAAATATTTTGATAATTATTTGACATTTAAATAAAAAATCTTGAATATTATTAAATATATTCTAATAAATAAAACGTAAACATTACAATTTACAATATGACCACCGAAACAGCTGATTAGATAGAAAACGTTACAGCAGTCGAAGTATTTGAGTCAAAATTCAAATCGATTTTTCGTTAAATAATAGTCCTCCATATGAGGACTCCGTTTTTACTTGTGAAACGTACATAACCTAACTAATAATACAACCTATTTGCAGAAGGAATCTTATATAACTATGATGAGGAATTTATGTTGTATATACAAATCCCGTCATATTAGAGGAAGAGCTTCGGGTTCAACCTATCCCCATGAAGTAATACCTAGAGGTAGTTAGTTACCTTGAACAAACAAGGTCTGTATTTAAGGACGTTGTTACTGTGTAGGCATATACAGATATGTGAGGAGTGCCACATTCGCTTTGTGCGCATGCGTAACGCATTTTTACCTACTTCGATAAAAAACAATCGTGTATGTAGGCCTATGTGCATGTAAATGTGCGTGTATTTTTGTTTGCAAATATCAAAACATTTTACCGACTGGTTTTATTTCATGTAAGCTCGTTTTGCAAGATCAGACTCAATGTTTTTTTTTGCACGCGCGCGCGTGTATATATTTTTTTTAAATGCATTGTTTATAATAATATATTTTATATTAAATTGTGTCATAATACAGTGTTCCGAAAGTTTTTATGTTTTACTGTCATTTTCAGATGTACAAAATATAATCTGTAGGCCTATATGTCCAAATTTGTAAAATATTTTTTGTACAAAATACATTTTTCGGTTTCAAACAGAAAAAAATAAAACTGTCAAAACCTTATAGAAGATGTAATTAAATATGATATATACTGTTTCAAAAATATATTATTGATTATTAAACATTTATTATAATATAACAAGAATAATTGTGCATCAGTTTTAAACACACGCGGGCGCGCGGATACAAAATGACACCTTATATGCCACCACAGTAGTTTCGGAGGGTAGGCTGCCTTACGTGAGCCGTTTGGCGTATAAGGAAAGTACTGTGGCCGGCAGTAAGCCTCAGCCGTCTCTAATCTCCGATAAGAGGGATCAAAGAGAAAGGAACCGGCTGATGAAGACAATACTGAAACATTAAACCTTGTAAATAAGAAAGAAATATACCAGACTTCTTGAAAAACAATTCACAGTGAAGTAGACTCGTATTAGCTCAATGTTCAGTCATGGCCTAATAATACTAACAAAAATACTGACGTTATTCTTGTAATTATTGTCATTAGTTAATGACATGTACACCATTCCAACAAGGTTATATCTTTAAATGAAAATCATTTGCGCAGTTTTCAATAGTTTTAATTGTCACATAGACCAAAAACTAAACTGAAAAAACTCGTCAAAGCTAAAACAGTTCAACTACCCCTAAAAGCCAGAAACATGCAGGATAAATAGGTAAAAAGTCTGAATTGTCAGTAGAAAATTCATAAGCTATTTATGAAACCATATTAAAGCCTGAGCATAAAATAATAGAACCATCAGTACGTGACAGGTTTGAAGAAAACCTTCAAATACCAGACTCTACAAATCTGCCAGTCTAAGATGTCAGGCACAACAGTAAACGCTCCCCGATTCGTAACCACAGAATACATATTCATACATCCATAAACGGATCTCGATAAAAGAAGGGGTTAGCAGCACGTGTGCCAGCTCATAGCCTAAACCACAGTTAACAGAACAGTGACACGAGATTGTCCAGAAGACCTAAGTCAGAGAGTGGTGAAGGATCAACTGGTAGAACACGCTTCAAGTCAACTACTTCTCTGAACGTTTACTTATTTCTCTGTATACATATTGACCAGATTGAGAATTTTTAAATAAATGAAAAACTAAGAACCACAGATTTCTATATTTCTATTTCAAATTTTGAGAAGTACAATAATTTTATACGTATAAAAGTGCATTTCTGTGGTGATTATAAATTACCTTATTATAAATTACATTCTCTTTAAAGTAATAAATCAGTGTCAGATTCCGTTTCGCCTTTGACATGTTTCGGTTGGCAAATAGCCAGTTGATATGTTGTATAATTTTATTTACTAAAATCGCGGATTAAGCAGCTGTACACGGGAACGAGATTTTCGAAAAAGATAAAGCAAAGTATACGGCTATAACCTAATCTTCGTTACGTTAAATAACGTCTTAATTTAGCACCATATATGGTCAGCAGTGGTCGCGCATTAAGATGTCCATATTAAGAATAATTTCTCCTGTGTAACAATCACGGTATCGTTGCTTCACAAAGCGCACTCCCCGTTATTTATAAACATGTGTCTACAGTCTGTAAAGGAATAATGACGAAACATAATTTTATCGTTGTTTAGCGATTGTTTTCTGTCTTTTTCACTCTCTTCCCACTTGTTCATCTATGTATCTGGTTTGCTCGTAACTAAAGGTAGAGGGTAGCACAGGGGCTGAGAGAAAGAGAGTTAGGGAGTGAGCGAGAGAGAGAGAGAGAGAGAGAGAGAGAGAGAGAGAGAGAGAGAGAGAGAGAGAGAGAGAGAGAGAGAGAGAGAGAGAGTGAGTGAGTAAGAGAGAGGAGGGGATAGAAAGTAGACTGAAAGACGGAGGGATCGCACACACTTAAATGCACACACAATTTATCTTCATATATATTACAAATGACTATAATTCTTCTCTTCCCAATAACTTTTTCACCTTTAAATATTTCATGTTTTATACTTTAAATTAACTTAAATTGGTTATCAATTAAATTACGTCATCAGGGGTCCGCACCTGGTGGTTGCAGGTTTATCACGCTGGATTCTCATAGTACTACAAGTGGCGTCTTGAGTGGATTCCCTTTCTTTAATCTCTTGTCTGGTCTTTCTTGACCGACTACTGGTCTTTTCGACCCCTACGCTATTTGGTTTCGAGGTCTAGGCAGTCCATATTTCAACTTTACTCTGTAATTCTTTTTTTATTGTTTCCTTTCATGCTACTCAGTAAGGGCACGGCCAGGGTTAGGTTAAAGGTGGCAAATGGTCAACGGTCCCACAGGCGGAAGAGGAAGGTTTCCCAACGGTACTGGGGGGAAGGGGGGGAAGAATCTAGGAGGTGGGTCTCCGAATGAAACCCAGAGCGAGACCAGAAGCTGAAAGATATTACTCCTACCGCTGTTATTTCCTTACAGAAAGCTGGCAACCTTAATAGAGGACATTCATCTTACTCTAAAGTCACAAAGTGTGGATGTATTTCCTTTAAGACCGAAATTTCCTGACGGGAAAAGAATTTTAAATAACTTAAATTTTAATATATATTAAAATGACTTAAATTTTGATACAAATTAAAATATAGTTTTAATTCTAGTATAGGTAATGAACATGATTTAAGTGTCTGTCACAGACGTTATAAATAGCAAGCTTTTAAACTGTTCTCGAGTAGTGTAATTATAACTATGAGACCGATGTTATAATTATAACCGACTTGTGAATTACGGAAGTAGAGCGTAGGATATCGTAGGATATTCGGAATATCAATATCACCAGTATTCTGGATAAACCAAGTTTCCGGGTAATTGAACAGCCAAACTAAAATGTTAATTTGTGGAAACTCTAATGAAAAAATAGTATGTAACACGAAAACTGGATGCGGAAATTGTGACATAAGTATCTTCTTCTACTTCCCCAACAAGGATTAGGTCTTGGTTACCTGTTCCGGCTTCACAGGATGTACGTATTCCCATCTTTTCTTTGGATTCCCTACGCTTCTTCTTTCAGCTGATTTGTATCTACTTGCCGCTTTTGATAGTCTTCGAACGTCCATACGCTCTAGAGACAATAAGTGTAAAAATGAAAATTACATACACTTTGCACAAAAAAATGCAAGGTACAAGTTCAAAAACGAAGCGTCATGTTTAGCGGCTAACGGTAACAAAGATGTGTTTGAAATAAATACGGTATGCGATTGATTTAGATTGCTCAGCGTTTTTTGTGGCCAAAGACCTTCATTTATACAGAATAGGAAGAGTCTGTAGAAAAGAACTGCATAGTGAAAATCATTTGCCTACTTTCGCGGAAAATTAAACGGGAACTGTTCTAGCTTGTATTTTAGAGAAGAGAGATTTCTTAATTCCTAAGTTTTAGTTAATATTCTTCTGAATTTCTAAATTTCTTCTCGGTAAACACTATGACATTTATGCGGGATTAGAGCGTGGATCAAGTTTTGTGAGTTGCCATATCGGATTCATCTCTGGGCAAAATTGTTTAACTTTCCGAGAAATGAGCCGGATAATTGATGTTTCTGTTATTTGACTTCCCGTTAATCGACGCTCCACTGGTAGTCCCATATTTGAATGGAACAACCTACAAGATTCCAATATTAACTGCAGTACTACGAACTTCAAACTGTATATCCAATAAACAAGATCTAATTTGTCCACAACGCAAAGCAGATAGTCACACAATTAACGTGCTCTAAAAATCTTCTACAAAGCAAATGAAATTAAGCAACAATAAAATATTATTAACAATACACAAGCCACTATCGATAGTGACAAACGGTTTGTCGCCGCGCGTTCGATACCGGGAAACCCATGGCGCCACTTGAACGAGCATAATTAATACCGTTCGCTTACTATTGTTTCTACGGTTGGTAACACCGCAGACACGTTTCCCCGCGGGAGCCAGTTAATCAACTATTCATTGCCGCAGAAAGCCGCTTAGAGATTTGCCTAGGTACCTTTTAGTTGGCCACCGGTAAATTAAATCAATCCTTAATTGCGAACGTTCTACAAAGCCTTTGTTGTCGACTTTGCTTACTCTTTTCATCTATGTCTGTATATTTCTGTATAGTCTAGAAAATGTCTTGAAATTTAATATAACATTATGAAAACGATTCAATTTAAATAAAATCTTCTCTTTCGTAATAGGTTCATTTAGGATATGAACACGAGCTCCCTTTTTACTCTGTCCACGCATCCTTCATCATAAGAGCTTCCTTCCTCTTTTGATATATCAATAATTGTTAACTTTGACTTATCTTTTTCTTTTATTTCTATCTTCCTTTGACATAACATGGGGTTTATTACCTTTAATTTGAATATCAATTAACCAAGATAAAATATATTTTCAAGTCATCGCTGTTCTATATATTGTTTTGAACCTTTGGCTTACTCAAACACTTTGAGACGCAAAGAATTTATAAAATGTATTTATAAAATCACGTGGGAAGAATTTCTTACTGAATTTCTTATTTGTCCCCAGGAAAATGGGGGCTCCAACCTTCAAGCTAGTTTCATCTCCTCCCTCCTCCCAGAAGGTAATCTCATCTCTCCCCTCCCCAAGAGCAGTTTATAGTTGGGTCACTGCAAGGACTTCGTAAGAGACCCAACGACATTTCGGTAGCATGCCACACCTGACGATCCGGTAACATCTGAGTAAACGTTTCGGCTGAAACCATCAGTAGCGCGAAGTAGTGTACAATTGAAGGGATGAAATTGAAGGAGTAGGTTTTTAATGACAGCAAGAAGTACACGCCTCATGATACGTTCTTTCATCTTTTAGTAAACACACACACACACACACACACACACACACACACACACACACACACACACACACACACACACACACACACATGCGAAAGTTTCCCGAATACGTTTTAAGCGGAAAATATCCGTGCACGTAGAAACAAATTGAACCGCAGTGGGCGAACATAAATTGAAGACTACCAATATATCAATTTGTATACACGGACATTGTCAGTTGGGACCATAGTGAATGGTTTACTACTACTATCACGACGATGTTTTTTACTATACTCTGTGACACACACACACACACACACACACACACACACACACACACGAGTAGTTTCCAGTCCAGCAATCAGCTTACAAGTTCCCGACTGTGCAGTTTTCCGCGTTTCCCAATCCAGAGTTTTATTGTACCTTCGTCATTGTTTTTTGCAAGCAGTTTATCATTGCCGTAAGACTGGTATAGTCGTTCTCTTTTTTTGCGGGTTTCGTTTTAGCATTTAATTTTATTTTATCGACCCAAGTTTCGTAACACACATGTATCGCGTACGTGTAGTAGTAAATTTTACGATATAGGTGTTCCTGTTACGTAGCCAACTTCGTAAGACCATATTGCCTTACATTATCAGTAATAAAATTCATATCGTATTTACGAACATATCTGTGCGTTCCACTTAGTTTTTGTATTATTTAAGAATGTGCAGAACTCAAAAGCCTGATTTCAATTACCTTTATTTTTTTATTTTTATAATATTTATCACAATCTTCTCAATCTATTAAAATCTGGTCAACAAGAAGTGTGAATGTAAGAACGTGAGTACACACGTATACATACTGTCTTGTAGGGCATAATTTCAATGACGCATATCATTAATTTCATTATCGCTTGTCTATATATAAAAAAAAGACAAGGTCACCTATTTTTTATGGATCTTTGTTTGTCGAATAAGTTGGGTTTTCAGGTAAATGGGGTTCACGTTTGTTTCCATTTATTCCACTTTGAAGTTCCATTTTTTCGATTTATCCTAGATCCACAGTAGAGTGTCTTTTGCCTTAAATGGTCACTCTTTGCGTGTAATCCATTTCTCACTTAACTACAAAATGCAATATTAATTAACTCAAAATACAACATCGATTTCTTCGGCACATAGCAACTAATACTTCTTACGGGTGCCCATCGATTGCGCCCGGTTTAATCCCTAACCCAAATGTTTTCTACTTCACTGCACACGTTATCGATTGCGCTCGCGGTCAGTTTCTCTCCTCCTCTCTCCCTCCCTCCCTCAGATATTCATTCGCTTTCTTAAATGAATGTACCAACATGCAGACAGTGTTGAATGGGCGAGGCACTCTTCATAAGTGTTATAAAAATGTCGTGTTTAGGAAAACGACATACATAATAAGGCTGGAAATGGAGAAGCACTAATAAGAACTGTATTACTGCACAAATATGCCTTTGAGAGTCCAAACCAGTGATCCTCGTGGTCCAAGAATCCACCACCATGATCGGAGAGAATGTCTATGCCAAATAATTATTTCTAACACTATAAAAACGAAATCAAAAGACGACTTTAATGAACAAAATAGCGTGCTTAGAATCGACAAACTCAGGCAAACAAACATTTTCTGTAGAAATAAAAAACTAAAAGTAAAAAAGTAAAACAAAACAATAAAATTAAATAAAATCAATAAACAACAAAAAATTGAAAAACAAAACAAAAAATTAACAAAATTAATAAAAAACTAATAAATACCATAAAAAAATGAACACTCTTCTAATTTAGCGGGAATTAACGTTCTACCATGTTTCTAGACACATCGGAATGAAAAATCACAAGTGTGGCCTTATGCTCATGACATAGTTATTATCAGCAGAAATAAAAGAGGGCTACAGGGAAATATATTAACACTAGATAGTGAAAGGCATAAAGAGGTTTAAGGATAAATGAAGCCAAAACCAAAAACATGGAACTTCAACGCAATGTCACAGACAACCAGGCATATTTATCAGTTGGCAATTGTACATTTGAACGTGTCCAACAATTTTCATACTTAGGTTCAAAAAAACACAGAACAACTCTTGCAGCAATGAAATAAAGTCCTGCACCGTACGTGGCAACAGGTGTTATTACTCCTATGAAAAACTTTTCAAATCCAGGATGTTAAGCAAACAACTTAAGCTGACTATATACAAAAGTCTTATACGACCGGTAGTAACTTACGGATGCGAAGCTTGGAAATTAACTAGCACAGACGAGCAATATCTAAGAATATCTGAACGAAAAGTCTTGCATAAAACCATGAACTGGACCAACTGATTCAGGGTGCCGACATAGACCGGTTTATTAAGAGTAGAAGGCTTGAGTGGCTGGGCTACACAAGGCGAATGGATGACAGAAGAATGGCTAAGAGAATTGGAGATTGGAAACCGGTAGGAAGAAGAATTAGATGCAGACCCAGAAAAAGATGGTTGGATGACGTGGAGGATGATTTGACATGTATGAACGTGCGGGGACGGAGACGGATGAGTAATGAGAGGGGTGAATGGAAGAAAGTCATTGAGCAGGCTAAAACCTGCGCCGGATTGTAACAACAGGAAAAGGAAAGGAAACGAAGATAAGTTCTAACAGGGACCTTTTACTACGGTGTATTGCCACTACCCATGAATACGGATCCATAGCAGTGTATGCATAAGGCAGCAAACAAGGTTTTTAAGATGACATCTCATTTCTTCCGTCTTTCTTAATACTTATTCTGGTTTTTTGCAAAGCTATTTCAGATTTGTTCAACGGGTACGTAAAAAATCTACGCAGCGTTCTGTATTGTATTGCAGGCTATTTGTATTGTACAAACGTTGGCTGAAAATAGAGCACGTCGTATCTTAAAGAAAAGTTTATACAAGTAAATGAGTTGATCTGTCAGCAAGAACAGCGAGTGTGCAAATGTGGGCGTACGCACGCAGGCGTGCAGACATGCGGAGAATTGACCGTAGGGGCACAATTGACGATTACTGTTAAACAGGCCACAAACGCAGTCGATGTTATGATGTCATTAGTAGGGTAGACGATTTCCTTCTGGCGCAATCGATTAACCACCTTTCTGAAAATCCCTTCACTTTGGAATACCTGTTAATCCCTTAATTAGTCTTCTCGGCTTTTGGCGATTATTCAGTTGAATTTTATCTTGTGATACGCTCGTTTGTTACCACCTCCTTAAGGACGTTCGGCTCTCTAATTTCCTAAGAATAACGAGCAGTTAATTGTGTACGAAAATCAAGTGTACCGCGACTACGCTCTGGGCACCGACTGACGGGATAAAATTGAAAACGAAAGAAAAACTTTTTTTACACGACAAAAGTTACACTTTGGTTTTGAGATTAAAGAGAACGCTTGCAGTCGGGAACTGTTTAACTGCCGAAAGGTGAGCAATAATGACGATAATACTTCATGTTTCCCACATGTAAATTGAAAATTACCCCGTCGTCAGTTCTTTAATGTGTCGTTAAAGCGACGATCAGACTTTGTTATTATAATCATTATCGTTATTATTAGTTAAAATATTCTTCTTAAGTGTTTTAAAGTGCGACGGCTTATTTGTAACAGTCATTTTGACGCCCACTTTGTGTTTTCTCTCGAGTTTTTTCCCAATATAATTTAAAGACAACCACACGAAATTGCATCAAATCGTTTATAAACAAGGTGTGTATTTATTGCGTATGTATGCAGGCGGTTGTTACTTTCACGCGTCGGAATTGGTTGGTGAGACCGACACCGTGGGAGGCTGTTTAATATTTACAAGAGACGGCAATTTTACAAAATGAACGTTTACAAGATGTTCTTAAAACACTCTTAAAGGATGTCATCATAGTTTTGCCACTTCTGATAAAGGATCGTAAGAAACCACGCAGCACGATCTAACCTAGCTTAAGGGAGACTACATTGCCATTTGCTTCTCCAGGACACCACAAGTACCTTTTTTTCAAAAACTAAAAAAGTTATATTATTATTGTTATTTCGGCTGTACCATCTTCACACATTTTCCAGAACCAAAGATTAGAGAAGCGATTGAATTCTCATCTTCCACTGCTGCTTGTCCATCCAAAGATCTTCTTCAATTTCTCGTTCCCTCAATATAGTCTGAATTTCTACTATCCAGGTGATAGGTAGTCTTCCTCTTTTCCTTCTGCCTGGTGGGGTCCATTCCATAATTCTCCTTGGCAATCTTTCCTGTGAAATTCTGTTCGTGTGTCCATACCACTGTAATTTTTTTGTTTGGATAACATCAACAATTGCATTTTTCACATTCATTCTGTCCTTAACGACTTCATTTATAATTTTCTCACGTCTGGATACTCTTGCTGAACGTCTCCAAAAGTCTATCTCTGCTGTCATTAATTCTTTTCTTGTGTGTTTATTAGTAGTCCAAAAAAGTTATTTTTTTTTTCAGTTGAAAGGAAGGCACGTTCTTAAAGGCTTGCATCCTTTAACAGCGCCTGCTGGAATAATTTTTACTTATGTGAAATTATTTATTCATTTACGAAATAAAAAGAATTATTTTTTTTTAATAAACGTCTAAATCGTTTTCGTAAGTGGAGATTGTTTCTGCCACGTGTCACGTTAAGTGTATATGAAAACTTGTACAACATTAGTTTAATATAGGCTAAGGTAACAACGTTTTATAATACTGTCCCGCTTGTTAACTGGCATATATTTGATATGTTGCAGTTCAAGGCATTTTCACTCCTGTATAGGAGTATACCATTATAAGATGAGAGATGTACAAGTGATATAAAAAGTGGGATTGCACAAGCAAGAGGAGAATTTTTCACGAAAAATGTTCAGAAACGTGTCCCTGGAAATCAGGAAGAAATTTATAAAGAGTTTCATTTGGAGCGTGTGCACGTATAGCTAAGGAAACTTGAAAGAAGCTATCTTGAAGGTTTTGAGATGTGGTGCTGTAGGAGACCCTAAGAATATCGTGGACGGAAATAGTGTCTGACGATGACGAGACGACGAGGTTTTGAAGAGACTGGGTGAAAGAAGGACGTTGATTTAAACCAATGCTAAAAGGAGAAGCAGTATGATTGGTCACGTACTACTCCATTCAGATTGGTTGATCACCCTGATCAATGGGCGAAGGGCGAAATGGGAGGGGAAGGTGCAGACAGGAGTAGGCCTACATGGATGAGATCAAAAGGGACGTAGAAGATACGTGGTGATCAAGAAGCTGTCTACGGAAGGGAAGAAATTGAGAAATTGCAAACCCACCAACCTTTGGGTTGAGGAGGAGGAGAAGGAGGGGAAGAGAAGGAGGAGAAGAAGAAGAAGAAGAAGAAGAAGAAGAAGAAGAAGAAGAAGAAGAAGAAGAAGAAGATACGCAAGCATCTAGTTGTAATGTATCACAAAGTTCTTTTTGTTTATTTCACTTAAAGTTCGAATGTTTTAAAGATTGTTATATCACTTTCTTCACATGATTCCGCTCTGTAACAATGGACAAAAAATTCAACTCTAAAAAATATTTTATTTTATTGAGGTGAGAATTTTGCTGAAAAAACTTGAAGACTTGAGAGTACTCGGTGTTTGAAAAATGCTTTCATGTGTAATATGTAGACCTACTACGTGGTTTTGATAATAAAAACGTGAGCATTTATGTATGCAAATCACAATGTAAACACGATGCGCGCGTGGGTGGCGGCTTTGTGGGCCACGTACTACGGCTTTGCCGAGAAATATTGGCGCGCGAGCGCGCACCCGTACGCTGTGACACGTGTGTTTACATAGAAGAAGAGTCAAGTGGTGGGCGATGTGAACTTTCAGAGATCGTGCGGGATACACCGACGTGAGATTCTGCCGTCAGATAAGCGCGCCGTGTCGTGTGACGGGAAACGAAATCGTCAACAATTTTGACCTTTTGATAGAAACTCATAAAACTGAAAACTAATAGGTAAAACAATCACTGATGATACGCTCAAAGCGATGCTGCACTATGAACCGCCTACCGCTCTATGAGGAATCCCTAAAATTAAACTTTTTGTAAAGTCCTAGCAAATCTAATTAGTAATGATAAAGTACCTCTAATCCTTGGACATGATGTTCCAGTTGGTTTAAGTATTGATAACCCATGGTTGTGTCTGTTTATAAATGCATTTACCAAACCTTACCAGCCTTGGCCTCTTCCAAAAGGATGTTTAATGTGGTTTCTTATGGCCAATTGGTAAGCCATCGTTCTAACACCTAATCGTGTAACATCATAACGTAGTGATTCCATTTATAAAAGATACCTTACCAGTTCTTTTTCTAGTTCTGAATCGAATACTGATTTACGAAC
Organism: Magicicada septendecula; assembly: GCA_034769895.1. NCBI lineage: Eukaryota > Metazoa > Arthropoda > Insecta > Hemiptera > Cicadidae > Magicicada > Magicicada septendecula. The sequence goes on from CM068367.1 coordinate 1,250,345,146, forward strand.
CAATGACTTAAAATTTAGTAGGTGTATAGGGGATGGGGATTAAGACAGATATAGAAGGTTTACAATTTTCAAACTACTTTTAGGGAATAATGTGTCGTAAATGTGTGAGAAATTTCACCTCTAGATCGAAGACAAAATAACATTTCGTTTACATTGTTTACAAGAAAATTACAATTTTGACCTTTTGATAGAAACTCATAAAACTGAAAACTAATAGGTAAAACAATCACCTATTATTATCATCGCTCAAAACGATGCTGCACTATGACCGCCTACCGCTCTATGAGGAATCCTTGTTGACACAATTTGTATTTTATTTAATGTTATTTTTATAAAAACGATCCTTCAGATTCTCATTACCTACACACCGCGCGGGCGAGCATATACAAATTTATATAATTTAAATTATACAAATTTATTTTAGTTTCTGATAATGCACATTTCGTTAGATCTTTTACTATAACATTCACGTCATACACCAACTTTATTAGCAATGATTTTGACAACTTAAAAATTTTTTTAAAGCAGCTATGTGTAACGTTGATCGTTGCTTTATGTTATGATTTTGACTTATTATGCCAAACTGATACGTTTATCTCTATTTTATTAAATGCTTTAATATTCATTGTTTATTTTCGATTGTTAAAAATTACGAGTAGTTTACATTTTAAGGTAATTATCATATTTAGAATTAATTTTTGTATAGGCCCTACTGAAAAAAAAAAACAGAAAAGGTTTCTCAAGTGTTCATGGTTACATAATAATGGTTCTCAAGTGTAAAATGGTTTAATTCATTTTACATAATATAATTTAGGACGTTCAGAAGATGGGAAAGGAAGATTCTGAGGAGGATATATGGAGGTGTACTGGATGCCGGAAATTGACGTATGAGGAGAAGTGCCGAATTGTACGAACTACACAAGGAAACGGACGTCGTCATAGTAATAAAACTAGGTAGAATTAGGTGGGCAGGTCACGTACAAAGAATGACAGAGGACAGGACAGTGAAAAAAATATTCATTCAAGGACCAGGAGGAGGAAGAGCAAGAGGGAGGCCAAGATGAAGACTTGAGAAAACTGTTGGGTCAGAAGGTGGCGACAAGTCACACAGGATAGAGAGGAGTGGGGAGGCACGCCGTTCTGGAGCTCGGAGCTTTTCATGAGCCATAGCGCAGTGAAGTAAGTAAATAAGTACGTAAATTAGGAAGCATATGTGAACTATCTCTCTCTCTAACGGACTGAGGAAAACCTACAAATGGAAACGAAGTCCAGACGAACTTTGATCACCCAACCTTTAGGTAACTTCTGGCCTCAAAAAATGAGGAAAATTCAATGCAGCTGGAAGGAGACTTGCGCATGTCAGCGAGTACGATCTAGTTTAGCGCGGTCTTTTTCGTATTTCCTCTGAACCCGTGATTTGGGGAATTGGCGCTTATCCCTTAAAAAATGGGTAAATTTAGCGCATAACTTGTACACATAATGCTCCGTAAAAACGGTCTGAGCAAAAACTATAGCTGCATTTAACGATTTGTTATTAAGATTGGTATTATTTCGCAGTGGGCTTGCTGCTTATCCACGTTCGGATTACCATCTATTTGAACTCCGCAAAACTAGTGAAGATGGCCTCAGGAGGTGTGGCCGAAACGTGTAGAAACAATCAATCGACCACGGCCAAACAGCCCGGTATTTATAGATTTTAATAGTGTTGACTCTGGCTGTGATAGCGTACGGAATAAATGGATTACTATTATTATTATTATTAGGAAAATAACGTGGAATCATTGAAAAAAGTCGTTTCTAACAGAAGCTGTCAGCGTCAGGAAAGTATACGGAGAAAGAATAAAAAAAAAATCGTAACATGATAATTATTAAATAACGAAAGCAGTCCGTACATGTCAGATTGCGGAAGACGAAAGTAACATATAAGAGGAAGACGAAAAACTCGGTATGAAGTTGGAAGGCAACTAAATTATTATATGTTTTTTCTGCCTATTAAAACAGATGATTACGAAGTTACGGAATTTAACAAAAAATATGTGGACCACCAAGCACTCGCACTCTCTCCCCCTTTGTTTCCCCTGCTTCTAGATTTACATGTGTTTATTTTAATAACGATTTAATGATATTAATTAACTTGTTGAGAATTCCAAAGCCGATTTCAAATTTCGAACCAACAGACGCACACGTAGTGAATACTTATCAGATTCTGTAAAGACAACCAGAAGCTGGTTTATAAAGTGGACCGGTTAGGTGTGTGTTTGTGTGAACTGTGTGGGAAATGTCCAGAAGTCACAGAAGTTGCGATGAAGCATTGGGCAAGAATTCAAATTGAAATCGAGTATAATTTATTTGACGTAATCAATTAGAAATACTCGCTTTGTTAGTCTACTGGCTATGGTGCTTGGTTAGCAATCTTGAGGTTTTGCATATTATATTCGACTGTGCCAGTGTATTTAAATGCCACTCTAGTCACCGTGTGACTCAGGCTGTGAAAGTTATTTCATGGAAAGTCTGATGCGTTGTGTATGCTTCGTTTATATAAAACTCCTTCGGAGCAAAAAAAAAATTTAGTTTATAAACAGTAGTACTGTGAATCAATGGATTCGACAACACATAAAAATAAATTCTTAGAATTACAGCTACTATTTAAACAATTATTATGTATTTTAGTATTTTTGTTTATATTATTTTTATATAACATATACAGGATACGAGATTTGTCTAACAAGTAATGAGGCTGAATATTTTCCCAAGGAGTGGCAACACAGCATGACCAAGAATGCACCAGCTGATACCTACAATGTTTGGTTACGTTCATAAAAATTTCCAATTTACAAACTTTCATATTGGACTTGACAGCCGCCTTTGTTTTGTCTTAGGTTACAAAAACAGAACTACAGGATTAGTTGAAATGTCCGCGGATCGACATCTATAGCTTACCGGTTGAACTAAAATGTTTAGTGCGGTGTTAGATTCATGTTTCATGTAAACACCGGTTAATTTTAAAATTTATCTCTCAATTTATTCATTGTTTACCAGCTTCTTTACATGTCACAAGTGTTTTGAAAAATTGGCAAAATCAAACAGCGTCCTGTGATTAAATTCTTTATTTAAAAAAGCGCCAATGGGAATTCTCAACAAAATGGTAAATACGTTAAGAGATGAGGTGCCTTCAACAGAACAGTGGTTTGTAAGTGGGCAATCGAGTTCAAACGTGGTCGTACGAGCACTGAAAATGATCCCTGCAGGGGACGCCGAAAAACGGAATAACTCCACATGCGGCTTCTTCAGTTGAAATATGATACACACGCTCATGTGAGATTCTTATGATGTCTGAAATATGATTGACTTTCAATTGTCGGTCTTCCAACACCATATACGAATTTTTGAAAATTATATCTGGACTTGTCGTCTTGAGTTTAATGGTGTCTGATTCGTATTTTGGACAGCCCTTTAGGTTTATAGATTTACACTGAACTAACCCTTATATGATATCACTAGACATTACTAGACGTTCCATCAAAAACAATTCGTGACGATCGCAAATATCTTTCAAAGTGAGATGAATAAATTTTCCTAATCCTACAGACCTGCCTCGAGGCACAAACAGGGAATTACGTGTTTTATCTGTGCCGTCAGAAGTCTCTAAACTGAAAGACGTTCCAACGGTCGGCACGACAAAGTTATCCAACTCACGTCTACTAAAAAACAGAAAATACTAAATACGAACGCTGATCGCACACCGCCCGGTTACTTCCAGCTTAATGTTTATTATAAATTCATAATTTTTTCCAAGTAATAACACCGAGAGCCTTTGAAAGCACTCGAGTGTACTAATTAATAAAATCTCAAGTAATTAATTGTAGCTAAAACAATTTTAACACTGTAATGCCAAAGGCGACTTGTAAACTTGTAAAGAAAAGCAAACTGGTTTTAGGAGAGAAATTTCGACAATACAGTCCGGATTTCATATACCTTAAGGTGGCAGCTGTGCCAAACTAGTGTCAGGGGAACTTTAGAGAATATAATTTGAAGATATTTTGTTCCTAAAATTAATTATTTGACTGCAAGTGTACTAATATGCATTTCAAAAAACGAGACACTTTGAGTTTTATAAGTGAATTGACACTAAATATTTATGTAGACTTGAATTTACTGGTTGCCACAAGACCAGTAATTCCCGAGAAGTATTTTCGAGCGATTTAGATCATCACGTCGTTCCCCAGATCGCTTATGGTGGAGACACTAGACTAATGGAAAGCAATAAATTGAGATCTACATAAGAATGAGAAGCACACAAGTAAACAAGTGAGTGTTAATAACTAAATTTTTGGCAAGTGTTATTTAAATTAGAAATACAATTAAATTATAAATTTCAATGAAAACAACAAAACAATAATAATAATAATAATAATAATAGCAATGTCAATAAATTTTAATCTACATAATATAAATTCACGCACGTATTATGAATAATTATAATAAAAGAGAACGCATTTAATAAAAGAGAGAATAATAATATTCTAATAAATAGAGCGCATTGTGTTCTATTAAAGCCTAAGAAAGAAAATAGTTGAATTAATGCGGTCCACAGCTGGCCGAAACGTGAAAAACATGTGTTCAACCTGTGATGGAAAATTAAATAAAGAGGTTAACGAAAGAAGAGATGCAGTGGAAACATTTGTCAATAGTATATTATTATTGGGTCCTTCAGTCTTTCGACTGGTTTGTACCCTCTTCGCATATACCCGTTGCGTGTGTTACAGAGTCACTCGCAGGTGTATGGGCCTACAGTTTAACGCCGGATCCGAACGGCATAGTTGGGGAGAGTTTATACTAGGCAGGACTCTCGCTGGTTTGCCATTGCCTTGCGAAGGGGAGCGGTCGTATCTAAATGAGGTGGCCCCGGCGGGAATCGAACCGGCGCCGACAGCGTAGCAGTACCGCACGCTGGCCACTACGCCACCACCGCTTTCAATAGTATAAAGAACACAATATAAGCAAAACAAGAAATACCAGCACCAACAAAAATGCAAATATATAGGAAAGTAACTGTTCTAATACTGACGCATGATAACAGTCATAGGAGGCAACAAAAAGAAAAAAATGTGAAAACGGGTAACGAGGAAATGAGGTTCAGTAGGAGACAGAAGGGAAGGTATTGATGCAGAGAGTAGCAATTGAAAGGTAAAACCACTATCAAGTAAAATGACAGTAGAGAAGGAGGAAAACTAATGAAACAAGACAAAGAAAAAACAAAGGAAGTGGCAGCTCACAAACAACCGCGCGCTCACGCACACACACGTGGCATTATTGTTTGTATAAAAGTCTGCTAACGGTACGCTTCAAAAAAACAATTTTGATTCCATAATGAACAGAAAATTGTATAAGTATCTTATAAATCATATCACATACTAAAAGGAGAATGATAGCAAATTTAATTTATTAATTATATAATTACTGGAAGTGTTTTATTCCGAAGTTTATACAGAGATTTCTAATCTCAGGGGGTCTTCTTGATTTGTTGATTACACGGGAAGAGATGGGCCCCAATGGAGTAGATAACTGAAATGTAAAATGGGAACAGGAGAAACAGGACAAGAAAAGACAGCGAGAAGCGTGGGAAAGGAAAACAAGTGAATAGTTGGACTGACCCTACTCGGCTTAGACTCTGAAATATAAAAAGGAATTAGGTTTAAGTAAGGAATAGGGTGTAAGTAGGTAAGGATTTACTGATATAACAATCCCCTATATAAGAAAAGTCGCTAGTACTTTATAACTTATGCGTACTGGGCACTTGCCTGTATTAAATAATAAAAACATCATTAACAGCAATATGTAAAGAGAACAAGTATTGCAGATCAAGTATTTTACAAAAAAATTCAAGTACCGTCTGCCTAGTGGCAAAAGCTAAAGAGCATGATAATGTCTTTCGGCCGCCAGCTAAACGCAACATTATTATGGTTACTGACTGACTGATTGTTTCCTTTCTGCAAATGTTGCGTTTAGCTGGCGGCCGAAAGACATTATCATGCTCTTTAGCTTTTGCCACTAGGCAGACGGTACTTGAATTTTAACACATTATATATATTACGACGTATCAAAACAAACGTTTATTTACAACAATCCCAATGACGTCACGCAAGAATGACGTCATGCAGCGTGATGCGTTACAGTTTACAGCGTTACAGAAATTTTCAAATGATGGCCAGCCAAAAGACATTATCATGTCAAAAAAAGTATTTAAAGAGGATCGCAATGCTTAAATTGAAATTTAATAAAACAAATAATGTGTCTACGAAGTACTAGAATGCACTACCAAACAACGGTATACAAAAGCTAAAAATTTAGTAGCCAATAATTTAAATTTAGTATTTTAAAGACTTAAAAAAAAATATCAAGTGCGTAGGTCTATACGAAATAGGCCTATATGTTGGAGGAAAAGTAGGCCTATTTGTGTGGAAAGAAGACAAAGACGTCTTCGTTATTTCTAAACATAGCGTGATTCCGTGTAACGAGAAAGTGTCACCATTAATCATAATAAGGAAGGAAAAGAAGTAAATTAACAGCACACGGATAGCTGAAAAAGAACAGAAAAAATAAGCTTCGGAATTTACAGCCGCCAAGATGCCATCCATATATCATGCAGATGTTGTTTCCACAACGCATTCTTGGGGAACAAATTAGTCATTCCGTTGGACGCCACCCCCAAGCAACCGCGCGCTTACGCACACACACATGTGGTATTATTGTTTGTATAAAAGTCTGCTAACGGTACGCTTCAAAAAACAATTTTGATTCCATAGTGAACAGAAAATTGTATTAGTGTCGTATATATCTTATCAAATACTAAAAGGAGAATGATAGCAAATTTAATTTAATAATTATATAATTATTTGAAGTGTTTTATTCCGAAGTCTATACGGAGATGTCAAATCTCAGGGGGTCTTCTTGATTTCTTGATTAGACGGGTATTAGAGCGTTTCTAGGAGGGAAATAAAGTGGCTGGTGGTGACTGTCAAATGGTGAGAAATGATTTAAACTTTACATTAGTCAAAACTATAGTGTATTTATCGAGCAATTTATTGTGAACAGACAAAGCGTTACATAAAATGTACTTCACAAAGGGTTATAAATGAAAATAATGTGTGTGTGTGTGTGGGGGGGGAGAGAGAGAGAGAGAGAGAGAGAGAGAGAGAGAGAGAGAGAGAGAGAGAGAGAGAGAGAGAGAGAGAGAGACTTTACAACTCTGCGGTCGACTTAAAGTGGGAACAGTGTGCACTATCCATACCGCTGCGCGCAAAATCTCGCTGACACAAAATCCATTCATTCAGTTGCGTATCTAGAATTTGACTTGGGGGGGGTCAGGAGTCGGGTCGGCTTCATACAAAAGAAACAAGCTAAGACTAATCAACATTACTATCTTTAAAGTGGATGAAAAAACCGTGATTACATCCTGAAATCAGTTCCATTAAAGTAAACGGCAATAACGCAATAAAATTACGCGTTATTGAAAAACATTGTAAAAAGATACTTTTGACTGAGTTGATTTTCCTATATTTCAAACGTATATCCTAATGCTGTGCAGTAAACCTGCTTGTGTATTTAAAAAAGAGCTACATTATACTAGCGTACACAGCTGAAGAAGATAAAATAAAACAACCAAAAAATTAAGAGATTAACAAAATTCGTCAATTTTTTCGACCCTCTGGGAGGAGGGAGGTCCGGTCCCGTTTGCCCCCACCCCGGTAAATACGCCCCTCGAAATACATTCGTATAAGATTCTAAGATCATGTTCGTATAAGTTTAGAGATGAAGACAGTTAAAACGATGCCAAGTTTGACACTTTACAATTACCCGTGGTGAGAAAAAATTGTTTTACATAAAATGATAACACAGATCCATTTTGCTAATGGGCTTCGTAATTCTAATTCGTTAATCGTTATAGAACTGCTATTTGTTCTGTGCTGGACAAGCACATATAGAGGTATTATTCCAAGCATAATATAGAGGTAAAAAATTCTGTACAAATTTTTAACAACAAGCTTATACGCGCACAGAAATCAATTATTAAAGCTGTCTATTCATTTTGGTGGATATCTAAACTTTTACAACTAGTAATTAGTTTCCATAGTTTCCAACTATTTAAAAATTTCTATTATCGTTCCAAATAATAATTGGTTTTATGTACTTTCGTAAACTCTTGCTGTCTTGGTGCAAAAAAAAAGTCAGTTATGCTACAATGATCATCATGAATTTATATTCAGATCAATTGTAGGCTCCACCGTACTGGTTCTACAATGCCTGGGCCTTCAGTATCAGTTGTTTCTAGAAATAGTCCCCTCTTCACCATATGTTTTCCAATGCAGTCACTTCATCTTAACTTATTCTTTCTTTTCCCTTGTATGTTCAAACCCTTACACTTTATTAACCCTTACAATGTTCACACCCTTACATCGGTTAGTTTTCAAATTCGAATCTTCTTCTTCGAGTCAACCCCTACCCGTAGCTCACGATCGTCGCTATATCAGTACCAACTCCTTTCCTCTAATCTGCTGATTATTTGCTCCGTAACTCGCAGTCTTCTCCACGGTTTTCTGTTCCTATTTAATTTTCGTTACACAAAGTCATATAACGCGGTAATTATCCGAAGTTTCCAAAGGAAAATCTTGAAGTCAAGGACACGATATTGCGTCTCTTACTTCACATTCATCAAAATGATCTAGGTATTCAATTTGTTTCTCAAAGAAATACACAGATTTTCAGTTAATTATGACACGATATACTGGGACATGAAACTGACTTGCTGCATAAATGAGCATTACGACAGATTTAAGAGGAAGACTGGAGAGACACTGGTATCTGACCTTCCGTAGCCTGGAGACCAAGAAAATTAAATTCTTTGTTAAAAAGGATTTTGGCCAATGGAAATTCACAACAAGATTGAAATATGTTAGGAGATGCTTTCAAAAAAATGGTTTGTAAGTGGGGACTAGAGTTTAAGCGTGGTCGTACGAGCATCGCCGTAGTGGACGCTCAAAAAGTGCAACAACTCCAAATGCTACACCCACCTTTCACAAAATAAACACAAAAGTTTACGATAAAATTTAAACACAAAAGTAATCCTTACAGGTACCATGTAGGCACCTCGCATAATCTAATTCCATAGAGTAATATGTGGACGTTACAGATACATCTCAAAATGATGAACTTAAATTAGTAGGAAGTGATTTAAATAAATCGTAGGACCTGTGGTGTGTGTGTGTGTGTTTTCTCGCCTATAATTTATAATAACGAGTTGTTTATGAACTTCGATGGTGGCAAGAAATGTTAGATGACCGTAAGCGCGCGTGCGAAAACAAGTTTGAATGTTTTAATGCCTACGCGCGCGCGCCCGTTGTAAGAACACACAATCTATACACAACATATATTACATGGTAATATATATTACGGGTAAAATAACGTAAAACAGAATTAGAATGAGTTAGTGGACGTACAGCGTGTTTTCTATCTGAGGTGGAATTCACGCCCCCCAGGTATTCTTCTTCATTTTCAACGTTATCTAGCAACATCACGTCGATGATACTATAGCCGTCGGGTCTAAAGCGTACTATTATCACTATTATTAGCAGGAAAGATGACAAAAAAGATATTAAAAAAAGTTATTAACACCATTTTATATAATACGAAAATAATCAACAGCTGTTCTGGTTTGGTGTCGGCTTTAATGCGGTAAAACCTATTGATGCTTTAGGCAAAGTGAGTGAGGGATCGAAGCTATGGTTATCAAAAATAAGGCGGAGGATTTTTATTCTTACTATTTTTGCGAATCCATTCTGGCTGAATTATTAGGCTCTATACGTAAAAACTACGTGACGAATATATGATTAACCGTGTTCCGTAAATTGTATTTTTCTGACAAAACAAAACGTCTTGAAAGTCTTTCGACTGGAATAAGTTACATGGACTTGTGTTTCGATATATTAGTGCTCATGTTCAAGGAATAGGCAATAAAAAGTGTAGATACAAATATATATAGGCTATATATTCCTTGTGGTCTGAAACCTTTGCCATAAAATTGTTCTTGTTTCAACAACAAGAATATGTCAGGACATACTGTCATTGGTAGCACTAGAGTGTATAGGAGAGGGAAAGCGTGTATAGTGTATAGCAGAGGCAAGAACAACAACATAAGGAGGAAGAAGACAACGAATAAAATTAAGAGAACGAAAAGGAAGGAGAAGAAAAACAGGAAAAACGAATAAGAAGGGGAAGAGGGGAGGAAGAAGAAAAAGAAGGAGAGAAGTTGAATATTGTGTACTGTGGAACGTTATGAGAAGAATTGTTCTATGAGACAATTATGCCAGTTCTTGCGTTTCTGTGTTGACTACGCAGGATGAGACTAAGTGAGATCTGGAAGACATTCTGAGGAAATTAAGAGCAGCAATCGAGAGGATAAAAATGTGATGAAGAAAATATAGTAATCGCGATATTACTGACCCAAACTGTTGAACGTGGGCGCATTGCTATGCTCTTTAGTTCTTGCATAGTATTATATATGTTATTATATACTGCAACAGTACGTATGTATATGGTACTGTGCATTGCACAATTAGTTAAGATAATTTATGTAAATTAAAATAAATAATCAATATTGTCAGTAGTATAATAATTCAGATAGAAAGCTGTAAAGGGGAACGACGAATTTGCCTGTTTGAACAGGGAAGTCACGCCACACACAGCTGCGTCTGTGTACACATGTATCTTACGTGTGTGAGTGCGGCCAGTTAATTCCTGCAAAGCGTCACCCCTAAATAAGCGTTAATAAATTAATAAATTATTTAAATTGTGATAAGTGTGTGTAAAATATCACAAAACAAAATACGCCACAGTGTGAATAATATAAAGACGCACGCGTATACAAAAGATTGTACGAAACAATAAAAAGTGTAAATACAGTGCAAATCAATGTAAATAAAACCTATAATAATTAAGATAGAGAAAAGCGGTTAACACACAGTTGTACATATAAAAATTACCGACCAGATGAATATCGGGTAATTTGCAAAAGACTTAGCATGTTGCTAAGACCAGTGAAATACGTGTGTAAATGATCGTGTTTATAAAAGGACGCTACGACAGACTGATTCATGCTGAGAATTGTCGAGACATGATTTTGCGCCCTAGAGTATAAATACGCGAGACACACCAGCCTTTTTCTCTTTCTCGTTTAATTACAGCGGCAGCCGGAGGCTATGCCCGACAACTTCATCTCTTTCTCGTTCAATCACAGCGGCAGCCGGAGGCTATGCCCGACAACTTCACCACTTTCGTGAGATCACCGCGGCAGTCAGAGGCTATTACTGGAGACGAGGGAGCATCCAACTACATGGTATAGATTCCAGCCGTACGGTACGAGTCATCGGACTACCGAGAGGATCCGGAGGACGGGGAAGCGGACTCCAGGACTACACCGACTACGGAGGATCAACCAGGATCAAGGACTCAGGACCAGAAGAGGATACGCTGAGGAATTACCGCCACGATTAAGGTGAAATAAATCCATGTATTCATCAAAACAAAAGACTCAATTGAAGACAATACAACAATGTAAAAGAAAGACAATATAATTTCAAAAAGTGGAATTAATAATTTGTAAATGTAACTGTTTATTGTATAGTAATTTATAGTAATATTTGAATTTATGAAAGTATATTTTTGAAATGATAATTTATCGAAGATATTTAAATTACTTTTGAAAGTAAATAGTAATTTTTTTAAAGTAATTAATATGTCATAAACAAGAGATGCATATGCAACAACAATAATAATTTAAAAAGAAAGATTAGAGAATTTAATAAGAATTAAAGAAATTGAGCAAGTCGAGAGCAATATTATATCATAATCAATGTTATTTATAGTTATAAGTGTATTTTATGTTTCTATGCTTAATATAAGACATTACTTGTATTTTATTAACAAGTATGTGTACTACAAATACACATGCAAATAATAATGAAGTTTTTAACTCGCAATATTTTTGAGATTTTTAATTAATAAATGTTTGAAAGATTCTAAACAATTCACGTTGTTATTATTATTACGATTACACCCGTTGTAATTTTATAACGTAAGTATCGTTGCAAATAAATTGCGCTACCAAATGTATGGCTCGTTAACGATATAGACAACAACAAAAATCGTTATAAAAATAAATGGCTACCAAACGTGTGGCTCGTTAACGATACAGACAACGAAAAAAATCGTTATAATACATAATAGCATATAATAACATAACAGCGTAGGTATCCATTGCACAGATGCTGAGCGTTTTTAACAGAAAACATTTGTATCACGTTAACAACACCAAAGGTAGGTGAAAAGCGCATTAAGAGATTACAAGGTGCCTTTATCGAGTCTGAGTGGTCGTGCTCGCTGGTTAATACGATTATCATGAACACTGGAGTTTAATGTGTAGAGACAAAGCGTTACATTAAGTGTACTTCACAAAGGGCTATACATGAAAATAATGCGATGTTGGTGGGAGAGAAGGAGAGAGAGTAAGAGGGGGAGGGAGAGAGATAATGAGGGGGAGGAAGCGAAAGATCGAGAGACGACTGGAGTGCACGTGTCTTTATTGAATCAAAGCAAACAGAGGCTTGTTAGAAACTGACATATTACAGACGATATATTTTTTGTTTTGAAACAAAGCATAAAACGTTCTCTTCCGGTACCACAGCGATCAGCTGTCAAAAACAATTGCTCCGCTTTATACCATGCATGTCGAGCGACAGAGGAAACAATTGTTTGAAAAATTACAGCATTACTATTACGACTACTATTACTGTTTGAGTTTGTGTGTGACTGCGCGAAGTAGGAGAACGGCAATTGAAGTGTCTGCTATTGTTTCTAAAGGAAGAAACGTTACCGACCAGCTGATAACTCATGAAGTTAGTTTTTCACTTTAGCATTCTGTTGGTTTGTTTATTTTTATTTTCAATTGTATTACTGCAGGAATGAAGTAATTCATCATTTTTCGGCAAATACGTGTAGACAGTACGATGAGGACATTAGACAGATATGTCTAATTTTTTAGTAGACATCTTAGTACGATAATCTGCTAGAGTAAGAATCTTACGCTAGGATTGAATGCCTGATACTAGTTGAGCCTAAAAATTTGTTAATCCGGTGTTCCAAATTGAAGAAGGAAAATAGCTAGACCCAGAAGATTATGGTAAGAGGATATTTACGACGAGATGGGAAAAGGGGTGTAAAACAAGTTGTGAGTGGGAAGACAGACCTTCTGGCGAACAGGATTATAGAAACGGTAGTAACTGTACTTAGTGTATATGTGCTCGCATACGAAAGGATTTGCATATGCAATTGTAGCTTGATTCATTTAGTATACCTTGCCACTCTAGTAGACGCTTTTGCTCTACTAGATTCCCATTCCTAGATTCCCTTTCTAGTAGACGCCATTCCTGATTCCCATCCTCCCCATATTTGCTTTCAATTCCTAAAATCGTTGTCTTTCTATCCTGATCCCTCCTTCCTTTTCGTCATACACGATTCATGTGGAGACAATTAATTATCTCCCCCACGTCCACCAGTGATTTTTTTTGAAAAAATTACCACTGATTTTTTTTGAAAAAATTACCACTGATTTTTTTCAAGATTTAGTAAACATTATTATATCTTCTCTATTGATTATAACACTTATAGACGTAAATCGGTTTTTGAAATTCCTCCGGCGCTAACAGCCATTCGATACTTTCATTCTACGTTCCGTCGCGGAGATCTCGTGCACTCACGGTTCTCAATATGCCTTCTTTCCTAGATTTTATCGGTCTTCCCCGCTTCTGACGATAGGAAGGAATCCACCTCATCATCTTCTTTTGAAGTCCCCCATCCTCCATCCTCTGGACGTGGTGGTGCCAAATCAACTGATTCCTTTCAATATCCTGAAACAATGTTCCCTTTAGCCCCATATTTTTTCTAACTTCTTCATTTGAAATTCTGTCCCACCTAGAAATCATTTGATTCTCCGGAGCACATCCATCTCCACCGCCTCTAACTTTTTTTTGCTTTCCTCTTTGACGCGCCGTGTTTTCTTAACTAATGCATCACACATATTACATTTTTTCTTTTTATTAATGTCCTCATTTCAAAAAATCAAATTGAGGCATACAGCTGTTTTCCTTCTTGTAATCTCCCTATCGTCATTATCAGTCACATAAATAATTACTCCTAATACGTGTATTCCCCGTATGCCTGTATTTCTTCATTATCCAAGCTCACATTAGGTTTATCAGTGTTTACTGCTGTAAGGATCTATACACGTTGCCGCTGTTGTAATTTGATCTCTGTAAAATGTTTGAAATCAGGAGGTTACTTCAGATTTTTAAGAGATTCATGTTCGCATGGTGCATTCGTTACCATCAGGTAACTTCTTCTCATACCTGGTTTTCGTTTATGTTATGTATAAAAATTTCCATACTGTGGTACTCTTCGATTTTATAATATCGTATAATCTGTCTCGACTCTGCTGCAATCACCACTTTCAAAATACGTTTTTCCCTTATTTGGAACATGTTTCGGGAATCCTATTATTCCCATCATCAGCCTTCTTAATTTTGTATCTTGTTGAGTACTTGTGTTTTGGTTGGTTGTTGTTATGGTTTCCTGTTGGTTTTTGGTATTTTAAACTGGTATTATTGTGTGTGATTGTGGTGTATATATTAGTTTTTTAGTATTTTCGATATTGAGTGCTTTGAAAATTATGTCATGTTTTGTATTGATTTGTATTCGTTCAGCAATTAGTCTGTTTTGTGTTTGTATATTTGTAAATTTTCCCATATGTTCATTATGGTGCCTTTGTGTGGTATGTGTTTTATTAGTGTCATGTTGGTTATGTCTGGAAATTCATGTCCTGTGTTTATTGCATGTGTGGCCAAATTATATTTATATATATTTTTTTTGTAGGCGTTTAGATGTTCAAAATAATGGTTTTTAGTTGTTTTTTGTTTGACCTATGTAACATTTATTGCAGTCTTGGCATTCAATTTTGTATATACCATTGGTTGTTGTATTATCCTTGTTGTGTGGGTTATTTATATATGCTTTACTCGTTTACTTTTAGACTTATTTGGCTACACAGTCTCTCCACGCTGTGAAATACACTCGCAACAGCCGTAATAACCCTGGCAACGAGGCGATATCATCAGAACAGGCAAACCAAAGACACTAGGTCTATTATTTATGTTTTCCAGTCTACTGCACGATCAAGGAAATCCAATATATAAATTTTTAAATTTCAAGAAATGTATATAAATCAGTGAAACAAGAATGTTATAAAGAAAACGTTTTACGAAACAACAAAATAATTGCAATTTATAGCCTAATAATTTACACTAATGTTTCGTATATATAAATTTTTTTAGAAGACCGTAGCGCATTACCTGATTTTATCTTATGTTTTCCGTCTTGATTATCTTAAAAAGCGATTTAAACGTGAAAGAAAACAAAATAAAATAAGCTGTCCGTTGTCTCGAAAAAATAGATCAGCTGTTAGGATCTGGAACGCGTCCAGAGTAGTGCGAGCTATTTATCATTTCGGCCGGTGGGAATGTCCGACGCCGCGGTAACAGACGCTAATACCCCAAACACTGCCGTCTTAATATCGCTGCCACCAAATCTCCGGCTTTGCGATGATCGATGGCAAACGAAAATATTACGAAGTGGATGTCTAGTGGTAGCCACTAATGCTCACTCCCAAATTTTAAGATTTTTCCCATTTAGGGCCTATTCTAAACATTGTTTCCTTGTATCCCGGGAGGAGAGATACTATAATAGACAGCAGAAAGTACAGACAAAAAAAAATCTTAGATTACCTGACGAAGTAATAAATAAACGCTTTCTAAAAGAAAACGCAGTAGCGTAAAAAATATAATTTAATTGTGTGTATTTGTGTGTGCGCGTGTAAATGTCTATGTGTTCGCTCGAGTGTCGCTCATTAGTGCGACACAAAGTCTCTACGACAAAGCAAACGGTGATATATATACGTACAATTCTACTGACCATTTGAACATACAGTTCATATGCATGCAATCAACTGTCCTACGTTGCATACCTTGTAACAGATATGCTCACTTATAGAGTCATACACGCAACAATAATGGCGACAATAATAACTAGCTACACCGCACCTTAGTAAGCCTAATCTTTCTCGTGTCCATTCACTCGCGACCTTCTAGCTGTTAGAAAAAAGCGAACGAGTAAAATGCGGGCGCGCGTCATGATAATTACTTGCACAATCTTCTCTTGGTTAATATCTCGGAGGATTGTACTCTTTTACAGTCGTAAACTTTATGTTCAACAGCAGACATTTTACAATTGTACACAGTGTTTACACAAGGTGGTGCCAAACTGCGGGAAATGATTCTATTCATTAAACTGAAGGAAAATGTCCAGTAAACATAAGTCGAAAAGTGCTTCAATTGCCGTCTGTGTCTATATGTGGGTTTTATTTTTTAAATTAATTACTGCCGAACGAAATGAGATGTAAAATGTACAAAACAAACTGGGGATTAGATTAAACATTTTTAAACTGGCGACTAATACGTATTTATACCGAAGTATAAATATAAAAATTTATATTAAATTTTGAAAAGTAATCATTGTTAATTCCAAATTTTGTAAAAATTCACTTATAAAAAATGTCTGATTGTATAAAAAGCCCTTTTATTCGTAATCCAGTGTTACCACGTTTATGGTGCGCTTAAAAAGGATGGAGACATTATGTCCTATATCAAGATATTTGTTTGATATCAAGACATTTGACGTTTGATATCGTTTTATATAAAGACATTTGCCTATTTACCTGTCATAGTTTGGCTTGATTTGCTTATAAAACAAGTGTAGTATCTCCGTTACTTTTTATAGGAATTCCATAAACGAGATACCATTGGATCACGAATAAAAGGGCTAATTTTTTATGAGACTTTAGAATAAGACATTGTAACATATAAGAATGTATAAGTCATCGTATACAGACATTTTTATTACATGTACTAATTTCAGTAAAATCTAAGGTTAAAACCGATCAGCCGCCATTAAAAAAATTTGTAAGTTAATACTTTGGTTTGTTTTGTACTTATAAGCAATCGTAAACGTACCAAATTTCAACTCTACATCACATTTCGTTTGGCACAAACTGGCTGACAGTAGACTTTTCTTAACTTGTCGTAGCCGGGATATCTAAGCTTAGCAATATCAGTATTTGATGATATAAAATGCTGCTATTCGATCGATAGCTGTGGTTTCAATTGAATCACAAACACACATTCGCGGGGGCGCATATACAAAACATACAAATTATTGTTTAATTTAATTCTGCGGTTTCATTCGAGAGTGTGGTTGAATAGAACAAATTTCATATAAAAACACGATTCTATGAGACATAAGGTACCAAAAAACGTGAAAAATATACACATTTGAAACCTACTATTTTATATTATTCTGAAATCTGATTAGAAATTTTCATTATATTATTATATAAAACAATATAATAATTTCTATATCATAATATTCCATTTTATACGAAATATTTATTTGCCAATTAATGTAGTAGCAACAGGTACAAAACGGCAACACACGCGCCCTCGCGCACACACAACATGATGCTTGTACACTCACCATTTGTCACTGGGAGTAGAGTTGTCGTCCATTATTCTGACGCATTAAAGATTGTGGTGTAAGGAACATATGATTGTTGCAACCTAATAGTTTAGAACGGTCAAATTTGAACAGTTGTTAAACTTTAATTATCTGAAAATGAAGTTGAACCAATAAACACGAAAAGGAAGGAAAATTTTCTACGCGTCTGACGGTAGTAACACGGAGGATCAAATTTAATGTTGTCAGACTCAGGAGACAGACAAACCGCAAGGCTTACGTGACACGTCGCTTTACACGCGATATGTGAACAGCAGTATGACGCAACTCTCTCGTATACTCTCCGATCTTCCCGCGCCTTCCTAGAGACGGCGGAACTTATTCTCCGGGCACCTACAACACCGTGGAATTCTACTGTACCGTCGTAGCGGTTGTGTTGCCGTTGCGTCCCTACATCGTAAATAGTAATTTGTGTATTGCAAATCGAAGCGATAAGTCGTGTGAATTGTTATAATTTGCGATTCAGTGTGTTGTTGGACAGCGGTAGTCACCGTAAAGTATCAATTATTAATTATTGTGTGAGGACATTTGTAAGTGCTGCAACTGTGTGCATTCCACAAATGTAAACTTGGAAAATAGTTGCACACGAGTGACCTTGAAAAAAAACTTACTAAAGTTGTGGTGTAGCAGTGTTGAACGCACAAAATGAATGTAACAGTGATAAAAGTTGAACGGTCCGCGTTCAGCTAATTATCCCACTGTGTTCGGATCACGGTCCGTGCTTAATTATAAAATCCTGTCCGATCCGATCCGATCACGGTCATTGTAACAATATTTATATACGGACTTTTTTCCTCCGTTCTTGTACCCGCATGGATATTTCACGGAACTACTAGTATTTCGTGTCTGTATTTTCTTTTCAGAATTGTTTACACTAGATTGACTGTATTACTTCATACAGCGAATGTCCCGCTGCTTCGTCAACTCCGCTGCTTATTTGCCGACCATTACACATTACTTTTACGTGCAGAGAAGTAAGTTAAAGTAATAAATATACGAAACTTGCGAGATCGATTCTTGACTTTGGAGTTGAGACAAAAAACATTATCACAAAACAAACGAATATGTAGCTAGAGGGGGGTGGTTATGACACAGAGTAAAAATCCGAGCAGTTAGAGCAATAGTCCGTTTGTCAGCCATCGAAAAGTCTACAAAACGGAAGAGAAAATATTGAAACGGCTGGAGTAAGCAATTAGAAAATAATTAAAATAACATAAGATTGACCATCATAAACACGTCAAAATCAAGGAAGACCAGAAACAAGGATGTCTGAGAACCGATGATCATGACGACGCTCCTTCCATAGAATTGTTAATATCAACTTTCGTCTCTAGTGTAAGAAAAAGAAGAAGACGACGAGGGAAAGGGACGGTCAAATGTTCTCTTCGTGACATAAAGTAAAATAAAATCATCCTCAGATAATTGGAAATTAAGCTGTGGTAAATTCACAAGCACTAGCGGAACGGTGGGCGGACCACCCCGGCCACATTTAGTAGGGGATCTCCAGATTTAGAAAATTAATTTTTTTTGGTAATTTTTAAAATTTATTTGGAAATGTTCTATTGCCACGTCTGAAACGCAACGCTAGGTGAGGCCCAGGATTTAATCGATCGATTCCAAAGATTTTTTCATATTATTTTGAAACCTACCTTACAGCCCTAACTCATAAAGTGTTTACAGATATTAAAAAACTTAAAAAAGATAAGTTTATTGTTCGAAATATATTTATACTAAAATAGAAGCGTTAGTTGTACATGACGTCAATGCCTCACCACGCAGTCGGAAGTCGCAAATTGAACCTCAAACAGTACGGACGGCAACGGCACCGGCAGCGACTCAAGAAGGCCGTGCTTGCCTCGGTACGAAAACGTAAACGGCGGAGTGAATACCGGGCGATAACATGTAGGCCTACGCTAAAAGAGATTACACCAGTGAACAATATTTAACATTTCAGGATACCAACAACTTATTTTAAATCTCTTATCAGAATTTTTATCGAACAGTAGATAATTCGGAGTGCGGGAATCTTAAAAATTTGCATAACTTGATATATCAGTAAAGTAATTAGACAATAAATGTATAGGGTGAGTGGGGGTAAGATGCCGTGTTGGACAAGATGCCGTTTCACGTGATTCATGAGGTTGGGGTAGTGGTGGGGAGCCGTCGGTCAGTTTGGCATGAGTTCTTGTTGTGAACACCCATGTTTCAGTTTGTACGGAAAGAAGTAGCTTTTACTCCAATTTTGTAAACTGTTTCCATTCACATTAAACAGGTGAGTGTTGCTTATTTTACATATGGTTCATACATGTTAACATAACGACCTTAATATTATCAGTAATCAAATGATTCAAGTAGTTCTACAAAATAGGGTTAACGGAGTATAGGTTAGAGCTAAACAGTCGCCCGGCGGCCATGATTGTCCTTCGTTATTGCGCCCGGCATCTTGTCCAACTAGTCGGGGTAAGATGCCGTGCTACATTATGTGTAAGATGCCGTGATTTTTTCCGTTGGGGTAAGATGCCTGTCCCTCTTCCTTTAATTCTGGAATATTTCTGGGGACTAATTACACGGGTTTTATTGCAGGGATATGTCTCGCTTATACGAAAGAAATTCTAGCAGAGGGGCGTGGACAGAAGAAGACTTGAAAGCTGGCTTTAATGCGGTGATAAATGAGGGAATGTCTTCATATGCAGCTAGAAACATTTTAATATTCCAGAGCGAACACTACGGAGGAGGCTACAAAAAAATGAAGACAAAAAGCATGGTTTGGGACCAAAAGGTGTGCTTGGTCTAGATATAGAAAAAAAGCTCGCAACCCACATAAACAAGCTTCAAGCTGTTGCCTTTTCCCCAACTGTAACCCAAGTTAGAATTCTTGCTTCTAAAATAGCTGAGCGTTATAATTTAAAACACAAATTCAATCATGATAAAAAAAATGGCTGGCTACGACTGGTTCTATAAATTTTTAGAAAGGAATCCGGACATTGTCGTCAGGAAAGCCGAAGGGCTGTCACTGGCCAGAGCCCAGGGGTTAACAAAAGAAGATGCTAAAAATTACTTTGATTTACTCAAGTCTACTCTTCTAAAGTACAACCTAATGGATAAACCATTTAATATTTACAATGTTGACGAGACGGGATTGCCGCTAAACAACAAGCCAGGGTTTGTTCTTGCTGAAAAGGGAAGTAAGGATGTACATAAACTTACTTCAGGGGAAAAGGGAGAAACTATAACTGCATAGTCTGCTGCAATGCAGAAGGTAACTTTCTTCCACCGGTTTGCATTGCTAAAGGTGTTAATAAGAAAGTGGAATGGGAAGACCAAATGCCACCGGGGTCTTCGATTGTAATGTCAAAAAAGTCAGCTTATATGAACACTGATATTTTTACGGATTGGCTGGAAAAACATTTTATTCCACGAAAAGCACAAGGCAAAGTGTTGTTGATTCTAGATACGTCACATACCAGTGCAGATAAATTGTTAGAGTTGGCTGCTGAGCATGATATTGAGCTCTTGTGTTTACCAAGCCACTCAACCCATTACTTGCAACCACTGGACCGTTGTTTCTTTAAATCACTAAAACACCATTGGTTCCAGGCTTGTCAGAAATGGATGGATACTCACTCTTTTCCAGATAAGCCAAGGAAACTGGGACGGGCTCAGTTAGGAGAGTTGTTGAACTCAGCGTGGAGGGAGTCTGGTAATTCCAATAATGGGACCTCTTGTTTTCGAGCTACTGGGATTTTCCCATTTGATCCCTGCGCCATTCCTGATCGAGCTTTCATAGGATCTGAGAACAAGCCTAGTACACCACCACGCTCACCACAACCATCAACGTCAGCACAGCACCATAATCCGCACAGCAGTGTTCCTGTAACTGGACCCGCTTCGCAAGGGCTCCAGAGTGACAACACCCCTACCAAAGTTCTACAAAAATTGTCTCCAATTCCAGCTCTTGGAAAGCGTCAGGTGAATAAAATAAGACAAGAAGCGCAAGTTTTGACGTCTCCAGAAATTATTGCTGCAAAGAAATTGAAATGTGAAGCGAAGAAGAAGCCAGCATGAAGCCAGCTCAAAGACCAAAAACATGAAACCTAATAAGACAAAAGAAGAGACAGCAAAAGAAAAGAAGAGGAAGATAAAAGAAGACACTACGAAGGAGGAACAGAGTACCACTAAGAAAAACACAATTCATCCAAAAAATTTGTTAAAAAAAACAAGAAATTGTCGAACACTTCTTCAGAAGATGATAATGAGGCTGATGCGCCCTACCAGGAATCAGATGAAGATGATGACCTATTAGGAATGATTGACAAAGACGAGTGTTCAGAATGCTTAGAAGAATATGGAAGAACTCAAGATAGTTGTGACTGGATTAAGTGTGTCGTGTGTTCCAGATGGCTACACGAAATCTGTTCAAAATTTTTAAACAAATGTGCTGTCTGCGGTAGGCCTAGGGCTGAAATTCTTCTCAAAAGGAAGGAAGAACAGATGAAGAAAGCACACAGTAAAAAATAGAAATCTCTGTCAAGTTGCATTTTTCCACATTATTGTATTGTAAAATATAAAACACATTATGTTTTATTGTAAAACTTTATAATGTTTCTAAAATATAGTTTAACATGTTTTAGCAATTTTCTTTCCTTGTGTTTGCTGTTGTAAAACGTTTTTACTGAAAAATACATAGGTCTAATATTGTAATATTGTTACTGTGAGTCTAATGCGTTTTATTACATTAAAACCCCACCAGCCATCTTACCCCAACTTGAGTCGCCGTCTTACCCCACACTTGGGGTAAGATGCCGAAATGCAGGGATTTTTATGGAACCGCCTTATTAACGTCTATTGATTTTTAGAGTTAATGTAATATATCTACTTGATACTACAAACTGTGTGCTTTATTACTGTGGTATTAAAAAAAAATGTACTGACATTTAGTGTTTTATACCAGCCATTGAAAAAAAATCACGGCATCTTCCCCCAATCCACCCTAACAGTAAAGTGTTTTTGCTGTGTATTACTTGAAGATAAATTGGATTATAAACACTCATTTTAGGGGGTGGGGTGGGGGCACAGATAGAAATCCTCCCCGAGCCTCGAGTGATCTAGGTAGCCACTGTTCACAAGTTCTGGAAATTATTTCCCTTGCAACTGGAACAGGCTGAATGTTAGTTCTTTTCGCAGAAAGAAGAAAAAGCACTCATGTTAGATTAAGAAATATTTTTTTGAGTGTTGTGCTCCCTTTGCCATTTTACGATTTGTTTTTGTGTATGTGATGATAAAAATAATCTAAACGTGTTCTATCGCAACTTAAATTTATTAATAATCATAAAAACGAAAATAACAGGAACATGTGATTGCGGAAACTTATATTGAAGATATAAAAAGACATCATTCATCGAATATAAACCGAAAAGCACCACCATAAAAAATGTGATTTTTCTAAAGGGAAAACAACATTCTCGCGTAAACTGGGGAGAATACAACATATATATTTTTCATTACTGCATTTCCTTTTCTCTTTTTATATTTTTCTCCTGATGTTTTCAAATCAGAAGAAAAATAGGGGAAGTCGTGAGTAAAAAACTCCCTTGGCTCAACGACCCCTGTTTGCTCAAGTCGTAAGTGAATGGACTATTCCCTCAGCCCTCGAACGTGAATTGAAAAACTTTGGCGAGCGGACGAAGTATCTCCTCACGAAGTATCTCCTCGCGCGTGTTTCATTCAGCAATTCAACACAACAGCGTTATACGTATACGCACAAAAGAAAACACAGTATTAACAAAAAAGCGCGAAATGCATATGATGACTAAGGGTAGGCCAGGGAAGCTTATCTTTTGTTAACATCCTAATGGAAACGTGTTCACGCACACAAACACCATCAGAAAGACTTCGGCCACGAAAGGTGAAGGAGGTTAAGAAATTTTTAGGCGCGTAGTTCAGAATCTGAATGATGGAAAATGGACGAATAAGTAACTACTGCTTATAAAGCCCTGTAAGCACGCAAATGCGCATACTCACGTACAAGACAAACAAAACGTATACTTTTTTTACATATTTATTGGTGGCGCAGTGGTCAGGAATTCGTTTCGAAAACGGGTGTCTTGGGTTCCAACCCATCTCAGTATGGATCTGTGACATCCTGGCAAACCGTGAACTAATCCGGTCATAATGGAAGCTCAGCTCATTAGATGGAGAGGTTGAAGGTAGTCTAGGCGTAGTCCTAGCCACATTTCTCTACCGTAGAGTTAATGTAATGTAGCTTAGTATACACTGAACGTAAGCTCGCACACAGACCGTAACTTGTTAATAAACTGGGAGTAGACTAAACAATTTAAAACTTTTCAAACCTTTTAACAATTCAAATTTATTATATAAATTAATTATTCAGACTGAAAAGTTGGAAAGCAAATATTCCGTATTATAATAAGAAATATAGTGTCCTATTATATATATATATATATATATATATATATATATATATATAAATCGGTTCATAACGTTATTCTACGTCTTCCGATCCCTAATCTCCATTGGTCTCGATCTAACCAAGATTCTTCTTCAAATTCCCGGTCTCTCATTGCCCGATTGATGCCTTCTCTCCAACTCAACCTAGGTCTTCCTCTTCGCCTACGACCGTATGGTGTCCATCTCAAAATTTGCTTGGGGAGTCGATTATCCGGCATTCTTTGTACATGACCAAACCATCTTAGCTGTTTTGTTTTTATGTCGTCGACAATACTTTGCCCCATTATCTCCCGGATTCTGACGTTTCTTACTTTTTCAGTTTTGACCTCCCTGCCGCTCTTCGCCAATAATCCATTTCAGTAGCTTCCAACAACTTTTCTGTTCTTTGTATTCTTTGTATTTTCTGTAGTGTCCTATTATATGGAATAATATATACTGCTTCTTACAAGTAAGAAGGAAAACAACAAATTAAAGCAAACACGTAGACAATAAACAAAATTATCTAGTACACATGGCCTGTACCAGCTAACATGAAGATACTCTGGAATGAAGAGGTATAAAAGGCGCATAGTAATAATTGGAGATGTTGGAGAACAACGAAACCTAACAGTGTTACGGGCATATTAAACGGTCGGCCAGAACGTAGGTGCCAACTATACCCCCCCCCCCAAAAAAAAAAAAACCAGGAAAACATTAGTTGAAAATATACATGAGAATAATGATAAAGAATAAACACTTTAAAGCCTGCGACTATGAAGATCGCGTATCATAGACACTGAAAACGGTTAACTTAAAACTGATAAAGTTGGCGAAGGGAGAAGAAGAAGAAAACTACGGCAATAATGTTTATTAACAGATGTGATGGTAATGTTAGTTAGTTTCGACAGTCGCAATGCAAGTAAACTGTACGAATTTGGCAGTGGAAGTCTTTATAAAAATGATACTCTGTAAATATTAACCCAAAGTTTAATACGATTAGTCCACTTAATGGCATTGACAAAATGTGTAAAATAAAAACTGTCTGATATTATTTACTTTAATACTAGAGCTAATATTAATAAAAGAATCCATTATCGAAAACTGCTAATTATAGAGTCGATCCATCCCATCGTATCCAAGCCACATCTGCAAGAAACGTAATTTGTTTACGTCAAATCACTCTCTGTCTGTCTGTGTAACTCTCGTATCTGCTGTATCTCTCTCTCTTTTGGTTTGCCGGATGATTCTGGGTCTTTCCCTTTATATCAGCACATACGTCCTGGCTATATGTGGGTGTCAGTCGTCATATTTAGACAATCAACTCCCCCGCACAAAAAACGTTTACACCAAGTGTCTGCTCCAGACCGCGATAGTTGGTTAGTCAAATCACTATAACTCTTTATCTTTGCCACACAAGTCGCGCGCGTCCATTATGCAAATTGCCGGCGTTTTGTTGACTGAAAGCTGGCTGGTTCCACACACTGTCACCACTTCGCTTTAATATCTTCAATAGCCATCGCGCTGAGATGATGTATTATCGCCCTGGCTTTGTGTCGGCCGGTGTCTGTCAGTTTTCGTCAACTCCGCGCCAATGTTTTGCGAGCCGACCGTACGACGTCAGATGTTGTGTAGGTTTTGTGGCACCCACGCATTAGAGCAAAAACACACACATACCAGGGGAAACAGACTGAAACATAAACACGACTCGCGCTAGTAGAAAGAAAATAGCAAACGGAAAGTAGAAATTCTTTAGTGATGCGTTACTCACTGAGAATCAATGACTCATTGTCAGTTGTTTTCCGTGACTGTTTTAGAGGTCACGTTACAATTAATGCCTAAAAATAAGCGAGTTTATTAGAAAACCTTTTACGTTATAGAAGAAATCTAACACATTATAAAGAGTAATAAAATGCATCAATATTGAAACAAGAATATTAATTAACTTAGGTGATAAAATATCCAGATCAGGCGTGGGAAGTTGCCTACGTCATATTTACGCAGTTTGGCAGAAAAAATATGTCGACCGAATCAACAGGTGGGCAGAAGCCACATGCATTGGACACCGCCGACGTAAACACAGATGTAAGCCAAGCAAAGAGAGTGACACGAACAACAGAAAGACGTCGAAAAACAGTGTACGTCAAAGAGAAAATGGAGTTAACACAAACGAAAAGTAGATAGATCGGCTGATATTATTTTATTTTTTTTTTTTTTAGAAAAGGGAAAGGATAAACGAAAGCAGACCGCAATAGAAACAAAGACAAAAGAAGAGAATCAAATATTTACGATTTGAACGTGAAGGAAGCTTCTTACGAATGGAGCTATCACGGATAGTCAAAACTGCTTACGACTAGTAAGCTCCCTGGCCTACAGAACTCGCTCATTTTATTGAATAAAACACATTTATTGTGAATTAATTTCAACTCTTGAAAATTTTGTAATCATCGAAAAAATTACGAGAAACCCAGATTACTCTACTACTTTTTTTAGTAAACTAACAAGTGTCAAACAGACAATCGCGCAATAAACATTAAATATTCCAAATTACTGCATTGTTTATTTTAAATTACATTTTTAATCATAATGCTCAAATAAGAAATAATTTAGTCCTAGCTTTATGTACGTTTCTGTAGACACCTATAAGTCTATATCTAATATTTTTCATGTACAAACAGATAAGAACATACAAACATTTTTGTTAACACAGCTTTCAAACATTTTGAAGGCAATCCAAAAATTCCAGTGTGTGTTAACAGGTAATAAGATAATAATTCAGCCTTTACTGCGGTGTGGTGTAGTGATGGACACCTTGTCAGTACTTTTAAGTCTTTTGACACTGAAGATGGCCTCCAGAGGTGAGGTCGAAGAAGACCACGGCTTTATAGCCCGGGTGGTAGTTTTAGTAATTACGACGTGAAAGCGTAAAGAATAGACTGATGTATTAAATACTGAGTTTACATTTTGAATAAAATTCCTCATAACTTAATACTCCACATAGACTTACAATTTTCATTAAATTTTGAGTTACATTTTTGGTTCGTGGTGCCCCTATATAGCCTAGGTAACAATTCCCAAATGTACGCTACATTCGGATTGGGTGAAAATTCCATTTAATCTGAGATTCGGCTAGGTTTTACAATTTTTAAATTTTTTTTACTGAAATACACTAAAATTTTGTAATTTTCGAAACTGTACGTTATTTTGTTCAAAATTATCTTTAATTTGATACCCCACATCAGTTTTGCGATATTAGCAAATTTTTACCCACTTTTTGGGTACTGCGTGTCAAAATTTCAACAAACAAACATTACATTCAGATTTTGCTTAAAATTCCCGTTAATTTTATATCCGGCATGGTTTATTCGGGTTTTCAAAATTTTGAACCCCTCACATTGTTGCCTCCTGCTCGCTTTTTTGAAATTGGGGATCGATTTCAAAAATAATAGAAGTCTGTAGGGTAAATGTCAACCTCGCATACCAAGTTTTACAAAAAATCAGTTGACGCATTGAAAAGTTATTGTGAGACATACCCCAAACAGATAGACAGTCAAATGTTAAACTATCGAGTCGAGTTAAAACTGAGAACTCGATTCTTCCCTTCAATTATAAACCACGATCTTCTGACGCCCAATGAGACGATGGGGGAATGAACCCAGAATGGAAAGGGGGGACCTCAGTAAACGAAAAGGAGGAATATGTCTCGCGTCTCTGCGACAGCATGATTATGCATCGACGTTGGGTACCCTTTAATTATTTAAAAAAATAATTAAAAACTAAAAAACTAAAAGAAAACATTGAATAACAGGGTAGAACACAAAACAAAAAAGTAAACGGGAAAGTATAATTATGAACGCACACATAAACTTATATTATAAACATCTATAGGCTTTAGAAAATACAGTAACCATATTATCAGGTAAAAAGTTAAAATAATTTGGTACAATTTAATACGGGAAGTACTGCTTTCTATTAAACAAAAAAATTTATGACCGTAGTAGAAACGTGGATATCACGCAGTAGCGGGCTCTCCGTTTACGCGAAAAACGACGATTTATATATGCCGTACCACTTCTTACATCCGGTAATATTCATAAAAGAGGAAATAACTACGATATTTGGCCATCAAATCGTACGCTACGGAAATAAACAACTGCACACACGGCACCGAAAAACACATTTCCTTATAGAAATATATACATATACGTGTGTTTGTGTGTGTGTGTGTGGTTTTATATTTCAATAAATATAAAATATACATAATACCCAACCAACCCTTCAAACATAAAATAGCCTCCGCATTCATTTCTCTGATGTACCAAATGCTAAAGAAAGTACCATTAAATGGCATAGAAAGAGAGAAGGAATGAAATGTTATTATTAGCCAAATGTCAAAAGACAACGGGTATAAAATGAAAGTTACCAATAAATTAAACAAGAAAAATCATTACACATCAAAGCAGGCAGACCGTAAACATAAGTAAAACGATTATAACAGAGAGTTTACAAACTCCATGAGCAATGATCAGAATACAGGTTGTGACGATTTAAATTGAAACAGTAATTGTAAAAAGAAAGAATTTTAAAAAGTAAGTTTGCGAGCGATTAAGCAATTTTAAATCTCACTATGATACTTAAAACCCCTGTATGTACTCAGTATAAGAATAAGTAGGAATTAAGAAGTTCAAAGAAACTTTAATAAAAAGGCATATTGTAAATAGTTATTATTGTCGTATTTAACCCTTTGCTTGTTGTCAGGCGGTGACCTGTTAATTCCGGACTCGACATGTTTTCCGAGTCGTCTGTAATTTAGGATAAGATAAAAATCATAATGTTAATAATTAAAAATCTAAAGACACAGATAGTCGTTAAAATAACTCATTAAAAATATATATGTTTATTAAGGTATAGTTTGTGTAAATAAAAATGTTAACTTGAATAAATGTAGGGACTATATTCTCGCGGAGTAATTGCCCCTCTCCCTGTTGTTAAGTACCAGTTGAAGCGAGCAGAAAAACTCTCTCTCGCTATGTTGACCTCACAGTGTGCAGACGTACGAGCGAAAGCTCTGATAAAATGTTGTTAGTTTGTTTGTCTAATTTAAATGTAGTTTAGTAACTACTGCTACAAAAAGCGTGTAGCATGTACTATTAACAATAAAAATGTGGTAACAAGAAGAAATAATATGTAACAACAAAAAGTAAGAGTGTTAAGCAAGATGACGACTCCCTTCAAGAAGTAACTCACATTTCAACATCATTCCTGGAGATGTGATCTGCAGCAACTGGTTGAAGACACGTATACCCTGCAGAAGACGCTGTTTAGGACATCCAAGAATCTACATATACTTACACCTAAGAAGCTTCAATCTCCTCTGTGAACTTTCGACACATTATTGGCGAAGACCCGACTCAGATGATGACGGCGCGTACGAGGATTCCCAAGACGGACACCCCAGGACGAGGTTTCTACATTCCATTCTAAAGGTGACTCGATAGCCTGTCTATCGAGAGTTAATAATATTTGTTATACTACACACTTCCAAAAGAGACTTTTCAAAGACAATTAATTTAACGTTGTAACATAACAAAATTATCACACTAAACATTTGAATTAATGTTACATGAATAAAAGAGAAAGTTCCATAGTGAGTGAGAAGAATAAATTGTTTAAGGATTACACTAGAAACTGTATAATTAAGTCTATAAAATGTTAATAAAAATGGAAGATAATAAAGAAAACCATTAATTAAAATAACCTACTATGAAAAAACCAGTTAAACCAGCAGTATACCCAGTAGATTGGGGAAGTAGTACAAAAAGGGAAGGACCATAAAAAAGGAAATAATCTGTCATGAAACCATTTTAATAAGGAAACTACTAATGTGATATTTGAAGAAGGGACAAAACATATCAAGATTCCAACAAAGAGACCAGAAACAGGAAGAGATATGCCAAAACAAAATGTTAATCATATAATAAATACCATGAGACAAAATTGAAACCGATATAGGTAAACCCCAAACAAGTTACAAGATACAATACTATAAAAACAAATTGTATATTAGTTGTAAGTGTAACATGTCAAAAAATATGTCAAAAGAGACTACCATAGAGTAGAACTCACTAAAAAGACTACCAGAGTGTAGAATACAATAAAGTGAAGTGAGATAACAAAATTAAGGAACTACAGAGTGTACAGTGAGAAACATAGTTAAAAAATCTATGAAAAAATCTTCAATGAGGTTTAAGTATTATAAAAGGACTACCATGAGTGTAGAATAATAATAATAAAACCATTGAAATGAAAGACGGTCTAAGGACTGACAACATTACTAGTAATAAGAGTTTTAAATTAGATATAAGAAGGACTATTACATATAAAATGTTTTCTTTAATTATAACTAAATAAATGGTGAGGACAAAAATACCAAAGGACAGTTCATAACTGAAGGTATGCCTAATATTAAGATGTTTATTATTTATTATTAATTAAATAATATTTTAGATGTAAGGTGTAAATAGATACACGAGGTTTTTTTTTTATCACAGTTAAAGTGTTTTCATAAGAATAATACATACACAAGACAGTTAGTGACTGACAGTGTTACTAGTAATAGGAGTTTTTTATGTTTTCTAATTAAATTATGTCTAGGATAAGCTATGTTGTTATCATTTGATGATACAGGAAAAAATAATAGGAATAAGATGTTTTTGTTAAAATTAGGTGATATATGGAAAATAGTTGATAATAAGATGTTTTTGTTAAATTTAGGCATAAGATGTTCATGTTATGGTTCAATGATGTTATTAGTATAAAGAAAGTTTAGTAGATACAAGATATTCTATTGTAATTAAAATCATGTCATTTAATTTTCCATTGTGTAAGTCAGAGAGGCAAGTAGGGCATAAAAATGTAATAGTTTTATTCAAATCAGTAAACCATGTATAATGTACAAACAGACCCACCAAGACACTATGTTTGTAAACACAGAATGGCCTATAAACCAAAAAAAAAACTATCTATCAAAGAATTAATCTATGTAATAGGAATAGAATTCAATACATACAATACAGAAATTGAAAATATAATTAATACAGATACAGTTAATAGCAAATAGAATGACAAAAGAAAGAAAACTAACTTCTTTTGGAAACAGTCAAAAATAGGCTTATGATAGTAATCAAATCAGACTAAACAGCAAATTAATCAATATTGAAATGTTTTAATAACCAAATTATTAACCACAAAGTAATTACGGAGTTATTAGGTGTATTCCATGGAAATATTATACCGAAAAAACAAATAAAAACCTTTAAAACACTGAATTTGTACAAAATATGGGGAATACAATTATTATGTAAAATTGTAATTTTTGGGCTTAAATGAGTTTGAAACAAACCCAGCTATATATCAAAAGATGTAAAATTAAATAATCAATATTACTGAATAGTTAGATTCATGTAAAATTAAGAAATATTTGAAATACAGTAAAAAATAAGAAAACTTGTTATGTATAGTTAGATAGTGAAACAAGTCTTAGACAGATATTTTATAATTAAACAATATGAAGAGGAAAAAGACATACCACAAATTGCCTTAAAACGACGACGTTGCGTCTTTTAGTCTATTGTTAATCGCAAAGCTGAACAGTTGAAAAATGTATTAGTGGAGTTTTGAAAACCAAATAATTTATATTAAAACCAAGTGTGGTTATGTGGCGTGTAACGGAGATGAACTAACAAGTGAAATAATCTTATTTATCTATGTCTAACACTTCACAAGTTTCCAAAAACACAGAATAACACCATAAAACGCAACACCAAAAATCGACAGCCATTTTGAAACAATTTTTGGGAACGAATTCACAAAGAACCAACACACATATTTGAACATCACACTACACAAGAGATCCATCCAGAATTCGACATCGCAGACGACGAGGGGACATTCAACACTATATTTTGGAACAACACCACTTCGCAGGAAAAGGGAACATCGTTTTATTTCTGTGGGAGAAGATCTTCAATTCCAACAGCGTCATAGCAGTTAAAACGAGCAGACGGCGGCCATTGCTGAATTTCTATACAGACGATCGACCAGTGCTGCCTGGAGCAGAGTGACGTCATTTCTTCGACTTGGTTCGAAATTTAAATAATTTCTTTCTAATTGTCAATTGTAATAATAATTCTGTTCTATTTCAGATATTAACATTTAGTTTAAGAATACCTGTTAAATGTATCTTGTTCCTTGCCCTCTGACCATTTCGATTCGTTAAAAGAACCATAAATTTAAACTTGTAAAAAATATATTTGTTAATCTTTCTCACTGCCGACTGTGGCGAATATTAGCCAGTGCCTGGGACATGCGCAGTCTGACTGGCGCACAATTTTGAATGAATAAACGCAAATCAGTATTCAGTTACCAGCATTGTTTTTATTTCTACCATTAATGTTATTATTATTTTTTATTAAGCAAAAACATAATTCACATTGAGAGAATAGATATAGGAGGAAATTACAAACTCAAATAATTAATTAATTATTAATTAATTAAATTAAATTATTCAGTCAAATTCGATACAAGCACAAGAAAAAATATTTGCAAAATTTTTAAAGTTTGATATATTTGTTATTTATCAATCCAACACACTTAGTTATAACATATTCTTATCATCAATATCTTTATATCTTGTTTATTATTACACTTGAATTTATATTACCCTTTGACTAGCCTAACCAGTGGGACTTTAAGGAGTCAGACTGATCCAGTGATAAACAAAATATCAATAAGTATCAACACATATCAATTCAATTATTTTTAATTTCAATTTTTATTTTTATTTGTAATAATTTATATTACAAATTGGCGTTTCCAACATGGAGCTTATTAAAACGTTCATCAGTTATATATATCATACCAATCAATTCTAAGTTTTAATTTTTATTTTTATTTGTAATAGTTTATATTACAAATTGGCTTGCCCAACTAGTGGGGCTAAAGGAAGAGCACAATACCTTTGTTATCACCAAAGATACACACACAATATATCTCTATATATATCAATTATTCAATTTTTATTTTTATTTGTAATATTTTTATTTATATTACAAATTGGCGTCCAACTTAAGGGGCTTTAAATAGGAGATAATAGTGTTATAAAATAAGGACGATTGTCCAATTTCCTATTTTTAGCTTGGCAACGGTCAACAGGTCGGAAGAGGGAGCGAGATGCACAGGAGAGCTACATCAAGAAAAAGGGCTATGGAGGCCGAACAGGAGATAGACATGGAGGATAAAGAAGCGACACCAGTGGAAGATGTGGAGTTAATGTTACCGCCAGCAGAACCAAATAAGCCTGCACCACAGAAGGAACAACCGGAGAAATCCACCGCAAAGGAAGATACAAAATTTGATCAAATGATGGAGATGTTACTCAAAGAATTTAAAACGACAAAGGAAGAGTTGGGTAATAAGATGGAGGAAAATAGTAAGAAGATGAAGGAGAAGATGGAGGAAAATAGTAAGAAGATGGAGGAGAAAATGGAAGAAAACAGTAAGAAGATGGAGGAGGAAATGAAGAATGATAATCAACGATTGAAGGAAGAGTTGCGCAATAAAATTGGAGATACTAGCAAGAAGATGGAGGAGAAGATGGAAGCAAACAGTAAGAAGATAGAAGAGAAGATGGAAGAAAATATTCAGAAAATCGAGGAGAAGATGGAGGAAAATATCCAGAAGATGGAGGAGAAAATGGAGGAAATAAAAACTGATAATAAACAATCGAAGGAGGAATTGACCCAGATAAGCCAGAAACTGGAAGAAACAAATCAGAAAATGGAAAGCAATAGTCAGCAATTGAGAGAAGAATTGAAGGAGACGAACCAAGAAAACATGAACCGGTTAGACGGAAGAATGGAAATATTGAAGGAAGAATTGAGCCAGAAGATAGCTGAAAACAATGAGACAATCAGCAAGAAGGTGGAAGAGGAAATAACGGTAATCGAACAAAGGGTTACCAGAGCTGACGAAAAATGGAGTCAAACCGAACAAGAAGTACGGAGTATCAGAACAGAAATAAATACGAAGGTTAACACCATTGAAGAAACGACTAGGAAGACGTTGGAGGAAAAACTAAAGGAAACACGGGAAGACTGGGAGCGAGTGCAGGACCGATTCACAGAAAAATGTGACGGCATAGAAGCTGCTGTGACCAGTATCAACAGTCAGGTACGACAGAACCAGACCGATATAGACCTATTCCATAGTCGACCGACAACCATTACCAGTTGTCCCAACAGTGAAAATCGTGAAGGGATTAACTTCAGGTTTTATAAAAATAAACCCATGGAATTCCTAGCAAGAATCGAGGAATACTTTGCCAAACACAGAGGTAATCGCTGGAGGGAGAACAAAGAGGTGCTGGACGAATCGTTCAAGGAAATAGCAGACAATTGGTGGATGGCAATAAGAGACGAGGTGACCGACTATCAACAATTCAGAAGGCTATTCAAAGCCAAATATTGGTCGGAATCAACGCAAAATATCGCCAGAGACGGGATATGTCATGGGAAGTACAACCCATATGGAAACCAAACTTTAACGGCGTACTTTTTGGGAAAGGTGTGCGTGGCCAAACATCTAGAGCCCCGAATACCGGAAGAATGCCTGGTCAGCAAACTCTCGTACCACTACGAAGAGGATATTATCAGAGCCAGACGAAACAGTCAAATAAAGACGGTGCAAGCCATGACCGAGCTGTTAGAGATGTACGAGCACGAAGACTATTACCGTCAAAGTCGCAGGAGGTATGAAAAGCTGGAACCAAGGAATAACAACAATAATTTGAATAATAATAATAATCGGCAGAATGTGGGTAATAATAACAATTATAATTCCGCAAATCGGAATAATGCCGAGTACAATTATAACCCTAGAAATAACAATAATTTGCCGAGGCTTAACCATAATAATAATAATAGTAATATTCCTCGTATGAATAATAATAATAACATCAACCACAACAATAATAATAATAATAATAATAATAGCCGTCCACAAAATAACAACGGTTATTATAATCATAATAGTAACTATGTTCCAAATGGTCAGAGGAACCCCAACCTTTCTAATAATAATAATTATCATGGTAATTATAACCGAAATTACCCAAATGGAGGTAACCACAATTACAGGGCATATCGACCTAATGTTAATTACATCCGAGCAGAAGGCAGTGGACACAGGAGGTACCAGCCTCAAAGAAGGAGCCGATACTACGAGTACGAGACCTTCCAAGGGAGTCAGGGAAGTAATAGGTACAGAGAGTACGAGCCCAGACGTAGTTCCAGCTTGGATAATCAGCGCAGACTACCTGTAGCAGAAGCCCAACCAGACGATCGAGCAGAACCAAACGAAACAGCCTCAGGACTTCAAGCTGACGCTTCCAACGGCCTGATCCGTAATGAAGCGGAACATTTAAACGAACGGAGGCAGTAATAAAATCCAATGACCCTTTACTGCTCCAATCTGCTGGGTTTAATCAAGTAGGTATGAATGTGAAGAAAAACAGAAAAAATTTTACCATAATATACAGCAATTATTTAAAGGATATCCGTAAGGACCTATTAGAAGAAAGTGAGCTTAATATTAAAAATAATGATAATGAAATAATATACATAATCGCAGAAATTGAAGGTATTTCTGTTCCTATAATGATAGACACTGGAGCCAATGTCTCCATAATAAATCGAAATGAATTGGACCGGATACAGCAGGAATGCCACAAAAACTTACCGGTACTACCTATTAATAACATTGTACTTGTAGGAGCTACCGGCCGACAGAACAAGACCATAAGAAAGCAGGTATCCCTCAATGTCAAAAGTCAGGGCATTAGTGTGGATATGATATTTCTTGTTGCAGCCGGATTACCTTTCAACATCATGATAGGATGCGACATATTGCGCCGAAACTCAGCAATTATCGACTTGTGCCGAGGAAAGGTATCACTCTTTGCTGAAGGTTCAACCTGGATAGCCAATTTAACTGATAACAAGACTTTAGACTCCAAACGACTTCTCGACCACCAAAATAAGGTGAATTACTTATCTAACCACTCAACAAACAACAAGCCAGTACATCAGGATTCGGAGGAAGACCTATGGCAACAAAAAATCCAAGAGATACATAACTTCCAGTGCCACAATGCGAACGAGCAATTAACGGAAAACCAGCTGAATCAATTGGTAGAAATATATGAGAAATATCGAGCTGTATTTTCTGACGAACCTGGAAAGATCCGGAACTACCAATGCTCAATACGATTCAGAGAACCGGTAGAATTCAACCGAAAGTCATACCCAATAGCACAATCTTTGAAAGAAGCCGTACGATCAGAGATCCAGAATATGATCCGTAGAGATATCATCGAGAGCAGTCAATCGCCATACACAAGCCCAATTGTAGCCATACAAAAGAAAAATGGGAAGGTAAGACTTTGCCTTGACGCTCGCGAGATAAATAAGATGATAATAAACGATCGTACCTCACCTGGCGAAATTGATGAAATTTTGAAGAGGTTCCACGGAACACGATTCATTACCACCTGGGATACGGTATGCGGCTATTGGCAAGTGGAGTTGCACCCAGCAAGCCGGCAATACATGGCGTTCATCTTCGAAGGGCGCAATTATCAGTTTAAGAGATTGCCCTTCGGGTTGGTGAATTCAGTAGCTGTTTTTGTCGCCTGTATGGATCATATACTAGGACCAGAAGCGCTCCAATTCACAACTGTCTATGTTGATGATCTCCTAATAACATCAACCAGCTGGGAGGAACACTGTTATCGTGTGGAGTATGTTTTGAAGAAGCTTGCTGAGAATAATGTCACCCTTAAACTGGACAAGTCCAAGCTTATAGCTAAAGAAGTTCAATTCCTGGGTTTCCAGCTAAACAGTCAAGGAATAACACCATCAACAGAAAAGGTAGACGCCATACAACGTTTCCCTACACCAAAAAACAGAAGGCAACTACAATCATTTTTGGGCCTATGTAACTATTATAGGAAGTTCCAGAATAATTATTCCGAACTAACAGCCCAGTTTCAGTACCAGTTATCGTCCAAGAATAAATGGCGATGGGGTCAAGAACAAGACGAAACCTTTAAATCAATTAAAGAAAAATTCTTAGATGCAGTAATGCTCAACCATCCAGATTTTAACCGACCCTTCTTTCTAAACTGTGACGCTAGTAATATTAGCTTGGGTTCAACACTGTACCAAGAAGATGAAAGTGGAAACCATCTAGTAGTGAGCTTTGCTAGCAGAACCCTTAACCAGTGTGAGAAGAACTATAATGTGACGGAAAAAGAACTGCTAAGTGTAGTCTTTGCCTGCGGGAAGTTTCGGACGTATATCCTCGGATATCCAGTGACCGTCCGAACAGATCACAAGTCAATATCATTTCTAAGAAGGTGCAAATTAAGCCATGGTAGATTGACCAGATGGGTACTCGCCCTGCAGGAATACGATATACAGTGGGAGTATGTTCCTGGGAGTAAAAATGTAGTAGCCGACGTATTGTCAAGAGTGAATCTGGAAGAACAAACATTCGAAGGCGAAAAGGAGAGCATTTTGAAAATCTATAACATTATTAAGGACAGATCTGATTTAGAGAAGATAGTGCAGGACATCAGCAAACACCAGCAGTCCGATCCGAAGTTAAACTCTATTAAACTTCGTCTCTCCAACCAAGATGACACAATAAACAAATTTTATTGTATACATAATGGGATTTTATTCATCAAGACATCCCTTGACGAAGACGTTTGGAAGATCATGATCCCTACTACAATCGAAAAGGATATCATCCTGGACTATCACCTACGATACGGTCACATGGGAGCCATGAAGGTGATCAAGGCAATAGAAGAGAATTGTCACATAAAAAGTATCAATAGAAAAACTAGAAACTACCTTAAAACCTGTATGATATGTCAATTGGTGAAAACCAACAATGAGAGAAAGGAAGGTATGATGATACCGATTACCTCACAAGCCAAACTGGAAAAGGTCTTTCTGGACATATGTGGTCCATTTCCCCGCAGTGGCGGACGCCATCGATACAAGTATATTGTTATTATGATGGATCATTTTACAAAATTTACAAAACTATACCCTGTGAACAGAGCCACCACTCTGAAGACTCTAGAAATAATAACAAATCATTACATTCCAGAGGTAGGAAGCCCGATATCCATAATCACCGACCATGGAACGCAATTTAAGGGTTGGCGGTGGAGAAACACTCTGAATACATTGGGCATTAAGACATACAAGACGTCTGTCTACCACCCCAGCAGCAATCCAGCGGAGAGGGTACTGCGAGAGGTCGGAAGAATATTACGGACTTATTGCTATAACCAACAAAAGAAGTGGCAAGAATATTTATTAGCGACTAAAGAATTCCTTAATTTGTCATATCACACCGCTATTGGTACCACTCCATACACGGCGATGTATGAAAGACCACCTCCGAGGGAAATACAAGACATAATAGAGTTCCCTAGGAGTCAAGAATACAAGTTCAATCGAATCAGATTCTACAATAAATTGGCTGAAGACCAGGAAAGGCGCAAGAACAAATATCAAAAGGCTGTTAAGGAAATAATAAGATATGAAGTCGGAGAAAAGGTACTCCTAAAAAACAGGGAATTACCCAGTACTTTGGAAGGCATTACCAAAAAGTTATTACTGCTGTATACCGGCCCATACCTGATAATTAAAAACAATAATAACAATACGTATGTACTAAAGGATATCATTTCGAATAAAGTAAAAGGAACTTATAATCAGTTATCCATTAAAAAATATTTGGAGGACTCATAGTTGTGAGATAAAACTATTATGAAGAAATTGTGAATGATGAAAAAAGAATTTTGAGAAGAAAAAACTACAAAATTCAAAAATGAGTAAGTACAACTTACACCAAATAATCGAACAATTGTGAATGATGAAAAAAAAAAAAAGAATTTTGATAAATAAATAATTACAAAAATTCAAAAATCAGTAAGCACAACTTACACAAAACATTTAAAAGATTATTGTGAATAAATAAAAGGAATCTTGAACATAATAAGCTTCAAAATTCAAAAGCAATAGTAAGTACAAGCTACACAAATATTCAAAGACTATTATGCAAGTAAAAAGAATTTGGATGCAGATAATAATTGTCCAAATTCAAAATAATTAGTAAGTACCACTTACACAAACATTCAAAGACTATTATGAATGCAAAAAGAATTTTGAGGAATAATAATTTCAAAATTCAAAACGACAATAAGTACAACTTATACCAAAATATTTGAAAAACAACTATGAATAAGAAAGAATGTAGTTGAATAAAAATGTCTAAAATTAAAAGACAGTAAACTCACATCATTACTCATACAAATGATGGGAAATAACTCTGAAATATGAAAAAAGATTTTGTAAGAAAGAGATACAAAATTCTAAGAGAGAAAGGAAACCAGAATGTCATATGACTTAATCGAACAAATTAACCAAACTCACAAAGAAAATAATTTAATAAAAATGGAACAATGAAGAAGGACCAGCTCACTAAAGACCAAATAGTGAGACCAGAAACCAAAAAACAAAAACCTGATACTAATAATGATAATGCTGTTACAACAACCACTGTTATAGTGAAAGTGATAAAGAATTAATTCAGGTTATACCATGAGCAATAAAAGTAACTCAATGGATACCAGATGGTAGAAAGAGTAAATATAAATACTACTTACTATGTAAACATGATGAAATGTATATGATACCACATACCTAAACCACCTAATATGGAATAAGCTTTAAGAGAGAAGAAGAGTCAAGTGTATAAAAGTATTAATTAATATAACGTATTATGAAGTGAAGAATCTAAAGATGTTTATTTTAGTCAAAAATGACTACTTTTACTGTTTATTTATTTTTATGACTGGATGTAGAAAATGCCATCAGTCTTATGTGTTGAGCAGAGATGATAATACCTCTGGACTCAATTGAAGTATTGGACAGCAGGGATTGAAGCCAAAAGTGCCACTCTGAACTGTTCCAATTAATTTGTTAGGGAATGTTAGGGAGTAAACATACTGGTGAGGAAGCACCAAATAAGAAGGAATATAAAATGATAATGTTATACACAAGATTGAAGATCACTTATCAATGAAAAAAGAAACTAATGAAGGAGATACACATCAGCTGAGAGGAAGCAATGGTGGAAAAAGAAGGTATATAAAGTGAAAACATGTAATCACGGAGAAAATGTAAATACAAAAGAATTAGTAGTAATTATTTCATCCATACAGAGTATGATCTGAACTAATCACTTTTACAGGAGAGCATATGTAACATAACAAAATTATCACACTAAACATTTGAATTAATGTTACATGAATAAAAGAGAAAGTTCCATAGTGAGTGAGAAGAATAAATTGTTTAAGGATTACACTAGAAACTGTATAATTAAGTCTATAAAATGTTAATAAAAATGGAAGATAATAAAGAAAACCATTAATTAAAATAACCTACTATGAAAAAACCAGTTAAACCAGCAGTATACCCAGTAGATTGGGGAAGTAGTACAAAAAGGGAAGGACCATAAAAAAGGAAATAATCTGTCATGAAACCATTTTAATAAGGAAACTACTAATGTGATATTTGAAGAAGGGACAAAACATATCAAGATTCCAACAAAGAGACCAGAAACAGGAAGAGATATGCCAAAACAAAATGTTAATCATATAATAAATACCATGAGACAAAATTGAAACCGATATAGGTAAACCCCAAACAAGTTACAAGATACAATACTATAAAAACAAATTGTATATTAGTTGTAAGTGTAACATGTCAAAAAATATGTCAAAAGAGACTACCATAGAGTAGAACTCACTAAAAAGACTACCAGAGTGTAGAATACAATAAAGTGAAGTGAGATAACAAAATTAAGGAACTACAGAGTGTACAGTGAGAAACATAGTTAAAAAATCTATGAAAAAATCTTCAATGAGGTTTAAGTATTATAAAAGGACTACCATGAGTGTAGAATAATAATAATAAAACCATTGAAATGAAAGACGGTCTAAGGACTGACAACATTACTAGTAATAAGAGTTTTAAATTAGATATAAGAAGGACTATTACATATAAAATGTTTTCTTTAATTATAACTAAATAAATGGTGAG
The DNA here is from genome assembly GCA_034769895.1 of Magicicada septendecula. NCBI lineage: Eukaryota > Metazoa > Arthropoda > Insecta > Hemiptera > Cicadidae > Magicicada > Magicicada septendecula. Next base: position 1,250,386,566 of record CM068367.1, read on the forward strand.
GACAAAAATACCAAAGAACAGTTCATAACTGAAGGTATGCCTAATATTAAGATGTTTATTATTTATTATTAATTAAATAATATTTTAGATGTAAGGTGTAAATAGATACACGAGGTTTTTTTTTTATCACAGTTAAAGTGTTTTCATAAGAATAATACATACACAAGACAGTTAGTGACTGACAGTGTTACTAGTAATAGGAGTTTTTTATGTTTTCTAATTAAATTATGTCTAGGATAAGCTATGTTGTTATCATTTGATGATACAGGAAAATAATAGGAATAAGATGTTTTTGTTAAAATTAGGTGATATATGGAAAATAGTTGATAATAAGATGTTTTTGTTAAATTTAGGCATAAGATGTTCATGTTATGGTTCAATGATGTTATTAGTATAAAGAAAGTTTAGTAGATACAAGATATTCTATTGTAATTAAAATCATGTCATTTAATTTTCCATTGTGTAAGTCAGAGAGGCAAGTAGGGCATAAAAATGTAATAGTTTTATTCAAATCAGTAAACCATGTATAATGTACAAACAGACCCACCAAGACACTATGTTTGTAAACACAGAATGGCCTATAAACCAAAAAAAAAACTATCTATCAAAGAATTAATCTATGTAATAGGAATAGAATTCAATACATACAATACAGAAATTGAAAATATAATTAATACAGATACAGTTAATAGCAAATAGAATGACAAAAGAAAGAAAACTAACTTCTTTTGGAAACAGTCAAAAATAGGCTTATGATAGTAATCAAATCAGACTAAACAGCAAATTAATCAATATTGAAATGTTTTAATAACCAAATTATTAACCACAAAGTAATTACGGAGTTATTAGGTGTATTCCATGGAAATATTATACCGAAAAAACAAATAAAAACCTTTAAAACACTGAATTTGTACAAAATATGGGGAATACAATTATTATGTAAAATTGTAATTTTTGGGCTTAAATGAGTTTGAAACAAACCCAGCTATATATCAAAAGATGTAAAATTAAATAATCAATATTACTGAATAGTTAGATTCATGTAAAATTAAGAAATATTTGAAATACAGTAAAAAATAAGAAAACTTGTTATGTATAGTTAGATAGTGAAACAAGTCTTAGACAGATATTTTATAATTAAACAATATGAAGAGGAAAAAGACATACCACAAATTGCCTTAAAACGACGACGTTGCGTCTTTTAGTCTATTGTTAATCGCAAAGCTGAACAGTTGAAAAATGTATTAGTGGAGTTTTGAAAACCAAATAATTTATATTAAAACCAAGTGTGGTTATGTGGCGTGTAACGGAGATGAACTAACAAGTGAAATAATCTTATTTATCTATGTCTAACACTTCACAAGTTTCCAAAAACACAGAATAACACCATAAAACGCAACACCAAAAATCGACAGCCATTTTGAAACAATTTTTGGGAACGAATTCACAAAGAACCAACACACATATTTGAACATCACACTACACAAGAGATCCATCCAGAATTCGACATCGCAGACGACGAGGGGACATTCAACACTATATTTTGGAACAACACCACTTCGCAGGAAAAGGGAACATCGTTTTATTTCTGTGGGAGAAGATCTTCAATTCCAACAGCGTCATAGCAGTTAAAACGAGCAGACGGCGGCCATTGCTGAATTTCTATACAGACGATCGACCAGTGCTGCCTGGAGCAGAGTGACGTCATTTCTTCGACTTGGTTCGAAATTTAAATAATTTCTTTCTAATTGTCAATTGTAATAATAATTCTGTTCTATTTCAGATATTAACATTTAGTTTAAGAATACCTGTTAAATGTATCTTGTTCCTTGCCCTCTGACCATTTCGATTCGTTAAAAGAACCATAAATTTAAACTTGTAAAAAATATATTTGTTAATCTTTCTCACTGCCGACTGTGGCGAATATTAGCCAGTGCCTGGGACATGCGCAGTCTGACTGGCGCACAATTTTGAATGAATAAACGCAAATCAGTATTCAGTTACCAGCATTGTTTTTATTTCTACCATTAATGTTATTATTATTTTTTATTAAGCAAAAACATAATTCACATTGAGAGAATAGATATAGGAGGAAATTACAAACTCAAATAATTAATTAATTATTAATTAATTAAATTAAATTATTCAGTCAAATTCGATACAAGCACAAGAAAAAATATTTGCAAAATTTTTAAAGTTTGATATATTTGTTATTTATCAATCCAACACACTTAGTTATAACATATTCTTATCATCAATATCTTTATATCTTGTTTATTATTACACTTGAATTTATATTACCCTTTGACTAGCCTAACCAGTGGGACTTTAAGGAGTCAGACTGATCCAGTGATAAACAAAATATCAATAAGTATCAACACATATCAATTCAATTATTTTTAATTTCAATTTTTATTTTTATTTGTAATAATTTATATTACAAATTGGCGTTTCCAACATGGAGCTTATTAAAACGTTCATCAGTTATATATATCATACCAATCAATTCTAAGTTTTAATTTTTATTTTTATTTGTAATAGTTTATATTACAAATTGGCTTGCCCAACTAGTGGGGCTAAAGGAAGAGCACAATACCTTTGTTATCACCAAAGATACACACACAATATATCTCTATATATATCAATTATTCAATTTTTATTTTTATTTGTAATATTTTTATTTATATTACAACGTAAACATTAAAAATGTAAATCTAAGAGTTTACTGTAAAAAACTTAAACTTCATACGTTGTAACGCTTTATATATTGATGTATCTTATTATTATTCCAAGTAATAGTACCATTCTTCAAATGGTTAAAGAAGTCTTGCAAGCTAAGATAATGAATTGAATATTAATTAAAGGTCTTTACTATCAAATACAGAAAGTTAACCCGGATCCGATGTATAGCAAAATAGAGTCAATTTCATCCCAAAGTTTTATAAAAGAATTTAAATACTTTAGTTTAATTAGTGATGTCATGGGATCTGTCAGTAACAGTTGTTAAATAAAGAGAAGTCGTCTTGTTACACACAGAAAATGAGTGCGTAAATCAGTACAACACCTTCCCTTGTTTCCTTACACAGTTAGTAAGTAATTTGTTCAGTTAATTTGATTTGAATACAGTTCGTTACAACGTAGGCAGCCCATGTAATTGACAGAGGTCAGTTAAGATGGGTTCCCTGGATTTGCAACGCGGCAATACGTTACAAGGTCATTGAAATGTCTTTAACAAAAACTAAACTAATGGGACATACGATACGTACCAAAACCTGTATCGACCTCGACGATCATATTCTTCAGCAACAAATAACTCGTTTCCAATATTTAAGATGAAATCAATACTCGCTATCTAGAAATGAAGTTACAATAGAAAGTAAGTTATACAGGTAGGTTAGGTCAGGTTATACTATAAAACACAAGGTGTGAAACTATAAGGCCAACACTACGAAATAACAGCAGAAAGGATACCAGTTGAAGTGTTATAAGCTTGAGGCTGGCTCTCATATTGTTATACGGATCGGAGTAGGGTCTAATGGAAAAAAAGAAGACTACAGAATACACGAAACTGAAATGACGTTCTAAGATTCGTTAAAGAATGTCATAAAATATACCATATGCAAAAGAGAAAATATAAGAATTTGAACAATTTTCAATTAATTAAAAAAAATTGAAGAATACACAGGGGTGTGGAAAGGTCGTGTTAATAGAATGAAAAAGAACAGACTTCTGAAACAAATAATAAAATATAAATTTAAAAGTAGAAGTGAAATAAGAAGACCTATAAACGGTGGCAGTAAAAGCAAGATGAAAACGGTACAGGCGGCATTCTTGGAAGAAGACAACGATAGCGACGGCGACAACAGGGAATACACACAATTTTTACATATTGCGGACATATGACTCCCCCCCCCCCCGAAAATATAACAAGATTATAACAGAAAATGTCTTATAAAACCGTCAACGTGTTTGATTAACTAAATTCAAAATTAAAAATAAAAATTAAATACATAAAACTAAAGTGTCCCTATTACAGACAATACATTTTTTGTAAGACAAAGCAAGAGACAGGTTTATTCATCTTAAAAACGATTATTTCACACTACATATCGTGTAAATCTAATTTCGCTACGCACCCTCTGTATAACAAATGTCAATTTTTAGACATTCTAAATGTTAAATCAATTAAAAATTTTAAATGTACAATACTGTACTTGACTGTATTTGATAAAGACAAAAAAGGGAATTCCTAATGTTTTTAAACAAAAGAACAAAAACACCCTAAGTGAAGAATAAATAAAAAATAAAGAAAATAAACCAGACGATTTATTTAAAGTTAAAATATTATTAATAAGCTGGCGTCAAAGGCTGGTAAAGGGTACCGAAGGGCTGTTTCTTTGCCGAAAGAACCAATAAATTTCGGTTAATGCCCACTGTTCCCGACAAAAGTTAGAACTTGAGAAATCAAGTCGACTCTGCCAGCAAAGCCTACTTCCACGTCCTCAAAGGCGAAAGCTGCGTGGCCCCTGGAAAGCACGGCGTACAATGGATGTGCGTTATGTAACTGTCAGAAGAGGCTGAATGGAGAGTTTCCACCGCCTTAAAACTGGAACCTTCGGCTAGGGGAGGCAACCCTAACAGAAAACAGGCCCGTTAGGATACCTGAAAGTGTCAGCCGTACCACCTAACTACTTAGCTGGAAGGAACCCCTTTACTCTACTAAGGAAACTAAAACATGCTCAAAATCTTCACGAAAAGCCGGACGGACAGATGGCTTCAGTGAAGTCGGAACAGGCTGTAAGCCTATACCTTGACGTGGAGAAGAATAAGAAGATTCTAATAAGCGAATGAAAGTACAATTACATTTTGAAAATACCTGTCAAACAGCCAAATAAAAAAGTACATGTTTTATTCATGTCGAAACTCGTATCCATTATATTAGTTGAGCCCATCCATGATGTCACAGAAAACGATCCTGCGAAACGGCCGTTTGAGTGTATATTTATTACTTACATACGAAAAATAGTCTTTATGTTGTTACGTAATAATATTTTATTTTATTTATAATAGTTTTTCAACACGGGAGCATCTAGTTATTAAATTTTCAATGTTTATTTGGTTAGGTTCACGTCATCAGATAAATTGTACATATTACGTTTATCTTTTCTCTTTCATGCTCCGCTTCAAACGTCAAAGCATAAAAACGCCGAGAGTCATGATTAAAACATCCCTTGGTTCAGTGACCCTTGTCTGCTCACTCAGTACGCGTATGAACGGAGAAAGGAGCAGAGTCCGCGATTACTCGTACTGCTCACAACGAAGGAACAGGAATTGAAAAACTCTGACGAGAGGCGGGAGGAGTATTCAGAACACAGCGCAGACATACGTATAAAATAAAACAAACAGACGTACGCGAGGGACTGTACGCCGTGGATTCTACACCATACAAAGTGTTTCCTACCAAACGCCAATTCGAAAACGAGAGATAGTGCGTTTGTAATCACTTGCGCCCGCCACCCAGGTCGCCGTTTCAAATCCATTATGCAAATTGTGCGTTTTGCTGATTGTAGGCCGCCCGGGTCAATACGGTCTGTCAGCATTACTTCACTCTATTACGCCGATGGATTACTATCACCTGTTGTGCCACTTATATGTCGGTCTGTCACCCCTGCGCGTGGGATGCGAGCACGCCTACGCTCCACACACACACACACACACACACACACACACACACACACACACACACACACACACACACACACACACACACACACACACACACACACACACCATTTGACGGTCATCACATCGCGTTGGCAAAAATTTACAGGCATTCCACAAATGCAATGCACAGAGAAGGGCATTGAAAATGGTTGAATAAATCTAAAAAATATATATATTTATGTTCATTCACCAATCAATGAATTCATTCTTCATTTACCAATGTACAGATTATAAGTTAAATGTAGTCGCACTCATAAGCGAAGTTTTATATGTGTACTACGTTATTGACAACAAAGAAGTAGTTTCTATGGAAACTCACCGGTTCCCATTTTCGATCACGCACCAGCGATCGGCCGCAAATGTGCGACACGTCCTTATAAACATTTTCAATGTTAAAACAAACAGTGTATATCCTTTTCTAAGAAGACTATTACTCATTGATAATGATTCACTCGGTCAGAATGTTTAGTAGATACAACTCGTATGTACATAACATGTGTAACTTTTTGTTATAATTAAATGCACCGTTTGTTTACGCAAAACGAAAATTGTTTACAATTAGACTATCTAGTTTTATCTTATAGTTTCTATTTCTACAGGGTACGTTTTACTAGTTTCCGATCGTATTTTGGTAGTTTTTAGGACATAAACACATGCAGAGTTCCGGATTATAAGATAATATAAATCAGCTCGTAGGACCTAATCACCATAACCACCACCAACTACAACCAACACCACCATCATCATCATCGTCGTTGTCGTCGTCGTCAACAGCAGCTGATAGAAAGATTAAGCCAAGCCGAGGCCTTTCCGGATTCATAAAAACTAATCTTTCGATACCATACAAAGCTCTTTTTCTCAAGCGGCCTGTGTATGAACGGCTGCTTGGGTCTTCTGCGAAAGTGCTGACATTTACTGGTATGTACTCGAAATTTGGAGAACTTCTCATTTCATTAAACCAAAGATATTTATTTCCTCAAGAATTCCCTTATTTATCTTTTCGGTCTAGAAAGAAGTACCCACCATAAAAATTTAATTTCCGCTACTTCGGTTTTTTTACAAACGTTATCAGTAACCGAAATAATACAAAATCTAAATTCACATCGTTTATTCATTCACACGTCGAGGCTCTGATGAACCAAAACGCTATTCTGTCAAACGACATCCCATAAAATTTAATACATCCAAAATGTATGTTAACATAAAAAATAAATTATTCTTATAATTTATGATCTACAATATATTTGTAATACAGACTTACAAATAAAAATAAATATATATGTATATATTAATTTATATTACTCTGGAAATGTTTTTTCTTAATAAAGTCGTGTCTGGAACATTAGTCTGTAGGAATGCTCATCACCAGCCAACTGACATTAAATTAAATGACATTATATGACACTAAACATGTCGTACATAAAGGCGACGTAATGAACATTTGAGAAACCTATATATATTGTAACATTATATATTGGAACCACTTAATATCGTACCCGATTTATTAAAGACAATGGATAAGAAGCTAAACAAGAAGAAGTATATCTTTCAAGATGATAGTGAAGAGGAACGAATAAATATTTCAGACTGACTAGTAATACAACTGACCGTACCCAAATTAATGATTCAGGCAAAGTGATGCAAAATACATCCAACCCCGATTAAGACATGAACTTTAAATAAGGATAAAATAAGTATTATAAAGACTGACGGATTATGTATCAATGCTATAAGGAAACAAATGGTTCCATTCAATGTATCATAATATCAAGGTAATCAAAATACAAATTGAGGGATAATAGGCCCAAACATACAATACTATGTAAAGAGAAATAGTAGTAAGTGATTGATTTGAATGATGTAATGAAAATATAACAAACCTTATTATAGATACAATGAACCATACCACTAATTGTAATAAATAATGATCATAAGGTTGTCTAGAAAACAACACATAATAATTTATTCACAGTAACATTTTATAACAAGAGTGCATAATAGTAGTTAGTAAGTGATTTAACAAGTGACAATTTAATAAGGGTGGGTACACCAAAGTGAACTGAGTAAAAGAAATAAATATTATGAAATAACCACTATTAACACCAAAGTACAGTGAAAAGGTACAAAGTGCAAGTTTAACCCAAAATAGAGATAAACCACAAGAATAATAAATCAGAACTCATAGGCCTATAAAAGTGAGAGTGGACAATAAAATGTAAAAACCCATAAGAACCAATAAGAATAAATATAAAAACAAAACCATTCTAAAATGATACTGAAGTACAATACAGTTAATAAATAAACTAATGTAAATTAATTTTAAGAAAATACTATATGTAAGATTACATGATAAAAGTGGAAATAATACTGACATGAGAAGGTAACAAATAATTAATCAAACAGTCAAAACTAGATGGATTAATTATTTATAAGTGTGACAAATAGAATCCAAACAGTGCAATACTAACCAGTGATAAAATAATAAACCAAGTGTTTTTTGAACAAGTATCACCAGTCAAGTGCTAGTATTAAGGATATACCTAGATGACAATTGGGAGAATATTTGTTTATATTCCCAATTCCTTAAACCTATAGGAATATGACTTTGTTTAAGGGTGAAAAGTACCAAAAAATAGAATAAACAAATGAAGTAGTAGTAAAAAATAGTAGTAAAAAATGAAGAGTAACCAAAATATTGTTATTATAGTAAGAATTGATAGTAGCTTAATAGTATAGTTGTATTCAGGATAAAAATCCTCTAATGTTATTAAGGATGTTATTGTTATGAATGTTTAAATAGTAAGTTTATATAGTAAATGTTTATAAGCAATGTTATGATGGCATAAAGAAAGCAGAGGAGATGGTAATGTTAATGTTATAGAACGGTGCAAAAGATTATAATTGTTAAAATAAGCACTAAGAGTAAGTCATATTTTGTTGAGTGGTGATGAAGCCTATATTAAAGTTATATTAAAGCTATGTTAAAGTTATGTTAAGGTTATAAATTTAAGAGTTAAACAATTGTACGGATTAAGTAAAAAGCAGTTTATTTGTTTAAATGTTCAGTAGAATCATAGCCATGTGGGCATGAGATTAAACTAATAGGATAGTATATCCTTTTTGTTTTGTTAAGATAGTGTTATATGTTAAACAGTTTTTATGGTTGTTAAAAGTTAATTTAACTGTTAAAGGTTTACTAAGATATCAGTCATGGAAAATGACATTAAGGTAAAATGTTTATAAACATGGTGATGAAGATAACACCAGTACATAGGCCAGGTAAAACCAACTTTTGTAAATTTTAAATAATACTGTTAGGAATTTTATGAAACAAATATTGAAGGATGAACCGATTTAGAGTTAATAGCATACACTACAAATCTAGAAACAAAATAATTCGTTTTAAGCTATCTATGAAAAATTCAAATAACAAAATTGTAACAGCTGTATTTCTCAAGTAAAGGTAGGCATGTTTAGTGTCTATGTGTGTCAAATGTAAAGACCAAAATAAGGTTGATAATAGTTTTAAATTCCCAATCAGTATAGAAAAGTTATACTAATTTAAAGGTTTTGAACAAATTCTGACATTGAAATAATGAAATTACATGACAATGTATATCCGAATCAACCAACCAGATTCCAAGTTTACCCATAGCAACCAGAAATTTTGGATAAATAAAATGGGACTTCTTTAACAACGGTCATAGCGTACAGACGCGTTTGCAAAACGTCTTACATAATTAACTATAAATTGTGAAAACACGTTCCAGACATATTAATACCGATAGATACACACAATACGAGTTATTACAACCAAGTGAGGAACACCTAGCATTGGAAATAGAAGAATAAAGAACCAGGGAGAAGGACCGAAGCAGACGTGGGCCCTATCTTCGACCAAGAACCATATAAAGAAGAGGATTTGGTGACTTTGACATTTTAGTATATTATGCATCAACACCCAATTTTGTATACACGACTTTTTAAAAATTAAGCAACTAAACTACAGACACCATATCACACCAACACTAAGAACACTCACTAATGACACGAATTGAGATTGACACATTTTTTAAACACCACAAGAACCTTTGATTTCAATAATAATTAATAAACACATGAACTGGACATAACCTATAATAACTAGCAGCCACGATTCAATTGCATGCGTGCACATTACACTCTAAACTTTGTAATATCCTTGAACTGTAAAATTTGTACTTTGATTTATAGAATAACGTTTTGTTTAATTGTAATCCCCGAACCATATACGCCCTGAGATGATCTATTTTAATAGAAATAATAACCAACGCTTTATTTTGGTCTGAATGCAATAAGAACTACAACTACAGTACCAACTGGTAAAGGAGACACATAATTTTTGCCACGATTGTGATTATCATAAAAGAAACGAGAAACAGTTAACCCATGTTTTATTGAATAAATGATTTCTATAAGGATATATGTTTGTTGTTATATTTGCGTCGTTATTATTGCTGTTCCATTTAAAAAATAAGTTCACAGAGCACAGCGGACACCACAACGGTTGGCAACGGTGGGTGACGTCATCGAAACGGTACGTATAGTGGGACCGAGCGGCAGATTACAAAATCATTCGCCGTTCAACATATATTATTAACAGTAACATTATTACAACAACAACAGTGTGGTTGAAGATAGTTAATACATATACATTTGTTACTAATTGACGTTTCCAACGGGCGGCGTATATAATTTAAGTGCCCGCAACACAAATAGAGTGTTACAAATTGACGAATCCAAAGTGAGACTTTAAGGAAAGCGAGAAGTAACGAACACGGTATTGTGTTTAGTTACAATATATATATATATATACATACATACACATACATACATATATATATATATGTGTGTGTGTGTTTATATATTATATATTAATAGATATATAATTTATTTATGTACACATCCACACTCTAAGGAATAATAAATATCGGTATGGAGAACCATACATGACTTCCATATTCTAAGATTTATATTTAAAATCATTTTCGAAATGAAATATTACCATAGAAACTACTTCTTTCTACTTACTGCTTCAGCCTTAACCACAGTACTGTGGTCACTAACGTATACCACCTCACGTTATCGCACTCGATTTTCACTGATGATGGAAGTCGATGGCATTGTCGAAATGTCTGGTTTTGTAGAAAACATTGGACTACGGCCAAATATCCCGGGAAGGAATTTTAACAAAAACTACTTCTTTGTTGCCGATAACGTTGTACACATATATATCAGTGGCGAAGTTACATGGAGGCAATTGAGGCAATGCCTACCCTAAAAAATTCTGTTGAATAAAAATTATAAATACGTATGAACTACATAACGTACAGATTATACATTGTTACTGCGACTGTCAAATTTATTAAACCGAAACTTGCTTTATTGAGCGACCGCTAGATGGTGACAGGTGAGATTCGGCATAGTTCGTTTAAAGCGAATGAGGCAACCTGAACTTGCCTCAGCGTTTTTTGTATACATCGTATGTAAGCAATGTAGTGGTGTGACAGGGAAGTGTAGGGAGAGGGGATTGTCCCGCGCTGTACACATAGAGCGTTGAGGCATGCCTCACTTCTGTGGTCCAAACAGTTAAGTTAAAGCGCCTGTGTTGTTTCTAAGTGTTTATTTTATGCGGTTATTAAAAGTGTCACTGTTATTCCGCTGAACTAACAGATGATCAAGATTGTTATTTGAATTATTTGTAACATTAAACATATATATAGAAACTAATCAAGTTTAAAAATTTGAAGTTCAATCAGTTGTATTATTGTGTATGACTAATACACGGATTGTTCAATAGAAACACGTATAGAGCTGTAAAGCATTTTTTATTCAACGATTTTAAAAGAAGTCTCCAATAACATTAAGACATGAGTTCCACTGTTGCGCTAACCTGTAGATTCCCTGCTAGTAAAATTCTTACGGCTGTTTGTGGAACCATTCGGTTACAGCAAACTCTACCTCAGCGTCCGATTTGAACCACCGTCCTTTTAGTGATTCCTTAAAAAAAATTTAAGATAAGATTTTTGCCTACCCATTCATTAACTACTAGCTTCGCCAGTAAGCAAATTGATGTCCATTTTTTCGGCTTGCACGCGTTATGTTGCTGTGGGTTTCGGCACTTTCCATTTAAAAAGCGTGCAAACGTAAGAAAATAAACATGAGTGAGGCCAGAAATAACGTGAATTGTGTGTGTGTGTGTGTGTGTGTCTTACCTGCCTTTTTATTGCTGTATTAAATGAAAAATATTATATTACATTAAAATGAAAAAATTATAATTTTATTGCCTGGCAACAAAATTATTTTATTTTTAACAATTACCATTGTTTCAAAAAGTTTAAATAAATTTTCAAGTACTTTACTCTTGTTAAAACGTAAAAGGTTGCAGGTAAACTACCCCTTCCCCTTAACCGATCTTCACCAAAATCGAAAGTCCTTGAGATCTCTACAATTCAGGGACGTATGCAAAAAATTATTCGATTCTGTTTGAATTTGCGGCTGTTATCGTTTGCCATAGAAAAATATCGGTATGGAGAACCATACATGACTTCCATATTCTAAGATTTATATTTAAAATCATTTTCAGCCAAACAGACAGGCTGTGTCTTACCTGCCTTTTTATTGCTGTATTAAATGAAAAATATTATATTACATTAAAATGAAAAAATTATAATTTTATTGCCTGGCAACAAAATTATTTTATTTTTAACAATTACCATTGTTTCAAAAAGTTTAAATAAATTTTCAAGTACTTTACTCTTGTTAAAACGTAAAAGGTTGCCGGTAAACTACCCCTTCCCCTTAACCGATCTTCACCAAAATCGAAAGTCATTGAGACCTTTACAATTCAGGGACGTATGCAAAAAATTATTTGATTCTGTTTGAATTTGCGGCTGTTATCGTTTGCCATAGAAAATACGCTTGATAAAAAAACGTTGCAGGTAAACTACCCCTTCCCCTTAACCGATCTTCACCAACAACAATAGGTCTTGAGTACACTACAAATCAGGGCTGTATGCAAAACATTATTTGATTCTGTTTGAATTTGCGGCTGTTATCGTTTGCCATAGAAAATACCCTTGTTAAAAAAACGTTGCAGGTAAACTACCCCTTTCCCTCAACCGATCTTCACCAAAAACAATAGGTCTTGAGAACTCTACAATTTAGGGCTGTATGCAAATAATATTTTGATTCTGTTTGAATTTGCGGCTGTTATCGTTTGCCATAGGAAATACCCTTGTTAAAACATAAAACGTTACAGGTAAACTACCCCTTTCCCTTAACCGATCTTCACCAAAATCAACAGGTCTTGAGAACTCTACAATTCAGGGCTGTATGCGAAACATTATTTGATTCTGTTTGAATTTGCGGCTGTTATCGTTTGCCAAACAAACAAAATTACCCTTGCTAAAAAAAAACCGTTGCAGGTAAACTACACCTTTCCCTCAACCGATCTTCACCAAAAACAATAGGTCGCGAGTACTCTGCAAATCAGGGCTGTATGCAAAAAATTATTTGATTCTGTTTGAATTTGCGGCAGTTATCGTTTGCCATAGAAAAAAAATCTACAGACACACAGACAGACAGACAGACACACAGACACTTTTCGGAAAACGACTTTTTTTCATGTTTTGAGTGTAGTAGAATCAGAATCTGCAATAATCTCGAACACGATTTTTTTTGCCATCACCATACTTCCATTCCTTAAGGAATATGGAAGTAAAAACGTTACACAAGAAGCAAAAACTAGTGTTTACAAAACCACAATACGTTCAGCAATATCCTATGCATCAGAGACCAAGCCAGATACAGCAAAAACTCAACGAAAACGACAAACTATAGAAATGACTATATTACGGTGGGTAGTAGGGAAGACACGTTACGATAGTTTGCCAAACTATAGCGTAAGAGAAACATGTAATGTAACAGATTTTAAATCTTGGATTGCGGAAGAAAAAAAGGATATGGAATGAACACATATCAAGAGTGGATGACACAAGGCTAGTGAAAAAGGCAAGAGATAGCCAAACAAACACGAAGAGGATCACTGGTCGGCCAAGGAAGAGGTGTGGAGTAGCAGCATGCAGGACCGTTGTTATACAACAGGACAGAGTCCCAACAAGAAAGTTAAAAAAGAAGAAGGAGAAGAAGAAATCGAAACTCACAGACAAACAAACCATTACCCTACAAATTAAAATTAATACAAAACACCACACAATTTTTAAAAGCCAAATACCGAACGCGCAACTAACCAACAGTTCACATATTGCCAACCAACAACCAACAGTGGAAACTAACCCAAGCACGAATACTTCGCTAGACAACGGATCAATAATATTGATGAAGAGCGTACAAGACAATACTCAGAACTTGTATTGAGCAAGGAAAAGAGTCTTGACACTATTTTTAAATAATTTTAATTCATTGATACGTTAAGAAAAGGAGCCGTAATCAGTTAAAAAAGTGTGTGTGTAAGAGAGAGAGAGAGAGAGAGAGAGAGAGAGAGAGAGAGAGAGAGAGAGAGAGAGAGAGAGAGAGAGAGAGAGAGAAAAGAACAAGAAGGAAATACAATTAAATATTTTTCGGTTCATGGGCGCCATGTTTATAGTAAACACAAAGCAGAACAGTGAATCGATAGCCTAATGTTAAGATGGCGTGAACGGCCCTTTTTAAATTAAAGATACAGCAAAGTGATAAGGAAAAAAGAAAGAAAAACAGCGGTGGTTTTGGCAATATCAAAGGGAAAGAACACAGTCTATTAGGATTTAGTTACCCATAACACATAGAGGCCACCACACACAAACGCATCGGGTTGGCCTCCACGGTTATAGACACGTGTGCGGGCCGTACTCCATTATGTATAGGAAATCGAATACGATTAAATCTGTACCACACTAAACCAACTATTTAAAATTATAGCGTATAATCACTATAGAAATGAACCGAACGGAAATTAACCAAAGTTTAATCATCGAAAAGAATCGTGAGCTACCGCTGAGAAAACTTTCGTTTCGAAAGAACTATTTGTTTAACTTATATAGTTACAGAGTATAAAAACGGGTACGCGCTGACACCCAAACACACGTTTCTGACGATTTTCTTAATATCCAAATTGCATGTAAATATGTAATTACATAGACAATTACACGTGTCTATCTAAACATTTGAATTATAATTTATTATTATTAAACTTCTTTTTCCTTATCGCATTACTTTCGCAGCAATTGTTGATTATTACAATTTATGAAATTTGCGTTGCGTATAGTACACTCGAGAACGACCGACTGTTCGGAACGATAACTGGACACCGCGACAGCTGATAGTGTTTTTATATCTCAACATTAACGTGTACAAGAGCTCAAATTGAGTTATAAGTATGAAACTGATAGGCCTAAGTGTAACTACTAACCGCGAAGTAATGTGTAAGAACAAAATCGCTGAAACCAACTGGTCAGTGAGACCAAATCAACTCGATACCCGGCCAACGCATTGCACGTTTATTATGTCGTACCTAAGAGGGGAGGGGGATGAGTCTAGTTTGAAGATGGACTCCCAATTGTCCTCAGGACAAATGAGAAATTCGGGATTTTCAAATTCAGTTTTTTAAATATAAATCTTTTGCGTTTTAAAGTTTTTTGTAAACCGACGTGAAATATCAGGGTTGAGAAAAGTACGAAAAAGCGCTGATTACAAAATATTCTATCGTGTTAAATGTATTCAAGTTGAAGGTGATGAAATCTCATCTCATTCACTGTTTGCACTTTAATCTATTTCATTCTAATTTTTATTTTTTATAAATCTTATGAAAACGAGTCTTTTTCAAGATATTTTGAAAAACCCGGTTTCATTACTCCTTTGCACTTGAATTTAAGGATGGGATTCCAAGAATTTTTAAGCAACCGATGGTTCGTTTTAAAGTAGTTATATTTCGCTGTAAAATCCAGCATAAAATCTTAACATTCTCCAAATTAAAGTCAAGAAACTGCTAAAAAATCTGTGCAAAGATGACGGTTCACTTAGAGACATTAGACTAGAGGCATATTATGACACAGTCAATCCTATAAGCAGACTTGTGTCTGGGCGAAATGATAAGGGTATATTAGTAGGCTCCGTCTTCGTTTTGTGGCGCATAATTTTTTTTTCTTTTTTTTTTTAAGATTGCAAACACGTGCGTTATTATTTAACAAGTGCTGATTGACTGTGAGTATTAAGAAAAATCTAGTTTACTAATTTACAAATATTGTAATTCCTTTTATTTCTAAAATTATTTTTTAACCTTATTTTAACACATGGAACTGGCTTAGAAATAGACCTACGTTAAGTGGGGGGATGCCGAGAAATTTAGAAATCTTATTTGAGATATTAAGAAATTTAATATCTACGGGGGCATTGACCCCCCTGCTCCCCCCCGTAGTTACGCCACTGGATGAAGTACAAGGATACATTTTCTTTGCGAAATGCCTGTTTCTTACAATCCATTATCCGAGACGAGAAAGTGGATGTTAACAAACGGATTATACGTATGGTAGCAGTGTTGGAACGTGACCTATTCACTGCATTGTGAACCATACCTACGCACACTACATTGTGAACCAGTAGCCTTTTACCGTACTACTGTCATACTGTTTACTGTGCTTTAAACGAATCATATTGTCAGCGGCTACCGTAACGACAATCACATGAACACGTCATGCGTTTTTTTCATTCACTGTCTCCTCTCCGTAAATATGTACAGTATAGGTTTATTTAAGTTGGTAACAACTCTGCGAAGCCGCTGTAGGGTCAAAGCAGAGTCTGCGCCTCGGACAAGTTGAAGAGGAACCAACGAAGTTCCGATCAATTGCTATCAACACCTTTTAAATAAGTCACAGCGGTTGGGTCGGTCAGTCGTTATTGCAACTAGTTCTGCTTGTGAAATGTTGGGATTTAACCTCGTTATAAATGTTAAGCGTTTGAAGCGTGCATCTAGTCTCGAAGTAGCAACAATCGCTTATTATTAACAACCCAGTTGACTATTTGATTTTAGAGAAACTAGCGGGAGGCGGTCCAAGCAGGAACTTATAACATTCCCGTCTCTGGAACGAGTGAGGGGATCAACTAATCTGAACGCAGGCCAGGCGTGGTGAATACTCTTGGATGTTTCAAATATATTAATAACGGAAACGGACAGAAGACGGATTTGGAATAAGCAAGAATGGATCGGAGTAGGATAGTGAAGATAACAAGCTGTCTAGCGGGAGGAGAATTAGCGCCTTAAGAAATCGTGTCACTAACCTTCGAGGTGGTCTCATCCCCCCACCCCCAGGACAGCTCCCAGTTACGCCACTGGCAACAATATTGGGCAACATAAAAAAAAAATAGTTAAGAACACTTTTTGTGGGTGTCTATCGTGTTTTATATTTTCAACCTTAATACGTTTCCTGCATTCTACGTTGCGGCATCCTTAGTGCTTAACTGAGACTGTGAACGTCAGTGACAGATGAGAAAACCAGTAGAAGCGGCGAAACGCTTTAATGTTAGCCGCCTCGCCTCCTCTGTGCTGTTCTTTATGATAAAAACTTCGAAATTTTACAAGTGAAATATAAAAACAGTATTGTTAATGGTATCAACGCAGTTTACAAACTCATAGCTGTATTACGTAACCTAGAATCGATCACAAGCGCGCTTGTTCCCGTGCGATACATTGTTCACGGAAATAAAAGCTTATCTGACGCAGTGATAAGTTTTGCACGTGTCGGAACGATAGATCTTGTGATGTGGAAACTGTGAGCCGATTGTTCAGACAATTATAGCGTTTAATTTTATCTTAGATTTCAGTCGAACGACTCAGTCCTACCAACAACAAAGCCGTATTGTGAACAACAACAACAACAAATCCAAGTTAATTATACACCTTACTATCCTTCCCGTCGGTTCGCGGACACAGGTAAGCGGAAACACGTCACTGTAAACGTGACACTGAAATTGAGAACGGGCGCGCTCGTGTCCTTCGATAGAAACAGAATGAGATTATAGGGTACGGTCTGTAATCGCCAAAATTCTGTTTAGAAGCCCAGTTGTATAGACACGTACGATACCAAGAGAAATGTCAAGGCGGAGTAAAACGCCTTATGATATGTCTCATTTTGTGTGTGTCGACGCGCGCACGAGTCCGCTTGCTGAGGGATACGCTAAAAGAGAAAGAGAGAGCGAGAGAGATGACTCATCCAACAAGGATTGCACGAACGTAAGGAAGGTAAGGAAGCTGGCTGTACATACGTCAAGAAAACGCCAGTTAAAAGAGCGAGTGAGTGAGGGAGGGAGGGAAAGCGAACGAGAGAGAGAGAGAGAGAGAGAGAGAGAGAGAGAGAGACATTTTAATCTGAACGGTTATAGATTCATATATAGACACAATAATGGGAATACTTTTAGCGGAGAATC
Organism: Magicicada septendecula; assembly: GCA_034769895.1. Lineage (NCBI taxonomy): Eukaryota > Metazoa > Arthropoda > Insecta > Hemiptera > Cicadidae > Magicicada > Magicicada septendecula. The sequence goes on from CM068367.1 coordinate 1,250,404,749, forward strand.
AGAATAGATTCCGAAAGAAAAGGTGATTAACATTTACAATTATAACTGGTGAAAGTATAATCTGGTGACGCGTATAGAGTTCATTGATTATAAGAAAAGAATTTGATTGTAAAAGTAGATGTGAGACGTGGGAAGTATTAAAAGAGAGAGCTTGGAATATCATGGAATTAACGGCATATGTTAATTCACGACAGAATTGCACCTTCCAATTCTACTTTCGATCATCTTTTTTTGTTTTGTCGTGCTTTGTAGTTGAACTTGGTTTTAAGAGGGGGAAATACTTCTGTATTTGGACATGGGGAATCATGGAAACATAAGATAACTGAACATGAAATTGAAGATGGGAACACAGACATAGAATAATTTCAATTGTCTTTTCAATTTTCATATTAATAATAATTTTGAGGATATAGAATAGTTTAATTTTAAAAATGAAGATGAGACTCGGAAACTCAGAAATAAACGAAAGTGGAAACGATATAGAAACGAAAGGTCTAGCAAAATCATGAACAGAATCATTGTATCCATATCCACACGAGCACATAAATTATTGTAGATCGAGAGACCCTGCAAGCGAGTTTATCATTTCTCTGAAGACGATGAAAGCGGTGAAACGTTGGATGGTAGTGCATCTCAACCGAATACTGTACTCAGCCGCTTCACGTAAGTTATAAGAAGCTCGGAATAAACACACATTCTCTCACAGAGACACTTGCACGTGAAGGAAAAGTATTCCCGCAAGATAACGTGCGAACTTGATTACAGTAAAACATTATTTGATCTAAACAAATCCACTGAAGAATGTCCGTCAACACTGGATAGTTAAGTGATAACGGTGATTACTATAACCAGGCACGCACGATGTTAATAATTGGTATTAATTTTTGTTGAAAATATTTCACCATCATCATCCTTGGTGCTAAAACTCATTGCTGAGCCTTGACCTCCTCCAAAAGCCTTCTCCAACGGTCCCCATCTGACGCGGTGGCTCTTTAGTCCTCCAGTATTTAGCAGCAATAAATACTTACAAATTCTTAATTTGCTGAAAGGTTCTAATTTTGTTTTTGTGATAAAATATATGAATTTCTACTACTACTTCTAGCACAAGTTACTATTGGTTAGGGGTGAATCTTCTAATTTCGTCATTACGTATACGTTCTACGTTCATGTTCTGAGAAAATCAATTCCTATTGTTACAACTTTATTCTTATTTCTGACCGACTCCATGTGTTAGTATCGGCCACAATTGGTCTGTAGATCGTCATCTTAGCATTACAAAACGCGTTAAATGTCCGTACCCATTTTTTGATTTTGTTGAACCCTATGCACTATCTTACTCCTATCCGAAGTCCCATCATCCAATATGGGACTTCCTAATTTTTGTATATATGTATTTCGATGGTTAAAAGACACCATCAGAAAGTTAAAAAATCAGACATCTGTTGGTACGTTATATATCCTAACTGTTAATCAAGAACATTACTCTCTCGCATTACTTTCTTGGAATAAAATTGTACACATATTTATTATGTATACTATATGCAAGGGCGGATGCAGAAAGCAATTTCGGGAGAAGAGCTGACTTTGTGGGGGAGGAGAATATGAAAAGTTGGACCATTCTTTAATGGTCTAACTTATCAATGATAGGAATGAGCGGAGGTAAAAATACGGTGTGTTATTATCAACACAATAAGTTTATTAACGTACAAGTATACGAGGGGTAACCCAAAAATAAGGTCTCCATATTTTTTTAAAATAGAAAAAAAAATTTATTTTTAAAACTTTTTACATGGTTGTGAAGCATAAGAACACACTATTTTTCAACATAATCGCCGTTACGTTCAATTCATTTTTCGAGCCGCTGTGGCAGTTTTAGTATGTCAGTGTCATAGAAACTCGCCGCCATGTCATTGAGATAGCGTTTGGCGTCGTCATCGTCGTCGAATCGCATTCCACCCAAATGTTCTTTCAAATGTGTAAACAAATTATAGTCACAAGTTGCCAAGTCCGGATTATAGGGGGGGTGGGTGATTATGTCCCATCCAAATTGGTTCAGAAGATCGTCGGTTGCGCGGGCGACATGAGGGCGAGCATTGTCGTGAAGAATGGACACGCCCTTGGTGAGCATTCCTCTTCTCCGGTTCTGAATCGCCCGTTTGAGTTTTTTGAGTGTCTCACAATATGCGTCTGCGTTTATTGTGGTCCCAGTAGGCATGAAATCGATCAACAATACACCTTTCCGATCCCAAAACACAGTCGCCATGATCTTGCCGGTAGACTGTGTTTGTTTGAATTTTCGCCGCCTTGGCGAAGTTGGATGCCGCCACTCAAGTGATTGTCGTTTGGATTCAGGTGTGAAGTAGTGAACTCACGTTTCGTCACCTGTGACAATGGAATTCAAAAAGTCGTCTCTTTCGTCTGCATAGCGCTCAAGAAATTCGCGGGCAGCTTCGACGCGTTGCCGTTTGTGGTCTTCTGTGAGCATTCGCGGAACCCACCTTGCGCACACCTTCCGATATTTCAACTTTTCAGTCACAATCCTCTGAATAATGGATTTTGAAACGTCAGGAAGGAAACAAGAGAGCTCGTGGATAGTGATCCTCCGATCTTCACGCACGACGTCGTCAAGTTTCCTGATCGTCTCGTCTGACACTGACGGTCTCCCGCTTCTTTCGTCATCATGAATTTCTGTACGAGCAGCTTTAAACTCTCTACACCACTTGCGGACGTTTATGACACCTTTTGCTTCAGGAAATCGAATGACTTCGCGAAGTCCGCACTTGGCGGGATCAGCGATTGGGAGCTCCATTCTTAACGGCTGCCAAGCCAAGACTAATCGACCGAGCGAGCTCAGCGACCGCTTGTTTGAAAGAGGGGAAATGGCCGCACACAGCAGTGCTGCCAACTGCCGCCCAAAATATTTCCCTGCGGCTCTAGTCCTTTGGAGACCTTACTTTTGGGTTACCCCTAGTAGAATCATATCTATGTGTGTCAGTTCACTGTTCTTTTAATAATATTCACTTACTGTTTAAAATACACGCTACTGATTTAAGTTGTGTATCAAACAAAAATTAACACGGTGGAAAGGTACAGTTAAAATTTAAAGGAATTTTAGAGTAAAACTACGAATCATACAATCACAAAGCGACGAAAAACGTTCGTCCGAAATGACCATTTGGGGGGGGGGAATTTATCCCCCCCCATGGATCCGCACCTGATTAAATGTCTTCATGTAAGAATAGCTGAAATTTGTTATCGTTTGTGTGTACTTATTGCGTACTTAATTATAAATTCAATCGTTACATGAAATCAAAATAAATAAATAAAATATTATGTACAATATACTTCTGACGATGCTGCCTACACCGCTCACAAAATGTGTGTTAAGTAGACTCCGTATTAACGCTATGTGATAAAAAGAAACCGTAAATTTTATTTACAAAAATCGTATATACAGCATGTTTGTGATCCAACACTGATTAAAAAATACTCATCACCATTATCAACTTCAAGGATTAGGCTCATCCTGAACCTGTTCCAGGACCCACTTCGCTCTCGGCAGTCCTACATGTTACATATCTCTTTCCCACCGTTCTATAATCCATTGCCAGCACTAGAATCGTATTCTGGCGTTCTTCCCAAATGTTCACACCACCTTCTTTTGTTGCTCCTTAGCTGTTTCAACAATGGGTCGACTCCCCAGTTCCGTCCTTATATCCACGTTCTTCTTTCTATCAAGAATGGTGTACAGCCCAGAGTACTCCTCGTAAACATCATCTCCGCTGCCTGAATCTTCGCTTTGACTCTTTGCGTCATAACTCTGGCTTCATCTCCATGCATCAAAACTGGTACCGTTATCGCGTTAAAAACCCTTATCTTTGTTCCCTTCTTTGTCTTATTTTTAAGGTATCTGTGAACTGTTCCACAGATGTTCCTAAATTTGTTTAATTTTTTCATCCAGATCAATTTCTGTCCCATACGTAACTTAGCATCCCAAGTAACTGAAATGCAAAACTTGTTCCATAATCATTCCATCTATAACTACCTTAGTTCTTACCGGTTGCTTCCCTCTGAATGCCAATCGTTTAATTAATTAATTAAACCAATTAAATACGTTCAAAAAATTAAAACACGGTGAATTAGTTGGAGATGTTATGAAGGTGAGACTTGAAAAGTCTCGTCGTGCTTTTGCAAAACAGTAATGCAGACACGGGTTGACTGTCAGAGGCTACTGTACAGCTGCTGTTTCATAAACAACAGCAATAGGAAGACAAATTACACGTTACCCCCTTTCTTTTAGTACTTCTCCCTATTTTGTGGACACAACTGTCTGCTCTTAACATTCGCTTTTTCGTCTTCGTATTATTAGATAAGAAGCGTTGAATATACAACAACGCACACATGTTATAAAACGGAAAGTAGGTGAACGAGATAAAGGTTATATTTATTCAAATGGTAGGCTATACGTACTACACCGTAACGTATTCATGAGCGAGTATGTATATGTGTACACATGTGCATTTCAAACGACTTTGTTTAACCTTTCATTAACTTCGTTTCTTATTAAATGCTTTCTCTTTTCCAATCTTGTCAGTACGGATGTTATCTCCCTCAGGTTGACAATGCCACAGCTCTTCAATTTGTGTTGAAAACAAAGGATTTTCCCAAATGCGTGGTATGGGAAAACATTCCTACCCCACGCAATAGTGGTAGTAGGAAAATTGCGACAGTAAAAACACTATTTAAATATCGGTATGGAGAACCATACATGACTTCATGTTCTAAGATTTATATTAAAATCATTTTGGAAATGAAATATTTCCATAGAAACTACTTCTTTCTTCAGCCTTAACCACAGTACTGTGGTCACTAATGTATACTACCTCACGTTAGCGCACTCGATTTTCACTGATGATGGCAGTCGATGGCACTGCCGAAATGTCTGGTTTTGCAGAAAACATTGGGTCACGGTCAAACAACCCGGGAAGGAATTTTAACAACAAACTATTCTTTGTTGCCGATAATGTAGTACACATAAAAAATTATCCCCTCCCCCTTCAACTATCATTTCATTTATAGAAAATTACCCCTCCCCCTTCAATACCCTTTTCATTTATAGAATCTACCTTTCTACAGTGGATTATTATGACCTTCTTTTCAGGATCCTTTATTTATCACAATTAAGTACTTTACTCTTGTTAAAATATAAAACATTGCAGGTAAACTACTCCTTCCCCTTAACCGATCTTCACCAAAATCAATAGGCCTTGAGTCCTATACAACAGAGGCACATATGCAAAAAATTGTTTGATTCTGTTTGAATTTGCGGCAGTTATCGTTCGCCATAGAAAAAATTACACACACACACACACACACACACACACACTTCTGAAAATGACGTTTCTTCATGTTTTGAGGGTAGTACAATCAGAATCAGCCCTTATCTCGAACACGATTTTTTCGCCACCACCATACTTCCATCCTTATGGAACATGGAAGTAAAAAAGGAGAAAGCGAACGAACTGTAGACAAATAAATCTCGTAAATTACGGAACACAAAGCTTACATGAGAATAATCGGTTGTAGATTCAGATATAGACTTACATTAATGGGAGCACTGCTAGCGGAGAATCAGAATAGATTCTGAAAGAAAAGGTGAATTAACATTAAAAATTACAATTTAATATCGTAGAGAGTATAATTTGGACACGCGTATAGAGTTCATTCATTGTAAGAAAAGCATATGATTGTGACAATAGATGTGAGACGAGGGAAATATTAAAAGACAGAGCTTCGAATATCTTTTAATGAACGACATATGTTAATTCACTATAGAATTGTACTTTACAATTCTGTGATCATCTTTTCCTGTTTTGTCATGCAGCTTCTAGTTGAATTAGCATTAAACTAACTTAGTTTAACCAGAATAATTTATTTAAAGTAATTTCTAGCATACATCGTCGTTATAATACGAAGTACGCACCTATATAGATCAGAAACTTTGGGCAATTAAGAGATGAGAAGTATGCCTCTGAATGGTGTTTTCGAATAACGTATAAATCTAAGGCAGGGCACAGGCAAAGAAAGGTTGGGGGGTATTGAAATATGGGGATACTTCACTGAAAACCGCCATATATTGTCTTCTTTTGTAGCCTTCGTAAGGTAGGTCTAATATTATTTAATTTTTCTCGTTATCTAAAGAAATTTTATTATGAGATTGGTGACCACAATATCTATTCCTTCCCTTTTTTGATGACCCCCCCCCCCGAGTGAAATTCTGCATACGTCCATATTGTAAGTGGACGTAATTAAAATCCAACTTATTGTTACTTACTGTTGCAACTATGCAATTTCAAGCGTTCATATCAACATAAAATCTATTAATACAAACAAAATGGCAGCTACGTGTAGAAAATATGTTAAAATTGCCAAAACAAATTATAAATTATATACTGGTAGATAGACGGGATGTCAAAGACTCCAAAATGGTTGACCTGATGTGATTTGGAACGCCGAAATAAGCGATACTACATAATTAACGCTGGAACAGCATGAGGAATAGTGAAGTGTTTTGAGGAATATATGAGGATATACTGTGTATAACCCGCATCAGAACCAGACGTTTATGACTGGTGCTCATAATTTGGCATAATAACTGTCAGGCTATTATCACAACACAACATGTGTTAATAGCCAGATAAAGACAACGGCTAGTTGAGGTATACAAGGAACTGAATCAAAAATCCGCTGGAATGGGCCGAATCTAAATATGAGAAAAACTAAATACATGCTAATTTTTGCAATCAGAATGAAAATAAATCTATATAATTTATGCATAGAATGTAATTCATTTGATGCAATTATTAAGTTCAGATACCTGGGTAACATGGTAGATAATTAATAGTTCATAAAGACGACGATTTATGATAGGATACAAACAGAAAATAGGGTATATTATGCCAACAGTAGACTGTAGAGAAGCAAACTCATCAGTCGTAACACAAAAATAAAAATATATAAGAGACTTATCAGACCGGTTGTTCTTATGGAGGCGAGACATGGAAGTTATAAAAAGAAGGACTAAGAATTTTTGAAAGAAAGGTTGTAAGACGTGTTTATGACTCGGTTAAAGAAGAAGATGGAGAATGGAAAATAAGAAATAACTAGGAGACAGATGAGATAATGAAGCATGAGAACATCGTAAAGGCTCAATGAATACAGTGACTAGGTGACATAGAACAGATGATGATCAGCGCATGCCAAAGAAAAGCCTGAGGGCGCAGGTCTATAAAAGCAGAAACAGGGCCGACCTAGGATAAGACGGTTGGATGATGTGCTGAAAGATCTAAGAAGAATGGATGTGAAGGAGATGGCAATGGATAGGAGACAGTGGAGAAGATTGGTATTGGAAGCCAGGGCTCACGTTGGACTGTAGTGCTGAAGAAGAGAGATAACCCTCAGACTAGGTATTAATGGGAAAAGTTTAGGAAAGGGCACAAAACGGAGTTAAGGAATTCTTAACGGAGTTAAGGGAATTAAGAAGTTCTTGCACAAAACGGTTGAAAAAATGGAGATGAAAGGACACATGGATTCTAAAGTGGGGCTTAACAAAACTAAGTAAATATTGCCTCCCAAGTTGGGTCTTTCTAGAACAGGTGATCAACGCGACATGAGGATGATGTAACGATAAACACGTCCATTAGCGTATTTCACGCTTACGTAAACTTGGATGCACACGCACCGACTGTTGGCTTCACGTACAGAAGTAGGCGTGGTGCGATGATTGCCGGCACGGTCAGTTGTTGCGCGTTCCATACACTGCTGGCACAGTACCGGCATCACGTGTACGCCTGCCTGCCTGCACCTGTGTATACTACCGCTGTCGTAGCTGCTGCAATCGCTCCGGCTGCAAACGATTTCGGCACGTAACGTTACCGACTGCACGTCTGATTGTTGTATATTCAGTCTACGCACTCGTGTTGAAACTAACCCAACTGTCCGGCAGAATATTTCCTCATTATCATCGTCGTTGGGACGTCGTCTGCCCACTGATGAGCCAGTGCTTGTCTAGAACGTACGACAGAATACTAGACCTGTTTGAGTGCATGTAACATATTATGGTGTAAGGGAAAGAAGGAAGAAGAAGAAGAAACACGATAAAATAAAACAAGAGGAAAAGATAAGACGACAAATAAAGAGAAGGAAAAAGAGAGTTATTTGGGTGAAGGCCTCTCGCCCACGCACTGCGTCTCTATTCCGCCGTTGTTTGGAGCGTAAATTCCACGAGTAACCAAGGCACCATTGTCTCAGATTGCAACGCGGGTTAACCATCAATCTTAGTATGCAAAAGAAAGATTCTGCTAAGCCGCGTCGTTACAGCTGTCGTCCAGATCCAGGCTTCCAGGAAGTTGTAGATTAATCTCCTTTCGAAAGTCATCGATTTGTATCCAAACGTGGTAGACGTCTAACAACGGCAGTCGTCTCTTACTCACGTCAGCGCGGCTCTATGCTGAACTGGATAGCCTCCAGGGCAACTACGGAACCATTGCGTTAGATGTGGGAGAATGCCACGGCGCAGAAAACTGTTCAGATATGAAGTCTTGGGGTGCAGAAAATTTAGTGCTTTTCTCACTTCACATCAAATACTTGCAGCGACAACCCGCTGCCAACAACCGTGAGTAGCATAGACGAACCCTAAATCCAAGCTCATTACAAATACACGAAGAACGTCCAGTAAGGTGAGTCGAACACCTCGAGATTGGCGGAACATGCAGTGGGATGCCGTGTCCATAGTAGGTAAAGAGCCAAAGGCTGGACAACGTGAATTCAAGACGGTGTCTTTCATCATATGGTTAAGGAGAACTGTTTAAGCCAAGCAAGCTTTAAATATTTCTCATATTTGTTTGAATACTCTGAGGAATGCAATGAAAAGAAGCGACGGCGGGAACAGGTGAGGGCGTAATGCAATTTGAACATAGCAATCTGTGCAACTCTTTCCCTTTTCTCGGACGGACAGAGACAAGAAGAAGGAGATAGAGAAACTTAAAAATGGGATAATAGTATTTTACATTTTAATAAAATTGTTCAAATAAGAAGTGACAATTTACAATTTAAATCGACTGCAAGCCTGCTTGGTTTTTATATTACGATGGTGAATTTCAATATCGCATCCTTTAGATTAAACAAGTCTAATGGATTTAGAAGCTGCTGGTTTCTGCAATCCAAGTAGAGGTAATAATATTTATTTTTACATTAAGACGATAAAAATTTTCACGAATGTAAGCGAAAAACATCATCTCATGAATCTTACATTTAATAAATGGAATGGATTTTGTAATCTGCGGAAGCAGACAAAAATATTGTATTATTTTTGTTAAAACTCATCAATAAGTATTGAAATATTTTATTTATGGCTGTAGCGAAAAGAAAGAATTTATTTATTGCTCCTGCAGAAAACACAGACAACTAATTTATATTATTAAATTCTTGGATCGAGATGTATTTATTTTTTTGCAATGAGTACAGTGCAGTCGTTTAAAAGAATCCGAAATACCTTCGCGAAAACGTTTTTACTTATAACGTGTCCTTGGTTTTAATATCTCTCCATATAATCCTTTCTAAAAGGAATCATACCCGGTTCATATCTCACTGCAGAAAGTATACGCCGATTAAATATTATTCACTATAAACTTGAGGCGCTTTGTTATGTTATAATACTACTCGTTCATGAAGAGAAGTCCATCCTGGTATCATTCAACTCAAATTCTACCATTATATCTCCACCGTTTGTTACTATCCCCCCCAAATATTTCACTTTATTTATACCCGCCAGTCTCTGTTATTCAGGTATCAACTTCACAAATGGCCCAGTTGTTTGAAAATATATACGCCATTTCATGTTCGCTCTCGGACCAATGTTTAAGTTTTGTGTTTCAGCTACATTTTACATATCTCCATTTTTATAGCATTTTTACTAAACAACACGATAACTGGTACTTCACGACACTCGGACTGCATCCATCGTAATATTTTTTCACTTCACGTTTTAATTCCTAGAATCTGGGATCGACCTTAGACACTAAAAAAACATAAAAGTAAAAAATTATAAAACAATATATTGGCAAAATATGAATAATTACTACTAACAATAGTTACAATGTAAATCTTACAAACATTAGGAACAACATATAAGAATAAACTACAAAATAATGTAAAATACAATAAATCTGCCTTTCGTTCTCGTAATACCATGGGCGACTGCTGTGTAAAACCACACCAAGTGTTTCTTTCATCAGACACTAAGAATATAATATCTAGTGTGAGCATGGGGCACAATGCTTCGGAAAAACGGGCAGGACTCTAAGCGTTCGCGTGTCTGAACACATGAAGAACGTCCAGTTAGGTAAGACAAACACCTCGAGACTGGCGGAACATGCGTGGGACACACAGCATAGAATACAGTGGGATACCGTGTCTAGTGGCGGATTATCCATAACGATAGGGTATGGTGCAGCACCGGGCACCAGAGCCTCAGCTATCAGAGGGAGCATCATCCAGCCCTGAATCACAAAAACCTTTTTGAAGATAATAAATATGAAAAAAACAAATGTCCTCAATCCAAAATCATAAAAAGACGTGTGCACATTTTTTGACGAGTTCGCCGTTATGGTTTTTATGTTCGAGTGAAGATGATAGAATCTACGATACTACAGTTTGTCCGCTCAAAGTATTAACTGGATTGTTGATTGAACACTGGGGGCGGGGGCACCAGTCTGATGGCAGCATAGGGCACCACGCGCTTCTAATCCGACCCTGACCGTGTCCATAGTACGTAAAGAGGTCAAGGTTGGATTACGTAAATTCAAGGAGGCGTTTTTCATCATGGTTAATGAGAAGTATATGAGCCAAGATAGCAAGGACATTCCTGCAATTCGGTTTTATACTTTGAAGAATGGGATGATGAGGAATGCAACGGTGGGGACAAATGTTAGTAGGTCAGAAATATCCGTTAGGACGTTGCAAATTTCCGAGTGGATTTCGAATTTTCGTTTTATGAGGGAGTGAGCGGCAAGGTAGGGGACGTGGTCGTTAACGGATAGGCGGGGGTATAAACACGAAAGAAGACAGCTGTCTAGCCGTTGTTAGGTCTTTCAGCTGGGTCTTACAACCGCCACTAACGGGTAAGAAAGGTTTATTTTATTTTACATTTTTTGTAGTTTATTGTTTTATGTTGTTCCTACTGTTTGTAAGACTCGATAAGATTTTGAGCGCAATTATTTATATTTTGCCAATATTTTGTTTTATAATTTTTTATTGTAAACTGTTTTATGTTTTTCATCTTCTGAGGACAATCCCAGATTCTAGGTATCGAAAAGTTAAGGGAAAAAATATTACAATGTAGGCAGTCCGCGTAGAGAGAGGGTGTATCTGATAGAAATCACCCATCGCTTATGACTTTTAAAGAGCTTATTACAATAACGATCTTACTCAGATTTGGAGACATCGATTTAAATGCCTGTGTACTTTCCCTGTTACAAACGCAAAGGAGGAGGAGGAGGGGAAGAGAATGAAGAGGGGGAGGATGAGGGGGAGAAGAAGCGGGAGGAGGAGGAGGAGGAGGAGGAGGAGGAGGAGGAGGAGGAGGAGGAGGAGAAGAAGAAGAAGAAGAAGAAGAAGAAGAAGAAGAAGAAGAAGAAGAAGAAGAAGAAGAAGAAGAAGAAGGCATTGTATAAATGAGCAATGACTTGTCTGACATTATAAGAGCTTGGAAAATAGTTGACGTATGTATACAAATAATGTAAATAGTGTATTATGTGTACTCATAGTGTGCAGTGTGTGTGTGTGTGTGTGTGTGTGAGCGCGTATCTAATACAGTACATAATACTGATTCGTCTCTGCGTCTCCTGTAATGTTCAGTAACTGTATCGTTTACGAGAGTAACAAAAATTTGAGCTGTGCGAGTGCTAAAAACTCATATATTGTTTCCATATTTACTATTTTTCCCGACGTAATATGCAACATGTGTACGCTTTTACGGCCGCAGTTTTTGCGTTAAACGTTAACAGCTTTACTGGCTTTATAGGCAAAGATTTTATCAGATTCAGAAACTAGTTGTGCAGAACTACAATATTTTGGTAAGCGTAATGTTTACACACGGTGGTTTTTATCGACGAAAGGCTTTTACGACGCTGTAAAATAATTTTACAACAAGCTGCCGTGATGGAGAAAGTTTCAACCGAGTAGTAGAATCTTGCTGGAAAGCAGAGCGCGTTCTTTGGATACCCGATTTTTATGTATCGATAATTCTTGTTTGTGACGTAACAAATAAAACATACAAATGTCCAGTAACAAGCCAAACTTTGGACCTTCAATAACCTAAAAATGTGTATGACAATATACGAGGTATTATGGGAAGAGAGGGGGTACGTCAGATGTCAGGAACTTATATCTTGAAGCAACTAGTTATATAAAAATTGGATAAACAGTATCAACCCAATTTATTCTTTGGTAGGGGACACTACGTAGCATCAATTATTTGAGAAGTATGCATTAACGAGGCGATAAAACGGGGACAATCCAATCGCTTGGGCTTAATGATAGAAGGCAATGTACTATGCATTATAAATAAGTTTTTACGGTCGGGCTTAATAGCGACAACGCTTTAGTTTACCGAACGTAGGTCATGATTTGTTGTTGATAGATCTTCAGCGACACATTTTGGCTACAAGTGCGGTAGTTTATCTTCAGTGACTGATCTGGATTTGTCAGGATCCAGAGGACGTGTAGTATTATACTAGACATGTCCAGAAAGTAAATATACAAAGGCCTTAGAAAGTTCAATATGTATATTTCCAAGTCGTTAATTAAAAATTACTTAAACATGTATACATATCAATTTTTCCACATAATCAGCGCCACTGTCCGTGCACTCAGTCTGTTGCAAGGCCTCTGAATCATTTTAAGACGTTAAGACCTCGTATTTCACCTCATTATCGTCGTCGACCTTTTCCGACTTGATGTTTGCTCAAATGAAGAAACATGTAAAAATCACGGCGTCCGGGCTAAGCGGCGGATGATATGAAACATCCTAGTTCTAACTATCGAGTGGCGCAGAGGTGACGAACGCAATACCGGGCCAGCATTAAATGGAGAAACTACTCCATTTTTATGGATTATTTTTTTCATAATTTCATAAATAATTGTTTTAGATACTTCGAAAATTATTTAATACAGTTCTCTTACCGTCAAACGGCGATCTGTACAAATGCTATCTGAAAGTCGTCTGACATTAAAGATCAACATAAGTCCTCCCTATAGAGAAATTACTGCATCAATTCCATAGATTCGATGGAGTCATAATGTAACCATAAACAGCAATGATTTGATTACGAATTTTCCCCGGGTATTCTCCTTTTGGTTTTAGAAAATAATATGACAAAAAGAAATTCGCGTTTGGGGGAACATTTTATATAAGCCACCACTTTTAAAATGTGTAAACCAAAGTATACGAACCAAGTCTGTCCTTGTAGAAAATATGACGAATCGACATCGATTAAAAATAACGACAGCGTTACAATCGCCGCTAAAAGTAATTTCCCTTACCGCTTAGTGAGTGTATCTTTATTTTCCGGATACGCTTCGTATATACATTAAATTATTCTCTGTCCCTCTCTCTCTCTCTCTCTCTCTCTCTCTCTCTCGCAGTTCTGCCCCTGTAGTATCTTCATTTGGCCTACAGTTGGTCTCCCCAGCGGTTCCTCAGACGTCCTATGCTTCTTTTCCTCAATTATGACTGTAGTGTTTTAAAATGTATGGTAGTCTTATTATTGGTTTCATTCTCTGCACAAGGAATGTCAATTTGTTTAATTCAAATATTTTAAATTCTTTTCAGACAGACGTGTGCTTGTTTTCCTGTCCATTTTATTATACCCTGCTACAATTCTTAAAAATGTTATTTCATTTGTTTTCATCCCTTCTTTTTATTCACTTCTATATACTAATTGTTCTCTTTCTTTCTCCCCCTTTCCCATAATCGCGCGTTTGATTATATTTATACGCAATGTTACGCCGATCTGACGACAAAAATAATTTGTGTAGCATACATACTTCCACTAACCAACGCTTCATATACTGTTAAATTGCCTGACTAACGCAAAAGATAGTGGCACCTTCTCGTCAACACTAAACGCCACAAGTGACCTTGCAATATTGTACAATCAATACCGGGGCCACCAAAGTCAGTAGCTGAGAGTTTCGCGAAGAGTACCAGCGACTTCAGTTTGTTAGATTGGAGTTTCGCGAGTAGGCTGAGCATTAATTACAGAGCGGTATTAGTGAAATTCTCTAGTTTTTAATTGTTTATTTGTATTGTGGACCATTGTAATTTTATTTAAACTGGTAACTTTTATTGATGGTTGAGCATAATGAGTGCCGGATAATTCTGTAGTAGAACCATAATACGAATGACATTGTTTCATAGACGCTTTAAGAAAATTGTATGGATTTATCCGAGGTTTCGTAACTTATTCCACTGTTTTAAGATCGCGGTTCACGTGTCTACGTAACGTTTAGTTGTGTGTGTGTGTGTTTGATGGAGGGAAGGTGATTATGGAGATATAGAGTGAGGAGACAGACAGAGAGACAGATACACACATATATGTGGTGTTATGTAAACAGCGGAGGAAGGTAATAACCACGTCAAAATGCATTTATGTCGCAAACTATACTTATGAGAATTCGTTGATTACGTTGTTCACAAATGCGCATGCAGAAAGTAAAAGCCTTTCAGCGGCTGAATTCCGTCGACGATCGTAAAGTACGTAGTTGCCGCGGGAGGACGAGCACTTATTGAAACTGTCGCTAGTATACCTGTTTATGATCGAATCGAGTAGTGTTTGCAGTTAAATAAAGAGGGATGTAGAAAGCTCTTTACTGATCGTAATTGCCCCAATGCGCAACACCTACACATCGTTCACACAAGTAAAAAACACTTCTCAACCATTACCGCCATCGTAGTCGGATATAAAAACGAGTGCATGCATAGTAACGAAGTGAAAATAAAAGAGATGTTAAAAAAGCACATTAACAAAGCATACTAAGCTATTTTGGGCACGCAGCCAGAATGGTAAACCTTGTACAAAATCAAGTGGAAGGTAAGAGACCTAGGAGTAGGCATTCAGTGAGTGGCGAATAGACTGACAGGAGCATCGAGACATCCCATACTTCAAGCGACAGAGTAAGCACAGGATAGAGAATTCTAGTGAGAACAAATAGAGACTGACGCCTATCAGTATTGGCCACAGATACCCGGGAGCCACAGAAGAGAGGGAAGGAGCAGGAGGAGGAGGGCGAGGAGTTTCTGTCAATTTTGTTACATTTTTTTTTCTCAAAGTGCATAAGAATTTACTGCCTAATGCCCTGATACGTAAGCTTTCTTTTTAATGAGCTTGTTTGCATTAGGACAGAAGGCAAGCTAATAAAGGGAAGAAGAAGAAGAAAATAACATAACAGAAAGAAGAAGAAGAAATAAAACACGCGGCCGCTTTATCTGTTTGTAGATAAGCCGAGGAGTAGTAGCAGCAGCTGCCGGCTGGACATACGCCAAACGTCACGGAAAGGTGGAATATAAACGGTGGAATTACAGTTTACTGGAATCAGCGCGGCGACCATTTATTTTTTCCCATTTTAAGCGAAACGGCAAAGACTCGGAAGGCTATTTCAGGGATTACGGTACTCGTGTTCGCATTCGTAATAAGTGATGTTTTGCATACTATACTTGCTTACATGCACATAATACAAGGAAAGAAAAGAGAGAGAGACAGACAGACAGACAGAGGACGTGGTGTGGGACAAAGCACAGAATCCGATGGAGACGTGTACGCCGACTGAATTGGGTCAATCTGGTTAGGAAAAAAAAAATTTACAGGCATTGCACAAATGCAATGCACAGAGGAGGGCATTGAAAATGCTTCAATAAATCTAAAAAATATATATATTTATGCTCATTCACCAATCAATGAATTCATTCTTCATTTACCAATGTACAGATTATAAGTTAAATGTAGTCGCATTCATAAGCGAAGTTTTATATGTGTACTACGTTATTGACAACAAAGAAGTAGTTTCTATGGAAACTCACCGGTTCCCATTTTCGATCACGCACCAGCGATCGGCCGCAAATGTGCGACACGTCCTTATAAACATTTTCAATGTTAAAACGTTGGTTACTATCCAATCCAGCTGCTATCAGGACACGAATACTTCCGAGCCTGTTTATTGAGATTTGAATTGCCGTGACTGCATAACCGGGAATGGCTAGTGCAATATATAGTTTCTTCATTCCCAAACTGCTCGTGTTATTACTGTTACCCAAACCTTTGTGCATGAAGATTGGATTTTAACCTCATTGGGTAACAGAAGAGGGGAATCCGAGATGGCAACAACCTCCATAATACGGTACAGTCAAAAGAGATAAAGAAATCACTTGAGAATTTTGGGGGATACATTTACTGAGCCGTGGACACAGACAAGTCCTAATGACAGTGAAAAAAGTATCCTGACTGTCTAAACCTACGTGAAAGTTACAGACCATCTGTTCCTTCACGTCCATTTTTAAGATGCCTGAGGAATATTTCAAGTGGTGCTTCTTGAAGGAGTGTGTAAGGCCACACAGGCAGCCCAAAAGCGTGATGTACTGCAGGGGTCAGTGGACTAAGTGTACACCAAAGATATCTGTGACGGCGTTAATAAAGTAGATTTGAGTTTGAAGCGGTGTCGATAGGGCAGCCTACAGAACTCTAGTTTTCTACAGAACACTAAAATTTTCTAGTTCTGAGCATTCTTTTATTCACCCGCTACTTGTACAGAATTCAATGTATGAAAACGTAACAGAGTTCTGCTAGTGCCACACGTCGACGTGGATTTGCTGTTGCCGCGGTGAAGAAAGAGATAAACTTTCTGCATATCCCCAGCCGTAAGTACGGCTTTGCCTACAAGGTAGCGCTGCTAATTATTAAGTTTCATGATACTGGATGGTCACCGTTTGGGCGAGAACGTCAGCCATTAGGTCATGAAGGAAGCTGGTTTAACAGAAACAGCGGAATAGAAGATCGTCCTTAACGTAAAGGAATGCTACAGGTTTTTTTCTATGTAATTATATAAGTTGACTACTTCGATTCAGAAACAAGGACGATTTGAATTTCAGTCGTAACCAATAAGAAACAACCATCTTTTACGACTGTTAGGACCGAAGTTTCGCCTACTATGTGATGCACTGGTTGTCCTCAGTGATTGAATCTAAACTTTAGCGTTACTACTGTGGACGTTTTCAAAATCTCACATCTACCACTGATAATATCGTAAAAAACATTGGTCGAAACGTCTGGTGACATCAACACCAATAATAATTCATAGCTATTACGTAACAGTGTATTAGCAAAAACGCTTAGTGAAATACAGGAATATGCTGGGTGAAACCATTTCCATTTGGGTAGGCTGTACGTAATATTTAAGGTATATTATTCACTCATTAAATGTGTAACAATGAGAGACCTTTTTTTTTACAACGGAACGTTTGAACTACATCACTGAAAGAGTAGAATATCTTGCTGTTATACATGAAGCAGGTCCAGTGTTTAGTATATAATTTCTGCAAAAAGAAAGGGAAATGGCAATAAAATTGTGAAAGGGAAGAAAAGAGACTGAGGTGATATGAAGAAGAATTAGAAGAAAAGGAGGTAGGAGGAATATGGAAGAGGAGAAGATTAATAAGAAGAAAGAGAAAAGAGAAAAGAGAGAAAAATTTAAGAAGAACGTAAATGAAAAGAAAGGAAAGAAAAAGAGAAAGAAGGAGAGAAAGACAGCGAGGGTAAGAAGGAGAATAAATAACAATATAATACAATCAAAAGAGAAAGAAAAAAGAACGACATAAGGTGAACGAAAAAAGATCAGAAAGATCAACGAAAAGGAAAAGAGCACCAATAAAAAGAACGGAGATAAGGAGGAGAAAAAATAAGAGGAGCAACGGAAAGAATAAAGGAGAAGAGGATGAGGAAGAAGCAGAACAAAATGAAGAAAATAAAAAAAAATAGGAGAGGAGAAGGATGAAAAGGTGGAGAAGGCAGGAAATGAGAAAAAGAACACCAACGATAAAAAATAAGAGAAGAAGGAAAAGATGAAGGAGAGGAAGAAGAACAAAAAACAGCAATAATAAAGACAAAGGAGAAATGGGAGGAAAATAGGAGGAGGGGGAGGCAGAGAAGAAGAAGAAGAAGAAGAAGAAGAAGAAGAAGAAGAAGAAGAAGAAGAAGAAGAAGAAGAAGAAGAAGAAGAAGAAGAAGAAGAAGAAGAAGAAGAAGACGACGACGACGACGTACAATGGAAGATGCTTGTTATGTAATTTCGGAATGAGTATGTTAAAACGAAATTACTCAGTATTGTTAAAGGAAAATAAAGTGGCTTTGCGTTCGTTATAGAAATATTATTTGGATGGCATCGGGCCAGAGAATACGACCGCATTTATCGTAAATGAATGGGCTGCACAGACATGAATAAAAATGTCGCCGTTCGCGTACGCCGCGAGAGAATTACTGCGAAAATAATTGTATATTTACATTGGCTGTGTTTTAAGACCACGTATACATATATAATGTAATATTATACTAAGCAGGTGGTTTTCTAGCCTTTTACTGCTTCATAAAACTGCTTTTAAATTTTCGTAAATCGCACTAAACGTAAGCAGTTGTTTCATACATACATACGTGAAGTGAAAACTTATATGCACCGATATAATGGACTTTAAGAACTTTAGCTTGTGAACTAATGATAATATTCTTCCTGAGATAAGTAAATGATTTTCTGTAAAGTTTCTCAAAATACACATATACAGAGAGCCACGTTTCTGAGAATGTCTTGAATACTTTCAGATTCAAGGTTACATTTATGTTGTGCCTGATGAATACTGCAGATATTTTGCAGCCGAAACGTCGTTTGAAAAAAGTAACAGTGTTGGCGGCTGCTCATGTTTGATGAAACTAAACACTCAGTGAATGTTAGATATTTGTTTCTATCGAACAGTCTACATCTTATAAAACGATGCGGTCAGCGCAAGCCTAATGTAGTTGTTAAAACGAATACATGACCTATTTTTTTACTACAATTTATTTGTAAATAGTCTACAAAAACTACGATAAATTATCGGTATTTCTTCTTCTTCACAACATGGCTTGGGCTACATCCCGTTCCGACTTCACAGAGTCTCTAGCTATTTTTTCCGAGGTCTTCGAAAATCACGAAGGCTGAGGATGGAAACACAATGGTTCCCGAAACATGTTCCTAATAAGGAAAAAAATATCTTGAGGTAAATTCATTATATATATATAGCAACAGTATAAATGTATAGGGTACTGTGCATTGCACAAAGTAATTAAAATAGTTAATTAAAGTAAATAAATAATTCATATTGTTAGCAATAATAAGTCAGCTTTCTATCTGAACTGTAAAAGGAACTACCAAATTTCATGTTGGGACAGGCTGATCACGCCACTTTGCTGTGTCTGTGTGTACACGTGTATGTTACGTGTGTGTGTGAGAGCTGTCGATTCCTGAAAAGCGTCACCCTTAATGAACGCTATTAATTATATGAATTGATTTATTTTGTTAAGATTGTGTGCATAATATCATAAAACCAAATACGCCAAAGTGTGTATAAAAATAAGACGCACATGTGTATAAAAAATAGTGTGAAAAGAATAAAAAGTGCGATTGTAGTAAAAATAAATATAAATAAAACGTATGTTAATTAAGATAAAGAAAAACGGTTTATACATAGTGAACACATAAAAATTACCGACAAGATGAATATCCGGTAATGTGCAAAAGACTTCGCATATCGCGAAGACAAGCGAATTAAGTGTGAAAAGAATCGTGTTTAAAAAGAGACGGCAACGACACACTCTGACATGCAGAATATTGTCGAAACATGATTTTTGCGCCCTAGGGTATAAATACACGAGACGCGCTAACTTAATTCTCTTTCTCGTACAACTACCGTGGCAGCCGGAGGCTCTGCCCCACGATAACAACTTTTGTCTATCAACCACAGCAGCAGCCGGAGGTTCTTCACGACTACTCAGCACTTTCGTGAGAGCACCTGCAACCTGAGGCCGTGACGGGAGACGAGGGAGCAGCCAAGTACATGTAATAGAATCCAGCGTATGGGACGAGGCGACGGACGGAGGAGAGGATCCGAAGAACGAGGATCAATGACTCCAGGACTACACGACTACAAAGGAGCATCCAGGATCAAGGATCTAGGACCGAAGAGGACACGCTGCCGATTTACCACGACAATAAGGTGAAAAACAACCATGTATTTTTAAAACAAAGACTCAGATAAAGACAATATAATTAACGATGTAAAAAGAGAGACAATCTAACTCAAAGATGAATTAATAAATTTTGGAGATGTAAATATTTATTTGTACAGTAATTACAGTAATGTTTTAAAAATATTTTAAACTATAATTTTGAATCAATAACTGAGTCATTGATATTTAAATTAATATAAAAGTAATTAGTAAATTTTTATTAGAAAACAGCAATACATATGCAGTATATTCCAAAGAAATTAGATCATTAGAAAGAGATTAGATAATCTAATAATTATCACACTAATGAGCAAGCTGAGAGCAATATTAGATAATTGTAAATGTGTATTATAGTATAAGATTGTATATTATGTCTATGTGTAATACGAGATTATCACTTATATGTAATAATTAGATTGTACTACGACTACACACACACAAGCAAATAATAATGATATTTTAAATCGCAACCTAATAAGAAATTTTTGAGTAATAAATTTTTAAATGATTTTAAACCATATTACATTGTGTTATTATTATTATCATTACACCTGTCATAATTTTATAGCGTAAGTAATGTAAAATTAAATAGCTCACAAGAAGTTGGGTGCTCAGCATCAAATAACGTTGTAATATATATATATATATATATATATATAACCTCACATAATACGTAACACCAAACAGAGGCCTACGTAAAATCATTTTCAGCTTGAAATGCAACGGATACTGCTGGAGGCAGCAACAAGACTGATAACTCCCATTTACTCAGCTTCACTGACCACACGAATCTCTTGTATCCTAACGCAAAAGAGCCTCAACACCGTTTCTGTAAACATGAAGTAATCAACCGTCAATTTACTTGTTTTTTGTTTTTTATTTATTTTAACGATTGCAGGGAAAATCTTGAACAATCCGTCTGTTTCTCTAAGCTTTATCCTGTATCGTGTATTTTGTTAATCGCTCACCCTCTCTTTCGGTTACCCTACTGCCCTATATCGTGTATTTTGTTATCGCTCACCCTGTCTTTCGGTTACCCTACTGCTTACCCGACTGCTGGAATGAAACGGTCAGCGTTCTGTTCCAGCACCTTACACAGAATTTCGAATAATTTGATAATATTTAATACTGTAGAACTGAAAGCCTTGTAGCCTATGTTTAAGAAATGTCTAATTCACTACAAACATTCAGTATAATCTACAGGACTGGTTCCTAAACTTACAATGGCGCGGAAACCCTCAAAGTTTTGTAATTTTCTCGCGACACATAAGATAAAATCTTATCGCGGGGCAGTACGTCTTCAACCGGTGTCGAGTGCGCACTCACATCCGCGTACGTCGCTGTGTTTGTATAATATATACATAGATGTACTTTAGTGTCTCCTTTTAATGTTTTAACGAAGTCATAACTGACGGATTTTTTACTCTGATGATGGATTAAGTTTAATCCGAAACGCGTAAGAAGACAGAAACCAAGCGGTCACAGTGACGGATTAAGGTAAAATAATTTAATTACATAAGATAAGTTTGTTTATACAACAAGAGTACTTAACTTTCGGTTTTGTTTTGATTTTCCGAGCGTTAGGCCGTGGTATACCATTGTTTTCAGTCGGACGTTTCGGCTATATTTTATACTGTATTCGTGTAGAACAGAAAGATTGTTACCGAACTCTCCAATATTCTGTACTTAGATTTATTTCTTCCCCTCTCGGTATTCTTACACACATTCGTAAACGTGCTTTTGAAATTAGAAGACTGTCTTATATAGCTGAAAATAGTATTATTTATTTCAATTATTACTCTTAAATTATCATTAGAATAAAGGTTAGTAGAGCTCAAGAAAGTGATCCAAAAAAATGAACATTTCTCAGTTGACTGTATTTAGAAACGGATGTGATTCCGCTGAGTATGTGTTGTATGGCTGTCTCTCTTTTCTTTTCCTAAGACATAGTTTTCATTTTTTCAGTTATTGATTTTTCAAGAAATAAATTTTAAAATTACTTTTCAGAGGACATCTTGACTTTGTGAGGGACAGTGGCAAACTTGATGGCTTTCACAGGGTTGTTACAACTGAGCCGATTAGAACCATAGTGGTGTAAA
Organism: Magicicada septendecula; assembly: GCA_034769895.1. Lineage (NCBI taxonomy): Eukaryota > Metazoa > Arthropoda > Insecta > Hemiptera > Cicadidae > Magicicada > Magicicada septendecula. The sequence goes on from CM068367.1 coordinate 1,250,427,214, forward strand.
TGAAAAATTAAAAAACTAAAACATTAATTTCAGAAGGCATTACTAAAACTCAGAAGAGATGAGTTACACCACTATGATTCTTCGCTGGCGCTGGCACTATGATCCAAACGCAGAAATCAAAATAAAAACTGAAGATCAATTCCGTCCTGGAAACATTAAAAAGTAATCATCATCATCATCATCTTCACGGATTAAACCAAGGATGGTTGTTCGGAGGTCCCACATCTCTCCGTCCCATCTGTTTATAGTTCCAGAGTTGTTTGGGGATGCGGCAGTCATCTATTCGGCAAAGATGTTCCCACCAATTCAGCCGATACTGGGCGAGCCTGTCGAGTATGCTCATAATATTCAGTTCCTCCCGTATATCCGTGTTTCTTCTATGGTCATGGAGAGTATACCCTGCCACGTGCCTGAGAAATCTCATTTCAGCCGCTCGGATGCTATTATTAAAAATAATAGCTAGTGATAAAGTTGAGAGGGATATGCAAAACACTATTTAAATGAATGTGCATTCTGAGTATAAAATTGAAAACGTAATAGGCTGAATCACCGTTTACAATGTCAAAATATTAAATCACGAAATTACTGTAAATAAACGAAATTATGATCAGCGTTATGTGTTTGATTTGGCCTACCTAAATTGGTTTAACAATACCATTGTAGATAATTAGAATAAATTAGTATGACGCATGGACATTAAGGTAAAAACGCCACAACGTTTCACTGGAGTAAACCTTTCCTTGCTTCCTTTTTCGTTTCACCCATCTGTGGGCTACGATTGCACAACTTCGTTCACATTCCTCCTTCCCCGGTAGGCCTATTCCTTTATTCTCAGGCCCGTTCTTATCCGATAACACCCGTTTCGTTCTCCTTGATTTCTCTTCGGAAAAATCCTCTATTTTCGCAAATTTACTTCTGAACACTTCTCTTTTGGATACATTTTCTTCCCTGATTCCACATTTTTCTAGACCGTAATGCCCATTTTTCACCGATAATACTTGCATTTTTCTATTTCTTGAAAAGTGAGGAAGTTTGTTTGGTATCGTTCCCGGCTCCACCCTTATGAGATGTCCAAAAATCATTCGTATTTTCTCTGTCGAAGTTGAGATCTCCTCACACTTTTCACACAGCTCTCAGTTTGGTCTCCAATAAAAGGAAAAACTTTTATTAATTAGCAAAAATTTATCAGTTTATGCACCTTCATAAACTCCAATTGTAATACGGAAAGAAAGTTAATGACTATATAAAGTAGTCACATTTCGCAAGGGATTATTTTAAAGTCGATGCGCGCGCGCGCACACACACACACACACACACATCTTACATATATACACAAATGTGATCCTAGCAAAATTAAGAATTCTGTTCACTCTCAACTCCTTTACGAACTGAAAACTCGACCAAAATACAGTACCCTTGTATTAGAGGTGAAGGCGGAAGATTTCAATATCTCGCTGGGGCTAGTGGAGGAAACATACAAAAGACGGGAGACTCCTAGCAAATGCGGGAGAGTTTCGCTTCAGCATGAATTACACGTGGCAGAACCGGCTACCAATAATACAGCACTTTTCAAAACAAAGTGATTACGTAACATTCGGAGGAGTGGGGATGGGAGGTATACACGTGTTTATTTGTGTCCGACTGGTGTTTGAGACGCCGGTAGCAGTAAACTAGCCAACATTACAGAACTGTTGCTATAAACACCGTGACCGGGCTACCGTACGTACACTTCATTCTGTCAGATTATCCATGATAAATGGTAGCGATACGAAGGCCAGTACCGCCGCACCGCATTAATGCGGCCCATTCAGCCGGACAGCCGATTAACACGTTCTTAAAAATGTTTTACTAGTTTGATCCTTTCACAAAGAACGGCTTGATTTATTTAAGATTTGTCTGTGCGTGAACGTGGACAAGTTTCTTCCTAGACTGAAAACTTTCATGGTCAGCTGATAAATTTGAAAGACTTAACGTCCAGCACGAATTGTGAACTGTATTATGCGTGGTGTTCTTCAAGAGACGTTTCGGAATACCGCAAAGTTTCAGCATCAAAGTCGTTTGTAGCCTGAGTTTAAAAAGTAAAAAAAAAAAATAGAATTCAGAACCATAGAAAGTCTAGAAAGAAGACAGGATGAAAACAAGTTGTAAAGAAATACATTCCTAACTGGGGAATAACAATAATTCGTGAAGAATGATGAACAAAATTAATATAGAAAAATACACAGAAAAGAAAAAGACGAAGATGAAAAAGAATGAGGAAATAAGAGAACGCAAGATGAGCATAGGAAGAGGTATAGAAGGGGAAGAATGAGTACACCTTTAGTTACTAGTATCCGCTAGAAATACACTAGTATTTTTATCGTAATTCCATCGGTTTTAAATTTAAAACGTAAGGTGACATTGTCTGACATCCAGACTTCCTTCACATTTCTTCTCGTAAATTTCTTTTTCTTATAACCGGTGTCTTTCTTTTTGGCAATAAGCTTTCAATTGCCATTTTAAGTAAACAGTGCTCCGACATAGGTCTTTACATGTCTACGAAATTATATTACGACACTAACCGTTTCAATAATACTGCTATTATTAAATGTTGTTTTCTAGTATTATTAAATTTAAATGAACGAGTGTCGTGAGTTTTCAGTTTTAACTCCATCGTTTAGCATTTGTCTGTCTGTCTGGGGTGTCTCACGATAAATTTTGAACCATCATCCGATTTTTATAAAACTTGGCAAACGTGTAACATACTTTTACCCTACAAACTCGTATTGTTTGTAACTGATTCCTCCAAAATTAAACGGCGGAAGGCAAAAAGTAGGGAGTTAAAATTGTGAAAAAATCGCAAGGATCCATGTGAAGTATCGAATTAAAGGAAATTTTTACCTAAATCTGAATATAGTGTTCCTTTTATGTAAATTTTAAAATTTTGAAACGCAAGAGCCCCAACAGCTGTTCCAAATTTTGATAAAAATATCTATGGGTTATCGAACGAAAGAGAATTTAAAAAAAAAATCTGAATACAGCGTAGAGTTTTCAGAAATATCAAAATATTAGGACACGAGGACCCCAAAAGGGATAAAAAATGTGTAAAATGTCCAACCGTGTGACAGACTAAAGGGAATTGTAACCTAAATCCGAGTATAGCGTTTATTATTAAAATCGTTTAATTTGAGGGGCACACAAGTCAAAAATAAAACTGAAAATTTTCCGAAATTGTAAACGTCTGCGTAGGTGATCAAGTTATTTGAAATACAGGGTCCGCCAGTGAAGCGGGAAAATTAAAAGTACCCAATTTTTCATGAAACATTTATTATCAGAATTTTTTTCTACAGATCTGAGTTGAGTAAAGTATGCCATTATTTTACTTTTTAAAAATAACGCCGCTCAAATGAGAGCCATTTGTGTGTAAACATTCTTCTAATCTTGACCGAAAATTTTCCATCACTCGACGAAGCAGGTCAGGTTGAATCCGTGCAATTTCTTGTCTGATATTCGTTTTTAATTCCGGTATGGTGTGAGGTCTATCAATGTACACCCTGCTCTTCAGAAATCCCCAAAGAAAAAAGTCGCATGCGGACAAATCTGGGGATCTTGCAGGCCACGAGATGTCGCCATATCTGGATATGAGTCCGTCCGGGAAGAGTTCTCTTAAAGCAGCCATGGACACACGAGCAGTATGACTTGTGGCCCCATCCTGCTGGAAAAAATTAATTTCCGGAAACCTAGGGAGCTGTTGCATCAAAAATGTTCTGACCATGTGTGTGTAGCGGTCTGCATTGACAGTTGTGTTTCCTCTATCGTCTTGGAAAAAATATGGCCCAATAATGCCAGATGATGAAACTGCACACCACACCGTAACTTTCGGACTATGTAATGGCTTTTCATGCAACTCACCTGGGTTTCCATCATTCCAATATCGACTATTTTGTTTGTTTACATATCCATTCAAATGAAAATGTGCTTCATCTGACATAAACATGCGGTGAATAAAGTTTTCATCATCATTTACACGTCGCAATATTTCTTCGCTGAAAATCCTGCGAGCCAGCATATCGCCATCTTTCAACTCCTGGATTACTTGAATTTTGTAAGGATGAAAAGATAAGTCTTTATGCAAAATTCGTCGTAACGATGTGTCACTAATGTTTAGTGCGGATGGATGTTTCATTGCAAAACGTTGTGGACTACGCGTCAATGCTACTCGAACTCTTTCAATGTTTTCCTCTGTTATTACAGACCTTATTGCTCCTCTATGCTTTAAGTTTAATGTGGAACCAGTTTCTTCAAACTTTTTCACCCATGACATAATTGCATGAGCGGACGGCACTCTTCCATGTCGTGGAATATTGAAATGATTACGAAACAATCGTTGTACAGAAGTCACACAGTCACCATTCTTATAAAACGATTTATACGCTGTGCACCGGACCACTGCTCCATGTTTTAAAACATATAATAACAAATGGCATTAAATGTAAAACAACAATCGAAAACCTCCACGCCCTCTCGTGAGCAGAAAATGAACTATTGGACTTTCAAAATTTCCCGCTTCACTGGCGGACCCTGTACAAACCGTTATTTTTAATAATTTGGGAGAATTAATATCTCTGAACACTCCTCGCAAATTTAGGGTCCCTTCAAAACATTTGTAAGCTACGTTAATAAAAAAAAAAAAACTGTATTGCTTCAGCTTTGTATATTTGTGAAAATATTAGATATAATCCTATATCTATGGAAACATACATAAATTTGAAAGTAGGATTAAATTATTTGTCATTTACTCTAGACATTCCGGTTATAATTGTAACTAAAAAATCGGTATGGAGAACCATACATGACTTCCATGTTCTAAGATTTATATTTAAAATAATTTACTTGAATTCGGTTCGATATTTAAAAAAAAATATCGCCCACCTTGTAAATCGAGTTTTGTGTTTGACAAATTGAAATGAAATATTTCCATATAAACTACTTCTTTGTTGCCGATAATGTAGTATAGATACAAAAAATTATCCGCTCCCCCTTCAACTACCCTTTTCATTTATAGATATTTCATCTACCTTTGTACAGTGGATTATTATGACCTTCTTTTCAGGATACTTTATTTATCAAAATTAAATACTTTACTCTTGTTAAAACGTAAAACGTTGCAGGTAAACTACCCCTCACCCTTAACCGATCTTCAAAACCAATAGACCTTGAGTCCTCTAAAACTCGGGCACATATGAGAAAAATTATTTTATTCTGTTTGAATTTGCGGGAGTTATCGTTCGCCATAAAAAACATTCTACAAACAGACACTTTCAGAAAATTACTTTTCTTCATGTTTTGAGGTTAGTAGAATCGGAATCAGCCCTTATTTCAAACACGATTTTATCACCATACTTCCATTTCCTTACGGAACATGGAAGTAAAAAAGGATTGTAGTAGTTTGGAATTTTTAATGTTTATTGTTCGGTTGTTCTGCTTGCTATACAATTGTTATTTTACTCAAAAAGTGGTAGAGAAATTGGGGTTTTCGTAATTTATCTGATAATCTAAAAAGTACCTAATATTGGAATTTATCTGTTAATAGAACCTGAGAGCGAGTTCTGCAGTTCAGGGTGCTTATTGGCATCTGCCTACGGTGGAAAATTTGTCTTTGATCGGCTAACGGCTGTCCCGTACCAAAAGAGCTGTCTTTGAGAGCTGTTGTTCAGAGTTTACGACAGTCTTAGCGTTTAAAGACAGTTTAATGATGACAAATCATATACAAGTGCAGTAGTAGACGAGTCGTCTGCTCCGAACGAATCGTTAACTAACATTTATCACAGTCACTACTTTAATGCAATTATTGCTGCCGTGAAGACTGTACAGTATTACTCCGCAGTCGTACACATGGGATTTGTTTACACGAGCACACAAATGAAGCCGCAACGACGGAGAGACTGACTGACACACTCACCTCGTCGTATTTATCGAAACAACTGTGTCCCTGCTGCTGCATTCAAAGTAGAGCAGAACAACAATAGCTAGGCTACATGCACGCGTGTTCTGCCACCTACTGCATTGTGCGCATTCATCGCGGACTGCTTTTGTTGTATCCGTTCTTTCGTCCGCGTTACGTTTCCTTTCGTTTACTCTCGTACGCTTCACGATATCTTGACGACCGCACAGCAGATGTACGACCACTTTATCCCGATTGCTCAAATTTCCTCTTTTTTTTTTCTTCTACTAGCGTTACACCCCACAATCTTCTCCGTCTTCTTATCCCCACCATATTTCTCAGATCTTCTTCACATCTTCGATCTATCTTCTCTTCGTTGGCCTTCCTGTTGTTCTCTCACCTACTGGTCTCTATTCTAGAATTTTTCTGCGAATTCTGTGTTGTTCAATCCTCATTGTGTGCCAGCCTATCCTTAAAGTCTTTACAAACCTTACTATATCAGCTCCGAATATTAGATTATTTACAGAATTATCACTGTTGCACACCGCTATAGAAAAATTATTCTGATTAGCGCTTTCAAGCTTCACAGCTCATCGTCAGGTCGGAAATCTATCCATTTCCGATCTGACGATGAGCTGTGAAGCTTGAAAGCGCTATCTAATAGGAATAATTTTTCTATAGTGGTGTACAACAGTGATAATTCTGTTTGTGATTGTAACCACTAACAAAAATTTCTTAATTAAATTAGATTATTTATTTCATGATTCCTTAGTGTTCTCCAAGACCCCACACGTAATTTTCACGATGTCTAAAAACTTTTCTCAGTATTTTCGTTCGAATATTCTTACATACTCTGAATCTAAGATGCTCTAGATGCTCAGAGTCTTTTTGCGTTAACACTCAGTTCACACGAATATGTTACGACTAGTCTCGTTAGCTTCTGTATATTTTTTAATTTTGATGATTCCCTCAATGCTTTCAACTTCATTAATTTTATTAGACGTAATAACATCGGTTACCATTAAGAATTATCGCTTGATATCATTGCTCAAGTAGACACTAGGCAATTATAAAAAACATCATCATCATCAGCCGTGGGTCTACCAACCCTTGATGGGACGTGGCCTGCTCCGAGAGTCGACTCCATTCTTCCCCATTGCATGCCCTGGCTTTCCAGTTTCTTATGTTCAGCTTTCCGAGGTCATCCTCTATCTGGTCTTTGAATGTACTTCAGGGTCTTCCCCTTTTTCTACTTCCCATTGGTTTCTGGTAGAAAATATGTTTTGTAGGCTGTTCTTCCTCCATTCTCTCCACTTATCTAACCCACCTTAGCCTGTATATTTTGTTTAACCTGACAATGTCCGGCTGTTTGTAAAGATGGTATAGTTCATAATTATAGCGCCTGCGCCACATTCCATTTTCTTGTGCTCCTCTTAATATTGTTCTTAGAATCCGTCTTTCTAGGCAATTATAAGACGTATACGTATAAGCAAAATACTCATCCAATAATGCTCCTGCGTGATCAGTCAATCTACAATTACTGACCAGATTATTGAGTCATCACAAGAAAAACTGAAAGTTATCAATACTTTGGCACTTTAATTGAACAGAAAATGATAATATTAGGAATTGAGAAAATTAATTTGTACATAAACTCTTCTCCTTCTCCCTTCGAACATTTCGCCTGGAGCCTGTTGCGTTCCTTGGCCATGGTACAATTGACGGATCCTCCATCGCAGACAGAATCAGCTATCCAGTAACCACGTGGGGTAGCGAACAACAAAGAGGAGACGGAGTTTGTGTGTGAATGTGGAGTATAAGTATGGCTTTGTTACTTATCTATCACGGGCATGCCACACAAGACCGCTGAATTATTGTCCCCAGCGATAGGTGTAGGCAGGAAGACCAAGTCATAAAATTAAGTAATAAAAACGGATAAAATTTAATTTTTCTGTTATTAATTAAATTAGAGGGTGGTTTTCTCTACCTTAATCGTGATGACCATGGGGTACTTCTGAGCGTACTTTTAATACTGCTCCCTTTAATGAATCATTATGGATCCAGTAGGCCTACCAATTATTCTTGAAATCAGTTCTACTTTATTAGTGACATTTTCCGTTCCAATTCTCAACTTTTTCATCCAGTGGGGACACATTAAGCTCACTCCGTACATCCTCACTGCGAAGGATATCTTATCGTGAGAATCATTTGACCATTCTTAAAATACTCGTATCTTCCGCGGTGATTATTATTTAGACCTACATCCGTCTTTGGCAGTGTCCATTACTCTGCACCACACAGCTGAGCAGGTACCGCCATAACCTTGTCAAATGTAATTTTGGTTTCTGGTCTAACTTTATTTTTTAATTACGTAAACTAATAACATATATGATCCCAGTCCAAACAAAAGGGAAAATAAAAATAAAAAGAAGATTTACAGTTTTCGATTATAAAGCTGAAGGAAAGAATGATGTAGGTCGACCAGGGAAATGGTGGTATGAATTCAATGAAAGATCGAAACAGGCAATGTCCTAACCTTGGCCTGAAGGTGATGATGCCGATGATAGCCTATATGGGACAGACTTCATTTATCTCAATTTCTTAGCTTTCTTTCCGATGTACTTGAAAACCCGAAAACCCAAATTCTTTACAGATTCGTAGAGAAGGAGATAGGCGAGGTATTGTAGGCTAAAATTGTTACAGAGGTTTTCTTGTTAGCACTTTTAGAGATGACGGAGAAAGAAGCCTATCTATCACTCAACAACCTATTGTGCGAATAGCAGGTGTGAAAGCTGCGAGGGAAAAAAGATTTCCCCAGAGGAGGAGAAAAAAACGTGGGGGAGGAATTCGTCTGTTATCGCTCAATAACAAGATTGACAAATGCGACTGACAAACTCTAGTGAGTGCGGATGTGCGCGCGTGTCAGAAAGACAGAAAACTCGACACAACTTTTCTTCGGATTTACACTCACAGATAATCAACATTGTTGTCAATCCGGTGACAAAAATAATACTGTTACGGGGACATACCAATAGTCGTAGCAATGTTAAACGTATTGGTTGCGGATGGACACAGCATAATGTAGGACAGACTTCAATATTCTCTTTTCATTACTTGAAAATGAGGTGAACGAGCTCGGAATTTCTAAGTATAATTGAATATTATGAACTCTCATGGTCAGTTTCCTCATACAGGCCTTACTAGTACCACAGTCCACATTAAACCACAGTATCAGTATTAAACCACGTTAAACTTAACACGTCCAGCGGTTACAAACCCTCAAGGGGCGCGATACTTCCAAAAGGGGGGCAAAAAACACGTAATCTGCTATAAGCGAATGATGAGAAAGGTGAAGAAACAAAACGGTAGTTCATCGTCAGTCTTACTTCATTGTGAACATAAATAAAGTTATCCTGTGCGTACCATAGCCTACGTTAAAAATTATTTAAACGTAATAAAATTATTTAAATCTAAAATGTTAAGATAATATTTTACAACACAGTGGATGAAAAGAATAAATAAAAAAGAATAACGAATGGTAAGTGTGAAAGACTCTTGATCTAAAAATTCGTATACATTTTTATTTTATATTTTTAGTTGTTCGGAACAACTGATAATTTTACTTGCTTACTGCCACCGAAAAAAGATAGCGAACACGAAGACAGAAAGGAGATCGTAACTAGAGACAGTCAGAAAGAGTAAAGCAAACGAGTCGGATAAAAAAGAGCTATTTTGAAACGACAAAATTGTGCAGTAAATGTGTGTGTGTGTGCCTCGGGTCCAAGCCAGGGCAAACACTCTTGTTTGCCTATTATCTATCATCTATTCAAAGAAACTAAACATTCTTTCACACACACACACACGCGCGCGCGCGCGCGCGCGCGGCGACGTGATACGCGTTGAGCCTCGCAACGGCCGTCCTATAACGGGTTTACCTGCCTTAATTACCACATTCTAGGAAAATTAGTGTATAATAGCTCTATATTTGTGGTTTTGACACGGCGTGTGAGCCTTTGAGTGTGTATGCGCGCGTGTACGTTTACGTTCTCTTGTTACTGAAAATAAAAATTAAAAACGTTTTCAACAAGTACATATTCATTATCAAGAGAACAGAAACACGACACGTTTTACACAAGTGTTGACATTCTTGTCGTTGGCATAAATATATCCTATTTCTTCGGATTCGTTGGTACTACATGATTTATTTCTGTCGCCGAACATAAGGGTTTCAGCCTCGACTCCCACCCACCAACGTTGCACGAATCTTGTACGCGCGCGCGCGTAACATTGTCGCTCGTCACTTATAAATCTGCTACTTATAAATTCAAATCGGATACCGGTACTTCATTTCCACCATATATATAGGCCTATATATAAAACGACCACTGTACGATATTAGTATTTAAAATGCTATTACTTTATCCAATGGTTCATTTATTGCAGTGTTTAAGCATTTATTTTCCTTTTTTTACAGTTTTATTCTTTCTTTTATTCTCACTTCTTTTGATTTCTCTGTATTTATTTTCTGTCCACAATTCGTCTTTTACTTATCTACGGGATTCTACTTTACGTTTTGCTCAGTGACCGAACCATCCGTCATTCCAGTTTTCACATTCTAATACTCTTATTCACTTATTTATCACTCAAGCTTCCTCTATTTTTCTACTATGTACGTTTAACTTTAATATCGACAGTCATCATCGTAAACTGATAGTTTACTTTTATTTAAAATACTAATTGCAATTACTTTTAATTAATGAGTTAATATTCATAATTACTTTCTTTAAAACATGTTTCAGCACATGTGTAAATACTTTTATTGAACAAGCGAAGGGTCTGTCTGTTTGGGGTATGTCTCACAATAACTTTTAAACTCATGAAACTAGGCATGCGTGTCTATACTTTTAGTCTACAGAACCCAACTGTTTTTGAGATAGATCTCTTCAAAAATAGGGAGGAGTGGGAGGCAAAAATACGAGGAGGCCGGAACGTAGTGTTACATTTTGGAAATTTCAAAATTTTGGGACTCTGGGGCCCCGAAAAAGAGATCAAAAATTTTAGAAAACTTAAGAAAATCCGGCTGGGTGTCAGACTGAAAGCAATTCTAACTAAAATCTGAACGACTCGAATTTTTAGTGTTTTTTTCAATATGATTGCGTGTTACAATTGTTATATCATTAATGAAATAGTAGGAAAACCCAGATTTTTGTAACAATAAATTAATGTTTTAGTAAAGGTACTTTGTTCAAAATAGGGAGGGAGTTATGCAGCACAGGGAGTTTCCTAGTATACATTTTGTTTCATTTCTTCTAATGATGAAAGTTCTTTGCTTTTGAAATCTATACAGATATTAGGGCTGAAAATGTAACCTTGCACAAAAAAAATTAAAACTAATTTGTTATTATTATTTTAAAAAATTAAACTATACATTTTTATGTTAGCTTTTGCAAATACAGATTAAACAAGCATAAATATAAATATCTATATTATTGCGATTGCTATAAGAATATATGTAGTCTTATATCTTATGTTGCTTTTAGGATGATCAGTGATATTACGAAAAAGAAACTGCGTTTGTGTTTAAAAAAGGGACGGTTTTGTTTAGCGTATGCTTTAATGAGTGAGAATCAGTGGCGTGGCGTGGGTACATAACACCTGTTGCCGGTTGTGATAGGCCTAAAACTTGACCTAAAAATTAATTCGAATTTTTTCTTGTACCAAATGTTCTTTTTTCTTGTACCAAATGTTCTTTTTAGAGCATTTTCTATCATTCGCTGGGAGAAGAAGAGGGTCCCGGTTCAACGAGATCTGACTCTATTATACTTACACAGAATAAATCAGAACACAAATAATAGAATTAAAAGTACTAAAGACAAACATAGAAAGACATAACTAAACGGACAAAACACAAATAGGTATGTACCTGCTGCACGTCAGTTCCGAAAACAAGCATAGCTAATTGAGCGTTTTGCCGGTTTATACAGGGGCAACACATTGGACGGACGAGTATCCCCCCTCCACAGTTTGTAGAGCGACAACTAGTACGAGGTCAATGACCGTACGCAGGAAAACATTGCCGATGCGCAAGAAGGTGCAAGTGCCCACCAGTTGGAAAGCAATGCTACGCTTTTCTTCAAGTTTCCCTAGTAATATTGTTCGGATTTCAAATTATTCAATAACTAAAGTATTATTCTGTGATAAAATTAATATTATTTTCTCTTATTTCCAGTACTGTTGCCGGCGGCAACAGCGGTTACATGGGCGCAACGCTACTGGTGAGAATGATACTAACTCTGTGAACTGAACAGAGAAGGATAGAAAAGAATATGAAGGCAAGGCAGGAAAACACTAAATTAGGTAAGCAATCCAGTTGTAATAAATGATATTAGTTATAGAAGTCGTTAAACACAACGTTGGCGTTCAGATCTTTGGCTTTGCGAAAACACTGAGGATGGTCAAGAAGGTTGGAACATAAAGAAAAACAGCTTCGAAGAGATTACAATAACGTCTCTTAATAAGATGGGGAATGTATTAATAACCTGTGCGACGAATGTATGACGCGTTTTAGTTTCTGACCAAGAAATGACATATTTTATGAAATAAGTTTAAGCATTAGAAAAATAATAGGCTACATTACAACAAGTCCAATATGCTACGACGCAATGATCAAAATCGGCGCTCATAGGTACGTACGTGTGTGAGCACACACACACACACACACACACACTCACATTTATATAAATTATCGATTGATAGCTTTTAAGAATGGCCTAACTCCAACGTAACTTTAAAAGGTACCGACATCAAAGCGTTGTACTTGCTTATTTTTGTAAGTCATGTGTATGTTTCAATTAAAGAAAACAGGAGAGAGTTAAACACAAACAATGCCAGCGGAACGTTCTCTGCGATTAGTCTTTCACCTTGACCATAGTTGTAGTATTAACCGTTCTGTTTACAAGAATGCGTGTGCAAACACGATAGCAGAAAGTATTCATAAAGGAAGCATTAAGAAGAGAATGAATTTATTTTTATACACATTTCTTAATTCACTTTTAGAAGACAAAATCCGTTTACGAATACCGTCGAAGCTGGCGCCTCAAACTTTTCTGCACATATGCGTTTACAGAGATAAAACATATCCATCAAAACAGTACTACCGAAAAACGTGTTGGGCGGTTGCGATATACGATGGAATCTCCTCTCACAGGTAAACGTAATGCATTTGCTTTGGATCCAACGCTGCAACGTCTTTCTATGCATACCAGTGAGCGCCGCCGGTACCGAACGGAACATCTTGACTTATAGGTACACCTAAACAGGTTACACTAGCAAGCGGATAAGGCTCTCGCATCCTCGGAAGAAGAAACGAGGGATCTGGTGCAGTGAATTTAACATGCCAGCGTTGAGGTCTGGTGTAAAATCAACTGGTGAAAATACTCTCTGATGATTATCAATGGATCGGATTCCTGACGAAACACTAAAATATCGGTATTGAGAACCATACATGACTTCCATGTTCTAAGATTTATATTTAAAATCATTTTCAAAAAGAAATATTTCCATAGAAACTACTTCATTCTTCAGCCTTAACCACAGTACTGTGGTCACTAACGTATTCCACCTCACGTTAGCGCACTCGATTTTCACTGATGATGGCAGTCGATGGCACTGCCGAAATGTCTGGTTTTGCAGAAAACATTGGACCACGGCCAAACAGCCCGGGAAGGAATTTTAACAACAAACTACTTCTTTGTTGCCAATAACGTAGTACAGAAATAAAAAATGATACCCTCCCTCTTCAACTATCATTTTCATTTATAGAAAATTACCCCCTTTCCCTTCAACTACCCTTTTCATTTATAGATATTTCATCTACTTTTCTACAGAAGATTATTATGAGCTTCTTGTCAGGATACTTTATTTATCAAAATTAAGTACTTTACTCTTGTTAAAACATAAAACCATCACCAGACAACCATTGCCGCGTACAAGGTTAAGACATTAATACAGATATACATGATTAAGACACATCTTTTTATAATACACACCCTAACCTTTCCAACTGCAGTTTATGGACCTCTAAGACATGATGCAACCTCTCGTAAAAGGATATGAAATGGACCGGCTACCGCAGGGTGACGCATATTCACAGGACAAATACCTCGATATTAAGATAACTTTACATGGCGATAACGTAGTGTTGACTACCAGCTACTCTGTAAAGAATATTGCGAGACGCGTCAAGAAAGCTGGAAGGAAAAAGGAGAAAAATTTGATCGTCCACAAGATTCCTCGACTTCACAAACCTCTAACCTTTTTTAGTCACGTTGTTCGGTGGAAAAAACATCGACAGAAAAGAAAGAAATCTTCTAGTTTAACGTCTACAGTTTATTTTACCAGACACCAATAAAATCTTTTGATATCATCTCGATTTCCGCCGCCTAAAACGAGAGAATGTTAAATGCGTCTCACAGTTATTTCCGACTGTTAAGCTGTAAGAGACGTAACACAGTAGGCTATACCGTGTATTAAATTCTGTCCAATGTGCAGAAGGAACAAAAAATTCATGACCTGCCATAGGCACAGATCTGTATTGGAGAATTAATGGACATTTTTTTAAATAACTGTTTGTGATATCTCCATGTTTTCACTTCTTACCGTTGCCCGAGTAGCTGGCTCCTCTGTGAACTGAACATTTTTTCTCAGATTAAAAGACAATCCATGAATAATTGTTGCTGCGCGAGGCGTAAAGTTATCGGTCATGACAAGTTCCTGGAAATCACGAGGGAAACATATAAATCATAGAAGCTTGTTTTAATGTCTGAGTAATGCTTATCACATCAAAGAAAATTTTCTAATGCCTCCATCAAAGAGAGAAAGTCAACTGAAGTCATTAATTTTATAAATGACACAGTTTTACGTACAATTCAGTTTTATTCACATTTAATTACCATTTCTGTGACGTAACATCTTCAGTGGTTAGATTGAGACTGACTGTGGTAAATCTGCTCCCACTCCTATTTAGTCAGGTGAAAACCATTTAGAAAACAGCGGTGATCATTTCCCACTAATTATAACGCACAAAGTAATCGTCACAAAACAACTCGCTAACTGACCGTCCTTGTCCGTCTGCGTTTGTGTAAGTCGCAGTCAAGATCGTCTCTGACGCATGAAATATTCTCGACGCCACCAGCTGTCTCTCGGTACGTGTAGGATTCGGGAACATTCTGGACAATGATGTTTTGCAAGCATCAAATTACTATTTGAGGCTTCATAAACGTTCCGCGTTTCCGCGACACAATTATTGTTTTGTGGTATGGTCTATTTACAATAATGTTGATCATATGCAGATATCAATCCGACGAAAAAGTTTGTCGAGTTTCCTCTCCTTTCTGGCATGCACGAGTATCCCGAATCGCTAGTTGCTGTCAGTTGGGTTGTCAATCTTGTTATTGAGCGATAACGGATAAATCCCTCCCCCACGTTTTTTCGCCTCCACTGGGGAAATATTTCTTCCTTGTAGCTTTCACACCTGCGACTCGCACAATAGGTCCGCGTGTGATAGATAGGCCTTCACTGTTTATCCCTCAACTCTAAAATTTATTGTTAACAAGAAAAACCTTGCTTACAATTCCACCGTGCAGTACGTGTCTTTCTCTTCACTACTTGACTTTGAAAGGGGTTTCGTTGTTTGTGTACTCAAAAAAATCACCTAATAAGTTTCAGTAATATCTGTTAAATTATTCTCGAGTGATGAGATGAGCAATAGCAGTAGTTCGTAATGTACTGGCGTAAGATTCGTGTTAACAGACCTGACTGTTTCAAATTTTAAAGTGTTTGGAAACCACTATAAATATAATTAAAATTGTGTGATGTATGTTACGACAAAATGCAATAATTATGTGCATATCACGCATAATGGGCATACAAAAACATTCAACTGTAATTAGAACCTAAATCCGTGGCTTGTTTGCAAAGTTGTGTTGCTGGCTAAGACTGCTGTACAAAACAGATGCTAGTTCGAACTACATCCCTATATGCTTTTATGAATGATTTCGGAAGGCCTGTACTTTTAAACATCTTTATTTCTGTAGAAATAAAGTTTGTTTCTTTACATTAAAGTTGGGGCGCCTGTGACTTAATAAAATTTCAGCTGCGTCTCAGTAGTGTCTCCAAAATAAGTCTAATCCGCCGGTCTGCCTGTCTGGGGATTGTACGAAAACTGGTAATCCTACCACAACAAACGTAGCTTATTCAACTACCATGTAAGAAAAATAACGCGATAGAATGGACACGTCAAAATTATATTAAATTCCACAATGTCTATGCGCCAGTACACCTTAATTTAAATAGTAGGTAAAGAAGTCACGATTCATGATTGAAATTCGATTTTCCACTCTCAACTGTGTGGATGTGGAATTTTAGACCAGAAGGAGAAAAAAAAACAGTACCTGAGAAAACTGATTTTTACGAGGTGTTAAAACTGTCACAACTGGGTAGATCGTACTAAATTCGAGTACTAGCTTATAACTGATTCTGAATAAGGGAAATGTTTGAATGTATTAAATACATTTTTACCATATGTTTTGGATTACAGTTTCATTTTGAAAAGCGATTAATTTTACTTTTGAGAATTTTAGCTGATGATACTAAAAATCAATAAAATGAAAAAGGTAAATTTAAAATTGGTACACCCTTTAACTACGGCAATGGTAGTGAACGTTGAATATTACGAATATTATACGTTGAACGCACAAGAAACGAAAATTTAAGTGTACGACAACAAATTTCTAAATCAAGTTAAAAGAAGAAATAATGTGGTACACATGACAAGAAATTATACAATGAGGAAACAATTTTAAATTAACCATAATTTGCGACGGTATGTAAACCGTGAAGGGACGAAATTGGAACGTGATGTAAAAAAGTAAATCAGTTGATTAAAAGACCTACCTGTTCAACAAAATAAAATCATTTTACTCTTTGTCTTAGAAGTCTATATTTTCTGTCTGTAACTTAATTGAGAATTTCAAGTAATTTCGTCGCAAAAACTTCGTAGGCAATAAAGCGATATAAAAAGAAAAAGACGAAGTAGAAGAAATTCTGAAAAAGAAAAAGGAGAAATCACATCGCAAATGGGATGGTGATTTATATGTACATATTTCAACTCACAGATATTGCTAATTACTTAAAAAGTGTTCTTTACTATTCGCCCATTCTTTCATCATTATTGTTGCTATTAATCTTGTGTTTCTGAAAGTGTGAGAAATATATATACGGTACTGTATAATGAGAATCGGCGCCTCGCATTGCCGTATATAGAAACTTGACAAGTAAATTGATACTTTCCACTTCTATTCGTACGTTTTATCTGTTCGGCTCGTGGAATTCTTTCATTTCGCTTATCAATAATTCCCACCTGCCGGTTATCTTCCTTGTAACTCATTATTCACTTTTGGACTATGATTTTTTTCTCCGTCTCCTCGTGATATGCCTTCTCAGCTTCGTATACGCAGACGATTCCCAATTATAAATTATACGGAAACCTGTTTATTAGCGTCTTCGTCTCTTTCTAAAACGTTATTAATTTTCTATTTAATAAGGTTTTAATTCGCGCGTGATGATTATCACCGTCACGGCGCCTGGCGGCGGAAGATTATCGTAACAGTGTCGCTAATGATTTGGCTAACAAGTTTCCCACAATCTTCAGCACACAACACACAACGTCTAATGATAATAAAAAAGGAAAAGAATCACATTTCTATATAGTTTCTTTAGTTTATTATGAATAGTGCTGTGGGATTATCTATCACTAGACCTTAAACCTTGTATTAACGATCTCTGATTTATATATGTTCTATCAATTTTTGTTTGTAATTAATGGTGTATTTATTCGTCCAATAATTAATGGCATGCAATATGTCATTACAAACTGTTCACGTTATCTCTAATTAAACCTTCCACTAACTGCGTCTTTTATTGATAGGGTCAGATTAGAAAGGTGTATAGGGTGGTACAGGTTTTTTTTTAATATTCATCCAAACCACTCATTAGTCTACCATTTTATCAATAAAACGTAACTTAAAATCCGCCTCTACGTTGCGCTGATGACAAATCATTTATGCACTGGACAAATGGGTTTTTTTAACTATTTAAAGAACTATACATCGAGTCCTATATAATATAAGTGCAAAGTCTATGTATACAGACGGGGATGAATCTTCGACGATGGAAACAAGGAAAATTCTCCTTTTAAATTTTAAAAGATTTTAAAATTCTCAATAATGTCCATGATCCTATGAAAATAAAATTGTTTCAGAATATTTATATTTTCCTGATGAGTTTAGTTCCGTTTCTTAATAATTAAAATCGCATTTTAAGAAATGTCAAGTCTGTATTTGAAAGAAAAATTTTCAGAAAAGAATAATTTTCTTCTTACACATATTCATAACGCTCACACATTATATAATAATAATAAATAATATTTTTATTTTTTAATTATTTATATTATATTTTTATATATAGGTCTATTATTATTTACATTATATTTCTGAAGTTGTCAATAATGTAAATAAACTGTCGAAACATTGTAAAATAAGTAATAGAAAATATATTCTTGTTTAAAAAATATGAAATATTATTCACACACACACACACACACACACACACACACACACACACACACACACACACACACACACACACACACACACACACACACACACACACACACACACACACACACACACACACACACACACACACACACACACACACACACACACACACACACACACACACACACACACACACACACACACACACACACACACACACACACACACACACACACTTGTTGCTATAGTAATTTTTTTGATAAGTAAGTTACTTAATATAAAACTAGTTTACAGTCAAAATGTTTTTCTTACTTGGCATATATATATATATATATTTCGAACATCAATCAGTATGTTCATCGCTAGCCATGTTCTTTAAGTTTAGTTTATATTAATATGTGTATGTGCAATATATATAATGTGTATGTGTGTGTGTGTGTGTGTGTGTGTTGTTGGTGGTAGAGGGAGGCAGTTGCTTGAGACTCTTAAGCGAGACGTGACAGTACGGGATACCGACAATTCTTGATCACAGGGGGAGCAATGGCGACTGAATCAAGCCTGAAGACCGCTGTCAAAGTAACAGGCCACGCACACCGTTAAACGACACCCCGTCTATGAACGATTCTGTCCTACACAACAATACACGGAGCCAAAGTCGGCGTGGCGAAGCTGTCCGACTGGCCAGATCCCGTCAAATTTAACCGCGACATTCCCAGGAGATGAAGAAGTATCGAGAGAGAAAATATGAAATGCTGACAAATTTGTATCAAGAACCATGAACGAGAATGAACCACGAATCATACGACTAGTAAGAGATTGAAGAGTTTTAAAATATTACCAGGAGAAGGAGGTTTGGAACGTTACCAGACGAGCTGCAAGAGATAAGACTGTACGGATGTTACTGTTCGGCTCAAACCTGACCAGTATTCGACCGTTTGTATTTTAATGATTACCAAGCAAACACACACACACACACACACACACACACACACACACACACAGGTGCTCGCGTGCTTATGGATTGGCAGATTATATTTTCTAATATGTTTATGAAAAGCCTGAAGGTGAAAGCGGGCATGCTTACGAAGCGAATCGCTGATAACAAACTATTTTCTGGAAGTCATAGGCCTGCAAGTCTACGAAATCACACGATGGTCTTGTGCAAGTGCAATCACCACGGCCAGGAAAACAAGCATTGGGAAAACAGAAAGTGAAAAATCAATCTGAGAGAATTAGAAAACACTACTGCCGTGAAATAATAGCCTAGAGCAGTGGTTCCCAAAGTGGGGTCCGCGGCAATGTTTCAGGGGGTCCGCAGACACTTTTAAGAACAAATAGAATATACCGTAATTTTCTCCAATTTTTTGTGCTCTAAAATCTAAATTTTAGGATCTTAAAACAATTAGTAGAAGATTGCAGTAATTTTTTTTGTGTTCCAACTAATTGTAAATGTAAAAGTAATTTCAAACTAATGGCTTTAATAATGCCTTTAAATCATGCCGTGTAGCTGATCAGTTTGTCAGCCGAACTGACTACACCTCTCTCTTACACTACAAGAAGAAGATTGATTGGCAGAACTTTCAACTGAAAGTTCATTAAAATTACAGTTTTTGCAATTACAGCTAGCTGATTTCTGGTTATAAGCCTATGTAATGACTGACTATCCTGAACTTGCAAAAATCTTCGAAGCGTTTAAATGTGTTCCCCTCTACTTATTTGTGTGAAGTCGCATTCTCCCTGCTCACGTACTTGAAGTCAAAGTAAGAAATAAACTTGATGGTGAGAGTGACTTAATATTGAAATTATCAGACATTAAACAATATTGCAGAGCTAATTGTTGAACAGCAGCTTCATTGTTCAAGTTAAACTATGTTTGATATAATTAATATTATAATTTTGCAAGTTAAGAGAATTTTGATTTTAATACATCTTAATGAAAATATAAGAGTGTATCACATTTGCTGTTTGTTTTATTTCATAACTTAGACGGGGTCCGTTAAAATTTTAATTATTTGGGGGGGGGGTCCGCGAACTGAAAAGTTTGGGAACCACTGGCCTAGAGTTTTATGAACATGAAAGAAAAATGTAAAACCGTAAAAATTTTAAAGAGTTTTCCACTAACAGAAATATGGAAACATATTTACATAAAAAATATCCGGCTAGAACAAAAGAAACACGTACACAATATGTTATCAAAATCTTTTGGGCCAGGTACTGCGAAATAGCGACGATAATTTGAAAAAAAAACGCGTATTTCACACAGTATTTTCGTATATCATTATTTTTCTGTGCCGCATTTATAAGAATGCCCACGGGCTGAGTCAAGACAGGATTCGATAACAAATACAACGTGTAGGCTCACGTCGTTGCGTAAATCTGCTCAAAGTTACTGGGTGCGTTAGTTTCAATAATCTTCTACATCTTTCGTTCTTTGAAGATCTGTAACCCCAAGGATACTGTACGCAAATCGAATCGCGCACACGAGCATTTTACAACTACGTTCACTCCCCCTCCACGTCAGAAACTCATTCGATCGCGCAGAATTTAAACCGTCTCTGTTTTCATCTGATATATATATATATATATATATATATACATACTTTTTTTTTGTAATTCGGTGCGGGGTGTGAGCGGTGTTTTGCAGTGCAAATACAGCCTGTTGACATACAGGCTATATCGTACGATCTATACACTCTGGCTGGTTGAAATTGGGTAGAGATGGGGGGGAGAATGAGAACTTTGTACGAGCGGTATAAATTTTCTCGCGCGGAGAAAGTGTATCTCTTTTTTTACGGGCAGAGATTTTCATACATATTTACTCTGCATATAAAAAAAGTTTAGCTGTTTGTGCTTATTCTATCAAATAAAATCGGTGAATATTTTTTGTGCAAATTTTTAAAAACTGTGAATTTTTTTAAATGATCATTTCCTGTCGACATTTCTCCCTGTTGTCATTCGCGACTTAGGCCGATGGTAAAGGCATTTTGATGTTTCGCTAATGATTTCAGTTTTCGTATACGTTTAGACCATCTCTAAGTCGTTATGATAGTGGGTATTGGAAGTACACGAAGAACCGAATGAAAAGAATTGAAAGCACAAAAATGGGGTTTATGAGGTAAGTAGCAGGCTATTCCTTATTACACAGCAAGAAAATTAGAGATGACTAAAAGATGTTTATTTTTAACAAAGTGATAAAAAAACAGGCAAGTTCCAAAGAATTAAGTAATAAACTGGAACAAGTGGTTGCAGTGAAAGTGGACAGTGAACGATAGTGGTCAAATTGTGTTACCTTGGCAGCGTCATTACCTCAGATGGAGGTGCAACATAGGACATCAGCAAGCGCATCAACAATGCAGAAGGAGCCTTTGCGACTCTATCGTCCGATCTGTAGGTCCAAAGAATCGAAAATGAAGACAAGCTGGGGATATTCGAAAGTGATGTGAAGTCTGTTCTGCTGTAGGATTTAGGACTCGGAAAGTGACTTAAGCAGCTAGCTTGCAAGGAACAGACATTCATTAGTCGATGCGTGCGGACCATCTTGGGAATATGGCGGCCATCGCTACGCTCTAGGCAAGCACCAACGAGATGACCAATGAGTTGTAAGTAAGGAGGAGAAGAAGAACACATACTGAGACTGCCGGACGAACACATTGCAAAGGAGGCACTTAGCTGGTACTCGCAAGGTAGGAAAAGACGTGGTAGACCCAAAATGACATGACAGGAGAAATCGAAGCCCTACATAGAAACAGGGCAAATTGACGATTCCTTGTTGCGGCTTATGCTCTACATAAGGAGATAAAGTAAATAACTAAACAAGGAAGACGTAAGTAATAACAATCTGGAAAGGACACAATAGGAAAACAAGACAGTCAAATATACAACTCAAATGCAAACAAATACAACTATGCAAACACAACTAAACTGCAATGGGTAGTGAACGATGTGATACTTCTGGCCAAGAAAAAGGTGATTTCAGCAAAAAATGTGAAGACGGAAGAAACCAAAAATGTTTTAACCCTACGACGACGACGACGATTATTATGATGTTGATGTTAGTAGTGATGTGAGATTTGTTCTAAAATGTAAGCGGAATCTGCTGGTTGAACAACATTATTATGACTGATAAATTTGTTCTTCTGTTTAAAGTGGAAAACTGTTAATTTGTCAGTGGTGTATAGACAAAAATATGTAAGACAGAAATGAAAGTGTAAACGACAAGAAAAAGTTTACCTAGTCAGAGGAAACTGAAGTATGCTAGGAATAACAAGAAGATAGAGTAATAAAATTGAACGGGTAGGCAGCCAGTCTAGGATAGATGACATCATTTAGAGAATTCAATAAATAAAGTGGAAGATGATGGATATTTGGCTAGACGAGATGACGGAGGATGATAGCGAAAGAATAAGTAGAAGAAAAATCACTGGATAGCATTCGCTCAGCAATGGGAAAACACTTTTTACACGCGGGTACGCACGAAGTTTTTGAAAGCGTCTGGGGATCTGCACGGCAGAATTGCGTACCGCTCTAGATAACTCGATGCCTCTTCCACACAATTCTCGACTATTCTACCGACGTCGAGACCCGCTGTCACTACAATGAGGTATAAATACTGGATTTCGATCCGGTTAAATTCAGTTACATCTGGCGGTTTTAGAAGTGCGGATCGAAGTGGTAGTTGAGGCTTAGTGGAAAGAGATTTTTGTGCTAATTACTGTGGAACTGTAAGGAGGTGACATTTATTATTGTACGTTGGACAAATTTAATTTGAATTATTGTATATAAGTCCCTTTGTTGATTTTAAACTGTTGTTTGTGTTTAATTAAAGTTTGTAATTAGTTATTTCAGTTAGTCTGTTTCCACTGTACAACACGACGATCTGTGAGACCGTCGTAACAACATGTAATCTTGCATACGGCCTTCAGTATCAATATGTAATAATGTTGTCTACAAAAAAGAAATAAAAATAGTTTTCTATCTTTCTTTTAATTACGATCGTTATTCGTCAACGGATATTCCGTTCGTTGACCTGCAACCACATCTCCTATCTTTCTCTCTTGTTTTCGCTCCATTCTTCCACTGCTTCTTTCTAAACCGTGTTCCTTACACTGCATGCATATTCATTACGGCTAGTTAGCATTCTTCGTCTGTCTCTCTCGAACGCTCTTTATTTTTTGTGGCTTAAATACTCTGTCCTTTTTCTCAACCTTACGTATTCAAACGAGTATTTGTTATCCGTTGATAAGGAACGTACTTGGCAGAAACAACTATGAAGAATTCCTGGCAGGTGTTCGCGCTGTTTCCCAAACGACCTGCGCCGTAGTCTTTTCACGTTTGAGATCTTTAACTACCTAACAATGGGCGTTAACGGTCCTCTGCTAGTCAATTATTAATTTAAACGACACAAAGAGGTCGTTGTTGGGTTGACAATGACTGTTGTGGGTATCATTAATAGACACAAGACCAGTGTTATACATAATCACCTTCGGTCGTGTTAGTTATTTTGTTTAGTTTCTAGAACGCTTGTGTTGTATCCAATAACTGTCGCGTAAAAAAAAAACTGCACAATTATGGTAGACATTTGAAAATTTGGAATGCTCACATTCACAGGACAACAAAATTTCTTAGGATATGGGATGATTTCTTAGGATGATTTTATACGATGCTAAATTCTATAAAACTTATGTATAATGTACGACCCATTATAAAGTATATATAATTCCGGCGTGAGCTTCAAATTCAGCATAATTCCACTCGTTAAAGTTAATGGAAAAAAATAATGTGCGAAACATTAGGTCCCAATCAGTAAAGGAGAGATCGGGGCACGAAGATCCAACGGAGAGATAGAACATATTCTCGAAATCAAAATATTGTAAAGTATGTAATGTCAAGGAGTCAAGGAGCATTATCTAGGAACTGAACGTAAAAAAAATATGCCAGGTTACAGACTGAGAATCAGATAATCAACGAGGAAGCACGAAAGGACATCCAAGGACACGCTAATGCAGGATGCTGTAAGAGTTTTGAGAAACAAGGAAATAGAGGTTGTAAGATGATGACACACACTCACACACACAGAGGTTGTGTTTTTGACCAAGAATTAATTTATTTTTAATTAAGTATTATTTTAGTTTGTATTTTTCTCAGGTATAATTAGACGCTTTATGAAATTCAATCCAGTTGTAATCCAAATAAAAATCTACGTTGCATACGCACGAATCTACACACAGTCTGTTTCATGAAACTGTAGGCCTACAAGCATGTGTACATAAACTTCACAAGACGCGTGTGCTGGTGGTGGTGGTAATCCTTGAGAAAGTCTATAAAACAGTTTTCCCTAGTCAATCGCTGTGGAAACACCACAAACTAAGCCTTGACTCACAAACTTAAGCAGATTTTTTTTGTTCCTTTTTTCGTCACGGTCGGCAAACACGCCGCTGAAATTGACTGACTATTCACAACAACCTGAAGCAGTGAAATAAAATTAAATTGCTCCGCGTAGGTTTGGAGGCGAAACGAGGCAAAACTTTTACAATTACATTATTGGCGTGCGTCGAGAGGGACGGGGCGGACGACTACTACAACTGCCACTGCCTACGTAAACTACGTCCTTACCGAGAACTTCAACTAACCGATCTACATAAAGTTTAACGCTGTAGAACTTTTGTGTCCCCAGGGAGAGCGAGACAGGAACTGGCAGGAGAAAGAAGTGAACTGACGGGGGGGGGGGGAACAAGTACGTAGGCATTTATGTAAATAGTGAGATGGGTAAAAAGGATGAAAAGCGGATTTGATGCGGACTAGCGTCAAAGAATCAAGATGCAATGTGTACTAAATCACATATTACTGAAAGATGTATAAAAAAATTGGCATTTACATAGGACGTAATCACGTCCTACGTAAACAACTGATTTTAATTAAATAAACAAGACAGACATCCAATGTCACGGAAATGAGTATCACAGGAAGAAACACACAGAAGGGTTGGGGGGGGGGAGAATGTTTGGAAGAAAATGTCAAAGACCAAACGTCAAATAACACATAGACGATTTGAAATATTTCCGATATTTGTTATTTTCTTTAATTTTTCTCCTTGTAATTTAGATATTCTATAGCTGGTTAAACACTGGTTTGCCCATTTTAGAATGTCTTTTTCTCAACTGTCTGTTAACACGTGATCTCCACGACAGACAGGGCCCCAATTGTTGATTCTTTTTTCCAGCCTACTGTAATATCGTCTTCAGCTTTTTATGTAATATGGTACTCTATTCAGGACCATCTTAATTCATATAATGCAGTTTCACAGTTTGCATTTTATCGTTTCTTTAATTCGTAAAAGGCTACATTTCTGCCTTTATGCAAACGTTTTCAATGTTACCACATAATATCCGTGCTTCCCCTGCCGACTAATACTTTTGTTCCAGGTCCACGGATGCAAGCACATGAAATGTTGAGATTTGACGTTGTTTAGATCTATAAATCTCATATGGTCAATCGCGTATCATCAAAGCATTCTCGTTATTGGTCCAGCAATGTAAGAGACCAACAACTACACTGATTAGTCAGAATGTGGATTCTGCAATGAAGTATGAAACTAGAATCGCTGTCACTTACGGAATTAAGAAAATTACGTAAAGTTAGACAGAACATTATGGCAGACAACCAGATGGCAGACGGCTGTAAAGGTATTAGAGTGGAGAATGGAGACCGAAAAACGTAAGCAGAGCGCGTCGACGGTCATTTCCAAAAAGTAGGGCTGTAATGTTGTGTTCTTAATTGCGCAGCACTTCTCGTTCATTCCTCTGTGTCCCAATCCGTGTGCACCGTTAAGAAGACGAGACTGCCGTTTTGAGTCCATGTTGACACGTGTTAGCACAGTTACTATTCGTCAACCGCAGGTTATCATCTTCAACGTAGCCGACTCGTCATTTTGCTGCCTGTTAAGCCGTTATTTAATGATGTGAAGAAACGTATCAGTAACATAACTACACTGATGCGAAAAAACAATTAATTACGACTTATAATAGTTGATTTGATTCCTACCTTCATTCTTCTGGCTGAGGAGGGAGTTATAACTACTGTGGTTCACTGGAACGGACAAGTATTGCTTGAAAGAATGACTAGGGTGTAAACTCACTCAGCAGCATAACTGATTATGATGATAATAATAGTAACGGTTACTTTTTTTGTAATATAGAAACTAGAACAGGTAGACAGTTTGGACTAGCTTGGCGAACAGCTCGGCACAGAAGTAGGAGAGCGTAGGTTTTGTTGTACCGTGCCGTTCGACACTCTCCGATGTTTTTTCTTCAGAGACATGGGCAGCAACGTGATATTACAACCGTTAGTTCTGAATCTACGGTACCATGAGCCATATCGTGTTAATGTGAAGAAAATGGTTTTATGCGTTTTTTTTTTTTTTTGTAGGGTGTAAGGTATGGGATGCGTCTCAAATCGCCTCTCCCATAAAATCGTCAACCTCACCTTCCCGAGCGATGTCTTTACATCCGGCGCACCCTGTTACCACTGACGAGGCTCTGACGACCGAGCATTGGCGGTATAATCATAGCTCATAGTGAAGAACTGTAGGAAATGACATTCTCTTTCCGGAGTTGCAACCTGGTTGGTGTAAGAGCACGTCCCAGGGAATAGGCTGAGCCATGATATTAGGTAGCTGAAGCAACTTCATGTAGGTCTGGATGCACAGGAGGCATTCCCTACACCAAGTTATGGGTGCTGTAGACCAATAACCTGCCCACTCGAGACCACACTTGTTCAAAGAAACCAAAGAGAGAAGCAGGGGACGACGATTTAGATGAAGTCCCAGAACGACATGAGAAGATAATGTACAAGGCTTCTTGGAGGCCATGGGCATCGCTTGGAATCAGGCAAGAGTTCTTGCTCTGCAGAGGCAACAGTGGGGGTCTCTTTGCAACTCCTCAACACCTCAAGGTAGAAGAGGATGCGACTAAGACTAAGACTAAACCGTTTCTTGGTGTTTCGGTACGAGAACACTCTTAGCACTGGAGAATATTGTTAACACACACACACACACACACACACACACACACACACACACACACACACACACACACACACACACACACACACACACACACACACACACACACACACACACACACATTTAGACATACGAATACGAAATACGCCCATACGTAAATTATACACGCACAATCATTACGGTACACTATGTTTTTTGTTCTGTGTTCGTACCTGAAATAATAAAATCCTGTTTGAAATACAGGTTACGGTATGTGTCGTGTAAAGTTTATTGGTACGCGCGAAAACGAAAGGAATGCAAGCGGTTACGTGCATACACGTGTATTTAGTAGAAATCCCCCCTTACGTTATCTATCATCGTGTGTGGTTCCGCTTATCAGGGCACTGCCAACATTCACTCGCCTCTCACACACATGTACATGCATACTTATGCCGAGTGTCATCATAAATAACTAAACGATCGCGCCATACACGATTCACGGCGGAACAACAACAATAAGAAAAACGCTAGGAATTTCACATTAATGCTTGCTTGTTTACGAAACCCGTTGCAAACAAACTCTCTGAAATATAATTTTATTCTTACTTGTATTACACTTCTTCTACAGGTAAATTAAATATGCCTTAAGATCATGAGCATCACCTCTGTCGTACACTAGTTTCTCCTAATTGAACGAGCGAAGAACGTTCTCAGTTTTAACTCGATCGTTTGGCATTTGCCTGTCTGTCTATTTGGGGTCTGTCTCACGATAACGTTTGAACGCATTAACCGATTTTCGTAAAACTTGGCATGCGTATCCATACTTTTACCGTACAGAACAATACTGTGTTTTAGGTTGATTCCTCCAAGTATAGGGGGACGGGAGGCAAAATGTGAGGCGGCAAAATTGTGAAAAAATCGTAAAAGCCTATGTAGAGTATAAATGAATATGGAGGTCATTTTTGAAAATTTCAAAATTTTTGGATGTCAGGGCTGAAAGGGGGGGGTGAAAATGTTGCTAATTTCGCAAAAATCATGTGGGGTATCAAATTAAAAAGAATTTTAACTAAGATCCGAATATAGGGTTACGTTTTCGAAATTTAAAAATCTTACGATACCAAGGCTCAAAAAAAAGTGAAAAATGTGAAAATCCAGCAGAGTGTCACACTAAAAGGAATTGTAACTCAAATCCAAAAGTTTCAAATCTTAGTGTTTATTCACTCTATGACTGTGTGCTCTACAATTTCTGTATTACTAAAGTAAGTAACAGTAGAAAAGTCGGTATTTTTGTAAATTTTCCATAATTGAAAAATTATCTAATATAAAAATGTGTGTAATAATAAAATGTAGTCGTTCAAAATAATGAGCAAGTTCTGCAGCTCGGGGAGCATACTAGTTATTTTCGTCTATTCTGGTACTGTGTCGTATGGATCCAATTTCTTAAAATTACAGTAATGGTTCCTTTTCGTACAACAAAAATAGCTTAGGAGTTTGGTGAGATAGGCTGACCGAAAAGCGTAAGCTGACCTTCTGTTAGCAGTTCGACGTACAGGGAATATAGCGCGGCCAGTACTAGATAACAGCCCACGATTACTCCAGGATATTATCCCAGGAACTCACATTTCTACGTGGTGACTCGACTTTGGGGCTAGAAAAGACACCTTGATTTAATGATGCACCCGGCAATCGGAGAACCTAAGGCCAGATGCCATACGCACTAATCTATTAGGCCTCTTTCTTAAAATTCTTTTCGTATCATCTGAAAAACCTGTTCTATGTAGTCTCCATGCCTGTACCAAACTTGTTTACTTCTCCCTTCGCTTGTTCTCTTCTTCTCTTCCTTGTCCGATAATATTACCACATGACCGATCGAATCTAGGTATCATGATAACCTTAGCTTCAACTTAGTTATCATGATAAGAGAATTACGATGATTCATAGACTTGAGTTCTTTGCTTAATGGCACAGTTAGGTATACAGTCAGCGTTATTTCCAGCTGATCGTTTTATCCAAATTTGCACTGTTTTATTTGGGAACGCGATGCTTAGTCTTCTTCTTATTCTTATGTGACGTTAGCCTCTTTGGTGGGCTTTAGCCTCCTCTACAATACTCCTCCATGCTTCACTGTTCTCCGTCCTTCCTCTCCACCCTCTGTTTCCCATGCTAGCCAGATCTTCTATTACGCCATACAACCACCTCATCCTTTGTTTGCCTCTACGACTAGTAGTATACAATCTTCCCTTCAGCATTATTTTAGACATTCTTCCCACATGTACCAGCCAACGCAACCTCTGTGATCTGATGAATACTTAGTCCTAGGCATAACTCTGACTTTGACCATGAGGAGGCGCTCCTTAATGCAGTTACTACTTGACTTCACGATGTTGATATCCTACGGAAATCTCCTATATTATCGAAAACTCTATATCACGGAAATCGTTCGTTTTTATTACGGAAAACGTCAGTATAAAGAAACCCTCTGTGGAATGGGAAACCTAGTGTCATAGACCATGGAAAACCTTTGCATTATGGAAACCTCTTCTATATCATGCAAAACTACGGTATTATGTAAATCTA
Organism: Magicicada septendecula; assembly: GCA_034769895.1. Taxonomy (NCBI): domain Eukaryota; kingdom Metazoa; phylum Arthropoda; class Insecta; order Hemiptera; family Cicadidae; genus Magicicada; species Magicicada septendecula. Next base: position 1,250,457,329 of record CM068367.1, read on the forward strand.
TATATCACGGAAAACCATCTATTTTATTGAAAACCTCTGTAAACCTCCATGAAAAACGTCAGTATCATGAAACTCCAATACAAAAAGTCAGTTCATAAAAACCCCATGTAAAATGGAAAAACTGTGTTACAAATCACGGAAAATCTCTGCGTTATGTATAGCATATGCCATCCAAATCCCTTTATGCGAAACTTCTGTATCATGAAAAAATCCAAGATCTTGAAAAAACTGCTATTGTTCTCTACACATTAAAAACAGATACTCCTTTGTATCACTGCTTTATAGAAAATAACCTTGACACTCGCCATGAGGAGATGCCGCACTCGGTTGACTTCACGATGCTGTGCGAGCCCCGGGGACAGACATCCCACGCTCTTCATAGAATGTAACTGGGTAGGTTTGGACTAATGGACGGAAAGCACGACACTAATCTTGAAGAAGAAGAAGAAGAAGAAGAAGAAGAAGAAGAAGGAGGAGGAGGAGGAGGAGGAGGAGGAGGAGGAGGAGGAGGAGGAGGAGAAGATGACGATGATGATGAGACGCGATTCACAACTGTATTTAGCGAACGTTGTGTAGCATAAATGTAATAAGATGTTACAAATTTTACTTGGTTTTGTTATTCTCTTGACTGCATTTTAGAGTTAGTGTAGGTCAGGCTACTGTACATTGTTTTAGCCGACCTTGTACGTAACTAGGGCAACGTGCCACTACGCCTATGTCGCCTTAACTTCCCCAGCTAATGTAGCCACAGGGCGGGGAAACTCCAATGGAACCGGCAGTCGTGTGATCAAATTCAACAGAAAATTCATTGGTTTTCTTCAAGTCGTATTATTACAATATGCTTCCTTCTATTCCTCCTATATCTTCACATTCAAACACACACAAGTCGGTTAAACTAAAACAATAGGCAGATTAACAATCTGATAAAACCAGCACACGCCTACTAAACATCTATTGCCGTACACACAATTAATAAATCAAAGAGACGCGCAACAAATTGGCGACAGGCGTAAACACAACGATGAAACAACGCGCTAGCGGAGTATATAATGATATTATACGCGTCAAATTAATCTGTCTGGCTGTGGCAAATGATGGACGGCACTGGGACGCGTGATGAAAGAATGTCAAGGCGCGGAGACGGTCGTAGGCGGTATCTTTCAAAAAGGATGACATGCTAATTTCACACTCGGCTGAGCAAATATTGTTTTTGGTGAAGGCGGAGGAGGAACTGACGTACCGAGAACAAAACCAAGGAGAAGAAGAAACAGAAGTATGCAGAGAAGGGTCGCGGCACCGGCACCGACTTCTGATGATCTGTCTAACCTTGATTTACAATTAAATTCCACCGTTCCGACGCACACCCGAAATACCCGTTGTTCCGCTACAGACACGCAAACGCGCACGCGTACATGCGCTTGGCTTATATTACTACAATACTGGCTGAATGAATACGAGAAAATAAAACGGGGAGGCAAACGTCAGAGCGTGTTTGCGATAGAAATATGCTAATAATGCCAGCTCTGTATAAATGACAGACAGCAGACACTTATCACGCTTGTATTAGCCAATACGTGGCATCACTGAAAGATGAGAGAATCGGCCAAACCGACGATTGATTGAATACCGGTCGTCAAGAGTGAAAAATTAGGCTCATAACTATCAATCACGCACGGACGCTGTGCCGCTTGCTGTCTTGAAATTAACGAAATAAATTCTGCACGTGTTAAACCAGACTAGCAGTGCTTTTTTCTTTACTTTTTTTTTAATCATCGACATGAAAACGATCGTTTTCAAGGACCAGGTCCGGCAACCTGTTTTGGACGGATGCCTAACAAATTAAATTGGTCGTTAGCTGGTCTGCTTTATAATGTCTTTCTTTGGATGAATTAAGAAAGTTTATTTCTTTTGACAAGCTCGTTTCTATAGTTTAATATATTTTTAACTCGAATTGTATGTCCATTTGCTACATGCGGGTTTAAGAAAGCGTTCGATAATGTATCGCCCAATAAAATTTTGAATCGGAAACAAGTGTGAGTTACGTATAACCTAACAACAGCGGTTAAAATATTATATGTGAAGCAGAGCGTTGGAACGTTCTGGCAACACGGGACAGAATAAGTAAACGAAATGTACGGGGAAAACTGGAAACAGACACACCAGCTTTAAAGAAACGAAACAGCTTCAATGGCGCCGGTCATAAGATACGTTCCACTGAAATAAGGTATCAAAGGAAGTGTTTCACGTAAAATGTGAAGGAATGTGACATATAGCGAGGAATACCGTATACCGTATATGGGAAGATAAAGTAACGGACGAGAACAATATGGGAATCGGCTAGAAAATACAAAATACTTGAGCAAAAATATGTTGGGCTAACCCCGGACACAAAATACTTAAGCAAAAATATGTTGGGCTAACCCCGGACACCAGATCTACCCGGACAGGTTGGATATAATGTGTCGAAACCCCGACACCGTAAAACACAACTGGACACGCCAAAGAGGAGTAAGAGGAAAGTGACCGTCTGTCGCATCCTAGTTTCCACGCCTGACATACTTCTTTGTTTAACCCCTTTCTATCCATTGCCTCTTTCACCTCTATTTCCCAAGTGCGTTTTGGTTTTTCCTTCTTTCTTCTGTTCGGCGGTGTCCATTCAGATTCCTTCTTTGGCCACGTATTTTTAAGCATTATTTGAACATGTCCGTACCGAGTTCCAAGCGTTTAACTTCTATTGTCTTTATAATATCAGTGCTGATGCCGAATCCCGAATGTCTGTGTGGTTCTTATTCTATCTAATCTGATTTTTCCACAACACAAAAATGCATTTCCATCGCTCAAATACGTGACCCATTTTTTGACTAGTCTCCCAAAATTCGGCTCCATAGGTTGCTATACTGTTACGCTATGCTATGCTATTATGGTTTTATAAGTTCTTGTAGTATTGTTCGTTGAAATGCACTTAATTAAAAACGTCCAGAAGAATCAAAATTGGAAAAAAAATTAAAACAAAATAAAACGATTTTCGATAGTCACCAAGAGACTAAACGAGGGACGATGTCTATTCCCAGAATTGTTTAAAACAAATTTAGAGGAGTATTAAAGATGTGAAACAGAAAATACAAAGGAATGACCATTGATTAAATAACAACATAACTCTGCTTCGCAGAAGACCATATCTTGCCCAGTTCACGTTCACTTACAGTACACTGCAGAAAACTGTCAGAGATGCATAAGAAGTGGGGTCTGTACGTAAAAGTAAAAGCTTTCAGAATATATGCTCATTGTGGGGACGGAACATGGTATAATGTTGGGGGATGGACATATCAGTTACCACTGTTAAGAATATAAATATTTTGAAATAAAAAAAAATTAAAGCGTGCTCTGAACGCAGGAATGGGAGATAAAAATATATTCAGGGTAGAAAAATGATATCGGAGATAAATGGAACAGTGTGAGACCAGAATATACGAAATACAAAAAAAAGGTTGTTGATTATAGTCACAAAATTAAATTTTGATTCCTATGCAGAGTTAGGGGTTAAGGTAATGGCGAGTGAAAGCTCTAGCACTCCCTCCTGCCATTGTTTTTAGACACTTCTAAAATTAAATATAAGTAAGAGTAATCCAGTACAGCTGTTGACAAATGTTGAAAGAATACACAATTAAAAAGATAATACGTAAATTAAAAAGTTATCTTTACGTATTTAAAATACGATATGTAGTCTGCATGTATTAACAATAACGCATGCTTGGATGATAACATATAACATATTGACATTAACGATATCAAAATTAAAAAGTTACTGACAAGAAATGAGGGTCTTCTTCACAATCACTTCAATGAATTCGCTGTTGAGTCAGGAAGGAAAGACGCAAGCAGAAGGGAAGAAATACAGAGAGAGAGAGAGAGAGAGAGAGAGAGAGAGAGAGAGAGAGAGAGAGAGAGAGAGAGAGAGAGAGAGAGAGAGAAATGAAAGTAAACCTATGTCTCTTTTACTCTTTTATAAGCCAGCGCTCGTACAGAAGTAGCAAGCAACTGACTTATCTGTAAATATCTGCTGCCAAGATAATGGAATATATTCCGTTCACAGACACATACACAAATACTCTCTCCGTCTCTTTCCTTCTCTCTGTCTCATGGTTAAAATATTTACTGTCGGATATCATTATTTATGTCTTGATGTGTCACAAATATCTAACGTAATGTGTCGTATGTAACACATTATGCAAAACATTCAATACGACAATTACAAAAAATTCCTCTCTCTCTCTCTCTCTCTCTCTCTCTCCCCCCCCACATTTCTCTTCTTCCGCATTCACGTGGTCTCTATTTATTGCATCCCCTTCCCCTAGGGTTCCTTTCAGTTTCTATGGTTCCTCTATCTAGTACTATGTTAGAGCGAATCCCTCTGGCTCTTACGTACCCTACTTATATACGTCCTCGCTAAAACGAACTCTATAAATACAGTTTTCCTAAGCAATCATAGAGACATATTTACAGAACATTTCCACACTCCCACTATCTAGAGCACAAACATTAGTTGTGCCGCCACAGTAAACAATATCATTACTGTGTAAAACAAAACAGAAAATGTAGGTATGTATTTACACCACGATGCTTAAAAAATGATGGGTTGCAGGCTGGAATCCACCTCAGGATAGATAGCATCGGACTTGAGCAACGCCCTCATGTGTAAAATGGCTTCGCTAACTGAGGAGTTAATCCCACTGGCCCTTTTATCTATTTCTTGCTACACAATGTAGCCTTAGACTGGTGAAGGGTATTAAAAGGGGAACACAAACTGAGGAAGACGAAGAAAAGAAGAAGAAGAAGAAGAAGAAGAAGAAGAAGAAGAAGAAGAAGAAGAAGAAGAAGAAGAAGAAGAAGAAGAAGAAGAAGAAGAAGAAGAAGAAGAAGAAGAAGAAGAAGAAGAAGTCGATATCTCACAGTTCTTATTAGTTTTCGGAGTAATAACCACAGGCGGAGATTGATAATAATAATAATAATTATTATTATTATTATTTTTTTTTTGTACGTCCTTCGAATCTCAACTTATAGTCTTCTCAACGTCCTTGAAGAATTCTATGTAGCAGGGAAGCAGAATGACTGTATTCTGATGTGAAGAGAATGCACAGAACATTACGAATACCTTGGTGTATGCACTCTACCTAACTGGGACGTATTTCTAAAATTATACCTAGAAGGAAGGGAGGTATACTACACAAGCACAAGTATATCATTTGTATTGTTTCAATTTATACACATACACATTTATAAAATGGACCGTGTCTTACTCAAAGTCTCAGTCCAGTATCTTCGTAAGATTCTTCCTAAAGAAATTAATATTTTGATTGAAACAGTCAACGTTTTCCCTATCATAAACTCTGGTCGTTATTTTGATGGATCTCGCCAACGGAGCCAACAGACTCTGCCGCAAGTATTTGAACAAGGCATTCTGTGTCTTACGTAAGGAACTCTGAAACCGAACCCCGAGACATCGACCGTCAATAAGACGGTGAATACTCTTATATGTAAATAACACATCTTGTAGTGCTCTTCTGTTTTTAAGGGTTGTAATGCGCCAATGTTTACACTTGGCCTCACATGAAGAAAATGCTAAATGATGCCACGATATTGTAAAGAAGAAAAAAAATTGTTTTTGGAGTGCCTCAAACGCTCCAAATCACTGTGTCGCCCAAATCACGGTACAACGACGACGACGACGACGACGACACGACCACGACCACGACCACGACCACGACCACGACACACAACGACAACGACAACGACAACGACAACGACAACGACAACAACAATAATTAATAACAATGGAGACAAATGGAGCACAAATTTATCTACACGCGAAGTGGTGATTTTGGCAGAGCAGAGGCAGATGTTCAGGCCTGTGCTCATATTACGGACTTGTGGCAGAAGAGGTCAGATGACGACACCAGAGGTCGCTGGACAGCAAGACTCGTCAGAAACTTAGGACCGTGGATGGAACGCAAGCACGTCGAGGTAACGTTTTTTCTCACGCAGTTCCTGACAGGCCACGGATATTTTTGTGAGACTCTCCACTGGATTGGAAGGGTAGCATCCCCTTTATGCAGCTACTGCACATCGCAGAGAGACAGTGCTTTCACACTTTTCACGAGTGATTACTGAGGATGAGGACGACTGTCTGAACCTCAACTCAAATATTGGAATTTTCAGTCCTAATAGGATTGCTGGATTCATGCCTCAGAGTGAAACTATCTGGGGAGCAATTGCAGTGTACATAGAGGGCATCCTGCGCAGCAGAAAGACGAAGGATATCTGTGCGACACGTAATAGTAAGAAGGAAGCATATAGCTATCAAAGATGGTAGCTCGTTGAGTTAAGCCAGCAGTCATGCATGCAGGCATGCAGTCATGTTGAGTCCCAGGCCGCAGTAATGCGAAAGCGTTCCCCGGCTTGCCCCGGCTTGGGGGATCGTGGAGAAAGGTAGCTTTTTAAAGTGGGAAAAAATCCCACCCCACAGTACCAGACAGCCTGGCCACCTAACTGGTGCCTTTTGAAAGTTTTCCCCCTCTATAAATAATAATAATAATACTACCAATAATCGTCATCATAATGCAGTATCCTGCCTTGAGCTGGTCGCTGAGACCACCTCTCTTCAGTTCGTTTCTATTCCGATCCGACATCGCATATATATTACATTCAGGAACTTTAGTTTTCTACCCAATATCTTATTCTGTTTTCCACTATCGCGTGTTCTATTCTTCTATATTACTTTCAGCCCAACTTCACTGCTTACTATACGCATCAATCTTATTCTCTACATGCATCTTTAAAACACAATACCTTCTGTCGTTTTCTTCATACACAATGTAAAAAGCAAACAGCAGACCACACACTGAGACATCCATTCACTCATATGCATTCATTCACAAAAACACACACGGCGTGTATATGCGAGAACAACGCCAATTTATTAGCAGTAGTCATGTAGCTACTTAGTTAGTCGGCTATTGTTACGTCCTGTCTGTCTCGCTAACTGCTATTTGTTGCGTCGATAACGGTCGCTGGAATTCCCGAGTCGACACACACACACACACACACACACACACACACACACACACACACACACACACACACACACACACACACACACACCACACACACACACACACACACACACACACACACACACACACACACACACACACACACACACACACACACACACACACACACACACACACACACACACGCACGCACGCACGCACGCACACACACACACACACACACACACACACACACACACACACACACGCACACACACAACTGAGCGTGTGTGTTGCTGATCGATACAACGTGCATAATGGTCACAGTGAAATTAGAGAATTTTAGAGTGCTGAATGCAATGGGATACCCTATTAATTATATTCAGAATGTTTTCGCGAATATGAAATGAGGACATCCGGAAGTGTTTAAATATTTTCTGTTTAAAACATAAAAAAAAAATTAAAGTCACAAATTATTTGGTGCAGGAATTTGTAAAAGATGTCTAATGGAAGATTAGCTAGTGCTGTCAGAGAAAGTAGACTCGTCGGACATATAAATGTTAATTTCCCACTTAAGAAATGGTTTTTCAGAGTAGGCAGGATTGTGGCACCGAACTGGCAAAATATAGCACCAGAAGAAGAAAAAGCAGAATAAGAAGAAGTAGAAGAAGAAGAAGAAGAAGAAGAAGAAGAGAAGAAGAAGAAGAAGAAGAAGAAGAAGAAGATGATATTGTTAGAATTAGTAATAGCCGGCTGTTAGGCGTGGTCTAATGATATTTATTTCAGACGTTTCGGCTCACCATCGGAACCCATCTTCAATGCAAAAAATTGTTTCAGAACCTTGTTTCAGATTAACATACAGATACCTGAGGTATCATAGTCTACTTCACTACTGTGGTTATTTGGCGAACAGCTGCAAAACAATTTTTTGTACTGAAGATGGTCTCCGACGGTGGGGCAGAAACATCCGCAACAAACATCATTAGACCACGGCCTAACAGCACAGCTATTAATATTTCTAACAACGTTAACGTCGGCCGTGAGAGCCTCAGATCAGTTGATGATGATTATGATGTTTCGCAAAAATAACGGTAATAATTTCAATCCGTTTTCTACAGATTAAAATAAAAAACCGTTTATTAAAACATAGCCTATATCTGGTAACGTTTGTTCTCAAGCTACGCTTTCTAAAAAAGTTATCCCAAAGTGTAAGATTAAAGAATAATTTAGGATCAAATTTTGCACACGTAATCAAAATTTATGACTTCAGATTTGAAAACATCAGGGTATTTCATAATTTAATAGTCAAACCTAATAAATAAATTACATGAAAAACAAAGTCCTTTCAAAGGCCCAGTGTAATCATTCACACTGTACAAATGTAAATATTCCCTCTAAAATACAGAATTCTCTCTTCTACATAATACAAATTTTAATTTTCTATCTTTTAAAAGCAACGCCCTTAAAAAATGCACACTGTAATGATTAACATCGTTTAACTGAAATTATTCCCCCCTCCCATAAATACAGAATTAACTACTACTGTATAATAAAAATTTTAATTTTCCATCTGTTTATGTAAATAAATTCAATGAAACAAGCGTTTTATTACTGGAATGCAAACATTGAGTTTTATTTGCAACGATTAAAAAAATAAAAAATACCATACACATGAGCTACATAATGCTTAAAGTATTCACCCACACAGATATCGCAAAAAATATTGAGAACCAAAATCAATCGCGCAACATAAATAAAATCAAATAAAACGTTAACTAAAAACCTAATTTAACAGTACTTTTACGTAAAAGTAACGTACAAGTTACAGTTATTTACGTAAATAACGAATGCAATTACAAAAAATTATTATATTCCAAACTGAATGTAAATAAGTAAATTATTCTTGGAATTTTGTATTTCGAACGTTGGTAATTAACAGCTGATTCAATTCCTTTTGCGCTGTGTGTAAATATTTTTATACACTTAAAATAGTGATTAAAAGTGTATATTTAATAATTGATACGCTGACAGTACGTGCATAGCAATGTGTAGAAATACTTTTTCAATTTTATAATGGAAAATGTGCAGACATAACAATTTGTACTGATTTGGACGTGAACCACCTATAGACGAAGAAAGAGTTACTTTCCTAATAACCGTACCTTCATTCATTTTCGATATATCAATTATGCGATAGTCCGGTATCGATCTGTAGTGAATACCTCTTACTAAATTATAGAACGCCTGTTATTTGATTACTTTATGCTATTACATTGTTCGTGTTCGGTTGTAATAGCTTTTCATTCCCATATAATTTCTACGCGAAGCGTTTATATTAATATAATAAGTTAAACCTGCGACTGTAACGGAAAAACATAAAGTTCTTGGCTTAACAGGCAAACTGAAAGGAAAACCAATACTCTTTAAAATAATACACTCACTTTTTTGCGCAAATCACAAAAAAAAAATTTACAGGCATTGCACAAATGCAATGCACAGAGAAGGGCATTGAAAATGCTTCAATAAATCTAAAAAATATATATATTTATGTTCATTCACCAATCAATGAATTCATTCTTCATTTACCAATGTACAGATTATAAGTTAAATGTAGTCGCATTCATAAGCGAACTTTTATATGTGTACTACGTTATTGACAACAAAGAATTAGTTTCTATGGAAACTCACCGGTTACCATTTTCAATAACGCACCAGCGATCGGCCGCAAATGTGCTACACGTCTTAGAAACATTTTCATGTTAAAACAACTCAAAAAGAGGCGGGTTACTATGTATGTCTAACATTACGTGTCAAGACTCACTTTTCGCTGTAAACCTTAAATTTTACACGTTTATATGTCACCGAAACTAATGTCTGGTTTTTTGATTTTTTTTCTGCCCCATACATTTTTGCAATGTTTTCGGTATGTTTAAGTAGCCTATACCGTCCAAATGGTTTCAATACAGTCCGTAAAGACGTTTTATGCTTTAACAGTAGCACGTTAGCATAAAAAAAAAAATTTAATATTTTCGTGCGCAAATGGTTCGTTAGATTAGGTTTAATAACTATTTCAAACCATAAAATAAATCCATGACGAACAACATTCCAATATGTTTCATCGTGTTGAAACATGATCTGGGTTCAATATGTTTTTGAAGAAAAAAGAACGGCACAACATGGTTAGTTCTGTTTGAATTCAGTTGCGCTGTTTTTACGCATGTCGAGAGTCACCAGATGTCACAATGTACTCTTGTAACAATCATTGTAAGCCTATTCACTTACTAAAAGTTATTTCTAGCCGAAACATGAGTTTGTTTTCTTTAAACAATAAACTAAAAAACCGAAACTATAATATATAATATATATATCTTATCAAACACAAGCATTAAAACATTACGTATTTTTGCCATTACATTCTGCAATACAATAATTTTACAATTGGTACACTTCTTCTTCTTCATTACGTAACGTAGCGATAGTATTGCGTACTCAAAACAACGAAAACGTAATGCAGGTATGGTTATTGGGAAAATACAAGAAAAAAGATTTCCTGACAGAAAGACCTCGCGTTTCAGTATTTACGAAGAACCTAAGCCGTGCTTTCGAGACCCGTATATATATGCAAGTCGCGGCGACGTCACGTCACGTCGTATGCGATTACTGTTATCATTAATCTGTGCGTGTGCAGTTTGATTCCGTAGTTAGCAGACGAAACACGTCGTCGCCATCAAATTAATTACGATGGTTTATTCATTACGTTAATGGGATCGCTAATGTCGTGCGGTTACTGGTGTTCGGGCCGCTGTTCAGTGTAGGCGTACAGGACGCCGTGTCATCCGCTATTAATTACGTCGTTACAAATTTATGAGCAACGGGTTGTAATATTCCAAGGAATCGTAATCGTATGGTACACAAAAGAAACAATACAATTCCCTGTCTTACATATGCTCATATACGAGGTGGAGTCAAAAAGTTAGCTGCACTGGCATAAAAAAATCAACATGAGGAATATTTTGAAAATGTTTTGTGTTTATCTGACAGGACAATTAAAGCTCTACTTTTCGACAAAACCGCCAAGTTCGTTTAAACATTAATCGTAGCGTGACACAAGTTATTCGATTCCATTTCTGAAAAATCGTCGTCCGATATTAGATAACCATTCCCGTACTGCAATACGTGGCATATCTAGAATTTGGACTGGGTGGAGGGGGGTCGTACAAAAAAAAACAAGTTAACGCTAATCAAAATTACTACCTTTAAAGTGGTTGACAACAGTGTGATAACATCCTGAAATCAATCCCATTAAAGTAAACGGTAGTAACACAACAAAAGTACGCGTTATTGAAACCTTGTTCAGAAGATGATTATTGACTGAATTGATTTTCCTGTATTTCGTATTTCAAACGTATACGCAGATGCTGTGTAACAAACCTGTTTGAATATTTTAAAAAAGAGTTCCCCACTATGTTAGCGTGGATAGCTGAAAAAGTAGCCTAAAAATTAAGAGATTAACAAATTTCGTCAACTTTTTTCAATCCTATGGGGGGTTCCGTCCCGTTCTACCCCCCCCCCCCCAAGTACGCCTCTGACTGCAATTTTGACTTAATTATCAATGTGATAACGTCGCTTAGCAAAGGTAGGACGAACACGTGGAAATGATACGGGACAAGGCCCCGACTTTAAAAAGGATGTTCCACTCCTTCCAATCAGATTTTTCAAGTGACGCGGGCCGAGTGATGTGCTCAAATTTTTCGACATTGCAAACACTCAGAGACGATGTAATGGACATTTCCATAAGAAATACCAAATTCAGCTGCAACTTCGTCCATTGTGGTTCGCCTGTTTGCAAGCAACATTTGGTGAACGCTGTTATGGGTATAGTAGAACCGTAGATTTTCATACTATTATGAAACTATGTCAACAGTTCTGTTTTAGATATAGAACAAACAAAAGTGGTTCACTAATCAATTAAATAGAGACGTTAGAGTGTAATCTGTAAATATAGACACTTTTAGATCGGTGAAATCGGTCTGTATGTCAAAAGTAAAGTAGTACAGTGTTCCACAGTTCAAAACAAGGCCTAAGGTCACATTTTCTCATTTTCAAACACAGCAGATAAGGGTATAAAAGAGCGACGACCAGACGCTACAGTTATCGGTCTCCATAGGCAGTAGGAACGGTATAGTTGATACCAGCAGTTTGTCAGTTAACAAATCTAGTGTGTAAGGTATCGATTATATTATTAATGATCATGGTGTTGCAGAATTGTAATTCTAAGAACGAAGTAGAAGAATAAACCATCGTGTCAAGCGAACTTGTGTTTTAACCATCGATGTATACTATATGGATCGCGCGCTGCATTCACTGAATTCGGTCCGACCACTGCACCAGGGGGGGGGGGAAGAACACTGCGTATGCTATATCAGGGCCGTGATGCTATATACTGTACCTGTACAAAGTCTCACTTTTCTGCTTTGTTATAGCTTTTGTTGCTTTAGCGGAGCATATTTTGCGTTAAACGGTTTAGCTATGTCATTTTAACAATTAATGACTCCAAGGTGAGAGGTGTTTTAATAAGTTCTTTTCCAAAATAAACACATTTGTTTCACTGTAATATTTCAGTATTCTGACACATTATTTCAGTTTATCGCTAAGTTCTGTTGCGTTCATAAACAGTTCTGTTGCGTTCTTATTTATGAACATTTAATGTTGAAGCCAGACGAATAAAGATATGAATAAAGGACTCAAAGAATAAAAGACGTGAGTCGTAAACTTTAAAATGTTTACTGCGTAAAAGAAGCTGGCGTATACGCTCGCCATGGTCGTTAAAGTGTTCAATAAGCAATGCTAATTTACATTAAATTTTTTTATGTTATTTAATTAGCTAAGTATTAACTGTATAAAAATTGTTTACATTAAACACTACCAAACAATACAAATTTATTTAACTTTTTGGCGGACGTCAAGGTTAGAGAAGGTAGCTCCAGCGGTTCTTTCCTTAGCAATATCATAGCACAAGATTTTATAAAATAATGTCCCTATTAATTTGATCAGTTTCACTTCATGGCTGTCTTCAGGAAAATCATTGTTTGAAATATGTTTTCTTAGAGAAGGTAGCTCCAGCGGTTCTTTCCTTAGCAATATCATAGCACAAGATTTTATAAAATAATGTTCCTATTAATTTGATAAGTTTCACTTCATGGCTGTCTTCAGAAAAATCATTGTTTGAAATATGTTTTCTTAGAGAAGGTAGCTCCAGCGGTTCTTTCCTTAGCAATATCATAGCACAAGATTTTATAAAATAATGTCCCTATTAATTTGGTAAGTTTCACTTCATGGCTGTCTTCAGAAAAATCGTTGTTTGAAATATGTTTTCTAAACACTGTGCCGGCAAAGTTTTTGCAAGCTGAGATAATCATTTCTTTGGTATTAAGTTGACTGTCAGATATAATAAATAAATTATACATATATTTACAATATTCAAAACGTCTGATGACGCTCTAATTAATTTTCCGCTTGACACAAAGTCAGTAAAATGAGTGTAAACGCTCAAGTTACTGTCATATGTTATCAGTAAATGAATGCACTCTTCGCACCTTAACTTCGAAATAATTTTTTTTACAATAAAGCCAGACAGATAATACAGAATGTTATCCGTACAGTATGACCTAACGTCTTTAACCATATTCATAATTCCCTTAAAGTTTTTAATTTCTTCAATATTCGTTTCATTGAAATCTTTCTTTACTTGTGAAAAACTCATTATTGAAGATTGGTTAATGAAATCAAAATCTAAACAATTACTTTTGTTAGATACCTGGACACTGTTCCTGAACATAAGTTTCTCAAGGCCTACTGAAACTGTTTGACATTAGGATTGTTATTATCTCCTCCACTGGATCTAATACAAGAAAACAAGAGTTCCAAGTGGTCTTGAGAAAACTTGTAAGTCAAAATATATTTATAGTGTAACTCATCCAATAAAATATGCGTCTTCATAAACACAAATTTCCAGTAGAACTGTCCCAAATGTAATAATTGTAAGGTGTCAAAACAAGTGCATTACTGACTGAATGACTCGTTTAGTACACGTGTTAACTAGGCGCCAAATGCTTTATTGCCCACCATTGTGTGGGAAGCTGTACATGCTTCGGACCGTTTTCTACCGTTCACTTTGCCTGTCAGCACGCGATCCATACAGTATACATCGATGGTTTTAACACATCACAGAGTACAACTCACACCAACTAAACACGAAAAGCTCTCAACTGACACGCCTGGATATACACCTGTATGTATGGGGAAACAACGCGTTGTCGAAGTCGATGTACTAACCTACCGGTAATCGTTCTCGATATCCGTGGGACCTTTCTCGAATAACTTGTACCGTTTTACGATGGCCTGGCGTCACTATTATTCGCTTTCCTCGACTGGTAATGAATTTCAATAGGATTATACCTCATTGCCCACAGAAAACGAGTCACTGCGCGAATTGCTAACTTTGAAGCTACTTGCAAATGACGTGACATCTTTCGCGACTAACAACGGGCTAACCGTTCCTACCAAGTGCGAAACGTTACTACAGCCGACAGAAACGGAGGTTTACCAGTACTGTTAATCAAAACAACTTATTCAGAAAAAAGAATATGAACAAGTGCAATTAACTATTTGACTGCGCCTCTTACGTATAGTCTACTATGAGTTCGAGTTATAACTAAGACTACTTTTTTTTTTTAATTGAATAAATCAAATCGTCTCCACCATTGGCTAACGTTGTCGCCACCGGGCGAAAGTGCAAGTTTAAGTTACTAGGCAATAAACAACATGTTTTCTTCGTACACGATGCAATAACAAGCTAATGTCTAAACAAAGCACGTGTAATTACACTGCAATTATTACAAATATACTATAAGCACACTATAATTTTATAATAACAGTGATTATGTAAATTATACAAGCATACGTAAGTGCATTAACATAATAATAATGTTAATAATATTTTATGTAATTATGATGATAATAACACAATTAAGTGTATACACAACAGAACTAGCGCAGATAATATTATATCATATCATATAATCATATAATTAAGAAAAAAGTAGAGGTTAGTAGGAAATTTGGCTAAGATAGAAAATTACAGATAATATTCCGAAGGACAGAGTGCACGCAGGCAATAGGACAGAGAAAGGATACAGCAGCCCTTAGCAAGGTGGAAGGGTGATGTGCTTAAACACACTGAACTGGACAAGAGTCGCTAAAGCATGAGTAGGAAGGCGTTCGTTTAGTCATCAATACTCAGAGAAGTTCTAATTTGATGGCGCTTATGACGATACAGGTAAAATTATTATAATCATTACGTTTTCTTCTTCGTATTCTTCCTTTAAGCATCCTGAGGTCTGCTGCGCACCTGCGGCCGTGGTACAGCTCAAGTTCCAACATAGCCATAGTAAAATCAGCCTTATAATGGCCACGTCCAGTGGTGAGTTGCACGGTAGAGATAGAGTTGTGCGCGCGCGCGTGTGTGTAATGTAAGCGTGCCTTTGTTAGTTGTCTAGACCTCCCATGCCAAGCAAGACCACTATATCGTTTGTACTCAGCTGACAGGTGAGGGCAGGCAGATCGAGCCGTGACCTTGACTCGATTCCACGAATGCAGCACATCCGTTACGATTATGAGCAGCAAACGAAACGATCGTGTCCGATCGCGCCACAGTACTTTCTCAAATAAAGTATAATTATTCTTCAATGATTATTTTATTAAAAAAATTGTTGAATTACTAATCATTACACACGCTCAGGCATACTCGGCTCTCCGAATTGTAATGTAAAGTTCTCAAACTTTTGGGAGTTGCCACGTTAATGTAGTGATTCTGAATGTTGGATATTTACGAAACGAACAACAAACGAAAACTGAAGCAGCGGAAATTGACGCACGAAATTTCTGTACCGTGTTGGAAAAGGGCACCATACTAGGTCACCTTAGTCGGACCAGTAAGTACACCTTACTAGGTCGGAAAAGGACAAGACACTCCGGAGAAATTAAGCAACTTCAATTTAAATGAGATCTATGAATATAGATGCCAGTGTATAGGCACGAACATTTAAACGGGATGAATTACAACAGATTGCCTTTCGTGAACACATTACTTGGGATTAGAAGTGTTGGACAAAGCAGCTCTCATTGATAAGCAATTTTATTTCTTATTCGAAGATATTTTCATCATCATCATCTTCTAGAAGGATTAGTAAACCAAAAGTGGCTTGTTCCGGTCTCACCAGATAGACCCACCGCTTAGCCACTCCACCGCTTCTTCGATCGTCCCACATCTATCCGTTCCTTCGGCTTATACTTCAGTAATTGTTTGGGTATGCGGCAGTCATTCTTTCGGTTAAGATGTTCCAACCATTTTAGCCGAGACTGGGGAATCATATCGAGTGTATTCATAAGAATTCAGTTCCTATCGTATGTCTGCATTTCTTCTACGATATTCGAGAGTATACCCTGTCACGAGCCTAGGAAATCACACTTCAGCCGTTTGAATACGGCTGGCTTGGGATTTCGTTACGGTCCAACTCTCAGACCCATTGCGAAGTGTGGGGAAGGACTTGAGGCGTGTTCCTTACTCGTTGATTTTAGAGTTCTCCTGGTGGTCCCGCACATATGGTTGAAACCCGCCATTATTTTAAAACCCAAATGGTGGAACTAGATTTTAATTCGTGATGCTGTTGCTGCTGATGATGAAGACAGCGGTAATAATGATGATGATGAATTATATTTTATGCACATATCAAAATTTCAGCGCTTGACATACGTTTAAAAAAAACGTTTCCAGAGGTGTAACATTAACAACTGTTACTTAATGTATAATATAAAGCTGTCCATCCTTTGCCAATATACGCCAGGTTTACATTTTATAGAGCATGGAAGGAATAATAAACATACAATGAAAACAACTGCAGATGTAACACTCTGGTTTATCTAAAAATAAGACAAACGACAACTTCATTGCCGCATCGGGGAACACGTGTTCACGTTATCAGTACTGAACGTTAACTGATAACGTGTTTTGTATTCCACTTTAGTAACCGCTTATGACAAATATGCGATTACGCATTGCATACACGGTAAATACTGATAACGTGTGATGTAACTGTTACTGATGGGCGTAATTTTCTCTTACCTACGAATGTATTAAAAGTTCAAATTGTGAAACTACATTTTATGAAACGGTGCCTATACTGTGCTCGCGACGATGATGTACGAACAACAGAAATACTGACACGGTCAACAACCGGCAGAGTAGAGTGCACAGTGACATGACCATGCTAAACCAATGGCGGGAAAGTAACAGTGGCGGGAAAATACATTAAAATAGACTCAAAAAAGAGCTAAACGAGGAAGACGCCATAGCCTAGAAGCTCATATGCCTATATTTCGCGAACATTCGACAATGAAAGTCGGTTTTGGGCAGAACGAGATTTGTCGTGGCAAAGGACGACTAACCTCTTACGGAGAAAAAGACATATATTTTTGGTCAGGAGGTGCTACAAAGACAGAGCATGTGATATTACGTAGCGATGAAGAAATAGAATCAGCAAAGCTTATCGTTATTGGGTTCAATAACACAACAGGGCGAATCTTCAAAATAAATAGTTTAGCGAACATGCAAAGAAGAAAGACGATTGATTATTGTGGAATAGTAATCAGTAGTGGCTCGTAGATAAAATTATAGATTGTTTTGCGCGAATTTAAATTAATAACAGAACATAGCCTACTACGAATTTTTAAATGTGGAGTTTTAAAATTTTTTTGACCTCACCCGTTATTTTGGGATATTATCTTGAAGAAATTATATTCTAAGCTTTAAATAACTGAAAAGACAGTTGTCTATTTTTTTGTACGATTACATATTTTGAAGATTTTAAAACCAAATAGTAAATATTAAACCAAGATAGTAAATATTTCGACATTAAATGTAAAGTGATAAAATCTTTCTTCATCTTCTATATACACAAAATGTATTCGTCGAATTTTACGTGCGCACTTTTCGTGGAGATGTCAAAATAACACTGTATGAAAAACACAACTTACTGATTGTTTATAAACAAGTCAGGTAACCTGGCAGACTTTCGTTAATATGCCTGCCGACAGAATAAATTTAAGAAATAAGAATACTGTTTTAGTGGCCGAACGAGCTAGAATTTGATGTACACCATTTTTATTGTATATTTGTAATACTCATTAAAAACTAAACAGAACATTAAACTAGGAAATGTAAGTGCAGGGTCTCGGAAACTATTATTTAGAATGTAAGCTCTCAATGGAATAAGTAAGGATCAAACAGCTTATGCACTGTATTTTTATTTACATTTATTTTCCGTTAATTTAAACAATAGTCACAACTTTTGTATTTAGCTAACATTATTAATTATGTGAAACTTCAATTTAGTATTAAGAACAGGCGTAAGTCTTTTTTTCTTTTGTAAGATAAAGATAACGCTACGATCTAAAGCGTCGAAGCACATGCACCTTATATACAGTTACCTGTGGATATATTACGTGCTGTCATTGTAATGACGAAAATCAATATAATGTATTTGTAAGAAAATACTAAAGTCGTAGGCTACAAGGTTTATACTTTATACGCAGCTTACACTAATAAATATTTAATACTGTAATTATAAATGTTTGTACACAGTCAGCTGCCGGTTATATGGGGTAATGAGTAGGACAAGAGCCTTGATTAATCCAAACATTCCGTGAACGTTTTTTTAACAATCAATCGTATAACGTGAAAGTTGTGTTATGTTGCTTGGAAGAACAATAAAAGATAAATTAACAAACATGTATTTTGTACATTGACACATCACGATTTTAAATGTAGAACATTCATTTTTTAACATAAAATGTTTAAATGTTTAAACTAACGCCGGGAATGAAAAGAAATAAACATAAACTACAGGTTTCTACAGCTTTTACGGGTTAAGCTAATTTTACATAGGGCAAAGAACAGTCAGGCCAATGTTAATATGTATTCTATTATATTGCTATACTGATGCACTATTCGTACGACCTCATACACACTTTAAGCAAGTATACATGACATAGAGAAACCGAGCAGACGATCACAGATTCCGGAGAGCCCCTGAGTAATGCACAAGCATCTGGAAGTTCAAAGTCTCTCGCAAATCACAGACGGCATTAGCTGAGTTATAGAAACACGGTAGCGACAAGGTCAGCCAATTGAGATGCAATTGGTGTACACCGAGTAGAATGCAGTATTAATGCAATAGTGAAGGGTTTCATTGTGATAACGTATCACTGTGTCGCAATATTTTTAATTATCTAGGTAATGGTCATTATTTCCTATCATATTTTTGCTTATCTGTATGCTAATACTCATTAAAAACAAAACAGCACATTAAACTAGGAAATGTAAGTGCAGGGTTTCGGAAACTATTATTTAGAATGTGAGACAGTTAAGCTCTCAATAGAATAAGTAAGGATCAAACAGCTTATGCACTGTATTTTTATTTTTATTTATTTTCCGTTAATTTAAACAATAGTCACAACTTTTGTATTTAGCTAACATTATTAATTATGTGAAACTTCAATTTAGTATTAAGAACAGGCGTAAGTCTTTTTTTTCTTTTGTAAGATAAAGATAACGCTACGATCTAAAGCGTAGAAGCAGATGCACCTTATATACAAGAAATCTAGTTAGTTAAGTTTGGATCAGAAATACTAAACATTTCTGTAACAAAAATATACTGTAATAAACCATTCTTATTGCCACAGTTTCTTTTTGTGTATTTGTTTGACGTGTTAATTATTAAATATAACGTGTACTCTGTGTAAGTTTATACACTTGTTTGAACTAAAGAATTGATTAATACAGTATTTTCTCTGAAATGAGAATACAAACACGGCCAGCAGTAATATACTGATAAAAAAGATAAGAACGACGTAGTCTTGGACAGAGTGAGTTCGAGTGAGGCGAGAGTATTATTTTGTAGATCGTCAAAAAAAAAAAAAAAAAGAAATTGGTTCGAACGCTGTTGACGGAAAACTGTGTCATAGTAGTCGCGATTCAGCTGGGAGTGCGACGATATACGAGGGGAGCGAAATAGTTTATTAGAGTTTATGTGTGATATAAAAACGGAAGCACTGGAGACGTTCGGAGCTGTACCCAAGCGTTCGATGACCCCGACAAGATACGACTGTACATATTTCTCATACGGTTTCGACAATATAAAATTCTGAGGGTTTTCGTTTTCGCGAGAATCGCGGAGTACATAAAAATCGTTAGAGCCTATCGATCGGGAGCGTGTATCAAATCTATGTATCTGATGTACAAGTAACATCAAATTATTCTTCACAAGATTCAGAATTAAATTAAGTTATTATGAATACGAAAACACAGAGATATAAAATAAACAATTATTATTTTTTTAAAGAACAAAAAGTACCATAAACTTTAAAATTAAGTTATTTAAAAACATCTCTTTTGCATCTCTTTACGGTCAATGTAGGTCAGAATACGAGAGTGAGTTGGAAAGTTCGCGGAGCGACACACTATAGCTTAGTTCTATCTATAGCATAGCGATAACTAAATTTTTCGCGTGCAGTAAGATTCATATTTCTTGTAAACTCCTGTTAATTTCCAAATATGTCTGCCAATTTAATCATTGTTTACCAGCTGTTCGATATTTACGTGCCCCGCGCGTGTTTTGAAAAGTGGACTAAATAAAACATCGTGCTGTGATTGAATTGTTTTACAAAAATGATCTAGCGCCGATGGGGAATCATAACGAATGGTAACCGTGTTACCAGATTCTGCGCTTTCAAAAACAATGGTTTGTAAGTCGTACGAGCATTAACGATAATCCTCGCGGTGAAGACACAAAAATGTCAACGACTCCGGATATCATTAAAAAAAAAAGAACTTCATACACGCTTTCGGAAAATCGGCGATTGAGAGCAGATGATATTGCCGAGATCATAGGTATCTCACATGAGCGTGTATATTGTATTTTAAATGGAGAACGTGATGTGAAAAAAAGTTGTGCAAGCCGGATACCGCATTAGGAGTTGTTGCATTTTTTGTCCGTCCTCGTAGGGATCATCTTCAATGTTTACACGTACGACCACGTTTAAACTCGAGTGCCCACTTACAAACCATCGCTTTTTGAAGACGCAGTATCTCCTAACACGTACATTTTGTTGTGAATTTCCATTTGTTCTAGACTTTTTTCAGCATGAGTTCGTGACTTTGTCGATTTTTCAAAACACGCGTGACACGTAAATTTCGGAAAACTGGTAATCAATAAATAAATTAGCAGATAGATTTGACAATTAACAGATGTTTACAAAAAATATGAATCTTACAGCTCACGAAAACTTTAGTCCTACCGCTAAGCTACAGATGTCGCTCCGCGAACTCTTCAGCTGACCCTCGTACATTATTTTAGTTTTACCACGCCTAGACCTACATTAACGTCTCCAGTTGGTGAGGTCAAGTGTGGACCAGGAGTCCAGCTAGTCGATGTGAAAAGGATCCTCGATTAAACTTATATTCAACGTAAAATCCAAATTTGTATAAGGAGCCATGATAAGAGACGTCATGACCATACAAACCCTGAAGCCATACAGCTGCTAGAGAAAGCAGGTACGACGTGAAAGCTCAAAACAGCCAGTGTAAACTGCTGAGTGTTAAGACAGAGCACTGTTGTGAACACATTGGAAAGACAGACACCATAGTCAAGTTAGCGGTTTAAAGGAGCTCATATAAAGAAGCTTTATGTGAGAATCTTAAATTAGCAAAATAAAGAGGCCTAGTTAGTGTCCCTTAGCTAAATTTGTAATTAAGCTAAGAGAAACTAATAAGAAACAGTTCGGTACAAACTATTAAGATTAGTTTTCATTAAAAACGGTCACTAGTTTCAAAACAAGATGAATGGAACTACATAATGCAAGTTCTTTGTACGAAAAATTAACGTAGAACTCGATAAAAGAAAACAAAAGGAAAACAGATAAGCGCGCGCATATTTAACACTACAGCTCATTGCGCACGATGCATACACTGCTTATCATGATAAATTACTTGACATATGTTTCTCTGTTTATCAAACATTACAAAACAATATTAATTTTTAGCTATCACATTAGCTATTACATAACTATTATCAATAAATATAATTACTATAGTTAGGGCTATAGTTATAGTTGCTATAATAATTGTATAAGTAAAGTACTTTACAAATTCGTATTTACTTTGTCTTCTTAAGCAAGTTTCGCAAAAAAATCTTCGTTTGTTCAAAATTATTTAAAATATTAAATTTCTTAGCTCTTCCCACACTTCTTATGGGTATGAGATTTAGACTTTAACGAAAGGCCAGACCAGTCGCATCCAAGCGGCTGAAATGGGATTTCTCAGGCACGTGGCAGGGTATACTCTCCATGATCATAGAAGAAATACAGATATACGGCAGAAACTGAATATTATGAGTATACTCGACAGGATCGCCCAGTATCGGCTGGATTGGTGGGAACATCTTTGCCGAATGGATGATTGCCGCATCCCCCAAACAACTATGGAACTATAAGCCGAGGTGACGGAGAGGTGTGGGACGTCCAAGGAAGCGCTGGAATGACCAGCCGTAATATTTGGCTATTTGAGACCGGAACAAACCATTCTTGGTTTTAGCCTTGAGGATGATGATGATGATGAAATTTTTTGTTATATTGAGCTTGCGCGATGTTTTCGTTTAATTTATTGTTTTCTCGCTAATATTTTTAATACATATTACATACATACATTAGGCATTTTTGCTCGAGTGTGTATTAGTGAAACAAATAATTGGCTTTTTTTACGTCTAACCAATTGATTAAGGATACAGTTCATCACCTTGTGTGGAGTATTCATCCACGCATCTTCTCCTGTTGTAACTTTTGAAGTAGTGGTAGTTGTAACTTTCTTGTTGTAGTTGTTATATACTGTACCGGATAAATAAAATGATAATATATTTCCACTGATATATTTCCGCAAGTTCAATTATAATGATCTGACGATGCAAATTTTGTCCGCGAAACGTGCGTAAAGAAATAAAATAAGTACACGCTCATAGCAGAAATCTATTGTTGCTGTATTGCTGTACTTGTACAATATAATGTAGGGCTATTTGTTATATAGGTATTTAGCTTTGTTATTATTATGGCTGTAATATCTACGAACTGTTCACCTAAGATAAGGGTTATGAGATACCGTACATAATTACACCGTTCCCCGAGACGCTAATGAGAAACTAACCTTCCTAGGAAAAGGAGACGGTTAAAGAAAAAGAGAAGAGAAGAAAAGAGAGAGAGGAAGAGAGATCATCTAGCAGTTTCCTCAACAAAGTTTCAAACTTCATAATCTCAATACATGAAACCACGTGAGGATCGTTCAAGATAGAGACCGTTCAATATAGGGACGTCATAAACTTATCATCGCCCTGAATTACTATGACTACCAATTTTTGGAAGGAACACCAGTAGATAAGCATACGCGAAGTACTTGAGTGCTGAGGGTATTTAAAAAATGTTTTACCAAAACCAAACCAAATATTTTCACAAAATGTTAGTAGTAGGCAGCGGGTGCTTCGACTGTCATCGGATATTTGACTGGCGGTAATTATATTCGTTATGTCCGCCCAAATTATCGTAGACAACGTTGCAATTGTTTTAATAATCCACCGGTAGTGTACAACTAAGCACGTAATAACATTAAAGAAGTAACCATAGCGACAGTCTAATTTGTGTTATATGATTAAATATAATGAGCGGACCATAAGTTATCGCTTAGCATTCACTACTAGTTTAGTTATAAGCAAATCCATTTTTGTCAGGCGTCTTGTATAAATCATTTATGTATAAATGTTCCGGAATACAAGTGTAAACGAAAATGATGACTGATTTGTTAAATTTCCCAAAGTGTTAAATTGTTACACTTTCAGGAACACTCCAGTAGATAAAATGATTCATACATGAGTAATTTGAGGAATGAGTTTAAAAAATATAGTAGTATCTTCGACCTGTACTACTATCGATCGCCAAAAGATTTACCGCTCACGATTGAGGTATAGGACGAATTTATCTGCTTGCAGGTTGTTTAACATAAATACGCATACTCAGTAACAAAAACTCACCTTACAGCTGACGTGAAGATCATAACATAGTTTTGTGGAAATTCGGGGAAGATTTTTAAATTGCGCACTTTAATCGATTGATCTTCGCTAAACCTTGAGAACAATACTGATCTGGGATATAAAATACGTTTCTATAAGAACAAACGTTTTGCCTATTCTGCAATAGGGCCTTCCCTCAAACTTTTTCGATCGATTAAACTTTTTCGACAAAAACGTAATTATAATAAAAAATATATAGGCCTATACATTATTTATTATAGATTATAAATACAACAGATAATTAATAGATTATTAAATTTGTATATACATACATACATACATATAGATTATAACATATTACATTTAAATATATTTGTACTCTTTCTATAACGGACTCACGCTTCACGTTGAGAAACACTATAGACGTAACATAAGACACGTCAATTGTGAAATTGAAAATACGTATAGCAATTTAGCTCAGAGACGGGCAGCTGACAAATAGTGCTTAGTCAAACTCCTTACTTCTCCGTAACAAGCTTGGCGCATCGAAGCGATCGCGTCTCGCCAAAATTTCTATACTCGCATACTATTTTGCAACAAGTGTTGCAATACACGAAATACGAAAAAAATTTAAACACGTTTCTAAAATATTCGAACGGCTGTACCCATGTTTGCATTTATGCGTATAAATTTACAGGCCTACATTTTACATTGTTTTAAGTGGTAGGTTACCTGCAGTTATAACACCTCTCACCTCTTCCGATTCTTACAATCGTCACTATCCCGGGCAACACCTCAACATAACTTCCACGAATTGTTATAAAATTATAATAATTAAAACAGTTACCTTCTCTTGCAAGTATTAATGTTTTTGTATACATGTACGTTTCGCGCAAACTTGTTCTGTGACGTAAAACAGACGATGTTTAAACTGCGTCAGACGCAAAGATTTTAATAATTGGTTAAAAAGTAATTGTTTTTGTAATTATATTTTTAATTATGTATATATAGGCATATATATATATATAATTAATAATAAATAAAACGTTTCTTTCAAGTATATATTTTTTTAATATCACACTGCTTCAAAAGTATAAACTATCATCCTCATCATATATTATAAACTATCATATGTATTGACGATGATACTTTATACTATCGAAACAGTATAATATTAAAAAAAAATACAAAAAATATATTTTCGTAAGAAATGTTTATTTATTATTAATAATATAAAATAATATACAAAAATACTGTGAGCAAATATGAATGTTTCACACACACGCGCGCGCGCGCGCGCGCGACAAATTACCAAAACGTTTCGACAGTTTTTATTGCCATCATCAGAATGTAGATTTGTTCTTATGACAGCTAAAACACAAGTGTGATTTTTCGTGTCAATAACAGGTTGTCTACAACTGTCCTGATGATGGTAATAAAACATTGTCGAAACGTCAACACAAATATTTTATGAAAAACGTGTCTATTCGCTGATCTAAACTCACAAAACCCTTCGTGATTTAATAAAGAAGGCAGGTCTCACGGTCCGTTCCTGACTGGAAAACAAACGCTGGACTGTTAGATCGTGGTCCAACGTTATTAAAATTATGGTTGTTATCGAAAAGCTGGTTCATGATAACAACACTGTCCCGCGACAGACTGAGATTGTGGAACCCATTACCTGTTACCCGCACCGCTGTAGAAGGGCGTCGTGGCCACGGCCGAAACGTCTGGTTTTGTTTTCATTGTGAATTTGTCAAGTTTTTATGCAGTTTATGTTACAGTGTTGTTATCGTAACTTTTCGCTAACAACAATAATTTTGATAACGTTGGACCACAGGCTAACATCCCAGCATTTGTTTTTCAGTCTTTCGTCATTTATTCTTTCACGGTCATTACTAAACTGAAGATTCTTACTTCATCGTTTCTTCCGGTTATTATACGTATATGACTCAATAAATAATAACAACGAGAATAATAATAATAATAATATAGTCCGCCTACAAGTTTGTATTTTATTATGTTTTATTTTGTTATTTTATATTTCTGGAGTGTTCGAATTATAAATTTATGTCCGTAAAGATGCGAACTAATCTTTATGACAGTTGTATGTCTCTCACAACTTAGACTTTATGAATTGTGCGTAAAACAAATTAAAATACACTTGCACAATAACTTAATTATTACTATGATAATTGTGATTGTGGTTGTGTGTGAAGTCGTGTGTATTATTATATATTATAGATATAGAGACACTATTACAAGAACCCTAATTACCAGACGTACGTTTTAGAAGAGTTTGGTCTGTACCGTCAGACGCTTAAGTATTTGAGACAGAAGCTTTACACTTTTTAAAACATAATGTTAAACGCCAGTATCGAACACAAAAACAGCGTTATTCTTAATAAAAAAAAATACAGAATTTAATTAGGCCTACTCCGCACTTAGGTCGAAACGGTGATATCTTTAGGTCATTACGCCGGTAATATTGGTCGAAAACGGTCTGGACAATCAAATGCCACCGCATTTTGCTATAGGAATTTTTTACATTACATAAACTTGTATAAGCTATATCATTTTGTACGTTGGAGCGTATAAATATCAACTAAACCTCTTTACAACCTCCTTTACAACATAGTTCAGCCAGTTATATCAGAATACTTGTAAAGGAATTATTTATTTCTGCAATTGCTGTGTATACAGTGTTACATTAGGTGTAGGCCTGTATCATACCATCCGATGTACTGCATGCGTAGCCGCACCCGCACCCGCACCTATACGTATGTAGATTAAAGACACTTCGATGCGTTGTTTTAAATGTATTCCCGAAGAGCACTAAAAAAAAAAAAAAAAAAAAAAGTTTCTTTTAAGTTCTAGTGTTCTAGTAATGTTTTCTACTATTATTTACAACATTGTGGCGAAACATGCTGTACATGTAATTTGGAATCTTAAACAACATTTGTTAAGTGTTAGTTAAATTTATTTTGTATTATCCATGTCATTTATATATAGGTCTATATATATATTTTTTATGAGAATGTAAATGGGAAGTACAATATGTTAACGGAAATGACAATAGATCTGTTAAAATAACCGAATTGTTAATACTTTAGGATTGATTTATATGCGCTTCTACATAACATACACGTTGGCGTAATTTAAGAATTCGTGTGACAAAATGTGGTGACATTTGATTATCCAGAACGTTTTCAACGTATATTATCGTTTGCTACAAGATTTATGTTAAGATAAAGTTTGAGATACCACCGACAGTGATATGGATGTTATTACTTGCAAGTTAGAAACTCTGTCTGCATTAGATCACGCTGGTAAAGAGTCCGTTTTCAAGTATATATTTAAGAAGAAAAATAGAATCACCAAATTAGAAACAGCGAAGATACATAATTACAACAGACGTGCAATGGTAGTTCGTCTTTATTTTCGATCAGGAAAAAATCGATATAATCTATAGCTTATCGCGCTACTTACTTTTTGGTCATTTACATATGTATCGGCGGATAAAACCGTTATCATCAATGTGATCAAATCGGATTCAGTGATTCAATAACAGAACGTGTTCATTCAAAACATAGGATTCTATAAGAAAAAATCGGTATAATCTATAGCTTACCGCACTATTTACTTTTTGGTCACTTGCACATGTATCGGCGGATAAAACCGTTATCATCGATGTGATCAAATCGGATTCAGTGATTCAATAACAGAACGTGTTCATTCAAAAAATAGGATTCTATAAGAAAAAAATCGGTATAATCTATAGCTTACTCCACTATTTACTTTTTGGTCACTTGCACATGTATCGGCGGATAAAACCGTTATCATCGATGTGATCAAATCGGATTCAGTGATTCAATAACAGAACGTGTTCATTCAAAACATAGGATTCTATAAGAAAAAATCGGTATAATCTGTAGCTTACCCCACTATTTACTTTTTGGTCACTTGCACATGTATCGGCGGATAAAACCGTTATCATCGATGTGATCAAATCGGATCCAATGATTCAATCGGTGAAAACGAAAAACTATACACAGCACAATCTTGTTATCCGTCACCCCTGTCAACCGTCGGACTCTTAATGTCGTGTCAGACAAAAACCGATACGATGCTGCAACTTTCAGTGGATGTTCATTTCATAAAGCAGTCATGTTTGTGAAGCTATTTCTGTTCGTGAAACCGATTAATTGACGGGAAACAACGGAGTGTGGAGTAACGTAAAAGTGTAAAGCTACGCTACCGAAGTGTACGGCTATATTACTAGTTCGGGATACAAGAGGAGGCAAACGTCACACAACTATTGCTGCTACGTAAGATCCCAATATTTTGCAAACTAACACAACAGACAGATTTTTATTAACAATTATTTTAATTTATACTTGAAAATTTTTATTTTTGTCAAGCTATAGGCTGCTTACAGGTATTCGCGAAGCAACACCTCAACGTAAATAATGATGTTTCTACAGGGCCGGTACAGCGATCGGTTGATTCTACAGGGCCGTGTATTATCAGTTTTCTTAACAGTAAATGAAAAACAAAATCAGTGTATAGTTTTCTTTCCCTCAGTTTAAAGATAGAGATCTGAGTTCTTTGTATGTCGCAAAAATGACCTCATGGTATTTCAGTACTCGTCTGTTGTGTTTGCGATTCATTTCTCCAGCCTGTGTAGGCCTATTTATTTTGTATTACCCATGTTTATTTATACACATTGTGGGAATGTAAATGAGAAAGTATAACATGTTAACGGAAATTACGATAGATTTGCTAAAATAACCAAAGTGTCAACAATTAACGCTGAATTGATGTTTATACGCTCCAACATACAAAATGATGTAGCTTATACAACTTGGCGCAATGTAAAAATTCCTATGACAAAATGCGGTGGCATTTAATTATCCAGACCGTTTTCGACCAATATTACCGGCGTAATGACCTACAGATATCACCGTTCCGATCTAAATGCGACGTAATGAAATTCTATGTTTTTCTTATTAAGAAAAACGCTGTTTTTGTGTTTAACACCGGAGTTCGATAACACGAGGCGAGTCTCTGGGAATGCCTCACGACGGTAGAAACGTTTAGGGGAAAAAATAAGTGATATGTTGATCACCGAAACAATCTTGATATTAATCAGAAGATAACGGTTTGAACTGTTGAGAAATATACCGAACAAAATCATAAATAGAAATTATATACATAAATTATATACCTGTATATAGCCTGTGTACACATAATACATATGTAGGGGCCTATTATACATATACAGTATATATATATATGTATAATGTGTATTATACATATACATACATGATAATTTACATACATAAATTATATACAGGTCACAAACTTTCTTTTATCAAAGATTTAGTAACGAAATTTACTAAAAACTAATCGTCTTAGCTGTCGACGTATTACCAAGTGGTAAGATAACTTACACGTTTAAAACGTGTAAAACTTTCGTCTTACGACTTACGTGTAGACTTACACGTAAAGTTTTAAAATTTACGACTTTACTCGAGATACAATTCTTTTAGCAACGGTTCAAACGCTAGCAGCAGAACTGAATAGCAGGATTTATAATGTGGTATGTACATAATAGCTAGACTAACAAAACGATATCAACTTGGAACTTCCACAACAAAAACAAACGTTATGGCATCCATAAGCAATGACGTGAGCGCGCAAACATTTTCCTGAACAAGAAGACTGTAGGACAAACTAGGAAGTACACCTATCTACGATATAATCTCCCTTATATGAGCACATACATATACCGATTCAAAGTTCAGTATTTAAATGCTCAATCAAATAGTAATTAAAAAACGTGTGACACGGCAGCCAGATTAAACTTTACAAAGTGACAGCTGTGCTGGATGCTAACGAAGAACTAAATAAAGAGGACAGAATAAGAAGAAATAGCGTTTCTGAGATACGTATGTGAGCGGGAGGCATAAACATGAGGAGACCAATATTGTGAAAAAAACCTACGTTTGGTATAAAATTAAAGGGAACTTTAACCACAGAATGAATATAATGTTCATTTTTTGAAAATTTCTAACTTTTTCAACGTCCAGTCCAAAAAGTGGGTGAAAACTTTGATACAATTGCAAAAATTTATGTGGGGTATCAAATTAAATCAAACATCAAACTTTAACGAACATTTGAATGTAGTACTACTAAATTTTGGACATTTCAAAATTTTGGAACCTTACCACACAGGAAGAGAATAGAGGGTATCAGACATGAATAATGCTCACTGTAAACGAAGAAGTAAAGAGATGTAGGAGATACCGGACAGAATATGTAACACGCATGGAGAAAACAAGAGAACCAAAAACACCGCTAAAATATAAACCAGTGAGTGGAAGAATACTGACCGGCCTAGAAAAACGTAATTTCAGCAAGGAACGTGAAGGCGCAACAATCTCGATGGTTTACGTTGATGATGACTAAACGTCTTAGGTCATCATTATGACGTACTAACCAGTGATTACGTGTTTACTATAAAACGAAAATCGCTGGAATTGGAATCTCAATACCGAGATTCACTTAATGAAAAAATGACGCAATTTTATGTTAATAAAATTAAACAAATATTTTCTTACTATCTTCTTTATCTTTTTTTTTAATTTTTACTTTTCTACTGATTACTGAAGCTTTGAAATAATATGCTGAACGATAAGTAAAGCTCATGAAAACAAAACAATTAAGACACACAACTGAAGGTGTATAAAATTACTACGGTTCCTACCTCCAACAAAGCAAAATTTCTACAGTAACGAAAAAAAAGGTGAAGAGTAAATAAAAATACAGGAAATGAAATTTCTTATAAGGGCGAAAGGATTCACACGAATTAGTAAATAAAAAACGAGCATATAAGGAATGGCCCAAATATATTTAGTATCAATGCAAGAATGAAGGGAAACAGAAAACATGGAAAGAGTGCATTGACACAATTGGCAAGATGTAGATACACTGAATTATAAATGTAGAGTAGAAAAAATGTGAGTTAAACAAGAAGTTGGGTTCCGTACCAGACGAACATGCCTATTACATGAAATCAAGAAGAACATTTTAAAATATAGGCTACTTTGGGGCAAACTTTATCGATAAGGTATTTTCTTTTCTCTCGAGTTTCTCTCTCATGAACGTTACGCTGATATCTGTTTTGAGAGAAAGAATTTCACATTGTAGGTTTGATCTCCTCTCTCTCTCTCTTTCTGATGATGAGAATATTCACTAAAGTAGTATTTTCAGATAAACTATACAGATTTATTAAGAAAATATTGTAAACATGTTAAATCATTTTAAAAGACGGGAATGGAATTAATAATGCAGAAAATTAATCAACCGCGCAAACATTCCTAGGCACACATAACCTTAACACGAATACGCGGAACTCGTGTGCATTTCTCTACAAAAAATTACAGTGTATGTGTACACACATGATAAGAATAATTATAATTAAATTACGAGCATTTTGACAGTATCACGTGAATATTATTCTTCTCTCTGATTTGGTTATTAATCAGTATTTTTTTAGATGGATTTGTACCGATTTGTCGGTAAAACATGTTTATTAAATTCTAGTAAACGTAATACAATTCTTTTTCTGATGGTCTAAATTTAATTTAACTCCAATTAAAAAAAACTTTGTCATACCTTTAAAAATTACTATGAAAAATCCTTACGTTTTATTATTATTACTAACGGATCGAAATCACATTAACAATATGCGGTGTTTACAAAGAGATCGTGATGCGTACGAATTCGGATCGCGGGCGCGCGTCACAGCACACAGAGCGAGCGGCAGGAACACACTCCGATCAGTGGGACTCCCCAGCACACACTGCAGTCGCCGGCTCGTGCGCCCTTGCAGCACTACTCTCTCCTCTACTCTCTCCTCTACTCCTCCTCCACTCCGCTGCCGACGCCTCCTACCTGGAGGAGTCTGCACTTCCACATTCATCTCGCTTACAACACTATGCAGTTTTCTCTATCTATCGTTAATTACGCTAATAAGGATTTAAAGGGCTTATCGGATAAACATTCCGCTT
This sequence comes from Magicicada septendecula, assembly GCA_034769895.1. Taxonomy (NCBI): domain Eukaryota; kingdom Metazoa; phylum Arthropoda; class Insecta; order Hemiptera; family Cicadidae; genus Magicicada; species Magicicada septendecula. Next base: position 1,250,489,621 of record CM068367.1, read on the forward strand.
TGCTAACTCGGCAAAAATTTTTCGTACATATCAGACACTGGGAGATGACGTTTGAAAGTATTTCAAATTCCAGCGCTAACTTTTTTTTGAAGCAGTAACAAAAACAGCTGTTTGCGTCATAAAACGTATATTCTATAAATAATGTTACACAACATAAACGTTAGATAGGCCTAATGCTTATTGTCAGTTTCTCTTCTGCGAACGAAGCGAGACTCAGTTTTAAGTCAACCGTTTGGCATTTGTCTGTCTATCTATTTGGGTATTTGGGTCTTTACGATAACGTTTGAACGCATCAATCGATTTTCATACAACTTGAGTTGTGTGTTCACACACTGACCCTACAGAATGTGATTGATCCCCTCAACAATAAGGGGGGCGGGAGTGAATGTGAGGAGATCAATGTTACGAAAAAAAGCCCACGTTTGGTATCAAATTAAAGGGAACTTCAACCACAGTCTGAATATAGGCGTAATGTTCATTTTAGAGAATTCCAAACTTCTTCGACGTCCGGATCAGAAAACGGGGTGAAAATTTTCATGAAATTGAAAAAAATTTATGGGGGTATCGAACTGAATCAAATATCAAAGTTTAACAAACATTTGAATGTAGTCATATGTTTCGGACGTTTCAAAATTTTGCAACCGACGGCCCGGAAAAGAGGTGAACATTTTTTTTAATATTGAAAATCCAGCAGGATTTAAGAATAAATGGAATTGTAACTCAAATCCGAATGTTTCGAATTTTTAGTGTTCATTGTAAGATTGTGTGCTCTACAATTGTCATACTACTAAAGAAAAAGTAGAATAATCGAGATTTTTATAATTTTTCCCATAATTGAAATATTAACTAATAATGAAGATAATAATAAATGCACTTCGCTCAAAATAGTGAGCGAATTCTGTAGCTCAGGAAACTACTAGTGTATTCTCTGCACCACATCGAGCATACAAGAATTTGCACGTGTGCGATTTAAAATACATATAACGTTTAAAAACATATTTCGCGTAACAAATCACATTTAATTTTCTAACAAAAACATACTCATCAGAAAAACATACAAACGTAATGAAGACAGCACAGTTCTATTTAGAATTTTTAATTAAATAAATTTAATATTTATTGAGCACAAGACTATATTCACAGCATTGAAATACAATAGTTAACGCATTTATTCTTCTGGTTCTCTTGATTTACTTATTAACTCTTGTTCTCTTGTTTATCACCAACTTTACCACTCGATGCAATATCTCCATCACAGTCTTGGTCGTCAAATTGTTCTTTTACCTTTTGGAAGATCATCTCGGGTCTTCTTGACTAGTCTGTCATCATCCATCCTGTCAACCCAATCGTCTCAAAGTTGTTGCATTTCCTCTATCCAGTCCAATATATCAGTTACTTTGGACGTTTTTCGAATATTTACATTCGTTATTCTCTCTCGTCGTGTTTTGCCTGCAATTTTTCTCAAGTGTTCTCATTTCAGGAAATTATATTTGTCTTCTTGTTGCTGACGCTTCCGGTCTTGCTTCTGCGCCATACTTCAGCGAAGACCGTACAGTTCTTTTACACATTTCCGTTTGCATTTTCAAACTTCAAATGTTATTGTCCTCAATAACTCGCTCATATATCCTGTTTGTTTTTCTGATTTGGCAGCTTGTTTCTTTTCTACTCAATTACAGCTTGTTTCGTTACCCATAGATATTTGCTTTTCATTATCTGCTACACAGTTTCATCTTCTATTATTAACTTGCACATACGTGATGTTGCAGCGATAGTCAACATCGGTCTCTACATCGTCAGCTGCAGTTGAGCTGTAGATCTTACCATATTAAATTTTACTTGAACGCGTTGTTAAATTTGTATACACGCCTTTGTAGATCATCATCGTTTTAAGCTACAGGAAATGCGTCAACATACCATTTAATGTTGACATACCAGCAGGAGTATTCACTGTACAATATGACGACGCTGTGAACTCTTCGGAGGAGAGCACAGTCACTTTTAGCAGTTCTTACACCTTTAAATCTGTTTCTTGACAAAGTAATCTAAATTTAATTTCAATGTCAAAATCTGTGGTTTGACACTTCTTTCGAAGGAGGAAACTGCCATTCAACATGAACTGGAGTCGGACGGAAGAACGTTCGGCTGCGTTACACGTATACAATGTTTAGGTATCCATCTCACCGGGCCCAGGAGCATGAGCTGAACTACCGGGGCACACAAAGTGGAACCACTTAATATGTTAAGAACCTTTACCAGTACTAACTGGGGACGGACCCTATAACTGCCTTGCTATAAGCCTACTGTAGAACAACTATCCGCAGTATTTTAGACCATGGAGCTATTTTTTGCGGAAAAGCGTGTTATTTCGAGTTACTACAATTACATCGACTGCAGCACCATAGCTCTTCGCTTAGTGTTACGAGCCATAAACTCTACACCATTCACTGTAGTTCACGCTGAAACTGGTAAGCTGCTATTAAGCCTTCGTCAGTCGATCTGTTGTGTCAAATACTATGTACCAACAAAAACCAGTTAATTTTTGTTTTTGTTTTTTCATATCTATTAATTCTAAGTTGTTACATTAAAATTTTTTTTTAATCGACAATTTGCTTCTCTACTTGGAAACATCGTATGTGTTTTTAGTTTTAAAAAAGGTTAAGTTAATTTTTGTAACATTTGAAATATATTATATATATTGCAACGATACAAATTATAACTGCGTAGATAGGTTACATTGAAATTATTACAACAGAGTCTATATCTCGAGGTAGGAAATTTTATTCATTAACACATTAAAAATTACTATTGTCTTATAACTTTATAATATAAAATTGTTTACTAAATAATTGTCTTTCAATAAATGAGTCTATTGGATTGTTTTACATATATGTTACTTGTACGTAGAATTCCAACTGTTTGCATAGACACCAGACGCTCTGGTCGCTGCTGCTACTTTGCGATGACTACTACGCTGACAATTCACGTCTTTGCACACACACACACACACACACACACACACACACACACACACACACACACTGCGATATGAAACTGTTATTGTGTATAACTTGTATAATCTTAATCTCAGGAATCAAAACTGGGTAAAAATAGATCGTGTATTATGGTTACACAAATCCGGCTTTTGAAGTGTTCTCGCGTTAACGCTTAGACTATCTCTGTAGATAATCTGCCCCTAACGAAAAATCTTCCACTCTACACGAAAAAGCACGATACATTGTCTATTTAAAATATCTGAGTTCTATAATGGCAATGGTTACGAAGAACTCGAACCGTGAACCAACTTCTAAGTCTTATGGAAACCGACTTGTCTTGTCACGAAAATCTCGTGACAGCGAGTCAAGACTATTCTATAAGCTTATCAAGACTTTGGAAGAAACTGACCGATGTGCTATCGGCAAAGCACCAACTCAAATAATTTTTAGACCTTCCGATTGGTGGAAACTCTAGCAATGTAATGGTTTTCTTAATGGTAGCCAGAAATCAGGCTGAAACTCTGTCCGATTTTGCAAAGGTCTGTCTAGATTTAATCTACAAATTTTATTACTTTCTAGGAGTTAACAAGAATAAAAGAAGACTAATTTCATTGAAAAAACTATATAAAAATTATAGTTGTGGAGAATTGAGTATATGGAAAATGTAGCTTATAACCATGAGAATACCCTGTCCAAGTTTCAGAACAAAATGTTAATTTTCAACGAAGTTATTAAATAAAATGTAAATCACACGCGCACCCGCGCACTTAAACACAAATATTTCACATGAAATAAAAGAGTACAAAATTATGAACATTTTGACATAACGTACTTTCTTAAACATAGCTTGGTTCAAAACTTATGACTACTTTACAAAGAAAAGAACAAAATCAATTTTTAACATGTCTATGGCCGTCAGAAAATGTGTTATAGCATTAGTATCCCTATTATATGAACTTCATATCATGTGTTTTGTTGCTATATATATATGTAGTGACGAAGATGATGTGTTTCTTAAATCGATGTTATTAAAATTTTATGACCAAATACTCTACAGTGATAACAACGTTGGACGTTAGAATAGCAACAAATATATTGTATACACGGTAAGGGTCACTTGGCATTCGTCTATAACACAACGTTACAACGTCACAGATAATTACATACGTTTGTCTACATAACAATCACACACTGTCACCGCCAACCGTCCAGTTGTTTGATTCAGTATTCCACACACGCGTCCACGTCGTCCATATTAAATAGCACAGACGTTCCAATAACCGTACAAAAATTGATTACTGTTTGCAGTTTGTGATGAATAATTAATTCCTAATTACAACAGTTTCAATCAGTGATATACACACGTGGCTAGCGGCTCGACTGCTAATAAAATTCAGATAGTTTCAGCATCGGCCGGTCAGCACGCATGGTAGCCAACGGTCAGATGCAGCCTGACCGCGGTAATCATATGTAATTTGTTCGGCACAAACAACGGTAATTACAAGTAATTTAGATATTAATTCTGTATTTCTGTTTCCCGTTCAAATACCGACCTCGTCTACAAATTGTACAACCTCTTCATGCAGAACAATTACATGGCGGCCGAATGATTAGCGGGTTAAATGCATCTCATGAAATGTAAACGACACAGAGGCAGTTATATACACAAGATAATATAATGTGTAGCATTGCAGTAATATGCTACTATAATGTAATTTAGTTTTCTTTTTTGCCAGAAGGCTAAGTTATATCATACACGGATTTTAAGAGAATAAGAGAAAAGGAAAACAACAGATTACATAACAACATAATACAAAGTCCACACATATTAAAAGTTGATTTTTTAAAAATATTGTAGCATAACGGAAATTTTACCTTATTTACAATTTAATACCACCTAGAAAATGAAAGGAAGAAGCAATCTGGAATGAGTAAAATAAACCTAAATAAAAGTAACATAAAAGAAATAATTACTATAATAAATAAAATGCCTTAACAGTACGATAAAAACTCTCGACCCAAAGAAATTAAACACATTCCATTCAAAACAATATGTTTTAAACCATGTAGGATAATTATTATCCCAGTAACATCATCAGTATACCCAGTAAGATAAGGAGCAGTAAGGAAATACAACCATGGACGAATTAATTAAATAAAAATATCAAAAGGTCAAACCCTATTTTAAAGCCAGAACACTCTACCAGAATCAGTGTACATCAGTTAGATAAGGAGCAGGTAGGAATAAACAGGACTATGAGTAAACCAGCCACATTAAAATCAAAAGGTAGACACTCATATCACAACCAGACTACTTTATGAAGTTCAGGGAATACACTTAACTAAGATTATAGATAAGTACTTCCATAGAAGGGAAGAAGAATTACCAAATAAATAACCAAATAAATAAATGAACCTAAACAATAATTATTATATAAAAATTAGAAAACCATATGGCCAAAGTCAGAGAATACAATACCAGTAGACTGATTGAATATAAATTTAAGTATAAGTAAAATAGTTGAAATTAAAAAAGGACTAAAGATAATGTAGAACCTAACTGTTCACAAGACAATATTATGACAAAAGTGAAAGTGGAATTTTCATTATAAAATAAAACTACTGATAGTGTAGCAAATAAAACTATAAATAGAGGATATATGTAAATTAGAAACCAACTATACATTTAAAAACCAAAACAATAATTTGAAAGGACAGCAAAAGACTGTAATTAGGTTAAGACCATAATTTGTTTAATTATAAGAAATAATTTGTTTGTTTAATTATTATATTGGTATTCACTACCTACAATGTTGATATTAGGATATACTAAATGTTAGATAATAAGTGTTTGTTGTATTTAAAGAATGTTAGTTTATGTCAGAATTTTGTTAAGGAAGGAAAGGCAATATATTAATTCAAATGTCATATAAATAGTAACTCAGAAAAGATAATAATAATAATGTGAAATAATTATAATATTGATAGTAAAACTGAAAATTGATAATCAAGCCAAATTCAACTTTGACTCTGTAATCAAATCAGAGGAGATAAATTAATGAAAACCTGGACCAAATTAATAATAATTATTCCTTTTAGCATGCAAATACTTTATTATAATTATCACAACCTGTAGTAGTAATTAAAAAAGTCAGAGGACAACATTGACTTAAATAGTGATTGTACAAGATAATGCCTACGCAGTAAACCAAGTATAAGTAAAATGTAAATAAATCAGTAAATGTTTAGTATAATAACAAAGTAGTACAGGCAAATTATAATGATTTAATTAGTAATCTTATTTGAGGGCAATGGTAACATAAAACATACTGTAAACCATTTAATGAGTAATTATGTGAATCATGATAAGGCCTCGAAGTAAATTTCAAGGAATGTAGTTTTTGAGTTTAATTCAAACCAAAATAGGTCATGTTTAATATTAATTTGTATAAAATCAAAGCAGTGATATAGTTATGTAATTAAAATTTCATAAAAATACTAAATAACTAAATTATAACCAGTAAAATATAATAAAATGTCATTTTATTTCCATAAAATCGAATGGGGAATAAGGCAAACAGCTGATTGTGAACAATGGGAAATGAGACCAAAATCGTACAGGATTTTCTATATGAAGGAACAAATTAAAATTAGTTGATTGTTAAACACCAAGCAGAACGGACGTGTCATAGTATTGAGAAGAAATCTGAAATAAAGTTTAACTAAAACCAAGATGTCCTATGGAAAAATGAAGGAATGAAGTATCTACAGTAAATCAATGAATCCAATTTAAATAATCGGTGGAATAATAAAACAAATTTAAAAAACACTAAAACTAACTACCAGAACGAACGGCCATGATGGAATTATAAATATAACACAATTTATGAACAGCGACTGATTTGAAGACGGCACTCAACACTACACACGTATTATCGAACGAAATCCGGTGGAGGACGAAAACTAAACACAATAACTTGAAAATCTTTCAATAACTACATCACAGAAGAGGAATTTATCAACTACTGCATTTTATTGACGAAAAATCCCAGAGATAGGTTATCAGCATGGTAGAACGCATGAAGGCAGCCATCTTTTAATTTCAACGAGGAGCAGCTAGCCCAAGAAAAAAAGAAGACTGCGTGACGTCAGAATAGTCTGCATGCGGTTCGAATTTCTTTTTACTAATATATACTATATTTTTAATTATTATGTGTTAATGAATAAGTTTTTTTCTAATTGTAAGTATTGAATTCTCTAACTTGCCTTTCCTGACCATTTCAGCAGTTAAAAGAATCCATGTTAATGAATAATTTAATTTAATATAACTTAACCCAAATGTGTTAATCGATCTGAGATCCAGTCTCGACTCCGAGAGCAATAGTCGACGCAAGTCGAATAATCGCGTTACTCATAATAAATATAAATTATTTGTTTTAACTTGGCGTTTTATTGACTAGTTAAGTAGCTAAATTAAAATACGTCAATTCTCAATTAAAAAACAGGACTTCAAAAAGGAAAAGACGAGTAGAAGAAGAAATAAAGACGCTGAATTGACAGCTACCATCAATCGATTAGTCTATGACATAATCTATTTAACGCGGTGAAACAAATATTTCTTTACCAATTCTAATAAAATAATAAAAACACAACATAATTAAATAATTAAATTAATTTAATAAAAAATAAATAAAATAAAAATTTATTAAACAATTTATTATACTCATTAATATTTGTTTTATTACATATTGACACTACCAAAGTGTGGCTTATATTAAAACACCATAAGCAACGTTTTATTACAAATTGACGCCAACAACGTGTGGCATTAAAATCATTCTGAAGAACCGTGATATTACAAATTGACGCATCCAACGTGGGGCTAAATAACCCGAACGATTGAGTTTTATTACAATATGGAAGAGTAAATTGGATGTGTGACAATCAAAAAAGTAGTAAACGAGAGCGTTTCTTTTTTATTTCCTATTTGTCTCATGTGTATTGTGTATGGATTCATTCGAAGTGTTTTGTAGTAAACACTATCGTTGACTAACCTGATCAAGTTCTCACTCAATAAGCAGGTGAGAAGTGGCTTCCAGTATCGCTGGTCATCGGCTTCTCCAGTATCACCACTCTAATACATTTTTCGTATTAGGAGTTGCCGAGTCGAACCTTACCTGAAACAAACAAAAGAATATGGTTATTGTTTGAAAAATTAGCACAAAATAAAATCACGTGATTAGAGCACTAGCAGTTACGATACTTGTAAGTTATGTATGAAACAAAATAATATAGACTTGAACATCGATAACAAAATTATTATCGAATTGTTTTTACAGAACCATAACAGCACAAACAGCACGTACATTTTTCAGGAGCACCAAGCAAAAATTAAACATCTACTACATCCATTAAACGTTTTCTTTAATCGTTTTAAACGGTTTATAATAAAGAGATTATAAGATGGTGAATGGAGAATAAGAAGTAACCAGGACACAGATTAGTTAATGAAGCGTGAGGACATCGTAAGATTTGTAAAATACACCGGCTAGGCAGCTAGAGCGGATGGATGATCAGCTTAGCAAAAGAAAATCCTGAGAGCACAGTTGTACAAACACAGAAAGAGGGGTCGATCTAGGATAAGATGGTTGGATGATGTGCTGAAGGATCTCAGAAGAAAGGGCGTGAGGAGTTACGCTGAGATGGCAATAGATACGAGACATTGGAAAAGTCGGTGTTGAAAGCCAGGGTTCACATAAGGTTGTAGTGCGAAGAAGAAGAAGAAGAAGAAGAAGAAGAAGAAGAAGAAGAAGAAGAAGAAGAAGAAGAAGAAGAACGACGACGACGGCGACGACAACAACAGAAATTTTACAGAACTAATAAGATGTTTCCAAATCTCCGAGAAACTACAGCCTAGTATTAGAAAGGTAGTGGAAGAAATATAAGGATTCAGGGACCACATTCACAATTAGTATTTGATTTCAAACCGTTAGGTTTGAAACAGAAGCTGGACAATCGAACAGAAAGCAGATCTCATTTACATATATTTTCCTTTGTATTACTGACGGAAATGAGCAAATTGTGGTCTCTTGCAGAATCACTTATTTGTCTACTATACTCACATACTGAAGGTTTGGAAGCACTTCTTTGATGATCTTAATGGCATTTGTTTTCCTCGTAGAGCTTGAATAAAGTTAAAGACAAACTATATCTCAGTCGAGTACGGTGTTTGTGGGAATTACGAGAGAACAGCTCAGAAGAGTAATGGAACAGGGAGGAATTCTCCCTGTAGAAATGGATGAGGATAATTCGCTCAGCAGTGGGAGGCTAATTATGACGATGATGATATGTGTATGGTGACAATGATGCTACGAGACACGTACAGTCAGTAAGTGCGTAAACCTCACGAGACCAACAGTAATTATAACATCAACAGTGACAATGCTCATTCTATAGGTTGGACGGGACGGTGCGCACGTCCCGTTATGGTGTTGGCGCCGTTTGACATAATTAATAGGTACCATGTTATTACTGGTTTTATCGTAGTAATCGTATCGTCTATTATTGTTCACCGGAACGCACCGCCTTATCAGGAAATGCACTATTAACGAATGAATTACTCCGACAACTATCTACGCGTGTCCACCACGATAACGCTTTGTCTGACGATGACTGGCAGTTGTCTCCGCTCCACTCGTTCTCAAGCATACCTCACACACGCTGTTACAGTAACGCCAACCACGGAGAAGTGATTACTCCCGACTCTGAAAACTGGTCGCAGGGCTGTGTGAAGGTGCCAATAGCCCCGGGCGCCACAATTGCGGGAAGCGCCGAAATCGTAGACCGAAATGCACGATTTTATTGAATATGTTGCACTGAAATAATTATTTACTAGCTGTATCGGTACATAGATCCTCCAGTAAACTTAAATGGGCCAAAAATTATTTATTTAAGATCATCACTAGATCAGAGTTAGAAATTTACGTTTATTTTTAATTGATCATGATATTACGGGACCACTAGAATAACAAAAGATTATCGACGGTTTGCTTCTTAAAAAAAAAGAAAAACAAGAAAGATAACGTTAAAATAGTTGCGTATTTGCATTTCGTCTGGTTTCTATAATAATTGATGTTTCAGGTGTGCGGGTTATTAGCCTACATCACCTTAGTCCAGTGGAGGGACTGCCTCCTGACCGCTCTGGACCGCAGAATTTTCTGAAGGGGTCATCTCCCTTAGCCTTTGAGGATCCCCTCTCCTCCTCCTGCAAGTCAGCAGGTTCCTGCGCTTTTCTAACTCCGTTTGGTGGACTGCCTCTTCCGCCATCTCCGCTGTACTGATAGACTCCATCTCCGCCTTTGATACCGTTTAGGACTTCACCGTTACCCTGGCATGGGGCCCTTACATGGTACTACCAGCCGGGTCAGCTGGCCCAAGGTTTTTTAAAGAGGTGTTACTCTTCTATCACTCACTCTTTGTTCTGGCTTGTGACAGACAGAGCCTGGCTTCCCAATCATGGGCCCAGGTTGGCGGGTTTTCGAATATTTGACTTAAATGTCAAATCGGTGTTGCTGTGTGGATGTGAGACCTGGAAAGTGACAAAGGACATCACCACAAGGTTACAGACTTTCATAAACCGTTGCCTGAGGTACATAATGAGAATTTGGTGGCCCAAGACCATCTCGAACAGAGTTCTATGGGAGGGCACAAGTCAAAGTCCCATCCAACTACAGACAAAGTGAAGAAAATGGAGGTGGATCGGACACACCCTGAGAATACCACCAGAAAATATCGCTAGACACGCACTGAATTGGAATCCACAAGGTAGCCGCAGACGTGGAAGACCGAGGAACACCTGGAAGAGGACTACGGAAAAAGAGCTGGCTGGTGTCAACAAGACATGGAGGGAGGTGAAGGCTCTGGCAATGGACAGAACACTCTGGAGAAGTTTCGTCGAGGCCCTATGTTCCATCTAGGAATTTAAGGACTCAAGTCAAGTAAGTCATTTGCATTTCGAATAAACTGCTAGTCACTTCTGTTTTTCCTTTGTTGAAGCTCAGACAGAATTTTTCAAGTTTTTTTGTTCTAGTTTGTATATTTTTTTAAGCTTTATAATTTTTCTTGCAAAGGGTAAAAGTATATGAAGCCACGAGGGATATGGGAATTTTGTTGAAACTTATAAAATTAACGAAAATGGTCATGAGATACAGGAATGCCAAAATTAAGTACGAGAACATGCTATGTGAATCATTTACATTTAACAAGTGAGTTAAGCAAGGTTATGGGTTATCGGCCACTCTATTATTGCGCTACACTATGCTATTAGTGTAAGCACGATGCCTCATAGGCAACGTGGAAATGAATCGCACGACCTACTACTAGCCAGCTAACAAACATTGGCAGAGCCACATTATACAGTATGTGGTGGCCATATCCTATAGACTTATCGAGTGTCACTGTGGTAACTAAATGAAAATAAGAAAGCGAAATAAACAGTAAGCCAATGCTTGAGATTCATGTGCGAACTGATGTATTCCCTGAGTTGCGTAAGTGAGCCGGATGTTTTCAAGCCAGAACTACTTCAGTGACGCGCCACTGTGACAAGAAAATTTTATTATATTGGACAAGTCATGAGAAATAAAAAATAACAACTGTGCAAATGTTTATACACAGAAAATAATGGAGAAGAAAAGTCCAACTGCAAGAAGGGAGTTATCGTTATAAAATCTTATTAAACGGTACAAAATTCGACGATTTACTTGTTTCACGCTGTCCTGTCGAAAATTCATATTACTAATACGTTAATAGGAGGCGGAGAACTTTTAAAATGTTTTGAACAGTGCAGTTTCTATTCAGACTTTGATTATTTTTTTACTTTTTCGAATGAGAAGAGGTTTATCACAATGGAACGTGATGACGGCCAGTACTTAGTCTAATGGTTCGTCCGTACGTAACGGATACGGAGATATGAAGCGTGCACTAAGAACAGAGCAGTACATATTTCACAAAGCCAACTCTCCGGGGACTGTCCAGACGGTCCGGCAGAATATAGGGCAGTTGTGACTAACATAAATAAAAAAGAAACGGAGTAAACAATGCAAAGAAAGAAACGGAGTAAACTGAGCTTCGCGGTTGTCCCCAGAGCACCGGTACTGGCTCAAACGTTTCATACGTAATGTAATGTACCAGTCTGTAGTTTGTACTCTTGTTTTTATACTAAATTATATTACAGAACGCATGGCCAGTATTGTGCACAACACGGAAACTTATAAACTTATTTATACTTAATATACAGAATGGGATATTGGGACAACTCGCTTGATAGAGATGTGTATTTTTACTTCCATGTTCCATAAGGAAATGGAAGTACGGTAATGGTGTAAAAATCGTGTTCGAGATAAGAGCTGATTTTGATTGCACTACCCTCAAAACATGAAGAAAAGTCATTTTCCGAAAAGTGTGTGTGTGTGTGTGTGTGTGTGTGTGCGTGTGTAGAATTTTTTCTATAGAAAACGATAGCTGCCGCAAATTCAAACAAGATCAAATAATTTTTTTCATGGATGCATGAATTGTAGAGAACTCAAGGCCTACTGATTTTGGTGAAGATCGGTTAAGGGGAAGGGGTAGTTTACCTGCAACATTTTATGTTTTAACATGAGTAAAGTACTTAATTTTGATAAATAAAGTATCCTGAAAAGAAGGTCAGTATAATCCACTGTAGAAAGGTAGAACAAGTATCTATAAATGAAAAGGGTAGTTGAAGGGGGAGGGAGTAATTTTCTATAAATGAAAATGATAGTTGAAGGGGGAGGGGATCATTTTTTATATGTGTGCTACGTTATCGGCAACAAATAAGTAGTTTGTTGTTAAAATTCCTTCCCGGGCTGTTTGGCCGTGGTCCAATGTTTTCTACAAAACCAGACGTTTCGGCAGTGCCATCGACTGCCATCATCAGTGAAAACCGAGTGCGCTAACGTGAGGTGGTATACGTTAGTGACCACAGTACTGTGGTTAAAGCTGAAGCAAGAAGTAGAAAGAAGTAGTTCCTATGGAAATATTTCATTTCGAAAATGATTTTATATATAAGTCTTAGAACATGGAAGTCATGTATGGTTCTCCGTACCGATATTTCATAACGTCTATTGATGTAAGATTTTGTAAGGTTCGTCGTTAACTAGACACAATTTTTAAACGTTTGTGTGTCGATGTTTCGACAGTTTTTGTCGAGATTCGAAATTCATTGCCATCATTTTGTGTATACGGGCAGCACAGAAATAATTAATATGTATGTATATAGTGAATGTTAATATTTACAGATTCTAATAATTATTCTTTATTAAAATAAATAGAGGAGCGTTGGAATTTAAATTATAATTTACTATTTTTCAAAAAGTAATAGAAGAGTAAAAATTTACTTATAGTAATTATTTGAATAAAATCTCTCTCCTTTCCAATGCAGTGGCGCCATCCTGCCGGTAGTTTACGTATTCTTTGAGAAAAAAAAATCTTCTGGCAGCGGACGCATCTGCTCTAGAGCAGCTTCGACGACTTCTTCATTGGAACGAAACTTTTTCTCTCTTTGAACTCTCTTGAGGGTCCAAACAAATAAAAGTCTGCGGGGGGGGGGAGGTCCGGACTAAAGGGCGGACGGGGGAGAACGGTCCACTTTACTTTTCGATTTGTAGCCATTGTATGAGTGGCGGCATGAGAACTGGAATTATCTTGTAAGAAACAGACAGAATGCTGGCGTTTTTACGCTTAGGATGGCTGTTTGGAGTAATATTCGATGTTTATAGTCCGTCGTTCTGTTAATAAATGAATGTGTATGGCGTGTCCATATCCCAAAAGAATTAAACTATAATTTTTCCTGTAAAAAGCTTTTTCTATTTCGAAGATGTAGGATGCTGCCACTGAATTTATGGGCTTTTGGTTTGTGGAGGTAAAATGGTGTACCAAGTGCCATCAGTAGTGACAACAGAATATAAAAACCCCCTTTCCTTATCATGTATTCACTATTGTCGCAATTGTGAATGAGTCAGCTGCAGGAATGTCTGCTTGTGTTCGCCCGTCAGCATTCTCGGAATCCAATTTGGGCATAATTTCCGATAATGAACTTGATTTACGATACAGCTATCTGCACTTCCAACTCTGATATTTAATGTACAAGCAATACCCCGCACCGTGATTCGACAATCATTTAGAACAAGTCTGTTGATCCTGTCAGCCATCTCTACTGCTGTCAACGGTTTTGGGCGTCGTATATGTGGTTCATTCTCGACACGTTCTCGGCCATTTTTGAAAGTTTAATATTCACACTTACGTCTGACAACGTTTCTTCACTAAACTGTCTTTTGCGTTTTTCACAAATTTCTGATGGTTTCACCTACGTTTCTAAAAAAATAATAATAATGCGTTACACGTTTGAACGCACTTCTAGTTCACCCATACTGCAAAACGAACAACAAAGCACGCTTGTTGTTGAACGACTGGGATAAATTGGTATTTTTCCTGCGCACCAGCCAGTGCTACCAACTTCGGCATTTGCTTCTTCTATTTGAAGCTCAAACCAAATTATAATTAAAATTTGAACGCAATTCGTTTAAATACATACGAATTATAAATAGGTAAGTTTATACAAAATTGTTCATTATTAATACTATTATTATTATTCTCATCATTATAGATCTCGGTCTACCACACGGTTTCCGAGCCGGTTGTCTTGGTCGTTACCGGAGTGAGGCCAATTGACCTTCTCGCCAAGGAACGCAAGATCGTCTTTCAGAGGATATAGGAGGTAAGTGGTGAAGCTGCTCACCGAGAGGCCAGATGATGAAGAGTGGCAGAGAGCTTGGGAGCAAGAAGAGCGAGGTCGCTGGACGAGAAGGCTCATCAAGCGGATGCAGCCGTGGGCGGAGAGAAAACATGGGAGATCGACTATTATCTTACCCTGTTTCTGACTGGACACGGGTGTTTTCGATCTTACCTGAAGAACGTTGGAAAGACTGAGTCACCAGAGTGCCTGTACAGCCCGGGAACTACGGACGATGCCAGCCATACCGACAGACGGTATTCTTCGTCTGCGACAGACGGGAGCAACATAGAAGATCGTTGCAGGAAGATATCAGGCAGGAGATCTCCCCGGATAACACCGTTGAAGCGATGATTTCAGGGGAGGACATCTGGAACTATGTGACACCCTTCGCGGAAGAGAAGAAGATAGATTTAGACAGTCCAATATAGAAGAATAATAAGTCAGGTGTGCGTCCTAGGGCTGCAGAACAATACAGCTAGCCCGAAGTATTATGTCAAAAAGTGGGTTAGTCTCCTTTAAGAGAAAAGGGAGGTGGTCTTTTAGTGGGTCGGGTATAATACCCAAACCCACAGACCCCGGAAGTGTGCACCCTTAGGGACATTTGTACAGAAAATTTTTCCACCTGCCCATGTTACAAATATTTTTATAGATAAATTTATTATTCTTCATGTAGCATTGCACACACACACACACACACACACACACACGCGCGCGCGCGCGCGCACGCACGCACCACACAGTCACATAAAACTCACATTATGCATATTATTTCTATATCGCCCTCGAATAAAAATCCTGATATGACAAATGTTTCAAAAACGTGTCTAGTATATCACAAACCCTTTCATCATCTACTAATTCGCGGTGACGACTGACGACTACCAAACTAACGCTAACGTCAAGCGATTTACGGGCCCATCCTGTACGGTAAGACGTTTGCTGATTATATGACAACGTACTTTTTGTACGGTGGTTTAACCAAAACCAATCTGAATCACAAGAATGAAAAAAAAAGTTCGTCTCCACGTACGTATGAAGTGACATAATGCAGTTGATTATTATATTAAAAACTTTATGAAAAGAGTGTTTAATGGCTTTATAACATGTAATAATAACTCTTATTAGTTGAAAAAAATTGAAATAAAAAAAATACTACACGTTCACTCATTAAGATAAAAACTAGTACAGATGGTTTGTTCAGCAACGGGAAAGAGAAAAATAGACTTTTCACATTGGCGTACATTGGGACGCACAAATCCACGTAATTTAATAACGCCAGTGTTGTAACGTTGTTCTGGTGTAGGCCTACCCATTGGCTTTAGAGAACGTCAAGAGCAGGAAGCAGCAGTGCTTTGCTCAAGTGGACTTGAAACTTACAACTGATATTAGACAATAATAAATCATGCTGTAAGGGGGGGAATTTAGAAACACGACCGGTATTAGTAGTTACGGTAGTAGTGATGGTGGAACCGGTCGGTATTAACAAACAGCTGATACAAGGAAGTGTAAAATGTGTTACTTCCATGGAAGCGACACCACTATAGACATTACTGCATTTTAGGTGGGCACGGTACCCATCAGATAACTATAAATTTCCTCGTTTTCAAAAATGTTCATTCTTCTTATTCCGATAAGTGATCTTAGAAACGTCACCTCAGGCGACTGGTCTCTAGTACAAGTTCTAGTATTTACGGCAAGTTCCATACAGTCCTCAGGATACTTAAAGAAATTTAACACCTTATTTTACCTTTAGGTGATCTTTTGATTGTTCGCAAACGAGATTAAAATTCTTCGTTTTTTAGTCGATATCAGCTATGCCATGGTGTGGTACGTCACAGCCGAGGTATCTGAAGGTATCGACTTGCTCTGTTATTTTCTAGCACGAACTTACACCTTAGAGGATGGTATCCTTAAAATGTTGTGGGTTTGGTTCTGCTCGTCGATATCTGGAGATTATAGAACTTTGTTATTTTATGTAATTCGTGCAAAGCTTTATGTAAGGTGTTCTCATTGACAGAAACTAAAACCTAATCGTCAGCAAACAAAGAGTTTTATTTTATATTTGCCCTTTAAAATTGTCTTCAGTACTAAAATATTGGAAAATATAGTATTGTCATCAAGTAATATCGTAAAAAAAAAAACAGTAAACAGAAAAATTTACAATTTAACACTAAAGAGTATAATAACCTACAATACGGAAATACGCCTACTGAAAGATAAATTAGAAAAATTGTTAAATGGGTTTGGAATTTTGGAAACGAGCTTCTGATTAGTCCATAAAAGAAAGGTTAAGAAACCGCCCTGATAAGTGAAATTACAGACATTACATATTTGATCACAAACGTCATCAAAATTTGCCACGGGCACGTCGAACCAACGGATGAACACAGCCATCCAAACACGTGGTGAAAGGCAAGCCAAAGGCTGAAAAGAGATCGTGTAGACGAAAGAAACCCTAGAGAGCAGGTAGGCTGTAAGCAGCGTTATAAGAGAGAGGGATCGTGACGAGGATCTGAAAATCTGAAAGCGTCGGTAAACTTTATACGATGATGGCACGAAATCCCGATTGGATAACAAAAATAAAGGTCCAGCATTTTGAAATATCAAATTTTGTGAGACGTCCAAGTTGTTGGCTATACATGTGTGGAGCACGTGACGTGTTAAGAAGAAAAATAGATAATAAATAAAATGAAAAACGCCTGCAACTTGTAACACACTTAATAAGACACTAAACATCCAAGAACCGACCGCTGAATAACGATGAAGTTAGGTCAGGATCCATCATCACCATTATAAGCGTTATCATTTTTATCACCATTATTATGATCATCATAGCTTTATACTCCTCGTGGAGTTATAGCCGCTCTTTTGACTTCCGAAGACAAGTGGAAGTAATGACCCTCTTCACTCCACCTATTTGTTATACTCATAATGGGTGTTCCACCCGACTTGTATTCTGTGTACAGCTTATAACGATTCCACATTAACAGGATAAGCATGTGGGTGGAAAAGACACAATAACGAAGAAGGCATGTTACAAAAGCAAATAGAAAAGTAATAAACGGATAACAGGAGGGGAATTCTACATGGAGAAGAAGGAGATAATAGAGGGTAAAGCAGTCAAAACTATCGAAAAGAAGGTCTAAGAAGGAACCTGTGACGACAAAAATTGAAAGTAACGCTAGTTAAGAAAACGGAGGTAGTGATAGCTGAGTGAATCCTTATATAATCGTTAACTTGATTTTCATATTTAAACTCTGATTACAGTCTATGATATATCTGACGACGTAGTGAACGTATCGTATAGGAAAGATAATGAACAACACTACTAGAGATCATTCTATGGTCTACTATGCTCCCGGACCTGCATAACTCGCGCGCTATTTTGAACGAAGTACGTCGATTATTACATACATTTCAATATTAGATAATTTTTCAAATATGGAAAAAATTACAAAAATTCCTATTACTCTATTACTTTTATAGTAATATAACAATTTTAGAGTACAACGTAATACAATAAACACTACGTTCGGATACATCCGATTCGTATACGTTCGGATTTGGGTTACAATTCTTTTTTAGTCTGATACCCTGCTGGACTTTACATTTTTTTTCCAAATTTTCCAGGACCTCTTTTTTTAGGTCCTGGGGTCCGAAAATTTTGAAATGTTCATAACTCAACAGTACATTCACATGTTAATTGAAATTCTCTTTAATTTCATACCCCACATGAATTTTTACAATTTTATAAAAAATTTCACCCACTTTTTATTGAAACGATGAAAGTGTGAACTCTATATTCATACGCTGATTAAAAAATTTATTCTCTGCATGAGATTTTGACCCCACTCACAATTCCTCCCTATTTTTAGGGGGATCAAATTAAAAAACCAATAGGATCCTGGAGGGTAACATTATGGATACGCATGCCAAGGTTTACGGAAACCGGTTGATGCCTTCAAACGTTATCGTGAGACACACCCCAAATAGACAGACAGAGAGACAGACAGACAGACAAATAGCAAATGGTCGAATTAAAATTGAGAACTCGCTTTGCTCGTTCAGTGATATGATGGAATATGCATCTAGTGAAAATAAGAATCTTCTATTTTTACATTTCGCGATCCTTGAAGTTGCAGTAATAGCTGGCAGAGAAAATATGCGATAGTTTTATATATCGATTTCCGTTGTTGCTGCAAGTTGAATCGATTCGTATTGCTTCAGCTGCGTTGTTTCAATCTGCTGATTGCATTGCCGACAATTTATTAGCGAACGCATCAAACGTTGTTGAAAACCACCGCCTTATACGATTACAGATAACAATGCAAGACGACCTCGGATATATTGTACAGATTTGAAATCCGCAAGCACTAAACAGTTACAGGTTTCGCTTTGTAGTCCTTTTCCTCCGGCGACGGCGCTTTATCGCGTTGCTAACTATTCTAACAATAACTGACACAACGAACAAGTCCGCTACATAACTAGGAGTAATGCGTTGTTAATGCACCCGATTGTTTGTTTAAATATATTATATTATATGGATGTATATATGCACTCACCCAGCTCGCTAAGCGGATTACAAACGCCAGCCGGCCTCGCATTCATTATGCAACAAAGAAATATAATGTATTCATATACAGGATTATTACGCGGGAATAGTGTAACATGCAAGTACATGGTCATATGTTTGTGATCAAGTGTTTATGTGAAATCGGGTTTCCAAGAAATTCGTACGTTGTATCAGGCAAGTAGGAAGAGACATTGGTGTTAATCTCATCCCGTGACTATGCGAGGAAACAATTTGTGTTATCACAAGTTTTAGGGTTGTTCAGCTGTGGTCTAGGTTGTTCATGTTAATCAGCAGATGTTTCGTCCACACCGCTGACGGACGTCTTCAGCGGCGCGGGAACACAGATCACAACACCCGCGAACATATACGAACTGTCGCGCGGGACACAGATCACAACACCCTCGAATATATACGAACTGTCTCGCGGAACACAGATCACAACACTCGCGAACATATACGAACTGTCGCACGGGACACACATTACAACAACCGCGAATATATACGAACTGTCGCGCGGAACACACATCACAACACCCGCGAACATATACGAACTGTCGCGCGGGACACACATTACAACACCCGCGAACATATACGACCTGTCGCGCGGAACACAGATCACAACACCCGTGAATATATACGAACTGTCGCGCGGGACACAGATCACAACACCCGCGAACATATACGAACTTTCGCGCGGGCACAGATCACAGCACCCGCGAACATATACGAACTTTCGCGCGGGACACACATTACAACACCCTCGTACATTTACGATCTGTCGCGCGGAACACAGATCACAACACCCGCGAATATATACGAACTGTCGAGCGGAACACACATTACAACACCCTCGTACATATACGATCTGTCGCGCGGAACACAGATCACAACACCCGCGAATATATACGAACTGTGACGATTTAAAGCCAATTTAAATAGCACAAAAAAAATTTGTTGTTTGAAATAACAAGTGAGAAAATAATTCACCCTCCCCTTTGTACAAAATACCTGTACCTTCATGTCAACCGCGAGTACGGACATGCAAATCATAATGTTGTTGAGCTAATTAAAATAACCATCCTAATTATATAAAAAAGGACGTGATAATAATAAATAAAATATAGACTAAATAAAGAAGCTATAGTAGGATTAATAGTAGCTAAGTACAGGTAAATAATAATAATAAAAGTACGAACTATTTCTTCTCGCGGCGGGAACTGCGCCAAAACTCCCTACGCGGCCGCAAAACCTTACGACAGTCTCCTCTGAATCACCGCCAAGCCAACAGCCTTGTCATGTGTTGTGAAGACGAATACTTCTATATTGCAAAACTAGGTATTCGTGAATAAGTGTTTCGTGGTTACACAAGCCCCACATGTAGTTAAACGAAGTGAAATGTAAAAACAAAAGTTACGTAGTTTAAATGTAAATAAAAAAATAAAAAAAAGGGCATAGCTGACACATCTCTTTATGAAATGGTCTAATCTTTAAGGTATGTTCCATACCATATCATAAGGTAACATCAGTGCAATTTAAACCAAAATGTAAAAGTGAACACGACCGACCGGAGTGAATCAACAACAACAACACTATGAGTTCCAGGTAGCCAGAATCCTAGCCTCATGACTGCGCTAACTACTTAGAGTCAACCACTGAAATGGAGGAACACAAACTACAACTAAGATCATCCAGGAAAACCTACGGAAGAGGACCATGAAGAGGACAAACTGTGGACCAACATCATACCCAAGTGACATGGAAGCATAACTTCCGTGGTTATATTGTTTTCTATGAACCCAGAGTAAAGAAAGAGTTTATTTTTGTAAAGACTCATACAAATCATGTAAATCATAACTTAATAATATGTATACTTTCTGTAACGAGATAAGAGTAATCTGAAGATGGATACAGATATAATTAATTCAAAATTGAACCAAACTATTCTTCAAATAGTTTGCATAATGTCTAAGTACTGTACTTTTAAAATAAAAAAAAAATTAGAACCCGGATCCGTGGTATTCTATGTAATATTCAGTTGTATTGTTTTGAGCTCATCATAGTAACAGTTTAAAGAGAATAAGAGCATTAAATGCAGAATCTATCAGAATCTTTCATTTAATAACAATAAGAATCATTAAAGGTATTACTTTGGAATCTTTATTTTGGAAGCTGTAATAAAGAGATGTTTTTGTTAAACAGAAGAGAGTGAGTAAATTTACGTAACGTTAGTCAAACTCCTGATATTTACAGGTTCCCAATTTGTTGGTAAGTAATTAGTACTAACAATAGCAGCCGGTTTAATTGACAGAGGCCAATTAAACTGGTTCCCTGTGTTATAATGTCTTAACAGGAGGAGACATTATAGAACTGTCGCGCGGAACACACATTACAACACCCTCGTACATATACGACCTGTCGCGCGGGAACACAGATCACAACACCCGCGAATATATACGAACTGTCGCGCGGAACACAGATCACAACACCCGCGCGAACATATACGAACTGTAGCGCGGAACACACATTACAACACCCGCGAACATATACGAACTTTCACGCGCGACACACATTACAACACCCGCGAACATATACGACCTGTCGCGCGGAACACAGATCACAACACCCGCGAATATATACGAACTGTCGCGCGGGACACAGATCACAACACCTGCGAACATATACGAACTTTCGCGCGGGACACAGATCACAACACCCGCGAACATACACAACCTGTCGCGCGGGAAACAGATCACAACACCCGCGAACATACACAACCTGTCGCGCGGGACACAGATCACAACACTCGCCAACGAATGGAAACAAAGACTGTTCTGTCCTGTTGAGGAACTCGTATTTATACACTTTTTGAAGGTGCTGGTTGGTCATTTAAAACAAAGACATAACAGTCTTTGTTTACGTTCGTTCGCGGATGGTTGTAATCTGTGTTCCCACGCGCCTGACGTATTTGTTCGCGGGTATTGTGATCTGTGTTCCCGCGCCTCTGAAGATGTTCGTCATCGGTGTGGACGAAACGTCTGATGATAAACATGAACAATCTGGACCTAGACGGCGTAACAGCCCAGAAAATTGTGATAACGTAAAGACCGGCCATGAAAGCTTACATTCAAAAAAAAATTTGTGTGTTTACCCAATTTGTATGTTTGTATAGGCCTACTTGTTTGTAACTCCTAAAACGATGCACGGATAGAGGAAAATAAGTATTATTCGATTAGTTTTGTTAAGACTGTGACATAGATCGTAACAAATATCACAAATCGGGATGACCTAGCTAAAATGGGATAGGGTATCAAACCCCCCTCCCCCAACGGTATTAATCATTTCAGCAAAATTTTATAATCACTTAACCTATTTCTAATCTAGTAGCATGTGTTAAGCTAGGGCTTATAAATACTGTAATTGTAAATAAGATGATCAAGTTGCACCTTTAACTTCTCATACAAATTTCATATCTGATAATGTCTTCTACTTTCCAGCCTTCTTGTTATGACTCGCACTTCGTTTTCATACACCACAGAAACAGCTATCTTATTAAAAATTATCATTCTTGTACAGAATTTTATTTACAACAGTATTTTTCTAACCGTAAGGCTGGAAACGATTCGGATTTGACGGATTCAATCCAGAAATTTTAACGACTATAAGAACATTAAAAAAGTAATTGTATTCTTAATTTACTTTTATTGTTATTATTATTTTCAACTTATAACTAATGGTGAATTAGTAAATCTACTCTTAGAAACAACAAGTCAAACCGAAACGAATGTTGCGATGGATAAGCGAAACACGACACGAAAACAAAACATACGTCACTACCCTTAAGCAGTGACAAAGACATTACGGAGAAGTGACACCTGATGAATATTAAACAGCTCGCTGTCCTATACAGTATACACGCACGGCAGAAAATCATACAGGGCCGTTAAAGACACGTGTAGGCATTTCAGAAATGCGAGACGCGCGCGCGGGCGTGCGCAATGTCACGTTTCTGCAGGTAGAAAATTACCGTTTTAACAAAGACCGCATTCAGAGCGCGGAAAACGATGATAACAGTATTCAGATCCGACGTGTGCGTGCGAGTGCGATCCACCCTCACCTCCTACATTGGACACGCGCACACGAAAATAAGCATGTAACTAGCACACAATGAGAAAGAGGAATCCCTTGACGAGCGCCCGCCTTTCGGTATGCACACACGAGCATACCCAACGAAGACGACGAATGTTCGCGTTGAATGATTAAGCACAACTCTGACTTTACGATTAACGATTAACAGATTTTTATGTTTGGTAACCAAAACGTTTTGAAAACCAAACGCCTATTTTACTATGAAGCATGTCCAGCGGATGATTTAAAAAAATGTTTAAATAGACTACTTACTCCAAAATAACACCTCCCTTTTTGCTAGATTTTTCTAAAATTTGAGAGGGTAATATGTTTTAGTCGGATCTTAGAATTCTTTATATAGTGATCGGAAAGTGAGATTAAAGAGTGTAACGAAAAAATGTTACCGGTATTTATTCCTCCTCCTCCTCCTCCTCTTCCTCCTTCTCCTCCTTAAGCCAAGGAGGTTGGTGGGCTTGCAATTTCTTCACTTACTAAGGCAGTCTCTTAATCACCACATACTTTTCTCAGTATTCTTAAACAAGGGATATAATTTTGGATTTTTAATGGAGTGGTTTCTCGTTGCCTTCTTCATCCTATGCCCCATACACTTGACAGTTCACCCGCCTTTTCGCATCTCAAGGGCAAGAGGGTGCCATATCCTTTTACAAGTCCATCCGGTCTCCTTGGAGGCCGTTGGAACTTGGTAAAAGGAAATCTGTTTATCCCGGGAGACGCTCGGTCCTTAGCCTCTCGTTTAGACATACGTATAAGAAAACGTAACGCCATCTCTGCCACGAGGAGGTGAATGTCAGAGTTTCCCCTTTATCGAGTGCAGGACATTAATTTGTATTTATTAATTACGTATTATTTACTACATCATCTTATCACTTTGCATCAAAATTTAACAGCATTCAGGCGGATTATATAACACTAAGTTCAGAACATCTCGTCCGATTGTCCGCATTCCGTTAAGAGAAAGAATAGCATTTTAGTTTTTATTTGAGACACAGCTAACGGAAGTCGTTACCAACACGACTAAAATTTAAACATGTTAAATTCCTGAACCACTTAGAACTGGACTTGAACTTAAAATTACGTATACTTTTGCATGCTTAAAGTTCGCATACAAGGAAGGTTTTTAAAAAATTCGCCGCAAAAATGTAGGGAGGTCTTATAATCGAGGAAGTCTTACTTTAGAGTAATTAGTGTATACTAAAAAACTTGATAATCCTCACCCTTCAAACTTTACTTTATGTTTCTGCTAACCATCCTACACTCAAGGTCGTCAGCTACAGCAAACACCAGCTTGCCTATTCGAATATTGGGTTTGTGAAGTCCGTTTCAGGAGGTGTTCGTCAGTTCGTCAGGAGGTGTACGAATAATGGACGTCCACCCCGTCAGGCGTGGATAATAATCGACGAAATGGAGTAAAAAAGTTTAATAATCAGCAGAAATAATATTATTAATATTATCAAGCTGCCAGATTCACGAGTAAAAGGGGAGCAAACGTCATACTACCGTTGCTACAACGCAAGATCGCCATGATTGCTGCGAAAAAATCCTGTATTAAGTATTAAACCAAAGAGTACGACTGACCATTAGTCAACTGACTATATTTTTAAGTCGACTTTTTTCAACTGAAATTTTAACATTAAATTTTAATTAAACTCTGTGTTGTTTTAATGCTTGAAATGTACACTGACAGGAGATTTGTTTTTCGTCTGTATTTACTTTCTCATTATTACTATTTAAAAAATTTTTCTCCCCTGTGTAAATGGTATTTCTTTGTCATATTCGTAAAATATTCAACGTATAAAAGTGCTTAATATTTCTGTCGGCGATCGCGTTTGTTAGTTGCAGACAGTGCTTTGGAATATAATGAACATTATCAACCCCTCAACCAAAGAGAGGAGTGGATTGTGATGGTTTTTAAAGACGTAGCGACAGTTATAGAGCTAGTGTTTGTGATCACACAAAGGAAGAATGAAGTCTCCATGCAGAGACACAAGCGAGTTTAAACTTGGTCTGATAACAAGGCACACAGTGTGGTACTTGTAATTTAATTTAATAAAACGTTACAATCTGCAGCTCGCCACCGTCAGACGCTGCAACTTTATTAGGTACGAAGTTGCAAATTGAATAACTGCGCTCCGGAGAAAACAGTGCAGCTAGGTTTTCTCGTTGTATACTTTATTTATTGCCAGTCGGGGTCACAGCTGTCCTGCATTTCCGACTACCGGGCAGTCCCCGGATATTATACCGTACACACAGTAAGTACTGTCGTGTTGTTATGTTCTTAAAGCTAACTTGGTCTGTCGGTTCACGTACGTGTGACCGAAATATTACATGCAATCGCTGGAGACACAGTGCATCGTATTTAGTAAGGTGACTGTCTCTATTGACTAACGAAGTTATAAGACGACAATAACAAATAATAATCTCTGTTGACAGAAATGCAATCCAGCATTTTATAGACAGGATGCTTTAATTCGAAGGAAGGCTTTAGTAGGAGGCGGACGTTTTTCTGCGAATTAAAGAAGGACTTGGGAAAGGAGTTGGTAAAGTTAAGTAGAGGAGTTTAGAGGACAATGTCGAAACGTGGACACTGAGAAAGGAGGAGGAGAGAAGATTGGTGGAGATTCTGGAGGCGTGGGTATAGAGAAGATTGGAGGGGATTACTGGTAGGATAAAGTAAAGAATTAAGAAGTGCTACACAATCTGTTAGAAAGACAAATGCTCAAGAGTTTAAGAAGAACGACAATGAAGACAGGTTACAAAGAGCTTAATATGGATTACATAAAATAGCAAAGCTCTATAACTTGCAGATACCGACGAGCAAAACCAAATCCATGACGCTCGGAAGATCCCATCTCTTAAGATATATGTGAGTTCGTGCCGGAAAGCAAAATAGTAGAAAAAGTTAATACCTTCACATTCAGCGGTGGAAAGAACAAAAGAATGTTAGATTGAAGACTGGCCAAACAAGTCTGGAAATACAAACCTATAGGACACAGGTGTGCGGGTAGACCTAGGAAGAGATGGCTGGAGGATCTTTGAACAGGCAGCACCTTGACCATGCCGTGATGTGAAGATGATGATGGCACCCATTACATTCCTCGAGTGAAACGTATCCTACCACAAAGAAAAATTATTGAGAAAAAATAGGAAAATTTAACGTCATGTGCAGTACAATCAAACATTTCTTAACGGTAAAATTAGAAAGGGCACGGTGATGTTAGAGTTTTAGCCCTGTGGGCTATATGAAAGAGAAACCTGGGCCCTAAATACTAGAACCTGGAGCAGAGTCCAGTAGGCTGAGATAAGGTCTGTAAGGTCGGTCCTGGGGTAACAAGAATGAGTAGACTTAAAAATGAAGCGATTAGGGAGAGTCCTGGAATTTGCAGTTTAAATATAAAAGATCAAAGAATATAGAGAAGAGTGAAACATCTACGTGTTAAGAATGGAGGATGAAGATGGCTGCCAAAACAAATCCTATTTATAGACATAGAGAATCAAAAAATACTAGCAGACAGGGAAGACGATGGGACGGTCAGAGAGTTGAGGGAGAAGAAAAACAAAAAAAAGGGTTTACTGTCTACGTTTGTAGTGACAATTATGGAAAATACTGTCAAATTCGACAGAAAATTAAATAGAACAGCGTGTTGTCAACTATGTAACGTGATGTTATTATCACGCTCCAGAACGTTTCCAATAGTCATTCGATAATCGAGGAAGTTCTGGTGCTTGTTTCAGTTAACGGGAAAGTGAACATGCGCTGCTCCCTGCACTGGAAGAACCCGGCGGTCAACCCCTCGGACCCCCCCCCCCAAAGAAGGCAGAGTTCTTGGCTGGCTTTTTCGAGCTTCAATTCGCTCCCAACGCATCCAAGAACCCGGCCTTCACAGCGACTTCCAATCTTAAGCGACACCCTTCATGTTTAGGGTTTACTCATAATCTAGACCTCTCTCGCTCATAACCCTTCTATGAGCCCCATGTTTTTCGGGGCCGTCCTTGCTCCCTTTCGATAGCACTTGTTCTCCCTCTCGCTTTGTAATCCGTCATCCGCTATACTTTTGACGCGTTCATACCATTTTAATTGACTCCGCTCATTAGTCTGTGTTGTAGTTTCCTGAGTTCCATGTCGTCTCGTACAGTAGTATTTCGATCTCTGTTGTATCGTGTTTTCCTAGCAGACCTGGAGGCATCCATCTCTAACGGTTCTGTTCTCTCTTATCCAACTCGGTCGACCTCCAAGCTTCCGCACATACTCTTTAGTATGCGAGAAAATTTTCTATTATTTCAGTGCGGAGAGATATTGTTTGTCGCGAAGTGAGATCTAATTAATTCAATGACTTTACACGTGATTATTGTTTCTGAGAATGACTAGTAACGGACTATTGTATTCGTGTAGGAGTATTGTTGAAGTACGTGCATTTTGGATAAAAGTATTGAATAAAACTTGTGACAGCTTATTACTGTCTCTGGTGTCAATTTAATTCTACTACTGTACAAATAACTGTCTACGTAACAATATATTGAACGCTTGAAATACGTTTGCAAAAAGATATGTGAACAGATTGTAGCAGAAATGCTGCTTGCATTTGTAATTATGACAACAAAACTCTGTATGATAGTTACTATTGTGTGTGCGCGCGTGTGTGTGTGTGTGTGTGTGTGTGAGAGAGAGAGAGAGAGAGAGAGATTTAGTGGAAAATTACTTTTAGATATTAAACTCGGGAAATATACGGAATTAATTGTGCGCCTCATATAAGCAGGGTACACTCATAAAGTGAACCATGTGTATATTTACTGGAAAAACAAACTTTATGCCGATACACAAATTTACCGCTTCATGTAGCAACGATACCTGTGACTGTAAACTCCGACTCAAGTGGGAGTAAAATCAGTTTTTAATCTGCTCAGTAATGAGAAAAAACCACGTTGTGCCTTTTATTCTTTAAGTGATTTTTATTCGTTACAGTGTTCGTCGATAATTTCAGAAGTCGTAAACCTGGACTAACCAACAATTAACATTACGCAGAATGGGAACTCAAAGTCACATAAAACTGTTTTTATTAACAATAGTGATTGATTTAATAGTGAGTGATGATTTGAAACCTTTAAGCAATAAAATATTTGGGGGAAAACTCCAGCGACAGAAACTCTGGAGAGAGTTATAGGTTCTGTGCTGGCATTAATGACACATGAACTACAGTGAGTGAATTTTTCTAACACCTCTGTTTTGGGTCCCTGTTTTCAATAACAGATTATTACAGCGAAAGGCTTTCAAAGCCCAGAAAAAAGGATGCTAATGGAATCCCCAGACAAAAACAGGGAAATCAGAAGCTATTTTGACTACTTGGGTTCGAGGTTGTTACGTCTCAGATAATTTGGACGTTGATACGATGTTCCATCAGATTTTATGCCCAGTAACTTCGGTTCAAATATCTTATTTTTATCTAACAGAGGAAGGTATGCTCTTTCGTGTCTCCTCTCTGTGTGTGTAGTTACGACGGTCGCACCGATCGTCCCGTTGTTCAGTGGAAACAGAACAACTGACACCAATGTAGTCTAATTACAAAATTTTATTAGAAACAAACAACAGTTAAAAACCAACGAAAGAACTCTTATACAATAATTCAAGTTAAATGTATACAGGACACAAATAATAAATGTCACCTTATTACAGTTCCGCACTAAAAATTAATCACCACAACAATCACTTCGCTGTGCACTCTAATATCGCCAGGTAAACTGAACTGACCGCTGCTGGTTGTTGACATTTATATCGCGCTGAAATTCCACAGTAACCTGTTACTTGCCGGGTGACGTGTGGAGAAAATTTCGTATTAGGCAAGGCGCAAATTGAGACACGTATAGCACGTGTGAGGTGACACAGCACAGCACGTGTTTTTGTATCCTGTTGAAACCATTGTA
Source organism: Magicicada septendecula (assembly GCA_034769895.1). Lineage (NCBI taxonomy): Eukaryota > Metazoa > Arthropoda > Insecta > Hemiptera > Cicadidae > Magicicada > Magicicada septendecula. Next base: position 1,250,519,061 of record CM068367.1, read on the forward strand.
TCAGCGCAAATTGACCAGTGACGTGACTAGACGTGTGACGTTGTGACCACCCACCCATGTGACGTTGTGGTTGAGACACAGTTTTTCGCATCCCACGTGCCACTTGTGTGAATCGCCGTTGTCTGTTTTATCCTTCGTTCAGATCATCGTCGTCGTTTTATCATCGCCGTTGTCTGTTTTGTCCTTCGTTCAGATCATCGTCGTCGTTTTATCATCGAAAGATGTCAGAAGAGAAGATAATAGAGGCGGTAAGAAAAAACCCGGAGCTTTACGACACAAAACATGCCAACTACATGAAAACAAAGTTGAAAACCCGGATTTGGCAGGATATTGCGACAGATCTAAATTTAGAAGGTAAGTTAAAATACATTCATTATAGTTTTAAATACTAGTACTTTTTATTTTTATTGTCACAAATGGTTTCTATTCGTACATAAAAATTACATTTTTATAGAAAATACATAACCTAAAGTGATAAGCACTATATTGTCAATACTTTCCAAGCATAACGGATTGATGTTGCCAAGGAAGTGCCCCACAATTGTTAAAATATTCCGTAAAACTATCCCTGACTCTAAATGCAGCTAATGAAGTTCTCGCCCTGTTTCCTTGAACATGTAACAGTTGAGTTTGTGGCAGCTGTTCGATATCATTTACATCTTCTACCAGGGCTGAGGGTCGTAAGTAGTTGTGCAAAACACAAGCGGCTTTTACTACATCTCTCACAGTGTCCACTTTACTTTCAAATGGTCTTCGGAATACGCGAAACCGCGAAGACAGTATACCGAAGGCACATTCCACTGTTTGCCGAGCTCGAGAAAGTCGTGCATTGAAAACTTGGTGTTGATAATTTCCAGTTACTTGCCTTCTTGGATATGGTCTCATTAGATTTTCCGATAAAGGAAAAGCCTCGTCTCCAACAAAAACATACGGCAGAGGCTCGGCAATCGTAGGTATTTGTTCAGGATTGGGAAGTAGTATAGTGTGTTTGATCATTTTCTTGCCCAATCCACTACTTGCAAATACATTTCCATCGCTAAATCTTCCCATCGCTCCAATATCTATTGTGATAAATTTATAATCCGCGTCCACTGTTGCCATTAAAATAATAGAGAATGTATGTTTATAGTTAAAGTATGATGATCCACTTTTGCCTGGTTTTTTAATAACAATATGTTTTCCGTCGACAGCACCGACGCAGTGTGGAAATTGCCATCTATCCTCAAACCGTAAAGCTATAGATTTCCATGTTTCTGTTTTGGGTTCGGCTACATAGACTGGTTGCATATTATTCCATATAGCGGTAGCTACTTCTTGGACAATATTAGACACTGTTCGATCTCCCAACAGGTAGTTATAAGCAATACTTTTGTAGCTGTCTCCAGAAGCCAAATATCTGAAAGGAAACAAAATTATTAAAATTGATTATCGTACATTATATATGTATTATGTAATATTAACGTGAATTACCATAAAGAAAGAACATAAAAGAAAAAAGTTGTACCTACCCCCGAGGTGGGGATTGAACTTACGTCTACTGGATTACTAGTCCAAAGCTCTAGCAACTAACCTACAAGAGCGACATTGGGAAAACCTTGTGTTGTAGTTAACAATTTTTTTTCTTTTATTTTCTTCCTTCATTTTTATTTGTCATAATATGGTATTTACAGTTTATTTATTCCTATGCTGTGCTTTAATTATCTTCTTTTTTTTCTTTCTTTGGCTTATGGTTTACCAGCACTTTTTAATTTGTGTAAAGCATTTTTAAAAAGTGCTGGTAAACCATAAGCCAAAGAAAGAAAAAAAAAAAGGTATTTACAATATCTATTAAAATTAATTTGTTTGCAAAAAAGGTATTTACAATATCTATTAAAATTAATTTGTTTGCATATATGTCATAGTTGATGTATGTAATGTAATAGATGTGGATCCATAATAAGTATTTGTTTCAGGTGAAGCAGCGAAAACGATGTGGCTCAAGTTGAGAAATTCTTATCGAGACGCACGACGGCGACAAATGAAATCTCTTAAAAGTGGTGCTGCTCCTGAAAACATTAGACCTTGGCGGTTTCAGAAGCAAATGACGTTTTTGGAAAGTTTTATGTCTGCTGGACCCCGTGAAGGAAACGTTAACGACAGCGATGACGATTCACAACATTCATCGGCACTACCCCTAAGCAATGAAATTTTGGACTCCGAAAATGTAGAAGGGGAGCATTGTTCCTCGAATCATGAACAATCCAACAATGCAGATGTTGAAGAAGACAAAGTTGAAGAATCCAGCACAAAAACGACGGGTACATTAGAGCAAACTTCAGTAGCCAACACCAAAAAACAAAAAATCAGAAAGCAGGACGATGTGCATTGTTTGCTGAAGAGGTCTCTGCAGAAGCGAGAGGAGAGATCTAAACAACGGGAGGAAGAACGGAGAAAATTGGAATCTAGGGATAATCCTTCAGACGACCCTCTATACAATTTTTTCCTTTCAATGTACCAGCTAACAAAAAATTTGCCCCCCCAATACCAGCATAGGGTGAGGGGCCAACTTTTTCAGGCTGTGTCAAAAGCAGAAGAGGACGTTATGAACCTACAAAGTCGACCATCTTCATCGTTAACTTCGTATAATTACTCGGTTGCAAGCTCTCCTAGCACTCATGCTTGGTCTGATTCCCATCAGACACACTTCCAAATATCCCAACAACTACAAGATCGAGACCAGCAAGATCAGACACACATCCCATTACCCCAACAACCACATGGTGGAGACCTCCAAGATCAACCTGATATTTCCGCTTTGGCTAACTATGTACAGACATTTGATTCTCATAACAGATTGTAAAACAAAATAAAATAAATAGCTTTAACCTGAATTTAGAAATATTTATTACTTACCTCAAGAAAACTGCAAGTTTTTCCTCTGTTGATATCGGCTTTTGAGCATTACATCCATTTGAGTCAATGTCTTGTTGAATCATCCCATGAACATCACAAAACTGGTTGCGATTCATGCGGAAGTAATTGGTAAAATCAGCATCACTCATCATAGTAGTAATTTTAAACTGTCCACGCCTATTTCTCTCTGATAAAATGTACTTATTTGGTAATTTTTTTTTTTTTTTTTTTAATAAGAAAGAGAACAAAATATCTTCTTCAGCATCATCGGATTCTGATTCAGAATTCAAGTTTAACAATAATAAATGTTTGGTTCTTGCATCCGACATTTTCAAATATTGGATTGGTTGCGAGATCCCACAAACTGCACCTTAAAATATTTAGATCACCGCACAACCGATACGTGGGGTGTCTTGATTTCAACTGCGCCTCAATTTGCGGATCCCCACGCAGCACGTGTGGCACGCACGTGTCGTGTCCCTCGTGTCAGGCCACCTCACACGTGCTATACGTGTCTCAATTTGCGCCTTGCCTTACAGGTGCTTTAGAATCCGCTAGAACTGTGTCAATGTCTGGTCTTGAACGCACTCCACAGATCGGCGAGGGCGGGAACAGCCTCGATTGTTGACGCGTGATACGTGTCAGCGGAAGTGTCTTTCATCTCAACGTAGCATACATATAGTGTACGTATACACTATTGAATCAGAAGATCGGAATATAATTAAAGTTATATGTAATAATAAAGCATTAATTGTTCATGCATTTTGCACTCGCGACGGATAAACGAGAAGAAAGACTAAGAAGAGAAAAAGGGAGAGGGAGAGAGAGAGAGAGAGAGAGAGAGAGAGAGAAAGAAGGAGAGTATCTGTTTGTAACCTGCTGACTCTTTACTACCGTACATATTTTACTGAATATGATCATATTATTGCTAATTTACATTCGCTCTGGTACCATTTAAACACGCTCAAATATTTCTTACATCCGTAGTTCAATGGAATGTATGCATTGCTGTGAATCATCGGCACCAATTATAACACAGATAATGGAATACACGGGAGTTATGTAAGCTGGTTCAATAGATTTTAAGAGAGAGAGAGAGAGAGAGAGAGAGAGAGAGAGAGAGAGAGGGAGAGGGAGAGAGAGAGAGAGGGAGAGAGAGAAAGAGAGAGAAAGTGTGGTGAAGAGAGGGGGAGAGGGAGCGGACGTGCGTAATAGTATTACAGGAAAACGCCATACGTTAGTAGAAGGAAAAAAAAACTGAAGTAAAGGAAATTTCCTTTGTAGCCATATTAAAAGATGAAATCACTGATAGAATGGATATAATGTCAATAGTACTGTTGTACTACGTAGACCAAACAGGAAACTCAATGAAAGTGCTTTTTTACTTATATTAAGTTCTGAACAAACTAATTTTGAATTCAATAATAATGGTTACTATTCATATTATTAAAGCTGTTGCTAGTGGGGTAAGTAGAAGCTGCTCCAGCAGGCAGGGGGAGGGGATGGATAAGACTGGCTTGAAGATTGGACTCCTCTTTATTTTATCACTTTACAAACATAGTAATCCCTTTTATTTCTACACTTATTTATTAACCTTATTTTAATATATGCAACATAGAAATGGCTTAGAAATAGGTCTACGTGAAGTGGTTATGGAATTTTTTCGAAATGTCTAATAGCTCAGGGGGGGATAATGGTAATGATCCCTTGATCCCCCTCGTAGTTACGCCATAGGCTGTTTACAATCACCATTGCACAAGTGATTTGCAGTTGACATAATGAAAGGCGCCTATTAACCTACACTTCTGTTTCTCTGTTGCTTCTATCGACAAAGTGTAAATAATATTTAGTTGTAGTTTGAACCATTTTAATACTTACACGTTTTCAACGCCATAAAATGTTTTATTAAACAACTTTAGTAAACGCTATAAAATTCAGTATGCGCCAAAACAAACTGTACTGAAGCCTGTTTTATAACAGCGTTATTTGACAGAAATAATGCAAATATTAAATTAATGAAAATTTCCATATTTGTACGAAAAAAACGTCTTCCATAAATCGTAACGCTTACTTGCCCTTGAAAGAGATCTTTAATTCTTTTTACGCATGTCACCTCTTCACGTAATTGACCAGTGGTTGCTGGTAGGTTCTCTAAAAAAAAATGGTTTCTTAACATGCTCCGAATGTAAGTTTCAGGTAGTGTAAAACCAGTGAGTGAGAAAGATGTGGGAAGTTATGTACCTATACCTACGGGAACTTAAGCGGTTCTCAAAATTTACACAAAGCAAATGAAGTGAGTTTCTCGTTGTGTGGTAACTGGCCTCGTCCTGCTGAAACCATTGAGTACGAAGACATCGATGTGCTTAATCCTTCTCGTAGATTTTAAACTAAGAACAAATTTCAATTATGCTTCCCGGAGACTTCTCTTTGGAGTCTGTAGAACCTGCTCGAGGAAGTTTCCTTGATTTGCGTTTGTTTCAGAATAATAGACGGCCGGTGGTGCAGGCTTTTGTGCTGTCTGAAAACGTTTCTCGTACAGAAGAATTTTTCAACGACTACTAAGATGAAATTGGCTAACGGTTTATGGAGTCCGTTTTAGCATGCAGCAAACTTGATCCACTTTGATATTCAACTCTGTATGGACGAAAATAATGCTCAAGGATAAAAAACTTTCTTACCTTTTTGGGAATCATTTTGACCTCTATGAAGCTGGCATAATATTAGGACGTTTTGCATTTGATAGTGTAGTAGTGTTAGTGTTGTGTTGTTAGTTGCGACGTACGTGCAAGCTGAGAAAATTTGAAAACATTTGCTCATTGATGATCATAGAAAGAACATACACAATTGAATTTGAAAAACGTGCATTGGCGTCACTGTTTTAATTATTTAAAAAAGCACTGTTTCAGCTGTACCAGGTATTGGTTGTTGTCTTCAGGGAAATAATTCTAACACAGTAATTCGAAAAGTTCCCACTGCGGTTATAACTATTTAGAATAACTATTACTATATATATAACTATTAATATAACTTATATTATTATAACTAATAATTATTGGTCGCTATGGGAGCAAATTTGGAATTGAAGTTCTCCTAGCTTTGCGGCTGAGGAGCGGTGCCACTTTGCCTAGTACTGCGATTATTTGGAGGGGGGGATTAGACTTCTGGTCAAACTCTTGAATAAATTTAGTCTCACTATGGGCAAAGCCAGTCACCGAGGAACTGTTGTACATACAGGTTACTCACATAAAATCTTGTCATATTTAATGCGAACAGTTACATCGAGTTAGCGCTAACACCAACATCGAGTTGGGCTCAACTGGGGTAAATAAAATTGAATCTGAAAAAATTAACCTTGTTTAACAGCAACCGGATCTCACTTGTTTACTTCATATCTAATGGTATTGCAATACTGAGATAGTGAGCTGCAGGTTAATTTTTAAAAATTTAAATTTAAAATCCTCTACTCGTGTCTTTTCTTTTATAAAAAAGAAACGCTAACGATCTCTTCTGGTTAGTTCTAAAAACGTTCTCTGACAAGTGACCTTTTCTCTCTAAACACCTTTTCTTCTCCTTTAATTTTTTTGGAGAGAGTCTACGTCTGTGATCCACATAACAACGACTGAAGTATGTTTCCGTTACTTTGACACCAAACTGAATGGAATACCTATCTCTACTATATGCTTTAGGTCATAGAATTAACCAGAATTAACTTTTGTGTTGTAGAAATGGTCGATTTTCTACGTTGTTATTCGCTTTACCTCCAAACTGAATGGAGTCTCCATCTTTACTGTAGGCTTTAGGTCATAGAATTAGCTAGAATTTACGTTAGTTTTGTAGAAATTGTCGATTTTCTATGTTGTTTTTCTAGCGACAGATAGTGTCTCTCAGTTACTCAGATAGAGATAATTAGTGTGTACATACGGTACACGACTGCAGGTTATGCTTCGGTCACACATAACGCGAAATGACAGACTGAATTAGCTTTAAGGAACACAGTACTACGTATTGTATACGTCACGCTGTCCGGGGGACAGCCCAGTATTGGGGAATGTAGGACAGTTGTGACTCTATTGGCATAAATAAAAAGAGAAGGGGGGGAAACGTAGCTGTACTATTGTACTGTTTTCTCCAGAGCGCAGTTATTTAATTTGAAACTTCGTACCTAATAAAGCTGCAGTAGCTGACGACAGTGAACTGCAGATTGTAATATTTTTTTTAATTAAATAACAAGTAGGCCTACCACATTGTGCTGGATAAAGTTTAGACTCACTTGTGTATCTATAAGGAGACCTGTTAGTTTATTTATTTTTCCTTTGTGTATCTAATAATATTATGCTTATTCTAAAACTAGCACCGCATACTTTAAAATCACAGTAATCCTGCCCTTTTGTTCAGTATTTTGTTTGTTCGGGAGAAATTTTCAGAATTTCAAAGAATGGTTTAGATTTAGCAAAGACGCTTATGTAAATAAATATTAAAATGCTAGAAACTTTGAATAATTTATGACTAATGCAATGAAATATTGTCTAAACGCTTTAATAAAAAGAAAATAAAAAAATAATCAGAATAAATTCCTGAGAAAAGTCGAAATCTTGCCAGTTAAATTGTAGAAAGAAAAAGTTTCCTTTAAAACCGATTTAAAACTCAATGCCAACGACGATTTTAAGAAAACAATGTATAAAAGTGGTCCATGAATAACAGTTATAACATTTTTTACTATTCTGTGTAACGGTTCACTTTCAACCGTTTTGCGTCAAGCCTTACTGACCGAGGTAAACATAAACCCTCAACATTACCACTTACGGGATGAATTTTAGCTTGTAGTATTCATCTTTCTTAAAATGACAGGAGCTCCCTTTCTTCTGAAACTTAGTTCCCAATGACTTTTCTATGACTGTCTTTGTTCTAGCGCAGTGTAATGAAAAATTTGTTTGAATACTCTTTAAATGTACAAAATACGAAAGTTTACCAGAAAATTCAATATAGTCAATCGAATCAATTTTTTTCCGCGACGTACCGTTGTCAGTGAATTTACGTCTTTCTGCTGGATTCGTATTGAACTGAATCATCAACGAAGAGAATCCGTTTAAGGACAAAAAGAAGAAGAAAACGTAAAAAGACGAAACCACGCGCTGAAACGTTGAATCTGACCATCAGTTTTTAGTTTTTACAACACAAAGATATTCATGGACGCGTGTACACACACACACACACACACATCATTCTGGAGACACTTCTTTTTATTCTGCCTTTATCATCGTTCTCATTGCTGGAAATAAGCCTCTTTTAATTTTGTCCATCTACTCCGATGTTGTGAAGTCTTGATCTAATTTCCACAGTCCTGTTTAAATAATCAAGTCATCTTCTAGGAGCCTACCGAAGCTTTTGTATACGTTCTACATCGATTTCTGCCCAATCTATCTAATCCAAACTCGGAACTCTTCATCCGTCCATCTACGTCCGTTAATCTTGCAACGATCCGTTAATGATAGGTACAAATTTGTGATAACAATAACTGTGGTATAGTCTTAATTTACTTGTTTACGTTGTTGTTGTGTATTCCGAATATTAATAATAACGCTTTAACAAGGAATTTTTAATCACCATTGCTGTTTCATTATACACTTTTATTTGTTGCCGAATAGAATGTCTGATTTACAGGAGTTCTTAAATTGCTCGTGTAAAAATTTACTCTCTTTTACAATTCATGGTTTGTTGTTATCTCTACCGACTGTCAACATGTACAGTTCAAGAAGTGTATGGAACTGTGAGAAGAACTTTAGGAAGGAAAATATTAAACGAAACCCATGAGAAATTCTACAACGGTATGGCCATTCAAGTCTTCTATATGGGTCCGAAACACGGGTATTATCTGAAAGTGATATGAGTCGCATATTCGCACAGATGAAATCCTTGAGATATGTGAAACAGAACGACAGATTAGGAACTATGTAATCAGACCTTACTGACTCAGATCAGCTGGAATTTTAAGGACAAAACACTCACAAAACAAGGAAATCAGAGATGTCATGCAGCTTCATTGAAATGTTGTAGACACAGTAACCTGTTTAAATGCTATGACCACCTTCAGATGACGGGTACTGAAAAATGGTCGAAAAGAATCTGGGAACAGATTATTAACAGAAGGAGGAAGAGGAGACGCCAGGCAAATACAGGAGCATGGCTGACAACTAACTCTGTAACTATAAATAACCCGTAAACTACATGTATATTTAGACAAATTCTCGGAGCATTTGAAGATTCAAGATCTTAGACTGGAGTAGACTGAACATATTATGGTGTTTCACGGAATAATGGAAGTGCTCCTAAAACATGTTCAACAGTAAAATATAGAATGACGTTGCTATCACAAACGACGCTCTGTTTTCAGTCTTCTAAAACATGTAGCCAAAATTGTAACGGAAAAGTGTAAATTCGGAATCAAATGTTGTCTACATTTATTAATTTTACGACATATTGACAATATTTAGATTTGGATTAAGTAAAAAATTAAATAACTAGTTAAAGTTAACTTATTTAGTTTAAAGTTAAATAAATATCTTGTTGATTTAGCATAAATTTAACTAACAACACCACTGTCATAAATAATTTAGATCTAGTGAATAAAACTCAACATATCCACATACCTCATAATTCCACACTAGCTTCATTTGACATAACAAACCTATACACCAATGTTCCCATAAAAGAAACTTTAATTACATTAGAACAATTACTAAAATTAAACAATATACCTGAAACACACATAAATGAGATCATACATCTAACTAAAATTATAACAGATCAAAATTATTTCACACACAATAACATGTTTTACACACAAACAGATGGACTACCCATGGGCTCCATCAGGTAGGCTCATGACTATATCAGGTATACTAGCAGAAATATTTGTACACACCATAGAACAACAATACATATTACACAATAACAAATATACTGATAAAATAATATATTGGCATAGGTATGTTGATGACATTATACTCCTATACAACGGCAACAAAAGACAAATAGAAACTTTCCACAAATATATTAACACTATACACCATAAATTAAAATTCACACTTGAAATAGAACTAAATAATAGCATAAACTTCTTAGACCTCACAATCACTAAAACAAACAACACACACACATACAAAATATACAGGAAACCCACCACATCAGACATGGTCATACATAACTCATCCAACCACCCAACTCAACACAAACATACAGCATTCAAGTACATGCTTCATAGACTCACTTCAATACCCCTAAACACACATGATTACCAAGAAGAACTTAACACAATCAAATATATAGCAGTTAAAAATGGATACAACCCCGATATGGTAAATAAAATACACAAACGCATCCTAAACACAAAAAATAAAACACATCAGACCAACAACACACAACCCAGTAAGTACATAACACTTACATACTACAACTCCAATACACACAAAATTGCTAACACATTTAGAAAACACAATTATAAAGTAGCCTACAGAACCAACAACACCATTAAGAAACATGTAAATATTAACAAAGACACAGACACATACAGTAAAACAGGAGTTTATAAATTAAATTGTAATGATTGTAACCAATTCTACATCGGCCAGACGGGAAGATCTTTTTATTCCAGATTTTCAGAACATATAAAAGCCCTCACCACAAATTACATACATTCCACATTTGCCACACATTTACAAAATGAAAACCATAGTTACACAAACATAGAACACAACATGGAAATATTACACTACTTATCAAAAAGTAGAAAATTAAACACAGCTGAACAATTTGAAATATACAGATATCACACATTACAACCAAACAACATATTAAATGAACAAGTACATTACAGATCACATACACTATTTGATACATTGATCCAAACACAAAATTTGAACCTCAGCGCCAATTCCCTCCCACCATCAATTCCCACCACACACACCTATAGTCCATAATCGTTATTTTGCAACAATGACATTCAGTATTTACTCACACTGAGGAAGAGGCACAATACCTTGAAACGTTTGTGAAAGTGAGAACAAAAGTAAGTTCATTTGTGAAAGTTTTTTATATATAATATTAAAGTTAAAGTTCAGTTATTTACCTAGCTACTCTTAATGAATTGCACGCGTTTAACCGCGAAACGCAGTTTTGATTTGAAACAAATTAAAATGTCAGATACATAATATTTAGTCAATTATCTACAAAGATATCACAAAAAAATAGAAACAAAATTAATCCGCTCAAAATAAATGAAAAATCTAATGGAATATTTACTAAAAATTCAATTTAATAACATTCTGTAAAGTTGTTTACATAAAATAAATAGCCGATATACACTGGTATGTGTAATCAAGGGCACAGAGAATTTTTAATGATTTCTGTTTTTGTAATTATAACCACAGTTATAATTTATAATTATAATTATAATTATAATTCTAAAAATTATGAGCTTGTAAAATGTGTTAACATTTTATTCAGTTTTCAATCTGTTTTGAGTGATTAATTTTGGGGGTGTTCAATTCTTTTTTTTTTGCTATATCTGTGAATAAACATGGTGTGTCTCATACGTATGTATTTTTGTACATGTTCTTAAAATAAATGATACATTTTTGCAGTTGTTTATGAAATTCATTAACATAAATTAGTTCAGATTTTTACTTTTTGTACTATTTACGAGGAGAAAGTTCATTTTCTTCCGGGAACTTTTAGTTAATCAGTACTAAAATTTAAAGTAAGCTTATTTAAGGTCCTTCGTCAAATATAAATTTGATTTTTAAACAAACGATAAAATTATAGAAGTTCGGGCGGTTTTTATTAGAATTAAGTATTGTTTCAATTCTAAAATAATTAGTACACATACGCAAATTTGAGTTACACCCTTGCGTTAAATTTTGAGGTAAATCGTTTACAGACCGTAGGTCGGAAATAAATTTTGCAGATACAGGTTTATATAAACTGTTTTCTTTATTGTCACCAAAGCTGAATACGACTGAGAGTATTCCATTTACTATGTGAAATACGCATAGGAAGAATGGAAGGAAACAGACTACTACAGCAAATATAAAAATATGAACTCTTTCGCCCCTTTCTTCTGGCTGCAGTCCGTCTGTCTCTTCTGTCTGTCTGTCTATCTGTCTCTCTCTCTCTCTTTCCCTCGCTCTCCCTTTCTCTCTCTCTATCTATCTTTCCTTCGCTCTCCCTTTCTCTCTTAACCCAACGTTTTCTGACCACTAATTTGATCTTCCAATGCACAATAACCCCTTCCATTCTTTCTTGCCTTTTCATTCCTCAGCTGTGCAAAACTCCACTGTGCTAACATTATTCCATTTATGTCATTTCATACGGATTTCAGCTTTCATCTTTTCCTTTTTTCTTGCTGTTGCCAAGTCATGGACTTTTTTTGTAAGTCGACGGCTGTCTTCCATTCTTAGGATATGTGTTAGAACCATACTAATTGCCTTTCTATATTTCCCCAATGTGTTGTAGTTACAATACAAGATCCAACAATTAGAATTATTATGAAGGTAACATGGAGGACCAAGACATGGCAACCTTCCTTTCCTTTTAGGTATTCTCCCTCTCAGACATTCATATGTTTACAGAGTGCTAAGATTATTTTCTTTAAAAAGTGTAAGATGATGGTGGTTTGGGGTTTAAAAAATGCTTCGCTTGACTTTTGAGATAATTTTTTTTAATTATTAATTTGACGTAAACTTGGGTAGAATCATTTTTATTAGAAAGAGAAAGAAAATATATTATAAACTATATTATAAAATATATATTTATATATATATTTATTTATATATTATAAAATAAATTATATTATAAACAATAATGGAATAAGTAAATTTTTGAAAAAAGTATAAAATTCTTAAACCTAATTTCTACTATTATTATTTTTAATTACTTAACATTCTATTACTTGTATATAATTTAGCGTTTAATTTTGAAAGTTAACATTTTTTAAAGTTAAAAGACCCCTTTTTAGACTTTAAATAATTAAATTATTTTTCTTACAGCTTATTGTTGAAACGATCCATTGTGCTAACACCTCGAGACTTAAGGCGCACATACTTTTTTCTTGAACTCTTTCTGTAAACTCCTTCCATCTTTCTTTAACTCTTACTGTTAACTCCTTTCACTCACCTTTTGGATGCTCCTTCCATTCTGTTATAGTTGTTGATTGACAGTTAGGAAGGTAAGAAGAATTATTTGTTTTGGTTAAAGATTTCCATACGTGTAAAGTGAAAGTCGTGGACACGAGAAGTTCGCTCACTGTTCTCGCTGATGGACGATTCCAGTTTTTTATTAGCTTTTTCTACTAATGTTACATTCCGTAGTTTAACAGAGCACGCGTAATAGCCATGTGGTTTGGATTTGAATTACGGGCACTTGACAGTTTCTCTGTTCTGGAGTTTTCTCACAGTCTTACACAAGTCATGATTATTGTAATTATGATAAACAATATGTTTTACGAAATACAGAATCAGTAAATATGCTCAGTCTCATAAATTTTTTTTTGTTAGTGCACTTCGTATTTTAAAATAAGATCGTAAGCTATTACAATCATATCACAGGTAAACGGAGAAGTTTTCTGGGAAGTTTAAAGCCTGAGAAGTTTTTGTTTTCTGAGGAAAATGGTGAGAACCTAATTAAAGTTGGTCCCCTATAGCAACCAGATTACAGTCTATGTTTGTTAATTATAAATCATTAGTTTCAGTAATTTTTAAGTTGTAAAAATGTTAATGCATTTGGTAATGTAACTATCAAATTTAAAAAATACTATTCATTGAGTACTTTAAAATTACTGCAGCGTAATTACCAATTAGTTTGCGGCACAGGTTTCTCACCTCCTCCTTCACTTGTAGGAGTTTGAGTCTAGGAAGTCATCTCCTTTTCCTTTTTTTTCACCATGAATTTAAATGTCTGAGCTTTGTTGTCTTCTAATAGCCCCAGGCCTCTAATTTTAAGTAATACTGTACGTATATTTTAAGTACATTATACGTTGTAATCATGTTAGTATATTACGTGTATTATAGAACTATTATTTACTTTATTGTAATTATATTATACGTCTTTGTAAGTTATGATAGTGAAAATTATGAAAATCGATTTATCGAATCAATTATGCCCTGATCCATACTCACAGTATCTCTAATCCGTTTGTTTCTCATTCTTCTCCTTCTGGATCTCACCGCTGCCCAGAATAAGAAATATGAAACCAGTGGCTTAAAATTATAGGAAGCTCTTGCAAAACATTACTTGAAAATGTAGCAGGCACATAGCATATCGCCTAATCCTGGAATCCTGGAATCATACAACGACGACGGCGAATAGTATAGATATCAAATGCATGAATGTTTCATAAGTATCCTTCGTTCGTACTGCTATATGGTACTTGAAAGCTCGTGGTCGGGATAATTTAATATTAACCCTCGTTGTCGGAAGTATGCGCTTAGCTACCGAGTTAGCGCTGGCTTTATACCGCAACAAGTACCACGACTTAATGCAAGTAATACACTAACTAATATTAGGCAATAATAAATCAACAGATATGTGTGTTGTGAACAGGGAATTTTCGAAATATTAATGGTTTTAGTAGTTAATGGCGGTGGCGGTGGTGGCTGTGGAGGGTAATATTGGCTGCCGCTCCGTCACCGGTATTAAACCCGCAGCTGATACAAGCGTGCGTGGTAGAATGTATTACTTCCATGAGAGCGAGACCGCTATAGAGATTCTCGTTTCAGCGCGGCCACGGCTTCGATCCGACCGAGTACAATATAATTAATTATGGTAACCGGCCAAATAACATTAGTGATATCTGTTTGGTGCGTCGTACCTCCCCCTCGACGTATTAGTCAACGCTATTTACGCTTTTAATGTAAGGAGCATATTGTCACTTGAGTTTTTAATGCATCCTCATGATTAATGCCGCCTTTATCACATTGTTTTTATTCAGTTCCTAACGTACGTGTGCTACACACGCTCACACACACATTTTTAAATTTCAGGCCTTTTGTAAAGTTCAATGAACCACTAAGTATTTATTACGTTTTATTTCATTTCCTTTTTTCCGTGTTACAGCCTTATACTTTGCTTTTCCATTATCTACCTCCATTCCCTTTTTCCTGTCAGACATCTTCAATTCAGGCGTTCTTCATAAACCAACTTTATCCAAAGACTGCAGGAATCGTTACTTCTTATTAGCCTCAGTATCTCTAGCAAAAAGCCTCTATGTTGGTCGTTCCTGTCCCGGCTTTCTTCACGGATAACCTAATCAACCAATACTTCTAGTTTTAATAAATCTTTCATCATCTCCATCCATCATCATAAATCTATCATTTCAGCATCTCCATCCACGACTATACCTCAGCCTCTACTTTTCTCATTCGTATACATTGCCTTCCGCTTAATAAGTTAATGTATTAACTTAAATTAATGCGGGGCGGGGTGTAGCCTTCACCACAGTACTGTGGCCGTAACGTATGATACCCCGCGTTAGGTAGACTCGAATCCCACTGAAGATGGCAGCCAATGGTGCTGCTGAAACGTTTGGTTTGATTGTAAACCATGGACCACGGCCAAACAGCCCGGTAGATACTTCAAATATACTGTTCTTGTATTTATAAAAGTAAAATAATTTATTTTCAAGTTACTTGGTGAATGCCATTCTTTATTGTCTTTCCTACCCGTTGTAAACCTGAACTACGATAGATATAGTTAATGAAACAGGTTTTCTTGCTATTAAAAATCAGTAAGGCCCGATTACGCTAAAAGCTAGGCCCAGCTAAGGTATGCTGTGATATTTGCTTTTGAAAACAAACAATGAAATACTTCAATGGTTTGTTCACACTGAGAGCTAAGCTGTGCTGTGTCTTGCTTTCTGGATGCCGGCTCGTCAACGTTTTCATTTCCCGTTTCAGTTTGTTTACTTCGCGCATGAGAATAACAGTTCCTGTTGTTTGTGGATGAAAATAACAAGTGGTTATTCTTCGTATTGTTTAAATTAGCAGCCATCCTTACTATTTATTTTATGAATTTGCTAACTGCTATAATTTTTATTGTTCGACTAAGCTTTTCGTCATCACTGACATCAGGTTGTTTAAGACCTGAAGATGTCAGTGATGACGAAAAGCTTAGTCGAACAATAAAAATTATAGCAGTTAGCAAATTCATAAAATAAATAACAAGTGGTTAGTTGGACTTAAGTTTTCTCAATAGTCTCATTATGTTATGGAACTCTTAGATGTATTAGTAAAACAATATCTCTATGTTTATGAGATTTAAAATCAGATTCAGTGACAAACTCGCACGTACAATACTTTTAACAAAATAAGCAGACTAGAAAAAAACACTGAATTTGAAAGGCAAAACAGCAGCAAAAGGTTAGCTTGAATGTGAAACAAAACTAATGAAACCTAGTGCAGCACAGCAAATCTTCGGATGGCTTACCTTTCAGTGTGATCTGGTCTTAATATTTGGAAACACAAATACCTAGGGAAATTGATCTTGCAAATATGTTGCCCTTTAATATAAAAGTTTAGATTATTAAGACTTCCAATAGTATTTAATTTTAGACGTAGTCCTAAATGGTTAATATAGATATCCAATAACATACATTTTATTATTATACGAAATTTCCCATGGATTATTAATTTTTTGGGATTGACATTATTAGCATCTTGTTAATAAACATTACGCATATCATAATACACATATACGAACGAGCGCGCGCGCGCACTCGCACACAAGTCGGTGTCAGTGTTAAAACGATACAATCCTGTTACAATCACAATTAACGAGTAGCTGGTGTTTCAACCTTGTTTCTCAATCACGGTGGTATTAACGGATTGTTGACATGTAACAATGCATACATTACACAGATGTGATAATAATAATTGCTCTGACTCATTCCCTACCGATGAGCCAATATAGCGGAAGTGCATTAATAATATTATTAAACATTCATTTTGCTTTTAGCACGGCTGACGCACTGTTCATTGAACATTACAAATGGACGCGTATGTAGCATCGACTCAATAAGCAGCTCTGAATAATAAAGACATTATGCAAAACGCGTTACTGTACTTTTGATATTAGTGTAATTACAATCAATCCGTTATAGAATACAATATTTGTATGTACATGTTGGCAACAAGGAAAAGTGTCATGATGACTTATACGTCGGTCGTGTCCAACCGTGGGAATCTGTAAGGACCAGTGCCCAGTCAGCAGAGTACAAAGGTACTATTTCTGTAAAATCCTCGTCTCCTGCACGCCTAAAGTTCCACAGTAATATGTGATGGATGAAACACTATGGGAAGAGCTTCATGGATGAAGTGGCTGCAGAGATGGATTTTAAGGAAAACAGAGATTTAAAACTTTTAAGATAAGTTGTGAAGTTGTCGTTGTTGATCACCATCTACTTGAAATAGGTCTACCTGCCACCTTCCATTTCTACAGCTATTTGATCTAAGCCTCATTCCTTTGAATTCCCAAATAAAATCATCTGCATTCTTCCCCAGCACCAAGTTTGTAAAGCTTCTAACCATTCCTTACTCTTTATGTCCATATGCACATCCACATAGCTATGCTTCACACAATATGTTTTAAAGGCGGGTTTCTTCTTGTTTTTTAATAGGCGTTTCTTCTGTTTAGCAACCACTTCCTCTTTTTCATAAAAGCTACGTTTGTCCGACCTACTGTAGACTTAACCTCTTCAGTGGACTTTTATCTCCCACTATCCAGGCTCACATTATTACGTTATTTGGTTATAAGCTGGCATGTCTGTTACTAACCAATAACGTTGCTGACGTTATAATATCTACGGTGAACTATAAAACGATAGAAACATTTAGGAAAGGGTTAATCTAAGTCGTCAACGGTTAAGAGTCAGAGTAAATTCTCATAAATAACTTTGGTAAAATAATAAACAGTTCTTTGGTACTTTGGTACAGTTATATAAAATCAGTACTTTTGGTATGGTTACAGGTACCACAATACCGTTCCAGTGAAACCTTGCTTAATTTTAATAAGTGAATGTTGAGGCACAAAAGCAGAAGGCAGAAAACAGAACTCTTACTAAGCAAGAATTTATTATAAAACTTAATAAGATTATAATTAAGCTTATTAAGTTTATTATTAAGCTTAGAATTTAAAATATGATAGCGATTATATCTCTCTCTCTCTCCCCCCTCTCTGTCTATCTGTCTATCTCTGTCTCTCTCTCTTCAATTTTACTATATTTTTACAGAGCTATTAAATTTAATAGGTTAAAAGTTAAATTCATACAGTTCAAATTTGTTTTGC
Organism: Magicicada septendecula; assembly: GCA_034769895.1. NCBI lineage: Eukaryota > Metazoa > Arthropoda > Insecta > Hemiptera > Cicadidae > Magicicada > Magicicada septendecula. The sequence goes on from CM068367.1 coordinate 1,250,537,286, forward strand.
CATTAAAGTACATACAATAAAGTGATATAAATATTTTGCAATATGAGTGAAAATTATACTTCATGAACTTTATGGACCATCTTTCCTCTTCTTACCGTCCATTCTGTCCCGGAACATTCCCTTGACCGGTCTTACATCTGGTATTTATTTACTATCCCTGACCACGAGTCTTTGAAATTTAATGAACCTTTCCATATCCAGTGTATATTAATTTTTTCCAGTTCTACATTACGTCCGTTTTCGTCCGGTTAACCGATATGTCCAGTCCACAGACAAGTAAACCTCTGGTCTAAATACAAGACACAAATACAATATACAAATCTCGTATGTTTCGTGAGAACGTATTTTAAGATTTCATAAGCTTAACACTGGCAAAGTATGTACTATTTCCTCCGAACGATTACGTTTGCAATCTTTCACTCCTTTAGTGAGACGTTATACCACCATTGAATTTATTTACATGTCTTCAATTCTCTGCCTCTGACATCCTTGTATCCTTGTAATGCTCGTTCTTTTATTGGCCTTCACTAACTATAGCTACTTACACATCGTTAATTATCCTGTCGTACGGAACCTGAGTAAATAGTATAAGCTCCCCCCCCCCAAATAACACATCCGACAACATGTTTAGAAAAAGATAAACGTAAGACAGTTGAGACTGAGTATTCGATCCACTCCGTGAAAGGAGACCACCTCTAGTTTATCACTCGCCCGTGTCACAGCTCTCAATTATATCCAGTGAATAACTGTTTGCCCACATTTGCATATGAAAAGCTGTGTTTGCAGACTAACCTGTACAACGGCTAAGCAGAGAGAGAGAGAGAGAGAGACAGAGGGGGGAGAGAGAAAGAGAGAGAGATAACAGAGATACTCCTTTAAAACAACTACGCCAGTTTGTTGAGTAGCCGAGGCGCTTTGTATCATTTGATAACCGAATCACTACTACAGGCGCACGTGCGTGTATGGGAAAATATTTACGATTTTCAGTTCGTGATTGTTCGTGACTGCGAATAGCATTAACGACTGATTTACAGCCGTAAGAAGATTTTAACACTGAATCCTGGTTTTAATACACAGTAATTTGACTGCTTTATGTACTTAAACAGCACGCGAATACAAGATTATAGAAACTTGTAAAAAGAAAACAGCAATAAAGAGGTCACAAACAGGTGTACATTCCTGTTCAATAATTTATGTTTTTCACCTGTTAAGAGGACCCACAATCTTTAAGCGTGTGGCAGGGGCTTGTGTATTATACTATCAGGTGGTATTCACACGATTAATTTCACATATATTATCATAAATCAACGTCGTATAGTATCATTAGCTAGATAATCTCTCATAAAATATTTGAGTTATTCCGCCGTTTAAGAAAATACGTTTTTGCACTTGCTGCAGACCTTGAAACGAATCTCTCAACTCGACCTTCACGTACACGAGGAAGAACAAATGATAACAGTCCTGGGAAACTTCTCTTTAGTACTATGTAAAATGCACTGGAATGTAAATTTTCCTTTGTTTTTTTTAATGCATTAACGTTAGATTTTTGGTTAAAGCCTAGTGTAGCTTTATTCATAGATAGCAAGTAAAAGAATTGTGAAAGGCAAGTCAAAGCAGAATTAGAATAATTAAATTGCGTCCCTAGCTAAATCTTAGAAAGGTCGCAAGATAACCAAATAGAAAAGACATAAGTAAAGGCGGTGTCGAATATTTCTAATTGCAATTTATAAATGTGAAACTATAACCCTTAACGCAACAAAATGATCGAACGTTTTGGAAAGGCTTTGTTGTCGGCTCCACGGACTGTTCACAGGACAAACGTCTTGATAGTAACAGAATTCTACATTAAAGGCAGAATATTTACTGCCAACTATTCACCGAATGATACTGTAACGCTGATACGGCATGAATAATTTGCGTATTTTATTGTGTAGCCCTATCGGATTGAACCGTAACGAGATTGCTCGTGTACTTGCGTACACGAGACAATACAGTCTCTCAAAAGTATGCCTTGAGAGACTGGTACACTGTTGTGTTTTGTTTAAAGAATTCCAAATTTCCTCTACCATTACTATTTGCATTCAGATTACTAAAATTTGCTATACGAAATTTTTAATTCTATCAACTTGCCATCTTGAGAGGCTGCGGGTTTGAATCCAGTGACAGATCTATTATAATAAGGCTTGTGATATGATATGTATTCTGACGAAGGTCATAATCACAGCTGCGGATTAAAAGCAATAGGCTTGTCAACCCCCCTCCCCACCTGGTACCAAGACTCAAACTGGTACCATACTACTACAGAAATGGCTTAAAACGTCCCAAAGCAGGTAAAGTATGCGAAAGGATTACTTTTGTTACGTGTACTTAACGTAAAACATTCTAGATTTTGCAAGAGGGATGTACCACATTGTCAAATTGTCTTTCGTAAACCTTATACACTAACAACACTTGACTTGTTGATACAAAATACAATACAGGAGGAGTAGTGGCCAGTTTGAGTTGAATTTTGAGTTTGGCAAAGTATACTTGCTGTACGAATACATAGTACAGGTTTAATCGGTACGATATCAGATAGCGGTATCTAGTCAAAATGACAAGCGTTAATCGTTAATTTGTATGCTGACAATTACAATTTATTAATTGTTGAGTTTTTCTATTTGTTGTGATAGGTGTATTGGACTACTATAACTAGTGTAGGCCTAATACAAGTTTCTTGTTTCATAAAAGTGTTATTAAAGCGTGTGAGTACCGATTTCTCTGGCGTTCAATAATTTATTTTATTCTTATAAAACTGAGATCCTCGCGATTGTTGTACCAGTTTTAAACTTTGCATGACACAAAACCCAGACAGTGGATTATGTAATTGCCAACAACTTTAATCAAAATATCTCTTTCAGAAAGAAAGTATGGGCAAGTCCAACTAACGTTATGACTGTTGCCCGTAAATGTCTCGTTGCTTCCATAACTAAGATCCAGGGTAACGTGTATTAAAAAGAAGAAGATCGACCAGAATATTCCTAGACAAGCGTTAAACCTCACAAACTCTGAAGATCTGAAATCGTCAAGAACGTTGAAGACACAGACCGAAAACGGCGAAAATAACAAACGGGTACTTACCATCACTCTACCAGCTATGGGTTGGTAGATTAGGAACAAAAACGGCATTGAAGAAATAGCTTAATGTGTATCAACAGTGTACGGTTTCAGTGCCAGATGCTTTGATAGTAGAAGAACTGCAGATGAAAAATTCGTTAGTACTTGCCTAACCCACTTTGGACATGTAACAAAAACCAACGTTGAAATGGAAAAACAGTAGTAAGTACGCAGTAAATTAAAAGTGGTATATATTATATCATTATCCTATAAAGATATATAGTTTGTGAACAGTCAGAACGTTAGTTGCACTTGCCCGTATTTTTTTCTAAAAGAGATATTTTGATGAAAGTTGTTGGCAACACTTATAAACGTTTTCATCAGTTATAGTAGGCCTAATCTAACTTTGTAGTAACGGCCAGTCCATTGTTGGTTGCGAACATCGCAAATCATGTGCAAGTAGTGTCCAAATTAGAAATTCGCGCAGAGACTCGTTTTCTGTGCGCAAGGAAGTGTAACCCTACTGAAATTCACCGCACGTTGAGGGATGTTTATGGTGCCGTAGCATTTTCACGCCAAGCTACCACAAATGCACCGAGCTGTTTGAAAATGGCCGCACCGATATCGAGTATGATTACCGACAAGGAAGGCCATCAACTTCGACAACGGATGACAACGTTCAACGCGTTTACCAATTTTCGCTTGCAGATAGGCGAATCATAGTGGACGAAATTACGGATGAATTGGGTATTTCGTATGGAAGCGTGCATTACATCTCTGCAATGCCGAAAATTAATTTGCGCCCGATGTATGCTTCGTTTATTGTCAGGAGAATACGCGTTACGAAGTAAACCCTTGAAAACTGAATACTATGAGTGGACGGTCCTCCTTACAGCCTTGACGTTTCGCTATGAGATTTTCAAATGTTCGGTTCGATAAAATAAGCCCTTTCGAAGCGGCGTGATATCACTCTATTACAGAAGTCCAAAGTGCAACACGGAAAAGGTTATCGGATGTTGAAAGAAAATTTTTCAGCAGTGGGATCGAAAAAATCGTGTAACGCTACGATAAGGAGAATATGTCACCTGTGAAAGATGCGGGACATATTTACGGTCTATCTCAATCTTTACTAATATTCTGTGGACACACGAGGACTGCATGTCGTCAATACTTTCTAATCATCATCATCGTCGTCGTTACCATTATCACATCATCTGCTTCAGCAGTAATAACAAAAACATTAAAAATTGAAACCAATTTTTGTTTTTTTTCTGCTTTTAAATTGCTAGCCAGAAATTCCTCTTCCACCCGTTCGTATCTATATGAGATTTTGGTAGCCTTGTTACACGTTCTGTTAAGTTTTTTCTATACCGCTTTATATCTTTGTTTAGATGAATGTCTTTAACTCATCTTTGATGTCGTAACTTCCTTTCCTTATCATAACTTCCTGATATTTAGTAATTACATACTTTCTACTTCTTTACAAGATACGTACGCATTCTATGCATTCTAGATATTTTACATCTATAATAAAAAAGAAATCAAGGCTTGCTGCCCCAATATTTCATTATTTTAAGATAATGGTAGGCTTACTACAGAAAGTTTTAATTAAATAATATTAATGTATATACATTCACAGTATATATGTAATAAGTAGATTATAAATATAATGAATATTAATAATTATACAACTAATAATATATATTTATAAACTATAGTAATAAGTAAATTATATTAAGAGATAAATAATAATATGTAATAGATGAATATATAAAAATAATAATGAATTTTATTATTATTACTCTTCAAACTAAATAACAAGGGCCTAATTAAACGTGACGGACACGTGAAACATGATATGAAAACAAACATACAACACAGAATTAAACTGACACAACGGTATCACTACACTGTCATTTGATGAATATTAAAAAGCTTTTGTTCTCTCTCTCTCTCTCTCTCTCAACCTCTTACTGTTTGAGTGACACACAAACGCTCGCTGAGTAATGAAAGAGAAAAAAATCATACAGGTCAAATGGCAGGCGCAGATGTTTAAAAGTCCTTCCCCAATCCTTGCCTCCTTTACGTAATTGTGGACACAGAATTACAATTTCACAACATAATGTTATTCTGTGTGAAAGAGTTTGACGAATAACGTACTGAAAGTTAAAAGAAATATAAACAAATAACATATTAACTCGTACATTTCCTGTTGTTTTTTGCTTAGTACTGTTTGTACATTTTCGTTTCTGGGCGTATCAAGTTATTAATATTATTCAGAGGGACAGTCAATTTTGGATTTACACAGCTAATACATATTTCGGACATTAAGTTATATACTCATTGCCACCTATGTTAACTCATAGTTGATGGACATTGGCCTATAATTTTCGATAATAGCCAATAAGGAGATGGAGGGATGACTTAAGTGTTCTTGTACAGTGAATTGAAGATGTGATGATGATTCGCTGTGAAGGGAGGTTGACTGAGAAACAATTTGTTCATCGTTGGGCAGACTAATTGTGACGATGTTACACATAACTTCGCAAGCAAATCGTAGAATCAGTTTTTTACAAAAACGTAGTTAAATTTTGTAAAACACCAGCGTTTAGTAAAATGACTTCCCAGTTTATTATCAAAACAGTACTTAATAATTGATATATTTAAATACACTGACTTACTTTATTTTTCACATAAGCTTTGTAGGTACCAAGTAGTTCAGCAAAAATGAAAGATAACAGACTCTCTTGGAAATAACTCTTAACTATTTCCAAAATTATTACTAAATACCGGGTTTGATAAAAGCAAACAACTGTCGGGTATCGTTCGGCGTAGATCTGCGGCTACTGTTTTTGTACACTCTGTCGCTTTTTGCGGCCTGATGAAGATCCTACAGGTGAGATACGAAACGTTGCCGACGATGTCGAGAATTCACAGCAACCGACCATGGCCTAACAGCCCGGCATTTAGTAATAATTATGGAAATATTGGTACCGGCCGTGTAAGCTTTAGACAACAATTATAACTCTTTACTTCAAGAATACAGAGGGTGATACGCAATAACATAAAACACAACAAATGTTTACAATTGGAATTACGGTGGAATTACAATACCCAGACGTGCTGTATCACTGAACAGTGATTCTACTGTGTGACTGAAACGTCTCGGGCAGTTTACAGGACGCCAAGCCTATTGTAAACTGTGCGGTCATTTTACGAAATGTCTACGCTTTTTGTAAAAAGACTGATTATAAAATTTGCCTGCGATATATACGAGGGCCATATGTTTAAGTGTATTTACTAAATACCATGCGTTATGCTGCCCCATAATTCTGTAAATTTGACTACAAAAATAAAATAAACTTTGTACACGTGTGAGAAAGGAGAGAGAGAGAGAGAGAGAGAGAGAGAGAGAGAGAGAGAGAGAGAGAGAGAGAGAGACGTAAATGATTGCACATCAGACAAGGAGACGATGATAGTTTCTTTGGCACGCACAAAGCTCGTGAATGGGCGTGTACCATAAATACGTGACGAGTGCAACAACAGCGAGTGAAAGGTTTTACGACGAGGGCGCGTGCTGTGAAGTCCTCCTTCTGCTTTTATAATACGCTCGTGTTACCGAGTTAGACATGACAACCATTTAAATGTAAATTTGATACCAGATAAGATGTGTTTGCGCATGCGCGAACAGTTTGTTGCCGTTTCAAGTATGTTTACTTATATTTATTACCAGCCCCGCTGGTAGTGTCAGTCGGTTGAGCGCTTCCCGATATGAAAGGTGCCTCTTGTCGTCCGCCGTTATATTTACACACGGCACACAGGATCAAAACTGTCGTTTATCAAAATGTCAACAGTAGGTGTGGGCGTTTTCGTCCATCTCTTTACAATCTTTTATTTACAATTATATTATTTTCACCGCAGTGCTTCGTATAAGATGCAGCCGCTCGTCACAGTTGGCCACAAGTACAATCTGCTGGCTGACACGACATTCGGTCACTGTATAACGGGTATTTTTCTTAATTGCATTAGGAGGATTGAAATTGACACTGTTGTCACGGGTGAGGGAAATGGTACAGCGGAGAGAACGGATGTTACGATCGCGGAACTGGAAACGTTCCCGCTGTCAACGAACTGATCTGAAAGTAAACAGTGTCCCCTACAATGAATTGTGTTCCTTTAGAGTAGTGTCAGCTCGAAGACAGTAATAGTAAGCAGTTTTTAAAAGTCACTCGCCACATCAAAAAATTTCCATTATTTAGAACTGCAGTGGCTTGTTAAGGATGTCTCACTGAAGAACGTGGAAAATATTCGGTGTTAACAAAAGGATACGTATTGTAAACGTAATAACAGTGGTGGTTAATTAATATCTCTTTGGTAACTGACGACTCTTCGACTTTTATACTTTGGCTACAACTTAGGCCTACATAACCGAATATCTTTTACGGGTTCAGTATATAAACACTTAAAATTGAAGACAACTTACAGATGTAAATACCCGTCCATTTTCTCCGAACCTCTATTTCGAAGGCATGTTCCTCTTCCGGATTCCGATTCTCCACGGCGTCTCTGATTTTCTCACTCCATTTTCCACTTTTACTTCATCCTGGAGGTTTCTGTGAAAATATGTATATTGGCCATCGATCTTCTAGAATTATTAGTATAGTTCAAAACCATTTTAACTGTGATTCTCTATTCCTTCTACCACGGTTACAAATTATCATCATCATCGTTATTTTCTACAAGGATTAAATTAAATATGGTTTCTTCCGGTCCAGAGCAAGCAGACTAGATTTGGTCACTCCAACGCTTCTTTGAACGCCCTACACCCTTCCGTTCCTTCAGCTGGTAATTCAATAGTTATTTGGTAATGCGGCAGTCATACGTTCAGTAAAAGTGTGCCAACCACTAAAATCGCCTAAAACGATATTGGGCAACTCTATCGAGTATACTCAAAATATGTAGCTCCTGCTGTATATCTGAATTTCTTTTACAATCTTAGAGAGTATACCCTGCCATGTGGCTGAGAAATCTCATTTCAGCCTCTGATTTCGTTAAAGTCCAATTCTCAGATCCGTAGAGAAGTGTGGAGAGGACCATCACCTTATAGAAACTTCTTTACTCGTTGACTTTAGAGTTCTCCTGATGTCGGACGTTAAACCAGAAGGTGGTAGCCCCACCATCTTCTTAGCCTTCGATATGCTAGTAACATACACAGGGGACGTCGTATTACTTACAAAAGTGTCTGAGGTCAGGAATTACCGGACGGATCGCAAACCGACCACAGCTGTGAGTAAAAAATTATACAGTTTATATAAATTAGTTTCATTTAATAAATTAGCTTCACGTTATGAAAGTAAAACTTGGATCTCCAGAAAGAAGAAGACCCGACTGCACAAAGTGACGAAGTGAATACGGAGGAGGACAATATAGAGTTAGGTTAGACTGAAACAAAAGACCAACAAAATTTAAAGAAGGTAAAGTCAACTGTAAAACTTATGAAAGGAATATAAAAGAGAAATATCAAATTTCTATACCATGTCATCAGACATATTACATTTTATCTAACCACAGCCCAGACCACAGACCATATGAATTGAAGAAAAAGTGTTGAAGAAAAAGTGCCCTGGACGAGGGGAAATATTTGGTAGACGTACAAAGGATGGTGAGAGCTGAAAGATATTATGCTCTTAAAGTATGGCAGACAACGGGGGTTTCTGGACGAGAAGCTGTGGCATGACACACAGCTTGACATGATGAAAAAGGCGACATAAATAATTTTATCAAAAACACTAGACAAGTTAGAATAAAATACAGTAACGCGTACGGAGGCATTTTATCATTTAATAGAGTTGATAATTTATTATACTAGAGTAGCGGCAAAGCCATGTTTATGCTCTGGTCACACATTACTGTGATTACGTAACCATGAATGAATGAAACAGAGTAATATTAATGCATAACAAGTCATACCGTATGACCTATTTATACAAACAGACACCGTGACACAAAGAGACATACAATACGAGGAAAATATATTTTCATTATGTTCTACATTTTATGTTTATTGAAATCTAAAACGCAGATAAGTACGAATTGAATACGTGTGCTTCAAAAGAGACAGCAAACATGTGGTAAATGTAGACTGTAATGAATGTTTCCAACGGTTGTTATACATATATACTCTGTGTGTGTGTGTACTGGTAGTGGTATGATTTGCTCCACTGGTGTTACTATCTTCTGTATAAAACTGATAAGACCAATGAGACAGATTGAAATATCGGTATGGAGAACCATACATGACTTCCATATTCTAAGATTTATATTTAAAATCATTTTCACCCAAACAGCCAGGCTGTGTCTTACCTGCCTTTTTATTGCTGTATTAAATGAAAAATATTATATTACATTAAAATGAAAAAATTATAATTTTATTGCCTGGCAACAAAATTATTTTATTTTTAACAATTACCATTGTTTCAAAAAGTTTAAATAAATTTTCAAGTACTTTACTCTTGTTAAAACGTAAAAGGTTGCAGGTAAACTACCCCTTCCCCTTAACCGATCTTCACCAAAAACAATAGGTCTTGAGTACTCTACAAATCAGGGCTGTATGCAAAACATTATTTGATTCTGTTTGAATTTGCGGCTGTTATCGTTTGCCATAGAAAATACCCTTGTTAAAAAAACGTTGCAGGTAAACTACCCCTTTCCCTCAACCGATCTTCACCAAAAACGATAGGTCTTGAGAACTCTACAATTTAGGGCTGTATGCAAATAATCTTTTGATTCTGTTTGAATTTGCGGCTGTTATCGTTTGCCATAGGAAATACCCTTGTTAAAACATAAAACGTTACAGGTAAACTACCCCTTTCCCTTAACCGATCTTCACCAAAATCAACAGATCTTGAGAACTCTACAATTCAGGGCTGTATGCGAAACATTATTTGATTCTGTTTGAATTTGCGGCTGTTATCGTTTGCCAAACAAACAAAATTACCCTTGCTAAAAAAAAAACCGTTGCTGGTAAACTACCCCTTTCCCGCAACCGATCTTCACCAAAAACAATAGATCGCGAGTACTCTGCAAATCAGGGCTGCATGCAAAAAATTATTTGATTCTGTTTGAATTTGCGGCAGTTATCGTTTGCCATAGAAAAAAAATCTACAGACAGATAGACACACAGACACACAGACAGACAGACACACACACAGACACTTTTCGGAAAACGACTTTTTTTCATGTTTTGAGTGTAGTACAATCAGAATCTGCAATAATCTCGAACACGATTTTTCTTGCCATCACCATACTTCCATTCCTTAAGGAATATGGAAGTAAAAAAGTTTAAATAAATTTTCAAGTACTTTACTCTTGTTAAAACGTAAAAGGTTGCAGGTAAACTACCCCTTCCCCTTAACCGATCTTCACCAAAATCGAAAGTCATTGAGACCTCTACAATTCAGGGACGTATGCAAAACATTATTATTTGATTCTGTTTGAATTTGCGGCTGTTATCGTTTGCCATAGAAAATACGCTTGATAAAAAAACGTTGCAGGTAAACTACCCCTTCCCCTTAACCGATCTTCACCAAAAACAATAGGTCTTGAGTACTCTACAAATCAGGGCTGTATGCAAAACATTATTTGATTCTGTTTGAATTTGCGGCTGTTATCGTTTGCCATAGGAAATACCCTTGTTAAAACATAAAACGTTACAGGTAAACTACCCCTTTCCCTTAACCGATCTTCACCAAAAACAATAGGTCTTGAGTACTCTACAAATCAGGGCTGTATGCAAAACATTATTTGATTCTGTTTGAATTTGCGGCTGTTATCGTTTGCCATAGAAAATACCCTTGTTAAAAAAACGTTGCAGGTAAACTACCCCTTTCCCTCAACCGAACTTCACCAAAAACAATAGGTCTTGAGAACTCTACAATTTAGGGCTGTATGCAAATAATCTTTTGATTCTGTTTGAATTTGCGGCTGTTATCGTTTGCCATAGGAAATACCCTTGTTAAAACATAAAACGTTACAGGTAAACTACCCCTTTCCCTTAACCGATCTTCACCAAAATCAACAGATCTTGAGAACTCTACAACTCAGGGCTGTATGCGAAACATTATTTGATTCTGTTTGAATTTGCGGCTGTTATCGTTTGCCGAACAAAATATCGGTATGGAGAACCATACATGACTTCCATATTCTAAGATTTATATTTAAAATCATTTTCACCCAAACAGCCAGGCTGTGTCTTACCTGCCTTTTTATTGCTGTATTAAATGAAAAATATTATATTACATTAAAATGAAAAAATTATAATTTTATTGCCTGGCAACAAAATTATTTTATTTTTAACAATTACCATTGTTTCAAAAAGTTTAAATAAATTTTCAAGTACTTTACTCTTGTTAAAACGTAAAAGGTTGCAGGTAAACTACCCCTTCCCCTTAACCGATCTTCACCAAAAACAATAGGTCTTGAGTACTCTACAAATCAGGGCTGTATGCAAAACATTATTTGATTCTGTTTGAATTTGCGGCTGTTATCGTTTGCCATAGAAAATACCCTTGTTAAAAAAACGTTGCAGGTAAACTACCCCTTTCCCTCAACCGATCTTCACCAAAAACGATAGGTCTTGAGAACTCTACAATTTAGGGCTGTATGCAAATAATCTTTTGATTCTGTTTGAATTTGCGGCTGTTATCGTTTGCCATAGGAAATACCCTTGTTAAAACATAAAACGTTACAGGTAAACTACCCCTTTCCCTTAACCGATCTTCACCAAAATCAACAGATCTTGAGAACTCTACAATTCAGGGCTGTATGCGAAACATTATTTGATTCTGTTTGAATTTGCGGCTGTTATCGTTTGCCAAACAAACAAAATTACCCTTGCTAAAAAAAAAACCGTTGCTGGTAAACTACCCCTTTCCCGCAACCGATCTTCACCAAAAACAATAGATCGCGAGTACTCTGCAAATCAGGGCTGCATGCAAAAAATTATTTGATTCTGTTTGAATTTGCGGCAGTTATCGTTTGCCATAGAAAAAAATCTACAGACAGATAGACACACAGACACACAGACAGACAGACACACACACAGACACTTTTCGGAAAACGACTTTTTTTCATGTTTTGAGTGTAGTACAATCAGAATCTGCAATAATCTCGAACACGATTTTTCTTGCCATCACCATACTTCCATTCCTTAAGGAATATGGAAGTAAAAAAGTTTAAATAAATTTTCAAGTACTTTACTCTTGTTAAAACGTAAAAGGTTGCAGGTAAACTACCCCTTCCCCTTAACCGATCTTCACCAAAATCGAAAGTCATTGAGACCTCTACAAATCAGGGCTGTATGCAAAACATTATTTGATTCTGTTTGAATTTGCGGCTGTTATCGTTTGCCATAGAAAATACCCTTGTTAAAAAAACGTTGCAGGTAAACTACCCCTTTCCCTCAACCGAACTTCACCAAAAACAATAGGTCTTGAGAACTCTACAATTTAGGGCTGTATGCAAATAATCTTTTGATTCTGTTTGAATTTGCGGCTGTTATCGTTTGCCATAGGAAATACCCTTGTTAAAACATAAAACGTTACAGGTAAACTACCCCTTTCCCTTAACCGATCTTCACCAAAATCAACAGATCTTGAGAACTCTACAACTCAGGGCTGTATGCGAAACATTATTTGATTCTGTTTGAATTTGCGGCTGTTATCGTTTGCCGAACAAAATATCGGTATGGAGAACCATACATGACTTCCATATTCTAAGATTTATATTTAAAATCATTTTCACCCAAACAGCCAGGCTGTGTCTTACCTGCCTTTTTATTGCTGTATTAAATGAAAAATATTATATTACATTAAAATGAAAAAATTATAATTTTATTGCCTGGCAACAAAATTATTTTATTTTTAACAATTACCATTGTTTCAAAAAGTTTAAATAAATTTTCAAGTACTTTACTCTTGTTAAAACGTAAAAGGTTGCAGGTAAACTACCCCTTCCCCTTAACCGATCTTCACCAAAAACAATAGGTCTTGAGTACTCTACAAATCAGGGCTGTATGCAAAACATTATTTGATTCTGTTTGAATTTGCGGCTGTTATCGTTTGCCATAGAAAATACCCTTGTTAAAAAAACGTTGCAGGTAAACTACCCCTTTCCCTCAACCGATCTTCACCAAAAACGATAGGTCTTGAGAACTCTACAATTTAGGGCTGTATGCAAATAATCTTTTGATTCTGTTTGAATTTGCGGCTGTTATCGTTTGCCATAGGAAATACCCTTGTTAAAACATAAAACGTTACAGGTAAACTACCCCTTTCCCTTAACCGATCTTCACCAAAATCAACAGATCTTGAGAACTCTACAATTCAGGGCTGTATGCGAAACATTATTTGATTCTGTTTGAATTTGCGGCTGTTATCGTTTGCCAAACAAACAAAATTACCCTTGCTAAAAAAAAAACCGTTGCTGGTAAACTACCCCTTTCCCGCAACCGATCTTCACCAAAAACAATAGATCGCGAGTACTCTGCAAATCAGGGCTGCATGCAAAAAATTATTTGATTCTGTTTGAATTTGCGGCAGTTATCGTTTGCCATAGAAAAAAAATCTACAGACAGATAGACACACAGACACACAGACAGACAGACACACACACAGACACTTTTCGGAAAACGACTTTTTTTCATGTTTTGAGTGTAGTACAATCAGAATCTGCAATAATCTCGAACACGATTTTTTTTGCCATCACCATACTTCCATTCCTTAAGGAATATGGAAGTAAAAAAGTTTAAATAAATTTTCAAGTACTTTACTCTTGTTAAAACGTAAAAGGTTGCAGGTAAACTACCCCTTCCCCTTAACCGATCTTCACCAAAATCGAAAGTCATTGAGACCTCTACAATTCAGGGACGTATGCAAAACATTATTATTTGATTCTGTTTGAATTTGCGGCTGTTATCGTTTGCCATAGAAAATACGCTTGATAAAAAAACGTTGCAGGTAAACTACCCCTTCCCCTTAACCGATCTTCACCAAAAACAATAGGTCTTGAGTACTCTACAAATCAGGGCTGTATGCAAAACATTATTTGATTCTGTTTGAATTTGCGGCTGTTATCGTTTGCCATAGGAAATACCCTTGTTAAAACATAAAACGTTACAGGTAAACTACCCCTTTCCCTTAACCGATCTTCACCAAAAACAATAGGTCTTGAGTACTCTACAAATCAGGGCTGTATGCAAAACATTATTTGATTCTGTTTGAATTTGCGGCTGTTATCGTTTGCCATAGAAAATACCCTTGTTAAAAAAACGTTGCAGGTAAACTACCCCTTTCCCTCAACCGAACTTCACCAAAAACAATAGGTCTTGAGAACTCTACAATTTAGGGCTGTATGCAAATAATCTTTTGATTCTGTTTGAATTTGCGGCTGTTATCGTTTGCCATAGGAAATACCCTTGTTAAAACATAAAACGTTACAGGTAAACTACCCCTTTCCCTTAACCGATCTTCACCAAAATCAACAGATCTTGAGAACTCTACAACTCAGGGCTGTATGCGAAACATTATTTGATTCTGTTTGAATTTGCGGCTGTTATCGTTTGCCGAACAAACAAAATTACCCTTGCTAAAAAAAAACCGTTGCAGGTAAACTACCCCTTTCCCTCAACCGATCTTCACCAAAAACAATAGGTCGCGAGTACTCTGCAAATCAGGGCTGCATGCAAAAAATTATTTGATTCTGTTTGAATTTGCGGCAGTTATCGTTTGCCATAGAAAAAAAATCTATAGACAGACAGACACACAGACACACAGACAGACACACAGACACTTTTCGGAAAACGACTTTTTTTCATGTTTTGAGTGTAGTAGAATCAGAATCTGCAATAATCTCGAACACGATTTTTTTTGCCATCACCATACTTCCATTCCTTAAGGAATATGGAAGTAACAAAATTACCCTTGCTAAAAAAAAACCGTTGCAGGTAAACTACCCCTTTCCCTCAACCGATCTTCACCAAAAACAATAGGTCGCGAGTACTCTGCAAATCAGGGCTGCATGCAAAAAATTATTTGATTCTGTTTGAATTTGCGGCAGTTATCGTTTGCCATAGAAAAAAAATCTACAGACAGACAGACACACAGACACACAGACAGACAGACAGACACACAGACACTTTTCGGAAAACGACTTTTTTTCATGTTTTTAGTGTAGTAGAATCAGAATCTGCAATAATCTCGAACACGATTTTTTTTGCCATCACCATACTTCCATTCCTTAAGGAATATGGAAGTAAAAACATACGGTTGCAGCAGCCTCGTGGTGGTATACGTACACATACGCGAGACCGGTTAGGTATTTGTTTATATTTATGATAACATAAAATCCTGGACTTATTCTATTTATGTTCCAATCTGTTTGAAAGTATGAAGACTGGATGGATACACGACTCTATAAAAACATACTCGCACGGCACGGCTCCCGAGGGATACTGTATTGGAATATGATAATAAATAACACTAGCATTCCCCTGTGTGTCTCCAACGCTTAGGACAAGGACGCTGGCAATGTTAACAGCAGTCCTTATCAAATCAACACTAGTCTTCGTGAGTTAACGAATTACTTGTCAGTGGATCAGGAACAGCAACACGGATTTAGGGAAGGACGATCTCTTATATGGATAACGTTTGTATTATAAAACAAATGGGGAGTGAGTTTATCTACCAATGCAGATAGGTTGGCGATACCATTAACGATGGCGATCGGCCTAAAAGCTACTACAAATTTCAGTGAAATTCCACAATCACTAACGTAGGCCTATTTCTAAGCCATTTGCGTGTGTTAAAATAAGGCTTATGAATAATTATACGGAAAAAATCTGTAATATCTCGTTTGTCGTGAGGAAAATGAGGAGTCCAACCTTCAAACTGTTGGGAGTCACCCCAGTAGCAGCTTCTAGTTACGCCACTGTACCAACGTAAATAATTAAGCCTATAATTATAATTGCATTTATAGGCTTTGAAAAGACTTTTACAGAGTTGTTCGCGACAAGCTGTGAAGCGTAGTATTCGAAATTATCTACAACTCTAAAATAGTAATTTAGTAAATGATGTTAGAAGTCTGCATAACAACATTAAAATAGTAATTAACTGTCGAAACAGAAGTAACGAACACAGTAAACCAAGATGTCGGTCAGAGGTATCGTTTATCATCAATATTTTTTACCTTTAACGTAGACTTATTTTAAAGAGACTGAGAAGGCTAGCATCCTTTATCTAAAAGTTAAAGATTGGATGAAACGAATATTTGAATATTCTTTTATTCCCGATGACTTTCAGATTGTGAGGTTTCCGAGGATAAATTGCAACGGGCAGTGTAAGGCCTATACTATATATATTTAATGTTTATAAAGACTTTACCTCAAGATGTTTCTTCTTATTTGGTATTTATAAATATTAAATATATTTTATACATCAAGAAACAGACTGATGTATACATCAAGTCCATTTCCTGATGTATATATTATATTTAATTTTTATAATGAATTTACCTCAAGATATTTCTTTCCTTATTAGGAACATGTTTCGAGAACCCTTGTGTTCTCATCCTCAGCCTTCGTGATCTTGCGTCTGATGAAGTATTTGTGTGTTGGCTGGACGCTATTTTGGTTTCTTGTTGGTCTCTGGTATTTTAAAGTGGTATTATTGTGTGTGATTGTGGTGTATGTATTAGTATTTTGTGTATTTTCGATGTTGAGTGCTTTGAAAATTGTGTCATGTTTTGTATTGATTTGTATTTGTTCAGGTATTAGTTTGTTTTTGTTTGTATATTTGTAAATTTTCCCAGATGTTCATTATGGTGCCTTTGTGTGGTATGTGTTTTATTAGTGTCATGTTGGTTATGTCTGGGAATTCATGTCCAGTGTTTATTGCATGTGTGGCCAAATTAGATTTGTATATTTCTGGTTTTTTTTTATGCGTTTAGGTGTTCAAAATAACGTTTTTTCAGTTGTTTTTTGTTTGTCCTATGTAACATTTATTCCAATCTTGGCATTCAATTTTGTATATACCATTTACATTTGGTTGTTGTATTATCTTTGTTGTGCGGGTTATTTCGTTTTTGTAGATAATTTTTATTAGTTTTGTATGCTATTTTAATGTCTGTGTTTTTAAACAGTTTTGTTAGCTTTGTCATTTTATTATATTATATATGTGAATGTGGCCAATTTTTTATTGTTGTTATTATTATTGTTTTGTTCATTTAGATTAACTCTTAATTGTTCAGTTTTTATTTTATATTTGATTTTATTTTCTATTTTGTTTACAGTATTTTTATTATATCCATTTTCATAACCAATTTAATTTACCAAGAAATATAATTTACCAAATTATAACGATTCATATTGTCGTCCTATCTGAGCGTTATATGAAAGTGTCAAACGGAGCGAGTATAGCGACGTAAGCAAGAGAGAGAGAGCGTATAATCGCAGCCATCTCTGTCTAACCTCGTCACCGCTACGACATATGCCGGTACAGACAGGAAATTTTACTCAATTGAATTTATGTGTTAAAACTGCAATATCTTTAAAACCAATAAATATACAGCAATTCTGAAAACAGCATAGTGTTCAACAATTAAAGCTCTATAAGTAGCCAAAATATTAACCAATATAATTAACATTTACAGAAGATATACAGAAGAAGAACGCCAAGCGAAATAACTCGAGAATTAGGCTAGATACGAATTAGGTGTTCACACACACACACACACACACACACACACACACACACACACACAGATAAAGACCTAAGCAACAATATTCTGTGGTCAGATATTTGAAAACACGTTTGCAAATACCTGTAATCAAACGATTTGCAAACAAAGGAAGTACGATTTTAGCCAGTAATTCTGTGCCGTCTCAGACCTGTCAAGGGGCGTTTAGTCGACCTGTCCGATATTGTTTGAAATGGAAAACGCATGATTTATTTGGAACAACCAATCAGAACCCTGCATTTAGAACAGACGCCAACTCTGACGGAGTGTAGCGCGCACTCTTCGTTCGGATCTTCAATGCGCTAGACGTGTGTAAATTACGTGCTTAATTTCACAAACACGCTAAGTTTCATTTAAGTAAAAAGTTCGAGAAGTAGTCCGCAGTTGCAGAGGAACTAGTACAGTTCGACAACAACTCTCGCTGTGTAACACCACATTAATTAATTAATTAATAATCAATTGTGAAGTGACTGGTGCAACAGAGAGCTACAGCATCTGTAATTGCCCAGATCATCGTTCAACAAGATTGGTCAGCATCATTTCTTCTGTGCTGAACCATCAAAAGGAGGATCTCTACGGATTCCTATCTACGGTCGACGCATCAAACAGTAAGAAATAGGTTCATTGATCAATGAAATAAATAATAAAGAAAAAATAAACAATTTTAAAAGACACTAAGAATTTCACACTTTGTATTTAATTAGTAAGATTAGTTATAACATAGTATAGGAGTGTTGAATGGAAAGTGAGGTGTAGTATTGAACGTGCAAATTATTGCAGACCTGTTCTTTAGCACTGGTTTGGGAGATATAAATTTTCGAAATTAAACCAGATAAGAGCAATAGGTCGTTTGGACGTTTTAATCTTCACTTTTCACGCACACTCATTAATTATAAGTGTTAGGGTAGCAATAAGTCCTACAATTAGCATTTCCAAGAAGTTAACAAAATAATTAAAACGTTAATTAAACAAACTCAATCAAATTTTAAAGTGTTATTAGTAACGATTCCCCTTGAATTCCACAATCACTGAACGAATCCTAAGAAGTTGTGTCTCTATGCTCTGAGCTAAGCTGAAACCGTGTCATTGTATCTGGGATTTGTTCTGGCGCCCAGGTAAAGTAATATCACGGGTAAGTAACGTTTTATCTATCATTAAATATATTATATAAGTGTGTTAGATAAAAGGTAGCGTTGTATTACACACACACACACACACACACACACACACACACACACACACACACACACACACACACACACACACACACACACACACACACACACACACACACACACACACACACACACACACACACACACACACACACACACACACACACACACACACACACACACACACACACACACACACACACACACACACACACACACACACACACACACACGGCAAAACAAAGTTTATGTTGTTTATGTTTAATTGTTGAGTTTTTAGAGACTGGTATGTATATATAGCACTGGAATGGAATTTCATGGAAGAGGTACACTAAGAATCAAGACAGCAATTAATAATCAATCACTATAACCGATAGGCCTAATCCGCTTCAGTTACTTAGGCGTGACATTAGTACCTGAATGACAATGGTATAAATATTAAACATAATAAGTGTATAGTGACTTGTTATAAAAAACAGGAAAACTTTAAAAACAAGGTTTACCAAATCCATCAAATTAAATTTTACAAGATGGTGACTGTTTCAGTTCTTTTATAAGGTACCGATATACGAGTCCTAGAAATAAAGGATTAAGGCAGCGGTGATGAAAGTTCTAAGAGAAATTGAACTTTACGCAAGAATAGGTTATATTAGCAATGAGTTAGGTATATTCACAATAAACGACAAGTAGAGAAGAGGTAATGTACGGAGGTCACTGGATCACACAGAATGAATGAAGGGAGCAAAACACCGAAGTAAGCTTATGAGTACAGACCAGCACGGAATCGAAGCTTTGAGAGGCGAAGGAAGAACTGGTTACTAATATCTCGAAGTTGGAACAGACCAAAGAGTCTATTGCCGTACAGAGGATGAACAGAATGAAGAGAAGGAGAAGGAGGAGAAGAAGAAGAAGAAGGAGGAGGAGGAACAGGAAGAGAAGAAAAATAAGAAGAAGAAGAAGAAGAAGAAGAAGAAGAAGAAGAAGAAGAAGAAGAAGAAGAAGAAGAAGAAGAAGAAGAAGAAGAAAACGACTTTTCATTAATATCTTTTCAACAGTCTTTCCACCTATCATATAGTGATATCATATGACCGTATATAAACTAATTTATTAATAATTATAGAAAAGTTATCGTAAAGATAATTAAAGTGGCGTACAAGAGAATATATGGCATGACCGGCCAACAAAACATCACGAACGCGAGATATTGTTTTCCCTCCAAACGGATGAGGTCTGTACGAACGCCTTGCGCTTGGGGCTTAAGGATTAAATACGCCATTAACGTTGTCATCGTCCGCCGAAGGTCGCACCTCACACTGACATTACTTCGGTCGACACAAACGGGTAATTTTCCACCAGCTTACTGTCCGGATAATTAGATCATGAGCTCACTCCCCATTGTTAATGTAGGCCTACATATAGAGCGATTCAACACAAAAAAGAAAACAAAATTTTGTGTTAAAATAAAATCACGTAAGATGCTGAGGTTTGATTTTGACTAGAATTGTTGTTGTGACACGGTCTTCAAAGAGATAAAGGAATTATATGAAACCCGTGCTTGTCACTTTTGGTGGATTTTGGAACCGTAAAACAGGCAAGTTTTAAACACGTGTCACGATAATATTTGGAAACAGAGACACGGAGTTACGATCCGATTAAATATAGAATGCCGAGCATGAAATTAAATTATACTCATCTTAAATGGACTGCCTCTGAAAAACAAAAACAAAAATAGCTTTGATAAAAACACTTTCAAAATGAATTTAATCAAGAGACGAAGAAACTGATATACCACTGTGTAATATAAAACGTAGAAACGTAGTGTCTTAACGAATGTATGTTAAGCCGTGCATAACGAATGCTTCTTAATTACAGCCATGTTCAACGAGTGACACAAAACAGATGGCAAAAAAGATAGTAGGGCATAAGAAGAATTAAAGGAGGATTTCGTGAATGGGGCGGACTGGGCACGGAGAGATTTGCGGGACGGGAAGAAGAAGTGATCACTAAAGGGGAAACGTCGAAGAAGATGAAAATCAATTTTTATCAACTGGTTTTTCTTCGATCGTAACGGAATTTAATAAAAGTTCTTGTAGTCATCTAGTAAAATAGAACCTTTACTATAATCCTTTATTTCGTAATTGACAGTAACAGAAATGACTTCATTTCAAAGTGAATCTATTATCATACGCTTTAAAATGGCAAGTAACAATATTTTGTTGAAGTTTCACATCGCTCGGTGTGGTGTAGCTACACAGTATACAAGACTTTGCCTGATGTATTACACTTGCATTTTTAATATTTCGGCTGCGTTGAGTGTGTTGTATTGAGTGTGACTTGACCATACACTGAAATTTTAAACAAGTGTGGTAACATCATCTTATTAAAATAATTTCACAAACTATCTAGTGAGGTAAACGTTAGCTTTGAAAAGACAACAGTGGATTGAAGTAATCAGTTTTGATTTTTATTTTACTTGAAAAGTAACAGAATTTGTTAACTAACAAACAGAAATAACGGAAAAGATAGGCAGATAGATAAATAGGTAATAGATAGATAGAGAGAGAGAGAGTAGAGGAGAGAGAGAGAGAGAGAGAGAGAGAGAGAGAGAGAGAGAGAGAGAGAGAGAGAGAGAGAGAGTGAGTGAGAAAGAGAGAGGGACCATCATCATTAACAACTTTTCCGTTCTTTGCTGACCGAATGATTTCCAATGACTTGGAGTGATTTCTTTTCTCAGCATTTGCTTTCCACTTCACTTTATCATAAATACTCGAGCAAATTAACCTGTTATCTTGCAACGGGCTGCCGTTGATACCTCTTTGTCCTTAGATCAAGCCTTTACCCTTATCTTTCATGGTATACAATCAATCGAAGCAAAATAGTGTCTCCCATCTCGTTTAGCCAAACTCCTCATTTTATTTTTTTTAATTATAGAAATTATGTCATTCATTCTCATTATTTGTAGTAGCCCTTACTGTATTTTCTGTGTCTTCTGCAGACGTCTATTTAATTCTCGTGTTTCCTGTTCATGTCACTGTCTTACAAATGACATAAGGAAGCAGATGCTGATTGACAATTCTACTTTTTTATACAGAAGGTTAAAAGAGAAGAAACATAGAGAGATAAATAGAGAGTAGATAACGGCAGACACGTGTATAAGGTGGCATAGTACTGTGACATCTAAAGAGAGGGAGAGAGAGAGAGAGAGAGAGAGAGAGAGAGAGAGAGAGAGAGAGAGAGAGAGAGAGAGAGAGAGAGAGAGAGAGAGAGAGAGAGAGAGAGACAGACAGAGAGAGAGACAGACAGACAGAGAGGAAAGCAGAAGAAACGTTTTAAAACTAAAAATGTGATAAAAATTTAAAGATCTGTTCAGTATTCTGTTGCCTATGGTGTCAAAACATTTTAATGCGTTATAAACTTTATTATAATTTTCCCTTACTTTTTAAAACTTTTTAGTAATTGTAACTAATTATTTTGTCTAAACTCTTTAGGATAGTAGAAATATTTCAAGGCCCTTTTTGTTTAGTTTATCCATGACTCTCTATTAACCCAGATGTTGGTTATTTGGACCATCCGACCCAAAGTCTTGCCTTGTTGAGAACAGTTACATCTTACCAGTCATCTGAAAACCGATGTTGGGAACAATTACATACCACCTGTCATCTGAAAACAGATATCAGATTTCCAAGAAATAGTAGGCGTAATCAGTGATGTCCACCACGTGGTAGCGAAGATGGGCGCTTCTACTATAAACAAATGGGAAAACATTTATAGCTACTAAAACCATCATCATACAACTTTATCCCACATTAGTTGCTATACCAGACAAAAATACGGTGAAATGCTGCTCAGAGAGTAGTTGGGGCAATAATGTTTCGACAATAACCAAGTATAGCGAAGCATCACAGCCACGAGAGTCCACGGAGGCTCTCCTGCGGTTGACTTGACTGTTACAAAAAAAGAAAAACTCTATTTTTACCCTCAGATTAGTCTATGAACAAGAGACGTTTTACCATAAGTCACAAATCATAGGCCGATTTATTACTGCAAACAATAAGTAGCAAACCGAAAAATTAACTGTTGTTTGGTTTATACTGATAATTTTTCTTGCGATTCTCAAGTTCGACCTCATAGTCACAGTCATACACCGTCGTCACCGTACACGAGAGTAACACACACGCGCACGAACAGATACATACATATAGATAGTACATGTTATTTATTTTTATTCCGTACTCATTTGCACATACACGTACAGTATCTATTGGTTTGTTGATCATCAACTGACAAACTATTAACAACAAAACAGTGTTTTTTAAAAAAAGATGACTGGGATGTGCATAATAAATAGGCCTCTGTACTTCTGTTCAGATGAAGGAGTAGCGAGAGAGAGAGAGAGAGAGAGAGAGAGAGAGAGAGAGAGAGAGAGAGAGAGAGAGAGAGAGAGAGAGAGAGAGAGAGGATATGGAGAAAAGAGAGGGGAGAAGATGACAGATACAGAGAAACAGAAACTGCTGGAAAGAGTGAGTGAGTAGGAGAGAAGAGGGAGTGAGGGAGGTATGGAAAGAGAGAGAGAGTGAGAGAGGGAGAGAGGGAGAGAGAGAGAGAGAGAGAGAGAGAGAGAGAGAGAGAGAGAGAGAGAGAGACGGGTGGACACGTTTGCAACTACCGAACCCATTATTATCAGACAACTTTATTACACTTTACCAGCAGCACTTGCGGTACATATCGCTAATCTATATTTGCATCGTATATGCTGTATAAACACTCACATACGTATACGTATACATGCATTCCTTACCTACACTCACAGATGAATTATGCGTATGAATTGCTGTGCATCACCTACAGCAATCATAAAACAGAACCAGCAGATCTCGTACAACAACATTTGTGCCTGGTCGGTTACGTAAATACTGTACGTAGTGCAATCACCACACTATCTTGTGTGTGTGTGTGTGTGTGTGTGTCTGACCAACTGCTAGACAACGTGTGACAAACAGTTCTTCATTACTGTAAAATAACATTTTAGTGCACATCAATAAAATTCAGAACATATCCGTGGGTCGTTAAACGAACCATTATTATCGAGAAAGGTCGTTACCCCATCGTGTCGCAAGTGTATGAGAATTTATATTCTGATTTATTCTGTTTTTGTTACTTATACTCCTAGCATTGTCGTCTGTTTTGAACTTAGATGTTCTGTGTAATGCGATTTTACAGCACTCAGTATTCAACGCTATATTTTAAACGAAATCGTTATGTGCCTTTAATCACCATTTTACGATATGTCGTATCGTACCTGATCATCATCACCAGGAAGTATCATCAACTTAGGGAAGTAGGGTCATGGACTTCTTTTAATTTGAAAATTCGTCTCTCCCTTGATCTCCCTTCGCCTTTCAGTTATACTCAGTCATCTAATTGCCAGCTTTGGAAATCTTATGTTGCCCTTTCTTTGCAGGTGCTGCTTCCATTTAATTACGTTCTCTTTGGATCCCTAATAATGGGAATTTCCCTTTATGTCTCAATGTTTTGGTTTGCCCGTGTCGGGTGCAAGTCTCTCATGGTATACCTTACCAGACAGCTGATCGGGGAAGACTCATCACAGAATGGCGGACGTAAGAGAAATAAAATACCCGCGGAGGCATTCCTATTGCCTGGAATAATCCAGAGGCAACGCTGTGTCCTCAATCCGTAAAGGCGTCAACGGTGCATTTCAAGTGGAAGAAAAAACCCTAGCCCAGAGTTAATATAGGGTTATTACATGGCTAGGCATAGTGGGGTACACTGAAATGGCATCTTACCTCACAAGATGCTGGTAGCGTTACTGAAGGAAACTTTTAAATGCTCATAAACCCAATACGGAGAAACCAGACTAACAGTGGAAGAAATGGTACTGCCAAGGCAATGAACTGTACTTGACCTGAGCAAAAATAACATTTTCTAGCGAAATCAACGGAATTCTAGTTAAAAGTAAGATGTGTGAATGCTAGACTGTAGTAAGTTACACAAAAAGGATTGTTACGACGGTCACACAGATCGTCGTGTTGTACAGTGGAAGCAGAATAACTGACACCAATGAAGTCTAATTACAATGACAATGAAGTCACTAATTACTAATTACAAAAAATCAAAAAAAAACAGTTAGCGTTGTTAAAATTACTACTACTAGCCGGGCTGTTAGTCCGTGGTCTACAGTTTTTGTGGACAAACGTTTCGGCCCCACCATCGGATGCAATCATCAATGACTCATCAACTGGCGAGGTTTCCGGAAATTCACTCCAGTGATGAGGTAGAGACTATGTATTTTTCCTGATATGGCCCACTTACATAAACTTTCATACCAGAACGATCTAGTTGGAAAGCAGCATCAAGTGCTATCTGATTGGTTCGAGAACACAGCATGCCAAATCCTATTTAACAGGAGGCTTTCTCCCCTTCGATTCATAGTGATGGAACCATGTTTGAAGATCTCCACGGACTCCATGTGCAGTCGGGGATAATAGGCACTCTCCGATTTCTAACAACAGCTAGAAATAATAAAGCACTCTTATACAATAATTCAAGTTAAATTTGTCCAATACACAACAATATATGTACCTTATTACGGTTTTCGCACTAATTAACACAATAATCACTTTCCACTAAACCGCAACAATGACTCCGAACCGCACTAGCAATATCGCCAGGTCTAAACTGAACTTTGCCGGCCACTGGATGCTTATATTTATACCCACCGGAGATTCCAGAATAATATTCCATTTTCCGGGAGGCGCGCCGAGATTAATTTGCGTAGTTACAGGCACTGGAACGCTCTAGAGACTCTCAATGTCCGACCTTGAACACGAGGCACCGACCGAATGCAGTAGAACAGACGACTAACGTCTGGAATGCGTATCTCGATCCACCTCGAGTGTTGCGTAATTAAAGCCTGACATTTCAGGTTGTTGTCTTCTATCTCAACGTACCAGTATGTATGTAAGCACTTCGCAGATAATAACTCGAAGTATAGATTTTTGGTCATATAGGTTACAAAATAAATATGAGTAAGATTTAAAAATATACTTCACATTTTTTTAATTATTACCTCAACGTATAAAACTTGTTCTAGTCATATTAATTACTGATCTCAAAGAATATTATCATCTTTATTTGAAATTCTAAATTAAACGTCTTTTTCTTCTCTTCATGACTTCCGCTTTAGTCCATTCCGACCTTACAGAGTTTCTGTTCTTCGTTTATATGGTCTGCCACAATTCGTTTTACAAAGCTGATCTGTAGTTCAGTATTTGTTTATGAGTACAGTCCTTTGCGTCCATCATTTACTCCACAAGATAGGCTACTTGAAATCTCTTTCTTTTCGTTTATTCTATCTAAATCTGAAAATATTTAAGCATTTCCTGATACTCTCGTTTCTGAGGAAGTCTCTGAATTGCATCCCTTCACAGCTCTTAAGAATTTTATTTCATAAGGCTTTCTTTATAAGTCCACGTTCTATTTATGTGGGATGAAGTTGGAATACCATTACATAATAAAACTACAGGTATCTGTCTGTCTGTAAGTTTTTGCTCAATCAGCACATAGGTAATGAAGATTTAATAACGATCAAACAACGTTGCCTATTGGACTCAATGTGGATTCACAAAATTGTTTACTTAGAAAAAATACGCTCATTGTTATATAGTAGAAAAAATGTCTTCTTTTCTAAGTGCATAAGTATGTAATATAAGGTTTCTTACACGGATTCAATACAGTACGGAGTGACATCCCACATAAACACAATAATGACATTTTTTTTATATAATAACAAGATGGGGCAAGAGCAATACATTAGTTTTTCGCCAAACAAAATGAGGTTAATTTCAGAGTCCTCTGGTAATAACACTAGAGACAACGATATGAAGCCATGAAAACATTTTAACTGATAAGATTTAATTGAATGGATTTAAAGACGATGAGGAAAAGACGTTACGACAATGCGCTAGCCGTAAACGGGTTGATGAAATTCACTGAGGAAAACAACGCTGCAGTCAGCCAGCCTACGATACAGCTAAAATAAGAGCTTACTCTTTTCTCTGGGAAAACCTCATTCTTGCTATCAAAGTCTACTCTCTACCGAACAAAAACACATAGATGATGGTGCTTAAGTACACATACAGTGCAATTACTTATCTATCTGGCGTGCATGCGTACGTATGTTATAACCTACCAGGCTACGTGTAAAAGTTCCAGCGTGACAGCCTGAATTTTCCATATGTACAAAAATGAGTAAACCAATTAGCCGACTGTGACAATTAGCCGGCGGTAACAATTAGTCGCCTAGTCAACTTATCGAGTGTTCATGCGGGTATACTCTGATTCCAGCAGTCTTTATTTCACATAAATTAACACGACAGCTCGATAGGACTGATTTAAATTGATAGACGCGTCGGAGAATGAAAACGTTTATATTCTTTGTATTGCTAAAAGCTGTCGACTCGACCAAATGACGTCGTGAGCGTTTGGCATGACAAGAAAAGATGTCTTTATCCAGCTTGGTAGTCGTTCTTACCAATTCTCAGGGTGAACTGATGTGTTCGACAATAGTTTATTTAGTTACAACATTTTTATTAGATAACAGTTAATTTAGTTTAGCAAAAAAATTTAATTTAATTAATTATCAAGAAAATAGTAAAGTTAACGCAGCTTTTGTCAAACTCGGATACCTCTTAAAAAATCGGTATGGAGAACCATACATGACTTCCTTGTTCTAAGATTTAAAATCATTTACTTGAATCGGTTCGATAATTTCTACAAAAAAATTCCCCCTCCCCATTCAATTACCCTTTTTATTTATAGATATTTCAACTATCATTTTCCTTTATAGAAAATTACTCCCTCCCCCTTAAACTACCCTTTCATTTATAGATACTTCTTCTACCTTTCTACAGTGGATTATTATGACCTTCTTTTCATGATACTTTATTTATCAGAATTAAGTACTTTAGTCTAGTTAAAACGTAAACAGTTGCAAGTAAACTACCCCTCTCCCTGACCGATCTTCACCAAATCAATAGACCTCGACTCCCCTATAACTTGGACACATATGCAAAAAATTATTTGATTTTGTTTGAATCTGCGGCAGTTATCGTTCGCCATTGAAACACACACACACACACACACACACACACACACACACACACACACACACACACACACACACACACACACACACACACACACACACACACACCTTTTCGGAAAATGACTTTTCTTCATGTTTTGAGGATAGTACAATCAGAATCAGCCCTTATCTCGAATACGATTTTTTCGCGACCACCATTCTTCCATTTTTTACGGAACATGGAACTAAAAAGGAACCTCCAGGCAACACAGAACTGTAGGTATGCCCGAACACATTGCGCGCACAAGAGCTGCTATCCTATGCTAAACATTGTGCCTGACGCCATACAGTTTCACGTGGCTCGTCGAATACCACTTCGGAAAACTCTTAATAATAATTTAAACACGCAGCCGTACAAAACTCAAATATTGTAAACCTTAATTCACAGTGATAAAGTAAACCGTATGACTTTTTTCCGCCAGTTCTCGTATGTCATAAATAACAACGTAGACGTTATTCACAATACGCTAATGAGTAATGAAACGCATTTCCATCTGAGCGGATATATGAATAAACAAACCTTTCGGTATTAAGAGCCAAATAACCGTCGAGAAATGCTTCGAGAACCATTGCACACTGCTAAACTTACTGTATGGTGTGCAATAGCTTCCTTTGGAATAATCAGTCCTCACTTTTTTGAGGATGAGAATGGGAATTCCATTACTGTCACATCTGAGCAATATGTAAAAATTGTTAACGAATTTTTGTTTCCCCAAGTCACAGAAAAATCTGAAATCACACCAAACAGTATGGGCAGCAACCAGCCATAGGGCTAGGCGATCAATAGATGCAGTTTGACGAGTTACCTTCAGGAGTGACAACATTCCGTGGCCCGCGAGATTGCCAGTGTGCCAATTATTCTACTGGGGATATTTTGAGAGTAAGGTGTAGAATGATCCACCCCCATGAAACAAGGAAACACTCAAAGTTGGTGTAATTTCTGTTCACATGTTACACAGTGTAATGGAAAACGTAAAAACTCGACTTCAAAAGTGTGTGAGTTGAAGTTGTCGCCACATTCGGGGCGTAGTCTTCAAAAACTTGTAGTTTCTGCGTCTAGTTAAATGATATTATGTATACTTTCAATTTAGTGTAAATGTTAATTTTACAGTCCATAAATAAAAATACAAGTGATTTTAAAGTCACCCGTATCATTGACTGATCCTGTATTTTAAGAATTATTTTTTACAAATGTTTAAAGGAATTACATCATAGTGGACATCGTAGTATGTTATATTTCCTAAAAACCCAAATTATAGCACTCAATTCTCACTATTTATATAATAGTAAAGCATTTAGAAAAGAAAAAATTAAAAATTTTTCATTGTTATAATTATTAATAACAATAAGTTGTTCGTTTCTAAGCAATTGATAGAAATTAAATGAAATTATTTAGTTTAATTCAAACCATTAAGGATAACAGATGTGTCCTGTCCATGTCTCTGCAGATAAATTCAGCTTATGGATTCTGTACCCACTGTGAAATACTCCAGGTAATGGAATTTTTGCTACTCTGACTGTCGCGATTAGGACACGGGCATCACACTCACACACACCCGTTTGGCGGACACATGTCCTGTGTTGCAATCTGCGTGTTGGAAGTCAGTGCAAACGCGCGTCTTGCATTGACTTCAACACGCACTCTGGTAAGCGCGCATTGTTGCCCACGCGTACAGACTCACACCGCACCGCTGAACTGACACATGTCTGGCGATGCAGTCTGCGTGTTGGGGGTCAGTGCAAGCGTGCGCCTTGTATTGACTCCAGCACGCACTCTGGCACGTTGCACGCATGTGCGCTCGTGGTGTACACACAGGCTTCGTTGTTTTAATCGTGGCAATCATAGTAGTAAAATTTTGCAACTGGAGTATGTTCGCAATGGGCAAATTCAGCCAGAGTTGGATTTATTGTAGAGTCAACATGCAAAACACGTTACATCTTCTGGACTACGATTCCACAAAATAAATATATACACCATGTTGGACTTATAATAAACATATTAACAGAAACTACAAATTTGAGTTTTCTTGTTACATCATTTAATGTTTTTCTGTAATTATTAGTTTCCATACTCTTTAACAAATTTCTAAATATATTTCTTTGATTTTCTGTTGTTGGTGTTGCTCCTATCGTAGAAGGTGGTGTCGTACAATGTAGGTTGTACTTTGTAAAAGGCTTAACTTTAACACTTGAAAGTTAACTTTAAGTTAAAGTTAAATTACATATTTTTAGCTTTCTGCTTCTTCTTCTTCTTCTCCTCAACCCAGAGGTTAATGGGTTTGGAATTTCTTCCTTTACGTAGACAGACTCTTGATCATTACATACCTTCTACCTTTCTTTTACCCAAACCGTTTAGTCCTATCTGGGGCAGGGCCTTCCCCTCCCACTACGCCATCGACGGGGCGGCGAACAAGTTTGAACGGGCATAGCAGGTGCCCATCCAAGTTTTCCTTTCCACAGTTGATCCATCTTCATTTTTTATTTTAGTTTTATAAGCACATGAATGCATAGAATTCTTCTTTCTGTACTTACTTTAATAGGTACTGTCTTTCAACTTCAACCTGGGTCTGCCTCTTCTCCTTTTACCTTCTGGTTTTGCTTCCCACGCTCTTCTAGGGTATCTTCGATTTTCTATTCTGCAGACGAGGCTAAACCGTCCCAACGGTGAGATTTGTATCGTATTAATAATGTGGATCATCTCGAAGTTCCTACGGTAATGAGGCTTCGTATTATATCTGTTACTATTTTAACAAAACCTTTAATTTCATTCGCATACTTATACCGACTGTCACTTGGTGGAGCCTTATACCAATTTTGCCACATCTATTCTGAAGGAACCTTTATGCCTTTCAGAATGAGTTCGTCAAACGTGCTATCCACCTCGACTGCATTTTCACTAAAAAAATTCCAAATCTTATCAGAAGGCGTAAGTCAAACAACTACAATCGTTAGAACTTATCACACAACATTACGGCTATTAAACAATCTATAATCGTCTTCAAGTGTAAAGTAAACTAGTACATTAAATACAAACTTAAGCTTACTCGAGATCCGTTCGCTAACAAGCGTGGACCGCAAAAAAGAAGAAAAAAATTACCATCTTCTACAAATTTAAATACCAATACAGAAAAACTATATAACAAGAACCGTTACTTATCCTCTAAGTCCGCTGGAGAGAACCGGGAAACACCACCGCACTGACGCAAGTTTACACAACGAACACCCTTGCGTCAATGGTGGTGCTTCACGGTTCTGTCCAGTGGGCTTAAAGGGTAATTAGCGGTATGCATGTACGACTTATGTGTGCTAAATTCTAACGATGATACTTATCCGACCTAACCCTACTTATAATGTTCACGTACCACCGAAAGTTAGGTTCAAAGATTGAACTACAAATCTTTAAGTTTTCAATTTGAGAGTTATACTCTAGCTATTCTACGCTCATTTTTTCTACTAATGTATGCTAACCACCAGTAATATTGGAAATATTAGGTCGTTCGCTGTCTTACCCCCTTCTGTATTTGATATCTACATTTTGATTTTACGTGTTATTTTATTGTCTATGAAATACAATAAATTTATTTTTGTAATGAAAGGCAATTTAGTATACATGTTTTCAGTGGTATCCAATTCACTTGTATGAATAGATAAACTAACCTTTTCAATCCGCCTTTCGACATTCTTGTTACAATTGATGACGCACCTCAAAGCATATGCTTCATCGTCAGATACGCTGTGAGTAGCGTGCTCACAGCGTCTAATCCTGAAGTAGGATTACTTCTGCTTAGCTAAAAAATTTAAGTGTAGGCTATATTACATGTTCAACTATCTTACGATAATCTTTGTGTGTTCGTACATCGAGCTCTTTTTAAACATATTTGTCACATTATGATTAACTAATAGGCCTATGCTCCCTGAGCTGAAGAACTCGCTCAATATTTTTAACGGAGTAAATTTATTATTACATAAATTTCGTTATTAGACAATATTTCAATTGCGGGAAAAAATAAATACATCCCGATTACTCTAATATTTCTTTAGTAACATAACAACTGCAAAGCACACAATCATACAATAAACGCAAACACTTAGCAACATTCGGATTTGGGTTACAGTTCCTTCTAATCTGACACCGATTGGATTTTCACTTGTTAACAAAAAATTGTGATCTCTTTACTGGTTCTTTAAATCTTAACATTACATTCAGATTTTAGTCAAAATTGCATTAACTTAATATGCCACATGAATTTTTGTGATTTTATCAAAACTTTAGCCAACGTTTAAGGCTCTGACGTCCAAAACCTATGAAATTTTCAAAAATGAATACTATATTCAGATTGAGGTTTAAGTTCCCTTTAATTTTGTACCTCACGTGGGATTTTTCACAATTTTGATACACTTTCCTATTTTTGGGGTGGTCAATCTCAAAAACAAGGTTCTATAGGGTAAAGTGTGGACATGTGTGCCAAATGTTACGAAAATCGGGCGATGTGTTCAAAAGTTATCGTGAAACATAACAGACATTAGTTACACAGACAGACAGATAAATACTAAACGGTCGAGTTAAACCCTAAGAACTCGAGTTCAACAAGAGTCATATGTTACAGGGTGACTTTCAGATGTAATTTTCATTATCTGTCTCAATCAAAAAGACCAAAAAGAGGGAATAGTGACCGCTACTAGTATTTGTCGATAGGTGTTCTGAGTACGGGTGCTCTGAGCACGGAACCACTAAAACTTACGTTCTGTACTCTACAACCAAGACATGACAGGTGCAGAATTTTGCGTTTGTGTCTGTAATATATATTTGACAAGAACCAGAGCTAGATATGGTGACAAAACATCAAATATGTGGATGCTTGAGTTCTGAAGAAATGACGTTATCAGCTAAAACGGTACCCCCATGTCAGGTGGATGAAGACTATCCCCAACATTCGTGAGGAAGGATAAAATGTTTGTAGGTCGAACGAAGAGGTGGCCAAAGGGAGCCGTGATCTAATTCCTGTAATGGATTTGGACTCTCGCTGCGCGTTATCGGCCGAGGGTGAATGATGTCTGTAGTGTTATCAAAGTCTTTCCTGTCAGTACCATACTAGTCATTTTTCTTTTTTAAAATCGAGTCTTTCTTTCTTTCCATTCGTCTTCTGATTTCCTGAGCTATGATTCTGTTCATCCGTATAATTATAAATTTCTCAGAAAAACATTTGTTCCTTAATACGTTTGTGTCTTCTGTTTGTTTAACACCCACCATTCTGATCCATGTCATAACGCTAGATTCCACACAGGGTAGTAAATAACTAGCTATCAAAATATTTTCTAGGAGGGGCAAACTATTTTTTAGAGGAGAAAAATATTTATATATTTTTCATACATACATACATGCATGCAGATATTAGTTTGTAATTATTATATCATAGTAGAAATAAATTCACAGATTGAACTAATTTATTAAAACATTTATTGGTTAAAAATATGCATAAAATTAATGGCTTGTAAAAGTTAATGTTTGATCTCCATTAAGTAGTGCTTAAGTTTCCAAAGTTTTAATATTACTAGTGGTCGCCCAGAGGTCGAAATTCGACCGTAATTCATTAAATTTTTAAGTTTGAACGTTATTGAGGTTCTTTTGTCAAAGAGTATACCTCTATAATCATTGCATATAATTTTTTTGAATTTTGTTCTATTACGTCAGCTGCGAGCGTGTACAAATACGTCATTAGCGTGTGTTGTTTACCTTAATTCCCTGCAATACTTATGAAATTTAAAATTTAATGTTAGTAACAGTTGAAAAAAAAACACAATTACAGCTTGTATTCGTATTTATTTTTTGATATAATTCATTGTCAGTTTTAATTTTTTCATGTTATTATTGAATCAAATAAACGCTAATAAAAATGAGACTTGACATTCATAGAAGTATAAGATACATTGTTTTCAATTCCAGTGGATTACATTTCATTTTTGGTAAGGTACAAAATTCGAAAACAGTTTGAAGATTATCTGCTACAAAGCTTATATAATATTTTAATTTTTTTTTTCTATGCATTAATTTTCGAGTTATTTGAAAAAATATGAAAGATAGGAAAAATGAGGTTTAGCTTGGCTAAGCCATATTTAAAAAGCAATAACGCGTTTTTTGACATTTCCTTGGGTTTTTTTTACTGCCATACTGACCAGATTTCGCCAAGGCTACACAGTTATTTTGCCTATCTTTTTCGAATTATATAAAATTTAAATAAAAAATTAATACAAAATAAAAAATGAAATAAAAAATACGTGCCTCGTATTTTTTCATATATTTTTCATTAAATCAAAAAAACAGGGCGGTTAAAAAAATAAATGTTGTCCATTGAACTTAAAATAGTTTGAAAGTGAATTTAATGATTCAGAAATTCTGTGTAAACGATGTTTTTTGTAAAAACACTTTCATCATTTGCTAAATACTCTTGGCCATTATATTCGGAAATATAAAATCTCAAACCATCGAATGATCGAACTCTACTTGCTGCGACGTACAATTGACCATGTGTAAAAACTGGCTGCCTCAATAAAATTCAAATGTTTTCGAATGTTTGTCCTTGAGACTTATTTATTGTCATCGCAAATGCAGGTATAATTGGAAATTGAGTTCTTTGAAAGTTAAATGGTAATACAACATTATATGGCAATTAAATTTGGCAAGTAAATACGGATTGTATGGTACAACATAACGACTGTCGAGGCAACTACCGCGAACTTCAGCATTAATACCATTATCACGCCTTCTGTATAATGGATATCCATTTAATGATTAACACGTAAATTCATTAAATCGTTTTGGATAATCTTTTGTGCATTTTCCATCTCGCATACATACAGAATTTGGATTAAGTACACCGCATGGACCATGCATCATGTGTTTTACAACATATTCATGTAATGTAGGATGTGTTTGAATGTTAGGAATCTCCGCAGATACAACTTTATCAATATCGGTAGCGTTAACAATTTTATCTTGCTCATTTGAAGAGAGTAAAATGTGAGCATGAGGCAATCCTCTCTTTTGAAACTCAATTGTATAAATGAGTGCTTCAACTTTACCGAAGATTTTTTTTAGTTTAAGGCCCTCAATTAATGCTTTCAGTTTGGACTTGAATACACGCACAACAATATCAGGTCGAAAATTAGCTGACTCACCTACACCAATATTGCTAACTATTTCAGGCCAACTTGGATTGCAAGTCATTGTAATAAACAAAGAAGGCTTTCCGAATGTTGTACAATTGACATTGCATCTAATTAATTCTGATACATATTTCTTGGAGATCCATTGAATGAAGATGGTAAAATTACTCTACGGCCAACATTATTGGCATTGGGGTTCAATTCGAAATAATCTGTTAAATTGTTGTAAACTTCAGACCTAAGACTTGTTTGATTTTGTCGAATGAAATGTAACCTTGTGCCCTCTATTCTCACATACATATCAACTATCCAGTGCAGAAATAATTTTTGTGAATGGTGCAACATGCTAAAATCTTCTCTAATTGCAAGTCGATAGGCTGCATACTGAAGCATGGTTAATTTATTTCTGGGCGCTCTTGAATTAGCTGTAGTTGGTACACTATGAGAAATATTGATATGCCACCCAGTATCACCATTTAGAAAAAGTAATGGATACGCTAAAGGGTCCAATGATGAATCCAAAACAGAGATATTTTAATGGTACCATTAACTTTTGAAAATGAAACCATATTTCGTTCAAAGGGTGGCTCACCATCAACTGTACTAAATATTACTGCTACATCAGTTTGAACTGCATCATTATAACGGCGTAGATCTAAATCACGATTTACTTTAATGAACATACAGATTTCTTTATTTTGATTTTCAACTCTCTGACAATGATCTTTCATTGCAATGAATGACCGAACGAAAGGATTAATGCGTTCCAATTCAAGAGAGATTTCGCGCATTATATTGTTATTGCATGTTTGATTATAGTGTTCACGTAATCTATAATTGACAGCAGTGTCAACATCATAAAAATATAATTGCGCATAACATGGTGAGCGACCATATGCAGCAGTCATTGGACCTGATCTGTGATAAAAAACATCATGTATTTTAAAATGATACACTCCACGCGTAACTGTATCCGAAATTTTAGCTTCTGAGCAAACCTTAGCAAATGACGAATTGTATTTACGAATGTTTTCAAAATAATTTTTTGACTTTCTTTTTATCGAAGGTTCATTTGAAGTAAGTCCATCATACAATGATTTAAAGTATTCATTTTGACTTAAGGCCGGTAATATTGCTTTACCCTTATGACAACATGAAGTGATTGCAGTCCTTTCACCTAAAGTGTCCTCAGATTCGAAATGTTTTGCATTGCAAAACCTGCATTGTAAATGCATTAATCCACAATCAAAAGTATTAAAATTTCTTGGAATGACATTCAGTGCACATTTAAATGTATCCCTCAAAATAATTTCATCATTTTGTATACTATTTACACTATTTAAATTTGCATTTGGTCTATTATCATTTTGACTTTCACGCGAATATATATTCCTTCTTCTTTGTCTCTCACTCCGACCCGTCAATGTTATACTATTTACACTATTTAAATTTGCATTTGGTCTATTATCATTTTGACTTTCACGCGAATATATATTCCTTCTTCTTTGTCTCTCACTCCGACCCGTCAATGTTCTATGTCGAGGCATAATGGAAGTAGGTGCGAATATCTGAATGTAAAAAAAAACATGTAATGAAATTACTGAAACTAAGATTAGACAGGGTTTAATTTAAAAATAATAAAACGTACTCACTTTTTTGAAACCACCAATAATAATTAAGCGAGAGTAAGTCAATTCAAATTGCTGCTACAAAATTTTCCTTTTGCAAGCTGTATTTCACTTTCAACTGCACATTAATATATAAAACACAGATATCTAATATACAAAATATAAAATAAACTTTTTTTTGCCTTGACATACGCTCCACAGACTATTGAAAAAGGAACATTTGAAATCACACAAAATTCACAGCTCATTCAGTCAATCTGTCAGTATTAAGCAAGCTGTATTTCACTTTCAACTGCACATTAATATATAAAACACAGATATCTAATATACAAAATATAAAATAAATGCTTTTTTGCCTTGACATACACTCCACAGACTATTGTTGCCTGGCAACAAAATTATTTTATTTTTAACAATTACCATTGTTTGAAAAAGTTTAAATGAATTTTTAAGTGCAAATGAATGTTTTATTTTATTTTATTTAATGTATTTGTAACACATATTATATATAAATTTTAGCTTTCTGCACTCCTTCTCCATATAAACTTTAACTATGCCAAATCTCACACTCCTCCTTGCGCGCAATATGCTTAAAAAGGGGTACAAAGTTTTCTCTTCACGTATTAATATATAGATAGTTGGTTCATTTAATATTAAATCATGTCATATTCCTCTGACAAAAGAGGTCAAACGACAAGTCGACCATACTTGTCTTTCCGAAATGTTGGTAGCCAAACCAAATTGTGTGTAATGTATTTTATTTGTTTACGAATAACGCTAAACACTCAAACGATTTATCCTCTCTCCTTACTTCTCTCCAACACATTTGCATACACTGAATAACATAAAAATTTACGACCCGACTACCGGGCAGTTGGCACACAACGGCAAAACCGTATTAACGATAGCAGAGCAGAAACATCGACTCGTCGATTTGAAACACGGCTGTAATAAATAAGGCAGCACCTGACGATGGGTGCTACTGCCGTAAATACCGACCCACACGCGTCTGCTATCAGACGCAAGCACGCACCAAGTAATGTGCTAATATAAACACTGTATCCACACGTAGGCTGCTGTGTACCGAGTATTATTACAGACAGCGAAAGTTATGAAGCTATGTATATGTAAAAGTATGAAAGTGAAGAATTTAAATAGAACCATTTTTATACCGTGTTATTTTTAATGGACTTTTTTAATATACTTTGTCGAAAACGTTTTTCATAAAATAGGAATCGATTAGGACAAAATTGATAATATTTTGTGGACTAATGAATGCATAAAATTTCTTACTGCTCGTATTACATTTTTGCAAAACGTAACAACTTCGGTTTATAAAACTGAACACAGTTTCAATTGTTTTAGTCCAGTTTAATACAATGTAATATGGACCAGCAATCATAACAGATGTAAAAATAACAGCCTAATTTGTGACCAATCGCGCTTCACCCTCCAGACATGGCCATCGTTAGTTTTTTTTTAGCTAGAACGTTACGTTGTTTTACAGGACCCTCGGAATATTTGGCACTGGATCTCCTGATTGTTTCTATTACAGAGGGCATGGGAATGTCGAGTTGTATTCGGGTAGGCCTATGTTTAGTGATGCGTCGACAGTGCTTCTTAATACCTTGGTCGGAAATCGCTGGACTATACAGTTGTTTCAATACGTAGTTAAAATTCATACCGTAAATCCAAATACATCTGGATATACTATATCACGTTATTATTTCTCAGCGTTAGCTGCGTTATCCTTTTGATGATTCAGTAGAGTCGGTTTATTTTTTTTTTACTGAGAAGTTTACATTTGTAGCAATATGTTCACGTCTTGAAAGACTTGGTCGGGTCGAGGTGTAAGCCATCGTCTGTTTCCGACTATTGACAGACTTTGAGTTGCACAACGGTGAATAAATTTCCTTTTTGATGGTGAAAATGCAGTGCACCGACTAAGCTTTGTTAACTTTTATCCGTCATTTCTTCAGCCAAGGTTAAATGTTAGTAATATGGGTTTGTAGGTTTTAGAAAGCTGAGTGGCGTAGACCGGACGAGTACTTGGCTCTCAGTCACAGGGGGATTTGGCTATCGTTGAGTCTCTGATTGTAGGAAGGTTTAGGCGTATGCAATGGTATATAGTATGGTGCCTAGGATGCTGTCCTGTGGTAGTCTATAACCGACAGGATGTAGTTTGGTGCAACTGTTGTGTTTTATTAAAAGATACCTGTCGCCAGTGGCGAAGCTAATGTGTAAGTACTGGGTAGGCTGATAAAATATAAATATGCTTCCTTAATTCTTTTTCCTTACATTTTTTTATACAATAGGTCCACATGTCGATTCTTCTTTGTTGCGAAAATATCAATTACACGTTCCTTGAAACTCTGACCCATAGTAAGTTCTTTAACTAAACTTTTTCCAATGGCGATTGTACTGAGAGAACTTAATCGTTCATTTGCCATTGAATTTCGGAGGCAATTTTTTATCCTTTTTAATGTGCTCGTACTTCTTTCAGAGGAAGCTGTAATAACAGGAAATGTCAAGACCAACTTGATAAGTCGTGTCACTTCTTTATAGATGGTTTGAAGGCCATTGCTAGTTATGAATTTCAGAAGGTCTATAGGGGGTAAATGTTTTTCTTCATTCACATAAATATTATTTAATTCATTTTCCAATCGTTCTTTGTTGAAAAATGGATATGTGGACAGAAGGTTGTTTAATTTAATTGCAGGAAAATCTAGTTTATATCCTCCAAAGCTATTTTGATCCAGCAATTCGACAAATCTGATTTTTTCAATATCTCCAAAACGCGTTTCCATTTGTACAGTCAGTGTGTCCAAAATTTCGTAAGTTAAAAGTTTGAAGGACCCGAATTCTTGTTCACTTATACTTAAATCGTTGCAAATCTTTTTAGAGTTTTCAACACATGATTTCATAGTATTTCCTGATCTCATATTCTTTATTACTCCGATGGTCTTCTGGATTTCAGTATTACACATATTTATGTCTGATGTTACTTTGTTTTGAAAGAGTGCAAAAAGGTGGTCTATATATACAAAAACTTGTTTGTAAAGGCAAAGCAGGTAAGTGAATTGTGTTTTGTTCAAGATATTAAGCAGGCCAGAAGCACAGTTGAATGACTCTGCATCCCATTCTTCAATGTTATCTGTAATTGTGTGGAAAACATCTTTCAGCTTATTGTATTTTGCATAAATTGTATGTACTGCTCGGGAATTGAAATTTCAGTTGGTGGTACATGTTTGTGGTTATCTAAATCCTTTATTTTCTAACAGCTGTGTTCTTTTTGAGGATTTCCTGAAAAATGTGTGGAAAGCTGCAAGATTATAAACGAAAAGTCTAACTTGTTTGATTGATTTTGAACAATATAGTAACACGAGATTCAATTTATGAGCGTAACAATGTAAAAATTTAGCTCGTGGACAGACCTGTTTCACAAACTGTTGGACGCCTCCTCGACCTCCTGCCATTACAGAGGCCCCATCACAGGTTAGACTAACTATTTTGTCAGTAATTTCCCGAGCATTAAGTTCATGGATAATAACTTCTGATAGCCCTACAGCTGTTTTGTCTTTTGAAACATCGCAGAAACCAATAAACCTTTCTTTAGGCCCATCTTGCGTACAGAATCTAAGAATGATGGTCATTTGAGTTTTACAAGAAACGTCAAGGGTTTCGTCTGCTTGCACACTAACAGACTCGCAGGAATGTAATTCTTCTTTAATGCGTTCATTAATTACGTCAGTTACTGATTCAATCAGCTCATTTTGAATTGTACTTGATGTACCTTTAAAACTGGAAGTGCACTGCAAATGACCATGTAAAAACTGTTCTTGTCTGGAGAGAAGTTCCAATAATTCAAGATAATTACCTTTGCTGTCGGAACTTTCATCTTCAAAATGCCCTCTAAAACCAAGCTCTTGTTTACCTAGGAAGCACACAACATCGATAAGTCTCTCAATTGCAAATCTTCTTTGCTTCACAATTTCATTGTGTTTCATGGCTTGAAGCTTAGCGCCTTCAGAAGTGGAATGTTCAATTTTTCCACCACCTAACAATAAAAATGTCTCTTCATTCTGAAGATGCCTTCTTGAACATTGATGTTTTTCGGCCTGTCTGTCAAATGTTTTTGTTACACAGATACCATAAGAAGCTGATGACCATTCTTTTTCGCCCCCACTCAGAATACAGGTATAACAGCATAATTTACTTTTCTCAGAGCACCCTGTTAGCCAAGGATATTTCTTGTACCAAGAGAATTGAAACTTTCTATTTTGTCTGCTATCCGCTATTTTAATATCTAAATGTGGTGTCAATCTCCTATCTTTGTAGACACACTTTGTTTCATAACTCCAACTTGAAAACGGTTTCACGTTTAATTCACTAAATAATGACGTTAATCTTCTCTCAGTATCACCCATTGTACACAAAAATATCTAACACTAACACACAAGTAAAAACATAAAACGAACACTAACGAACGTAAATTAATTAAATTAAACGTAAATGAATTGGTAGAGTGAATAATTAATTGCACTAAGTACGGAAGATATACCCGTTCACGCTCACTGCCCGAGACGGAGACTATATAGCCTCTTGGCCCGCAATGCAACAGCTTTCTCCCCCTCCCGCAACACACACACACACACACACACACACACACACACACACAACGCCCGTCGCACGTCATAAATGGTGGTGGGAGAGAGGCTTTGCCAGAAAGCCTCACACAGGCCTCACATAGCCTGGCGGCAGTTCCATTCGTACCGCGCTCTTAGAGTGCGTTTTGTAAACCTATTGTTATGAACTTATAAAATACGATAATCCTGAAACGTTAACTTTTCATGTATTCATTTTTTCGTTAATTTTTTGGGTAGGCTAACCTTCTCAATAGCTTCGCCACTGCCTGTCGCGCAAATAGCACTGAAGGAATCGGAATTATGGGATCTGCAGGTTTTTGTTTCGTTTTATCAGTGACCTGTGACACAGTTTGTCAAAAGCCAGACTCACGACTCAGAACACTGGCGAGAAAACGAGTATTTTAGATCGAAAGTTGTTAGCAATTGGTTGACCAACCTATAGGCATGTAATTTGTCTAACACCTACTGCGAAATTCGATTACCTTAACCCATGGAGTCAAGGAGACAAAGAAACGAAGTGATTATGACTTTCGGACGCCTTCAAATTCGCCTTCGAACAACTGTATGCAATTCGCTGAGTAGCATTTTCTTTGCCTCGGTCAGTTGCGACGAAACGACTTTTTTACCCGCTCTTACCCGGTCAATTGCGCCCCGCAATTCCACTTGGTCGCGACTGACCGTAGCAATTACTACAAACATTCCTGTTCCAAATTTCGATGTGGTTTCCATTCTGTAACTTTTCATTTGTGCGAGTAACCTCTATCTTCCAATATTTTTCATAGGTTAGTTTCGTTCCTCCTAGTTTAGGTTGATTCTTTTAGTTTGGTTCCTCCGTCTACAAGTAAGAAGTTAATGTACAATGGGAAAGTAGTTGTAATGTTACAATGAGTAGTAGATATTGTTAATGAGATGTCCTAGCAATCATTGAGACTTGTATCTAGTAAAATCTCATAGCTAGTAGCTATGATAAAATCTTGAAAACTGTGAGCATTGCACTGAAATGAGCCGAGATAAGGGTCGCAGGTTTTGAGATATTTTAATGCTGAGAAAAATGCAACTTTAATGTATAAACAATTTTTTAAAGACATTTTAAACCGTGAAAAGGAGACGTAAATATTATTTCATCGCAATTCATTTTCCAAATTAAATCGTATGAATTAAATAGTTAAAAATATCCTCTGATATATCACTTATACATTTTTACTTTAATAAATTAATATGCTTACCTTTATTACCACTCCTGCATACTTTGTACGTTGACGCGTTCCTAAAGTATATGTATTTTGTGCAATCCGGAATTTTCGTTAATCGACAGCCCATCGGTCTCATAAATGTCGGATTACTGTATAAGGAATGAGATAATCGTAGGAGAACTACATGGAACAATAGATTATATAATGATTATACGCAGTTAGATACGCCGCTACCCCCCCTCCCAACGACACACAATATTACACCGGAAACTAAACAAACGCATAAAATTGCCCACATGACACATAATATGCGTACGATTAAATCTGGGTCAGTTTATTCAAAGGAAGACACATACCGTGCTCAGGGT
This sequence comes from Magicicada septendecula, assembly GCA_034769895.1. Classification (NCBI taxonomy): domain Eukaryota; kingdom Metazoa; phylum Arthropoda; class Insecta; order Hemiptera; family Cicadidae; genus Magicicada; species Magicicada septendecula. The sequence goes on from CM068367.1 coordinate 1,250,580,509, forward strand.
AATTTTTTTTTTTTTTGACATTTCACCGTGAATGTGAACTGCCTTTTTTTAATTAAAAACTGAAATAAAACATGTTTGTGTCAAACGCTGACATTTTTTCTACTGACAATATTTGACAGGTACTGTTATTCCTGTTATAGCTCAGCCTAACCGCTGCTTTGTTCCCACTGCATCGACTGTCGGTCGGTACCGTACTGTCATAATGTAAGTCACAGGCAAATCGTTCAGCTAGAAGGCATGTAACTACAGACACTTATTAATACAATAATTGGATAGGGGTTTCTCTTTAATGTACTTAATATACTAAAAATCTATAAAGAAACGATCGGTTTATATTCCTGAAAGAGCTCAAAAACGTATTTTTCATATAAATACCCATATAACATACGACTGTCTGTACAGTGATTCCCAAACGTATTGACTTTCCAGCACCTTTTTAAAATTCCCTGAAATATTACGACACCCACGAGTACTACTAGTATGCTCCCAGAGCTGGAAAACTCGTTTACTATTTTGAACGAAGTACAGTTTTTATTTCACACATTTCAATATTTGGTAGTTTTTCACCTATCAGAATAATTACAGAAATCCCGTTACGTTGTAGTTTTGGTTTCAATTCCTTTTAGTTTCACATCCTGCTGGATTTTCACATTTTTTCTAATTTTTAATTTCTTTTTTGAGCCCTGGTGTCTCAAAATTTTGAAATTTCCAAAACGTGACACTACATTCTGATCTTACATAAATTATATTTATTATAAATACCCCACCCCAGTATATTTAATTCGATATCACACAAGACGTTTTGCGATGTCATCAAAATTTTCTCCCACTTTTTGGGCCCTGACGTTTAAAAATTTAGAAATTTAAAAATGAACACTACATTCAGATTGTGGTTTAAATTCTCTTTCATTTGATACTATACAAGGGTTTTCGATTTTTTTTCACAATTTTGACCATCTACATTGTTGCCGCCTACCCCTATTTTTTGGAGGGATCAATCTTAAAAGCAAAGTGATACTGCAGGCTATACGTATGGATACCCACGCTAATTTTATGAAAATCGGTTGACGCATTTAAAAGTTGTCGTGAGACATACCCCAAACAGCAGACAGGCAGACAGACAACTACCACACGGTCGAGTCAAAAATGAGAAGTCGCTTCGTTCGTTTAATTAATTGAGTCTGTATTCGCAGCTTTTTTAGGTAGTGAAAGTACGTAATACTTTCCGAGACTGGTTACCAGAGTTTTCCTTTTTGAAAAAACAGACATTATAGCTTTTTCGAACATACCCAGGCAGAACTAAAACAGTAGTAAAAAACAAGATACCTGTACAGTTTCAGGGCGTACCTAATGTATAATATTCCTTTCATGTCAATACAGAACTGAAGTTTAATCGGTTTGCAAGAATAAAGGTTTACAAAAAATCGATTTTTTAAAGCCATAAATAAAGTTCTTAAAAATATGAGGACGGCAGTGAATTGAAGTTCTGTAAGTCTGCTACAGTTCCAACTCTCATATATAAAAGCGAAATATGGATAGTACCGAAAAAGACGATAAAGTGAAATACAAAGGCAAAAAAAGTAGAAGAGTGAAAGGATGAATTCACGGGACCTGACAGATAGAGAAACGAGGATATAAATGGATTAACTAAATGTATTTAGATTGAAAAATATTTACTAAGTATATGGGAATCATGAAAAACAAATGAAAACGGAAAGAACTCCTTGATATAGTGGACAGGAATTTATTATATTTTAGACCACTGAATTAGGCCTATATGTGTAGAGGGACAAAAAACATGGATAGCTCGAGAAGAGATTAGTATTGTAAGCGGCATATGTGCTTATTGCCTGAAGCAAGGAAGAAGAAAAATAAATTGTTCGATAAAGAGTGAATGTTTAATAATACGGAGCTGTATGCTATCTGTTTTTTACTTCTACAAATATCACTAATATGCCTACCCCATCTGTTATATTCCTTAATTCCACGGATGTCAGGGGTGTAATTATTTCTAGCCTTAATTATTTTCACTTCTATAGTTTGCTTTATACTTCAAGACACATCCAAGTGGCTCAGCATAACGTTTGGAAGTTAGGGTCAAAATCCTCCTCAATTTTTCATTCGCACCATCAAAACAAGTCAAGTGACAATTATTTATCAACATAGGCGTGTCCACCGTGCCACCGGTGCCGTGGCACCACCACTAGATTGAGAATTTTTTGTTTGCGTGCAGAATATGTTTTTACGTAGAAACTGCATAATTTCCGTGACAGCACTCTTATTAAACCGATAAATATATGAAGCTAATCAACTTTAATTTCGTATAGCTTTTGTCACATAATCTGGCGTCGGCCGTCGCGTCGGGAAGCGGCTGCATGAATAGTGTAGTTGCCGTCGTTGCCGTGTTTTTAGGCCTTACTCAGCGCCAGGGTGGCGACGCCAGCTATCGCGGTGCTGGTGCCAGTCAGACTGAGACGAGAGACTCAGTCGGCCAGTGGCGTTCAGTTTGGACAAAAGATAGTACTGTTCATTATGTTATTTAATTGTTGAATAAGCTTATTTTTATGATGTATAAACGGCTGATTAAAAAACCCGAGCCCACCAAGGATTTGGACACTCAACCACAAACCGGTAAGTTATTTTCACTATATTTTGTAATATACTTCTTACAGCCATGTCTGTCTTGTAATGTGTTACTTTCTTCTTGCTTAAATACTTCGATTATTAATTTTGTTTTTGCTAAATTAATCCAAAATTAAAATTAAATTTACTAACTTTTTGTATGTGAGTGAATAATAGTGTACAATATATTGTACACTATTACTCACGTGCCCCTAACATACAATTTTGTTTATATTTACAATAAATGGCCATCCACATATTACGAAGCGTCAAGAGGGAAAAAGATTTGTAGGCTATAGTAAATTGTACAGCATAGTATAATTTAAAGCGATAAAAATAGGCCTAAGTTTAAGTGTATGTTCCCTTTTCAGATGCTGTTGCTGGTCCCAGTTCGGAAATTATTTATAATGATGATGATGAAAACAAGGATGATGTCGGTGAGCCAGTGAAGAGAGCAGCTGAGCTCGATGATCCTTGTCAAGACTTGCCAAACAACATGCAAGAAAAGTCAGCTAGGATTTCTCGTGGACCATACCAACCACGAATTTCAAACTACCCTACAAAAGAAGTTGGTAAGGGGAAAAATTCTAGGAAAAGATCGTTTAAACCCAAATGGTTCGAAAATTACAAATGGCTGGAGTACAGCGTGGCAAAAGATGCTGCTTATTGTTTTGCCTGTCGTTGTTTTGCTTTAAATGACAGTTCACTTCCTGGGTTAGTTGAAAATGCGTTTACAACGACAGGGTTTAGTTTTTGGCATAAAGCTAATGAAACGTTCAGAGCCCATGAAAAAAGTAGATGCCATGTATCGAGTATGGTTGGCTGGGAAAATTATGTTACTAGCAAACCAGTTGATGTAATGTTGGATGATGCTAAGGAAGCTGAGCTAAAAGAGAAGGAGAAAAAACGCCTAGAAAATCGTGAGTACATGTCGCGGCTTTTCGATATTGTCCGTTTGTTGGCTAAAGGTGGAAAACCTCTTAGGGGACATGACGAGAGCGAGGATAGTACAGAGAAAGGTCTTTTCCTGGAAATTGTTGCTATCTTGCAAAAATATGACCCTTTTTTTTCAAAACTACTTAAAAAATTTTCCTAAAAACTGTACTTATCTTACCAACCTCATTCAAAATGACATATTATCGTCACTTAGAGCAGTGATACTGAAAACTATAAGTGATGAAATCAAGGGACAGCCCTTTGAAGTTATTGGCGATTAAACATCTGACGTGAGCCATCACGAGCAATTAGCAGTCGTGTTTCGCTACATACCGAAAGGAAATGCATATCCTGTCGAGAGATTGGTGTCCTTACAGCGATTGAAGTCTACTGATGCGAAAAGCCTATTTAAGGCAATAAACTGTGTGCTGTCTGAAGTAGGTGTGCTGTGGAGAGATGTAGTTTGTGTGTGTTTTGACGGGCCTTCGGCAATGGCCGGTGAATTTACCGGAGTACAGGCCAGATGTAAAGAAGTCAATCCATCCATAATGTACGTGCACTGTTATGCACATTGTTTGAACCTTGCCTTGGTAAGTGCCTGCACAAGTCACAAGGAAAATCCAATTATTTTCGACTTCTTTGGAATAGTCCAGCTAGTTTTTAACTTAATCGAAGGTAGTCCAAAGAGGCACGCAGTCTTTGAGGATATTGTCAAACAAACTACAATGAAACTAAAGACTCTAAAATCCCTTTCAGACACTAGATGGGCCTGCCGTTCAGAAGCGGTGTCTGTTATTTATGTCCAATTAAACGAAATTGTAAAAGCCATTGAAGAGTGTACGGAATCTACTTCCGATTCAAAAGTTCGGGCCCAAGGTAAAGGTATTTTGCTATAAGTAAAATCTTTTAATTTTATTGCGTCTTTGCAAATTATGCATCCCGTATTTCAGCTTGTGGTGAAAATGAGCAAAGCTCTGCAAAGTCCTAAAATAGACCTTTGACAAGCAGTTGAAGATGTTGAAAGCCTAGCTCTTGCTTTGGTAGAAATGAGAAATAGTGAAGAAGAGTTTGAGGACATTTTTATCAAAACAAAGGAATGTGTAGTATATTAAATGTTCAAATTCCTAATGTTCGGGAAAGGAAAGTATCAGTCCTCTTAGAAGACACTAGTTGCCCTTCTTCTGCTTTCTACGCAGACACAAAAAAAGACGAATTGAAACTGTTCACTTACAATCCTGTTTTGGACCACCTTGTGGAAAATCTAAATTCTCGATTTGCTCACGAAACAAAAAACGTTATCTCTGCCACAGGGAAACTGATGTGATTGAATCTTAATGATTGTTACACATAAGGACTTCGAAATTCTCGCAAAACAATTCATTGTCAATGCTGCAGAACTAGAGGCAGAATTTAAGCTGTTGAAATCAAAGAAGCGTGGAGAAACTGATTCAAACTTTCCGCCTAAAAGTGTTCCGGACTGGATTAACTGGTTATCGAAGTTCCAGCGAAGTTCAACCTTTGAAAACTTTAGTGCTGTTATTAATAAATTTTCCACGATGCCTGTAACTAGCTGTACAAGTGAAAGAACCTTCTCAAAGCTGAGTATCATAAAATCCAAGCTCAGATCTACGATGTGTCAAGATCGTTTGGAAAACTTGATGATTCCGTTTGTGGAACAAGAACTAGCTCCTAACGCAAGAACATGTGATGTAATTGACAACTTAAAAAACAGTGTTGCATTTGACCGTCGGATGACCCTGTAATGTAATGTAAAATATTTCCTTACTTTTATATTTTGTTCTGGACACTACTAACTATTAAATACTAAACTTGAACCTGTTGCAGCTTTATTTGTCTGCAGTACAAATTAATCAATTTTTCAATTCTGTGTTTTTTTCACTAATATTGTACATTGGATATAAATAAATATTCTAAAAATCAAAGTTGTTTCCGTTTTGTTATACAAATTAACCAGATAGGCTAACTGGATCATTCATTAAAAGACAAAATTCGTCTAAATTGATATTTCTAAAGCTACTTTGTTAAACATGTGTGTGTTGTCAACTTTTGATCGATCCGGTAAGTGCAAAGAGTTGAGTCCCTTAAAAAAGTAAAAATTTATTTGAAGGCCCTCAAAAAACCGCGCTTTTCAAAATGTTTTTTATGGCCTCCAGATAGCATTAAAACACGTTTTTAAGCAATCAATTTTCAAAAATCTTCCGGGGGAGGACCCCCCCCCCCCGGAAGCCATTCTTGGCACCACCACTACTGAAGTCCTGCACAAGCCTATGTTTATCAACACCTATTTATTGGCTTTGCGACACAGGGCAGGGGCAGAAACAAACAAACGGACAGACGTGCATAGTAGAGAACATGTAGCCTTCCTCTTTCTTTAGTCGCGTAATCGTTGGTGGAGTAAAAACGATTTAGTTAATATTAACCACTCATTATTATGTCTTTGCACCAATAAGGATGGACTGGAGAGCTTAAGGTAAATATAGTGATGTATTTCTGTTAGGGAATTGGAATTAAACCAAATGTTTTGGGCAGATAATATGAAGCCTAACGTCAGTCAGTCTTTGAAAATACAATACGGCATAGGACAGATGTGTCGATGAAAGGAAATGCTTTTTTCAAGATCGGTTTAATCGTTTTGGTATTGCAGGGGACCAGACACATTAACCTCCTACTTGCGCAGTCGTGTGGAAAGAAGGTTACTGTACACAAGTAATTCTATTTCAAAAGTTCAAAGAACAACAAAATGCTAGAAAAGATATAACACTTTGACTGCCTACGTAGTAGCCTAATTGTGAAAAGAATAAGGCATGGGGATATATAAAGAATAAGGTATGGGGATATATAAAGAATAAGGTATGGGGATATATAAAAATCAATAAATGGTAAACAAAATATTAAGCGGAACAATTTTTATTACTTTAAAGAAGGCCCAGAAAAAGATGAAAATCGGTATTTAACATTGCTCAAAATCAGTAATATCACTTCATACGTGGGTACGATAAGGAAGTTCTCAGACAAAGAAAAGACTCAATAAAAATTTTACATCAAGCTATCCAGTTCCGCTACACGATAACGAATCTTGAATTCTGACGCAGAGAGATGTAAATACTATCCAGTCGTCTGAAATAAAGTGCCTGTGAGCTATCAAATCATGCACGAGCCACCGCAATGAAGGTATTCGATTGGACAGTGTCATATTTTCTATTGATAATAACATCTGTGAGTACAGGTGTAAATGATAAGACGATCTGAACAGGAAACTGGACAACGGGATCACAGACTATTTCATAATTATAGGTCCCACAGAAACAAGACGTTTTGGAGAATCAGGAAAAAAGTGGGAGTAGCTGAAGCCGGAACATACCGACAGGTCTGTTAATCTTGCGAGGAAGAAGAAGGGAAGAATATTAAGAAGAAGAACAAGAGTAAGAACGAGAACTAGAACGAGAACGAGAACAAGAACGGGAACGGGAACAAGAAGTCATTCGATATCGTCTAAGACGAAAATTTTAAGAACTTTGGAAGCAGCAAAAATGAGATTTTTTTGAGCGGCAAACAAATAATGTATGTTGTGTCGGAAACGCGAGAGGTGTATCTAGCACAGGTTTGTCTTCCGAAAAGGACAAACGAAGATACGCGAGAGGTGTATCTAGCACAGGTTTGTCTTCCGGAAAGGGCAAACGAAGATACGCGAGAGGTGTATCTAGCACAGGTTTGTCTTCCGAAAAGGGTAAACGACGGTGTGCATCCCATATAGAGAAAGGAATCTGGGTAGGCATAGGCTTTAATGGAACAGGCAAAGACGCGACACTGGAGACCTTGGAATTTCTAATACGAAACATGTATCCGTCTAGGTGACTCGTACAAGGAGTTAGTACGGAAACAGAAAACAATCGTGCAAAAACTCACACAGACAAATGAGATGCCGTGAGATACGAAGCGTAGTTTACAAATGGAACAAGGAACGATCAATACCACCAACAGCAACAGTAACAAAGCGTGTAATAAAATTACATTATAACCGTGTCGTAACAAATTTAGCAACAGCCAAGCGCCAAACATAGAGTTATGTGTATATAATGCTCTGCCCGTGTGTTATTGTGCCCCCGAGGCTTCAGAACGGGCACATACGTATACTGCCAGAACATAAAACACCTTAATAGGTGATATAATTCTTCATTAGATAGGCTGAAAGTGAGAAGAGCGCGAGAGATAGAGAGGTTGCCAAAGAGAAGGGAGAGAGAGCGGGTGGAGAGTTTACGTATGTCGGTATTATATAACAAAGCTTCTTGTCAGCTGAGCAAGTTCCCGATGATTTTTTGTATTTTTTTTTCACAGGACGTATGGACAAAACCTGAAAATATGGAGTATTTTTCTCTCTCAAAATTAATAGGAAAAACTGATCAAGTTCCCTATGATATTTTTGTATTTTTTTTACACAGGACGTATGGACAAAACCTGTATATATGGAGTATTTTTTCTCTCAAAATTAATAGGAAAAACTATTTTAATGAAACCGTCATGTACTTGTGTTGTTGTTTATATACAGGATATAATTGTATTTTAAAGTACACAGTCATTATCGTCATCATATAGTACAATTATTATCAATCTCGATAGTCCGACAATAGTGCAATGTCAATCTCGACATATATGCGACCAAAGTACCGTCGGATTACCGAAAACGCCGGATTATTGGAAACAAGCAGAACGAAACATTAAGCTGTCCTAAACTACGTATTATCATTTAACAGAGTTTATTACTTAATTATTATATTATTGTACGAATTTATTGCAAGTTTTCCGTTGTAAGTAACTATTGATAATTTGAGTTTCTTGCAGTATTCGTACGTTATATATATAATATTATCAGATGACAAATTACTTCTGCACTTGTTTTTTTATCACACACACACACACACACACACACACACACACACACACACACACACACACACACACACACACACACACACACACACACACACACACACACACACACACACACACACACACACACACACACACACACACACACCTGACGTACGTTTCACGGATTTAATCTGTATCTTTTGTTACAATCTGAGGTTTTAATATAGTCTAAATTAACTAACAATGGGTTTTATTTCGCTTTTTATTTTTGACTAGCGAGTACCCGGCATGCGTTGCAATGCCACTCAAAGAAAGAAAGTGTTTGTATATATATAATATATAAAGACTTCGTTCGCGTGGTCTTCAATTTAATGCGATAATATATTTAGAACAGAATCTATTTCATTGGGTTGCCATAGTAACCAGATCTAATAAGTTAGTTTTTTAAGACTCCAAAGGACCCCCCAGAGGATCGTATCGAAAAAACACCTGTCCTATGTTGGTTCTCCCGTTGCGTAAAATATTTGTGCCACGTTTGGTTGAAATCGGTCCAGTGGTTTAGGAGGAGATGTGGAAGACCCCAAAGAACCCCCAAAAGAACCCCATCGAAAAAACACCTATCCTATGTTGGTTCTCCCTTTGCGTAAAATATTTGTGCCAAGTTTGGTTGAAATCGGTCCAGTGGTTTAGGAGGAGATGTGGAAGACCCCAAAGGACCCCCCGAAGTATCATATCGAAAAAACACATATCCTATGTTGGTTCTCCCGTTGCGTAAAATATTCGTGCCAAGTTTGGTTGAAATCGGTCCAGTGGTTTAGGAGAAGATGTGGAAGACCCCAAAGGACCCTCCAAAGGACCCCCCAAAGGACCCCATCGAAAAAACACCTATCCTATGTTGGTTCTCCCTTTGCGTAAAATATTTGTGCCAAGTTTGGTTGAAATCGGTCCAGTGGTTTAGGAGAAGATGTGGAAGACCCCAAAGGACCCCGTCGGAAAAAACACCTATCCTATGTTGGTTCTCCCGTTGCGTAAAATATTTGTGCCAAGTTTGGTTGAAATCGGTCCAGTGGTTTAGGAGGAGATGTGGAAGACCCCAAAGAACCCCCAAAAGAACCCCATCGAAAAAACACCTACCCTATGTTGGTTCTCCCGTTGCATAAAATATTTGTGCCAAGTTTGGTTGAAATCGGTCCAGTGGTTTAGGAGGAGATGTGGAAGACCCCAAGAACCCCCCATAGGACCCCGTCGAAAAAAACACCTATCCTATGTTGGTTCTCCCGTTGCGTAAAATATTTGTGCCAAGTTTGGTTGAAATCGGTCCAGTGGTTTAGGAGGAGATGTGGAAGACCCCAAAGGACCCCCCAAAGGACCCCATCGAAAAAACACCTACCCTATGTTGGTTCTCCCGTTGCATAAAATATTTGTGCCAAGTTTGGTTGAAATCGGTCCAGTGGTTTAGGAGGAGATGTGGAAGACCCCAAGAACCCCCCATAGGACCCCATCGAAAAAAATTCATAAACCTTCGCGGGCGTGCGCACAACAACTCACCGAAGTTTCATCGCAATCGGATGAATGGTATAGGAACGCATACGGGACAAAGAAAGAAAGAAACAAACATTCATTTTTATAGATATAGATTATTATATTGCTCACCTTTTCGTAATCAGCTGTTTTCTCGGTTACACTGAAAATATTTAATGTTTGTATTTTATTTATTTTAATAAATTTATAATTTACAATAAATCAACTTGTTTGTTGTTATTTAAATTTGTTCTTAATTTTGCAGATTATTAGCCTATTATTGTATATATTGAGATTTTCCCCAAGTTCACATTATGCTTTCGTTTTGAAGGTTTTTATTAAATTAACATTTTGAATGGTTGGAAATTGATGCTTATTATTTAGACACTGGTTCACTAAATTAGACGGGTAATAATAATTCACGAATAAAAAGGGAAAATTCAAATAAAAACGAAACAAGATGATTGATTAAAAAATTTAAATTTATTAAACAAAATAAAATATAGGATAAATATTAAATATTTTCAACAGCTTATTAGAAGAACGAACATTACACAATAAAAGTGATTTAAAATGAAAATAAAATCGATTATTAGTCAACTTCTATTGAAATCTCTTAACATATAGGCCTAGATGTAATCAGTAAAAAGTACATATAGTGATAAAAAGTGAACTACTCTTTGCAGGATTCATATTACATATTATTACGGCGACCCAGAAACGCAATTAAACAACTAACAGCACCGATCGTTCTATTATTATTATGTAATGATACGTGATAATTCATCAAAGAACAATGTGATACGTAATGAACTATAAATAGCACTCACTGAACATATCCTAAGTTTCTGAAATAATAGAGTCAAGTCGAGATTCTTGAGTCATGGGTCGCCTTGATTATGATCTATACAAAGCAGATCGACGTGGATAAACAGTTCGATTAGTTGCGAGATGTTTATAGTGGTATAATTGTACTTTGTCATTTAGCGAAGTGATATTATCTGCGGAGTTATTTGTTTTGAACTGCGATTTATTAAACTTTATAAAGTTTATAACGACGTTTGTTATCGTCCTGAAGTACAATATTAGATTATTTATAATTTGACTTTTGTATTATGTATGTTTAAGATAAAAGTGTAAACTGAAACTTGTGATTGTTTTACTACGTTTAGGTTGAATTTAATTCCATCACAATAAATATCGTTGTCTACGTAAGATTATCAACTGTTTCTTAAAACGGGGAAAACTGGAACGAGGAAGATGCGGTCGGTGAGGTGGAAAAGGGAAAAACGAATACGAAAGGAAGAAAAAATGAGGTAAGATATCAATGGCTGGTGTGTGGGGAATTGAAAGGGGTCAGCCCGTAAGACGTGAGTGACAACAGCCGTCAAAGAGTGGCGCCCGTCGGCTCCGTCGGTTACACTGTTTGTTCTCGCTGAAACTTTATTCCTCGCTTTGTCTACAATTGTGGGTGTTGCTGCCGTTTTGGTAACCTCGTTTAGATGCGACAAATAGTCTTCCATATTGGAAAAATGTTTCACGTATAGTGTTGTCAATTACTGATAATTTTTATTTTTGATCTACTTTTTTTAATCTGACCACCTTACCCTTTTATCTCGGAAACGATTTACTCTTTCTCCGATAATACTACCAAATTATTAAAACAAGTATTATAATCAGAACTGGAGCTAATAAGAAAATGCAAGGTGAATTTCAATAATAATCTTAGGACACTCACTATATTATAACATTAAGATTTCTCGTTCACACCATAGGAAATTGTAGAGTGGAACACACGATATGCATTGAAACTGAATTAGAGACAATGGATTAAATAATGTTAAAAGTCAATGCAAAACTACAAATATATTAACAAAAAGCACTTTTCACTCTTCCAAGAGCTTTGGATATCAGTTTGTCTCTGCCTTATCATTATAACAAAGATACCCGTTGTCGCAGGAATTCAACCCAACACTCAAACCCAGGCTTGGTAGTATTCATATACGTGCACGAAGGAACAAATGTGTGTAGCTAGAATCTGCTGCTGAACGTCCTAGTGAGTACCATAGCACTCGACCATGTAGCAAAGTAAGGTCTTGCTCGCTACCGGGCTAAGACGAGGATATCGATTGGGATTCAAGACAGCCAGCGATAACCAGACCGATCTTCTGTTACCGTGCACCGTAGCTACAATTTCAAACGAAAAGAGTACAAAATAAACAACGATAAACACAAATTGTTATAACGATCGCATGATCGTGATCTTTAGACAGCGAAATAAACTATTGAAAGACAGAGAAATCGATACTCACAATTTATTTACAGTTCACAAAAACAATGCTTTTATCACTACTGCTTTAGACTGAACTCTGTGTCCCTGAAATGAATGCGACAGAGAGAGAGAGAGAGAGAGAGAGAGAGAGAGAGAGAGAGAGAGAGAGAGAGAGAGAGTAGACTAGACACGCACACGCGTAGGCACACGCAGTGGTGTAAACAAACGAACGACTACTGAGAAATACCGATGTACATTACACTATCAAAATTCACTGAACGCTAACTTTCCTCTCATTTAAAATAACTATTTTTCTCCCAGATTCCTAAACACTTAATTTGTATAAGGTACTTGTGACGTATTATTACAATTTCTGTTTTTCAATTAACAGTTTTCTTTTACTTCTACATTTTTTCTACTTGAAGCCCATGTATTTAAACACTCGCGTTAATGATTTAGCGTCCCGTGGGAAATGGATTCTTTCTTTCACTATAAGTAAGAGTTTTTTTAACAGTGGGCACGTTTTGATTTTTATAAAAATTCTGAATAATATTTCTTATTACAGTATAACGTCAAAATTGTATACCTTGTATACCAAGAATTAATCAATATTAAACAGATATCAGAACAAATATGTACAAATAAAGTTAAAGAAATACCGTTAGAAAATATCAGAGCGGTGTTTTTTCAAAAGAACCCACCCTGGCGTCTGGCGACGGTTAGACGGCAGAAAATAAGCAAAAGTCACGTACGGGACATAAGGTAATAAAACTGTATTATATTTAAGAAACAGCAAAAAATAGGTAAGGAGCTGTAAAAGTTAAGTGCTTATAACAATGAGTACCGTTATGTTGAAGCGAGAGAATTAGAGAGAGAAACGGTGTTAAGAGTGTTTCCACTACACCGAGAGAAGTTCGGAACGCGCAGTTTGTTAGCGAATAAGAAAAAACGTCAGTTTTTTAGCGGTTAAATCCTCTTGTCACATTGGGTAGAATTGAATAACGCGGCACTGAAGTACAATGAGAATGTTTACTGTAAATATTAAGTGTGGGTAACAGTAGTTTGTGTATAAAAAAGCGTAGTTGAAAAAGTAAGTCAGGCATCAGAGTAGTATTATACGTAAAGGACTCGTAACCGTTATTTTAAGTTAGCGGAGATATTATAACAATTGAACTTGTAATAGTTATCTCAAAGAATCGTAACCGTTACTTAAGTCAGCGGACAATTCACAACTATTGACTCGAAGTCTTTATTGAATCAAATAAGTAATCGTGAATTCGGAAGTGAAAGCGGCGGAGAAGTTACAAGTATTAAAATCGTAATTGTCAATTCAAGTATCGGAGAACGGTTAATAAACAGTTAAAGTGATCAGTCTTTACAGTAACAGTGAATCGGCGGGATCCCACAGAGTAATTCGTCAAGTTAATAAAGAATCCGGCGGTATCGATCTGTACTTTCCGTGTTGCAAGCACTTATCTTAATTAAAATATACCAAGGTGTTAAGAAGGTATATTGATTAATACAATATATATATATATATATATATATACGTAGTGTAACTAATATAATTAGAGGTGCGTATATTATTGTGAAAGTGATACCAGTGTATATGCAAAGTGTTAATAATCAAGCGAGTGCGGATGACAAGGATCTACAGTATCAGCGGGTGACCACGGAACGACTAGACCGACTACTTTCGAGTGGATAATCCTCAGCGCAGATTTGGGAATTCAACAAACAAGTAAAGCTTATAGAACACTCAAATTATATTGTATTCATGTTTAAAGTTTATTATATTCATATTGGCAACTCAATCCGTTCTAAAAGAATCCACTAAAAGAAAATATTAAACGTTCTGAGCAACTGATATTGTAATATCATTGAATTTATAAAGCTTATATTAATGTAATAAGTGAATGAAAAGGAATTATTAAATAACTATTTATAATATCTATATTTGTGCTATTAAATTATTTAAATACCCTGAGTAAGAGTTATATATAATAGAGTAGTAGAAACTGGTATGATACTTCTTTATAAGAAATATTATTATAAATTATCTGTTATAACAGATTTATCAAAATCATCAGGAAATAGTTTCCTTTTCTCACATGGTTTACGTTTTTCCCCGGCGTGGAGAGTTTTCCTTCTGGATTGCATTCCCTTTGCTTTCTCAAGTATTTAACGAAGCCTTCCGATTTATTACAGTAATACGCATATCCTTTTGTTGCTTGATTCAGTGGGTGTCAGTCAGTTTCGCTTTTTTCTTCAGCATTACTAATTATAAATTGTATTACTAATTATTTCGCGACCTTCACTGTGAACCAGTGGCGTAAATACGAGGGGGGATAGAGGGGATCAATCCCCCCAAAGGAAATAAATAAATAAAAATGATTCATTATGATTGACAGAATCCTAGGTAAAGTAATAATTTTGATAAAAATAAACTTAAGACGTTTGAATAAAGCGTTGTTTTTCCCAATCAAACGTCTTAACTTTACTTTTATCAAAATTATTGGTGTACAAGTCCAAAACAATAAAATCGAACTTTGTGTTTTTCAAAATTCCCGCCTTATATAAAAATCCATCCTTAAATAAAAATACTTACAATTACCTTTTTTACCCAAAAGTTACATAATTCCTTCGTTAAGAAATAAATCGCAGCATAAACAACTAATAAACGACCTTGTTTACAAGTCCAAAATAATAACATCGAACTTTGTGTTTTTGAAAATTCCCTCCTTCGAGCCGCAGCCGCAGGGTCGCAGCCACAGAGAACCGCACATGTGAAAGCACTCTAAGCCTGCAGTGCCATTCGGTCATTGTACTTGTCACGTGATATTCGGCCAGCAAATACTAGGCAAACCTAACCTCTTTAGTCCAGTGCAGTGGTTGATATTGAGAAGTTCAGCGTCTGAGTTGATACCGTACTGATTGTGTTTGTGCAAGTGTAGTTTTTATTTATTTTATTTTTTTTTCAGAAGTTCATTTTTGCTTTGTGGAATTATAACACTGTGGTCTAACTATTTCGCTCTAGAACTATGTCAGGTAAACGAAAAGGCCAGTGTTTAATATCTGATCTTTTCAAGAAAAAGACAAAAGAAAACGATTCTTCAAATGTACTAAGTAAACCAAGTGTTTCTAGTCTTCAATCAGAAAGTGTACCTCCGTCGGGTCTCATAAGTAGGCCTACTGTGAGTGAGGTTAAGCCGATTGAAGTAACGCCTGTGAATCACGGAAAGTCGTTTAGTCCTTATGACATAGGGCTGTTTTTACATAAACCAGTGCCAGACGAAGAAAAAATAACCGTTTTTGAAGAACTAGAAAAGTTGTCAACATCAGCTTATTCTTAAAAGTTACCTATCTCAAAAACTGAACCTTTTTATTTAATTACAGGCAAGACTGAATGGCCTTGCGATGCTTTCGATTCATCAAGAGATAAAAATAACAGTTGATGAGATCATAGAAGATTTTGCTAAGAAACCCAGGAAGTTAGATTTTGTCCTGTAATCTAGCTGCTACTCAAAGTATTAATTATTATTAATGTATGTCAATAAACACGTTTAAATACAAAGGTCAGTGGTTTATATTCATTTTAAACATCATCTTCTCTAAAATATGTATACTTATACTTACACTGTATTTAACATTTTAGGATCATTAGTAGTTAACTTAACCGTTATTACTCTTTTACTCTATAAAGTCCTTTAGTTCGAATTTTGTTTAATAAGTTTTGTCAACAAAATTAAAGTAATATATAACTTTATAAGGACTGGTTTTCAATCTTGTGTACAAATATTTAACTATCATACTCCTTTACTTACAAACTTATTTTATACAAGATTTTGCTACTCTATAACTTAAACAAACTGTTTAGTGTGTGTCAGTAAAATCTAATATCTAGTACAAATTGTTTATGATATTTTCTCTTAAAACTAGAACCCGTAGGCTCTAAAATGTTGATATGACAGGTCAATTTTTCAAATTTTTCCGGGGGAGGACCCCGGACCCCCCGGTAGAGTCTCCCTACAAACTAGACGGCTCCCACAAAAGCTAATCCTATTTACGCCACTGCTGTTAACAACGAAACTTCATTTTCTTTCTTTCAATGACGCTTGAAGAGACATTGCGAAGAGACAGCTGCAAATGGATAATTCACTCAAAACTGAAAGTAACTAAAAGTACACTAATCGTAAACGAGTGGATGCTAGTGTGACTGTGAACAGGGCGTGGCAGCTGTCATGAATCATTGGTCTTGACAAACTAACGCTCCTAACACACACACACACACACACACACACACTTTATCCCCTCCATCAGAAACGCAGAGTTCAGTCTCATGCAGTACATTTCTCCTCGTCGAATAATAATGCAACACAATTATCGCAACAAATAATAAAGTCACCAAGTGAATATTTACAACAGCCCGCACGCTAATAAACAATTAACACTTAACAGTCTCACCAATACATTCCCTTAACACTATGTCTTGTCGCACAGAGTTCAACTTCAACTGGGCATGCCGGCCCGGCGTCCTTATTATAGGCTACATTGCGAGGAGTAATTTTTATTTTTATTTATTTATTTTTGAGAGAGAGCTTCAGATTCCTGGCAACAATCGCGCAGCGTCTCGAAGGCTCATGCGGTACTGCCAGAGTGCTCCGAACTGCAACACGTAAAGTCTAGGCGTGTGTCCTAACTGCAATACAAATTAATAAAAAGTAAGACATTATGTAACACAGAGGCACTATAAATAGTCACTCTGTAAAAATCTGATAACGATTCAAGAAGTTAGTGTTACGTATTCTCTTATTTTCCAACACTCTAATACATACGTTTGCACTATACAGATTTAAATTTATTTCGGTTTATAATTAATATAGCCTATCTCATAATTGTTTTAAAAATATGTAATTAAAAGGTAACAAGATTCATTGTCATATCTTTAAGCAAATCAAATTCTGACGGAATTTACTATATCTAATGAAAGGAGCGATTGACTTGGGTACATGATCCGACAGTTCAGTAAGATTTTCTGTCCCCCCCCCCACACACACACACACACACATGCTGCGGTTGAAGGGTACCTTCACGATTAACAGAGCGGAATTGTCCGTGTTTGTATAGTCGCTTCAAGCGCAGTGGGGGTGTCATACAGGGGGTAGCAAAGCAACCTTTTTACCTGCAAGTTTCGTCAGACCGTGACCACTGTCTCTGTATTTACTCGCCTCTGTTACTGACGGCTTCTGCTGTACAGTGGACGCCGCTAATTTACCTCTTTGTAAAGGGCAGCAACCAACGTAATTAACAGGAAATGCCAAACCGACTTCAAAGTGTGTTTTGTTTTGTATTCAAAAGAAATAGGACGATACTCTTTTTCGTTGTGCCGGTGTTATTTAAACAAAATGTATATTAAGTAATGTGGTCGTAACGTATTGAAAAAATAAAATAAAATAAACGGATCCATCGGAAGCGAAGTAACAAAGTAGAGAGGAACTAAATACGTATTGACACGAGCGAGGGATTGTTTGCTTTTGCTCCAATATCAGGCAAATTGTTGAGGGAAACGACTCATCTAGTTCACACCTCATTAGTTTAAAAATCAGAAGAATTCATCAAGCTAGAAATTATTTTTAAAATTTTCCAAATACATAATCGTAGAAGGAATAGCTGTTCAGAAGAACTGCGCATCAGTCAAACTGTAACAGCTGGACGACATAATCGACTTATTTTGACTTCTTATGTAGTCTGGGCTGTTGATCGCAGTTTCATCGTAGAGGCAACCTTGACCAGCCTTTCACAACCGAAACCAACCTTCAGTTGGTACAGAGTCGGACAGTACTGGCTCGTGTATAAAGGTGCCAGCTATTTCATTGTTTAACTGATCCAAGTTCGTGTTACTAGAACTAATCTTGGCTCTGACATGAAGGTGACATGAAGTTAGGGTTACTTGGAAGCTACACGAAATTAAATAGTCATATGGTCATACTGAATTACATATGGACAGCGACACAGTATTAACAGAACTAAACATACAGACAAAGGTTTAAGGTAACAAAACGGCACTTGTCTATTTTACAGGCACCACCTCAGCCATTTAAGACCTATCGAGGCTCTTAAATATTTTCTTAGTACGAAAATAGGTGGTACCGGCAGATAGCTGAATTCATTTAAATTTATTATTTAAAATATACCTTATTTGATCCGTCTAGCGATCTTGTAGTTTATAATTCCACTACATGTTTCGGGAATTACATTCCCATCTTCAGGTAAAACTTCTTCTTCCTAGTATATAGGAGTCGTCGGTGAAATTATTAAAAACACATACGTACACGAACGAATAAAACAAACACAACTGTTATAAGTAACATAATTAAACACCGTACACACACAGCTAACGAAGACAGTGCGCACTGCCCGACAGTCACACATGGCCAGATGATATGTGACTGTCGGGCAGTGAGCACTGTCTTCGTTAGCTGTGTGTACGGTGTTTAGTTATGTTACACGACGCTACGAGTAACCTTGTATACACAAACAACGTTAAGTTGCTGCAGTGAAGAGAATAATGGCTGCAAACGGGGCGAGTCACAGAAATTTTGATTATCTAGAGAAACAAAATTTGTATCAAGAATTGTAGGTGGTCAATAAAGTTACTACAGATAGTGGTCAAACCCTTGTAAGAAGAAAGATATCAGTTAGTATTCGAAAACCGAGATACAAAAAATTAACAAGTGTTTTGCCATATTTCCTGGAATACACTCTAAAGATTCACGTGAAAACAGATACGAGGTCTTGGTGACACGAAGAAGCTCGTATATCACTCGTTAATGTTATGATATTGGGGTCACCGTCAAGGTTGCTGCTTGTCAACAGCCTCAGATGGGTGTTTCAACTAACCACGTCACATACACACCGAGCGCACGCTTACATACGACACTTGTCTAGCTCACCGGTTTACAATTTATTTAAACTATGGCGGGGCTGACGACGCTCAGTGGGGTCGATCAATCACATGCTAGTGACACTGGGTACACTCTCGTCAGATACACGTAGCGGCACTTCGGTAGTTTAGACTAGGCTACCAACATACGTTATAGTATACAGAGAAAGTAGAGAGACAGGGGGAGGAGATAGATAGATAAAGAGAGAGAGAGAATCAAATAAAATGTAATACAGATTTAACGTGCTATACACAGCTGTTGTTTACTTAACATCCAATTATCGGAAATGAAGTTGGTTATGTACACAGCATTTAGTAAATTAGATTCCTCACTTAAACAAAGAGGAAAGGAAAACAAGTTTAAAAGAAAACAGAACACGAAATATACAGTGCGACACGGGGATGATACACAGGTAAAGCTAGTCAGCGTTTCTGATACTATCCCTCGCAGATCATTGTACTGTTGCGAGGATCGCGTGGATCGTTATTTTAAAACAGTAGAAACAAATTATTGATGCGCCAGACAAATCGGTACTCATACATTTTAATCACATTTCTATGAAATAATGACACTCTTATTACAATAGGTCTTCTAATTATAAAGTTATCCGATAGGGATTGTACACAAATATGTATTAAGAAAAGTGACGAGGTAAAATAAGTATCATTGGTCTACACAACAACACTTTGATGTCTCTAGCAAAATAAAAACAACTCCTCAAATTACGTCGCGTTAAGACAATTCGTGGAACTCAACTCCGCTCTAAATATACCCGCGTTCTTTTTAATAATAATAATGGCTCCCGTGGATGCCACCGAAGTAGCTTAGGAGAAGGCAGGGTAGGCTGGCTTATGTGAGCCATACGGCATACAAAGAAGGCAGTGTGGCCAGCACTACGCTTCAGCCGCCCATTATTATCCCCAGGATGTTATCCCAGGTACTCATTTTCAACAGGCTGAGTCGACCTGGGGGCTGAAAAACGCACCTTGATTTTATGGTGCGGGACCGGGAATTGAACCCGGGACCTCTAGATTAGTAGCCAGGTGCCATACCCACTGGTCTACTGAGCCAACCCGCGTTCTTGTTATGTAGCCCAAAAAATTCAGGTTTTGTTTTACTACTATCAAGGAAGTTTCAGATAAATCGTGAAATCGTGGCGTCTCTCGAAAGCGTAGGCGTCACCTACATTTTACTATGCGGTTCTGGAATACTGCGACTATCCGCTGACTCACCGCTGCATGACATAGGCCTACTTCACGTAGGGCCGGTGTTATGAACTTTTTTAATAATTTCTTGCAGCAATAAGTATCAATTGCGTTTTACGTATCGCCTATGTATTCAAGTCGTGTCTTCTACAAAACGCTAGCCATTTTGACTATTTGAAAAAGAATAGTACTATTTGCCACCATTTACGTTACCTCTAGCTCATACCTACAGCATAAAATTGCAAAAAGCAAGAACAATGCTACGGCTAGAGTCGAATGTAAAAATTTAAAAAGCAATTGTGCGACGGATATTAACGTATACGGCAGAAACAAAACCTGACCCTGTCAAGAACAAACAAACAGTGGGAAGAATAGAAATGCAAACTTTGAAGAGAAGAGATAATAGAAGGTAACTAGAAGAGCTCGTACATGTAGCCAAGAAATATAGAGAAGACGCAAGGAATGGGACGAGCACATAAGTAAAACGGCAGATGATAGATTGGTAACAACCATACGAGATGCAGGGAAGAGGGACCCAGGGAGGCGAAGGAAGAGTTGAAAAGGATCGCTGGAGTGAACGGATTGT
This sequence comes from Magicicada septendecula, assembly GCA_034769895.1. NCBI lineage: Eukaryota > Metazoa > Arthropoda > Insecta > Hemiptera > Cicadidae > Magicicada > Magicicada septendecula. The sequence continues at coordinate 1,250,601,485 of CM068367.1, forward strand.
GCGTCTAATATAGAACAAGGAAAAGGAAGAGCCACAGTAATTATGATATTGGTAAAGCTGATTATTATTATTATTACTAATCGTTTGGTATTCATAATATTATACTCGAGCCGTTGAGTAAGCGACTCTGACATTTCGCTGTGACGTTGCCAATTGTACACGTGAAGTTCTAGGTTTACCGATCGCTGCGCCGTGCAAACTGACCACTTATCTATCTTAACAACGTGGCAACACAGTACCATTACAGGCCGTTACTATGGTGACATGACAGATTCTTGTAACGTGATTGGCGGAGGTTTTTACACACGCATTTACTCCCACGCTTTTATATTAAACGTCAGATCTAATACTCATCGGCTAGAGTCTAAAAAACTAGTTTTAGGCTTAATTGAAAAAGTGTTATTATTAATCATTCTGACCATGGAAGTTTACTAGTAAAAACTGGCTTCCTTCTATTGAAAATGGTTCGATCTTTACATTTTTTTGTTTGCTTTGTTGTCAGTACTTTAGCGATAATTAATATTTTTTTAGCTGCCAAATGCAGGCTTTCTTGAACGTATCAGTGAAGCTGCGTATACACTTTTTTTAAGACTTCAGAATTTTCCGCTTGCTTGATATTTGCATTACTTTTAAAACCGCCGATGGTTTTCATGACTTTGCTCTTAGACTGATTTAACGTAATCTCTACTGCAGTTGTCTAGACTTATCAGTGTTTATAGATAGTTTTCAGTTGTCTACACAGACATACGCTCACACAAAACGATTCTGCTGAAGAATACTTTCACAGTCAACAAAGCGGAATGGCTCATGCTTGTGTCGTTGCTAACACGTGCAGTGTTGTCACGTCACAAAGACGTAACGACCCTTTTTACAGTAATTTTCGTCAGACCGCGACCACTGTGTTTACTCACCACTGATACTGACGACCGTTAATTTACCTCTTCGCAGGAGCTACTACACACTTAATTACCATGAAACAGCGAACCGACCTCAAAGTGTTTTTTGTTTTGTTTTCTAAAGGAAACAAGAAGACTTTTTTCTCCGTTTTGCATTTATATATGCATTCATAATTAAGAGGAAATTAACACATTAATGCAATTTTTATAGGTCATCGTGAGGTACTTTCCAAATAGGAGAATTAAACCAAAGCTGGATCAGTTTACCTTTAAACGCCATTATTGACTGATTTTTTTTTATTAAAATTTTTAAAGCAAACGTTAGTAAGCTGGCAGTAACTTATTCTGAAATTCTGTATGATTCTGACATTACTCTTCAGCTCCAGAGCTGTATTCCGTGTGCCCACACTGATTACAGAATTTATAAAGGAGCAGCTTATTATGTGCAAGTGTAGGTCAGAATATCTACCTGGGAGCCATTTAAATTTTCTGAATTTAATATAGGCCTACATTTTTTCTTCTTCACATGATCCTTCAATCTAAGCTTGGTAACAAGCACCATACCTAAACATTTGACGGTGTTCGCCCAAGGTATAAGCTCCGAAATTCGTATGGCGTTTATTTTTTATTCGAGAAATTATTGTGTGTCGATTTTGACCCATTTATTTTTACCCGCTTTTTTTGTGTACTGTCAGCAAAACACAGTCAACTTGTCGTAGCGGAATATTCCAGTTTCCTTTTACAATTAGAAACTCTTTGAAAACTGGGCAACAATTACTGTCTAATACTTTACCTACAACCCGGTGAAAGAAATCCTAAAGGAAAACGAAAGAAAAATGGCTGGATAATCCCGAGGAGGACCTCAGAAGACTGGGTGTCCGTACGTGGAGACCAGTGGCGGAGGACAAAAGGAAATAAGGGGTTGCTATGAAAAAACCCAGGACCTACATGGGCTGCAGCGCTCAGAAATGGATTTTACCTACAAGGTTATGAACATGTACTAACAACATAGTGGGTACGCATTTTCTCGTAGGTGATAATAATTTCCATGTTCCTCTAATCACCTGTTACTTCTAAGTTTGATACTGAATTATTTTTGCATAATTTTGCTTGTCATACCATCTCATAAGTGGGGATGGAAAGCACGAACAACGTATTCCTCTGAGTTTGAAGAAGACATATTAGTTTCCTATAATACTTGTTGCAGTTATTCAGCTCCCCTTGCCGAATGCAACAAGCGTTAATACCGATTCAATTAAAATAAGTTTAAATAGTCGCGCGACGGAAAATTATTCGTACTTTGGTCAGCGTTCCCTGACGTCACCCCCCCCGTCCCTTTTCTAGTAAAGCTTTTCGCTCGACAAGTTCAGTCAGTCTACCATCAAACTGCGCTGTGAGCAGAGTCGCCCGTCGTCTTCTGGTGGGTACTTTGGTTGGAAGTCTCATCACCAAGGTAATTATGTTTTCTTAGTTATCTTAAATCTCATAAATCAATGCTGGTGACGAACTATATTCGTCTGTAACGTTTGTAAAATAAAAACTTGAATTTTTGTAAAAGACTGTAACTCATAATCTAACATGATGTATTTGTTTGTAATAGTTAGCCTTGAGAAAAAAACAATTTTCAGTCAGTTAGTTTAAAGAAAATGAAAGATGTGTAAATTTTAGCATTCGTCACTTGTTATAGAATCTGATTTGTAATTTTGAGAATTGTTATAACTGTACTTTTGTAAATTTTGAAATTATGTATTATGTGACTTAACGTGCACGTGTAGTAGCTGGTAACCTATACTAAAGAGTTTGGAACTTTCAGTAAAGCTTGGTTCCACGTATGGGCCCACGAACGTGAGAATATTGATTCGCCACATGATTTCTTCATAGTCTCAAGAATACGTACGACGGCACGCCGTATGAACAGCGCAGAAACACGGCTTTCCATGACTGGCTTACGCACGGTGGGACCAGAAACAGCAGGCCGCCAGCAAACACAACTCACATGTTCAAGTAACATTCATTAGTTATATTCACCTGCAGTTTCCAGTTACCAGATTACTAGTCAAAGGGAAGATGAAGTAAATTTATCATTTTGTGCAATATGAATTTGTATCTTTGCAAGGACTTTACAGTATAAAAAAGGTGCTAAGAAATTTAATGAACGGATCATAGCTTGTACGCTATATATTACAAATTGTAAACTGGCATTGTCTTATGCAACTATTGAATTTTTAACGATTTAACCCAATATTTAATTGATGCAACTGTGGAATTTTTAATAATTGGTTAATCTAGTATTTGAATTATGTTATTGTTGAATTTTTGTGATTTTTGGGATTTAATTTATTCTGTATTTGGTCGACTCAGTAATTCATCTTTCTCTGGCTGAAACACAATTATATAACGTTCTGAGGTTTACTTTTATTCTAAAATAAACGGGTGCACCTTGACTCTGCTCACTAGCGGCTTGTACTGAGTTTTAATTTTATACACACCCCCGCCTTTAGGTAATTATGTGAGACATTAAGAGTATTTTAGGAGTATCTTACATTGTGTAAAGCGACTTAGGTAGTAGTAAGTATCTTCATTGTTTCTGGTGTATGTTGTGTGTTACGTTTTTGGGGCTCAGCAGTGTAACGTACCACATGCTTAATAATTAATAATAAGTATTATTAATTGTTTGTTTGTAAATTCGACACATTTCATAAAAGTAGCAAGAAAGACAAAAAACGGATCATGTCATGAACGATGATGTAAGGATTAGGTTAACGAAGAATCGACACTAGTTAAATTAGAAAATAGAAATTGGAACGTCATGAACATGATTCCACGATGGGTCAGAACACATCGGCCAAAACAATCCAAGAAACGGAAAATGTAAGAGACTCAGATCAAGGAAACGATAGAAGACAAAGGAAAGAAGAAATCTGTGAAAATGAGTAGCAGAAAATAATTGATGAATTAAAAGGAATCACAGGGTATAGACCAAATAAGCGCATGCCAACTTGGACTACGTCCAAAAAACAAATCGCATTCCACGTAAATGGACAACATGCCATATGACAGACTATCAGGATAGCCATCTTGAGATATGACCCTATTGAAGAGAAAGAAAGGTATTGGTAGACCGAGGAAGAGATGGTTTTCGGAACAAAGGCCCAGTCCTTCAAGTGAAGATGATAATGATGGTAGGCGGTGGAGATGCAGATAAGGGCGTGGATTTAGCTAAATTACACGTCCGTTAAGGAATCAGAGAAGAAGACGAAGAAGAAACACTGTTTTCTTTTAATTTTATGCATAATTTCTTAGATCAGCTGAGAACATGATTTATTGATTCTATCGGTTACTGTTGTTCACTGCTCATCACCTTAAGTAACACCACAGTGTTTTCTGGAAACGGATGGCAAATGATGTTATGTGAAAGAAATTATTTTCCAAAAAACAATCTAGTTTAATATTTTGTAGTAAGCCAGTAAAATGGAAAACGGCGTAGCAGTGCCTGTATGGAAAAAAAGAAAAACGTTGAAAAACAACAGAACACATTCTGCACGATCACCTAATAAATAAAAACCTTGTGTGGGCCGAGCGGCCTAGAGTAAAAATAGTGGGCTTATAACGGCAGGACAGGTTAGCGCTGTGCTGTACTTTGTAACATGCGAGAAACGTAATTGATTACGTAACTCGCTGCAACACACACACACACAGACACACAGAGTCCGTTTCCTTTCTGTTACAAGTAGAAATAAAGAGAAAACTGTGTTACAATATTTACAACTGTCGCAGTAAGAAAAATAATGTCGCGACCGCTGCAATAACCTGTTTGTGTCCCTCTGTTATTAACCTCTGGTTAATAATGTAACATGTAGGACAGTTGCATTTATGCAAATGTTAGCACACTGTTACGAGGATAGCGTGTGTCCTACCATGACAATGGAATAAATCACTAAACGCCGGAGAGATTGACAGTCACAGTTTTATTAACATGCTAATAATAATAACAACAAAACATCAATAATCACCATTATTCTTATTTATTTTCCTATTCTTACAGAAATACAGAGTAGACAAAAGCAGTGGTGTCGTCCTGATTGCGTAGAATCGACTACCTGGGGAGAAATAGATTGTTTTGACACGTGAAGGATGTTCCAGATTGCGAAAAGGCTAAGATATTACCTGCCTATGATTCATTCTAACATACTATATTAATTAACGTCAACGAAAACCTACTTCTAAAGCACAATTTAATATACTAGAAATGCGACAATGTCTGTTGTTAACGCCAGCCAGGATGGGTGCTCTCTTTTCAATGAGCACCTCGATTATTTTCCAGGCGGGTCTGTCGTTAAGCATGGCACAAGGTTTGGAAGACCATGCTTCATAACAGGGGTCAAGGGACACGGGTGCCACGGATTCGGAATTTTAATTTAAAGCCTAGTCCCAAGAGTATCTTTATATTGCCTTGGTAACTAATTTTATCTATTTATTCATTTTTTACTTTAATGCTATGCAGAATAAACTTATATTGACACAATTCTTTTAAAGCTAAAGTAATGACGGCTTCAATATCTACATTCACTGACAGAGGGGTACAGTCCGGAATTTCTTACCGGATTGCTCGTAACATTGTAACACCTAACTTCTTGTTTGAAAGAAGCGCGAAAACAACCGCGACTACTTTAGTTTTGTTGTTTGTGCTACCTAAATCTACAGGGATTGGGAATGTTTTTCAAGTGTCGTGCAAAACGATGCCGTTTTTCGTGAAGCTAATATTAATATGTAAGGTAATACTATAGGTAATATTTTATATGCAATGAAAAGGTAGAAACCTTTGCGTGTTACACATGTTGGTTTCTGACCAATACACTTTCAGATTTTAACTCTGCCTCATTCCAGATTCCCAAGTATCCAGTTGTTCGCTGTACACAGTCCGGACACTGCTGGATATTTGGCCTCTTAAAGTTTTGTATAATTGTACGTAAGCTGGACAAATTTTGACATGTACGCAATCAGGACACAACCATAACAGTCACTAAGTTGATAAATTGAAATACCTCCACAGACTTAAGCAATTATAAAAATTAAACACTTAATACTGGAAAGTATTCACTATGCTTAATTCATATCGTTATTAATATTCGTAGTCTTCATCGTTGTTATTGATCCTCTTTTCTCCGTGTATGCCCAGAACTTTTTACTGTTTCTTTGTTTTCCAACTCATACGCGTGTTGGAAATCCTGCAACGATTATTTCGTAATTGGCTGATGTTGAAACATATTTCTTGGTGCTTCCTCAAATTTATCTCTGTCTTGAACTTTAACGTTTGAGGGGTATATGCCAAAATTTTATTCAGTATATGGATTTACATTTTTATGAAACGTTAATTAATATGCTTCCATTGAAGGCTCTTTTGGTATTTTTTTCTGAATGAATATGAATACAATGTAATTCTTTAGTATTTCTTTACTCCTGAATATATTCTTTCAGGCTACATACTTCACTATTCTCACTTATATTACTTTCCTCATGGTTTCCGTAAAAACAACCATATCTACGAGTATTTTTTTCGGCTTAGACATGGTTGTCATATTTCTTGTTGTTTGTCATTCAATTTTGCAGAATCCATAATAGTTAATTTCCGTTGCTGAATTCGTCTACTAAATTTTCTGACCAACCTTCGGGCTTATTTTCCTCTTCGTTTTTCTTAACCGTGTAAGTGTAAGGTTGCTGGACTTCCGACGTAACTCTTATCCTAGAGAACCAGGATTTGATTTCGTATTACCCGACTCGTACGTATGGCTTTTACAGGCTGGAAGCTGTACCTATCCCACTGTTCATCCGCAGGAGGTATTTATTTCTCTCCTATCCGTCGATAAAAAACCGCTCTTTCTATCTCTAACACACACATGCGCGCACGCGCACGCGCACGGAGCGTTAAACCTTAACCTCTAAACACGACAGCCCGTTAGGTGTCAAGACTTACCAGATGACCCTCCGAGTCTCACTGCTTAGTCCCACCCTTAACACTTACTTATGTTGTCAGTAGGCTCTCGCGTAACGCAGATACTCATTCGGCGTTAACGATGTTGAATAGACACTGTTACAAACCTCCCGCGAAACTCGCGACACATACACACACACCTCCGTGTAGACTGGAAAAAGGGAAACGTGTCATAATGTAATAATCGTCTATTATATTTATGGCTATTTTGTGAAACTGTAGTCGTATAATTTGTTTCAGATATATTATGGATGCTGTAGAAGTCAGCTATTGTCAGCTAGAATAGATATTTACGTTGTATGTTAGAAGATAGTCGGCCCACTCTAGACCGGGATTAAACCTTTTAGCAACGAAGAAAAAGAGGGAGGCAAAGCAGATAATGGAGGACGAAATTTCGGCGAGTAGAGGATAGATGGACGATAACTGGAAATATTGTTAAAAAGAGCGTTAACCGGCTGTCAGGCTGTGGTCTCATGTCGGTGAAACCCAACGATGTATACTATATGGATCGCGTGCTGACAGGCAAAGTGAACGGCAGAAAACGGTCCGAAGCACGTACAGCTTCCCACACAATGGTGGGCAATAAAGCGTTTGGCACTAAGTTAACACGTGTATTAAACAAGTCATTCAGTCAGTAATGCACTTGTTTTGACACCTTACAATTATTACATTTTGGACAGTTCTACTGAAAATTTGTGGTTATGAAGATTTTATTATTATAACAGTTTGTTTTTAATTTTGCCTGACTGATAACAGATGACAATAACCTGAGCGTCTACACTCATATTACTGACTTTGTGCCAAGCGGAAAATTAATTAGAGCGTCATCAGGCGTTTTAGAAATTGCAAAATACATGTATAATTTATTGATTATATCTGACAGTAAAATTAATACCAAAAAAATGATTATATCAGCTTGCAAAAACTTTGCCGGCACAGTGTTTAGAAAACAGTGTTTGCCGGCACAGTGATTTTTCTGAAGGCAGCCATAAAGTGAAACTTATCAAATTAATAGGGACATTATTTTATATAATCTTGTGCTATGATATTGCGCAGGAAAGAATCGCTGCAGCTACCTTCTCTAAGCTTGGTGTCTGCCAAAAGTTAAATACATTTGCATTATTTAGTAATTTTAATGTAACCAATTTTTATACAATTAATACGTAGCTAATTAAATAAAATAAAAAAATTTAATGTAAATTAGCATTCCTAATTGAACACTTTAACGACCATGGCGAGCGTATACGCCAGCTTCTTTTACACAATAAAGATTTTAAAGTTTACGGCTCACGTATTTTATTCTTTGTTTCCCTTATTCTTATCTTTATTCGTCTGGCTTCAAAATTATGTTCATAATAAGAATGCAACAGAACTGTTTATGAACGCAAGAGAACTTAGCGACAATCTGAACTAATGTGTCAGAACACTGAAATCTTACAGTGTAACTAATGTGTTTATTTTGGAAAAGAACTTATTAAAAACCTCCCACTTTAGAGTAATTAATTGTTAAAATGACATAGCTATACCATTTAACGCAAAATATGCTCCGCTAAAACAACAAAAGCAGAAAAGTCAGACTTTATACAGGTACACTATACAGCATACTCAGTGTTCTTGCCCACCACTGGTGCAACGGTCGGACCGAATTCAGTGAATGCAGCACGCGATCCATATAGTATACGTCGATGGTGAAACCAGACGTTTCGGCCTCACTATTAAAGGTCATCTTCAATGGTAAAAGTTGGAAAAAAGTTTTGGTAATTGTTCGCCAAATACCCGAGTACTGAGGTACAAACTATGTTTCGGTGGTAAGAAACGTTTACTACTGAAGATGGCCTCCGATGGTAAAGCCGAAACGTCTGGTTTAACCGACATGAGATCACGGCCTAATAGTCCGGCTAATGCTTATTCTAACAACACTGACTCCGCCTTAGAGCAACAGATAACTGGAAGGATATAAATATCTTTTATTTTCTCCAACCTTCTTGAACATATAAATTTTAAAAATTATAAACTACTGTATAACGTTAATTAATATTAACTTTAACTGGCTTTTTGGAACATACCATTCCTCCCACCCCACAAACATCGCCCGGTTCTGAAGCACGAACGCCGCCAAAAAGCTCATATATCACACGCGAATGTATTATATCGAGGTCGCCCGCTGTCAAGGTCACACTGCCTGTCAACACACGTAGGCGGGTGTTACAGCTAACCACCTCACGTACACGCTTACGTGCGACACTTGTCTTTCTCTGCTTTACAATTTATTTAAAACGTGGTGGGCGGATGGTGGCGAAGTTCAGTAGTCGATCAATCACGGGCTAGTGACAGGGTACACCCCGCTCGGATACACATTACGGCACTAGAAGTCTCGACTTGGTCACCCGCGTGCGCGAGGGAGAGTTACAATTTGTATGCGGAGGGGGGGAGAAGGAGGAGAGAGAGAGAGAGAGAGAGAGAGAGAGAGAGAGAATTAAATATGATAAAAATTTAGATGCAAGCGTACTCTCACGTGGAGTATAAAAAAAACAATTATTTAATCCCGACCAAGGTCACGTAAAATGGGGTAAGGAAGAATGAGTCAGTGCCCTCGAGCGTGAAAGTTGGAGGGCGAGCCGAAATCAGTCACCATATATATAATTTTATTGAAAATGTAGCTCAGAAACGGGATCGTGGAATTTTGAAAGGGTTAACGATTATTCTGCCTCACTAAAAGCGAGAAAGGTTGTGTTAAAATACCTTTGTACATTTGCACTTTCATATATACTTTCATATTTATACACTGCTAGTCATTTGTAGTTTTTTCTTACGTTGAAGTTCCACCACAGTTCTCAATATTAAATTCATTTTCTTTATTCTACATATTAGGGAGAATAATATGACTCCGGCTATCACGGCCGGAGTCATAACTTAAAAGATTAATTTCCGGCCTGTTGGGCCGTGGTCGATTTCTCACTGGTGTTGTCATAACTACACTGCTGGCTACTGATGTAGTTATGGTAACACCAGTGAGCAATGACCACGGCCCAATAGCACGGAAATTAATTTTTAAATCGTTCTGTTAATATTGTTTTTATTGCATAGTCTTCTCTTTTTCCTTATATTTAACGTTATATTTTACTTTCGTTATACTTCCTTTTTATACGAAAAAAAAACATGAAGTATTCTTTTCCGCAAATTCAGGGTACTGTAATTAAATTATCGTATATAGGCCAACACAAACACCAAATTTAAATTTTTCGAAAGAGGTGCCAAACTACTAGGCTACTTCGCCCTGACGCACAACTGCTGATCCAGATTGTATGAATTAAAAAAAATAAAATCAGCAATTAATTAAATTGCCTATAAATTGTACCAGACTACTGTAACATGACGGTTGATCATCCGGCTTTAAGTCTCGTCTGCATAACATGTTAATTTTACTTTTTAATGGCCATAGAAGTGACTTCTATTTACTTAAACGGGTTATAAAATTTATTTAAAATTTTTTAAATGAAACTTGTTGCTTCAAGGCTCCCACATGGTATTCTTACGGAGCATTCAATAGTCTTAATTCCTTCGACTTTTATCACTGTTTGCTTACTATTACTGTTCACTGCTTGTGTTTCTTGGTCTTGAGACCGAAACTTATTTATTCGGTTTGTCATTCTCCAAAACAGATTCGCGACAGCATTTTTTCTATTTTCTCAAAATACAATTTTTACCGCTACGACAGTTATTCGTTTGTAAAGAGTTGAAAGTATTTTGTGCAAGATCTGGTCACACATTTCCCGATTAGTGGCACCAAACTCGAAACCAACAAGGTAATTTCATTAGACTTAAAAATAAAATGGTTCCGTCGCTCTTTCATATTTCTTGGGCTAAAAGTTTTTTTACAGTTTATTGCTTGCCAGTATCAAAACATCAATAAATTTAAACTGTTTACAAAACAAATTCAAACTGATTGTTAGCCAATGCCATGAGGGTTTTGGATGAATGAATGTTGGAATGTTAATTTGTTTTCTATTATGTAATTATTATTTGCAACAGTTGTTTCGGCCTACTTATATACTGAACTGTAAAATAATAATTAAAGGTTGAAACATTTTGAAATGTTGTTTGGTTTAATCTGACGAAAATTCTTTCTACTTTATTTAGTTATTTAAGGCTAATACTGCAGTAACGCTAACACTATTACATCTGCTATACCCCAAGTATTATTTTTGTTGTTGTTAAATGTTGGACTGTATGAAACTACTATCTGTTACCCGCGGCTTCGCACGCAAATATTTGACTTTTAATAAGTATTTTAATATAATTTTTATTGTCTATGTCTATTTGGCGTTCAGCTCGTATAATAATTTTTTACTCATTAGTCAAATTCTCTCCAAAGCTATTTTCACCACTTGTACTATTATAACTTGTACTAAATTATTATGTTGGTGCAACAGCCTTTGGAGATTTAAAAGTACCTGTTTATAAAGCCTTTGGTGATATTTATAAAGTACCTGTTAATTCAAAAACGCTAAATTCTTTATTTTAAGCGTTACTGTGATAGAAGCATTGTATAACACATTAAACGCGATGATTTCCTCAACCATGGCTTTTATTTATTTCAGCGGTAAACTAAAAACCGTTGTCACCTAACCTCACAAATGAAAACAACACGTATTTTCGCTTTGCATTAAGTAATAGGACAATTTACAATTAGTAAACTTCTTCTTTTCCACATCGATAATATATCGATACTATCGCATTTTATATAAAACATCGAAAATGTACTGCAGGAATGGATAAATGTAGCCTACAGTTCCGATGCCGCTAAATAGCTTTTGTTTATTAATTTGTTACCATGGTAATTTTAGAGGTGTAAGTGTAATTTACATTTGTGGTAATTAGTTGTGTAAACCATTTACATTTAGTGAATATTAATCTGTGCTAATTATCTGCGCGGATTAATTACTCATCAATTATGAATCATATTAATTAAAGATTTATGTTATACGTTAAATTTGATATATCTAAAAGTTGTTCCTATTCGTCAGATTAGACTCATCACAGTGACTAATTAAATACGATTTATGAGTCTATTAATCAGACGTTTCAATGGTCGAGTTTATTGTGTCCATTGATGTTTAGCATAAGTTGTGAGATTTTAGTGTAATACTTAGAATGAAATACATCAATAATAAAGGTTAAATTTCAATAATGAACGCATGAATACTGTAAATTAACTACTTATTTATTACACTTGTTACTGAAGTAAGTAACTATATCCTGAAAATTACATACATATTAAAACACATGATATAAATACAATTTATCAATTTATACGATGTTTCCTGAAACATAAACACATGGTACATTCAAATGCAGTAAATAATGCGCATATATATAAAACATATACGAATAATAAACAATCAACAATTATACTTATTCCTACCTAAAATGCGTTCATTATTTCTCAGATGACGAATTACGTTAGTGTTATTTTTATAGATTTTATGATCCATATGATTCATATATATTTATTCTCTTGGGGTTAGTTCTTTGAAAAGAGGCAACAGAACAGTAGTATATAATACTAAGATTAAGTAGACATAAAGCTTATCTTTGAGAGTGTTTATCCATTATTCCGCCGTCGTGAGAAGACACCTTCTAGATGATTCGTCGAGGATCATAATCACTGTTACGAAGAGCACTAATAACTTCACTTCACTCCACTAAATCTCCACTCCCGTCATGTGTATGGTGTTGTGGTAACCCGCTGATGTCGAGTGTCCGGAGTTCAAATAGTGAGGTGTTAATGTTGTCATTACACTGAATTGTTCTGAAAGTCTGCCATGTTTGTGTACTTGGTTAACTGTTCCGTCTATCTGGGTGTATCGCGTACTGCGTGCTTAATTGTTTGGTATAGTTTATTCAATTAATTGTTCAACATGGTGATACATTGTGGTGTGAGAATGTTTGAAGTGTCACTCACTGTTCTACTTTAAATGTTAATTAGTATGTTACTATGTGCGCGTCAGTTGAGGTTTCAAGTCCCGTTCGCACTTATAGTTTATGTTTCCCGCACAGAATTGTGTATAAGTGTGGCTATACCGATGTCTCTGTTCACTTATGAATTTACAAATTTGTGAATCCGGTCGGTCGCACAAACTGTTTCTATCACGAACCGTATTACTGTTTCGACATAATCAATCGTCTGTCTATCGTACGTACTAACTTCTGACTATTAATTGCGACTATCAACTGCTACTATTAACTACATACTCTTGACTACCGACTGACTATTAACTGACTGACTGCTCGATTGAATGACTGACTGCCCGATTGAATGACTGACTGTCCCATTGAATGACTGACTGCCCGCTCCGCGTCTTCGCCAAACAGTTTTATTGGAACATCTTACCCATAAGTCTAAGTTTTGGATTTCTACGCCTTCTCGGATTCTTGATTGGTCGTACAAATTCCTACTCTTCTGCAGATCTCATCCTCTGTTTCACGATTCGTCGTCCGAACCCTTCCTACTCTCTCCACGAGCTCTCTTAGAAGATGCTTGACGCTGGTTGGTCGTCGTCATCCCCGGAGTGTTTCATGTGACGAGCGTAGCACGGATTCTTAGAAACTAGGGCAATTTCATGGCCTTCTGTTATCCTTTGTTTAGACTTTCCCTAAGGTTCTGACTTGAGCTTTTGTTAACAGGCTCCAGAGTCTTGGTTAATTGTTTAAGTTACTCGACGTTCGTTCCGCCGATTATCAACCCTTCGTTGGCGTCATTTCGGTGGAACTCTACTTTCCAGTCGTAAATCTCAGTAAACTGTCAAAGATTTGTTTTCACGCTGTGCAGGATGCACTGGCAGTATTCACTGAGTTACGTCTATTGTCTATCTCTCCGTTAAAATTGCTCTGTACTCCTTTTGTAACATAGTAAAGCCTTTCATAATTGTGCAGTTACGCTTCGCCTCCACAGCAGGCGTTCCATCTCGATTCCGTGTAACTCGGCAGCTGTACGAAGTCTTTGTTTCAGATTGTTGGGTGCTGTAAATTGTGACAAACGGCTAGCTGTCAGCGACGCCCTGAAATACTTATTGTGTGCAGTGCTCAGACGTTTTTTCTTTGTCTTCGCACTGTCGTCGGGTTTGACGTGCCCCTGATTCGTCATTATTTACGACCTGGGCTTGTGTCCGTCGACTTGAGTGTGGGAACGTGTCACTTGATCGAGGAATTAAAATTTTTTTAAAATTTCGATCATTACATAATTAATTCTGATCTCCACGGTGTAATGGACATCTTTAGTAATAGTATTTAAGATATTTCATTACTTATTCATTGCATCATCAGAAATACGTATAAACATAAATTTTATAATCGTTTAAGACAATTACAAAATATATAGACGTATCTGTGTACAAAATTTCAAAATATATCGACAAAATCGCATATTAAAACTGTAAGAACGGATAAAGGTACAGTTCCGATGCCGCTAAATATTATTTGTTTATTTACTTGTTACTATGGTAATTAATTCTGGTCTCCATGGTGCTGTTGACATCTTTATACGCGTCAACGAAATGGCATAATTAAAAGGGCCTAAATTGTGCGAACGGGGCAAAATATCAAATTCCAAGTTAGACAGTCTTTTGCGCCTTATATCGGTTACCTGTGCAAAATTTGGTGGCAATCGGTGTAACGGTGTGGATTTGTATTCAGTACCCATAAATCCTCAGACTTCGAGTTTTATATATAAGCCTATAGATTAAGTGCATATAACATAAACTACCATATACTGAAATAGGTGGCTGGTTTAATTTCAAGTAGATCTTGCGGCCAAATATGTAAGTTTTTATGCAAATAAAAATTATTTACCTATGTTTTTATTTTCTGTTGTCTTATTTTGTTCAATAGCATTTCTAGGAAAGGATCCTTTAGGCTCAAGTTTTTTGAAGTACTTGCTATTTTTATCTTGGGTGACGTCTTGTACGAATATTGCCTTTATCCTAAGTTTGTGAGGAGTAAAACGTACCGAAGATGAGACATACCACGGTGCCGAACATTTTCAAAGAATTTTGATTGACACGTTTCGATAATAGATATAGGCTATTAGAGTTGGAAGCATAAATGGGCTCAATGCAGCAGGTAGATTCATGTATTACTACGGTTTTATGGATCAGAACTTAATTTTGTGTTGACAGATTCGAGCATACGTCTATTAGTCAGTAAAGGTTGATGCTTAAGTGTGTATTTCTTTTCTTCATTATGTGCACGTACCATGTTCATTCGCATTTCTATTCACCTTTATTCCTATGTAGGCCTATTTTGCTATGAATATACTGGAGTTGGAGCGTTGGAGTGACCAGATCTAGTCTATCTGCTTGAGACCGGATCAAAGAATTTTTCGTTTAATCCTTGTAGGAGATGATGAAGAAGATGTTGATGTTCATGGCCTTCACCCATATAGTTGCGTTGTTGACATATTTCTGTTTACATAAACAACGGCCTACACCGACAGCAGAATGACGGCGAAACGACGGGCCGGCTTCACTGAAGGAGATAATCTGCAGTTGATGAATATTAATTGTAGCAACGCCGCGTCCGTGTGGACTGAAAGCGTTCAAGTCATTTTACTAACGGAACAATTTGGTTTTGACGAATTCCTGCATTATTACATGAAAGCACTCCGTATGTTAACATTCTGACTATTTATAATAAATGATTGCACAATGCGATAAGTTGATTGCGATTTGACGACTGCAATCTACAAAATAGCTGGGGAGAAATGTTTAATAAAAACAAAACTATGAGAAGCGAAGACTACAAACAATTATGAAAAAAAAGTAGAAAAAAGAAAAATGCTAGTTTAGTTTAACTTAAGTTTTTGTTTGAGACTCACCTATTAACGACAGAACCCCTTTTGGACATAGTATACATCGATTACGTCTTGGAATAGACAAAGTAAGCGTGAACAGCACATAAATCTAAATACAAATGTTACACACGGGTCGGTGTACAGCGGACGGCAAAGGAAGACGTTCCGCTATCGTTATCAGTAACAGATGTTAACTGATACAAATCATCCACCTGCACAACAAATCAGGTGTAAAGTGTACGCCTCGTTTTCTCGCCGTGGAGGAATATTTTATACCGGTTAGAGACTTCTTTTCCCTCACGTTGTTTAATGTACCGTACAGCATAATATAGACATTAACCTTCGTTCTGAATACGAACGGATTTATTATAGAATAATAAAAAATTATAAAGATGACATCTTGTAAATTATTCCGACACGCTATGAAAAAAAAAATACAGTAACGATTTAGGGGTATATTAATGTGCACGGTGAGGATAATGGTAAGGTTCTGAATGCTGGCGTTTGGGCAGACTAGATTCACGTGATAATTTTGTCGGAAAGGAAAACACCGAAAAATATGAACGTAAGGTGTCTATCACGCTTAGAAAAACTTACTTTGTTCTTAGCGATAGTATACGAAGTTCCGCGAGAGGTGTTATCATCGTTTAATCTTTACAGAATTATTTAACATCTGAATATTCGTTTTACTCAAATATGTTAACTGTCTAGTAAAGGAAAAATTGGGGGGAGGGGGGAGCAAACACAAAAAACTCTGCATTGACTTGCGGAAAGATTATTTGTCTCTACTAGTCAGTAATAAGTCTCTATTGTATAAAGGTATTTAGAAACATTGTGTATGGATTATGGTACCTAACTTCAGGATTGCATCATGAGGTAAACATTAATGGCATTTGCAATATATATACAGTATTAAGAACAACCATTGATGGGTCTTGGTACACCGACTACTTTCGTACGATCTGGCAAAGTGAAACCGAACGATCTGGACAAAATCCAAACGTTTGAAAGAAACGTGAGTAATGACTGTCACATTGTTAACGTTGGAGTCATCCAGCTCTTGGATAAATACAGACATGGTGCGAAACGCCAAAAGAAGAAATTTTTGATTCAGTGAAAAGCACTAAATAAAAAAGATTTCTAGTGTACAAGATAAATATGAATACGAGGTCTGATAAATAAGTTTGTACAATGTTTGTTTACTTGAAAAGTTATGCCTAAATTCACCTCCATTTATAGACGCCCCCTTTCAAGTAGTTTCAGTCGGATATAACACTATTACACCTACGTTTTCGTTCAGACATCAAAACATTTCTCGAATGCAATTTTTTTTTGACATTGCCTTGAGCTCGCTCATTATCTTTTTTTTTCTTTATTAGTCGCGAAACGTTGTTTTGTTGTTCTTTCACTAAAGTAAAGAGGAAAGATCGCACTAGGACATATCTGGCGAAAAGGCGGTTTCGTTGTTATTACGATGCTTTCCCTAAAATTTTGGAATAGGCCTATGCAATAATTTAATTATCGGCGTGCAATTTCCATGAATTATACTTCCGTAAATTTAGGGATTTTCTACGATCAGCTTCACACAAGAAACGTAAAATGCCCTAATAGTACTATTTATTTACCGTTGCACCTAAGGGTGAAAATTCATGGAACACAAAACCACTATCTTCTTTTGACCATCACGATCTTCAGCTCGTTCACGGCAGTCTTTTTAAAACTTTTGAACCATTTGTAAGCAGACCCGCCAGAAGTTTTTTGCAACCCTCTCAGCACAATAGGGCAGTTTATCTCATTCTTTTTTTTTGTCAATAGGTAATTTTTTTTGTCAACCTTACATTGAAGAATGTCAAATACGCAAAAACACAACTTATTCAAATACCCGTCAAATCTAAACTATGCATTCAGTAGGGCAGGGTAATTTTTGACGTTTAGACAAATTTGTCACTAAGTTATGTTCCAAAATCACACAGAAATATGTCATTTGTAGTGCAGGAAGTTCAAAATTCACACGAACTTTTAAATCAAACCTTAATGACTAAAATATTCATTAATTATCCTAAGAGATGTAATTACTTCTTACATATAATGTACGTAAACAAAAACTGGCTGCAAGCCATATGAATAGCCTTGACCTAGTACAATAATTGTGAAGGTCACTACTCGATACAGAGAGTAATAATAACCGTAGCAGAAATGTCCAGTACGTTGTTAGCTTGTCGTTGGCTTTGTACTAATTTGTTAATTATGTGACAAAGTAGATAATATAATACAACTTGGTAAAAAAATTGACCGCAGAATTATTCAACTCGAAGTACAGATGTAATGGCTAACAGCATTTCAACATACAGCGTACACAGGTATGATGTTCACTCCCCGTTTCACTATATAATAAAGCTCCTACTCTACATTCCCCTGCCAGTAGTTTAATCCATAGATTAAAATCGCAAAGACGATCGTTAGTCAAGTAGCGGTTCCCCAAACTTCCAAACTCATTAAGTCGAGAAACACCTTTCAGTAGTGAATTCGCCAAGGGGCACTATTCTAGAAAGAAATTCACCACGGCGCAGTAATTTTCACTCAGCACCTACGTAGGTAATAAACGAATAACATCACCGTTAATGATAGAAGATGTTCTTAAACGTCTAACCATGTTAAGTATCAAGATTTATTTCAGTCATAAATTTATTTTTTAGTAATTTTTACTATTTCACTAACTTTACAGAAACGGTAGGGGAAACGTTTGAAAACGAATTCCTAGTCATTCACCACGGCAAATTTTGGGATTATTTTTTAGTTTTCTTTCTAAGCTCTTTGCAGAGCATTTGGGGATGTTGTGAGGGAGAGAGTTGGGAAACTCAGGTTTAAAGACTAGCTTGTGACTTATTGTTTTAAATCCATCTTTCAGTTAAATCCGAATTTTATTACTGAAACATGGGCAAGTATTTCCAGTACTATGTAAAAATAAATTGAGACCAGATAGCGTTAACCTGTCAACTGAACAACTATAATTCTCAAAGACTGGTCTAATTTAATGAAGTCTTGAAGATAATAGTGTTGTTTTGCTCATCTGAGTAGCCGGACGGCAGGTTGCCCAAGGATTTTGTCAATACAAGCCTATTATACAAAGAAGTATGAATATTTTACAGAAACACTTCGGAAAAGTTGGTGAAGTGGATGTGTTTCCTTTAGGAACGGAACAGGCGATTCCCTATTCCATGGTGGAAGATGAAACAGAGGACAGTATAGTTTATTGTCAAGATTTACGACATTTAATGAGTGAATTTGAATTCAAAAATGGATTCAAAAAGTATCAGCTTTTTCTGTAGTGGTTACACTCAAGCGTCAGCATGAAAGTAACATTTTCAGACATGACAGCACAGTGTTAAACTTATGTAAAATTAACTTCTGAAAAAAGAGAATGACGAGAGAATAAAAATACAAAAAAATTGGATCCAAGAAGTCACGCAAAAAATAATACAACAGCGGATAACGAAAAACATAAAAAGTTGTAAATGGAAGAGTCCATTAAGAAGCGTCGGCCGAGTTTTGTTCAGTATTTAAGAGGTCTCACTCCTACTACACTAATATATGTACGGCAAAAGAAGGAAGTGGTTTTCTGTTTGTTTACATGACAGACAAGAAGCATAATGTTTTCGTATCGACCTAAACTGTTTGTTGTCGACTGTTTACTTTTTCCACAATATACTCACTCCCTTCCTCTCTCTGCATATATACACATTACTTATGTGCTTCATTTATCATCCTGCCCACTCTGTTTCCTCCGGCTACAAAAACAGGAATTGTGATTTTCGTTCTTCCTTAAATAATACTGCTGTTTACGTATGAACAACCGCTAGTTCTTACTTCTCTGTGTACTATCTAGTTGTGTTATTTAAAACTATAGTTATACTTGTATGCTGTTATTGTCAACAATAAACTAGGCAGCTACTGGAAGAAGAAGAAGAAAAAGATAACATCATAAATGCATATGCCAACGATACTGAGTCTAATACTATATTATTTCAGGCTTACCAATGAATTGCAGCCGCTCTTAAATGAGGCTTTCGGTCGCGTTTTTCTGCAAGAACTCCTTCTTGTTTATTGGAGCAACAGAGGCGTGTAGCTACCCTTGGCCTGTTCAACCACTATACTCCATTGATACCGGTTCTGAGCAAGAGAGATGTTTGTTCTCAGCTACCTCAGATCACTCGGGACATTGCCTCCCCACCGATTCCTAGGTCGCACTCCACCAGGAAAACTCTTGTACAGCTTTTTGACTAACCTGCTGTCTTCCATTCTCAGGACATTACCTAGCCACTTTCCAATCTTTGTATCTTAATAGAGGAGGTAATGCTGAGACTATCATATGCTGCATACAGTTCTCTACTTTTTCTCCGCCGCCATCTTCCATTTTCGCATATTGATCCTGCAATCCTACTAAGTAATTCTGGTTTAAATCTGTCCAGTAGCTCCATTGCTAACCTATTAAGGGTTCAGGGTTCACCGCCGTAAGACACGACCGGTCTTATACAATCCTCGAACTTTGTAAGATTGGCTTACTACCCGATCTTCAAAATTTGTATTCAAGACAACGTATGCTCTTTTCCCGGGTGCAGTTCTTCTCCTTATTTCCTCTTTTCCATCAAGATCATCACTGACAGTAGAACCAAGGTATTAGAAACTAGATACTGCTGCAATACAGTAATCTCCAAACACGTAATGCTGCTGGCCTTGTACGTGTCTCTTCGTTCTTCCTTCTGTCGGAAACTGGGCGGTTTAATTTTATTTGTGCTTTATAGACTAATGGTGCATTTGCTTTGCGCGCAAATTATCTCCATTTATTTTTAACTTGGCATTTTCTTCTCACGATTCTCTATCACCATTCTCCTACAGCCCACCATATCTTGGTCGTTCGCATCTTATCTTTAGCCTATTCCTACCTCCATGTTAGTTCTGGTTCCATTCTACAGAATTTTTCAATATTTTTTCAACCTCTTTTTCGTTTTCTGTAACCATGAACAAAACGTATCAGTTATTCCTCTTTATTATAAAATTCGTGACGATATTCTCCTTTCATATTTCGATTTAGAATTTAATGTTATTAGCGCGATTTATACATAACTATAGTTCCATATAATAGAAATGACGACATTAAAACAACCGACTGAACAAACGCATTCAAGTGAACGGATCGCTATTTCCAATCGCTTCGCACATTTGATGCCGACTGTGTAATTTGAAACCGTATTGAAACTGTTTTTATCGTTTTATTCAAATTACTAATATAGCAGCGTATCGACACACACTGATGAATATAACTGATGAATATAAACTGATGAATATAACTATTCGAGAATCGCGTCAGACGTTCGAATACATCACTACTGAAATGATTATATTCCAGATCAAACGAATAATCAGTAAAGTTACAAACGCGTTGAAACGTTAATATTAACCTCCAACCAATTTTCAATAAAAAACTATCTAATAATGGTGGTAATGTCAAATATTTCAATATTCCAAACTATACTCTGACATGCCACACACATTATATTGCATTATTATAAAGTAATAATATAATATTAAAAGGGATGTAATATGATATAAATATATTAAATATTTGCAATGTAGCTATTATAATTTACATCATTATTATATAATAAGGTCCCTGAGCTGTAGAACTCGCTCGTTATCTGTTATTTATTTATTACTACATATTTACCCTATTATTAGACGAAATCAAATAAATAAATTTTGTTTTTAAAGCAATGAGTAAAGTTCTTCGCACGTATGTTTCTTAGCGTTAGACGAAAACACCACGAGTACGTAACCATACTACGCAGTCACTGCAGTTAATTGGCCGAAAATTAAATTTTCTCACGTTCATGTACCTTTTCTTTCTCAGAAATCACAATCGCTAGAGTAATGAAATTTTTACAGTTTGTTACTACTTCTTGGTTTATACGACTGGTATTTTTTCAAGGTGCTGGATGAAGAATGAAACTTAAAAAAAAAAAAATTCTCTGGAAAACATTCGTTTAAATTTTGTGTCTATGGTAGAAATTCATAAAAGTTTAAAATTTATACTTTTCTGTACCACAAAATGCTACCTGACAGACAAAGGTCATTCAAAGATAAGGTAAAAGTTTTAAAAATGTAAACCCAACCGCCCTTGAGGAAAAGGTAAATGAATTTGGTAAATTTAACATAGGCGGTAGCCTATATAGATACAGGGTCCTTAATGGAAGTTTTGCTGTAGGCTACCTTAAAAAAAAAAAGTTACGTTAATCCTAATTGTCGTAAAACGTAAACGTATAAACGTAAAACTACATTTTTAGTAAAGTAACCATATTGCAAAGCAGAAAATTATATATTACTTTTTATTATTATATAACCTATACAATAAACACTACAGATCTCTAAAAATTTAAATTTATAATCAGTGTCTAAATGACGAATAATTTAGTCCTAGCTTTTACGTTTACGTATGTTTCCATGTTTACATATCCATAAGAATATATGGAATATTTTTCACAAATATGTGAGACTGATTGACATGTAAAGGTTTTTGCAAACAGCTTACAAACGTTTTGAAGGCGGTCCAAAATTTGCAAGTGCGTTTGACACGTATTAATTATTAGATATACGATATTTATGTTTTGAATAAAGTTCCTCTTAACTTCGTGCTACATATAAACCGTTTAAAATTTGTTCAAAATTTTATATTTGTTTTGACCAATGGTGCCTCGAAAGTTGAAACATTTTTGGTGTTAATACAATCAATTTCTAGTTAAATTCTTTTTCATTTGATACGTGGAATTTTGCGATTTTATCAAAATTTCGATTTACGTTTTTGGCCCTGGTATCCCAATATTATGAAATTTCAAAAGTTGAATTATATATTCAAATGGTGGTGGTTAAAATCCTCTTTAATTTGATATCCCATATGCATTTTTGCTGATTTTTCAAAATTTTGGTAACTTTGAGCCAAAAATTTTGAAATTTAAAAATTGATGACAAAGTTAAAATTATCTTCAAATTTCATACCTCACATGGGGTTTTGCGATTTTTTCAAAATTTTGACCCCTCACTTTGTGCCCTTACTCCCATATTTTTGGGATAACACAAATTAAGAGGTCACAATAACTCTGAAATCCCGTGCTGAGGCTATATGTTGTAATGGTGAATATTATGACAAAAAATCGATAATATTGTTAGCGACTTTTCAAAGAATGACTACAGTAAGAGTTTTATTAATAACACTTTAGGCATGAGAAAGGTCGCTCACGATAAACACAAGGAGGATGTAGAGGGTAAGTTAGTTATTCCATATGTTAGGACAGAATTCGGAGAATTGCTACGAAATGTGGATTGCCTACTGCCTTTCACTCCCGTAACACTAGGCCTATAGGAAACGTTCTGTGTAATACCGCGACCAAACTACCGAAATGTTATATTCAGGCTCCCGTGTGAATGTGGATAACGGTATTTCAGCGAACCTTGAAGGCCTCTGACGGTACACCTGGCAGGACATAGAAAAACATTAAAGAAGGAAAGGCTAACATATCTAGATTAGTTGAATACGTATAGGATGAGCAACACAAAATCCTATGAAATCAAATACATATCACTGGGCAGGAAACCAACACAAAAAAAAGTAAGATTATAGAGGTATCTTTTATAGCAACAAATGATAATTGTATCAGTCAACCTAGTAAAGATGTATCTGCAAACCGGATAAGGAAGCTGAAGGAGTAGGCCTATATATGTCGTTGTGGGCGGAGTAAGCTATGGAAGTACTCAGAGTGTTTCGTTGGGTATTTAAACAGGACGTTGCTTATCTCTGACGTTATTCGTTGTGTGATCCTGCTTCCACCGGTTCTGTCTAGCGGAGTTACAGGATAAGTAGCGGTACACCTTTTTTATGAAGTTTTTCTACAGTTGTGTTTAACTTTGTATGTCGGTGGTGGTTTATTCTTATACTTGTTATTGAATCAATCACGGGTAGGTAAGCCTAAGTTTGTATTTAATGTATTACTTTAACTTGCACCTGAGGACGACCACATATTGTTTAGTGGTCGAAACGAGTGGTAAATTTCTAATGATGATAATAGTCTGAACTAACCTTTCTGACAATGTGCATACCTCATGGGAAGACAGCGGAGAAGATGTACCCCAAAACGTTTCGAATACAACAACTGAAGCAGTCAGATCCGTGAAAACATGAATCCGGAAGCTACTAAGCATCATTAGCCGGAGGAAATACTGAAAAACTACTTCAATATCAACAACTCAATCGTATAAAACGTTCAGTACGCTAACCGTTTCGTTGCGTTGTTAGCTATCCACTAACGGAGTACATACAAACCATTATCACGCAACAAAGTCGATATGCCATGAGGTCAGCGACGAGCCCTATACACCGCCAACACGCGGTCTTACCTCTCGAGTTACACATCAATTAATTCTCTCTTGAACCAAACCCCCACTTCTCATATCCCTTCCTCCTGAGCGACGCTAACCTCTGCCTCCCAATTAGTCTTCAAATCGCCGTCAGATTCTCGTGCGCCATTTACACCACCCACATTCATTCTCTCTCTCTCTCTCTCCAACATATCCTATTTAACGGTAATCCTAGTCCTTGTTTTCTCTATGCACGACTATTTTAAATTACAAATAACTCACCGCATTAATGTTACTTACCAAATACGGTTTGTCGATAGCTCAGTTATTTTCCATTGATATTACCATCCGCTTTAACGAGTTTATTTTGTTGTGTTTATGAATTGAGTACAATTTACTAAACAGAAACATAAGAATCGCATGTGCTACTGGAGTTAAATATTAAGGACGTTTTAATTAACCGTATTCAAGGGGCACTGTATGGTTAACTTTACATACGTATACAGTATGGCACACTGGTAAAGTTATTATAAGTTACATATTGGTTCAGGTATTGTCACTCGTCGTTATTCAATGTTAAAGGAACTACATGACAATGTATGACAAACTCGAGCACAGTGGTCCTTCTTACGTAGTTGTAAGTGTCACGATCATTCGCAACGTTCCCGCCATGATTGACTTTTTGGATGGAACTATAAATTAGATGGACACATTATACGTGCTCGTGAAACCAGAGTTATTAAGAAGATAGTTAATGCAAAGTCAGAAAGTAAAAGGAAAGTTGGAAGGCAAAAACTGAGATGGAGGGACAGGGTGAGTCAGCACATCAGTAGGCCTACTCTTGGAATTAGAAACTGGAGGAGTGTGGCTATGAATAGAGAAGAATGGCGAAATCTTCTGAAGAAGGTCAGGGCCCACAAAGGGCTGTCGAGCTAATAATGATGATGATGATGATTTCAACAGAGTTTAATTTCTGAATCTTCTTATACCCATGGCCATCTGATTATATTTTTTTTATTAGCGGGGGTCCTACAGTCTATGCCGCATCCCGTATTTTGATCACCATTTCTCCCTATCCTTCCAGTCATCATCTTCAATAGCTCGATCTCTCATGCTTTTCCTAATTCCTGTTCTCCATCGTGTTGTCAGTCTTCCTTTTCTTCTCCTGTTTTGTGGTGTTTAAATCAATGCTTTCTTTGGCCATCGCTTCTCCTCCATCCTCATTACGTGACCATACCATAGCAACTGTCTGGATTCTATCCTTTCTACTGTTGTAAATACCCACCCTGCTTTCCTTCTTATATCTTCGTTACTAACATGTTGCATTCTAGAAACGATAAGCAACTAAAGGTTGGTAAAGGATCTTGGGGGCTGTATAGACTGCTGCTGTATATACAGTAACAAAACTCTGAGAAATGCCCACTGATTCCTGACAAACGAGTCGGGGCCGAGAAATGGAATTCAGCTCTGCCAACAAATCCTACTCTCACGTCCTCGTAGAGATACACGTATCTCAAGGAGCTGCTGGGTACATGGCATACAATGGGTGTTTGTTATGTAGCAGACGAGAGAGGGTGAAGGGCGAGTCTCTAGCGTCCTACAAATATCCGGAGTATATCAGCTGAGGGAGAAAACCCCTACAGAAAATCCTGGCCCTCCACGTCTGAAGGTTGAATCGACGTGCCAGCGACTCGTCACTCGTAAAAAAAACCATAAAGTGCTAAAAATTTCGAAGAAAAATCGCCTCGGAATAAGGATGGATATAAACGTTTATGCTAAGGAAAAGGACTATGATTATATTTTAAACTCTGTTAATATATCGATCCGCTGGATGTGCAATGTCAATGAGCTAGGCGTTTCTGTTTGTTTTTTGTTTTTTAAATGTCAATGTAGGCTTTCCTGAGCTAGGCCAGGCCATGCAAAATTATAGCTGGTTTGTTTGCTTTTGTATCTGGTATCGATGTATACTCTGGCACTGGTAGACGTTGATAAATTCCTCTGTTTGTGCGAAGAGATGAATGCGAAGTGACACCTTAGTCACTTTAACGACCCTTCTTTGTATTTGATGCTATAAAAATCTCTACAATGAAACGTTTTTGACATCCATGCTGGAGTCCGTTGCCATTATTTTTATTATACTTTTTACCATAAAAAATACCCGATTGATAGAAAGAAAATTGATCTAAAAGGAGAAATACTGGAATTGATCAAAACAGATAATTGATCATTGAAATTAATACCAAAGCGGAAGCAAACGCAGACATGGCTCAGGATTCTATGGCGAATAGAGCTTGTCTAGAATGTACAAAAACTCACAAAGGGTGTCCGCTATACATTATTATTATTAGATAAGACTAAACTAAATGAAACAAAACCTAATAAGGCAGAACAACTAAGCCAGACTGTTGTTACCTTTATCAAGGGAGACCACAAACTGGGTAAAAGAAATGAAAAGTTTTATTCCGATTGGTTCAATTTGTGAGCACGCATGCGTGTTATAGGCGCCATAACACTAATGACTTTGGCAACACTCTATTATAGCGTCACGAATTTCAATTATAGAAAAACCAGAGAACAAGCTTCTGGTGTGAAATTATTGACTTGATATCGGAATCGAATCTCAGGCGTGTTCATTCAGTTGTAACTGAACTGAATCGGGTACAATCGATTGTGGAATCAAGAACGACGGTAATCATTGTGACAGTGGACATCGCTAGCTTGTAACAAAGAAATAAATAACTTGAGAAATGACAACTTATCGCTGTAGTAATCATCACGCACGAACGTTTGTTGAATTGCTTCGACGTATTTGTTACTGACGTGTTATCTGCTACAATTATAAACCGCTTTCATTATTTAAACCGCCAATTACACACGCTCGCACGTCATGTTTGCAGCTTATTTTTAATTAACGCGATATTATCGGAGAAATGAAACGTAGTCGCGAGCACGAGAAGTATCTTTTTTCTTCTATGACAAATGGTTTAAATAATACGAGCGGTTATCAATTAAATCACTTTTCAAAGAGGATTTATTCGGTTTCTCTTTTGTTAATCGACACGAAAATAACTGTAATTATTTTGTCAGTTGTTGACTTTTGATTTTTCAGAATTTAAGTTATCTTTTTTATTAAATTTCCAATTTAGAATGTTACAATACTAAATATTAGAATGTTAGAATATAATAATTCTAATTATTATATTAGAATATTCTAAATTTTAGTTTCGTTCAAGTTCAGTCCATGATACTTCACTTCCTGTATTTGTGGAATGGTTTTATTATCCAGAGTCATTAGTGGCCTAAACTACTGTGAAAGTATGGTTTCTAACACAATGGGACAGAGCGAGAGAAAAACTATATCTTCTAAAAGCTATGGCATGACAGTCCATTTTAGGATCTTCGATATCTACAAACATTTCTATTCTGAGGCACTGGCTGACAATTATTAGTGCTCAGCAAATCTTTTTACCCTTTCTAATATTATCCCGCCACCCTTCCCTTAGTTTATGGTCTTCCCTTATTCGTCTTCTCATAAATGTTCGCTTTATCGCCTTCCTTGGTATCCCCTCCTTTCCATCCCATGTGTCCTGCCTATCTACATCTTCGCAAAATGACAAAATTCATTGGGCTGTGGTACTTGTAACCGACGATCAAAGGGTATAAAAAACTATTATATCCACATAACATACAGGATGTTTCCAAAGATGGTGACAAACTTTGGGAAATGATTTTAATCTTTAAACTGAAGGAAAATGTCCAATAAACATATGCTGAAAAATACTTCGTTTTTCGGGAGTGTGAATATGTTAAAAAAAATATATATATTTACTGCCGAACAAAATGAATGAGATGTGTAATTGGAATTTGGTGTACACGGCACGTTTAACATTTCTTATAAGTACAAACCAAAACCAAAACATTTTATCTCAAACATTTTTATTTAAAAAATGTTCAATATGGCGGCTAATTTAATTGTTTATTCTAACATATTTCATATGTATCAATAACAAAAACTGTCTCATTATATAAAAAATAGTCCTTTCATTCGTAATCCATCCAATGGTATCTTTAATGGGATTTGAATAAAAAGTAACGAAGACATTACATTTCTTTTATCACAAAGCATTTGGCCTATTTTCCTTACATTTATAGTTTAGCCTATTTAGGTAAACATGGTAAACAGATTGTGTATGTAAAATATCAACTCTGGTTCTCACTTCGTTCGGCAGTAATTCATTTAAAAAGAAACCTACAGACACATAGACGGAAAACGAAGCATATTTCGTCATATATTTATTGGAGATTTTCATTCAGTTTAATAAGTAGGATCATTTCCCAAACTTTGGCATCATCTTTTGGAAACATCCTGTATAACGAGAAGGTTATATAGACCTACGATAGGCGAATAGCTTACTACGACTATAATCTGCAAACGAGGATCAGTAGATTCGTAATCTTTCCGATTCGTTTAATGCATGTTAGAGTACTTCACGCAATAGGCCTATTCCAGTTAATAGTTGTTTAAGTTTTACAGCAGTTTTATAACTTACGAGTTTTTATTATATCTTATTCGTCTGAAATTATTAACAAGATATCAGAATCGATCACAGAAGTGTCCCTTTAGCCGTCAAATACATTATAGAATCGGCTACGAAACTGAGAACGACTATAACAATCAAATTAACGGTGGTCATCTGTAGTTTGCAATAAGGCAACAGGTAACTTCAGAAATAACAACTTATCGCTGCAATCATCACGGACGAACATTTGTAAAATAGGTTTGTGTCATTTGTTATGAAAGTGTTCGCTGTCCCAATTATAAAACGCGTCGATGACTTACAACATCGATTAAACCGCTTGCACGTCATCTTTCCGGCTTATTTTGATTAATGCGATATTATCGGTGAAATGAAATAAAATGCAGTGGGGCTAGAGTAGGGCCTACGAGGAAGTATGTCATATCCTTTGCTGACAAATGTTTCAAATAATAAGCGCGTTCATCTATTACGTTGTCTTACACTACTTGAAAAATGGATTTATTTATTTTGTTTTATATTAAACCGGGTATAGAAATAAAAGTAATTTTGTGTTCGTCGCAATTAAATTTGTGGCTCTTTAAAACTTTCCTTCCCCTCCTCCTCCTCCTCCTCCACCTCCTCCTCCTCCTTCTTCTTCTTTTTCTCATTTTCCGATGCCCTAAAAAACAATCGAAATCGATTTTCGGAGACCAGCAGCCGGAAAATCAGGGTAAATAAAAAGATAACAAACGAGCGGGTAAGAGAAATTATGGCAGTTAACGCATTTAATCGCGTGTGGTATCAGAAATGACTTACTTGATATGGCCAGGTCTGGACGAATGGCCAAAAATTAAAAGTGTCCTAAAACAAGTTCTAAACTGAAAAAACGCAAGGTCAAAAGGAGCCGTGCATACGAAGGTAAAGCGATCTAAGATGATAACATTCTCTCTGCGATGAGAAAGCAAAACCAAGGCAGCTGATCGTGACGGAAAAATTTACCATGTCAACCAGAACACATTTTCCCTTCGCCAGCTGACTAAAGAGAGCTGAGATGAGCTGAGTTTTTGGCGGCGGGAAGTTAAGCCGTAAGGATCTTACAACTATACGCATCTATTCAGTCGTCTCCTATTAACCCTATATTTAATTGGTTTTCTTGGGACCCACGTTTGAGGAGGAGGAGGAGGAGTTGTTATGGCACTTGAATCACAACTGTATTTCTATAAGTTATACTTCGTTTGTCGAACCATCTACACAGTTATTTTAAAATTATGTCTGATTATTTGACCGACCTCATTAACCTTTCATAATTTATTTTATTTACGGCCACAGCTCATCAGTTGTTGATATCGACTGAACGGAACTATATTATATTCTTTTTTATTAGTTTTTATAGTTTTTTATTTTAGTAATAACTTTATAATATACTTTTTATAACAAATTTATAATATTTTTATAATATAATTGTTAATAATAATTATTAAATAAAATCAGTATGGTTTCGTATCATACACTGTACCTCTCTCTCTCTCTCTCTCTCCTATGGCGCTACAGCCCAAATCGGGCCCTGGCCTCCACCAATCTCCGCCTCCAATTCACTCTATCCACTGCAACCCTCCTCCAGTTTCTTATCCCCATGTCTGTCGCGTCCTCTGCAACGCCATCTTCCCACCTCTTCCTCGGTCTACCTCTAGGTGTCGTTCCCTCCCATGTACCCAGCAAAGCCCTCTTAGGGTTCCTGCCATCCTCCACTCTCATAACATGTCCGGCCCAACGCAATCTTTGAATTCTTATAAATTTTGAGACTGGTATCTCTTTATATATTTGATACAGTTCGTTGTTGTATCTCAGTCACCATGAGCCATTTTCTTGTATAATGCGTCTGAGGATTTTCCTTTCAAAGGTGTCTACTATGAAAGGAATACACTGTACCACTTAGACATAATTTTAACGTACTGCAGCCTCAAAATATCATGTCGTCCTATACATGTCTATTGTCCTGTGGCGGAACTGACTTTGTTTTTCACTTCTGATTTTTTCGGTTTTTCAGAACTTTGAATTTTTTCTATATCTGTACTCTGTAAGCCGCCTATACAACATACAAATTGGATGCTTGTGATAGAATCTTTGATTAAAATGACTATGAAATTTGAATTAAAAGATTCACAGCTATTTGTGATCCTGTTACTATCTGCCCATAAAGAAGCCCAGATGTGTGGTGGAAATTCTGCCTCTTCATCCACATACATTTCAACCACCATAAGCATCAACTCTACACTCATTAGTCGTTTGGTTCAGCTAATTCCATAGTGAAAAACTCTCCTACTTCGTCATGTCGTAAAAAGATCATTTCAATTGTTAATTTTAAATATTTTACGATTTCTGAATCCCTATTTTTATGTTCACAAACCAAACTTAGGTTTTGTGTTTTTCTTCACCAAGATTGTGTTAAATGCAAACGGCAACCAGTTACATGCGACCGAAGTAGAACGTCTTCAAGCGACTTTTTCCTCAAAGTCAATCATCACATTCTGTGGATTCGAAAGTAAATCTTTTGAATTGCACGCCACTTAGATTAAACAAAACACATATTTGTAAGCTTCAGTCATTTTATTTCCTAAAATACAAAACACGAGTAGTAAGTAATGATTATTTCGAAAACCGTGGATTGTAAAAAAATTGTGAAAAAATTTAGTGCAAATTGAAATGTTCCGTCCGTATAAATAGTAGGTGACTCGCATAAGAATTTTAAGTTCGTATCGCATGTAAAAATAACAATATGTTTCTGTCAGCCAACTACGTGCACGAGATTTGCCCCACTTTTTGGTTCAAGTGTGTGTGAGATATCGGACACTTTGTCCTCACTTTTTGGTCTAATAGCTCCTGGAATACGAATTTTCAGCTGCGGAATGGAAAACGTTTGATGGTCTTTCATGCACATCTGCTTCTGCTTTTCGTTTCGCGGTAGCACTAATAATCTAAAATATCTTGCCGGGTAACGGCAGGATGATTATGGTTACCTTCTCTTCTTCTCTTCATATCTTCACTTGCCTTTATTTTTTTATTACATCTCCACTTCACTTATCCACTCTGTATACACTTCGCCTTGTAAGAATTAAAATTATGTCATCATCATTATCATCATCATCAGCATCTTCACGGATTAAACCAAGGATGGTTTGTTCCGGTCTCAAATAGGCAAAGATTAGAGCTGGTCACTCCAGCGCTTCCTCGCATGTCCCACACCTCTGCGTCGTCTCGGCTTATAGTTACATAGTTGTTTGGGAATGCGGCAGTCATCCATTCGGCAAAGATGTTCCCACCAAAATCAGCCGATACTGGGCGATCCTGTCGAGTATACTCATAATATTCAGTTCCTGGCGACTTTCTTCTATGATCATGGAAAGTATACCCTGCCACGTGCCTGAGAAAATTAAAATTATGTAAAACTCGTAATTCAATTTTTACGCTGACTATCGACAGACGCTATAATGACCAGCGCACGACAGGGGACGCTCGGAATGACGACATAATTTGTCTACTGAGAGTGTTGAATACGGGGGGGGGGGGGAGAGATGGGCGAGCGAAATTGTCACGTGTATTTATGAAATGTTTACCTGGCCGAGCGGAGCTATAGGCTACTGCGCGCGAAAAACTTCACGATAAACTTCCATCAGCTGTTGATTCGTTGTCGATGTGTGTACTTTCCAGGTTGATACAACTGAATCTGCCTTCTCTTCATCGTTGCTCACCATGTTCCTCCACAAAATCTTTTCATTCTTCACCAGCTCTACGGTATGTTTTAAAGATCTCTAACTGTTCCTTGATCTCTTTTTATGATCCAGATCCGTTAATTTAATTAAAATGTTAATCTTAAAATGGAGAAGAATAAAAAGGTGTGGGAGAAGGTGAAGTAGAGGAAGAAGTAGTAGGAGAAGAGCAGAAAGAGGAAGAGGAAGAAGAAGAAGAACAACAACGAGAAAAGAAGAAGAAGAGTTGTTATGGCATGGTTATGGTTAAGAGCAAAAAGAAGAAATTGAACATAAAAAATGCAAACCAAGTATTTACAATCCTGGCCAATTATTTGCACGTAGGTAGGTGCGACATCTCTTGTGAGGTAGTTGCAACCTGATTAAGTTACATAACCGCATTTGTATAATCCCCAGGTAATATATGCCAATTAATTGTATTGAAATTAATTACGGAATGCAAATCAGTGTGTCCACGACAACAAAGGACTGAACCTCAAATGGACACTATACCTACATACAAACTATATCTGGAGGCCTACATAAGTAACGAATACGCGTACTTAGCCATATACGCCTATTCAACATCAAATTAATAATGTTCAACTACTATCGTGTTACGACTCCGTTAATTTATTTTCCCTGTCTGTGAGTTTGATATACGCGGGGGTGAGCGCGCGCGCACACACACACACGGCTTTTTAGCAACATGCATTATTCAATGCAGTATTGTTTAAAACATTTTCTTTGAATAAATTTATTTATGTATTCATATGTTTTCAGAATTAATATAGGAACGTATAATAATGTATAAGCCAAAAAGAAACTCGGTTCACATAATTGCATGTTTACTCTGGAAGATCATTGGAAGATAAGTTGTTTGGTTGGCCTATATTCATATTGTATTATTGTGTATTAAATTAAGTAGTGGAAATGTTAGAAGTCGATTGGACTCCGTGATTGGATTTTTAGGATTTCTTTCATCGCTGAAGATTAATAAGATAGTAATACTCTTCTTCTTCTTCTTCCCAATAAGGATTAGGCCTTGGTGACCTGTTCCGGCTTCATAGGATTTATTCCCATCTTTTATTTGGTCTCCCTACGCTTCTTCTTCCAGCTGGTTTGTATCTACTTCCCGCTTAAGGTAGTCTTCCAGCATCCATACGTTCCAGATGATTCTTCCAATTTATTCTATGCAACTCTACTTTTTCATTTAAATTGTAAATGTCTAACTTTTCTCTAATCAGATAGTAATATAACTATATAATCTGATGCACTTTTATCCACTGACGTGTCAGAGGGCATACACTGGAGCAGGGGGGGGTAACTAACCACGAATATATAATAGAATCTTCGGTTTGGGAAATAAATATTACTATCACGTCCTAATTAAGGTTAAAGGAATGAAACGACTTAGTATAATAGCCCCAAAACAACTTATATTGATTTACCAACCAGTCTAGCATGAAAAAAATAATTTTGTTATTCTTTCCAGATAGTCACCTACGTAATCAAACTCATTTCCTAGCAATGTGTTATCTGTATAAACTAACAAAGTTTGGCTCACGCGTTTACATTTTTATTTTTTTATTCCTACTATATTGTTTGAAAGATTTACTCGAGTATGTTCGAATTTTTATGTTATAAATTGATTTCCCTTTTTTCTTCTTCCACAAGCATTAGGTGATTTGGTCCGTGGCGACAATTGATCGAACCAACTACTATTCGCCTTGCCAATACTTTTGTCCCTCTGAGTCTATAAAATAGGATTTTATAGATTTGTCTTGTCTTAAATTCTTAGTACGTGGTTCATCCACCCTTCTCTTCTTCTCTATTCTTTGATTTTTTGTAAAAATTATAATTTCCAGAGCTCTCCATGATTCTTAGTTTTAAATCTGTCCTTTCTTGTCACCCCTAGAACTGATATTAGAAACCTAATGTCTGTCGAGTGGACTCTACAAAAAGTTCTGGTTTTTTGAATTCAGGTTTCGTTTCCATAAAATTGACAGACCTCATCCATATCTTAGTACACCGTAAACATTATTCCATTTCTAAGCGGTACTTGATTGTGCCGCACATTAAGTACATTTCTTTACTTTTTCTCAATATCCTCTTTCGCTTGTCTCAACCGAAGAATGTGAAGGTATTGAGTTGTTTTATTATTTTGCCTTTTAGTACGAGCTTACACCTTACGTGAAGGATAGGAGCTTTGGAATGCACTGGGCTTGCTTTTGCTTGTCTACACTGTAGGTTATGTAATTTGCTATTTTATGTAATTCATGCGCAGCTCTTTATGAGTTGTCTCCATTGTTAGTAACTACAACCTGATCGTCAGCAAACATAAGGATTTTGATAAAGGATTTGTTTCTTAAAAATTGTGTTAAAATTAAAATTGATAAGCCATGGCTTCCATTTCCTTACAACGTTGTATAACGTTCCTCAGAACGTTGTAGTCATAAGTATGGATAAGGTAAGGATATAGGTAAGGGGGTAAGATGGGATAAGGTAAGATAAGGATAAGGTAAGGTGAGGATAAGGTAAGGTATGGATAAGGTTTATTCATTAGTGTGGATTAACACGCTTGTCTAAACCCTTTATTGACGATTTCATTCCGTTTCCTTTTATTGACGATGTTCCTCATCTCAGTTTACATTGTTCGCTGAATAATTTATTTAATTTATATTAAACTTTCTTTCCAGGCAGCAGATGAATTGAAAAAAAGGCCTATATCAACTTCAAAAAATAAGCGTTAAATAAAATTTTAAAATGTCAATCCCTAAAACGAAAAGTATGGGTTTTTCATGAGTGGAGTCCATAAGGGCCGTCTTAGACAACAAAACGTTAGAGCAGATAAGCCATTTAACTATTTTGGGAGAAGTATTCCCTATGATCAGAACAAAGATCTGGACTGAAAATTTCGAGTTTTTAATTACATATACCGTACAAACGGCCGATGTTTGAAAAGAAAACAAGAAAAGAAAAGAGACCATGCTGAAATTTTATATAACGCTAGCCGTACCCACTCCTATGTATGGCAGTAAAATCTAAGTTACAACAACACAAGAGAAAATAATACAGTCTTAAGAAATGAGGTTTATAAAAAGAATCAAAGGATGTATCCAGAAACGTATGATAAGGAACAAAATAACCACAGAGGAATTTGCAATGTTTCATTTAAATGAAAAAAGAAAGACAAAGAAAACAGAATTAAATGGAAAGAACGTTTGGAAAGTATACAAGAAAATATATTACTTTTAATAGCAAGAATGCATAAGGAAGGAAAAGCAAAAGGAATAATTAACATAGATCGAACGAGAAAATTATGGAAACTGCAACGGGAAACAATGCTTACAATGTGAAGTGGTGACTTCTTTTACTGATTTGTATGTGTCTGTTTCCCTTGGGATTGCCGAAGCTCAAGGTATCAAGTTGTTGCTGTACTTGTTTCAGAACATCGGAATTGAAATATGTTTGTAGCTTGTATCAGGGTGTGCGCGCCTATGTGTAGCAAAAGTATGTGTTCAACACTCAAAGCACACAATAGGTCACGTCTTGTGTTCTGTCAACGTAGCTTTACAACTTTACCGTACCGTCTACAGAAGGCAGTAAGTTAATAGCAGGTGTGACTTGTGCACTTAGCATTCAGGTAGTACGTAGTTGCAGGAATTGTGTCACACGAAGAGTAGTGATCATAACGAAGAAACTGACACGTGTTTAGTTTGTATTGTCTTACGTATTCGTAGCTTACGTATTCGTAGCAAGACCGTTCACTCGCTTGCTAGTACCAACATTCATTTTGGCGAATACATTCAATGAGGTCAACTAAAACTGTTAATTTTAATTAACCAGTTCGCAAATTGTAGTAGAATAGTAGTAGTAGAGCACGAAGAGGGAGAAGACGAGGAAGAAGCCGAAAAAAAGAAAATGGTTACGTCATGGAACATACGCCAGAAGGGAGAACTTCAGTGCCGAGTGAACTGATCCAACGTGTAAAAGGTTGCTCGTGTATATTTGGAGTAAGAGAGATTTTGCTATAAAGAATTATGACTCAAATAAGAGTGAACGGATAATAAAATTGCACGAGGTTAATATGTTGTATTTTGTTATAAGAAATCGGTATTTACAATTAACATAAATAGAATTGTATTTCACGTCGTGTTATTTTCAGTATACATGGAGGTATACAAACAATATGTAACAATTTTTCAATGTAACAGTATCATTTACGCAATATTTAGTTGTCAAGTAGAATGTGATATGCGCAATATAATAATTAATTTTTTTACAAATTATAAAATAGTTAAATTATTAAATCGAATTTTGAAACATAGGCCTATAAAAAGCTTCCAGCCAAATACAATATAAAAACCAGAATCAAACTCATAGATCAATTGAAAAACGTACAAAGCAAACAAAGACAGAATTATACTCTTTCGTTATTTCAAACATATACTCAAACATTATCATTGACGATAATAATAAAATATAATAATAATAATAATAATAATAATAATAATAATAATAATAATAATAATAACTATTATAATAAAAAAAAGGTGTCACTGATGTTAAAAAATTTTGTAATGAATTAAAGAATTTGGAAGTTGTATAAATACATTAGGGTAACAATGAACTAAGCACAAGAAAAGTATTTCAAAAGTCTTCAGCTCTATATCTCAGCATGTGAGTACATTTTCTTTTAACATAAATAAAATTATTTTAAATATTAA
Source organism: Magicicada septendecula (assembly GCA_034769895.1). Lineage (NCBI taxonomy): Eukaryota > Metazoa > Arthropoda > Insecta > Hemiptera > Cicadidae > Magicicada > Magicicada septendecula. Next base: position 1,250,638,623 of record CM068367.1, read on the forward strand.
CGTTATTCTCGTAACAGTATTTAAACATTTAGAATATGCTCACGTTCTTTAAAATATTATTATTTGCTTAAAGCACACATACTTGTGGCAGTGGGGAAATTTTGGATAGCTGTGTGGGAAAAGAGGTTTGACTAACCTGGCAACACTGATTTTTCGTTACATTTATTTCGTAACGCGTTGAATCGGTTTACTGTCCTAGGAACGCGAGGTGTATGCGGGAGTGAGTCGGACACCATAGTGCCGTATATGAAGTTCTCACTTCAAAAGAAGAGGAAGGAGGAGAAGAAGAAACATACCTGCATTATGTAACGGATCAACAGAAACAGACCGGTCACATGTATTTGTAGTAAATAATGCAAAAACTAGGGAGGGCTTCATGTAGCGTCACGACAGACTGACTTCAAATCTCTCTCTCTCTCTCTCTCTCTCTCTCTCTCTCTCTCTCTTTCACACACACACAGCACTTATTTGTGGACGATGGCTTTGGGATTTTCGATGAGTTACAAACAAGCTATGCAATTGACATTTGCACCTAGCATGCACGCACTCGCACATGAAAGTGACTTGGAGTCGGTTAGTGACTTTTACGCCGGACAGAACGAAAACTTTTCGAAGCTCACTCAAATTGGGAAACAATACATAATTAGATCTTTCTACATAGTAATCTGCACGTGGTAATTTTAACGTGAATTGCATAGTATTCCCGACTTTTCCATCATCTGGCCACATGTGTAAAACCAACGACGCTATATCACCTCCACACTCCATCAGACGCTCTCGGAGCCAGATTCAGAGATACACAGAGAGTCAAAATCATGTTAGTTTGTTTCTACGTATTACGAAGAATGGAAATAAAGCATTTCCAAGGAGCACTGCGTGACGCCCCGCATCCATTTGTCGACATACCCACATTTGTGGTACATCAGGCTAGTGTTTCCATTAGAAAGATTAAATTACTGAATTTACTCAATTTTCTAAAAGGAGTGTAATGACTGATTCCTGTTTCTAAGCCAAATGTTGGATAGTGCGGATGAGCTGGTGTTGCTCAGTGGATCAAATTGGCAGTGGACGATCAGATTGGCAGTCAGAATAGGGGAAGACATACCGTGATAAAAAATAAAACAGGATCCTCACCTTTCGGTTGGGAAGTAACCAGCACTCGTTATCTAAAACCTCTGTTTTAGTTACAGATACCAGAAAATTGATAAACTAATGTTTGTGGGGATAAAGAGGAAAAGAAAAGGATAGCCACCAAGTACATTGTTTGTTGTGGGCAGAAAGAATTCGAGGAACGTTTGACGATCACGTGCGCTCTACAGTACATTGTTTGTTGTGGGCAGAAAGAATTCGAGGAACGTTTGACGATCACGTGCGATCTACAGTACATTGTTTGTTGTGGGCAGAAAGAATTCGAGGAACGTTTGACGATCGCGTGCGCTCTACAGTACATTGTTTGTTGTGGGCAGAAAGAATTCGAGGAACGTTTGACGATCACGTGCGCTCTACAGTACATTGTTTGTTGTGGGCAGAAAGAATTCGAGGAACGTTTGACGATCAGGTGCGCTCTACAGTACATTGTTTGTTGTGGGCAGAAAGAATTCGAGGAACGTTTGACGATCAGGTGCGCTCTACAGTACAACCACAGTAAATGTTACGTCAGTTAATTTATAAAAATGTTGTAGAGAGCTCAACGATTTCGACACTAAATTTAAACTCTACCAAGTAATACAATTAACAAGTTTTGCCAACACGTTAATGATACAGTGCATACGTTCATACGTTTCCAACCCGTTCTTGAAACAAAATCCTTGACTGATACTTAAGTCGGGTTATTACTTACAGGAATCATCATCTGAGTAGGCAAACGGGTTAGTTACTCCGAACAGACACAGTAAATAGCAAGATAACTCGTATCTAAAGAAACACAACTATAAAAATATAGACCTTCTACATGCAATGCCTTCTACGTAGATTCCGCTGGAAGTTTAAACCCCATAGACATCTTCAACCGAAAAACTGGTCTTGCGAATTCAGAAAACGATACGTTCTACATCTACGGTGACCATACCTCCCGGTTTTTCGGGACAGTTCCCAATTTCGGACCTATGTCCCGGTGTCCCGAAAAATTCTTAAAAAGTCTCGAATTAAGACTTTAAAATATTTTATCATTTTAAAGCAAAAATTGTGCTTAATTTATGCATGCATAGCGGCCATGGTCCATGGTCTGCTGAAGTTAACTCTTCGTACGTTAATACACGGAAAACGTTTATACGTGAAAGTATATACACTCTTAAGTTTAGAATACTAAATCGGTCGGCAACATATTTTTATTAACAATTTTAGTTAGAAAATTGAATTTTTCTGGTTTTCTCAAAATATATCCGCTGCTAATTATCGGATCAAAAAATTTTAATTAAAAATTGTTTGGGATACAAATAAAAGTGAACTAATAAAAATAATATGCGATAAATAGTTTTTATGCTAATTGCTCTACAGTTAAGCAACAGGCGATTTTAAACAAATTAATGTTATTTTGAAAATAATGGATATAAATGAATGAAATTTTATACATTCATAGCACTAATGTATCTGAACTTCCATAGCAAATTTCAAATCACTTTGTTAATAATTAACGCCAAATATAAACTTTACTAAAAGAATATATATATATATATTTTTAACATTGTTTCGATAAATGCCTCATACCTTCCCCTACTCTAACCTCCCCCCCACACCGCAACTGGTATCATATGTCCCGGATTGCAACTAAGAAAACGGTATGGTTACCGTGTCCGTATCTTAAACATTTGACCACTTGAAGATTATACATTACAGTGTTATAAGAGATTCTCTAAGAAGGTCTATAGATGTTAAAGAAAAGAGAGTGGATCAGGACTATCACAGCCTCAAAGAAAGAGAGAGAGGGGGGACAGGCAGATAGAAACCTCAATAAACTATTACAAAACAGGTAAGTAGAACGTTTTAACACTAAAAGCCTGTATTTATTAGTGTAAGCGGCTTTTGTCCGTTGGTCACGGAGTGAATAATTGTTCACCTTTGTTTAACGTTATAACTCTCTCTCTCTCTCTCTCTCTCTCTCTCTCTCTCTCTCTCTCTCTCTCTCTCTCTCTCTCTCTCTCTCTCTCTCACACACACACACACACACACACACACACCACAGCACAGAAGGGAACGCTATACGACTGAGCCAACAAGTTTCTCATATGTAGCTCATGTGTTTTTCATTGTATTTTTACTGGTCATTTGTATTCGTAATACAGAAATACCAGTTAAATTATTCAGTCTAGAAACTTGTAAATATAAATCTCAAATGTCTGATTAGTTCCGCATAACATTTCTCGCTCGTTTGTGATGGCAAAGGAAAACCCCTAATTAGCGTGTAAACCTAGAATTTACTAATTTATAAAATTATAAGTCGAATATACATCAAATCATAACCCTTATACATCAAATATTAGGTTATATTATAACACAGAAAAATTCTCGTTAATAAATATTGAAATATTGCAGTAAATTTAGCATTTAATGCATTACACAAAGTAACTGTGAATCTTTAAAATTAACTTGGTAAATATGAAAATCCACCAACACGAAACATATAGACTATCATTATAGTAGGCCTACAGTTAATTGCGTCAAAAATGAATTTTTATGTAATTATCTGAACATCTAAATTCTTTGTAACCACCTTACATACACATCACCACACACAACATACACATCATTCACTACAGGGAGTTGGCCACTGGCTGTTCTGAGCTCACAAAATCCTTACGACCACCTATCTCCTTTTTATGGCCATAGTTCCCTGTGGCGGTATTATTTTCTTTCTACCGGTTGTATAAATACGATCTTGTAATACTTTCCTTTCCCATTCGATTTGCGCCTTGCCTCAGTTTTCTTTGTACTCTACAGTTAGGGTTGCCGATTATGTGGCAGATTTCACGGACGATCCTCGATTTTATGGTGCAGGAAGGACGTCGGGGCCGAAGAAACAAAAACCCAGTGTTTTTTTCCAGTTATTTACACGTTTTTAAAACTTCGGCAATTTTTTAAAGTCACTGTTAAGTATCTGTAATGTCACCGTGTTTGTAGAAAACGAAGCAGTGACATGGGATAGTCAAACTTTAGTCATTTCTCATTGCTTTAAGTCGTTACTGATTGTTATGCAACTTCCGTATTTGATTGTTACGGTATATTTCCGTATTAATTTGTGTAGTGTGTACACATGTAGCTTTAATACACTTCAAATTTATTAAAGTCTTTTAACTTAGTCAAGATTTACTTAGTTATAAAACAATGGTAGAGTACAGAAAACGACAACCCATTCGGCTAGCTGCAATATGAGTTTCGCCCGGTTTTCAAATGCTATGTTATCAGAAACATTTGGGCAGCTTGTCTGACCCATTCAGATTTCCAGAACATACTTTTGGGACGGCCGACTTATAACAGTAATTAGTAGAGCGCGCCTACGACGGCTCGCCGTCTCAACTGCCGTTTATTTTAACATATTATCAGAAACATTTGGGCAGCTTGTCTTACCCATTCAGGTTTCCAGAGCATACTTTTGGGACGGCCGACTTATAACCATAATTAGTAGAGCGCGCCTATGACGGCTCGCCTTCTGAACTGCCGTTTACTTTAACACGTTATCAGAAACATTTGGGGAGCTTGTCTGACCCATTCAGGTTTCCAGAACATGCTTTTGGGACGACCGACTTATAACAGTAATTAGTAGAGCGCGCCTACGACGGCTCGCCGTCTGAACTGCCGTTTACTTTAACATGTTATCAGAAACATTTAGGCAGCTTGTCTGACCCATTCAGGTTTCCAGAACATACTTTTGGGACGGCCGACTTATAACAGTAATTAGTAGAGCGCGCCTATGACGGTTCGCCTTCTCAACTGCCGTTTACTTTAACACGTTATCAGAAACATTTGGGCAGCTTGTCTGACCCATTCAGGTTTCCAGAAAATACTTTTGGGACGACCGACGTATAACAGTAATTAGTAGAGCGCGCCTACGACGGCTCGCCGTCTCAACTGCCGTTTACTTTAACACGTTATCAGGAACATTAGGGCAGCTTGTCTGACCCATTCAGGTTTCCAGAACATACTTTTGGGACGGCCGACTTATAACAATAATTAGTAGAGTGCGCCTATGACGGCTCGTCTTCTGAACTGCCGTTTACTTTAACATGTTATCAGAAACATTTGGGCAGCTTGTCTGACCCATTCAGGTTTCCAGAGCATAGTTTTGGGACGGCCGACTTATAACAATAATTAGTAGAGCGCGCCTATGACGGCACACCTTCTGAACTGCCGTTTACTTTAACATGTTATAAGAAACATTTGGGCAGCTTGTCTGACCCATTCAGGTTTCCAGAACATACTTTTGGGACGACCGACTTATAACAGTAATTAGTAGAGCGCGCCTACGACGGCTCGCCGTCTGAACTGCCGTTTACTTTAACATGTTATCAGAAACATTTAGGCAGCTTGTCTGACCCATTCAGGTTTCCAGAACATACTTTTGGGACGGCCGACTTATAACAGTAATTAGTAGAGCGCGCCTATGACGGCTCGCCTTCTGAACTGCCGTTTACTTTAACATGTTATCAAAAACATTTAGGCAGCTTGTCTGACCCATTCAGGTTTCCAGAACATACTTTTGGGACGACCGACTTATAACAGTAATTAGTAGAGCGCGCCTATGACGGTTCGCCTTCTCAACTGCCGTTTACTTTAACACGTTATCAGGAACGTTTGGGCAGCTTGTCTGACCCATTCAGGTTTCCAGAACATACTTTTGGGACGGCCGACTTATAACAATAATTAGTAGAGCGCGCCTAGGACGGCACGCCTTCTGAACTGCCGTTTACTTTAACATGTTATAGGAAACATTTGGGCAGCTTGTCTGACTCATTCAGGTTTCCAGAACATACTTTTGGGACGACCGACTTATAACAGTAATTAGTAGAGCGCGCCTACGACGGCTCGCCTTCTGAACTGCCGTTTACTTAACATCTTATCAGAAACATTTGGGCAGCTTGTCTCACCCATTCAGGTTTCCAGGACATACTTTTGGGACGACCGACTTATAACAGTAATTAGTAGAGCACGCCTATGACGGCTCGCCTTCTGAACTGCCGTTTACTTTAACATGTTATCAGAAACATTTGGGGAGCTTGTCTGACCCATTCAGGTTTCCAGAACATACTTTTGGGACGACCGACTTATAACAGTAATTAGTAGAGCGCGCCTACGACGACTCGCCGTCTCAACTGCCGTTTATTTTAACAATTTATCAGAAACATTTGGGCAGCTTGTCTGACCCATTCAGGTTTCCAGAGCATACTTTTGGGACGGCCGACTTATAACAGTAATTAGTAGAGCGCGCCTATGACGGCTCTCCTTCTGAACTGCCGTTTACTTTAACATGTTATCAGAAACATTTAGGCAGCTTGTCTGACCCATTCAGGTTTCCAGAACATACTTTTGGGACGACCGACTTATAACAGTAATTAGTAGAGCGCGCCTATGACGGTTCGCCTTCTCAACTGCCGTTTACTTTAACACGTTATCAGGAACGTTTGGGCAGCTTGTCTGACCCATTCAGGTTTCCAGAACATACTTTTGGGACGGCCGACTTATAACAATAATTAGTAGAGCGCGCCTAGGACGGCACGCCTTCTGAACTGCCGTTTACTTTAACATGTTATAAGAAACATTTGGGCAGCTTGTCTGACTCATTCAGGTTTCCAGAACATACTTTTGGGACGACCGACTTATAACAGTAATTAGTAGAGCGCGCCTACGACGGCTCGCCTTCTGAACTGCCGTTTACTTAACATCTTATCAGAAACATTTGGGCAGCTTGTCTCACCCATTCAGGTTTCCAGGACATACTTTTGGGACGACCGACTTATAACAGTAATTAGTAGAGCACGCCTATGACGGCTCGCCTTCTGAACTGCCGTTTACTTTAACATGTTATCAGAAACATTTGGGGAGCTTGTCTGACCCATTCAGGTTTCCAGAACATACTTTTGGGACGACCGACTTATAACAGTAATTAGTAGAGCGCGCCTACGACGACTCGCCGTCTCAACTGCCGTTTATTTTAACAATTTATCAGAAACATTTGGGCAGCTTGTCTGACCCATTCAGGTTTCCAGAGCATACTTTTGGGACGGCCGACTTATAACAGTAATTAGTAGAGCGCGCCTATGACGGCTCTCCTTCTGAACTGCCGTTTACTTTAACATGTTTTCAGAAACATTTGGGCAGCTTGTCTGACCAATTCAGGTTTCCAGAACATACTTTTGGGACGACCGACTTATAACAGTAAATAGTAGAGCGCGCCTACGACGGCTCGCCTTCTGAACTGCCGTTTACTTAACATGTTATCAGAAACATTTGGGCAGCTTGTCTGACCCATTCAGGTTTCCAGGACATACTTTTGGGACGACCGACTTATAACAGTAATTAGTAGAGCGCCCCTACGACGCCTCGCCGTCTCAACTGCCGTTTATTTTAACAATTTATCAGAAACATTTGGGCAGCTTGTCTGACCCATTCAGGTTTCCAGAGCATACTTTTGGGACGGCCGACTTATAACAGTAATTAGTAGAGCGCGCCTAGGACGGCACGCCGTCTCAACTGCCGTTTATTTTAACATGTTATCAGAAACATTTGGGCAGCTTGTCTGACCCATTCAGGTTTCCAGAGCATACTTTTGGGACGGCCGACTTATAACAGTAATTAGTAGAGCGCGCCTATTACGGCTCGCCTTCTGAACTGCCGTTTACTTTAACATGTTATCAGAAACAATTGGGCAGCTTGTCTGACCCATTCAGGTTTCCAGAACATACTTTTGGGACGACCGACTTATAACAGTAATTAGTAGAGCGCGCCTACGACGGCTCGCCGTCTCAACTGCTGTTTATTTTAACATGTTATCAGAAACATTTGGGCAGCTTGTCTGACCCATTCAGGTTTCCATAGCACACTTTTGGGACGGCCGACTTATAACAATAATTAGTAGAGCGCGCCTATGACGGCACGCCTTCTGAACTGCCGTTTACTTTAACATGTTATAAGAAACATTTGGGCAGCTTGTCTGACCCATTCAGGTTTCCAGAACATACTATTGGGGCGACCGACTTATAACAGTAATTAGTAGAGCGCGCCTACGACGGCTCGCCTTCTGAACTGCCGTTTACTTAACATCTTATAAGAAACATTTGGGCAGCTTGTCTGACCCATTCAGGTTTCCAGAACATACTTTTGGGACGACCGACTTATAACAGTAATTAGTAGAGCGCGCCTACGACGGCTCGCCGTCTCAACTGCCGTTTATTTTAACAATTTATCAGAAACATTTGGGCAGCTTGTCTGACCCATTCAGGTTTTCAGAGCATACTTTTGGGACGGCCGACTTATAACAGTAAATAGTAGAGCGCGCCTATGACGGCTCGCCTTCTGAACTGCCGTTTACTTTAACACGTTATCAGGAACATTTGGGCAGCTTGTCTGACCCATTCAGGTTTCCAGAACATACTTTTGGGACGGCCGACTTATAACAGTAATTAGTAGAGTGTGCCTACGACGGCTCGCCTTCTCAACTGCCATTTACTTTAACACGTTATCAGAAACATTTGGGGAGCTTGTCTGACCCATTCAGGTTTCCAGAACATACTTTTGGGACGACCGACTTATAACAGTAATTAGTAGAGCGCGCCTATGACGGCTCGCCGTCTGAACTGCCGTTTACTTTAATATGTTATCAGAAACATTTGGGCAGCTTGTCTGACGCATTCAGGTTTGCAGAACATACTTTTGGGACGGCCGACTTATGACAGTAATTAGTAGAGCGCGCCTATGACGGTTCGCCTTCTCAACTGCCGTTTACTTTAACACGTTATCAGGAAAATTTGGGCAGCTTGTCTGACCCATTCAGGTTTCCAGAGCATACTTTTGGGACGGCCGACTTATAACATTAATTAGTAGAGCGCGCCTATGACGGCTCGCCTTCTGAACTGTCGTTTACTTTAACATGTTATCAGAAACATTTGGGCAGCTTGTCTGACCCATTCAGGTTTCCAGAACATACTTTTGTGACGACAGACTTATAACAGTAATTAGTAGAGCGCGCCTACGACGGCTCGCCGTCTGAACTGCCGTTTACTTTAACATGTTATCAGAAACATTTAGGCAGCTTGTCTGACCCATTCAGGTTTCCAGAACATACTTTTGGGACGGCCGACTTATAACAGTAATTAGTAGAGCGTGCCTATGACGGTTCGCCTTCTCAACTGCCGTTTACTTTAACACGTTATCAGAAACATTTGGGCAGCTTGTCTGACCCATTCAGGTTTCCAGAAAATACTTTTGGGACGACCGACGTATAACAGTAATTAGTAGAGCGCGCCTACGACGGCTCGCCGTCTCAACTGCCGTTTACTTTAACACGTTATCAGGAACATTAGGGCAGCTTGTCTGACCCATTCAGGTTTCCAGAACATACTTTTGGGACGGCCGACTTATAACAATAATTAGTAGAGCGCGCCTATGACGGCTCGTCTTCTGAACTGCCGTTTACTTTAACATGTTATCAGAAACATTTGGGCAGCTTGTCTGACCCATTCAGGTTTCCAGAGCATACTTTTGGGACGGCCGACTTATAACAATAATTAGTAGAGCGCGCCTATGACGGCACGCCTTCTGAACTGCCGTTTACTTTAACATGTTATAAGAAACATTTGGGCAGCTTGTCTGACCCATTCAGGTTTCCAGAACATACTTTTGGGACGACCGACTTATAACAGTAATTAGTAGAGCGCGCCTACGACGGCTCGCCTTCTGAACTGCCGTTTACTTAACATCTTATCAGAAACATTTGGGCAGCTTGTCTGACCCATTCAGGTTTCCAGAACATACTTTTGGGACGACCGACTTATAACAGTAATTAGTAGAGCGCGCCTACGACGGCTCGCCGTCTCAACTGCCGTTTATTTTAACAATTTATCAGAAACATTTGGGCAGCTTGTCTGACCCATTCAGGTTTCCAGAGCACACTTTTGGGACGGCCGACTTATAACAGTAATTAGTAGATCGCGCCTATGACGGCTCTCCTTCTGAACTGCCGTTTACTTTAACATGTTATCAGAAACAATTTGGGCAGCTTGTCTGACCCATTCAGGTTTCCAGAACATACTTTTGGGACGACCGACTTATAACAGTAAATAGTAGAGCGCGCCTATGAAGGTTCGCCTTCTCAACTGCCGTTTACTTTAACACGTTATCAGGAAAATTTGGGCAGCTTGTCTGACCCATTCAGGTTTCCAGAACATACTTTTGTGACGACCGACTTATAACAGTAATTAGTAGAGCGCGCCTACGACGGCTCTCCTTCTGAACTGCCGTTTACTTTAACATGTTATCAGAAACATTTGGGCAGCTTGTCTGACCCATTCAGGTTTCCAGAGCATACTTTTGGGACGGCCGACTTATAACAGTAATTAGTAGAGCGCGCCTATGACGGCTCGCCTTCTGAACTGCCGTTTACTTTAACATGTTATCAGAAACATTTGGGCAGCTTGTCTGACCCATTCAGGTTTCCAGAACATACTTTTGTGACGACCGACTTATAACAGTAATTAGTAGAGCGCGCCTACGACGGCTCGCCGTCTGAACTGCCGTTTACTTTAACATGTTATCAGAAACATTTAGGCAGCTTGTCTGACCCATTCAGGTTTCCAGAACATACTTTTGGGACGGCCGACTTATAACAGTAATTAGTAGAGCGCGCCTATGACGGTTCGCTTTCTCAACTGCCGTTTACTTTAACACGTTATCAGAAACATTTGGGCAGCTTGTCTGACCCATTCAGGTTTCCAGACAATACTTTTGGGACGACCGACTTATAACAGTAATTAGTAGAGCGCGCCTACGACGGCTCGCCGTCTCAACTGCCGTTTACTTCAACATGTTATCAGAAACATTTGGGCAGCTTGTCTGACCCATTCAGGTTTCCAGAGCATACTTTTGGGACGGCCGACTTATAACAATAATTAGTAGAGCGCGCCTATGACGGCTCGCCTTCTGAACTGCCGTTTACTTTAACATGTTATCAGAAACATTTGGGCAGCTTGTCTGACCCATTCAGGTTTCCAGAACATACTTTTGGGACGACCGACTTATAACAGTAATTAGTAGAGCGCGCCTATGACGGCTCGCCTTATGAACTGCCGTTTACTTTAACATGTTATCAGAAACATTTCGGGAGCTTGTCGGACCCATTCAGGTTTCCAGAACATACTTTTGGGACGACCGACTTATAACAGTAATTAGTAGAGCGCGCCTACGACGGCTCGCCGTCTGAACTGCCGTTTACTTTAACATGTTATCAGAAACATTTAGGCAGCTTGTCTTACCCATTCAGGTTTCCAGAACATACTTTTGGGACGGCCGACTTATAACAGTAATTAGTAGAGCGCGCCTATGACGGCTCGCCTTCTGAACTGCCGTTTACTTAACATGTTATCAGAAACATTTAGGCAGCTTGTCTGACCCATTCAGGTTTCCAGAACATACTTTTGGGACGACCGACTTATAACAGTAATTAGTAGAGCGCGCCTATGACGGTTCGCCTTCTCAACTGCCGTTTACTTTAACACGTTATCAGGAACATTTGGGCAGCTTGTCTGACCCATTCAAGTTTCCAGAACATACTTTTGGGACGGCCGACTTGTAACAATAATTAGTAGAGCGCGCCCATTACGGCTCGTCTTCTGAACTGCCGTTTACTTTAACATGTTATCAGAAACATTTGGGCAGCTTGTCTGACCCATTAAGGTTTCCAGAGCATACTTTTGGGACGGCCGACTTATAACAATAATTAGTAGAGCGCGCCTATGACGGCACGCCTTCTGAACTGCCGTTTACTTTAACATGTTATAAGAAACATTTGGGTAGCTTGTCTGACCCATTCAGGTTTCCAGAGCATACTTTTGGGACGGCCGACTTATAACAGTAATTAGTAGAGCGCGCCTATGACGGCTCTCCTTCTGAACTGCCGTTTACTTTAACATGTTATCAGAAACATTTAGGCAGCTTGTCTGACCCATTCAGGTTTCCAGAACATACTTTTGGGACGACCGACTTATAACAGTAATTAGTAGAGCGCGCCTATGACGGTTCGCCTTCTCAACTGCCGTTTACTTTAACACGTTATCAGGAACGTTTGGGCAGCTTGTCTGACCCATTCAGGTTTCCAGAACATACTTTTGGGACGGCCGACTTATAACAATAATTAGTGGAGCGCGCCTAGGACGGCACGCCTTCTGAACTGCCGTTTACTTTAACATGTTATAAGAAACATTTGGGCAGCTTGTCTGACTCATTCAGGTTTCCAGAACATACTTTTGGGACGACCGACTTATAACAGTAAATTAGTAGAGCGCGCCTACGACGGCTCGCCTTCTGAACTGCCGTTTACTTAACATCTTATCAGAAACATTTGGGCAGCTTGTCTCACACATTCAGGTTTCCAGGACATACTTTTGGGACTACCGACTTATAACAGTAATTAGTAGAGCACGCCTATGACGGCTCGCCTTCTGAACTGCCGTTTACTTTAACATGTTATCAGAAACATTTGGGGAGCTTGTCTGACCCATTCAGGTTTCCAGAACATACTTTTGGGACGACCGACTTATAACAGTAATTAGTAGAGCGCGCCTACGACGACTCGCCGTCTCAACTGCCGTTTATTTTAACAATTTATCAGAAACATTTGGGCAGCTTGTCTGACCCATTCAGGTTTCCAGAGCATACTTTTGGGACGGCCGACTTATAACAGTAATTAGTAGAGCGCGCCTATGACGGCTCTCCTTCTGAACTGCCGTTTACTTTAACATGTTTTCAGAAACATTTGGGCAGCTTGTCTGACCCATTCAGGTTTCCAGGACATACTTTTGGGACGACCGACTTATAACAGTAATTAGTAGAGCGCCCCTACGACGCCTCGCCGTCTCAACTGCCGTTTATTTTAACAATTTATCAGAAACATTTGGGCAGGTTGTCTGACCCATTCAGGTTTCCAGAGCATACTTTTGGGACGGCCGACTTATAACAGTAATTAGTAGAGCGCGCCTACGACGGCACGCCGTCTCAACTGCCGTTTATTTTAACATGTTATCAGAAACATTTGGGCAGCTTGTCTGACCCATTCAGGTTTCCAGAGCATACTTTTGGGACGGCCGACTTATAACAGTAATTAGTAGAGCGCGCCTATTACGGCTCGCCTTCTGAACTGCCGTTTACTTTAACATGTTATCAGAAACAATTGGGCAGCTTGTCTGACCCATTCAGGTTTCCAGAACATACTTTTGGGACGACCGACTTATAACAGTAATTAGTAGAGCGCGCCTACGACGGCTCGCCGTCTCAACTGCTGTTTATTTTAACATGTTATCAGAAACATTTGGGCAGCTTGTCTGACCCATTCAGGTTTCCATAGCATACTTTTGGGACGGCCGACTTATAACAGTAATTAGTAGAGCGCGCCTATGACGGCTCGCCTTCTGAACTGCCGTTTACTTTAACATGTTATCAGAAACATTTGGGCAGGTTGTCTGACCCAGCAGGTTTCCAGAACATGCTTTTGGGACGACCGACTTATAACAGCAATTAGTAGAGCGCGCCTACGACGGCTCGCCGTCTGAACTGCCGTTTACTTTAACATGTTATCAGAAACATTTAGGCAGCTTGTCTTACCCATTCAGGTTTCCAGAACATACTTTTGGGACGGACGACTTATAACAGTAATTAGTAGAGCGCGCCTATGACGGCTCGCCTTCTGAACTGCCGTTTACTTTAACATGTTATCAGAAACATTTAGGCAGCTTGTCTGACCCATTCAGGTTTCCAGAACATACTTTTGGGACGGCCGACTTATAACAATAATTAGTAGAGCGCGCCCATTACGGCTCGTCTTCTGAACTGCCGTTTACTTTAACATGTTATCAGAAACATTTGGGCAGCTTGTCTGACCCATTCAGGTTTCCAGAGCATACTTTTGGGACGGCCGACTTATAACAATAATTAGTAGAGCGCGCCTATGACGGCACGCCTTCTGAACTGCCGTTTACTTTAACATGTTATCAGAAACATTTGGGGAGCTTGTCTGACCCATTCAGGTTTCCAGAACATACTTTTGGGACGACCGACTTATAACAGTAATTAGTAGAGCGCGCCTACGACGGCTCGACGTCTCAACTGCCGTTTATTTTAACAATTTATCAGAAACATTTGGGCAGCTTGTCTGACCCATTCAGGTTTCCAGAGGATACTTTTGGGACGGCCGACTTATAACAGTAATTAGTAGAGCGCGCCTATGACGGCTCTCCTTCTGAACTGCCGTTTACTTTAACATGTTATCAGAAACATTTGGGCAGCTTGTCTGACCCATTCAGGTTTCCAGAACATACTTTTGGGACGACCGACTTATAACAGTAAATAGTAGAGCGCGCCTATGAAGGTTCGCCTTCTCAACTTCCGTTTACTTTAACACGTTATCAGGAACATTTGGGCAGCTCGTCTGACCCATTCAGGTTTCCAGAACATACTTTTGGGACGGCCGACTTATAACAGTAATTAGTAGAGCGCGCCTATGACGGTTCGCCGTCTCAACTGCTGTTTATTTTAACATGTTATCAGAAACATTTGGGCAGCTTGTCTGACCCATTCAGGTTTCCATAGCATACTTTTGGGACGGCCGACTTATAACAGTAATTAGTAGAGCGCGCCTATGACGGCTCGCCTTCTGAACTGCCGTTTACTTTAACATGTTATCAGAAACATTTGGGCAGCTTGTCTGACCCAGCAGGTTTCCAGAACATGCTTTTGGGACGACCGACTTATAACAGTAATTAGTAGAGCGCGCCTACGACGGCTCGCCTTCTGAACTGCCGTTTACTTAACATCTTATCAGAAACATTTGGGCAGCTTGTCTGACCCATTCAGGTTTCCAGGACATACTTTTGGGACGACCGACTTATAACAGTAATTAGTAGAGCACGCCTATGACGGCTCGCCTTCTGAACTGCCGTAAACTTTAACATGTTATCAGAAACATTTGGGCAGCTTGTCTGACCCATTCAGGTTTCCAGAGCATACTTTTGGGACGGCCGACTTATAACAATAATTAGTAGAGCGCGCCTATGACGGTTCGCCTTCTGAACTGCCGTTTACTTTAACACGTTATCAGAAACATTTGGGCAGCTTGTCTGACCCATTCAGGTTTCCAGAACATACTTTTGGGACGACCGACTTATAACAGTAATTAGTAGAGCGCGCCTACGACTGCTCGCCGTCTCAACTGCCGTTTATTTTAACAATTTATCAGAAACATTTGGGCAGCTTGTCTGACCCATTCAGGTTTCCAGAGCATACTTTTGGGACGGCCGACTTATAACAGTAATTAGTAGATCGCGCCTATGACGGCTCTCCTTCTGAACTGCCGTTTACTTTAACATGTTATCAGAAACATTTGGGCAGCTTGTCTGACCCATTCAGGTTTCCAGAACATACTTTTGGGACGACCGACTTATAACAGTAAATAGTAGAGCGCGCCTATGAAGGTTCGCCTTCTCAACTGCCGTTTACTTTAACACGTTATCAGGAACATTTCGGCAGCTTGTCTGACCCATTCAGGTTTCCAGAACATACTTTTGGGACGGCCGACTTATAACAGTAATTAGTAGAGTGTGCCTACGACGGCTCGCCTTCTCAACTGCCATTTACTTTAACACGTTATCAGAAACATTTGGGGAGCTTGTCTGACGCATTCAGGTTTCCAGAACATACTTTTGGGACGGCCGACTTATACCAGTAATTAGTAGAGCGCGCCTATGACGGTTCGCCTTCTGAACTGCCGTTTACTTTAACATGTTATCAGAAACATTTGGGCAGCTTGTCTCACCCATTCAGGTTTCCAGAACATACTTTTGGGACGACCGACTTATAACAGTAATTAGTAGAGCGCGCCTACGACGGCTCGCCTTCTTAACTGCCGTTTATTTTAACATGTTATCAGAAACATTTGGGCAGCTTGTCTGACCCATTCAGGTTTCCAGAGCATACTTTTGGGACGGCCGACTTATAACAGTAATTAGTAGAGCGCGCCTATGACGGCTCGCCTTCTGAACTGCCGTTTACTTTAACATGTTATCAGAAACATTTGGGCAGCTTGTCTGACCCATTCAGGTTTCCAGAACATACTTTTGTGACGACCGACTTATAACAGTAATTAGTAGAGCGCGCCTACGACGGCTCGCCGTCTGAACTGCCGTTTACTTTAACATGTTATCTGAAACATTTAGGCAGCTTGTCTGACCCATTCAGGTTTCCAGAACATACTTTTGTGACGACCGACTTATAACAGTAATTAGTAGAGCGCGCCTACGACGGCTCGCCGTCTGAACTGCCGTTTACTTTAACATGTTATCAGAAACATTTAGGCAGCTTGTCTGACCCATTCAGGTTTCCAGAACATACTTTTGGGACGGCCGACTTATAACAGTAATTAGTAGAGCGCGCCTATGACGGTTCGCTTTCTCAACTGCCGTTTACTTTAACACGTTATCAGAAAAATTTGGGCAGCTTGTCTGACCCATTCAGGTTTCCAGACAATACTTTTGGGACGACCGACTTATAACAGTAATTAGTAGAGCGCGCCTACGACGGCTCACCGTCTCAACTGCCGTTTACTTCAACATGTTATCAGAAACATTTGGGCAGCTTGTCTCACCCATTCAGGTTTCCAGAGCATACTTTTGGGACGGCCGACTTATAACAATAATTAGTAGAGCGCGCCTATGACGGCTCGCCTTCTGAACTGCCGTTTACTTTAACATGTTATCAGAAACATTTGGGCAGCTTGTCTGACCCATTCAGGTTTCCAGAACATACTTTTGGGACGACCGACTTATAACAGTAATTAGTAGAGCGCGCCTATGACGGCTCGCCTTATGAACTGCCGTTTACTTTAACATGTTATCAGAAACATTTCGGGAGCTTGTCGGACCCATTCAGGTTTCCAGAACATACTTTTGGGACGACCGACTTATAACAGTAATTAGTAGAGCGCGCCTACGACGGCTCGCCGTCTGAACTGAGGTTTACTTTAACATGTTATCAGAAACATTTAGGCAGCTTGTCTTACCCATTCAGGTTTCCAGAACATACTTTTGGGACGGCCGACTTATAACAGTAATTAGTAGAGCGCGCCTATGACGGCTCGCCTTCTGAACTGCCGTTTACTTTAACATGTTATCAGAAACATTTAGGCAGCTTGTCTGACCCATTCAGGTTTCCAGAACATACTTTTGGGACGACCGACTTATAACAGTAATTAGTAGAGCGCGCCTATGACGGTTCGCCTTCTCAACTGCCGTTTACTTTAACACGTTATCAGGAACATTTGGGCAGCTTGTCTGACCCATTCAGGTTTCCAGAACATGCTTTTGGGACGACCGACTTATAACAGTAATTAGTAGAGCGCGCCTACGACGGCTCGCCGTCTGAACTGCCGTTTACTTTAACATGTTATCAGAAACATTTAGGCAGCTTGTCTGACCCATTCAGGTTTCCAGAACATACTTTTGGGACGGCCGACTTATAACAGTAATTAGTAGAGCGCGCCTATGACGGTTCGCCTTCTCAACTGCCGTTTACTTTAACACGTTATCAGAAACATTTGGGCAGCTTGTCTGACCCATTCAGGTTTCCAGAAAATACTTTTGGGACGACCGACGTATAACAGTAATTAGTAGAGCGCGCCTACGACGGCTCGCCGTCTCAACTGCCGTTTACTTTAACACGTTATCAGGAACATTAGGGCAGCTTGTCTGACCCATTCAGGTTTCCAGAACATACTTTTGGGACGGCCGACTTATAACAATAATTAGTAGAGTGCGCCTATGACGGCTCGTCTTCTGAACTGCCGTTTACTTTAACATGTTATCAGAAACATTTGGGCAGCTTGTCTGACCCATTCAGGTTTCCAGAGCATAGTTTTGGGACGGCCGACTTATAACAATAATTAGTAGAGCGCGCCTATGACGGCACACCTTCTGAACTGCCGTTTACTTTAACATGTTATAAGAAACATTTGGGCAGCTTGTCTGACCCATTCAGGTTTCCAGAACATACTTTTGGGACGACCGACTTATAACAGTAATTAGTAGAGCGCGCCTACGACGGCTCGCCGTCTGAACTGCCGTTTACTTTAACATGTTATCAGAAACATTTAGGCAGCTTGTCTGACCCATTCAGGTTTCCAGAACATACTTTTGGGACGGCCGACTTATAACAGTAATTAGTAGAGCGCGCCTATGACGGCTCGCCTTCTGAACTGCCGTTTACTTTAACATGTTATCAAAAACATTTAGGCAGCTTGTCTGACCCATTCAGGTTTCCAGAACATACTTTTGGGACGACCGACTTATAACAGTAATTAGTAGAGCGCGCCTATGACGGTTCGCCTTCTCAACTGCCGTTTACTTTAACACGTTATCAGGAACGTTTGGGCAGCTTGTCTGACCCATTCAGGTTTCCAGAACATACTTTTGGGACGGCCGACTTATAACAATAATTAGTAGAGCGCGCCTAGGACGGCACGCCTTCTGAACTGCCGTTTACTTTAACATGTTATAGGAAACATTTGGGCAGCTTGTCTGACTCATTCAGGTTTCCAGAACATACTTTTGGGACGACCGACTTATAACAGTAATTAGTAGAGCGCGCCTACGACGGCTCGCCTTCTGAACTGCCGTTTACTTTAACATGTTATCAGAAACATTTAGGCAGCTTGTCTGACCCATTCAGGTTTCCAGAACATACTTTTGGGACGGCCGACTTATAACAATAATTAGTAGAGCGCGCCCATTACGGCTCGTCTTCTGAACTGCCGTTTACTTTAACATGTTATCAGAAACATTTGGGCAGCTTGTCTGACCCATTCAGGTTTCCAGAGCATACTTTTGGGACGGCCGACTTATAACAATAATTAGTAGAGCGCGCCTATGACGGCACGCCTTCTGAACTGCCGTTTACTTTAACATGTTATCAGAAACATTTGGGGAGCTTGTCTGACCCATTCAGGTTTCCAGAACATACTTTTGGGACGACCGACTTATAACAGTAATTAGTAGAGCGCGCCTACGACGGCTCGACGTCTCAACTGCCGTTTATTTTAACAATTTATCAGAAACATTTGGGCAGCTTGTCTGACCCATTCAGGTTTCCAGAGGATACTTTTGGGACGGCCGACTTATAACAGTAATTAGTAGAGCGCGCCTATGACGGCTCTCCTTCTGAACTGCCGTTTACTTTAACATGTTATCAGAAACATTTGGGCAGCTTGTCTGACCCATTCAGGTTTCCAGAACATACTTTTGGGACGACCGACTTATAACAGTAAATAGTAGAGCGCGCCTATGAAGGTTCGCCTTCTCAACTTCCGTTTACTTTAACACGTTATCAGGAACATTTGGGCAGCTCGTCTGACCCATTCAGGTTTCCAGAACATACTTTTGGGACGGCCGACTTATAACAGTAATTAGTAGAGCGCGCCTATGACGGTTCGCCGTCTCAACTGCTGTTTATTTTAACATGTTATCAGAAACATTTGGGCAGCTTGTCTGACCCATTCAGGTTTCCATAGCATACTTTTGGGACGGCCGACTTATAACAGTAATTAGTAGAGCGCGCCTATGACGGCTCGCCTTCTGAACTGCCGTTTACTTTAACATGTTATCAGAAACATTTGGGCAGCTTGTCTGACCCAGCAGGTTTCCAGAACATGCTTTTGGGACGACCGACTTATAACAGTAATTAGTAGAGCGCGCCTACGACGGCTCGCCTTCTGAACTGCCGTTTACTTAACATCTTATCAGAAACATTTGGGCAGCTTGTCTGACCCATTCAGGTTTCCAGGACATACTTTTGGGACGACCGACTTATAACAGTAATTAGTAGAGCACGCCTATGACGGCTCGCCTTCTGAACTGCCGTAAACTTTAACATGTTATCAGAAACATTTGGGCAGCTTGTCTGACCCATTCAGGTTTCCAGAGCATACTTTTGGGACGGCCGACTTATAACAATAATTAGTAGAGCGCGCCTATGACGGTTCGCCTTCTGAACTGCCGTTTACTTTAACACGTTATCAGAAACATTTGGGCAGCTTGTCTGACCCATTCAGGTTTCCAGAACATACTTTTGGGACGACCGACTTATAACAGTAATTAGTAGAGCGCGCCTACGACTGCTCGCCGTCTCAACTGCCGTTTATTTTAACAATTTATCAGAAACATTTGGGCAGCTTGTCTGACCCATTCAGGTTTCCAGAGCATACTTTTGGGACGGCCGACTTATAACAGTAATTAGTAGATCGCGCCTATGACGGCTCTCCTTCTGAACTGCCGTTTACTTTAACATGTTATCAGAAACATTTGGGCAGCTTGTCTGACCCATTCAGGTTTCCAGAACATACTTTTGGGACGACCGACTTATAACAGTAAATAGTAGAGCGCGCCTATGAAGGTTCGCCTTCTCAACTGCCGTTTACTTTAACACGTTATCAGGAACATTTCGGCAGCTTGTCTGACCCATTCAGGTTTCCAGAACATACTTTTGGGACGGCCGACTTATAACAGTAATTAGTAGAGTGTGCCTACGACGGCTCGCCTTCTCAACTGCCATTTACTTTAACACGTTATCAGAAACATTTGGGGAGCTTGTCTGACGCATTCAGGTTTCCAGAACATACTTTTGGGACGGCCGACTTATACCAGTAATTAGTAGAGCGCGCCTATGACGGTTCGCCTTCTGAACTGCCGTTTACTTTAACATGTTATCAGAAACATTTGGGCAGCTTGTCTCACCCATTCAGGTTTCCAGAACATACTTTTGGGACGACCGACTTATAACAGTAATTAGTAGAGCGCGCCTACGACGGCTCGCCTTCTTAACTGCCGTTTATTTTAACATGTTATCAGAAACATTTGGGCAGCTTGTCTGACCCATTCAGGTTTCCAGAGCATACTTTTGGGACGGCCGACTTATAACAGTAATTAGTAGAGCGCGCCTATGACGGCTCGCCTTCTGAACTGCCGTTTACTTTAACATGTTATCAGAAACATTTGGGCAGCTTGTCTGACCCATTCAGGTTTCCAGAACATACTTTTGTGACGACCGACTTATAACAGTAATTAGTAGAGCGCGCCTACGACGGCTCGCCGTCTGAACTGCCGTTTACTTTAACATGTTATCTGAAACATTTAGGCAGCTTGTCTGACCCATTCAGGTTTCCAGAACATACTTTTGTGACGACCGACTTATAACAGTAATTAGTAGAGCGCGCCTACGACGGCTCGCCGTCTGAACTGCCGTTTACTTTAACATGTTATCAGAAACATTTAGGCAGCTTGTCTGACCCATTCAGGTTTCCAGAACATACTTTTGGGACGGCCGACTTATAACAGTAATTAGTAGAGCGCGCCTATGACGGTTCGCTTTCTCAACTGCCGTTTACTTTAACACGTTATCAGAAAAATTTGGGCAGCTTGTCTGACCCATTCAGGTTTCCAGACAATACTTTTGGGACGACCGACTTATAACAGTAATTAGTAGAGCGCGCCTACGACGGCTCACCGTCTCAACTGCCGTTTACTTCAACATGTTATCAGAAACATTTGGGCAGCTTGTCTCACCCATTCAGGTTTCCAGAGCATACTTTTGGGACGGCCGACTTATAACAATAATTAGTAGAGCGCGCCTATGACGGCTCGCCTTCTGAACTGCCGTTTACTTTAACATGTTATCAGAAACATTTGGGCAGCTTGTCTGACCCATTCAGGTTTCCAGAACATACTTTTGGGACGACCGACTTATAACAGTAATTAGTAGAGCGCGCCTATGACGGCTCGCCTTATGAACTGCCGTTTACTTTAACATGTTATCAGAAACATTTCGGGAGCTTGTCGGACCCATTCAGGTTTCCAGAACATACTTTTGGGACGACCGACTTATAACAGTAATTAGTAGAGCGCGCCTACGACGGCTCGCCGTCTGAACTGAGGTTTACTTTAACATGTTATCAGAAACATTTAGGCAGCTTGTCTTACCCATTCAGGTTTCCAGAACATACTTTTGGGACGGCCGACTTATAACAGTAATTAGTAGAGCGCGCCTATGACGGCTCGCCTTCTGAACTGCCGTTTACTTTAACATGTTATCAGAAACATTTAGGCAGCTTGTCTGACCCATTCAGGTTTCCAGAACATACTTTTGGGACGACCGACTTATAACAGTAATTAGTAGAGCGCGCCTATGACGGTTCGCCTTCTCAACTGCCGTTTACTTTAACACGTTATCAGGAACATTTGGGCAGCTTGTCTGACCCATTCAGGTTTCCAGAACATGCTTTTGGGACGACCGACTTATAACAGTAATTAGTAGAGCGCGCCTACGACGGCTCGCCGTCTGAACTGCCGTTTACTTTAACATGTTATCAGAAACATTTAGGCAGCTTGTCTGACCCATTCAGGTTTCCAGAACATACTTTTGGGACGGCCGACTTATAACAGTAATTAGTAGAGCGCGCCTATGACGGTTCGCCTTCTCAACTGCCGTTTACTTTAACACGTTATCAGAAACATTTGGGCAGCTTGTCTGACCCATTCAGGTTTCCAGAAAATACTTTTGGGACGACCGACGTATAACAGTAATTAGTAGAGCGCGCCTACGACGGCTCGCCGTCTCAACTGCCGTTTACTTTAACACGTTATCAGGAACATTAGGGCAGCTTGTCTGACCCATTCAGGTTTCCAGAACATACTTTTGGGACGGCCGACTTATAACAATAATTAGTAGAGTGCGCCTATGACGGCTCGTCTTCTGAACTGCCGTTTACTTTAACATGTTATCAGAAACATTTGGGCAGCTTGTCTGACCCATTCAGGTTTCCAGAGCATAGTTTTGGGACGGCCGACTTATAACAATAATTAGTAGAGCGCGCCTATGACGGCACACCTTCTGAACTGCCGTTTACTTTAACATGTTATAAGAAACATTTGGGCAGCTTGTCTGACCCATTCAGGTTTCCAGAACATACTTTTGGGACGACCGACTTATAACAGTAATTAGTAGAGCGCGCCTACGACGGCTCGCCGTCTGAACTGCCGTTTACTTTAACATGTTATCAGAAACATTTAGGCAGCTTGTCTGACCCATTCAGGTTTCCAGAACATACTTTTGGGACGGCCGACTTATAACAGTAATTAGTAGAGCGCGCCTATGACGGCTCGCCTTCTGAACTGCCGTTTACTTTAACATGTTATCAAAAACATTTAGGCAGCTTGTCTGACCCATTCAGGTTTCCAGAACATACTTTTGGGACGACCGACTTATAACAGTAATTAGTAGAGCGCGCCTATGACGGTTCGCCTTCTCAACTGCCGTTTACTTTAACACGTTATCAGGAACGTTTGGGCAGCTTGTCTGACCCATTCAGGTTTCCAGAACATACTTTTGGGACGGCCGACTTATAACAATAATTAGTAGAGCGCGCCTAGGACGGCACGCCTTCTGAACTGCCGTTTACTTTAACATGTTATAGGAAACATTTGGGCAGCTTGTCTGACTCATTCAGGTTTCCAGAACATACTTTTGGGACGACCGACTTATAACAGTAATTAGTAGAGCGCGCCTACGACGGCTCGCCTTCTGAACTGCCGTTTACTTAACATCTTATCAGAAACATTTGGGCAGCTTGTCTCACCCATTCAGGTTTCCAGGACATACTTTTGGGACGACCGACTTATAACAGTAATTAGTAGAGCACGCCTATGACGGCTCGCCTTCTGAACTGCCGTTTACTTTAACATGTTATCAGAAACATTTGGGGAGCTTGTCTGACCCATTCAGGTTTCCAGAACATACTTTTGGGACGACCGACTTATAACAGTAATTAGTAGAGCGCGCCTACGACGACTCGCCGTCTCAACTGCCGTTTATTTTAACAATTTATCAGAAACATTTGGGCAGCTTGTCTGACCCATTCAGGTTTCCAGAGCATACTTTTGGGACGGCCGACTTATAACAGTAATTAGTAGAGCGCGCCTATGACGGCTCTCCTTCTGAACTGCCGTTTACTTTAACATGTTATCAGAAACATTTAGGCAGCTTGTCTGACCCATTCAGGTTTCCAGAACATACTTTTGGGACGACCGACTTATAACAGTAATTAGTAGAGCGCGCCTATGACGGTTCGCCTTCTCAACTGCCGTTTACTTTAACACGTTATCAGGAACGTTTGGGCAGCTTGTCTGACCCATTCAGGTTTCCAGAACATACTTTTGGGACGGCCGACTTATAACAATAATTAGTAGAGCGCGCCTAGGACGGCACGCCTTCTGAACTGCCGTTTACTTTAACATGTTATAAGAAACATTTGGGCAGCTTGTCTGACTCATATAGGTTTCCAGAACATACTTTTGGGACGACCGACTTATAACAGTAATTAGTAGAGCGCGCCTACGACGGCTCGCCTTCTGAACTGCCGTTTACTTAACATCTTATCAGAAACATTTGGGCAGCTTGTCTCACCCATTCAGGTTTCCAGGACATACTTTTGGGACGACCGACTTATAACAGTAATTAGTAGAGCACGCCTATGACGGCTCGCCTTCTGAACTGCCGTTTACTTTAACATGTTATCAGAAACATTTGGGGAGCTTGTCTGACCCATTCAGGTTTCCAGAACATACTTTTGGGACGACCGACTTATAACAGTAATTAGTAGAGCGCGCCTACGACGACTCGCCGTCTCAACTGCCGTTTATTTTAACAATTTATCAGAAACATTTGGGCAGCTTGTCTGACCCATTCAGGTTTCCAGAGCATACTTTTGGGACGGCCGACTTATAACAGTAATTAGTAGAGCGCGCCTATGACGGCTCTCCTTCTGAACTGCCGTTTACTTTAACATGTTTTCAGAAACATTTGGGCAGCTTGTCTGACCAATTCAGGTTTCCAGAACATACTTTTGGGACGACCGACTTATAACAGTAAATAGTAGAGCGCGCCTACGACGGCTCGCCTTCTGAACTGCCGTTTACTTAACATGTTATCAGAAACATTTGGGCAGCTTGTCTGACCCATTCAGGTTTCCAGGACATACTTTTGGGACGACCGACTTATAACAGTAATTAGTAGAGCGCCCCTACGACGCCTCGCCGTCTCAACTGCCGTTTATTTTAACAATTTATCAGAAACATTTGGGCAGCTTGTCTGACCCATTCAGGTTTCCAGAGCATACTTTTGGGACGGCCGACTTATAACAGTAATTAGTAGAGCGCGCCTAGGACGGCACGCCGTCTCAACTGCCGTTTATTTTAACATGTTATCAGAAACATTTGGGCAGCTTGTCTGACCCATTCAGGTTTCCAGAGCATACTTTTGGGACGGCCGACTTATAACAGTAATTAGTAGAGCGCGCCTATTACGGCTCGCCTTCTGAACTGCCGTTTACTTTAACATGTTATCAGAAACAATTGGGCAGCTTGTCTGACCCATTCAGGTTTCCAGAACATACTTTTGGGACGACCGACTTATAACAGTAATTAGTAGAGCGCGCCTACGACGGCTCGCCGTCTCAACTGCTGTTTATTTTAACATGTTATCAGAAACATTTGGGCAGCTTGTCTGACCCATTCAGGTTTCCATAGCACACTTTTGGGACGGCCGACTTATAACAATAATTAGTAGAGCGCGCCTATGACGGCACGCCTTCTGAACTGCCGTTTACTTTAACATGTTATAAGAAACATTTGGGCAGCTTGTCTGACCCATTCAGGTTTCCAGAACATACTATTGGGGCGACCGACTTATAACAGTAATTAGTAGAGCGCGCCTACGACGGCTCGCCTTCTGAACTGCCGTTTACTTAACATCTTATAAGAAACATTTGGGCAGCTTGTCTGACCCATTCAGGTTTCCAGAACATACTTTTGGGACGACCGACTTATAACAGTAATTAGTAGAGCGCGCCTACGACGGCTCGCCGTCTCAACTGCCGTTTATTTTAACAATTTATCAGAAACATTTGGGCAGCTTGTCTGACCCATTCAGGTTTTCAGAGCATACTTTTGGGACGGCCGACTTATAACAGTAAATAGTAGAGCGCGCCTATGACGGCTCGCCTTCTGAACTGCCGTTTACTTTAACACGTTATCAGGAACATTTGGGCAGCTTGTCTGACCCATTCAGGTTTCCAGAACATACTTTTGGGACGGCCGACTTATAACAGTAATTAGTAGAGTGTGCCTACGACGGCTCGCCTTCTCAACTGCCATTTACTTTAACACGTTATCAGAAACATTTGGGGAGCTTGTCTGACCCATTCAGGTTTCCAGAACATACTTTTGGGACGACCGACTTATAACAGTAATTAGTAGAGCGCGCCTATGACGGCTCGCCGTCTGAACTGCCGTTTACTTTAATATGTTATCAGAAACATTTGGGCAGCTTGTCTGACGCATTCAGGTTTGCAGAACATACTTTTGGGACGGCCGACTTATGACAGTAATTAGTAGAGCGCGCCTATGACGGTTCGCCTTCTCAACTGCCGTTTACTTTAACACGTTATCAGGAAAATTTGGGCAGCTTGTCTGACCCATTCAGGTTTCCAGAGCATACTTTTGGGACGGCCGACTTATAACAGTAATTAGTAGAGCGCGCCTATGACGGCTCGCCTTCTGAACTGTCGTTTACTTTAACATGTTATCAGAAACATTTGGGCAGCTTGTCTGACCCATTCAGGTTTCCAGAACATACTTTTGTGACGACAGACTTATAACAGTAATTAGTAGAGCGCGCCTACGACGGCTCGCCGTCTGAACTGCCGTTTACTTTAACATGTTATCAGAAACATTTAGGCAGCTTGTCTGACCCATTCAGGTTTCCAGAACATACTTTTGGGACGGCCGACTTATAACAGTAATTAGTAGAGCGTGCCTATGACGGTTCGCCTTCTCAACTGCCGTTTACTTTAACACGTTATCAGAAACATTTGGGCAGCTTGTCTGACCCATTCAGGTTTCCAGAAAATACTTTTGGGACGACCGACGTATAACAGTAATTAGTAGAGCGCGCCTACGACGGCTCGCCGTCTCAACTGCCGTTTACTTTAACACGTTATCAGGAACATTAGGGCAGCTTGTCTGACCCATTCAGGTTTCCAGAACATACTTTTGGGACGGCCGACTTATAACAATAATTAGTAGAGCGCGCCTATGACGGCTCGTCTTCTGAACTGCCGTTTACTTTAACATGTTATCAGAAACATTTGGGCAGCTTGTCTGACCCATTCAGGTTTCCAGAGCATACTTTTGGGACGGCCGACTTATAACAATAATTAGTAGAGCGCGCCTATGACGGCACGCCTTCTGAACTGCCGTTTACTTTAACATGTTATAAGAAACATTTGGGCAGCTTGTCTGACCCATTCAGGTTTCCAGAACATACTTTTGGGACGACCGACTTATAACAGTAATTAGTAGAGCGCGCCTACGACGGCTCGCCTTCTGAACTGCCGTTTACTTAACATCTTATCAGAAACATTTGGGCAGCTTGTCTGACCCATTCAGGTTTCCAGAACATACTTTTGGGACGACCGACTTATAACAGTAATTAGTAGAGCGCGCCTACGACGGCTCGCCGTCTCAACTGCCGTTTATTTTAACAATTTATCAGAAACATTTGGGCAGCTTGTCTGACCCATTCAGGTTTCCAGAGCACACTTTTGGGACGGCCGACTTATAACAGTAATTAGTAGATCGCGCCTATGACGGCTCTCCTTCTGAACTGCCGTTTACTTTAACATGTTATCAGAAACAATTTGGGCAGCTTGTCTGACCCATTCAGGTTTCCAGAACATACTTTTGGGACGACCGACTTATAACAGTAAATAGTAGAGCGCGCCTATGAAGGTTCGCCTTCTCAACTGCCGTTTACTTTAACACGTTATCAGGAAAATTTGGGCAGCTTGTCTGACCCATTCAGGTTTCCAGAACATACTTTTGTGACGACCGACTTATAACAGTAATTAGTAGAGCGCGCCTACGACGGCTCTCCTTCTGAACTGCCGTTTACTTTAACATGTTATCAGAAACATTTGGGCAGCTTGTCTGACCCATTCAGGTTTCCAGAGCATACTTTTGGGACGGCCGACTTATAACAGTAATTAGTAGAGCGCGCCTATGACGGCTCGCCTTCTGAACTGCCGTTTACTTTAACATGTTATCAGAAACATTTGGGCAGCTTGTCTGACCCATTCAGGTTTCCAGAACATACTTTTGTGACGACCGACTTATAACAGTAATTAGTAGAGCGCGCCTACGACGGCTCGCCGTCTGAACTGCCGTTTACTTTAACATGTTATCAGAAACATTTAGGCAGCTTGTCTGACCCATTCAGGTTTCCAGAACATACTTTTGGGACGGCCGACTTATAACAGTAATTAGTAGAGCGCGCCTATGACGGTTCGCTTTCTCAACTGCCGTTTACTTTAACACGTTATCAGAAACATTTGGGCAGCTTGTCTGACCCATTCAGGTTTCCAGACAATACTTTTGGGACGACCGACTTATAACAGTAATTAGTAGAGCGCGCCTACGACGGCTCGCCGTCTCAACTGCCGTTTACTTCAACATGTTATCAGAAACATTTGGGCAGCTTGTCTGACCCATTCAGGTTTCCAGAGCATACTTTTGGGACGGCCGACTTATAACAATAATTAGTAGAGCGCGCCTACGACGGCTCGCCGTCTGAACTGCCGTTTACTTTAACATGTTATCAGAAACATTTAGGCAGCTTGTCTGACCCATTCAGGTTTCCAGAACATACTTTTGGGACGGCCGACTTATAACAGTAATTAGTAGAGCGCGCCTATGACGGTTCGCTTTCTCAACTGCCGTTTACTTTAACACGTTATCAGAAAAATTTGGGCAGCTTGTCTGACCCATTCAGGTTTCCAGACAATACTTTTGGGACGACCGACTTATAACAGTAATTAGTAGAGCGCGCCTACGACGGCTCACCGTCTCAACTGCCGTTTACTTCAACATGTTATCAGAAACATTTGGGCAGCTTGTCTCACCCATTCAGGTTTCCAGAGCATACTTTTGGGACGGCCGACTTATAACAATAATTAGTAGAGCGCGCCTATGACGGCTCGCCTTCTGAACTGCCGTTTACTTTAACATGTTATCAGAAACATTTGGGCAGCTTGTCTGACCCATTCAGGTTTCCAGAACATACTTTTGGGACGACCGACTTATAACAGTAATTAGTAGAGCGCGCCTATGACGGCTCGCCTTATGAACTGCCGTTTACTTTAACATGTTATCAGAAACATTTCGGGAGCTTGTCGGACCCATTCAGGTTTCCAGAACATACTTTTGGGACGACCGACTTATAACAGTAATTAGTAGAGCGCGCCTACGACGGCTCGCCGTCTGAACTGAGGTTTACTTTAACATGTTATCAGAAACATTTAGGCAGCTTGTCTTACCCATTCAGGTTTCCAGAACATACTTTTGGGACGGCCGACTTATAACAGTAATTAGTAGAGCGCGCCTATGACGGCTCGCCTTCTGAACTGCCGTTTACTTTAACATGTTATCAGAAACATTTAGGCAGCTTGTCTGACCCATTCAGGTTTCCAGAACATACTTTTGGGACGACCGACTTATAACAGTAATTAGTAGAGCGCGCCTATGACGGTTCGCCTTCTCAACTGCCGTTTACTTTAACACGTTATCAGGAACATTTGGGCAGCTTGTCTGACCCATTCAGGTTTCCAGAACATGCTTTTGGGACGACCGACTTATAACAGTAATTAGTAGAGCGCGCCTACGACGGCTCGCCGTCTGAACTGCCGTTTACTTTAACATGTTATCAGAAACATTTAGGCAGCTTGTCTGACCCATTCAGGTTTCCAGAACATACTTTTGGGACGGCCGACTTATAACAGTAATTAGTAGAGCGCGCCTATGACGGTTCGCCTTCTCAACTGCCGTTTACTTTAACACGTTATCAGAAACATTTGGGCAGCTTGTCTGACCCATTCAGGTTTCCAGAAAATACTTTTGGGACGACCGACGTATAACAGTAATTAGTAGAGCGCGCCTACGACGGCTCGCCGTCTCAACTGCCGTTTACTTTAACACGTTATCAGGAACATTAGGGCAGCTTGTCTGACCCATTCAGGTTTCCAGAACATACTTTTGGGACGGCCGACTTATAACAATAATTAGTAGAGTGCGCCTATGACGGCTCGTCTTCTGAACTGCCGTTTACTTTAACATGTTATCAGAAACATTTGGGCAGCTTGTCTGACCCATTCAGGTTTCCAGAGCATAGTTTTGGGACGGCCGACTTATAACAATAATTAGTAGAGCGCGCCTATGACGGCACACCTTCTGAACTGCCGTTTACTTTAACATGTTATAAGAAACATTTGGGCAGCTTGTCTGACCCATTCAGGTTTCCAGAACATACTTTTGGGACGACCGACTTATAACAGTAATTAGTAGAGCGCGCCTACGACGGCTCGCCGTCTGAACTGCCGTTTACTTTAACATGTTATCAGAAACATTTAGGCAGCTTGTCTGACCCATTCAGGTTTCCAGAACATACTTTTGGGACGGCCGACTTATAACAGTAATTAGTAGAGCGCGCCTATGACGGCTCGCCTTCTGAACTGCCGTTTACTTTAACATGTTATCAAAAACATTTAGGCAGCTTGTCTGACCCATTCAGGTTTCCAGAACATACTTTTGGGACGACCGACTTATAACAGTAATTAGTAGAGCGCGCCTATGACGGTTCGCCTTCTCAACTGCCGTTTACTTTAACACGTTATCAGGAACGTTTGGGCAGCTTGTCTGACCCATTCAGGTTTCCAGAACATACTTTTGGGACGGCCGACTTATAACAATAATTAGTAGAGCGCGCCTAGGACGGCACGCCTTCTGAACTGCCGTTTACTTTAACATGTTATAGGAAACATTTGGGCAGCTTGTCTGACTCATTCAGGTTTCCAGAACATACTTTTGGGACGACCGACTTATAACAGTAATTAGTAGAGCGCGCCTACGACGGCTCGCCTTCTGAACTGCCGTTTACTTAACATCTTATCAGAAACATTTGGGCAGCTTGTCTCACCCATTCAGGTTTCCAGGACATACTTTTGGGACGACCGACTTATAACAGTAATTAGTAGAGCACGCCTATGACGGCTCGCCTTCTGAACTGCCGTTTACTTTAACATGTTATCAGAAACATTTGGGGAGCTTGTCTGACCCATTCAGGTTTCCAGAACATACTTTTGGGACGACCGACTTATAACAGTAATTAGTAGAGCGCGCCTACGACGACTCGCCGTCTCAACTGCCGTTTATTTTAACAATTTATCAGAAACATTTGGGCAGCTTGTCTGACCCATTCAGGTTTCCAGAGCATACTTTTGGGACGGCCGACTTATAACAGTAATTAGTAGAGCGCGCCTATGACGGCTCTCCTTCTGAACTGCCGTTTACTTTAACATGTTATCAGAAACATTTAGGCAGCTTGTCTGACCCATTCAGGTTTCCAGAACATACTTTTGGGACGACCGACTTATAACAGTAATTAGTAGAGCGCGCCTATGACGGTTCGCCTTCTCAACTGCCGTTTACTTTAACACGTTATCAGGAACGTTTGGGCAGCTTGTCTGACCCATTCAGGTTTCCAGAACATACTTTTGGGACGGCCGACTTATAACAATAATTAGTAGAGCGCGCCTAGGACGGCACGCCTTCTGAACTGCCGTTTACTTTAACATGTTATAAGAAACATTTGGGCAGCTTGTCTGACTCATATAGGTTTCCAGAACATACTTTTGGGACGACCGACTTATAACAGTAATTAGTAGAGCGCGCCTACGACGGCTCGCCTTCTGAACTGCCGTTTACTTAACATCTTATCAGAAACATTTGGGCAGCTTGTCTCACCCATTCAGGTTTCCAGGACATACTTTTGGGACGACCGACTTATAACAGTAATTAGTAGAGCACGCCTATGACGGCTCGCCTTCTGAACTGCCGTTTACTTTAACATGTTATCAGAAACATTTGGGGAGCTTGTCTGACCCATTCAGGTTTCCAGAACATACTTTTGGGACGACCGACTTATAACAGTAATTAGTAGAGCGCGCCTACGACGACTCGCCGTCTCAACTGCCGTTTATTTTAACAATTTATCAGAAACATTTGGGCAGCTTGTCTGACCCATTCAGGTTTCCAGAGCATACTTTTGGGACGGCCGACTTATAACAGTAATTAGTAGAGCGCGCCTATGACGGCTCTCCTTCTGAACTGCCGTTTACTTTAACATGTTTTCAGAAACATTTGGGCAGCTTGTCTGACCAATTCAGGTTTCCAGAACATACTTTTGGGACGACCGACTTATAACAGTAAATAGTAGAGCGCGCCTACGACGGCTCGCCTTCTGAACTGCCGTTTACTTAACATGTTATCAGAAACATTTGGGCAGCTTGTCTGACCCATTCAGGTTTCCAGGACATACTTTTGGGACGACCGACTTATAACAGTAATTAGTAGAGCGCCCCTACGACGCCTCGCCGTCTCAACTGCCGTTTATTTTAACAATTTATCAGAAACATTTGGGCAGCTTGTCTGACCCATTCAGGTTTCCAGAGCATACTTTTGGGACGGCCGACTTATAACAGTAATTAGTAGAGCGCGCCTAGGACGGCACGCCGTCTCAACTGCCGTTTATTTTAACATGTTATCAGAAACATTTGGGCAGCTTGTCTGACCCATTCAGGTTTCCAGAGCATACTTTTGGGACGGCCGACTTATAACAGTAATTAGTAGAGCGCGCCTATTACGGCTCGCCTTCTGAACTGCCGTTTACTTTAACATGTTATCAGAAACAATTGGGCAGCTTGTCTGACCCATTCAGGTTTCCAGAACATACTTTTGGGACGACCGACTTATAACAGTAATTAGTAGAGCGCGCCTACGACGGCTCGCCGTCTCAACTGCTGTTTATTTTAACATGTTATCAGAAACATTTGGGCAGCTTGTCTGACCCATTCAGGTTTCCATAGCACACTTTTGGGACGGCCGACTTATAACAATAATTAGTAGAGCGCGCCTATGACGGCACGCCTTCTGAACTGCCGTTTACTTTAACATGTTATAAGAAACATTTGGGCAGCTTGTCTGACCCATTCAGGTTTCCAGAACATACTATTGGGGCGACCGACTTATAACAGTAATTAGTAGAGCGCGCCTACGACGGCTCGCCTTCTGAACTGCCGTTTACTTAACATCT
Organism: Magicicada septendecula; assembly: GCA_034769895.1. Lineage (NCBI taxonomy): Eukaryota > Metazoa > Arthropoda > Insecta > Hemiptera > Cicadidae > Magicicada > Magicicada septendecula. Next base: position 1,250,672,118 of record CM068367.1, read on the forward strand.
TATAAGAAACATTTGGGCAGCTTGTCTGACCCATTCAGGTTTCCAGAACATACTTTTGGGACGACCGACTTATAACAGTAATTAGTAGAGCGCGCCTACGACGGCTCGCCGTCTCAACTGCCGTTTATTTTAACAATTTATCAGAAACATTTGGGCAGCTTGTCTGACCCATTCAGGTTTTCAGAGCATACTTTTGGGACGGCCGACTTATAACAGTAAATAGTAGAGCGCGCCTATGACGGCTCGCCTTCTGAACTGCCGTTTACTTTAACACGTTATCAGGAACATTTGGGCAGCTTGTCTGACCCATTCAGGTTTCCAGAACATACTTTTGGGACGGCCGACTTATAACAGTAATTAGTAGAGTGTGCCTACGACGGCTCGCCTTCTCAACTGCCATTTACTTTAACACGTTATCAGAAACATTTGGGGAGCTTGTCTGACCCATTCAGGTTTCCAGAACATACTTTTGGGACGACCGACTTATAACAGTAATTAGTAGAGCGCGCCTATGACGGCTCGCCGTCTGAACTGCCGTTTACTTTAATATGTTATCAGAAACATTTGGGCAGCTTGTCTGACGCATTCAGGTTTGCAGAACATACTTTTGGGACGGCCGACTTATGACAGTAATTAGTAGAGCGCGCCTATGACGGTTCGCCTTCTCAACTGCCGTTTACTTTAACACGTTATCAGGAAAATTTGGGCAGCTTGTCTGACCCATTCAGGTTTCCAGAGCATACTTTTGGGACGGCCGACTTATAACAGTAATTAGTAGAGCGCGCCTATGACGGCTCGCCTTCTGAACTGTCGTTTACTTTAACATGTTATCAGAAACATTTGGGCAGCTTGTCTGACCCATTCAGGTTTCCAGAACATACTTTTGTGACGACAGACTTATAACAGTAATTAGTAGAGCGCGCCTACGACGGCTCGCCGTCTGAACTGCCGTTTACTTTAACATGTTATCAGAAACATTTAGGCAGCTTGTCTGACCCATTCAGGTTTCCAGAACATACTTTTGGGACGGCCGACTTATAACAGTAATTAGTAGAGCGTGCCTATGACGGTTCGCCTTCTCAACTGCCGTTTACTTTAACACGTTATCAGAAACATTTGGGCAGCTTGTCTGACCCATTCAGGTTTCCAGAAAATACTTTTGGGACGACCGACGTATAACAGTAATTAGTAGAGCGCGCCTACGACGGCTCGCCGTCTCAACTGCCGTTTACTTTAACACGTTATCAGGAACATTAGGGCAGCTTGTCTGACCCATTCAGGTTTCCAGAACATACTTTTGGGACGGCCGACTTATAACAATAATTAGTAGAGCGCGCCTATGACGGCTCGTCTTCTGAACTGCCGTTTACTTTAACATGTTATCAGAAACATTTGGGCAGCTTGTCTGACCCATTCAGGTTTCCAGAGCATACTTTTGGGACGGCCGACTTATAACAATAATTAGTAGAGCGCGCCTATGACGGCACGCCTTCTGAACTGCCGTTTACTTTAACATGTTATAAGAAACATTTGGGCAGCTTGTCTGACCCATTCAGGTTTCCAGAACATACTTTTGGGACGACCGACTTATAACAGTAATTAGTAGAGCGCGCCTACGACGGCTCGCCTTCTGAACTGCCGTTTACTTAACATCTTATCAGAAACATTTGGGCAGCTTGTCTGACCCATTCAGGTTTCCAGAACATACTTTTGGGACGACCGACTTATAACAGTAATTAGTAGAGCGCGCCTACGACGGCTCGCCGTCTCAACTGCCGTTTATTTTAACAATTTATCAGAAACATTTGGGCAGCTTGTCTGACCCATTCAGGTTTCCAGAGCACACTTTTGGGACGGCCGACTTATAACAGTAATTAGTAGATCGCGCCTATGACGGCTCTCCTTCTGAACTGCCGTTTACTTTAACATGTTATCAGAAACAATTTGGGCAGCTTGTCTGACCCATTCAGGTTTCCAGAACATACTTTTGGGACGACCGACTTATAACAGTAAATAGTAGAGCGCGCCTATGAAGGTTCGCCTTCTCAACTGCCGTTTACTTTAACACGTTATCAGGAAAATTTGGGCAGCTTGTCTGACCCATTCAGGTTTCCAGAACATACTTTTGTGACGACCGACTTATAACAGTAATTAGTAGAGCGCGCCTACGACGGCTCTCCTTCTGAACTGCCGTTTACTTTAACATGTTATCAGAAACATTTGGGCAGCTTGTCTGACCCATTCAGGTTTCCAGAGCATACTTTTGGGACGGCCGACTTATAACAGTAATTAGTAGAGCGCGCCTATGACGGCTCGCCTTCTGAACTGCCGTTTACTTTAACATGTTATCAGAAACATTTGGGCAGCTTGTCTGACCCATTCAGGTTTCCAGAACATACTTTTGTGACGACCGACTTATAACAGTAATTAGTAGAGCGCGCCTACGACGGCTCGCCGTCTGAACTGCCGTTTACTTTAACATGTTATCAGAAACATTTAGGCAGCTTGTCTGACCCATTCAGGTTTCCAGAACATACTTTTGGGACGGCCGACTTATAACAGTAATTAGTAGAGCGCGCCTATGACGGTTCGCTTTCTCAACTGCCGTTTACTTTAACACGTTATCAGAAACATTTGGGCAGCTTGTCTGACCCATTCAGGTTTCCAGACAATACTTTTGGGACGACCGACTTATAACAGTAATTAGTAGAGCGCGCCTACGACGGCTCGCCGTCTCAACTGCCGTTTACTTCAACATGTTATCAGAAACATTTGGGCAGCTTGTCTGACCCATTCAGGTTTCCAGAGCATACTTTTGGGACGGCCGACTTATAACAATAATTAGTAGAGCGCGCCTATGACGGCTCGCCTTCTGAACTGCCGTTTACTTTAACATGTTATCAGAAACATTTGGGCAGCTTGTCTGACCCATTCAGGTTTCCAGAACATACTTTTGGGACGACCGACTTATAACAGTAATTAGTAGAGCGCGCCTATGACGGCTCGCCTTATGAACTGCCGTTTACTTTAACATGTTATCAGAAACATTTCGGGAGCTTGTCGGACCCATTCAGGTTTCCAGAACATACTTTTGGGACGACCGACTTATAACAGTAATTAGTAGAGCGCGCCTACGACGGCTCGCTGTCTGAACTGCCGTTTACTTTAACATGTTATCAGAAACATTTAGGCAGCTTGTCTTACCCATTCAGGTTTCCAGAACATACTTTTGGGACGGCCGACTTATAACAGTAATTAGTAGAGCGCGCCTATGACGGCTCGCCTTCTGAACTGCCGTTTACTTAACATGTTATCAGAAACATTTAGGCAGCTTGTCTGACCCATTCAGGTTTCCAGAACATACTTTTGGGACGACCGACTTATAACAGTAATTAGTAGAGCGCGCCTATGACGGTTCGCCTTCTCAACTGCCGTTTACTTTAACACGTTATCAGGAACATTTGGGCAGCTTGTCTGACCCATTCAAGTTTCCAGAACATACTTTTGGGACGGCCGACTTGTAACAATAATTAGTAGAGCGCGCCCATTACGGCTCGTCTTCTGAACTGCCGTTTACTTTAACATGTTATCAGAAACATTTGGGCAGCTTGTCTGACCCATTAAGGTTTCCAGAGCATACTTTTGGGACGGCCGACTTATAACAATAATTAGTAGAGCGCGCCTATGACGGCACGCCTTCTGAACTGCCGTTTACTTTAACATGTTATAAGAAACATTTGGGTAGCTTGTCTGACCCATTCAGGTTTCCAGAGCATACTTTTGGGACGGCCGACTTATAACAGTAATTAGTAGAGCGCGCCTATGACGGCTCTCCTTCTGAACTGCCGTTTACTTTAACATGTTATCAGAAACATTTAGGCAGCTTGTCTGACCCATTCAGGTTTCCAGAACATACTTTTGGGACGACCGACTTATAACAGTAATTAGTAGAGCGCGCCTATGACGGTTCGCCTTCTCAACTGCCGTTTACTTTAACACGTTATCAGGAACGTTTGGGCAGCTTGTCTGACCTATTCAGGTTTCCAGAACATACTTTTGGGACGGCCGACTTATAACAATAATTAGTGGAGCGCGCCTAGGACGGCACGCCTTCTGAACTGCCGTTTACTTTAACATGTTATAAGAAACATTTGGGCAGCTTGTCTGACTCATTCAGGTTTCCAGAACATACTTTTGGGACGACCGACTTATAACAGTAAATTAGTAGAGCGCGCCTACGACGGCTCGCCTTCTGAACTGCCGTTTACTTAACATCTTATCAGAAACATTTGGGCAGCTTGTCTCACACATTCAGGTTTCCAGGACATACTTTTGGGACTACCGACTTATAACAGTAATTAGTAGAGCACGCCTATGACGGCTCGCCTTCTGAACTGCCGTTTACTTTAACATGTTATCAGAAACATTTGGGGAGCTTGTCTGACCCATTCAGGTTTCCAGAACATACTTTTGGGACGACCGACTTATAACAGTAATTAGTAGAGCGCGCCTACGACGACTCGCCGTCTCAACTGCCGTTTATTTTAACAATTTATCAGAAACATTTGGGCAGCTTGTCTGACCCATTCAGGTTTCCAGAGCATACTTTTGGGACGGCCGACTTATAACAGTAATTAGTAGAGCGCGCCTATGACGGCTCTCCTTCTGAACTGCCGTTTACTTTAACATGTTTTCAGAAACATTTGGGCAGCTTGTCTGACCCATTCAGGTTTCCAGGACATACTTTTGGGACGACCGACTTATAACAGTAATTAGTAGAGCGCCCCTACGACGCCTCGCCGTCTCAACTGCCGTTTATTTTAACAATATATCAGAAACATTTGGGCAGGTTGTCTGACCCATTCAGGTTTCCAGAGCATACTTTTGGGACGGCCGACTTATAACAGTAATTAGTAGAGCGCGCCTACGACGGCACGCCGTCTCAACTGCCGTTTATTTTAACATGTTATCAGAAACATTTGGGCAGCTTGTCTGACCCATTCAGGTTTCCAGAGCATACTTTTGGGACGGCCGACTTATAACAGTAATTAGTAGAGCGCGCCTATTACGGCTCGCCTTCTGAACTGCCGTTTACTTTAACATGTTATCAGAAACAATTGGGCAGCTTGTCTGACCCATTCAGGTTTCCAGAACATACTTTTGGGACGACCGACTTATAACAGTAATTAGTAGAGCGCGCCTACGACGGCTCGCCGTCTCAACTGCTGTTTATTTTAACATGTTATCAGAAACATTTGGGCAGCTTGTCTGACCCATTCAGGTTTCCATAGCATACTTTTGGGACGGCCGACTTATAACAGTAATTAGTAGAGCGCGCCTATGACGGCTCGCCTTCTGAACTGCCGTTTACTTTAACATGTTATCAGAAACATTTGGGCAGGTTGTCTGACCCAGCAGGTTTCCAGAACATGCTTTTGGGACGACCGACTTATAACAGCAATTAGTAGAGCGCGCCTACGACGGCTCGCCGTCTGAACTGCCGTTTACTTTAACATGTTATCAGAAACATTTAGGCAGCTTGTCTTACCCATTCAGGTTTCCAGAACATACTTTTGGGACGGACGACTTATAACAGTAATTAGTAGAGCGCGCCTATGACGGCTCGCCTTCTGAACTGCCGTTTACTTTAACATGTTATCAGAAACATTTAGGCAGCTTGTCTGACCCATTCAGGTTTCCAGAACATACTTTTGGGACGGCCGACTTATAACAATAATTAGTAGAGCGCGCCCATTACGGCTCGTCTTCTGAACTGCCGTTTACTTTAACATGTTATCAGAAACATTTGGGCAGCTTGTCTGACCCATTCAGGTTTCCAGAGCATACTTTTGGGACGGCCGACTTATAACAATAATTAGTAGAGCGCGCCTATGACGGCACGCCTTCTGAACTGCCGTTTACTTTAACATGTTATCAGAAACATTTGGGGAGCTTGTCTGACCCATTCAGGTTTCCAGAACATACTTTTGGGACGACCGACTTATAACAGTAATTAGTAGAGCGCGCCTACGACGGCTCGACGTCTCAACTGCCGTTTATTTTAACAATTTATCAGAAACATTTGGGCAGCTTGTCTGACCCATTCAGGTTTCCAGAGGATACTTTTGGGACGGCCGACTTATAACAGTAATTAGTAGAGCGCGCCTATGACGGCTCTCCTTCTGAACTGCCGTTTACTTTAACATGTTATCAGAAACATTTGGGCAGCTTGTCTGACCCATTCAGGTTTCCAGAACATACTTTTGGGACGACCGACTTATAACAGTAAATAGTAGAGCGCGCCTATGAAGGTTCGCCTTCTCAACTTCCGTTTACTTTAACACGTTATCAGGAACATTTGGGCAGCTCGTCTGACCCATTCAGGTTTCCAGAACATACTTTTGGGACGGCCGACTTATAACAGTAATTAGTAGAGCGCGCCTATGACGGTTCGCCGTCTCAACTGCTGTTTATTTTAACATGTTATCAGAAACATTTGGGCAGCTTGTCTGACCCATTCAGGTTTCCATAGCATACTTTTGGGACGGCCGACTTATAACAGTAATTAGTAGAGCGCGCCTATGACGGCTCGCCTTCTGAACTGCCGTTTACTTTAACATGTTATCAGAAACATTTGGGCAGCTTGTCTGACCCAGCAGGTTTCCAGAACATGCTTTTGGGACGACCGACTTATAACAGTAATTAGTAGAGCGCGCCTACGACGGCTCGCCTTCTGAACTGCCGTTTACTTAACATCTTATCAGAAACATTTGGGCAGCTTGTCTGACCCATTCAGGTTTCCAGGACATACTTTTGGGACGACCGACTTATAACAGTAATTAGTAGAGCACGCCTATGACGGCTCGCCTTCTGAACTGCCGTAAACTTTAACATGTTATCAGAAACATTTGGGCAGCTTGTCTGACCCATTCAGGTTTCCAGAGCATACTTTTGGGACGGCCGACTTATAACAATAATTAGTAGAGCGCGCCTATGACTGCTCGCCGTCTCAACTGCCGTTTATTTTAACAATTTATCAGAAACATTTGGGCAGCTTGTCTGACCCATTCAGGTTTCCAGAGCATACTTTTGGGACGGCCGACTTATAACAGTAATTAGTAGATCGCGCCTATGACGGCTCTCCTTCTGAACTGCCGTTTACTTTAACATGTTATCAGAAACATTTGGGCAGCTTGTCTGACCCATTCAGGTTTCCAGAACATACTTTTGGGACGACCGACTTATAACAGTAAATAGTAGAGCGCGCCTATGAAGGTTCGCCTTCTCAACTGCCGTTTACTTTAACACGTTATCAGGAACATTTCGGCAGCTTGTCTGACCCATTCAGGTTTCCAGAACATACTTTTGGGACGGCCGACTTATAACAGTAATTAGTAGAGTGTGCCTACGACGGCTCGCCTTCTCAACTGCCATTTACTTTAACACGTTATCAGAAACATTTGGGGAGCTTGTCTGACGCATTCAGGTTTCCAGAACATACTTTTGGGACGGCCGACTTATACCAGTAATTAGTAGAGCACGCCTATGACGGTTCGCCTTCTGAACTGCCGTTTACTTTAACATGTTATCAGAAACATTTGGGCAGCTTGTCTCACCCATTCAGGTTTCCAGAACATACTTTTGGGACGACCGACTTATAACAGTAATTAGTAGAGCGCGCCTACGACGGCTCGCCTTCTTAACTGCCGTTTATTTTAACATGTTATCAGAAACATTTGGGCAGCTTGTCTGACCCATTCAGGTTTCCAGAGCATACTTTTGGGACGGCCGACTTATAACAGTAATTAGTAGAGCGCGCCTATGACGGCTCGCCTTCTGAACTGCCGTTTACTTTAACATGTTATCAGAAACATTTGGGCAGCTTGTCTGACCCATTCAGGTTTCCAGAACATGCTTTTGGGACGACCGACTTATAACAGTAATTAGTAGAGCGCGCCTACGACGGCTCGCCGTCTGAACTGCCGTTTACTTTAACATGTTATCAGAAACATTTAGGCAGCTTGTCTGACCCATTCAGGTTTCCAGAACATACTTTTGGGACGGCCGACTTATAACAGTAATTAGTAGAGCGCGCCTATGACGGTTCGCTTTCTCAACTGCCGTTTACTTTAACACGTTATCAGAAAAATTTGGGCAGCTTGTCTGACCCATTCAGGTTTCCAGACAATACTTTTGGGACGACCGACTTATAACAGTAATTAGTAGAGCGCGCCTACGACGGCTCACCGTCTCAACTGCCGTTTACTTCAACATGTTATCAGAAACATTTGGGCAGCTTGTCTCACCCATTCAGGTTTCCAGAGCATACTTTTGGGACGGCCGACTTATAACAATAATTAGTAGAGCGCGCCTATGACGGCTCGCCTTCTGAACTGCCGTTTACTTTAACATGTTATCAGAAACATTTGGGCAGCTTGTCTGACCCATTCAGGTTTCCAGAACATACTTTTGGGACGACCGACTTATAACAGTAATTAGTAGAGCGCGCCTATGACGGCTCGCCTTATGAACTGCCGTTTACTTTAACATGTTATCAGAAACATTTCGGGAGCTTGTCGGACCCATTCAGGTTTCCAGAACATACTTTTGGGACGACCGACTTATAACAGTAATTAGTAGAGCGCGCCTACGACGGCTCGCCGTCTGAACTGAGGTTTACTTTAACATGTTATCAGAAACATTTAGGCAGCTTGTCTTACCCATTCAGGTTTCCAGAACATACTTTTGGGACGGCCGACTTATAACAGTAATTAGTAGAGCGCGCCTATGACGGCTCGCCTTCTGAACTGCCGTTTACTTTAACATGTTATCAGAAACATTTAGGCAGCTTGTCTGACCCATTCAGGTTTCCAGAACATACTTTTGGGACGACCGACTTATAACAGTAATTAGTAGAGCGCGCCTATGACGGTTCGCCTTCTCAACTGCCGTTTACTTTAACACGTTATCAGGAACATTTGGGCAGCTTGTCTGACCCATTCAAGTTTCCAGAACATACTTTTGGGACGGCCGACTTATAACAATAATTAGTAGAGCGCGCCCATTACGGCTCGTCTTCTGAACTGCCGTTTACTTTAACATGTTATCAGAAACATTTGGGCAGCTTGTCTGACCCATTCAGGTTTCCAGAGCATACTTTTGGGACGGCCGACTTATAACAATAATTAGTAGAGCGCGCCTATGACGGCACGCCTTCTGAACTGCCGTTTACTTTAACATGTTATAAGAAACATTTGGGCAGCTTGTCTGACCCATTCAGGTTTCCAGAACATACTTTTGGGACGACCGACTTATAACAGTAATTAGTAGAGCGCGCCTACGACGGCTCGCCTTCTGAACTGCCGTTTACTTAACATCTTATCAGAAACATTTGGGCAGCTTGTCTCACCCATTCAGGTTTCCAGGACATACTTTTGGGACGACCGACTTATAACAGTAATTAGTAGAGCACGCCTATGACGGCTCGCCTTCTGAACTGCCGTTTACTTTAACATGTTATCAGAAACATTTGGGGAGGTTGTCTGACCCATTCAGGTTTCCAGAACATACTTTTGGGACGACCGACTTATAACACTAATTAGTAGAGCGCGCCTACGACGGCTCGCCGTCTCAACTGCCGTTTATTTTAACAATTTATCAGAAACATTTGGGCAGCTTGTCTGACCCATTCAGGTTTCCAGAGGATACTTTTGGGACGGCCGACTTATAACAGTAATTAGTAGAGCGCGCTTATGACGGCTCTCCTTCTGAACTGCCGTTTACTTTAACATGTTATCAGAAACATTTGTGCAGCTTGTCTGACCCATTCAGGTTTCCAGAACATACTTTTGGGACGACGGACTTATAACAGTAAATAGTAGAGCGCGCCTATGAAGGTTCGCCTTCTCAACTTCCGTTTACTTTAACACGTTATCAGGAACATTTGGGCAGCTTGTCTGACCCATTCAGGTTTCCAGAACATACTTTTGGGACGGCCGACTTATAACAGTAATTAGTAGAGCGCGCCTATGACGGTTCGCCGTCTCAACTGCTGTTTATTTTAACATGTTATCAGAAACATTTGGGCAGCTTGTCTGACCCATTCAGGTTTCCATAGCATACTTTTGGGACGGCCGACTTATAACAGTAATTAGTAGAGCGCGCCTATGACGGCTCGCCTTCTGAACTGCCGTTTATTTTAACATGTTATCAGAAACATTTGGGCAGCTTGTCTGACCCAGCAGGTTTCCAGAACATGCTTTTGGGACGACCGACTTATAACAGTAATTAGTAGAGCGCGCCTACGACGGTTCGCCGTCTGAACTGCCGTTTACTTTAACATGTTATCAGAAACATTTAGGCAGCTTGTCTGACCCATTCAGGTTTCCAGAACATACTTTTGGGACGGCCGACTTATAACAGTAATTAGTAGAGCGCGCCTATGACGGTTCGCCTTCTCAACTGCCGTTTACTTTAACACGTTATCAGAAAAATTTGGGCAGCTTGTCTGACCCATTCAGGTTTCCAGAAAATACTTTTGGGACGACCGACGTATAACAGTAATTAGTAGAGCGCGCCTACGACGGCTCGCCGTCTCAACTGCCGTTTACTTTAACACGTTATCAGGAACATTAGGGCAGCTTGTCTGACCCATTCAGGTTTCCAGTACATACTTTTGGGACGGCCGACTTATAACAATAATTAGTAGAGCGCGCCTATGACGGCTCGTCTTCTGAACTGCCGTTTACTTTAACATGTTATAAGAAACATTTGGGCAGCTTGTCTGACCCATTCAGGTTTCCAGAACATACTTTTGGGACGACCGACTTATAACAGTAATTAGTAGAGCGCGCCTACGACGGCTCGCCTTCTGAACTGCCGTTTACTTAACATCTTATCAGAAACATTTGGGCAGCTTGTCTGACCCATTCAGGTTTCCAGAACATACTTTTGGGACGACCGACTTATAACAGTAATTAGTAGAGCGCGCCTACGACTGCTCGCCGTCTCAACTGCCGTTTATTTTAACAATTTATCAGAAACATTTGGGCAGCTTGTCTGACCCATTCAGGTTTCCAGAGCATACTTTTGGGACGGCCGACTTATAACAGTAATTAGTAGATCGCGCCTATGACGGCTCTCCTTCTGAACTGCCGTTTACTTTAACATGTTATCAGAAACATTTGGGCAGCTTGTCTGACCCATTCAGGTTTCCAGAACATACTTTTGGGACGACCGACTTATAACAGTAAATAGTAGAGCGCGCCTATGAAGGTTCGCCTTCTCAACTGCCGTTTACTTTAACACGTTATCAGGAACATTTCGGCAGCTTGTCTGACCCATTCAGGTTTCCAGAACATACTTTTGGGACGGCCGACTTATAACAGTAATTAGTAGAGTGTGCCTACGACGGCTCGCCTTCTCAACTGCCATTTACTTTAACACGTTATCAGAAACATTTGGGGAGCTTGTCTGACCCATTCAGGTTTCCAGAACATACTTTTGGGACGACCGACTTATAACAGTAATTAGTAGAGCGCGCCTATGACGGCTCGCCGTCTGAACTGCCGTTTACTTTAACATGTTATCAGTAACATTTGGGCAGCTTGTCTGACCAATTCAGGTTTGCAGAACATACTTTTGGGACGGCCGACTTATGACAGTAATTAGTAGAGCGCGCCTATGACGGTTCGCTTTCTCAACTGCCGTTTACTTTAACACGTTATCAGGAACATTTGGGCAGCTTGTCTGACCCATTCAGGTTTCCAGAACATACTTTTGGGACGGCCGACTTATACCAGTAATTAGTAGAGCGCGCCTATGACGGTTCGCCTTCTGAACTGCCGTTTACTTTAACATGTTATCAGAAACATTTGGGCTGCTTGTCTCACCCATTCAGGTTTCCAGAACATACTTTTGGGACGACCGACTTATAACAGTAATTAGTAGAGCGCGCCTACGACGGCTCGCCTTCTGAACTGCCGTTTACTTTAACATGTTATCAGAAACATTTGGGCAGCTTGTCTGACCCATTCAGGTTTCCAGAGCATACTTTTGGGACGGCCGACTTATAACAATAATTAGTAGAGCGCGCCTATGACGGCACGCCTTCTGAACTGCCGTTTACTTTAACATGTTATAAGAAACATTTGGGCAGCTTGTCTGACCCATTCAGGTTTCCAGAACATACTTTTGGGACGACCGACTTATAACAGTAATTAGTAGAGCGCGCCTACGACGGCTCGCCTTCTGAACTGCCGTTTACTTAACATCTTATCAGAAACATTTGGGCAGCTTGTCTCACCCATTCAGGTTTCCAGGACATACTTTTGGGACGACCGACTTATAACAGTAATTAGTAGAGCACGCCTATGACGGCTCGCCTTCTGAACTGCCGTTTACTTTAACATGTTATCAGAAACATTTGGGGAGGTTGTCTGACCCATTCAGGTTTCCAGAACATACTTTTGGGACGACCGACTTATAACACTAATTAGTAGAGCGCGCCTACGACGGCTCGCCGTCTCAACTGCCGTTTATTTTAACAATTTATCAGAAACATTTGGGCAGCTTGTCTGACCCATTCAGGTTTCCAGAGGATACTTTTGGGACGGCCGACTTATAACAGTAATTAGTAGAGCGCGCTTATGACGGCTCTCCTTCTGAACTGCCGTTTACTTTAACATGTTATCAGAAACATTTGTGCAGCTTGTCTGACCCATTCAGGTTTCCAGAACATACTTTTGGGACGACGGACTTATAACAGTAAATAGTAGAGCGCGCCTATGAAGGTTCGCCTTCTCAACTTCCGTTTACTTTAACACGTTATCAGGAACATTTGGGCAGCTTGTCTGACCCATTCAGGTTTCCAGAACATACTTTTGGGACGGCCGACTTATAACAGTAATTAGTAGAGCGCGCCTATGACGGTTCGCCGTCTCAACTGCTGTTTATTTTAACATGTTATCAGAAACATTTGGGCAGCTTGTCTGACCCATTCAGGTTTCCATAGCATACTTTTGGGACGGCCGACTTATAACAGTAATTAGTAGAGCGCGCCTATGACGGCTCGCCTTCTGAACTGCCGTTTATTTTAACATGTTATCAGAAACATTTGGGCAGCTTGTCTGACCCAGCAGGTTTCCAGAACATGCTTTTGGGACGACCGACTTATAACAGTAATTAGTAGAGCGCGCCTACGACGGTTCGCCGTCTGAACTGCCGTTTACTTTAACATGTTATCAGAAACATTTAGGCAGCTTGTCTGACCCATTCAGGTTTCCAGAACATACTTTTGGGACGGCCGACTTATAACAGTAATTAGTAGAGCGCGCCTATGACGGTTCGCCTTCTCAACTGCCGTTTACTTTAACACGTTATCAGAAAAATTTGGGCAGCTTGTCTGACCCATTCAGGTTTCCAGAAAATACTTTTGGGACGACCGACGTATAACAGTAATTAGTAGAGCGCGCCTACGACGGCTCGCCGTCTCAACTGCCGTTTACTTTAACACGTTATCAGGAACATTAGGGCAGCTTGTCTGACCCATTCAGGTTTCCAGTACATACTTTTGGGACGGCCGACTTATAACAATAATTAGTAGAGCGCGCCTATGACGGCTCGTCTTCTGAACTGCCGTTTACTTTAACATGTTATAAGAAACATTTGGGCAGCTTGTCTGACCCATTCAGGTTTCCAGAACATACTTTTGGGACGACCGACTTATAACAGTAATTAGTAGAGCGCGCCTACGACGGCTCGCCTTCTGAACTGCCGTTTACTTAACATCTTATCAGAAACATTTGGGCAGCTTGTCTGACCCATTCAGGTTTCCAGAACATACTTTTGGGACGACCGACTTATAACAGTAATTAGTAGAGCGCGCCTACGACTGCTCGCCGTCTCAACTGCCGTTTATTTTAACAATTTATCAGAAACATTTGGGCAGCTTGTCTGACCCATTCAGGTTTCCAGAGCATACTTTTGGGACGGCCGACTTATAACAGTAATTAGTAGATCGCGCCTATGACGGCTCTCCTTCTGAACTGCCGTTTACTTTAACATGTTATCAGAAACATTTGGGCAGCTTGTCTGACCCATTCAGGTTTCCAGAACATACTTTTGGGACGACCGACTTATAACAGTAAATAGTAGAGCGCGCCTATGAAGGTTCGCCTTCTCAACTGCCGTTTACTTTAACACGTTATCAGGAACATTTCGGCAGCTTGTCTGACCCATTCAGGTTTCCAGAACATACTTTTGGGACGGCCGACTTATAACAGTAATTAGTAGAGTGTGCCTACGACGGCTCGCCTTCTCAACTGCCATTTACTTTAACACGTTATCAGAAACATTTGGGGAGCTTGTCTGACCCATTCAGGTTTCCAGAACATACTTTTGGGACGACCGACTTATAACAGTAATTAGTAGAGCGCGCCTATGACGGCTCGCCGTCTGAACTGCCGTTTACTTTAACATGTTATCAGAAACATTTGGGCAGCTTGTCTGACCAATTCAGGTTTGCAGAACATACTTTTGGGACGGCCGACTTATGACAGTAATTAGTAGAGCGCGCCTATGACGGTTCGCTTTCTCAACTGCCGTTTACTTTAACACGTTATCAGGAACATTTGGGCAGCTTGTCTGACCCATTCAGGTTTCCAGAACATACTTTTGGGACGGCCGACTTATACCAGTAATTAGTAGAGCGCGCCTATGACGGTTCGCCTTCTGAACTGCCGTTTACTTTAACATGTTATCAGAAACATTTGGGCTGCTTGTCTCACCCATTCAGGTTTCCAGAACATACTTTTGGGACGACCGACTTATAACAGTAATTAGTAGAGCGCGCCTACGACGGCTCGCCTTCTGAACTGCCGTTTACTTTAACATGTTATCAGAAACATTTGGGCAGCTTGTCTGACCCATTCAGGTTTCCAGAGCATACTTTTGGGACGGCCGACTTATAACAATAATTAGTAGAGCGCGCCTATGACGGCACGCCTTCTGAACTGCCGTTTACTTTAACATGTTATAAGAAACATTTGGGCAGCTTGTCTGACCCATTCAGGTTTCCAGAACATACTTTTGGGACGACCGACTTATAACAGTAATTAGTAGAGCGCGCCTACGACGGCTCGCCTTCTGAACTGCCGTTTACTTAACATCTTATCAGAAACATTTGGGCAGCTTGTCTCACCCATTCAGTTTTCCAGGACATACTTTTGGGACGACCGACTTATAACAGTAATTAGTAGAGCACGCCTATGACGGCTCGCCTTCTGAACTGCCGTTTACTTTAACATGTTATCAGAAACATTTGGGGAGGTTGTCTGACCCATTCAGGTTTCCAGAACATACTTTTGGGACGACCGACTTATAACACTAATTAGTAGAGCGCGCCTACGACGGCTCGCCGTCTCAACTGCCGTTTATTTTAACAATTTATCAGAAACATTTGGGCAGCTTGTCTGACCCATTCAGGTTTCCAGAGGATACTTTTGGGACGGCCGACTTATAACAGTAATTAGTAGAGCGCGCTTATGACGGCTCTCCTTCTGAACTGCCGTTTACTTTAACATGTTATCAGAAACATTTGTGCAGCTTGTCTGACCCATTCAGGTTTCCAGAACATACTTTTGGGACGACGGACTTATAACAGTAAATAGTAGAGCGCGCCTATGAAGGTTCGCCTTCTCAACTTCCGTTTACTTTAACACGTTATCAGGAACATTTGGGCAGCTTGTCTGACCCATTCAGGTTTCCAGAACATACTTTTGGGACGGCCGACTTATAACAGTAATTAGTAGAGCGCGCCTATGACGGTTCGCCGTCTCAACTGCTGTTTATTTTAACATGTTATCAGAAACATTTGGGCAGCTTGTCTGACCCATTCAGGTTTCCATAGCATACTTTTGGGACGGCCGACTTATAACAGTAATTAGTAGAGCGCGCCTATGACGGCTCGCCTTCTGAACTGCCGTTTATTTTAACATGTTATCAGAAACATTTGGGCAGCTTGTCTGACCCAGCAGGTTTCCAGAACATGCTTTTGGGACGACCGACTTATAACAGTAATTAGTAGAGCGCGCCTACGACGGTTCGCCGTCTGAACTGCCGTTTACTTTAACATGTTATCAGAAACATTTAGGCAGCTTGTCTGACCCATTCAGGTTTCCAGAACATACTTTTGGGACGGCCGACTTATAACAGTAATTAGTAGAGCGCGCCTATGACGGTTCGCCTTCTCAACTGCCGTTTACTTTAACACGTTATCAGAAAAATTTGGGCAGCTTGTCTGACCCATTCAGGTTTCCAGAAAATACTTTTGGGACGACCGACGTATAACAGTAATTAGTAGAGCGCGCCTACGACGGCTCGCCGTCTCAACTGCCGTTTACTTTAACACGTTATCAGAAACATTTGGGCAGCTTGTCTGACCCATTCAGGTTTCCAGAACATACTTTTGGGACGACCGACTTATAACAGTAATTAGTAGAGCGCGCCTATGACGGCTCGCCTTATGAACTGCCGTTTACTTTAACATGTTATCAGAAACATTTCGGGAGCTTGTCGGACCCATTCAGGTTTCCAGAACATACTTTTGGGACGACCGACTTATAACAGTAATTAGTAGAGCGCGCCTACGACGGCTCGCCGTCTGAACTGCCGTTTACTTTAACATGTTATCAGAAACATTTAGGCAGCTTGTCTTACCCATTCAGGTTTCCAGAACATACTTTTGGGACGGCCGACTTATAACAGTAATTAGTAGAGCGCGCCTATGACGGCTCGCCTTCTGAACTGCCGTTTACTTTAACATGTTATCAGAAACATTTAGGCAGCTTGTCTGACCCATTCAGGTTTCCAGAACATACTTTTGGGACGACCGACTTATAACAGTAATTAGTAGAGCACGCCTATGACGGCTCGCCTTCTGAACTGCCGTTTACTTTAACATGTTATCAGAAACATTTGGGGAGGTTGTCTGACCCATTCAGGTTTCCAGAACATACTTTTGGGACGACCGACTTATAACACTAATTAGTAGAGCGCGCTTACGACGGCTCGCCGTCTCAACTGCCGTTTATTTTAACAATTTATCAGAAACATTTGGGCAGCTTGTCTGACCCATTCAGGTTTCCAGAGGATACTTTTGGGACGGCCGACTTATAACAGTAATTAGTAGAGCGCGCCTATGACGGCTCTCCTTCTGAACTGCCGTTTACTTTAACATGTTATCAGAAACATTTGGGCAGCTTGTCTGACCCATTCAGGTTTCCAGAACATACTTTTGGGACGACCGACTTATAACAGTAAATAGTAGAGCGCGCCTATGAAGGTTCGCCTTCTCAACTTCCGTTTACTTTAACACGTTATCAGGAACATTTGGGCAGCTTGTCTGACCCATTCAGGTTTCCAGAACATACTTTTGGGACGGCCGACTTATAACAGTAATTAGTAGAGCGCGCCTATGACGGTTCGCCGTCTCAACTGCTGTTTATTTTAACATGTTATCAGAAACATTTGGGCAGCTTGTCTGACCCATTCAGGTTTCCATAGCATACTTTTGGGACGGCCGACTTATAACAGTAATTAGTAGAGCGCGCCTATGACGGCTCGCCTTCTGAACTGCCGTTTATTTTAACATGTTATCAGAAACATTTGTGCAGCTTGTCTGACCCAGCAGGTTTCCAGAACATGCTTTTGGGACGACCGACTTATAACAGTAATTAGTAGAGCGCGCCTACGACGGTTCGCCGTCTGAACTGCCGTTTACTTTAACATGTTATCAGAAACATTTAGGCAGCTTGTCTGACCCATTCAGGTTTCCAGAACATACTTTTGGGGCGGCCGACTTATAACAGTAATTAGTAGAGCGCGCCTATGACGGTTCGCCTTCTCAACTGCCGTTTACTTTAACACGTTATCAGAAAAATTTGGGCAGCTTGTCTGACCCATTCAGGTTTCCAGAAAATACTTTTGGGACGACCGACGTATAACAGTAATTAGTAGAGCGCGCCTACGACGGCTCGCCGTCTCAACTGCCGTTTACTTTAACACGTTATCAGGAACATTAGGGCAGCTTGTCTGACCCATTCAGGTTTCCAGAACATACTTTTGGGACGGCCGACTTATAACAATAATTAGTAGAGCGCGCCTATGATGGCTCGTCTTCTGAACTGCCGTTTACTTTAACATGTTATAAGAAACATTTGGGCAGCTTGTCTGACCCATTCAGGTTTCCAGAACATACTTTTGGGACGACCGACTTATAACAGTAATTAGTAGAGCGCGCCTACGACGGCTCGCCTTCTGAACTGCCGTTTACTTAACATCTTATCAGAAACATTTGGGCAGCTTGTCTGACCCATTCAGGTTTCCAGAACATACTTTTGGGACGACCGACTTATAACAGTAATTAGTAGAGCGCGCCTACGACTGCTCGCCGTCTCAACTGCCGTTTATTTTAACAATTTATCAGAAACATTTGGGCAGCTTGTCTGACCCATTCAGGTTTCCAGAGCATACTTTTGGGACGGCCGACTTATAACAGTAATTAGTAGATCGCGCCTATTACGGCTCTCCTTCTGAACTGCCGTTTACTTTAACATGTTATCAGAAACATTTGGGCAGCTTGTCTGACCCATTCAGGTTTCCAGAACATACTTTTGGGACGACCGACTTATAACAGTAAATAGTAGAGCGCGCCTATGACGGTTCGCTTTCTCAACTGCCGTTTACTTTAACACGTTATCAGGAACATTTGGGCAGCTTGTCTGACCCATTCAGGTTTCCAGAACATACTTTTGGGACGGCCGACTTATACCAGTAATTAGTAGAGCGCGCCTATGACGGTTCGCCTTCTGAACTGCCGTTTACTTTAACATGTTGTCAGAAACATTTGGGCTGCTTGTCTCACCCATTCAGGTTTCCAGAACATACTTTTGGGACGACCGACTTATAACAGTAATTAGTAGAGCGCGCCTACGACGGCTCGCCTTCTTAACTGCCGTTTACTTTAACATGTTATCAGAAACATTTGGGCAGCTTGTCTGACCCATTCAGGTTTCCAGAGCATACTTTTGGGACGGCCGACTTATAACAGTAATTAGTAGAGCGCGCCTATGACGGCTCGCCTTCTGAACTGCCGTTTACTTTAACATGTTATCAGAAACATTTGGGCAGCTTGTCTGACCCATTCAGGTTTCCAGAACATACTTTTGTGACGACCGACTTATAACAGTAATTAGTAGAGCGCGCCTATGACGGTTCGCCTTCTCAACTGCCGTTTACTTTATCACGTTATCAGGAACATTTGGGCAGCTTGTCTGACCCATTCAAGTTTCCAGAACATACTTTTGGGACGGCCGACTTATAACAATAATTAGTAGAGCGCGCCTATGACGGCTCGTCTTCTGAACTGCCGTTTACTTTAACATGTTATCAGAAACATTTGGGCAGCTTGTCTGACCCATTCAGCTTTCCAGAGCATACTTTTGGGACGGCCGACTTATAACAATAATTAGTAGAGCGCGCCTATGACGGCACGCCTTCTGAACTGCCGTTTACTTTAACATGTTATAAGAAACATTTGGGCAGCTTGTCTGACCCATTCAGGTTTCCAGAACATCCTTTTGGGGCGACCGACTTATAACAGTAATTAGTAGAGCGCGCCTACGACGGCTCGCCTTCTGAACTGCCGTTTACTTAACATCTTATCAGAAACATTTGGGCAGCTTGTCTCACCCATTCAGGTTTCCAGGACATACTTTTGGGACGACCGACTTATAACAGTAATTAGTAGAGCGCGCCTATGACGGTTCGCCTTCTCAACTGCCGTTTACTTTAACACGTTATCAGGAACATTTGGGCAGCTTGTCTGACCCATTCAAGTTTCCAGAACATACTTTTGGGACGGCCGACTTATAACAATAATTAGTAGAGCGCGCCCATTACGGCTCGTCTTCTGAACTGCCGTTTACTTTAACATGTTATCAGAAACATTTGGGCAGCTTGTCTGACCCATTCAGGTTTCCAGAACATACTTTTGGGACGACCGACTTATAACAGTAATTAGTAGAGCGCGCCTATGACGGCTCGCCTTATGAACTGCCGTTTACTTTAACATCTTATCAGAAACATTTGGGCAGCTTGTCTCACCCATTCAGGTTTCCAGGACATACTTTTGGGACGACCGACTTATAACAGTAATTAGTAGAGCACGCCTATGACGGCTCGCCTTCTGAACTGCCGTTTACTTTAACATGTTATCAGAAAAATTTGGGGAGCTTGTCTGACCCATTCAGGTTTCCAGAGCATACTTTTGGGACGGCCGACTTATAACAATAATTAGTAGAGCGCGCCTATGACGGCTCGCCTTCTGAACTGCTGTTTACCTAAACATGTTATCAGAAACATTTGGGCAGCTTGTCTGACCCATTCAGGTTTCCAGAACATACTTTTGGGACGACCGACTTATAACAGTAATTAGTAGAGCGCGCCTATGACGGCTCGCCTTATGAACTGCCGTTTACTTTAACATGTTATCAGAAACATTTCGGGAGCTTGTCGGACCCATTCAGGTTTCCAGAACATACTTTTGGGACGACCGACTTATAACAGTAATTAGTAGAGCGCGCCTACGACGGCTCGCCGTCTGAACTGCCGTTTACTTTAACATGTTATCAGAAACATTTAGGCAGCTTGTCTTACCCATTCAGGTTTCCAGAACATACTTTTGGGACGGCCGACTTATAACAGTAATTAGTAGAGCGCGCCTATGACGGCTCGCCTTCTGAACTGCCGTTTACTTTAACATGTTATCAGAAACATTTAGGCAGCTTGTCTGACCCATTCAGGTTTCCAGAACATACTTTTGGGACGACCGACTTATAACAGTAATTAGTAGAGCACGCCTATGACGGCTCGCCTTCTGAACTGCCGTTTACTTTAACATGTTATCAGAAACATTTGGGGAGGTTGTCTGACCCATTCAGGTTTCCAGAACATACTTTTGGGACGACCGACTTATAACACTAATTAGTAGAGCGCGCTTACGACGGCTCGCCGTCTCAACTGCCGTTTATTTTAACAATTTATCAGAAACATTTGGGCAGCTTGTCTGACCCATTCAGGTTTCCAGAGGATACTTTTGGGACGGCCGACTTATAACAGTAATTAGTAGAGCGCGCCTATGACGGCTCTCCTTCTGAACTGCCGTTTACTTTAACATGTTATCAGAAACATTTGGGCAGCTTGTCTGACCCATTCAGGTTTCCAGAACATACTTTTGGGACGACCGACTTATAACAGTAAATAGTAGAGCGCGCCTATGAAGGTTCGCCTTCTCAACTTCCGTTTACTTTAACACGTTATCAGGAACATTTGGGCAGCTTGTCTGACCCATTCAGGTTTCCAGAACATACTTTTGGGACGGCCGACTTATAACAGTAATTAGTAGAGCGCGCCTATGACGGTTCGCCGTCTCAACTGCTGTTTATTTTAACATGTTATCAGAAACATTTGGGCAGCTTGTCTGACCCATTCAGGTTTCCATAGCATACTTTTGGGACGGCCGACTTATAACAGTAATTAGTAGAGCGCGCCTATGACGGCTCGCCTTCTGAACTGCCGTTTATTTTAACATGTTATCAGAAACATTTGTGCAGCTTGTCTGACCCAGCAGGTTTCCAGAACATGCTTTTGGGACGACCGACTTATAACAGTAATTAGTAGAGCGCGCCTACGACGGTTCGCCGTCTGAACTGCCGTTTACTTTAACATGTTATCAGAAACATTTAGGCAGCTTGTCTGACCCATTCAGGTTTCCAGAACATACTTTTGGGGCGGCCGACTTATAACAGTAATTAGTAGAGCGCGCCTATGACGGTTCGCCTTCTCAACTGCCGTTTACTTTAACACGTTATCAGAAAAATTTGGGCAGCTTGTCTGACCCATTCAGGTTTCCAGAAAATACTTTTGGGACGACCGACGTATAACAGTAATTAGTAGAGCGCGCCTACGACGGCTCGCCGTCTCAACTGCCGTTTACTTTAACACGTTATCAGGAACATTAGGGCAGCTTGTCTGACCCATTCAGGTTTCCAGAACATACTTTTGGGACGGCCGACTTATAACAATAATTAGTAGAGCGCGCCTATGATGGCTCGTCTTCTGAACTGCCGTTTACTTTAACATGTTATAAGAAACATTTGGGCAGCTTGTCTGACCCATTCAGGTTTCCAGAACATACTTTTGGGACGACCGACTTATAACAGTAATTAGTAGAGCGCGCCTACGACGGCTCGCCTTCTGAACTGCCGTTTACTTAACATCTTATCAGAAACATTTGGGCAGCTTGTCTGACCCATTCAGGTTTCCAGAACATACTTTTGGGACGACCGACTTATAACAGTAATTAGTAGAGCGCGCCTACGACTGCTCGCCGTCTCAACTGCCGTTTATTTTAACAATTTATCAGAAACATTTGGGCAGCTTGTCTGACCCATTCAGGTTTCCAGAGCATACTTTTGGGACGGCCGACTTATAACAGTAATTAGTAGATCGCGCCTATTACGGCTCTCCTTCTGAACTGCCGTTTACTTTAACATGCTATCAGAAACATTTGGGCAGCTTGTCTGACCCATTCAGGTTTCCAGAACATACTTTTGGGACGACCGACTTATAACAGTAAATAGTAGAGCGCGCCTATGACGGTTCGCTTTCTCAACTGCCGTTTACTTTAACACGTTATCAGGAACATTTGGGCAGCTTGTCTGACCCATTCAGGTTTCCAGAACATACTTTTGGGACGGCCGACTTATACCAGTAATTAGTAGAGCGCGCCTATGACGGTTCGCCTTCTGAACTGCCGTTTACTTTAACATGTTGTCAGAAACATTTGGGCTGCTTGTCTCACCCATTCAGGTTTCCAGAACATACTTTTGGGACGACCGACTTATAACAGTAATTAGTAGAGCGCGCCTACGACGGCTCGCCTTCTTAACTGCCGTTTACTTTAACATGTTATCAGAAACATTTGGGCAGCTTGTCTGACCCATTCAGGTTTCCAGAGCATACTTTTGGGACGGCCGACTTATAACAGTAATTAGTAGAGCGCGCCTATGACGGCTCGCCTTCTGAACTGCCGTTTACTTTAACATGTTATCAGAAACATTTGGGCAGCTTGTCTGACCCATTCAGGTTTCCAGAACATACTTTTGTGACGACCGACTTATAACAGTAATTAGTAGAGCGCGCCTATGACGGTTCGCCTTCTCAACTGCCGTTTACTTTATCACGTTATCAGGAACATTTGGGCAGCTTGTCTGACCCATTCAAGTTTCCAGAACATACTTTTGGGACGGCCGACTTATAACAATAATTAGTAGAGCGCGCCTATGACGGCTCGTCTTCTGAACTGCCGTTTACTTTAACATGTTATCAGAAACATTTGGGCAGCTTGTCTGACCCATTCAGCTTTCCAGAGCATACTTTTGGGACGGCCGACTTATAACAATAATTAGTAGAGCGCGCCTATGACGGCACGCCTTCTGAACTGCCGTTTACTTTAACATGTTATAAGAAACATTTGGGCAGCTTGTCTGACCCATTCAGGTTTCCAGAACATCCTTTTGGGGCGTCCGACTTATAACAGTAATTAGTAGAGCGCGCCTACGACGGCTCGCCTTCTGAACTGCCGTTTACTTAACATCTTATCAGAAACATTTGGGCAGCTTGTCTCACCCATTCAGGTTTCCAGGACATACTTTTGGGACGACCGACTTATAACAGTAATTAGTAGAGCGCGCCTATGACGGTTCGCCTTCTCAACTGCCGTTTACTTTAACACGTTATCAGGAACATTTGGGCAGCTTGTCTGACCCATTCAAGTTTCCAGAACATACTTTTGGGACGGCCGACTTATAACAATAATTAGTAGAGCGCGCCCATTACGGCTCGTCTTCTGAACTGCCGTTTACTTTAACATGTTATCAGAAACATTTGGGCAGCTTGTCTGACCCATTCAGGTTTCCAGAACATACTTTTGGGACGACCGACTTATAACAGTAATTAGTAGAGCGCGCCTATGACGGCTCGCCTTATGAACTGCCGTTTACTTTAACATGTTATCAGAAACATTTCGGGAGCTTGTCGGACCCATTCAGGTTTCCAGAACATAATTTTGGGACGACCGACTTATAACAGTAATTAGTAGAGCGCGCCTACGACGGCTCGCCGTCTCAACTGCCGTCTATTTTAACAATTTATCAGAAACATTTGGGCAGCTTGTCTGACCCATTCAGGTTTCCAGAGGATACTTTTGGGACGGCCGACTTATAACAGTAATTAGTAGAGCGCGCCTATGACGGCTCTCCTTCTGAACTGCCGTTTACTTTAACATGTTATCAGAAACATTTGGGCAGCTTGTCTGACCCATTCAGGTTTCCAGAACATACTTTTGGGACGACCGACTTATAACAGTAAATAGTAGAGCGCGCCTATGAAGGTTCGCCTTCTCAACTTCCGTTTACTTTAACACGTTATCAGGAACATTTGGGCAGCTTGTCTGACCCATTCAGGTTTCCAGAACATACTTTTGGGACGGCCGACTTATAACAGT
Organism: Magicicada septendecula; assembly: GCA_034769895.1. Lineage (NCBI taxonomy): Eukaryota > Metazoa > Arthropoda > Insecta > Hemiptera > Cicadidae > Magicicada > Magicicada septendecula. The sequence goes on from CM068367.1 coordinate 1,250,696,743, forward strand.
AATTAGTAGAGCGCGCCTATGACGGTTCGCCGTCTCAACTGCTGTTTATTTTAACATGTTATCAGAAACATTTGGGCAGCTTGTCTGACCCATTCAGGTTTCCATAGCATACTTTTGGGACGGCCGACTTATAACAGTAATTAGTAGAGCGCGCCTATGACGGCTCGCCTTCTGAACTGCCGTTTATTTTAACATGTTATCAGAAACATTTGGGCAGCTTGTCTGACCCAGCAGGTTTCCAGAACATGCTTTTGGGACGACCGACTTATAACAGTAATTAGTAGAGCGCGCCTACGACGGCTCTCCTTCTGAACTGCCGTTTACTTAACATCTTATCAGAAACATTTGGGCAGCTTGTCTCACCCATTCAGGTTTCCAGGACATACTTTTGGGACGACCGACTTATAACAGTAATTAGTAGAGCACGCCTATGACGGCTCGCCTTCTGAACTGCCGTTTACTTTAACATGTTATCAAAAACATTTGGGCAGCTTGTCTGACCCATTCAGGTTTCCAGAGCATACTTTTGGGACGGCCGACTTATAACAATAATTAGTAGAGCGCGCCTATGACGGCACGCCTTCTGAACTGCCGTTTATTTTATCATGTTATCAGAAACATTTGGGCAGCTTGTCTGACCCATTCAGGTTTCCAGAGCATACTTTTGGGACGGCCGACTTATAACAGTAATTAGTAGAGCGCGCCTATGACGGCTCGCCTTCTGAACTGCCGTTTACTTTAACATGTTATCAGAAACATTTGGGCAGCTTGTCTGACCCATTCAGGTTTCCAGAACATACTTTTGGGACGACCGACTTATAACAGTAATTAGTAGAGCGCGCCTACGACGGCTCGCCGTCTCAACTGCTGTTTATTTTAACATGTTATCAGAAACATTTGGGCAGCTTGTCTGACCCATTCAGGTTTCCATAGCATACTTTTGGGACGGCCGACTTATAACAGTAATTAGTAGAGCGCGCCTATGACGGCTCGCCTTCTGAACTGCCGTTTACTTTAACATGTTATCAGAAACATTTGGGCAGCTTGTCTGACCCAGCAGGTTTCCAGAACATGCTTTTGGGACGACCGACTTATAACAGTAATTAGTAGAGCGCGCCTACGACGGTTCGCCGTGTGAACTGCCGTTTACTTTAACATGTTATCAGAAACATTTAGGCAGCTTGTCTGACCCATTCAGGTTTCCAGAACATACTTTTGGGACGGCCGACTTATAACAGTAATTAGTAGAGCGCGCCTATGACGGTTCGCCTTCTCAACTGCCGTTTACTTTAACACGTTATCAGAAAAATTTGGGCAGCTTGTCTGACCCATTCAGGTTTCCAGAAAATACTTTTGGGACGACCGACGTATAACAGTAATTAGTAGAGCGCGCCTACGTCGGCTCGCCGTCTCAACTGCCGTTTACTTTAACACGTTATCAGGAACATTAGGGCAGCTTGTCTGACCCATTCAGGTTTCCAGAACATACTTTTGGGACGGCCGACTTATAACAATAATTAGTAGAGCTCGCCTATGACGGCTCGTCTTCTGAACTGCCGTTTACTTTAACATGTTATAAGAAACATTTGGGCAGCTTGTCTGACCCATTCAGGTTTCCAGAACATACTTTTGGGACGACCGACTTATAACAGTAATTAGTAGAGCGCGCCTACGACGGCTCGCCTTCTGAACTGCCGTTTACTTAACATCTTATCAGAAACATTTGGGCAGCTTGTCTGACCCATTCAGGTTTCCAGAACATACTTTTGGGACGACCGACTTATAACAGTAATTAGTAGAGCGCGCCTACGACTGCTCGCCGTCTCAACTGCCGTTTATTTTAACAATTTATCAGAAACATTTGGGCAGCTTGTCTGACCCATTCAGGTTTCCAGAGCATACTTTTGGGACGGCCGACTTATAACAGTAATTAGTAGATCGCGCCTATGACGGCTCTCCTTCTGAACTGCCGTTTACTTTAACATGTTATCAGAAACATTTGGGCAGCTTGTCTGACCCATTCAGGTTTCCAGAACATACTTTTGAGACGACCGACTTACAACAGTAAATAGTAGAGCGCGCCTATTAAGGTTCGCCTTCTCAACTGCCGTTTACTTTAACACGTTATCAGGAACATTTCGGCAGCTTGTCTGACCCATTCAGGTTTCCAGAACATACTTTTGGGACGGCCGACTTATAACAGTAATTAGTAGAGTGTGCCTACGACGGCTCGCCTTCTCAACTGCCATTTACTTTAACACGTTATCAGAAACATTTGGGGAGCTTGTCTGACCCATTCAGGTTTCCAGAACATACTTTTGGGACGACCGACTTATAACAGTAATTAGTAGAGCGCGCCTACGACGGCTCGCCGTCTGAACTGCCGTTTACTTTAACATGTTATCAGAAACATTTGGGCAGCTTGTCTGACCAATTCAGGTTTGCAGAACATACTTTTGGGACGGCCGACTTATGACAGTAATTAGTAGAGCGCGCCTATGACGGTTCGCTTTCTCAACTGCCGTTTACTTTAACACGTTATCAGGAACATTTGGACAGCTTGTCTGACCCATTCAGGTTTCCAGAACATACTTTTGGGACGGCCGACTTATACCAGTAATTAGTAGAGCGCGCCTATGACGGTTCGCCTTCTGAACTGCCGTTTACTTTAACATGTTATCAGAAACATTTGGGCAGCTTGTCTCACCCATTCAGGTTTCCAGAACATACTTTTGGGACGACCGACTTATAACAGTAATTAGTAGAGCGCGCCTACGACGGCTCGCCTTCTTAACTGCCGTTTACTTTAACATGTTATCAGAAACATTTGGGCAGCTTGTCTGACCCATTCAGGTTTCCAGAGCATACTTTTGGGACGGCCGACTTATAACAGTAATTAGTAGAGCGCGCCTATGACGGCTCGCCTTCTGAACTGCCGTTTACTTTAACATGTTATCAGAAACATTTGGGCAGCTTGTCTGACCCATTCAGGTTTCCAGAACATACTTTTGTGACGACCGACTTATAACAGTAATTAGTAGAGCGCGCCTACGACGGCTCGCCGTCTGAACTGCCGTTTACTTTAACATGTTATCTGAAACATTTAGGCAGCTTGTCTGACCCATTCAGGTTTCCAGAACATACTTTTGGGACGGCCGACTTATAACAGTAATTAGTAGAGCGCGCCTATGACGGTTCGCTTTCTCAACTGCCGTTTACTTTAACACGTTATCAGAAACATTTCGGGAGCTTGTCTGACCCATTCAGGTTTGCAGAACATACTTTTGGGACGACCGACTTATAACAGTAATTAGTAGAGCGCGCCTACGACGGCTCGCCGTCTGAACTGCCGTTTGCTTTAACATGTTATCAGAAACATTTAGGCAGCTTGTCTTACCCATTCAGGTTTCCAGAACATACTTTTGGGACGGCCGACTTATAACAGTAATTAGTAGAGCGCGCCTATGACGGCTCGCCTTCTGAACTGCCGTTTACTTTAACATGTTATCAGAAACATTTAGGCAGCTTGTCTGACCCATTCAGGTTTCCAGAGCATACTTTTGGGACGGCCGACTTATAACAATAATTAGTAGAGCGCGCCTATGACGGCTCGCCTTCTGAACTGCCGTTTACTTTAACATGTTATCAGAAACATTTGGGCAGCTTGTCTGACCCATTCAGGTTTCCAGAACATACTTTTGGGACGACCGACTTATAACAGTAATTAGTAGAGCGCGCCTATGACGGCTCGCCTTATGAACTGCCGTTTACTTTAACATGTTATCAGAAACATTTCGGGAGCTTGTCGGACCCATTCAGGTTTCCAGAACATACTTTTGGGACGACCGACTTATAACAGTAATTAGTAGAGCGCGCCTACGACGGCTCGCCGTCTGAACTGCCGTTTACTTTAACATGTTATCAGAAACATTTAGGCAGCTTGTCTTACCCATTCAGGTTTCCAGAACATACTTTTGGGACGGCCGACTTATAACAGTAATTAGTAGAGCGCGCCTATGACGGCTCGCCTTCTGAACTGCCGTTTACTTTAACATGTTATCAGAAACATTTAGGCAGCTTGTCTGACCCATTCAGGTTTCCAGAACATACTTTTGGGACGACCGACTTATAACAGTAATTAGTAGAGCGCGCCTATGACGGTTCGCCTTCTCAACTGCCGTTTACTTTAACACGTTATCAGGAACATTTGGGCAGCTTGTCTGACCCATTCAAGTTTCCAGAACATACTTTTGGGACGGCCGATTTATAACAATAATTAGTAGAGCGCGCCCATTACGGCTCGTCTTCTGAACTATCGTTTACTTTAACATGTTATCAGAAACATTTGGGCAGCTTGTCTGACCCATTCAGGTTTCCAGAGCATACTTTTGGGACGGCCGACTTATAACAATAATTAGTAGAGCGCGCCTATGACGGCACGCCTTCTGAACTGCCGCTTACTTTAACATGTTATAAGAAACATTTGGGCAGCTTGTCTGACCCATTCAGGTTTCCAGAACATACTTTTGGGACGACCGACTTATAACAGTAATTAGTAGAGCGCGCCTACGACGGCTCGCCTTCTGAACTGCCGTTTACTTAACATCTTATCAGAAACATTTGGGCAGCTTGTCTCACCCATTCAGGTTTCCAGGACATACTTTTGGGACGACCGACTTATAACAGTAATTAGTAGAGCACGCCTATGACGGCTCGCCTTCTGAACTGCCGTTTACTTTAACATGTTATCAGAAACATTTGGGGAGCTTGTCTGACCCATTCAGGTTTCCAGAACATACTTTTGGGACGACCGACTTATAACACTAATTAGTAGAGCGCGCCTACGACGGCTCGCCGTCTCAACTGCCGTTTATTTTAACAATTTATCAGAAACATTTGGGCAGCTTGTCTGACCCATTCAGGTTTCCAGAGGATACTTTTGGGACGGCCGACTTATAACAGTAATTAGTAGAGCGCGCCTATGACGGCTCTCCTTCTGAACTGCCGTTTACTTTAACATGTTATCAGAAACATTTGGGCAGCTTGTCTGACCCATTCAGGTTTCCAGAACATACTTTTGGGACGACCGACTTATAACAGTAAATAGTAGAGCGCGCCTATGAAGGTTCGCCTTCTCAAATTCCGTTTACTTTAACACGTTATCAGGAACATTTGGGCAGCTTGTCTGACCCATTCAGGTTTCCAGAACATACTTTTGGGACGGCCGACTTATAACAGTAATTAGTAGAGCGCGCCTATGACGGCTCGCCTTCTGAACTGCCGTTTACTTTAACATGTTATCAGAAACATTTGGGCAGCTTGTCTGACCCATTCAGGTTTCCAGAACATACTTTTGGGACGACCGACTTATAACAGTAATTAGTAGAGCGCGCCTACGACGGCTCGCCGTCTCAACTGCTGTTTATTTTAACATGTTATCAGAAACATTTGGGCAGCTTGTCTGACCCATTCAGGTTTCCATAGCATACTTTTGGGACGGCCGACTTATAACAGTAATTAGTAGAGCGCGCCTATGACGGCTCGCCTTCTGAACTGCCGTTTACTTTAACATGTTATCAGAAACAATTGTGGAGCTTGTCTGACCCATTCATGTTTCCAGAACATACTTTTGGGACGACCGACTTATAACAGTAATTAGTAGAGCACGCCTATGACGGCTCGCCTTCTGAACTGCCGTTACTTTAACACACGTTTCCATTAAAAATAAGTTTGTACAACGTAATAAAATCGAGTTGCTCAGTAACATATGCAACCTTGTATTGATCATACTAGTAGGTAAATCATGTCCTGTTGTTTTTACTTTTGGATCACGTATGCATGCTGAATTTTTACTACTGGATCAAGGAAGTGTCCTGAATCCTTACTCCTGAATTGTGGGAGCCCTAACTACAAAACAAATTGATATATTTAATAAATCAGTACCAATTCTGCCTCTAATTGCACAGCCAATAAGAACAGTGACATCACATTACCTCATCAAACCTCAGGACAGATATACGCGTATGAACTGCGTATATAATTAAACGCGTATTGAATATATGCGAATTCACTCTGCTAAAAATGTGAAACAGGAAGCCATAACCTAATCAGAGATTCTTAAAAATTTATTTTATCATTAACTAATTTAAATAAACACCTATATGCCAACAAAAATGCTTTATAGCTACTTATACTTACCTTTGAATGTTTAAAATATTTAAAAGAAGACTTCATGGCATTGGAAACGTGTTATTTGAAACAGATTAAAGCGCTAGCATAACTAACTACGCAAGAGCTCCCGCCCCTCAAAGAATCTTCAAGTGAATTCCCTCTCTCGACAGACAGACATGAAGATATCATATTTTGTTAAAAGAGAAGATTAAAAATTGTTCTATCTGTATTTATAAATATTTTCTGACTTCAAATGTTATACTTGAATATACTTCCTTCCTATGATTAACATCTTACCTTCTTCTTTGGCACTACAGCCCAACGTGAGCCCTGGCTTCCAATCTCTCTTACCCATTACCATTTCATCATAACCCCTCACATCGATTATTCTGAGATCTTCCAACATGTCATCCAACCATCTTATCCTAGGTCGACTTCTCTTTCTGCTTTTCTTGAACATCTTATTTGGGCCCCCTTATCACTGAGACCCCCATATTACGAGGCTGTTACGAATTACTGAGAAATTTTATGCGAACATTTTTCCGAAAATATGTGAATGCTGTATCTGTGAATCGGAACGCTCCTGGTTACTTGCCCTACAAGAGTGGTACGGATACAGTGCCAATCAGTTGTTTAGAGCGACAGTAAATAAATTAGGATTACAGTAACGATTACCGACCTCCAGTAGGAAGTAGAAGCATAAGAAAAATCACAATTCAAACCATAATGATGCAGTACTCAGTTAACTACGAAAAATGTCAACAGAAAACCGAAAAATCGTAAGTTACGGTTTTCTTATCCTATTTTAATAATCGCCTCGTCTCGCCATCGCCACCACGATTGTCTTGATAGTGTCACTTCTAAAATCTGACGCTATTGGAACGCTTGATTTCATTATTTAGATGTTTGAACTGCGTATTAGAGGTATTTAATAGTGTATTTGTGTTTAAATTTAGGTTCTTAGAAAAAAGAATTTCCTCTGCGATAAAAGCGAAAAAAGAAAGAGAATCCAAACAAGTTTATGTAGGATTTATCCGCATATATGTACCGACTGACAATCCTATCACCCCGTGTGACACACACACACACACGCACACACACACGCACACACACACACACACACGCACACACATATTTGTTTTAAAATATTTATTACTGGAACAAGGCGAGCGCACATTATTTGGCCTATATACAGTATTGTCAAAATATCGTCTTTCCCTAAAATATCTTTTAAAGTTAGAGGGAAAATCCAAATTATTAAAATATCAAGATGGAATATAATATGCTATTACAATATTCATTTCATTATTATACGATGAGTCATCGTGTTAGCTACCAGCAAACTAATACTAATAACGCTCGGCGCTATTTCCTGTTCCATTGTGTTTTAGCAATTTCCATTACTTTTTTTGTATATTCACAAGTCCGGCACGATATAATTTAAAAACTCCAAAAAGTACGAGGGGAAAACTCTATGTTTACGTTGATAACGGCAAATTCTATAAACATACAGTCATTGATGTTCACCTGAGCATGCCATGTCATCATCTACTTCGACGGACATGGGTCTTACATGTCAAACTGAATTTATAGGGAATCGGTTGACAAAAAGGGAAGCGGGAGACCGTTAGCTACCAGATTGTTGTACTACTCATTGCGAATAATGCAACTGAAAATTACTTACACGCTACGAAGACTGAAGGCTACGATTGTTTACTTTTTTACAGACTGTAGTTGTTTTAAAATTCTCCAGATACCTGAAACAGAAAAAAACAAGACTTGCAGTCATGTGTATAAAGAATAACAGAATCACTAATCTGATATCTATCGAAACAGTGAAGACACGTCATTAATAACTCGACATGATTAGTAAATAACGTAAAGAAAAGGGAAGAAAAAACAACTAAAAAGAAGAAAAATTACATAATGTAAAGTATCGTAAGTTAGTAACTCATAAATGTAACCAACACCATCGTTAGAGTGACAACTTTATACTAGTAGTGAAGTTATTAAGGTCTTTTGAGTTCTAAGTGGATCTAATCAATCACTTCACGCTATCTTCCCGTTCCATCACAGGTTCGTATGCTTTTGTATGCTTTCCTCTTCAGCTTTCTCCATTCCTTCTGTCTCCACTCTCTCATTCCAACCCGTCACTCTCTCGTAGCATTCAAATCCTCCAAATATTGGTATTCCTACATGGTACTTGGCTTTCATTTAGGGTCTATTTTTTTTGGCGCCTTCCACTGTACAAGCTTCTTGAAATTAGAGTTTCATCTTGTCTGTATAGGCATTGTACCTCACAATGGCTTTAGTATTTCTTTCTATCTCAGTCTCCTGATTCACGATGCTTTTCTATACTGTTTCTCCTCTTTCCTCGTCTAATACTATCCTTGTCTCAAACAGTCTCGGTTTCGCTTTACCCGCACATACAGTACACATTGTCTCCATTGCAAAGCCACTGGATCAATTACTGTCTTTTAATGTCTCATTTTTGTTTTCCTACCCAATCTCTTATACCATATCAAATTCTTATATTTGCAAGTAATACTATAACATCATAATGTAACATTTATCACAGATATAAATTTTAAAGATATTACCATCGTGTACATTTTTTGTGATTCAACAAAGATTGTCGTGTCTGTAGCAGTGCTTAGTTTGGAACGAAAAGAGAGGGTATGCTCCCTGTGCTGCAGAACTCGCTCACTATTCTGAACGGAGTACATTTATTATTGGATAAATTTTGATATTAAATAATTTTTCATTTGTCGGAAATTTATGAAAATTCCGATTACCCTACTTTTTTTGTTTAATAAAGTAATAACTGTAGAGCAGGTATAGCACTTTGATTTTCTTGGTTGTAACATAAGCTACGAACATGATGATGATAAGAATAAAAACGTAAATAAGTATCAGATGATGTGTGGTAAAGTACAAAGAAAACTAAAAAACAAAACAAGAACTAATACTAAAATGTAGTTCTATAAAGTAATGACGATACCTTACACATGCTAGCGAAACGTGGACGATAACTGAGAAACAAAAGCAGTATATACAAACCGCTGAAATACATTTTTAAGGTACGCGAGTGGTTATAGTCTAAGGGATCGAATGCGTAATGAACATATAAGGATAGCCTATATTCTCCATCAGTATAGAAGAACGATAGCAGCAGTGGACGGAGCACGTCTACAGAATGCGCCTCTAGAGCTAGTAAAGCTCGCTGTAGACTATAAATCAGTTTGCAGAAGATCTGTGGGTAGGCCCTGGAAGATATGGCTGCAATGAGGACGGAACAGACTATAAGCCTACACCAAGAAGGGACAACGACGGTGACGAGCAACTGTAGAGCAATCATACAATAAATGCTAAAAATTGCAAACAAATTCGGATTGTGTTAAAATTACCTTTGGTTTTACAGTCGGCTGGATTTTGCAATTTTTGAAATTATTGATTCCATTTATGGTCCCCGGCGTACCAAATTTTCAAAAATGAACACTAAATTCATATTTTGATAAACCTTTCTTCTAATATGATACCCCATCATACTGAGTTTTGCGATTGTTTTCAAAACTTAGACCCACTCACGTTTTTGCCACCCTATTTTTGGGGAGTCCAATGTCAAAAAATATAGGCTTCTGTAGAGTAAAAGTATGGACACGCATTGTAAGTTTTACTAAAATCGGTTAGAGCCAGACAGACAGACAGACAGACAAATGCAAACGCTCGAGTTGAAACTGAGAATTCGCTTCGCTCGTTTAACAGTCACTAGTATTAACTAATATTTAATCCAAATCACAGTTAACTGAAAACCACTTCTAATCGAATACATAAAACCCATTATGGACAATTGAGGATAACGAATAACTTTCAAAGAAGCAAATAAGTTTACTAATTTTTACGTAACGACAAATAGACACTTAATACCACTTCGTACTACTAAAATGAGCACGTATGTCGTGGAACCAATGAACCAACGATATGATAGAATATACTCTGCTACTTATAATACTAATTTAACTATTATGCAATGAGTCATCATGTTACGCTACCAACGAACGCTGATATTTGTTCTATTACTTTTGGCAAGTTTCATTACGCTTCGCCGGTTCGACATAATTGAAGGAGTCCAAACATACGAGGCGGACAGTACTTTCCATTGATGCTGATAATAACAAATTCTGTAAACAAAAAAAACACAGAAATTTCTATGTTTACACAAATTTTCATACCTTACAGAGCCTGGCAGTAATCACCAGTAATACGAGCAAATTAACTTGTGTGTGGCTTATTACGTATTCCAGTTTTATTAGCACAAGGCTTTTTCGTTTAATCCTTATTTAGATAAGAGAAAGCAGTGTGCAAAGAGGTGCATCGCCTACTACGTATACGTGTGCATTCGATAAAGTACTCCGCTTCACTAGGGGCAAAATACACAGTTAAGTGCTGCAGAACGAGACGAAGATAATTACGTCGTCTTCTTCGGAGACAATCATTTCTCTCCCCCCTCACGCAACATTACAATCCTTTTTTAAACCTTCTGTTCTCTTCTCGCTCTCTCCGCTGTTTACAATTGGTTTCAGCTCATTTTCTAATGCTAATAGGTCCGGCGCAAGATAAACACCGCCAACTAAATAACCAACATGTAATCTCTCTCTCTCACGTGCGCGCGCGCGGGCACAGCGTTTATCTCTCCTCTCTTAGTGTAACAGCCGACAACAGCTCACGGCAGTTCTCTCTCTCTCTCTCTCTCTCTCTCTCTCTCTCTCTCTCTCTCTCTCTCTCTCTCTCTCTCTCTCTCTCTCTCTCTCAGTTCTTCATGGCTTCGATACAATCTAGCAAATGCAACTATTACCAACAGCACCATCGGCCAACTTTTGTGTGCGTGCAAACTTGTAAGCTTTACACAAATCTAAAGACTATTGCAGGTGTACTACGCAGTGCCTAATTAATATGACAAAAATACACATGATTAACCGCTTTCCACACATAGTATACGTAACACGCATATGAAAATAAGAATTATTAACATAATCAGTAGCGTATCCTGAATTTTCTATGAGAGGGTTATCAATCAGGATGTTCCCACGACGGTTAATGTGCATGATTTTCCGCAGTGACGATTTATTGATGACAGAAGGGGTAGAACTATTGACTGATAATGAGGGATCATCAAGGTTCCAATTATAGGGATCCGCTAGCCAGCTATAATGCTGCCTGTTTGCAGACACGACTTCATTCGCCACGTACCCAATAGGTTAGGGGTTGTAACCCCCACAACCCTCATTCATATGAACGCAATACATATTCTTACACAACCGGAAAGAGTGTTCCATTAATCGCTATACCAAGTCAAGTATAAAGACAATTGGTTCATGAACTCTAAATTCATAGAGTTTTAATATGTTTATTACAACAAAAATTAAACATAAATTCTAAAATATTTCCCTTTAAAAGAACAGTAAACATGTTTACTATTTTCTGTAAGTAAAAAAATTTAAAAACTTTTTACGATTAAATCAGCTTACATAGTGTGTGTGTGTGTGTGTGTGTGTGTGTGTGTTTATATTATTATTATTATTAAAAACTTTTTGTACAAGAATATACATTTTATTATTTTGTGAATTACAATGTTTCAGTAGTATTCAACTATTGTCATCAGATATACAAATTAATAAATTAAAATATTTTGTTTAAATCAATTGCTCAGAACATTAAATTTAATCTAGGTATAAAATCGCTGTTTGAACAACTGATTTTAAAAAAATTTTAATTTATTAATTTGATATATAAATGACTACAGTTGAATACTATTGAAACATTGTAATTCACAAAATAATAAAAAGTATATTCTTGTACAAAAAGTTTAGATATTATTAATATTAATATAAAAAATATGTATACAAGAAAAACTCAGCGCGCTCGCGCGAGCACACACACACACACACACACACACATCAGGGCCGCTGATTAGGGAATAGTAGGGCCCTATTCCGCGGCCCTGCACACATATAGGATATGTATATATATCCTACATGTTTATTAACAATGGCAATAGAAAGCAACATTTTACCACATTTAGGGGACGTAGACCTATCATATTTTGGGAGCCTTTAAAGGATTTTTTAATGCCTTCTTTTCAGAGTACTTAGGTCTCCACTGGCATGTCACTTTCGGCATTTACTTCTGGAATCATTATCATGTAGGCTAATGTCCAAACCATTTCAAAACTTCGTTCCACAAGTCTTCTTTCCGGTCTCTATTTACTCGTTCCTTTTTCCTCCTAATCTTGAGACATTAGTACAAGTCTTCGCCACGTACAGACTGCTACGAAAGGAAACGAAACCATAGCGAAAAGACGAGCGGACGACAAGCAAACACGTTCGAAGAAAATAATCTCGTGGACTGTATCGTTTCTGACCTAGGTTCGAGTGAAAATGCTTGCGACTATGTTTGCACGCGCAGAACGTGTGTGTAAGTGCGTGATCATTGTCATGATGCCTTTAGTGTGCCCACCGTTACCAGCACCGAGATAGGGCGTTAATTAATTTGCTTTTGTCGCGTTTATGTTGCGTCCCCTGTACACCTATAAATTATCACTCACAGCAGCAGCAGCAGCAACTAAAGTTCTCGGCCATGTTCTTGCATTTTAATGGGAAATTTACTGTTCGTACGTTTAACGACTTCAAGTGCGGAGAGCACAGCTTTGACCTAGTTTGTACTCTCTTTAAGACAGTGACAATGCACCATCGTTGTGGGTTTATTTATGTTACTAAAATGATGCTTCACTGTGAAGACACATGCAGCCGTCATCAGGCAACAAATAATCACGGGGACGCAGAAGACGAAATTTCAACAATTATAAAAATTATAATACTATTATAATATTATAATACAATTATACCTACTAACGCCAAGCGTGGTGTAGTTGGTTGCGTAAACGTTCGCCGTATGGGGCTACTTGGGCAAGACCCATAAGCGAAAGCTTCAGTCTCTCCTTGACTGAGGATTGCGCTGGGCGTGCAAAGCCCACTATCTGACCTCAAACAAAACCATCCGTGACTCCCTGCGTGTCCGTTCCCTGGACGCCACTATACGGACACTGTCCCGCAAATTTTATCGTCGCTCCGCCCGGTTCCAGGGCGACCACCTCATTAGCGCCCTCGGTCGCTACCAATCTGTGCCAGGAGAATCTTGGACCCGGCCCCGCCGTACTCTCACCATCAATTAATAAAATAATTCATTGTAAACCCACGGCCGGTAGCAGGCCACACCCAAAATCCAGCCCCTATCTGTCGTCCCTGCGGCAGGAGCTCTATCTGAAGCTCGGAACGCAGTACATGAGCGGGCGACGGGCATGCCCTTTGTCTCGCGCAGCCCATTGGTCCCCGGTTGCGTAATGGGATGCGAGGACTCACCACCCAGCAATAAGATTCATATCGTAATCTAGGGAGCACGTTAAACAATAACTTGCAGAAAAAAATCGAGTTACGTATATGAAACGGAGTCAGTGAATTAGTTCAGGTGAGGTGAGTCAGGGCTAGCCCCTCTCCTATTATCCATCTGCTTGAATAACGTTCAGAGTACATGGAGTCCAGATAGCCCGATGGCTTACGTAGGTAATGACGATTATACGATTGAAACAGCAGCTCGATTCATGCTTTGACTGGATATGTAACGAGAACAAAAGCCGCTCCACTGCTGTTCTCTAAGCGCCTGACGGTCCGAGAGGCTGTGTGGTACTTGCCTTTACTCCAGAAGTCAAATCGAACATTAGCTGTGTAAGATTATGATAGTTTTGGGGGTTCAAAACAACCTCGCTTGGCATTAGAAGGCTTCCTTTATTTAAAAAAATTATATAAATTTAATTCTACGTTATAAAAATCCCTTTTTTAAGTTAGCAAGCCAATCAGAATAGTATCAGAAATTATAAAATAAGTTAAATTTTGGAAATTGTATTACTATTTCTTAACAAATTTTAAAGTGCTCTAAATACTATTCAAAAAAGGAATCCGTTACTGAAACCTTTAAAAATAGTTAAAATACTTTTTCTTACACTTTTTTGTGAAGCCCATGCTGTTGGTTACTCCGAAACTTAACACGCACCTCCTTCTTCTTTCACTTGTGAACTCCCTTCGAGAAGTCGGTCTCCATTCTTCTCTAACCCATATTTATTAAATCCTTCCCTCGGGTAGGATCGAGGTGCGCCGATGACCAAAAAATTCTTAACGAGATTATACGGGACCCTCTAATGGTAGAGGTGGAGATGCGCCGGTGGTGAAAGGTAAAGGACCGGAAATGAAGCCCTTGCAGAGTTAACGACGGGGCATTCCGCTCGTTGTTCACCAACCAGCACCCGAAACTGGTCTATTCATGGAAAACACTTATTGTCTTTGATATTCTTTGTACGTCGAGTCGATTAGTACAGTGACTGATTCGTGAGTTACAGAGTGCCTCAAAATGTTTCCACGTTAAATCAGAAAGGGTTTTGATTACTTGCACACGAGGATTTCAAATACAGGAAGAGTGCGAAGACTCATAGTGGACAGACATGGCGATCAAGACTTGTGCATCTAACTTGTTCACGGATGTTACTGGAGAAGTTTAACGGAAACTTTAAGACTGTCGGCAAGCAAAATTATGAATTGTGTCCCGATCTACGCAGGCAGAGTATCTCGATCAGTGTGAAACGAAAAGCGAACGAAGTGTTGGCCGTACCCCTTGGTCTGACCGCCGGCTTACCTCGACAAACCCCCTTCCCTCACCTTAGGTTTCCACTAACACCAGTTCCATTTTCCTGTTAGCTGGTGATGGGGAATACGAAGATAAGAAGGAATAAATATTTTGGGTTTAAGATTACCATACGAGTAAAAGTAAATTTGCTGACCCACGAGGTTTCTGTCAGAAGTTCTCAGACTACTCTCGCTGACGTTAGATTCCTGTTGTCTTATTTTTCTGCTAATATTTCTGGAGTTAGCAGATCAAATGTAGTAATGCCTTATGATTAGTTAAAACTTCCGGGCTGAAAGGTGCTAAAACTTTTGCTACTGAAGATGGCCACCGGTGGTGCGGCCGAAACGTTTAGCTCCAATACATCAAGCACTCGACCACGGCCTTTCAGCCCGGAAGTTTTAACTAATCATAATGACACCGGCCGTGAAAGCCTACGTACTAAGAGTAGTAATGCCTGTTTATGGCACTGCATTTCAAACGCCTGACAGTTTCTTCATTCAGACTTTTCTCACCGTCTTGCATCTGACAGCTCTGTTTCCGGTAACTGTTAGACAGACCATAACCAGAAATTTAACAGGCTATAACCACTTACGCGCGTTAACTATCGATCATCACCTACACTCCTCCCGTCTGGTGGATACATTACCGCTATGCACAAGGAAAATACGCAAAGCATACTGGGTAGAGGGCTTCAGCTAGTTTCTCATCGTTTCCCTTTTGACATAGTAGGATCCAGAAAATTACCCGTTTTTAACCGCTATTGCACTCTAAGCGTACGGTGATAACAAAAACATGGTTATTTAAAAAAAGAAATAACAAAATATCTGTTTCAGGCACCTTGCTTATAACTCGAAATTACCCACGCTCCTGGGACGGGTGGGGTATAAGATCTATCTTTTACAAGTTAAGTTTATGTAATATAACATTAAGCAAGTTTATTAGGTTTATTTATATCATAACATTAAGCAAGTTCTTGCACAATATCTCTCTGGACAAGTGATTATATACAGCTTTTATCACAAAGAAAAAGGGCAAAAGAATTTATGATACGAGGTAATTGCATCTTACAAAAGTCCATTATATATCTTGCTGCATACATACATGTGCATATGTGTGCATTTGTCATTTGTTTATTTGTTTACTGCAGTTTAATCGCATACAAACAAAGTTTATTTCACAGTTTCTCTCTTCCCTCAACGCGGAGTAATACACTCCGTATAAAAAAATATAGTTATACAATAGTTTGGATAATAAATTTTCTTGTTTATGGTTGAAAACTTTAAGTAGGATTGGTTGTTGATTACGAGGCAGTGCAACATTTTTCTTACGGTACTGCAGGACCAAACATGTAGACAGCCGTATTCGATAAAATCGTACGTAAATTCTTGTATGTTCGCTTAATTATTAGACCAAACGGCTCCTCAGAAATGAGTGGGGGACGCTCGCTACTACCCTTTACCCTTTGTGCACGTCGAAGTCGTCCCAAAGGTAAGTTTTAAGGGCCAGACTACTGCTTTAACAACTAAAATAATGTAGTGTGGCATACATTTGAAATACGACTTGAAATCTGAATATTCGGGTACAACTTGGAATATCAGTGTATATTAGTAATAACAAGAGTCTAGGCATTTTTATCGCAAATAGGTTTATGTAATTTTCTACATTAAATTTTCTATGTGAGCAATTCAAATACGTAGTTTAACTACTTCTTTAAGTAAAACTTTTTTTTTACACATTATAAACAACGGTTTTATTTTGGAACTACTTAAACAAAACAGCTTCGATAGTGGCATGTTTTCTTGTCTGGAGGTACATATTTCCAAAAAATACGCACATTAGTTAACAAGAAATGAAGGTACGAGAAATTGGGTGACTACCCTGCTACAGATGTAAAAAGCTGGCAAATACCTACAAGTCAAACATTAAAGTTGAAAATAAAAAAAGATTTGACAGATAAATATATTTTGATTAATCAGTTAATTTCAAGCTATTTTATCTAATTCGATGACATTACAAAAGTATTTGTCAAAAAGTCCCATATTTTTTACATTTTTTAAAAAGGGAATAAAAATGTGTAATGAACGCACTTGGGAAGCCCAAACACAATTGGGAACATAAACACAATTATTTAACACTAATTCAATTTGTATAGGCACCAAGAAAACAAATGTGATTCAGGTGAGATGAGACATCGCGCCGAGGGGCTAGTCAGTATAGGCAAAGCGATGTTTTTGAGGTGACTAGTACAGTGAGATCGGCCTGAACTCAGGCGTTCAGCTATGCGCCGGTACTTGTAGGTCTATTGATATTGATACACGAAATAACTTTATTATGCTTTAAGCACCTCTGTTTTTTAACCTCCTTTGTTAAGAAAAATTACAATTTCATTCCGTTAAAATTAATTGAATAACTGCTTCCTTAATATAAGCTTAACTCATCCAACAAAGAAGAACATTAAACGCATGTGTGGCAGAGTAAGAGAGAGGGGGGAATGAGACCGCGAACTGTTACTGCGTTGTCTCTCCTCTCTTCTCTCTAGATGCATTACGCTATACTTGTAAGTGGGGGGTAACTCTTTGACGGGTTCGGCGTAGTCTGCCGCTCTAGGAAGGCTCTCATGCTTCTAACTATGGGAAAATTGACTATGGACTTAATGAGTAATAAGCAGTGAATAATAACTAGTACGATATTTCCAGACTAGCCTTGAAATAAGTTGTACCTTCTGAGCTGTCATTTAGTCTACCCAGTAATCGGTCGAATTTGACACGAATATTTCTTTACTATTATCATTCCTCCATTTCTCACAGAAGTTACTGATTATCTTCGTTACTGATGCTGCTGCATTTCCATACTATTCGGCATTCCTAAATGTGCAAATCAATGCACTCCTAAGAACACAAATTCAGTCTGGGAATACAAGCGCTTACACACATATCCTTCTTTAAGAAATTTGTTAAAAACGATGAGATAAGCTACCATTGGAGACCGAGTGGGACAGAGAACAAGGCGTATATTACAAATACGTCGAAAAAGCCAGGACAAATTATTATAAAAAAAAAAAAAATGATTATGGACAAGACTATATAATCTGAAAATCAGATGTGATATGCGCTTTAGAAAGGAAAATATTCACGAAGGATGGGATGGGATGACAACAAAATCCGTGCAGCAATTTTGAGATTATAGAAGGAAATAACCAATTACCAAACAGTAACTATCCTGGCTGATGTGTACGGTATTCCTCCATCGTAACCAAGTCGTGTGTACGATATTCCTCCACCGTAACCAAGTCGTGTGTACGATATTCCTCCACCGTAACCAAGTCGTGTGTACGATATTCCTCCATCGTAACCAAGTCGTGTGTACAATATTCCTCCATCGTAACCAAGCCGTGTGTACGATATTCCTCCACCGTAACCAAGTCGTGTGTACGATATTCCTCCACCGTAACCAAGTTTTGTGTACGATATTCCTCCATCGTAACCAAGTCGTGTGTACGATATTCCTCCATCGTAACCAAGTCGTGTGTACGATATTCCTCTATCGTAACCAAGCCGTGTGTACGATATTCCTCCACCGTAACCAAGTCGTCTGTACGATATTCCTCCAGCGTAACCAAGTCGTGTGTACGATATTCCTCCACCGTAACCAAGTCGTGTGTACGATATTCCTTCATCGTAACCAAGTCGTGTGTACGATGTTCCTCCACCTTAACCAAATCGTGTGTACGATATTCCTCCATCGTAACCAAGTCGTGTGTACGATATTCCTCCACCGTAACCAAGTCGTCTGTACGATATTCCTCCACCGTAACCAAGTCGTCTGTACGATATTCCTCCATCGTAACCAAGTCGTGTGTACGATATTTTTTTAACCAAGTAGGCTAATATTTTTATATCGTATAGCAAAATTGTTGGATTAAATTTAGTTCGATTAAATAACCTTTCTCGGATACACATTTGCAACCAGGTACACTGACAGGGTCTCAGTTGAATTGATTGATTGAAATAATAACATGGATTCACTGAAACCTTTGCGTAAAGAGAAAGCGAGAGATCTAAAGAGTGAAAGAGAAGCGATGACGGAAGATAGAGACAGGAGGACAGACAGGGAAGAGAGAGAGAGAGAGAGAGAGAGAGAAAGAGAGAGAGAGAGAGAGAGAGAGAGAGAGAGAGAGAGAGAGAGAGAGAGAGAGAGAGAGAGAGAGAGAGAGAGGGGGGGGGCGATATACCGATAACGAGTAGTCTAAAAGTAACCAACTTTGCACTATTTATCTCTTTTATCTTGCTTTATCAGCTTTACAGTTTATTTGCTATTTGCATATTACATTCGGAAGAATGAAGTTATCGAAGTTCTATGAATTAATAACCCTATAACTTACGGCGATTTTTACAACAGGTGTCAAGTGAGGTGTACCACGCCTCTATAAGTGGGAAAAGTTTATATCAGTAAACTTGACCCAATGATTATTAAAGTTACAATTGAAACACAAACTAGAGTCACAGAAAACAGACAGACTGGAAAATTATCCAACAGAAAAGAAAATAGAAGGTAAAAGACGAAGGAATAAATCTCTAAGGCGATGTGGCTAGAAACTTCACGACCAGTCAATGAACGACGCAATACTAACTTAGCCCAAAACAGAGAGTTCTAACAAACTGGCACTAGACCTGAACAGTACTACTGAACTAACGAATATAAAATGACGAGAGGAAGAGGGCACTATTCGTTACATTATAACGGAGAAAAAGTGTCAATTAAAAGATTACTCTAACAAATTTATTTGTACATACAATACCGTGCGACCTTAAGACAAATGATACTTTGTGACAAAAATTATTTTAGTTCTTTATTCCATAGGATATTATAAATTTTGTAGCAAGCCAGCCTGTTTTTAAATCGGTGATTACCACGCCCCAAACTAATTCTATATTTGCAGTGCATCTCCAACACATCGCATGTAAAAGAAATCACTGCCCGTATGCAGTCATTACAAAAACCTGTCGGTGAAATAAATATTACAAACAACAACGAACTGATTGCAAGAACCGCCTTTGGTAGATTACTTAAAGATGCCATTCTAACCAGCCGTGCAGTAAGTACAGGTAATATTCAATAAGTAACAAATGGTAAAAAACAAAACAAAAACACTCATGACACGAAAAAGAAGGTTGTAGTAACATGACGAAAGGCGTCAAAAAGTTAAAGAGACGGACCGCCATTGTCTATAGAATTTCGTCTTGACCTCGACGAAAGGTTAAATACATGAATTATAGCTTTCCTTCAAACTTCATAACTTGAGGCGTTGCCGTCGCTGGATGGTCCTGTGTACGCGCGCACATGCACGTCTCTGTATGCCGCTGGCGTGCATAAATGTACGTACACGGGCGCGCGCTTGTGTGGGGGTGTAGTATTTGGTGCCATAAACTTGTGTGCAAATTTATTTAATAAGTTTTCGATTGATGTGGTACCATAAATGTAAATGTTTATTTTGTTCGTTTACATAGAAGTATATAGATTTATGAAGGGAGTGAAACTCAAACATAGCTGAATAATAATGCGCACCGACACGACCTGTGAATCGTTGTTTGTTCCGATATAATTTGCATTTTGATCAATCACAATTCTAGGCTCTCGAATGCAATTTTACATAGGTATGCATTACCTACCGTCAGTATGTTGTGTGTGTGGGCGAGAATGAGTGCGAGTTCTGTGTGAGTGAGACGCCTGATCTGTAGTCATGATTATAATGTCGCGACAGTACTCTGCAATTTATCTATACAAATTTTCTTGCCAATTTTTTGTTAATCAGCATTTATTTTGTGATTATTTTCATTTTAATAAATCGTAATTCATACGTTCGAATACATTTTTGGTACGTACATAATTATGAGAATATTGTCTGTTTTCGTGGGAGACAAGTCTTACATGTGGGATATATACTACATACTATACGCTTATAGTAGGTACGCTTATGCAGAAACATTCCCGTTTTTAATTTCCGTTTTAATGATTAATTAACCGTCATCGTCTTATTTCAGCACTCTTGATTCCACAAATGATGTTAAATTTTTCTCGGTCCTATAATTCCTGTTTGAGAAGTAAATATCCACATGGGTGCTGAAGTTGGAAGATATGAAAAACCTTGGTGTTTTCGAGAGGAAAATTCTAAGAAGAATTTATGGACCAGTATGAGAAGTGATCAAGGCCCAAAAATCGGTTTGTGAAGGAAGCCGGAGGGAGTAAGGAGGAGAGGACGTCCGAGAAGGAGATGATATGAAGATGTGGAAGGGGATTTGAGGGAGATGCGAGTGGCAGGTATGAGGAGTAAGGTATAATGGAGGATGACAGAGAAGAATGGACGAGAATCATTGAGTAGGCCAGGGTTCTACAGGGACCGTAGTGCCAGAAGAAGAAGAAGTGTATATCCTGGTAGAATTATACTATCCCAACGAGATATTCTGTGGAGGAGCAGCCGATCAGTCTGGGACAGATGACGTAAGATGCATCCTTTCTTCTGAGTTAAGGCGTTAATGAAACAGCTACCTTACAATGAAGCAGATTACTACTGTAAATCCGTCTAGAAAACATAGACTACTACAGAAATGGCTTGCTTGAGCCCGACAAATCACTATTGGACACATTAAAAAGTTGCCAAAATCAAATTATGATACAAAAAACGTATGCAAAATCTTAAATGTAGGCATACTCGAACAAACGTAAAGACGTAGAACCAGGACGCGGAAGAAATGGTTGTAGTGAAGGACGAAAAGAAAGCAGGAGATCGATGGGATCGGGTATCGTGAGGGAGGCCAAGGTCACATATAATTATATTATACATAAAACTGCAAATATGAAGGCATTCAGAGCCTTATAATGATAGAGATAACGAACAATTCTGCTGTTCTTTAAAGAATTTTCTTACGCTTACTCAACCAGTTCAAGTTAATTTGTTGCTGTATTACGTATTACGTTGTAGCATAAGCCTCAAGGCTCTTTTGTTTTATTCCTGATTTGGACAAGAGAAAGCACTGTGTACAAAAAAGATAGGCCTACATCTAGTACGTTACTAGCTCAAGGAGGACAGAATTGAGTATCGTGCGCTTACTGCAACGAAGATAATTACATCGTGTTGTGTTCTTCGGGGCCAATCATCACCCCCTCCCTATCGAAATAGTCTTCACTATTCTGTTCTCTTTCACCGTTTACAATTCGTTCCAGATCATTTTCTAATGCTAATAGGCTCGGCGCAAGATAAACACGGCCGACTAACTAGCCAGCACGGTACCTACCTCTCACACGGACCGTTTATCTCCGTTTTGTGTAATAACCGATACCTCACGGCGATTCTCTCTCTCTCTCTCTCTCTCTCTCCTGTACCGCCGTTTATGCATTTATCCACTTTACACGTACGGAGCTCCGGTACAATCTGCAACATCGATCGGTGCTTCATCATTGCCCGACTTATTCAAACTGTGCGTAATTGCATACACGTAGGCCTATATTACATAATTCCACAGAATACTGTTTATGTGCTGTACAGATCTGAATGAATTTGCCAAAAACAAAAATAACTGATCGCTTTTCTCCTTTGTTCCGAACGTCGTGACTTCTGACTTAGGACGCTGGGTCGGTTCGTTTCTTAATACTATTTCGTCGACTAACACGTATCGCAAAAGTTAACACCAAGCTTACCCACAGAAATTCGTATAATCCTTGAGTAGTAGATCATTTCAAAATTTTAGGTCTTTTTATAGCACGGTGTATTGAAGGCCAGAGTTCAAGTCCGTAAGATAAAATCGGTAAGATTAAGAACAGTATTAACCCTTGTTTAGTGGATTCTGATATCTGTTGATCTTTCTACCTACAATATCATTTTCTTTTCGCATTATAATTTTTAACTGGGTAGTTAATACCGATGTGGAAAGTTTAAATAACAATCTATTAAGGATTAACACATAAACAAATAAAAAATAATTTATTTACAAACTGGTTGTGTTAGTTACTGCAACAGCATAGGTAGTAGCTACGTTATGTTCGGCTTATTACTTAAACGTACCTTACCTGTTGTCGCAATAGTAAGAATATAAATTCATTATCTTAAGTATGGATTATGGAATGGGTGTGGGATTTATATATAAATCGTGTTGTTTGTAGTGATTCAATGGGTGTGGGATTATTTGTAAATTAATAAACAATTACATACACAGGGTGTTTTAGAAAGAAACGTCCGGAGAAGTTCTACACGCTTCGTTTTGAAGTTAGGGTTTCTAAACTTGAATCTCAAATTTTACACACTTTACGAATTTTTGTAAAAAATTGATGTTTTAAGGTTTTTAAAAATGAAAATACCATCTTTCTTGCAAAGAAAAGAGCATTAAAGACACGTTTCGATGTCTAATGCCATACAACTGTAAATGTTTTTCTTTTTCTCTTTTATCGCCCGTTTTTCTTCACGCATCAAGGGAATTCGCCAGAGATCGATTCCACGTCCCCGTCCATCTCCTCTGTGGTCAGCCAGGATTCTGTTTTTCCAACGGTCTAGAATCTCGCACTATTTTTATTAATCTGTCATCGCTTGGTCTGTCAACCTGGTCACTCCATTCTCTTTTTCTCCTTTTGACAAATCTGACTACATCGTCTATTTTACACTGCTGTCTTATGTCACTATTTCGTACTCTATCACATCTCGTTTCTCCTGAGTTTACTAATTTCTATCATCCTTAGCAGCGTTTTGTTCTACTAGTGTCAACCCGCGTGTCCGTTCCGTAAGTCAGCACTAGTCGTACAATCATCTTGTATGTCTTCACTTTCTCTTCAAGTCTGAGGTATTTATTTTTCCAGGTTACCTCCGTTAAATATCCAGAAATACGAGCTCCTTTCATTACCTGTCTTCTTGCTTCCTGGTAGGTATTTCGGTTATTAGAGACGTCTGTCCCTAAATATTGAAAGTCCAAGACCTGCTCTATAACTTTCCTTCAGGTTTCCACTTCAGATCGAATGGGAACTTTTGAAAATACCATTGACTTAGTCTTGTCTGTTTAGACTGTCACGTTATAAATTGTTACTGTTATTACGAATATATGAAAGACGTCTCTGCAAATTATCTTGTGGATCTGCTGTTAGCACTACGTGATCTGCATAGTACACGATACGTCTCTGGCTACTATTCATTTTGTACCCATTTATTGTCTTGGCGGGTCATTATTAGATTAAACCTGGCTGGATTGGCGAGTCTCCTTGTCGTATTCCACCTACGCACGTGATTTTAGCTGCTAACTTGCACTTCTGTGGTTTAATCTTTGTATAATTCTTCTATAGTATAATCACTGTATCGTTGTATAATCATTTCGCCGACACTTTCTCCTCCACCAGGATATTTATAACGTCAGATAGTTTTACCTCATCAAATGCCTTTTTAAGGTCCACAAAACACAAAGGCTGACTTGTTATATTCAATCGCTTTTTCACGAATTATGAATATGACGAACTATGAACATAGCATTCGTGGTCGATCGATTTGGGTGAAATCCTTGTGGCTCTTCGTTGAAAATTCTCGAAAACAAATTATTACGAAAAGTTATTAAATTCTAAGCAACAGTGGAACAAATCTGGAAAGACCGCATGTTGCACACGGCGAATGAAATATCATGTAAACAAGAATTAGGCTGCAAAGCAAGAGAAGAAAGAATTTTGGGCAACAAAACAGAAACAGTAGAGTAAAGGATGGAACACAAGAATAAATAATCCAAATATAGAAGGAGGAGAAGAAGGAGGATAGAGAAAGGATAATAAAAAAAGGTACGAATTATGTACATCCCACGTTCTCCGACGCCTGGCGCTCGGGCGTGTGTATTTCATCTGAGTGCAATTTCAGTTAAATGTCTTACATCACGTTATGCAAGTTCGTCTACTTATCTCTCTGAGCAGGTCGCTAGATACGGCGAAAAGGTCAAAAGAATTTACAGTGCGATGAAATGCAGTTTAACAAAACAAAGATGCATTCGTTACGATACACGTATTGTTTATTACTTCCATATTCCTTAAGGAATGGAAGTATGGTGATGGCAAAAAAAATCGTGTTCGAGATTATTGCAGATTCTGATTCTACTACACTCAAAACATGAAAAAAAGTCGTTTTCCGAAAAGTGTCTGTGTGTGTGTCTGTGTGTCTGTCTGTCTGTGTGTCTGTCTGTAGATTTTTTTTCTATGGCAAACGATAACTGCCGCAAATTCAAACAGAATCAAATAATTTTTTGCATACAGCCCTGATTTGTAGAGTACTCGCGACCTATTGTTTTTGGTGAAGATCGGTTGAGGGAAAGGGGTAGTTTACCTGCAACGGTTTTTTTTTATCAAGGGAAATTTTTTTTTTTTGGCAAACGATAACAGCCGCAAATTCAAACAGAATCAAATAATTTTTCGCATGCAACCCTGAATTGTAGAGTTCTCAAGACCTATTGTTTTTGGTGAAGATCGGTTAAGGGAAAGGGGTAGTTTACCTGTAACGTTTTATGTTTTAACAAGGGTATTTCCTATGGCAAACGATAACAGCCGCAAATTCAAACAGAATCAAAAGATTATTTGCATACAGCCCTAAATTGTAGAGTTCTCAAGACCTATTGTTTTTGGTGAAGATCGGTTAAGGGAAAGGGGTAGTTTACCTACAACATTTTTTTAACAAGGGTATTTTCTATGGCAAACGATAACAGCCGCAAGTTCAAACAGAATCAAATAATTTTCTGCATACAGCCCTGATTTGTAGAGTACTCAAGACCTATTGTTTTTGGTGAAGATCGGTTAAGGGGAAGGGGTAGTTTACCTGCAACGTTTTTTTTTCTATGGCAAACGATAACTGCCGCAAATTCAAACAGAATCAAATAATTTTTTGCATACATCCCTGAATTGTAGAGGTCTCAAGGACTTTCGATTTTGGTGAAGATCGGTTAAGGGGAAGGGGTAGTTTACCTGCAACCTTTTACGTTTTAACAAGAGTAAAGTACTTGAAAATTTATTTAAACTTTTTGAAACAATGGTAATTGTTGAAAATAAAATAATTTTGTTGCCAGGTAACAAAAATAAAGTCATTTTGATTATAAAATATAAATATTTACAAGAAAAGAATTTTCAGTTTTCAAAATTTAAATATATTTTTATAAAACAATGGGTTCTTCATTGAGGTGGGGACTTGACGACAGTGACAGGGCTTTCCACCAAATTCAGCAGAGTGACAGGTAGGCCCAACTCTGATTGGCTCCTCAGATTTCCCCAGCGTTAGTAGGTTCTATGAAAATATTTTATTTCAAAAATAATTTTAAATATAAATCTTAGATATGTTTTATAAATCTCATGTTTTATGTTTTAACATGGGTAATTTTTTATATGACGAACCATAACTGCCGTAAATTCAAACAGAATCAAATAACTTTTTACATATGTGCCTGAGCTATAGAGAACTCAATGTCCGTTGATTTTGGTGAAAATCGGTTACGGGGAAAGGGCAGTTTACCTGAAACATTTTTTGTTGTAACATGAGTAAAGTACTTAATTTTGATAAAGTATCCTGATAAGATCTTAATAATCCACTGTAGAAACGTAGATGAAATATCTATAAATGAAGAGGCTAGTTGAACGGGCTGGGGGTAATTTTCTATAAATCAAAATTATAGTTGAAGGGGGAGGGGATAATTTTTTTTTATATGTGTACTACGTTATTGGCAACAAAGAAGTATTTTTTTGTTAAAATTCCTTCACTGGCTGTTTGGCTGAAAATGATTTTAAATATAAATCTTAGAATATGGAAGTCATGTATGGTTCTCCATACCGATATTTTTTTATTTATTACTGCAGTTGAATCACCTGACTAACAACACGATTTATATATAAACACAGACACACACCCATTCCAAAGTAGCGTATCTTATACGTGGATACTGAAGATAATAAATCCTGTATTTTTATTTTTGTCGACAATGAGTAGGCTATGCTATATTTTTTTTTAGATTATGAAATGAACGTAACTGCAATCGCTTCCTATGCCACTGCAGTAACCAGTTATGGCTTATAAAATCAATTGGACAATAAATAGTTTTATATTTTCTTATTTGTTTTCCGATAATCGGTTGGCATTGAAGCATTCAAGCATTCTGTTAATAATGCGCACTTCCCTGATAAGAGGTGAACATTTTCATTTGCTAGTGACGCATTTCCATTTTGTTAAGTACAGAGCGATGTTCAATGTAGTCTAGTTAATTTTACACCAGACACAGTAAAACGATTCCAAATTTCATTAAACAAACACCTTTGTCTAAATAACTCCTCGACTGTTATTTAAATAACGTTGCAATCTAGTAGCACTGTTCACAGCAAACAATTTTACGTTTACTAAACCGCAGTTATAAACAAATTTCTACATCATATCCCTGCATTATGCGCTGAAATATATTGTTTAAAAAATCTGTAACTAACTGCTGCCGCCGTCTCAGCCTTATATAGGTCGCATTCAAGGTAAACAACGAAATTATGATTTGGATATTTGAAAGATCCGTTTGTTTATTCTGCTATTTATAGCTCATTACTTATGTCATTGTTACTTGACGAATCATTACGATCTATCAGAAACAAGTTTGATGTTAATAGTTTTTCCTTGTAACTTTTTGCGTCGAGTTTCTTTCTGTGAAGGGAAAATTATTCCGCCTTCCAAAAAGGCCAATAAAATATAATCATAAAAACAAGCATTCTCGCGCA
Organism: Magicicada septendecula; assembly: GCA_034769895.1. Classification (NCBI taxonomy): domain Eukaryota; kingdom Metazoa; phylum Arthropoda; class Insecta; order Hemiptera; family Cicadidae; genus Magicicada; species Magicicada septendecula. Next base: position 1,250,724,394 of record CM068367.1, read on the forward strand.
CGCGTAAAGTAATGTCCCACCGGAAAAACTCAAAAACCTTCCAGAAAAAGGTAGAAGGCGAAAGAACGTGGTTGTCATAAGTAACATTAATTAATAAAGAAACATTATACTAACTATTGATTATAATTAATGATTAATTATTAAAATTGGTGAAGATACATTCAATTTGATGGAAGATAATATTTTTCTAGAATTTTTACATCTGTGAGGAGTGGATTGAGGAGGCTACTGCTTGGTTTGATAGAGAGGTACGGTGAGTTATAGCGTCCCTGCGGTTAGGTTCGAACCCGGGGTCCTTGGCTGGTAAGGGCGGCTGTGAGATTGAGTCAGAGGAGCAAGCGAACAGAAAAGGAATCAGATAACACAAATGTATATAACTGAAATAGTTTGTGCATTTCATATAATGATAGAAATAATCAGTACCTCAATACTGTGTTCACACAGTAATGGTATACAGTAAGAGTATGAGTATCAGTGGCGTTGGCATAGGTACAGGGGGATTAAGGGGATCAAGAGGACCAGTCTCCCCCAGAGCTATTAAAAATTTCATCGAAATTCCATCATCACTTAACGTAGGCATATTTCTAAGCCAATTGCGTGTTTTAGAATAAGTTTTATACATAACTGTAGAATTAAGGCGATTTACTATTTTTTAAATTAATAAGGTAAAGTTTGAGTTTTCTTAATAATGACACTCGCTCAACATTTGGTATATAACGTACGCATTTGCAACATACTTCACCTCAATTTAATCAAAAACTTTGAGTCGCAAAGAATTCATAAGGTGTATCCATAAAATTATATGGGAAGAGTCATGAATTTCTCATTTGTCCTAAGAAATATAGGGAGCTAAACATTCAAGCTAATCCCATCCCCTTCCCAAGGAGCACAATTCACGTCACTGAAGCGCTTCCCCTACTCCTATTTACGTCACTGATGAGTATGTTGTATACATGGGAGTGTTCAAATTGAAATTTTATGTCAATAAGACATCGTCTCTCAGAAGGTGTAAGAGGGGAATCTCGTAGATGAAAGGTTGTCAGCGAGAGGTCGAAAAACAAGAAGAGAGTAAGACATAGTCTGAAAGACAACCAGATAGTCTTGCTAAGCGAAAGGGCTGGAAGAAACCGATAGAGAAGTACAGGAAACATGCAGACTGCATGTCTGAAAAATTAATACAAAAACACAGAAATCAGATCACTACAGAAAGGAAGAAAGTAAAGAGAGATCTGAATTCGGGAGGCAGACGGGGAAGTCCGATATTTACCGTCACTCTTTGAGCTACTCGACATGGCGTACGAGCGCACGACCGCAATCATTTTCCCTCTCTCTCACGGCCACGCGCGCGCGCGCACACACACACAGACACACCTGCGCGCTCTTTTTAATGGCTCTAAGCCTACAGTGTAATGATACAATTACAATGCGGCTTGTCTCTTCCAGTTTAATATTACAATTAAGACTGTGGAAAGTAGGAGGTAACTACGTGTATGCTGCATCTACAAAAATAGATTAATGGTACAAAATGAGCCAGGAATCTAAAAACATCATCTCGTTCGGACGAGATAATCACCTTTGTCACGGTTGAAAGTTGTTTTATTTTAAAGCCGTCTCTTTATTTCTTTATGTAATCATCTGTGTTGACTGGTAGTATTCGCGTTTCACATTGTGACACTGAGCTTCGGCAAATCAGATTAACCTCCGAGTCTGGTAAAGTTATTTACAAAATACGACTTACATTACACATTCAAACGAAGTAACAGTATTATAAAGTCAACGCAACAACAACATTGTTGTACAGTAGTTACTCTTACAAGAAGATCGAATTGCACGCAAGAAAGAGTGTGTGTGGGAGATAGACAGACAGGCAGATAGAGAAAGAGAGAAGGAGACTGGTAGACAGGCAGGTAGCAGACAGTAAAAGTGAGAGAACTGGGATTTACTGATTATTTCTTGAGATTGTATTCAAAACAAAATATACTGCTAACATCTGCTATTTTTCACATCTCCTCTTCCTTCTTATGCTGATTTTTTGACAGTTTACAGTTTATGAAAAAAAAAAAAATAGAAGACAGTTTTGAAATGGCATGATACGTGCGATTTTCGAACATTTTCGAGTCGTTTTCCTGTACTATCTTCCACACTTTACTATCGTTCCAATTATCATCCTTCAGATTTATTTGTACCATTATATTCATTGTGTCATCTTTGCAAGTCTTCCCCGTTTTTCTTCTTTCAGAAGGGGTCCACAGGAGAAATGTTATGGGAACTAAGAAAATCATAACACAAAATATAGAATGACGTCAAATCATATAGTATGGGCACGTTCGGCATACGGCGGATATTAGACTTCCAAAAGTAGTTTGGAAATGGAGAGCATCCAGAAGGAGGAAAAAACGACGATCCAGAAGAACGTGGGTCAACAATATCCGAAGGGTCATGAGGGAGAGAGGATTACTCGTAGAGTAAGCCTTAAACAGAGAGGAATGGTTATCAACAAAATTGGAGGCTGGAAGGCGTTGGAGAATGTTTTGAAGCCGACATATTAGAAAAAAAAGATACTCGAAACAATTTTCAGGGACGTCAAGATTTTGTAAATCCATACACCTGAAAGTTTACTGGGTATATAGAGTCTCCCTCCGACTACGCTGACCACTCCCCGCCGTGGATGTTATTTTGTAAGTTTTGTAAATTTGTCTGCGTGTAAGCTTACACGAAGACAGAAATTTGAGGGTGTATTTTGTAGTTATTGCAGTTGCCTCTTTAACTCTAGATCCTTTATGTTGAGACCTCTTACGTTCCATGATGCAACCTTCAGAAGTATAACAATCTATTATACCAAATTGTTTTCCTTTTACCTTTCCTTGTTATCAATAGATCCGTCCAGATTTTCCTATGAAATTTATGGTACTGTAATTTTTACATACATCGGATACCAACCTAGAGAAAGCGGCAAGTATATACTAACCAGTTAGAAGAAGAAGAGTAGGGAGACCAAAGAAAGATGGGAATAAATCCTACGAAGCCGGAACAGGTCACCAAACCCTAATCCTTGATGGGAAAGAAGAAGAAGAAGATGATGATGATGAAGAATATGTTTTAGTCATTTTGCAGGGAACAGTCGTGCCCTTATAATCAAGAATACGTTCAGATGCCTCTCCCATGTACAAACATCGAAATCACGGTAATATATACAGTACATAAAGTGACCACCTGGATTGTGACTGATCAAAATGCAAATTGTATCGGAACATACAGCGATTCGCAATTCGTGCCGGTGCGTGTTATTATTCAGTTTCGCTAGTTTTATAAATCCATATGCTTTTATGTAAACGAACAAAATAAACGTTTGCATTTATGTTAGGCCTATCACATCGGTTGGGCTCTCATCGAACATTTATTATATAAATTTGCACGTAAGTGTGTACTTTTATCTGGTTTATAGCACCAAAATACAACGCACACACAGCACGCTTATTTATGCATGCCAGCGGCATACAGAAAAGTGCAAGCGCGCGCGTGTATGCAAGACCATACGGCGACGGCGACGCCTCGAGTTATAAAGTTTGAAAGTAAGCTATAATTCATGTATTTAACCTTTCGTCGAGGTCAAGACGAAATTCTATAGACAATCGCCGACCGTCTCTTTAACTTCTCCATGCCTCACGTCATCACATAAACTTCTTTTTCGTCTTGTGCGATTTTTTTACACACAGGTTTCATGTTAAAATGACTTTTGCGAATTACGTATAATACGGATTTTATGGTAGAGGTGGGGTTTTCCACTCAATGCGTCTTTGTTTGTATTTATTTGATCCTCATTTATGTAATGAGTATAAACGAACAGAGAAATTTAAGCGTGGGTGGTGTTTGGAGATGAATTTAAAATACATAGAATTAGGTAAGGTGTGGTAATGTTTGATAGGATTGAAAAGGACGTCAAATTATTCTTTGTCTACATGATGGTTCGCTTCAGTCAGTCTCGACTTCACAGATTCTCTGAACTTGGTTTCCACGGTCGCTTTTACCAGATGATTAGTAGTTGGTTACATAGTACTTGTTTAAGAACATGTGAACTCACCACTCATTCCACACGCGACTTGCAGTTCTGTATAATTCACTTTATTCTTCCTAAAACTCAAAGGATCCTAAGGATTTCTTGTGATAACCTAGTTTTGAAATGGTTTCATAAGATACATCCCTTCACAGCTTTTATGAATTTTATTTCGCGAACCAGACCAGATTTCTCGACATGTATGTGTTGTGTAATAAGAAAAGGAGAATAGTATTTCTTCTTTCGTCTTCTTTTTTCCATCCCCTTTAGCTGTCAAGCGTTGGGGTCCTTCAGCCATCTCCGATCTTGATTTGGCCTCGCTTCCTTAATGACCTTCACCATCCTGTTTCCCATCCTCATCATACGGACAAACAACTGCAGTTATTTAATCTTTCCTCTCTGGTCTCTCTTGACCAACTCTTGGTCTTTTTGACCCCGACTCCATTAGGTTTTAGATGGCTAGGGAGTGTTTCATTGTTTTCATACTTCAGTTTTATTATTACTTGTTTTCATGTTTTCCTTTCGTACTACTCGGTAAGGGACCGGCCAGGGTTAAAGGTGTCAAATGGTCAACGGTCCTAGAGGCGAAAGAGGAAGGTTTCCCAACGGCATTAGGTGCGGAAGAACCTAGGAGGTGGATCTCTGAATGAAATCCAGAGCAGGACCAGAGGCTCAAAGGTAGCCCTCCTACGTCCTTAAGGACGTTGGTAACGTTCGTAACGTTCTTAGAGGGAATTTATCCTACTCGAAAGTCGAAAAAGGGAAGTAAAAGGAAAGAGACTTGACTAAAATTTTATAAGGTAATGACTGTGCCAGTGTATGGTTATGAAACTGGGCTAAAAAGAACCTCTCAGTAGGATACTGGCTTCGGAGATGAGATTCTTGCGACATGTTAAAGTCTGCACACGAAGAGATAAAGTCTACGATGAAGACATTCGCAAAGAGTTGAACATTTTTAATATCCAAGATCGTACTGCAGAAAACAAAGAGAGATGGATTGCTCATCTGAATATGATGCCAGATGACAGGTTGGCTAAGGAATTTTTGCAAGACAAGCCTATTGAAAAACGTATACAAGTACAGGAAGACCTAGAAATCGTTGGTGATGTAGATATATTCCTTTGGGACCGGAAGTAGGTGATTCACCTAGGTCCTGATAAAAGGAGAAGAAGAAGACGAAAAGATCGGGGAATATCGAAATCATAGAGACTAAATGATAGATTGGCCAGGCAACTGTTTTATTATAAGGTCAAATGGAAGCGACCTTCCGAAAGATCGAGGAAGTGATGGGTTGACTTTTCCGACCGGAACAGGTGATTTCACCTAAGCCTTGTAGGGGGAATAAGAATTATATGTTCAGTATTCAATTCCTCTTTTTCTAAACAGGTTTGATTAAATGGAGTTTTCATGAACTCTTCTTCGTTGTTACTAGAAGCAATCGTACGCTTTATTTAAAGCAGTTGTTCGTAAATGTTGATATTAATTCAAAATAATAACAATTTTGCGGACGATAAGGCTATTCTGTCGGACTCTGAAAACAGATTGCAGATGGGTATACATTTGTTAAATAGAATCTGCAAAGACTCTGGATTGCAGATATCCACAATTAAAACCAAGGTAATGGTTTTTTGTGGAACTGATCCCGTACGGGCAAAAATTGTTATAAATGTCCTGGAACAAGTTAGCAGTTTTGAATACCTGGGCTACAGTGTGTCTTAAAATGCAAGCAACGACGTGGTGCATGAGTTGCAGAATTTCAACCTTATGTGTGGGAACATCAGGCGAACCCTTAAGTCAGCAAATAAAGGAACACGCCTAAAATTCTACAAGGTGATGGCTCTTCCCACACTTCTTTATGGGTCTGAGAATTGGACCTTAACGAAAGGCCAGGCCAGTCGCATCCAAGCGGCTGAAATGAGATTTCTCAGGAACGTGGTAGGGTATACTCTCCATGATCATAGAAGAAACACAGATATACGGCAGGAACTGAATATTATGAGTATACTCGACAGGATCGCCCAGTATCGGCTGAATTGGTGGGAACATCTTTGCCGAATGGATGACTGCCGCATCCCCAAACAACTATGGAACTATAAGCCGAGTGGACGGAGAGGTGTGGGACGTCCGAGGAAGCGCTGGAGTGACCAGCTGTAATATTTGCCTATTTGAGACCGGAACAAACCATTCTTGGTTTAAACCTTGAGGGTGATGATGATGATGATGAATTCAAAATAATATGCCGTGCTCACTGAATATTACAAAACGACCGATGGACGATAAAGTTTGTTTACCTTATGCTGCAATTCGTCAACATCTTGTGTAATCTGTTTCCTTTTATGTTCACTGTTGTCTCTGCCCTACCCACCTTATCGTATTTTAACCTATGTAACTTCGCATTGACCTTGGTTGTTGTTATTTTTTACAGTATCGTTTCTGTACACGAGGGCATTGTTATGCGCGCGTTTGGGAATGCGGAATAAAATGGAAATGCAGCACCCGTAACGATAACAAAAGACTCTTATCAGATAAATGTAAAATTATAATATTAACGGAATGTTTGTTTCGAAAGCCGACCGATTACCGGGTAGTAGATAAGACAATGCGCAAGAATTTATCGTATACATATATCTACAATACTTGCGTTTGCCGTTGCATGGGAACGATGTCGCATTGCCTTTATAATCAACGAAACCAAGCGTACTTAATCTCTGCAACGACATTATGCGGAATTTATCATATAAGCTATGTGTATGTATATAATGACTATGGATTTTGTGTAGGTTAGTGCGCGCGCGTGCTCCGTGGATGCGTTTAAATAATTCTTTTTTGTCGTGTGATTCAACTGCATTAATTAAGTAAACAAGTGTATATATGTTTATATGTCCTCATATTATGTGTGTATGTGTGTGCGTGCGTGTGTCTGCCCGGGAAAAATTAATCAAATAACTGAATTATGCAGAACTGAATTTCATCGTACTGTAATTCCTCTTTCGTTTTCTTCGTCGTAACGGCCACATCTAGCGACCTTTCTTGACATTATCTGTCAGGAACCTTTCCCAACATGACGTTAACTCAATTGTAATCGTGTCGAACGCCCGTGTATAAGTGTACCCAAGTACTCTCTGTCTCTCTCTCTCCTTCCTTACCCACACACATATTTAGGGAGACAGAGAGGAGGCGAGAGAATAAAGCGTAGCCAAATATTAACAAACTGTTAAGCGACGCACCGTTAGTAACACCACGATTACATGGTGCGGCCTTTTGCGTATGGGAGCACTTACGCAACTATTAAGTCGTATCACTAGCACGCGTTGCGTAACTGAAACTTACAGGGATGTCATGACTCATCATGACGGTTTAAAAAGGTTTAGAAAGATAGAAAAAATAAGTCTAGTCTTTCCCCTCTTATCTTAGTTGTTTCACTGCCAGCATCCATTAGTTCAATTAGTTCACGGCTGGAGTTCAATTAGTCAGTTCTGACAATTAATTGACAAGCGATTATTATACGTATTAGTGGGGTACCTTCAAACTGGATTACAATTTGAAAAAAAAATGCTTAATTCAGTTAGCTTGTAATACGGTTATTAGATTAAAACGGTATGGTATCTAAAGGTAGGAGAAAACATATATTAACATATCTTTCCATATACTGATATCGAGAGCTAATAACAGTGTTCTAATGTCATATTCTTGTTTCTCATTGATTATTTAATAAGAGGAAGAGAAAAGTTTTATTTTTTGTTAACCAGTGTAACTCACCTTCGTAAAATCGTTAATAAATAGGCATATAAAAATTGTGACTATAGATTTCTCTGGTGTTTAGTAATTTATTCTAGCTGTACTAAGATTAAGCTCTCTAACAATACAACGTATGAATGGTAGAAAAAGTGAATATAAGAGAAAACTAGACGTGGCTAGCGATACAGAAATGGAGAAAAAAAATGCAAGTATGCTGAGTCGCCGCCTATTGCGTAATTCGATAACAGGCACGTAGCGGTTAAGCAAACTGTTTCGTGATACCGTTATCGAGGGACGGGCCTCGTCCAATTTTATACTATAATTAAGATCGCGGATACCGACAGTCCACTGCGTGTACGTGACCAGCTCGGGAAACAGATTAACGGACGGTAGAGGATGATGTTAGTAACAGAAAACACTATCTCTCGTTTGTGGCTAAATCGCCCTCGTACGCAGCGGCGGCAGCTGGTAGCTGTTTGTTTGAAAGCCGCTCTCTTTATCTGTGTGTGTACTAATGGCCGGTAACTGCTACTGGCGACGCATCCGCTGATACACGGTCTTTCGCTGTCAAAGATGTGTTGCTGTAAACTATAAAGTGCTTCATCATACATTTGCGCATTTAATCCTTTCCCTCTTCCCCCCCTCTCTCTCTCTCTTTCCTTCTCTGTATCACTGTCCCTTTCTTTCTCCCTCCTCCACAAAAATATTTTGTAGTAATTTTTTCAATCGTTTTGTTTGAATGAAAAAATAAACGTTTGTCCAACGGATTGACACCTTTTGCTTCTTTACAGGTCTGATGATGGAAACTCTCTTACCTATTTCCAAAGACAAGTATTTATTTATGAAAAATTATTATTTTAATATGAATAAGTATTTTATTTACAACTATGCAAACGGTAGGCTACACTTTATTCAAGTCTTCAAACCGAAAACGAATTTAAAATTCCAAATAAATAAATAATCTAATCACGTCTTTAAATTTTAATTTTCCAAAATTTTCCGGGTAAAAATTTTCGAATACTCTCTCTCTCTCTCTCTCTCTCTCTCTCTTTCCTGGAGGATAATCCATTAGACCACAGACCACTTGGTGTCAACAACTCTGGAGGAGTGGAAGCGCCAAGAACAAAACTGCTCCTCAGCCCATAAAAATTAATTTTTACGCAACTGATCCTGCACTCATCGTTGTTTATGAAACGGTCCAACATTGGTAGACACATAAGAACCAAGATAGAGAAACTGTATTTTGTAGCCCTGAAGGAGGTTTCGAGTCGTAAAATTTTTCTTATATCTCCTTTATTCGTTATAAGCAATATTATACGTTTTTCACGCACCCTGTATTTTGACAGTTTTAGACTTAATACTATACGTTTTTAAACTCAACGCCGATCCGCTCGAACTGAAAATTACCCCTTTTATTTCTTGTATAATTTAAAACAATTCTCATCCCAATAAAGACGAACTAAACACCGTATTTATACAGACCTATGGCCATTAACGATTCTGTTATAACCAGCCGTGCAATACGTAAATGTCATATTTCGACGTGCAGCAAGTGGTTAAAAAGACGACCGAAGGAGGCCGCAACGACGGTGAGAGGCGTCGACAAGTCAAAGAGGCGGTGGCCCATCACTGTCTATAGAATTTTCGTGTTGACCCCGTACCGAAAGGTTAAGTACACGAATTATAGCTTTCCCGTTTGACTCGAGGCATCGTGTCGACGTTGTGCGGTTTCGCGGGACCATACGTATGCATAAATGCCGCTGGCGTGCATAAATAAAACGTTACATTATGCAGGACTTGTATTGTGGTACAATAAAGAGATAAAATATACGCAGTACTGTGCATGGATTCGTATAACAAATAATTTGTGCAAACGGTTTGACGACCGCAACTAAAACGGTGATTAAAATCAGCAGTATTACAATAAATGCTTCAATTTTTACAGTCGCATAACCGACTAGGATAAACTCGTAACTCCATTAGAGAGATGTTCGAGAGTTGGGAGCTGTTTCGTTTGAAAACCGCTCTCTTTATCTGGAAAGCAATTCTTTTGCGAGAGAGAGAGAGAGAGAGGTGAGAGAGAGAGCGAGAGAGAGACTGACCAGGGGCTGCGCATGTCGGCAGACAAATCCGCGATTACATCGCGTCCCGACCTTCAGATGAGCTCCCGCCGCGGGCTAGGATAAACTGGCGATTTTAGATCTGGACTGCTATCGGCCGAGGGATTATGTTGTGGTCTACTGGGATCTGCTAACTCTGAGGGCGTTGGTCCGCACGTCGTGGGACTCATGACTAAGCACTAAGCAGCAATCATACTACCACGGAACCTACGCTGAGGTTTAAAACGTATTAAATTGTTAAATTCATGAACACAAACTATATGAAAGGAGGGGAAGGAACTCTGCTGTAAAAATAGATAGATCAATTCATTTACAAAATTTAAAAAAATTTTAATTATGATGGGAAACAGAGACTAGTTCTTGCAAATGTAGCTTACATTCAGAAATTTTACTAAAAAAACGATCTCTCAGAAAGGCATATAAATTGTACATATTTTACAGCAAAAAAATAAAATAAAAATAAAAATATTTTAATTATTATCACTAAACAAATTGTGAATATTATAGCCTATAGATGAATGTAAGCATGGTTACCAAAGTCTGAGAAAATATAAAAAAAAGTAAAAAATAATTCTTTTGCTTGCCAGTGGTGTTCCATGGAAACGACGAACCGTCCGCAGAACGTCTCTTCAATAATAATACTTAAAATAAAAACAGTACTTAAAATATAAATTTTGCACTCATTTTCTCAACAACATATTCTTAGTTTTCAACATTTTACAGTTTTAAACCATTAGCCTATAACATATCCGGAACATACAGAACCAGGGGCGTATTAACGGGGGGGGGGGGGGTGCGAAAGGTACCCCTCAGACGGTAGACAAAAGTTGACGAGGACTTTTGTAAATCTCTTAATTTTTAAGTTGTTTTATTATTTTTTCAGCTAATTTAGTACCTTATATATTCAATAGTGTACGCTAATAATAGTAGTATCTCTTTTTTAAATATACAAACAGGTTTATTGCACGGAATTTGCCTATACGTTTGATATACCGCAATATAGGAAAATCAATCCAGTCAGTAAGTAGGCCTATCTTGTACTCGTAGTTTCAAAAAGCGTATTTTGTGTTATTAGCGTTTAAATTAATGGGATTGATTTAAAGATGTTTGTTATCACACGTTTTCAGTCACTTTATTAAATATAGCAATGTTGATTAGTCTTAAGGACGGTTAAGACTAATTCATTTGTGAAGCCGACTCGACCAGATTCTAGATACGCTACTAATACATGAAGCTTTCTTTTGCATCATTAGTCGTTGATTTTTATGATTACATTGAAAATCATTTTATCATCTCGTTGATAATACACGTATACCTACCATTATAGGCTATCTTACACTATACGTTTGTGATCGTAATTTCGGACAAATGTCACTCCGGGGAAACGTTGGGTTTCCCAACGAATGTAATCACGTGAAAGAATTCGAACACCAACATTGTACTCATGACTTTGAAACGGCGTGTGAACTGCAAATGCCAAGACTGATATTAAGATGTCAGCTACTGGCGAATTGATGAATGAAAATCGTGAGCTATTTTTATCCTAACAATCATTGAGATATTTACTTATATCGTATGTAGGTAGACTCGAGTGCTGAAACACCGCATCAATGAATGAAAGTATTTTTAACCCGAGTGTGAAATAAACACGGCGGAACAATACCAGGTATAGGCTACATGCGCTTTATAGATTGTACGTCTTACGTAAATAACTTGTGTTCCCATTGGAACACACAGGACGGTATTTAGCGTGCGCGTGCAGATGTTATGTCTTATCTCAAACTGCACATGATTAACATATACACAACACTGATACATTCATTATGCGTACTTCTCCGTACCCAAGTGTTCTGTTTATGTGTTGGTTATTTCCAGAATGTATATAAAAAAAATATGTGCAACAACGCCGAATGCCGACTGAAAATAATGTAGACCACTTGTATCAGTCTATTCAGAATCGGGCGGATTCGGTCGTTGCTCCTGTTATTCACCCACGAAGCGTTGATGTTACTTCTTTCAGGACTCCCAACGATTCAGAATATCTCCAACACGAGTCTGTGAATTAAGATTTATTTAGTACTACATACAGTAAATAAAATTATTATTTTGTTTTATTTTTATAAATGTTAACGTATGTCAAGTATCTACAAAAAAATCAATAAGACTGCAAATTACTCATGACTTCTCATAGCAACAAGTATCCCTCACTAGCATTTCTGTAAGAATAACTATTTTATTAAAAACTATATTCATTTTTTATTCTTGTATATTGTTATCAAATTATATATATATATATAGTTACAAGTAATACTGTGTATATTTTGCTGTCTTGTGTTTCTCCTTAAAGCCACACTGCTGGGCTAGCCAACTGATAATATAATAAAATTACAAGTTTAAGTTATGTATTTCTTGTTGTATTGATGTTAGGTGTTTTCGTGTGGTTGTAGGCACGCACCGGTGCCTACTATAATGTTGGTTATAAAAGGTGTAATTTGCAATCGTAACTGTCACTGGTGTTAATGTTTTGCTGTTGTAAGTACGCCGTAATAATTCACTCTTCTTATTAAAATATAGTCCGCGCACTTGTGGTGTATCTGATTTACTTACCACTGTTGAAATTCAAATTCTATCTTGTGGCGTTCCGTCTGAAATACATTCACTTCAAACACAATAGAAAAAATATTCAATTTGAATATTTAACATGTTTTCACACACAGTAAAAAATGCAGCAATATCTGATAAGTATATTGATTTATACTAATACTTTTTGAATTCTTCCGCCACCTGTCAGAACTGATTAAAAATAATGAATGAATCTACTTTTAATAAAATGATACTCTTGTTATGGTAATAAAAATTATAGGTTTATTAACAAGTTATTAAGTGAGAATATTTTTAACAAACAAAACAATAATTAACAACCCTTTCAATTGCTGATTACAAAATAAAACTTCAAATGAAACTCTATCTGATCTCTCAAAGCTCTGGTATACCTGTTGTTGTTACAATAATTTTACTGTACAGGTTATGTTGTTTTAATTCAGTATACACCATATTCCGTTAAGGTTCTTGGAGATATCATGATACCAGACTCAAGATGTACTATAATTAATTATTTAGGATTAACAATATTAACTGATAATTGAACAAAATATAAAATTTAAAATTGGTATCATATTTCTGATGTTTACAAAAATTATCGTACGCCGGTATGCGCACGCATCTTTACTTTAGTATTGTGGTTAGGCTGTATGACTTGTACAGCATTTAACAAGTATTACTTTTAGTTAATAATTAGTTTTAAAATAATTTGTTCACAAGAGAAAAATTTCTAATAAAAAAAAAACTCTTGTTTGCAATGTACTTTAATTTGCATGTTAATTGAGAACAATTCGGTAATGTCATCATAACAAGCTACCGTAATGGTTTCTGAGGTTAAGAATGACCGTTATTTTTATAAGGATAAGTTTGTCTTATTAACTAATATTACTTATGCTATACAGGTAAACACATTATTTTTTAATAAGTTTTAACATAGGATTATCAGAATTATGTTTGATACAATTAATAAAATAAATTCTGAAATAACGAAATATTCAACAAATACGTTTTATCAAGTAAGCGTCTAAATGCACTCGTATTTATCAATAATTATCTTTAAGCATTATTTTTTACATCGTTATAATTTATTAAAATATTTTTTATAATATTTTAATAATGTTGTGTTAAATCTCCTTTAGATTCTGATAACTTAGTTGTTGATTTCCGATACGCTGCATAATGACTTGCGTAGTATCGAAAATTCGAAATTGGCTAAACTCTTATTTTTCTTTTAAGTATTGTTTAATTGAAATTGTACTCCCTGTTTCTTAATTAAAAAATTCACTCGCAAATAGATCGATATTGTACACTGATCTACTTGATAAAATAACACAAATCCGCACTGTTGCACTCGTTAGTAAATGTGTAGTATTAGGTTAGTGTATGTATATTGTACTTGAGTAAAACATGTCGCGCACTAATTTAAAAATATACTTTTTCTGGTCTGGAGTGGCGTGGCTTGTTCCTTAGGTGTTCGATCGTAGACTGTCATGTACCTCGAGAGCATCTCTCGCTCGTCTGATGAACTTCATTCATTCCATTGGTTGGTTTTTGATAGTCTCTGACCCAAAAGGCCTATATTTTATTAAAATATTTAATTTTTAGTCAAAATCGATTTTGGGTTGGAGACTTTTTCACGTCATCGACGGTACAAATTTTTAGTTCGAAAGTTAAAACTATCACAACTTCCTTATTATACGTCCTATCGTTAATCGGTTTATATCACTGAACTCAGGGCGTTTTGCTTATTAAAATAAGTCCAAACACGCTTATTTTCTGTTCACTATCAATATTATTATATTGATTTTATTTATTATTTTTGGTACGTCTTATCTTTATAAGTTCGTATTACCAGATTTTTCTTAAATCTAATATAACATTTCTTATTTAAACACTTCGAGTCTATATCTCATTTGGTTTAAGTTACAATTTGTGAAAAACTATTTCTTACACAATTTTCGCTATGGTGTTACTCAGCGTCCATGTTGGATTTTTCACAAACATGCTTATTATTAAATATCCTTATCTAAAATGAACATATTATTACCTAGTATTACTAACAATGACTATTTACATACTTTTTTACTATAATATTGGTGTATTACCGTGGTCAATTCAGTATTTACCTCATTTTAAACCTCTCACATAATGCTTATACAACTTTTCATCTTGTTTTCTATTTTTATTACATAGATTATATTATTTAATTGTTATAATTAGTGTACATACACAATAATTAATCTGCTATATTCAATGGTCATCTTTTAATAAACTCAGAACCTCCTAATTATTCAGTAGTGGCTCTGTCTATGTTGTGTCATGACATTATAGGTATTTATTTTGTTTAATATAATAACAAAAGTGTTATTGTCCTATTTGGATTGTATTCCTAAAGTAGCATTGGATATCAATCTAACTTTTAGTAATGTTTCCAATTACTTTTACATAGGTTTACTAGTTATATTTTTCATAACTAGCTGGTTGGTCATTGTTTGTTTACCTCTGTCCTTTTTCACATTGGACATTTGGTTTTCAAATGTTTATGTACAATATGATTGTTTTAGTGGTCATTATTTGTTCTCAAAGTAGCTCTGATATTTCCTCTTGCTACTGGTAATAATTGTAATACCTTGTTCTCAATATTTAGTACAGTATTTTCTTTAACTAACTTGCTATACACTGGTTTAGCTTACATTTGGTCATATATACATGGTTATTTTGTTTACAATAATTCAGTCATAATACTGTTCTTAACATGTTCAAAACTTGTTCTCAAAGTATTATCATATATTCCTTTCACTACTGGTACTATTCTGATAAACATTTACATTAGTTTTAATACTGTAGTTTGCTTAACTAAATTGGTACATTGTCTTATTTCTGTCTTTGACTGTGTCACTATGTCTGACTTGTTTTGTTTACATTGTTTTGTCTTATACATTATATTGTTTCTTCATATTTACTTGATGATCATATATTTATACTAATATGTATCATTTTCTGTTATAATAGGTTACTTCCTTGTGGGTATTGTAACAATGTATCATCGGTTTTAGTGCAGTATCTACCTACACCTAAACTGACTCCATTATGGTATATTAACATAATACCTTCACTAATTTGTTACAAATGTTTACAACTCCTTCTAATACACTAATACAAATCTTTCTTATATTACTTACAATGTTTTTCTCTGGTCAATTGTGGAATCTAAATTCCTGTCATGTTTGACACTTAACAAATATTCTCTATTTGTTGTCAGTTTTTTGATATAAACAATAATATGATTGTTTTATATGTTCTGATCTGGTGGTCTTATAATTATGTGTGTTGGTCACAACTTTGTTAAATCAGTCACACTCATTGTTTGTGTTTATTTGACTATTTTTTAACCTTTGTTGCCTCATCATGAAATTAACCTATTTTTTCACACTGTAAACTTCCTCACTGTAATTGTTTGTGTGGTTTTCAGTTGAAATAATTAGTTATTCACCGGTTTCACATTTGTATTAAGTACACTTTTATTGTTTGTGTTTCTTTAAATGATCACACTGGTTTTCATGTCACACTTATAGTTATTTCTTTTGTCACTGACTGTTTCTTCTTTAAAATATATATGGTTCATTGATTCCTTACGTCTTTGGTTTCTCTTCATTCTTCTTCTTGGTCCTTCTTCTTTCTTCTTAATTCCAAATTTCATGGTAGTCGCTGTTTTCATTTTATTTCCATTGTCGTTGTAGCTTGATGATCCTTGTCTCGTTGATTCCCCTCACTGCTGGATATTATTTTCATTGATTCCCCTCACTGCTGGATATTATTTTCATTGATTCCCCTCACTGCTGGATCCTATTGGGTCTATTTATTAGTATTTTGTTTTGGTCTTGTGGCATTTTCTTTTTACGTTTTATAATTAAGGTTGACATATTCACATTCTCGTCTTCATTGTTGGATTCTTCTATTATTAGTTTTGTAGATACACAACTTATATACTTATCTTTGTTCATTTAAATATGTTCCCATGTCTCTTATCATACTTGACGTCATATATATTTATAGTATGTAACTACCATATTTTGGTACTGTTACATATGCCTTCCTTTAAGAATTGATTAATTCTGAATTATTATAATATATTTTTCACTTGAAGAATTCATCAATTGTTGTACATTCCACGTTGATTCACATGTTTTGTCCATATATCCCTTTGCTTTCTTCTATTTGAATCGTATTTATCTTCGCTATGTAATTATCTCCCTTGTTTATCTAGTTCCCTAATTCCCTAACATAAATATTAGCTGGGGCAGTTTAGAGCGGCTCACTTTGGCTATTCAACTCTACTGGCCATACTAATTTCAATAAATCTGGAGGCAAATCATCTCCTTCAATAACTATAAATGATTGCTGGCATTACTCTTCAGTCAATTAATTTAAATCATCAAAATAATAATAGTGGTCGTTCTTCCGACAAATAATAAATATACTTGGGATCAATCAACGCATCTGCGGTTTATACATTTTTATTCTCTCTTTTCTTGATTCAACTTATACTATATTCTTCACATATTGTAGGGATAGTCTGTTTTACACATTCTCACTGGTATACTCTCATGATTGTCTTCGTTATTATATTATTTTTCATCCTTCATTAATCTTGATCAATCTCTTCTTTTGTTGTCACCTTGAGCGTCATCTCATTATATTCTTCATCTTAGGTTTCATTCTTCTAGGTATAAAACTTAAATACATTTGTTTTTTCTTCTTCATCATGGGTTGTATTTGGTGTTTACATTCTATATGGTATCGGTTTCCTTATTAGTAGTATACATTATAAACAATGTGGTTGTGTGTGGTGGCTGGTCTACATTACAACTTTAATTTGGTTGCATTTTTCCAACTTCGCACTTGTTTCTTCTCTCTCTCTTTTTTTTTTTTTTTTTTTTTTTTTTTTCTTTTAGTAGTAGTACGGGTGAGATGTTGTTATTACTTGTTGACGTGGCTCTTGGAAATAGTTGTGCCAAGGATCTTGTGTGTCGTTCTCGTTTATATATCTTTCTTATAGTAGTAGTACATATTATTAATAATACAATGTTCTGTATCCCTTACATTAATTCTCTTGAAGTACATTCTCTTACATTATAAAATTACAATACGTTCAATGTTCAATACGTAATTATACATTTACTTCTCATTTAATACACACATAATAATTTTCACAATAGTAATAACTTCTTTTTCTGTGGTTAACATCTATATTTGTACTCGTACTTTCATTTTCCACCCTTAAATAATAATAATCTTCATATCAACCTTGCATTTTTTCATCTCAATATAGTCAACAGCTATACATATAGTTACATCTTCATTTTTTATAACAAATATTTCCATTTTTCACATTATCAATACTCGAGTAATCCTTATCGCCATTTTTTCACTATTTGGTTCCATAATTTTAATCTTCAATGTATTTTTTCATCGAGGTCTGATTGTATGTACCTTTTATTTTCTTTGTAACGGGGTTTTGCAATTCATAGGTATTGTTTAAATTATTTTTTGTCACAGTATATGGTCCGGTATACAATAGTAATAGCTTTTTTGCTATGCCCTCAATAGTGCTAGGGAGTTCTCGATTTTTTTTTAGTACTTGGTCTCCCACTTCATAGTTTATAATTTTGGGCTGTAATTTCTTATACTTGAGCCTCAATTTATTTGCTCTCTCCACTGCATTATTATAGAATCGAGTTTTATCAAATTTAAATTCAGCACTGATAGGAAAGTTGATTATTTCTGTGATCTCCCGGGGTGGTTTTTTCTCATACATTGCCATGTATGGTGTCTCATTAGTTGACTGGTGGTAAGCTAGATTCAGGAAGTCTTCAGCTGGGGACAAATATTCTTCCCACTTCCTCTGGACTGTTTTGTACTCCTTGGTTGATGACGTCTTCTCGGAGTTCACAGCTCTCTCTAATGTAGTAAATTACATGTTCAGATGGTGCCTTTCTGTATTCTGTCAATTTGGCTGTCCACTCTATTTCTTCTGCTTTCATCTTCACGGTATTATCATCCATATTGATGATTGCGGTGTATTTTCTTAAAATATCACACCCGATTAATATAGTGAACGGTAACCCACTGGCTACTAAGAATACCATTTGTATTGATTGTCCATTACTGGATACATCCAATTGCACTTGCTGTCGTATAGTTTTGTTTTGACGTCCTGTAGCACCAATGAGAATTATATTGCTAATCGGCAATGTGGGTATTGTGGCTTTGTTTTCTGATTGAATTCTGTCCAGTTCTACCTTGTCTATTAGTGATACATTTGCGCCAGTGTCAATCATGGCTGTGGCGTCGGTGTTATTTACTCTGACGGTTATATATGCAATTTCGCTATTGCTAGTATCGCCAATAGTATTTTCATTTTCCTCCATTAGATCCTTCCTTATATTTTTTAGATAGTTATTGTTATATATACTTCGAAGCCTTGCTGATTCTGCCAAAACATTGGACCCAATAGGCCGGTTCAGTGAGGGTGATCCTGGGGTTTTCACTGCCGGTTTGCGTTTAAATTAGTGTCACCATTTTCGTGTCGATCCTGAGATGTCGAAGCGACTGGCTCCTGATTCCCTGTGTTGTGGAATATCTCTGTATTTTGCGTGGTTGCTCTGGGACTCCCACTGCTGTCACTTCCGTTTGACCTATATCCGGATTCTCTTTCATCCCGATCATGGTTATTGAAATGCTGGTGCTGGTGTGGGAAGCTTCTTCTTCCTTGATAATAATGCCTGTGGTTTCCACCCCGACTGGCATGTGTATAATGTACTCTTCTAAATTGACTGTGGTTGTTATTATGACCATTCCCTTGTCTTGGTTGGTGGTTAGGGGACTGATTTTGATACGGTCTATAATAATGGTTACCTCTTTGGTAATTTGTATTTCGTGGGTAATTGTTAGACTGATAATTGTTCTGGTTCCCTCTATTAATGTTATTTCCACCTCCATCTTGACGCGGTGTGGGCTGACTCTGGAATCTGGGAGGATTATGGAAATTCCTTCCTTGGTTATTACCATTGTTGTGAATGGTAGGGTTATTGTTCCCCGGTCCTCCTTGATCGTACGTCTGGTGTGGTACCTGTCGACTCCTTTGGTAATAGCGTTCCCTCTCGTGGCTCTCAAGTAACTCGCACATGCCTTGTATGGTTTTGATTTGAGCATTGAGTCTACCTTGTGCTATTCCTTGATTGAAATGGTACGCCAACTTTGTTACCAAACATTCCTCTGGGATTGCCGGTTCCAGGTTTCTTGCTAGGCAAATCTTCCCCAAAAAGTAGGTGGTCATGGACTGCCTGCCATTTATGTCGAATCGTCCATTGGTTATGTCGTCACGTATAATATTCTGAGTTGCCTCTGACCAATATTTCTGTTTGAACGCTGTCTTGAAGGCTTCATAGTTACACACTTTGTGTCGGGTCGCTGTCCACCAATTGTCAAATGTGTTTTTAAATGACTCGTCCAACATACCTTTTATTACAGTCCATCTGTTCTCACGATTTCGTTGTATTACTTCTTCCATTCGCTCGAGGAACTCCAAAGGGTTTTTTGAATATGTCCTGAAGTCGACTTGACCTCTTCCTTCTAGATGGCTTAGACCGGATAAGAAATTCGGTATTATTTGTAGTCGATGCATTTCATCCCGTAGGTTGTCCATTTCCCTCCATTGGCGTTCTGTAGATTGTGCCTTATCATTGTTTACCTGCTGTTTGATGGCATCTACTTTTCCCGCAACTTCTTCACACTTACCCTTTAATGTGGATTGTGCTGCTTCCATTCTTGTTTGTTCTTGTGTTAATATACTTATTTGGTTATCATGAGTTTGCTTCACCTCATTAATACGTTGGTGAATATCCAACTCAGTCTGGATAAATTTTAAGTTTGTACTTTCTCCTTCTTTGCGCACTTCCACTATTTCCATATTAATTTCGGTCGTTAGAATGGCCATTTGCTTCTCAATTTCTTCAACGCTTTCTCCTAGTCTTCTTTCCACCATCTCTGCCGTCTCCTTAGCGGTCTCTTCCATTTTATTATTATTGATATTTATCTGTAGCCAAATATTGTCATGATCGGCTTGTATAGTCTCCACATCTCTATTAAGTTTGGCGTTGATCCCATCTATCTTCTGGTTGGTTTGGTCGATTTTCTCTCCTAATTCTGCTGACAAATCTGCTTTCATGGTGGCCATTCTCTTTTCCAACAGTTCTTCAGTTTTTCGTTGACCCTCTTCCATTCTTCTATTTGTTTCATTTATTTGATTGTTAAGCTCTTCTTTCAACAATTCTATGTGTTTCTGGTTGTCCTTCTGGCCTTCCTCTATTTTTTGGCTTAAGTCTGCTTTCAGTAACCGATTGTCTTCCTTCAGTGATTCTATTGATTGACTGGTCTCCCTATTGGATTGGCTATTTTCGTCCATCTTTTTGTTCATTATTTCCATCTTCTGATCTGTGGACTTCTGGCTTTCTTCCATTCTATTTAAGTCTGTTTTCATTGACCGATTGTCTTCTTTCGGTGACTCCATCATCCTTCTCATCCATTCTTGAAAAGCAGGCTCTCCGATTGACGTTGTTTGTTCAAATTTGCTTGGTTTCTGTGGAGCTTCTTGAATCACCATTTCCGGTTCCTCCATAGGCTGCTGAACCTCCTCCGCCGGTTCAATTATTTGTTCTTTTGGTTCCATCACAACTTCTTCTATATCTTCTGTAGACATGACTTCTTTTTCTTCTCTTCTAGTCTCCTTTTCCTTTTCGGTCGCCCTCTTCCTTGATGTTGACCGTGATTTCGATCTTGATTTCAACCTGTCAGTGTACATCTTGTTGTCTTGGTAATGTATCTGCTGTCTGTTTCACGAATTAGGATTATTGTGTATCTAGTTATGGTGTAATTCCCCTTAAATCATGCTCAGACGTTGGGCGCCAACTTTGTTATCAAATTATATATATATATATATATAGTTACAAGTAATACTGTGTATATTTTGCTGTCTTGTGTTTCTCCTTAAAGCCACACTGCTGGGCTAGCCAACTGGTAATATAATAAAATTACAAGTTTAAGTTATGTATTTCTTGTTGTATTGATGTTAGGTGTTTTCGTGTGGTTGTAGACACGCACCGGTGCCTACTATAATGTTGGTTATAAAAGGTGTAATTTGCAATCGTAACTGTCACTGGTGTTAATGTTTTGCTGTTGTAAGTACGCCGTAATAATTCACTCTTCTTATTAAAATATAGTCCGCGCACTTGTGGTGTATCTGATTTACTTACCACTGTTGAAATTCAAATTCTATCTTGTGGCGTTCTGTCTGAAATACATTCACTTCAAACACAATAGAAAAAATATTCAATTTGAATATTTAACATGTTTTCACACACAGTAAAAAATGCAGCAATATCTGATAAGTATATTGACTTATACTAATACTTTTTGAATTCTTCCGCCACCTGTCAGAACTGATTAAAAATAATGAATGAATCTACTTTTAATAAAATGATACTCTTGCTATGGTAATAAAAATTATAGGTTTATTAACAAGTTATTAAGTGAGAATATTTTTAACAAACAAAACAATAATTAACAACCCTTTCAATTGCTGATTACAAAATAAAACTTCAAATGAAACTCTATCTGATCTCTCAAAGCTCTGGTATACCTGTTGTTGTTCCAATAATTTTACTGTACAGGTTATGTTGTTTTAATTCAGTATATACCATATTCCGTTAAGGTTCTTGGAGATATCATGATACCAGACTCAAGATGTACTATAATTAATTATTTAGGATTAACAATATTAACTGATAATTGAACAAAATATAAAATTTAAAATTGGTATCATATTTCTGATGTTTACAAAAATTATCGTACGCCGGTATGCGCACGCATCTTTACTTTAGTATTGTGGTTAGGCTGTATGACTTGTACAGCATTTAACAAGTATTACTTTTAGTTAATAATTAGTTTTAAAATAATTTGTTCACAAGAGAAAAATTTCTAATAAAAAAAAAACTCTTGTTTGCAATGTACTTTAATTTGCATGTTAATTGAGAACAATTCGGTAATGTCATCATAACAAGCTACCGTAATGGTTTCTGAGGTTAAGAATGACCGTTATTTTTATAAGGATAAGTTTGTCTTATTAACTAATATTACTTATGCTATACAGGTAAACACATTATTTTTTAATAAGTTTTAACATAGGATTATCAGAATTATGTTTGATACAATTAATAAAATAAATTCTGAAATAACGAAATATTCAACAAATACGTTTTATCAAGTAAGCGTCTAAATGCACTCGTATTTATCAATAATTATCTTTAAGCATTATTTTTTACATCGTTATAATTTATTAAAATATTTTTTATAATATTTTAATAATGTTGTGTTAAATCTCCTTTAGATTCTGATAACTTAGTTGTTGATTTCCGATACGCTGCATAATGACTTGCGTAGTATCGAAAATTCGAAATTGGCTAAACTCTTATTTTTCTTTTAAGTATTGTTTAATTGAAATTGTACTCCCTGTTTCTTAATTAAAAAATTCACTCGCAAATAGATCGATATTGTACACTGATCTACTTGATAAAATAACACAAATCCGCACTGTTGCACTCGTTAGTAAATGTGTAGTATTAGGTTAGTGTATGTATATTGTACTTGAGTAAAACATGTCGCGCACTAATTTAAAAATATACTTTTTCTGGTCTGGAGTGGCGTGGCTTGTTCCTTAGGTGTTCGATCGTAGACTGTCATGTACCTCGAGAGCATCTCTCGCTCGTCTGATGAACTTCATTCATTCCATTGGTTGGTTTTTGATAGTCTCTGACCCAAAAGGCCTATATTTTATTAAAATATTTAATTTTTAGTCAAAATCGATTTTGGGTTGGAGACTTTTTCACGTCATCGACGGTACAAATTTTTAGTTCGAAAGTTAAAACTATCACAACTTCCTTATTATACGTCCTATCGTTAATCGGTTTATATCACTGAACTCAGGGCGTTTTGCTTATTAAAATAAGTCCAAACACGCTTATTTTCTGTTCACTATCAATATTATTATATTGATTTTATTTATTATTTTTGGTACGTCTTATCTTTATAAGTTCGTATTACCAGATTTTTCTTAAATCTAATATAACATTTCTTATTTAAACACTTCGAGTCTATATCTCATTTGGTTTAAGTTACAATTTGTGAAAAACTATTTCTTACACAATTTTCGCTATGGTGTTACTCAGCGTCCATGTTGGATTTTTCACAAACATGCTTATTATTAAATATCCTTATCTAAAATGAACATATTATTACCTAGTATTACTAACAATGACTATTTACAGTCGCATAACCGACTAGGATAAACTCGTAACTCCATTAGAGAGATGTTCGAGAGTTGGGAGCTGTTTCGTTTGAAAACCGCTCTCTTTATCTGGAAAGCAATTCTTTTGCGAGAGAGAGAGAGAGAGAGGTGAGAGAGAGAGCGAGAGAGAGACTGACCAGGGGCTGCGCATGTCGGCAGACAAATCCGCGATTACATCGCGTCCCGACCTTCAGATGAGCTCCCGCCGCGGGCTAGGATAAACTGGCGATTTTAGATCTGGACTGCTATCGGCCGAGGGATTATGTTGTGGTCTACTGGGATCTGCTAACTCTGAGGGCGTTGGTCCGCACGTCGTGGGACTCATGACTAAGCACTAAGCAGCAATCATACTACCACGGAACCTACGCTGAGGTTTAAAACGTATTAAATTGTTAAATTCATGAACACAAACTATATGAAAGGAGGGGAAGGAACTCTGCTGTAAAAATAGATAGATCAATTCATTTACAAAATTTAAAAAAATTTTAATTATGATGGGAAACAGAGACTAGTTCTTGCAAATGTAGCTTACATTCAGAAATTTTACTAAAAAAACGATCTCTCAGAAAGGCATATAAATTGTACATATTTTACAGCAAAAAAATAAAATAAAAATAAAAATATTTTAATTATTATCACTAAACAAATTGTGAATATTATAGCCTATAGATGAATGTAAGCATGGTTACCAAAGTCTGAGAAAATATAAAAAAAAGTAAAAAATAATTCTTTTGCTTGCCAGTGGTGTTCCATGGAAACGACGAACCGTCCGCAGAACGTCTCTTCAATAATAATACTTAAAATAAAAACAGTACTTAAAATATAAATTTTGCACTCATTTTCTCAACAACATATTCTTAGTTTTCAACATTTTACAGTTTTAAACCATTAGCCTATAACATATCCGGAACATACAGAACCAGGGGCGTATTAACGGGGGGGGGGGTGCGAAAGGTACCCCTCAGACGGTAGACAAAAGTTGACGAGGACTTTTGTAAATCTCTTAATTTTTAAGTTGTTTTATTATTTTTTCAGCTAATTTAGTACCTTATATATTCAATAGTGTACGCTAATAATAGTAGTATCTCTTTTTTAAATATACAAACAGGTTTATTGCACGGAATTTGCCTATACGTTTGATATACCGCAATATAGGAAAATCAATCCAGTCAGTAAGTAGGCCTATCTTGTACTCGTAGTTTCAAAAAGCGTATTTTGTGTTATTAGCGTTTAAATTAATGGGATTGATTTAAAGATGTTTGTTATCACACGTTTTCAGTCACTTTATTAAATATAGCAATGTTGATTAGTCTTAAGGACGGTTAAGACTAATTCATTTGTGAAGCCGACTCGACCAGATTCTAGATACGCTACTAATACATGAAGCTTTCTTTTGCATCATTAGTCGTTGATTTTTATGATTACATTGAAAATCATTTTATCATCTCGTTGATAATACACGTATACCTACCATTATAGGCTATCTTACACTATACGTTTGTGATCGTAATTTCGGACAAATGTCACTCCGGGGAAACGTTGGGTTTCCCAACGAATGTAATCACGTGAAAGAATTCGAACACCAACATTGTACTCATGACTTTGAAACGGCGTGTGAACTGCAAATGCCAAGACTGATATTAAGATGTCAGCTACTGGCGAATTGATGAATGAAAATCGTGAGCTATTTTTATCCTAACAATCATTGAGATATTTACTTATATCGTATGTAGGTAGACTCGAGTGCTGAAACACCGCATCAATGAATGAAAGTATTTTTAACCCGAGTGTGAAATAAACACGGCGGAACAATACCAGGTATAGGCTACATGCGCTTTATAGATTGTACGTCTTACGTAAATAACTTGTGTTCCCATTGGAACACACAGGACGGTATTTAGCGTGCGCGTGCAGATGTTATGTCTTATCTCAAACTGCACATGATTAACATATACACAACACTGATACATTCATTATGCGTACTTCTCCGTACCCAAGTGTTCTGTTTATGTGTTGGTTATTTCCAGAATGTATATAAAAAAAATATGTGCAACAACGCCGAATGCCGACTGAAAATAATGTAGACCACTTGTATCAGTCTATTCAGAATCGGGCGGATTCGGTCGTTGCTCCTGTTATTCACCCACGAAGCGTTGATGTTACTTCTTTCAGGACTCCCAACGATTCAGAATATCTCCAACACGAGTCTGTGAATTAAGATTTATTTAGTACTACATACAGTAAATAAAATTATTATTTTGTTTTATTTTTATAAATGTTAACGTATGTCAAGTATCTACAAAAAAATCAATAAGACTGCAAATTACTCATGACTTCTCATAGCAACAAGTATCCCTCACTAGCATTTCTGTAAGAATAACTATTTTATTAAAAACTATATTCATTTTTTATTCTTGTATATTGTTATCAAATTATATATATATATATAGTTACAAGTAATACTGTGTATATTTTGCTGTCTTGTGTTTCTCCTTAAAGCCACACTGCTGGGCTAGCCAACTGATAATATAATAAAATTACAAGTTTAAGTTATGTATTTCTTGTTGTATTGATGTTAGGTGTTTTCGTGTGGTTGTAGGCACGCACCGGTGCCTACTATAATGTTGGTTATAAAAGGTGTAATTTGCAATCGTAACTGTCACTGGTGTTAATGTTTTGCTGTTGTAAGTACGCCGTAATAATTCACTCTTCTTATTAAAATATAGTCCGCGCACTTGTGGTGTATCTGATTTACTTACCACTGTTGAAATTCAAATTCTATCTTGTGGCGTTCCGTCTGAAATACATTCACTTCAAACACAATAGAAAAAATATTCAATTTGAATATTTAACATGTTTTCACACACAGTAAAAAATGCAGCAATATCTGATAAGTATATTGATTTATACTAATACTTTTTGAATTCTTCCGCCACCTGTCAGAACTGATTAAAAATAATGAATGAATCTACTTTTAATAAAATGATACTCTTGTTATGGTAATAAAAATTATAGGTTTATTAACAAGTTATTAAGTGAGAATATTTTTAACAAACAAAACAATAATTAACAACCCTTTCAATTGCTGATTACAAAATAAAACTTCAAATGAAACTCTATCTGATCTCTCAAAGCTCTGGTATACCTGTTGTTGTTCCAATAATTTTACTGTACAGGTTATGTTGTTTTAATTCAGTATACACCATATTCCGTTAAGGTTCTTGGAGATATCATGATACCAGACTCAAGATGTACTATAATTAATTATTTAGGATTAACAATATTAACTGATAATTGAACAAAATATAAAATTTAAAATTGGTATCATATTTCTGATGTTTACAAAAATTATCGTACGCCGGTATGCGCACGCATCTTTACTTTAGTATTGTGGTTAGGCTGTATGACTTGTACAGCATTTAACAAGTATTACTTTTAGTTAATAATTAGTTTTAAAATAATTTGTTCACAAGAGAAAAATTTCTAATAAAAAAAAAACTCTTGTTTGCAATGTACTTTAATTTGCATGTTAATTGAGAACAATTCGGTAATGTCATCATAACAAGCTACCGTAATGGTTTCTGAGGTTAAGAATGACCGTTATTTTTATAAGGATAAGTTTGTCTTATTAACTAATATTACTTATGCTATACAGGTAAACACATTATTTTTTAATAAGTTTTAACATAGGATTATCAGAATTATGTTTGATACAATTAATAAAATAAATTCTGAAATAACGAAATATTCAACAAATACGTTTTATCAAGTAAGCGTCTAAATGCACTCGTATTTATCAATAATTATCTTTAAGCATTATTTTTTACATCGTTATAATTTATTAAAATATTTTTTATAATATTTTAATAATGTTGTGTTAAATCTCCTTTAGATTCTGATAACTTAGTTGTTGATTTCCGATACGCTGCATAATGACTTGCGTAGTATCGAAAATTCGAAATTGGCTAAACTCTTATTTTTCTTTTAAGTATTGTTTAATTGAAATTGTACTCCCTGTTTCTTAATTAAAAAATTCACTCGCAAATAGATCGATATTGTACACTGATCTACTTGATAAAATAACACAAATCCGCACTGTTGCACTCGTTAGTAAATGTGTAGTATTAGGTTAGTGTATGTATATTGTACTTGAGTAAAACATGTCGCGCACTAATTTAAAAATATACTTTTTCTGGTCTGGAGTGGCGTGGCTTGTTCCTTAGGTGTTCGATCGTAGACTGTCATGTACCTCGAGAGCATCTCTCGCTCGTCTGATGAACTTCATTCATTCCATTGGTTGGTTTTTGATAGTCTCTGACCCAAAAGGCCTATATTTTATTAAAATATTTAATTTTTAGTCAAAATCGATTTTGGGTTGGAGACTTTTTCACGTCATCGACGGTACAAATTTTTAGTTCGAAAGTTAAAACTATCACAACTTCCTTATTATACGTCCTATCGTTAATCGGTTTATATCACTGAACTCAGGGCGTTTTGCTTATTAAAATAAGTCCAAACACGCTTATTTTCTGTTCACTATCAATATTATTATATTGATTTTATTTATTATTTTTGGTACGTCTTATCTTTATAAGTTCGTATTACCAGATTTTTCTTAAATCTAATATAACATTTCTTATTTAAACACTTCGAGTCTATATCTCATTTGGTTTAAGTTACAATTTGTGAAAAACTATTTCTTACACAATTTTCGCTATGGTGTTACTCAGCGTCCATGTTGGATTTTTCACAAACATGCTTATTATTAAATATCCTTATCTAAAATGAACATATTATTACCTAGTATTACTAACAATGACTATTTACATACTTTTTTACTATAATATTGGTGTATTACCGTGGTCAATTCAGTATTTACCTCATTTTAAACCTCTCACATAATGCTTATACAACTTTTCATCTTGTTTTCTATTTTTATTACATAGATTATATTATTTAATTGTTATAATTAGTGTACATACACAATAATTAATCTGCTATATTCAATGGTCATCTTTTAATAAACTCAGAACCTCCTAATTATTCAGTAGTGGCTCTGTCTATGTTGTGTCATGACATTATAGGTATTTATTTTGTTTAATATAATAACAAAAGTGTTATTGTCCTATTTGGATTGTATTCCTAAAGTAGCATTGGATATCAATCTAACTTTTAGTAATGTTTCCAATTACTTTTACATAGGTTTACTAGTTATATTTTTCATAACTAGCTGGTTGGTCATTGTTTGTTTACCTCTGTCCTTTTTCACATTGGACATTTGGTTTTCAAATGTTTATGTACAATATGATTGTTTTAGTGGTCATTATTTGTTCTCAAAGTAGCTCTGATATTTCCTCTTGCTACTGGTAATAATTGTAATACCTTGTTCTCAATATTTAGTACAGTATTTTCTTTAACTAACTTGCTATACACTGGTTTAGCTTACATTTGGTCATATATACATGGTTATTTTGTTTACAATAATTCAGTCATAATACTGTTCTTAACATGTTCAAAACTTGTTCTCAAAGTATTATCATATATTCCTTTCACTACTGGTACTATTCTGATAAACATTTACATTAGTTTTAATACTGTAGTTTGCTTAACTAAATTGGTACATTGTCTTATTTCTGTCTTTGACTGTGTCACTATGTCTGACTTGTTTTGTTTACATTGTTTTGTCTTATACATTATATTGTTTCTTCATATTTACTTGATGATCATATATTTATACTAATATGTATCATTTTCTGTTATAATAGGTTACTTCCTTGTGGGTATTGTAACAATGTATCATCGGTTTTAGTGCAGTATCTACCTACACCTAAACTGACTCCATTATGGTATATTAACATAATACCTTCACTAATTTGTTACAAATGTTTACAACTCCTTCTAATACACTAATACAAATCTTTCTTATATTACTTACAATGTTTTTCTCTGGTCAATTGTGGAATCTAAATTCCTGTCATGTTTGACACTTAACAAATATTCTCTATTTGTTGTCAGTTTTTTGATATAAACAATAATATGATTGTTTTATATGTTCTGATCTGGTGGTCTTATAATTATGTGTGTTGGTCACAACTTTGTTAAATCAGTCACACTCATTGTTTGTGTTTATTTGACTATTTTTTAACCTTTGTTGCCTCATCATGAAATTAACCTATTTTTTCACACTGTAAACTTCCTCACTGTAATTGTTTGTGTGGTTTTCAGTTGAAATAATTAGTTATTCACCGGTTTCACATTTGTATTAAGTACACTTTTATTGTTTGTGATTCTTTAAATGATCACACTGGTTTTCATGTCACACTTATAGTTATTTCTTTTGTCACTGACTGTTTCTTCTTTAAAATATATATGGTTCATTGATTCCTTACGTCTTTGGTTTCTCTTCATTCTTCTTCTTGGTCCTTCTTCTTTCTTCTTAATTCCAAATTTCATGGTAGTCGCTGTTTTCATTTTATTTCCATTGTCGTTGTAGCTTGATGATCCTTGTCTCGTTGATTCCCCTCACTGCTGGATATTATTTTCATTGATTCCCCTCACTGCTGGATATTATTTTCATTGATTCCCCTCACTGCTGGATCCTATTGGGTCTATTTATTAGTATTTTGTTTTGGTCTTGTGGCATTTTCTTTTTACGTTTTATAATTAAGGTTGACATATTCACATTCTCGTCTTCATTGTTGGATTCTTCTATTATTAGTTTTGTAGATACACAACTTATATACTTATCTTTGTTCATTTAAATATGTTCCCATGTCTCTTATCATACTTGACGTCATATATATTTATAGTATGTAACTACCATATTTTGGTACTGTTACAATATATATATATATATATATATATATATATTTAATAATAATAAATAAAACTTGTCTTTCAAGAATATATTTTTTTGTGATTTTTGAATATAACACTGTTCGATAGTATGAACCAGGGGTCTCCAAACTACGGCCCGCGGCAAACCGGCCGGTGCTGCGTGCAGTTTTTAAATAGATCGACAAAATACTTCAAATATCATAACATTTTACTACTAAATAACTAAACAAGAAATAAGTTCAGTAAAATGTTATAATATTTTGTACAAGTTTAAAAAATTTACGTGGTTAATGTGCTCGTTCGTCTGGCTGCCTTGAATGAATCACGCTTTTCATTCGCTTCTCATTGAGTGATGATTTCAAGGAAATAAAAAACTTTGCAAGATGCTTACAAGGTGCTTAAATATGCTTTAAATGTTTGGATCGACCTATATCTGCGAACAAACGTTTCAAAAATAAACTTTGTAAAATCAAAGTACAGGGCTAAATTGTCAGACGAACACTTGAAATCCATTATAGTCAAGTGAAGCCAAAATTTGACCCAAAATGGAGAGACATTATGTCAGAAGCACCTCGACATGTTATTATTTTCTTTACTTTTATTTACGTTATTCTGAACAAAAGAATTTGTTTTCTTTGGATCAGTCTGGTTAATTTTTATTTAAATACCTATTTTATTGACTTGATTAGTTCGTAAACTTAAAAAAAAGTTTACAATATGTGTGTGCGTTGTTGGCCCGCCTGACTTCCAAGATTTTTCAATTCGGCTCTCAAGTGAAAAAGTTTGGAGACCCCTGGTATAAACTATCATAATCAGATATACAAAGTAATAAACTTCAAAAATCAATTGTCCAGAACAGCTGTCTTATATGTAGACTAAATTTATGTTTTTATATATGTATATACAAATATGTTCTATAACTGATTGTAAAATATAATATAAATGTTTATTATGTTATTAAATTAGTAATTTTGAAAATATTTCGTATTAATCTGAATATGTTCTGGCATTAATTTATCATTCGTTTTGTGTTTAAATTTTTTCTGAATTTTCCCGTAAGGTCATTATTAAAAAATGTGTTTTAATAAAGTGATATTTTTAAATTAAAAATATGATAGCTTTCAGTAAATGAATAACTGAACCGTTACAATAGTCAAAACCACCATCAACATCAGTTTCCAAATCATTATCATCACTACGGAAACCAACATAGTTATCACTGACCCCAACATCATAATCACCTTCACCGTCACCATCACCATCATCACTACGATCATCGTTGTCACCACTAACATCACTATTATCAACAGCACCAATACCACCACCACAATCATCATCAACGTCATCAGGCCTCAAGTCTGTTGCGACGTTGAGATTTGCAGTTTCTATACATCTCCCCAAACAACCCGGCCTTGAATTAACATGTATTTGGATGGACGCATTGAACGATTTGTTTTTTTGCTGACTCGCTTAGGCGCATTGTTACTAACTCGAGTTGTCAGCCAAGATAAAGCTATTTCACACTGAAAGCTAAGTCTAAACTAAGATTGCTATGCTGGACTAGGTTTTGTCAATTTGGTTTCAGTCTTTGCTACGCAAAGCTGTGGTTGCTGTTTTGCCTACCGAATTCAGTGCCGTTTTTGATCTGCTCCGTTGAAGTTTAGTTTATGTCATTCTCAAAAATGTATTGTTTAGGTTTAGATTACAGCACTGAGAACGTAGGGCTGCTTTCATTGCCATCTGTTTTTGAAGGAATTTGAAGACGAATCTGGGTCCAGGAAATAAACCTACATCGCAAATTATTCGGCGAATTTCCTCGCAACCACTATCTAAAAATACTGCTTATTTCTTTCTAAGGGTTGCCCTCCCGGTTTGATTTCTGTAATCCGCTGACTGTAAATTCTACAAAATATTACTTTACTAGTTCAATTAAGGATTTTATAATATATAATAATACCTAACTAAACTGTAAAATTACGCAATAATCCGCAGACACAATCATTTCAATAATCCGACACAATAAAACCACACAAATTTCAAAATCTGTCGTCAGGTCTATACACGCGACCCAGGATGGCTTACTGGGTTATGCGCGTGCTCAACGGAAACTGGCTCACATGCTAAATGAAAAATTAACAGAAAACAGCGCAGCGTAGTAAGGTACAGACTAGCTCAGGTTAACCTACATTGTGAACCAATCTCTTTAACACGTGTTTTCCAACCAACCTCATTCTCTACAAAATCAACACAGCAAGTCAATTAGCTTAAATGTGAGTATGAACTGGCCCTTAGATTACCAAGTAGTCGAGTGGCGGAATTGTCTTGGTCTGAAGCCAACCCCATGACAACTCGCAGCAAACGCCTTGTGAGTTGAATTTTAGCAACTCCATTTAAATTATTGTTATTATTTTAATGACATCGATTATTATTTTTTATTGTTTATTGTAATATGTTTATTGTTTATTATTATTATTAAAGATAAGGAAATTTTAAATATGAGCTTTAACGTATCCATTCAATATCCGAGGACCAGCATTCAGAGAAATAAACCAGATGGAAACAGAACAAGAGAGAAAAATAACTGACACAGAAAACAGGTGACGGCACTGCACAAACGCCTTCAGGGTTTGAGAGTATCAAACGCGTGCTGCACCAGTACCAAGTCCCACCGCACACGAAATAAATACATACAGTAACCATTTCGAGACCCGCAGATTGCGCGAGTTCACCTTGACTGTGTAATATCGTCTCACATTTATCGCATTAACGTTGCTGGGGTTTTGAAAGAATGTTAACAGCGAACACTTAAAATTCAGATTGAGAACATAATTTGAATTTTTCTCCTCGGTTAATTGACGAGTCCTAATCTGCAGTTCTGAATAAAAACGTTTAAAACACGCTGTCGCACTAGAATCGAACACGCGCGCACAAAATGACCGTGTTGCAACACGCACTGCTTTTAGTAGTGTTTACCGTAAAGTCCGTCTGTCCAAACGCGTGTTTAGATAAAAGCCTATTGATAACGGCGTAAAATATTGCGGCCGCAGTCCAGTTGTGTGTTTCGTCGTTATTTGTTTAAAAGGTGTTTCGTACGCAGGTTTTTAAAAACACAGTTCTCACCATATGTTACTGTGAAATAATTGTCAATGCCTTCTCAATAGCAAGATACGCAACACTCGCACCACAACCTCTCCCCCTATCTATACCACCTCTCTCTTTCTGTTGATCGTTCGTAAACGTGAACGTATAAATAACGAATAGTTGAACAGGTTTCACAAAACTGGAAACAACATAGAGATTTATTTGTTTGAGTTGATTTCGTTATATCTTGACTTTGCCAAATTTTTGTTAATTGCATCGACGCTTATCAGCATCATCATCATCGTCATCATATCATCACATGATTTTCACTTCATTGATTAGGACACTTTCTGTTCCGACCTCATGAAAATAACACCACCACTGTTCTCTTGATAGGCAGATACCTATCTTTCCTTCTTGTTCATTCCTATGAAATCTTTTTTACTTATTCAACTTTGTACTCAACAATTCTGTTATTTACGCTGTATATACGAAAGTCATATTTCACGTCTTCTTTCTTTATCAGTGGCTTCGTGATTAGAGCGGATTATGGATAATGGATTAGATCCATTAGCCTCTCATGATCCCCCGCCCAGGCAAATTATTCGTTAACACGTATGTGATACCGATGGTTACCTATGCGCTTCCAGTAGAGGGATACTTCGCAAAATCTCATAAACGAAACATCCAGTCTCTCCTGGACCGAGGATTGCGCTGCGCCTTCGTAGCTGATCGCCTCACCTTTGTTTGAGTTGATTTCTTTATGTCTTGACTTTGCCAAATTTTCGTTAATTGCGTCGGTGCTTATCATCATCATCAATCATCAGCATCATATCATCACGTCATTTTAATTTCATGGATTAGGACACTATCTGTTCTGACCTCATAAAAAATACATCACCACCAGTCCTAGATCGTCAGATACCTCTATTTCCTTCTTGTTCATTCCTAAGAATTCTTTTTTACCCACTCGCCTTCGTACTCAACAATTCTGTTATTTACACTGTACATACGTAAGTGATATTTCACGTCTTCTTTCATTATCAGCCTTTTCGTAAGCTGAGATCCATTCAGCTCCCATGACCCGACGCCCAGGCAAATTATACGTTGCCACTTATGTGATACCGATGGTTACCTATGCGCTTCCACTAGAGGGATACTTCGCAAAATCTCATAAACGTATCCTCCAGTCTCTCATGGACCGGGGTTTGCGCTGGGCCTCCATAGCTCATCACCTTACTTTTAATCTCACTAGGCCGGTAGCAGTTCACACCTATTCAAAGATTTTCATCCTTGCCTTTGCTATCTGAAGCTCAGGACGCTTGTCAAGCTCTTGTCGTCGTCATTCAACTCAGAAACCTTCTTTCCGCTACCTGCATTTTACTATCCTTAATTATGTTTATAAACTTTCGCTACCATACATACTATACCATGTATAATTGGCACGTCGCTTGCACTTACTTATTGAATTATGTTTCACAGTTGTAGTAATTGCTCATCTCACAAACTATGCATGCAAAATGAGAAACTCAAATTCATTACTCACTTGTCTCGTTGATGATAACAATCTTCGACTTCACGGGTGATTATGATATAAGCTGTAATTATATAATTAAAAACCCAGCTTACGTTAGTATTAACTACTTCGTGATTATCTGATCAAGTATCCCGTTAGGTCGAAAATAATTGTCAACAATAAGCCAATCGAACAAGTATCACATTTTACATACTTGGGCTACGACACAAGCTACAATTATGACAATGACATGGAAAATTAAATAAAAAAGTTCCAGGCAATATATGGACAATAAATAGAACATTAAATAACAAAACACGAAAAGACACAAGGATAAAATTTTATAAAACGATGGCTGTACCTGTACTTATGTATGGGAGTGAAAGTTGGATAAATACCAAAAAAGGAGACAGCAAAATACAGGCAGCAGAAATGAGATTTTTGAGACGGGTCAAATATCCTTCTTGTGCATCGTTCGGCTGCACAAGAAGAGATTTAGTAAGAAATGAAGACGTGCGAAATGAACTAAATGTGTATGCAATAAATGAAAAAATAACTGAATATAAAGAAAGATGAAAACAACAAGTAAATAGAGTGGGAAATGGGAGAATACAAAAAAAAACTTAACTACAACCTAAGAGGGAAAAGAGATATAGGAAGACCACGAAAACGGTGGTCGTAAGTTTGTGAGGACGGAACGGGCAAATGCCTAATCCTTGTAGTGCAGAAAAAAGAAAAAAGTGATTAACTGATACTAACCTAAGTAAATGATTTAAGAGTGACACACAATGATGGTTCAAAACGCCTATCGATTAGTTACGAAGTATTGCGGACAGCAGTACCTTGATATCTAATACAAATTGTTATTTCCGCAGTGAAATTTATGTTAACTTAATTTGAACTAAGTTAATTTTCATACGTTTACGCAGCATAAAAATATGAACTCCCCACTTTCAGAACATATTATTTACTTTGTATTTATTTATTTTGTAATTATTCAATTAATATTAATTTGTTATATCATTTTCAAAATCTAATATTACCTGCCTGCGATGTTTGTGATTCTGAAGTTTGTGTTAAGTTCAATATTTTACAAAACATATACAAATATCATTCTTTTACTTATTAATTACTCCTTAATTCCAAACCGTACACATCTATGGGATATTATTCTGAATATCTAAGCGGTTTCCTTAGACACACAACGTTTCTACAATCTCGGAGAAGACCAACGTAAATCTTTTCAAACACACTCACGTTTTTTGAATGAGAAAACGACATTTTTGCGGTGGAGTGTAGAAAATCGATTTGGACCGAATTTTTGAAACCAATTACGAAATGGGTTTGGTTATTTTTTTTATTTAATTTTTTCTTTCGTCTGCTTTCTATTTTTGCTGTCTCTATATCCTTGCCTGCAGAAGGGGGAAGACCAAACACCTGTAATCATTCGGTATGGCATTAGGTGTAAAAACATTTCAAATTAAACACTGTTATGTTATTATTTTTATTATGACAACTCATAATCATATGTCTACTCGTGATAGCGACGTCGAATAAAATAGCGGATTTCTTTGACGATTCTAACACAGTCTGCTCCCGTCTCTCTCCTTCACTGTCTCCCTCCCTCCATTTGTTCCCCGCCTCTCATACAAACACAAAATTTTATGATTTGCGAACGTGAAAGAATTTCTGAAGGTGAGAAAATAATAATAACACATTATTAAGTGTTATTGTAAAAGACATTTCCACAATATTTTCCACACCGCAGAGACATGGAAGGGTTTGACTGACATTAGGATTGTCATTAATATTATTGTGTCTCGCGCACATACGTAGCCTACAAACAAGATACAGATTAATCGTATCGGTAAGCAATGAAGATAAAAATCATTGGGTTTCACGAAAATACGTCCGTTTGCCCTGTGATTAAGTAACACGTCAGTTGATTGAAAAATTCCGTATACGACAGACGTCAGGAAGTAACTCGTGTATAATGAAAAGAACAAAGACCCGTTATTTTCATATTTCAAGGTTCCAAATTTCACAAAATGTTAGAAAAAAGTAATTGAAAATTAATAAATAATTATCCACCCAAGATGTTTTTTTTTCTGATCCGTCGTTAAAATTTCGTAATATAATTATTAAAAGCGCTTTGGAACGTGGAAGATGTTTTTTATCTACTCTAGTTTTACCCAACCACGCAGCAGAGTAACAAGTTTTTTTTTTACTCTACTTTTTTTACCCAAGGGTTAGCATGATCTAATGCTCATATGGCCATCAGTCACTGGTGTCTCTATTTGAGGGTCAAAAGTACGACGCTGACACTTTACGCTGAAAACAGTAATTTACACCTGCCCAAACATTGCAAAAAACCGATAAAAAATATATTCTTGTTTTCAAAGTATAAAGTATTATTTATTATTAATTTGAATAACAAGAATAGTGTCATTAAATATGTATTTTACATTAATGTAGCATTGTCAGCATATAGCTTTCCAAAATTGTCTAATTGTCTGGTCGAGAAGCGTGACGAGATAACAGCATTACGATGCGATGCTGACGGAAGCAGTCTACAGCCCGAACAGCTGTGCTCATTGCTTACAGTTTCCGAATAAAAAAGTTAACGAAATAACACAGTTAACGAACGACGCGGAAGCCATGAATTTGAATAATGCAGCCGTCGCTGGAATTGTGCAGACGCACACAAGCGCACGCACATGCACAATATGTTACGGTTACGCCATTTCTCCCTGTTACTTGAGTTGACAAAACGAAACGAGATTGACTTTTCCAAATACTTTGCCCTTGTCTGTCCCGTGTTAGTCGATGCCAACTGTCGAGATGTAACCCCACTTCACTGTGAATACGTATAGCCGATTCGGTAACAAAAATTCAGGAGAAATTGTCTCTTTATTCGAAGTTCTCATGGTATTCTCGCTGGTAGAAATGATCGGGTATCGAGCACTACCTGTGAGGAAATATTATGAACAAAGGGAAGTTTTATATATGTTTTTTTGCTTTGAAATTTTCAATCTATTTAGTATTATATATGGAGAATTAAGTAAATATGCTAAAGGAGATGTCACGAGTACAGAAATCATGCAGAATCCACGATAATCCTGCAGAACTTACAGACCGGTGATATCTTTAATTTTTTTGGTCTGTAGACTGTGGTACGTCGCATGGCCAGTGTCTGTTCAATCTTCTTGTAACAATTAGCAGAGTACTTATTTGTACAACAAGATTCTTGTACGGGGTAGTAACAGCACAAAAGAAAATCCTTCTTTCCTCGTGGTTTAAGCTTTCAGCCTATTTACGAGATTCCTACTTTGCTTGCTATTAGAGCCCCTTCTATCTTTCAAATAAGGGCCTTCAAGTCCTTTGGCTGATATTCAAATACTTTCTTAGGAACTTCAAATATTTTTTTCAAATACTTTCAAAACGAGTGAGAACTTCTTGTTAACTAGAGACCATCCCACCGGTGAACACGTATCTATCTTTACCCTGCTCGCCGCACATGCCAGGGGCATTCTGACCCGGAAAGGTAGCACTTGTTAAGGATCCTATATTTAGGGTAACAAATGAAGACTACATCGACAATAACGGCAGAGAAGAGGATCTTGGAATCGGTGAAGTAGAAGGAATGGCAATCCATCCTTTACGGTTGGTAAACGTAGGGATACGTACATCTGTTTAGCTGTAGTGGAAAGTGTTTACCAAGGGGAAGTTCAATTCTGATCAGGAACCTTGGACATTTCCATGGTTGGAGTTTCTGAGACAGACATGGAATCAGCGTAAGAATGAGTAATTTCAAACTTCTACAAACGCAAGTTTAAAGCAAATTTGTAATGCAATAATAAAACCAATCGGCAAACTACAGCTCGAAGTTATAGCCATTGAAAGATAAGATAAAAATTAATTAAAATAACTGAAGTGAATTTTTGGGGTTGAGCAGGTAGTACGACCAGAAGGCAAAGGTCGGGAAAACGAGACATTCTGTTAAGAAATTACACATTATTAAGTTGAAATTCTGGCAGACAATAGAAGTTATTACACTCCCGGTATCTGCTTAGCAATAAATATGTTCAAAGAAAACAGAAATAAATAATTTACAAATTAATCCTGAAGCCAGTTGTTATGTATAGCTCGGAGACATGGGCAATGTCTAGCAATCAAGAAAAAAAAATGGCTGGAAATCTAAACAATTTCAAAGAATATAAGGACTACTAAAAGAGGGGAAGAACAAGAGGATTAGGACCAGGCAACAATTAAATGGCTGGGGCATGTTCAAATGATGCAAGACTTCATTTGAACTTTTTTTTTCTTCCTTTCACAAATGTAAGAAAACTCTTCATGGCATATGCATAAACAATTTTATTACCATAGTGATACTATATTGTTTTGTTAAAACATAATTCTCTTATAAAAACTGTATTCATAGTTTACCTTACAGCGTAACTTTAGTCCCGAATTGTCCCGATCTCGATAAAGGTTCTTGCTGACGAATCTTGAGTGAGACACCTGAGAGGGGATAAGGTGGAGAGGAATCTCAGACAACTGAGAATCAGAAAGTGGAGATAACGGGCACAACACAGGGAATAGTGTAAAGCCGTTCTGCAATGACCTAGGATCTATGGAATAAATGAATGACACACTGAAGCTACGCATTAGACGCAGTATGGACAAGTCCGATTAATGGCCGAACATGGACGCTCAAAATAAATGCTGAATTGAAAACCAAAAGGCAGGAGACAAGGAAGACGAAGTTAGCACTAGCTGGTGAGAAGGCATAGGCAGGTATACAAGGGAGAACAACGTACGGAACGAAGAAAAGAGATGGGGATTGGTAATCGGAAAACGTCAGAGAACGTTGCAAACCGACTTATGATGATAAAGCCGATGGTGATGAATGGAAACAGTAGTATAATAAAAGCCACAAGAAAAGAGATAGAGATTGTTAATCGGAAAACGTCAGAGAACGTTGGAAACCGACTTATGATGATAAAGCTGATCGTGATGAATGAAAATAGATGTATAATAATGACCACAACAAAAAGCTGACGAAAGGCATTTATTGCTATCGAGACATGTATGTCCTTAAAAAGAATGAAAGAAAAAAAAAGTTGTGAAGGGAGGCAATGCTTTCTGTATCTTAGATATACTGAAATTGTACTCGTTCATACAATATTAGTCTCACAAAATCAAACTCAAATGTATGATTGAAATATTTTAAACAGTATTCCGAGAATTGTGTA
This sequence comes from Magicicada septendecula, assembly GCA_034769895.1. NCBI lineage: Eukaryota > Metazoa > Arthropoda > Insecta > Hemiptera > Cicadidae > Magicicada > Magicicada septendecula. The sequence continues at coordinate 1,250,765,000 of CM068367.1, forward strand.
TGTGTGTGTGTTCATAGTTCGATAATTAAGAATCTTTCTCGTCGTCATATAAGCAGTTCATTCCTTTCATAGAAAATTTTACTACATTTTATGAACATAGACGTCATAAACGGGACACATTTACGATGCGCGTCCATAAATCGTTGACATGTAAATAAAATCAGAATAAATTTACCTTCAGAACTTTTAAAATATCCCCTCCCCTGCCACTCTCTGTCTTTCTCATACAAATTGACGCTAGCATATGTTTACCGACTCGTAAGTAGCTCCATTACAAAACAGCCTACACTGTATACCCCCACTTCCTGTTGTACAATAAATTTAACGCCGCAAGACTTCATTTTAATTTTTTTGCTTCCTTTCACAAATGTAAAAACACTCTTCATGGCGTATGCATAAACAAATTTATTCCCAAACTGATACTATAACGTGTCGGCTACGTTATAACCTAGGGAACCCGTGATAATTGACTCTGGCCAATTATACAGGCTGCCTTCGTTGTAACAAACTGAAAATTAATCAAATCACTATCAATAATTATAAGTACTCTAATAAAAGGAAACTGGGGAGGGAGGTTTGCTGATTTATGCACTCAATTTAGTATGTAACAAAGATGACATCTCTTTATTTACGTGTGATTAATAATACATTACAAATAAAAATTTTAGCTTACACTGAAATGGTAAGGGGGTTTTCTATATTTAAAATGATAATACAGTTAGTGTATTTACCTCGGATCCGAGTCTCTTTAAACTAGTTAGGAATTTTCAAATTTACTCTACTTCTTTAGTCAATTACATTATTACTTAAAATACCATTAGAAGAATGGTTTCGTTTTGTTGTGCGATGTTCCAAAGCTACATCACAAGAGTTATGTTACAAAGTATGATTTCTGAAATTTCTTGTTACAACATTGTTATTCTTAACTCTTAGAGATTGTCATTTAAAGTATTTTTCTTTTAATATTACTTATATTTAAAAGATACATTATTCACGGAAGACGAGCTTCCGCGTCACCTCTAGTTAATCGTTTCAGTCCATGTCCTGCCGCGTGATTCTTCTGTACTCTCTTAATAGTGGGTCGTCATCGTGTAGTCTTTCCGGTGGAGGTCCTCGGAGTCAACTAATGATGAAGTGGATGTTACGGTGTCACCTAGAATGAAGTCGTCCTGTTTCTCAGTGGTAGTGTAAATGCAGTTGAGGTCTTAGTCTTCACTTTTCACAGTTATTCCCATCACATTTGTAATAGCACAGTAGTATTTGAGTTTACATATTCGTTACACATTATGACGGAACCCCAAAATAACTTGAACTATATTTTTAATAGGAGATGTCACCTTACACACTTATTTCATTCATTCACATCTTTGTGTTAAAACACACTACATTTTAGTTACATAGATCTCCACACTGTTAGTTGAAGCTAATAAAAAAATAAAAAAAAAACATTTTGTGCAGCGCTCCGCTTGGAGCTGTTTACAGATTGAACGTCGCATCTCAAGTCCTACATTGTTACAACAGGAAAATTGTAACGACGCGGAGTGAATACTCCGCCATAACATAGTTCCAACTTTTAATTAGTAATACAGTCTTACAGTTCGACATAATAAACAATCAAGACTTTGCTTGTCTACAGAATTTATTACAACTACTACTAGTGACTTTGAATTCTTTATTATTTACATTACAGTTTACAGGTATTTTTAATTAATGCCGGGTCGGTATGCAAGTTGGATCCGGTATACACAGGTCATAGCATGATAATTTAATAAAGGGTTAACAGTTTTTTAACTCTTTCTTTCTCAGTTTTAGTTAATTATTTTAGTTAATACTCATTACTATTACGAGTTTTTTCAGGGGTATTCTTCGGTTTAATAGTGCGATTTAATGGTTTTAACTAACTTCCCTTTTTATATTTTTATTATTATTTATTTTTTTATTTTTAAATTTAAATCGTCACAATACTATATTGTTTTATTAAAATATAATTCTCTTTTAAAAATTGTATTCATAGTTTACCTTACACCGTAACTTTATCGAGTAAACGCGAACCGTATTTTCGTTGCATTTCGATGTTACCACAAAGAAATCACTGTTGCGAACGCGGGCAGGCAAGAAGCGTTAAGCGTTACGTTCAATCGCAATGGTCCTGACATATTCACTTTCTTCCCATCGTAAGTTATCAGGGGCGTAACTACCGTTAGCTAGACTGGCAAATGTGCAGGGGCCCACAAGGTAAAGGGTGCCTCGTCTTCTTTTCGTTTTTACACTGACAAAAATATTCTAGCAAAAATTACCAAGCTACTTTGCAATAGAGACAAAAGTCAAACTTGTGGGTAATTAAAAGGCTTTTATGTAAATTGTACTTGGCTAACTAAACAAAAATTACGTATCCACCTAGTGAAATTTGGAGAACTGATGCCATTTCAAAGAAGATTTAAAATTTTTACTAAATTGACTAAGCAAAAATATATAAGAAGGCCTTTTAATTATTCTCAAGTTCGCCTTCTCGTCTCTCCATTGCAAAGCGACTTGTTAATTTTTATTGGACAATTATTATTTGCTCAATATATTTTATACTTACATATTCATCTACTTAGCAAATTCGCTGTCTTGCTAATAGTTCATTGACTAACTACAAGGTCAAAGCCAGACGGAAGAACTTTTAAATATGGTATGATAAATGTGACGTTTAGAAAATTTATTATTCTGTTATATACTTCACCATGCCTCACAGCTAGAAATAAATATATCACGAATTTATCTTTCCATGTGAAGGTTGTTTTCATTTGTTATGTATTTCTCATATTCCTCACATATAGATTACTCCAGAGATGAGTCTGACCTATTTCATTATCTCGGCGCTAGCTTGATCCTCCATTCCTGACTCGGTTTTGGCTAGTAACAGACCAGTAGATTCAGTAGGCACGGAAATTATTCGAACATTATAAAACATGTAAGGACAACAATCTACAGAACTCGGAGGGTGCACACCTTGAAACTTTGCCGGGGGCCCCTGAGCCTCTAATTGCGCCGGTGTAAGTTATTGCGCTAAACTGTTGGCAACTGTCAAATCAAATTACCTGCTGATCTCGTCTATTTCTTTAACCCTTGATGTTTTTCAGATCACCACGATCAAATCAGCCCATTAAAAAGTGGATATTTTTGTAGTAAATATTGAAATCTGATATTTTAAATTCGCCTTAAATATATCTTTAACAAAACAGTTTCATACTCATTATAATACTGAATCGACTATAAATCTGGAACTGTGTCACAATTAAGAATCAATAATTAGTTAAAATCAATAATTTTACTACCTCCCATTTTAAAGATGGGAAAAACATACAAAGTCCGTGACTGGAACAAAATCGTTATTTTGTATGATTTACATAATATGACATTTACTCAAACGATTAGAGATCTGAATATTGTAATTGTAGTATTAACGTATTTACCGTGAACCCATATGAAATTTGTCACTTTCTAGCAGACACTGATACTTATTAAGAAGGAATTAAAATTTTCTTGAAGTTATACGAACCAAGGATTACTATTGGTCTCTCGAGAAACCTATAAGGGGTCAGAAACAGACGGCCTATAAGGTCTTAGACGTGTCGTTAAGTTATTACGTAGCTCAGAATATAATTGGGAAGTTAAGTATAAGTAAGTATTTATACGTAAAACCTTATACCGACAGCGAAATATGCAACTACTTTTGCTGGTTCATACCAGGTGGCAGCACTTGTATATTCACGGCATGTTGAGAATTACATAACATCATGTTTCTTATCAACCTTTCTTCAAAATTATTGTTTTTACACTTCCTACACTAGACCAATATATTTTACTAAAAAACTAATAATTTTCCTTATTGTCCTGCGTAGAATATTTTTTTGTTAACTGACATACTTGTTATTGTGAACATTTGTTAGTCGGTTAATTTTTATACCTTCCAGAAAAAAAGGAAAAACACAAGCGGCTTTATAAAATAAATATTGCTTTTGTCTAAGGCTTTCACGGCCGGCTTCAATGACACGAGTACTTCGGATTGCCGGGCTGTAAGGCCGTGTTCCATGGTTGTTTTGAGCAAACGTTTCGACCCGCAACAACTTCGTGCGGACACCAAAAGTTTATAAATATGGGTGTCCTACTCACGGCCACTAGCCTTACCCACAGTTCAGTGGTCACTGAATACGAAACCTACGTCAGTATTTTGCAGCCTTCTGCACTGAAGATGGCCGTCGAAGCACGGCCGAAACGTTTGCTCAAAACACCTACGGAACACGGCCTTAGCCGAAGTACTCATATCAAATATCGCTTATGTTTGGTTTTCGCTGTCGGTTTTTTCTTTTTCTGTTGGGCTCCAGAGGATATTCATATATAAATACATAATGAATGAACTCTCTTGAGGGTGTTGATAATACGCATATTTTGTATATCATTATGTTTACTGTCCACACTTCCGACCGATAACACACAGCACAAAGCATACACTTATTAAAAACTTACCTTTGTAAGAACCGTGACAATCTTTTTTCGTCGCAGTGCGACTCATCACTCCAAAAGTCAGTACTACTCGATCTAATTTGATTTACAATTTCCGTTATTTCATCTTCATTGGGTATTATTCTGTTACTTAAATACTTCACCGTGTCTCACAACTGCCAAACCAAAATTTTACCATCAGTTTTCATCTGATCAGGTCTTATTTGAAGTTGCTTCTAATATGGTCACTGTTGTATATACTTTCCTTTTAACTCACAAATTATCTCAATTTCAACTGTCGCTTCATTAGACATAATTAAATTATTTTCAAATCTCAAGTTCAACAAAAAATGAGACCACTTTTAATTCTTTTTTTTCGTTTAATGTCTTAAATACGTTCTACAACGATGATGAAAATTTGTTTGTTGTAACCTCTCGCTTCCACACAATAAACTATATAATTTTTCTTTTTCTGTTGTTTATAAAATATGCAGTTCGATTTGGGGTGTCGAGTTTATATATTTCAAACATTACATGCAAATATCTATTCCTCCTCTAATTTCTTTACTAGAGCTTTTCAATACACTCAGTCAAAATCTTTTACGTGACCGTGAAATGCCGCAAAACATGGTTTCTCGAACTAAGTGCGTTCTTGAAGTTCGTTCACAACTAACAGATTAACTACAGTATTGTAGTCTAGGGACTTCTAACTTCTGCCTAATCAAGTGGTTGTTGAGTGTTATATTCTTTATTAAATATATTAGTAAGAATCATGGTGAAAATCTGGATTCGTACGTTTTTAAATCGTGTGTAGCTGACATCCTTTTGTCGCAGGTGTTTATAAAATAATGATTGTATTTTATATTCAAGATTTTATATTAATGTTTAATTATCTATAAGAAACTAGAAATGTTACGTATATAAGAAGTGGATAGATCTACGTGTGTACACACATATATTAATACAACTACTGTATGTGCGAACGACGAGAAACAAAAACAAGACGCAATCTTCAACATCGAAATACTCCCCTCGCAGATAACTCGCTGTGACAGGATTCTAATCTTTCTGAAGTGGAGCTGTCTGGGTTTCAGTGGGGGTAGAACGGATGGTGTTGTGGGCACAGGGGAGTAACAGATGTTAAAAAAAAATCAGCTGTCTGCTCCCATTGGCACAGATGAAAGCGAGCGTGAAACGCGTATACAATGTCAGGTGTGAGCGCCCCCTTATTCGTTGGCGTTAAATATTTCATAGGGTTGAAACCGAATCGCTTTCTCCCTTTCGTACGTCCTAACTTACAGTGGGAAACATTGAATACGGTACTCAGGCGAAAGCTTTTATTGTTTGTTTTTTTTTTTTTTTTTCTGTAAATGCTCTGCTGAGTAGATATTAGTATCTACTCCTTGACTCTCTTTGGAGGTATGATAAGAAAAAAAATTAAATACCTCGAGGAAGTGTAAGTTTGTTACTATTAAAAAAATCTTATTTCAGTAATAATTATGGAACTTTCACATTTTTATACCGCTTCTATTTTTTTCTTATTGTAACCAGAATCTGGGGACTGCAGGTAGCCATATTCTGAGATGTCTATGTAATCCTGTTGGTCAGTCTTCTTACAAAATTTGTTCACGTTTTCAAAATAATTTCATCACCCACTTGTTCCAGAAACTTTCTTGATCTCTCCTTAGTTCTATCTAGTACCGTTCTTCAGGACCACGGTTATATAGGGCCCAGCTACTGACCCTAAACTAAGTGTCCTATCCATTTGCATTTATTTTTGATAACGCTCCTTTACTCCACGTCCCCATCCGTCTCTATTCATGGCCGCTTTCTTTCAGTTGCAAAATTTTATTAGATTTTTCCAACACTCAGCAACTTTCTCCTACCGTCTCTTCGAGAAGTCCAAACTGATGTGTACTCCCTTCCGTTCTGGATTCAAGCAACCTCTTCGGCGTATTTTGCTTGTCCATTCTGACAACATGAGCCACCCAGTCTGGGTTCTATAATCTGAGAAATTTCTATACGGAAGACTCTATGTGTCGGAAGCGAAGGGGTGTAGGAGGAAATCGAAGTGAAGGGTAAAGATAAGAAGAGAGGACAGACAGGCAGATATACACAGGGAGCGAATGAGGGAGGACATGAAAACATGAGAGAGAGAGAGAGAGAGAGAGAGAGAGAGAGAGAGAGAGAGAGAGAGAGAGAGAGAGAGAGGGAGAGAGAGAGAGAGAGGAAAGAACAGGAGGAGATAAAAGAAAAGAAAACAGAAGAGGGGCAGAAGGGAGAAGTTTACAGGTAAAGAGAAAACAAAAGAGGAAGGGCAGGAATAAAAGCAAGCAAATGAGGCAAGCGCAATGTTAAAATAGAAACAAAGTGAAGGAAATCCTAATTTCAGTACCCCTCCCCATTGTATAAAACACTCTACCTGAGTTCCCTAGCATGGTTTTTCAGGTTTTCTTATTTTGCAACACGTGTTTACCAATTAATTCCGTGTACGTAATGGGCACGTATCTCACATATATTTAACACGTATGTGTATAAATGTATATTACTCCATACGCATGCGCGAGTGGATGCGTGTTCATATGAAGTAGGCTAAACGTGAGAGCACCTGGGATGAATGTAATTATTGTATTTTCAATTATTTCAGCAATTACTTCAAAGGGCTCAGCGCTAAAGTCGTATTCGTACACACGTGTGTCACGTAGCAGACATTAAGCGCTTTCCTTTTGTATTCATAACGCGTTTAAGTACTTCGTTCCCCAGAACGAAATGACGACAAACCTTCCTGTGACTTTATTTCGTAAGGTAGAGACGGTTTATCTCATAAAGACTAATATTCTGCCCACGGAATAACCTAGTTCTTGCATAATGTATTGTGAGCATAACTAATTGAATGGCGTTCTCCTTACATTCAAAATAAATAGTTCAGAATCGTACACAAACTAAATTCTGAATAAATGTGTACAGAATAACGTTAATCAATCTACGAGGGGCAGCCAAAAAATATGTTCCCTACTTTCTAGTTAAAGCCATATAACTTAGATAAATAAAAAAATATTTAGAGATAAGTTTATATATCTAAAATCATATGTTCACAACTTCTTTACATAGTATCCATTCCTATACAGGCGCTTATCAAAACGACGCACCAATTTCTCCGAACCCATCTTATTGAAAAGTTGGTCCTGTTTTCACATCTAGGAATTGATATCTTGCATAAGCTCTTCATCATTTTCGAATGTCTTACCTCCGATTGAACTTTGAGTTGAAGGGGAAAATCAAGGGTATAATCTCCAGTAGCAAGATCAGAAGAATATGTGGATGTTCAATAGCCTCCTATCCGAATTTGTTCAATATAAATTCCTGCGTGTGGCGTGAAGACGAGCATTGCTGTGCATGAAAAGATTGTTTTTGACAGCACGTTTAGAGATAAGTTTTTATAGACAGCACGATTGTCTTTACAGTTTGACTGCAGTTCTGAGGTTCAGAAGTCTTTGGCAGTATCTTTCAGCGTTGATGGCAGACAGTCTATCTGAAGAATGCTTGAACAGTCCCAAAAATTGAATGACAGTACGCGGTTCACAATAAGAAAACATTATCAATTATCATTTAGTAGAACTTGTAAACAAACTGGCTTCCGGGGCGTGTAAGTTTCCTGCAGTATTACCACAGCATTGCAACAAAATTTTCCTCCCATGGAACTACAATTCTCTCACCAGTTCATAATATTCATACTTTCAAGGAAACTACTCATTTGGCAAATCTTGTAATAAATTAAGAAATTAAACTGAACCAAGTTATGAAATGTGTTTTATATATTATGTACTATTTATACTTTCATTTACTAATTTAATAAAATCGCCTATCATACTGATGCAACATTGTATGATTGTACTATTAGAAGGAAAGGTGGGGAGAAATGGTAGAGCACCCAAATACGTGATTCTTTGTCAAATGGCTATAGAAATGCGTATGAAAAGACACAGAGAAAGATTTCGAACATGAGATTCGATGGGGGTTATCTTAGATCCCAATGCGATAAGTCGGTGTTCGTAAATTGAAGTTCCCACATACGAGATCCAGATTGGGGACACTTTTGTTAGGTTGTATTTCTTTTAATTTTATTTTATTCTATGATTAGTTATAACGGAATCTTTTCTTTACAGTTACATAACGTCTTTTCACACACACACGCGCGCGCGCTTATACCACAATTTATTTAATTTTGTAACATTTCACTTTTTGTTTGCTCCTCTGGTGGGTAAAATACCCTTCGCTGCTCCTGTCTGGCGGTGTCTGGTAGCAGAGACACCGATTGCGAAACTAGCGTAAGCGAGCAAGTAATGGTAAAATAGATAACATCAAGTGAATTCTCAGCCACTTGTGTGTAAGCCATAAAGAATAATGTCGAAAGTATAAAAGAAAAAAATAATAACGCAGACAACTTTCACTAGACACTTAAACTGATAGTGGACGTCATGACGTCATGTATGCACTGAGCTTGCGGCCACTGTACACCGGTCGACTGTACTGGGATTTTAAACGCAGAGTAAGCAACAGAATGCCCTGAAGAATCCACGGAAAACAGAATACAACAAACTACGAATGATCGTTTACGTCGTTAGAAATGGAAATTACTTATTCAGCAGGAAATGCTTTAACTATTTTGAATGTTTAGCAGGAAAAAAACATTTTTACAGAACATTTTTCCTGAGAAATTAACAGTCATTGGACTACTGGACTCTGTTAATATTCTGAAATATTTTCGACACGGTCTTATTTCCTGTTACACCGCTGCGTGCGCGACGATGCGTAGGCGGGTGGACGCGTTCTCAGAACGTCACCACTTGAGTCAGGTATGAGTATTTGGTAATAGATACCTAATATGCTAATTTGTGATAGTTCGTATACTGGCGTGTTACGTTTTCTTGGAACGTCTTGTGAAGATATATTTTTATCTAACCAAAATTTTTCATTGTGTTACACCGCTTATTTTCCTTATGCATTCACCGACAGCTCTAATATGATTGTAATATTATTCAGTGACCATTGTGTTCATAGACGATATTGTCATTATATTACCGTTCTAATTATCACAGAGACACACACACTCACACACACAGACAAATATATAACATTCTGTTTCATTATTGTTACTACTTTTTCACTAATAAAAATTAATCTAATATTAATGAATATAAATTATTACAATAATTTAATAAAACCGTTTATAAAGAACTTGGTTTGTAAGCAAGTTACAAAGTAACTTACTCTGTCTTCTTCACCAGTGCGTCTTTATGAGTACGTGGTTAAGTACGTATTTTGTTTATATAAACGTATGAATGGTAAACGTACTCGTGCGTCTCACATTATTTTATCCTGAACCTTCAGTGGTCAAAGAAGATACATACTGTAACACACACACACACACACACACGCGCGCGCGCGCGCAGAGAGAGAGAGAGAGAGAGAGTGAGAGTGAGAGGGTCAATAAAATGTGAAGGAAAATAAAAAATAAACCGAAGTAATAAACTACTCTTATTCTCTCTTCAGTGACCATCGTTTTTTTCAACAAATTAAAAAACAACACTTCGGTTTTATAGGAACTGTCTACAGCGGTTAGAGACAACTGTGTCATAGACCACACAGGATTGCACTCTGGTAACACAGGTACACGTCACGTCCAATTTTACATAAATATATAACGCACAGGCGTTTTCTCTTTATGTCTGGACTATTTTATGGCTGCCTGTCTGTCTATATGTCTCTGTCTCCCCACCTTTCTCCCCTCTTTCCTTGTTGACAAAATAATACATAGGCCTATGTAGTAGCGCGTTCTATGCAGATTTACCGATGAAGTCGCTAAGGTTTTTTCTAAACTCCATTCGATATCTTCTTCAGAATCTTTAAGACAAAGTAATATTTAGTGTATTTTTGCCCCCTCTTTCTAACTTTTCAGAATTAAGCATTGCCTATTCCGAATTTACTATCATATCCTCAGTCTCCCTATACTTACCTCCTCAAAGGCCTATACATCACAGCTGCCCTGGGTATTCTGTTTGGATACATGCGCCTAACATGGTCCCTCTTTCTTTGAACAGTGCTGCTACTTCAGTTATTGATTGCATCCGTTATTCCTGTCTCGTATGACCGTTTCTCACTGACCAAAGAAATTTCATTTCCGAGGATTTCCTCACTCGAAAACCTCCTTTCTTTGGGGCCCTCGATTCAGATTCACACAATAAAGTGGGGGCCTATAAAAACTTTATCCGAATTCGCTCACTACCTTAATTTTCAACGCTCGTCTCATATTTTGATATCCGTTTATTCTCAACATATCTTTGGCCTCCTCATATCTTATGTCACTTCGTACTGGAAGAAAGGACAGAGACAAAATTGCATGGAGATGATTAGCTTCTCTGCAGACACAATGAATCGTGATGTACAATGATGAAGAAAGTGACAAGGAAGTGTTATCCCAGTCTGACACCTTCGCAAACTCTCGAAATAAATCGCAGCACAGATTCTAAATACAAATTAGGAGCAATCTCGTGTTGCACATCATTTGGTGCCATTAGAGTTGGCTTGTAACGTAATCTCCAGAGCATCGTACTTATTGTGCTCTAATTAAGAGGCATTTATATGTTTTATTATGTTGAAACGGTCAATCTGTGAGTTTAAAACTGCAACGTTGGTTTAGCTCGTACGTTTAATTCAAGAATCACCTGGTATTTTTCACAATTCGACAAGTTTGACGTAGGCCTACTGAGTCGTCCATGTAGTAGCATTTTCGGTGCACAACATTTTGTCATTTATAAACATATTCAAATAACATTACACTAAACTTTAAACAAAAAGAGAGCAGACAGCAATTTTGCCAACTCAGTCATGTTAGATGTCTCTAAATGCCACCACACTAATTAAAAAACGTATTATTTAATGTTTTGAATTGTTTTGCCACGATTCGTTATGACGTTTTTAAAAATCTCTGGCATAGAGGCCTATTAATAAAATATTAAATTTTCAACAACTATATCAATATTAATGTTTTGATATATGGTGAAACTCAATATGTAAGCCTACACCATGTTCTGGATATTTTCCTACTATGACATTTAAACTTTTGTGTATTACAAAACATAGAAATATAGTTATGAAGCGTACATTTAAATCATATTCCTATTATAAGTCTTGCATATTACAAAATATATAAATACAAAAACTCCTCCTTGCGAGGCGAATAAATTTATTATTCATTTCGAGCATGCACAGAAGTCTTGTGTATAGGCTACACTGCGCGCGCGTGTGCATGACTAAGACAACACACAATTACCTGTATCACCTCTCTACTCACCACATACAATACTAATTAAGTGGGACCAATTCCTTGGTTAGCTCTGCAAAAACTCAGAGTACAAATACAACTGTCAGGTTTCAAAACTATTATACAGGGCTGTTTAATAGAACATTATTGTCAAGTTATGACTGTAGATGAAATTTACACAAAATGCAAGCCGTAATGTTTGTAGCTAAATTAATTTAAGTTTGGTGTATCAAAAAATGCCTCAGATTTTGCCCCCAAAATTTTTGAACTGGTCCCAGAAAAGTCGTTAATGCTAAATATAAATTTTGTCGCTAATACGACCTTCAAGTCCCTTAGATTAGCGACTTCTCTCCCAAATTGGCATCACTGTCAGACAGGGACGTAGGGAGAGTCAGGGGAGCGAGACAGTTAGATAGATTCAGAGTAACGATGGATTGAGAGAAGCTAGACAGACGATTAGTCAAGGGAGTGATAACCAAGATAAACCAGAAAGTAATCACCGGTATACAAGGCAAAAGGAAACAACTGTAGAGATTACAAAGTTTGAAGGGAAGTGTTGCGGAACGACTCGTGACACAGAAATAAATGTACTATGTACTGTGTATATGTGTGCAGTAATGTACGCGGGAAATGAGAAACGTACATTTGGCAGTAAACATCTACCGCTGATGTATGACCCATATGCCACTGCACGCACGCTGGACTTTACGTAGCGTGTGTTTAAATTCCTTTTTCAAGTACGTTTATAGTATATATATATGTGTTTTCGTGAATATTATGTGCGTACGTGCGCGCGCGCGTGTATATATATTCAAACACTTTTTGGTACAGTCTATTTCTTGATGCATGTACAATATATTTAAAATTTATAATTATTTTGCATCAAGATGTTTTTTCCCTTATTTGGGACAAATAAGATGCAATGGAAATAATATTGGGTTGAAAATGGATACAATAAAAATACTATAAACAAAATATAAAATAAAATCAAATATAAAATAAAAACTGAACAATTAAGAAATAATCAAAGTGAACAACACGTAAATAATAACAATAAAAAATGGGCCATATATTCACATACATAAATAAGATGACAAAGTTAACAAAACTATTTAAAAACAGAGACATTAAAATAGCATACAAAACTAATAAAAATAAAATTACAAAAACTAAATAACCCACACAACAAAGGTAGTACAATGAAAATGACTAAAGGTACAACATACAAAATACAAAATAGAATGCCAAGATTGCAATAAATGTTGCATAGGACAAACAAAAAGACAACTGAAAAACGTTATTTTGAACATCTAAACGAATACAAAAAACCAGAAATACATAAATCTAATTTGGCCACACATGCAATAAACACAGGACGTGAATTCCTAGACATAACCAATTTTAACCAACATGACACTAATAAAACACATACCACAGAAAGGCACCGTAATGAATATATGGGAAAATTTACAAATATACAAACACAAAACACAAAACAAACTAATACCTGAACAAATACAAATCAATACAAAACATAACACAATTTTCAAAGCACTCAACAATTTTCGAAAATACACAAAAAGCTAATATATACACCACAATCACACACAATAATACGAGTTTAAAATACCAAACACCAACAGGAAACCATAACAATAATCAACCAAAACACAAGTACTCCACAAGATTCAAAATTAAAAAGGCTGAGGATAGGAACAATATGTTTCCCGAAAGATGTCCCAAATAAGGGAAAAACATCTTGAGGTAAAGTAATTATAAATTTTAAATATATATATATATATATAAAATTAGAAAATTTCCTCAATGCTGAGGGGTTCTCCTATCAACACACCAGAAATTACATACATGACATGTTCAACACTTCAAACATAGTACATTATACACTAAACATATACAAGGAATTTCTCAGTAAGCCTAGTCATTCTCCTTGATCACAGTTCTCCACTTAACTCTATCCTCGGCATCTTCTAACTGAAGGCCGTACTTGCCCCATACCCTTCTGTACACAGTCAATCCTTTTTACCGGGCTTCTCCTGCTTCCTCTTCTCCCTGGTTCTCATTCCGCGACTGTTTCGGAGATTTTACCTTTATCCATTCTTTTGGGTTTACCGTACCACATCAAGCTTTCTTATTATATCAATTCGACAACCGTGTTTTCTACTTCCATTATTTGCCCGATTGTTTCGTTCCTCACTCTTTCCCTCCTGGATATCCTAGCCGCTCTTCGAATGTAATTCTTCTCTGTAGGAAGCAACATTTTCTGATGTACGTTCATCGTCAATATTCTGAGGCTCAGTGTTTGGTTACAATGTTTGGTTACATTGTGTACTTTTCCAATAAGTGAGAAGCTGACCCAGTGCATTCACCTCCAACCTGGAGGAGGATTGTCTTCCTTAGCCTTTGACAGTCCATTGCCATACTGAAAGACAGTAGTGCCTGTTGGTCCGCGGGAGGACACACGCTCGCACGCACGCGCGCACACACACACGCGTGCACACGCACACACAGCGTTTACAAGTCATCGATTTCATAGAGAATCCGATCTATCCGTTCAAAATCATTTTCATCAACTGATTCTTGTTATCTGATTGGTTCCCTTCTCATGCTTTGCTTACAGACAATAAATGTTCCTGTATAAGAAGTTTTCGGAACACATAATTTAGTTACTGACTTTTTAAATAACTATTGCATCAGATAGGTCTTTTTATTATAACTTGGGTCTGATATAAGTCCCATCTCAAAATTTCCCATATATCAAGCATTATTTAAATTAACGTGTTTTTTAATGAATATCCCGTAAAATAATTACGTAGCATCAGACACGCGCACTGCAAACGCGGTTAAGCATACTTACGCACCATCTCACTGCACTTAAAGTTGTTTCACTGGTCTAAAATACTTAAAACTAACATTTTGCACAGTGTTCCTTATCAACTAATTTACATATTTCAAACAGGCAGTCTCTACTTATTCATACAGTGTCTTCATATGCTATCATATCTTTACTCTGCTACACTTCATATGCAGTTAGGATATAACTAGAATATAAATATAAGTATATAAGTAATTCTGTATACGTAACTCGATCAGTTTCTTGCAGTCTTGTATAATATTATATATTGCAACAAAACATAGGATGATGATCTAGAATAAGTATATCAGAGCATGGATGACGGACATTACCATGTTTTAGATTGATTTATGCAATTTTTGTCAATTAGCTATAAGTTTTGTATTTAGTGATGTATAAGGACTTGTGCCACACCAAATTCTTTGGAACGTTTTGCTCTATAATGTCATGTGCTTTGTTTGTGAATACGTGAGCGCGTTCGCGTGTGGTAAACCTTCATTGTTGTATCTTCCGCGTTTGTTATCCGATCGGCATGAGACTTGGACAGTGAATTATTTATGAAAATAGCTACATTTTCTATATACTCTGTTGTTCTCAGCTGTTTTTTAAATGTGGTTTCTTAGTAATTGAAAACTCAACTGTTCACTCTTATCTATTGAAGAGTAATAAAAATTCTAGATACAATCTAAGCAGGCACTCCCAGATTTATACAAAGATTCGCCTGCAACGCGTCTATGTTTTGTCCAATCTACCACGTAGACAATTGATTGACCAATGAGAAGCCCCTAAATTCAGTCAGATCCGTCGGTTATCATGTGTACTTCGAGGCAGTTCATCGGAAGCCGTTGCACAGTGAACGTGTGTTCTTCGTCAAGAGTTTTTCTTGTTCGAACTGGTGTAATCTAGAGCATCTATAAGTCTTGGGACACTTTTCGAGTTTGTCGATTAGAACCAAGCGGGTGAAATACCAATTATAATATTATATTAAGTGCTATTACGTGTTAGTGGAAGATTTTCCGCTTAGGGAGATTTATCTACCGTGATAAATCTTTATTAACGCGGAACACTTCAAGAATAGCCGGAAGGTGTAAAAATATACACCGCTTTTAAAGAATATCACTCATTATCACCCTGAGTATCAATAATTAATAACAACCAATTGCGAGCGAGAAAACAAACGATTCGGAAAGTGACAATTTGTGTGTGAAATCTGTATCAGTGTTATCAGCTGTTCGGCGAACCCCAGAGCAGAGAGAGTGTAAGTGAGAGAGGAGAGCGGCGATCGTTGCAGAAAGAGCGTAACAGCGGCGGAGCGAGTGACGTCACGCCGAGTGTAAAGGAATTCTACGTTTCAAGTAAAACTTACCAAAACTGAACTATATAAACTCTTTGATAACAAATAAAATACTATACATGAAATTTTGTGTAATTTAAATATAGCCTATCGTATAAACAATTATTTACTTGTGGTATAAATAAATAATTTTTCTACACCTCCAATGTAGACTTGTGCATAATTCCAACACACATAATTATCGTATGCGAAAATATTTATTTGAATCGTCGCAGTATATTTTTTTAACTCCTAAAGGCAATGCCTTGTCGCTGTAGCCACGTCACTCTATCCCTTGCGATATTCTTCATTTCTCCATAGGACCCACTATTCACGACACTCATTGTGCTGCGGAAGTATGCAGTTCTTGGTCTTCCTTTGGGCTTCTTCCCCACTACTTTGCCCTCAAAGATGTTAGTTAAAAAAGCACTATGTCTGATCACATGCCCTATCAACTTAATCTTCCTCACCTCTATGCTCCTAAGCAGTGTTCTATTCTCATTTATTTCCTCTAAGATCTGTTCATTCGTCTTCCTATCTGTCCAACTAGTTTTTGTCATTCTCCGCCAAATCCACATCTCCATTGCCTGAAGTCTGTCACTCTCCACCTTCCCTAAGTTCCACGATTCACACCCGTAAGTTAAAACACTCCATACAAATACCTTAACAAACTTTTTCCTTGTTTCAATACTAATATGGTTGTTTGTTAATAAGTTCCTTTTGCTCTGGAATGCTTGTTTTGCCAGAGCTACTCTCCTCTTAATCTCTGCCAGACACTTATTCCCACTTGTAACTATGCTACCCAGGTAACAAAATTCAGTAACGTGCTCCAATATTGTGTTGTTCAACATAATGGTTGATTTAGTGTCTTCTCTTTTTTTACTTACAACCATTATTTTAGTTTTCTTAACATTTATCCTCAATCTCCAAGCGTGAAGAATTTTGTTAAACATACCTAACATTCGGGTCATATCCTTTTCTGAGTCAGCCATCAGTACAATATCATCTGCGAAGCGAATACTGTGTATCCGTTCCCCATTTATTTTAATTCCCCTAGAACTCCTTTTCATCTGAGTTACAACATCTTCTATAAACAAATTAAACAAGTACGGTGACAGTGGGCAACCTTGTCTTACCCCTCTTCTTGTTATTGCTTCCTTTTTACATCCATTTATGTCTATTTCAGTACTTTGCAACCTATAAATATTGAAGATTACCCTTCTAACTTTCCAGTCAAGTCCTGACTTCCTCATAGTTTGAAACAACAGCTTCCAATCAACATTGTCGAACGCCTTCTCGAGATCCACAAATACTAAATAGGTTTTCCTATTCACTTCAATTCTCCTCTCCAAGATCTGCCGCAGAGCCAAGATTGCTTCTCTGGTTCCTCTACCTGCTCTAAATCCAAACTGATCCTCCTCCAAAGTGTGATCAATCTTTCCTTCCAGTCTGTTCTTCACTATGTTCAGCAAAATCTTAGCAGCATGAGATATTAAGGCTATCGTTCTATAATTAGCACACTCGTCTACTTTACCTTTCTTTGGTATTGTGATTGTTCTACTTTTAATGAAATCAACTGGCAATACTCCCTCTTCATAGCAACCAGTAATTATTCGAAATAGCTGGTCTTTCGTTCTCTCCCCTACATTTTTCAAAAGCTCTGCTGGTAGACTGTCAGGCCCTGTCGCTTTTTTCATACTCAGACCTTTAAGGGCATAATCAAATTCCACCCTGCTAATTGGCGGTCCTACCATATCTCTATCTACAGCATTCTCATTTTCTAGAAACTCTTGCGTGACTACCACAGCTTCCCCGTCATATAGTTCCTCTATATACTCCTTCCAACGCTCGCTGACCTTATCATTTTCGAAAAGTATTTTACCATTTTTATCCTTAACAACATTACTTCGAGTCTTATGCTTCCACTGTAACGATTTTATCCTTAAATATGCCTTATCACATTTTCCTCTACTGAAATCATCTTCTATTTCAAGACTTAGTTGTTTCATCCAATTTTCTTTTTCAATGCGACACATAGAGGTAATCTGATTTTTTATTCTCTTGTACTCCTGATAATCCTTATTTCTCAGCTTATTACGCAATATATTATCAAATATAATTCTTCTGCAAGTAGTTGTAATGTATTTTTATTGCTTCAATTCACCTGACGTGAGTTTCACTGAATACATGGTGAACTGAAACAATAAAAATACATTACAACTACTTGCAGAAGAAATTATATTTGATAATATATAACACGCGCGCGCGCTTAGATACAGCAGAGATCCAGGGAAAGGTACCATATGTGGGAGACTATGAGGGATTATTGACGGAAGAGGAGGAACTTATCCCAGATAACGTGGGTTTCGTAGCGAGGAAATGTGGATATGTAAGAAGGAATGGTGAAGCAGAAGAAGGTGAAGGTGAAGAAGAGAGAGTGGAAGGAGAAGATCATTGGGGAAGGATTCACGGACAAGAAATTGTATTTCTAAGACGAATCAAATAATATCAGCCCTTTCGAATATATGTGATGAACAATGACAACAAGAGAAGAACGACAAACATTTAAGCTGGATGAGAAGACAAGACCAAGAGGAGGAAGTGGAATAACAAAACCAAGTATGAAGAATGAATAACATGAAGGAACGATCTATAAATATGGCTGAATTGAAGATACACAACGGTCAGAATATAGAGCTAGTCGCCACCCTTATTAAAAGTTGTAACTGGCAGCATACAAAATAAGAAACTTATGAAAATTGATAAGAAGAAGCCCAGTAGACAAAGAAAGTCATGGAAACAGTAACAGTCATGATGTCTAAAACGTGGTGTGAAGACGGACTTTAATGCCTTTCAAGACTGTCTTGAGAGTGGTCTGAAGTTGTCTATTAAATAGAACAGAACGTTCGGAAGCAATTCCATAAACAAGAAATAACAATTTAACATCAGTTCTCAGGAGCGGATAATATTTTTTTTCTTTTTGAGACAAGATTACAATTCATAATAAAGTTATCCGAAGAGTTAATGAATCCAAGCACATCTAGTATTCATTACAATATAGACTGTAGCTTAAAAAGTGTGTAACGGGCGACTATAATATTGTAGTGAACTAGAGAAACAAACGAGGCGGAGAAAATCAATACACTAATGACAACAAAAATAAAAGATAAAAACATTCCAAATAATGAAAAGAAAAACATGGAGTTGTGATGAAAAATGAAACATTAGGAGATGACAGCGAGCAAAATAAAAACAGATGTTTCCTTTGTGTAGTTGTTGTTTGGTTTCTGTTATAAAACATTAAGTAAACAAAGGAATGTGAAGCGATTTACAGCCAGTGGTGTCTGGAAAATAGTTACGCTCGACGTGAGCGAAATATTTATACAGTCTATCGAGTAGTAAATTACAATATTTGGCAACTATGTCAACACCGAGGTCATCCTGATTGCAGTATGTACATTCTCGTACATACCCTGATATCTTGGTTTTGTGACATGCTATAGTGGTCTGCGCGTATGCGCGTACCGTTGTATTTAGTTCCTATAAGCTACTCGCGTTCAGATACCGACTATTACTATTGCCACGGAGGAAGTTGCGGTAATGTTGATTATCCTAACGACGATGAAGCGGGTAAAGATCCGCATGCTACAAAGATAAAGTTATTTTTCTTTAAAATGACTCAATTTTTTGTTGAAACTCGGTACATACAATTATATTTTTACAACAGTATTCCGCGAAGATGTAAAACCAATTTGTAGTAGTATTCGGATGTTGTATTTTTAGTGCGCATAGGCCACAGCCCGAACCTTACTGAGTTCCAAAAGAACCTCAAAACTGCCAACTATCCAGAACAAATCAGCACAAACAGCACCATAATACATTATCAGATTTTGTTTTGATATTTCTCAGAATCTATAATATAACGCGGTAGGTAGTGTGTCAGTCATCGGTATAGGAGACCAGAATTCATTACCATAGTAACAAGTAAATAAACGAATGATATTTACCAGCATCGAATGTATACCTTTATCCGTTCCTATAGTTTTTAATGTTTTTACTATGCGATTGTATTGATATGTTTTGTAATTTTGTATACAGATACGTCTATATATTTTATAATTGTCCTACATTTCTGTATATGTTTTAATTGTAAAATTTATGTTTATACGTATTTCTGATGATCCAATGAATAAGTAATGAAATTCAAATGCTCAACCCAGGGCAAAGAAGGGCTTTCGACAAAATCAGGGAAGCAATTGAAAACCCTAACTTACCCAAACGTCTATTCTTTATTGATGGACCTGGCGGAAGTGGTAAAACCTTCCTTTACAACACAATCATGCACTATGTGCGTAGCAAAAATGAATTAGTCTTGCCATGTGCATTTATAAGCATAGCAGCAACTTTGCTTGAGGGAGGCAGAACTTCCCACAGTCGTTTCAAGCTGCCTATTCCAATAAATGAAACATCAACCTGTAATGTTCGACATGGGACTAATACGGCAAATAAACTGAAAAAGGCCCAAGTGATGAAGCTTCAATGGCCCCAGCACATGTAGTAAATGCAGTTGACACACTGTATAAAGAACTCTTAGCTGAAGATCAAAAAGTTCCTTCTAAAAAACCATTTGGAGGTGCGGTCTTTCTTTTCGGTGGAGATTTTAGATAAATTCTCCCTGTTGTTCCACATGGCAGCAGAACCGAAATACTTTCTTCATTCATGAAGAATAGTAAGTGTTGGAAAAATATTCAGGTCCTAAAGTTAGACCAAAACATGCGTGCCAATGAGGACAATGTCCCATCAGAACACCGAGGCTTTTCCGATTGGCTTTTAAAACTTGGGAATGGAAAACTCCAAGAGCCTGGATTAGAGGAAGGCATCTTCGAAATTCCTCCAGTCTGCATTGAAAATGGATGTATTGTTGATGCTGTCTTTTCTGAGGTCATCCAAGCAGGAGATGACAACATTGCTAATCGTGCAATCCTGACTCCAAAAAACCACGAGTCACTTGAACTTAATGAAAATGTCCTTAGACGAATTAATCTGAATTGAAATTCTATACCAGCATAGATTCTACTCAGCAAGACAGTGCAAATACCGAGGAGGCAGCAAACTATCCAATGGAGTTTTTGAACAGCTTAACACCTGGAGGTATGCCTCCTCATAGACTTAACTTGAAAGTTGGTGCAGTAGTAATGTTGCTACGAAACCTTGACTCAACAAGAGGTCTTTGCAATGGAACCAGAATGGTCGTCAAGCAAATGATGTCAAAAGTCATTGACTGTGAAATCCTGATCGGATATTTTAAAGGTACCTGGGTATTTATTCCAAGAGTTATTCTTGCACCAGTGACCCTGACATTCCCTTTACATTAAGACGAAAACAGTTTCCATTTAGACTTGCTTTTGGTATGACCATCAACAAAAGCCAAGGACAAACACTGGATTCAGTTGGTATTTATTTGCCATCTACAGTATTCAGTCATGGACAACTTTGTGTTGCATTTTCAAGAACAAAATCCTTTCAGCAAGTCAAGGTAAAAGTCTTAGGAACTGACCAACAAGGCAACTTAAAGAAAGACCACATAGTTTACACCAAAAATGTGGTCTACAAAGAAGTTTTCGTTCAATAATTAAACTTCATAACCAGCCGTGGTTTTATTAATAGTCTATGTGCCAATAAAAATGCTCGCCACCCGGGCGTAGAACGGGTACTTCAGCTAGTTTAAATATAAATATCTAATTCTTAGATGTTTCTAAGAATAGATGTTTTAGTCTTTTATTTTTCATTTTTTAATATTTATATCTTCCATATCGTCCATAAAATTTTGATCTTCTGTTCCTCATTTATATAGAAATTTTAGAGAAATTTTTTTAAGTTTCTTCATTCGAACTTAATCTGAATTTAAAATCTTTCATTTGATTTGGGCCATAAATTTTTCTTAATATTCTTCTCTCTACTTTTAATATTTTTTTGCGGAAAAGTCTTCTAAGTATTCGCACGCACATAAGGCTTCAGGACATCTTACTGTTTTTTAAAGTCCTAATTTTGCGTTTTCTACTTACAGACTTTTTGTTATAAATGTTTTCTGTTATTTTGGTATGTGCTATGGAATTTCTTCTGTAGTCTTCTTTTAATACCTTCTTTTACTGTGGCGTAGGTGTTATAATTTCCCCCAATATTTCAGTTTCGGAACTTTTTTATTGTACAATTTTCGAACATAATCTGCTCTTTGCAGTTTTCTAATGTTACAAATATATTCTGTTTCTTTAAAAGACACTTGTAAGCCTATTTTTGAAACACATTTGCCAATAAATGATTTAAATTCTCGCTTCTTCTAAATTTTGTGCCAAAACAACAAAATCATCTGCAAATGCTACATGGTTGTTCTTTTATTGCTACCAATATATTATTTGTTGTACCAGGATAGATTGTGTCCCATATATTTTCTTTTTTTTAAAAGTATTTTCCCATGATAACATTTTTATTAATAAAATACAAAATATTGTATATTCAAATCTTGAAACTAGGAACAACTGGAACGGTTCTAGCCAAAACATACGCAGTAATTGCTGCTAACGTGGTGATGTTTTACATTTTCCGTCCAATTTAAAAACACGCCATAAATTCAAGATACGTTTCTCGTACAGTAACAAAATGAGGATACTAATAATAAAACATACATCATTCGAAGGCGTTGTTATTAACATTTCAAAAAAAAAACGTATACACAAAAGACGAAATCAGTTAATAATCGAACACGTTCAAATCCACATAGGCACTGACAGAAGTTTTTAATGGATTTCATTAGAGATACACACAACAATTACATCCATGCAGGTTCTCTAAACACTTTAGAGGAAAGGTTACCTGGAGAATAAGAACTATTTCAGGAGAATATGACAGACTGGAAGAAAACTTCGTTACCTGGAACAGACAAAAGGAAATAATAATATTATTGAGAGTAATATAACAAAGATCGTGGCACTTATACACTGATCTGGTTATAAAACAAACCAACAAACACACACACACACACACACACACACACACACGTCTATATAAAATAAAATAATGTTGTTACTACGCAAGCATTTATGTTATTGTATTCACTTATGTACATTTCGTTACTGTTCAACATCACCATCTCAATACAACAGGTTTATGCTGAATATTTTTGTTTGCAAATATTAAAAGAGTAGAAAAAACTAAAAATATAAATAAACGTTTACATTAATCTGACGATGAATAACGAAATTCAACAAAATGTAGAAACATGAATAAAGTAAAATAAATATTGCTTAGATACTAATTATAAGAAAGTAAGGTGTGTGTGTGTGTAAATATGTTATATTTTGTACTGTCGAATAATAAATTACTTTTGCAACTATACTTTTGTCACTATACGAGGTTTGTCTAAAACGTAATGAGACTGAATTTTTTCCCAGCAAGTGGCAATACTGTGAGACCTACAATGCAACAGCTGATAGCTGTAACATTTGTTTACATTTGTCAAAATTTTCATCTTCTTATCTTTAACAGATTTGGCTGTGCCATAGTTTTTGTACGTGAGTGTTTTGTCTCATGTCACAAAAATGGAGCTTAGTAATATTGAGCAGCGTTATGGAATCAAAATTTGTGTCAAACTCCAAAACAGTTCAACAGAAACATTTAACAAGTTAAAACAAGCTTACAGAGATGAAGCTACGTTCCGGGCTCAGATGTTTAGGTGGCACAAAGCATTTTTGGATGGCCGTGAAACCGTGGAGGTTGAACACCGTACTGGACGACCAAACACAGCACAAACTGACGTGAGATAAAAGTGATACTGATGAGATACTGAAAGTGAGATATCTCATCAAGTCTAATCGTCGTTTGACGGTGAGAATGACTACTTATGGACTAAATTTAAATCACCAGACAGTTCATGAAATTTTGACGCATGATTTGAACATACGCAAAATCTGTGCAAAAATGGTTCAAAAAATCTCACTCAGGAACAGAAGGACAACCGAAGAAATGTGTGTCTTGACCTTCTTGAGCGCATTGAAAATAACACCGATTTTATGAAAAGTGTCATAACACTTTTTGAGTATGGATAAAAGTGTCAGTACACTTTTATGAATCGTGGATTTTAGAATATGATCTATAAAAAAAACCGCTAAGTCAAGAATGGCACACAAAAGACTCGCCACGCCCAAAAAAAGCAACAAAGAGCAAATCCAATGTCAAGTCAATGCTCATTACTTTTTTCGACATTCGAGGTATTGTGCATAAGGAATTTGTGCCTCAAGGACAGAAATGTGTGTTCCATGTCACACCGCACTTTCTGTGAACGAGTATTTGGCCAAAAAGGGTATTCCTGTGGTACCCCAGCCCCCTTATTCCCCTGATCTTAGTCCGTGTGATTATTTCTTATTTCCAAATATCAAAGGCTAACTTCGGGCCGCCATTTTGGAAGTGTGGAGAACATCCAAAAGATTTTGACGGATCAGGTAAAGGCATTGCCAGTTGAAGACTTCCAGCACTGTTTCAATCAATGGGAACAACGTCTCCGTACTTGTGTGTAGTTTTCCAAGGGAACTACTTTGATGGAGATAAAATTGTTTATGCATCAATAAATAATTTTATACTACTTTTAGTAATCAGTCTCATTGCTTTTTAGACAAACCTCGTATATAAAACGTTTCAAAGACTCAATCTGTATCTTTAGATGCTTGAATACAAATACACTGTTAATTTTAGTTTTAATTATAAGATAAATACATGTTAATTATTATATAAATAATAAATATAATTATTAACTATGCATAAAATATGTATATAGTTAATTATTAAGCGAGATAATTATTCTATATAATAACACATTTTTGTTTTCCCCTGGTTTAAAAACAATTAACTATTAACATATATGCGATTGTTGTATAGGGTAATAGTAATAATTAAATAGTTGTGAGTTCAATTAGAATGGTGTTTGAAGTCTCTCGATTGACAAATGACCATGATACTCATAGTCAATCCTTGACAATGTTATTATAATAATGTTTTCTATTGACAATGTTAATAAACAGAATGTTATTTTAACGTTATATTATAAAATATAAATAAAATAAAATATAATATAATATAATGTTTGATATAATATAAAACGTTCATACACTGCTTCTGTGCTTTGTCTGATTACGTTATGTACTTATTTATATTTACCTCACTAGTTATTTACCTTGAACTTCAGCAATTCCATTGTGTGGTTATATTTAGACCTATTATATTTAGTCAGCTGTTGTCACAGTAGACTAGTTTATTGCCAGCTTGTTATTCACCGCCGGTGTGTTACCATTCATGTCTCTGATTTATACGACAATTCCTATTGTAGCATATAATTAAAGTTTTAATGAACGACATAGGAAGATTGCAGCATGGTTAAGTCAGTCTTGACGTATCGCAGTGAGGTGTGGACACTAAATGTGGACTTGAGGAGGTGGCTCGGTCCTGTGTGGCTTCATTACTACACGAGACCGCATTAAAATGACCGTACAAGAAAATGCATGCTTTTCAGACGATAACAGATAGTAGCGAGGATCGAGGTGGTTCGGTCAGTCAAAAACGGTTGGTTGGTACTGCGTATGACCAACTAAGCTGGCCTCGTGAAATGTTTCAGTGGAAATCACTTGGATGGAGAAAGATGGTGAGCGCAAGAAGGTCATACGTTGAAGGAATGAAACGGGCTTTCGAGTACCGTAGTTTAGAAAAAGAGGATACTCTGGAAAGAAATCGACAGAGTTTAGACACGAGATTGTAACGGGTAGCTGTTAGAACTTATTGGGCAGATAGAGAGTTAATTAACGACACCGTTCTTGTAGTACCATACTTGTGTAAGTTATGGACGTAAACAGTGATGATGAAGCGAGTGTACTGTTGCGACGTCTCACGGAATAGCGTATTGTACAGTGGAAACAAAATACAGACACCATGATGTCTAGATTACCAGCTTTTAGTTAGTCGCAAGTAACAATGTGAAATCAACAAGGTACTCTCATACAATACTTAAAGGTAAATTTGTCGACACGCAATAATAATGTCAAATATTAAGAGTTCCGCACTAATTATAACACAGTAATCACTTTCCACAATCAGTTGATCAGCACTCTACAATGTCGCCAGGTGTAACTAACTCACTAAGGCGGCCGCTGTTGCTTATACAGGTCCCGCAGATGTTCCAGAATAATTTCCCATTCTTTTGGCTATCATAATTTGCGTAGACTTGACACAGACGCCACACGCTGGGCTAATCGAGTAGAACGTTTATGTAACTGCACCACCAACTTTTCGAGAGCGTTACGTGATTGTCGCAGCACTATATTGTAATGGTAACGTGAGGCAGACAGAAAGAGAGAGAGACACCAAATTGTCGCAGCACTGTATTGTAATGGTAACGTGAGGTAGACAGAAGGAGAGAGAGACACCAAATTTAATATGCTAAAGAAGCGTGTTAAACATGTTACGGAAGACAGGGGCCAAGTAGATTTATACTCGATCAGTAGAAGAGACAGGAGATAAAGCACGGTGAGACCTCATTTAAGAGGCTGAGTAACAATGTTTACAAGGTCGTACCATCTTAGTCACTCAGCTGTAAAATGAACTGTCGTTTGATATAGTTTTAAATATTTCTATTAGCTGCACAGATCTATATTGGAACCTAAAACTTGCAGTTATTTTTCTTCCAGTTGCACTGGTCTCTAAATTAACATAAATTTGGAGGAATCCGGCAGCGCAATCGCTAAAGTCACTTGCTTATAAGACGAGTCGACTCCGAATGGATTGACTTTCACGGCCTCTAACCAAGCTCTGAGATCACCTAGCCGTGAACACGCACAAAGTTTGGTCTCTTCAACTGAGGATGTTGAAGGCGATTTAAGCACAGTTCTCGCCTACTTGTATACTGTATCGGCACAAGCGATTTCGCCACAGCCACAGACTCCCAAATCCTCCTGTTAAAAAGTGATAACTTAAACTAATTAACTATTTTACTACGCCTTGACGCCACTGAAACCTATCATTTATCTAATCAGCGAAGACAACTAACACAGATTTTTCCGTCATAAAAAATATTTTTTTGACTTACTTAAAAAATTATATTCACATAGTTAATACAGATTTTAATAAGTTCAACCAGAATATTGATACGATATTTTAGTACGACAAGGATATTATCATACGACAAGTTAGATCGATAGGAATATCTCCCTTGAGTTTTCGACGGAGAGCCGTCCAGGTTATCCACCATCTATTGTCCCGGGCCACAAAATAGCGTAATTTTTCAGTACATTGAGCCTCCTGCTTATTATAGTCTGAAAACTCAAAATTTTAAGCATCGTCCATTATTATGTGTGTATAAGAATTTGCCTTACATTAAGGCTATTTGTGTTTCCAACAAAAACTAAAAAAAAACTGTTTCTGTTTAAATTTTCCTTCATTCCCCCTTTTAAGCATTGGCTTTTTCTTCAACGTAAGGAAATACGTCTATCAAATCCTTGACACCTATTTTGTTGCAATGTCTCCTTCCTTACTTAACAACAGTAGGCATAAGTTTGTATTCTTTCATTAACGACCTTTCCTCAGTCCTTTTTTTATTTCTACCACGTTCTCATTGGTAATAGTTTTATCAAAATAGCTTCAGCCAGTTGTTTACTTGTTTCGTCAAACCGTACAAAACGTATTTACAGACTCCCTCGGCATAATGTTATTTTGAAATAATGTTTAATTCATTGTTTTAAGTTTGTTAACCAGACGCTTAATGAAGAAAGTTGTGTTAGTGGTTACAATCGCAAACAGAATTATCACTGTTGCACACCAATATAGGAAAATTATTCCGATTAGCGCTTTCAAGCTTCTCAGCCCATCATCAGATCGGAATTAACAAGAAGGTAAAATCAAACCCTTCACCCCCCCTTGGCCACACACAACAAGCTATAATTCAAATGTCCCTTCCCAACCTCCGAGCCCTGTCACCCCCGTCTGTACACTTACTTATTTTTCTAGCACATTCCTTGTGTTTGTGTTGTGTGTGTGTGTGTGTGTGTACATTCTTTTTAAAACCTACCGTTGTACCGCCTGTCTCATTCACACTTGTGGGCGCGGTCACTCGCCCTTATTTCAAAAACATCCATATAGTCCTATGCAATTTAATTCTTAATTTATCTATTATCATCTATCCGTCCTCTTTAATTTATTTTATCTATCTCCTGTTATCTGTCTTTTACTTTTTAATTATATCATAAAATATTTCTTCTTTATCAAATTTAGTTTTAGTATTCATTAAATTGTCTAACCATTTTTCTCTTTCTTTCAATATTTCTAACTCCTCCCTAAGTATCTTTTCAACTGTGTTATTTACTACTTTTAAAATTTCATAGTCTTTCAAAGGATTCACAAACTTATCGTTCTTTTCTATGAAATGTCTTGCATATAACGAATTCGTTGTTCTATTACCTTCTCCACGTTTGTGGTCAGACAACCTGCGTACAAATTTCCGTCCTGTTTTTAGGTACACTTTGTTGCAGTCTTTACATTTTAATTGATATATTCCGCTTCTCTGTAATACTGGGATTTTAACATTGAAAATGTTTATAAGGATGTGTCGCACAATTTGAAAACGACCGCTGGTGCGTGATCGAAAATGGGAACCGGTGAGGTTCCATAGAAACTACTTCTTTGTTGTCAATAATGTAGTATGTTAATACTTTTCATAACTTTATCCACTATGTTGGTGTTATAGTTATTATAATAACTATTATAACTATATAGTATTTATATACTATATACAAATAAAACCCATCTGCAATCCGTTTTCAGAGTCCGACAGAATAGCCTGATCGTCCGCAAACAACAAAGTGTCAATTGTAGAGTGACCTATCATAAAATGTTCTGGAAGACACATCTGCCAGTTTTGTGTGACATCGTCAATATATAAGTTAAAAAAGTTTGTTAATATAGTGGAATACTGATATTAAACAAACAGTGATTCTCACTGAGGTAAACATGTGAACCGTTAGAGCACTACACCATTAATCCTCGCCACTCTTTTGACGTTCCCAGTGTCGTGCTCCTCCTCAGGAATAGCTACTCACGTCTGCCTACTTCCATACGGAACTATGTGCTCCTCCTCAGGAATAGCTAGTCTGCCTACTTCAATACGGAACTATTCATTACTGTGTAACCCACTTGATTCTGTGCAGACGTGTTAGAAACGCGCGCGTCAGTATTTGTTTGTTTGTCAGTATGTGTGTTAAATTTTAATTACTCCTGGATGCACAAATTCAGCCATATTATAAAAGACAGCTACATGCAGGCGCTGACAGCATCTTGATGAGTCGTTTGTATCGAGTAGACCCCGACGGTACTAGATGAATAAATAAAGTCTGAATATTTGTTGCGTGTTTGTTCCGGACAGGTGTCGGGCGGAATTTTACGCACAGAGGTAAATCTCCAGGACAAAATAACCGACCACTCTTGTCCAACACAAATCAATGCGACCAGCAAAGGAATGCCGTACAACACAAACCGGCGGACAGAAGTCCTCTATTTGCGTTTGTAATTACAATTTGTTTAAGTGACAAAGGAGGTAGGCAAACACTCACTTGCTCCTCGTATCCAATTACGCGCTCGGACTAAACAAATACTGGTTAACAATGAATTGTACTTAACAATCGTATATTTACGCTCAACAAACACGATGTCGCGGCGGCAATTTGATACGACGATCTACAACAAAACGATTGTTACTGCTTATACTGTTGCACGTAGTTTTACACGAAGACAAAGAAATTAAAACAGTGACATGAGCCCTCGTATTGTTGGATGTGTTACAAGTCAGACGAGTGATTCTACGACCTTTGTCTCTAAATAACAAAAAAGAAGGCAATTACAAATATCGAGACCTGATCTTGTAGTATCTATGTCCATCTGGTCAGTAGTAACGTGATATATAAGGCTTAAAACAAATAACTCTTAGACGAAGAAGAGAAGGGCTCAGGGGTCACGGAGACGGAAACCTCTCCAGAAGAATGGGAAAGTACAATTGGAGGAAAATAAACCCTTATATATGCCACGAGAAAAGTGGGTCGCCTAGGCAGACTCGATACTGCAGTCTACTGGGTATGTAATTACGTATTGTTAAATCAGTAAATTTTTACAAGTATATTGGACTGCAGTTGCCCAACAAATATACAATGTTTAAATATCATCCGATTTTTTGTAAACTGGTAATCTAGTATTTGTTTTGCTCAGTGTATTTTCCTTAACTACTGTATTACTTAGAAGAGGATTTGTCTTGACATGGACTGTTAGTATAATTAGTAAAACCTTTGCAGATTATCAGTTGATTTTAGACTTCACATATGGAAGCGATGACACTTATTACTACGCAAAAAAGCTTCCTTAAAACGAGGTTAAAAATTATATTATTTGTTAACGAATGATGTCATATCTGCGCTGCGTCTTGAATGATACCCGTAGACCGCTCTTTTGTCATAAAACCCACAAGAGAAAAAGTACAATCATCATTCGTTAAAATGAAAAGTATTACGGATATACGGTTCGGCCTACATCTGAGAGATCGAGACAGAATCCTTAACATAACGGAACGCGTTTAAACCTTCTAAATGCGGTGATATCTCATAATAATTTGTAGCACAAAGTTATAATCATACAGACAGGAATCAAGAGACACTACAAAGCATGGAAAGAGAAAACAGAAATTATCAGGATATTAAGATTGAAAAAAAATATAGGTGGCTATTTCGGACGGCACCATGAGAAACAAGAAGCATAAAATATTATAGGTAGCCATTTTATGTAAGATGGAAGTTAAAAGAGGACCAGGTAGAAGCCGTCTCTCCTGATTTCGGATCCTCCCGACAGTGGTTAGGGTTTTCTTATAAAAATTCTCTAAAAAAACAGGTATTTTAATTCTTCAAGCGTAAATATATTTGAATACGTTTCTTTGGAGGTAATTATTTCAGGCTTTCTATAAGGAATCGTATTCCTTGCACTTATATGTAGACGTATACGTAAGGCCTTATTGCATGTAGATAACAGTTGAAGCGTCAAGAAAAATTATATATACTTAAAATTTTACTCTGAACATTCGCTGCCGTTCAGACTGCCGCTCCGACTAAACTGAAACTATCGAGATGTCAACACGAGTTTTTAGGAGCGCTTTTCATACGTGTTCAGAACAATTTGAATTTAATCTTTCTGTTTACCTCATTTTTACTGCTCTGCAAAAAGCAACACGCATAAAACCTTCGCTTTAAGGCGTCCGTATAAAATTCGTATCCTCTTACACACATATTCACTTTGTAGTACCTTGCGACATGAAGACGCTAGAGAAGTGATGAATTTGTTACTCGTATCTCTACATTGCTTGGATCCTTACTAAAGGCACACTGTAAATGTTCTTCGCACGGCAGTTTCCTGGAAGTATTCAAATAAACAAGTCCTTGAGACACAGGCCTAACAGTATTCGTGTATGTCAGACTTTCTAGCAGCGTAACGTGTTATGTGTAAAGTTAAATTGTGTAAGCAAACATATACTTGTCTGGCACTTACGTAATGAACGCTCTCCATCTTAAAACGTTAAGCTGATAGATCCAGTGAGCCCATATTCATTTAGTATGTACTCTTTTTATGTTACACATTGTTTGTAGTTGGTAACTGTGCCTACTTATATGTTCCAGTATACCGAAATTACCCTTTCTATGAGGCTTCTAATTTTTTCCCATTTATTTGCTTAAACACTTCACCCTTGTTCACTTCATCTTTCGGTATCTTTCTGAAAAGCTTCTAATCGCCCCTTGTCTGTCTCCACAGTGTTCTATAATTCAGAGGTATTCAAGCCATTCTTCATAAAAAAAAGACTAGGTCATACTTTAATATATTCTGAGTCAGCAGAACCTAGTGGATTTGAGGTGCGCAGTAGACAAACACCTCGTCGCGAAGCCAACACAATTTTCATTCACTTCGTACGTGCGAACAACGGTCTTGTGCAGTGTTTCATAGTGTGAACATCGGCTGCAACAAGACTGGCGAGAGCATTGGAAGCATGTGTGTGACAGAGAGGGAGATAATATGGAAGTGAGACAGTGAACTGTTATCGCGTCATCTCCCTTCTCTTCTCTCTAGATAACTTAGCTATACTTGCATTCCAATTCATACATTGGGTCGGCGCAGCTTACTGTCCAGGAACGACTGTCGGTCCTATACTTCTCGACGTTAGAGCCCCTTTCACGAAATGTGTTGTTACCTGTGATATTCCAAGTTTAACGAATTTTACTGCGACTCCGGTTCTCAGATATTTTTAAGTGCAAAGGTAAAGGACACTTTCCTCGGATTTCCATCTGTTCGAGAAACAACCTGTAAATCGCACTCATATGCTCCTGACAATGCAGTGTAGACACAAAGAATGCAAACAGCTACATCGGTAAATAATTTCATGTTACTGTCAAGAAACACCTACGATTAGAAGAACGTGAGATCGCGAATAACATTAAAACAGTAAATAATGTTAAAATATTAATCGAGAAATACGTTACTTCCTTTTACTCAGCGAGTTTTCAAACGACAGCTACAAAACTAAATTATTTTCAAATTAAATATTTCTAACGAATGGTTTATTACGTTTCTTACCTTTTTTACAGAGACAGTATCACTAATTGATTATCGTGGTCTCCGACGCTATTATGCCTACTTTTTATCGGTACTAGCGTCACAAAGGCAATAAAAGTGTACACTGATTTCAACTCGTATTAATTTAAAAATATATACGCATAATACTAATGTTCAAGTTGAGTTATAAAATTAAAACCACAGTAGTAGACAGGTTTATGGCATCAATGAAACGACAAGAGGCCTCACTTAACACTTTCTTCTAGAGTCTGTTTTTAGATAACTGTTTATATTGTTATTGTTTGAAACGGGAGCCCGGGAGTCCGTGGTAGGTGAGGCTATCGGTGTTGACTTTGTTTTTTTATAATATTCATCTTCGTTGTTTGGCCTGGTGGTAGTAGTAGTAGTAGCAGCAGTAGTAGCAGCAGTAGTAGCAATATTAGTAGTAGTAGTAGTAGTAGTA
Source organism: Magicicada septendecula (assembly GCA_034769895.1). Lineage (NCBI taxonomy): Eukaryota > Metazoa > Arthropoda > Insecta > Hemiptera > Cicadidae > Magicicada > Magicicada septendecula. Next base: position 1,250,798,148 of record CM068367.1, read on the forward strand.
GTAGCAGCAGTGGTGGTGGTGGTGGTAGTAGTAGTAGTAGTAGTAGTAGTAGTAGTAGTAGTAGTATTTAGTGGTACCAATGGTGGTAGCAGCAGTATTTCGACGTCCGCCGTGTGCCCATGTCAAAATGATTTCTTGAATTTTTTATATAAACATTTATATTGCAACACTTTAAATAAATAAATACTCGTATGCTGTGTCTACATCACAGTAATACACATATGTGCTGACGCGTATGTTACCTAACAGGTCTGACGGTAGCGCAGAGTACAGCTACTGTCAACATAATCCTAGTTCAAAATAATCACGCGAAAGTGAGTGCAGACATGGGCTGGCTAATTGCCAGCACAGCTGTTACAGAGTATGGGGGTACGAACGAACGGGCTGTCAATACGGCCAGACAGTTACTGTACTGTACCGTATCCGTGATGCAATAACGTTAGTTAGCTACCCTCATGCCTCCTCTGCCACTGCGTCCACTAAATTGCTCAACTAATTGTTCAATTTTCTTCTCAATTTATTTCTTCTTTTTTATTTCCTCTCTGTGTCAGCTGATTTACTCGTTTCATACAATAACGGTTGTAATTTAAAACACCTGTAATATTGTAAAACATTCCACAATAAAGTTTGATTAGGAAGTACCAAATTTATTATTTAAATGCCTGGAAAAGATGTACTTTAACACGTAGTAAAATTTGAATAAAAATTAATCTCCATATTATTTATATGTTAATAATAAATAATATTTTATACAAGATTTTAATTTAATATTGTCGAAAAGGAATATAGTAAATAGAGTCAAAACAATGATCTACTAGACAAATTGGTGAGAGTATACGTAGCAGAAACGAGGACGATGAATATACATCAGAAGAGGTTGCTTTCAACAGAAATGGATTTCTGGCGAAGAGCGGTTTGGAGATTGTGAAGAATGAAACAATCAGGCAAATAGTAGAAGTGGAAAACATGGTTGTGGAAATGATAGCACAAAAATTATTGATGTGGTAAGGACATCTCCGAAGATGGTAGAGTCCCCAAAGCAGTGTCAGAATAGGAACCTGAGGTAAGAAGAATGAGGGAAAAGCCGAGTAAAAATTGGATTATCTGTGTACGGAAGGATATGGACAACTATGACCTTCAATTAGAAAATACTGACGAAAAGAGATATGTGGAGAACCATGATGAAAGGAGAATGACTAGGTGTAATGGAAAATTCATTGTACATAAATTTGATTAAAATTGATTTAATGTAAAAAGTAACATGTTTAATGTGTAATATATGTAATTTGCCATGTAGTTATTGGAATGAGAGACCTCAGTACACTATTGAGGTAATTCTCTAGTATAAAAAAATATTGTCGAAACATTGTAATAAAATACAAATATAAATATAAAAATTATTCTTGGCTGAAAAGTTACTTATTAATCTGCATTAAAGGACAAGAAGAATTGTGAGTAATTATGAATATACTTGTACACTATGTTGTATCCACTTTAACATGTAGTCTTAAGGTCTGTCACTTAAGTAGACTCCATCGAGATTCTGTTGTTATGGCATGGTTTCTAGTACGTACCTTTCACGTATCTCAAGTCCGCAGTTAATACATACCTCTCAGAACCATAACTTTATACACTTCGTCTGCATTTGTTTCCTTGCCTTTTTCCTCAGTGTCCATTTTTTAGACGTCACCGTGAAATCCAAGGTAATGCCACATTCTCAGAATTCATTTTATCGTTAATTACTATTTTCGATTTTATGGGATATTTTGCTCTGAAACACATTACATAGTTTTCCCGATAGAAACACTTGGATTCTATAGAGGAGCATTTCATTTAAGTTTCTGAACAGCTTTCCGCAAACTGTCTTTGTTTCTTGTATTACGATCTGATCATCTGCGTTCAGAGAATATTCAAAACGGTACTTGCATTTATTTTGATTTAGAATTTGTACTTCATGTCTTTGTTTCCTTAGTAGATTCTCCACATGCAAATTTTATAAGCCGCATCTTTGGCTGACACCTTGAATAATCGAAATTTCATCTGACAGTATTCTATTCTAGTGTGGATTCATACACACATTGCATGCAGACTCTGAATATTGCATTTAGGAAGTCTCCCAGAAAACTACCGATAACAGGTGCGTTTTAATTTTTCGGAATGTTTTTTTTTCATAATCCAGAAACACTACATGTCTTCCGATAGCGGTGCTTTTTCTTTGTTTTAATACAAAAACAAATAATACACGAACTCCCTTCCTCACCTTATTTCTTACAAGGTACAATTATGGAAGTTGACGTTGATAATATTACACTTTAGTGTAACATTTTATTACGTGACTCAAAAAATATCCTTCTGTGATGTTAGACAGAATTTACTTTGTGACGAATGAGAACATCAGCACACAATAAACGGTCAGACAGCTGCTTCGTTTCCCAGTGGACCACCATCATTAGGTCGAGTATTTCTGTTGGAACTATGCGATAGCAACGTGTACGTTGTACGTAATCAAGCTATATAACACGTGTTTTGCATATGAATTGGCTTCTCCATGTACACGAAGATAAAATAACGAAATATATTGTACAGCATAAGCTGTGAATGCGGTGGTCAAAGGGCAGTGAATATACATTAGTACACAAACGAGAGGATAAAGGCCGCTACAACTCTGTGTAACTGCGTCGTTTGTGTCTTGATCTTATCAAGACAGTTACCAGAAGAAACGTGTTGTCCCGTGTGATGTCGTCTGATTTTATGTTGCAGAATGCATTTGGTTGATACAATGTTTCAATGGTATAATATTGTATACTGTGTGCCCACGCGCTTGCTGATATTGTTAATGGCATCTTGTGTGTGTGCGCGCGCGCGCGCTCAGCGGTGGGAGTCTGAAAATAAACTTAATCGTGTATTACCTAGACGCCACGGAGAGGAAACAACGGTTTTCATAAACGTGTTTATGCTTTATCATTTCCCTTATCAGTGACAGATGCTCAACAGTACGTGTGGTCTAGGTGTAATTACTTGATTTGCATTAAGCAGATTGTTGAACGAGTGAAGCGAGTTCTCAATTTTGATTCGACCGTTTGGCATTTGTTTGTCTGTCTAATTGGGGAGTATTTTACGATAACTTTTAAAGGCGTCAACCTAATTTCGTAAAACTCGGTACTCGTCTTCATACTTGTGTTCTACAGAACCCTGTTGTTTCTGAGACGGATCCCTCCAAAAGGCTGGGAGGCAAAAATTTGGGGGGGGGGGGTAAAAATTGTAAAAAAATCGCAAAACTCAAGGGGGTATCGAGTTAAAGAGAATTTAAACAACAATATAAATACAGTATTTATTATTAAAATTTCAAAATTTTGAGACCCAGGGCCCAAAAATTTGAAAAAATTGTTAAATCCACCAGGGTGTTACACTAAAAGGAATTGTAACCCAAATCCGAATGTTTCGAATTTTTTAGTGTTTATTGTATTAGCACAGAAATCGGAAGTTTTGTAATTTTTCCCATAATTAAAAAATTATCTAATACAAAATTGATGTAATAATGAATGTACTGTACTTCGTTCAAAATAATGAGCGAATGCTGCAGTTCAAGGAGCATACTATCTTGTTTCAAGTGTATTATTACTTATATGAGATTATCGTACGTGTTGTGAGTATAAGTTTATTTTTACGGTTTTCTCGCTCATAATATATCTGTCCTGATGCTTTTCTCGTCATTTTATATTGAGAGATAAGGATACCTAGTCTACACCCATCCGTTGTACTTAGATCCACAAAGGTAATTCACAAAAAATCTCCAACACTTCAGATATCTTTCAGTTTCCCTTACATTTCCTGAGTTAAAACCAGTTTTAAACATTAATAAAACTCTACGAATTACAACTCCAGGCCTATTGTTACGACGGCCTCACAGATTGTCGTTACGACACACGGTTACTCGGATTGTCGTTTGTACAAAGGAAACACAATAACTGACACCAACTAAGTCACTAATTACGAACTTTAATTAGACAGAAACAACAGTTATAAATCAACAAAGCACTCTTACACAGTAATAACTTTCTACTAAACCGCAACAATCACTTCGGTCCGCACTTCTAAAGTCGCCAGGTGTAACTGAACGCTTTGATATTCAGTGTTTAGCGGGCTATATCAGTGACATAGCGGTCCTGGATGCCGGAACGACAGTTAAGTAAAGTCTGGAAGAGGCATCTCGAACAATCCAGACAGTTCCATATAATTCTGCATGCAAATATACGTCCAAGACGTCACATAGTAACTCAGCGTAGCGTATTGTAAAGTACACTACGTACGCTCAATACATAACGCGTTATTTTTCTTAATTTCAGTACTGTGTTAACATTCGTTTCAAGATCCAGACGTAATGAAAGAAATACACCGGATGTTGGAGGCTATAGCTTTGAGCAAGTGGATAATTTTACCTATCTGGGATCACTGTTAAATGAGGACAATTTGAACAATGAGGAGATCAAATCAACGATAGCAAAGGGAAACAGAGCGTATTTTGCAAACAAGAAACTATTATGCTCTAGGATTCTAAGTCATAATTGTAAACTGAAAATTTTATAAAAGCTTTATAAGACCAGTAGTGACTTACGGATGTGAGAAATGGACCATGCCGAAGAAAGATGAAGACAATCTTAAACGATTTAAGAGGAAAATACTGAGGAGAACAATACTGCAACAAGATGGCACTTGGCGGATCCGCATGAATCTTGAACTTTATATGTTAATAAAAAGTGAAAACATAGTAAAGTTTATTAAGTCACAGAGTATTAGATGGCTAGGATATTTTATAGAATGGAGAAGATCAGAAATACGAGAGCTATCAGAGAATGGAAACCCTTGGAGTCTAGACCCAGAGGAAGACCGAGAAAGAGGTGGATGGAGTGTGTTGAGGAGGACTTGCGAACCATGGGTATCAGAGGATGGAAGATTGTTGCTGAGAACAGAAGGGAATGGTGTGGAGTTGTTGAGAACGTCAAATCTCACAGGGATATGTAGAGCCAGAGGAAGAAGAAGATGTTATCATTAATGGCAATGCGTTTTCTCCACTTAATGTTCACTACAGTCTAGTAATATTTATAGAATGGACACTAGGAATACGAGAGCTACTACAGAATGGAAGCCCTTGGAGTATAGACCCAGAGGAAGACCGAGAAAGAGGTGGATGGAGTGTGTTGAGGAGGACCTGCGAGGGAATGATGTAGGGTTGTTGAGGAGGCCAAACTCAAAGAGGGATGTAGAGCCAGAGGAAGAAGAAGATGCTAACATTTGTATCACAAATGGCAATGCGTTTTGTCCACTTAAAGTCATTACTCTAGAACTTAAATAAAATTTACGCAACAGACTCAGACGAGAAACCAGAAATGAACAAACGGGAATGCAGAAAGACACATACAGGACAAATCCGACTAATGCAAGAAGGGCAAACTCCAGCCGACGGATAGCGAAAAGATTGGAGTATCACGGGCAGAAGAGAGGAAGATTTACAAAGAACGGGAAAAGAAAGAAGTTAAGCAAGTAGTGGTGAAAAGAAGACACCGACACCTGTAGTCGTAAAAATCATATATACGTGTGTGTGTGAAATTTTGCAACGTATCCGCTTACGCCGTGTGTGTGTGTGCAGCAAGTTTCGTTCTTGTTGTACTTGTGTTTCCTTGTCGTACTTGTTCGATTGTGCTTTGCCTTTTTATTTGACTCGTCGTCACAACACAGTCGTTGTACACATTAGTGTAACAACATACTGCGGCTGCCTGTTTCACTCTGTCTTTTCTTGTTTTCTTTCGAGTTTGTGGCAGGAGAAAAAAAAGTTACAAGCGCGACATGTGGCTTTCCTCCGGTGCGTCTCTCTACCTACGTACAGCGGTCTCGTGGTAGCTGACACCACCTAGTTTGGCGAACCCTATTTATTACGTCTGTACTACTGATGAGTGCGGGCGTGTGTGTGACAACGTATTAGTGTAATTGGAAACTATGCTGGAACACGTGCGGACACCTGCCATTGTCAACATTAGTTTAAGCTCAGAGCTGCATATGAAACAAGTACTACATAGAAGCAATAAAAACTCGACACTCCACACAAACGCGCTCATACACAGTTTTGTTGCTATTGGCTGCCGATACGATTATATTGGGTATTTAGTTACGTATGCATGCGGCTGCCAACGTTCTGTGGGCAAGTAATATTCTTCTCGCTCTAGTCTCACTCTGTATAATACGGTCTTCCTTAATCTCTGTTTGTGTGTCCGTATTCACTTTGATTATCTGTCTGTCTCTGTTCGTCTGTCTATCTATCTGTCCCCTGTCTCTCTCCTCTCTTTAAAGACTTTCAAGTGCGACTGAAAGAAATATCCGTCTCTTATTAAATTATTTAATTTTGAAAGTAAATAGAACCAAAACACTAATGTTAAGAAACCTAGTGAGTCCAAAGTTCGACAGATACACTTCATTTTTAATTCTGATATTACACTGTTACATAGAAAAATCTATTTGCTCTGCTAAACACATTTTTGCTTGTCCAGAGATACTTTAGTAGACTTCAATAAGTTCTTCAATCAACTTTTCTTTTGGTCATATCATTCAAGCGAATCGGTGATTCGTAGTGGCCGGAGGGGCATGATTATGGTGCCAGGAGTCGTGACGGTTGTCTGCTGCCTATGGTCAATGAGTCTTAAATAGGACAGAATATTCCAACACGTCTCCGAATAAACGCTTATGTGTTAGCGACTGCAAGATTATTCCTTGCGTCATTAGTGACCTTGTCTGTGACCTATAAAATTATATTGTCTGTGTAAAAGCATAGTTTCCATACATAGTAGTACATAGTTTACATAGTAGTTTCGACATAAACTACGGAGTAGATCAGACCGAGGAGCGACGCTACATGCCCACACCGTATCTATTTATTTCACGTATCTATTCACGTATGGAGTTGAAGAAGGCGAAAAAAGAAGAAAAAGAAAGAGAAGGAGGAGGAGGATAAGAAGAAGAAGAAGAAGAAGAAGAAGAAGAAGAAAAAGAAGAAGAAGAAGAAGAAGAAGAAGAAGAAGAAGAAGAAGAAGAAGAAGAAGATGATGATGATGATGACCATGATTTGGGCAATATTATGAATAGTGCGTAGTAAATTATTCTTGGATTAAGAAGATTTTGATAAACACGATCAATGAAAATGTCTATCGTTTTATTACAATATATAGTGTTGAAATGAATTTCCCATTTAAGATCGCTACTCACTTGCAAAAATAATGAGGCAACGGTTGCTTACCTTTCAGGCTGCTACATGTATAATTTTACATATTTGTTACTATCCGCCTCTTCGTATTCAACGCGAAAGTCATCTTCCTCAACTAAAAGGTAGTATAACGGATAGAAGAGACGTTTGGAGCAGTATTTACGTTGGAGACTCTATACTTGTATGTACAGAGCTTAACGAGTAACACAGTAGAATTAATGCAATGCGAGTGTCCTAATTTTTATACATGTACCTACATTAACTGTTCATATTTATGCCTCCAGCTCTCCTGTTTATAGAAGGATCAAACTCAAAAACAATTGGTGTCAGCGGGGTAACAGTGTGGACATGTACGCCGAGTTTTATAAAAAGGGATTCAAAGGTATAGTTAGACATTACCAAAGCAGACAGCTATAGAAACAGGTAGTCAGGCAAATGGCAACCGGGTCTAGTTACAACTAGCAACTCGCTTCACTCGTTCCATAAGACTTGTGGATTTCAACGTTTTAATGATTAACGTTTTGGTTGCGTTTAATGTTAACGTGGACGCAACGTTTTGGCTGCATTTAATGTCAACGTGGACGCTACGTTTTGGTTGCATTTAATGTCAACGTGGACACAACGTTTTGGTTGTATTTAATGTCATCGTGGACGCAACGTTTTGGTTGCGTTTAATGTCAACGTGGACACCACGTTTTGGTTGCATTTAATGTCAACGTGGACGCAACGTTTTGGTTGCGTTTAATGTCAACGTGGACGCTACGTTTTGGTTGAATTTAATGTCAACGTGTACGCTACGTTTTGGTTGCGTTTAATGTCAACGTGGACGCTACGTTTTGGTTGCGTTTAATGTCAACGTGGACGCTACGTTTTGGTTGCATTTAATGTCAACGTGGACGCAACGTTTTGGTTGCATTTAATGTCAACGTGGGCACACGTTTTGGTTGTATTTAATGTCAACGTGGACGCTACGTTTTGGTTGCATTTAATGGCAACATGGACGCAACGTTTTGGTTGCATTTAATGTCCACGCGGACGCAACGTTTTGGTTCCATTTAATGATTTATAACCACGACCATGTGACTCCTGTAACACTATTATTCAGACGCTGAAAACACTTTACAACACGAACAAAGGGTTGACATGTACGTGTCACTAGAGTAAGCAGAAATAGATTGATGTCAACTGAACCGGATTAGAGCCACGAGGGATGAAGAAGAAGAAGGAGAAAAAAGTTACATCTGGGGACATGAAGGGTCAGAAACAGACGGAGACAGGATGAGCAGTGGAAGAGAGCACTTATATACTTTCTCCCACACTTTCAAGGATCTTATGAAATTAATTAATTCTGAAATTAAAGTAAAAGCAAAAAAATACTACTTAAGAACGATTAACACGTTCTATTTTTAATTAAGATTGCATTCTATTTACACTGCGCGCCACGGGTTCGAGTTTGTATTGCGTAACAAATTCAGTAATAATAGATGTGCCACGGGAGGAATGTATTTTCGATTCAGTTACGGTAGCTGAAACACATTTTACGAACTGAACATAGATCAGTTAGAACACACATCTACGTGTGTAAACATAGATCGATGAAAATGCATCAGCAATAAATTTTTCCGATAAAGTGTAGTACCAAATGCGACTGTACAGAACTGAACCCAAGCAACTCGTAAAGCGTTCGTTGAACGTAGTTAAACCTACATGAACTCAGACGTAGTTAAACCTACATGAACTCAGACAGATGTAGTGTGGGGATTGGTGCCAAGAAATCGTTAATAGGTTAGCACGCGTATTTTATTAATTAAAATTGTTCACCTTTACAACACCTAATTTGAAGGCATGTGTTCACGTCATTATGCGAGTGCCAGTAGATTAACGCTTATCAAATAACTGTAAATTGTTTTATTCGAATGGTAGTTGACTGACCGTTATTATGTACTGAAAGGTGTTTACTGTGATTGCGCTTAATGTACTTGTTCTTATTCTTCTGCGATTTAATTTCAACTCTTTATATAGTTCCATATATAATATTTTATAATACATTAAATGTTAATATTATAATAAATAATAATAATGGTTCCCATGTATACCACCGAAGTAGCTTAGGAGTAGGCAGGGTAGGCTGCCTAATGTGAGCCGTACGGCATACAAGGAAGGCAGTGTGTAATATTATAATAATAATAATATAAATACAGTATGTGTTATCAAATAATACTACAAAATGAGAACGAAGTAAAACATAAGATATGAGAATTTTCCGAAGGGAAAAAGCTTAGGTGCATGTAAGACTAAATACAAAGGTAAAGGTTGAAGGAAAGCAAAGATAGTTCGGAGGAGTGGCACAACTAGGGGGGGAGGGGATCAATCCTGCCCCAGACCTACTGAAAATCAGCGAAATTCTGTAATCACTTAACGAAGATCTAATTCTAAACCTCTTTCGTGTGTTTAGTAATGCTTATAAATAAACCACTGTAGAAATAAAACGAATTTAATGAAGTCTGAATTTCCTTAATAATGATAATCAGGGTAAATAACGTACGTGTTTGCATCCCCACTCCAAGGTCTAGGCCTTAGACCTGTTCCGGAACCCATCTCTTCCTCGGTCTACCGACATCTCTCTTTCCAGTAGGGTGATAACCCAAGGCAGCCACAGGTAGACGGATATCAGGAATGCGATTCAAACGTTCACGCCATCTCCTTCTGGTCTTCAATTCTTTGGTGCAAAGATACAATGTTTAAATTGCGTCTAATTTTCTCGTTCCTTCTCAGATCCAAGAGAGAACAATCTTGCGTCCCTCTTAGAAACTTCGTTTCGACTGCCTGAATCCAAGAGTCCCTTTCGTCCCTTTTACCAAGAGTCCATGTCTCACTAGCATACAGAAATTTGGGGACAGCCACAGTTTTATAAAATTTCATTCGGGTATCCTTCCGTGTTTTATTTGTCAGGTACCTATGAATCGTTCCACACATGCGTCTAAATTTTGTTACGTACATTTTGTTCAACGCATTTATAAAATTATGTGGGAAGAACCCTGAAATTCTAATTTTTCCTAAAAATGTAAAGTTCTATACCTTTAAGCTAGTCTCATCCCCCCGGAGCAGCTCCTAGTTATGCCACTGGTTTGGGGGTATACAGAAGACAAGACTGAACGGAGATATCACGGAGCAGTAACCAGAAATGGGCCGTGGAAAGGAAGATCGGTGATAAGAAACGGCAAGGTAACCGTGGAAGTAGGAAGGATGGGAGCAGAGGATTGGTGACAAATTATATACAAATCAGAAACACACACCTGTCTGTGGAGTTCATATAAAGAATGAGAAAGGGCGACTGGTCCTCTACAAATAAAACAATTTTACGATCTCTCTTGAGAGAGGCTAGGATTTTTTGTTAGAATATAAAGCCAAAAATAGTTAACGTAATTTTTAGCACATAAACTTGTAAACAGGTGACGGTAATGACATTGGGGTGACTTGTCGTTCAGAGTCATGTTTAATATAATTTCGAGGCCGTTACTTCGAGCTGAAGGCACATTACGCTTGCTACTACAAGTACCAAGCCAGTGGCGTATCTATAATTTGGTCGTGAGGTGGGGGGGGGTCCGAGTCGGCTTCATACAAAAGAAAAACAAGTTAAAACAAGTTACGACTAATCAACATTACTATCTTTAAAGTGGTTGAAAAACGTTTGATAACATACTGAAATCAATCCGATTGAAGTAAACCGTAATACAATATTGTTACGACATCACAGAACAATCTACGTGTTTATCGAATGTGCCAGAAGGATCTCGATATAACGCGTGTGGCGTACGTGCTTCTAGACGCATTTTGCGAGAATCTTCTCGACTGTGCCGGGTTTCGCTCGGGCGCTCGGCCTGTGTCAAGGCCGCAGTTAATTGCGTAGTTCACACGAGAGATAAGACGCAGTTTGGAAGCTTCTGGTGTGTGAGCGGGACTATAAATACATGGCGGTAGCGGCCTTAGTTTTCAGTATAAGTTGCGATTTTGGATAGTGCGGTTCGAGAGTTATAGTAGCGATATTACTGTGCGCGTTCAAGTGGTTATTAGTTAAGAGTGGTGTTTTATAATCGGATGGTATAATTGTAATACAATTGTCTTTAATATTAGTGACATTTATTTACGTGTGAACAATTTTCATTTGATTTGTTGTAGAGACTGTGTTGTTAATTACGAACTGTTTTGCTGTAACAATTAAAGGTGTGATTAGTGACTTAATTGGTGTCTTGTACTTATTTTGTTTCCACTGTACCTACGACGATCGAGTAGACCGTCGTAACAATATAATAAAAGTACGCATGATTGAAATTGTTTAGAAGATACTTATTGACTGAATTGATTTTCATATATTTCATATTTCAAACGTATACACAAATGCTGTGTAGTAAACCTGTTTATATGTTCAGAGTTACTACAGTATTAGCGTACACAGTGGAAAAAATAACAAAATAACCTACAAATTAAGAGATAGTCAACTTTTTTGGACCCTCTGTGGAGGTTCGTGTCCCGTTCGTCCCCCCATAAATATGACCTTGTAGCAGCACAGTGACGCAGCGAGGGGGCTTTTGGGGGTTAAACCACATCCCACCCCAGAGAGATAAAAACAGGAAATATCAAAAATCAAAGACATAAGGTGTAAGTCGAATTAAAAACGGTAATCATGTTAGTCAAATTAAATACAGTAATTTAAATTAGTTTTGTGGGTATAAACATTTTAAATAACAGTATATTTAGCAGACTTTTGAGTATTAAATGACTTTGTGTAAACATTGATAGTTGTCTAGTGGTCGAGTGACGGTTAAAAATTGTTTCCCAGTTTTTGAGGTTATGTCCTCGACGCGAGTAGGAAGAGGTGTGAAAATTTATTCTGCGCGTAGCGCATCCTGTTCGGCAAACGATCTTTATGCAGTAATCTATTACGCAGCAACTCAAAAAGTTCCATATTAAATATTTTTTCTTGCTATTTGAATCTGATACAGATGTGTCTATTTTTGTACTCGGTTTTTCGAACCGTACGTAAAAATTTGGTGCTTTGTTACCATTCCAAAAACAAATCAACAGCTAAAATCTTAAAACGTGTTAGTTATTCCGTACACACTTACGTCAACTTAAGACTGATTGCGTTCGCAAGCGCTCTATACACAGCCGGCGAATGATTTGTATGCGATCTTCAACAAAATCTGTGGCCAATAACTCGTTTGTTCACACCGTAGCACTATTTAGTACTGTTTGTTTACGAGAATCTCTAGTGTCCTCTTTATGAAACCCCATGCAAGTGAAGAAGAAGCAGAAGACCATCATGATGGTGTTGCTTACGATGAAACATTATGAACTATTTATTTCTGTGATAAACAAGTGTCGAGTTAATTCCATTTAATGCGTATATTTACAGAAACGTACAAATGTCACTAATGCGAAGTTTTAAAAATTTCGAACAAAACATCCAACACTGTCAGAAGACGGTGGAAAATTTTTGTGATTTTTCGTTTATTTTTGACATAAGACGTCATCTTTATTGTTTCATGACTTTACTAAATTTTATGCGTCTATTAATGTGACGCATTTACCTTCTTGATTACAACAAAAATACTAAATGACGAGTTTTTCCCTTTTACGAGTAATGTTATGTACAAAAATCTCGTCCCCCCCAAATAACCACCAGAACCCTCCATAAGAAAACCCTGGCTGTGCTTGTAAAGGAGCACGAGTGTAGCAAGTAAACTTTAATCGATATAGACGTTACAGTGCTTTCTACGAGAGTCTACAAATTGCTAATACTACTTACTTTTTAATTATTCTTTCACCAAGTGACAGAAAATGTTTGTATTCTATGTTTAGAATAACCAATATGTAAAGAATAATGCAAACAGTTTTCTTATGACCATTCAACACAATTTTAATGTAACTTGCATGCTGAAGAAGGATGTGACAACGGACGTACATAGATGGAACAAAAAACAGACAAGTACTTGCACTTACATTACAAAAGAAAATTACTGTTGTAAAGTAGTAAAATAATCGGTGTGTAAAACTCTTCCATTAAATAAACAGTGATTCGGCAGTATAGTACTCGGTGAATAACCCATAACAACAAGTGCAAATACGATGCTTTTAAAGTCATCGTAGTGTCGTATCTGAGCCTGTTTTCAAATTAGTTTCTGCGTTTTATTATAAATATACATTTTCTACGTCCTGTCTTTATGTTGCAATAAAAAGTAATCTGTGTGTGTATGTCGTAGGTTATATACACGGCACTTGTAATAAGCGTTAGGCAACAAAGTGTCACTTAAATGAGGCTATTACTGAGTATAACTGAGCGTACCGGTATAGTAATATTGTGACACGTTGACCATTTCTCAGTATCGTTATTACATTGCGATTACATTAACGGTCAATAATTTTTCAACTGTGTCTTCTTCTTGTAACTCCAATCCGGAGATAATCCTTAATAAGTCTTATTATTTATTATGGAATAGAGAATGACAGCTGTAAGAATATTAAATGCCTTAGACAAAATAACGTTGAAAGAAGGTTAGAACGAGTTATGTCACGAAGGTCAAAAAGAGAAGAACAAGACATAGAAGACGACGATGATGATGAAGAAGAAGGTTTATTATTAGTATTGCGTAGAAAACTTTTGTAGCTGTTGATCGCCCGCTATTGTTCATCCTCACAAATCCATTTCTGAGTTCCCATCCTTGAGGAACCTCTTTTAGTTAATAATTTTCTTTTTACCTTAACAAACGTTAACGTTTTTATTAACTATTAGTTTTTTTTAGTAGCGTATAACATAAATTGTTCATTACTAATTGTAACATGCGTTAACTATTGAAATAAGTAATGTCTCTAATTATTTTGTCGAAACCCGTACAATTTAACTTCGGTTTCGGGGAATATCGGACACGCACGTGTATGTACTCCAGCTGTATATCCTGTCTCGTTTCATATATGGATATGTGTGTGTGTCCGCGCGCGTATGTACGTGTATATTACATTTATGTCTTCTCACATTATTCTTGTGTAATTATTCTTAATACTACATAAATAAATAATATTTGTTTTTACAAGAATATTATAAAGACTTTTGGGTTCCCCTTTTTTTCGGAGTGTTAAGTATACAGAGTTTTAATTTCACGTTTCGTGCTAAATATAAAGATTATTAATTGTACGATGTGATCGTTATGATAACTAAGTATATCTGCTCGTTTAACTTGTGAACTCAATAATTACTGTTGGGCGCCAGAGCAGAGTACCTCAGCGTTTATCAAATAATGACACCTTCTCGTTCAGATTCTAATGATAGTCTATACTGATTCATTCATAATACAGATATGTACATTAAAATTCTAATACTCCATACTACACATTCTTTATATGGTATCAATTGATTTATCAAGCACCAAGCTTATAATTACTTATTAAAACAAAATTTAATTGATTCACTAATCTTCAGAATTACAATTACTCATAATATAAATTGAATTACTAGTTTGCAATATTATATTTACTCACACAACATAAATATTTAATCGATATCATTTTAAGGCACATCATAATATTCTATCAACCATTATGAATTTCTTAATATACTAACATTTGCGTGTAAATTAGCCTCTTACTTAATTCCAATGGTTACTATATCTTAATTTATTTATTAAGTTTTATTATATAGAGACTTAGCTATATCTACACATCTACTTATCATTCTTCTTGACATGCCACAATAAATAAATTACTTTGCTTAGGATCTGAACGAACTGTGGGATCTTTTAGAATGAGATGAGTTAAGTTCGGTAGACATTAATTACTATGTTTGAAAATAATTGGTTTATAAATTGTTATTATAGTATTCTGTTACTTGCTTTACAGGATTCCTCTGAGATGACTGGTGTCTCCACTTTCCTCAATACACTTCACTCCACTAATAAACACATTTGATTTATTGCTTTTGTATCACACGTTCGCGTTTATAACTATCGTCGCGCACATAGGTATAAATATACTTCTCATTTCGTACTTACGCGCACATAATAAATAATACTCTCTTGTCTCGTACTTCCGCGCACTAATCTACATGTTTTTTCCTCCCACTGTACTAATTATTCCTTCCTACTCTTTATCATAAGAATTTAGACATTATTTATAAGTTTGGAGTAACGTTGCCGTTATAATTACATTAATGGAGTTATTCTACTGAGTGACATAGACTCCTACCCCATCAGATTTTGATAGACTCCTCGATTCTTTAACATCTTCTCTTTTTATAGTTTACTTGGAGATACCCTCTCTTCCGTCATAGCTGATTCTTTTCCCATTGGTTCTATTTTAAAAATTTCCCCGGTATGTTTGAATATACCCATGCCGACATCGTAATTCTTTCGCGCTTCCTACTGACGCTTCTGCTTATTGGTCAATTGAGTTCGGGCACGTTGTTTTACCGCGTGGCCGTTTAACTTATTAAAAACAACGCTACTTTCTAACTTTCACACTTTATGTTGGGGTGAATCCCATTGTGTTTTGAAGGACATTTCCTCGCCTTTCTAACGGGACTTACGAATTTTTTGCTGTTTTGATCATACAAAGCATTTTATGTTTTTATGACATGCAAGGTACAGGCTTCTATTATATTTCCATTTTGGCTGGCGACAGACTGTCGGCGCACTGGGCCTCACCCTGTCCATTCTAATTCTACATATTTTCTTTTTACATACATAACAATTTCTTACTTACTATTACTATTCATAATTCAATCATACATTATTAATAATTGTATATCATATTTGCTTAATTGAGAACTTGTAAAGTTATGTTACAATATAGTTATATATTTTTCATATATTTATACTGTTTCAACAGTATCATCTACCATCTTCAGAATATATATATATACTATTGGTTCAAAATATTATTAATTTGTACACATATTCTGAAGATGGCAGCTGATACTGTTAAAACAGTGTAAATGTGTAAAAAATATATAAATATATTCTTGTAAAAACAAATATTATGTACTTATTATTAAAAATAAATACACAAGATTAATGTGAGAAGATATAAATGTAATATATAGCCTCATACGTAAACAAACACGCGCGCGCGTGTGTGTTAGTGTGGAGTATAGTCCATACTCGAGAATTAGTGTTATCGAGTGTTATTGAGAAATATGAGTGAGACTGTTTTAATAATTAAAACAATTAAAATATTAAATAAATCATAATAATAATCATCATCATCCTCAAGGTTTAAACCAAGATTGGTTTTGTTCCGGCCTCAAATAGGCAAAGATTAGAGCTAGTCACTCCAATGCTTCCTCGGACGTCACACACCTCTCCGTCCCCTCGTCTTATAGTTCCATAGTTGTTTGGAGATGCGGCAGTCATCCATTCGGCAAAGATGTTCCCACCAATTCAGCCGATACTGGGCAATCCTGTCGAGTATACTCATAATATTCAGTTCTCAATAATAATAGTAATACTCATAATATTGTGTTTCTTCTATGATCACGGAGAGTATACCCTGCCACGTGCCTCAGAAATCTCATTTCAGCCGCTTGGATGTGACTGGCCTGGTCTTTCGTTAAAGTCCAATTCTCAGACCCATAAGGAAGTGTGGGAAGCGCCATCACCTTGTAGAATTTTAGGCGTGTTCCTTTACTTGCTGACTTAAGGGTTCGCCTGATGGTCTCGCACATAAGGTTGAACTTGTGCACCACGTCGTTGCTTGCATTATAAGACACACTGTAGCCCAGGTATTCAAAACTGCTAACTTGTTCCAGGACAGTACCATCTATAACAATTTTTGCCCGTACGGGATCAGTTCCACAAAAGGCCATCACCTAGGTTTTAATTGTGGATATCTGCAATCCAGAGTCTTTGCAGATTCCATTTAACAAATGTATACCCATCTGCAATCTGTTTTCAGAGTCCGACAGAATAGCCTGATCGTACGCAAATAACAAAGTGTCAATTGTAGAGTGACCAATTATAAAATGGTCTGGAAGATACATCTGCCAGTTTTGTATGACATCGTCAGTAAATTAAAAAGGGAAGGTGATAATGGACACCCTTGTCGTACTCCACAATTGATCAGGCCAACTCTAGGTGCTGTTCTCGGTCTCCCTGCTTCTATTAAGATTTTATTCTCCATATAAAGGTTCTATATTGCTCTAATTAGATGTTGTGGGATCCCTTTCCTTGCCATTACTGCCCATACAGTGGCGTAGCTAGGCTTTTTGGCGCCCGGGGCAAGAATATCGTCGGCCGCCTCGCCTCATAATTAAAAGGGGACAAAAAAGCATAAAAATCCAGTGATGGACATTTAACTTATAGCTTGTTTACGAAGATGTGTACAAGTGGGGGTATTAAGAGGTTGTTTGTCCTATTATTGTTATTTCCGATCTGACGATGAGCTGTGAAGTTTGAAAGCGCTAATCGGAATAATTTTCCTATAGTGGTGTGCAACACTGATAATTCTGTTTGTGATTATAATCACTAACACAACTTTCTTAATTAAATTTAAAAATATTTGTTAAGTCAAAATTAAGAAATTACATATTATAAGTTTAATATTACCGGTATTCAGTTTGCATACATTTATTAGTAACAAATGTAGACTACAAAATAGTAGTAATATAAAAAATGTATAACATAAAAATGTTCTAATAAACATGCAAATTCCTTGCAGGTCTAAAGCGCATCGTAAAACAATATCCTAAAGCAACATAAAATTAAACAAAGAACTACATTAAAAGTAATAAAATAAATCACTTACAATTACAGGTTTAAGGTTCCTTCTTCTATTAACAAACACTTAATGTTTATTTTTAATAAAATTTTAATGTTTATTTTTATTTAATAAATATTTAAAACGAGACATTTTAAAATGTAACTTTCCTGGTCTTAATTGCTGCAAAGTTAAATCACTGTAATTTAAAGACGAAGCAATCTCGTTTCCAATTGAAAGTATCGCTAGATTTGATAAATAATCGCTGTCTTGAGATACTGTTGATCGTAGGTATGAACTAATCAATTTAAGTTTACTAAACGATCTTTCACAAGAAGACACAGACACTGGTAAAGTACGAAACATTTTTAAAGCTGTTGCTAGTGTTTTGTAGGCTTCTATTCCCATTGAAGAAATGTATTGTAGTAGTCCATGAGGTGTAAAGTCCATTTGTTCTCCGTTAACTTTTGCCCTTTTTAATAAAAGTATGATGTCTTTCAAGTCACTGAACAATTCTTCACTGTTTAGGTCATGTGGATACAGTTTTTCAAGCACTGTACACTTAATTGGGAAAGCTGTTTCTTAAAATATATATCCCCATTATTTGGCGTAAATTTACGTACGCCTCAAATTTACAGAGGAGCCCAGAGCGTTTTCTAAGTAAGAGAAACGGCTTGAAATTTTAACTGAAAGTTTGTCCAAAATGTCTATTAGAGAACGTCGCATTTCTTGCCGAACGGTTAACGCAGAATCGTTTGCATACTCCTCTGGCATCGTGCGCTTCCTTCTTATTCTTTTTGTGATACTGACACCCCATTCATTACATACCTGTTCTGTCTTAGTAATGACATTGTCACACAGCTCATTCCCCCAAACTTTTAATTTGTCCGTTAGCATCTCCAGAAGTGTCAATGATTGAATAAAGCTTATTACTTTGGTGTGCAAGATTTTCTGAATTTTGTCCATAGAAGAAAGAATAACTGTCCAGAAAAAGAGAAAGGTCACAAAATTGAAGTTTTCTATCGCATTAATTGTTAATGCTGCATCTTTCCTCGTATCAATTGTTTCAGTCGATGTATCCCTCAATTTCTTCAGTGCAGCGATCACTTCAACCAGCTGAGTGGATATTGCTTTTGAACTCCACCTGGTATCACAGTGTCCTTTTAGAGTAATATTTACGAAGTTTTTAAGAACACTCCATCTATGAGTGGAACAGGAAAAGAAGATGAATAGACGTTCTACTGTCCCCAAAAATGTCACTGCCTGAACATTAACATGAGGTGCATGAACTCCAACCAAGTTAAGTGAATGGTTGTCACAGGAAACAAACGCAGCTAGTGGATTCAAATCTAACGTTCTCTTCTGAACTTCTGAATGGATATAAGCCACTGTTACAGCGTAATTTGTTGTTATAATGAACCATAATTACGATGCTTGAGTGTAAATAGACGAATACTGTTTATCGCGCAAGGTTTATGAAAACTGACAACCTGGCTGGTTATGCTTCTTTTACGAAATGAATAGTCATATCAAAGAAACAAGTTGTTTGTAGTTTTATAAACTGAAAACAATTGTTTCATGTCTATGCTCACTTTGCCACCCTAATGGCTATGCCGCCTACCCCTCTACCCCTCTGTGCCCATAGTTTGCTCCGATCCACTCTGTCAAAAGCCTTCTCGAAGTCGATGAAAGCTATGTATGTGGGCAGCTGATACTCTCTACGCTTTTCAATGAGCTGGGCTATTGTAAATATACATTCTAAACATGATCTTCCCTTCCTGAAACCATTCTGGGCCTCTGAAAGTATGGTCTCCGTTATCGCATTCAGCCGTGTTCGTAATATAGACGCATATAATTTATATGAAGTATTAAGAAATCTGACTCCTCTGTAGTTCCTGCAGTCATTAGATCAATAAATAATAATTAATATATTAAATCAATAAGTGATATATATTTACAATTGTTGTAAATATATCGACCTCTATGGTATATAGTGATTTGTTCCACTATTTCAAGATCACGGACCTCTTTTCCATGTAACTAGTATTCTTTTCAGCTGCTACTACTGTAAAGTCGATAAGTCTTACGTGGGACAACACATTTATTCTGATAACTCTGGCGATAAAAGCCTGCTATATCCTGTGATACAAACGACTTAGTCAAATAGAACGTTGCAATCTTTATTGACATTCTCTTTCGACAATAATGTACGTATGTATACAAAGCTCGCACTCACAACGTTTGTACTACGACGTAACGTGTTTGCTTATTTGATAAAACGTATGTCCGTGTGGACGGTAACGCCACTTCATATGCAAAACACGGACTGCAAGCAGATTACCTTCCTACATCGCACACGCTGTCATCGTGATAGTGTAACACGACCTAATAATGGTAGACTGGCAAACAGAGCAGATGTTTGTATCTGTACTGTGCGACTTTTATGTTGAGATTCCCGCAGTCGCAGCCAGCGTGTCAAACAATTATTTTCCATTTTGCTTTAAGACGTAAACTCCAAGATTCCTAGCAAGAAAACGTGTCGTTGTTTGCATAACATTAATCTTCGGAGATCAGGACATCGAGGTGGCCATTTTAATGGTCCGTTTCGACCAATCCATCGCTTACCGAATGTATTATTTAAATGGTTCATCAAATCACGACAGTAGTGAGCAGATGCACCGTCATTCAAAAACCACATCTGCACTATATCTGGAAGTGGAACATCTTCCAAGACTTCCATCATATTCGTTTGCAAAAAAATGTTAAGTATTGTCTTTCATTAAGCCTTGGTAGTAAGAAAAAAGGGCCTAATAGATTATCACCAAGAAGACCGCACCACACATTAAATGAAAAAGTATATTAGTCGTGTCTTGTAGCAGTCTCGTGGGTTTTCGTATGCCCAAGTGTAAGTGTTTCGAAAGTTTAGAATGCCATTTCTTGTAAATTGTAACACTTTTCTGGAGCATTTTGGTCTGTTTTGTTTTTAATTAAAGTCAAATTTCTCAAATTTGTGTTTACTTTCAATAGACATTATACACATCAGTTTTCTCATAATTAAATTCTTTACAAAGTTAGTTAGAAATTTTTATTTGTTTATTGGAAAATTAAGGAAGTTATTTTATCCCAAATCTAAGAATGTGTGTTTTCGACTCTATTTTTTGTGTGTTTACACAGTTTTTCTTAGAAATTAATTGAGATAGAGCTCTGGGAACTCTTTTATTCAATTTTTCAGATCAAAAATCATAAAAAAACACCATATTTACCCTTCACTTTATACCCCACGAATTTCAGTATGGCGTCCTTTTACCGTGGTAGCAGAAATCAGGGCGAACTGGTTCGCGAGCAGTAACTCGCTAACGAACCGTTTTCAGACATATGTTCGTATGAACTTTTTTCTTATTTTTAGCTATAGAATCACGTCCCGAGAGAATGCCGTGCAATTTTGAATCTCCCTGTATATATTTAATTCTTCCCGTATATCTTCATTTCTTATATGATCCCTTCTTGTGCATTATTTAACCCTACTTAAAAATTTCAACTCTGCTGAGTGTATGTTGCTTTTATGTTGCTCTTTGTTTTGTAATCCAAGATTCACTGCCATCTAATAGCACTGGAACAGCCATTATTTTGTAGAATATTAATTTTGTCTCAGGTCTCGTTTTATTTTTGAGTGTTCTATTCATACTGTAGTTCCACATATGTGTTGAAATTTGTTATTATATAATTGTAATAATTATTTTTCTAGTCCGACGAAGGATAAATTAAAGGATAAATACGTATTGCAGAACACACCACACGCGCACGCGACCACATACAATGTTTACTCGAAAACAAGACACACTTTTTGATTGATTATTGCTCTGAAATTTTAGATAGGAAATAAAAATGAGAACACGGACCATAACTGAGGAATTTTACCAATACTCAAGTAAAAAATTACATTAAGTCACACATCTAACACCATTCCAGTGCCCAGGCCAACAAATAAGACTATACTCAGGTTTAAAAAAAATATCCAAAGTGTTGAGGAGTCTCGAGGGGTGTTCTTTTCGAGTGCATACTGTACTATAAATAATTTTATTAATACAAAACATAAATTATATTTTCCTTTAAAATATTTACACTTTAAAAACCAGTGGGGCACTGGACACTGTGAGGAAATAGAAAGACAGCCAGGCCCCCCAAATTTTGTGTACAGTGTTTTAATGATTACAGATCTTCACGTTCAAGACCAAGGTAATGGCTTTTCATAAAGTGCATCTCATATGAGCTAAAATTGTTCAATATTTTACTATTCTGGAGCAGTTCAGTAATTTTGAATATCTAGGCTGTAATGTATCGTACATTACAAACAATGATGTGATGTATCATACAATGACCATATGCGCGGGGCCATCGGGGGAGCTCTAAAATCAACGAGTAAAGAAATACGCCTGACGTTCTGCAAGATGATAGCCCTCTCCACAGTTCTCTATGGGTATGAGAATGGGACTTTAACGAAATCCCAGCCCAGTGATATTCAAGTAACCGAAATGAGATTTCTTAGGCACGTGGCAGGATATACACTTCAAGATCGCAGAAGAAACGTAGATATTATGCACGAACTGAATATTATGAGTATAGTATTGCCCAATATCGGCTAAAATGATTGGACCATCTTAACCAAATGGATGACTGCCGCATTCTCATACAAGTTGTAACGACGTAGACTGCGAAACGGCCGAAGAAGCGTCGAAGTAACCGGTCTGTCTGCTTGGGACCGGAACAAACCACTTTTGGTTTAACCCTTGTTAGAGACGATGATTTTTTACGGATGCTGAAGGGAAAACTAGGGAACGGAAGAATAGCGGAAGAGCAAGACCCAAATAGAGAAGTATGGCAAATAAATGTGGCAGACGTAAGATATTGAAGAAACACTTTGACCCCCCCCCCCACACACACACACAAGTGTACACGCGCGTATATAGAATTCATGTATATTTCAGTTTTAAATATTATAAAGTAAATCTGCAGTCCGAAAAGAAAACCAGTTGCATTGGGTAATTAGCACAAACAAATTCCTTTCTATTATTACGAAATTCAACACAAACTGCTACCTTAAAGTACTTAATACTTAGATCGACCTGCACGTGTGTTCATTAACGAACTGTGTCTGTCTATCTCAATATACATACTTCTGTGAATACCATAAATCCAGCGATTAAACTCAAGAACGTAACCGCGCCACAACATTTCAAAATTCTGTACAATACAAATATTCAGAGAACGCATTAAGTCGCAGAGTTTACTTGCAACGTACGGGTTTATTATAGCAGACAACAACAGACATTACTCTTTATTATATTATAAACATACACACAACATACTATACAGGGTTACGTCATAAATCTAAAAACAGACACTTTAATACGAACTACTATAGACTTTGCATGAGCCTAGTTTAGTATACATACTTAGGGTGTACGCATCTTGTGTTTATGGTTGTACTGACAATAGGTTTTTATGCCTCAGTATACGATAGACTTTAAGTAAAGGCTCGTAAACGGTGCTACTTTTACTTGAACCCGATATAGGCAATTCTAATCCTTTCGAAAATACCGAAACGCCATCCTCAACTTTTTAATTTCGGAAAAACATTCTTGCATTCGAGTAAGCTAGAATGGGCATGAAGGGTCATCAGTTCCTCGCACAGCCCTTAACCTGGAGGATCTGGAAGACACTATTTGAGGCATTGTTATACTCCAGAGGGGTTATCTTTAATAGATATACCATCTCTCATCATGATGAGAAAAAAGTGAAGTAAAAACAATCTTTGAAAATCCATATAAATCTGGATGTGAAAAATACAAAAGTCAACCAAATCAGCCTTGGAGGGAAAATTAAAAAAACTGTGACAAGAAAATGAAAGGGATGCCAATTTAGCTTGATAGACGTCAAGGGTATTGAGAGGAATGATTGTAGTGTTGGAAACCCTGGAAGTCGCCACATATCTACTTCAATGGTCCATGCCGTTGGTTATCATGTTCATTATTTCCATGGAAACGGTGCCTTAACTATAAATAGCTATGAATTAAGAAAGAAGAAAAAGAAGGAAAAACGACAAGGAAAGAGAAAAATCGAACAATTAACAATGAAATGTCTGACAGTGCAATGCGTTTAAAAATATATTCTTCACGTTTATTAAACAAAATTTTCATTTTTTAGGAACTCTGTTTGTAAAATATACAGGTTTAAATTGATTAAAAACGTGGAAACTAAATGACGTGTAGGAATCAACGCACTCGTATCCTAAGCGTCCAACCACAACGGTTTCTTTATTGTCATCTGGGCAAGTTAAAGATCACAAGGGATAATTCGCAAACTATTTCTATCAATGAAACGTGTGGCTGTTTGAAGTAACAAGAAAAACTTATATATCACTGGCAGTACTGACATTCACTCATCATTGCATTAATTGTTGAACATTCAATTTTGTACAGAAAAAGTTCAGTGACTTCGGGTAATGGTAGGCAACTTCTTTATTTATATTGAAATGACAAAAAGAAATCATAGTTATAAGGCTTACAAAATAATACGGTTTCACATTTTCATATAAAAATCTTTCAAACATTTAAATTAAAATCCCAATTTTTATAGTTTTAAAAATCAGTCTGCCGCCCATATTTGTTTCTTTTGTCTCTGCTTTCTTTCACTTAAGCTATTCACGAAATTTCTGCAAAATTAACTTGTCTCCTCACTGACTGTCCCTCTTTCGTCTGTTGAGATAAAGCGGCTAATGTGACATATTTTTCAGTGTTTTCATTTCCTTATGTCGTGACCGAGACGTTTCGCCAGCATTGTCTATGAATTCAAATATTGAGTTGTATAAGATCGAGGAAATTGGTAGATTTTTTCTCCGTTTCTTTTCCATCACCCTTTGGTAGTTAAATCACCCGGCAGAGGGACGCTGCTGATAACAATATGTCGTAAACAACTGCACAAAACTCCTGGCAATAGTATAAAAACAGAAGGCACTTTCAAATCAAATCAAAACGACTAGTCTGACTGACCAACAACTAACCATACCTGACAAGGAATACGCGACCATAACCACAGTAAGATGAAGAATATTTTTCGGAAGTAATCTTCGCAATATCCGCTATTTTATTCAAAACATATTGGCAATAATAAAACGAATTAAGTATTCTGTTGTGTAGACTTAAAACGAATGTCGAAGTAGAAAGCATAAATAAAGATATATCAAGAAATAACGACTTCTGGAAGGAGTTTCAAATTCGTGAGTAGCACAGAGCCAAGAAGTACTAAGAAAAAGGAACACTCCATGAACTATTCTCTGCACAGTGTGGTTCTGGGCAATGTGCAACGTGGGCAATTGTGAAGAGAGAAAAGGAAGGTTCATAGGCTTTTACAGTCTCTGTCTTGGAGGTCGACTTTCCATTGTACGTACCAGGTAATGAAGTTTAAGTGATACACTACTATCAGTGAAAATTTTGTACAAACCATCATCAGGGGAAACATCATTTGCATGGCGGCACAGTACCTATATGATTATCATTTCTCTTTGATCTTTCGCGTCAGAAAACCAATCAGATACGTCCGGGTGTTTTCTATGAAGGTTACGAGTAATTTATTTTAATAATCTAATCACAGATTTTAACTCGAAGGAACACAGAACGACTGATAACTTGGGAAAGTGGCCAACCACCGATCGCCAGACTGAAGTTGCAGGAGAAGAGCAGTTTAAGAGAAAAGTACACTCAATGAGCCTTATGCATTATTTGTACCAGATTCGTATATACAAATTGCATGCTCATATAACGACAATAAGTAAACACAAACATGCTGGTACTCGTATATGATTCCGTTACAACACCGTATACTCATAACGTGTATCTATACTCCCTTGTTGTTACATCTTAGAAAAACGCACACACGTATCGAGACATGGTAACCTGCTTTTGATTATGTTTACAGATAACAACAGAACAACCGATCTCTCAGTTATTGTACGTATTGCATGAACAGTAGTCGTTATATTGCCGCCGTCCTTTCTGCTTGTTTTCTACGCTCATAATTACTGTAAAATAATACACGTTTATTTATTTTATAGTTCTGTGTGTGTGAATGTTGAACGCAATTCACATACACAACATAGAGAAGGGACCTAGTTTACCTGCATTGCGTGGTTCTAGAAAAATACATTCGCTGGGAAATGGAACAAACGTTTGTTTAAACGTTTCATTTTATATACACACATACATATATATACGCGCGCGCGCGCGCACACACACACACACATATATATCAGAATAAACGACGTAATTATATTGTAAAACGAACCAGGATACATAAGTTGGTTTCTAGTTTGAACAGAATGCCATGAGGGAAAAAGAAACGAGCAGCAGATTGGGCAGAGTTAAAACTTAACTGTGCAGCTGAATGGACGTGTAACGGAAATTTACAGAATTAAAAAATACAACTTAATGGCAAGGCGTATAATGGCATATGGAGTGGACATGTGGAGAGACTAATGTTTTGAAGAGAAGGTGTAGACCTGTCGGGTAGATACAGACGAAGAATGGAGTCCGAATGTCAGGGGAAAGAGACACACTTAATTTTGTAGATAAGATTAATCTACACATAAATTCTAAATTGATGGACTGCAAATATCCGATGGATGACTGGAGTCTCGTCCATATTAGTCCATAGGGAGAACATAAGAGAGGACTCGGACCTTAATAGATTGGAGGAAAGGGGCGTAGGAGGCAATGGAAGAGAGACAACTGAAGGACAAGTCTGAGAGAGGAAATGTGGCAAATGAAGAAGTTGGCTGATAGGAGGAAAATGGGGACAACCGCAGGGATACTTATTTGATGATGAAGATAATGACGATGATGAAGAAATGAGTGTAAGCTATTATTTTACACAAATTAAGCTATCAAGCTACACTAAACGATGGTTCGTGAAAAAAATCAGTATGTAAATCATAATCAAACAACAAATTTTCATCGCATTTACACAACTTTAATGTGTTCACACTAGCTAACGTTCATTTAAAACCAGTAAGCATATACTGTACATTCATTGGAAGCAGCTGTTACAAAGCTGCAAAGTAAATACTAATAAATTTGGCATGCTAAACTATTAACGACTTCTTGGCACCGATTCCTGCATTACATGTGTTCCAGTGCTACTTTATATGTGTAACCCCGTTCGATGATCGCTTTACGAGGCACTCGTGTTCAGTTTAGTAAAATTGCATTTACCGTCACCCTTTATCGGAAAAATTCATTGCTGATAAATTTTAATCGATTTATGTGGGCTCCTGTCGAAAGATACAGTCGACAATGGTTTCTAACTACACGGTTAAGTTTGGAATGTTTTCTCGTATGAGGCGTATCTAGGAGCTGCGTATCAAGCGTATCTGGGGGGGGGGGTGAGATTAGCTTGAAAGTTGGATGCCTCATTTTCCTCACTACAAATGAGAAATTGAGGATTATTCTCTTATAATTTTGTAAATATACTTTATGGTTTCTTTGCGTTTAGAGGTTTTTGAGTAAACGGACGTTGTAATGCGACATAATGAGCATGACCCAATAATTGTATAAACCCCAGATAATATCACATAAACAAAACCATATACCTAACCTTGCTACACAAATGAGAAAAGTAAAAAACCGAAATGAGCAAAAAAGAAGTACAATGTAAACTAAGGTAGAACAAACTGTACTCTAAACCATAAAAAGTGACTGTTCGTAGTAATAATGACTAATTGTAACAAGAAAGGTAATCACAACCAGGGCAGTAAGTGATTAAGTGTAAAAGTAAATGTAAGATGTTGATTACTAACTATACAGACAGGACTGTTAATATTAGTGGTAACTTATAGTGAATGAAATATAATCACAACTAAAAACAATGTGTGATCATATAAAATAATATTTAATGTGTAAAATAACTGGTATCCAATATACCTGAGTACTAACCATTTGCTTAAAGACTTCAGCATCTAAAGGACCAAAGGGTGATTTAAGTTGTTAGCTTAATTCACTTTTAATGTTAACTGACTACCCTTGATTGTATAAAATAGTTCCCTATATTATTTTTAATGTTAACTAAGGGTATAATGCAATCATTTGTGTTATTTAAATTAATGTGCTAAAACTTGTTTAAAGTAATAAGAATTATATTGTTTTAATTGACCAAGAGTCAATAATACTTAATAATAGGTCATAATAGATTAGCCAACTCTACTATTATATGTTAAGAAGTTATTAAAAGATGGTGTTATTGTTTAAAGTTGGTTTGAGTTTGACCATAATGGCCTAACATTGTGGTAATATGTTTGTTTTATGTCAATGTTGTTCTTCACTTTATCAGAATTAATTCAATCAATAATAATAACATAATGGATAATTTAATGCATGTAATAATAATAGTGTATCAAGCCACAAGGTCATGCAGTAATATTAAATTGAAACTTTGTACTATACAGAAATACCAATTAATTGGTCAATATCAAAATAGAAATTATTGTAAACCAAACTATTAAACCATCACAGCACTGTAAAATAGTAAAAGATGGTATAAATACTAAGATAGGCTTTATTTAAGTGTTAAAAGCAACATTTTAATTAATTAATGGAATTGTAATGTGATTTGAAATTTCAGAAGCTACATGGAAGGGCTCATGAGATGGAATTGTATAAAATGTTAAATTAATTATTAAGACACACACCTATGCCATGTGAGGTGCCAAATTTTTGTCTTGTTATAAGGAATATTGTTCTGTAAACTAATTTAAGATTTATTATGTATTAGACAGGGAGTAATTGTAGTTAGAAAAATATAAAATTTTGTATCTTAAATAATTAAGGTCATGTGACCTCCTAAACCCGACGATTTTGACCAATTAGAAATTTTGTAATTTTGGTCAAGCCCGTTGAATGTACAAGGAAATTTCTTCACTTGATTGTTAGACTCGAAGGCATAAAGAACAAATCTCTGCAGCTCTGTGTCAAAAAGTATATGAAAGAGTCAAATCTAAGTCGGAAGAAAAGTGAAATTAAAATGTTAATAGTGTCAAATTAGAACAAAGAAATTATAATATAATATTAAAGCAAAAAGATGGAAGAAAATAATATACCTAAAAGTAAATACTAGTTATCTACAAAGTGGTGAGGCCGAAATTGTATAATAACTCTATTAATAACTACACGACACCAGAACTAAACCACATAACACTTATTCATCAGAACACAAGTGAAAAGACTAATTCAACACCAGTGAACAATTTATTTGACTTATTTTATTATAAAAACTTGTTTTAAATAGTTGGGAGTTAATTTAACTCTGTATTCGCTTGGCATCAGTCCACCATCTTGTCACTGCCCACTGAAGCCATTACTGAATCGACACTAACTATTGTGTTCGCGCATCAAACCAAACAACTATTTTATTGTATTTTCTTAATTTTAATTTTATTGTTATTAGTAAGTAAGAGTTATTTTAATTGTAATGTGTTGTACTTCTTTATGTGCATTTCGTAATTTTTAATAACAGTCAAAAGAATCCAAGAGTTTATATAACTATCGAAAGTGTAACTACGAATCGACCTGAGATTAAGAATCGACTCATGCATTGTTCCAAATAATCAAAAAACAACGAAGGCAGTAATTTATGAAAATAAACATTGATATTTTTCCCAAATTGATGCGAGTTGTCTTTTATTAAAAAATAAAATAGAAATAAAGAATTTTATTTCAGAATAAGAAGATAGAACCCGACCACGACGACGTAAGTAATTCCGTCCAGCGTAATAATCTACGGTAAGCGAGTCTGGTAACCGCAATCTCGACAATTAAAAACGAAAATCGAAACCCGTCCCCAAACAAACAGTTATCCACGTTAATAAATAGTTAAATTAAATAATTAAAGTTAAAAAAATAAACAATTATAAAATTGGCGCTTACAACAGGAGGCGTTAAATAAAACAAAATGTTATCGTTACAAACTACAAACTAGGCACAACAAGGCGAGGCTTAACTAAGTAAATTAAATTAAATAATTTTAAATAATAAAAAAAGAAAAGAATGGAATCCCTCTCAATAAGACACAAAATGTTAACTGACTCTTCTTCGTTTTTATGTATAGAACATTTCCTCAAAATATTTTCATTACTTTCTGAAACACTGTAAAGACTACGATGGGTTCTTTCTAAGAATAAAGTCAGTATTTTAGTTAAAATTGTTAAATGGAACTTTTTCAGAAAGATTTTGGACCACATTATCTTATTTCCTACTGACGTAAAATCTAAAACCATCAGATTTGTTAAAAAGTTAGTAAACGTGGGCAAACAAATTCGAATCTAAGTTCTGATTTTACATTAAAATTTGGGCTAAATCTTCAAAATGCTGTTAGTTGAAAAAAAGCGTTTCCATAACCTAAAATTTAGGTCATGTCTTGCTGGAAGTAATTTCGTTACTTCGTAAAATATACAGTATGTATGTGTCGAACATCTGGCACTACAATTTTATCTTTAGCGTGGGGAAATAGTTTTTTCTTTAATTTATATAATACTTACGTAAAAATAATAATGTATTATAATTTTAATTTCAATATCTTTGTGTGTCTAACAACACATAGGTCTCCGTGTATATGTTACTGTGGTCAGTGGCGTAACTACGTGCTGCTCCTGGGGGGGGGGATGAGACTACCTTCTCGGGGGGACTAGCATGAAGGTTGGATTCCCCATTTTCCTCATCACAAATGAAATATTTAAGATTCTTCCGATATTTACGAGCAAGCCTTACTTCAACATACGTAACTGGGTCAGAAATAGTCCTACGTTAAGTGTTTCACTGAAACTTTTTATACTTCTAGGGGGAGGGGGATTAACCGGCAGATCCCCATCCGTAGTTGTGTCCCTGACTGGTGTATGTGCGTGAGTGTAAAACTCACACACACACCACCCAACATACACTACATTTCAGTGTCACTGCGTTGTGAAAGGTATACATACAGCTTAACCACCAGACGCCTGGAAAGAGAAGGAGTAACCTGCTTCTGATAATTCTCAGATACAGAAAGAACAACAAGCAAAATGTACAGTGTAGTAATCATAACTGTCTTACCGTCTCGTGTTCTACATTCACAACTGCTATAAAGTAATATATTTATTTATATTATATGCATATGAATGGTGAAACCAATTTGTATGCAAAACACAAAGTATGCAGCTAGCTTACCTATGTCATGCAATCTGCTGTCGTATCGTTCTAACACGTACTTACTCTACGGCTATTAATGTGCCTGAGCTAACAATTGTTGCAGAACAATTCAGGATGTTCATGAGATAGATTTTGCGAAGATATGTGTACTAATACGAAAAGTTGTTAGAATGAGAAAATCCGCACGATCAAGGAACGAAACCAGTTAACTTGGGAGGGGAGGACTGAAATTGTCAATCACATGAAAACTAAAAGGTTTTCAGGGCTGTACTATTTGTAAGGAACGGATGATGCAAGAAGAGACAGAAGATTACTGCAACGGAAGCTCTGTGGAAGGAAGAAAAGGTCGAACGATGGAGAGGATGATTTGACGTCTTAAAGAAAATTTTATTTAAAATTTTAAATAATATTTTGAAAACGATTAAATAATTTTAAAATCTTTATCGTGCAATGATCATCGTGCTCATTCTGAAACCGAGATTTAGTGTGGTTTAGTGCGTCTCAGAGTCGGATCAAGACGTGCAGTTCAACTACAGCCTACTTAATTGCCTATCTGGCTTAATCAGCTGGGGACGTTAGAGGCTTTAAAAGTAGACTTTTCACTTAGCTTAGATAAGAACATAACAGTTGATAAAGTCTGTGTTAACTTGTGCTTGTGAGACTTGCCAAAAATGATATAAAAATGATGAGAACTAGGTAAACATTTTCGAAAGATAGATATTGAGGTGGCTTTTCGGAGGTACGCGTCAGAACGGGTTTACATAACACTATGTAAAAATGTATTAAGAGCCCCGACAAATAAATCTGTAAAATCAATAAGGCGAAGATGAAAAAGTTCTGCTTTAGGTGAAAAGGTTTATGAAGAAGAGGATTAAGATACCTGTTTTTCATAGCAGTAAAATATAAGTCCCTCACAAACATTATACATAACATTTCGCTCACTTTTCAAAGACCAGAAAGAAATCCAATTAAACTTGTTATGTGGTAACCGTACAGTCAGCTGGGTTCAAACGAACTCACATACCACCTAACCATAATTCCATCGTGCTCGCGTAATTATGTAATTTCTGTATACTGACTATAGTAATTTTTTGTTGTTACTATATTTTGATGCGCCCTTTATTTCATTAAAATTATATGAAACTCGTATCAAAGTCGTTTTCAAGCGGCCGAAATGAGATTTCTGAGGCACGTGGCAAGATAATGATCTACAGAAGATCACAGAAGAAATGCTAACATACGGCATCAACAATATCAGGAACAGACATATGACAGGACTCGATAGGATCGCCCAATGTCGACTGAAATGGTTAGAATATCTTAACCAACTGGATAACTGTCGCATCCCCAAACAACTATTG
Organism: Magicicada septendecula; assembly: GCA_034769895.1. NCBI lineage: Eukaryota > Metazoa > Arthropoda > Insecta > Hemiptera > Cicadidae > Magicicada > Magicicada septendecula. The sequence continues at coordinate 1,250,830,736 of CM068367.1, forward strand.
AATTATAAGCCGAAAGGTTGAAGAGGTGCAGGACGTCCGAAGAAGTGATGGAGTGACCACCTCTGGGCTGTTAACATCTCATTTCCAGTCAAAATCTTTCCAGGCATTTTAGAGTTACAAGTAACAAACACGAACGGACTAATCTAAATACAATACTGTCCTGTCTGAGAAATCGGGTAAACAAAGCAAAATTTTGTTAGTGGTAGTTTGAAATAAATTCTATCTTACGTCTAGCTCATCTATGTGAAGATTACTGACAAAATCTGTGTGTGACAAGTGAGTGATCAAGTGAAGTTTCTATACTTATTATGTGGAATGACGCTTAGTTTAGGTCTGAAAGCAACATGAATACAGTTTACGTATAAACAACACAGCAAGTTTGTAATTCATATAAACACAAACAGCCGCGCGTACAATTCACGGTCGTATAACATACTCGCTGAAAGTGCCACTTATGTAATCGGTACGACGCAAATACATAAGTAACATGCATATATTACGTTTTGTTACAACACAAACGTGTGCGCAGACTGTGTAGGGAATGTATTAAACTCACATTTAAACTTACAGCTGAAAACAGTCAAGCTAATGTCAAATACAATAGGCTTTCACACTAGGTGTAAATGTACTAGCTATTGCGTGCCCTCGCTTTATGATTTAGTCAGTACGGAGGCCTCATTGTTTTACTGGCAGTCACTATTTAATGGAAGAGTTTTACGCACCAATGGAATTGTTTTAGAACTCAATGTGAGCGGAGTTTTCTATTCACGCGAAAAGTCATTTCTTTCTTGGGTAAAGTGATATAAATATAAGATGGAGAACTATTTTAAAATCTGGGCCTGACCTGTAACATATGTCGCCGTATCTTCTACGTATGAGTGTCGATGAAACGGTATTAGAGTATAAAAACATATTATTTTATTTTTAGCTTTCCATCTTCTGACCTTCCAAGACTGCGCGGATTCGTTTGTTTTGGGGTCATCGTCTTGTCTTCGGTTTACCAACAGTTCCTCTTTCTACTGCCTTATAAACTGTAGCGTTTTCTGTCTGCAAAACACATGCATTACGTAGCGACCCATCTTTAATTGTAGCGTGTTGCTGTTCTCTTATTCGTCACACTCCTAACTCTTGACGTATATTGTCATTTTTTTTTTTTTGAAACCAGATAGTTTAAAATATTTCACTGATGTCGGAAATTTGCTTCTTCGTTGATTGCAATTGTCTAAAACTACATTCCTTGGTGGCCACGATTCAGACCCATACCAGTGGTTCTCAACCATTTTTAATTCGTGATCCATCTTACTTCATGAGACCCATAAGCATTGGCGCCGGCAGAATTACTTGTAGAGATGTATGTATTACTTGTAATCACTTTATAATCATATTTTTGGTAACATCAAGTACTTAAATCCCTCATTTACGCTTAAATAAATGTTATATACTTAATTTAACTTGACACTAAGTGTAATAGACTTTTAAGAAACAGTAAATACATTTTCGAGCCCGACTTCGCGACCCACCAAACGCCCATCGGGACCCAGCAGTTGGTCGCGCCCCACTGGTTGAGGAACGCTGCCATATAACTTGGTGAAGGGAAACTGTTACATTTAAATATTATTAAAGAAACTTCATAGTGTTTTCTTTCAGAGTTCTTCTTGTAGTGTCATATATTTCTGATAGCTGTTCATTTTGTTGAGGGTATTTCTCTTTTTCCTTTTATTTTTATTATTTTGGATACTGCTTATATACGTTTCCTAGGGCGTAAGGTCAGCGAGGCTACGTATTTTATCTTACCGTATACAATTATGTCAAATGTGGCAAGCACTACCGTAAGTTAAATGTAGCCGGCTTAGGTAGCGTTTATCTTCTTAGTCTTAGCCTTTGGGCTACATACATTCAGAGATCGGAATTCAGCTACTCTGAATTAATAGGATCTAATAAATTGGATGTTTAACTATAAATATCTTGTAATTAATCGTTCTGATACAAACGTTTATTTTCATCTTAAAATATTGCCGTGCAATTGAGAATTGCTCGCAGCGGAAATCGAACCAGTCTTAATTTAGCAAGCTAACACATTAATGCAACCGGCTAATAAAATCTAAAACCTATAAAACACTTTTTAAAGTATTTATTTACTTAGCGATGTAGTCTAGTGAGTCTAGCTATTACTCTATTAGCGATAGGAATGCATTAATTTGAATCAGCTGCTACAGAGCTGCAAAATACATACGCTAATAAACTTGGCTTGGTATAGTATTAACGATCTCTTGGCACCGATTCCCACACTACATGTGTTCGAGTGCTGCTTTATAAGTGTAACCTCGTTCAGTGATCGCTTTATGAGGCGTCCGTGTTCACTTCACTGCAATTGCATTTACCGCTTAACCTTTATCGTAAAAAGTTATTGCTGATGCGTCTTAATCAATTTATGTAGACAGATTGAGATGATAAACGCATTTCCTACTACCGTTGCTAAGCTAACGATACTCTATCCTTATGATCCGCATGTAAAGGATTTATATTGACTAGTGTTGCCAACATGTGAATTTTTTATCACGCTTCTCACGGCCAAATATGCTAGTTATGCTCGTTTTTAATGTTGACAGGGTTCAGAGTCATAGAAGGTCGGATTTCATCACTTTAGCCATTTGGAACTAACGTCTGCTAATATGGCTCGCATTATGTCTAGTTCACCTTTGATTTCCTCAGCCAAGAGGTAAGGAAAATTGGTGAAATTCGGTTCACTCTGGTACAGTTGAAACCCACGAAACGAGCTTCCGAATGGAATGACTAACCATTTGGACTTTACATAAATTTAGCTGAGTGACGGTAGAAGTGGATGTGAGGAGGGGCAAGGCAGGGAGATAGGTTGTTACCGACGCTGTTCAATAAATGTGAGGTGAGTGGAACAATAGCTTAGAATTCAATGCAAACGGTGGGGCGTATGCGGATAACGTTGCTGTTATATCACGTATCAGAAACATCTAAAGATGACTGGAAAAATCAGTAGAGAAACAAGTTCAAAATGTGTAGAGATTAGTCAGAATAAAACAAAATATATGAGAGTGGGAAGGAAGGTCATGGCGTAATGGGAAACAAGTCGAAATTGGAGAATTAAACTTTGAGGTAGTGAAAAACCTCAGATGTCGAAAAACAACAGTCTGTAATCTAAACATGAGGAGTTTGAAAATCGTACAAAGGAGAATGCTGAGTGTAGATATCTTTCTATACACTAAAATATTACACATGTAATAATACATGTAAAATGTCAATACATACATGTCATACTTGGAAAAATATTACAACCAGAAATACTGTAGAAGTATCAGAATGAGATTATAGAAACAGTATTAGGCCAGCAGTAATATATTAGGCAGAACCAATGTGTTTCACGAAAGGTCACGACACAAGCCGAGAATATTTGAGAGAAAGGCAACAAGAGGCACTGAACCGAAAAAAGTAGTACAGTCTAAAATATAAAAAGATCGATGAGAAAGTACAGAGTGAAGACATTGTAAGAATTATTAAGACAGTGAATATGATTATTGTACTACACAAATAAGTAACAAGAGAAGTCAGTTCTAAAAAAGATAATGGAGTGAAAACAACAAGGCAGGAGAGTCACAGGGAAACCAAAGATACGTTGGGAAGATCAATGAAGGCGGCTTGAGGATTATAGAAGTTACGGGTGAAGGGAGAGGACAGTAAAGAACGCACAAGGGTGCTTGAGGAAGCATAGTACTTGTGAAGATATAGAGTGACAGTCAAATCCTGGCAGCTTTCACTGACGCTGCTTTCACGACTTGAGAGAGCGGTAGTAATATTACGAGGTATGTAAAGCCTAACGGTAAAATAATGTATATGAATCTGAAATAAGATCTTTCTCATAGAAAAACGTATCTCGAAAACATCGTTCCTTCCACACCAACTCTTTTAGCGTACAGGTCCTGCCCCTGGTTTTAAGGAGGCCATCGTTTTAATCCCGTTGAAATTTGACTTTTGGCAGTGAGCTGTAGAAATCACAAGAAGACTCAGGGTCACAAATGAGATTAATATGGGTTTAAAAGTTAAAAGCTGATCAACGCTGTAAAAACCAATCAACTGCTCTAGTATGCATACGGAAGTGGCCAAGAACGATTACTAAAAATGTCCTGCACTCGACACCATAAGGAATGAGGAGATGAGAAACACCGAGGAAAAGTTGGATGGATGGAATTAACATGGAAATAGGATAAACAGAATTATAATTAAACTAGTTTGTAGTTAGGAATAGCTTAAGGTGGGAATCAGAAGACGCCAAAGGACGTTTTAAACAAACACGCGCTCGCTCGCTCGCAGAAGAGTAGAAACGATAAAAGAAAGATAACTAGAAGGCATTCTCTAGAACAGAAAGAATGGAACTCAAAGAAAGCAACAACAATGAACAGAAATTATTGAGATTACTCTGAAAAACCATATGAGACAGGCTGCCAAATATTAGAGATAAGAGTAAGGATAACTGGCGTAAATACATAGATTGCTGAAACCAGAGTATTAGGGAATAAACATGTTTGGAAAATGGACGACACTGGTGAAACAGACAATAAAGACTTGAAACCAAATACCAACAAGAGGGTCGGGAGTCCAAGGAAGAGGTAGCGCGACAGCATACAGACTATGAAAGTGTTATTGTGGAGCAGGAAAAGATTCTAACGAAGAAAGAAAAGAAGAAGATTTTTGTTATATTACTTTTTCAGTCTTTATTTAATTATAATCATTACTCTGGACCAAAACAAGTTCTGGACCCAAATACCCTCGTTAATGAACGATGTCGAATAGAATATAGTTTATTGATTGTTTATTATCTATAATTGAAAGTACTAAACTGGTAGTTCTTCTATAAATATTTTCCATTTATTGAGTTGTGAAGTTAAATACAATATGTAAGTAATCTATGCGCGATATATATATATATAACAAAATATATATATTGTAATAAAAATAATAATTTGATGTGTGTTGATGATATAAGAGATTGTGTTTAATTGTGAGACTCCGATGTAATCAAGCCCCACTGTTTGGGCTAGCCAATTTGTAATAAAATAAGTAAATTGTAATGTACTATGTTTAATTGGTGTGGCTCTCGACGTCTTACTGGCCTGAAACACTTCCTTAAGTTTCCCAGCTGGTCGAGTCTCAATGGTAGCAAGACCGGTCGAGTAGCGTAATGTCGATGAAGACAATCGTCTTACTGGCCTGAAACACTTCCTTAAGTTTCCCAGCTGGTCGAGTCTCAATGGTAGCAAGACCGGTCGAGTAGCGTAATGTCGATGAAGTAATATATGTCCAGCTTCACCGAAAGTTTCAAAACAAAAATTATTGTTTTGAAGAAAATTAAAAAAAAATTATGTTTATAAAAAAAAATAATTAAAATTTTTTTTTTAATTTTATTAATTAATTAATTATAATCAATTAATTAATATAGGGCTGTGAAGTTTTAAAAAGTGTAATGCTCTTCTGAAAATTTTTATTAAAGTTTTGGTATATTTTAAATAAACTATCACCACTCATAAGATTGTCTTCAAACCAATCGATACTTGTTTACCTTTTTATTTTTTTAGGTTATCTTCACTTATAGGTGGTAAAGTCCTGATAGATTATTAATTATAATTATATTAATGATAACTAGTAATATTTATGAAATGAAGAACTATTTAGTGTTGAAGAATATTAATGTTTTATTAATTAATAGCAATTTGACTCTTATCGATTATTATCGACTCTCAGGATATCGAAAAAGTTACAAAGTATATTATATAAAAATTATACAGGGTTCTTTAAACAGCCAATTATTATCAAAGTCAGAGAAATCGGGCCAATATTTAAAAGTATAACGTTACATCAAATGAATAATTATTAAATAAATAATTACCTTATTTTATCCACTAAGTGATCTTCTTTTTCTTTTTAATTACTACATGTTTCAGGGCTTATATCCCCATCTTCAGGTAAAAGCAAATCTACCCTATTATTAGGGTTTCGTTAAAAATTCACAACGACACAAACACATAACACACTTAAATAATTAACATTGAACATTCAATCTGTATCGGAACACGCTACAAACGAACCAGTGCACTGGCCGAAGTCCGACTTTCAAGAGTTGAAAGTCGGACTTCGGCCAGTGCACTGGTTCGTTTGTAGCGTGTTCCGATACAGATTGAATGTTCAATGTTAATTATTTAAGTGTGTTATGTGTTTGTGTCGTTGTGAATTTTTAACGAAACCCTAATAATAGGGTAGATTTGCTTTTACCTGAAGATGGGGATATAAGCCCTGAAACATGTAGTAATTAAAAAGAAAAAGAAGATCACTTAGTGGATAAAATAAGGTAATTATTTATTTAATCATATACAGTGATCTGGAGACCAACGGTAACTATGAATAATTATTACTAAACACAAACATTGAATAATAATTTGAAAATAAAATAATTGTTTTCACCAAACAGCTGTGTTGAACTAGGAGAGGCATTGGAATTGTCAAAGAAAGATGGCTGCCGTCAAGTTGATCAAAATGTCGCTCGTTCCTGCTGCATTCCAAATAATGTATTTTCTGGCAATATTCCTGTTCTGGTGTCTGCGAATCTCTTGTTAAATGTTGTGTAGTGACTGGTGTAATGTTCCTGGGTTGTATTTAGTATATCCGTGTAATTATAAGTCAAAACACTTTTCCCAATTCCGACACTAATTTGGTTAATGTATTATACAGTTTTCTGGTGTTTTCTGGTGTTTTTCGGAGTAGAAAAGTATTGTTTAGTGTTAATTAGTGTTTCTTGATTGTTTTTGTCACACTGTATATGTTCTGGAAGGATTTTATAAGACACTCTCGATTTCACAGTAACGTACTATTCGCCACTTAACTTTACAGTTGTAAGATAGGTTAGATCGTCACAAAACTCTCGTTTATGTTAACCGTTCGAATACCAATAATCAACTAACTGTTTCCTCCAGTTTCAATTAAACTCTTAGCCAATATAATATTATTCTTAACATTGTTCAAATATATTTTCATATCCTGTGCACACTTTAATATTTCACTATATAAATACCTAAACTTGGGTTATTTATCAATTTTATTCACTAGATGTTATTTAAATTAATCTTTCAGTTCATTCAGCTTGTTTTCAGATTAAATAATGCCGTTTTATAGTGTTTTCTGTCCAAAAAATAGTAATTTTACTTTCAGTTTGGTATACTCTGAAAGTCAAAACATCAAAATTTACTTCCTGTCATTATATAAATTCAGCCATTTTATCAGTTATATTTAATGTTAATAATCCTATATTGTATTAAAAGGTTCATATTCCCTTATTTTCTGGTAATTAATTGAATTAGTTGTATTCTGAAACATTATTCAGGAATATATGACTCCCATGTCCAAATTTCTGAGTTTAGTCATTTTCATTTTTATTTATAATTCTGAATATATTTATTAAAATCTCTCTAAATGGTATGTGCAATTATATGGCATGATCTCAAGTTTATTTTGTCTAAACCCCTTTTGTTTATTTGCATTTAAATGAGCAATTTCTCTGTTTTGATGAAGTTTGGTTTCCATTCTTTTGGCCTATGATTTTTTAACAAATTTTCTTACAAAATATTTTACAAACAATATATGATGTGTGATACCCTCTCTGACTTTTACATATAGTATTATAAATTAAACATGTTTTCAAATTACACAATAACAATTAGTATTGGTTACAATACAAATATCAGTTAAACAAATAAAGAATATTTTTTTAAATAAATGGTTGTCTTCAAGTCAGACATTTTACAACAAAATCCTTATTTCTAACATGTATGGTTTACAAAAAAGGTTTTTTACAAACTAACATCTTAATTACTCTCTACTATTTACAAGTAGTAACTATTTTTATAGTTCTGATGTTAGTTGTATCAGACCCAAACAAATGGCCTTATATCTAAAACATTTTCAAACATTCTTATCCTATATACATAAAAACCTTATATTTATATTCTTATTTCTAACTATTATTATAAGTAGGATTCTATAGTTTTTATACCGTCTTTTACACATTGTCTTTGAGGAATTGTACCCTGTCATTAATAAATAAATAGTATGAATTGTTCGAAGAGTATTATGAAATCTGTTTTTCTTTTTGCATATAAAACAAAATGTTATTTTAAACAGATTCATGTCTTATAAACAACATATTGTCACAGTACACATTTCAAGTCATTGAAAAATGCATATTTCATTGCATTCAATGTTTGTGATTGCCAAGAATGAAACACAAGGTTCTTTTTTTATAATACCCAAAACTATCACTGGTTCACTTTGCACTTATATATTATGTTATTGCTAAATGGTCGTATAGTCTTATTAACATAATAAATTGGTTAGCGTTTTTCAATGGAGATTTGTTCCATGGGTACTATATTATTGTTTCATCTTAGTTCACAGGCAACTTTTACTTTATACACTTCTCTCTCTTAAATTTGTATACATGTGGTTTTCTTTTCGTTATACTTTTATTTTTAAATATTTATTTTGGGGATATAGGGATTTGGGTGTCTTTTATAAGAGCATGACATCTTCTTCAGGATGCTGCCTTCTTCTTCTTTCATCAGTCTTCTTTTCTCCTGCCTTCTGGGACTGGTATCTTCTCCATCTTCTTCTTGATGCCATCAGGTTTCTTGGGATCTTCTCCATCTTCTTCTTTATTTCAGAAATACACAACCTGTATTGGTTGATCTTGGCTTATTTTAGGGTTTCTATTCTATTTATTCTCCCTCGTTGTGGGTTTGGTCATATTGTGTACTGCTTGGTTATTTACTTTCTTACCTTCCTGGGTTATACCTTGAAAACCTTTGGTTATGAGACTGGTTTTGGATGACTCATCGCTAGTAACTCCTTTTATTTGAACTTGTATTTTCTTTATAATAATGATTTCTTTCCACAGTTGCTATGAATTAATCTTTTTATATTAAACTTAATGCTTTCTTCCAAATTTAAATATTATAACTTTATTATTCTAATGATCAATTGCCATTCAATATTATGCTTATATCTGTCACGCTACAGATTGCTCTCCTCCAGAAGTAATTATTTCAGACATGTTTATGGATGAAATAATTTCTTATGATAATTTCATCATTTCTTATAATTCATTTTCTTCTCCATTTTTATATCGACTTTTTTATATTAGAGTTTTATTAATTTTATATATATGGTTACTTGTCTTACTACTGATCCTTTTCGGATAGTTAGTGTCTTCTGAGATATATTATAATTGTAATACATTTTCTTTCTATATCAACTTCGTGTTGTATCCTTGGGATATTAATTCCCTAACATTCCCTATCACGTGGGCTGGGGCAGATCAGAGGGGCACTGTACGCTACTTCTCTGCTGGCCATACACCACTTCTATAAATTGAGTACAGAGGCATATCCATCCCTGCTCAAAAACATAATGCTGCTGGAATTATCTTCAGTCAGTCATCGAATAAATAAATAAAAAGTAGTCTCATTTTCGACTAATAAAAATATCTTTGGATTCTCCACTTCGTAGTCTCTCAGATTATCTCACATTTTCTATCTTAATAAATCTTCATAATCATTATTATACTCATTATATATACATTTTTTCAAAACTCTTAACTTGTCTGATATATTTATTTTAATTATGGTTGAAAACCTTTCTTTTAATAATTCTGGTTACTGTTTACAGTGTAACTCTCTTTCTTCTTCATCTGAATTCTCTTTATACTTTCTTCTGGTTATTCATAGTATTAGCATGGTCTTTATAAATAGTCTTTCGTATTCATTATTTGAATGGTCTTAATATATTATATTTAATTTTTTTAACATTGTATCTTTACATTAGATATACAGGTTGTTATATTGATCATTTTATTTAAACATTTTGGTTCTTTCCTTTCTCTTAGAAAGTTATTAATCCGCCTTCGCATTCATTAACATTAATTCATTTATATTATATTTCATGTGGTATTTCTTCTCTTTGCATTTCATATAGGTCTTATTATTATCATTTGTTCGAAATCATCTTCTCCATCTGTTTGGTATGAGTTGTTCTTCTTCGCTCTTAATTAACTGTTTTCATTGTCGTTTCATAGGTAATTAGCCTCTTTGCACCCAAATTTTTTCTTCTCTTGCATATTACACTCTTTTTTGTTATTCTTCTCTACTCCTTCAAATTCTATTGTGAATGTCTAGCATTTATTGTGGATTAACGTTAATTCTCTTTTCTGAATTAACCACTTTATTTTCTTCTCAATTCAATCATAATTGACACATAATTATTTTTTGGAACTTGGTTAGTTTTAATGTAAAATTCAAACTATTCTTTTTATTTAATTGAAAAATATTTCTCATAAATCCTTGTAATATGTTGATCTTATCTTTTTTCAAAATTCTGACGTTCTATCAACATTCAAATTCTGTTTAATTCATTTATTCCCAGAATTGTTTCATTCAGAATTGTTTATAGTACTGTTATCTTACTATTATTTCTGAATGCTTTGGTATTTTTCCACATTCAAATTCTTAATTATTTACCATAAAGTTTTCTCATAAACTTAGTTATAGTAAGTTGGTCTTACTTCATTTTCAAATTTTTTGTACATTAACTTCAAAATTCCTTTCTTTTTAATTCTTCCAAAATGTTTTTCTCATAATTCAGTGGTAGTAAGCTGTGCTTGCTTAATTTTAAATTTTTTTTAAAATTAAGTTCAAAATTCTCTCTCTTTCTCTTTCTTCCATAAAGTTTTGTTCTAAATTATCAGGTTGTAGTAAGACGTACTTACTCAATTTAAAATTTTTTAAATTATATTTCAATTCAAAAGTCTTTCTTTTTCTTTCTTCCATAAAGTTTGTTGCAAAATTATTAGGTTGTAGTAAGATGTACGTACTCAATTTTAAATTTTTATAATTAATAAATTCAAAATTCTCTCTTTTTCTCTTTCTTCCAAAAAGTTTTGTTCCAAATTATCAGGTTGTAGTAAGATTTACTTACTCAATTTTAAATTTTTATAATTAAATTCAAAATTCCATTCTTCTTAATTCTTTCATAAAGTTTGTTCAAAATTATCAGTGGTAGTAAGATGTACTTACTCAATTTTAAATTTTTATAAATATATTTCAATTCAAAAGTCTTTCTTTTTCTTTCTTCCATAAAGTTTGTTCCAAAATTATTAGGTTGTAGTAAGATGTACTTACATATTTTAGAATAAGTTATATTCAAAATTCTTTCTTTTTCTTTCTTCCATAAAGTTTGTTCCAAAATTATTAGGTTGTAGTAAGATGTACTTACTCAATTTTAAATTTTTATAATTATATTTCAATTCAAAAGTCTTTCTTTTTCTTTCATAAAGTTTGTTCCAAAATTATTAGGTTGTAGTAAGATGTACTTACATATTTTAGAATAAGTTATATTCAAAATTCTTTCTTTTTCTTTCTTCCATAAAGTTTGTTCCAAAATTATTAGGTTGTAGTAAGATGTACTTACTCAATTTTAAATTTTTATAATTATATTTCAATTCAAAAGTCTTTCTTTTTCTTTCATAAAGTTTGTTCCAAAATTATTAGGTTGTAGTAAGATGTACTTACATATTTTAGAATAAGTTATATTCAAAATTATTTCTTTTTCTTTCTTCCATAAAGTTTGTTCCAAAATTATTAGGTTGTAGTAAGATGTACTTACTCAATTTAAAATTTTTATAATTATATTTCAATTCAAAAGTCTTTCTTTTTCTTTCATAAAGTTTGTTCCAAAATTATTAGGTTGTAAGTTGTTCTTACATATTTTTGAATTTTTTCAAATATAAATTCTAAATTCCTTCTTCTTATAATTCTCCAGAATGTTCTTTTCAAAATATTAGGTTGTAAGATGTACTTACATTATTTTAAAATTTTTAAAAATAAATTCAAAATTCTAAAACTCACAACTCATTCTTCATAATATTTCTTCATAGAAGCTTGATTGTACACTCCTTTGATTTTTCCTGAAACGATTTCCTTCAACTCATATGTATTGTTATGCTTATCATTTACCACAACATATGGGCCAGTGTATAGTAATAGTAGTTTTTTGGTTATGCCTTCTAAGGTGCTAGGCAGCTCTCCATTTTTTAGGAGGACTTTTTCACCCTCTTTATATGTTACAATTCGCCCTATTGCCTTCTGGTATTTGGCTTGCCGTTTTTCCTGATCTTCTGCTACCTTATTGTAAAATTTCAACTGGTTGAATTTCCTATTGTTGTTCGTTGGAAATTCAATGATTTGTTCAATGTCTCGGGGAGTCGGCTTCTCATACATGGCTGAGTATGGTGGAATTCCTATAGCTGGATGGTGGGCATAATTTAGGAATGTTTCTGTCGCTGCTAGGTACTCTTGCCACTTTTTCTGTTGGTTATGACAGTACGTGCGCAATATCCTACCCACTTCTCTTAGTACTCTCTCAGCCGGATTGCTACTTGGGTGGTAGACTGATGTCTTATACGTTTTGACCCCAAGTGCTAATAAAGTGTCTCGCCATCTCCTCCCCTTAAATTGTGTACCATGGTCGGTAATAATAGAAGATGGTCTACCGACCTCTGGGATATACAAATCGATAATCACCGCCAAAACCTTTGCTGTTGTTGCCCGATTAACCGGATATAGCTTTATATACTTGGTGTAGTGATCCATTATGATTACCAAGTATTTATATCTGTGCCGACCACCGCTACGGGGAAATGGCCCGCATATATCCAAAAACACTTTTTCCAGTTTTGCGTTGGAAGTTATTGGTATCATGATACCCTCTGTCCTTTCATTGTTTATTTTGGCACATTGGCAGATCTTACAGGATTTGATGTATGTTCTCACCTTGCGGTTGATATTCTTGATCTTACAGTTTTCTTCTAGAGCCTGTATCACTTTTAACGCTCCCATGTGACCATACCTGACATGGTAATCGATGATGACCTCCTTTTCGATTTGGTGTGGGATTATCACCTTCCATGTCTCATCGTCTAAAGCGGTTTTTATGAATAAAATTCCCTTGTTAAGGTGGTAGTATTTAGAAATGGTTTCATCATTGGCTTCCAAACGACTCACAATGTTTTTCAGCTTAGGATCAGACTGCTGATGGATTCGAATATTTATTAGTAAAGCTTGTAAATCGGCTCTGGTCGTGAATATGTTATAAATTTTTACTAAGCTCTCCTTCTCTCCCTCGAAAGTCTGATCTTCCAGATTTACACGTGACAACACATCCGCTACCACGTTCTTCTTTCCTGGAATGTATTCCCATTTCAGGTCATATTCTTGTAGGGCGAGTACCCACCTAGCCAATCGGCCGTGACTCAATTTGCACCTACGAAGGAACGAGATGGATTTATGATCAGTTCGTACCGTGACTTGATATCCGAGAATGTACGTTCGGAATTTGCTGCATGCGAACACCACGCTCAACAATTCCTTTTCTGTCACACTGTAGTTCTTTTCGCACTGGTTCAGTGTGCGACTAGCGAAGCTTATTACCAGATGTTGTCCCTCCTCATCTTCCTGGTATAATGTCGTTCCTAAGCTTAGATCGCTAGCGTCACAGTTTAGAAAGAACGGTTTCTTAAAATCTGGGTGACGAAGTATCACACTCTCCAGAAACTTCTCTTTTATCAAGCGGAAAGTAATATCTTGATCTTCACCCCAAGTCCATTTGTTTTTGGCAGATAACTGTGGTTGAAACTTGGCGGTCAACTCGGAATATCGGCTCTGAAACTTCCTGTAATAGTTACAGAGTCCGAGGAAAGATTGCAATTGTTTCCTGTTTCTTGGTTGCGGGAACCTCTGAATTGCCTCCACTTTTTCTGCTGATGGGGTAATACCTCGGTCGTCTAGGTTGAAACCCAAGAATTGTACCTCGCGCGCTATGAACTTGGATTTCTCCAACTTCAGTGTTATGTTGTTCTGCGCTAGTTTGTTTAGTACAAATTCCACTCTGTAACAGTGCTCCTCCCAGGTTCCGGATGTAATTAGTAAATCGTCAACATAGACGGTGGTAAATTGGAGCGCTTCTGGTCTCAAAATCTGGTCCATGCATGCCACAAATATGGCGACAGAATTGACCAGTCCGAAGGGCAGTCTCTTGAACTGGTAATTGCGCCCTTCGAAAATGAACGCTACGTATTGGCGGCTTTGTGGATGCAGCTCCACCTGCCAATAACCACAGACCGTATCCCAGGTGCTAATAAATCTAGTACCATGAAAACGCTTTAAGATTTATTCTATTTCACCGGGAGAAGTTCTGTCATTCACAATTGTCTTATTCAACTCACGTGCATCTAAACAGAGCCGGACTTGTCCGTCTTTCTTCGGAACAGCAATAATTGGACTAGTGTAAGGTGATTGACTAATCTCAATTATGTCATTATCTATCATCTTGTTTATCTCTGTTCTCACGGCTTCTTTGAGCGACTGCGCTATTGGATATGACCTCCGGTTAAACTCTACGTTTTCTTTAAAACGAAGTTGGCACTGGTAGTTTTTTACCTTCCCTGGTTCATCAGAAAACACCGCCTTGTATTTCTCATATATAGCGATTAGACGATCAGCCAGATGTGTTGGTATTTTCTTGTTATCGCTTCCGCACTGGAAATTCCGTATTTCTTGGATCTTAACTGACCATAAATCCTCTCCTCCATGATTGTATATTATGGGTTTAGAAAGAGGGCTGTTTCTAATAACATTTATTTTACGAAGTTGTTGATGTATAGGGCTGGGAAGTATAGTTGTGCTTCCTACCAAATCTGCGGTCCATGTTACTCCGTCTGGGAAAAGTGATACTTTATTTAAATTGAGATCGATTACCGCCGAATATCTACGAAGAATATCGCAACCGACTAAGATGTCAAATGGTAATCCGGTGGCGATTAAAAATTCCATGTCTAAAGCTATATCACGGCTAACGACACTTAAGGAAACTTGCTTCCTAATGGTTTTATTCTGGCGGCCAGTTGCACCTACCAACACAATGTTGTTGACTGGTAACATTGGCAAAGTTTTTCCACATGTACATTGTATTCTCTCCAACTCATTGGAGTTTATTATTGAAATATTAGCTCCTGTGTCTATCATTATTTTAGCGGGAACTCCTTCCACCTCCGCTGTTATATAAATTATCTCATTATTACTGTTGCTGAGACTCTTCTCGTTCTCTTCCAAAAGTTCAGTTCGTATGTCTTTCAGATAATGGTTACTTATGATAGTGATAATCTTATTATTGTTTGCTTGTTGCAAATCATCCTTTTCTAACCCAGGAAGTATAAGCAGTAACGGGTCATCGTTGTTGATTACTGCCTCCTCTCGTTTAAAGTATTTTGGTCAGTGTTTATGTTATTATTGACCGAGACATCGTTCGGGAAACTCTGGTTTGTCTTCTGACGTTCTGTACCCTGGTTGATGTTTAACGCCCTGTTCGGTTGTCTGCCAAGATCTTCCAGGCTGGTACTTCGTCTTCCCTCTTCGTGTCTTGGGCCGTCTCGTTCCGCACTCCTCCATCTTCGGTCGTCTCCGTGGAAGCTGCTCCTCCTCGGTTGATAATATCTCCTGGGTCCGCGATCTTCTGCTCTTATAAAATTTACCCTAGGGCGCGACACTCGGTTATTACTATTGCTATTATTGTTATTACTAAAATTATTATTATAGTAATTTCGGTTAGGTGGGTAAGGTCTGTCACCATTATTGTTGGGATATGGATTTCTCTGACTGTATGGGACATTATGATTTTGTTGATAAAAATTGTTTCTATTATTTGGGTAGGGGTTGTTATTCCTCCCGCCGTTAAAATTACCGTTAAACTGGTTATTACGCGGCTGGTTGTTAGGGCCGTCGTAATTACTGGGCTGGTTCCGGTTACTTGCATGGTTATTGCCGCTATTGGGGTAGGTAGTCGGCCTTGCTTCTGGTCTCTCATTTCTCTTTCTGCTCTGCCGATAATACTCTTCGTTCTCGTATCCCTCCAATAACTCGGTCATTCCCTGGATCGTCTTGATCTGGCTACCTCTCCGGGCCCTGATAATGTCCTTATCATAGTGATACGATATCTTGTTCACTAAACATTCTTCTGGGATTGCTGGCTCAAGGTGTTTTGCCATACACACCTTCCCCAAGAAATATGCCGTCATACTGCTACCTAATTGTGACCTGTATCTTCCATTACAAATATTGTCACGGATCAAGTTCTGGGTGGTCTCAGACCAGTATTTTGTCTTAAACATTTTCCGGAACTGTTGGTAGTCGGAAATTTCACTCCGGTTGGCCATCCACCAATTATCTGTTATGTCTCGGAAAGACTCGTCGAATATCTCCCTGCTATGGCTCCATTGGGTAATTTTATGCTTGGTCAAATATACTTCTACCCTACCCAGGAACTCCATCGGCTTGCGTTTGTATTGCCGGAAGTTGAGCCACTCTCGGCTTTCGTTGACAGGCAATCCGGTGAAATGAGTCGGTCTGTTCCTTATTGCTTCCATCTCCTCTCGGCTTTGTCGCACCTGTCCGGTGATATTGGCCATGGTCTCTTGTATATCATTACATCGCTCTGTGACTTGGTTGCGTACTTTTCCGAACTCTTCTTGATTTTCCTTCCTCTGTTCTTCTACCTTCCTACGACTATGTTCTTCAATATTTGTGAACTTGATGTTCACCACTTCTTTAAACTCATGGACCTCCTTTTCGGTCTGGTTGCACTTTCCATCAATCTCTCGAATCTGTCGATTGACCATTATATTTTCTTCTTCCATCTTCTTATTCATCGCTTTTTTGTTAACAGTGATTTCTTTATTCAGTTCTTCTCGCAACAATTCCATCCTTTCGTCCAGTTTGTCCAAATTCTCCTGATTTACTTCTCTTAATTCTTCTCTTAAAATTTGATTATCCTCTCTCAATTCTTCCAATTTCTCCCCCATCTTCTCTTCCAACTTCCTGTTATCTTCTTTCAACTCTTCCTTCAATTGTCGGTTGTTCTTCTCTATCTTCTTCCTGGTTTCATCGATTTTCTGATTAGTATTTTCAATTTTATTAATCAATTCTTCTTTGGTCGACTTGAATTCTTCCTTGAACAATTGGTTGTCTTCCTTCAATTCTTCTAACTTCTTCCCCATCTCTTCTTCCATCTTCTTGCTGTTTTCTTCCATCTTCTCTTCCATCTTCTTGCTGTTTTCTTCCATCTTCTCTTCCATCTTCTTATTGGTTTCATCAATCTTCTTACCCAGGGACTGGTTGTCTTCCTTCAGCCCTTCCATGTTCTTGTTCATCCCACTTAATTCTTCTTTCAAGGACTGGTTATCACTCCCCATTTTCTTACTCAAGTCTTCCTTTGTAGAGTCCAATTTCTTATCCATCTTCTCTTCCATTTTCATGAACATTTCCATTAGTCTGTCCATTTTACTTTCTGCTGTTACCTTGGATTTCTCTAAATGTCTTTCCTGGATGTTAATCTCCCCTGTCTGCGTGGGTATCTCCGGTTGTTCCTCTGATGGTTCAGTTTGTTTGGACATCACCGATTGTAATACCTCTTCCACCTCTACTGGCGTTGCCTCTTTGTTGTCCATATCGACTTCTATTTCTTTTTCGGCCTCCGCCGCCCGTTTCTTAGATGTTGCACGTCGTTGCATTTTCCCTTGAAATTCTCTGGCTTTGTAGCTGTTGCCTAGCTCTAACTAGTGATTGGGCAGAATTTATTGGCCTTCCAATCGCTAATTAAAGCCCCTAAAGTTGTGCGCCAATTTGTAATAAAAATAATAATTTGATGTGTGTTGATGATATAAGAGATTGTGTTTAATTGTGAGACTCCGATGTAATCAAGCCCCACTGTTTGGGCTAGCCAATTTGTAATAAAATAAGTAAATTGTAATGTACTATGTTTAATTGGTGTGTAATTGGTGTGGCTCTCGACGTCTTACTGGCCTGAAACACTTCCTTAAGTTTCCCAGCTGGTCGAGTCTCAATGGTAGCAAGACCGGTCGAGTAGCGTAATGTCGATGAAGTAATATATGTCCAGCTTCACCGAAAGTTTCAAAACAAAAATTATTGTTTTGAAGAAAATTAAAAAAAAATTATGTTTATAAAAAAAAATAATTAAAATTTTTTTTTTAAATTTTATTAATTAATTAATTATAATCAATTAATTAATATAGGGCTGTGAAGTTTTAAAAAGTGTAATGCTCTTCTGAAAATTTTTATTAAAGTTTTGGTATATTTTAAATAAACTATCACCACTCATAAGATTGTCTTCAAACCAATCGATACTTGTTTACCTTTTTATTTTTTTAGGTTATCTTCACTTATAGGTGGTAAAGTCCTGATAGATTATTAATTATAATTATATTAATGATAACTAGTAATATTTATGAAATGAAGAACTATTTAGTGTTGAAGAATATTAATGTTTTATTAATTAATAGCAATTTGACTCTTATCGATTATTATCGACTCTCAGGATATCGAAAAAGTTACAAAGTATATTATATAAAAATTATACAGGGTTCTTTAAACAGCCAATTATTATCAAAGTCAGAGAAATCGGGCCAATATTTAAAGGTATAACGTTACATCAAATGAATAATTATTACTAAACACAAACATTGAATAATAATTTGAAAATAAAATAATTGTTTTCACCAAACAGCTGTGTTGAACTAGGAGAGGCATTGGAATTGTTAAAGAAAGATGGCTGCCGTCAAGTTGATCAAAATGTCGCTCGTTCCTGCTGCATTCCAAATAATGTATTTTCTGGCAATATTCCTGTTCTGGTGTCTGCGAATCTCTTGTTAAATGTTGTGTAGTGACTGGTGTAATGTTCCTGGGTTGTATTTAGTATATCCGTGTAATTATAAGTCAAAACACTTTTCCCAATTCCGACACTAATTTGGTTAATGTATTATACAGTTTTCTGGTGTTTTCTGGTGTTTTTCGGAGTAGAAAAGTATTGTTTAGTGTTAATTAGTGTTTCTTGATTGTTTTTGTCACACTGTATATGTTCTGGAAGGATTTTATAAGACACTCTCGATTTCACAGTAACGTACTATTCGCCACTTAACTTTACAGTTGTAAGATAGGTTAGATCGTCACAAAACTCTCGTTTATGTTAACCGTTCGAATACCAATAATCAACTAACTGTTTCCTCCAGTTTCAATTAAACTCTTAGCCAATATAATATTATTCTTAACATTGTTCAAATATATTTTCATATCCTGTGCACACTTTAATATTTCACTATATAAATACCTAAACTTGGGTTATTTATCAATTTTATTCACTAGATGTTATTTAAATTAATCTTTCAGTTCATTCAGCTTGTTTTCAGATTAAATAATGCCGTTTTATAGTGTTTTCTGTCCAAAAAATAGTAATTTTACTTTCAGTTTGGTATACTCTGAAAAGTCAAAACATCAAAATTTACTTCCTGTCATTATATAAATTCAGCCATTTTATCAGTTATATTTAATGTTAATAATCCTATATTGTATTAAAAGGTTCATATTCCCTTATTTTCTGGTAATTAATTGAATTAGTTGTATTCTGAAACATTATTCAGGAATATATGACTCCCATGTCCAAATTTCTGAGTTTAGTCATTTTCATTTTTATTTATAATTCTGAATATATTTATTAAAATCTCTCTAAATGGTATGTGCAATTATATGGCATGATCTCAAGTTTATTTTGTCTAAACCCCTTTTGTTTATTTGCATTTAAATGAGCAATTTCTCTGTTTTGATGAAGTTTGGTTTCCATTCTTTTGGCCTATGATTTTTTAACAAATTTTCTTACAAAATATTTTACAAACAATATATGATGTGTGATACCCTCTCTGACTTTTACATATAGTATTATAAATTAAACATGTTTTCAAATTACACAATAACAATTAGTATTGGTTACAATACAAATATCAGTTAAACAAATAAAGAATATTTTTTTAAATAAATGGTTGTCTTCAAGTCAGACATTTTACAACAAAATCCTTATTTCTAACATGGAAATATGGTTTACAAAAAAGGTTTTTTACAAACTAACATCTTAATTACTCTCTACTATTTACAAGTAGTAACTATTTTTATAGTTCTGATGTTAGTTGTATCAGACCCAAACAAATGGCCTTATATCTAAAACATTTTCAAACATTCTTATCCTATATACATAAAAACCTTATATTTATATTCTTATTTCTAACTATTATTATAAGTAGGATTCTATAGTTTTTATACCGTCTTTTACACATTGTCTTTGAGGAATTGTACCCTGTCATTAATAAATAAATAGTATGAATTGTTCGAAGAGTATTATGAAATCTGTTTTTCTTTTTGCATATAAAACAAAATGTTATTTTAAACAGATTCATGTCTTATAAACAACATATTGTCACAGTACACATTTCAAGTCATTGAAAAATGCATATTTCATTGCATTCAATGTTTGTGATTGCCAAGAATGAAACACAAGGTTCTTTTTTTATAATACCCAAAACTATCACTGGTTCACTTTGCACTTATATATTATGTTATTGCTAAATGGTCGTATAGTCTTATTAACATAATAAATTGGTTAGCGTTTTTCAATGGAGATTTGTTCCATGGGTACTATATTATTGTTTCATCTTAGTTCACAGGCAACTTTTACTTTATACACTTCTCTCTCTTAAATTTGTATACATGTGGTTTTCTTTTCGTTATACTTTTATTTTTAAATATTTATTTTGGGGATATAGGGATTTGGGTGTCTTTTATAAGAGCATGACATCTTCTTCAGGATGCTGCCTTCTTCTTCTTTCATCAGTCTTCTTTTCTCCTGCCTTCTGGGACTGGTATCTTCTCCATCTTCTTCTTGATGCCATCAGGTTTCTTGGGATCTTCTCCATCTTCTTCTTTATTTCAGAAATACACAACCTGTATTGGTTGATCTTGGCTTATTTTAGGGTTTCTATTCTATTTATTCTCCCTCGTTGTGGGTTTGGTCATATTGTGTACTGCTTGGTTATTTACTTTCTTACCTTCCTGGGTTATACCTTGAAAACCTTTGGTTATGAGACTGGTTTTGGATGACTCATCGCTAGTAACTCCTTTTATTTGAACTTGTATTTTCTTTATAATAATGATTTCTTTCCACAGTTGCTATGAATTAATCTTTTTATATTAAACTTAATGCTTTCTTCCAAATTTAAATATTATAACTTTATTATTCTAATGATCAATTGCCATTCAATATTATGCTTATATCTGTCACGCTACAATATATATATATATATATATATTATAACAACTACTGATCCTCTCTAATTAATATATTTGTGTTGTTGTGGTTAAATTTATGTATTGAGTGTGTAATTCTAACTTTTCGTTCAAGCCTAGCCCGCGTTGAAGAGAAGAGAAGGAATTTTTTATTGGTTTCTCATTCTCTTTAATACCAAAGCAGTCCGCGAATAGGGCTGTGGTTCCCAGACAGCTGAAAATTGTAGGTTAGTCCACCGCGTACAATAATTCTAATTTACACTCTCTACTTATATTATATCTTGCTCACTCTACACTAAATATTATATAAATGAGAAGATATCGTTAAACTCTGAAAGGATTCTTTATTAAGATTTTAATATTTCTTGCCAACAAAGTTTGTTTTCTTTACGGAGATACAAAATAGATATAGTATTAGAAGTAATCGATTATCGATCGGATTCAGGGTTATATATTATTTTAGTTATGATTTTGGTATTTCTTTAAACACAGGGAGTGAAGGTTCTTTCAACTGTTAGTAAGATCAGAAAATGCATAAATAGGATTACAAGGAATTACAATATAGTATTAAGTTCTTATTAAATATTATTTAAAATAATTGTAGGGTTTACCGTCCGCTGGACATCGTGACTCGGGAAGGCGGTGTACGTCTAACCTCGTCGTAGTTTCTTGGTCAATATCAACATGCAGATGAAATAATCCTCGTCAGTCTTCGCTCCAAGTTCGAAATAAAAGTTGAATTCTTGGACCTGGGATGATGCAGAAATGCCGCTCCTTTTGTTCACCAATGTCCGAGTTTTGTGGTTACGTGTTTCAACGAATTTCGTGTCCAACTACGTTTTTTCTATTGAATTGTGGAAACTGATGTTCAAATATAATTTTGTGTTTTATTTTCGTTCTTTATGTTATTGGATTATATAACTCTATTCAGGTAGTTATTTCTCTGTTTTGGTTAATTAATTAAGTTAATGTTTGCTCATTATATTGAGTTTTACTATTAGAGTTCTTCACTTAGATTTTCTGACAATTTTCATATACAGTTTTTTTTTTATTATTCGGTTATACAAGACGATTGAACGTTAGTGAACCATACTATGGTGATTTATTACTTAATTTGTTTCCCAATTGTGTTGTTTTAATTCAATTTAATCAATTCTTTTTCTGAGTACATCCAAACTAAACCGTCTTCGTTCATGGGTAATTATTCAATAATAGAATTAACAAATTTTATATCTCTCGTCGTCCTTGACAACCATGCTGTCTATCCTTATTGGATATTATATTATACTGTAACCATTATCATACAATGTTCTTACACTCATCAAAATAATCCTTTACTAAATTTCCATTATACCCTATTATAATTTTACCTATTGTTTGTTACTAAATTTTATATATTTTGCTGTCGTTTCCTCTTAATTTACTTACTCTAACAAGTATTATTTTTCTGTTACAAAACATTACTTATCGGTATCATTGCACTATTGCATTTTGAGATTTTATTTAAATTGAATTTATTTATCGGTTATTAGCAATTATTATTAACTTCTCCTAACTCATTAGATTCTATTTAGTATTTTTTACAAATTTCTTTACCTAACCTTTCTGATCAGACTTACTATACAATGTTACTGGTTTTTAGGCCTATCATACCTTTTTATTTACTTCTGATTTTAATTTGTTACTATCTGCGTTATTATAGAATCCTTCATTTGTTTATGATATAATTATACTAAACCCTTTTGTATCTCGTTAACAATTATAGCCTTTCTGGCCAAGTGTACAATTATAATCAGTCTACTATCTAATTACATGTATACAAACATATAACTATATAAAGTCTAACAAAAGCTATATAATGACATATGGATAACACATAAAATGAAATGAGTTTAACAAAAGCTCTATAATAATATATTGATAACATATAATAATTAGTTAATTGGTATTCTAGTAAAAGAATTACTCCACTTGCTACACACAAAAAATAACATAACTATCATGATAATAATACAACATGATACGTCGTAATAACAGGTACATTTGTATGAACTCAGTCATGTAATAATTACTCGTTCTTCTCTCATTTAAAACACCAATTATTATAAAACAGTCTAAATTAGTTTTTTACATCATTTGTTAATGTCTATTGTTTACACCTTTCACTGAACTTTGAGGTTTGTGTTTATTAACATTCTTAACAATTTTTTTTCTTTCTACCTTGTATTCTTATTTCATTTTTTCAATTATGGGTTGGGTTTCTGACCTTTTACGATTATGGATAGTTATTATTTTTATTTTATTTTAAAACTTATAAATTGATTTATGTAACGTAGGGGACCATAATTGCGTTACATTACACATGCTTCCCCTCCAAAAGAAGTTTAGTTTACCTGAATATAATTTAGGTCAAAATAAACTTACATTTTTTCATGCCTTGGAATACCCTCCTTTTATTCATCGTAGAGTTTTAATGGTAATTGATGGGAATTCTTAATGTAACATTTTTGGCTAGTACCCACCTTTCTCTATTGGATGAAAATTCATTAATGATATTAATTCTCTTGCCTTGTTTCTTTTTAAACATTACTTGTCAATGATTGGTCACAATAATCAGTAAAAATTAGTTTTAATACTCTCCTATTTCTAGTTACTTCTACAAATGCGTTTCTCCAATGATCTTCTGTCAGCTATCTTCCTTCTGTTTTCTTCCTTCATACTTTTGGAATCTGATGTCAATCTTTGCAGCGGTTTTACTATCACTTAAATATTCAATTTCCCTAACATTCCCTAACATGTGAGCTGGAACAGTTCAGAGAGGCACTTTTTGGCTTCATACTCTGCTGGCCATACTACACTTCAATATAATACTGCTGGAATTCATCTACAGACAGTTATAAAAAATACAATAATATCATAATAGTCTTTTTATTTGACTAATAATAAACATCTTGGGGATTCGTTACGCTGTTGCGTTTTACATTCAACTATATATATATATTTCCTTTTCTTCTTGATTCCTTCTTATTTTCAGTAGCTATTTTCAGATAACATTTTTGACAGTCCTTATTTGTAAACACCTCTGACCTTCTTTCTTGTGACAGATGTTCTCCTTACTATCTCTTCATTTATCATTTTCAATTCAAAGAAATTCTAAATTGTATATGCATTAATTATTATCATTCTTTATTTTCATCGTAACTATAGTCATTAAATTATCCATTGTTCTTCTTATTTTACCACCTTGTCTGATCACATTACCACTAATTGTGTTGATATATATTTTTTCTTATTCCATTTTAAATCATATTGTTTATAAATAATTATGTAATCTGTTCTTCAATTCTCTTGGCAATTTGGCATGTATGTTAAATCACATTGTTTCTAAGTATTTTGAGTAAGTTTTTCTTATATAGTTTTTTTTTTACTTTTGGGGGTTTATTCTTATATATTTAAAATAATTTCTTCTTAATACATATAGTAAGACGTTCTTACTTCTTTTAGAATTTTGTGGTTTTATTATTAATATATTCAACATAATTTCTTCGTAAACACATAGTAAGACGTTCTTACTTCTTTTAGAATTTTGTGGTTTATTCTTATATATTTAAAATAATTTCTTCTTAATACATATAGTAAGACGTTCTTACTTCTTTTTGAATTTTGGGGTTTTTATTTTTTCTTAGACTTCATCTTAGTGTTTCTATTAACATATTATTTTTTATTCCTTATTTAATATTATTTCTTTAGTTCCTTCTTTCCAAATGTTTGCCTGGTCGGTATACTAAAAATCAGTCCCCTTTTTCTGGTTGACTACTTCTTGTTTTAACCATGGTCCATTAATTCAGGTATTCCTTTTTCTCGCATTACTATAGTGTTCGTAAAGATTTTCGTACTTGTTAAATACCTCTCTTTCACCTGGTATCGTAACTCGGCTGATACAAAGTCTTCATTTAAGTCATGGTTTTCCGTCATAATTAGATCCTTTTTAACTAGCAGGTATCGTACCTCCTCTAACCTAACATAATCACTCATAAATACTATCATTCCGTTCCCTTTGACCTCTGTATTATTTACCAAATGTTTTACTGGTATATTCCGTATTAAAGATATAACTGATATTGTCAGATACTCTTCGATCGTCGATATATTTAAATGATATTTAAACTTATTTAAGTTTTTCTTTATTTTATTGTGGTTTACCTTTGCCATTTTTATTAAGTTTTTTCCATAATTCTTAAATTTAATTAACTCCCTTCTTTCATTAATTGGGAGGTTAAATACCTTAATTAAACCACCCTTCCTCATCTCCAATTCTTCTTTTGTATTTAATATTTTCCTTTTATATATTTTTCTTATTTTCTCGGTCTTCTTTCCTATGGTTTGGATATTCTCTTGGTTTTTTCTATTTTTATTTTCAGATAGCAATGCATTTTGGTCTTCTCTAATTTCTATTCCCTTGCTATTCTCTTCTGTGTTCGGACTTACTTTAATATCTTCGGAAGTGCTGTCTAGTGTTTCATTCCTATTCTTTAAACCACTGTCCATTGTTTCCTCTAACTTTTTGAAACCTTTATTCATTATTTTCATTAATTTCTCATGGTGTCTCTGGTTATCTTCTCTCATTTTGTCTAATCTTTCGTTCTGTCTCCTTGAGTATTCCTCCTGTTTCCTAAAATTCACCTTGTTCTCTTTCTCCTGTTTCCTAAATTGTTCTGCCATGAATTTCATCATTTCCTGACAATTTGGTTCTTCTCTGGCTCCCGCTTTATCGAGTTGGTCCCCTTGGGCATCCTCTTCAATTACTTCCTTTTCCTTGTTCACAATTACTTCAGTTTCTTCCTTATCGCCTGTCTGTTGTTCCATTTCACTATCTGTAAATACTTCTATTTCTTGTTCTTGTCCACCTTCTTCCTTCTCCGTGTCTTCTGCCCTTTTCTTCGATCTACCTCTGGTATTATGCATTTTTTTGTCTCCAACAGTTGCCTGCTCGAGTTAAGTAATATTTATAAAATCAATGTTTTACTTAACTTAAGCCTTACACAAGTTGAGCGCCACTTTATAACATATCGTATTACCCGTATCAATCTTTTCGACCCCTTTGTTGTGAATGCCAATTTATATTATATCTTATCTCAATATGGGAAGGTATAATAATGTCTAAATATGTTCCACGTTGGAAACGCCACTTTATAACATAACGCGTATAGCGTCTTTTCTCCCGTATCACTATCTTCTAAAGCCCCACTGTTGGGTTCGCCACTTTATAACAACTACTGATCCTCTCTAATTAATATATTTGTGTTGTTGTGGTTAAATTTATGTATTGAGTGTGTAATTCTAACTTTTCGTTCAAGCCTAGCCCGCGTTGAAGAGAAGAGAAGGAATTTTTTATTGGTTTCTCATTCTCTTTAATACCAAAGCAGTCCGCGAATAGCGCTGTGGTTCCCAGACAGCTGAAAATTGTAGGTTAGTCCACCGCGTACAATAATTCTAATTTACACTCTCTACTTGTATTATATCTTGCTCACCCTACACTAAATATTGTATAAATGAGAAGATATCGTTAAACTCTGAAAGGATTCTTTATTAAGATTTTAATATTTCTTGCCAACAAAGTTTGTTTTCTTTACGGAGATACAAAATAGATATAGTATTAGAAGTAATCGATTATCGATCGGATTCAGGGTTATATAGTATTGTAGTTATGATTTTGGCATTTCTTTAAACACAGGGAGTGAAGGTTCTTTCAACTGTTAGTAAGATCAGAAAATGCATAAATAGGATTACAAGGAATTACAATATAGTATTAAGTTCTTATTAAATATTATTTAAAATAATTGTAGGGTTTACCGTCCGCTGGACATCATGACTCGGGAAGGCGGTGTACGTCTAACCTCGTCGTAGTTTCTTGGTCAATATCAACATGCAGATGAAATAATCCTGCATGTTTTTTTTGATTATTCGGTTATACAAGACGATTGAACGTTAGTGAACCATACTATGGTGATTTATTACTTAATTTGTTTCCCAATTGTGTTGTTTTAATTCAGTTTAATCAATTCTTTTTCTGAGTACATCCAAACTAAACCGTCTTCGTTCATGGGTAATTATTCAATAATAGAATCAACAAATTTTATATCTCTCGTCGTCCTTGACAACCATGCTGTCTATCCTTATTGGATATTATATTATACTGTAACCATTATCATACAATGTTCTTACTCTCATCAAAATAATCCTTTACTAAATTTCCATTATACCCTAGTATAATTTTACCTATTGTTTGTTACTAAATTTTATATATTTTGCTGTCGTTTCCTCTTAATTTACTTACTCTAACAAGTATTATTTTTCTGTTACAAAACATTACTTATCGGTATCATTGCACTATTGCATTTTGAGATTTTATTTAAATTGAATTTATTTATCGGTTATTAGCAATTATTATTAACTTCTCCTAACTCATTAGATTCTATTTAGTATTTTTTACAAATTTCTTTACCTAACCTTTCTGATCAGACTTACTATACAATGTTACTGGTTTTTAGGCCTATCATACCTTTTTATTTACTTCTGATTTTAATTTGTTACTATCTGCGTTATTATAGAATCCTTCATTTGTTTATGATATAATTATACTAAACCCTTTTGTATCTCGTTAACAATTATAGCCTTTCTGGCTAAGTGTACAATTATAATCAGTCTACTATCTAATTACATGTATACAAACATTTAACTATATAAAGTCTAACAAAAGCTATATAATGGCTACATATGGATAACACATAAAATGAAATGAGTTTAACAACAGCTCTATAATAATATATTGATAACATATAATAATTAGTTAATTGGTATTCTATTAAAAGAATTACTCCACTTGCTACACACAAAAAGTAACATAACTATCATGATAATAATACAACATGATACATCGTAATAACAGGTACATTTGTATGAACTCAGTCATGTAATAATTACTCGTTCTTCTCTCATTTAAAACATCAATTATTATAAAACAGTCTAAATTAGTTTTTTACATCATTTGCTAATGTCTATTGTTTACACCTTTCACTAAACTTTGAGGTTTGTGTTTATTAACATTATTAAAATTTTTTTTTCTTTCTACCTTGTATTCTTATTTCATTTTTTCAATTATGGGTTGGGTTTCTGACCTTTTACGATTATGGATAGTTATTATTTTTATTTTGTTTTAAAACTTATAAATTGATTTATGTAACGTAGGGGACCATAATTTCGTTACGTTACAATATATATATTGTAACGTAACGATATGGGAGGTCCAATAAATAGATAAGCCCAGATAATAAAAACCAAAAGTAACAAAATAAAACACTCAACTCAAAAAGACAAAGTAAATAAAACCTCTGAAGAAAACAAAGAAGTACAGTACAGTATGTTATAATAAATAAAGATAAAGTACTCTAAATCATAAGATAGGCATTATTTTTATAATGGTAACAACACTTGTTAGAATAAATTAATGAATTAGATTATGATTTTGTAAATGTTAAAACTGTATAAAAACCCATAAACAAAATTTTGTAAAGATGATAAAACACCTATTAGGAAACTCACACATGTCAAGTGAGGTATCATAATGCTTGTCCTTTTTATAAGGAAGAACACTGTGTAAATCGATTTAAGTACAATTAAGTATTAATTAGGGAGTAATTTGGAGTGCAAAAAGTAAAATTTTAAATTTTAAATAATTATGTCACATGACCTAGTGACCCGGCGTTTTGACCAATGGGAATTTAGCTAATTTTGGTCAAACTCGTCGAGGGGAGAAGAAAAATAATCATTCTATTGTTAGACACGAAAGTGATCAGATCAATTCTGTGCTACTCTGAGTGAAAAAGTATGTGAGAATCTAAGCCCAGTGGGGAAGAATAAATTTTCTATAAAACAAAAATAATAGAGTCAAAATAAGAAGGAAGATATAACGAAAACACAAAATAATAAAATAAAAGAAGAAAAAATATATAATACAAGTAAATTATATAATAAAGTGAATAAGTTCTACAGCTAAACCTAACCCTGAGGTAACCATATCCTATTATCACTTTATAACGAAACAACACCAAGAACAACTTAAACAACACTTTTAACCAACAGAAAATTAGTGAAAGAAAGAAAAAACTTATTAGTACACAGTGAACACTAAGTGTAAATTATTTATTTATAAAAACTGGTGGTAAAAAATTTTAACATTAATTTTGCTTGACAACAAGCCGCCATCTTGTTACTTTGAACACTGGGTAAAACCATAATGCATTGCAATATCACACTGAACTGAACGATAATTGTATGACATTTTTTCTTAGTTATAATTAATTCTGTTTGTATTAGATAATAAGTATTTTAATAAATGTAATATAATGTACTTCTTGTGAACCGTTTCGAACTTTGAATAGCAGTCTCAAGAACCTAAGACAATACAATTATAGCTAAAAGTAAAGAAGGAATCGACCCGAGAGGAAGAATCGATACGGGACATTGTCAATTTCGACTTTATAGTTTTAAATGGAATTCGAATAAATAAATGTTAACCATTATTCATAATTGGTGTTAAATGCGTTTTATTTACCGAATAGGGTAAAATAGAGGGATTTTCATTAAATAATAGAAGAATAAAACGGTTTTGGCAAGTTGAACTTCGTCACAATTACGAAATTTGGAAATAACCTCCAAATAGACATTCCGATACCGTAATCGAAATCAAACATCAACAAAACTTTCCTTTTATGAATTTTTTATCAAA
Source organism: Magicicada septendecula (assembly GCA_034769895.1). Taxonomy (NCBI): domain Eukaryota; kingdom Metazoa; phylum Arthropoda; class Insecta; order Hemiptera; family Cicadidae; genus Magicicada; species Magicicada septendecula. The sequence goes on from CM068367.1 coordinate 1,250,860,829, forward strand.
ACCAACGAAAGCAGATAATAATTAATAATTTTTTTTTTTAATAAATAATTTTTTTTACAACAAACTCAAGACAACATAATTAACGTAAATTAAACAGAACCAAAACATAATATAAGGGAGGAATTGAATAGTCTCGTTTCAATATACGCTGTTACAACAAGAACAAGGATTCAGCTGCACACATTTCAAACCGTCTCATCTGCGTCCAAGTACCTGTTTGTACAAATAGTTTATGCAATTTATAATAGAATACTCGGTGTACCTCCAAGAACGTTCTGTTTTTTACATATTATTGTATTTGTGAAATTTGTTATAATACAATTTACATGTGCAAAATTTGTACATGTGCAAAACTAACGACAAATAACAAGAATCTGCAACCTGCGGATATCGATAAGTAAAACCACGTTCATGGCATTTCAGGGTCTCATCTTTTAGTGTATGAACTTATACTAGATGGAAAAATGATAACAGAACAAGTCAGTTCCTTCAGATTCTTCGTCTGTGACATATCCTACGTTAGCGAACTTGATGTCGAGAAAAATTAAGAGATTCTGACTCAAGTGTGGAAAAATCAAAAAGATCAATTAAATGCACTGCAATGGTAAAGTAAAAAAGGTAAGTAAGTGGTAAATGGTAATTAAATGGTAAAGTAAGACAAAGTTAGAGTTTTGGCGGGCGGCCCTGTGGTTTATGTGGAAACGAATCATGAATTCTGAGTACTAGAACCCTTGTTAGAGTCCATTCGGCTGAAACGAGATTTTTGAGGTCAGGGGTAGGGGTAAATAGTAGACGTAGATTGAAAACGAGGCAACCAGCCAAAATAAAATTATAATTTAAACAAACATTACATTATTCTCGTCATTGTTTTTAAAAGGTTTGCCGAGGCCTCTTTTTTTATTTTTCTCATTTATTACTTCCCCAAATCGCTTTGCTAGCCATGGCTCCACCAAAAACCGTGCTTGTTAACCTGCCTAAAAGTTGGAACAACAAAAACGGTAAAACTTAATAATTAAAACGGAAGTGTTTGAAAATATGGATAAGATTACGCGCACAAAATAGATAAGCGTATACTTTGTTTAAACGTTTCCGCCTAGTAACTGTGTGTTTCACTTCGAGGCAGTCTAACCTTTCACTTCGTTAACTTTACGTACGTACAATTCAATTTATGTGTTCGTTTACACAGTTTAATCAACAAAAACATACTAATAGTTGTGTTATATTTCACATAGCGTGTCAGGACTCTGTACGCTTTATCTCGATAGCTGTGTGTTTTCAAAGGACAAGCCGCGCATAGCGATTTGCATAAACGCTCTCATCGCTTTCACCCCGCTTTGTCTCAGCTGCTATGTTGCACTGTGAAATTAGATGTCATGAGTGCCAAGAAAACACGACATATTAATTACTTGTTTAGGTGTCTACAGCCTAAATGCTACCTCCATTTCCTTGCACTACGTTTGGTGATTACGCTGATCTCGTCGTGTAGTTTTCTGTCTGCCTCTGCTTCTTTCACGTCAACGATTCTAGTCCTCGTCACGTATCTTTATTTCCCCTTTGCTCCCTCGCCTTTGTGGGCTCCATTTCCATATTCTTTATGACCACCTTTGGTTGTCCATTTATTGGATGAAGCCATAACATTAGTTGTTTTTGGACGGTGGTGACTAAGATAACTACGCATAGTTTTATTAAAGGTTCTGTTCGATTAAAATCCTACTCGATCGTGTCCAGAAATCTACCTCCAGCTACTTTTGCAAACAGACACACAGGTACATTCGATCTGAAAACGGGTACACATTTTCTTTGTTCACTTCCTATCTTTGCAGATGTAGGTAAAATGTTTTTTAACAATGACATCGTACTTGATAAATTTCTTTCTTTTAAGAATTAATTCATTCCCCAATACTGTTAGCTGCGAAAAGATAATGTCCTTGAAAGTTATCTTTATTGTGTTGACAAGATACATTTTACTCCCGCTGTACTTGGAGACTCTCACACCGAGATGTTTCAAAGTACTACTTTAGTGTTTCCATTGTGAAGGTCCTTCCTCGCTTTCTCTTCTTACCTTATGCACTATTTTATTGTTATGATTGTGAGTCCAATTGCGGGAAATACCGTTAACAATATTCTATGATGTCATATAATATGATGTCACCACTACATATGGAAGTTGTTAGAAGGATAATAGATAAAGGAGAGAAATATACAGGGAGAAACAAAGTCCACGCCTCCACTATTGATTAATTGAACATTCTGCAAAACCTGGTACATACACTACTATATCTACAATATGGGCTCTATCACTGATATCGAAAAATAGTCACTATAAATGCCAGCAAGACCTCGCGCAAAAACATCATATGTATTATAAAATATAAGTGTGAGCTGGATCCTTCTTTCCGTAATAAGGTATTATTAAATAGATTTATTAATTTATCTGATTACAAAACTGTACATACTTAATTTTTACATGTCATCTTTTGACTCCACATTATACATTAGCCTTGAGGATTCTAATTGGAAGATAAGACTGGAGGACCCTATTCTTGATTGGAGGCTATGAAAACAATAAGAAAATAAATGCCTGTTATACAATGTGGCGGTTGTCCTCAAAAACTGTATACGTATTACTTTATCCACAACTTCACTACATCTCACAGCATGTACACGTCAAAGATAATTTTCCTATACATATCCTGCAATAATCAATGAGCTGAAATCACCAGGTGAAGGACAATGCATTCATGTATACAAAACGGATTGGCCCATGATGTTAGCAATACCGTCTGTCCGAGTTATTGGGAGTGACCAGACTAGAAGCTCACATATTAAAACACAAACAATAATACAAAACTTATTGACTAGTTTTCTTTCTTTTAATTCGATACATTTAGGCTCAAGATGTAACTTAAAACCACAGTATTAAACCATTCAAAATGAGTATACATTTGAGGCACCGCGTGTATATATATATTGGAACAGAACACAGGATGATAAGCTATGTTGTGTATATCAGAGCACATGGATGACGAGCATTTTCTTGTTTAAATTTGTTTTATGTAGTATTTTGTCTTTTGGTCGTAAGTTTTGTATTTAAAAATGGATAAGCATGTAGGGTATACCAAACTCTTCATAAAAAGATGTTCTATATTGTCATGTATTTTTTGTGTGAATTTGTGCGCGTGTGCAGGTGTGATAATCTGTGATCGCTATAGCTTCAGTGGTAGTTAACCGATTGACGTGAAACTTTGACAAGGAATTACTTAGGTAAACAGCTTCAATTTGTGTATACTCTGAGGTTCATAACTATTTTAGAAATATGATTTTTTAAGTAAAAAAAAACTCAATTGTAACTCTTGTCAATGATAGGGTAATAAAAATTGTAGATAATTTCCATGCAGGACTTTGCTAAATTATACAAAGTTTTTCATGAAATTTGTGTATCTGTTTGTTCCATCAATCATGTGACTTGGGCTTAGCCTATCAGAATTCACTAAATTCAGTGAGATTCATACATTGTAGAGCTAGGATGGACACAGTCTGTCTGTAGAAGTTGCAAGGGGACGTTGTGCCCGGTGAAGAGAGTTGTTCTCTTACGAACGTAGAAATATCGTATATAAAATAAACCTTGGAAATTCTTAACGAAGTTTTGCGTTAAGAACCGAGAGAGTAAAATATTTAGATAAAATTTAAAATATAATACAGTCCTGTTTCGTGTAAGTTAAGATATCCGCTTAGGGAACTTAAAGACACTTCAAGATATCGTGGAAGGTGTACATTAAACGCACCGCATTAGTTACTACCCAGATTAATCCTGAGGTTAAGAAAATATAAGATATAAATTAATAATAAACTGTATGAGTGGAATTTATAAGCATTGTGAGTGAACAATTTATGAAGAAACTAATTAATGTTAGCAGTCAAAAATAACAACGAGACTCAGTGAAATATCGCCGCTGGAGCCGCCTGCCGTAGAAGAGGACGACAAGACGAAGAGGACGCCAGGAAGGAGTGACGCTGTAGAAGAGGACGCCAGGACGAAGAGGACACCAGGAAGGAGTGACGCTGCAGAAGAGGACGCCAGGACGAAGAGGACACCAGGAAGGAGTGACGCTGCAGAAGAGGACGACGAGAAGAAGAGGACGCCAGGACGGGAGCGACGAGACGAGAGGAAGACGTTGCAGAAACCAAGTAAAATCGATTTATATTATCGAACAATACAAACAATTAATTCTATTCACAAAACATGACAATTTAAAAAAACAATATACATATTTAAAAACTATATTTATGTATATAATAAATAATTTTTCATCTCCTTCATAATAGAATGTGATTTTTACACACTCACTATATCCTTATTAGTATAATAAAATTTGATCTGTTGCAATATATATATATATATATATATATATATATTGTAACCAAATATAATTAGGTTTAATTGTTTTTAAAATAAAGTTTAAATTACGTTTAAAAGCCACATTGTTGGGCTCCAATTTGTAATAAAATAAAAGTGTTGCTGTTGTTATTTAAAATTATGTTTATGTTTAAAATATTAAAGGTCGTGATTAAATAAAATCTAATTATGTGTGAAATATCATTTAGATGTTGTAATTGTTGAAGGTTACTAACTTTGCAAAGCGATTTAAAGTGTAACATTCAAGGTTACTCACAGTGTGTTTACAGTTGTGTAATTATACTTGTCTGAAAAGAATTCCCTTATATGAAACAAATAAAATAGTTGGGTTGATAATATTTAAATACTAAGTTTGCTTAGGTTTAAAAATAAAGTACAATAGTTGGTCGCTTGAAGATGATGGTCGTCTTGTTGACGCTGACCGTGAAACTTCTCCTCCAGGTTGCTGATATTCTAAGTACGTTACGTCTCGTAATGTCTGGACAATATAATAAACAAAATATACTTTCACGTACCTGGTCGTGTTTTCTAGAAGTTCTAGTATAAGCTGTCAACTCAGTTTACAAACACCAACTCACTTTAGTTGCAAGGTTAGATTGCCTTGGTTGTTAGTGGGCGCCACACGGATTTATTTAGGGAAAATCCCGTGTAAAACCCACAAATAGGATCACTGAATGATTTAAAAATTTAAAATAATTGTTTATCACCTTTGTGGCAATGCTATTCCAAAATATTAAAACACAACTGAAGGTTGTTTGAGTTTTATAAATAAAATATTTAATTATCAGATAGAAATAAATTAAGTCGAGTTATGCTGTTAATAATGGGTTTTATTTATACCCTTATAGAGAATTCAAAAAAAAAAACAAATATAATTAAAATATACAAAGTTGTACAATTGTCAATAAGTTATTATATACCTTATACGGCTTGCTCAGAGCACAAGTTATAAATCTGGCTAAGTCCAGATGTTGTTTATTTTTAATAGTAATATTATTAAAATCTCAGATGTGAGTTCTTTGAGACACGAAAAAGAAAGTTATGCCTACACAATGGCTAATGATTTGCTGATAAAATATTGATTGATAATGTTTTGATGTTACTTTCATTAAGTAAACAAATAAAAATGACCTGTTGATAGGTCGTGCGTTCGTCAACGCTTGCTTTTTGATTTACAAAATTTATCATGTGAGAACACTTATAACTAGCATACAGCTTAATTCATAATAACAAATTCATACAATAAATTGAGACATGGTGTAATCTTGAAATGTTTCTGTGCTTTGCGTCAGTACAGATCAGTGTAGAAAAATGTACAGGTTATGGCGCTCGGATAAAAAATGAATAATGATTGCACTGTTACCTTTTGGTTTTAATTATTTAATTAAAACTCATTGACCACTTCGGTAATCGGATTATAATGATTACCGGGTTTTGCACTACACACGCACAAGAACAGAGTATTGCGATCCTCTTCTAACTTAATGGATCATGAATGATATTAATTAATTACTTTCTGTTCATTATTTCCCGCACTAAATTGAAATAATACTGCACATAATCACTATTGTTTTCTGTAGATTAATTTGAAGTAGTTGTTTCTTGGTGTTGAGCTATTTTCTTCGATGTATTATGTTGATGACGCTAACAATTATTAAAAATGTTGAGATGGCGAGCACATGTCCCGTGCTGTATGAAGTTGGTAAAGTGTCTCTTGAGAATCGTTTGCGTTCCCTTATATACTCTCCTTGTCGATCGGTCTTAGGTAAAAATGTTAATTACTAACTAATTTTGTGATTGGTTCTTGCAGGTGTGACGAGTATGACGTATTGGTCATTTAGCCGTTAACAACGGTTTTTTAACTGTCAAACGCTGAGGTGACAGATAGCTTTTATTGTTGTTGGTATTAGTAAACAAATTTCTGATGCTTTTTTGGTAAATGATGCTAACATCTTTCCCGCACTTAATACAGTTGCAATTGGGTCGATATCGTCATCAAATTAAAGATCATTTTGTCCTCTTTAATTTGATATCACTCGATATCGAATTAATTTCACTTTGACCGACATTGTTATAAAATCAATGTTCGGGTACACTATTTTTTCACTGTCGTCTGTTTACCTGAATCGACGATTTTACACTTTGGTTAATATTGTTTGTGTTCACATAGCATTTTATTACTCAAACGTTTATGTGGGAACACCATTAACTCTGTACTGACATTTTTTACTGAACATTATGAGTACACCTAAACTTTATACATTGTAATGAACGATCCTTATTACTATGACATTTCGTTTTACGCTAATTCGTTCTACTCTACTACTCAACAATTGAATTATGATTAAATATATTGGTTTAATAATGTTTTATGCTATATTGGAGCATAACAATTGTTTTGTGTATTTAATTTACACTTACGTTACCTCCCAATAATCAACTCGCTGATTATTGCTTGGTCTAGGCGTTGTTAAGACATATCGCTCATATTGGAATTTTGCCTTAACAACATTTATTGGTTCTCAACTCGGTAATTTGTTGAGGTACTTCACTTGTATAATATTCCCTCATACAATTGGTTTTTCTTTCTCATAAGTACATTTGATATTGAAATACATCTTTGTTCTCGCTTTGTAGCCATTGCTAAATTTAGTTTTTGGCATTCATAATTTACTAGTCATGGTTAAATTTATTATCAGCAAAATGCTAATTCTGATTTCGCAGTATTCAGATTCTTATTGATTCACTTTTTATTTACATATAATATTCTGTTTACATTATCTACTGACTTGATTGACAGCTTAATGTAAATTTACTCTGTCCATCAGTTTGTGTTAGTCATTGTCTGGTTGTAGTGTCAAACAGTATTTGGGTTTACTGTTTCATGTGGCACTTCTGCTTCATTCTTCTTTCTTGATTTCTCCTTTCTTGGTTATTCTTATTACTATATTCCCTATTTACATTATTGTTATGAACTCATAAAATCTGATAATATACATTTAGGTTAGGTAACATTTTGTTATGTTACTATATATATATATATTAACGCAACATGAAAATAATGTTTCAGTCAACGACAGATTCTATTAAAAGTTACATTTTATAAAGAACGCCCTCCTCTATTCGTAGGTCCCCACGCCTGTTTGTACGCTATCCAAATGGGTCAGCCTTAGCAGATCGTATACTCAGTATGTACGGGACATGTGGTGATCGATAACTTCAAGCTACTGACAGAGACTGATCACCACCGCCATCCATCCGGCTCCGTCGCGTCTGTCCTTCTTTCCATAACTCGATTATATAGCCTACAGTATTATCGAATTATTTTATTATTTCTTCAAGCAATTTTTGTGTACGGTGTCCGATGTAACTACCCCGCGTGCTAACTCTGTAGTGGACACGTGATTTTGTAATCAATTTATTCATTCAAAATATTAAATTAATTCATTCAAATGGACACATTTTACATAATGATCAACAAACTTCAGATAAATATTCATAACGTTGCTTTCCCAAAATGCACCGTGACCTACAATCCATCAACAGTGGCGTAACTGTTTCATTCTGAGCCCCCCCCGCAGGAACCCTTTGCGCCCCCCCCCATTGCACTTCCTTATTCCATGTCAATGTTCTCCCTTGAATACTAACCCCTCCTTATAGATGTGGCAACTACTAAACTTATATAACTTATACAGAATAACTGGTCTTTCTTGTATGATGTATGTATATTTTATATTAATAAAATATAACTTTTGTTTCGATTAATAGTTTGATTTTTTATTTAGTACGCTTTATGTCTTTGGTCAATGTAAAAATTACTAATAACGAGATACCTCACTAGTAACCAATTATAATCTTTTTAACTATTGAACTTATATGGATCTTGAAAAAAGAAAAAATTGTATTAAATTTAAATTCATGAAAACAGTGAATGTTTATATTAAATTGTATGTTGTACACTTCATTAAATGATCTCATATTTTTAAAAAACCACAAATCTCTTTCATCTTTTAAACTTTCCGCCATCTGCTAATTTGCATTATTTTTATTATAGGATTACTACTGGCACCTGGAATTAAAGAAAAATATAATATAAACACAATTAATTTTAAAAAATTAGATTTTTGTATTTCAAAACATAACTTAGCACAGAGTAAAACAAAAATGTAATTTTAAGATTCCTAGCAGATACAAGACATAATAGCAATATCTCAATGTCATTAGTATATTAAAACCATAGTTGTACGCAATATAAATAATTTTAATTTACTTTTCTTTCATTTGAAGCTTTCGTGACGTTACTGCATTTTTTGAAACAAAACTGTTTATTATTTCGTTAATTTAATTTTCCACACTAGTACACTATGTCCGCTCAGCCTTTCTTGAGACATCGTGCTACTCAGATAATTCTTAATTTCAGCTTGGAGATTTTCGCTCAGCCGAAGTCACAGTCACCGGCAATGTTAGGAACAACAAATGCTGCACGCCACTGAGAAGTTTTCAGTAAACAGAAGATCAGCCATCTCTTTATGAACTTCTTTTTCTTTGATGTCTTCTCTTGGATTTCTTCTCAAATTTAACATTTTAATGGTAAAATCAGGAGTTTGATCCTCACTACAGGCTGTACTAGAAAGAGTCTAGTTACTTTCTGGTTTAACTGCTCGTCTGACGCTGACGTCAGGAACTCGGGAATGTTTGCGCGGACCATTCTAGTCCAGAGGCCCCTCCCCGCATTGCGGCCCAGCTGACCCGAGAGTTACGCCACTGTCGATCAGTCAAACTAATTAATTACAATCCTGAAAACATGGTTTGCCACATTAAATACAATATTTTATTTTCTGTGAGATTCAAGAGAAATAAAAGACAAGAGTAAGCAATCGTGGATTTACTATGCATGGAGCAACGTCTCGAAATTGTGTGTTGTATCCACCATACAAATGAAATGAAATACCATACATTTTTACAAATGAAAACAACGTTTTAGTCGCTAAAATCTACGAGCGTCTTCGTGTTGTGAAAACAACCTAGCCGTATCACAGTACCGTACCACATTCCAGTTGCGGCAGAGCGTAATATAAATACAAATACATGAAAATTAAAGTGTCATACCTGAGAAAAAGGCTAAATCATTAAAAAAATAAAAAACGATGAGTTAATACAAAAAACAAACAAAGCAATAATAATATATTAACCAGTCTTTAACGTCTACTTTGTCAAACTAAAGAGCGAAAAAATTCATAGAAGTAAAATGAAACTGGAAGTGAATTCACTTCCTGAACACTTTTTCAATTAACACTTGTAGAATGGTTCCTATTTTTACATATTCTCCATCTATCTATTTCTATATGGTATGATACCTGATTACCTAAAAAATACACACACAATGCACAATACGTTACGCGCAGAATAAAAAGATTAGTTTGGTGGTAATCGGTTTTAATTTATAATTTTAATTAATCTGACTGTTATGTAATCTGTGTACATTATCATGATTCAGAGCAACCCCATTCTGTAATGACGTTAATTAATTCCAATAATTAGCTCTGCACGTTATCACCAACAGAAATCACTATTACAGTCATATAGTCATATGCGTTTCGTGCGTGTATGCATGTGTGTATGTACCTATGTAAATGGAGGATGGATGGGGAGGGGGAGGGGGAGAGAGAGAGAGAGAGAGAGAGAGAGAGAGAGAGAGAGAGAGAGAGAGAGAGAGAGAGAGAGAGAGACAGACAGACAGACAGAGACAGACAGACAGAGAGACAGACAGACAGAGCGAGTGAGATAGGAAGAGTAGGAGTGAGCAGACGGAATTCAAACACAGTACAAAATGAAACTGCGGACTTTGGAAATTTCTGAAAATAGTAGTTTACTTCCATGTTCCATAAGGAAACGAAAGTATGATGATGGAAAAAAAATCGTGGTCGAGATTATTGCAGATTCTGATTGTACTACCCTCAAAACATGAAAAAAAAATAATTTTTCGAAAAGTGTCTGTGTGTCTATCTGTCTGTCTGTGTGTCTGTGATTTTTTTCTATGGCAAACGATAACAGCCGCAAATTCAAACAGAATAAAATAATGTTTCGCATACAGCGCTCAATTGTAGAGTTCTCAAGATCTATTGTTTTTGGTGAAGATCGGTTAAGGGAAAGGGGTAGTTTACCTGCAACGTTTTATGTTTTAACAAGGGTAATTTTTTTCTATGGCAAACGATAGCCGCAACTTCAAACAAAATCAAATACGTTTTTGTACACCTTCCTGAAGTATAGAGTACTCAAGGCCTGTTGATTTTGGTGAAGATCGGTTAAGACAAAAGGGTAGTTTACCTGCAACATTTTATGTTTTAAAAGGGTAATTTTATTTTTATGACGAATGATAACTGCCGCATATTCAAAGAGAATCAAATAATGTTTTGCATACGTTCCTGAATTGTTAAGTACTCAAGGTCTGTTCATTTTGGTGAAGATCAGTTAAGGGAAAGGGGTAATTTACCTGCAACGTTTTATGTTTTAACAAGGGTAATTTTTTCTATGACGAACGATAACTGCCGTAAATTCAAAGAGAATCAAATAAGGTTAATACAAACACTTTGTTTGGACAGGTAGGTAAATGTTTTGGTAAAAAAGAATACATTATTTCAATATGTACGTAAACACACACACACACACACACACACACACACACACACACACACACACACACACACACACACACACACACACACACACACACACACACACACACATTATCAAGTACCTCGTATATACAGACAAAGCAGTCCGGTCGTTTTTCGCGTCGGAATATAAATTACACTGTTTTCAAGTTGATGACTGTTTTTGAGTTGAATGGCCCTCATTTGTTACAAATTTTAGTACAATCTGATCAAATCAGAGAGTGCTGAACAGGTCTCTGAGTAGTTAGAAAATGGGGCACGGAACTTGACTGTGCGGAAGAATGGTCGTTTTAAGGGTCATTCATCAAACACAAACCATGTAATAACCATAGAATCTACAATTTACAGACACGCTTGTGACAATCCGGAATCACTATAAAGCAACTAAGCAACTAAAAACACCACAGATAGACAGACAAACACAGAAGACACACGCGCGCGCACACACATACATTCAAATAAAATAATGGCAGACAATAAAGTTGGATTTGACTCCATAGAACACGATGTAATAATGAACGAATTGGACAAGGCAGTACAGATAGCCTACACAGAACTTGTGAAAAAAACGTATACCAGCAACCCTGTGGCAAAAATTAGGCTATACGAGATTCACTATAGATATATCGCACCCCCAATGCAAGAGGGCCACAACTCAAAATTCACTTTTTTTCCAGGAGAGCCATTTGAAAACTTTCATAACCATTATAAAATCAAATTTTCAGTACAATACACTTTTATCTTTAAATTTTAAACCATTTAGTTATTCTTAATGTCATGTATATGTTTTATTTTATTTAAAGTTTAAATTGACTAATATTTTTGACTTATGGGCTTGTTGCACTGCATAATTTGATGAGTTTGTAATTGCATTTGGACTTGCATCTTAACTTTTTATAATAAAGTTCATCTTTAATTTCAATGTAAAATGATAATTAATGGTTAACAAGATAAAAAAGGTAAATTAAAAACACAATATTCTTATTTTAAACATTTTTTAATTAGAACTATTTTAATAGATTCGAATATTCTAAATGTCAAAATTCAAATTATTTACAAACAAGAGAATAACATTTTCATAAGGCTAGATTATAAAAAAAGAAATGTTACCTAATTAAGATTTTCAAAACATAAAACTTAACCACTAATAATATTAATTACTCTTTTATCTGCAATAAAGTTTTAGTCTAAACTGGTTTCTTTATCACTTTAATCTCATTCGCCTGGCTGCAAATTTAAATAAAATTGGTGGTATACAGGTGGAATGACATTACTTTTACATAGTTCTACAAGATCTTTCACTTTGGGAGCAGGAATTTTAGGAGCTGTAATATAAGCAGGCTTCAAACTTGGATCAGATGGTCGTCCACGCAATCTTCTTATTGTATTAATTTGTTTGAACTCTGTTTCACTATAATCCGTTTTATAAAAAATTATGTTGGGCGATGTGTCTTCAAAACGCATAACTTTTATGTCATTCCATTTTACCTTTTCATCATTTGTATTGATGGTAAAATTTGGTCCCATATCCCGTGACAACAATTTTAAATTCATTACAGCAGATGTACTTATTTCCTTAACATCATAAGGCTTGCCTCCTTTTGTGGTTAAACGCAGAATTGGTGTCCATTGTGTTGGAGTGTATATTGGTCCAGATCTAAGCATCCTCTTCTGTTGTTCAATTACAGAATGCATAGAATCCCCTTCATTTTGGGTGTGACCCACAATAAGAAATTTATGTTCAATTGTTGGAATATTAAAATTTTGAACTGCATGGAGATATAAACTTGCCATTCCCTTATTCTTATTCTGACCACAGCAGTTGTCAGAATAAAATACAACATTTTTCCCTACGCAGTATTCTCTGATGTACATAAGAACACAGCTACCAATCTCATTTACACCTCTTTTAGCCACAGACTCATTCCAGAAGTAGCACATACCATGTTTGTTCGTAGTATTGTAAACAGTAAAATTGTAACAATTGAGTTTTCTTTTATAATATAGAACTGAAATGTCTCCACATGGTGCTGAAGTACTGCTTGTAAATCATAGCATGCTACCAAAATATTTTGAGATTCTCTTGCTGCTTTCATATCATTATTTTTTTCTAATCTGCTCAATTCATTTTGTTGTATGTGGAGTTTGTATTTACTTTTAAGCCCTTCATCTGGATCATTAGTGTTTGTATAGCTCTCACATAAACAACATTGATCTTTCTTCGGGGAAAAGAAAGATATATTAAATTCTGTGGATAAAACTTTTTCATACATACATTTTTTAGCACATTCTTTCCCAAGAGCTGTTGGTGCTGAGTGTATAAATGATACATTTCAGACAGTGTCAAACTCCCATCCAAATACTCTCGACTACTTTGAGCACGGAGGTAGTGTGACTCAATGCGAGGGAATGATCTGATATGATTTCTAATGTCATTTTTTACAGCTTCAGAGATTTTCCTTTGGTTACCATGTGAACCTCTCCATTCTTTTTCTAAAACCCCACTCCTATCCAGTTTTTTAAAAGCATTCCTAATAAATTTATCTCCTATGTCAAGTGTTTTCATAAAATAGTCCTTGCAAACCCTTATTTTTTCCTCACCAACTGTAAAATAATATGCAGTGTTATATCCTCACTTACTCCCTTCTGTGTTTAACCTATACTTTGGAATCACTTGACTACTGTTAGCTACAATGAAATTTCTCTGTAAAGCAAGGTCTGTTAATCTCCAATATGACCTGTGGATACCATTCTGTTCATGTACAGATATTTTTGATGGGCACTGAAGACGACAAGCTTTCCCACAAACTCCTCTTATTGCACGAGCTGAAACAACTTTATTTGTTGCTGTTAAATATTCTTCACCAGAATTAACTTTTTTTTAAAGTTTCTTTTCCACTGGCTCTCATTCCGTTTTCTTTTACGCAACTTAACATCATTTAAACTACAATCATTGTTAACATTGTCACTTGGTCTACTACTGCTGCTGCTGTTGCTGTTACTATTACTACCACTACTATAATTGTTATTATTACTATTAATCCTACTAATATGGTCAGTAACATTTTCCTTACTAATAACTAGCAATTGTTCAGCATTTTTTTTTAGTTTTTTTATCTTTAGATGTGCAGACATGATCAATAACTTCCACCACACTTGTTTCAGAGAAATCATCAGATTTAGTTTCTAAACTTGAAGAATCACTAGGGAAGTAATCTGGATTATCAATAACTTCTTCATCTCTTGCCTCAGATGAGTACTGAAAAGAAACAAGTAATTCTTTTCAGACTGATGCATATTATTTTGTTTAATGGAGGTGATATTGCCTTCTGTCAATAACAAATATTATCATGCTATTAGTAAAATAAATAGTACACTTATACAAAATGAGGACTCTTCCACAATGTTATTAACTTGACCAAGATCTGTCAGTATGTTATCGTCCACTGGTATATTTGTTACTGGCATCAGTGTTGCATAAACAAGTGTTTCACTATTGCTTTGATTGCATTCTGTCCCATCGTGAACAGTAAATTTATTTACTCTGGTGTTCTGAAAGCAAACAAATGACCATAAATGAAACTATAAAACCATGAATTTCTACATAAAATAGAATTAGTTCAAAATAATTGTTTTTTATGAACAAATTAATAATAAACCTCACACACAACTCAAATCACAAAATAATACTATCACGTCATGTCATACCATTATTCATAAATGACTTGACAGTATAAATTTAACACAGTTGGTTGTTCTAGTAAATTTTAACAGATAATAAAGGTTATTATACACAGCAAATTGAAAACAGCTTTTCTTTACAAAACGTTTGCAAGTGAAAATTAAAAATGTACTCTTTAGCAAAGTACAATTACATTTTGAAATGACAATTTTGCATTTAGTAGAATACAGAACTAGTTTCAACTGAAAAGCAACAGTAAGATTAGGAAGTAAGTGCGAGTACGTAAGAGTATAATAAGGTTTGGAATTTTCTTTAAATTTCACAATAATGTTAAAAGAAATCTTCATAACACTAATGGAACATATAAAAACGAAAACTATAAATAATTATTGCATTAAATAAAATGTCAAAGCACACTGTGCTTTATAATAGGCTTGCCTACTTTCAATAGGCTTTATAATAGGCCTTCTAATTAAAACAGTGATTAATATTGATTTTAGATAAATTGCTAAAAGTCTATAATCCATTTTTAAAACTGTTGTAGAATGTCACCATTACATTAAAACTATTACTACTAAACATAACCTTAATTAAGCTTACCTTTTTATTTAGTAGTATCACGTCATGTTCCTTGGTGAAATTACAATTTTCATAACTATTTCTTATCTTCTGTTGTTTTTTTAGCACCATATCAACCATTTTAGCACCTCTAGACATCTTAAATTCAATAATTATAACAAAAATCACGAGAAAAATATTACACAATCAACCTATTTTAGTTAGATAAACTAACCTCAAAGCACTGAAGTGGGCACATTGTTGATGTAGCACTAGGCCAATTTGTCAGTGCAATACAGCCACACCTGGAAATGAAGCCAAGTGCACCATATGACATGGCGGGTGTATACCATCCAATAGGGCCACAATTTAAAATGTGGGTGTATTGCATTATTTGTTTCAAAAAACCCAGTCAGTACCATAAGGACTTATCTCGAATAAATAATGAAAAATTGAAATTAGAGATATGGCTTTATTGCACAAGAAAGAATGAAGGAAAACAAACCTAATGTTGAGATAATACCAATTTCCATTTTTTTTGAGTTGTGGCCCTCTTGCATTGGGGGTGCGATATATCAAAAAAGCAATAGAGCAAGTAGATGGAATACCGCCCATAAGTGTTACTAGTCTTCACAAGAATTCTGAAAAACCTATACCTACTAGAATAATGTGGAAGCTGAGGTCAATTGTGAAAGGCTCTCCAATATGTAATTCGTTAACGTCCACGTTCTAATCACCAAAACAGAAGACGATATTAATCAAATACTGGTTGAATTAGGGGAAGAGAAGTGAAGGAACGGCTAATAATGAACTTGTATTAGAACAAATTAATGAGTCCATAGCAAATTCTAATTAAAATTAATGGCGGCCAAATGCTTAGGAATACATGTTCGTAGAGCAGGTAACAATAGGAAAGCGTAATAAAGGACACAGACGTCGATAGTAGGAGGCGATTGGGATGGACTATTTTCATTAAAATTATGTGAATATTGTAACGTGACGTTTCCCTCAACATAAAGATTATAATAAAAATATACTGAAGTACAAAACAATAATAAAGTAATAAACATGTGTTATGAAATAGATGACGAAGACCATTGTAAGGTAGAGTAAGAAATTAAAATTAAAATATCAAACATGTCTGTATTAAACTTAAGAACAACAATTCCAGTAGACCGCATAAGAAATAACGTACAGAATAGGTAAAAACCTATAATGCAGAGCCTAGCTGGATAACCAGTAACTGTAACCATGATAACATAACCTAAAGAAAATGTAAGATAAAAACTGTAAAACTAGATTAACTAATTATATCTGATTGTGACTGATAGGCACATAGACTATTCAGATTAAGATTATTATGATATAAATGGGTGATTAAAATTTTTATTTTGTATAAAAATGTTATAAGATGTGGTAGGAAAGAAAGACTACTATTGTACTTTAAAAGAATACTAAAGATGAAAAAAAAAGAATGTGATGTAAATAATTTAGTAATAGAAAGTGTATCAGATAAACTGACTAGTAGATGATTAAATAAGACATAACTATTGTTTGTATAGGACAAGATAATAATGTAGTTAGTAAGAGATTAATGTTACACAAAACTTGCATCTACTTGGTAGGTAAAAGGAGACAATTTTGTATATAAAGTGTGTACTACACAATGTCAGGCATAAAAAGAAATAGCGTATGTTATTAGATTAAGGTATAAGTAATCATAAGTGTTTGTAATGGACAAGTAAGAATGTAATTAACAAAAAGTTAACTTGGGCAAAAACCTACATCTACTGTAGAAAGTAGACAGGGACATTACAATGTATAAATGTTATATTAGATCATGATATGTCCAGTAATAGATCATATGGTCTATAATGAATAAAGAATAAATGTTAACTTGTATTAGAATTAAGCAATTTCACTCTAAGAAACAAAAATTAGTCCAATGTACACAAGACATTCTTAGGCCTATTGTACCAGCCTATGTTTTATAAAAAGTTAATGTGCTTAATTTAATTGTAATCACTAGTATCATAATACATGTGTGTAACATAAAATCATATGTACAACCAAGAAAACTAATTATGTAACAAAAAAGATAACTTTTAAACATAATTTGTCAGAATAGGACAAACCTTAAAATGGTTAATTTTGGAATTACTGTATAGAAACATATCATGTGAGATCTTAAAATGATCAGGAGAAAAAAAGCAGTTCATTGGTAATAATATCTTTACAATTGTACATAGCATAAGGAAAAAATGTTAAATTTAAGAATTTTTAGTACTTTTGATCTCGCAAAAAGGGACGCCATCAAAGACAATGAGTGAGATTTCGAACAATGAGAATTTTCACTTTTGTGTGTATGAACCCAAAGAGTGACGCCAAAGAACCCAAAGACTGACGCCAAGCCAGCTAGTCAATTGTTGGAATTCATACCATAAAGAACGACGCCTCTGCGACACCTATAACCGCGAAGTTACCATCAGAATCGAACCTCGGCTAAGTTAGGTGTACAGTGATTAACGAAACACGAAACAACCAAACAAGTGAGAAAAGTGTTGTGACTTGTTTACATAACCAAAAAAGGAGTTATTGTAAACTAATAATAGTACCAGTGAATAAGAAAGTGTGTGCAAAGTAAAGGAAAGTATAGTGAATACTTAAAATTATAAACGAATTATAACTAATTATGATAATATAACTGTAACACTTTATGTACACTTGAAAACTATTTATTCCGCTACCACTAAACAAAAACACTAACACTACCGTATTGTTAATTTTTCACGTTTTAACTATTATTTCTTTGTTTTTAATGTTTAAAGCTGTATAACCTATTGAAATTAGGTTAAACTCAAAATAGACACTTTTCGGTACATACAAACTAATTGTTAATTTTAGATATAAGATATTGTTCCGTTCTATTGAAGTCAACCTAGTATTGTGATGTTTTGTACTTCGCAGAAGACATTTTCGTAATTAATTATTGTAGTCACAAGACCCCGAGATTATATTAACATAACATAAACCAGTAGACACAGCCCTGAGCTTTGAGAAGATCATATTGCCAACTGCTGAGCTAAAAATGTAACAAGCCTGGATAATTAAAATTAAGAAAATGTTGTTCAGTTTAATTTAAATAGAACAGTACATACTCTAAAAAAGAAAATAAAAGAACATTGAAGAGAATTAATTGGGTTTGAACAATTATTTGGAATACTTAACATTTTTGTCAGTTTCTCAATATTAGCGTGATCATAAACATTCGAAGAATAAGTTGGTAGTGTCTATTGCTAGAGTACCACGTGCAATTTGAATTATTTAAATAGGTAAGTGAATTCAAATGGAATAAAGGAAGAAAATTAAAGAATTTTAGTTAGTCAAGACATTAATTATTTTTATTTAATGAAACATAACCAAAAACCTGGAACAATCTAGTCACATATCTACCGGTACAGGTAGAAATTTCAGCATATTCCAATTTACTATTACCTATTTTGGCGCCCAAAATTGAACCTCAATCAGTTCATAAACCAATACTCAATTATCATTGAACAATTTACTTAACCTGTAAGTCTATATATTTAATGAAATATAAGACTATACAAAAACCAGAAAACACAACCAGTATACTTTATAAGTTTACATATATGATGTAAACAAAGTAAGAAAATTAAATAAGAACATTTTTATTTGAAAATATCTCAAGACAATCAAAATACATTTTTGATAAATCAAAAAATACACCACGGTAATAATTGTGCGTTACAATACTGAAAATGAAAAAGATTCTGCAATAGATAGGTTCAAAAATATTTTATCAGTGCGTATTGCCCGTTTTAATATATGGGACATGAATGAGCATTATGACAAAACGAACAATATACAGACTGATAACAACGCAGAGAGGAATGAAGGTGTCTCCTTAGCAGACAGACAATGCACTCAGTTGACTGGACACTGTACAGAGGTTAGTCTTGCTGTAGACTGGATAACCCATTTAAAATGGGGACCCATTCTAGGTCATTCCTAGAATTCATGATACTCGATGGAGTACACGGAGTAGCAGACTTGTCAGATGGGTAGAGGGTAAAAGGACAGGGAAGACCACACAGGCTGTAGTGATAATGGAAGAGTGGCGGGTTTTAGACCGATGGGAGCTGCACAGATTAGAGGTAACTGGCGAATAAAGTTTGGGGGCCTACGCTCAGTACTGGGCGAAATAGGATTTATAGGAGAAAAGAGAAAAGTGGAGATACAATGTGAGAAAGTATACATCGAATACGATCATGGTAGATTACCTCATAATTTCTGCTGTTACTAAGGTCTAATTTACTACTGATAGAATATTATTTTCTTTCGTATGACCTCTGTATAGGAGATACAAAGACTGTTTACTAGACACCTTGTTTCATAAGCATTCCTATTTGCGAAATAACAAATTCATAATAATAAGTGATTACCTGTATGCGGTCCACCGTGTGACTTCTCAAACTTATTACGTTACGCGTTTCAAGGCGTATGCCTCATCATCAGACGTTAAAAACCAAAAAACACATATATCACACAAAACTGCGTTTGTCAAAAAATAAAATTACAGAAGCAAGCATATTATGTGCACGTGATGTAGGGTGCGCACCCGTTCAAGTGTTGTCTGCTACTGATTGGAATCCGTTGAGCAGTCTCAAAGCAGTATCATACAGGCGGTTAGATACAAAGTTCAATTGTTCATTCAGAACACAATCACGACTGCTATCATTATTATATGCATTATAAATTTCCAGCTCCTCCAAGGCATTCATAAAACGGCCCTTGTTGCATATATGCAAAGGCATTAGATTGGACTTAAAATCTGTATAATTGTGATTGTGTTGGGTCAGATGACGAGTGTAATTAGATTTTATATCATTGTAATTGTGTGTCTTTTTTGGTAAGTGTTCACGGAAGCGTTTGTAAAAACCTCTTCCGGTCTGACCTATATAGAAGCTGTTACAATCATTGCAAACCAGTTTACAAATGCCTGTTTTTTAAGAAGAAAAAACAGGCATTTATAAACTGGTTTGCAATGATTGTAACAGCTTCTATATAGGTCAGACCGGAAGAGGTTTTTACAAACGCTTCCGTGAACACTTACCAAAAAAGACACACAATTACAATGATATAAAATCTAATTACACTCGTCATCTGACCCAACACAATCACAATTATACAGATTTTAAGTCCAATCTAATGCCTTTGCATATATGCAACAAGGGCCGTTTTATGAATGCCTTGGAGGAGCTGGAAATTTATAATGCATATAATAATGATAGCAGTCGTGATTGTGTTCTGAATGAACAATTGAACTTTGTATCTAACCGCCTGTATGATACTGCTTTGAGACTGCTCAACGGATTCCAATCAGTAGCAGACAACACTTGAACGGGTGCGCACCCTACATCACGTGCACATAATATGCTTGCTTCTGTAATTTTATTTTTTGACAAACGCAGTTTTGTGTGATATATGTGTTTTTTGGTTTTTAACGTCTGATGATGAGGCATACGCCTTGAAACGCGTAACGTAATAAGTTTGAGAAGTCACACGGCGGACCGCATACAGGTAATCACTTATCATTACATAATAGTGACTTGGATACCATACGAAACATGAATGTAACAAATTCAGTATGGAAGTAAAATCTAAGTTAGGAAAAAAGAAAGTGATCGACGCCATGTCGTGATTGACTTCAAAAGCAATAGACGGCTCAAAATAATTTGTATATTTAGTGTGAAAATCAGTGACGTTTACGCAAGTCAGACGAATCTGCCTTAATATGGGCATAACGTATGAACAACAAAACACAAAGAAATTAATTATCGAGTGTGTGAGACATGAAAAGCACCGATAACATTATTACGATGTTATTAATTATTATTGTTTACAAACAATGTACGTAGGGATAATTCAAGTGCCCCTCAATTAGGCATTAAAGGAAAACATTTAATAACATTATTATCATTTGTGTGCACAAACGCAGCGCCGGCGGGATGATTATGTTTGACTCGTTATACGTTGGGGTCGTCTAGGTCAACGAAAGACCTCCGCACTCACCACGCGCGCAATGCAATCTACACCGGCGACGTTAAAACGCAAGGAATATGTAATATTTATTTGACAGCACGCGTACAAACAGATACAAATATTTATATATTTATTTTAATAAATGTAAAATATACATCATTTTTAACGACTGCATATTTTAATAATAATAATTGGGTATCGCAGTGGTTTAGGCCTACAACAATCATCATCGAATCTCGTCACCCACCTGACATATTCCCGTTTAGCCGAATGTTACGCCCATTTTCATTTAATTTTCGTAAGTCCATAAATGATGATGATGGGTTTAAAATAAGGATTATGTTAATTAAGGCTATGTATAAAATTCATTAAAATTTATTCTTAATACAAATTACGTATATTTTTTATTTATTAAAATAAAGAATTTACTCGCATAAAAAACAATATATTGCACACTGCCATGAACTGTAGTTATTTATGTAGCACTACTATACCGACCAGATACGGAACATCGTTTTGCAAAAGGCAGTAGTAGTCGTGGTTCTTAATGTCTTTTTGGCTTCCAAACCAGCAACTTCCGGGACAGGTTGATGACTTCTCGCGCTCCCCTTTAAGTATTCACCATAAAAAAGGGAATCATTTTTTTAAATAAATTAACGTATCCTTCTATTTGCAAAACAAAACAAAATTGTCATCGACACTGTCTGATTTTCAAGGGTCTCGCAACGATGCTGTCAATCTAGGCTGTAAGCTATACGTTAGAAGGTCTGCACTCTAGGTTCAACACATATTTCTTCTTCCACGAACGGAGACCATAATTATTTATGTCGGCGGCATTTCCTACTTGTAGTCATCCGCGCAACACAATTGCTTTTAATTTTACTTGTAAAATTTCGTGATTTTCATTATCAAGAACAAAACATGCATAATGATTAATCTCCAAGCCAGATGTAGCTAAACATTAATCAATATTAGCAACTGCTTGTTTTACATTTCCGTCTGGTGGCTTCGTGCTACGTTTATTCAAACAACGGGCGACGAGTATTAAATATAAATATTTATAATTAGTTTTATAAAACCGGTGTATAAAAGGCTAAGTGCGATGAACGTGAAAATGTTACATAGAGGAAACAGGTTGCAAAATCAAACGAGAGTTTCCAAAAACACCTGCCAAAAATGGTGGCATTTTGAAGAAGGAACGTACTTGCGATTATCATACTGTAATGCCATGTGATCACAACTTACAATTTATTAATTGTTATAATTAAAGCTGGTTATTAGTGACTTCATTGGTGTCTTTTATTTTGTTTCCACTGTACCGTACGACGATCACTGAGACCGTCGTAACAATATTATCATTTTAAATGTTTACTCCAAATGGGTCTTTATATTAAATAACTATAACGTGAAGTCAAGACGAAATTTTTAAACGGTAATTATCGACATTAATTACTAACACAGTTGTACGATTTCCATGTTATATTTTTATTATCACCAGACCTTTCATTCATCCTGCAAAAAACTCACTAGCCACCCAAGATGTCTGATCTCAAGGTGAAATTTGCTGATATTAATAAAAATAGTACACAGCAACAGTACTATTTTATTTTACTCCTTCGTGCTATAAACGAGGAGCTGTCCTTACTGCCTATTATATAACGTCGTTGGTGTCTCACTCTACTCGGTCTCGAACCTTGTATCACTAGAAGAAACCTCATGTTTGCTGACTGCAAGAATGTAAAAGCTACAATTTTTCGTGCACAGTCATGGCCGGAATATTAAAGGTGGCAACGTTGCGTCTGACGCCTATAAGCATAGTGTAATAAAATAACTAAAGTGAACATGTTATATTTTGATTTAATGTCATACCATCGAAATAATGAATCATGAGTAGGCCTATTTATAGCTAAATATAAATTATAGGTCTGTGCGCACTTAGTACGAGTACTATATGTTTAAGTTGAAGAAATTAATGAATTAGTATTAGGCCTAATGAATTAATTTTGTTTGACTTATTGATTTTGTATTACATGAATGAGGTATTTTTATATTTCTTAAATAATATAACAGTTTTTACATAAAAAACTTTTAATTTGCAAAAAGTGAAGAATTATATAACTGCTGTGAACCGGCAATTAAAAATGATCCGATTTGATTATTGAAATACATAAATTATGAGACGTCTAGTCGGCCTCAAAATATCAGCTTGTTCCAGTGTTGCCACGTTTAATATTCCGGCCTTCTACTAGAGCCGGCCATGGCACAGTTCGTCGATTCCTTAAAATAGTGTAAGTAGTGACATCACCTTGTTATATCTCTCTTATCTCAGTCAACAGAAAATTCCTAATGTCTGTCTTATAATAATACTTGGAAGGGTAGACTATAATAGACTATTATAATAAGACCGGTAGACTACTAACTTACTAACTTCAAGGTCCAGGGTTCGATTTCTGGATTGATTGTCCTTCGAACATCATGGTGCATTTTCTAGCCTCCAGATCGACTCAGCCTGTGGAAATGGGTGTCTGGGATAACATTCTGGAATAATAATGGATGGCTGAAGCGTAGTGCTGGCGACACCGTCTTGTTGATGTGCCACATAGCTGGCATAGACAGCTTACCCTCCTACCCCAATGGATATAACCTACCCAAGAACTGTTTCGATGGTGTAAAACTGAGTCTACAATTGTTTGTATTATTTACACTTATGTACTACAGTACACGTAGGCCTATATGCTTCTGTATATATGAAATAGTCATACACACAATACTGTACGCGACATGGAAAAGGCGGTTTATCAAAAGAGAGTAGGTTAACAATAAGAATTGAGGACTCGGTTAACATCAAGTTAGAAGTTTCTTCTTCCTCACTTACGAATAGTGTTTTCTTGAATAGTGTATAATGAATCTGATTAAATTTTCTTGTATGATCATTACTAGTCATGCCAAAATAAGGCATCCGTTGTCTTGTCGAGTTTAAACTAAAAATCTATAAATGTTTACCGGCTGTTGAAGATGAACACGATGCCTATAACATGCTTCGTATGCTTTACGTCGCAGTTTCCTTAACGGGCTGCAGACTAACTGTATACGCTCGGCTCGAAGGAGGTACAGCAGCGGCCACGATATGCAAGCTGTAGCTATCGTAACACCAATACAGAGTTATAACTAGTACGATCCCTGAGCTGCAGGACTCGCTCACTACTTCCAACGAAGTACATTTATTATTATAGGAATTTCTAGATTAAATAAATTTTCAAGTATGGAAAAAATTACAAAAATCCTTATTCCTCAACTATTTTCTTAGTAATAATATAATGATTATAGAGCACACAATCATAAATTAACCACTAAAAATTTGAAACATTCGCATTTCGGTTACAATTCCTTTTAGTCTGACATCCTGCTGGATTTTCATAAGTTTTTCAATTTTTGATGTCTTTTATGACATCAATTGTCCTGGGTCCCAAAATTTTGAAATTCCTAAACTGGACACTCTACATTTAGATATTAGTTAAATTCTCTTTAGTTTAATACACCACATGAATTTGAGATTTTATAAAAAGTTTCACCCACTGATTTTTACGCGCTGAGTTTAAAAACTTTTGGAATTAAAAGAAATGAACACTATTTAGACTGTGGCTAAAGTTCTCTTTAATTTTATACCCACTATTTTTTTTTCACTATTTTGACTCCTCACATTTTTGCCTCCCGCCTTCCTATTTTTGGAGACCAATCTTGAAACCAATAGGGTTTATGTAGGACAAAATAATGGACACGCATACCATCTTTTACAAAAATCTCGCTTTCAAGATGCTTTCAAAATTTAAAATGAGACATACCTCAAATAGACAGACAAATGTCTAACGGTCTAGTTGCAACTGAGAACTCGCTTCAGTCGTTCAGATTATTTGGAAACACATATCGACCACGGAAATTAAGTCGATAAAATAAAACGTATTATTTCAAGGTAGAACAGCTATCCGCCAAAAGCATCATTTTATCTGGGATCGACGTGTAGGACTGACGTATTCCGGAATCGGAAATATACATTTACATATATACAGAAGTAGCGCTGTATACAGAACAGTGGTGTGGGAGAGAGTCAAGAAAAACTCTGACGAAGTGAAAGCAGCTAGCACCGATAACTAGAGAGAACTGTGGACGTACAATAAAGTAAGAAAGGCTTGAAGAAATTATCCTGTGGGATAAGCAAATTACAGCAGAAACTAAAACCAAAATATTAAAACCATTGTTGGAAGTATCATGACTTACGGCTAAGACGTTTGGACTGCTAATAAACACACAAGAACAAAATTAATGACAGCAAAGATGGAGTTTTGGAGACGTTCTGCAAGAGTATCTAGTCGTGAGGAAATTAGAAGTGAAGTCATTACGGACAGAATGAATGTGAAAAATGCAATTGTTTTTTATCCAAATAAAAAAAATTAAAATGGTATGGACACACGAAAAGAATGGCACAGGAAAGATTGCTAAGGAGAGTAATGGAATGGACTCCACCAGGAAGAAGGAAAAGAGGAAGACTACCTACCTCTTGGAAAGAAGAAATTCAGACTATATCGAGGGAACGAGAAATTGAAGAAGGTCTTTGGATGGACAAGCAGCAATGGAAGATGAGAATTCAATCACTTCTGTAATCTTTGGTTCCGGAAAATGTGTAAACATTGTTCAGCCGGAATAATAATAATAATAATGAAGAAATTACAGAAAGAGTGCAGGTTGGTGTGGAAGTAAGCAAAACAATAGGCGCTAAGCAACTGAATCGATATGGACACATGAGAAAGAGAGGTGATCTCCAAAAGTACTCAAATGGCGATCATCAGCAAATATAAAAAGAGAACTTCATAGGGTAGACGTAACGAAGAAGACAATGTTGCTGCACGGGACATCAATCGAAAGAAGAGTGGACAGCCTGGCTGGAATGCGAGACGCACCTGCAGTACAGTTCAGCTTCCATGTAAATGTTTGTAGCTTCTTCACTGCAATAACGGTTCCCTTCGTACATATCAAATACGTCACCTGTTGTTAACAATAATGTCATTTTAGAAATACAACACAATACTCTCTGCATAATCTGATTATAGGTTAATTAGATGGAGCCCAAAAGCCTAAAACTATAAACTAATCGTCTTTTATTTGTTAAAATTTAATCAAATAAGCGTGCTGACTGAAAAATCTAAATCTGTGATCGATGATTTTCTCCGTGCATATTACAGGGAGCATCAAGTTACTGTTGGTAGCAGGCCCGTCTCTATATCGGATGCCCAGCTCCGCCTCCTATTGGTCAATACGATTATTGATTTAATGTCAGCTGATGCACTTAACAAGGCAAGTATGTTATTGACTAATCAGCTGATCTACAATACAATTACTATAATTAAGACACACTAGATCGGGTCGTTCGGTAACTCACATCCTCGAGGGGTACTAAGGAGCACAGACCATTTTCTCAGCTGTACCTCTCGTAGATCCGTATCAAATCACGGCGTTTCACGATACTATTGTGCGCCTTTGTCTGCATACACACTGTGTATACCATCTTTTCGATCACAAAGTCACCGTGTACTGTTATTGAGCTGTATTTAACACTTATCACCAATCGTTAGCTAGTATACCGGTGGAAATATTCACTCTCCACGACAACGGGTTTTCGTTTCAATTATTAAAATGATTTTCAAGTTACCACTAAATCTATACTACACTGTCGATTTCAAAATCGATTAACAACTTAAAAGCTGCTATACGAATACCGGTACTTATATTTATACAGCAGCTAACAGATTTTGATAAGTATTGTAAGCAGATGCTAACAATAAATTTCAGTCAGTAACTTTCGATCCTAGAAATTAAAATCCTAGATCGTCCTCAGAAATTAAAAAATAAAACAACTTGAAATAAAAAATTATAAAACAAAACATTTGCAAATTATAAATAATTACGATTCTAGGGGGTCGAAACGTCAAGTGAATGATATTACGATGGAGGCAGTCCGAGTAGAGAGAGGGTGTATCTGATACACCACCCATTGCTTAGGAGTTTTAAAGAAGAGATTTCAGTGTACACAGTGTGCAGCTTGTCTACGTGTAACTCAGCGTCACCACTGTTATTACTGCCTCAGCCAAACGGCTGACATTCGGAAGCCTTTGATTTAATATTATGTTAAGCGCGGCACTGTTCCGACACTGTCTCTGTGCACCAAACAGGTTACACGGTTAGTAAGATGAAATTATCGTGCTTAGTCCACGTGGACGCGGCATTACCACAATTAGTATTCAACTGCAGCTTATCACATTCAAAGAAGCCTCCCCGTCTTGTCGCGGTCACTGTGCTGTCAGTGCAGCGTTTATGCGTACAGACATGTCAACAACGTAACTAAATTGTTCAGACAAAATTAATTGCGACCGTTAACAGTTGCTTTGATTGCCAATGGTGATGGTTTAAATGATGACATCATTGCAATTCAACCTGTGAGTTTCCATGTAGCACCTCGGTATTCACTCAAAGCTCTCAATGAAGCACCCTGTCAAACTAAATCCATTCTGTTTTTCACTAACTTAGTAAGCGACATCTCTCTCTCTTTCTCTCTCTGAATCTTTCAATCTATCTGTCTATTTATCTATCTGACTTACATGACTATCTCAATCTGTGATACTATTGTCTGTTTTTCTCTCTTGGGGATCTAAAATGTCTTTTTATTGCCTATCATTATCATATAGTCCTGTCGACTTCTTCCGGCTTCAGTTTCTTCCAGCGTTTCCATCGTTTTCCAACACTTCCTTTACCTGTGAGACTAAGAATTATGTTTGGAATCCTGTCGCTCCGCCATTCTATTCACATAGATTTTAATTTACACATATGTTCACAGATTTTATCGTGAACATAAAATATTTTGAGATCTACTCGAATATCGCTGTCTTATCTACTCACGTGGAGCCGTTGACAATTTGTAGTTGTCTTTCCTTTGAGAGCTCCCCTTACTGCACCACACACAACCTGGTACTCGCTGATTTTATTATTTGTGTCTCTATCATATTGAAAACAGCGCACTAAAGATAATGAAACCGCGTAACTTGTTCAGTGGTTTTTACAGGAAGACAGGCTTTACATGGTCAGAGGGTTCATCGATAGACCACGATAGGTAAAACTAACCTTAATCTCTCCAATTCACCTGCTATGTGCGGTCTGTTTTTTTTTTCAGCGGTATATGAAAGGGTTATATCAGTTTGATAACAAATCAGAGTCCCGCGAAATGTAGGTCTGCTATATGACACGTAAAACTTAAACGAGACAACGCATGTCAAAGGATTGCCCAATATCGGCTGAAATGATTGGAACATCTTAATCGAATAGATGACTGGCGCATCCTCAAAACCTACAGAATTATAAGCCGAAGGCGTGGGGCGTCCGAAGAGCCGTTGGAGTGACCAGCTCTAGTGTATCTACTTGGGACCGGAACGAATCATTTTTGGCTTAATCCTTGCTGAAGATGATGATGGTAGTGGTGGTAGTGATGATGATGATGAGGAGGTGGAGGAGGTCGACGACGACGAAGGCAATGACAATGATGACGATGGCGACGACGATGATGATGATTACAACGCATGTCAAATGAACAAGTCTAGAAAAAAACAGATGCAGTACATCGAGTAAAATTTTAAAAAATCAGCTTTGATACCATCATTATTATATCATAAATATCATTATTACACATTGCAAGTGTTAATTGTAACGATGTGGTAAAAAGAAACACAGTCCTGAGAAAAATACTGGCACGGTGACGCGTAAAACAGAATAGAACTTTTCGCTAAGGATTATCCAGCAGCAGCTCTCAAAATCTCATTTCCGCAGCCTGCATACTTCCTTCTTCTTCTTCTGTTAAGTCCAGTTTTTACAACCGTAGAGTTGCTACCTTATAACACCCATTATCTTACAAAACTTTAACCGAGTGACCAAACTATTGTTTTTAAAATTTCTCAGTATTGTGGTAAATACTTGTATACTTTTAAAACACAATAAACATATTAATGTTTTTAAACATATTAATACAATATTAATAAGCAAAGTAATACACATTAATAAGCAATAAGTACACATAATACTTCTTTTTTAAAATTATTATTGTGTATTAATACTGAAACCTTTATTTAGGCTCACATCCTAAATAAGTAAATTCATTTACCTGTTGAATTGGACTGTTATTATGTATAATTTCTGCTCATACTTAAATTCTTGAATACGACAAATTTATCAGCACTTTTCAATGTAATTTTGTATCTGATGAAATCTTCAAAACCTGCTTATGCGGGTACGGTGGTTTGGTAAGCAACTAGAGCGTGCATGAGTTGTCGTCTACGTGTGACACGAACAGAGACTTATCCCGAACGATGAATACAATAACGACACGAGCCGTGACTTGAATAAGTAATGTACTTAATGTACGTAAACAGAACTGACACATTATTCTCGTCGTTTATGATTTATTGAGCTTTGGTGCAGTGTGTGTAATATATAGTCTATATTTTACTATGACTCATTTCCACTACGTGTACGTCTGCTGAAACCTCTCGCCGCCACACGCTCGAACTCTCACACAATACAAACACAGAGATGCATGTGGCTTTTCTTAAACAACCGGTTGACATAATAGGGGGTCAGTGTCACCGAACGGTGGAACAACAAAGTACACAATCTCTTTGGAATAAGTCTTATACGATAATAATACACATGAGTCATAACAGTGAGCCGGTAAATCTTACTGTACACCTACTGTTGCTTGAAGAGTGTCAACTTGTATGGATCCGCTTATGATTCAAGTATGCTTGGAAATGCAATTATTAATGGCAAATGACGTCAACAGAGTGAGAGCTGGAGCAGTTAAGCGTAAAAAACAAGACTCGCATGGATGGTTGGAAAGTCGCGCAACCAAAAACATAAGAATACAGCATAATATAATAAATTTAAATAATATGTAAAAATGTTTATTGCCGCTTTATTCGGTAGGAAACAAAAGACGCCTGCTTCTCGGAAGGAAAGCTATAATAAACCTGAACAGTGTCCTAAATAGTAGAGATATTCGGCAACTAGGAATCGTATTCTGAAGTCCGTGGGTTTTGCAGTTGTATTGTATACTTGCGAGACTGATCATTAAGGAAAGCTGAAAATCGAAGAACTGACGCCCCTAAACTATAGAGGTGGAAAAGGATTCCGAGAGTTCCATGAACTGCGAAGAGGACAAACCAGTCGACTCTGGAACAAATCAGCCCCGATTGTTCATTGGAGAGTCAAATATTACAGATGGAACTCCGATACTTTGGACATGTAATGAGAAGACAAGGCAGGGAAAAATGATTCTGGGAAAGTTGAGGGGTTCAAATATTTAGGCTCTGTAATAAGCTCAGATGGTAAAGTCAATGAGGAAATTAATTCAAGAATAATCAGTGGCTCGAGACTTTTCCATGCACTAAAGACCAAGTTCATTGATAAAGCACACATTTCGAAGAAAGATAAAATGACCATTTTCAAAAACCTGTATGTGCCAGTTCTTACTTATGGGGCTGAAACCTGGACTCTAACTGAGAAGCATCTAAACTCTCTCCAATCTATAGAAATGAGATAGCTCAGGAAGGGTGAATGAAAGCTAAGAAGAGATCGAGTCAGAAACGCTACTATAAGAGTGAGTCTTAAGACAGTACCTTTGAAAGATCAAATTAAGAAAGCACAGTTGCGCTGGTTTGGACACGTTCAGTGGATGGAAGGGGGTAGATCTCCAAAACAATTGTATGAGGAAAGAATTGCTGGGAGAAGATCCAGGGGCCGTAGAAGAGTGACTTGGGAGGACAATGTGATGTGCTATCTGAAGGGGCTGGGAGTGCAGTGGAATGAAGCCAAAGCTCTGACCATGCAGAGACCACGGTGGCGGGAACTTTGCTCAAACTCTACACTTTGAGTTGAATTTTGGAGCATGAAGAAAGTAGTCCTTCTCGGAAGAAGAAGAAGAAGAAGAAGAAGAAGAAGACGAAGAAGAAGAAGAAGAGTAGGAGGAGGAGGAGGAGGAGGAGGAGGAGGAGGAAGAAGAAGAAGAAGAAGAAGAGGAAGAAGAGGAAGAAGAAGAAGAAGAAGAAGAAGAAGAAGAAGAAGAAGAAGAAGAAGAAGAAGAAGAAGAGAAGAAGAAGAAGTAGAAGAGGAGGAACAGAAATTTTACAGAAATAATAAGATGTTTCCAAATCTCTTAGAAACCATAGTATATTAGAAAGGTAGGTGAAGAAACGTTAGGATTCAGGAACCACATTCACAAGCAACCGTTAGGTTTGAAACAGAAAGCAGATCTCATTTACATATATTTTCCTTTGTATTACTGACGGAAATGAGCAAATTGTAGTTCCTTGCAGAATCACTTATTCGTCTACTATACTCACATACTGAAGGTTTGGAAGCACTTCTTTGATGATCTTAATTGCATTTGTTTTTCTCGTAGAGATTGAATAAAGTTAAAAACAAACTATATCTCAGTCGAGTCGGTGTTTGTGGGAATTACGAGAGAACAGCTCAGAAGAGTAATCGAATAGGAAGGAATTCTCCCAGAGGAGGAAGAAGAAGAAGAAGAAGAAGAAGAAGAAGAAGAAGAAGGAGAAGAAGAAGAAGAAGAAGAAGAAGAAGAAGAAGAAGAAGAAGAAGAAGAAGAAGACTGCAGAGGACTAGGTGGATTGACGGCGTCATTGAAGTGGTCGTCAATAAACAATTCAATAAACAAATAAGAAAATAGTACATCTCCGAGGAATAGTGCAAGATAGGAGGGGTTGGCGAGACCGGTTCGTGTGGGTCAAGAAAATCGGCCACGACTGATGGAACGAACGTGAGTGTTTTATTTAAACTATCTTAACTTTAAGTTTTGACTTGGGCTCAATATGGACGTGGAGAGATAGGAGGCAAGGATGGATATCCACGCTTGTAGGAACATGGGGAGATAACGCTGGTATCTATCGTCATCGCCTTCGTAACATCCCATGATCACTTCGACGAGACCAGCCAACGTGGACAACAGATACACTGCGCAGGAAAGTTGCCAAGTAATACAGCCACATGTAAAGTGCAGACTTCATTACGCGGACGGACAAACAACAACGATGTAATGTACAGCCTTCACGTAACATATATATTTAGTTTGTACGAGTGCGTGCTGGACGCTACGCCTCATAACTGTCGCGTAAATTCTGACGCCGACGTGGATGACAACACTGAAGAGAAAGTCCTCTGCCGGCAAGACTGTAATGTAGTAGAAAAGTTATGGTCAATTTAAGGCTGCAGTAATGGTCTGTACGTTCAAAATGTTGTCGTCTGGTTAGTTATGGTACAGACAACTTTACTAGCAAGAACAAAGTAACTTCATTTTATGGATATTTTATTGTCTTCGTATGAAAATCTCTTAGGATTTTTATATTTCAATTAATAATTTAATTAAACATATTTTTACGTTAAATAAGAGTGGGATAAAAGTAGATTTCCCCCCAAATTGTTAAAAAGTATTGTTGTTTTGATGGTTCATCCTCTTCATTCACAGCAACTTAATATTAGTGATTAGTGTACTTTCACTTGTGAAAACTTACGTTTCTTATTGTCCTCGAACGTTTCGGTGTGGTGTACACCTTCCTCAGCGAGGGTTGAATACAGAGATGTACACCACACCGAAACGTTCGAGGACAATAAGAAACGTAAGTTTTCACAAGTGAAAGTACAATAATCACTAATATAAAGTATTGTTATTAACTTTATTCTTTATTTATAAATTATCAAATTTAATTTTTATGTTTAATTTTTAACTGGCAGATGGATATTCCGGAGATTTTACGACCGGTCACTCTGCAGTTGATAAGTTGTTGTTTGCTGACGACAAGGCTGGAACTCGGAAATCAGGTTGCAGATGGTTTTACACTCATAACATGGAATTTGCAAGGTGTTCGGATTACAGATTTTCACAGTGAAGACTTAGCCATGGCTTTCCCTGGAGCTGATCTCGTATGAGTAAAAATTGTTGTATTGATATAGATGATACTGTTTTGGGGAAAGGCAGCCGTTTTGAATGCCTACGTCATAATGTATCTTATATTACAATGGCGTGGAGAATAAGTTACATAAGTTCAACCGCTTGTGCGGGACAATCATGAAAACTCTAAAATTAACTGATAAACAAATACGCCTGACGTTTTACAAGGTGATGACCCTCCCCACACTTCTCTCTGAGTCTAAGAATTTGACTTCAACGAATCCTATGCCAGTCGTATTCAAGGTGCCGAAAGAAGATTTCTCAGGGTCATGGCAGAGGATAGTACTCTCCAAGGTCGCAGAAGAAATGTAGATATGCGGCAGGAACTGAATATTATGAGAATACTCGGTGGGATTGACCAATATCTGGTAAATTGATTGTTACACCTTGACTGAATGGATGAGTGCCGCATCCCCAAACAATTATTGAATTATAAGCCGAAAGGACGGAGAGGTATGGGACGTCCGAAGAAGCGCTGGAGTACACCAGCTATAGCGTATCTGCTAACCATTAGAGGGTAATGGTGATGTTTAATTTTTCATTTCATAAATACAGAATAAGTGTTTTAATATTTATTCTGTACTTATTACAATATTTATTTCAATTTTCTTTGTACTAATTGTGAGACCCTGATCTCAGTCTGTATGTGGACATTTATAGACGTCTTAAAATTCGTGAAATGGCATATTAATCTCTCTCTCTCTCTAGAAAACCTTAAAGTCGCTTTGAAGAAAGAGAAATAAGGAAGAAACATAAAAGATGATGGTGATGATTACAACAACAATATGGAAAGAGAAGACAGGAACATAAAAAGTGAAATAAATATGAAAAAACAAAAAGATGAATAAGGAAGAAAAGGTAAAGAGAAAAATGAGAGGAGAGGAAGAAGAAGAAGACTGAAGAGAATAAGGGTGGGAGGAAAAGGGATGACGATCAACAAAGAAAAGAATGTGAGGACAATAGGGTAGAGAAGGAGGAATGAAAAAATTATATTACAAATAACAATAGCACTAAGCGGAAGAAGAAAATGAAGATGCTGATAATGAAGAAGTAAAAGAAAGGTAAGAAAGTCATAAGAATACAAGCAATCAGAAGATGATTACAGAAACAAAGTGATAATTTCTTCTTCAACCACGATCGAGTCTGGTTGAGAACCTTGCCAGTGGTATCCACAAGAGAACGAATTCTTTCATAACACGCCTTTAACAACATGCATGATACAGTAATTCTGCTTTAAGTAATGTAGACGCAGAAATAATTCACCATCTTAATACGGATAAATTAAACTGAAAGCGTCATTAATTAAGGTCAACAGTATTTAATAAAACCGCAGTATTTTCTTATTCACGCTCGGCATGATTACGATCTGATTCATGGTCATATTGACATCATGCTGTATAGATTATAGCAACGCCACTACTCTCTGAATGTTGTGTACATAATAAACTCAGCATTGTGTGACTTCTCGTCGCCAATTGAATTCATCCCGACTGTTCTGTAGGCGATGGTTCTTCCTTTTATGGCGGCAGTAAGTACTGGCGACAACGACTGAAACAGCAAATAAATAAGTCAAATACATTTTCTATGAATCGCTTATTACTGTCTTCTGTATTTGTGTCGCTGACGTCTTTGCCAAGACTGACCATGTAAACTGGATTGGCATTGACAATAAACGAGGCAATAATAGCCAGAATGCATGAACAAAACACTGTGTGACAACACAGATGATAATGAATAGACATTCGGAAAATACAGTGGGTACTGGGTCAGCAATCAGCAACAGATTAGTCACCAAAAATTAAAGCTGCAGAATTGCTGAAGTGTCAATTGTTATCCTGTTAATATCCTTGTCAATATGAATTATGTCGATGCGGATTCCACGAATCTCCTATTTCGTGAACATCCTAGACTCCTTTTACATTTGGGGTTGTATTAGAGAGCCGTTTTTGATATGCTACTATGTTCTGTCGTAAAAGTACCATGCTCGCCGGTATATACTTCAGTATTCTCTCTCACAGGAAATACTACGAGTTCTTGCTTTATACCTACGTTCGAATGCGGTCATGTAAATCGTATACGACAGTGCTACCTTTCAACGCCAACAGAAATCTCATCTCTGTTGATTGTATTCTTTGTTCATCTACTTTCTTCATGCTCCAAAATGCATTTCCATATAAAAGAGGACTACAGCTATGGCACTGACAAATATAAAATTTAATAAGGGCCTCTCTCCTACAAAGCTGGTCAAGTCTTCTTCGATTTTGATATTTCGATACAAATAGTATCTGTTTCATACTTATGTTATAGTTATTTACGTAACTATCTTCGCGCTCTAAGACATGAAAGTATTTATTTGCTCTAGGACTTCTCATCACAGTTGTATTCCTCTCCTGTTCCGTTGGCGAGATGGACGATAGACGGTTTCTTAAAGGTCATCTGCAAAGTTAAGGTAATCTGCTTTCCTGATCATCTTCAAATTGTACCAGTGAGAAAGGATTTCCAATGGCAATAAACCCTTCTACCTTGTAATTAAGTCACCGAGGCATAGGTTAAATAATAATATTTTAAGAACATAATTCGCTGCTATAATACTGAGTAATATGTAATTCTTTTAATAAGAATATATTTTTTATTTTAATTGTATCATTATACACGATTTCGACAGTTCATGTTTTACTGCATCTCCAAGTATACAAAACAAACAACTAAAATAAAATTACAACAAAAATTTTTAACAACAGTCAAAACTTCCTGTATAAGTAAAAAGTTTCTAACGTTAAAATATGATTGTCTGTTTATGAACTGCTTTGCGAACGATTACTTCGTAATTACTACGAGGCACCAAAAATTTTGTATCTCGTAAAACTGAATTGAAAAGTACAATAACTTTTCTGCTGTATTTGTATTTTTATTTTTTTGGCTGTGTAGTGAATACTGTATAACTAATATCTTAACACCGTCAAAACTTCAGGCGAGAATTAAATTCAAAGTTACTTGCCATCTTAAGTAAATCTGTAAGAGTTGTATACATGCTTGCCTGGTTACCCTGATTTTTGACAAAACAACCCTATTTGTAAAGTTTCATTTTAGTTAACACAATGCGTTTTCCTACTCTTAGATGATCTATTGCCAACAAATTTGTAAGAAAATAAAAGTTGTATTAAATAAAATCTCAGTACTTTCCTTAATAATTAAGGAAGTGTTTGACGTGTCAATGGAAGAAGAGAAAGTTATGAGGACAGAGGGAGAAGTTAGAAATAGAAAGATAAATTATTAATTATGCACGATAATTCAAGGACAGATTGAGCCATGTGATTCACGTTTCTGGACTACATACAAATTTTGAAGTGTATAATAAGCCTTACTTTCGAAGCTAAGACTTTGTTGTGTTTCTGTTATATTAGTACGGTACTTATTTTGTTTTGCGTGTACTTTAATTCATTCGGTAAAGTTAACAATCTTAAAAATACTTTCCATATCTACGTTTTTTTTATTGGAATCCGTAGCTACTCCAATACCCCACAACTTTAAATTTTATAAGACATAAAGAACTAAAATTCAGCAAAAAGAGTAGAACAGCGGTTAGAAGTGTACGCGCGTCGCTGTAACGTTAAGAAACATATCACCGAAGTTGTTGTCTAAATAACAAAGTTGATGTTAGTAATTTGTAAATCTGGTCTAACAGTCGAAGTCATCTGTTGACCTCATAGAATTCTGCACAGCTAGCAGCGACACGCTTCATTGACATAACCCCTCAGGATATACTTACAAAGGTAAAGAGGAAATACCTGCACAATACGTTATCGACGTTTAACGACGTAACTAGAATCCGTTGCGTTACGAATCAGTTGTGTACGGAGTTATGTTTATATTCTACACCACATGAGAATAAGCATGACGAATCATAAATATTATATTTAACTATTCAATTTAACAAAAGTGTGACTAGCATGCACGATTGTGTATAAGAAAAAGTAGCGACGCTCAAGGCCCTGAGGAAATACACTATTAGTCGATTTCATAGGAATATAGTACAGAAACGTTTCAGAAAAAAAAAACAAAAACACGATCACAACCGGGAGAAAAGGTAAATTTTTAGAATTTTTTAAACTCCATAAACTCCCTTGTAGCTGCACTTGAACTTGCTCATTTTCAAGTTCAAGTTCAACGAAATACATTTATTATTAGGCATTTAAATTTTAGTATTAGATAATGTTTAATTATTAATTAGAAAAAGTACGAAAACCATGATTACTGTACTATTATCTTAGCAAAATACATGTCAAGCAGACAATCATTTAATAAAACTTAAAATTTTTGTATTAGGTAATAGGTCTGCTATTTTGTAGTAAAAATGTATACCATAGTGCCTAAATAACAAACACTTATTCATTGCTTTAAAGTTCTGTGTCTGTTTTCACAGATATTTTAGATCTATGTCTAATGCTTATCATAGATATGCATCACTGATAACAATATGTACAGTCTTTTTGGAAACAGATTACAAACGTTCTAAAGGTGGCAAAAATTTGCAATAATATTGAGGGATATTAATTTTCTCAAATCATTAGAAATACCGAGTTTGTATTTTGAATAGAACTCCTCATAACCTGATGCTTCACATAGGCATTAAAATTTGAACTTCCATTGTTTGGCCTTTGTGTCCGCCCCTAACGTATAAAATTACGAGGGTAAAGTGTACATTAGAATTGTAGTTAAAACTGCATTCAGGGTAATATCTGCCATGGATTTTTACAATTTGTTTTTAAATTTGTGACTCCGTTTTAAACGCTGATACATTTAAACTTTTAAATTTTCAAAACTGAAAACTATATTAAGATTTTGGTTAAAATTCTCTGTAATCATATAAGCAATGAAGACGTAAGAGAAGAATGAGAAGTTTTTAACTTGAATAACAGATTAAATAAACGGCGGCGGAAATAAGAGTCAGAAAGAATGTCGGATTCAAGACTGGCCAACAAGTCTGGAAATATAAGCCTATAGGACACAGGTATATGGGTACACCCAGGAAGAGATGGCTGGTGGATCTCTGAAGATGGAACAGGCAGCATCTTGCCTATGCCGTGATGATGATGATTCGGTTAAATTTGATACCACAAACTTTTTCACAATTTTGATACCTCATATTTTTGCCTCCCACCCCCTATTTTTTGTAGGAATCAATCAATCTTTGTGACAATAACAGGGTCTGTGAGGTATATGCATACCACGTTTTCCGAAAATCGGTTGATGTATTCAAAAATTATCGTGAGATAGACAGTCTGACACAGAGGTAGACAGACAGACCAAAAATAGTAAACGGTGGAGTTAAAAATCGAGAACTCGCTTTGCTGGTTCAATTACTTCCAGTATGCAATTTCTACTTATGTAGGGTTATTCACATAACCATATCTTATGCTTTATAGTTGATGTGCTTCCATCCTTAGCCTAATGATTCTGTATTTGCTTCGTCCTGCTCTGTAGAAATTCTACCCTTTGCTTTTTTGTGGAAATTTTAAAATTAAAATATACAAGGAAGGTACTGCATTCAGGGGCGTATTTACGGGGGAGGGGGACGAAGAGACCGGACCCCCCCCCCCCCAGAGAGTCGAAAAAGGTGTCGACTTTTGTTAATATCTTAATTTTGAAGCCAGTTTATTCTTATTTCAGCGGCGTATGTTAAAAGAGTACACAAACAGGTTTTTAAAATACAAACAGGGTTATTACAAAGCATTTGCATTTACGTTTGAAATATGAAATATGCCCCAAAGTACTGGAGAGGATGAGTAATGTCTTATGGTCTCATTCCTTGATGAAGGGAAGTATCCAGCCGCACTCCATGGGCAACACCTACAGGTGGCTAACGCGGCTCTGGAGACCGAGTGACAGCCGGTATAAACTGTCCCTCCTCTACTTGTCATTGTCAAGTAGAGGTTAGGGGACATCCTATTGCCCTTGGGGTGAGAAATTGCCCCTAAAGACGGATGACCTTCCATTGGTCAACGACGTAGGATGTGGGAAGTAAGAAGAAACCACCATATTAAAGAACCTTATGGTCAACAGGGAAAACTGGCCTCTTTAGTCTGGTAAGACAGCCAGTTTTCTGTGACCAGTTTAACACAGAAAATCAGGCTGAACGTTAAGCCTGAAGGTGGCAGCCCCACCATAGGTCTTACCCGTCGATATGCTAGTAACATATTCAGGGGATATATACATTACTAAATTGCCTCAAATAAGGACTAGCCGGATCCCCCAGTATCGGATGAATTGGTGGGAACATCTTTGCCGAATGGACGACTGCCGCATCCCCAAACAACTATGGAACTATAAGCTGAGGGGACGGAGAGTGTGGGACGTCCGAGGAAGCGCTGTAGTGACCAGCTCTAATATTTACCTGTTGAAACCTGAACAAACCATCCTTGGTTTAATCGTTGAAGAAGATGATGATGATGATAATGAAATATGAAATATAGGAAAATCAAGTCCAGTCAATAAGTATCTTGTAAACAATGTTTCAATACGCTTATTTTTGTCGTGTTATTAACGTTTACTTTAATGGGACTGATTCCAGCCACTTTAAAGATAGTCTTAATTTGTTTTTTCTTTTGTATGAAGCCGACCCAACACCCCCCCCAACCAAATTCTAGATACGCCACTGTCTGTATTATTTACAACGGAAGAATAATAGCACACTTTGTCAGATATCACGCGTAGGTATCTTTATTCTCTTTGTCAGGGTACAATAGTTAACCAGTTAAGTAATTGACTTTTCTGCTTAACATCGCACTACACACGGCAAATATATCAAGAATTTAAAAAAATAAAATTTTCCTCTTCTAAAATATTTATCAAGAACTACATATTAATCATACTTCTCAAAAACAGGATTTATCCTACATCTAATATGTTCAAATGAATTTAGTATAATACTTCAGAAAAATATACTACTGTTCAAATGTAAGTAGTACTTTAGAATTGTACCTTAAAGAGTAATACTAATATTATTCCTTTTCAGAATGAAGTACCGTACTAAGAATCGCCGTCGTTGCTACTTTGCTTTCCAGAAAAGCAAGGTCAGTTGCGACTCAATCGTATAAAACCCAGTCAGTTGTGACTGAAGGGGAAATTTGAACCCGCTCTGTTACGATTGATTGCACTTTTATGCTATTTTTATAATAATACATAATTCACCATTATAATTCTATTCATTCCTAGCCTAACCTAATCTAACCCAACCCAACCTAACCTAATCTAACCTAACCTAACGTAACAAAAATATTGTAAGAGGTTACTCGCACAAAATGAACAGTTCCAGATTGAAATCTCACCGAAGTTCAGAATAAGAACTTTTGTAAATGACAGATTTAGTGAGTAAGTGACCCAATTGACGCGTAAGAACAGGTAAAAACATCGTTTCGTCGCAACTGACCGAGACCGTCAGAAGCAGCTACCCCCTTCAGAGCTCTAGAAATGGGGTTAGTAATAAATGAATTCCAAACTTTCAGGGATAAGGAAACACGAGGAAAGACCACACCAACATAAAATATCGGTATGGAGAACCATACATGACTTCCATGTTCTAAGATTTATATTTAAAATCATTTTCGAAATGAAATATTTCCATAGAAACAACTTCTTTCTACTTACTGCTTCAGCCTTAACCACAGTACTGTGGTCACTAACGTATACCACCTCACGTTATCGCACTCGATTTTGACTGATGATGGAAGTCGATGGCACTGCCGAAACGTCTGGTTTTGCAGAAAACTTTGGTCTACGGCCAAACAGGACGGGTGAGGACGGGAAGGAATTTTAACAACAAACTACTTCTTTGTTGCCGATAACGTAGTACATATATAAAAATTATCCCCTCCCCCTTCAACTATAATTTTCATTTATAGAAAATTACTCCCATCCCGTTCAACTAGCTTCTTCATTTATAGATATTTCATCTACGTTTCTACAGTGGATTATTAAGATCTTCTTATCAGGATACTTTATTTATCAAAATTAAATACTTTACTCTTGTTACAACAAAAATGTTTCAGGTAAACTACCCTTTCCCCCTAACCGATCTTCACCAAAATCAATAGGCCTTGAGTCCTCTAAAACTCAGGCACACATGTAAAAAATTATTTGATTCTGTTTGAATTTACGGCAGTAATCGTTCGTCATGAAAAAATTTCTCTTGTTACAACATAAAATGTTACAGGTAAATTACACCTTTATCTTAACTGATCTACACCAAAATCAATAGGTCTTGAGTCCTCTATAATTCAGGGAAGTATGCAAAACATTATTTGATTGTGTTTGAATTTACGGCAGTTATCGTTCGTCATAGAAAAAATTACCCTTGTTATCACATAAAACGTTGCAGATAAACTACACCTTTCTCTTAACTGATCTTCACAAAAATCAATAGGTCTTGAGTCCTCTACAATTCAGGGATGCATGCAAAACATTATTTGATTCTGTTTGAATGTGCGGCAGTTATCGTTCGGTCATAGAAACAATTACTCTTGTTAAAACATTAAAAGTGGCAGGTAAACTACCCCTTTCCCTTAACCGATCTTCACCAAAATCAACAGACATTGAGTTGTCTATAGCTGAGGAAGGTATGCAAAACATTATTTGATATTGTTTGAATTTGCGGCTGTTATCGTTTGCCATAGTAAATACCTTTGTTGAAACAAAAACCGTTGCAGGTAAACTACCCCTTTCCCTTAACCGATCTTCACCAAAAACAATAGGTCTTGTGACCTCTACAATTCAGAGTTGCATGCAAAAAATTATTTGATTATGTTTGAATTTGCGGCTGTTATCGTTTGCCATAGAAAATACCCTTGTTAAAACATAAAACGTTGCAGGTAAACTACCCCTTTCCATTAACCGATCTTCACCAAAAATAACAGTCTTGAGAACTCTACAATTCAGGGCGGTATGCAAAATATTATTTGATTCTGTTTGAATTTGCGGCTGTTATCGTTTGTCATAGAAAATACCCTTGTTAAAACATAAAACGTTGCCGGTAAACTACCCCTTTCCCTTAACCGATATTCACCAAAAACAATAGGTCTTGAGAACTCTACAATTTAGGGGTGTACGCAAAACATTGTTTGATTCCGTTTGTATTTGCGGCTGTTATCGTTTGCCATAGAAAAAAAATCTAAGACAGACAGACACACAGACACATAGTCAGACAGACAGACAGACACGCACACAGACACTTTTCGAAAAATGACTTTTTTCATGTTTTGAGGGTAGTACAATCAGAATCTGCAATAATCTCGACCACGATTTTTTTTGCCATCACCATACTTCTATACTTCAATACTAAAAAGTAATTGGTTG
The DNA here is from genome assembly GCA_034769895.1 of Magicicada septendecula. Taxonomy (NCBI): domain Eukaryota; kingdom Metazoa; phylum Arthropoda; class Insecta; order Hemiptera; family Cicadidae; genus Magicicada; species Magicicada septendecula. The sequence goes on from CM068367.1 coordinate 1,250,903,638, forward strand.
CTTTGTAAATTATAAAATGTGCAATGAACAAATGTAGTAACAAAATACACATAACTTACAGATATTAACAACGTATTGAATGTAAACGTAATTTATTTATGTAATTAATAAGGAATTATTTTCCTCGTTGTAACTGTCACGTTGAAAAGGGCCGTTGTGTTTTCTAATTGTAACCTAGTTTTTCACAATGTTAGACAGACGAAACATCATGCATGTTTTTCTTACAAGGGTAACAAGCGTTTTAAGTTCTAACGCTAAGCGCAAATAAGAAACAGAATGTCAAACGGTCTGTTAACACCAAACAACGCTTTTGCTTTGAGATTATTCATAACAGGAAATAAACAAAACGCTGAGAAGTCACACAACAGGATTTCTCTGCTAAACTGTTAATTCCACATTTTCATTCTTTATACAACACTGTCACTAATTTTCTAACTACAAGACGAGACACCTTATTACAGGCATTTTTTTACTGTGATTGCCCTCTTTTTAACTACCCTTTTTATTTATAGATATTTCATCTGCCTTTCTACAGTAGATTATTATGACCTTCTTTTCAGTATACTTTATTTATCAAAATTATCTACTTTACTCTTGCTAAAGCGTAAAATGTTGCAGGTAAACTACCCCTCGCCTTTAATCGGTCTTCACCAAAATCAATAGGCCTCGAGTCCTCTACAACTCGAGCACATATGCAAAAGATTCTGTTTTAATTGCGGCAGTTATCGTTCGCCATATAAAAATTCTACATACATACACACAGACACTTTTCGGAAAATGACTTTTCTTCATGTCTTGAGGATAGTGCAATCAGAATCAGCCCTTATCACGAACACGATTTTTTTCGCGGTCACCATACTTCTATTTCCTTATGGAACATGGAGAGTAAAAAATCAATCTTTTTATTAGTTAACCATCGGTAAAAGATCACTATTCGTTATTCTCGCCAACCACGACTCTATCTAAAAAATTCAAACGCTAAATTCTATTCATGTTGTGTTTCTTAAGCGTCCAAGTCTCTGCGCGACTGAATTAGGCCAGAAAGACGTAAAACACACCATACGAATCCTCAAACGTAAATTCAGGAATTTACGTTTTTTAAATGAGCAGTATTTTAATTTTGTATAAATACAGTTCTTTCCTTATCTACTTGTACACTCCAAGAGTAGGATTAAGCCCTTGATTAAAGTTTTCTCTTAAATACTAATATTCAAAAACCCGCTTTATTATCAGCGGGTGCGTTGATGATTGTCAAAGGCTGAAAAACCTCTGATACTGATCATCATACATTTTATCTTAGTAAGATTCCCATCAAGACCACAGACATTACAGGTTCTTTAATCACTGTGTCGTCAGTATATTGTCGTTGATATATCGATAGAAGAAAATGTAGCAAGGTCATTAATGTGTAATATAAGCCTCTGTGACTCGCATGACAGGATATTAAGTGATTATTTGCTGTTTATTGCAATTTTAAAATATCTTCGGCGACTACACAATAATAATAATAATAATAATAATAATTATTATTATTGTTGTTGTTGTTATTATTATTATTATTATTGTGAAGTGTGGATTTTGGATTATTGTGAAGAAGATTAGTGAAAAAATACTGTTAAGTGTCATCTCAAGACCATTTGAGATGGCTTGCCAAGAAACTTTTTTGCTACATGCCAAGGAGTACTGCCAGACCCAATGAAACTCCACCCCAGTCGCACTAAGCATTTATTTCTATCCCTTCCAGAGATGACGAGTACTCTATACTTAGAAGTATATCGACAAAAACCTTACATGGGGAGAAGCGCATAGAAGCCAAAAACAAAGAACTGGACTGTAAACTAAGAAGAATAGGCTCACTGCATTTCTGGACTAAATTCCCCGTTGTCATTACGAAACAACATTCTGCCGTACAAGGTAGTACAAATTGTTGTATTGTATTGTTGTAGGCCAAAATTCTACAAGGTAGTACAAATTGTTGTATAGCAATTTACGTCAGCCAACTTAGGGCTGCGTCAAGATCATCCAGAGATTACAGAATAAAATTCTGCGTCTGCTAACCAAGCGTGAATCAGCAACAAAACGCTTCACCAGTCTTTCCTTGCGCCAAAGATGTCATACAAATCAGCATCCAAAGTTAAGTAACTTCCAGCTACAATGTCACGCTAGTTCACTGGCGACATATTTTGCTGATACTGTTGACGTAAGATGTTGACAACATAAACATTGAAAAAAAAAGAACTTCGGGTGTAGTTAATAGGTAAAGAGGAACCCTCAAATAAATGGTAACTTCTTACATGTTAATGGTTACCATTTGTCGTCATAGTTACTGGACAGGCATTATGAATGACTGCTTAATATATGGAAGAAAAATGAGCATTGCTTATAATTCTGATCATCACATTCTGATACCACTGTAAGATTTCCAAATCCAAACTGCTACTCTCCCACACGATGAATCCCATACTTCTGGGTAGTAAGACCATGATGTTCCTATATGTTTTGTCTGCCATGGAAGAATCATGTCATACCAGAGGGAACTCTAGCATGTTATCAGATACTATGAGAAACTGCGCGACCATCAAAGTGAATTAGCCTACACATCGTTGGGTAATGCTTGTGAAGGCCACTTTCAAAAACGATATCACCAAACGGGCATGACTTTAAGATATAATATATTGGCCGTTCAATCGTTGTGTTATAATAACTTGTTTCCGTAAATTTAGTAAAAAAAGTATAACAAAACATTCTTTACACCTCATCAATTATTTCTGTAAACAATTCCCTATTATATAATTTACATAGCTTCTAGTTTCAGACGAAGTAGGGAAGGAAGGAAAGTTCACTGCTTACAGTGAACTGTAAGGGCGCTACAGAAAGGTCCGCACATTTTGTACTGTTGCACTGTGCACGTTTACTGGCACACGTTTTACATAAATCAAACGCAGCATAAATCGAGAGACTCAGCAGCATACGGACACTGAAGTTGCTGTGCATGCATAAAGCACTTTGATGTATAGAAAGTATGAATGTTAAAGTGTTCACATAGACACCACGTCAGCAAAATTTGTGGATATATTAACACTGGCTTAGGGAGAAAAAGTTATATGGATTTTTAATATAAATTTTAACTTAACTATAGCCATGCAGCACACATGAACAGGCATATACATATATTATTCTTTTGTAAATCATTCGTTAAGTTTCTTGCACGATTCTTGTATAATATATATTTTATCAAATTATATTTCTTCTGCAAGTAAAATGTTCCTATTTTATCGTTTTATATCAACGTGACGCACGTTTGACAGAATACATCTGTATCATCGGAGGCTTCTAAATGAATTAGAAATTCATTTATTTACAATTCATTTAGAAACCTCTGATGATGCAGATCCATTCTGTGAAATGTCCGTCTGATTGTTATACAACGATAAAAATAAGAACACATTCTACTTTCAGAGGTAATATAATTTGATAAAATATGTATATTACGGTCGCGCGCGAGCACACGCACACACACGTGGAGTGCACCTATATGTAGGCATGTACGTTAACATACATAGCCCTAAAAAAGCTTAAATACTTAAACAAAGAATGGAAGTGTTCTGCTACCTACTCAGAGTCGATTGATGCATATTTAAAACTTACAAACTAGTGGCGACACGATGCGATGACTGCTTTACAGAGTAGTAGTGTTCCTAACACTGATTACATAGGACTAAACCGCATTCAAACTGAGATCCTTACCTGAAACATTACACAATAATTAGAATTTAGTTACAACCGATGGCCGTCAAATATATTCGAAAAAATGACTCGTCGATGCATTGTTTTACAGCTGTCTTAAAGATACAGTAAATAAGGTTTCTTACTTACAAAAGCAACGTGCGAAAAATAACTTACCATGAAGGCGACTGGCTGTATTTTTTAACGTGTGGCGTAAAGTTATTAAGTAACTGAAAACAATAATTTCGATTGATAACAGGCCTGAAGGATAAGACACCGATATCTTAGGCCAGTTAAATATCATTTTTGAATAACTGTACTGACTAGTCGGAGAATCCTTTTGATAGAGGTTATAACGGGTCGGTATCTTCAGGCCAGCGTTTTCACTTTGATACCAACATAATAATCTACAGTGTATCGACTGTTGTGTTAACAGCGAAATTATGAGAAACAGACAATTCTATGAATCCTTGTACCTACTCCAGCCATCCACAGTGAACTCGGACTGAGCATTATATTGTAACGTGACAAATGGTATGACATAAAACCATGTAATTTGCAAGAGTAAACGAATGAGAAGCTGTACAATAAAAAAAAAATAACAAGTAATAAATAAAAGAATGATAGCATAACACTAATGACTATATTTGACAGACTCTAACTATGACTGACTACCCAAATGTTTAGGTAAGGTAATGGGGAAAGATAAAAACAACATAAAATGAACTATGAAGGAATATTCGAGACCAGATACCATATTCCCAGTAAATTATAATTTGTAATGACCATATAAAAGTACAAACTAATGAGTAGAGAATTATATAATAAGTAGTAAATAAAGATGTAATGAAATGATAGAAAGGGTAAATTAACCAATATAATAATAATAATAAAATAAGAAGTGATAAAGTGACAAATAAATAAAATAAAATGTTTATTATCAGTAGGTCAAGGGGAGAATGCTGATAAATGTAAAATGTTAAATTACATTATTAGGTGATGATTTTAAAATAATCATAGGTCATTTACAAGTACTAGGTTCATAATTATGGTTTGAAACTGTTCAGATATGTTGTAATATTTAATTATTTATGTTCATAAAGTTATTTGTAAAAGTTAGACCAAAGAAATTATGTATTTTGTCTATAAGTACAAGATTATATTGTTTTTGTAAGGGTTAGAAACCAACAAATGTTGTATTTTAAATAATTATGTTAATTTGTTTTTGTAGAAGGTGTTAAGATAACAACATAAAGATCATTTGTTAGAATAAGTGTAGGCATAGAATTTCAGACATGTTAGCTGCTAGGCCTATATATAAAAACTAGAATATTGTAAATTTTAAAGTATAACAGCCAGGTTTATTGAAATAATGAATGTAATATGAATAGGTTTAATGATATTAGTCTGCACAACAAAACTTTATTCGAAATAAGTAGTATAACATTAATTATTAAGAAAATTAGGTGGTAAAAATGTAAAATCATTATTTGTGAACTAAAAGTAACCTTGTTTGGTTCCAAATTGATGTACAAGTTAAAAGCAAGACAATGATGTTATTAGATATAGATTCACAATTAGTATAAGGGAATTAGACCTATTTAAAAATATTTGACCAATTTTGTACAGAATGACAATGTATTTCAATGACAATATCTCATAATGTCCACCAATCAAATTTGGTATTTTAACCATAGCAACAACAAATTTAGGTAAATAATTTGAGGGTTCTTTAGTGACCATTGATGTAAAGATTGAAGAAAGTATAGAGCTTGAAATAATAACATAGTAAAAAATAATTTAAGAGTTCTTTAGTGACCATTGATGAGGAAAGATTGAAGAAAGTATTGAGCTTGAAATAATAAAATAATAAAAATAATTTAAGAATTCTTTAACAACCATTGATGAGTGAAGATTGAAGAGAGTATAGAGCTTGAAATAATAAAATAATAAACATAATTTAAGAATTCTTTAACAACCATTGATGAGTGAAGATTGAAGAAAGTATAGAGCTTGAAATAATAAAATAATAAATAAGTTGGGGGTTCTTTAGTAACCATTGATGAGGAAAGATTGAAGAGAGTATAGATCTTGAAATAATAAAATAATAAACATAATTTAAGAGTAATTTGGTGACCAAGGATGAGGAAAGATTGAAGAAAGGATAGAGCTTGAATAATAAAATAATAAAAATAATTTAAGAATTCTTTAGTGACCATTAATGAGTAAAGATTGAAGAAACTACAGAGCTTGAGATTATAAGAAAAAGTAATAGAAACGAACTAACTAATAAACAATCTGGATAGAGCATCAGAGATTATTAATAATAAGCCAAAAGCAATTCCAAGTGGATCACAGAAGTGGATTAATCAATAAAAGGAAAACCAACTATACTCAAGACATTTTAACTGGACATGAGATGAAGAAACAGTTGTTAAGTATAACCTATTTTTGATTTATCACATAACAAAGACAGACAAAGTGAATTACACTAATAACACTGATTTCACACTCACTAATTAAAATTGTGGACTTATTTTGATAATGAACAATTAAAACTAACACCAAAACCACTATTCTAGTTATTTCTTGTGTAAGAAACTGTAAATTAATTCAATACTATACTTAACAAATTAACCTATAAACACTAGTTTTTTCGAACGTAGTTTGTGACCATAGTCGTCCATATTTTTTCAAATATATAATATTTTGATATTTGTTGTAAAGCTTGTACTTTTATTTGTGCGTTTAAATACGTTTTTCTGTAGCTAAAAGAACATTTCCACGCCTTGAGATTTAACGAAATCGACCATTACTGGTTATTAAACAGAATAGCCAACCGGCAATAAATAAAGAAAAACTCAACTTTGAATTAAAATAATCGGGAACGTTATTGGGTAACTAAAGGGTTTAAAAAATGGATAGTTAAACTATTATTATTCGTAATACTGTATGTTTGGTTCCTGACAGTTCTTAAAACAGAGTTTGGTTTGATATAATAAATACAACCTTCTTCGAGTTACGAAAAGAAGTTGGCAACGCAGAATTTTTGAAACGAACGGCGGAAAAAAGGTGAGTTCCACAGTCGTAGTTGTTATCGTTACGGGACACACATTTAAAGAGATTGGTACAATATGTATCGACAAGTGTGGAGAAGTTCGTTTCAGAACTATTTGTACTTATACAACATCGTCACGATGACCAGTTGTCATTCGTAGTCCTGTTACTTGGTGTCAAGCTATTTTAAACGTGTTTGTTAGCGGTACCCAAATTCGGTTAGTTATTCCAAGAATTATTTATCGCACTGCTTTTAGCTTTTGTACACACTTGTTATTAGTTATTTGGAACATCCTGTTAGTTGATAAACCACCATCAGACATTTCGCTCATTCTGTGATGTGGCTCAATAGAAAAGCTAAGAATGGGCGAGCCGTTTGGGAATCGTAGTGATACCAATAAAATGTGGTATCGATAGAAAAAAGTGTCATTATTATAAGTTCTAACCACTAAAGTCTATGGGTGAAAATCAGTTAATATACTAAGACGACCGTGGCTCCCCAATTGTAATGTAATAAACAATCGGCTTTGGCATATCACTTTCTTGGCGATCGAATCGCATACTGTCTACTGTCTGCGCGTTAGCGCAGTGTAATGCCGTACATCTAACTAACCATTTCACATTAAGCACTGTCGGCAAACACGGAGAAGACTGCAGTTACGTATTTTCTAGTAGCATGTCATTCGCTTGGGTTTTTATATATTCTTTGGCTCCTTCGAGAATTCAGTCGATGAAAATTGATTTGAACAGACAGGTCAGTCTCTCTCTGCGGAATCGATAACGTGTAAACATGGTACATGACGAACGGACTGTCAATTTCTACCAACACAAGTTAGAAAATTCCTGGAGTTCCTGCGAGAAATATTATAATTGTGCTACTCCATGAAAGTGCAAGATATCCGATTGGGGTATATAGAGACTTTAAGCTGACTGGAAATGGGGAGTAAGCATAATATACCACTTTAGCAGTAACAGTATCGGCTCCAGTGAAGGGTGTAGCCTAGGTATTTGCTGATTCTGAATCTAGTGTGCGATGTTTAAATCCCCTTATTGGAAGCATTTGACAATAAACATTTGTGGATATGCAATTATTGGCACGTGTAAATAGTATTTTTGTTAACATTAACATTTTTGTGGAAAGTAAAGGAATCTGAAAATGTCTGACGTTGGAGGTAACATTTTCAATAAGGCGTCGGTTGTAGCGTGTGAGAGGTTACGCTGAAGCCACAGTAAATCTTACAAAAATTTAATCAGTGTATTAATTACGAAAGCAGTTTTGAAAATATAACGGAATATGTCCTATTAATACATAGTAATATCTATGAACCTTATAACCACACGTATTTATCCCTTATCAATATCTTCTAAAGCCCCACTGTTGTGAGCGCCAATCTATTACCCTTCAGGAATTACAGGTTCTTTATGCCTCACCTTGGATGTGTCAAATTACAACAAGACGGGTTTTAAATTAATTTATCCCTCTCTTTGTTTACATCAATTTGTAACACTTGTTAATTCTATTTCTACATAAATAAAACACATGGAATGGTATCTGGTAATAATAATAATAATATTGTATTTTTATTCAAAAAAAATTGCTATAGTCTATTTAGTGTAACTATTAGTATAATTTAGAAATCTCAGGGTCGATTCTCTTCTCTTTTGTTAATATTATTTTTAGGTTCTTTTGGCTGATATAAAGGTTCAGTAATTATAAAGAAAAAACAAGTATAGAAAGTACATTACATTACAAACAATAATAATAATGAATAATATAAATTGAGCATTAATTATAATAATATATATACGTTACACAATGTTTATCAGTTCAGTTTGGTTTCACACAGCCTCCTGGTCTCAGTGATGAAAAATTCCAATGTTAGTTTGTTTATGTTGTCCAAATGAAGGAATTCACTTCTTTTGGTGATCAATAAATGTTTATCTTGTCACTTTCGTGGTCCGAAGCCTTCTGTTGGAATATTGTGATTGAAGTCCAGTGTCTTGTTATTAATTCAATCCAAGTGTAGTTGTTCTTCTGTTTGTGTCATCAGTAAGATTAAAAGGCTGGTTTGTTAAGTTGTTTCTTTATATGCTCCAATTCTATATTCTGTTATAGTTTGATATAAGGTTTTTTTTTACTTCCTATTATATTATTTTTTAATAATATTCATATATTTCTTGTATAAATATTTAGCTTGTTTTCAGAATTTACACTCAACTCTCCTTCTTGGTTTATTATTTTTTTAATAATAATCAACAACATTCTTTTTCTCTCTTTTGGTTTCCTGGATACACATAAATACTCTGGTCATATCTGTTCAAATTGAGATTTAGTTGTCATAGGATATTATTTTTATATAATACATTATTTTACCTTCTACATACAAGTTGCTTTTTAGTTATTACATCATAATACTTAATACAATTTACATATTATTTTATCTGACAAAACTATGAACAATTTTAATATCAAATATTATAGTTATTTGTAATTTGACAAATATTTTTGAATAATTTATTATTTACTGAACATAATCATCTAGGCCTATGTTGACTGGTTATATTTTTATATTGGAAGACTCATAATCGATCCTGCTTACACTTGTTTTATATTAATTAATTTTTTTTAAATATCGACAAACTATTAATTAACAATTATATTTTAATTACTATAATTCCCTTTATGGCTTAACTGAATGCACACTTTTAAACCATTGTCTGTGTGATTAATATCTATTAAACTTATATAACTCAAGCACTAATAAAGAAAAAACTAAATGTTAATGTCAGTATCATCTGCTACTATGGATTAGTAATTAATTTCATTAAATAATTGTTTATAATTACTATCCACTCACAGTTCTTCTTAATTGAATACCACTGTATCTCACATCCTCTTACCAATTAATTACACTTGTTTTATATTACATTTGTAGCACATCTTAATTACATTTTACATTTACTTCTAAATTTGTATTGTACTTTATATGACTTTCTAATTGATTCATTCATTATTCATTAAATTTATTATCATTATTTATTTGTTTATGGACTACTCCAAATCTAACTGGGTACTGTCTATATAGTATAGTAGTCTGTCATAGTAATGTCTGTTGTAGGACTTTTATTTGTAAATAGGTTCACACTTTTATTTATTATTGTTTCTTCCTTCAAATTATTTTGATTTCGATTTGTTTAGATAACTTGTTGTTATTGCTTGCTGATGTCTTCAACAGTTGAAGTGTATGATATTATGGTATTAATATTGCTTGGTGATAAGATTGACATTTATTAAACAAATTCTTCATTATTATAGGCAAATTGAAACCTACTTTTCTTGTCAATACCAATTATTTTCTTCTTTATCTCTGGAGTTTGTTTATTTATATGGGTGGCTTTAACGAATTGTAATTCTTGAGTTTTCTCTTGGTTCATTGTATTCTATTTATATATTCCATTCTTTTATTCACATTGATTCCATACTAATGTTATATGATTCCCCCTATATTAAAATGGTATTATGAATGAATATCGGCGTTGAGTGGCCCTTTTACGTCCAATTGCTCATCCGAACATTCACATACTTGGTACAGTGCACTTTGGCTGCTGCCCGTAAAATAATTCTAGAGTGGTGCCTTAGCTTTCTACACTCTATAAATAAAAATAATTAAAAATCTTATCATTATACACATCCTTGGAATCTTTTATCTTCTGAATATTTTTTCTTATTCTACATTTGCCTCCCAATAACTCTATTTTTTTATTATATTCAATATTACTGTTGGTATATTTCTTAAGTAGATTTCTCTGTCTTTTATATAACTTCACTTCAGAGTTCAATGATTTATTAGCCTTAATGTCATTCACCTTTGTTATTCAATACCTCTTGTAATATAGTAGTTTTAATTATCCTTCTATTATTCTATCTGTTTTTATACTGCAACTCTTCTTCAGCAAGTTCATTTTCTAATTAGTTTATTAAATTTCTCTTAGGCTTTTGTCATTAATATTGTGCTCCATTATTATTATTATATTACTATATGTATTATTTATGCTTGATTTAATAAGATGCGCTTATTTCTTTTAGAATTTTGGTGTCGTTACAACCTACGCATACGATGAAAATAACCTAAATGGAGTTCTTAACACTGTAATCGACTACACTATGGATTTGTGAACGACGATCGACAAACAATTTGTTTTTATTCTTTAATTCTAATCGTATTTGGACACGTTCAAGACAGGTGAATACGCAACATTAATTAAACTTCTAATAAAAATGATAATTGTGATACGTGAGAACGTCTGCATATTTTTAGTAAGCATAACAGCAATGCCTTTCCTTTATTTACGTTCAATTAATTCGCTAGAATTGGGCGTTTTGCCACTGGACGTGGAAGTAGATGGACAAAATAGATACAGAAAAATTTAATATAGAGAGTATTGTAGACCTTCTCCCTCTTCGTCGTTGTTCGTTTCCTAGCGGAGTGGCTACGGAGTATCTGTAGAACGTTAAGTTTCTCCACGCTTCCGTCTCTGGTCGTGCTCAATACACCGTGCTCAAACCTTGACAAATTTGTCAGTATTTTAACTTGATTGGTTAATCGGTCCGATAGTATTCGGCGGCTAATAATATTCTTAACCTTTTAGGGTTTGAAATCTTGGGGTCATAGTATCTTTGTTTCAGTTGTCAGAAAATTGCTCCTAACAAGTTTACAAGTTTAGATAAAGTGCCATTTCTCTCCAACTGGTCGAGACCATACTGCATGGCGAAGTTCCACATCCTACAAAAGGTGACTGCTGGCGCAAAACGGTATGGCTCTAGGTCGGAAGGTCGATGAACATTCCTGGTGGAGGGTAGCCGAATCCACCAGTATCAAGTTAGAGCACAGAGCCCGGTACAATTTTAGGCCACTGCAGACAATAACCACTTTTAGATACAGAAACTGAAGTACAGCCGCATTACTATGATATACTTCTACGATACACTAAAAATTCTTAATGAGTACTACAGGTAGCGAAGATTAATATATTAAAAAAAAACAAAGCCAAATGAAAGGATAGAGCAAACACGTGCAACAGGTAGTGTTACCTGCTTTTCAAAACCTCTGTTCGAAGACTGATGCTATATTTTCGGAGTTAAGTGACTAAAGATGCAGAGAAAATGCAACAAATAATAGTAACAAACCACGGAAACGAAATAGCATTAAAATCGATATTAATAGAAGAGAAATATTAATACCCATAAACTGGAACGGACAAAATGTTTTACTATAAAGAATTAATGTAATATCCTGCTAAAACATTTTACAATTTTAAAACAATTTTAACATTTTGTTACGCGTGGAACATCATGAACTGGATGGAAAAGAAGGGAAGCGGTAAGGAAAAAGAAGGACAAAATTATGATGGTAAGGGGGTAAAATAAGTGTAATCAAAGAAAGAATAAAGAAAAGGACAGAGAAAGATAGAGAGAGAGAGAGAGAGAGAGAGAGAGAGAGAGAGAGAGAGAGAGAGAGAGAGAGAGAGAGAGAGAGAGAGAGAGAGAGAGTTAGAGAGAGGGGGAGAGAGACAGACTGAGGGGAGAGATAAGTGGCAGAAAATTTATAAATTCAGATGTCAAGATTCACTGACAAGTTTTAGCATTAACCGTTTTTGTCTTATTTCCATAAAAAGATTAAACCATTAAACATCATCTCGTGAAATCATAATTCGGTATAAATTTTATTCACAATTTTAAAAGGACTGGCGTTTTTCCGGGCTTTCGAATTTATAAAATAATAACTAAATGGAAGCGAAACATTAACACAACATGAATATTCAATAAACCGGAGTTACTGGGTGCAATACTTTTACAGAGTTTACGTTTTGCGTTTACTTTATGGAAATGCTCAAATGAAATTAAATTATTCAAAGTCGATTTCCGTATTCCTTCTTCAACTATATATATATATATATATATATATATATATATATATATATATATTGCAACGTTACGATTATTTCATAAATTCACACAAATACAGAACCATGTACTCAATGCAACTATTAAGTGTAGTACACTGGCCAGGTCGCAGGATTTTTGTTTCTCGTTGCGTCAAGTATATGTAGTTGCACAATAATTAAATAAATTTTAAAGAGGAGTGAGATGTTGTTGACATGAAATAATTATTTAAAACCATTTAAAAATAACCATCCTAAGGTTTATTCATTAATAGAAAAATATTCCAATATTAAAAAATTCAAACATTAGATAGATCAAATATCCACTTTTATATCTTTCACACATATTAGGCTGTTCATAACATCTAAAAACTAAACAATCATATACTCTTATTAACTAAACAGACATGTTAAATAAGTCATCTAAATCTAAATTCATTCATTTTTTGTGTGTGTCTGACTTTGATTCAATCTTCAAATGCTAATAGCAACTCATTTAAAAGGAAACAAAAATAATATTAAACTTAAGCTTAAAATTACTAGTTGCTATAGACAAAATAAACTAATTACATTTACTTTCAAACTATTATTTAACTCTATTGACACACCCAAATTTTTAACATATAACAAATGATTTAGTAACTTTCAAATTTTCTTATAAAATTAAATTATTGACTTTAACTAATATTTACATTTTCAATTTTTAAGTCTTACTGTTCATGTAAAATTGTCTTTCTGAAAGTTATTTTCACAACAAAATTATAAATATTTAGTCATCACCTGCATACTGCTGCCGTTACCGTTGCGTGTGTGTGCGTCCTGAATCCTGAGAATTTTATGATGATGATGATGCTGTGTTTTATGTCTCTATAGGTTGTTGTTGCTCCTGAGTTCCTCCACACGTCTTGTGTGAGTGTGGTAGTGTGTGTGTGTCCATGTCGATCCGCAACGGGCAGCGTAACGTCGTTTGTAGATTTCTTGAGTCTGAGAATGCCCCAAAATTGTCGGTCGTATTTATACTGGACTCAATCTGACATGTCCAGGATTGCTCTTGACATGTTAGAAATGGTAACTTTCATGCAAAGCGTCCTTTTAATTACGAATCACTTTTTTGTTCATTTTAGCGATTTCATAAATACACTTGTAGCATGCGCGATATCATTGTTGGCGTAATTTTTTTCTATTCACGCACATATAACACACATGTTAATTACTCTTTAATTACACCCGTAATTAACATTTAGCGTCTTTAATATTGCAAATTAATTTCTACAATATTTTTATATCACTGCATTCGTTAAAAATTCCTTAATGCAAAGGTGTTTTTATAATTGGAGCACGTCTTTGTTTACAGGTTTAACACAAATAATTAGTTTATTATAATCCTGTTAAGACATGATTACAGAGAAAACAATAAGTCGTTCGCATCACCCCATATTTTCATGTCGTAGCGTGCTCACACACACACGGTGTTACGCTACCACAGCAGATGTCCCTCTCGACAGGTTAGATATTGTCAATTCCTGCACAAAATTGTATAAAACTGTTCCTTATTCTATTTATACTAATTACAATATAAAACATACCGCCCTGGGCAAATATATGTATTGGTGCAATATATATCGCAGCAGCACGCTTGATTATACAGAAATTGTCTTGTTTCGTTCCGTTGGCACGCATTTGAAAGTACGCTTACCAAAAATACGGTCTATGAAAAATAAATTGATAAGATCGATACATATTCTTTTGAAAACAACATTATTTATTGTGGTAACCAGCTTGTATGTATTTCTCTCAATATTGTATGATTACTTATTAGCTATTATTATTTAGTGACTAGTGATTATTTCAGTATTACTTCACACCTTGTCTTCTTCTTCGTCACGGCTTAAACTGTTTAGTCTGTTCCGGCTCCAAACTTGTCGGACCATTTCTTTTTGGGTCTTCCCAGGCTTCTCTTCACTTTCGGCTCATACAATAAGGCTACCTTGGGGAACCTGTCACTGCCCATTCTGCTAATGTGTTGTTTCCAGCTTTTTCTATACCTAATTATTGATGATTCCGTTTACTTCTTCAACTTTCAGTTCCTCTCTAATCTGATTGTTTCATTTCATAACTAATTTTGTATACCCAGCTATGAAACGCAAAAATTTCATTTCCGCAACCGGAATTCTTGATAATTGTCTGGCAGACATTCTCCACGTTTCTGAGCCATAAACAAGAGTACTGCCATGGTTTTGCGTAGTTTTATTATGGACTCTTTCCTTGCCTTGTGTTGTAGAGCACGTCGGAGAGTTCCTGTTATCTGATTAAATTTATTAATTTTCCCATTAATATCTTCTTCGTTTTTATATGAGAGCTTACAGCCTAAATAGTTAAATTCTGAACTTGTTCTATAATTTTACTATCCAAAACAATTTTAGATGTAACTGATCATGTTCTATTAAAAGTCACACATTTTGTTTTTTGTCAGATATTTCCATATTAAATTCTTTCGCAATGTTATTTTAGAAGTGGAGCATCCTTTGCAGGTCATCTTTATTTGTGGCCAATAAAATCTGATCATCTGCAAAGATGAGAGTACTTTGAGGGACGTCACAGCTTTTAAAGTGCGAACATTTGAACAATAATTTAATATTTGTCTCTGTGAAAAAATTGTAGGATTAAAAATTAGTTGTATTAAATATATTAATAAAAATCGCGATTGTCAGCCTTATGCTCTCTCTCTCTCTCTCTCTCTCTCTCTCTCTCTCTCTCTCTCTCTCTTCACTATTTATGTTTTACCATAAACATGAGATATTCACTTTTCACCGTTAATCTACGTATTAATATATATGAAACTGAAACAAGGTTTATATCCTCGGCACGTAAAAGCATCAACAAGGATCTGATTCTACCTTTGTTGTACAGCTGTACACAACCCACGCGTCCAACCCTTCACACAAACACTGGTTACAAAGAGTAGAGGGAATTAATTCAGCTGCTAATGGATTTTATTGGTAAAGCGGCAGTAAAAGGGAATACCTGGAATGTCAATTAGCTACGCAAACTGTAACATCAGTATAATTAAAACAAACATATAAACTACTGTAAATTCTGTTAAACTGAACTCTCACGTGTCTAGCATTTACATTATAATAATTTTATCAAAATAATGTAACGACACAAAGGAAGGCAATTAATTAAAACTTTCAAAAAGACACACAATTTATACCCACATACGTGAGAAAATTATATAAAGAGTGACCAACTTAAAAAAACCGACTCCTTGCGTAGACATCCATCCACACCGCAATTTTTTATTAATCGGGTAATAAAACATGGAAAAATATAATTTAAAAAAGTAGAATACGTTCTCTGTTAATTTGAGACCATATCGTACATAATCTGCCGAATAACTGAAGAACAAGAGAACGATGTTCCCTCAAAAAAAAAAAAATTACTAATGGTGAATTAGAGTTAATACTATATTCTATGAGTACTAAAGCATTTTACCAAAGCAAAATTTTATTTTTACAAAGCATGGTTTCACTTATTTGGAAATGAGTTCACTAAACATGAAGCTTTCGCGAGGATAAAAAGAAACTCCATCTCGAGTAAAAATTAGACTATGGTGCATTTTAGCCGGGTTGTTTTTTTGTGGGCAGGACAATCGATTTTTACCAAGTAACACAGAAGTATACATTAGTCTTCCAATAACTTATGCCTAGTTTACCGGTGACGAACGTGTAACTGCTTCTGTCGACGGGCGAAGCAACACGTCTCCTGATTCATAAAACTATCACGAACGAAAGGGTTGTCATTAAAGATTTGTGGTCTGTATGTCAACCATATTTACCTGCACGTGAACAACATATTTTTATGTGTTGAACGACTTGAACGAAAAACGTATGACACTTACATATGACAAATAAGTCTATATATTCTTTAACAAACTCAGTCTATGATCATGCATAAACACGATTTTGTTAAATGTGTCTCAGATGCTACAATTTTAAAACTCGCATAAGAACATATTTATTTATATAAATGCATGATATGTATTTATATTAAATATTAATATTCACGTATATTACTATATTATTAAATATATTGTATTTAAATTTATTAAAATATATGTATTATTTACATACATAATATAATCACACACACACACACACACACACACACACACACACACACACACACACACACACACACACACACACACACACACACACACACACACACACACACACACACACACACACACACACACACACACACACACACACACACACACACACACACACACACACACACACACACACACACACACACACACACACACACACACAATCAATTTCGTCGGTGTGTGCGCGTGAATCTAAGGACATAAATATCATGAATATAAGGACATCATCATCATCACTTGGCATTCTGCCATATGACAAGTGCCAGCCAGCCACATCGTCTCTATTAGTGTCAATTTCAGAATTGAGTCTTCGTCGCTTCATACGACACTCCACTAGGAAAATACGTCGTTCGTACATATGTCATCAATGAGCTTCATTCTCGCCCTCGTCATCTCTTTTTCTCCTTCCATTCTCCTCCACCTTCTCCTCCTTTTATGGCGCTACAGCCTGAAGTCGAGCCTTGGCCTCCACCTCTCTCTATCAGTAGCAAAGGACTTCCATCCTCGCACCCCCAACATGTCCCTTGCATCCACAGCGACAGCATCTTCCCATCTTTTCTTTGGACGCCATTTTGGTCTTTTCCCATCCATACTACCCATAAGGTCTCTTTTAGGTCCCAATGCAGCCTCCTCAGTTTTACATATACTTCTACCGTTGGCTTGTTAAAATGACAGTATATCTAATCATTATGCCGTATCCTCCATTCCCCGCATCTACATATGGAGCCCAGGATCCATCTCAGAAGCTTCCTTTCAATACCTTCAGGCGTTCAGTTCAATTGCTCTTTGTGTTAATATCCCGGTTTCTCTGCCATAGCACAGGATGGGTCGTATGATAGTTTTGTATATGTGCATTTTTGTCTGCGTATGAATTACTCTTGATTTAAAGGTGCGGTAGGCCTTGTTGGCTAGAGTTATCCTTCTCTTTATCCTTATCCTGCTCTGGATCTTCATTCCCATCTGCAGATATCGTCGTTTTCTCCTTCCATTCTGTCCTCGTTGATTACAACTTTATAGCGAACCGTTGTCTCCTATTTATAACTTGCAGAACAACTCTACTAAATTTTTTTTGAACACCTCATATTTTATCTATCCTTCCTATTCCTTCCAAATACTTCCACATCCACGTTCTCTGACTCTTTATCCTAGCCCTTTTTTCTTTTTCCTGTTTTTAAAACATAAATTAAAAATCTGCTCATAAAACATTTCTTAAAATCCTTTTTCCTGTTGGCTACTTCCCTTGCATAAGTTATTCTATTCCTAACCTTTTGTTCACCGGTCTACTCCTGCACCGGTTCTCGAAGTATCTCCACCTACCTACCTGCTCTATTCTCTTATTTGAGATTTATACTCTCGCATCTTTTTCGCCATTCATTCTCCTCACTTATTCGCTGTATATTTATTGTCATATTTTGTATCTCACTTTATAATATTTATAGCAGCCTTTGTACAGCTGCTGTCTCATCCGCTAAAATTATTCGTCTCACCAGGAAATCTTAAACCAATCTTCATTCCCCCCCCCCCCGACATAATTTCTTCCTGTCGACTTAAATAGAACTCATCATTTCTCTACGTAGATATTATACAGGATCGACACCTTGGGTGTGCGCACGCGGGCGTTCAACACGCATACACAAAATGTTGCACACGGTGGCAATTACTTGCGCTGTTATTACCCGTTATAACATGTAACACGACCATTAAAACTACCTCACCGTGCAGAGTATAGCAATTACTCGGGAATACAGTTAGGAATTTTTAGAAAAATACAGTATGACAGAAACAACATCGCAGGCGAATAAGCTCGCTACAGCTCTCGATAAGTGTAGCGTTGTTAGCATGCAAATGCACGGCTTAACATCACACGGTGCATAGTAGTGGCAGATTAATTGTAATAAGCGTATTCCAAATACTGTATAAAGATAATTGAAGAAAATAACTTTTCACGCGAGCACCCGCGCATCTACACGGTCGATATTATGGCTTACTATGTTAATGTTTTACATTATATCTTCTTCCTTATTTTTTTCCTCTTTTAGCTTAATCGTGCTTTCCTAAATAAACATCGACCTGCCTCATCTGGTGGTAATTGCTCGTGAATATTTCTGCAGGGGAATAACCTGTGTTCTACAATGCGACTAGAATAAACGGTATGGTTAACACAGAACTTTCATATTCATATCCCTATTTATTTTGTAACTTTTGGTTACTATACTAATTCATTCATTTATTTTATTTGTACTAAACTTTTATTTCAAAACTAAATATTACATTCTATCCAAATTTCTATTTTATTCTCTGAACGTTAATTGGATTGCATTTTCACCAACAATAATTTGTTAACGTTGTTAATATCTGAGGTGGGCTGCTGTGATTGAAAAAGATGATACGCGAATTTCAGTGGGTTGAAGTAAGACGAAATAAGACATAGGTTATCGTCATGTCCTATTGTGCCTTGTGGAAGATCCCAGAGTCTTTTCACTGCTTAATTACTAGACTCGCCTTCTTTATGTCATCATTATCATCATCATCTCCACTTCATCTTTTAGGCATCGCTGTCCGTTACGGTTCTTATATTTTTCTCGGTCGACCTATGTTTCTTCTTGTTTTTGTTTTATATATTCTTACTTTTAAAGGTGATCTGTTTCCTTCGACCTTTGCCAAATGTTGGTTCCATTCGAGTCTGTTGTATTTTGTTTTTTCATTTAAATAAAATGTTTGAATTTTTACGCTGATTACTTCGTTCCTCATAATGTTTCCCGATACGTTCTTTTGAGTTTATTAGAACCTTATCTCTTGAGCTTTTTTCCTCTCTTGTGTTTTTGTTGTAACTCAGATTTCACTGTCGTACGTAAGCGCTAGCGTTTTATAAAATTTCAGCGTTGTCTCTTTTTTGTTTTATTTTTCAGATATAGGCTGATTTTACCGTATATGTTATTGAACTCAGATCTATACTGTAATCATAGGAAACATTGCATCCTTAATATTTAAAAAAGGCTCATCTACTCTAATGCTTTGATGTATAAGACAATCTGGAGCCTTATGGATTCAACTGCTGGGAAAGCCATAACTTTTGCCTTATGGACTGATATTTTAAAATTATATTTAATGTTTATTTGTTGTAGATCAGATAGGCTTTTTTGCAATTCATTTTCTGCTTTTCTGATAACAGTCACGTCGTCAGCGTATAAAATTAATTTAGTATGATGTTATTATTTAAACGAATGCCTGCTATATAATTTTCTCTTCAATCTCTTACAATACGGTCTACGTAGATATTAAATAAATGAAGGGATATGCTGCAACTCTGCCTTACACCCTTGTTAGCGTGTACTGGATTATACATTTTGCCATTTATGCTGGCGACTGTTTCTCTGTAAGGCTTTTTATCGCTATTATGAGGTGTAGTGTATATCCTCAAACGTTTATAATTTCCCATAATTTTTTCCGTTAACCAATCAAAGGCCTTCTCAATGTCGCATTCCACATTAGTTATAAAATGTTTGGCATTCACTAATATAATTAAATACACCAAACAAATTATTTCTATAAGAATAATGATTTCTCTCAGTTATATTACTTCCTTCATATCAGCACGATTAAAAGATAATAATGACAAGCTGTACTTAAAAAAAGGGTATATATTATACGAACGAATGCGGAAAGGAGAAATAAAAATAAAACTTATTATTGTGATATGTAAAACGCAAAATTCTTGTAAAGAAACGTCCATTCGTATTTCACATGAATTAGCAGACCACTGTTCAGGTTTATTGGAATAACAAAACATTTAGGGTATTAACGTGTAGAACATAGCTACATGCGACATCTAACGGTGAAAACACGAAACTGTTGTTCATTTTCGGTACAGGTGGAAAATTTATTTAGTGGAAACTGATAAATTTATAATAAAGCTACAACATAAACAATTCATACTATGAAAATACAAACATATATAATTGCTATTAAGTTCTAGCCTTTCACTGCTGAAAAGTTGCAGTGCTGAGTAACCCATTATTTTCTATACCATCTATTAGGCATATATCGTACACAACAAATAAAATAAAATTACCTGTATAAAATTATAAATAGTTACTTGTTCTTAGTAATCATTCGAGCAGTATACTCTCTTTCTTATTGATGTCACAACTGACAGCAAACACAAACGAGCCCTGTGTTTTATGTATGACACATGTCGTTAGGAAGTGTGTAAACATTTATACGGTAATCTTCTCAAAATAAGTATCTCTATATTAGACTGTCTTCCTATTTTTTTAAATATTCTTTTCTTTAGTCGTTCTTTACTCTCTATATATTAAACATTGCAATTGTTCTGTATAATAACACTCTTTTCTGTTGCTTGTTTGCTGCAACAAGCAAACACTATAGGCTTAATACAAAGTGTCTTCCGCTTTTCTCCGTTTCTGACCTCACATATTTATTTTAGCCAAGGCAAAATTACCAGGTAGTAATATAGACCACAATGTACTCCTTCGGAAAATTTGGTTAGAAGAATACATTAAACTTTGGCTGAAGAGTTAAAAATAACCGGGAAAAAAATATTTACCTATTCCTACTAAACCTTGAAAATTTATTGTTTGATTCGATCAATTTGTTGTCAGGTTCGAACCAATATTACTAACAATTCGCAAATTAATTTTAATAACGCCTAATTAATCGTCGCCCTCCGTCAGCTCTTTAAGTACAGATAGCAATCGATTCACGCCATTGCTCACGTGTTTGATTCTTCACTTTGCAAGTGAAGCCACGAAGCTATATAGTACAGGATAGGCGGAAAGACAGGCAGTTTCCCTCTCGCAAGCACAGGTACACGTTCCCGCGCATAAATACCCACACGCACAGATACAAAAGTATATAAATTCTTTACTCTTTTTAAATGAGCAACAACAGAAATTAGTTATTGTACACTATCATAGAAATTATAACGAGTATTTAGGAGTAAATTAGGCCTATATTTTGTTGCATTGTGTGTGTAAAATCTTCTTCTTCTTCTTCTTCTTCTTCTTCTTCTTCTTCTTCTTCTTCTTCTTCTTCTTCGTCTTCGTCTTCGTCTTCGTCTTCGTCTTCGTCTTCCTCTTCCTCTTCCTCTTCCTCTTCTTCTTCTTTGACATTTCTCTTTTTGGATTAGTTATACTTTCATTCATAAATCTCAGTCTTTATAATCGTCGTACATTATAGCTTCTTTTCAGTTCCTAGGGCATGATTTCAAGACAAAAATAGTCCTTTTCTCTTTTGGCCGTTATCAAAGCGTCCGTAATGTGCATACCATGTAAATATTCTGCGGCTGAGAATTCTGTTTTGTCCTTCAATACCGATTTCTTTATCCTCACAAGTAATCGATATAAAGTTCTTTCACTCAATGTAATTCCACGTTTGCGTCCTAACTTTTATTCTTTAAGAAAGCGGATTTTAGCCCTTATGCTGGTACCCCGTTTTGATTTGTTTAAGTAATACATTTATTGGATAGAATCCATATGGAGATTTACTTTCCTAGTCCCCATGACTACTGTAGAATCAATATTGTAGTCACATTTACAGTCTTCTCGATAATATTGCCCAGGTTTTGGCGATTAAAGTAACGCAGGCCGTGAGTGTAACGACCGCTGGTTTTGAGCGATAAAAATATTTAATGTCTTCGTAGTTGAGAATTCGTTGTGTTCAAAACAAAACCTGACGTTAAACGCCGCGTACATTTTTCTCTACGTGCGCACAGCGTCATATAAAATGTAATGTAAAGTGCCAAATTAAAACGAACATTTTTATAGAGTCATAAACCCCGATTCGCTGAAAACGCAGCCAATAATGGTACACAGTCTACGTATTGCAGCAGCTCGCCGGATGTTACATATAATATATTTATATATACGCCTATATAAGCACACCTAGTGCAAGCATGCGTTTCGCTACTCGTAGGTTTCAATAATTGTTACATCAGCGTCCAGCGTTAACGGCTCCCAGCATATGCAAACCAGTGCAGTGATGAAATTATTCAAGGCATACTGCACTTAAGCATCGTACACGCACAAATACATCACCTGGTCAGATGAGTTAGCCAATCTGTACATTACGGAATATAAATTATTAAAATAATTGAATACTCGCTACTGCCGTGACGCTGTCAACGAAAATATGTATAAAGCTATCCGATACGCTTGTGCACTTTTATAACCGACAAACTTTTTTTTTTATTGAAAGTGCAAAGCGCTCAATTTTAATTCATGAAGGAAGAAGGTATGTGGCGATTAAGAGACTGTCTTTGGAAGGGAAGAAATTGTAAGCCCACGAACATCTGCGTTAAGGAAAATAATTAGTAGTGTAGTAGTAGTAGAAGAAGAAGAAGAAGAAGAAGAAGAAGAAGAAGAAGAAAAGAAGAAGACATATTCCTACAGAATACACATAATCCCACAGAGAAAACTTGAACTTTTAAGAAAATTTCAACGACAACTATACACAGCCAACTAAGAACAATATTTAGAGCAGCACAAGAAAATGGAGCGTGACGCAGGCTCTATAATGACGAGTTATACCATCTTTACAAAGAGCCGGACATTGTCAGGATAATCAAAATGTAACAGGCTAAGGTGGGTTGGACACGTAGATCGAATGGAGGAAGGACAATCTATGAAAAATATCTTCTACCAGAAATCAATGGATAGTAGAGCAAGGGGAAGACTCCAAGTAGATTCAAAGATCAGATAGAGGAGGACCTCAGAATGCTGAACATAAGAAACTGGAAACCCAGGCCACGCAATGAGGAAGAATGGAGTCGACTCTGGAGCAGGCCAAGACCCACCAAGGGCTGTAGAGACACGGCTGATGATGAAACACAGTCAAAAATATTTCCTATATATGAATTAGCATTGATTAAATTTAAAAAGTATTATTTTTTAAACATTGACTTTAAATTTAAAATATCAACAACGAAAGCAGAAAGCATATAATAAGTAGTATAATGTAACCTTGAGATAGGCCTAGGTAAAAAGAAAATACAATAAACTAGTAAGCTACCTGAACTGCAGATCTTGTTCATGACTTTGAACGAATTATGTTTATTATTAGGTAAAGTCATATTAATACATTTTATTTGCTTAATGTTGTGAGTAAGGTTCTTCGCATAATGATTCTTAGCGTTAGCCGAGAAACACCACGAGGAATTGACCATACGTCGCTTCCGCGATTAATGGAGTACCTGAAAAGATAGGTTTTGCGGTACCTTAAAAGTAAAAATAATTTTTTTAAATTATGAAATCCTGTTCACTCCATAGTATTTTGGTTTTAATAAAATCACAATTGTATGCTGACGACCATTATTGCTTTTCTAATTTTGATGAATAAAATTAAAACATTAAACATCTTAAACTCTGCTTTGGTTTTGTTAGTTAAAATTATAAGCATAATGCATAGTTTATGTATATTTCTACAGA
This sequence comes from Magicicada septendecula, assembly GCA_034769895.1. Classification (NCBI taxonomy): domain Eukaryota; kingdom Metazoa; phylum Arthropoda; class Insecta; order Hemiptera; family Cicadidae; genus Magicicada; species Magicicada septendecula. Next base: position 1,250,927,983 of record CM068367.1, read on the forward strand.
TACGCATAGAACTGTATGGAATACTTTTCACAAATATATGTACGTGATAACAATATGTAAAACCTTTTTGTAAATATAGCTTATAAATGTTTTTTTTTTATAGAATCACCTCCTGGAATGTTTTCCTTTCCTCCCGGAACACTCTATATTTAATTTGCACCTCACGGGCTTATTCCTTAACGATATACATTGTCGTTTCAGATCATGCTACTGGCGTTTTTTCTCTAAATGTATATAATCATGATCAGAATAAATTCCTTAAACTGCTTCCTAACGGGAATGTGTTTAAATTTTTACATGGTTATGCCTATAAAACCAAGCATTTATGTACTTACGTTTATCTAACACATTTTTCTTTTTTTAAGCTATAGAATCACGTCCTGAAATATTGTCCTTTTTTCTGGGAACACCCCGTACATATTTATACTTGCATATTAAAAATATATAGGTATTACAGGTATAAGTAATACAAGGCCTAAGGAGTGTAAGGCGCTTTTCCCCAATACATTCATTACAATTGTTTTATCTTTCAACAATAAAATTAAAAACAGAAATTATAGCCTTTCTTATGTTACGACACTGCAGAGGCTAATTCACAAACTGGAGACCTGAAAAGTACATCGTAGTTACGAGCGGTTTATCATTGACGGGGCGTGAGATATTTGTATCCCAATTGCCTATCCAACGCCTGTACTTATTTTCTGTAAGTTGCTCCGCGTAATACTCTGGCTGTACGGGGTTCACTGTACGTGAAAAAAAAGAATGTGCACATTATGAATTACACGTACTATTGTAACGACTTCATTTTGTATGTACGTTAACGATAAGATATTTAAAACTGTTCTTGGCCTATCTTGGGGAAGAAACATTTTAGGCCTACACCGTCGTTATTTCAGAATAATAATGAATGACACACCGTCGTCATTTCAGTTTATAAATGAAATTAAAATCCATTTCTTAAACTTTCGATAATTGGAATATAATCTGTACTTGTATATTTACAATGTAAGTAAATCTTTATTTTAATTTTCAAGTTCAAACTTGTACTATAAACGTTCAATCAGACGATTTTATATCGCAAATGAAAATACTAATTGCATTATGTGACTGCAAGAAACTTGAGTGAGATACAATTTAAGGACATGCTTGTATGTATAATATTATTGTCGTCATTTTTATTCTAAGGAATAGGCATTAGCTGAGCTATACATTCCAATATCTTTCTTTCCACTAGACTCACAGTGTGTAACGTTATAATACACATAACTGAAAAAATTGAATCCAGGTAGGCAGGCTACTTGTTAAGTCAGAATCCGCTCAAAGACGATTTAAAGCCACGAAACGTGAAGGTGTCATTGCGACAACACTTTGGAATATGGGGGGGGGGACCTGTTTGAGTACTGCAGACAGTAAACTATTGACGAATTACTCAAGAGAGAAACCACTGTTAGCAGTGGACAAAGAAACTCAGCATAGTGTTGCTGCTGATGATTGTGGTGACTACGATGACGATGACGATGACGAAACGTGTGCTTTGTGTGTCGTATTTAAAGCCAGACATTCAGAATGGTATCAGTTATATCGTTTTAAACGGGGTTTTCCTGTATGAAACATTTTGAGTTTAGATACGTTAGTCATCAATCAACTATGTTCTGTCTTTCATCGCTCGTCCCCATTCTTTATCTTCCTCTCTCACCTCCATCATTTCCGTTACATCTTCATTGCCACAGCTCCAATCTTCTCATACCCTTCCTCCTCAGCGTCCATGTTTCAGAACGTACAGAATAATATTTAAAACAACAGCCCATAAAAATATTGTTACTTTCATAAATTATCCTTATCAATTTTTTGAAAGTATTAGTAGTTTATAATTTTTTTAACTAAACAACTTTCGTACAAAAGCTACAGTAGTATGTGTTAAACTACCGGGGTGAAGTATCAATGTATGATGTAATGTATGACGTAAGAATCAGAAACAATATATTATTCTACTGCAATTAAAGTGTTAATAAATTTGTTGAAGGTTTGGATAATGTATAAAAGTCTTCTTTATACAATGCGAAATGTGAATGTGTGGAGACTTTTGTGTGTTTATGTCTGTATAAAGATACTTTTGATTGTATTTATGATCAGTTGCAGTATCTGTTGTACTAACAGCATGCATAATATGCAGCTTTTTGCACTACCGTGTTGTTTCGTATTTAGTACCGCCGTCATCATCGTGTACAAAACACATTATAGAAAATAAATGAGCCTTTTACTATCTCACACATAAATAGACAGACAGACACACGCCCGTACATTATATATATATATATGTACATATAATTCTGGTATTAGTAGGCTATTAATAGTACCTGTCGCATAGGTAAATAGATACATTCGCAGCATGCAACCGTATTCGCTATGATGACATTGCTCTTTCCTTCATGCGTATAATGAAACCACAATATGTGTGTACATAATTATTACTCTAGAGACGCGTATACGTGTCTAAGTACATGTATACATATTTGTTTCATCATCATCAACGTTGTCATCATCATTATCGTTATGACGAAAAGGCGCTGTTAGTTACATTAGTATTGTCTGTGTGCATAGCCAGGTCTGCAGGTTAACGGTTGGTCGGTGTTTAACCTCTGACCTCGTACCGACTTCAATACACATATAGTTGTATAGTATAAATGTTCGTTTGCTACAAACCCCTTCCATATCTCTACGGAAAGTTACAGATAACTATAATAACTATTGTGGAAAAACAATTTCAGTTTCTTTTAGTCTCCTTAGACCGTGCACTAAGTAGTATATACAATGGTGTGTACCGATTCCAAAGTTTTTGTTCGCTCTCCCTCACTCTACTTATGAATTTTATTTTCCTTTACACATGTCCACATGCATTTAGAGGCACGTATACATGCAGGCTGTAATTTGGCACGGAGATTGTCATTTACACGAGACTTTCAATGATAAAAAAAGTTTCCTCCGTAAAGAGTAAGGAAAGCAATAGGTTGGGCTGGAAATTCAAAGATAATAAATTAAATAAAATGTAGAAAGATCATCATTCCCGTAAAGAAACGACGATAAGGCTGCTTAAGACACCTGCGTTTCCAATTGTCACGTGTGAATCAGAAACATGACTCTGAACGTTGCATGCCGCGTAGTTTGAGATGACCAGCTACAGATAAAACTAATGGTTGTATTCTGTGTGAACTAAACCTAAACCAGATGCTGTCAATTATAGGGAATCACATTCTGAAGTTTTTCCGTCACGTCTTAAGAGGGAAGCGAACGGCTGGTTGTTCAAGGCAAAATGCAAGGAAGGAGGGACATAGATCGATCACCGATCCGATTTATCGAACAAATTAAAACATTAACAAAATTGACAACGGAGGATGTTAAGAGATCAGCCAGCAGTAGAGAAGCGTGGAGGCGGTTAACGTATTTATTGATTTAAAGGAGCATTATATTTAGAAACGGAAAACGATGAAGAGAAAGATCCAAGCAAAACCTACAATCTCCATTTTTTAGTTTAGTTTTTCAGGCGTGCCAATTGTGGTCGAGACTGGCCTGTTTAAGCCCAAATTCTTCTTTGAGACAGATATTTCGCCTTTACATTTGGAATAGGCGATCTACTACCAAATTTGAGCCTACATGTTGGGTATCCTGATCTGTCCAGCGGCAGTTCTGAACGCGCTAGCGTTGCAAATCAACGCTTTTAACACAAAAATATATTTTATCAATAATATTATTTGCATTTCAATAATTTCATCTACCATTATCAGGTATTCATTCAAGCAGATATTATTTATAAATTAAGTTGTTATAAAAGAGCTGACCTGCTGAAATATAATATATTTAATTGCATTATTTATTATTTTATTTAATCAAATTTATGAAAAAAGCAAAAAAAGTTTAAAAGTTAGAATTATTTTTTAAATTATAAATTGACAGTTAAAATTACGTACCTGTTACTTTGATAAGAGTTCCTTTTAAAATTTAGAAAATATAATTTTATTAAATCAAATCTCCAGTGCTTAAACATACACTTAAAATACTAAAACTTAGAGTTGTACTTTTTATAACTGCCGATTATTACTGGAAAACGACTAACGAGCACTGAAGGCGTTTACCGGAGATGCAAACAAAATCTCTGGCCAAACTGTAGATCATGGCCTTCTGTCAAATTTAAAACAGCAAGGAAGATTAAATATTTGGCTGTGAAACTAGGAGTAAGAAAAATAAAAATAAACATAATCTTCTCGCATTCATGAACTCTAACCTTTAATTGACTACTTAACATGGCCGAATAAATAATATATTATAAATTAAGTACATAATATTAGTAATTATCATGATTATAATATTAATAGTAAAAACAATAATATTATAAGTAAGGCTCCGCGCACGCCACGCAAACGCGCGGGCTTACACACCGAGGCTCTACGAACAGTATGAATACATTAATCTTTCAAAGTAAGTCGAATTAATTACTATATATTACTTTCAGTAATTATAATGAACGTTTAGGAACGAACTGTTTTGATGTATAAAAAGCTGGCGCTCAAAACATTCAAACTGTCGCGAGAGTGGTACCCAAGGGCAGGCGTGCGCATTTCATGTCTACGAATTCAGCTAGTGAACAACTGACGCGCTATCTAGTAGCAAACTCGAAACTGACGAATAGATCGCTAGATAGTCGCACAGTTGTAACAAAGAGCGCATCAGCGATCTCTCTCTGTATCTAGAGAAAGAAGTGTATTCAATAATTCCACGCGCCTCACGCTTTTGTGTGTGTGTGTGTGTGTGTGTGTGTGTGTGTGTGTGTGTGTGTGTGTGTGTGGGACAGAGACGTACATCTAGATATTAACTTTTTTTTAAACGACTTCGTCAGAAATCAAACCATCAAAAAATTAAAAACAAAACGGAGTGATCAAATTATTACAACCCGCAATTTTCACTGTTATTAATTATAAAACCGCCTAACATCTTTGAAAATGTTCGCGGTGCACATAAAACATTTATTTATATACCAACAAAATTTGTTAAATTTGCTGTTTTACCCGTTTTTAATGATTACTTTATAATGTAATGCTTCAACAGTATTAAATTCAAAATAAACTTTTATTGCTAAAATAAAACACATTAATTATAAAATGTAGTAATAGTGAAAAATATTTTTATGATAATTTAAAAACACGATTAACCCATATCATAATAAACGTTGCCATATGTATCGACGTACGGCAAAAAGTACCATTGGATCTACTAAATCGTTTAGGTTTCAACATTTTAATCTCAGTACATACTCTAGCGAGAAATATTCCTTGTACTCATGTTTTAAGAAAATCAATGATAAAAATAATTTACATACAAATAAATTTTTTAAATACCATTACGGTAGATTTCAGATAGGCGGGAATATTCTAGCGCCTCATTGAAGCATGCATGTGGTTATAAGTTTTTATTATGTAAAACTTAAATATTTATATTTAATATTTAATCCGATGGTGAGAACTTATTATTTTATTTACTGGTGTTGTTTCGTAACTCACCAAACATTTTTTGTGACAAACGCTTTAGAAAAGACCGATGAAAATGACGAAACAACATATTACACCTTCCACATGATCAAAAAACGCAAGTCCCCACCACATACATTACACAACACACACACGTGCACACAGCCGCGCACGCGCACATACATATATACCTACAAAGCCACACATTCACGTGTAGGCCTACAGGAAGTATACTGTAAGCGTTTGCTTTATAAACAAATTCTCAAACCCGTATGTAGCTGGGGGCTACAACCGTGAGGCTATGCTACAATTCCAGTAGCAGAAATGAAAATATACCGTAATCGATGCATTTTGACTTTTACAAAATGACAGCACTCACGACGACCTAGGTCGAAGTTTGTTGAGAGACACGAGGGGAAGGAGGGAAACTTCACAGAAATATAGTGCCTAAAATATTGTTTTATTTTTTTATATTGTATACGATTGACGCACGTTCCAATTGGCTACCCTTCTAATCACGTCTGTACTGTACTTATTATATAAAACGTTTGTTAAGTTTAGTAATTACTTATAAGTGTTCTTAAAATTTTGCTAGCTGATTATGTTAGTAGTATAGGCTTACATGAAAAAAGCAGTTCGTGAGCTCATACCGAGAAATATTATTGCAAGACGCAGAAAAGAGACGTCACAGAGAAACGAAGAGAAGTAAAAACAATCTTCTGTTGACAACAGCAACAGGAACAATAGCTGTTACTGAAAATCGAAATTGAAGTGCAAGAAATATATTATTAAAGACAGGTGATACATAACTGTGTGTTGAAACTTATTTATGCGATATACGAGGTGTGTTAAAAAAATATCGAACTTTTGTAACAACGCTCCGACCAGCACATGATCGAGTTCCACCAAGTGGCGCTAACTAGCGGTAACTTTCGTAAACACGATGCAGCTTAACGCGTCACGCTAGAATTGTTGGTATTCGAGCTGGAGAACACGTGAGAACACTTAACTAACCTGTCGGTGGATTTTTTAAAACAGTGAAAATTAACACTTTCCAATCTGAGAGTATAGTTACCTGTATAGTCCTCTCAGTCTGGCCGATTTTGCCAACTTTCCTGCTTTGTATTTCTTAACACTTTTTATATGTATGTATGTATTACATATTAAACATCCAAACATTATTTTAGTAAAACATCAAATTAATTATAGCCTACACAAAGTTACAAATAAAATAATACTTTTTTTTCAAAATGTCAATTTTTTATAAAATTAAAGAATTGAGACGCAAAGGTTCTATAGGTAATTGGCAATTCTGTGGTACATTTGGAAACATTATGGCATACATAAGGCTTTACGTTAATTTCGTTTAATACTTCGCTCATTTTATTAAGAAAAACAACAATGAACACACGCTAACGATAATCTCACAATGAAAGAAGTTAGAAACCACGCTAAAAACAAATTATGTCAGCTGTTTAAAAGTCGACTGTATTCGTTAAAATTGAAACCAGAGTGCACCGTACATAATTGTATATCGACACGAAAGCATTTTGTGACGACTAAACCCGAGTCGTACCGGTAATGTGACAGTAAAGCGAGCGAATACACGGCTTGAGGTATACTCGGGCTGCGTCCACCAGACAAAAGTATACTGCCCAACATGTACTCGAGCTTAGACCAGAAAGTGTTAAAGGTCAACGTCTTTGTGTTACATTTTGCTTGCAGATAGGTAACACGTTTACTGACACATTGACAATGTTCTAGCAAACAAATGGGGAATACTGTATGAGCCGAAAGCAATGTTACGAATGGTTTAATAGTTTTAAAGCGCCAGAACATCGACCGATGAAAATCCCAGTCCTGGACCGACCTTATACGTCAACAAACTATGATAACATCGATACAGTTCATGCTGTGATTTGAAAAATTCGTCGAGCAATTGCCCGAAAGATTGTTGCGAAGCATAGAATTATACGCCTATGTCACGCAAATTATCAGAAAAGCTTAACATCTCAGCAAAATTTGTGCCGTATTTATTCATCGATGATCAGAAAGAGAATGGTGTTAACATCAGTCAAGAACTGCTTGAACAGGCCAATTTCGATGAAAACGTCATGAAAACTATCGTAACATGAGATAGGAATTGGCTATTGTCGAAACCAAGGCACAATCGTCCCGATGGGGGGGGGGGAGATGTCCCAGCCAAAAAAAAAACCGTCATCGCACATGAAGCACATCATGAGGCCTGAGCTGTGGAAAAACCAGAGTCGTCGGATGTTGTGCCAGATAACGCACCAGTTGATGCGTCACTCCCTATCTGCAGTTATCTGGCAGAACAGCAAACAACCATCCTGACTTACCCACCGTACTCTCCAGACTTGGCCACAGTAGACATTTTCCTGTTTACAAAATTTAAAGCAACCTTGAAAGGTGATTAAACCATAAACTGAGGAAAATGACGATACTAGCAGCTGTGTGTCATTCAAAAACGCGTTCCAGGAAATATTCCAAAAATTCTAAATACGTTGGGAGAGATGTGTTGCCAGGAGAGGGGACTACTTTGAAGGGGACAAGCTTGAATACAATTGTAATTACATTAATGAAATTTTTATTACAATAGTTCTGTCCTTTGTTTGAACACAACTCGTATATATAAAATCTTTTACTGTTATGAAGTTTGATAATGTCTTCAGTACTGATATACTTATGTATATATCTATATAAATATTAATCTTCAATATACATTATAACCGCATATTTATTTGCATTTTAGCATTGCATTGAATACATCTTCTTATATATCCTAAGGAATAACCTAGAGTATAACTGACTTTTTGTTTTAAATGAATTTTCTGTCATATTTGCATCGAGCGTCATCAGTCATACATACAAATGATAATATGTAGTGTAATATATAATATACGGTACGCATATCCATTCAACAACTTTTTCTTGTTTCACATACTTTATATATTCATACGGTATTGTACATTTTAATATTTATATGCGCGCGCGCGCACCCCCCCACACACACAGAGTTTACAATGTCGTTTTTTATAACATAGAAATGTTTATAATCTATAACATAAAAGCAAGACTCAAGCACAATTACTTGTTATAGTAAACTTGGTCGACGCCTAAGTTTCTAATAAGTAGGCCTATTGTTTTCATTATACCAATCTACCAACTCTGTATCGCGCATCTGGGTTGCCATAATGATTGTCGTTTACAAAGTCTCTCTTCTTTCCATTCTGCTTAAGTGGTCAAACTACGCGTAGAGGTTATTTTCTCACTGTGTCTATTGATTTTGTTCCTCCTGTTGTTTTACCGTTGTTTTCAATCTTATTTTACTTTTTCCGATTGTTTTTACATCTATTCTGTCTTAATTCATTGCTTTTACATTCTCATTTCCAATTTTATAAATCTTCGATGTTCTCAGTGGTATTTTGATAGTGCGCTAAAAAATCCATCTCAACTGCGCTAAAATTTCTAAAATATATATTTTTTATAATCCTCATTATTGGTGTATCACAAAGAAGATTACATTTAATCACTGTTTACATTTAAGTATAGTTTGAAATAGCGACTTTTTTGTAATGTTTTTACTTCGCATGATTACACTTCTCCCCTGAATAATGTTAAATTGGATTTGTGATTGGTTCTCGATCACTCAAATGTAATTCTTTAAGTATTTATACACTCACTGCATGCGGCAATTTCTTCGTAGTTGTCAATGTTTATCGAATGCTTCTGAGCCAATGCGAAGACACATTTGCTGAAAGTTTTCAACTTATATAACATATTCTTCTATTTTTGTATCTCATTCACGACATCCGTGTTCGTATTATACGAGGGTCATCAGTAATTAAAGAGACAAATTGGTGTAGTCGAAAAACGGTTAATTTAATCAGTATGAGGATATTTTACTTTTCAACATAATTCTCAGCAACATTAATACACTTGCCCCATCTCTGAATAAGCTTTTTTATGCCTGCTGCAAAAAAATCCTTATGCTGATGTCGGAAGCACTTTAAGACATTTTCTTTGATCTCGTCGTACCATGTAACGCCTCTTTGAGTGGACCAAACAAGTAGAAATCACATGGAGCTAAGTCTGACTGTAGGGAGGGCGGGGAAGAGGCGTTATCATGAAGGAGAATGACGCCTTTGCGCATCATTGTCGGTTTTACTTTATTTATAAGGATGCCAGAGTAGTAGGCCTATGTACTGTTTATTGCCAGTATATTGTCCGCTGAGCTTTTAAAAAGTCACAAAAAACTGGGCCTGGAGTTGAAACTGAACCGGATGTCCAAAACAGTGCTCCGCAGTCACTGAAATTTGACCATTTTTAAAATGTTCTACCCACTTATAAAAATTTCCACGGTTCATACAGGATTTTTCGAATTGTTTATTATACGAGAATAAATTTTAGCTGGTTTTTGCACCTTCAGGAAGCAAAAAGCAGATCACTGCACGTTGTTCAACTAATTGCGAAACTTCAAGAGGATTCGTCATCGTTAAATGAGAAGTTGAGGTTATAAACAAAACAACAGTAATCAAACAGCTAATCAGAACTCATCACACGGACGCCAGCTTACAGTTCTGAGCCTACCGTATTTCGCCTACAAAACGTTTTTCTTGTACAGACATTTGTCTCTTTAATTATTGCATGTTAAGTTGTCTCTTTAATTAATATTAATTAAGTATTTTTATTATTACATGTCTACATAATAATAATTGAAAAACACTCTTGAATTTGACGATTAGCACCTCCCTTTGTATATTACGTCTCGTGTGACAAAAAACCCCTGTCTGACTGCTGTCTTTATCGCTCTCTAAATTTCCTACCTCAAAACACACACACACACACACACACACACACACACACACACACACACACACACACACACACACACACACACACACACACACACTCACTCACACAGATTTGTACGTTTTACAATTATTTTCACTTTTTCAATATTTGCTTTCGGCGTCGCGATAATTCTCGTCACCAGCCAGCAGTGTTAGTTTTGCATTGAGATAAGATGGTAAAGAATGTCGTGTGTCCGTGTTTGCTTCACTTGTACAAGGGGTGTGCGGAGATTTCCGTCGTTGTCGCCGTGAATTATTAATTACCCCAGAAGCACTGCACTCGTTGCATACAGTGACGTCGTCTGCTCTGCTGATGTAAATGTTTACTTAACATTTAATGTGAAGCGTACTCTGCTGCTCACTGACTGAATGAGGAAACTGTACACTACTCGTACATTTGTACACTCTATGTACAGGGGCAAACACGCAGTAACCTTGACTGCAGACGGTATTCATGGCTCTGATTCATCTACGTTTACGTTTTTATTAAAGGAACCAGACTTGCAAAACTTTTTAATTTTTTTTCTTTTTAATTATTCTTATTCTGTGGACTTTTATGAATGCATACATACCAAAGACATGGTGTTTTCCTACTTATTGTCAGGTTTATATAAATTTGTATTTGGTCATGTCGCTATCAGAATAGCTCACTGTAACCAGTTATATGCATGGTTCACTATATAATTATGATTCCTGGATTTGAAGTACTTTGATTTCTAACTTAATGACGTTACTCACATATTGAGAGTTCTACTCTGTACTGTTAGTTATGATTTTCGGCTGTCAGCTGACTAGCTTTGATTCTAACCTAACCCAAAATCAGAACGAGTCGTTTAATAACGCGATTTGGAGTAGAATTCCAAAACATTACCTTGTTGGACAGACAACTTTGAAAAATGGCGTATTAGATGCTGTTTTTTTATTATAACTAAGGAGTTTTAGGTAGGACGAGAAAAGTTATTTGGCAAGTGTGTTGTTGGCTTTTTGAAGACTCAATATCGCAAACGCGTATATGAAGCAGAAAAAGCTGATCAAAAATTGAAAAAAAAAAAAAAAAAAAAAAAAAAAAAGCTCGCCAAGCTATTGTATAAAAAGGATTGGTGGAGAATGAATAAGACTCAAGTAAGAAACATTATGGCTGTGGAGCTCACTAAAGGATCTGAAAAAATATCATTATGTCACCTATAATTATATAAATGTCTAATAAAATTGTTTTTTTAAAAGTTGAATTTGTCAATGTTACGATACCATTATTTCCTAAACTAATCAACCAATTCTGATGAAATTTTTTAACATATACTGTCGTTATTAACAAAAATAAGAAATACTTTTGTAATATTGGTCACATAAAAAATCATACAATGGTTTTTAGAGTACTGTTTTCGCATTTTTTAGAATAGTGACGAAAATTCAAAAATATAAAAGTAAGATACAATTCTTATTATTCTTACCAAGGTATCAATAATAACTCTGAAAATATGAAAAGATACTTTGAGTAGTTTTTTATGAAAGTCTTCCGAATAATAATAAATTTAATATGGGCGACATAAGCATGTTCCAACCCCCCCTTAAACCACATACTTGCACAAAGCCTTTGATTTTTGGTAATCTCGGAAAGTTATACCTACTTACCTTCGCATTGATAGGGCAACACTCATGGTCAGATTGAAAGTGAACACGTAAAACCAAAACGTAAATATACATACACTCCCCAGACATCTTATCTAAAAAAAACCGCCATATCTTATCTGTGCTTCCATTTGACGACGACCACCCTAACCGCTTCCTAAAAATTACTGCCGAAGATTTTTTTGGTGGTAATCATTTGATGTCCCTATTTGGTTTTCATTACAAAGTTGTAAAAACATGCAAAAAATTTGCTCTCAGAACTGGTTTCTTACATTTTTTATACGATACACTGAATTTGTACATAAATGATATTTGGTAAATAACAGTTATCTATGAAAAGCGGCTTGAAATTTTGCCTAATCGGCTGCACTAAACGTACGTAACCTATTGTTTTAGTATCTATTGTTTGTTGGTTTTTTAAATTATAATTTTTCTGTAAAAGAGACTGAATAGCCAGATCAATCTTAGCTAACCTTTTCAGTTTGCTTACAAAATTTATTTTTGTAACCTTTTAATGGTGAAAAAAGAAAATGTTAATAAAAAAGGATAACCAAAAAAAAAGTCTCGTTATTTGAAAACATTTTATTTCACACACATCTATATCACTTGTGTATCAGGTATTACGGCTTAAACTGCTTATTGGATTAAATATCTATACACCTACATTTAATTTTCAGAATTGTATTTATATCCCGGTATATTTTCTGCACGTATTCCAAAATATACAAAAACATACGCCTTACCGCAATTAAAACCCACTCAGAACAAAGAATATTATACGCTATGTTATTCATGTTTTATTTGTACTGTAAACTCAGCTTATAAAAATTTGTATGTGGGATGACATGACGGCATCATGGGATAATAATAGGCGGCTGAGACGCAGTACTGGCCACATTACCTTCCTTGTAGCCGAACGGCTCACGTAAGGCTGCCTAACCATATACTACTTAGGCGGTAGAAAACGAGTCATTACGTTTTATTATTACTGTATACCACAAAATAAGTACATACTATTTACTACTTAAACTCGGGCTAGGATAAACAAGTTTATTGTCGAGTCGTTGGTTACGGAATCCTCATTTATCGAAGGTATATTACATTTATATTATTCTTCGTTTATATTGTATTGTCTTTATACTGTCCTGTAGAGTATATTACACTATTATATTTATGATCGGTATATAATATCTGGAATTTGGTACTGTATTTTGGGACATGTTTGGTGTATTTATGTGTAATATAGTGTGATCACGCATTACACCATTTTACAGCAATCAATGCAGGACAAATCTCTTCTCTCACCCCGTTTGCGTTCTGCTTTTACCATTATGAAATTTGTTTAACGTCCATTATTTCTGCAATGCAAACAACGCGCGCGCGCGCACACACACAAATAAATAGGATACTGTGTATAAATACCGAAACTATACTGATACCTTGTATCTATTGTGTGTAATAAATAGTTCTGTTCAACGCTGTAGCAGCGGTATGGTTTTATGCCGCATTGACGTACTTTGATAATGCAGCACACCAGACATGGAAACAACCATTTTACAAAAAAGTGCTACGTTTTCCCAACAGTTCTCCTTCTTCGATTCCAATCAAAGATTAAGCGAATTTAAATATTTTGGATCGCAAAGTTTTTTACGTGGTGTTTCGAGAACGCGTTCTTTTGGGCGTGCATCAAAAACGTTTGCTTATAAGTATACGATCGTTACATAAATCGGATTTCTCCTACATATCGGCTTGATATAAAAAGAAAATTCGTTTAGTCAGGATTCTTATTTGACGTCGTCTAGGTTTCTGCCCGATGCAGTGGAATGGGCCATTACGTCGAAAATGTATATAACGTTTTTCTTAAGATTTTTCCACCGCTGGGTGTTTTATTTTAATATAATATGAAGCTGAATCTGGACTACCACAGTTAAATACAACAAAATCGAGACCTTGGTGATACGATTTTTTTTTAGAAGAATGGAAAGATTTCACAGGAACCTATGGAATAAGAAGCGAAGACATAAATCAAGAAACAAACGTAGGTAACACAAATGACAGAATAAAAAACTATGAGAAAAACTGGACCCGCCCACAGCCCACATCAAAATGGACCACCCCACAGCCCACATCAAAATGGATAAGCCCACAGCCCACATCAAAATGGACCAGCCCACAGCCACATAAAAACGGACCAGCCTACATCAAAATAATGCAGGAAAACGGATTTATAAAGCTAGTATTGCAACAAACACGGCTAGGAAGACAGGAAGTTAGAGCGACCTGGTAACTTTCAACCGAATATTGGAAGGTACAAGATATCGTAATACACTAAAATCTAATACTTTTTTTAACAAGTTAATGTACACATAATGTTGACATGAACACCAAAGATACATATTTTGCTATACAGATAATACAGATTACACATTAGTATTGAACCTGAAGGGTAGGCCTAACAATTGTCTTTTTAGTCCGTCAATTTCTTCACTATTATCCAACAAATTAATTGCTAGAAAGTTAGGATGGTATTTGGATATGTGTTTCCTGCAGAGGCGCTCGATTTCTTCTCTTACAGTTGGAACTTTTATCTGTACAGTAATGTCTGTGTTTACTGTATTGTAAAATCTGTGTCTTTTGTGTTCATATCAACATTAAGTGTTAGTGTCAACCAGTATTTCTGCCTTTTAGGTACAGTGTTTAATATACTGAATTATTGTATCATGCCAGCAGCAAGTGGAAGTGACTTTTGTTCAGTTGTTCACATGTTTTGTTATTTAGTCTCGTAATTTGTGTATCTGTTTATTCTGTAGACAATAAGAAGAAGGGCTGTCAATGGTCAACTCTTCAAAATCATGTATATGTTTTGTCAGTCAATTTGTTCTGTGTTCGCTCAGTCGAACAGTTTACAAATCTGGAATAAATTGAAAAAAATTTAAAAAATGTTAATGTACAGCTCGTGGCCATATCTCGCATCCTAGCGTTCAGTGCCTTTTATCCTGACATATTTCTTCGTTTGACCCCCTTCTACCCGGGGGGGGGGGTTGACCCGCCTTTTTCACCTCTGTTTCTCAAGTGCGTTTTGATCTTCCCTTCTTTATTCTGTTCGGTGGTGTCCGTTCCGATACCTTCTTTGGCCATCTATTTTCAGGCATTTTTTTTTAACATGTCCGAAACATTTCAAGCGTTACAAATTTACTAGTTTTAGCTCGAACAGGTGTCTTTCTTTTATGTCTTTACAGTCCTGGTCTTTTACAGTTTGCAGTATGTTTGAATCGCTCCCAAATAATCGACGGTTGACTCCAACTGCAAAACCTTAATTTGATCCAGTGACTCTTCTTACATCACTTCGTTCTTCATTACATGCTGCTCCAGCCTACAGTTAGAAATCGATTAAAAGTCTAGATTTATCACCTAACTACAGGACAAGCCCACTAAAGCCTTTCTAGTATAACAAATTCTAAGAATATTTGTTCATGAATTATCTGATGCATACCTCGCTTGTCATATTTTCTGTGGGCGGAAAAGGAGTTTATCATCACCGAAATATGATGTTACTACCAACCGTAATGAATAACATGTTGCTAAAAATTATAAATAGCATTGGTTACAAAATTCAAATACGTTTATATTTCACTGTTCGAGTGTGTGAGACCCGTTAATTCGTACCTCCTATTGTTTTCTGTCGTATTTACTTCATAGCACTACACAGTGTCTCTACCCTTGTAACAACAGAATTAAATTCCAAACACAAGAGATATCCTTCGGATCATAAATTTACCGTGTACTCTGATCTATCACCAATGAATAGCGAACTCACAAAACGCTAACGAAACGCGTACACCGTTTAAAAATTCACGGAACCCACGTAGTCGTACTCGCTAAACTTCGCTTGCGACCTGCCAATCCGAATTTAACGCAATTTTCAATTCAGCATGTGTTACTACTCATCTGTTCTCAATCTGCTTTGGTTAAGCCACAAAAATTTCTTTTTTATAGGCATCTTAAAAGGGTTGACTTATTCTAATGGTAAATACGAGCGTCTTCCAGTACAATGAACTCTCTATCCGTCTGTCTGTCTGTCTCTCTCTCTCATTATGTATGCGTATACACACACGGGAGGGCGTACCTGTATTTAGTTTTCTTTCATACGTTTACTTGCTAAGGAGATTCCCCTTCCCTACGATAAATGTCCACTACATTTAGCACACCATATTCTATCTTCCCTACGTGATCGCTATAAATAAATCGCATCATTTAGAATTTTTGGTTACAAATGATAAGCAGACGTGCAATTTTGATTAAAAGAGACCAGTTCATCCAAACAGAAGTCTACTGGACGGTTTACAGTTTTAATATCAAGCCTAATACTCTACCCGCAAAATTTTATCGTGTTATAACGGAAATCGTTCATCGTATTAAAGTAGTCAAACTATTTTGTTCTTGTGAATAGCATTCACCAGATACTCCCTTTTTTGTTTATTCCTAAACTATGTATGTTTCATAACACGATTGTGTTTTCCATGTGAACACAATGGGAAACTGAAATTTTATGCGTTGACAAGATTTGCTATGAAAGCTTAAGAAATCAAGTAATGACACCCTTACATCGAGATTCTAGACATAATTAAAGAGAAATGGTGTCACAACCCATTAATGCCCATAAAGGAAGTAATAAATGAAGACTCTTGGTAATGACGTCTGAATTAACTGGTACTTTCACCGATGAAAGAGGATCTAATTTTTGTTTAAAATTGTACAAACAGTGCGATCGGGTGTTTAATATTTCGCATAAAGTTAAGAATGTCCGGAGAATCGTGACAAAGACAAAATGTCACGTGAAGTGTTAACCATGTTGTTAGGAGACGTGGGCTTAATAGTCATAGTTTGAATTTTCCATCTTTTTCAACAACGGTAGTACAGGCACTGTTTTGTTCGTAGTAACACATTGATTCATATCCAAATATTTATTTACTTTTCCTGGTTTTTATTTATTTTTTATTGAGTTATTGGCAATTGCCTTATACTGTATATATATATATATATATATATATGGTACTAAATTTGATTCAACATTGTAACTTGTAACTTTTTTGTTATCAGACATATTTATTTTTCTGACTCCGTCGTTGTCTTGGTGGAATCTTACAATCAATTTTTTACTAATTTACAGTAAATTAAAACTTTGAATACTTACGTACTCCTGATGACAATACTATATTTTAGAAGCTGACTGGGAAAGAGGGGGGCATGTGCCATCTACAATGGTGAGACGAAAAGAAGACGAACGTGACCACAAAAAGATGAGCCAGTTTGTTGCTAATTACGTCTGTTGGTTGTTGGTAGATCTACGTCATGTAGTACTATGGTAATTGTAAGTATAATCTTTTATGTACTCTCGTCTATTACGAAGTTTATAAACGGTTTTATGCGTAAAGAAATTTTTATTTTCCACAAATGTAAAAACATTACGAAGAAACTATAAAAAAATAAATATATAATTGTATAGAAAATAATACAATACTATGAAAATTCTCTCTCTCTCTCTCTCTCTCTCTCTCTCTCTCTCTCTCTCTCTCTCTCTCTCTCTCTCTCTCTCTCTCTCTCTCTCTCGCATACATTGGGGCGTTTATGTACTTCTTTACAAATTTTTCATTATTCCTAAAGTAAATTATTACATTAAGTTTATTATTAAGTTTTCAAATAGAGATGGTAGGACCAAGGAGTGCGCAACGGATCGTAAGGTCCACAGCCTGAAGAAGAAGAAGTCTATAACCACTTTTTCAAGAACGTAGGTTGCTTAATCCTACACAGCGCGAGGACTAGCCTTATACTCTTCGTCCCTGCTTGATAACAAAAACTGCTATTGAATCCTTTCTTGTTCTTTCTGGAAAACTACAAAAGACCAGAAACAAGAAAACCGGACTGAATAGCACTTCCGTTTTTTGCTAACCTGTGGAAAAGCGGATAAGACCAGTACTCGAAAACGACCTGTTCAAGGAAAGCCAAAGTCTTTGAGAAAGTCATTGTACACAATTAATATTAAGACACACGCACTCTGGGTCTGTATATGTGTATGTGTGTGTGCGTGTGCGCGCGCACGCATAATCTATTGTGATTCACCAAACGTGAATGATAACAGTCGATACCTACTCGCGCTCACCCTCCCGATTTGCTCTGCAATCACATTCAGGCGACCTTCATCGTTGTGAATTGTGTTCAACCTCCATTACCACTGCAGCCTGCACACACACACACACACACACACACACACACACACACACTGTATATGATTTCCGATACTCGGTCATAAACTATACCAAAAGCGTTTATCTGTTGCAATAAACATTTCCGTACGACAATACAGCAGCAACAGGATTCTGCACAGCACTGACATCATTTGATAAAACGGCACGCTATACGTAAAACGTCCATTCGCAGTGAAATATTTTCTCCACAATTAACCATTTGGTTGTTTATTATTGAGGCCAATGTTGATATGGCTATAGGGGGGGGGGGGCTTACCTTGACCACTGTGAAACTGGAGTTATAACCTACGTTTCATGAAGCTACATCTGGCGTACCCGTTGGGATCTCTATGCTTTTTAATCCATAGTTATCACAGCGATTTTCCTTTGAATTCTGATTGACCGACAATAAGGAAAGATACAAATTAAAATAAACTGGAGAGTGAGTATATACTACACACGATTTGTTTGTTACAAAATTATAGTACAAAAAAGTGTGATAAATTTAAATGTCGTGAAGATATTGAGATAAAGTGACAATGGGGAAGAGCCAACTAACTCTTAATACGTATAGCACAGCTGTCCCTTGCTGATGCGAAGCGGAAGTAGCAGAATGGAGTCCAATGGGTAGTAAATAGGAAGAGAGGAAGACCTAGAAGATTTGGGGGAAAACAACGTAGGTGAATGGTTGACAGAAAGAAGACAAAGGACGAGATTACCGCTCTGACGCTGTAATGTTGCCCTTAAGTATTTAAACATGTACACTTGCAAGGAGAAAAATAAATACTCATCAGGTACACTTGCAAAATATAGCCAATTAAAACCAACTTCAAATATACGAGGTTTCCCGCGTTGAGATATCTACAGCCTAGTAATTTTTATCGGAGATGGCTCTCGTGTGTCCAGCGAAACGTACAGAGACATAAATCTTAAAATGACAGGCCATGTCCAGTCACCTCGGAAGTTTAATGATAATTTTGAACGAAAACTTGCTGAAATTTTTTAATTCCCCGCGTTAGACGGGACTTATTAAAAGCCTATATTTATCCGTTGGTGGTACACATGTTTGTAACAACTGTCCAAGTTTTTAGTCATACTATTGCAAAGTATAAACCTGACTAGTCATTAAGTTGTGTTTTGTGTTTTAAGCGATTTTCTAATGTTTTACAATGCAAGATAAAGAGCATGTACTAACTTTTGTGTGAGTTATTAGAGAAAGTGCTCTAATTTAGTGAGACTGTAGCAAAAGGCTTTTCATGAATCTACAGCGACTTACTAGTGATACATGTACATGATACATGCTTCCAAGCCGATGTCGTGAGTCTACGGTGATGATAATAAGATGAAAATCGTAGTAGTGGGTTCCATTCATTCTTATCATTAATGAGTAGTAGTATACTGTGATTAATAAAGAGGACTATTCGGGCACTTTGCATAACGTGTATGGAACTATTCATAGAAAACAGCCAGATTTATAGAAGTAAATTTTGTGGCAACTACACACGATATTGTCTATTATTATACTATTCCACTATTAAATATTTGTCCAATAATTGGTTTTTGGTAACACGTTTTGTCACCGCACTCTGGGTCTGTATATGTGTATGTGTGTGTGCGTGTGCGCGCGCACGCATAATCTATTGTGATTCACCAAACGTGAATGATAACAGTCGATACCTACTCGCGCTCACCCTCCCGATTTGCTCTGCAATCACATTCAGGCGACCTTCATCGTTGTGAATTGTGTTCAACCTCCATTACCACTGCAGCCTGCACACACACACACACACACCCACACACACACCCACACACACACCCACACACTGTATATGATTTCCGATACTCGGTCATAAACTATACCAAAAGCGTTTATCTGTTGCAATAAACATTTCCGTACGACAATACAGCAGCAACAGGATTCTGCACAGCACTGACATCATTTGATAAAACGGCACGCTATACGTAAAACGTCCATTCGCAGTGAAATATTTTCTCCACAATTAACCATTTGGTTGTTTATTATTGAGGCCAATGTTGATATGGCTATAAGGGGGGGGGGGCTTACCTTGACCACTGTGAAACTGGAGTTATAACCTACGTTTCATGAAGCTACATCTGGCGTACCCGTTGGGATCTCTATGCTTTTTAATCCATAGTTATCACAGCGATTTTCCTTTGAATTCTGATTGACCGACAATAAGGAAAGATACAAATTAAAATAAACTGGAGAGTGAGTATATACTACACACGATTTGTTTGTTACAAAATTATAGTACAAAAAAGTGTGATAAATTTAAATGTCGTGAAGATATTGAGATAAAGTGACAATGGGGAAGAGCCAACTAACTCTTAATACGTATAGCACAGCTGTCCCTTGCTGATGCGAAGCGGAAGTAGCAGAATGGAGTCCAATGGGTAGTAAATAGGAAGAGAGGAAGACCTAGAAGATTTGGGGGAAAACAACGTAGGTGAATGGTTGACAGAAAGAAGACAAAGGACGAGATTACCGCTCTGACGCTGTAATGTTGCCCTTAAGTATTTAAACATGTACACTTGCAAGGAGAAAAATAAATACTCATCAGGTACACTTGCAAAATATAGCCAATTAAAACCAACTTCAAATATACGAGGTTTCCCGCGTTGAGATATCTACAGCCTAGTAATTTTTATCGGAGATGGCTCTCGTGTGTCCAGCGAAACGTACAGAGACATAAATCTTAAAATGACAGGCCATGTCCAGTCACCTCGGAAGTTTAATGATAATTTTGAACGAAAACTTGCTGAAATTTTTTAATTCCCCGCGTTAGACGGGACTTATTAAAAGCCTATATTTATCCGTTGGTGGTACACATGTTTGTAACAACTGTCCAAGTTTTTAGTCATACTATTGCAAAGTATAAACCTGACTAGTCATTAAGTTGTGTTTTGTGTTTTAAGCGATTTTCTAATGTTTTACAATGCAAGATAAAGAGCATGTACTAACTTTTGTGTGAGTTATTAGAGAAAGTGCTCTAATTTAGTGAGACTGTAGCAAAAGGCTTTTCATGAATCTACAGCGACTTACTAGTGATACATGTACATGATACATGCTTCCAAGCCGATGTCGTGAGTCTACGGTGATGATAATAAGATGAAAATCGTAGTAGTGGGTTCCATTCATTCTTATCATTAATGAGTAGTAGTATAC
This sequence comes from Magicicada septendecula, assembly GCA_034769895.1. Lineage (NCBI taxonomy): Eukaryota > Metazoa > Arthropoda > Insecta > Hemiptera > Cicadidae > Magicicada > Magicicada septendecula. The sequence goes on from CM068367.1 coordinate 1,250,949,437, forward strand.
TGTGATTAATAAAGAGGACTATTCGGGCACTTTGCATAACGTGTATGGAACTATTCATAGAAAACAGCCAGATTTATAGAAGTAAATTTTGTGGCAACTACACACGATATTGTCTATTATTATACTATTCCACTATTAAATATTTGTCCAATAATTGGTTTTTGGTAACACGTTTTGTCAAATTAGGCTAAAAAATTTATTAAATTTATTCGTACACCATATTTAACTAATTTTTTAAATTATTACTCCAAATTAAATAAATATTTTGTTAAATATGCATTTATTTTTACAGCCTAGTAGTATTCTAATAATGGACGTCTTTTCGTGTTTTTTTTACATCTGTTTTTCTGTGCCTCGTCGCTGAATACACCACTTGCACAAATATATAAATATATTACCTATACAGCACATAATCACGCATACAAAATGAGGATAAACGGTAATGTAAACGATAAACAACAGAAGCGGAATAACAATGCAATGAGCATGCGCAGTAGCGATGTACAACTGTAATGTTGTTTCTTCTGAGTTTGTTATGTTTCATTTTATTTTTACAGCTTGTTAACACAAACCGGTAGCTCGTACATGGCGGGAACATACCCGCATGTGCCGATGGTATATACGTGCAGAGATACGATTGCTGATATTGTGGTAGCGATAAACTGTATGTGCGTGTGGCGGGGTAGGGAAATGTGAGAGGCGATCGCAAAGTCATTTCCACAGTACATACAACAAAACAAACAACGATTCAACAGTGCGCGTGCGCGTGGGTACAACTGTTACTACCATCTCTAACCTCTGACTTGTTACTGTGACCCGTATATATAAAACCTAACACTATCGTTACGTACGATACTGATACACGTATCTTCAATATATCGATACGTACAGTTTCATTATTCTCATAACTCTCATAATGCTTTATTTTCGTCTTTTTATTCGTTTCTGTTTCTTTTCGCTAGCGCCTTTCATCTTTCTACTATCTGTGTTTGGTTCTCACCCTTCCCTCGCCCTCTTATCAGATATCAGAGCAGACAAAGCAAGAGGCCGCGTAGAAGCATCCAGTTGGTACGTAAAGTCCGTGGGAATTCTTTTCTTTATCGGAAATCGCACCTGTCTGCCACCGAAACTGCTTCCTTCTTTACGGATATCCCAGGAACCATTAGCTACCGTTAACAATACTAATAAACTATGGATACCACTTCCACAATCGTATATATAACCATCAGCTGTGTTCCACTTTCCAGAGAACTCGCCGCTGGGAATTCTCCTGTTAAGCAAAAGCCAGCAACATTTGACGATAGAGATAATCACAGTAACACCGCCAGGCAACTAACATAATTGAATTTTTCAGACGAGACAATATGGCTTGTGGAATAATCATCATCGCCATCATCTGAAAGGATTAAACCAAGGATGATTAGTTCCAGTCTCAAACAGGCAAAGTCTAGAGCTGGTCACTCCACCGCTTCCTCGGACGTCCCACATCTCTCCGTCCCTTCGACTTATAGTTCCATAGTTGTTTGGGGATGCGGCAGTCATCCATTCGGCAGCAAAGATATCTCCTACCGATTCCGTCGATACTGAGCAACCCTGTCGAGTATACTCATAATCCTGTGAAATAATTCAGCATAAAATTGTAAAAGATTAATACTTAAAACGACGATATGGTATCATTTACGTTGAAACAAATGGTTTACAGGTTGAATTCTTATGACTCATTTCTTTTCTGCCTGCCACCGAAACCGTTTCTTCCTTCTCTAAGAGTAGACATCCCAGGACTATTTTCTACCTTCAATCATATCAGTCATATGCGTAAACCACTCTATACCACCTAATGTAGTTCCGTCATACTGCTGGACCCTGCTTTATAGGAAACTCATTGCGGAACTCTTTCCTTCGAAATACTGGGGGGGGGGGGGAGTAGTAGCACTGAATCAATCAGCTGGCACGACCTGCGATCAACAGTCTAGAATCGTTATGAAAAGATCATAATCATCATCATCATCATCATTCTCGTCGTCGTCTTCATCATTATTAACATCTACTTCAAACATTAGATCTTGCGACCATTTTCAAACTTAAAGAACGTAACCTAACATAATCAATTCATCGTTCACTTAGACGCCCTACATTCCTACCACAAGGCATTAAGTACATTAAGATTAAGATTTACATTAAGTACCACAAACCAGCTGTCGTATGTACGTCCTTAAGTAGCCAATGGGGAAACATAATTTTCTCTGTATTAAGTGGAGTTAATCTACTGCGTCAAGTGTAAACAGAAGACGACTTCGAAAGACGAATACGTACTGCAAACGAAGCAGTGTGGTAAAAGGCTATCGGCTAGGTGCTATATACTAGATATCGGCTAGGTGCTATCTACTAGCTATAGGCTAGGTGCTATATACTAGCTATTGGCTAGATTCTATATACTAGCTAGCTATCGGCTAGGTGCTACATACTAGCTATCGGCTAGGTGCTATGTACTAGCTATCGGCTAGGTGCTATATACTAGCTATCGGTTAGGTGCTATATATATGTATCTCTAAGAGAATCAGTCCATTAGATAAATTAAAGCAAACTTTTATTAAATTTCCCTCTAGTATTTTTCCTGCAGTGGAAAATTTTCCTGTATGCTATGGAAAATTGTCCAACTCAAGTTAACATAATTCGCAAAAATTATATTAAATTAACAAAATATTATTTCAAAAATAGTTCTACGTGTTAAAAGTAAGGAATACTTATATAAGACGCTTGAAAATAACCAAGATTTTGCAAATGAAAGATAACTCCGTTTGAAAATGCTGTGTTTATTTAATTGCGCCTCTCTACAGATGGCAGAAAAGCGTAATACTGTAACACGAGTAAACTCTTAATCTTTCAGCCTCTCTCCAGCCTCTGCGAGACGTACACAAACGCACTGATCTGACTACGTTTTACACTTGTTTTCACTTTCCACCGTTTGCTTTCGACGTTCTCAACCTGCGTTAGTTTTGCAGGAAAAGACGTTCAGAGGTCCCGTTACTATTCGAACACTCTCACGCACACTCATGTATTTGATTTCCTTGGGATGCAGATTCGTAGACACTTAGGCGCTACGGCTGGGATGGCAACGCGGGAACTAGTGTACTGTGAATTATTAATTACTCCAGAAACGCTCGCATAATCCACTCGTCTCTGAACCGACGTCTGTTACTCCTTCTATTTTAAATGTTTATTTTAGAGGCGGGCGGCTCAGTAGACCAGTGGGTATGGTACCTGGCTACTAATCTAGAGGTCCTGGGTTCGATTCCCGGGCCCGCACCATAAAATCAAGGTGCGTTTTTGAACCCCCAGCCTGTTGAAAATGAGCACCTGGGATAAGATCCTGGGGATAATAATGGGCAGCTGAAGGGTAGTGCTGGCCATACTGCCTTCCTTGTATGCCGTACGGCTCACATAAGGCAGTCTACTCTGCCTGACTCCTAAGCTACTTCGGTGGGGACACATGGAAGCCATTATTACATATTTTAGAGGCAATTAGTTTCGTGTTCAGCGTATAGTAAGTAAAGCTATAATAGCAGATCCATCACCCTGCGTGAACGAAGAAATTGTTAAAAAAATTATGGGAATGGTATTAGTATTCATGAGAAGATACTACAGTTTACACATGAAAAAAAAAAAATCAAACACCAAAAGTACGAAAAAGGATGCAATTAAGAAGATGAATAAACAGAAGATAAGAAGATATAGTTTAGAATGGTATGGAGACTTTGAACGACAGCGAAAAAACTCTGCCTTGATAATGGGAATCCAGAGAATTGGACGAGAGAACTGAACTGGAGAGAATTGGATCCAGGGAATCCGAAATAAAAGTGATTGGCAGACGCGATATTTACAGAGGGGAAAGTGTCACTAACTCCTAAGAAAACATTAACTAAGAAGAAAAATTGTTATTTTTGAACAAAGTAACGTACTTCTATCAGTTTCACCACGTCACAGTTTCTCGCAAGCCCATGGCCACAAGTCTCAACCTGAAGTACATGGAAGTTTGTTGCCGTCTCTTCTTTCCCTCGTCTTTGACAAACAACGTCACTACTCGACGTACAAGACAGAACAACCATGTCCGCATCCTCTGACAGAAGCCCGTAGACATCCTTGTCATTCGGATAAGATAGAAATATAAAAACTCTTGATGTTTTACAGAGTTGTTACACCTCCCACTGAACTTGGTCTGATTTGGGATATAATTTGTCTGAATAAAAAGTGAACGGCGAAAGAAAAGGATTCACTTGGAGGCGGAAGAAAACTGATAACTGTATGCACCTCATCAGGATCTCATCCTTACCTCAGGCGTAGCACTAAACAGTACTCAAAGGATATCTAAGTACCCTTGATATAGACAACAACATGGATAAACTCAAACTACTAAGATGGATGGCTAGATGGATAGATTAACGGTAGCAGTGGAGGTGGACGGATAAATGTTATTTGGGTGACATAAGAGGAATTTTGACCGTATGTGCAAGGACGAATTCGCTATATGTTGCAGTTGTCCCTTCTGGCTTCACGACGCTTGGTGGCGCCTACGCAAATCAACCGCGGCACTTGAATCCCCAGTGTAAATAAGAACTTTAGCCATCAGACCATGGAAATAGCAAACCTGAATAATGGGTAGCGAAAATTTAAGTACACGTTTCAGTTAAAATTGTATAATGGCACAGACAAGGTAAACTTCACATAATGGTCGGGACAACTGTTCCGAAAATTCACGAGAATTTTGCTTCCATTTACGTTTCGCTCCAAACAGATTAATTATTTGTAACTTAATTGTAAACTCTGTATCAACTGTGCTGTAATACGCCGTTCCGAGAAAACGTTTTTCTCTTACCGTACGTCACGTCTATATCAATCTTTGTTTGTACCTGTAAACATTTAAATTTTCCTCTAGAACACAGCTAACCAAACTTTTTCGCACTTAAAATTACATCCAACTTACAATAATTTGACGCAGGTCGCAAGTAAAAGCTAATGTTTCCAACAATAAAAGAAAATTAATTTTGTAAATTAAAAAATATAATACGTGTGTAGATACAAACGTAATAAAATTAATGAGTTGTTGGAATTCGTTTTTGTAAAATCATATTTTAATATATAAAGTTACAGTTCAAATGTAATGTTCAACATGTTGATGGAAAAACGGGTTATGCAGCTGTATGCAACTAATCTATTACACTTCTTCGTTTGTGGCAGTACACCCCATCTCTTCACGACTCACACACCACACATACCAGTGCGCACGCGCGAGACAAAAATTTGAAATTATTTCATTTTTATATCATTATTACATTAGTATTTCTATATCATTCTTAATATTTCTTCCGCATGTAGACTTTACAGATTCCTGTCACTGCTTCTGATTTTGTCTCCCATTCCATCTCCCATCTAAAACACATTTCTATCTCTTTTGCTTTACGTCTTTAAAAAAATTACCTCTCGTTACTTTTTTCCTTTAGACTTTTCATTGTTTACTTATATTTTTCTACGACCTCAAAAAACCACACTCAAAGTGCCTAAATCCCGTATTCAGATAATATTAATATTTTTTTCTTAAACGTCACTACATCGACCATAAAGCTTTAAAATTGATTGTTTTATAGTTTTTAATAATTCTTCCTAATCAGCCCCTTTTGCTTACCTTCTCTTTTATGTTTCTCGCTATTTGAGAAATCTGTCTGTTTACGATTTTATAAGGATTTTCCTACAGTACTAGAACATTTACAATCCACTCAATCAAACTGCCAAAAATTGGAACATCATCTCTAGTCGACATTCTAAGAGCTTATCCGAAGAGAAATTTATTATTTGATTTATTTCAAACTCGTTTGTGAGCAGTACTGTAATAAGGCTAAAAGCGTAGCGAAATGTATAGGGTTTATTTTTTAATAGGCAATTACAGGAGCGCACTGTACAAACACTGTCCAATACACGTTATAAATTAATAATGTTGTGATTTCAAAATAATAGTAATCTTATTATGACTTGGAACACCCAGGTTATAATAAAATTTTCGTTATGCGAAATTGTTAAGCCCCATTATTTTGATAGTCGGGATTTTTGCTTTACATGAATATGTACTTTTGCAGCTAACGCTTGATTGACTACATATAAATTCATTTTTACATTTTTTGCACTGTTGTTTATATCTTGTGTCTGACAATAAGAAGAAAATGACAATTTCGTGAATACAATTAGTTCGGATTGACTTAGTCTGTTATACACTAAGTGATTGTTGTTCGAATTCACTAAGTGTAAGATGGCTAAATATTGGATAACATGGGGGAACCAACGTTATACGATTGTGTTTATTTTTAAATAATAAATGTATGAATATAGATTTCTCTGGTGTATAATAATTTATATCACTCCTATGAGATCATTAACACGCTATCCCGTTAGCAACAGATTATGTGGCCGCTAGACAGTAAAGGCAGGACGACAGTACCGGTAATTTAAAAGTCGTCGTAGGCACGACCTGGTTATGTGCCACAGATTGCTGTAGACAAAATTCATTTTGAAAATAAATCACTAGAGAATGGCTGAAAATAGCAGAACTTGGAAACCAGCAGGCAGATGATAATGATGATGGTGGTGGTGGTGGTGGGAGTGGTTTTGATGGCGGTATGATGATGATGACGACGACGATTGTGATTGTGACCGATAATGTGTTCACTAGTATATTTAATATAAATACGTCTCGTGTAGTTTATAATAATTACCTCTTTCAATGGCTCATTGTTATAAGATTCGTTATCACATTAAAGGAAGAATAAAGGAGGACTTTTAGAACTCCTATATATTTCCTATACGTTTCTAATACTTAAATAATATTATAAGCCACTTGACCTAAAACTTCTTCCCTGACCTTCCCATACGAGCATTCTTGAATTCCATCAAACCTTCATCCTATATTAGAATCTGCGGATTTCGAGTCCTGGTTTTGGGGGTCTTCAAAAGAGGAGGCTCCTACAGGGAGGTTTGGTGTAATGGAACACCCTCACTCGGGTGGAGGGTCTTCTATGTTCAAAAACTAATTAAAAGAAGTTCTATAAACCTGTTTTAACTCCAAAAATACCGGTAGTTTTAGTCTGAAAACTGTTCCTAATTTTTTTACTAAAGTCAGCTACCAAAAACGTTTGACTGCTTAGTTTCTCCACGGCCCTCTTTAGATCCGCCCGCGGATAATAGTCAGACAGATACTGTGCCTAATTATATGCCTATCTATATATCTTTCTGATTAGGCTTTCCACAGTAATCTCCTCATGTAGTCTCTTGACCAATACGTCAGTGTACAACTCATTCTTCCACGAAATATTCTCTATTCTCTCTAGCATCGTGTCTCAGAAGCACATGACAAATCGTTTCTTTTCTTTTTCCAGTGCTGCACGTTTACAGATATACACCTATGTTCTCTACCAAAGACGCTAATATATATTTTTTATCTTGTTAAGAGTTCTGATTGGGGAACAAATAAATGTATTTTAAACGCCATAGCTGAAAAAACGCATTTCGTTAGTTGCGTGTGTTTGTGACATATGGATTAGATGGCCAGATGGACTAGTAGATATTACAGGTAAGTAGACAAAGAGAGCGAGAGAGAGAGAGAGAGAGAGAGAGAGAGAGAGAGAGAGAGAGAGAGAGAGAGAGAGAGAGAGAGAGAGAGAGAGACAGATAGACAGACAGACAGAAATACGTAGATACTGAGACAATGACATTGAGAAACAGAGACTAAGGGATTGGGATAGCCAACACGTAGTACGATATTTGTTTATTTTCTAACTCTATGTGTTTTGAAGCGTTATCACAAAACAACAAATACGCATTCACCGAACTGTGCATATGGGACGGTTACGGTGACCAGTACACAGAGCTGACGCGAGCCTGTACAACAGTGTTCGAACTACATCGCATCACAGAGCGGATTTAAAAATACAAGACCATGTTCTGTTTATTTATATAAGCGCCACCCTCTGTATTTTATTCCCCCTATCAGCAAATCTATCCCTGCCTATCTACCTATATAGGCCTATCTACACATTCGAGTCTGCTTATTAATGAATTAATACCAACAATTCGATACCACAGGAACAACAGTAGGAGGAAAGAAAACATAGCATAAAATTATTAGAAAAACGAGGTGCGACATGATGCAAAGTGAAGACATAAAAAAATAGACGTCGTGTTCAACCAATAAATAAACGGGTGAAAGTGACCACACAGCGCTGAATGATCACGTCACACAATGGGTGATCATCGTTGGCCTCGCGTTGCTTCAAGTAAATCTCTGATGGTTGGAAGGTATCAAAATGCTATCAACAAAGAAGTGACATTGTGGCAACAAACCATATTTTAGCTTAGTCAGGCAGGAGGCTACACAGACAGGGAAGAACAAGAACAAGAAGAAAAAGAAGAAGTAGATGACAATAATGGTGATGATATGATGATAAGACGAAGAAGGTAGAAAAGGATGTGGAGAAAAAGAAGGTGGAGAAGTAGAAGATAGAGAAAAAGAAAAAATGGTGATGATAATGATGATTATGAAAGAAGAAGAGGAGGAGGAGTATAAGGAGGCGGGAATAGGAGGAGGACGTAGAGGAAGTGGAGGAGGAGTAAAAGGAGGAGAAGAAGAATAACAACATCAACAACAAGAGAAGTAGGAATATGCTTTGCATTGTACATAAGTGTGTTATAACGTAGGTTGGATGTTGTCATAATGGCCGCCTTCTTGTTGTTCTTTTCCTTTCAGTCCAGCTTTCATTAAACATTCTAAGATCTTTGTAGCATAGAATATTTTGTACTAAGAGTATCATACTGTTAAGACTACTTTTTCTAAAGTATAATACACCTATACTACGGGCTATGTAACTGCGGGGTAAGCACAAACAAATCAGACTTGTGGAGATTTAATAATGCCCCAGCTACGTTCAACCAAAAATTACACTAAATCATCATTCAGTTATTTTTTCAAAATGAAACATACCTGCATTCTTTTGCAATATTTAAAGTTTACTTTTATTTTACACTACCTGCATTCTTTTGCAATGTTTAAAGTTTACTTTTATTTTACACATTGAAATCCCATGTTCGACACACATTCTCAAAAGCATTTTACTTTTATAATATAGTATTATACAATGCATTAATACAAGTAATAATCATTGTATTATACAACGCATTGTATTACTATAATACAATGAACGCTTGGCTAGTATACTAAAGGTACCTGGTTTGATTCCCGGGTTGATTATAATATTGTTAAGACACTTACGGAACGCTCTCAAAGAGTGGAGAGTGTGTCGTTCTACATGTCTCGACTAGCCGAGCGGGTGGGTGTCTCTGTCAAGGCCGTGTACAAGAGTACCTTCTAGACCTTTCGAGTGATTGTTAACTACGCAAATTATGCTGGCAGGCCTCCAAATGAATGGAAAATTATTCTGCAACATCTGCAGGCTATATATAAGCAACAGCGGCGCGCTTAGTTAGTGAGTTATAATTGATGGTTTAGGCTATACAGTGAGGATCAACTGGTTATTGTAAGTGATTACTGTGTTATAATCAGTACAGAACTCTTAGTAGTTGACATTTTATTGTATGTGGGCAAATTTGATGTCAATCAAATTGTTGATTTCAAATTGTTATTTGGACTCATTAAAGCTGGTAATTAGCGAGTTGATTGGTGTCTGTCGTTTGTTTCCACTGTACCATACGACGATCCGTGAGACCGTCGTAATAATATCAAGGTGCGTTTTTCATCCCCGCAGGACAATTCAGACTGTGGAAATGAGTACTCAGGATAACATGACCTCTTGAATAAAAATGGGCGGCTTTAGCGCAGATCTGCCACATACACTACCTACCCTGTATGCCGAACGGCTCACACGAGGCAGCATACCCTGTCTAAATCCTATGCTGCTTAGACGGTAAGAAAGGAGCTACTAGTATAGCCTGCTAATAAAACGGACTGTTGTAATCGTTTAGACTAGGCGGATCGCTCTAGCCCAATGGGCTCTTTTACACTTGTCGCAGACTGTACATTCCATACGTGACTCTCTCCAACTAGCTTATTCCTAAACATTTCTGTATAGCACTACACGCCGAAAATCTTCTAACGTTAAAATCTAAAAACGTTTTTAAGATTGACACGTGCCATTACATCTCAGACTTGCCTCACTTCACCGGAGTGTCAAATCGGAAAATTTCTTTTTCACTTCAAGAACGTTTTAAGAGGATTGCATTCTTCACCGCAGCGAGGGGATAAGAATTTCCCCCATTATTGCATTATATGCTCAGTATTTATTTATTGGATTTAAAGGTCCATTTATTTTTCTTTCGTACGTTTCGAACGATAAAGAGATTTCGTCCCCGACAAATTTCCGCTCCATTTAACACACCATATTCTCTTCCCAATATAACCGCTATAAATAAATCGCTTCATTTAGCGTTCATTGGCTCAAAATGATTACGGAAATTCAATTTTTTTTGTTGAAACGCTTGGCTGCAAATAGAACTTCCCCGTATAAGACTTTTACTTTTCATAAAAGTTTTACTTTCCTTTATTGTAGTTTGTTACTTACTGCATTTACGTTTTCTTTCCTTAATTTCTACGAGCGCTCTTAATAGCGAAGGGATAAAACTGTTGTGTATTATTACATTGTATGCTCAGTACTTATTTATTGGATTTTAAGTGTATCTCGTAAACTATATCTTTAACAAATCTGTGAAAGTGTGTACCACTGTTAGTTTACAGAATAATTTATAACTTTCGCGGCCGGAGTCAACTTTAGTAAAATTATTTTCCGGTCTGTTGAGTCGTGGTTTTCTTCCAGCTGCTGTAGTCATCTTCCGTCTGCTTCTCCGGCGTCGCTGGACCACGGCCCAACAGCCCGGAAAATAATTTTACTGAGGAATATTATTTTTTTTTCCTGAAATATTACAGAAGTAATTTCTTTGTTAAAAATATAACGAAATAAAGACACGAAGAAAAGTGTAATTCATCTTCACTAACTCACGTAGCCTGTTTCGGTTTCCAATGTTTCCTCGGCCGTTTTGCAGTCCTTCCCCCTTCCGATCAGTAAGGAAGTGTCATTTTGGGCACTCGCTCCGCATGAGCATAATGTTTTATTTTCTTTTATTGACGCATTCAAAGGTAACAGATTTTACTTTCCTCTTATACCATCGTTCCTTGTCTGATTTGTACATTCTAGAATAATTCTCGAGAATCTGTGATAACTACATCTTCTGCTCGTCTCACCTTTGTTAGAATCTGTCTCATTGGAGTACATTTCTACTGGAATAGCCATTACTTTTTACAATTTTAAACGCGTTTCCTTTGAGATTTATTCTCAAATAGTTAAATAGTTGATATATCGCTCCAGACAAATTGGTTGAGCATATGTGGTAGCTTGTTTTATGTGTCATTGACGGAAGTATAAGACGTACCACGTCCCAAACATTATTATTCGAGACCGTCTCATTTTATAGAACAGGAGAAACTGAACGACTCGGTCCGCAATTTAAAACTTTCTAAACAGCAATCTGAAGACCTTCTAGCTCCAGGGACAAAGATTTCAAGCTTTAGATCAAGAAGTAGCCGCTTTTCCGCATATTTTGAAATGAAGACTTCAGTGTGTGTATGCATGGACGTGAATAGTTGGATGCCCATCACAACCGACAGGAGTGACGACTATTTATTGACACGAGAGAAACCGGCGTAAAAGCTGTGGTATTGCACAATGGTAATAAACTCACTCAGTCTAACGCAGTGGTTCCCAAAATTTGCAGTCCGCGGACCCCCTCAAAAAATTAAAAATTTCACGGACCCCGTCTGAATTACGAAATAAAACAAACAGTAAATACGACACAAACTCTTATATTTTAATTAAAATTTATTAAAATCAAAATTCTTTTAACTTCCAAATTATAATATTAATGATATCAAACATAGTTTAATGTGAACAATGAAGCTGCTTTTGAACAATTAGCTCTGCAAGATTTGGTTTAATGTCTGATAATTTCAGTATTAAGTCACACTCGAGATCAAGTTTATTTCTTCACTTTGCCAACTTTGGCTCTATCTTTCCAGCCACACGTGTCGAAATCCAGCTACTTAGGCGTAAAACCAGCTACACGGAAAAACGTTTTGGTTAGATACAGTGCTTATACGTGGACTAAAACAGCGCGATCAGTTCTGCGTTGATGCGACGCTCTAGTCAGTTCGGCTGACAAACAGAGCTGCTACACGATATGATTTAAGACATTATTAAAGCGATTAGTTTGAAATTACTTTTACAATTACAATATTAGTTTGAACAAAAAAAGTACTGGGATCTTCTGCTAATTGTTTAAAGATTTTAAAATGTAGATTTTAGACTGTAAAAAATCGGATAAAATTACGGTATATTCTAATTTTCTTCAACGTGTCCGCGGAACCCCTGAAACATTGTCACGGACCCCACTTTGGGAACCACTTGTCTAACGTAGTCAGATAACTGTTTTCGTTCTGGGTGGGTGATCTGTTGGAGAACTACAAGAACGCTGGCTGTAGAATGTAACTGAAAATTCAGTTTTTACATTCGCACCCTGATTCACGTGGAAAACGTAAGGTATAGTAAGTAACGTAGGGGAGCAGGGTGAACGGTTTCACCAGGATATCCTTGTTATAGACCATCGTAATCAGGAACGTTGGAATCCTTCGACGATGGGGATACTGCTGCTTTCTTCTTAGGGAGAGTGACGAGAATACCATACAAATGTAAAGCATAATCAACCCATTTTACCAAAGATAATTGACATTAACCTGTGTTATTATATCGTGACTTCCACATGCCCACATACATATTACCAGATGAGTTCTGACTGTTATTTCTTGTCTGTATTTTAAATGGTGAATGTTCGCCAATATTTTATTATTATATTTGTAAAACTGCTTTTTATTTAGCAAATGTGAATGGTAGAGAAGATCTGACTTTCCCACTGAATTCAGCACCCTAAAATTAGGTAACTCCATCCATTTGCAAACCGGATGCAGAAAAAAGTTTCAATTTTTTGAGTAGTGTAATTAAAATTATTTTTCTAAAAAAATATTTCTTGCCACGATCGTTACTCTTTACCTGTTTATCTATTAACACTTTTGTTTTAGAATTTTGAACAGAGATTCTCAACCGATATTGCGCTAATTACGTCCATTCACGGTAATTTACACCCTGTTTTCACTTGTCTGTCTGATAACTCGATCATTTGCATAAACCAGCGAATTAAAAATTCTCTTTACTGCGTTCAATTCTGAAGACATTTTTACTCCCATATTGTCAATATGTTGTCTGTGCAATTAAATTATATCATAATTATAATAATACCGTAGTACCATATTGTATACCAAATTAAATTTGAAGTATTCATTCTCTGATTCTAGACTACCAAAAAGACCTTCTGACTTTCAGCTTTTGAATACCTACGCTATCACCATAAAATTCCTTCCTGACTTATATCGTGTGGTAAGTTAATTAAAACGTTTTTGTCTTTTTTAATTTGTCTAGCACTGTTGCACGGTAGTACCAACTCTTGAGAATACTTGGCTGCAGTGTTGGAACGTATGCCATCTAGTTTTGCTACTGAAATGGCTGCCGTTCAAGCTGTTGAACCCCTAAAAGGAACGGAAATTTTAACAACAGAGCATTGCCAATTACCTGGAAATTTTTTAATAATGACTTTGATGACGAGAAACGTGAAAGGCTTTGAAAATCATGTACTCGAGATATTATTACAGTAGTGTTACATACTATATTACTGAAGAGCTAGTATCTACGGGAGCAGATAAAGCTGAAATAGATCAATGGATTTTGACGTTATCCATGTTATAAGAATTAGCCCATAAGAGAAGAATTACAAGTTTTTAACTTGAATGAAAGGCTAAAAGAATACAAACAACGGAGGAAAGAACACTTACAAAAAGAATGTCAGATTCAAGACTGGCCAAACAAGTCTGGAAACATAAAAATCTATAGGACATAGACTACCCCAGGAAGAGATGCCTAGAGGATCTTTGAGGGCGAAACAGTCAGCATATTGCCTGAGGAGGAGGAGGAGGAGGACGACGAGGAGGAGAAGGAGAAGAAGGAGAAGAAGAAGAAGAAGAAGAAGAAGAAGAAGAAGAAGAAGAAGAAGAAGAAGAAGAAGAAGAAGAAGAAGAAGAAGAAGAAGAAATAAATATAAATATATATATATATACAGATAAAATAAGAAATATATATGTATTTCCTACACTTCTGCATCAGAATATTTAAAAATGTTTTACAAATGAAAAATATGATCTATGAAACGACCTTCTGCATGATACGACAGGTTTTTCTTAACGAAAAAAGTGCACAAGAAACAACAGATTTATCAAGCCGAAGTTACCTAAATAAATATGTAGGCTATTTATTGTAACATTAACATGAAATGTATTATTACGTTCAGTATCTGTAATGATGATAGTTATTGATTCTTTATTTAATACATATATATATATATATTTTTAATATTTATAATCACTTTACCTCAAGATATTTTCTCCTTATTTGGAAGGAGAATAAGGAGAAAATGTCTTGAGGTAAAGTGATTATAAATATTAAATATATATACATCAAGAAACAGACTGTAGCAAAAAGTGTTTGTATATGTATATAGACATTTATATTCAATACCAAATCTTTTTTTTTTAATTCGTACAAGTCGATAATCCGAAAACGTTGCATATTATTTTACTTGTTCAAATTACCGCGACCGTAGAGAGTACACGAAATAATAGAAGACGAGGATTCAAACATCGTGCTCCTACAAAACTCCCAATCTAGCAAACTGCGTTCGCCGAAAATCGACTACTTTTTAAAGTTCGAACAACTTGATCGGCATTTCGCCTTTCAGAAAGTAAGTCATAATTTTACTCAAAACCAACGAGAAACACTAGTATCACTAGTAGATGCGTCCATATTCTCATATTATGTGGCGGTTGACGCTCTCTTCTTAATAACAAACCGTAATAACACGAGTCCTCTTCTCTTCGCACGTAGTAATGTAGAACGTACACTATACACATGTACGACTGATAAGTATCAAACGTGCGCAAATAGTATTTGTATTTGAGTTCGACGTGATACGACGCGTTCTGACTCAATGTATGCGCGCGCGCGCGTGTAAACAATTGTTACCGGTGCCTTTTACCTTGGTCGACTTGTTATCGTGTTTTGTATACAAAAGTTCGATCTAACAAACGGAACTTGTTAATGTCACACACACACACACACACACACACACACACACACACACACACACACACACACACACACACACACACACACACACACACACACACACACACACACACACACACACACACACACAAAACGTATTGCTTCGTTTTCTGTAACAAAATAACGTGTAAAACTGTTTTCGACGTCAACGCTAACTAAAAGGTTTATTTATTTCTTTATAAACATAATATTTGTTGCCAAATTAATTTTAATCGGAGTAAAAACCAAAGATCTTTTTCCAACGCTCCTGCTTTCCAAATTTCCAAATATCCATTTCAAAGATTGCTTTGTAGTTTTAAAAACAGAAGTGTTTTAAAAATGAAGACTATCTTATTCTTTTTACTGCAAAGCCTCTTCTACCATGAGACGTACTCAGCAGCTAGCCTGGAGACCACGATTATTCTCATCACGAGAACGTGGGAAATGTTTGTGTGTTGTTCCTGTCAGTGAAACCCACACAATTTTTCAGAGTTGTTAAAGTTTTACAGTTACTCGCATAACACCTAAAGTAACTCTTAATTTATCTATTTTATCTAAGTATGTATCTTCTATTTTTTAACTATACATTTTCTGAAAATAAAAGCCTGGAGCAAGTAATAACTGATCGTACGTAGCGACTTTCCCAACAAAAATAATATTTACTCTTCTTATTAGAAACACAATGAATTATATTAACAGAATATTAACAATATTCAGCATCTAGTTTACAGTATAGAGATGTGTTCAATTGCTCTGTTTTTAAACAAACACATTATAAGTTACCGGAAGAGAGCTGAGAAGGAGGCCTGAGGGTTTTCAGTATCATTCAGTTTTCGTGTATGGCAAACAAACCAACTGTTATCAGCCGTAATTAATTTTTTGTCTGCGACCAAAGTCGTTACGTCGTTGACATGCTTCTGCACATTATTAGTCAACGGCTAAGCTGAACATAGAATGACGACGTTACGACGGATCGGCTCCGTTGAAGGTGATAAGCTGCGCTTGATGAATAGTAATTGTGGCAACGCCACGTCAACGTGTACTCAAACTAGTCCTCTCATCTTGTTAAGGATTCAATATGATAAGTGCACAGACACAATTTCGGGAAGTGGCTCAAAATGGTCCTCTCATCTTGTTAAAGGATTCAATCTGATTGGTGCACAGAGACAATTTCGGGAAGTGCCGCTCTTTAAGAAAGCTTTACACCCCAAAGCATGCATATACTGTATATAAATGTTCTGAGCGCGCGAGCTATCATTTTTACTTCCATATTCCTTAAGGAATGGAAGTATGGTGATGGCAAAAAAAATCGTGTTCGAGATTATTGCAGATTCTGATTGTACTACACTCAAAACATGAAAAAAAGTCGTTTTCCGAAAAGTGTCTGTGTGTGTGTCTGTCGGTCTGTGTGACTGTGTGTCTGTCTGTAGATTTTTTTTCTATGGCAAACGATAACTGCCGCAAATTCAAACAGACTCAAAAGATTATTTGCATACAGCCCTAAATTGTAGAGGTCTCAAGACCTATTGTTTTTGGTGAAGATCGGTTGAGGGAAAGGGGTAGTTTACCTGCAACGTTTTTTTAACAAGGGTATTTTCTATGGCAAACGATAACAGCCGCAAATTCAAACAGAATCAAATAATGTTTTGCATACAGCCCTAATTTGTAGAGTACTCAAGACCTATTGTTTTTGGTGAAGATCGGTTAAGGGGAAGGGGTAGTTTACCTGCAACGTTTTTTTATCAAGCGTATTTTCTATGGCAAACGATAACAGCCGCAAATTCAAACAGAATCAAATAATTTTTTGCATACGTCCCTGAATTGTAGAGGTCTCAAGGACTTTCGATTTTGGTGAAGATCGGTTAAGGGGAAGGGGTAGTTTACCTGCAACCTTTTACGTTTTAACAAGAGTAAAGTACTTGAAAATTTATTTAAACTTTTTGAAACAATGGTAATTGTTAAAAATAAAATAATTTTGTTGCCAGGCAATAAAATTATAATTTTTTCATTTTAATGTAATATAATATTTTTCATTTAATACAGCAATAAAAAGGCAGGTAACACACACACACACACACACACACAATTCACGTTATTTCTGGCCTCACTCATGTTTATTTTCTTACATTTGCACGCTTTTTAAATGGAAAGTGCCGAAACCCACACCAACATAACGCGTGCAAGCCGAAATTTTTTTTAAGGAATCACTAAAAGGACGGTGGTTCAAATCGGACGCTGAGGTAGAGTTTGCTGTAACCGAATGGTTCCACAAACAGCCGTAAGAATTTTACTATCAGGGAATCTACAGGTTAGCGCAACAGTGGAACTCATGTCTTAATGTTATTGGAGACTTCTTTTAAAATCGTTGAATAAAAAATGCTTTACGGCTCTATACGTGTTTCTATTGAACAATCCTTGTATTAGTCATACACAGTAATACAACTGATTGAACTTCAAATTTTTAAACTTGATTAGTTTCTATATATATGTTTAATGTTACAAATAATTCAAATAACAATCTTGATCATCTGTTAGTTCAGCGGAATAACAGTGACACTTTTAATAACCGCATAAAATAAACACTTAGAAACAACACAGGCGCTTTAACTTAACTGTTTGGACCACAGAAGTGAGGCATGCCTCAACGCTCTATGTGTACAGCGCGGGACAATCCCCCCTCCCTACACTTCCCTATCACACCACTACATTGCTTACATACGATGTATACAAAAAACGCTGAGGCAAGTTCAGGTTGCCTCATTCGCTTTAAACGAACTATGCCGAATCTCACCTGTCACCATCTAGCGGTCGCTCAATAAAGCACGTTTCGGTTTAATAAATTTGACAGTCGCAGTAACAATGTATAATCTTTACGTTATGTAGTTCATACGTATTTATAATTTTTATTCTACAGAATTTTTTAGGGTAGGCATTGCCTCAATTGCCTCCATGTAACTTCGCCACTGATATATATGTGTACAACGTTATCGGCAACAAAGAAGTAGTTTTTGTTAAAATTCCTTCCCGGGATATTTGGCCGTAGTCCAATGTTTTCTACAAAACCAGACATTTCGGCAATGCCATCGACTTCCATCATCAGTGAAAATCGAGTGCGATAACGTGAGGTGGTATACGTTAGTGACCACAGTACTGTGGTTAAGGCTGAAGCAGTAAGTAGAAAGAAGTAGTTTCTATGGTAATATTTCATTTCGAAAATGATTTTAAATATAAATCTTAGAATATGGAAGTCATGTATGGTTCTCCATACCGATATTTACTTCCATATTCCTTAAGGAAATGGAAGTATGGTGATGGCAAAAAAAATCGTATTCGAGATTATTGCAGATTCTGATTGTACTACACTCAAAACATGAAAAAAGTCGTTTTCCGAAAAGTGTCTGTGTGTGTGTGTGTGTGTGTCTGTCTGTCTATGTGTAGATTTTTTTTCTATGGCAAACGATAACTGCCGCAAATTCAAACAGAATCAAATAATTTTTTGTATACAGCCCTGATTTGTAGAGTACTCACGACCTATTGTTTTTGGTGAAGATCGGTTAAGGGAAAGGGGTAGTTTACCTGTAACGTTTTATGTTTTAACAAGGTTATTTCCTATGGCAAACGATAACAGCCGCAAATTCAAACAGAATCAAAAGATTATTTGCACACAGCCCTAAATTGTAGAGTTCTCAAGACCTATTGTTTTTGGTGAAGATCGGTTAAGGGAAAGGGGTAGTTTACCTGAAACATTTTTTTAACAAGGGTGTTTCCTATGGCAAACGATAACAGCCGCAAATTCAAACAGAATCAAATAATTTTTTGCATACAGCCCTGATTTGTAGAGTACTCAAGACTTATTGTTTGTGGTGAAGATCGGTTAAGGGGAAGGGGTAGTTTACCTGCAACGTTTTTTTATTAAGCGTATTTTCTATGGCAAACGATAACAGCCGCAAATTCAAACAGAATCAAACAATTTTTTGCATACGTCCCTGAATTGTAGAGGTCTCAAGGAGTTTCGATTTTGGTGAAGATCGGTTAAGGGGAAGGGGTAGTTTACCTGCAACGTTTTAACAACAGTAAAGTACTTGAAAATTCATTTAAACTTTTTGAAACAATGGTAATTGTTAAAAATAAAATAATTTTGTTGCCAGGCAATAAAATTATAATTTTTTCATTTTAATGTAAATTATGTATGAGTTAATATCTTTATATATATAATTCTTCTGTACGTGTGTATGTCACTGAACTCCTCCATGTATAAAATAATATATCGTTCGTGGCAGGTAAGCATATCTCAGTTATGTAATGTTTACGTTTCCATTTTATTATTATGCCTACAGCAATAAAAAGGCAGGTAAGGCACACGCACGCACACACACACACACACACACACACACACACACACACACACACACACACACACACACACACACACAGAATTCACGTTATTTCTGGCCTCACTCATGTTTATTTTCTTACATTTGTACGCTTTTTAAATGGAAAGTGCCGAAACCACACCAACATAACGCGTGCAAGGTGAGACACTTAATGGGAACGAAGTCGTAAGAAAATGAAATATCGGTATGGAGAACCATACATGACTTCCATATTCTAAGATTTATATTTAAAATCATTTTCAGCCAAACAGCCAGGGAAGGAATTTTAACAAAAAAATACTTCTTTGTTGCCAATAACGTAGTACACATATAAAAAAAATTATCCCCTCCCCCTTCAACTATAATTTTGATTTATAGAAAATTACCCCCAGACCGTTCAACTAGCCTCTACATTTATAGATATTTCATCTATGTTTCTACAGTGGATTATTAAGATCTTATCAGGATACTTTATCAAAATTAAGTACTTTACTCATGTTACAACAAAAAATGTTTCTGGTAAACTGCCCTTTCCCCGTAACCGATCTTCACCAAAATCAACAGACATTGAGTTCTCTATAGCTCAGGCACATATGTAAAAAATTATTTGATTCTGTTTGAATTTACGGCAGTTATGGTTCGTCATATAAAAAATTACCCATGTTAAAACATACAACATGAGATTTATAAAACATATCTAAGATTTATATTTAAAATCATTTTTGAAATAAAATATTTTCATAGAACCTACTAACGCTGGGGAAATCTGAGGGGCCAATCAGAGTTGGGCCTACCTGTCACTCTGCTGAATTTGGTGGAAAGCCCTGTCACTGTCGTCAAAGTATCAGCCTTGACAGGGTCCTCTTTTTCTGCAAAATGGGAGAGGCTTGAGATGGAGTGAGTGACATGGTCCCCACCTCAATGAAGAACCCATTGTTTTATAAAAATATATTTAAATTTTAAAAACTGAAAATTCTTTTCTTGTTGTAAATATTTATATTTTATAATCAAAATGACTTTATTTTTGTTACCTGACAACAAAATTATTTTATTTTCAACAATTACCATTGTTTCAAAAAGTTTAAATAAATTTTCAAGTACTTTACTCTTGTTAAAACGTAAAAGGTTGCTGGTAAACTACCCCTTTCCCTTAACCGATCTTCACCAAAATCGAAAGTCCTTGAGATCTCTACAATTCAGGGATGTATGCAAAACATTATTTGATTCTGTTTGAATTTGCGGCAGTTATCGTTTGCTAAAAAAAAAAAGTTGCAGGTAAACTTCCCCTTCCCCTCAACCGATCTTCACCAAAAACAATAGGTCTCGAGTACGCTACAAATCAGGGCTGTATGCAGAAAATTATTTGATTCTGTTTGAACTTGCGGCTGTTATCGTTTGCCATAGAAAATACACTTGTTAAAAAAACGTTGTAGGTAAACTACCCCTTTCCCTTAACCGATCTTCACCAAAAACAATAGGTCTTGAGAACTCTACAATTTAGGGCTGTATGCAAATAATATTTTGATTCTGTTTGAATTTGCGGCTGTTATCGTTTGCCATAGGAAATACCCTTGTTAAAACATAAAACGTTACAGGTAAACTACCCCTTTCCCTTAACCGATCTTCACCAAAAACAATAGGTCTCGAGAACTCTACAATTCAGGGCCGTATGCGAAACATTATTTGATTCTGTTTGAATTTGCGGCTGTTATCGTTTGCCAAAAAAAAAAATTTCCCTTGATAAAAAAAAACCGTTGCAGGTAAACTACCCCTTTCCCTTAACCGATCTTCACCAAAAACAATAGGTCTTGAGTACTCTACAAATCAGGGCTGTATGCAAAAAATTATTTGATTCTGTTTGAATTTGCGGCAGTTATCGTTTGCCATAGAAAAAAAATCTACAGACAGACACACAGACAGACACACAGACACACACACAGACACTTTTCGGAAAACGACTTTTTTTCATGTTTTGAGTGTAGTAGAATCAGAATCTGCAATAATCTCGAACACGATTTTTTTTGCCATCACCATACTTCCATTCCTTAAGGAACAAGTACTTTACTCTTGTTAAAACGTAAAAGGTTGCAGGTAAACTACCCCTTCCCCTTAACCGATCTTCACCAAAATCGAAAGTCCTTGAGACCTCTACAATTCAGGGACGTATGCAAAACATTATTTGATTCTGTTTGAATTTGCGGCTGTTATCGTTTGCCATAAAAAATACGCTTGATAAAAAAACGGGGCAGGTAAACTACCCCTTCCCCTTAACCGATCTTCACCAAAAACAACAGGTCTTGAGTACTCTACAAATCAGGGCTGTATGCAAAACATTATTTGATTCTATTTGAATTTGCGGCTGTTATCGTTTGCCATAGAAAATACCCTTGTTAAAAAACGTTGCAAGTAAACTACCCCTTTCCCTCAACCGATCTTCACCAAAAACAATAGGTCCTGAGAACTCTACAATTTAGGGCTGTATGCAAATAATCGTTTGATTCTGTTTGAATTTGCGGCTGTTATCGTTTGCCATAGGAAATACCCTTGTTAAAACATAAAACGTTACAGGTAAACTACCCCTTTCCCTTAACCGATCTTCACCAACAACAATAGGTCGTGAAAACTCTACAATTCAGGGCTGTATACGAAACATTATTTAAGTCTGTTTGAATTTGCGGCTGTTATCGTTTGCCAAAAAAAAAAAATTTCCCTTGATAAAAAAAACCGTTGCTGGTAAACTACCCCTTCCCCTCAACCGATCTTCACCAAAAACAATAGGTCTTGAGTACTCTACAAATCAGGGGTGTATGCAAAAAATTATTTGATTCTGTTTGAATTTGCGCCAGTTATCGTTTGCCATAGAAAATACGCTTGATAAAAAACGTTGCAGGTAAACTACCCCTTCCCCTCAACCGATCTTCACCAAAAACAATAGGTCTTGAGTACTCTACAAATCAGGGCTGTATGCAGAAAATTATTTGATTCTGTTTGAATTTGCGGCTGTTATCGTTTGCCATAAAAAATACCCTTGTTAAAAAAACGTTGTAGGTAAACTACCCCTTTCCCTTAACCGATCTTCACCAAAAACAATAGGTCTTGAGAACTCTACAATTTAGGGCTGTATGCAAATAATCTTTTGATTCTGTTTGAATTTGCGGCTGTTATCGTTTGCCATAGGAAATACCCTTGTTAAAACATAAAACGTTACAAGTAAACTACCCCTTCCCCTTAACCGATCTTCACCAAAAACAAAAGGTCTTGAGAACTCTACAATTCAGGGCTGTATACGAAACATTATTTGATTCTGTTTGAATTTGCGGCTGTTATCGTTTGCCAAAAAAAAAAAATTTCCCTTGATAAAAAAAAACCGTTGCTGGTAAACTACCCCTTTCCATCAACCGATCTTCACCAAAAACAATAGGTCGCGAGTCCTCTACAAATCAGGGCTGTATGCAAAAAATTATTTGATTCTGTTTGAATTTGCGGCAGTTATCGTTTGCCATAGAAAAAAAATCTACAGACACACAGACACACAGACACACACACACACAGACACTTTTCGGAAAACGACTTTTTTTCATGTTTTGAGTGTAGTAGAATCAGAATCTGCAATAATCTCGAACACGATTTTTTTTGCCATCACCATACTTCCATTCCTTAAGGAAATATGGAAGTAAAAACTGTAAGTTATCTGTTTCACACAGACCCAAATGACAATGACGTCACTAGGCCACGTTTAAGTTTGACACGTTTCACCCAACACGTTTCTTTATTTATTTCTGTTCCAATTCTGACGTACACCTACATTCCTTTAACTCATTAAGAATATATTGAAGCCGCTGTGCAGATATGAAACTTCGTTAAGTTTAAACAGCCAAAGTTTTGAAAGGGCAAACGTTACAAATCAATATAAAATTCAACAATCAAAAGCTACTGTAAACACTGGCGTCAGCAATATGCAATTCATAACCTACAAAGAATGACGTAGAGAACAATATGAATAATTCACGGTTTCGCTTTGTGCAATGCAGAAAACCGTGCACGAACGGAGGACGGGAAAAGAAAAGGAGTAAAAACAATCTTCCCTTGGGAAATTAAAATCCAAGACTTACACGGATCTCCGCTTTGCCACTACTCATTCATAACTTCTTCTCTTCTTTGAATAAGTGTTTTCCCATTTCATTCTGTTCGCAACTAAACTGTTTTCTGTGAATAGAACTGACTTAATTAAAGAAAGTGGCACACAAAAGTTTTGGCACACGAATTGAGTCTGCATTTCCGTCATGTGCAAGCGAATCATTAACACAGATTTGCAGATGTCAAATGCTGTACAAAGCGCTGTACCTTTGAATGTCTGTTCACGTTTAGTCAAGTTGGACCAGTCTACTTTCGTTAGTGTTATTTCTCTTTACCAATATACCATCTAACAAGTCAGCTCCCTAAAATGCGAAGCTCACTATTTTGAACGAAGTACATTTGTTATTACATAAATTTCAATAATATTAGATAATTTTTCAATTGTTGGAAAAATTATAAAAATCTCGATTACGCTACTATTTCTTTAATAATGTAACAATTCATTTTAGACCACAAAATCATACAATAAAGACACTAAAAATTCTAAACATTCCCACTTGAGTTACAATTCCTTTTAGTCTGTCACCCTGCTTGATATTCAGTTTTTCACATTTTGTATCTCTTTTTTAACATGTGAGGTCCACCAATTTTGAAATTTGCAAAACTTAACACTAACAATTCACTACATTCACACTACAATTTGGTGCTCTACATGAATTTATACGATTTTGTCAACATTTTCATCCACGTTTTGGGCCCTGACGTCCAAACGTTTAAAAAAAAATTAATGGACATTACATTCAGATTGCGGGCAAAATTCCCCTTAATTTGATACCCCACGTGGGCCTTTGCAATTTTTTTCATAATTTTGACATCCTCACATACATCCTTCCCGCCCCCATATTTTTTTTTTTTTTTGTGGATTAATCTCAAAACAACAGGACCATGTAGTGTAAAAGTATGGACACATCGGTCATTTACGAAAATCGGTCGGTGTATTCAAAAGTTATGGTGAGACATACCCCAAACAGAGAGATAGACAGACAGAGAGATAGAGAGACAGGTAGGTAGACAGACAGTTAGGTAGACAGACAGTTACACAAACAAATGCCAAACAGTCGAATTGAAACTGTGAACTTGCTTCGCTCTCTCAATTAACACTGCCAAAATAACTATTTACAGCTGAACCCGTACGACTAATTCACACGGCACATATTTATTAGTTATTATCCTAACAACTTGTACAAAAAAGATCAAAAGCTACAATTAAAAGTAAAAATAACTTTTCAATGAAATGCTACACTGTTAACAAATTTTCGTAATGTTACAAATTTGACACTGTTACGTATTATTTGGAATGTTACAACAATGACGAACGTAAATTCACAACATACTTCCCAAAATAATTTTAAAAAGATTGCAACTTAAAAAAATGTTAATCATCCGTTTTTATAAGAAAACAATCGTGGAACACAGAAAGAACCTAAATGGGAAAGAAAGCAGATGTGTTTCTTTTAAATGCTGACTGTTGCCGCATATTCCCATTATTAATTTTTCTTCTGAATTATTAAACAATATGCCTAAGTTTAATAATATACAAAATAACTAATATTCCAGTAGTCTCCTTTAATTTATATTCCAATTCGTAGAATTAAAAAATGTACGTGTTTTAGGGAACGTACTGCCGCATCGTATCTTTCTTCCCATCGTATAATTCTTCAGGGCAAGGTTTTTGAGGAGAGATTGCGTATGCGGCGTCGTTTGTCGTAATTTGGGAATATGGTGTGGCTCTAATTCGAAACGAAAAGGACTACAGGGTGTAATAATATGTGGTTATAACAAGGCTTTGTCTAAAGAGATACGCCAATGAGTAAGGACATTCCTTAAACCCAACAAAAATACCTCTCTGACGGTTCCACTTTTATCACAAGTTTCGTTGTGGAGATAAGGAGAAGAAGGGAACTACAATGGAAATAGAGTTAATAATAATAGTAAATGTTTGTGGTAGATTGGCTCAATGGCGTTTTAGTCCGATTTAACATGGCGTTATTCATGTTCTGTTCGGTTCTAGTTTGAACGCCTCCAGTAAACTGCTGGAGGGAAACAACGATAATACGATAATACGATAATACGAGGGCTATTTTTTTTCAACCTCCGGTGAGCTGGTAAACCTGGTTCTGTTGTCATAGCAACAATCTGATTGTTGATTAATGTTTTTGAGGCTTTGTTCTAACCTATCCCACTGGTTTTATAGTTATTTCGTCTATAACTGTGGTGACGACAGTTTAATTATGGCAACTACAATTGAAATTGCCTCGAAGTGTGAGATTCGATCTGTTTCTTGAAGCTGAAGGTCATAGTGCTGCAGAAATTCATCGAAGATTGTTTAATGTGTATGGACAAAAAGTGATGAGTGATGGTTCAGTTCGGGAATGTTGTCGAAAATTTAAAGAAGGGCGAATTGATGTTCATGATGTAGGAGGGCAAGGAAGAAAGACCATGGCTACTGATGATGTTGTTGAAAGGGTAGACAGGATGGTTCGAGAGCGCTGTCGTTTCACAATTACTGAACTTTCTGCTGATTTCCCTGGAATTTCTAGGTCTGCTCTTTGTGATATTCTTACTCAGAAGCTTGGGCATAGGAAACTCTGTGTTCGCTGGGTTCCCAAACAACTCACAAATGTTCACAAGACTCGAAGAATGGGTGCATCAGTATCACTAACTTATAGCCCAGACTTGGCTATAGCCCGGCTGACTACCATTTGTTCACTGACTTGAAAAAGTGGTTAGGTGGGCAGCAGTTTGATTCCAATGATGAGTTAAAAGTCCAGTGTGGCAGGTTGGCTGACTACTTAGGAGCGAACATTCTACAACATGGGCATAGAATAGTTGGTGCCTTGCTATGATAAGTGCCTCAACAATGGTGGTGACTATGTAGAAAAGTCGTTTAAATATATATGAAACTTTTGATTATAATAAAATTATTGATGTCATTCATGTGCCTGTTTATTGGTCTATCGGAGGTTGATCAAAAAATACCCCTCGTACAACTGGCCGGATGAGTCAGTAAAGGGAGCGACTCCATGGAGAGACTATGTTGTCACGATGATTCAGAAAATAAAAATTAAACGACCAGCAACGTTGATTATCGGGATGAACTGTGATGCCGACGCTTCAACTAGCAATAAGATGCGCAATAAGATGCAAATAGTATAGACCGTTTCATGCAGATTTCATGGAATACAGGCCTACCTGTTTAATATAAATATAAATAATTATGAGTCAAAGTAATATTTAAGTATTATCTTTTTCTTTATCTAAAGACAAGCCTTATTGAACTCTTTTTCTTCCATTGCTTTGAATTCGCTATAACTTACAGTCCTTATTGTCATCTTCATATCGTCATATGTTTCCTCCTTAACCGGATCTTCTTAGTCTTTCACGACAGGGTACCCTCAAAACCGTTCAGATTAAATCTATTACATCGACTACGTATCGATTAAATCTATTATGTGTAGTCTACTTTGAACATCCTCTTCTGTTTTATTTCTTTAAACATTTGTTTCCATCCTATCGAAACTCGTCTGTTTTAGTTTTCTACATGTCCAATCTGCCTGCCTCAAACCAAACGTCCTACGTCTTCCCCCAAGGTCCGAGATAAACTTTCATAAAGTAAGATAATCAAGCAAAAGCCGTTGAAAATACCATCATAACCTCAAAATCTGTACGATCGCTTGTGAGGTAAATCTTTTTTTGTGTAAAAATTTCTTGTAAATACTAATCATCTTTTCACGTCTGTCGTGCATTCGTATATTTAGCAATCGCTTATTTACCCAATTGTCAAACGTTTATGAATTCACATGCCACTGTACAGTATTGACATTTCCAAACACGGTCTTTTGTTAATCCTTTCGCACGACGTTGGCACTAATCAACCGTTGAGTGATAAGTCAACTTTGCTTTTATATATAGGAACACACACACACACACACACAACCAGTGGTCTGAATTATAGAACGTGTGGAAACCAAAATACCGTTTAATTTATGTAGTTATTTTTAATTTGTACGATCAGAAATTACAATTACGTTCGTTTAACTTACCACAAGCACGTTTCCTTCCAGTTGTTACGTAAATTATGATAATACGACTGACCAGCTTACCTGTAAAATATACAAAATTGTTAGTATAAAATAAATAAAAATTTAAAGTAAAGGTACATCAAATGAAATGTAAGCATAACACAACGTAACACAAGTTATGATCACAATAAACATGAAATAATGTAGGTGGATTTAAATTTCACCTACAACTGTGGGCCATATTCTTTACTGCTGTAGCGTTTACAGATGCACAATATGGCGTTCTCTGCACCCCGTTTAATAGTCAGACGTTCTCACTCCGCCAACTTCGTCACAAAAACTACCTTAAGCTTACAAGAGGTGACGCGAAATTTTAAATCTTAACATTACCAGTAAGGCGCAAACACGTTTGTAATATCCGTGTTTCGTAAAATGGAACTATACAAGAAAAATTTGTTATGCCTTGTAAGGTAATAGCTGTATACAAAATAATGTTTTTACACGATAGTATAATTATGCGACGTATATTTTACATGGCGGTCGTGTAATTACAACCTTCCAGTTTCAACGTGAAAACCGATTTGACTGTAAACCTCCGACGTCGTCTTATTTCTATGCCTTACCAATTTTAAAAATAATTTTTTTGTTTTTAATCGGCTAAAATGAGATTTCTCAGGCACGTGGCAGGGTTTACTCTCCATGGTCTTAGAAAAAACACAGATATATGGCACGAATTGAATATTATGAGTATACTCGACAGATTGCCCAGTATCGTCTGAATTCGTGGGAACATCCTTGCCGAATGGATGACAGCCGCATCCCCAAACAACTATGAAACTATAAACCGAAGGGACGGAGAGGTGTGGGACGTCCTAGGAAGCGTTGGAGTGACCAGTTCTAGACTTTGCCTGTTTGAGATTGGAACAAACCATACTTGGTTTAATCCTTGCAGATGATGATGATTTTTTATTTTAGAACCTTTCAAAAGTATTTGAAACGGTGATGGAAATATCTATCCACTATTCTTAATTGTTTTTATTGCTTACTAACTTTACACACTTTACATGCGACTTAATCTCCTGTCCCACGGTCTTCCCTGAAGATTACACCACAAAATTTCACGTCTCCGGTAAGCACGGCACACTCGCTTTGCTATTTAACCATAATAAAATTAATTATTTTGTGTCTGCAGGCTCAAAATGACCACAAAACACTACAAATTTGAAAATTTTAAGAGGACCTTTTATGAAACTGGTCCCAACTTTAAAAAATAATATTGCACTTCTCTAATATATTTCTTGTCATAATATAGAGTTAACTACACAACTTGTTTCACAAAAATTAGCTCTTCGAGATTTTATCGAATTTCGATTAAAAGCGTAAATTCTCTCCGTACGTTTTTCAGTTGACACGTAAGCACGGAAAAACGATTTAGTAGTTTAACGATAACGTGTATCACGCATTTGACTCTTTCTCCATAGTCGCTTATTTGGAACGTGTCTGCTATGGTGTCCAACGTTTCTTTGGTCGCCTGCAATTTCAGTGACAAAGTGGTTTATAAATTTGGATTTTCTAAGATAATAAGTGACGGCTTATCCGATCCATAGTATGTTTTTATCAAATCGTAGTGTTTTTTTTAGACATATTACTTTCGGTATCTTAACTGAACTTTGCAGAAGTGTGTGTGTGTGTGTGTGCGTGTATGTGTGTGTACATACTGTGGGAATTGCAGGAGAGGAAAAGGAAAATTATCACCTTTACTCAACTAACAATCCCAGCAAACACTACAGTAATCAACTGTAATCACCACGTTACGCTAACAGATTTAGATATTTAATACACAGATTAAAACCGAGAATATACACGTTGGTAAAATATAAACGAGACTTTATAAATTAGCATCAGACACTTTACACTTGGAAATGTTGGCGCTAGTGAGCAGTCGTCAGTAGTGCCCAGACATGAACAGCAGTACGCGCTTGATTCCAGTGTCGCATATTTAAATTATTGTCACGATGCATAAACAGGAGGTGCGCGAGTCCTTCGCGCTGCATGTAATTGTTAATTTGGTTGGCTTAGGCTTTCACAACCGGCGTCGTAGTTGTTTATATTTCCATTTTCCGGGCTGTCAGGCGTCGTCGGATGCTATTGATTGCAAACGTTTCAGCCACTCCATCGGTGGACATCTTCAGTGCTTAAAGGACTGAAACACTGTTGGTTTACTTAGCCACAATAGTGTGGTTTACTGACTGTAGAACTTGGTCACTGTTTTAGTCCTTGAAGCACTGAAGATGGCCACCGATGGAGTGGCTGAAACGTTTGCTATCAATAACATCGGACCACGGCCTGATAACCCAGAAAATGGAAATATAAACAATTAATTACTTTTTTTAGTATGCAAAGGTGTTAAACCAGTTGAAATTTTCCGCATCTGCGCAATGATACACTTTCGAAGGCTCAAATGTACAAATGCTATAAGTTTTTCTGCGAAGGTCGGAAAGAAGTTTCTAACCTCACTCACATACGTCGTCCTAGCAACAGCATTACGATGCTTAACATTTGACAGGTTCACGACGGTCTACGAATATCACTGATTTATGGTTATCTACTTAAAAAAAAAAAAAACGAATGTCGGTACTAGTTTGAACTCTTGGGCAATGTTAGAGAGACCTATCGGTGCAAATATGCAAGATTCCTCGATAACGGCCGGCCTACACTGCTTCTGAAAGGCAATCAAAATTTGAAGAACTTCATTGAACAACTTTGAACCATCCCCTCTATAGTCCAGATCCGTGTGAATTTCATTTGTTTGGACACCTCGAAAAAGACTTACGAGGGACAAAGTATCCAGTGACAGGGAGGTGCAAGACCTCGTGTGCAACTGGCTACGAACACGGCCAATAAAAGTTTGTAAAACAGATATTAAAAAACCGCCAGCATGATAAAAGAAATGAGTAAATAATAGGGGAAGCTATATAAAAAAATAATCTTATATCTATTTTTATATACGTTAATCCAAAACAACGTTTCTCAAAAAGTCTCGTTTATATTTGATCAGCAGTCTTGTATTATAGTGTGCCTAAGAATAACTGAACGGGGATAAACCCTTCTATCGTAGGGATCATATACAGACCCAACAATAGACAAGAGGGCTTTAAATAGAAGCCAATTGGACACAACGAGATATACGGAGGGAAGGAACGGAGTAACTAATATCCACGGGAAGAAATCGGAGAAGGAGAGGAGAAGCACGAGCGACAGCCGTCGTCTTGTAAAGGCAACTCGATCATATCAGAAATACTGCAGTCGGGTAATAATAAATGTATGGCAAACCGCAGAAATGGCATACTGCAGCAGCTGCAGTGTCTTTGCCTCACGCGTCTGTTTTGTCCTTTTGTTATGTGACGTTTGATTGTCACCGCGTATTAATAAACTATTGTATGCATGTGCAGGAATGAGATTCGGGCCGCGAATTCCCGACCCCTACCAAACGTTCTCAAATTGTAAAGCGCGATACTTCCGAAAGAGTGGGAAAAGACGGTGTATTAAATTATTGTTAACTCAACCTAAAGTAGTTAAAAAAAGTGGTGTTGAGTAGAAAGCGGCCGATTTAATGAATACAATTTTTCTGTTAGACCAATACTTCAAGAAATTACTATGAATGTAATATGTAAATAATTGATATTACGGGTCATAACATATCTATGGACACGTTATAGCCTATGTGTATTATCCTAGTCGCCCTTTACCAGAAAGCAGTTTCCAATCAAATACATTTGCTGGGGGGTTTGGGCGACCCTCACGCTAGTCACAGCACTGTGCATGGAGCAAGAAGCGACGGTGAAATGAAATGGCTCCAAATAGAAAAGTTTTGGATAGCATTAAGCCGCGTCCACACCGAACCAAAGTGGCGCGGCACGGCGCTGAGATAATAGCGGCGCCTCCTGTCTGTGAATACCGCAACTACCCATGCAACCGTCACACTAAACATAAAAAACCACGCGGTATGCCTTGGTCCTTTTCGGACCGTTGAGCAGAGTTTTTTTTAATAATAAATAAATGAGCACACACACACACACACACACACACACACACACACACACACACACACAGAAGAGAGAGTAAAAAGGAGAGATCGCGTGTGTGTGTTTGAGTGAGTCAGAAGTCAGAAGGAAACAAAAGATAGTCTAAAAACCAGAGATGGAGAGTGTAACCCTGAGAGACGAGGAGAGAGAGTGATGCAGGGGACAGCAAGAACAGTTTGATACCGTATCATTAGCCACGACAAGAATACAACAAGCTGTTGCACTTTGATGCAGACTTCCTGTATGCGCGTGTCACAAACTGTCACCGTCGCACCGTCTGTAAGCTTTGGCTTGTTATCGTGATCTCATAAAGCTCGATACGTACCGTTCTTGTTATCATCGATACGTACACACACGCGCGCGCGCAAGCACATGGTGCTTCGTTTGCTACCGCTTCAACTCAGACTACTGACAAACATCGATGTATAATAACACTGGATAGCGCACTAGGTGGGAGAGAAAGAGCAAAAAACGGTCCGGCGGAAAGCAGCAGCCCCCCACCACAAGAAGGCGTCACTGAGCACAAGTTTACACTTTGTATGCAGCCGTGCTTCCGTGTTTTGTTAAGTAGATACTTAATTCAGTTCGGAAATTTTGTCCATGTTTGTTAACGAAACTGTTATGTCATTTTTATTATTTTATTGTATGTAATTTTGATTATTGTTACAGTTATATTTATAGACAGACGATTCGATTATTTTAATAGCAGAGACCCATTTGAGCAGCACTTTAAACACCAAATAAAGAAGAAGAATTTATAAAATGACAATAAAATGTTACATAATTTTTTAGCATATTTAACAACGTTAAAAATTAAAAATGTTCAGTTCTGCGGCACCCT
The DNA here is from genome assembly GCA_034769895.1 of Magicicada septendecula. NCBI lineage: Eukaryota > Metazoa > Arthropoda > Insecta > Hemiptera > Cicadidae > Magicicada > Magicicada septendecula. The sequence continues at coordinate 1,250,982,206 of CM068367.1, forward strand.
AGGAAAACATTTTTGCACGTGGATTTATTACAAACCCAATAAAGATTCTGTCAAACAGATTATTAAATGATTTACAGTTCAAGTATATTTTGAATTACACGTTTTCTCAAGATCATTTGGACCTGTTATTTTGCTGCTTAAGATTTCGAGGGGGACATAATAACAATCCTAATGTCAAGCAGTTTCAATGAGGCTTGAGAAAACTTATGTTCAGGAACAGCGTTAAAGCCTCTGACAAAAGCAACTGTTTGAGCTTTGACATGACATTCCAAAACTGTTATGCAGAAGCAGAAGAAACAGTGGACCTAAACTCAGTCAACGTCTATGAAAAAGACATTGAAAACATCAAATGTTTGCTGGAAAATAAAAACTCTTATTATAAAGATAATATTCTTTTCTACTTGTCTGGTTTCATTGTCAGAAAAATTAGTTCTAAGTTGAAATGTGAAGAATGTATAAGACTGCTGATAGCCGATGATAACAATTTTAGCCCTTACACCCATTTTGTTAATTATATTTCAAAAGGAAATTTGGTCAGGGCTTCCTCAGATATAATCAGGGTAGTAACATTTATGTACTCCCTTTTGAACAATAAAAAAAACATTGAGAAAACAATTTAGATACAAAAAATATTATTATATTACCGTGTACAGCCTTTACTAATAACATATTAAAAGTCATACATTTAACAATGATTATGGTGAAGACACTCATGAAATTAGGTTAGTAATGTTAATAGGTAGTTTATTTTACAAAATTCTATGTTTTAGTATAGCTAAAGAAAAGACATCATCAGCTATGTTTTCGAAACTTGGTGTGCGTCAAAAATTAAATAAGTTTGTTTTATTTAGCATTGTTTAGGCCAGCATTGCAATATGCTATTCATAATCTAAGATCCTGAAGTTTTATAACAAATGTAATATATTTTGATTGGAAATAGTAAGATATATTGTAATTAAATGCAGATAGGCTGTAAACTAATTTTTTTTTAAAATAATCATCAATGTAAAAAAATGTAAAACTATGTAATAAACAATTTTGTTTTCATTACTATTCTTGCTTAATCAGTTTCCTTTATTTTATTGAAAACAAAACTATTACATAAAAGAGGTAATTATTACACCCTAACAAACCGGTACAGTTAGCGAAAATGTACATGCATAACTTTAATGTTACAGGTAACTTGTTTGTTGTTCATAGATCAGCACCGATGAATAAAATGTACGAACTTCTATTATGAACAACAGAAATTAAATTTATATTTACATTATCTTTAAATTAGTATCAAGTGTTCCATTTAATCTGATTGATATGAAATACACAATTTTCATAACAGGACTTTTTACGGGACGATAAAATCGGTTAACCTAATGTTAAGATAACACCGAGTATGCAGGCGAAGTGGTTTTTGCCTTGACGTGGTGGGGCGAGCGTAGAGTTGAGCGGACTGAATTCAGTACACGCAGCCGGCAATCCAGTGTTATTATACATCGATGCTTACAAATATTTATCTTCACGTTCATCTACTTTCAGTAGAACGTTCGTTCAGTTTTACTTTGTTCAGTTCTCATTTCAGCATCGCAGGCCAATACTGGGAGTAGCATTGTTTTGTATACTATGGGCACCTTGGGTTCAGTTCTTAGAAATTGTTTGAACCAGATAGCGCGAACGAGAATTTAAATTTGCTAATTCGCCGCTGAAAATGTATGAATACAGACTATCATATCGAATCACAGTACATTATAATTAAAAATTGACGGCGCTTTGGCTTCATTTTTGATTATGTATGTTGCAAGAAATAATTTACCTACATTTCTCAGAACCTTTTCGACAGTTCTAAGACTTTTTGGATTTTGGTATGTAGCTTGTGACACCACTTAATCACTTTCCGCTACTAAGGATGTAAAAACATAGAAACACTTGGTAAGTTTCACAGTTTATTATTTAACTCTAACAATTGTTTCAGCCTATTAAGCTATTCTCAAAGAGATCATAGAAACAACTAAACAAAGAAAGTGAGGGTGGTGAACATGTGTTAAGGGTGTGTACAAGGACATGTGTGTGGGGGTGTATGTTGGAAGGGGTGGAGAAGCTAGTAAAGGGAAGGTCAAGTGTCTGTAAAAACTAAGTGTACTAGGAAGGCAAATTCTAAATATTAACTAAACTAAATGACAACTTTTAATAAAGGGGATACACAGAATTCAGTTTCTTCTTTTGTTATGTTTGACTGCTTTTCTAATTTCTAGAAATTAATAGGATGAAACAATTGTAAGTAGTAAATAATAAACTGTGAAATTTATCATGTGTTTGTATGATTTTAAAACCCTAGTAGTAATATGTTTCAGCAAGTGCCCAACGAGTCATCAATCAACTTTCCGCTCTTGTAATCAACATTATACTTGAGGTTAAATGTTGGTTTCATGTTTAAAATTTCACTCTACAGTTTCTCAGACTTTTACTCATGTGGCTACCTTTACAGCCACACGTGGACTCCATAACCTTCCTTCATCATAGCATGATGTGAAAAAAACATTGTGTTTGATGTGCATAGTTTCTTGGATGCATTTATGTCTATCCATATTTAGCAATTTCTAAGGAATTGGAGAAAACTAATTTCAAATTAGAACAATTATTGTAATTACATAAATTAAATTGCGCTGTGTGAACATCTTAAAAAATGGGTTTGGTAAAATCTTGTGCATAACCTATATATTAATATTTTATGAGGTCAATTTTTTAATACAATATTCAAAACAATATTAAACTAAATACAATATCCATGGCTATATTAAACTAGAAGAATATTATTCATATTATTACACTAAATATTATTAAAAAATAGTAATTATTAATAATAATTAAAATCATATTAAAATAAAGAATATTATAATAAGATCTATAATAGAAGAATATTGTTCATAACCTACTAGATTTTTTAGAACCACAATTTTTTCAGAAATGTGTTTTGTTTTAGATTCAGAGAGTAATATTTTCAAGCCCAAAATTGTCTTGCTCCTCCTAGCGGTCATGTCCGACACTATGAGAAAACTCGGTTTATTCAACTGCCTTCACCACTAGCATTAATAAACAGGACAACAGATGAAGGAAAAGATAGGTAGAAGGGAAATAAAACGAAAACGAAAATAAGAAATCCGTCTTCCTAGTATTGTACCATAACTAACTCACTATACACACAAATACTAGCGCACTACTAAAAAACATAGTCTTTTACCCGTTAGTTTGTACCTCGGTTCTCTGTAATTCTCATTACGTGGTCCTCAAATCGTATTGCATGCATATTCATTATCAATGTATTGCAATTACTATGTAATTGCATTTGCAAAATAATTACGCTTGAAAGGTTAACGTTTTGAAAGACAAATAACAATAAAGAACTGAACAATCAAAAGGAAACGCAAACACCGGGCTTTCACGCGAACAATGTAATGTACAATGCAGAATATGTATATGCATAACCGACAGACGAAGACATAAAGAAAAAGATGAATAATTCACTGCGTTTGAGTGGCCGCTTTAATTTGCTTTGCACCAAAGAGAAGACTGAACACGAACGGAAAAGAGTAAAAACAATCTTCCCTTGGGAAATTAAAATCTGGGACTTACACGGATCGCTGCATTGCCTTCTCTTCATTCATAATCTGGGACTTACACGGATCGCTGCATTGCCTTCTCTTCATTCATAATTTGTTCCTTTCTGAGTAAGCAGTTTTCGTTGTTCAGTTTTTTTTTACTATGCCGTTTCCTTTGAGGAGAACGTATTTAATTAAAGAACGATAAACTGAGAAAAACGGCTTTAACTCAAATAATAATTTGTCTTGATTAGCTCAGTCTGATAGGTGCAGTCTCCTGGAGCGGTATTCGTTTGACACGTTTCGAGGTTTCATATACGTTGAAACAACACGATACAGCAAGGAGTTGGGCAAGGCGTTTTACTGGTCCGCGTAATAGTTAATACCGTGCTACAGAAAGTTATAAACAACATCACCTTTTTATCATAGAGATACAATTATTTTTAAATTAAACAAGATTATAGCATATGTTGATGTCATCATTGAACGAGCGAGGCAGTTCTCAATATTAATTCAACCCATGTGGGCCAACGGTCGTAAAAACCCATATGGGGGTATCAAATTAATGGGGATTTTAACCACAAACTGAATATGGTAGGCCTATTCATTTATGAAAATTTTAAAACTTTTAGCACCCAAAAAGTTGGTGAAAAGTTTGATAAATCGCCAAATTCATATGGGGTAACAAGTTGAAGAGAATTTTAATTAACATCTGAATGTAGTGTTACGTTTAAGAAATTTCAAAATTCTGGAACCGCAGGTGCCATAAAAAAGATTACAAGGAGCCGTAACCCTAATTCGAGTGTTACGAATTTGTAGTGTTTATTGTATGGTTGTGTGCTCTACACTTGTTATATTATTAATGAAATAATAGAGTCATCGGGAGTTTTATTATTTTTTCCAAAATTGAAAAATTATACAATTTAGGAATTTATGTAATGTACAGTACTTCAAAATAATGAGCGTGTTCTGCAGCTCAGGGAGGTTACTATTTATAGTGGACCAAACAATTAGAGCAGTCTTAGGCTTATACGAGGATCTGCAGCATGTGGCTAGAAAGTAATAGTTATAGTTTCGATGGAACTTTCATTCGTACTGGTTGCCTCTCTCTTCCTATTTTTTGTTAGTTTTGGTTGGTTAGTTAGTATGCTTTTAGTTTGGTTCCTCCGTTTACAAGTAAGACGGAGACTTATGAAGTTACTGTACAATGGGAAATTAGTTGTAATATACACATTACAGTGAGGGGCAGAGGTGTGAATGAGATGTTCTACCAATTATTGAATTATGTTGTAATGGTATGGTGTAATTAGAAAATTTTAAGATTCAGTTTAGTTAGCGAAATAACCAAACTTAGATTGTACAAGACCTTAGTAAGACCAGTTGTGACGTACGCTGCGGAGACCTGGACACTACTTAATAGTGACACATAATTTAAAAGTCTTTGAAAGAAGAATTCTAAGAAAAATTTTTGGACCAGTGAAGGAAGGTGAAGAATGGTGCATACGGAACAATAGGGAATTGGAAGAATTGATAAATGGCGAGGACACAGTGAGGTTCATCAAGTCTATGAGGATCAGCTAGTTGGGACATGTGATGCGCATGGAGGACGACAGGATGCCCAAAGCAATTCCTAGAGGGAAAATAGATGGGCAAAGAAGGAAAGGAAGACCTAGAAGTAGGTGTCTACAGGACGTAGAAGATGTCGTCAGGAGGATGGGTGTTGGGGATTAGAGGAGGAGGCTGAAGGACCGACGTGTTTGGAGGGGACTAGTCGGGGAGGTCAAGGCTCACGTTTGCTGTAGCGCCATAGGGAAGGACGGTATGGTGTAATTTAGTAATGGTGTGGTGAAGTATGTTAATATTGTTTTAGCCGATTGAAAGTTTTGTTATGCTGTGGACCCACATGTAATAACCTCTTTCATGCGAGCGGAGCGAGCAGAAACAGCTTGTTGAATGGCCAATAGTTGTGATCGAATGCTTCGATGTATGTAACATATAAATGACGTTTTTAGTAACCCGCAAATCGATAAGCGTCTGTAGTTGAAGTCTATGTCTGTAGCTGATAGGAAGACATTTCGATCACAATTGGCCGGGTCACAATAACGTAGCGAAAGCTCTGTAACTGTGTAGCTCACGTGATGACAGTACATTTAAAAAAAGGAAAAGTGAATCTTTGTACCGACTGATACCCTGTTAAGCGACTGTACATACTGACCGGCAAGTACAGTACACAGAAACAGATATGCTACATTGATAAAGCAGAATTATCACTGTTGCACACCACTATATAAAAATTATTCCGATTAGTGCTTTCAAGCTTCACAGCTCATCGTCAGATCGGAAATGTATGTATATCAGATATATATCGGAAATATATATATCAGATTTCCGATCTGACGATGAGTTGTAAAGCTTGAAAGCGCTAATCGGAATAATTTTTATATAGTGGTGTGCAACAGTGATAATTCTGCTTGTGATTTTAACCACTAACACAACTTTCTTCATTATACATTGATAAAGGATGCAGTATCATTAGTTATTACAACGATGTACGTTTATTGTTTACATTTCATAATTCTCCGTGCGGATAATTTGCTCACCGTCTGTTTGTTGTTGCGACGACAATGGACACGGTGATCTCATCTTACGTTATGTAATTATTGCATATCGATGATTTAATTACAGTTTCGTAACTTGCTGCAGGGACGGTCGAAGCCAACTGTGCGCCGTGCACGAGTAACTGGTGACACAGTGCACTAGCGTCTAGCTATACCGTTCAATCTAGGATGTAAATGGTGTGGAGACAACACCGTCTCTGTCTTACTTGACGCTAGCGCCGTTTTGGCGCGCCTTCATATCAATTTGGTTGAGGTTTACACTATTCCGTTGTAAGCTCAATTTTATTATATTATTTTATAATATTTTACATTATTTTACCACACATTTCCAAAAAAATTAGAATTTCAGAAAAACATGTTGGTATCATGTACTTATTTCCATACGCTCAAAATACTAAACTGTAAAATCTAAGGTCAGTACAGCTACTAGAACCTTATGCACATAGAGGGGTTAAACACATTAGGACACCAACACAACATTTGTAGTTCATATTATCCATATCAAATCCGTACCTGGGCGAAAGTGTGTCTTATAATACAAGCAACGACGTTGGGAATAAGTTGCATAAGTTCAACCTTATGTGAGGAACCATTAGGCGAAACCTTAAGCCAGCAAGTAAAGGAATACGCCTAAAATTCTACAAGGTGAAGGCTCTTCCCACACTTCTTTATGCGTATGCGAATTGGACTTTAACGAAAGGCCAGGCCAGCCGCATCCAAGGGACTGAAATGAGATTTCTCAGGCACGTGGCAGGGTGTACTCTCCATGATAATAGAAGAAACAGAGATATACGGCAGGAATTGAATATTATGAGTATACTCGACAGGATCGTCCAGTATCGGCTGAATTGGTGGGAACATCTTTGCCGAATGGATGACTGCCGCATCCCCAAACAACTATGGAACTATAAGCCGAGGGGACGGAGAGGTGTGGGACGTCCGAGGAAGCGCTGGAGTGACCAGCTCTAATGTTTGGCACAGTAAAGAAAATACTACTAATATATTACTAATAACGTCACGTTAAATAATGAAAGTAAACAGAAAACAAAAGAGTGGTTCTAATAAGCACTTGGTTATTTATCATTGGTTTTATAGTTCACTTAAGTTTTCCATCACAAGCAGAATCGTTTACTAAATAATTTCATTTTGTAGCAGTTAGTTCGAATTGCTGTTACGCATGAAGTCTTTTCTGTAATTGTTTAGACATTGGGGCTCACAAAGTTTAGAGTTACCACTATTCCCAAGATAATTGGGAATGCTGTTACAAACCTGACGATAGAAATTGAACATTGATTTAGAGATGCGCAGTGTACAAACACTTAGTTGCGAGGCTAACAAAATTTTCATTCACTTCGCTCATGTGCACAACAAACCCCCTTGTACACCACTGTACTGACTTGTACAGTGTTTCAAAGTGTGAAAGTCGGCTGCAACAAGACTGGCGAGAACAATGTAAGCATGTGTGTGACAGAGGGGGAAGTAATAAGGAAGTGAGACAGTGAACTGTTCCCGCGTCGTCTTCCTTCTGTTCTCTCTAGATAACTGAGCTATATTTGTTATTGGGGGTAATAATGCATCGAGTCGGCGCTGCGTACTGTTCATGAACGACTGTCGTGCCTCTACTCAATTTTTACATTAAATAAAATATTATAATCATATACTTATATTAAAACACCCACACCCACACACACACACACACACACACACACACACACACACACACACACACACACACACACACACACACACACACACACACACACACACACACACACACACCACACACACACACACACACACACACAGAAGAGAGAGTAAAAAGGAGAGATCGCGTGTGTGTGTTTGAGTGAGTCAGAAGTCAGAAGGAAACAAAAGATAGTCTAAAAACCAGAGATGGAGAGTGTAACCCTGAGAGACGAGGAGAGAGAGTGATGCAGGGGACAGCAAGAACAGTTTGATACCGTATCATTAGCCACGACAAGAATACAACAAGCTGTTGCACTTTGATGCAGACTTCCTGTATGCGCGTGTCACAAACTGTCACCGTCGCACCGTCTGTAAGCTTTGGCTTGTTATCGTGATCTCATAAAGCTCGATACGTACCGTTCTTGTTATCATCGATACGTACACACACGCGCGCGCGCAAGCACATGGTGCTTCGTTTGCTACCGCTTCAACTCAGACTACTGACAAACATCGATGTATAATAACACTGGATAGCGCACTAGGTGGGAGTGAAAGAGCAAAAAACGGTCCGGCGGAAAGCAGCAGCCCCCCACCACAAGAAGGCGTCACTGAGCACAAGTTTACACTTTGTATGCAGCCGTGCTTCCGTGTTTTGTTAAGTAGATACTTAATTCAGTTCGGAAATTTTGTCCATGTTTGTTAACGAAACTGTTATGTCATTTTTATTATTTTATTGTATGTAATTTTGATTATTGTTACAGTTATATTTATAGACAGACGATTCGATTATTTTAATAGCAGAGACCCATTTGAGCAGCACTTTAAACACCAAATAAAGAAGAAGAATTTATAAAATGACAATAAAATGTTACATAATTTTTTAGCATATTTAACAACGTTAAAAATTAAAAATGTTCAGTTCTGCGGCACCCTAGGAAAACATTTTTGCACGTGGATTTATTACAAACCCAATAAAGATTCTGTCAAACAGATTATTAAATGATTTACAGTTCAAGTATATTTTGAATTACACGTTTTCTCAAGATCATTTGGACCTGTTATTTTGCTGCTTAAGATTTCGAGGGGGACATAATAACAATCCTAATGTCAAGCAGTTTCAATGAGGCTTGAGGAAACTTATGTTCAGGAATAGCGTTAAAGCCTCTGACAAAAGCAACTGTTTGAGCTTTGACATGACATTCCAAAACTGTTATGCAGAAGCAGAAGAAACAGTGGACCTAAACTCAGTCAACGTCTATGAAAAAGACATTGAAAACATCAAATGTTTGCTGGAAAATAAAAACTCTTATTATAAAGATAATATTCTTTTCTACTTGTCTGGTTTCATTGTCAGAAAAAGTAGTTCTAAGTTGAAATGTGAAGAATGTATAAGACTGCTGATAGCCGATGATAACAATTTTAGCCCTTACACCCATTTTGTTGATTATATTTCAAAAGGAAATTTGGTCAGGGCTTCCTCAGATATAATCAGGGTAGTAACATTTATGTACTCCCTTTTGAACAATAAACAAAACATTGAGAAAACAATTTAGATACAAAAAATATTATTATATTACCGTGTACAGCCTTTACTAATAACATATTAAAAGTCATACATTTAACAATGATTACGGTGAAGACACTCATGAAATTAGGTTAGTAATGTTAATAGGTAGTTTATTTTACAAAATTCTATGTTTTAGTATAGCTAAAGAAAAGACATCATCAGCTATGTTTTCGAAACTTGGTGTGCGTCAAAAATTAAATAAGTTTGTTTTATTTAGCATTGTTTAGGCCAGCATTGCAATATGCTATTCATAATCTAAGATCCTGAAGTTTTATAACAAATGTAATATATTTTGATTGGAAATAGTAAGATATATTGTAATTAAATGCAGATAGGCTGTAAACTAAATTTTTTTAAAAATAATCATCTATGTAAAAAAATGTAAAACTATGTAATAAACAATTTTGTTTTCATTACTATTCTTGCTTAATCAGTTTCCTTTATTTTATTGAAAACAAAACTATTACATAAAAGAGGTAATTATTACACCCTAACAAACCGGTACAGTTAGCGAAAATGTACATGCATAACTTTAATGTTACAGGTAAATTGTTTGTTGTTCATAGATCAGCACCGATGAATAAAATGTACGAACTTCTATCATGAACAACAGAAATTAAATTTATATTTACATTATCTTTAAATTAGTATCAAGTGTTCCATTTAATCTGATTGATATGAAATACACAATTTTCATAACAGGACTTTTTACGGGACGATAAAATCGGTTAACCTAATGTTAAGATAACACCGAGTATGCAGGCGAAGTGGTTTTTGCCTTGACGTGGTGGGGCGAGCGTAGAGTTGAGCGGACTGAATTCAGTACACGCAGCCGGCAATCCAGTGTTATTATACATCGATGCTTACAAATATTTATCTTCACGTTCATCTACTTTCAGTAGAACGTTCGTTCAGTTTTACTTTGTTCAGTTCTCATTTCAGCATCGCAGGCCAATACTGGGAGTAGCATTGTTTTGTATACTATGGGCACCTTGGGTTCAGTTCTTAGAAATTGTTTGAACCAGATAGCGCGAACGAGAATTTAAATTTGCTAATTCGCCGCTGAAAATGTATGAATACAGACTATCATATCGAATCACAGTACATTATAATTAAAAATTGACGGCGCTTTGGCTTCATTTTTGATTATGTATGTTGCAAGAAATAATTTACCTACATTTCTCAGAACCTTTTCGACAGTTCTAAGACTTTTTGGTTTTTGGTATGTAGCTTGTGACACCACTTAATCACTTTCCGCTACTAAGGATGTAAAAACATAGAAACACTTGGTAAGTTTCACAGTTTATTATTTAACTCTAACAATTGTTTCAGCCTATTAAGCTATTCTCAAAGAGATCATAGAAACAACTAAACAAAGAAAGTGAGGGTGGTGAACATGTGTTAAGGGTGTGTACAAGGACATGTGTGTGGGGGTGTATGTTGGAAGGGGTGGAGAAGCTAGTAAAGGGAAGGTCAAGTGTCTGTAAAAACTAAGTGTACTAGGAAGGCAAATTCTAAAAATTAACTAAACTAAATGACAACTTTTAATAAAGGGGATACACAGAATTCAGTTTCTTCTTTTGTTATGTTTGACTGCTTTTCTAATTTCTAGAATTTCTAGAAATTAATAGGATGAAACAATTGTAAGTAGTAAATAATAAACTGTGAAATTTATCATGTGTTTGTATGATTTTAAAACCCTAGTAGTAATATGTTTCAGCAAGTGCCCAACGAGTCATCAATCAACTTTCCGCTCTTGTAATCAACATTATACTTGAGGTTAAATGTTGGTTTCATGTTTAAAATTTCACTCTACAGTTTCTCAGACTTTTACTCATGTGGCTACCTTTACAGCCACACGTGGACTCCATAACCTTCCTTCATCATAGCATGATGTGAAAAAAACATTGTGTTTGATGTGCATAGTTTCTTGGATGCATTTATGTCTATCCATATTTAGCAATTTCTAAGGAATTGGAGAAAACTAATTTCAAATTAGAACAATTATTGTAATTACATAAATTAAATTGCGCTGTGTGAACATCTTAAAAAATGGGTTTGGTAAAATCTTGTGCATAACCTATATATTAATATTTTATGAGGTCAATTTTTTAATACAATATTCAAAACAATATTAAACTAAATACAATATCCATGGCTATATTAAACTAGAAGAATATTATTCATATTATTACACTAAATATTATTAAAAAATAGTAATTATTAATAATAATTAAAATCATATTAAAATAAAGAATATTATAATAAGATCTATAATAGAAGAATATTGTTCATAACCTACTAGATTTTTTAGAACCACAATTTTTTCAGAAATGTGTTTTGTTTTAGATTCAGAGAGTAATATTTTCAAGCCCAAAATTGTCTTGCTCCTCCTAGCGGTCATGTCCGACACTATGAGAAAACTCGGTTTATTCAACTGCCTTCACCACTAGCATTAATAAACAGGACAACAGATGAAGGAAAAGATAGGTAGAAGGGAAATAAAACGAAAACGAAAATAAGAAATCCGTCTTCCTAGTATTGTACCATAACTAACTCACTATACACACAAATACTAGCGCACTACTAAAAAACATAGTCTTTTACCCGTTAGTTTGTACCTCGGTTCTCTGTAATTCTCATTACGTGGTCCTCAAATCGTATTGCATGCATATTCATTATCAATGTATTGCAATTACTATGTAATTGCATTTGCAAAATAATTACGCTTGAAAGGTTAACGTTTTGAAAGACAAATAACAATAAAGAACTGAACAATCAAAAGGTAACGCAAACACCGGGCTTTCACGCGAACAATGTAATGTACAATGCAGAATATGTATATGCATAACCGACAGACGAAGACATAAAGAAAAAGATGAATAATTCACTGCGTTTGAGTGGCCGCTTTAATTTGCTTTGCACCAAAGAGAAGACTGAACACGAACGGAAAGGAGTAAAAACAATCTTCCCTGGGAAATTAAAATCTGGGACTTACACGGATCGCTGCATTGCCTTCTCTTCATTCATAATCTGGGACTTACACGGATCGCTGCATTGCCTTCTCTTCATTCATAATTTGTTCCTTTCTGAGTAAGCAGTTTTCGTTGTTCAGTTTTTTTTTACTATGCCGTTTCCTTTGAGGAGAACGTATTTAATTAAAGAACGATAAACTGAGAAAAACGGTTTTAACTCAAATAATAATTTGTCTTGATTAGCTCAGTCTGATAGGTGCAGTCTCCTGGAGCGGTATTCGTTTGACACGTTTCGAGGTTTCATATACGTTGAAACAACACGATACAGCAAGGAGTTGGGCAAGGCGTTTTACTGGTCCGCGTAATATTTAATACCGTGCTACAGAAAGTTATAAACAACATCACCTTTTTATCATAGAGATACAATTATTTTTAAATTAAACAAGATTATAGCATATGTTGATGTCATCATTGAACGAGCGAGGCAGTTCTCAATATTAATTCAACCCATGTGGGCCAACGGTCGTAAAAACCCATATGGGGGTATCAAATTAATGGGGATTTTAACCACAAACTGAATATGGTAGGCCTATTCATTTATGAAAATTTTAAAACTTTTAGCACCCAAAAAGTTGGTGAAAAGTTTGATAAATCGCCAAATTCATATGGGGTAACAAGTTGAAGAGAATTTTAATTAACATCTGAATGTAGTGTTACGTTTAAGAAATTTCAAAATTCTGGAACCGCAGGCGCCATAAAAAAGATTACAAGGAGCCGTAACCCTAATTCGAATGTTACGAATTTGTAGTGTTTATTGTATGGTTGTGTGCTCTACACTTGTTATATTATTAATGAAATAATAGAGTCATCGGGAGTTTTATTATTTTTTCCAAAATTGAAAAATTATACAATTTAGGAATTTATGTAATGTACAGTACTTCAAAATAATGAGCGTGTTCTGCAGCTCAGGGAGGTTACTATTTATAGTGGACCAAACAATTAGAGCAGTCTTAGGCTTATACGAGGATCTGCAGCATGTGGCTAGAAAGTAATAGTTATAGTTTCGATGGAACTTTCATTCGTACTGGTTGCCTCTCTCTTCCTATTTTTTGTTAGTTTTGGTTGGTTAGTTAGTATGCTTTTAGTTTGGTTCCTCCGTTTACAAGTAAGACGGAGACTTATGAAGTTACTGTACAATGGGAAATTAGTTGTAATATACACATTACAGTGAGGGGCAGAGGTGTGAATGAGATGTTCTACCAATTATTGAATTATGTTGTAATGGTATGGTGTAATTAGAAAATTTTAAGATTCAGTTTAGTTAGCGAAATAACCAAACTTAGATTGTACAAGACCTTAGTAAGACCAGTTGTGACGTACGCTGCGGAGACCTGGACACTACTTAATAGTGACACATAATTTAAAAGTCTTTGAAAGAAGAATTCTAAGAAAAATTTTTGGACCAGTGAAGGAAGGTGAAGAATGGTGCATACGGAACAATAGGGAATTGGAAGAATTGATAAATGGCGAGGACACAGTGAGGTTCATCAAGTCTATGAGGATCAGCTAGTTGGGACATGTGATGCGCATGGAGGACGACAGGATGCCCAAAGCAATTCCTAGAGGGAAAATAGATGGGCAAAGAAGGAAAGGAAGACCTAGAAGTAGGTGTCTACAGGACGTAGAAGATGTCGTCAGGAGGATGGGTGTTGGGGATTAGAGGAGGAGGCTGAAGGACCGACGTGTTTGGAGGGGACTAGTCGGGGAGGTCAAGGCTCACGTTTGCTGTAGCGCCATAGGGAAGGACGGTATGGTGTAATTTAGTAATGGTGTGGTGAAGTATGTTAATATTGTTTTAGCCGATTGAAAGTTTTGTTATGCTGTGGACCCACATGTAATAACCTCTTTCATGCGAGCGGAGCGAGCAGAAACAGCTTGTTGAATGGCCAATAGTTGTGATCGAATGCTTCGATGTATGTAACATATAAATGACGTTTTTAGTAACCCGCAAATCGATAAGCGTCTGTAGTTGAAGTCTATGTCTGTAGCTGATAGGAAGACATTTCGATCACAATTGGCCGGGTCACAATAACGTAGCGAAAGCTCTGTAACTGTGTAGCTCACGTGATGACAGTACATTTAAAAAAAGGAAAAGTGAATCTTTGTACCGACTGATACCCTGTTAAGCGACTGTACATACTGACCGGCAAGTACAGTACACAGAAACAGATATGCTACATTGATAAAGCAGAATTATCACTGTTGCACACCACTATATAAAAATTATTCCGATTAGTGCTTTCAAGCTTCACAGCTCATCGTCAGATCGGAAATGTATGTATATCAGATATATATCGGAAATATATATATCAGATTTCCGATCTGACGATGAGTTGTAAAGCTTGAAAGCGCTAATCGGAATAATTTTTATATAGTGGTGTGCAACAGTGATAATTCTGCTTGTGATTTTAACCACTAATACAACTTTCTTCATTATACATTGATAAAGGATGCAGTATCATTAGTTATTACAACGATGTACGTTTATTGTTTACATTTCATAATTCTCCGTGCGGATAATTTGCTCACCGTCTGTTTGTTGTTGCGACGACAATGGACACGGTGATCTCATCTTACGTTATGTAATTATTGCATATCGATGATTTAATTACAGTTTCGTAACTTGCTGCAGGGACGGTCGAAGCCAACTGTGCGCCGTGCACGAGTAACTGGTGACACAGTGCACTAGCGTCTAGCTATACCGTTCAATCTAGGATGTAAATGGTGTGGAGACAACACCGTCTCTGTCTTACTTGACGCTAGCGCCGTTTTGGCGCGCCTTCATATCAATTTGGTTGAGGTTTACACTATTCCGTTGTAAGCTCAATTTTATTATATTATTTTATAATATTTTACATTATTTTACCACACATTTCCAAAAAAATTAGAATTTCAGAAAAACATGTTGGTATCATGTACTTATTTCCATACGCTCAAAATACTAAACTGTAAAATCTAAGGTCAGTACAGCTACTAGAACCTTATGCACATAGAGGGGTTAAACACATTAGGACACCAACACAACATTTGTAGTTCATATTATCCATATCAAATCCGTACCTGGGCGAAAGTGTGTCTTATAATACAAGCAACGACGTTGGGAATAAGTTGCATAAGTTCAACCTTATGTGAGGAACCATTAGGCGAAACCTTAAGCCAGCAAGTAAAGGAATACGCCTAAAATTCTACAAGGTGATGGCTCTTCCCACACTTCTTTATGCGTATGCGAATTGGACTTTAACGAAAGGCCAGGCCAGCCGCATCCAAGGGACTGAAATGAGATTTCTCAGGCACGTGGCAGGGTGTACTCTCCATGATAATAGAAGAAACAGAGATATACGGCAGGAATTGAATATTATGAGTATACTCGACAGGATCGTCCAGTATCGGCTGAATTGGTGGGAACATCTTTGCCGAATGGATGACTGCCGCATCCCCAAACAACTATGGAACTATAAGCCGAGGGGACGGAGAGGTGTGGGACGTCCGAGGAAGCGCTGGAGTGACCAGCTCTAATGTTTGGCACAGTAAAGAAAATACTACTAATATATTACTAATAACGTCACGTTAAATAATGAAAGTAAACAGAAAACAAAAGAGTGGTTCTAATAAGCACTTGGTTATTTATCATTGGTTTTATAGTTCACTTAAGTTTTCCATCACAAGCAGAATCGTTTACTAAATAATTTCATTTTGTAGCAGTTAGTTCGAATTGCTGTTACGCATGAAGTCTTTTCTGTAATTGTTTAGACATTGGGGCTCACAAAGTTTAGAGTTACCACTATTCCCAAGATAATTGGGAATGCTGTTACAAACCTGACGATAGAAATTGAACATTGATTTAGAGATGCGCAGTGTACAAACACTTAGTTGCGAGGCTAACAAAATTTTCATTCACTTCGCTCATGTGCACAACAAACCCCCTTGTACACCACTGTACTGACTTGTACAGTGTTTCAAAGTGTGAAAGTCGGCTGCAACAAGACTGGCGAGAACAATGTAAGCATGTGTGTGACAGAGGGGGAAGTAATAAGGAAGTGAGACAGTGAACTGTTCCCGCGTCGTCTTCCTTCTGTTCTCTCTAGATAACTGAGCTATATTTGTTATTGGGGGTAATAATGCATCGAGTCGGCGCTGCGTACTGTTCATGAACGACTGTCGTGCCTCTACTCAAGCTTTTACATTAAATAAAATATTATAATCATATACTTATATTAAAACACCCCCCCCCCACACACACACACACACACACACACACACACACACACACACACACACAGAAGAGAGAGTAAAAAGGAGAGATCGCGTGTGTGTGTTTGAGTGAGTCAGAAGTCAGAAGGAAACAAAAGATAGTCTAAAAACCAGAGATGGAGAGTGTAACCCTGAGAGACGAGGAGAGAGAGTGATGCAGGGGACAGCAAGAACAGTTTGATACCGTATCATTAGCCACGACAAGAATACAACAAGCTGTTGCACTTTGATGCAGACTTCCTGTATGCGCGTGTCACAAACTGTCACCGTCGCACCGTCTGTAAGCTTTGGCTTGTTATCGTGATCTCATAAAGCTCGATACGTACCGTTCTTGTTATCATCGATACGTACACACACGCGCGCGCGCAAGCACATGGTGCTTCGTTTGCTACCGCTTCAACTCAGACTACTGACAAACATCGATGTATAATAACACTGGATAGCGCACTAGGTGGGAGTGAAAGAGCAAAAAACGGTCCGGCGGAAAGCAGCAGCCCCCCACCACAAGAAGGCGTCACTGAGCACAAGTTTACACTTTGTATGCAGCCGTGCTTCCGTGTTTTGTTAAGTAGATACTTAATTCAGTTCGGAAATTTTGTCCATGTTTGTTAACGAAACTGTTATGTCATTTTTATTATTTTATTGTATGTAATTTTGATTATTGTTACAGTTATATTTATAGACAGACGATTCGATTATTTTAATAGCAGAGACCCATTTGAGCAGCACTTTAAACACCAAATAAAGAAGAAGAATTTATAAAATGACAATAAAATGTTACATAATTTTTTAGCATATTTAACAACGTTAAAAATTAAAAATGTTCAGTTCTGCGGCACCCTAGGAAAACATTTTTGCACGTGGATTTATTACAAACCCAATAAAGATTCTGTCAAACAGATTATTAAATGATTTACAGTTCAAGTATATTTTGAATTACACGTTTTCTCAAGATCATTTGGACCTGTTATTTTGCTGCTTAAGATTTCGAGGGGGACATAATAACAATCCTAATGTCAAGCAGTTTCAATGAGGCTTGAGGAAACTTATGTTCAGGAATAGCGTTAAAGCCTCTGACAAAAGCAACTGTTTGAGCTTTGACATGACATTCCAAAACTGTTATGCAGAAGCAGAAGAAACAGTGGACCTAAACTCAGTCAACGTCTATGAAAAAGACATTGAAAACATCAAATGTTTGCTGGAAAATAAAAACTCTTATTATAAAGATAATATTCTTTTCTACTTGTCTGGTTTCATTGTCAGAAAAAGTAGTTCTAAGTTGAAATGTGAAGAATGTATAAGACTGCTGATAGCCGATGATAACAATTTTAGCCCTTACACCCATTTTGTTGATTATATTTCAAAAGGAAATTTGGTCAGGGCTTCCTCAGATATAATCAGGGTAGTAACATTTATGTACTCCCTTTTGAACAATAAACAAAACATTGAGAAAACAATTTAGATACAAAAAATATTATTATATTACCGTGTACAGCCTTTACTAATAACATATTAAAAGTCATACATTTAACAATGATTACGGTGAAGACACTCATGAAATTAGGTTAGTAATGTTAATAGGTAGTTTATTTTACAAAATTCTGTTTTAGTATAGCTAAAGAAAAGACATCATCAGCTATGTTTTCGAAACTTGGTGTGCGTCAAAAATTAAATAAGTTTGTTTTATTTAGCATTGTTTAGGCCAGCATTGCAATATGCTATTCATAATCTAAGATCCTGAAGTTTTATAACAAATGTAATATATTTTGATTGGAAATAGTAAGATATATTGTAATTAAATGCAGATAGGCTGTAAACTAAATTTTTTTAAAATAATCATCAATGTAAAAAAATGTAAAACTATGTAATAAACAATTTTGTTTTCATTACTATTCTTGCTTAATCAGTTTCCTTTATTTTATTGAAAACAAAACTATTACATAAAAGAGGTAATTATTACACCCTAACAAACCGGTACAGTTAGCGAAAATGTACATGCATAACTTTAATGTTACAGGTAACTTGTTTGTTGTTCATAGATCAGCACCGATGAATAAAATGTACGAACTTCTATTATGAACAACAGAAATTAAATTTATATTTACATTATCTTTAAATTAGTATCAAGTGTTCCATTTAATCTGATTGATATGAAATACACAATTTTCATAACAGGACTTTTTACGGGACGATAAAATCGGTTAACCTAATGTTAAGATAACACTGAGTATGCAGGCGAAGTGGTTTTTGCCTTGACGTGGTGGGGCGAGCGTAGAGTTGAGCGGACTGAATTCAGTACACGCAGCCGGCAATCCAGTGTTATTATACATCGATGCTTACAAATATTTATCTTCACGTTCATCTACTTTCAGTAGAACGTTCGTTCAGTTTTACTTTGTTCAGTTCTCATTTCAGCATCGCAGGCCAATACTGGGAGTAGCATTGTTTTGTATACTATGGGCACCTTGGGTTCAGTTCTTAGAAATTGTTTGAACCAGATAGCGCGAACGAGAATTTAAATTTGCTAATTCGCCGCTGAAAATGTATGAATACAGACTATCATATCGAATCACAGTACATTATAATTAAAAATTGACGGCGCTTTGGCTTCATTTTTGATTATGTATGTTGCAAGAAATAATTTACCTACATTTCTCAGAACCTTTTCGACAGTTCTAAGACTTTTTGGATTTTGGTATGTAGCTTGTGACACCACTTAATCACTTTCCGCTACTAAGGATGTAAAAACATAGAAACACTTGGTAAGTTTCACAGTTTATTATTTAACTCTAACAATTGTTTCAGCCTATTAAGCTATTCTCAAAGAGATCATAGAAACAACTAAACAAAGAAAGTGAGGGTGGTGAACATGTGTTAAGGGTGTGTACAAGGACATGTGTGTGGGGGTGTATGTTGGAAGGGGTGGAGAAGCTAGTAAGGGAAGGTCAAGTGTCTGTAAAAACTAAGTGTACTAGGAAGGCAAATTCTAAAAATTAAGTAAACTAAATGACAACTTTTAATAAAGGGGATACACAGAATTCAGTTTCTTCTTTTGTTATGTTTGACTGCTTTTCTAATTTCTAGAAATTAATAGGATGAAACAATTGTAAGAAGTAAATAATAAACTGTGAAATTTATCATGTGTTTGTATGATTTTAAAACCCTAGTAGTAATATGTTTCAGCAAGTGCCCAACGAGTCATCAATCAACTTTCCGCTCTTGTAATCAACATTATACTTGACGTTAAATGTTGGTTTCATGTTTAAAATTTCACTCTACAGTTTCTCAGACTTTTACTCATGTGGCTACCTTTACAGCCACACGTGGACTCCATAACCTTCCTTCATCATAGCATGATGTGAAAAAAACATTGTGTTTGATGTGCATAGTTTCTTGGATGCATTTATGTCTATCCATATTTAGCAATTTCTAAGGAATTGGAGAAAACTAATTTCAAATTAGAACAATTATTGTAATTACATAAATTAAATTGCGCTGTGTGAACATCTTAAAAAATGGGTTTGGTAAAATCTTGTGCATAACCTATATATTAATATTTTATGAGGTCAATTTTTTAATACAATATTCAAAACAATATTAAACTAAATACAATATCCATGGCTATATTAAACTAGAAGAATATTATTCATATTATTACACTAAATATTATTAAAAAATAGTAATTATTAATAATAATTAAAATCATATTAAAATAAAGAATATTATAATAAGATCTATAATAGAAGAATATTGTTCATAACCTACTAGATTTTTTAGAACCACAATTTTTTCAGAAATGTGTTTTGTTTTAGATTCAGAGAGTAATATTTTCAAGCCCAAAATTGTCTTGCTCCTCCTAGCGGTCATGTCCGACACTATGAGAAAACTCGGTTTATTCAACTGCCTTCACCACTAGCATTAATAAACAGGACAACAGATGAAGGAAAAGATAGGTAGAAGGGAAATAAAACGAAAACGAAAATAAGAAATCCGTCTTCCTAGTATTGTACCATAACTAACTCACTATACACACAAATACTAGCGCACTACTAAAAAACATAGTCTTTTACCCGTTAGTTTGTACCTCGGTTCTCTGTAATTCTCATTACGTGGTCCTCAAATCGTATTGCATGCATATTCATTATCAATGTATTGCAATTACTATGTAATTGCATTTGCAAAATAATTACGCTTGAAAGGTTAACGTTTTGAAAGACAAATAACAATAAAGAACTGAACAATCAAAAGGTAACGCAAACACCGGGCTTTCACGCGAACAATGTAATGTACAATGCAGAATATGTATATGCATAACCGACAGACGAAGACATAAAGAAAAAGATGAATAATTCACTGCGTTTGAGTGGCCGCTTTAATTTGCTTTGCACCAAAGAGAAGACTGAACACGAACGGAAAGGAGTAAAAACAATCTTCCCTTGGGAAATTAAAATCTGGGACTTACACGGATCGCTGCATTGCCTTCTCTTCATTCATAATCTGGGACTTACACGGATCGCTGCATTGCCTTCTCTTCATTCATAATTTGTTCCTTTCTGAGTAAGCAGTTTTCGTTGTTCAGTTTTTTTTTACTATGCCGTTTCCTTTGAGGAGAACGTATTTAATTAAAGAACGATAAACTGAGAAAAACGGTTTTAACTCAAATAATAATTTGTCTTGATTAGCTCAGTCTGATAGGTGCAGTCTCCTGGAGCGGTATTCGTTTGACACGTTTCGAGGTTTCATATACGTTGAAACAACACGATACAGCAAGGAGTTGGGCAAGGCGTTTTACTGGTCCGCGTAATATTTAATACCGTGCTACAGAAAGTTATAAACAACATCACCTTTTTATCATAGAGATACAATTATTTTTAAATTAAACAAGATTATAGCATATGTTGATGTCATCATTGAACGAGCGAGGCAGTTCTCAATATTAATTCAACCCATGTGGGCCAACGGTCGTAAAAACCCATATGGGGGTATCAAATTAATGGGGATTTTAACCACAAACTGAATATGGTAGGCCTATTCATTTATGAAAATTTTAAAACTTTTAGCACCCAAAAAGTTGGTGAAAAGTTTGATAAATCGCCAAATTCATATGGGGTAACAAGTTGAAGAGAATTTTAATTAACATCTGAATGTAGTGTTACGTTTAAGAAATTTCAAAATTCTGGAACCGCAGGCGCCATAAAAAAGATTACAAGGAGCCGTAACCCTAATTCGAATGTTACGAATTTGTAGTGTTTATTGTATGGTTGTGTGCTCTACACTTGTTATATTATTAATGAAATAATAGAGTCATCGGGAGTTTTATTATTTTTTCCAAAATTGAAAAATTATACAATTTAGGAATTTATGTAATGTACAGTACTTCAAAATAATGAGCGTGTTCTGCAGCTCAGGGAGGTTACTATTTATAGTGGACCAAACAATTAGAGCAGTCTTAGGCTTATACGAGGATCTGCAGCATGTGGCTAGAAAGTAATAGTTATAGTTTCGATGGAACTTTCATTCGTACTGGTTGCCTCTCTCTTCCTATTTTTTGTTAGTTTTGGTTGGTTAGTTAGTATGCTTTTAGTTTGGTTCCTCCGTTTACAAGTAAGACGGAGACTTATGAAGTTACTGTACAATGGGAAATTAGTTGTAATATACACATTACAGTGAGGGGCAGAGGTGTGAATGAGATGTTCTACCAATTATTGAATTATGTTGTAATGGTATGGTGTAATTAGAAAATTTTAAGATTCAGTTTAGTTAGCGAAATAACCAAACTTAGATTGTACAAGACCTTAGTAAGACCAGTTGTGACGTACGCTGCGGAGACCTGGACACTACTTAATAGTGACACATAATTTAAAAGTCTTTGAAAGAAGAATTCTAAGAAAAATTTTTGGACCAGTGAAGGAAGGTGAAGAATGGTGCATACGGAACAATAGGGAATTGGAAGAATTGATAAATGGCGAGGACACAGTGAGGTTCATCAAGTCTATGAGGATCAGCTAGTTGGGACATGTGATGCGCATGGAGGACGACAGGATGCCCAAAGCAATTCCTAGAGGGAAAATAGATGGGCAAAGAAGGAAAGGAAGACCTAGAAGTAGGTGTCTACAGGACGTAAAAGATGTCGTCAGGAGGATGGGTGTTGGGGATTAGAGGAGGAGGCTGAAGGACCGACGTGTTTGGAGGGGACTAGTCGGGGAGGTCAAGGCTCACGTTTGCTGTAGCGCCATAGGGAAGGACGGTATGGTGTAATTTAGTAATGGTGTGGTGAAGTATGTTAATATTGTTTTAGCCGATTGAAAGTTTTGTTATGCTGTGGACCCACATGTAATAACCTCTTTCATGCGAGCGGAGCGAGCAGAAACAGCTTGTTGAATGGCCAATAGTTGTGATCGAATGCTTCGATGTATGTAACATATAAATGACGTTTTTAGTAACCCGCAAATCGATAAGCGTCTGTAGTTGAAGTCTATGTCTGTAGCTGATAGGAAGACATTTCGATCACAATTGGCCGGGTCACAATAACGTAGCGAAGTCTCTGTAACTGTGTAGCTCACGTGATGACAGTACATTTAAAAAAAGGAAAAGTGAATCTTTGTACCGACTGATACCCTGTTAAGCGACTGTACATACTGACCGGCAAGTACAGTACACAGAAACAGATATGCTACATTGATAAAGCAGAATTATCACTGTTGCACACCACTATATAAAAATTATTCCGATTAGTGCTTTCAAGCTTCACAGCTCATCGTCAGATCGGAAATGTATGTATATCAGATATATATCGGAAATATATATATCAGATTTCCGATCTGACGATGAGTTGTAAAGCTTGAAAGCGCTAATCGGAATAATTTTTATATAGTGGTGTGCAACAGTGATAATTCTGCTTGTGATTTTAACCACTAACACAACTTTCTTCATTATACATTGATAAAGGATGCAGTATCATTAGTTATTACAACGATGTACGTTTATTGTTTACATTTCATAATTCTCCGTGCGGATAATTTGCTCACCGTCTGTTTGTTGTTGCGACGACAATGGACACGGTGATCTCATCTTACGTTATGTAATTATTGCATATCGATGATTTAATTACAGTTTCGTAACTTGCTGCAGGGACGGTCGAAGCCAACTGTGCGCCGTGCACGAGTAACTGGTGACACAGTGCACTAGCGTCTAGCTATACCGTTCAATCTAGGATGTAAATGGTGTGGAGACAACACCGTCTCTGTCTTACTTGACGCTAGCGCCGTTTTGGCGCGCCTTCATATCAATTTGGTTGAGGTTTACACTATTCCGTTGTAAGCTCAATTTTATTATATTATTTTATAATATTTTACATTATTTTACCACACATTTCCAAAAAAATTAGAATTTCAGAAAAACATGTTGGTATCATGTACTTATTTCCATACGCTCAAAATACTAAACTGTAAAATCTAAGGTCAGTACAGCTACTAGAACCTTATGCACATAGAGGGGTTAAACACATTAGGACACCAACACAACATTTGTAGTTCATATTATCCATATCAAATCCGTACCTGGGCGAAAGTGTGTCTTATAATACAAGCAACGACGTTGGGAATAAGTTGCATAAGTTCAACCTTATGTGAGGAACCATTAGGCGAAACCTTAAGCCAGCAAGTAAAGGAATACGCCTAAAATTCTACAAGGTGATGGCTCTTCCCACACTTCTTTATGCGTATGCGAATTGGACTTTAACGAAAGGCCAGGCCAGCCGCATCCAAGGGACTGAAATGAGATTTCTCAGGCACGTGGCAGGGTGTACTCTCCATGATAATAGAAGAAACAGAGATATACGGCAGGAATTGAATATTATGAGTATACTCGACAGGATCGTCCAGTATCGGCTGAATTGGTGGGAACATCTTTGCCGAATGGATGACTGCCGCATCCCCAAACAACTATGGAACTATAAGCCGAGGGGACGGAGAGGTGTGGGACGTCCGAGGAAGCGCTGGAGTGACCAGCTCTAATGTTTGGCACAGTAAAGAAAATACTACTAATATATTACTAATAACGTCACGTTAAATAATGAAAGTAAACAGAAAACAAAAGAGTGGTTCTAATAAGCACTTGGTTATTTATCATTGGTTTTATAGTTCACTTAAGTTTTCCATCACAAGCAGAATCGTTTACTAAATAATTTCATTTTGTAGCAGTTAGTTCGAATTGCTGTTACGCATGAAGTCTTTTCTGTAATTGTTTAGACATTGGGGCTCACAAAGTTTAGAGTTACCACTATTCCCAAGATAATTGGGAATGCTGTTACAAACCTGACGATAGAAATTGAACATTGATTTAGAGATGCGCAGTGTACAAACACTTAGTTGCGAGGCTAACAAAATTTTCATTCACTTCGCTCATGTGCACAACAAACCCCCTTGTACACCACTGTACTGACTTGTACAGTGTTTCAAAGTGTGAAAGTCGGCTGCAACAAGACTGGCGAGAACAATGTAAGCATGTGTGTGACAGAGGGGGAAGTAATAAGGAAGTGAGACAGTGAACTGTTCCCGCGTCGTCTTCCTTCTGTTCTCTCTAGATAACTGAGCTATATTTGTTATTGGGGGTAATAATGCATCCAGTCGGCGCTGCGTACTGTTCATGAACGACTGTCGTGCCTCTACTCAATCTTTTACATTAAATAAAATATTATAATCATATACTTATATTAAAACACCCACACACACCCACACACACACACACACACACACACACACACACACACACACACACACACACACACACACACACACACACACACACACACACACACACACACACACACACACACACGAGAGAGAACACTCGTATAAACACGCCTAAACAAAATGAAAATAGGTTACGGCCTACAGGTTAAGTTTACAAAATATCTCGTTGTTGACGTAATTGTTGGCCTCATCGATAGAGCGACAGTGTTGTCCCCCATTGGCGCTCCCCACTATCTTGTGTATTTCACATCCTGAATTGGACGGTACGGGAAGACCCTAGTGCACAGTGCGGTACCTTATGACTATTTGCGATACGCCCTCCTCCACTTCCCGTCTACGTGTTTGTTGTAATCGGTGCGACGACTTCCTTTTGATTCGCGGCGTGAATAAATGAATGTGATCATATGCAGAGACAATCGTTGCGCCTTGCGTTTTAAGTCAAATGTGTTGCGGTTCAATACATGCGTATATCTAACATGTCCGTTTCATACCGACGTCACGAACGCTTATGGAACATCGTGGACACTTACGACGCGCCAGTTCACACTACGCACATCCGTTACGAACGCCGTCTATAATTCACATTGGTATGGTCAGGATGTTCAATAAGGTGCTTTAGTGTCAGACTGGTCTTGTAAAAATTATACCGTGGATTAAAGAAAACTCAAGTACAGACGACGAAAATTTAACTTCCGAAAAATTTTGGGTTTATTCTATGAAGAACTAAACTACTCGTAGGCTTTCATTTCCTTTTCCTTCAAGTATTTCTCGGAAAATCTTCAAACTATTCTCCCATAGTACACTAGCTTCTGGGTAGGGATAACCTTGCTTCTAAAATCAGTTGCTGAATGACCAACAAACCACAGCACATTACAAAACATTAGAAACAAACAAATTCGGGGAGCAAGACATCGACTACGTGGAGAGCTACCCGGACCACGCCACTGCACTGTGCGGATTGAAACGTCCAGGCGGACGCATCCGAGTGAGCAGGATCAAAACATTTTGAATTTTCAATGATATTTTGAACGTTTAGAATGGAAAGGTGTGAGCGGTTATAACCGGTGTGAACGGTTCCATTTGATAACCTGGCGAGCGATCTTATAAACTCTTATAACTCTGGACGGATGGGACACCTGGTGTAAAATGATCTCAAGGAAGGGAATTTTACAAAATTAAGACGAGGATGTGAAATAATAATTCCGATCATATATGATGAATATGCCTATTTTTCGAAGAGAATAGAATGAAAATTGAAGTACAGCGGTAGTTTGAAATACCAAAGATAAGACTTTCATCCTGTGACGTGAAAAGTTCAGTCAGGGAGAGGCTTTTTGCTGGACGGCAGAGTATTAGCTATAGAAGATCCATAGAGGACAAAAACTGTAACGTTATTAGTGGAGCCGAGGACAAAGTAGATGATAACATGGAGAAAATTAGGCTTAAAATAAGAACGAGTCAAACGAATCAGCAGCTACTGGGAAGGGAGAATTAGGTATTTTAGTGGTAGCTAGTAAGGGAGGATACATGGGGATTTTATGGAAGGGTACAGTAAGCGTTTTTAAGGATACGTGTAAAAGACGGGCTGTAGAAAAATCAATAGTACGAGAGGAAAAAGTACGCTCTTAAAACACTTGGGAAAGGGAAAGAAGGAGGTTCTTTGGTGAAATTAGTACAGATTAGAGTTTGCAAAACTCTGGCATTTTAAAACAGGATGATAAGAAAATGAACCGATATTGTTATTCACTGGTGGCCAACTCTTCGAATTCTGTTCGAACTGCAGGAAACTGTTTAAGTTATCTCTATTAAAGCCTCGACACTTTACGTTCAGTGCAGTGCAGCGATACAAATCGTATTTGCTCAATAGTCCAATATGTCCAACGCTACGACTGGACTGCCTTTAACCATTTAACGTCCAAAGCCTATAAAGCCCGTGTGGCTGCGTGAGTTGAGAATTCGACTGACCTTTGTAAAATCGACCAGTCTTGAGATGGATTCGAATGCCGACACTCTGAATCCGATTCCAACACAACGCGAGCTCTCTGACTACTGCAACTTCCAGACTGTACACGGTAAGTTCAGTCCTTCTTCACTGGTAATTCAATTTAGTCGTTATTTGTTCCAGAACTGCCTCTTGCTTCGTACTGGACGAAATCTTTCGGCGCCTCCATCATTATCATATCCTGAGCAAAAGACGTTGTTGACATTTGACAATGTTAGATATATCGAAAGGGACTTGTTCACTACAAGCAAGTACAGTATCAGTTCTACAAATATAACGCCTATATTGCTACTTCGGCAGTGTTAAAAAATGATTTTAAAAGTGATGATAAAGCAAGGAATACCATGGTAACGTTAAGGGCTCATTGATGAACAAGCTCATAAAAATGTTATCTAAGCCCACAAACAGTAAACAAACAAATAACAGTACCAAACATTGCAAATGTGTCTATCGATTAGCGTGTACAAGATTGCAACACGACAGATTACCATCGTTCATAAGTAGTCTACGTTGGCAAAGCGGCCGTAGAAAATGCGTTTATTTACGACAAGACCGTTCTCAGCTTTACCGTAAGGCATTGTTTAATTAAGTTCATGCTAGTCAAAGAAAACTGTATATCTACGAAGAAATCTGCTTACTCAAAGAAGAAGAAAATTGTGAACGTGTGTAAGCAATGCAGCGATCCGTGTAAGTCTTGTGGATTTTAATTTCCCAAGAGGAGATTGTTTTTACTCCTTTCCT
Organism: Magicicada septendecula; assembly: GCA_034769895.1. Taxonomy (NCBI): domain Eukaryota; kingdom Metazoa; phylum Arthropoda; class Insecta; order Hemiptera; family Cicadidae; genus Magicicada; species Magicicada septendecula. The sequence goes on from CM068367.1 coordinate 1,251,010,449, forward strand.
TTTCTCGTTCGTTCGTGTTCACTTTTCTATTGCGACGTGGACAAAGCAAATTAAAATGCTCGCGTCAAACCTAAATTATTGTCTTTTCCTTTTCGGCTGCGTTTGCTGGTTGTGCATCCGCGTATTCTTCTCGTCAAGGTCAATTTTTCCGATTCCGATACGTTAAGGTTAGGTTTCCGATTCCGGTATCTTTTGCTGGAAATTTTACTCTCAAACATTTTTATTCTTTACACTTAATAACACATGTGCCTATCATTGTGGGAACAGTGTATTCTTAATGATGGGGAGGGATGTGCAGAAATGGCACAGAAAGATTTTTTAAAGGGATGCGGCTGGTAAAGTAAAACTAAATAAATTGCGAATAATTTAGAACCATGACATGTGGATATCACAGATGTTAGAAAGAGCAGACTCTCGTGACGTTCAGGACGTTTCTTCTTCTTCTTAACGTGTTCTTATCTTCCTCAATCGCAGTTATTGTTGTTACTCTTCTTCCTTCCCTCGTCACCCTCTCCTTATTATTTTTATTATACCTATTATTAATATAATGATATAATTGATTAATAGTAATAACTCCTTTGAACCATCGAAGTGCTTAAGAAAGACAGGGCAGGCAGCTCATGTAAGTCGTATGACGTATGAGGAATTAGTGTAGGCCAGTGTTACACCAGAACTAGGGGTTGAAAAACCAACTCGGGACATCTAGGTAAATAACCAAGCTTACGGCTGGTCTAGATTAAACTGTTCTAAAACATTATTATTATTATTGTTGTTGTTGTTGTTGTTGCGCTCACCAAGTCATTACGGTGACTCGCCCCATGAAGATGCCTTGGACACCTTTTTCAAGTGCTGCAGATTCACAAGAGAGAGGATGGCACTGGAAACAGAGCTCGGTGAGTACATGCCCGAGAGCGTAGTTGTGGGTATGCTTCGTGGCAAGGCGGAATGGGACCGCATCTCTGCATTTATTCCCTGGGTCCTACTAGAAAAAAGGCCCAACTTGCACCCAACGGGCAATAAAAGATAAGGGATAACTAGAAGGAGCCCGATAAGGGCGCAGTAGGCTCCTTCATCATGAAGTAATACGCTAAGTGGTTCCAGGATGGTTATGAATGCCTGAATTAGGGGTGGGGTTTTTAGTGGGTGAGAGTCTCACACACCAGGGGAAGCACGGTCTCCTCTGACGGTGCATAAAGCATTTTCCCCTTCTATAAAAAAAATATTTTTGTTATATTGTGGTTCTCCTTGTAAATCAATTGTGTATTCAGGAATTGTAGTCGCATTCCTGTATTAAACAAAAAATTGCTAGAATATACATACAACTGCTCGGTGGCCAGGACATCTACACTAACAAGGATCGATTGATGGTATAAATATTAGAGTCGAAATTAATACTATCAAAACCGTAAATATCATAACGGTGTATAACCGTAAATATGCACAAGTATATGCACATAACTATGGGCCTATATGACAGTCGTGTTACAATCAGAACAGTATAAAAACCGTAAATATTCCAGTATGTGTGCGTGTGTTAGAGAGAGAGTGAGAGAGATATGGTCCGTCTCTGTTATCTGGACCATAGTTTTTATCTTCCCATTCTCCTGGCAACGTTTCGCTATAGGAACCTAATAAATATAATTTGAGAAATAAATATTATTTTTAAACAGACGTTTTTTTAAAAACTAAGACTCTAATGATTCCTGCAACAAATTTCCAATTTCAAAAAAGTAAAATAAAAAGGAAAAAGGAAAGATAAAACGATGGTTGAAAAGAAACGACGGCAAATAACGACCGTTTGTATCGATATTACTGTATTAGTTTTCATATACGGGTCACGGTAACAAGCCGGAGGTTATATATGGCGGTAACAATTGTTGTCACACACACACACACACACACACACACACACACACACACACACACACACACACACACACACACACACACACACACACACACACACACACACACACACACACACACACACACACACACACACACACACACACACACACACACACACACACACACACACACTCGCTCAGGTCGAATCAGAACGCTACTACTAGTTTAGTTTGTGTCGTGTCGTTGGAAGCAATAACAATGCAGGCGACCTGTACTCTTATCTACCTTATCACGCTGTCACTACATCAGTACATACATCTATTGTATATAAACAGTATATATCAGTCTGTACTCTGTACTACACATATCTCTCATCAATATACTATATAGGGGTACACTGTGCATTCCGTTATTGTGTATTCTGGTTTGTTAACAACCAATGGCAGTCAAATAATAAACAACAAAGAACGGACGGGAGGCAAACCGAAAAACCGCAGCTGTTCAACTTCTGCTACTGCTATGTGTCGTTTTCGTCCCTTTTTTAACTTCTTGTAGTCACATGAGACGCGGTTTTGTCAGAAATTATGTAATCCGACTGGTCTTCGAGTCCCTACCTTGTCTGGTTTTGTCCGGTCGTTAGCTGTAAATCTTTTTGCTGCAGCTGCGACCTCATCCTTCCCATACCTGAGGACCATCAGCACCACAGAACCTCCACCACCGATTAGGGTCAAACGCCCTTGGGCGTTTCTTGATGACCTGCCATAAAGCCGTCGTCGCAGTCACCTCAGTCCGTAGCTCCAGAGTTTACCTTTGAAAACTGTCCTTCTTTCCATCCTCAACTGTCCCCTAGTACGCTGTGTCAGCTGCTTGTCGCTTTTGTCGCTGTTTTCTTTATCACCGTCACGGAGGCTCTGCCTCGCGGAGAAGGATCGACGCCTCACGGCGTCTACTTGCTAAGCTTGAAACAGGCACCATCTGTCGCCTGAATCGGTTCCAGCAGCAGTGTCTCAAATACAAGTCTTCTTTTCCCTCCGCCATCTAGCGAATGATCGTGTTGGCGGTTTCCCTTCCAGTTTTTAGGCTACCTGTCGACTGTACCAGCTCTAAGTTTATCTTCTGGCAGCCAATGGGCTCGACCCAGATGCCGAAACCCTGGCACGGGTGCAAAGACACCCCGCACACACAAAGAAAAGCTGAGACGTGGTGATTTAATTTCGTTCCTTAATTAAATACACGACGTTTCTATCGATTTTCTGACCGACAATTGGAAACAGTTACAAACGGACACGTTGCGAATACTATCTTTTATATTAGTAGTAGTCAATGCTTTTGGAATGTTATAAAATAATGACTTTAACAATGGGACGTCCGATCTCTCTTGGCGTCAAACGGGTAGAGGCACACTAAGCAGGGGGTATCAAACGATTTAATGTGAATAAGGCAATAAGGTAGGAAGATGGTTTACCTGCAACTTTATTCTATACTACAATTGAGGGGATGATAAAATCATGTAATTTTAGTAGAAAAATCAGTACACAAGTTATAGCATATGCAGACGATTTGGCCGTTCTAACAATGTGTAACAACCAAGAATTAAAAATTTTTTAATATTATGATCGAAAAGACGTTACATACAGCAAGACACCCCTACACGAGCCACGAGCAATACATAAAGAACAGTTTAACGATGTGTCAACTGAACGTTTGCTTCGGACAATACGAATACGCTTCACATAACTTTACAATGGGAAATAAGGTTGGCCGTGACAGACTCGACTCAACCGAGATTTACAGCCTGCAAAATGCAAGATAAAGGGAACTATGTCAAGTAGCAATTTACGGAGAAACTGTGACGGACACACACTGCAAGGTTGATTTGAAGTGTACCAGCAGTAAAGAAAAGGGTGTAAGTACACAATGGATTTACCCTGTATGAGAACTGACATCGATATCTAAAGAATGGAATCGAACTTGTGCACAGCGGGGGAACGTCTTACTGGCGACAACTGATATTTACGACAGGGAGAAGGAGTGCCGTTTTGGAAACGACGACACGCTGCGTCAGGATAGCTAACGGAAAAGGGTCAAGGATAGTGAAACAATAACGAAATACGACACATTGTTCGCGTGAGAACAGCAGCAGGGTCCGGAGTACGCTTAGACAAAGACATGATCGACAGCCGAGAAATTGCTCTTGTTCCAGGAAAAGAGTACGGAGGCCTTCGACGCGAACTTGTGGGGAGACAGGATACCCAATCACAACCCAGCATCTACCCAGAGGACAGGTGGAGAGGACCGTCGTCATCATGGCAACGGGAACGACGAATGAGAAGTGAAGAACGATAATCTTGCATAAGGGTAGGAGTTCTTCTGTCCTATCATGTTCGACCTGAGGCGTGTCTTCCAGAAGATTGCATTGTGATAAACGATGCTTGATAAAAACTGTTTGCAGAGCACGCGGGAGGACAGTCATCATATATTTCCAATCACGTACTTTTGGACAGTCTTCATACATTTTTCAACAGTCTTAATACAATTTTCGAGAGTCTTCTTATAAATTTCTCAATCGTATACTTTAACAGTCTTCACGGAACTAAATCTTCTAAGTCTTAATACAGTTCGATTAACATACGGACAGCAGTGGGACTTTGAAACTCTGCTACACGGTATATAATTAAGTGACTTAAACATTTCGATATTGGCGAGTATCCGGTAATAGTGTACCTACAGCGACTAAATCATGCGACATACGCCAGTGCTTAATAACTCTAGAGTTCTTTGTTATACTCAGTTACCGCTAAATTCAGAACTGAACTAACCAATCGCAGTTTCACCATCAATAACCGACGCGCAGAAATATTGTTAATGTTTTACCGGACAACGAAATCGTAACGTTGTACAGTGCGAAGCGATACAATATAATTTGGAACAATTACACCACGGTATCAAAGACACTATACATTAAGGTACACACAAGAAGTTCAACAATAGACAGTCAGATATATACACCATAGTTAATGATGAATTTACCCACACGACACATGATTTCATAGACTCTAACAGTAACAGCCGAATCAACAGAAAATACACACAGCGCGAGTGAATCTGATCCGCGTGTGTTGAGTGTTAGTGACATCACAGCTACGCAACTTCACACATATGGACCACCAACGAGAAGGAGTTACACCGATGGAAATATCGGATAAATCACTTTACAAGTAATCTTTATGCTATTCTTATCATAAGAACTCTACTGTCCTGTCTCTTTTCAAGAAAACACCCTTGAGTATTTAAATTAAATATGATAAATATAATTAACGCTATTCATCTGAGGCAAGCAATGAACGCATTAGTATAAGATTTATTGTTTGACTATTTGTGTTTTTCTATATATCGATTGTATTATATATGTATGTGTATGTTTTCCAGCAAACAACGTATTGGATTCGCATTGTAATTTGATATATATACATGTGCTCTTTTTATGAATGTATTTACAGGGAATCATCCATATTTATATATTGAAGTCTCTTTATTTAATGATGTTAATAAATAAGTGTTTATTTTATCCAGAATATATGCGTTCATTATTGTCAAAGTTACCTCAGAACAAGAAAGTTATGGCACTTGAATGATTTATAGTAGTTTTATTAATTTATACAATAATTAGAGTCTCAATGCAGTAATTATGCTAACATAAAAGAACTAACGTATAACTTAGCTTCAATCAGTTGATATGAGTAACCTAATTGAGTGATTACACGATCTCATTTTACAAATTAGTATAATTAAATAATTAATTAATTATTGTTGGCATAATTAATCCCCAATTGAAGTTGTATTTGGCTCCCAAAGAACGTGGGGCTCGGCAATCACAGATTAATTAATTAAATCACGGTTAGCATAATAAATAATTGCATAATCTTTGTATTTGGCGCCCACCGCACGGCAAAGAGCAGGCAGTAGATAGGATAAGCGTATATATTTCATGTTAGTTGTAAGAACAAATATTATTAGTGTGAAGCTAGTTGGACTGAATGTTAACGCGGAGTAAGGCTGCAAAAATGACGACCAGTAGTTCCGATTCCATGAATTTCGATATTAATAACCAACAGGGTGTACCTGATGTCGAACGAGAGGAATCACCAACCTATTCACAGATGACCGAGGAGACGTCAGACGTCAGAGCGCAGGGACAGGAGTCCCAACAACAACCGCAGGAAGAGGTGACGTTGCGCGCATTAATGGACTTTATGAGTAGGAAATTTGAAGAAACCAATGAAAAGTTTGAAAAGCAGAATGAAAATTTTATAGAGATTAGAAGAGAACAGAAGGAAAATTTTGAGGAGCAGAATAAGAAGTTCGACAAACTAGAAGAAAAGTTAGACAAGCACAAGGAGGAAGTCACACAAATACGCGCGGAAATGAGTGAATACATAAATAATTGTGACAAGAAGATAGACGAGGTCCAGAAGCAGCAGAACGAGATCATAAAAGAGTTAAAGGAAGACACCGACAAGAAATTCGAAGAGGTACGAGAAAGTAGAGAATTAGACCGACAGGAACTAAAGAGTATTGCCCAAAATACTCAAACAAGCATCAAGAAGATCCACAACAGAGTAGAAACACACGCAAAAGAAAACCATAAGAAGCAGGAGGAATTGAGAGTCGAACTATTCCAAACAGTAAGACAATTACAACAGGAACAGGGAGACGTAAACAGCACGATACAGCAGAAGATCAATGAGGTAGATGGGAGACAGAAGTCAGCGGAACTAAAACTGGATGAGAGCACCAGGGAGAAAACCACTCGTATCAACGAATTGAAGTCACAAATAGAACGACTACAGCGTCAGCTAATTGAAGGTGAATCGGGGATAATCAGTAGGATTAACGGACACACACATGCAGAATTAAAGTACAACGGCACTGACAGGTTCCCGATGGAATTCCTGAAGGAATTGTCAGAGATCCAAGAACAATACTACAACAACAATGACATTAAATGGATCGGGAGACGCTTGGAGATGGACGCTGGGATATGGTGGCGTGTCATACGGAATCAAATCTCCACGTACGAAGAGTTTAAAGAAGCCTTCACCTTGAAGTACTGGGGTCAAGAACGCCAGGACAATATACGCGACAATCTTGAGTACGGCAGATATGAGTGGAATGGGCCAATCACAGCCGTCCAGTATGTAGAAAGAATATTACTAGAAAGCCGGCAACTGTCGCCAGCATTGACCGATACGCAGCTGATCCGGAAATTAGCCCGTCACTTTGGGAAGGATTTGCAGCTCGCCGTGGTCACACGTGGTATCACAAGTATACCGAATTTTGAAGCATTAATTACGGAATTTACGAGTATACAGTCAAGCGGAGAGAACAATCGCAGGCCGCATTACAGACCCTACAACGAGGGAAAAAACAACCCGAGAGAGAGGGAGGGGCAGTATAACAAAAGTGAAAGTGACCGACAGCCGAGGGGTCGTTTTGACAACAAGCAATACATCAATACGGTGCAGTTTACGCCAGCAGAAGCGGGCCCCAGTAGAACGGTCAATGACACCACCCCATGGGCAAGCGGTAACAGCGACAAAAAAAAAAAAAAAAATGTCAAACTAGAGAATAAGATAGAATTTTTAAGCGACTTACTTCCGAGTGAGAATGTAAATATATTACTACCGGATTTACGAAAGGACCTACTACAAGAGGACGACGAAATTATTAATAAACAAGTATTGAAATGTCCCGAAATTACTATCAAATTTAATAATGATATAATTGTACAAGCTTTGCTTGATACAGGATGCCTCGTCAACGGATTATCGGAGACGTGGTTTAATAATCATAAGAAGTGTATAGGACCATATGAGACACTACCCGTAACGAATACATTTATCATAAGTGCTGTAGGAAATAAATCCAAATTAGTTAAGAGACAAATATTATGTGACATTGAGATTGATAGTATCCGATATGAATGTGTGTTTTTGATAATACCAGAATTAGTGAAACCGTGCATACTAGGAATTAGTTTTCTACAAGAAGTTGGGTGTCGCATCGACATCGGAAACAAAGTAATTAATTTAAAAAGCAACACTGATGAAGAGGAGCATATTATACCAATCATGAACATTGACGTGATAACCAGTGAAGAAGAAGAGGAAGTACTGCGATGCATCGATGAAAAGATTGGGAGAATAGACTGCGTGGATGAAGGAATACTGCAACGCCTGAAGGAGATTTTGGTAAGGAACCGGAATGTTTTTAGGGAGTGCCCGGGAAGAATAGAGAGTTACACGCATGAGTTTCACGTTACGGACAGGACACCTTACTTTCAACGAGGGTGGCCTGTGCCGCTTGCTTACAGAGACAAGGTGAACGAGGAGATTAACCGGATGTTACGATATGGAGTAATCGAACGTTGCGCCAGCCCGTACGTCAATCCAATCGTGACAGTAATCAAGAAGGATGGGAGGGTTCGCCTGTGCCTTGATGCAAGGAAAGTGAACAGCGTAACTGTACCCGATTACGAAGGAGTGTCCCCGGTAAATGAGATATTGGCTAGATGTGGTGATATGCAGTACTTGTCGACAGTCGATTTATCCAGTAGCTTCTGGCAAGTCCCATTAAAACAAGAATGTAGGGATTTCACTGCGTTTATGCATGAAGGGAGGTGCTACCGATTCACAGTGACACCATTTGGACTTAGCACCAGCTCTGCGGCGTTGACACGTGGATTGGATGTGGCTCTCGAGGAGGAAGTCAAGAAGAACACGATCATCTACGTGGACGACTGCTTGTGTTACTCCAACAATATACAAACACACTTAAATCATTTATAAACATTGCTAAACAACCTCAATAAGGCAAATATCACTGTCAACCTCACCAAGTCACAATTCTTTAGACGAGAAATCTCATTCCTTGGTTATCGCCTTACAACAAAAGGGATACAAGCAACCGATGACAAGGTAAAGGCAATTATGGATTTCCCAGCACCGAAGAATACAAAACAACTCAAAGGTTTCCTTGGCCTCACCAATTTTTACAATAGATTCACGAGTAAATACGCGGAAACGACGCAACCTTTACACGAACTGCTGAAAGGAGGACGAAAATTTGCATGGACAAGAGAAGTGGACGAGTGTTTCCAGAGAGTCAAGAATTTATTTATAAACACAGTAACTCTACGGTTCCCACGGCCGAACCAAGGTACTATATTCAGTGTGACGCTAGTAATTTTGCGTATGGTGGCCAGCTTTACCAGATCGATGAAGAAGGAGAAATTGGCGTGATTGTTTTTACAAGCAAAACATTTAAAGGCGCAGAACGCAATTATTTCACGACGGAGAAAGAGCTCCTAAGTATCGTTAGATGTCTGGATAAGTTTCGAATGTACATACTTGGCCAGCCCCTAACGATAATCACGGACAATAAAGCATTAACATTCATGCACAAGTGCCACTTAAACAACTCGAGAATTACAAGATGGATTCTCGCCATACAAGAATACAATTTCGACATTATCCACTGTAAAGGAAAGGATAATGTAGTTGCGGACATATTGAGTAGATACCCGGCTGACGCGGAACAACAGGAGACAAACGAGGAAACGCACGAGTTATTAAAATGAATCAACAAATAGGTAAAATAATTAGAGATATCGGCAAATACCAGAATGAAGATGCCAAACTCAGAACACTTATAGATAAGATTAAGAATAACGATGTAGATAATAAATTAAGCAAATTTTATAAAATTGTTAACAATAAGTTATACCGACGACAACGTGGCGAGTGGAAACTATACATTCCTGACAGCGTGTCGAAGGACCTAATTGCAGAGATACACCAAATGTACGGACACCTAGGCCCGAAAAGGTGTATAAAAATGTTACAGGAGCACTTCACGATTGACAGCTTGTTCAAGAAAGTGAAAGCATTTATCCAGACTTGTGACTCATGTCAAAGATACAAGGACACGAACAACAGGATGCTGTTTGGCGGAACAAAGGCTATGATACCATCAGCTAGAGGTGACATCGTGAGGGTCGATTACTATGGACCTCTACCAACTGGTACAGGAGGCGTCAAATATTTACTTGTCATGGTGGACAACTTCACAAAGTTTGTCAAGTTATTCACATTACGAAGAGCGACAACCACCACGACATTACGACGAATCAACGACTACTGTGCGAAGTTTGGACGACCGAAAGTCATTTTAACTGATAACGGCACGCAATTTACCGCGGAAAAATGGATTAAAGGTCTCGAGGAGCTGGATATACAACCGAGATATACGGCGATAAGGAATCCTCGCGCGAACTTAGCAGAAAGGATTAACCGCCAACTTGGAAATCTATTCAGGATCTTGGTACACGACCAGCATAGTAAGTGGTCAAGATACGTCGGAATGATTGAGACATGTATCAATGAAACATACCACGAAACAATAGAAATAACCCCCCACGAGGCGCAATTAGGAAAGAAGCCGACCCGCGCATGGGAGAAGTGGCTGGACAAAGATGTCATCAACAGTAAATACAGTTCAAATCTCAACGTACTTGTAAAAATAAAGGAAAAAGGAGAGAAGTATGCTAAGCGCATCAATGATAGTAAACAAATTACTAAATTTGCTATCGGCGATAAGGTGCTGTTAAGGAGCTACCACCAATCTGACGCCGCAATGAAAAGGATCGACAAGTTTTTCGAGTTGTACACAGGACCATACAAGGTTAATCGCGTCCTTGGCGATGCAACATACGAGCTCACTGAGTGCGATAGCAGTGGCAAAGTGAGAGGGAAATTTAATGTACGTCTGCTGAAGAGGTATTACGAAACGAAAGTACAAGTCTCACAGGAAAGCGAAAGTTGCATCGACAATTAGTTGGACTATAGAGGGCGTGGGCCAGCGGATAGGGTGAATGTCCAGCGAAAACGGTCCAACTAGCTAAACGATATGATGTATAACTTATTAGCGTGTAATTTAAAGATTTTTTTTGTACATGGAGTTCTTAAGTCACGATGTGACAGTCTAATAACATTAATTACATGTATATAACCAATGTTAATGAAAATTTCAATAGAAAGGACACTTATGATGCGAAAAGTTCGACCGAATGTGCAGCAATAAATTGCTAAAGACGTTATAACGAGCTTTTTATAGACACACAATGATGTAAGATTAATTAATCAAATCTGAGTGGTATAAAGCGAAGTTATCTATAATCATAATGATTTCAAATGAATTGTTAATTGTTCTTCAATAATGTATATAAATTTATAATCAATATAATCAATATAAATGTTATTAATACGTATTGTGAGTGATACTCAATAACAAATAATGAATGTATCAATATGTATTTACAGGTTCGTAAATTGTGTTTTAAATGTTCAAGATAGACTAAGGACATTAACTATCGTAACGATATTTAAATGATACATGAATAATTACATTTCATGTCGAAAACCATTTTTTCATGTATTAGGTTATAAGCGGGTGACACAGCCATCCACAGTTATTATTATTATTGTAAAATAATCCCATATCTAATTAGATATGCACAATGTGTGAAAATGCGTTCATCCTTCCTCAGATGCACGGCAATAAATTCCCAGAGTTAGTTTACAACAAAATATAGGGAATATATACCCGTATGCCCAAAGCAGAGGAAAGTGGGCAATGACCGTGACCTTATCAGAGGGGACTCCCACAACAAACACAGAGCGCAGAAATCGGATTAGAATGTCTTCTGCCGATCCAACATCCAATCCGATTTGGGGACTATGTAACAACCAAGAATTAAAAATTTTTTAATATTATGATCGAAAAGACGTTACATACAGCAAGACACCCCTACACTAGCCACGAGCAATAAATAAAGAACAGTTTAACGATGTGTCAACTGAACGTTTGCTTCGGACAATACGAATACGCTTCACATAACTTTACAATGGGAAATAAGGTTGGCCGTGACAGACTCGACTCAACCGAGATTTACAGCCTGCAACATGCAAGATAAAGGGAACTATGTCAAGTAGCAATTTACGGAGAAACTGTGACGGACACACACTGCAAGGTTGATTTGAAGTGTACCAGCAGTAAAGAAAAGGGTGTAAGTACACAATGGATTTACCCTGTATGAGAACTGACATCGATATCTAAAGAATGGAATCGAACTTGTGCACAGCGGGGGAACGTCTTACTGGCGACAACTGATATTTACGACAGGGAGAAGGAGTGCCGTTTTGGAAACGACGACACGCTGCGTCAGGATAGCTAACGGAAAAGGGTCAAGGATAGTGAAACAATAACGAAATACGACACATTGTTCGCGTGAGAACAGCAGCAGGGTCCGGAGTACGCTTAGACAAAGACATGATCGACAGCCGAGAAATTGCTCTTGTTCCAGGAAAAGAGTACGGAGGCCTTCGACGCGAACTTGTGGGGAGACAGGATACCCAATCACAACCCAGCATCTACCCAGAGGACAGGTGGAGAGGACCGTCGTCATCATGGCAACGGGAACGACGAATGAGAAGTGAAGAACGATAATCTTGCATAAGGGTAGGAGTTCTTCTGTCCTATCATGTTCGACCTGAGGCATGTCTTCCAGAAGATTGCATTGTGGTAAACGATGCTTGATAAAAACTGTTTGCAGAGCACGCGGGAGGACAGTCATCATATATTTCCAATCACGTACTTTTGGACAGTCTTCATACATTTTTCAACAGTCTTAATACAATTTTCGAGAGTCTTCTTATAAATTTCTCAATCGTATACTTTAACAGTCTTCACGGAACTAAATCTTCTAAGTCTTAATACAGTTCGATTAACATACGGACAGCAGTGGGACTTTGAAACTCTGCTACACGGTATATAATTAAGTGACATTTCGATATTGGCGAGTATCCGGTAATAGTGTACCTACAGCGACTAAATCATGCGACATACGCCAGTGCTTAATAACTCTAGAGTTCTTTATTATACTCAGTTACCGCTAAATTCAGAACTGAACTAACCAATCGCAGTTTCACCGTCAATAACCGACGCGCAGAACTATTGTTAATGTTTTACCGGACAACGAAATCGTAACGTTGTACAGTGCGAAGCGATACAATATAATTTGGAACAATTACACCACGGTATCAAAGACACTATACATTAAGGTACACACAAGAAGTTCAACAATAGACAGTCAGATATATACACCATAGTTAATGAAGAATTTACCCACACGACACATGATTTCATAGACTCTAACAGTAACAGCCGAATCAACAGAAAATACACACAGCGCGAGTGAATCTGATCCGCGTGTGTTGAGTGTTAGTGACATCACAGCTACGCAACTTCACACATATGGACCACCAACGAGAAGGAGTTACACCGATGGAAATATCGGATAAATCACTTTACAAGTAATCTTTATGCTATTCTTATCATAAGAACTCTACTGTCCTGTCTCTTTTCAAGAAAACACCCTTGAGTATTTAAATTAAATATGATAAATATAATTAACGCTATTCATCTGAGGCAAGCAATGAACGCATTAGTATAAGATTTATTGTTTGACTATTTGTGTTTTTCTATATATCGATTGTATTATATATGTATGTGTATGTTTTCCAGCAAACAACGTATTGGATTCGCATTGTAATTTGATATAATACATGTGCTCTTTTTATGAATGTATTTACAGGGAATCATCCATATTTATATATTGAAGTCTCTTTATTTAATAATGTTAATAAATAAGTGTTTATTTTATCCAGAATATATGCGTTCATTATTGTCAAAGTTACCTCAGAACAAGAAAGTTATGGCACTTGAATGATTTATAGTAGTTTTATTAATTTATACAATAATTAGAGTCTCAATGCAGTAATTATGCTAACATAAAAGAACTAACGTATCACTTAGCTTCAATCAGTTGATATGAGTAACCTAATTGAGTGATTACACGATCTCATTTTACAAATTAGTATAATTAAATAATTAATTAATTATTGTTGGCATAATTAATCCCCAATTGAAGTTGTATTTGGCTCCCAAAGAACGTGGGGCTCGGCAATCACAGATTAATTAATTAAATCACGGTTAGCATAATAAATAATTGCATAATCTTTGTATTTGGCGCCCACCGCACGGCAAAGAGCAGGCAGTAGATAGGATAAGCGTATATATTTTATGTTAGTTGTAAGAACAAATATTATTAGTGTGAAGCTAGTTGGACTGAATGTTAACGCGGAGTAAGGCTGCAAAAATGACGACCAGTAGTTCCGATTCCATGAATTTCGATATTAATAACCAACAGGGTGTACCTGATGTCGGACGAGAGGAATCACCAACCTATTCACAGATGACCGAGGAGACGTCAGACGTCAGAGCGCAGGGACAGGAGTCCCAGCAACAACCGCAGGAAGAGGTGACGTTGCGCGCATTAATGGACTTTATGAGTAGGAAATTTGAAGAAACCAATGAAAAGTTTGAAAAGCAGAATGAAAATTTTATAGAGATTAGAAGAGAACAGAAGGAAAATTTTGAGGAGCAGAATAAGAAGTTCGACAAACTAGAAGAAAAGTTAGACAAGCACAAGGAGGAAGTCACACAAATACGCGCGGAAATGCGTGAATACATAAATAATTGTGACAAGAAGATAGACGAGGTCCAGAAGCAGCAGAACGAGATCATAAAAGAGTTAAAGGACGACACCGACAAGAAATTCGAATTAGACCGACAGGAACTAAAGAGTATTGCCCAAAATACTCAAACAAGCATCAAGAAGATCCACAACAGAGTAGAAACACACGCAAAAGAAAATCATAAGAAGCAGGAGGAATTGAGAGTCGAACTATTCCAAACAGTAAGACAATTACAACAGGAACAGGGAGACGTAAACAGCACGATACAGCAGAAGATCAAAGAGGTAGATGGGAGACAGAAGTCAGCGGAACTAAAACTGGATGAGAGCACCAGGGAGAAAACCACTCGTATCAACGAATTGAAGTCACAAATAGAACGACTACAGCGTTAGCTAATTGAAGGTGAGTCGGGGATAATCAGTAGGATTAACGGACACACACATGCAGAATTAAAGTACAACGGCACTGACAGGTTCCCGATGGAATTCCTGAAGGAATTGTCAGAGATCCAAGAACAACAATACAACAACAATGACATTAAATGGATCGGGAGACGCTTGGAGATGGACGCTGGGATATGGTGGCGTGTCATACGGAATCAAATCTCCACGTACGAAGAGTTTAAAGAAGCCTTCACCTTGAAGTACTGGGGTCAAGAACGCCAGGACAATATACGCGACAATCTTGAGTACGGCAGATATGAGTGGAATGGGCCAACCACAGCCGTCCAGTATGTAGAAAGAATATTACTAGAAAGCCGGCAACTGTCGCCAGCATTGACCGATACGCAGCTGATCCGGAAATTAGCCCGTCACTTTGGGAAGGATTTGCAGCTCGCCGTGGTCACACGTGGTATCACAAGTATACCGAATTTTGAAGCATTAATTACGGAATTTACGAGTATACAGTCAAGCGGAGAGAACAATCGCAGGCCGCATTACAGACCCTACAACGAGGGAAAAAACAACCCGAGAGAGAGGGAGGGACAGTATAACAAAAGTGAAAGTGACCGACAGCCGAGGGGTCGTTTTGACAACAAGCAATACATCAATACGGTGCAGTTTACGCCAGCAGAAGCGGGCCCCAGTAGAACGGTCAATGACACCACCCCAAGGGCAAGCAGTAACAGCGACAAAAAAAAAAAACAAATATGTCAACTAGAGAATAAGATAGAATTTTTAAGCGACTTACTTCCGAGTGAGAATGTAAATATATTACTACCGGATTTACGAAAGGACCTACTACAAGAGGACGACGAAATTATTAATAATCAAGTATTGAAATGTCCCGAAATTACTATCAAATTTAATAATGATATAATTGTACAAGCTTTGCTTGATACAGGATGCCTCGTCAACGGATTATCGGAGACGTGGTTTAATAATCATAAGAAGTGTATAGGACCATATGTGACACTACCCGTAACGAATACATTTATCATAAGTGCTGTAGGAAATAAATCCAAATTAGTTAAGAGACAAATATTGTGTGACATTGAGATTGATAGTATCCGATATGAATGTGTGTTTTTGATAATACCAGAATTAGTGAAACCGTGCATACTAGGAATTAGTTTTCTACAAGAAGTTGGGTGTCGCATCGACACCGGAAACAAAGTAATTAATTTAAAAAGCAACACTGATGAAGAGGAGCATATTATACCAATCATGAACATTGACGTGATAACCAGTGAAGAAGAAGAGGAAGTACTGCGATGCATCGATGAAAAGATTGGGAGAATAGACTGCGTGGATGAAGGAATACTGCAACGCCTGAAGGAGATTTTGGTAAGGAACCGGAATGTTTTTAGGGAGTGCCCGGGAAGAATAGAGAGTTACACGCATGAGTTTCACGTTACGGACAGGACACCTTACTTTCAACGAGGGTGGCCTGTGCCGCTTGCTTACAGAGACAAGGTGAACGAGGAGATTAACCGGATGTTACGATATGGAGTAATCGAACGTTGCGCCAGCCCGTACGTCAATCCAATCGTGACAGTAATCAAGAAGGATGGGAGGGTTCGCCTGTGCCTTGATGCAAGGAAAGTGAACAGCGTAACTGTACCCGATTACGAAGGAGTGTCCCCGGTAAATGAGATATTGGCTAGATGTGGTGATATGCAGTACTTATCGACAGTCGATTTATCCAGTAGCTTCTGGCAAGTCCCATTAAAACAAGAATGTAGGGATTTCACTGCGTTTATGCATGAAGGGAGGTGCTACCGATTCACAGTGACACCATTTGGACTTAGCACCAGCTCTGCGGCGTTGACACGTGGATTGGATGTGGCTCTCGAGGAGGAAGTCAAGAAGAACACGATCATCTACGTGGACGACTGCTTGTGCTACTCCAACAATATACAAACACACTTAAATCATTTATAAACATTGCTAAACAACCTCAATAAGGCAAATATCACTGTCAACCTCACCAAGTCACAATTCTTTAGACGAGAAATCTCATTCCTTGGTTATCGCCTTACAACAAAAGGGATACAAGCAACCGATGACAAGGTAAAGGCAATTATGGATTTCCCAGCACCGAAGAATACAAAACAACTCAAAGGTTTCCTTGGCCTCACCAATTTTTACAATAGATTCACGAGTAAATACGCGGAAACGACGCAACCTTTACACGAACTGCTGAAAGGAGGACGAAAATTTGCATGGACAAGAGAAGTGGACGAGTGTTTCCAGAGAGTCAAGAATTTATTTATAAACACAGTAACTCTACGGTTCCCACGGCCGAACCAAGGTACTATATTCAGTGTGACGCTAGTAATTTTGCGTATGGTGGCCAGCTTTACCAGATCGATGAAGAAGGAGAAATTGGCGTGATTGTTTTTACAAGCAAAACATTTAAAGGCGCAGAACGCAATTATTTCACGACGGAGAAAGAGCTCCTAAGTATCGTTAGATGTCTGGATAAGTTTCGAATGTACATACTTGGCCAGCCCCTAACGATAATCACGGACAATAAAGCATTAACATTCATGCACAAGTGCCACTTAAACAACTCGAGAATTACAAGATGGATTCTCGCCATACAAGAATACAATTTCGACATTATCCACTGTAAAGGAAAGGATAATGTAGTTGCGGACATATTGAGTAGATACCCGGCTGACGCGGAACAACAGGAGACAAACGAGGAAACGCACGAGTTATTAAAATGAATCAACAAATAGGTAAAATAATTAGAGATATCGGCAAATACCAGAATGAAGATGCCAAACTCAGAACACTTATAGATAAGATTAAGAATAACGATGTAGATAATAAATTAAGCAAATTTTATAAAATTGTTAACAATAAGTTATACCGACGACAACGTGGCGAGTGGAAACTACACATTCCTGACAGCGTGTCGAAGGACCTAATTGCAGAGATACACCAAATGTACGGACACCTAGGCCCGAAAAGGTGTATAAAAATGTTACAGGAGCAGTTCACGATTGACAGCTTGTTCAAGAAAGTGAAAGCATTTATCCAGACTTGTGACTCATATCAAAGATACAAGGACACGAACAACAGGATGCTGTTTGGCGGAACAAAGGCTATGATACCATCAGCTAGAGGTGACATCGTGAGCGTCGATTACTATGGACCTCTACCAACTGGTACAGGAGGCGTCAAATATTTACTTGTCATGGTGGACAACTTCACAAAGTTTGTCAAGTTATTCACATTACGAAGAGCGACAACCACCACGACATTACGACGAATCAACGACTACTGTGCGAAGTTTGGACGACCGAAAGTCATTTTAACTGATAACGGCACGCAATTTACCGCGGAAAAATGGATTAAAGGTCTCGAGGAGCTGGATATACAACCGAGATATACGGCGATAAGGAATCCTCGCGCGAACTTAGCAGAAAGGATTAACCGCCAACTTGGAAATCTATTCAGGATCTTGGTACACGACCAGCATAGTAAGTGGTCAAGATACGTCGGAATGATTGAGACATGTATCAATGAAACATACCACGAAACAATAGAAATAACCCCCCACGAGGAGCAATTAGGAAAGAAGCCGACCCGCGCATGGGAGAAGTGGCTGGACAAAGATGTCATCAACAGTAAATACAGTTCAAATCTCAACGTACTTGTAAAAATAAAGGAAAAAGGAGAGAAGTATGCTAAGCGCATCAATGATAGTAAAAAAATTACTAAATTTGCTATCGGCGATAAGGTGCTGTTAAGGAGCTACCACCAATCTGACGCCGCAATGAAAAGGATCGACAAGTTTTTCGAGTTGTACACAGGACCATACAAGGTTAATCGCGTCCTTGGCGACGCAACATACGAGCTCACTGAGTGCGATAGCAGTGGCAAAGTGAGAGGGAAATTTAATGTACGTCTGCTGAAGAGGTATTACGAAACGAAAGTACAAGTCTCACAGGAAAGCGAAAGTTGCATATACAAATTAGTTGGACTATAGAGGGCGTGGCCCAGCGCATAGGGTGAATGTCCAGCGAAAACCGGTCCAACTAGCTAAACGATATGATGTATAACTTATTAGCGTGTAATTTAAAGATTTTTTTTGTACATGGAGTTCTTAAGTCACGATGTGACAGTCTAATAACATTAATTACATGTGTATAACCAATGTTAATGAAAATTTCAATAGAAAGGACACTTATGATGCGAAAAGTTCGACCGAATGTGCAGCAATAAATTGCTAAAGACGTTATAACGAGCTTTTTATAGACACACAATGATGTAAGATTAATTAATGAAATCTGAGTGGTATAAAGCGAAGTTATCTATAATCATAATGATTTCAAATGAATTGTTAATTGTTCTTCAATAATGTATATAAATTTATAATCAATATAAATGTTAGTAATCAGTATTGTGAGTGATACTCAATAACAAATAATGAATGTATCAATATGTATTTACAGGTTCGTAAATTGTGTTTTAAATGTTCAAGATAGACTAAGGACATTAACTATCGTAACGATATTTAAACGATACATGAATAATTACATTTCATGTCGAAAACCATTTTTTCATGTATTAGGTTATAAGCGGGTGACACAGCCATCCACAGTTATTATTATTATTGTAAAATAATCCCATATCTAATTAGATATGCACAATGTGTGAAAATGCGTTCATCCTTCCTCAGATGCACGGCAATAAATTCCCAGAATTAGTTTACAACAAAATATAGGGAATATATACCCGTATGCCCCAAGCAGAGGAAAGTGGGCAATGACCGTGACCTTATCAGAGGGGACTCCCACAACAAACACAGAGCGCAGAAATCGGATTAGAATGTCTTCTGCCGATCCAACATCCAATCCGATTTGGGGACTATGTAACAACCAAGAATTAAAAATTTTTTAATATTATGATCGAAAAGACGTTACATACAGCAAGACACCCCTACACGAGCCACGAGCAATAAATAAAGAACAGTTTAACGATGTGTCAACTGAACGTTTGCTTCGGACAATACGAATACGCTTCACATAACTTTACAATGGGAAATAAGGTTGGCCGTGACAGACTCGACTCAACCGAGATTTACAGCCTGCAAAACGCAAGATAAAGGGAACTATGTCAAGTAGCAATTTACGGAGAAACTGTGACGGACACACACTGCAAGGTTGATTTGAAGTGTACCAGCAGTAAAGAAAAGGGTGTAAGTACACAATGGATTTACCCTGTATGAGAACTGACATCGATATCTAAAGAATGGAATCGAACTTGTGCACAGCGGGGGAACGTCTTACTGGCGACAACTAATATTTACGACAGGGAGAAGGAGTGCCGTTTTGGAAACGACGACACGCTGCGTCAGGATAGCTAACGGAAAAGGGTCAAGGATAGTGAAACAATAACGAAATACGACACATTGTTCGCGTGAGAACAGCAGCAGGGTCCGGAGTACGCTTAGACAAAGACATGATCGACAGCCGAGAAATTGCTCTTGTTCCAGGAAAAGAGTACGGAGGCCTTCGACGCGAACTTGTGGGGAGACAGGATACCCAATCACAACCCAGCATCTACCCAGAGGACAGGTGGAGAGGACCGTCGTCATCATGGCAACGGGAACGACGAATGAGAAGTGAAGAACGATAATCTTGCATAAGGGTAGGAGTTCTTCTGTCCTATCATGTTCGACCTGAGGCATGTCTTCCAGAAGATTGCATTGTGGTAAACGATGCTTGATAAAAACTGTTTGCAGAGCACGCGGGAGGACAGTCATCATATATTTCCAATCACGTACTTTTGGACAGTCTTCATACATTTTTCAACAGTCTTAATACAATTTTCGAGAGTCTTCTTATAAATTTCTCAATCGTATACTTTAACAGTCTTCACGGAACTAAATCTTCTAAGTCTTAATACAGTTCGATTAACATACGGACAGCAGTGGGACTTTGAAACTCTGCTACACGGTATATAATTAAGTGACATTTCGATATTGGCGAGTATCCGGTAATAGTGTACCTACAGCGACTAAATCATGCGACATACGCCAGTGCTTAATAACTCTAGAGTTCTTTATTATACTCAGTTACCGCTAAATTCAGAACTGAACTAACCAATCGCAGTTTCACCGTCAATAACCGACGCGCAGAACTATTGTTAATGTTTTACCGGACAACGAAATCGTAACGTTGTACAGTGCGAAGCGATACAATATAATTTGGAACAATTACACCACGGTATCAAAGACACTATACATTAAGGTACACACAAGAAGTTCAACAATAGACAGTCAGATATATACACCATAGTTAATGAAGAATTTACCCACACGACACATGATTTCATAGACTCTAACAGTAACAGCCGAATCAACAGAAAATACACACAGCGCGAGTGAATCTGATCCGCGTGTGTTGAGTGTTAGTGACATCACAGCTACGCAACTTCACACATATGGACCACCAACGAGAAGGAGTTACACCGATGGAAATATCGGATAAATCACTTTACAAGTAATCTTTATGCTATTCTTATCATAAGAACTCTACTGTCCTGTCTCTTTTCAAGAAAACACCCTTGAGTATTTAAATTAAATATGATAAATATAATTAACGCTATTCATCTGAGGCAAGCAATGAACGCATTAGTATAAGATTTATTGTTTGACTATTTGTGTTTTTCTATATATCGATTGTATTATATATGTATGTGTATGTTTTCCAGCAAACAACGTATTGGATTCGCATTGTAATTTGATATAATACATGTGCTCTTTTTATGAATGTATTTACAGGGAATCATCCATATTTATATATTGAAGTCTCTTTATTTAATAATGTTAATAAATAAGTGTTTATTTTATCCAGAATATATGCGTTCATTATTGTCAAAGTTACCTCAGAACAAGAAAGTTATGGCACTTGAATGATTTATAGTAGTTTTATTAATTTATACAATAATTAGAGTCTCAATGCAGTAATTATGCTAACATAAAAGAACTAACGTATCACTTAGCTTCAATCAGTTGATATGAGTAACCTAATTGAGTGATTACACGATCTCATTTTACAAATTAGTATAATTAAATAATTAATTAATTATTGTTGGCATAATTAATCCCCAATTGAAGTTGTATTTGGCTCCCAAAGAACGTGGGGCTCGGCAATCACAGATTAATTAATTAAATCACGGTTAGCATAATAAATAATTGCATAATCTTTGTATTTGGCGCCCACCGCACGGCAAAGAGCAGGCAGTAGATAGGATAAGCGTATATATTTTATGTTAGTTGTAAGAACAAATATTATTAGTGTGAAGCTAGTTGGACTGAATGTTAACGCGGAGTAAGGCTGCAAAAATGACGACCAGTAGTTCCGATTCCATGAATTTCGATATTAATAACCAACAGGGTGTACCTGATGTCGGACGAGAGGAATCACCAACCTATTCACAGATGACCGAGGAGACGTCAGACGTCAGAGCGCAGGGACAGGAGTCCCAGCAACAACCGCAGGAAGAGGTGACGTTGCGCGCATTAATGGACTTTATGAGTAGGAAATTTGAAGAAACCAATGAAAAGTTTGAAAAGCAGAATGAAAATTTTATAGAGATTAGAAGAGAACAGAAGGAAAATTTTGAGGAGCAGAATAAGAAGTTCGACAAACTAGAAGAAAAGTTAGACAAGCACAAGGAGGAAGTCACACAAATACGCGCGGAAATGCGTGAATACATAAATAATTGTGACAAGAAGATAGACGAGGTCCAGAAGCAGCAGAACGAGATCATAAAAGAGTTAAAGGACGACACCGACAAGAAATTCGAATTAGACCGACAGGAACTAAAGAGTATTGCCCAAAATACTCAAACAAGCATCAAGAAGATCCACAACAGAGTAGAAACACACGCAAAAGAAAATCATAAGAAGCAGGAGGAATTGAGAGTCGAACTATACCAAACAGTAAGACAATTACAACAGGAACAGGGAGACGTAAACAGCACGATACAGCAGAAGATCAAAGAGGTAGATGGGAGACAGAAGTCAGCGGAACTAAAACTGGATGAGAGCACCAGGGAGAAAACCACTCGTATCAACGAATTGAAGTCACAAATAGAACGACTACAGCGTTAGCTAATTGAAGGTGAGTCGGGGATAATCAGTAGGATTAACGGACACACACATGCAGAATTAAAGTACAACGGCACTGACAGGTTCCCGATGGAATTCCTGAAGGAATTGTCAGAGATCCAAGAACAACAATACAACAACAATGACATTAAATGGATCGGGAGACGCTTGGAGATGGACGCTGGGATATGGTGGCGTGTCATACGGAATCAAATCTCCACGTACGAAGAGTTTAAAGAAGCCTTCACCTTGAAGTACTGGGGTCAAGAACGCCAGGACAATATACGCGACAATCTTGAGTACGGCAGATATGAGTGGAATGGGCCAATCACAGCCGTCCAGTATGTAGAAAGAATATTACTAGAAAGCCGGCAACTGTCGCCAGCATTGACCGATACGCAGCTGATCCGGAAATTAGCCCGTCACTTTGGGAAGGATTTGCAGCTCGCCGTGGTCACACGTGGTATCACAAGTATACCGAATTTTGAAGCATTAATTACGGAATTTACGAGTATACAGTCAAGCGGAGAGAACAATCGCAGGCCGCATTATAGACCCTACAACGAGGGAAAAAACAACCCGAGAGAGAGGGAGGGACAGTATAACAAAAGTGAAAGTGACCGACAGCCGAGGGGTCGTTTTGACAACAAGCAATACATCAATACGGTGCAGTTTACGCCAGCAGAAGCGGGCCCCAGTAGAACGGTCAATGACACCACCCCAAGGGCAAGCGGTAACAGCGACAAAAAAAAAAAAAAATGTCAAACTAGAGAATAAGATAGAATTTTTAAGCGACTTACTTCCGAGTGAGAATGTAAATATATTACTACCGGATTTACGAAAGGACCTACTACAAGAGGACGACGAAATTATTAATAAACAAGTATTGAAATGTCCCGAAATTACTATCAAATTTAATAATGATATAATTGTACAAGCTTTGCTTGATACAGGATGCCTCGTCAACGGATTATCGGAGACGTGGTTTAATAATCATAAGAAGTGTATAGGACCATATGAGACACTACCCGTAACGAATACATTTATCATAAGTGCTGTAGGAAATAAATCCAAATTAGTTAAGAGACAAATATTGTGTGACATTGAGATTGATAGTATCCGATATGAATGTGTGTTTTTGATAATACCAGAATTAGTGAAACCGTGCATACTAGGAATTAGTTTTCTACAAGAAGTTGGGTGTCGCATCGACATCGGAAACAAAGTAATTAATTTAAAAAGCAACACTGATGAAGAGGAGCATATTATACCAATCATGAACATTGACGTGATAACCAGTGAAGAAGAAGAGGAAGTACTGCGATGCATCGATGAAAAGATTGGGAGAATAGACTGCGTGGATGAAGGAATACTGCAACGCCTGAAGGAGATTTTGGTAAGGAACCGGAATGTTTTTAGGGAGTGCCCGGGAAGAATAGAGAGTTACACGCATGAGTTTCACGTTACGGACAGGACACCTTACTTTCAACGAGGGTGGCCTGTGCCGCTTGCTTACAGAGACAAGGTGAACGAGGAGATTAACCGGATGTTACGATATGGAGTAATCGAACGTTGCGCCAGCCCGTACGTCAATCCAATCGTGACAGTAATCAAGAAGGATGGGAGGGTTCGCCTGTGCCTTGATGCAAGGAAAGTGAACAGCGTAACTGTACCCGATTACGAAGGAGTCTCCCCGGTAAATGAGATATTGGCTAGATGTGGTGATATGCAGTACTTGTCGACAGTCGATTTATCCAGTAGCTTCTGGCAAGTCCCATTAAAACAAGAATGTAGGGATTTCACTGCGTTTATGCATGAAGGGAGGTGCTACCGATTCACAGTGACACCATTTGGACTTAGCACCAGCTCTGCGGCGTTGACACGTGGATTGGATGTGGCTCTCGAGGAGGAAGTCAAGAAGAACACGATCATCTACGTGGACGACTGCTTGTGTTACTCCAACAATATACAAACACACTTAAATCATTTATAAACATTGCTAAACAACCTCAATAAGGCAAATATCACTGTCAACCTCACCAAGTCACAATTCTTTAGACGAGAAATCTCATTCCTTGGTTATCGCCTTACAACAAAAGGGATACAAGCAACCGATGACAAGGTAAAGGCAATTATGGATTTCCCAGCACCGAAGAATACAAAACAACTCAAAGGTTTCCTTGGCCTCACCAATTTTTACAATAGATTCACGAGTAAATACGCGGAAACGACGCAACCTTTACACGAACTGCTGAAAGGAGGACGAAAATTTGCATGGACAAGAGAAGTGGACGAGTGTTTCCAGAGAGTCAAGAATTTATTTATAAACACAGTAACTCTACGGTTCCCACGGCCGAACCAAGGTACTATATTCAGTGTGACGCTAGTAATTTTGCGTATGGTGGCCAGCTTTACCAGATCGATGAAGAAGGAGAAATTGGCGTGATTGTTTTTACAAGCAAAACATTTAAAGGCGCAGAACGCAATTATTTCACGACGGAGAAAGAGCTCCTAAGTATCGTTAGATGTCTGGATAAGTTTCGAATGTACATACTTGGCCAGCCCCTAACGATAATCACGGACAATAAAGCATTAACATTCATGCACAAGTGCCACTTAAACAACTCGAGAATTACAAGATGGATTCTCGCCATACAAGAATACAATTTCGACATTATCCACTGTAAAGGAAAGGATAATGTAGTTGCGGACATATTGAGTAGATACCCGGCTGACGCGGAACAACAGGAGACAAACGAGGAAACGCACGAGTTATTAAAATGAATCAACAAATAGGTAAAATAATTAGAGATATCGGCAAATACCAGAATGAAGATGCCAAACTCAGAACACTTATAGATAAGATTAAGAATAACGATGTAGATAATAAATTAAGCAAATTTTATAAAATTGTTAACAATAAGTTATACCGACGACAACGTGGCGAGTGGAAACTATACATTCCTGACAGCGTGTCGAAGGACCTAATTGCAGAGATACACCAAATGTACGGACACCTAGGCCCGAAAAGGTGTATAAAAATGTTACAGGAGCACTTCACGATTGACAGCTTGTTCAAGAAAGTGAAAGCATTTATCCAGACTTGTGACTCATGTCAAAGATACAAGGACACGAACAACAGGATGCTGTTTGGCGGAACAAAGGCTATGATACCATCAGCTAGAGGTGACATCGTGAGCGTCGATTACTATGGACCTCTACCAACTGGTACAGGAGGCGTCAAATATTTACTTGTCATGGTGGACAACTTCACAAAGTTTGTCAAGTTATTCACATTACGAAGAGCGACAACCACCACGACATTACGACGAATCAACGACTACTGTGCGAAGTTTGGACGACCGAAAGTCATTTTAACTGATAACGGCACGCAATTTACCGCGGAAAAATGGATTAAAGGTCTCGAGGAGCTGGATATACAACCGAGATATACGGCGATAAGGAATCCTCGCGCGAACTTAGCAGAAAGGATTAACCGCCAACTTGGAAATCTATTCAGGATCTTGGTACACGACCAGCATAGTAAGTGGTCAAGATACGTCGGAATGATTGAGACATGTATCAGTGAAACATACCACGAAACAATAGAAATAACCCCCCACGAGGCGCAATTAGGAAAGAAGCCGGCCCGCGCATGGGAGAAGTGGCTGGACAAAGATGTCATCAACAGTAAATACAGTTCAAATATCAACGTACTTGTAAAAATAAAGGAAAAAGGAGAGAAGTATGCTAAGCGCATCAATGATAGTAAAAAAATTACTAAATTTGCTATCGGCGATAAGGTGCTGTTAAGGAGCTACCACCAATCTGACGCCGCAATGAAAAGGATAGACAAGTTTTTCGAGTTGTACACAGGACCATACAAGGTTAATCGCGTCCTTGGCGACGCAACATACGAGCTCACTGAGTGCGATAGTAGTGGCAAAGTGAGAGGGAAATTTAATGTACGTCTGCTGAAGAGGTATTACGAAACGAAAGTACAAGTCTCACAGGAAAGCGAAAGTTGCATCGACAATTAGTTGGACTATAGAGGGCGTGGGCCAGCGCATAGGGTGAATGTCCAGCGAAAACCGGTCCAACTAGCTAAACGATATGATGTATAACTTATTAGCGTGTAATTTAAAGATTTTTTTTGTACATGGAGTTCTTAAGTCACGATGTGACAGTCTAATAACATTAATTACATGTGTATAACCAATGTTAATGAAAATTTCAATAGAAAGGATACTTATGATGCGAAACGTTCGACCGAATGTGCAGCAATAAATTGCTAAAGACGTTATAACGAGCTTTTTATAGACACACAATGATGTAAGATTAATTAATCAAATCTGAGTGGTATAAAGCGAAGTTATCTATAATCATAATGATTTCAAATGAATTGTTAATTGTTCTTCAATAATGTATATAAATTTATAATCAATATAAATGTTAGTAATACGTATTGTGAGTGATACTCAATAACAAATAATGAATGTATCAATATGTATTTACAGGTTCGTAAATTGTGTTTTAAATGTTCAAGATAGACTAAGGACATTAACTATCGTAACGATATTTAAACGATACATGAATAATTACATTTCATGTCGAAAACCATTTTTTCATGTATTAGGTTATAAGCGGGTGACACAGCCATCCACAGTTATTATTATTATTGTAAAATAATCCCATATCTAATTAGATACGCACAATGTGTGAAAATGCGTTCATCCTTCCTCAGACGCACGGCAATAAATTCCCAGAATTAGTTTACAACAAAATATAGGGAATATATACCCGTATGCCCCAAGCAGAGGAAAGTGGGCAATGACCGTGACCTTATCAGAGGGGACTCCCACAACAAACACAGAGCGCAGAAATCGGATTAGAATGTCTTCTGCCGATCCAACATCCAATCCGATTTGGGGACTATGTAACAACCAAGAATTAAAAATTTTTTAATATTATGATCGAAAAGACGTTACATACAGCAAGACACCCCTACACTAGCCACGAGCAATAAATAAAGAACAGTTTAACGATGTGTCAACTGAACGTTTGCTTCGGACAATACGAATACGCTTCACATAACTTTACAATGGGAAATAAGGTTGGCCGTGACAGACTCGACTCAACCGAGATTTACAGCCTGCAACATGCAAGATAAAGGGAACTATGTCAAGTAGCAATTTACGGAGAAACTGTGACGGACACACACTGCAAGGTTGATTTGAAGTGTACCAGCAGTAAAGAAAAGGGTGTAAGTACACAATGGATTTACCCTGTATGAGAACTGACATCGATATCTAAAGAATGGAATCGAACTTGTGCACAGCGGGGGAACGTCTTACTGGCGACAACTGATATTTACGACAGGGAGAAGGAGTGCCGTTTTGGAAACGACGACACGCTGCGTCAGGATAGCTAACGGAAAAGGGTCAAGGATAGTGAAACAATAACGAAATACGACACATTGTTCGCGTGAGAACAGCAGCAGGGTCCGGAGTACGCTTAGACAAAGACATGATCGACAGCCGAGAAATTGCTCTTGTTCCAGGAAAAGAGTACGGAGGCCTTCGACGCGAACTTGTGGGGAGACAGGATACCCAATCACAACCCAGCATCTACCCAGAGGACAGGTGGAGAGGACCGTCGTCATCATGGCAACGGGAACGACGAATGAGAAGTGAAGAACGATAATCTTGCATAAGGGTAGGAGTTCTTCTGTCCTATCATGTTCGACCTGAGGCGTGTCTTCCAGAAGATTGCATTGTGGTAAACGATGCTTGATAAAAACTGTTTGCAGAGCACGCGGGAGGACAGTCATCATATATTTCCAATCACGTACTTTTGGACAGTCTTCATACATTTTTCAACAGTCTTAATACAATTTTCGAGAGTCTTCTTATAAATTTCTCAATCGTATACTTTAACAGTCTTCACGGAACTAAATCTTCTAAGTCTTAATACAGTTCGATTAACATACGGACAGCAGTGGGACTTTGAAACTCTGCTACACGGTATATAATTAAGTGACTTAAACATTTCGATATTGGCGAGTATCCGGTAATAGTGTACCTACAGCGACTAAATCATGCGACATACGCCAGTGCTTAATAACTCTAGAGTTCTTTATTATACTCAGTTACCGCTAAATTCAGAACTGAACTAACCAATCGCAGTTTCACCATCAATAACCGACGCGCAGAACTATTGTTAATGTTTTACCGGACAACGAAATCGTAACGTTGTACAGTGCGAAGCGATACAATTTAATTTGGAACAATTACACCACGGTATCAAAGACACTATACATTAAGGTACACACAAGAAGTTCAACAATAGACAGTCAGATATATACACCATAGTTAATGATGAATTTACCCACACGACACATGATTTCATAGACTCTAACAGTAACAGCCGAATCAACAGAAAATACACACAGCGCGAGTGAATCTGATCCGCGTGTGTTGAGTGTTAGTGACATCACAGCTACGCAACTTCACACATATGGACCACCAACGAGAAGGAGTTACACCGATGGAAATATCGGATAAATCACTTTACAAGTAATCTTTATGCTATTCTTATCATAAGAACTCTACTGTCCTGTCTCTTTTCAAGAAAACACCCTTGAGTATTTAAATTAAATATGATAAATATAATTAACGCTATTCATCTGAGGCAAGCAATGGACGCATTAGTATAAGATTTATTGTTTGACTATTTGTGTTTTTCTATATATCGATTGTATTATATATGTATGTGTATGTTTTCCAGCAAACAACGTATTGGATTCGCATTGTAATTTGATATATATACATGTGCTCTTTTTATGAATGTATTTACAGGGAATCATCCATATTTATATATTGAAGTCTCTTTATTTAATGATGTTAATAAATAAGTGTTTATTTTATCCAGAATATATGCGTTCATTATTGTCAAAGTTACCTCAGAACAAGAAAGTTATGGCACTTGAATGATTTATAGTAGTTTTATTAATTTATACAATAATTAGAGTCTCAATGCAGTAATTATGCTAACATAAAAGAACTAACGTATCACTTAGCTTCCATCAGTTGATATGAGTAACCTAATTGAGTGATTACACGATCTCATATTACAAATTAGTATAATTAAATAATTAATTAATTATTGTTGGCATAATTAATCCCCAATTGAAGTTGTATTTGGCTCCCAAAGAACGTGGGGCTCGGCAATCACAGATTAATTAATTAAATCACGGTTAGCATAATAAATAATTGCATAATCTTTGTATTTGGCGCCCACCGCACGGCAAAGAGCAGGCAGTAGATAGGATAAGCGTATATATTTCATGTTAGTTGTAAGAACAAATATTATTAGTGTGAAGCTAGTTGGACTGAATGTTAACGCGGAGCAAGGCTGCAAAAATGACGACCAGTAGTTCCGATTCCATGAATTTCGATATTAATAACCAACAGGGTGTACCTGATGTCGAACGAGAGGAATCACCAACCTATTCACAGATGACCGAGGAGACGTCAGACGTCAGAGCGCAGGGACAGGAGTCCCAACAACAACCGCAGGAAGAGGTGACGTTGCGCGCATTAATGGACTTTATGAGTAGGAAATTTGAAGAAACCAATGAAAAGTTTGAAAAGCAGAATGAAAATTTTATAGAGATTAGAAGAGAACAGAAGGAAAATTTTGAGGAGCAGAATAAGAAGTTCGACAAACTAGAAGAAAAGTTAGACAAGCACAAGGAGGAAGTCACACAAATACGCGCGGAAATGCGTGAATACATAAATAATTGTGACAAGAAGATAGACGAGGTCCAGAAGCAGCAGAACGAGATCATAAAAGAGTTAAAGGACGACACCGACAAGAAATTCGAATTAGACCGACAGGAACTAAAGAGTATTGCCCAAAATACTCAAACAAGCATCAAGAAGATCCACAACAGAGTAGAAACACACGCAAAAGAAAATCATAAGAAGCAGGAGGAATTGAGAGTCGAACTATTCCAAACAGTAAGACAATTACAACAGGAACAGGGAGACGTAAACAGCACGATACAGCAGAAGATCAATGAGGTAGATGGGAGACAGAAGTCAGCGGAACTAAAACTGGATGAGAGCACCAGGGAGAAAACCACTCGTATCAACGAATTGAAGTCACAAATAGAACGACTACAGCGTCAGCTAATTGAAGGTGAGTCGGGGATAATCAGTAGGATTAACGGACACACACATGCAGAATTAAAGTACAACGGCACTGACAGGTTCCCGATGGAATTCCTGAAGGAATTGTCAGAGATCCAAGAACAACACTACAACAACAATGACATTAAATGGATCGGGAGACGCTTGGAGATGGACGCTGGGATATGGTGGCGTGTCATACGGAATCAAATCTCCACGTACGAAGAGTTTAAAGAAGCCTTCACCTTGAAGTACTGGGGTCAAGAACGCCAGGACAATATACGCGACAATCTTGAGTACGGCAGATATGAGTGGAATGGGCCAATCACAGCCGTCCAGTATGTAGAAAGAATATTACTAGAAAGCCGGCAACTGTCGCCAGCATTGACCGATACGCAGCTGATCCGGAAATTAGCCCGTCACTTTGGGAAGGATTTGCAGCTCGCCGTGGTCACACGTGGTATCACAAGTATACCGAATTTTGAAGCATTAATTACGGAATTTACGAGTATACAGTCAAGCGGAGAGAACAATCGCAGGCCGCATTATAGACCCTACAACGAGGGAAAAAACAACCCGAGAGAGAGGGAGGGACAGTATAACAAAAGTGAAAGTGACCGACAGCCGAGGGGTCGTTTTGACAACAAGCAATACATCAATACGGTGCAGTTTACGCCAGCAGAAGCGGGCCCCAGTAGAACGGTCAATGACACCACCCCAAGGGCAAGCGGTAACAGCGACAAAAAAAAAAAAAAATGTCAAACTAGAGAATAAGATAGAATTTTTAAGCGACTTACTTCCGAGTGAGAATGTAAATATATTACTACCGGATTTACGAAAGGACCTACTACAAGAGGACGACGAAATTATTAATAAACAAGTATTGAAATGTCCCGAAATTACTATCAAATTTAATAATGATATAATTGTACAAGCTTTGCTTGATACAGGATGCCTCGTCAACGGATTATCGGAGACGTGGTTTAATAATCATAAGAAGTGTATAGGACCATATGAGACACTACCCGTAACGAATACATTTATCATAAGTGCTGTAGGAAATAAATCCAAATTAGTTAAGAGACAAATATTGTGTGACATTGAGATTGATAGTATCCGATATGAATGTGTGTTTTTGATAATACCAGAATTAGTGAAACCGTGCATACTAGGAATTAGTTTTCTACAAGAAGTTGGGTGTCGCATCGACATCGGAAACAAAGTAATTAATTTAAAAAGCAACACTGATGAAGAGGAGCATATTATACCAATCATGAACATTGACGTGATAACCAGTGAAGAAGAAGAGGAAGTACTGCGATGCATCGATGAAAAGATTGGGAGAATAGACTGCGTGGATGAAGGAATACTGCAACGCCTGAAGGAGATTTTGGTAAGGAACCGGAATGTTTTTAGGGAGTGCCCGGGAAGAATAGAGAGTTACACGCATGAGTTTCACGTTACGGACAGGACACCTTACTTTCAACGAGGGTGGCCTGTGCCGCTTGCTTACAGAGACAAGGTGAACGAGGAGATTAACCGGATGTTACGATATGGAGTAATCGAACGTTGCGCCAGCCCGTACGTCAATCCAATCGTGACAGTAATCAAGAAGGATGGGAGGGTTCGCCTGTGCCTTGATGCAAGGAAAGTGAACAGCGTAACTGTACCCGATTACGAAGGAGTCTCCCCGGTAAATGAGATATTGGCTAGATGTGGTGATATGCAGTACTTGTCGACAGTCGATTTATCCAGTAGCTTCTGGCAAGTCCCATTAAAACAAGAATGTAGGGATTTCACTGCGTTTATGCATGAAGGGAGGTGCTACCGATTCACAGTGACACCATTTGGACTTAGCACCAGCTCTGCGGCGTTGACACGTGGATTGGATGTGGCTCTCGAGGAGGAAGTCAAGAAGAACACGATCATCTACGTGGACGACTGCTTGTGTTACTCCAACAATATACAAACACACTTAAATCATTTATAAACATTGCTAAACAACCTCAATAAGGCAAATATCACTGTCAACCTCACCAAGTCACAATTCTTTAGACGAGAAATCTCATTCCTTGGTTATCGCCTTACAACAAAAGGGATACAAGCAACCGATGACAAGGTAAAGGCAATTATGGATTTCCCAGCACCGAAGAATACAAAACAACTCAAAGGTTTCCTTGGCCTCACCAATTTTTACAATAGATTCACGAGTAAATACGCGGAAACGACGCAACCTTTACACGAACTGCTGAAAGGAGGACGAAAATTTGCATGGACAAGAGAAGTGGACGAGTGTTTCCAGAGAGTCAAGAATTTATTTATAAACACAGTAACTCTACGGTTCCCACGGCCGAACCAAGGTACTATATTCAGTGTGACGCTAGTAATTTTGCGTATGGTGGCCAGCTTTACCAGATCGATGAAGAAGGAGAAATTGGCGTGATTGTTTTTACAAGCAAAACATTTAAAGGCGCAGAACGCAATTATTTCACGACGGAGAAAGAGCTCCTAAGTATCGTTAGATGTCTGGATA
Source organism: Magicicada septendecula (assembly GCA_034769895.1). Taxonomy (NCBI): domain Eukaryota; kingdom Metazoa; phylum Arthropoda; class Insecta; order Hemiptera; family Cicadidae; genus Magicicada; species Magicicada septendecula. Next base: position 1,251,044,252 of record CM068367.1, read on the forward strand.
AGTTTCGAATGTACATACTTGGCCAGCCCCTAACGATAATCACGGACAATAAAGCATTAACATTCATGCACAAGTGCCACTTAAACAACTCGAGAATTACAAGATGGATTCTCGCCATACAAGAATACAATTTCGACATTATCCACTGTAAAGGAAAGGATAATGTAGTTGCGGACATATTGAGTAGATACCCGGCTGACGCGGAACAACAGGAGACAAACGAGGAAACGCACGAGTTATTAAAATGAATCAACAAATAGGTAAAATAATTAGAGATATCGGCAAATACCAGAATGAAGATGCCAAACTCAGAACACTTATAGATAAGATTAAGAATAACGATGTAGATAATAAATTAAGCAAATTTTATAAAATTGTTAACAATAAGTTATACCGACGACAACGTGGCGAGTGGAAACTATACATTCCTGACAGCGTGTCGAAGGACCTAATTGCAGAGATACACCAAATGTACGGACACCTTGGCCCGAAAAGGTGTATAAAAATGTTACAGGAGCACTTCACGATTGACAGCTTGTTCAAGAAAGTGAAAGCATTTATCCAGACTTGTGACTCATGTCAAAGATACAAGGACACGAACAACAGGATGCTGTTTGGCGGAACAAAGGCTATGATACCATCAGCTAGAGGTGACATCGTGAGCGTCGATTACTATGGACCTCTACCAACTGGTACAGGAGGCGTCAAATATTTACTTGTCATGGTGGACAACTTCACAAAGTTTGTCAAGTTATTCACATTACGAAGAGCGACAACCACCACGACATTACGACGAATCAACGACTACTGTGCGAAGTTTGGACGACCGAAAGTCATTTTAACTGATAACGGCACGCAATTTACCGCGGAAAAATGGATTAAAGGTCTCGAGGAGCTGGATATACAACCGAGATATACGGCGATAAGGAATCCTCGCGCGAACTTAGCAGAAAGGATTAACCGCCAACTTGGAAATCTATTCAGGATCTTGGTACACGACCAGCATAGTAAGTGGTCAAGATACGTCGGAATGATTGAGACATGTATCAGTGAAACATACCACGAAACAATAGAAATAACCCCCCACGAGGCGCAATTAGGAAAGAAGCCGGCCCGCGCATGGGAGAAGTGGCTGGACAAAGATGTCATCAACAGTAAATACAGTTCAAATATCAACGTACTTGTAAAAATAAAGGAAAAAGGAGAGAAGTATGCTAAGCGCATCAATGATAGTAAAAAAATTACTAAATTTGCTATCGGCGATAAGGTGCTGTTAAGGAGCTACCACCAATCTGACGCCGCAATGAAAAGGATCGACAAGTTTTTCGAGTTGTACACAGGACCATACAAGGTTAATCGCGTCCTTGGCGATGCAACATACGAGCTCACTGAGTGCGATAGCAGTGGCAAAGTGAGAGGGAAATTTAATGTACGTCTGCTGAAGAGGTATTACGAAACGAAAGTACAAGTCTCACAGGAAAGCGAAAGTTGCATCGACAATTAGTTGGACTATAGAGGGCGTGGGCCAGCGCATAGGGTGAATGTCCAGCGAAAACCGGTCCAACTAGCTAAACGATATGATGTATAACTTATTAGCGTGTAATTTAAAGATTTTTTTTGTACATGGAGTTCTTAAGTCACGATGTGACAGTCTAATAACATTAATTACATGTGTATAACCAATGTTAATGAAAATTTCAATAGAAAGGACACTTATGATGCGAAAAGTTCGACCGAATGTGCAGCAATAAATTGCTAAAGACGTTATAACGAGCTTTTTATAGACACACAATGATGTAAGATTAATTAATCAAATCTGAGTGGTATAAAGCGAAGTTATCTATAATCATAATGATTTCAAATGAATTGTTAATTGTTCTTCAATAACGTATATAAATTTATAATCAATATAAATGTTAGTAATACGTATTGTGAGTGATACTCAATAACAAATAATGAATGTATCAATATGTATTTACAGGTTCGTAAATTGTGTTTTAAATGTTCAAGATAGACTAAGGACATTAACTATCGTAACGATATTTAAACGATACATGAATAATTACATTTCATGTCGAAAACCATTTTTTCATGTATTAGGTTATAAGCGGGTGACACAGCCATCCACAGTTATTATTATTATTGTAAAATAATCCCATATCTAATTAGATATGCACAATGTGTGAAAATGCGTTCATCCTTCCTCAGATGCACGGCAATAAATTCCCAGAATTAGTTTACAACAAAATATAGGGAATATATACCCGTATGCCCCAAGCAGAGAAAAGTGGGCAATGACCGTGACCTTATCAGAGGGGACTCCCACAACAAACACAGAGCGCAGAAATCGGATTAGAATGTCTTCTGCCGATCCAACATCCAATCCGATTTGGGGACTATGTAACAACCAAGAATTAAAATTTTTTTAATATTATGATCGAAAAGACGTTACATACAGCAAGACACCCCTACACGAGCCACGAGCAATAAATAAAGAACAGTTTAACGATGTGTCAACTGAACGTTTGTTCGGACAATACGAATACGCTTCACATAACTTTACAATGGGAAATAAGGTTGGCCGTGACAGACTCGACTCAACCGAGATTTACAGCCTGCAACATGCAAGATAAAGGGAACTATGTCAAGTAGCAATTTACGGAGAAACTGTGACGGACACACACTGCAAGGTTGATTTGAAGTGTACCAGCAGTAAAGAAAAGGGTGTAAGTACACAATGGATTTACCCTGTATGAGAACTGACATCGATATCTAAAGAATGGAATCGAACTTGTGCACAGCGGGGGAACGTCTTACTGGCGACAACTGATATTTACGACAGGGAGAAGGAGTGCCGTTTTGGAAACGACGACACGCTGCGTCAGGATAGCTAACGGAAAAGGGTCAAGGATAGTGAAACAATAACAAAATACGACACATTGTTCGCGTGAGAACAGCAGCAGGGTCCGGAGTACGCTTAGACAAAGACATGATCGACAGCCGAGAAATTGCTCTTGTTCCAGGAAAAGAGTACGGAGGCCTTCGACGCGAACTTGTGGGGAGACAGGATACCCAATCACAACCCAGCATCTACCCAGAGGACAGGTGGAGAGGACCGTCGTCATCATGGCAACGGGAACGACGAATGAGAAGTGAAGAACGATAATCTTGCATAAGGGTAGGAGTTCTTCTGTCCTATCATGTTCGACCTGAGGCGTGTCTTCCAGAAGATTGCATTGTGGTAAACGATGCTTGATAAAAACTGTTTGCAGAGCACGCGGGAGGACAGTCATCATATATTTCCAATCACGTACTTTTGGACAGTCTTCATACATTTTTCAACAGTCTTAATACAATTTTCGAGAGTCTTCTTATAAATTTCTCAATCGTATACTTTAACAGTCTTCACGGAACTAAATCTTCTAAGTCTTAATACAGTTCGATTAACATACGGACAGCAGTGGGACTTTGAAACTCTGCTACACGGTATATAATTAAGTGACTTAAACATTTCGATATTGGCGAGTATCCGGTAATAGTGTACCTACAGCGACTAAATCATGCGACATACGCCAGTGCTTAATAACTCTAGAGTTCTTTATTATACTCAGTTACCGCTAAATTCAGAACTGAACTAACCAATCGCAGTTTCACCATCAATAACCGACGCGCAGAACTATTGTTAATGTTTTACCGGACAACGAAATCGTAACGTTGTACAGTGCGAAGCGATACAATATAATTTGGAACAATTACACCACGGTATCAAAGACACTATACATTAAGGTACACACAAGAAGTTCAACAATAGACAGTCAGATATATACACCATAGTTAATGATGAATTTACCCACACGACACATGATTTCATAGACTCTAACAGTAACAGCCGAATCAACAGAAAATACACACAGCGCGAGTGAATCTGATCCGCGTGTGTTGAGTGTTAGTGACATCACAGCTACGCAACTTCACACATATGGACCACCAACGAGAAGGAGTTACACCGATGGAAATATCGGATAAATCACTTTACAAGTAATCTTTATGCTATTCTTATCATAAGAACTCTACTGTCCTGTCTCTTTTCAAGAAAACACCCTTGAGTATTTAAATTAAATATGATAAATATAATTAACGCTATTCATCTGAGGCAAGCAATGAACGCATTAGTATAAGATTTATTGTTTGACTATTTGTGTTTTTCTATATATCGATTGTATTATATATGTATGTGTATGTTTTCCAGCAAACAACGTATTGGATTCGCATTGTAATTTGATATATATACATGTGCTCTTTTTATGAATGTATTTACAGGGAATCATCCATATTTATATATTGAAGTCTCTTTATTTAATGATGTTAATAAATAAGTGTTTATTTTATCCAGAATATATGCGTTCATTATTGTCAAAGTTACCTCAGAACAAGAAAGTTATGGCACTTGAATGATTTATAGTAGTTTTATTAATTTATACAATAATTAGAGTCTCAATTCAGTAATTATGCTAACATAAAAGAACTAACGTATCACTTAGCTTCAATCAGTTGATATGAGTAACCTAATTGAGTGATTACACGATCTCATTTTACAAATTAGTATAATTAAATAATTAATTAATTATTGTTGGCATAATTAATCCCCAATTGAAGTTGTATTTGGCTCCCAAAGAACGTGGGGCTCGGCAATCACAGATTAATTAATTAAATCACGGTTAGCATAATAAATAATTGCATAATCTTTGTATTTGGCGCCCACCGCACGGCAAAGAGCAGGCAGTAGATAGGATAAGCGTATATATTTCATGTTAGTTGTAAGAACAAATATTATTAGTGTGAAGCTAGTTGGACTGAATGTTAACGCGGAGCAAGGCTGCAAAAATGACGACCAGTAGTTCCGATTCCATGAATTTCGATATTAATAACCAACAGGGTGTACCTGATGTCGAACGAGTGGAATCACCAACCTATTCACAGATGACCGAGGAGAAGTCAGACGTCAGAGCGCAGGGACAGGAGTCCCAACAACAACCGCAGGAAGAGGTGACGTTGCGCGCATTAATGGACTTTATGAGTAGGAAATTTGAAGAAACCAATGAAAAGTTTGAAAAGCAGAATGAAAATTTTATAGAGATTAGAAGAGAACAGAAGGAAAATTTTGAGGAGCAGAATAAGAAGTTCGACAAACTAGAAGAAAAGTTAGACAAGCACAAGGAGGAAGTCACACAAATACGCGCGGAAATGCGTGAATACATAAATAATTGTGACAAGAAGATAGACGAGGTCCAGAAGCAGCAGAACGAGATCATAAAAGAGTTAAAGGACGACACCGACAAGAAATTCGAATTAGACCGACAGGAACTAAAGAGTATTGCCCAAAATACTCAAACAAGCATCAAGAAGATCCACAACAGAGTAGAAACACACGCAAAAGAAAATCATAAGAAGCAGGAGGAATTGAGAGTCGAACTATTCCAAACAGTAAGACAATTACAACAGGAACAGGGAGACGTAAACAGCACGATACAGCAGAAGATCAATGAGGTAGATGGGAGACAGAAGTCAGCGGAACTAAAACTGGATGAGAGCACCAGGGAGAAAACCACTCGTATCAACGAATTGAAGTCACAAATAGAACGACTACAGCGTCAGCTAATTGAAGGTGAGTCGGGGATAATCAGTAGGATTAACGGACACACACATGCAGAATTAAAGTACAACGGCACTGACAGGTTCCCGATGGAATTCCTGAAGGAATTGTCAGAGATCCAAGAACAATACTACAACAACAATGACATTAAATGGATCGGGAGACACTTGGAGATGGACGCTGGGATATGGTGGCGTGTCATACGGAATCAAATCTCCACGTACGAAGAGTTTAAAGAAGCCTTCACCTTGAAGTACTGGGGTCAAGAACGCCAGGACAATATACGCGACAATCTTGAGTACGGCAGATATGAGTGGAATGGGCCAATCACAGCCGTCCAGTATGTAGAAAGAATATTACTAGAAAGCCGGCAACTGTCGCCAGCATTGACCGATACGCAGCTGATCCGGAAATTAGCCCGTCACTTTGGGAAGGATTTGCAGCTCGCCGTGGTCACACGTGGTATCACAAGTATACCGAATTTTGAAGCATTAATTACGGAATTTACGAGTATACAGTCAAGCGGAGAGAACAATCGCAGGCCGCATTATAGACCCTACAACGAGGGATAAAACAACCCGAGAGAGAGGGAGGGACAGTATAACAAAAGTGAAAGTGACCGACAGCCGAGGGGTCGTTTTGACAACAAGCAATACATCAATACGGTGCAGTTTACGCCAGCAGAAGCGGGCCCCAGTAGAACGGTCAATGACACCACCCCAAGGGCAAGCGGTAACAGCGACAAAAAAAAAAAAAAATGTCAAACTAGAGAATAAGATAGAATTTTTAAGCGACTTACTTCCGAGTGAGAATGTAAATATATTACTACCGGATTTACGAAAGGACCTACTACAAGAGGACGACGAAATTATTAATAAACAAGTATTGAAATGTCCCGAAATTACTATCAAATTTAATAATGATATAATTGTACAAGCTTTGCTTGATACAGGATGCCTCGTCAACGGATTATCGGAGACGTGGTTTAATAATCATAAGAAGTGTATAGGACCATATGAGACACTACCCGTAACGAATACATTTATCATAAGTGCTGTAGGAAATAAATCCAAATTAGTTAAGAGACAAATATTGTGTGACATTGAGATTGATAGTATCCGATATGAATGTGTGTTTTTGATAATACCAGAATTAGTGAAACCGTGCATACTAGGAATTAGTTTTCTACAAGAAGTTGGGTGTCGCATCGACATCGGAAACAAAGTAATTAATTTAAAAAGCAACACTGATGAAGAGGAGCATATTATACCAATCATGAACATTGACGTGATAACCAGTGAAGAAGAAGAGGAAGTACTGCGATGCATCGATGAAAAGATTGGGAGAATAGACTGCGTGGATGAAGGAATACTGCAACGCCTGAAGGAGATTTTGGTAAGGAACCGGAATGTTTTTAGGGAGTGCCCGGGAAGAATAGAGAGTTACACGCATGAGTTTCACGTTACGGACAGGACACCTTACTTTCAACGAGGGTGGCCTGTGCCGCTTGCTTACAGAGACAAGGTGAACAAGGAGATTAACCGGATGTTACGATATGGAGTAATCGAACGTTGCGCCAGCCCGTACGTCAATCCAATCGTGACAGTAATCAAGAAGGATGGGAGGGTTCGCCTGTGCCTTGATACAAGGAAAGTGAACAGCGTAACTGTACCCGATTACGAAGGAGTGTCCCCGGTAAATGAGATATTGGCTAGATGTTGTGATATGCAGTACTTGTCGACAGTCGATTTATCCAGTAGCTTCTGGCAAGTCCCATTAAAACAAGAATGTAGGGATTTCACTGCGTTTATGCATGAAGGGAGGTGCTACCGATTCACAGTGACACCATTTGGACTTAGCACCAGCTCTGCGGCGTTGACACGTGGATTGGATGTGGCTCTCGAGGAGGAAGTCAAGAAGAACACGATCATCTACGTGGACGACTGCTTGTGTTACTCCAACAATATACAAACACACTTAAATCATTTATAAACATTGCTAAACAACCTCAATAAGGCAAATATCACTGTCAACCTCACCAAGTCACAATTCTTTAGACGAGAAATCTCATTCCTTGGTTATCGCCTTACAACAAATGGGATACAAGCAACCGATGACAAGGTAAAGGCAATTATGGATTTCCCAGCACCGAAGAATACAAAACAACTCAAAGGTTTCCTTGGCCTCACCAATTTTTACAATAGATTCACGAGTAAATACGCGGAAACGACGCAACCTTTACACGAACTGCTGAAAGGAGGACGAAAATTTGCATGGACAAGAGAAGTGGACGAGTGTTTCCAGAGAGTCAAGAATTTATTTATAAACACAGTAATTCTACGGTTCCCACGGCCGAACCAAGGTACTATATTCAGTGTGACGCTAGTAATTTTGCGTATGGTGGCCAGCTTTACCAGATCGATGAAGAAGGAGAAATTGGCGTGATTGTTTTTACAAGCAAAACATTTAAAGGCGCAGAACGCAATTATTTCACGACGGAGAAAGAGCTCCTAAGTATCGTTAGATGTCTGGATAAGTTTCGAATGTACATACTTGGCCAGCCCCTAACGATAATCACGGACAATAAAGCATTAACATTCATGCACAAGTGCCACTTAAACAACTCGAGAATTACAAGATGGATTCTCGCCATACAAGAATACAATTTCGACATTATCCACTGTAAAGGAAAGGATAATGTAGTTGCGGACATATTGAGTAGATACCCGGCTGACGCGGAACAACAGGAGACAAACGAGGAAACGCACGAGTTATTAAAATGAATCAACAAATAGGTAAAATAATTAGAGTTATCGGCAAATACCAGAATGAAGATGCCAAACTCAGAACACTTATAGATAAGATTAAGAATAACGATGTAGATAATAAATTAAGCAAATTTTATAAAATTGTTAACAATAAGTTATACCGACGACAACGTGGCGAATGGAAACTATACATTCCTGACAGCGTGTCGAAGGACCTAATTGCAGAGATACACCAAATGTACGGACACCTAGGCCAGAAAAGGTGTATAAAAATGTTACAGGAGCACTTCACGATTGACAGCTTGTTCAAGAAAGTGAAAGCATTTATCCAGACTTGTGACTCATGTCAAAGATACAAGGACACGAACAACAGGATGCTGTTTGGCGGAACAAAGGCTATGATACCATCAGCTAGAGGTGACATCGTGAGCGTCGATTACTATGGACCTCTACCAACTGGTACAGGAGGCGTCAAATATTTACTTGTCATGGTGGACAACTTCACAAAGTTTGTCAAGTTATTCACATTACGAAGAGCGACAACCACCACGACATTACGACGAATCAACGACTACTGTGCGAAGTTTGGACGACCGAAAGTCATTTTAACTGATAACGGCACGCAATTTACCGCGGAAAAATGGATTAAAGGTCTCGAGGAGCTGGATATACAACCGAGATATACGGCGATAAGGAATCCTCGCGCGAACTTAGCAGAAAGGATTAACCGCCAACTTGGAAATCTATTCAGGATCTTGGTACACGACCAGCATAGTAAGTGGTCAAGATACGTCGGAATGATTGAGACATGTATCAATGAAACATACCACGAAACAATAGAAATAACCCCCCACGAGGCGAAATTAGGAAAGAAGCCGACCCGCGCATGGGAGAAGTGGCTGGACAAAGATGTCATCAACAGTAAATACAGTTCAAATATCAACGTACTTGTAAAAATAAAGGAAAAAGGAGAGAAGTATGCTAAGCGCATCAATGATAGTAAAAAATTACTAAATTTGCTATCGGCGATAAGGTGCTGTTAAGGAGCTACCACCAATCTGACGCCGCAATGAAAAGGATCGACAAGTTTTTCGAGTTGTACACAGGACCATACAAGGTTAATCGCGTCCTTGGCGATGCAACATACGAGCTCACTGAGTGCGATAGCAGTGGCAAAGTGAGAGGGAAATTTAATGTACGTCTGCTGAAGAGGTATTACGAAACGAAAGTACAAGTCTCACAGGAAAGCGAAAGTTGCATCGACAATTAGTTGGACTATAGAGGGTGTGGGCGTTGATTTGAAGTGTACCAGCAGTAAAGAAAAGGGTGTAAGTACACAATGGATTTACCCTGTATGAGAACTGACATCGATATCTAAAGAATGGAATCGAACTTGTGCACAGCGGGGGAACGTCTTACTGGCAACAACTAATATTTACGACAGGGAGAAGGAGTGCCGTTTTGGAAACGACGACACGCTGCGTCAGGATAGCTAACGGAAAAGGGTCAAGGATAGTGAAACAATAACGAAATACGACACATTGTTCGCGTGAGAACAGCAGCATGGTGCGGAGTACGCTTAGACAAAGACATGATCGACAGCCGAGAAATTGCTCTTGTTCCAGGAAAAGAGTACGGAGGCCTTCGACGCGAACTTGTGGGGAGACAGGATACCCAATCACAACCCAGCATCTACCCAGAGGACAGGTGGAGAGGACCGTCGTCATCATGGCAACGGGAACGACGAATGAGAAGTGAAGAACGATAATCTTGCATAAGGGTAGGAGTTCTTCTGTCCTATCATGTTCGACCTGAGGCGTGTCTTCCAGAAGATTGCATTGTGGTAAACGATGCTTGATAAAAACTGTTTGCAGAGCACGCGGGAGGACAGTCATCATATATTTCCAATCACGTACTTTTGGACAGTCTTCATACATTTTTCAACAGTCTTAATACAATTTTCGAGAGTCTTCTTATAAATTTCTCAATCGTATACTTTAACAGTCTTCACGGAACTAAATCTTCTAAGTCTTAATACAGTTCGATTAACATACGGACAGCAGTGGGACTTTGAAACTCTGCTACACGGTATATAATTAAGTGACTTAAACATTTCGATATTGGCGAGTATCCGGTAATAGTGTACCTACAGCGACTAAATCATGCGACATACGCCAGTGCTTAATAACTCTAGAGTTCTTTATTATACTCAGTTACCGCTAAATTCAGAACTGAACTAACCAATCGCAGTTTCACCGTCAATAACCGACGCGCAGAACTATTGTTAATGTTTTACCGGACAACGAAATCGTAACGTTGTACAGTGCGAAGCGATACAATATAATTTGGAACAATTACACCACGGTATCAAAGACACTATACATTAAGGTACACACAAGAAGTTCAACAATAGACAGTCAGATATATACACCATAGTTAATGAAGAATTTACCCACACGACACATGATTTCATAGACTCTAACAGTAACAGCCGAATCAACAGAAAATACACACAGCGCGAGTGAATCTGATCCGCGTGTGTTGAGTGTTAGTGACATCACAGCTACGCAACTTCACACATATGGACCACCAACGAGAAGGAGTTACACCGATGGAAATATCGGATAAATCACTTTACAAGTAATCTTTATGCTATTCTTATCATAAGAACTCTACTGTCCTGTCTCTTTTCAAGAAAACACCCTTGAGTATTTAAATTAAATATGATAAATATAATTAACGCTATTCATCTGAGGCAAGCAATGAACGCATTAGTATAAGATTTATTGTTTGACTATTTGTGTTTTTCTATATATCGATTGTATTATATATGTATGTGTATGTTTTCCAGCAAACAACGTATTGGATTCGCATTGTAATTTGATATATATACATGTGCTCTTTTTATGAATGTATTTACAGGGAATCATCCATATTTATATATTGAAGTCTCTTTATTTAATGATGTTAATAAATAAGTGTTTATTTTATCCAGAATATATGCGTTCATTATTGTCAAAGTTACCTCAGAACAAGAAAGTTATGGCACTTGAATGATTTATAGTAGTTTTATTAATTTATACAATAATTAGAGTCTCAATTCAGTAATTATGCTAACATAAAAGAACTAACGTATCACTTAGCTTCAATCAGTTGATATGAGTAACCTAATTGAGTGATTACACGATCTCATTTTACAAATTAGTATAATTAAATAATTAATTAATTATTGTTGGCATAATTAATCCCCAATTGAAGTTGTATTTGGCTCCCAAAGAACGTGGGGCTCGGCAATCACAGATTAATTAATTAAATCACGGTTAGCATAATAAATAATTGCATAATCTTTGTAAATGATTACTTCTCGCCTAGCTGAAAATCGTCAAGCTCTGGCTGTAGTGATCGCCGAGGGGGAGGGGTAAAATACACAGAAGAAGGAAAAGACGAGGAGTGAAAGAGATCTAGGAGAAACTTTGTGGAAATTAAGAATCGAAGAAAGGAAGCGAGAACAGGACAATATATGTGTAGATACATAGACAGAAAAGAACAAAAAGGTCGGGAAACTATAAACTTTAAACTGTATTTGCAATAAAATATCTAGGAACAATAATAGAATATGAGAATGAGACGTAAGCAGAGATAAATCAGAGAATATAAGCGACTCGTAAGGACATCAAAATCAAAATATACAAAACAGAATGAGACTGATGTAGTCTTATGTGGCGGAGTCTGTGTGCCTGATAAGGAAAGATGAAGAAAAGGATGCTAATATAGGAAAAGAGGTTTCAAAATGTAATAAAAGGAAATAAACTTAAGTAGGAAGTAAATGTCGAAAGATGAAAATAAGCGAAATAGAAGTAACTCTGAAAGAAGAAGCTATAGGCTTACTAAAACACGTAAAGGATCTAAGAATAAAAATCTTATTACGTTACTTCAGGACTACTTAAAACCCAAATTAATTTATGTATTTATGCGGTTTTTCAGAAACCTTCAGTGATCGCCATTAAGGAAACTGAATCATATTGTAAAAATTGTAATATTTTACAGTATTCTTAAGGAGGGGAGGAAAATTTTACTGATATGAGACGCTATTAAAGAGTAATGAAAACTGAAAAAACTTGTATAAATTATTGAAGTTTTGTACAACTAAAAACAATGTGAAGTCGAATGTGCCTACATTCTGAGAATTTTTAGTAGCCTATATTGTGTCGGATATATGGATAGAATTGTGGGCGTATGTGTATATGTGTGTGTGTGTGTGTGTGTGTGTGCGCGCGTGTGTGTGTTTTATTACCGAGTAATGTTAAAGAAAAGATAAAAACACTGCTGCCAATTGAGAACGTGCTGATTACGATCTGTTACAACTTAATAAAGGGATCAAGTTAAGGAAACAGCTTTTAGAGATTGACATCATAAAATTGAACCAATAAATTATAAAAGTAAAAGTAGTAAACATCTCATTTATAACTCTGAATAAGTACATCGAATATCAAACTCAAAATTTTCCTACATCAGTCACACGGGTTTAAAAATGTAAATATACTATTAATATATAAAATTATAAGAAGTCACTTATATATTCCGGAAAATCATAAAGAAAGTAAAAATATAAAGAAAATGGAAAATGCTAGTGTGCGTGTGTGAAAGACATTGCCATTTGTATCGGTTTTATTAGGTGACGATACAGAGGTCTCTGTAAGAAGCCAGAGGTTACGGGTAGGTGATTACAATTGCCGCCACACACACACACACACACACACACACACCATAGACTGATTTTAGAACACATCTCGTTTCCCCTTTGTCGTGTTTATTGTTGCAGCAATGAAGCATCCCCCCAATTACATATCTCATTGTTACTGTCTCACACTCCTCGTATCTCTGTTTAACTTTATAAAAGTCTCAGTTCCACTGTTCGCGCGCGCGCGAATGGGTGTTTACAAAACGTTATACAATTTAACGGTTAGTTCAAAAGCAGCACAATTAAATGCTACATAATGAAATAAGGTGACCGATTTGAAGTACAGCATCTTCTGAATATGTAAGAGTAATCTAGTCAGAGCAACGAACCCGTGCTCAGAACGCTTTAACTGCTTTAACACCAAAGTACACGATGCAGCAGATATGGAATGCGGTATGAAAGACTGAAGAGCAAATATTATTCGTGCAGTATGGTAAAGCTACGTATGTAATTTTACGGAATTAATTTGAAAGAACGATCCGAGAAAGGACAACTGATAGAAGTCTATTGATAACAGTAACATCATTCACGTATGTTGGATACAGTATTTACGTTTCGATTATAGACTACATGTTCAAAATATCTATAAGTAAAATAAAAAAAATGTGTATAGATTAGTTTAACACGTTATTTTGGCGCCTGTTTGGAAATTAATTAACAAATACTTGTAACTACACTGCAGGTTCTTCTTCTCCATCTCATTTTCAATATCGCAGTGCCGTGAGAAAAAGTTGCTGTCATTATTTTTGAACTCAGGAAGAACAATGCTATGCAGCAGGCGAAGAATGAGTAAAAGCTAACAAGAAACGTTACGTTACTCACGTATTCCTTAATATTAAGTTTAAAGTATAAAATAAAAATACGAAATAAGTAATATTTATGAAAGTACTAGAATAATAAATAATTATAACCCCTCAAACTAAAGACTGGATTTATGCGACATGTAACAGTCAGAATCTGTCTTAGAATATAGACAATTTAAAAAATGTAATATTTAAATATTTGATTTTCAATGAACTAATTTCCTTATTATACCACATAGATGGACGCAGGCGAAGCTTTTAATAATGTAACTGGCAATACCTGCTGACGTTAAAAAAATAAAACAAGGAAAACTGAATGGAGACAATATTAATGTTTTTAAGACAGTGACAGTACCCGAACTCATATACGATAACATAACTTTTGGGCTACTAAAAAAAAAAAAATAAGAAGTATCCAAGTTCAGACGATATACTTTTTAAGTGGAATTAACTGGTGCAGTCAAACAGACGTGGTAAGAAATGAAATAAGACGAGAGCTTAAATCGTCTAAACAAAACGTTTACGTCAAATTTTTTTTTTAACGGTTGATTTTATATTTGGAAATTTGCTAACATCTTACGTATATTTAGATTTAATAGGCGTTACATTAGTTTCTGAAAACGAGACAGGAAAATCATTATTGTAACGTAGTATTTCTTAAAATGTAACGATAATTAACGTCCTATCAAATAGGCTACTACACACAAAATTGAATTTAACTGTATGAAATATCATACAAATTTGGGGAGAATGGAAGACACTGGATTGCCACTAAGGAAACAGGATATAAAGCAATAAGATGTAGGCTAGACAATTGCTTCTCTTTCCTGTCTGCTTTCCATCATGTCGTTTTTGTGCTTCTGCCGCCTCTTGTCGGCGTCTTTCCTCTGCCTCTTTTGCCTCCTGGCGGCGTCGTTCGTAGATCTGCAGTAGCATTGCTTTCAATGATTCTATCATCTGACTGGTATCCATTCTTCCTTTTTTATCAACTACCACTAACACGACTCTTCTACGCATTGTCCTCTGTTTCCACTGTTAACGTTCTATCCCACTTCTGACACCACTGTTACGACTGTCTACTTGATCGTCGTAGGTACAGTGGAAACAAAATACAAGACACCAATTAAGTCACTAATCATCAGCTTTAATTTTCACAGTTAAACAGTTCGTAATTAACAACACAGTCTCTTACAACAAATCAAATAAAAATTGTTCATACGCAATAAAAACGTTAACTAATATAAAACACAACTGTATTAACACAATAATTCTTCACGTCGACGAATACTCAATCCGCACTAGCGGAAATCGCTCACGTTACTGGACTGACAACCCAGCAGCTATGGCTTTATATACGCCGCGCTGAGGCCCAGTACAGCTTTCCCTCCTTAACTGCACGCCGGCGGCTTAGTGCGTAGTATCTCAAGTGTTCCTGGAACTCACTAGAACCACCTACGTGAATGACGCAACACAAGCCACACTGGACGGGGGGAGTGGAGAATATTCTGGATTGTTCGGTACGCTTCTCGTAACAATATAATGTTTATGGTGAATTCAGACTAATGAAACATAGACGTTAGTTTGCTAACACAAAAAAACTATAATGCGCCATTTACTTAGACGAACATACCGTATACAAAATTATCTATATCTTACTTGGATATACCTCTTAGACGCAATTCAACACATACAAGAAGATTGTCATCAACTCACAGGGTCAACAGTGATGCTCGATCTAGACTTCCACCTCCACCTAGATCTTCAGTAGGTACGACTGTTCCCGTTATAAGGTTAAACATAAAGATACTTTTTTTTTTTTTTAAACGGATTTTCATAGAAACAGTCATAAATATTTCCTGAAAATGTTCATCAGTACAAACATTACATTACATTCTGGAGACGGAAGATGAGGACCACTTGGTCCTCCAACTGCGGTCGTAGAATTATCGTAGTCAAAGAATACAGAATAAGAATACACTCCGGCCTTGTATAGAGGAGCTGTGGTTAAGAAATGTAGTTATTGTACAATTATCATGTTGCTATGAGTATTTATACTTTATTTTTATTTAGTATTGCTCGTAAAAAAATGCGTAAGCATCTGATACGAAATTCACTGGAAAAAGGCAGCTTTGATCGTACAATGAAACAATTTGTACATCTTTAAAATCTTTAAGATTCTTGCGTCTTTTCCGAATGCTATGGCTACAGACTTCGAGTTTTTTCTTCTATGGGTTTTGCATCGTTGGAATGTTGTTTTTTAATAGTTTTCTAATGTGTGCTACGCGAATGTCTGATGGTACTCATTTGATCATTTTGGAGTACACAAAAAGTATACTAATGACGGAAAAATACCACAGGTCCGTGTTACCAGTTAATAAAAGCGCATTCTGGAGTCATTTAAGTAATTCTTTATAAAGCGTGAATGGGATGTTTGAACACTGGAGACAATAACACCCGAAATATTTCGCTTTGTTATCTTCACGAGCTGTAGTGGGTGGGTTATATTATATTAAACCCTTGCATTACAAATAGTCTTGTCGACGACCTTGTTTATCATTTAAAATAAACGAATTATTTTCTTAACTTGTTCCAGCTAGTAATTTACTTATTATGTTAAATTTGTTCAAATACATGAAAAATGTATGAATGCATATTCATCATTTAAAAACGTCCATAATACAGAAAGAGGTTATTAGAAGGTTTCGTAAGCAAAAAAAAAAGTGGAATAGCTAGTCTAGAGGATCAATTTTTATTTCAGTATCGGAAGACGCGTATGTGATATGTGCGATTTTATGATGCGAATTCAGCGTTTTAACGGTTTTTAAATTTGTCAGACCCATCAAATTTATACGGACGTACGTATTTTTTATATTAATAATATAAATAATATATTAATAATATTTATTTCAATAAAACATCCCATTCAAAACAAAGCATTTAGAAAAACATAGATTTAAATTAATACCGTAGTCTGTAGGTGTCAAAATAGTCCAAATGATTAAAAAAAAAAATTGTGTTGTTAAGCTAAAATATCGTCACTGAAAGTGCTTTATATCAAGTTAAAACATTACTACTATCCTACTATTGCCATTTGCTGTTTACTTTGTTTTATTTTTATATTTTTTCACATGATTTATTACTCATTATAAAATTAATTAAATTGAAATTAATTTAACTAATTAGCTTTATTTGAACAATAACTTGAACAATTAAAATAAATTGGCATATTTCGCGAGTCATTTGCTTTCAAAAGACAAAAGTTTTAATTGATTACTAATAATTACAGAAGTTTTAATTTAAGATTTTAAACACGAGGTTTTTAGAAATAATGAGTCAAAACTACAAAGCTTGAGTTATGGGAAATTTGATCAGTTTCCTTTAAATATCTCTCCATAATTAAAATGTTATAACTCTATATGTACGCTAAACCATTTGATTTCGTAACGAGGGGTTCCTGTCCTCAAAGATTTTTTTTGTTTTTAAATAGTAAATATTCCTCACTGACGGAGCGTGGGAAATTTCACACCGAGCACTGCCGTAAATTTAATTCTATGTTCAAAACCTTCGTCTGTCAGAGCCTCCTTGATCGGGTTGTATTAACACAAACAAGTAAAGAAGAAGAACAAGTAAAAGAAACAAAAGGTTTACAGTCGTGACTGCCTCGTTGACCCAACTGTCTCAAAATTATAGTCTTTACTACGATACCACAGGTAGAGTTTGTTTAAACAGATCATCCATTACTTTATTTCACGCGCAATCTCAGAACTAGACAATAATAACATGTTATTACCAGGGTAATATTTTTAAATTGTCATTACAAAACAAATAAGAAAGACTAGTAGTTATTTGTGTTACAAAATAAAACCAAACTTCATTCGTTGCAATAAAATGCATTAACAATGTAAGTAACAGCTCACGTGTTTTCCGAACAATACTGCTGTGCCGTTATTAACAGAGGTGACGCTGGAATTAAAAAAAATAGAAGTGATGTCACTATCATCTTACTTTCATCCTTGTTCTTTTTTGGAGCAACTGTTATGAATTCATTAAGGTCGGTTTATAAAACAACCGCTCTAATGGTCCCTGAAAATCACAGATAAACTAAGTGGGAGCTAGGTAACAGGTATTCAGGGTGAAAATAAAGTTTGAGGTTACTATATCAAACAATGAGAATTCTGAAGGTAAAGAGAGAGAACGACAGGTGAGCTGACAACCAAATACAGAACACAAAGAGAAATTACATACATTTGCGATTTTCGCATAACATTTAAAGTCGTTTTCCGCAGCCCAACTTCAACACTTTACGGCCTTTCCAATCATCATGCTTTACATATTTCTGTGCCATTGCATTCCTTATGCCTTCCATCCTCTGTCGTGGCATGCCTATTTTTCTTCTTTCTGGAGGGGACCATTCTAGTATTTCCTTTGACCATCTATCATTACCCGTACAACACGCATGCCCGTACCATCTTAGTCTTTTAGCATCTATTGTGTATCATATATACTAGTACATATATTGATTATTTCTCTTATTTCTTCATATTTTACCCTATCGAGCAATGTAAGTCTATTACACCTTCTCCAGTATCCCACTTCCAAGGCTCTTAATCTTTTCCTCATATGTTTTGTAGTCTCCCACAGCTCAGCCCTATATTTTGATTTTTGTTTTGGGCCTTAGTTGGTTGCTCCATAAAGTGGAATGTACGTGTCTCGCCTCTTGTTTCCCTTGTCGTACAAGACTTTTTTTGTCCGTTATACTTATGCCGTCTTTTATAACGATGACACCATGCTATTTGTATGAATCTACTCTCTCCAAAACTCCCCATTCCAACAATATATCTCTGCATGTATTTCCGACGACAATATATCAAAGGAGAAGTACAGATCTAAATTTTTTCAAAATTTTAAACCCTCAATTGAATCTGCGTTTTACAAAGTGAACCTGTTTTCTTTTAGTTATTACAAAGAGAAGTAATAACTATATATCCACATACTGTTTTATGATTTGGAATTCTGAATACCGAGACATTTAAAAGATTTAATTGCAGCAGGTATTCTTTTAGGCAGCTCAAGACAATTCAAAACAGAATAGATAGTGCCAACTGGATTGAATAAAATAATGTAATTAGTTGAAAAGTTCGCTACAAATAGATGTCAGCTGTCGTTGAGGCTACAAATCGTTCGCCTCAAATGTAACTAGCCACCAGTAATAAATCCACAAAATAGATTTGGGACCGTTGGCTAATGGAGGCTCGAATCAAAGGAATAAAATAATGGAAAATTTTGTTACTACTAAAGTTCCTTCAAACCAAGGCAGGGCAGGATGTTTGTACACATACGAGGTAGATATTGTGGCCGGTAAATACGAGGTATATATTTCACTTCAGCCTCTTGTTATTATTTCACGGTGAGGTGATACCCTCTAGACTATATTATCGTTTCCACAGGCTGAGACCACCTGTTTCTAAGTATATATTGATTGTATGGTGCCCCTGATAAATAGATCCCAAGACCTCTAGTTTAGTAGTCAGATGTCATTACGAATCGGAGGAAACACTGCTCAGATCAGTATCCGCGGATAAGCTTGCATCAATGGTGGATCCGGATATTCTGTAGGGACCGGGTATGTGGTGTTAAACTTCAGGATAGTCCGTGGTTTCTGCTGTTAAGGTGTCTTGTTTGTGTCTGCCTCGTGCAACGGACTTGATGGCTGTTCAATTCTGACAAATCCCATAGAATAGACTCCGGACACCGAGAGGGTGATAGCTGCACGTCTCGCTCTCAAGGGCACTGACCAAAACATTGTCATCAACATTGACTGCACTAACGTCTTCCTAATGACACTGGTGAAGATTTATTGTAATTGTACGAATTACTTTTTGGTCAATTTATTACACACTTAGCTCAGCACTTCCAGTATCCCACTTCCAAGGCTCCTACTTCCAAATTTTTAGAAGAATAAAGTCAGTTACTTACACTAAGTTGGGTCCTGTTTTTAAAGCAATTTAATGTTCTACACGTCAAAGAACATGTCACGACTTAACTAAACGAGGAAAGCATACTACTAAGTACGTAGCTTATCAAAGAGTTGAGTATCTGTCACGAACTACAAGAATGTTTAACTGTTTAGTACTGCCTACATCTGCATCTGACGTGGTATCAAGTTGTATTTGGTCGTCATACAGCGTTGAACGAGTTTATAAATGACAATGATATGTATCATACCTTTTTTTTTAGTTATCAGAAACTATGGCTACTATGGCTGCATTATCAGTTCTTCTTATCCCTGTCCTAATACTACAACAGCCCTTTGTGATGATCTTGAATCACATCACATCATTCCACTCTCTCAGGTCAGATGTCTCATCTCCAGCCTCTCTCTCTCTCTCTCTCTCTCTCTCTCTCTCTCTCTCTCTCTCTCTCTCTCGCTCATTATGGTTTGATACGGTGCTTCGACTGTTGCTATTCAATCAATCTCTCCATTCTTAGCTCGTCAAGGCTTCTTTGAAAAGTTGCCTAGATTTCTCGATGGATTCAGCTTCGGTGCTGTATAAGATTGCACGATCGCTGCGCATGTGCACAATTGGACTTTGTGTCCTATTTCCAAGTCTTTTAAGAAAATTGTTTCTACTTTCCAAAGGTACTATAGTTAATGTACTGTTAGTTATACAGTTAACGGTCGTTAAGAGGGTAAAATAAGATGAGAAATTTCCTGATGTCTTTATGGCCACCTAAATGGAAGAATCACAAATTCGATAGTAGATTACATCTCTTTATACATGTTCTTCAAACAATTAGTACACCCACAACATGCTGACAACAGATTTATTAATATCGGCTGACTCACGGAGTCGCATAACTGAAACCGGTGAATCACCGCATATGTACACGTTTGGGTAATTTTTGATGTCCCCTGCTGAATCCATTATTATTACTGGCAAGAGGCAATTAAAAACAATAGGCAATAAGTCAGTCGTACCGTCGAGTCAGCAGCTGACGATGGCGGTAAAAATAACGTCACGTCCCCGACGGCGATTACGTGTGCTTATTGTTTACGACACGTGTCTATGTCTGCGTCGCCCTTATGTGTATACAGTCGCAGTCGCGATCCTTGAGTTGCCCAAAAAGTCACTTGTCAGACGGCGTAGTAGGTACAGAGAGCGTGTCAGAAACGTAAAGAGCAGAATATGTTGCTAAAAGTAAGTGGTATTTAACTCATAACCTTCCATTGACATAAAAGTGATCACAAAATTCATACAGTGAACTGAATTGAACTGAAAAGGTGAAAACATTATTAAGGGTGTAAAATGTCTCTAACTCGGACTTCACTAATTCGAAATTTACTATACTTTGGACTATTGACAAATTGGGAAAAATTATTTTAAATCTAGTACGGGATGTTTTTATTTTATTTCGTTGTTCGTGACGTGTCCGTTGATTAACTAAATATAATTATAAAACTACCAACTCGGAACACAAAGTTTTTTATTGGTAAAAATGTAAAAGTTTTGCCTTACAGCCTGAACCAGTTTTCGCTTATTATAAGTTTCGCCAGAGGTTGCCACTGGGAGCGCTGTCCGCCTTGATCTTGGCGACGGCGTCGACTTTTGAAGGATCGATGTTGTGTGTGTAGGGTGTGATATGTTCGAATAATGTGTGTGATTTGGATTGTGTCTATTCGTTTACGATGTCGTTTTTATGTGTTTGTATATTTCCAATTGCTCAAGAGTGTTTAGTTTTCGGCCTTTTGTGTGTACGTGTAGAATATCCATGTATTTATTGATGTTTGTGTATGTGTGGTTTGCTTCAATGAGGTGGTTTGCAAAGGTGGATTCGGTAGTGGAGTGTAGTGCGTTTGTGTGCAGCTTATAATAAGCGAAAACTGGTGTAAGGTATAAGGCAAAACTTTTACGTTTTTACCAATAAAAAACTTTGTGTTCCGAGTCGGTAGTGGTATAATTATATTCAGTCAAAAAAAATGCTTGATAACCAGAAGCAAGCTTTTTGTATCTGAATCTATTGGTGAAGGGGATAACTAGATTACGTCTACGTCAATTATGTTAAGACGATTCTGCTTTTGGCTAAGTGTATAACTTACATTACTGAAACCTGTTTCTATTAACAAGAAGCAGGAAAAGGAACGAAATGAATTTCCCAAATCCGTGGAAACGTTTCAGATCTTGTACTCCTTATCCATAAATGGTGTTTTCGTAACTGCAAGTTACTATGGTTGTTACGTCGCTTTACAGTATAGGTTTATGAACGTTTGTTTTGACACAGCCACAGTGTACCGATGTAAGAAACGATAAACGAACTTTTTGACATTCTTCACTTCACTTGGCGATTCTAAAACGATAGCCACGAACGTTTCGAAATTTGCTTACTTTACAACGTCCAATCGAGTAGGATTGAGCATTTATTTAGAATACTGTTCGTTTTCGGAGTTTGCTCCCAACAGATAAATTTGGACTCATCTATTTGCGTTGACAGGTATGCTCATAAGACATACTTTTTTGAATAATATTAACTGCATTTATATGATCCTAAATTATTTTTTCTCCACAATGCTCTCCTCGCCCCACCTCCCTATCTCTGACACACACACACACACACACACACACACACACACACACACACACACACACACACACACACACACACACACACACACACACATGCAACATACTAACAAACGTGTAACTATACATAAACACTGTGAACCATACGGTACGTGTTTTTGTAAAATTTCTCTACACTTTTACAGTTTCTTAGTTAGACTAGAGAGTACAACACTCGCCTTATATAATACGCGTATAAGCTATTCAACGTAAGGGGTAATTTAATTAAATTTATGTAGGTTCTTTGGGCGGAATCTTTGTTCGCCGCATATCTTTCCTCTCCTTTTTGCTTCACCGTACTCTTTTCGTGGTCTTGTGAACGGTGTACCTGGGCGGAAGCTTACAAAAAGAAAACTACAACAAAAATAAACAAGAAGTATCGATTAAATTGAAAGGCGGCGTAGTTTTCAGACAGACAACTTTGAAGTACTGTGGTAGTAGTAGTAGTAGCAGCCTATACGCCATAGAAAGTTCTCCTCTGTATTCTAAATCTGAGTTGACACACGCACATTTTATTCAAAGTACCGCGGTGTATATACACTGCGCTGCTTTTAATATATTTTATCTAATATAGAACCTACAAAAAAAAATACACGTTGCTTTTTTGCTTACAAAGAATATTCATTTAACTTTGTACAGAAGTACAGGAGTGGAACTTTAATTCGTTCCACCGACTGAAAATCATATTTTACTTATTTTCTTGATATTCCGTTGAAGACTACCTTATAGTAAATACGTGGCTATAAAAAAACACGCTTTTAATAAAAGCAAAAACAAATCAACCATTCCTCTTATAAATTATCTTAGCTTGTGAATGGTATAAAACTTGTGTCTACATATTATGCCAGCTATGCATAAAACGAAAAAACAACAACTTTTAACGTCGAATATGATGATGATGTCGTTACGTAATGAAAAGTAATGATGCGTCGTCGTGATGGACCATTTTTATGGAACGCGGGCTAAGAATAACGCAGAACATTCCAGAACGTTATAGAGCCCACGATTTATATTATTTTATTCTTAATCAAAGTCACTGGCCAACTGTATAAATAAACCAAGGCGCTTATCAAGAAAGCAGTAGTGGCACTTGGGGTACGTACTGTATGCAAATTATAATTTCTACGCTTCAGATATGAAAGGATAGATTTAAGATTTATAATCTGTTCCTCAACCGAACGTCATTTCCTGAAACTTTCTTGGAGTGTATTCACCTGACTGTGCATCCAATTGTTACTCTGCCCTTGTGAAAAAGTGTCCGATCATTTTTTAGGTTACTGACACGAGTGAGATACCACGGTAATTATTCAGTATGGTTTTTTCTTTTTTTTTTGTGAAGGGGATGAATAAGGGCTGAGAGTTGTCAATCTTCCAAATTTCATACATGATCTCAGTGATATGTATTATTATTATTATTATAATTATTTGTATTCTATGCTATACTGTATATGGCAACGTGTGTAATAAGAGAGGACACAGAGCTAAAACAGCTGACGTAGGCTAGTCAATGAGCAACGGACGCTAGACTCTCGAAACTGATCATAGAAAAATGGGTAGTGGACAACGGTACAACGTCGCAAGCCAGACTCTGTCTACGAACATTAGACTTAGAACATTTGTTGGATCCTTGACTATGTAGTACTCAGCTGAGTAAATAACAAAGCCTTCTCTAGTCTTCTTATACATACTATGGGAATTTACTTTGGTGCTACACACATTACGTTGTCTTTGAACAACGATAGGTGTGCTCTTAGTATATAAAAATATGAAGCAAATTGTCCTAACACATTTCGGGGCAAGTTTGTTTCCTTTACCATTCGCGGTGCTAAATCAGTTTCCAAATACTAAATTAGTTACGCAGTAGATACTTATAGAAAAAAGCCTAACATAAAGTAAGCAGGCGCTATGTTTAGTGGCGACGGAAAATCACAGAACGTGACAGTGATATTCGAGTTATTTTTTATATGTTGCGATTCTGTGAGGCAGCCAAACCAGAGTAGAACACATAACAGACTTCAGTTACCTTAACTTGTATAGACACATGTCTACAAGTTACGTTTGAAATAAAATCTTATCCTCATGTGTAAAAAAAAAGAAATTTGTTAGTATTAAATATGTACGGAATCTAATAAAATAACAAATTCAAAGGCAAACTATATCGAGAGTCGCAAGGAACGTTGTGTTAACCGACTAACTGGCACCAGGTGAAGTCACTAATCATAACTTAAATTACACGATAAAGACACTCTTATACAATTCTTAAAGTTACAATTTGTCTAACACACAACAATAAATGTCACTTAATTACAGTTTCGCACTAACGCAATAATGACTATTACGTAGGTCACAATAACAATCACTCCGAACTGCATTACAATATCGCTGGTCAACCACTGAAACTTGCTGAGGCACAAGAAAACTATCACTTTTCGGCCACTCTGGAACTAGCTAGATACTGTGTCAATGTTCGACCTTGTTCAATGCCGGGCAGAATGATCGACAAGCGTCTGGAACCACTTCTAGCGTTCCCGCCTGTTAAATGTCACGTAGGAATTTTTGTTATGTATCATCTCGACGTAGCAAATTTTCGTTTTTATGGTACTGCTTAATTTTATGGTACGTTTGGTCTGGCGGGCTAAAATTTAAAAGCGTTCCCCCCTCTATTGCTATTGGACGGTCTGATCATACACTGACATGGAATTCACAACAGCCTTTCAGAATTTTGACTATGTAAATTTTTATATGACTTATCAAAGAATAAACGAAGAGTGCGTGATATAACACACACATATCTCCGCTATTACAGTCATTGACTTCTTCAAGTCTGCTTCCGAAATTCTTCCTGTCTACAGCTCTTTGACTTTGCCTTATATTTTCTTTCCTATGCAGTGTCAATGACAGTATCCAAACAATGTCACCTCGTCGTTTTCATATTCCGGGTGGTTCATTGAAGGTAAGGTCTTTTGGTTTTTCGGTTCTGGGTGTTGGGCCAGTTTTTTTCTAGAGGTTTCGCTTTTCGCTGCAGATATCAGCTAGCTACTATCTTTTTCTTTCCTTTAACCATTCGCAGTTTGTCATGAACTTTTAATTCATTATTGTGCCTAATCGACCGATTCATTTTGTAATGATCGAAATTTAAAAAAAATTTAATTCCTCGATCAAGTGACACGTTCCCACACTCAAGTCGACGGACACAAGCCCAGGTCGTAAATAATGACGAATCGAGGGCACGTCAAACCCGACGACAGAGCGAAGACAAAGAAAAAATGTCTGAGCACTGCACACAATGAGTATTTCAAGGCGTCACTGACAGCTAGCCGTTTGTCACAATTTACAGCACCCAACAATCTGAAACAAAGACTTCGTCCAGCTGCCGAGTTACACGGAATCGAGATGGAACGCCTGCTGTGGAGGCGAAGCGTAACTGCTCAATTATGAAAGGCTTTACTATGTTACAAAGGGAGTACAGAGCAATTTTAACGGAGAGATAGACAATAGACGTAACTCAGTGAATACTGCCAGTGTATCCTGCACAGCGTGAAAACGAACCCTTGACAGTTTACTGAAATTTACGACTGGAAAGTAGAATTTCACCGAAATGAAGACAACGAAGGGTTGATAATCGGCGGAACGAACGTCGTGGAACTTAGACAATTAACCAAGACCTGGAGTCTGTTAACAAAAGCTCAGTCAGAACCTTAGGGAAAGTCTAAACAAAGGATAACAGAAGGCCATGAAATTGCCCTAATTTCTTAGAATCTGTGCTACGCTCGTCACATGAAACACTCCGGGGATGGCGACGACCAACCAGCATCAAGCATCTTCTAAGAGAGCTCGTGGAGAGAGTAGGAAGGGTTCGGCCGACGAATCGTGAAACAGTGGATGAGATCTACAGAAGGGTAGGAATTTGTACGACCAATCAAGAGCCCTAGAAGGCGTAGAGATCGAAACTTAGACTTATGGGTAAGATGTTCCAATAAAACTGTTTGGCGAAGACGCGGAGCGGGCAGTTAAGTAGTTAATCGAGAGTCAGTAATTTTCAATCGGATAGTCAAGTATTCAATCGAACAGTTAGTCGCAGTTAACAGTCAGTCGGTAGTCAAGAGTATGTAGTTAATAGTAACAGTTGATAGTCGCAATTAATAGTCAGACGGGACTTGAAACCTCAACTGACGCGCACATAATAATATACTAATTAACATTTAAAGTAGAACAGTGAGTGTCACCTCAAACATTCTCACATCATAACGTATCACCATGTTGAACAATTAGTTGAATAAACTATACCAAACAATTAAGCACGCAGTACGCGATACACCCAGATAGACGGCACAGTTAACCATGTACACAAATATGGCAAACTTTCAGAACAATTCAGTGTAATGACAACATTAACACCTCACTATTTGAACTCCGGACACTCGACATCAGCGGGTTACCACAACACCATACACATGACGGGAGTGGAGATTTAGTGGAGTGAAGTGAAATTATCAGTGCTCTGCGTAACAGTGATTATGATCTTCAACGAATCATCTAGAAAGTGTCTTCTCACGACGACGGAATTGGATAAACACTCTCAAAGATAAGCTTTATGTCTACTTAATCTTAGTAGTATATACTACTGTTCTGTTGCCTCTTTTCAAAGAACTAACCCCAAGAGAATAAATATATATGAGTCATATGAATCATAAAATCTATAAATAACACTAACGTAATTCGTTATCTGAGAAATAATGAACGCATTTTAGGTAGGAATAAGTATAATTGTTGATTGTTTATTATTCGTGTATGTTTTATATATGTGCATTATTTACTGCATTTGAATGTACCATGTGTTTATGTTTCAGGAACATCGTATAAATTGAATAATTGTATTTATATCATGTGTTTTAATATGTATGTAATTTGCAGGATATAGTTACTTACTTCAGTAAGATGTGTAATAAATAAGTAGTTAATTTACAGTATTCATGCGTTCATTATTGAAATTTCACCTTTGTTATTGATGTATTTTCATTCTAAGTATTACACTAAAAATCTCATAACTTATGCTAAACATCAATGGATACAATAAACTCGACCATTGAAACGTCTGATTAATAGACTCATAAAATCGTATTTAATCAGACACTGTGTTGAGTCAAATCTGACGAATAGAAATAATTTTAGATATATCAATTTTAACGTATTACATAAATCTTTAATTAATATGATTCATAATTGTTGAGTAATTAATCAGCGCAGATAATTAGCACAGATTAATATTCACTAGATGTAAATGGTTTACACAATTAATTACCACAGATGTAAATTATACTTACACCACTAAATGTAAGTGGCTGCACAACGCTTGGCATTAAATGTAAATGGCATCCAGCTTTAGGGCGAGATACATATGAGAAAGTGATAAACTCACATAAAATACCACTAGTCCCATTTACTAAATGTAAATCATTTATATCACGATTAGCATAATAAATAAACCCCATTTATGCTAAATATAAGTGGCGCCCATCGCATGGCAAAAGAGAGCAGACAGTAGTATTTAGATTAGTTAAATAATATAGTACGTAAGATATTATTAAATAAGTGTAAGGTTAGCTTGACTGGTAAATGATAACGCGAAGCAAGGCTAAAATGGCTAGCGGTAGTTCTGATAGCATGGACTTTGACGTTAACAACCAGTTGGGCGCACCCGACACCAACGAAGAAAACTCATCAGTCACCGAACCAAATATGACGGAGGAGACGTCAGAGGTCAGAGCGCGGGGACAGGAGTCACAGCAACCACAAGAGTCCCAGCAATCACATGAAGAGGCATCGCTACGTTCATTGTTGATGGACTTCATGCGCACGAATAATGAAAGCTTCAAAATAATGAATCAGAAATTCGATCAGCAGAAGGAAGATATAGCCGTAATTAGAGAAAATTTAGAAGAAAACCGAAAAGAACTGAGCGAAAATCGCAAAGAAATTAACGAAAAATTCGATCAACAGAAAGAAGAAATTAAAGAAGAAATCAATCAGAAATTCAATCAAATTAATGAAAATTTTAATAATCATAAGGAGGATGTCAAGCGACAAATGGCCGAACAGCTCACGCTTATACGATCAGAAATGCGTGACCATAAGACCAGTTGCGACGATAAGATAAGCGAAGTCTTAAAGAAACAAGAGGACGCTACAAAAGAAATAAAAGATGACACCAATAAGAAGTTTGAAGAAGTGTGGGAAGCTCGAGAGTCGGACCACCAAGAACTCAAAAACCTGGCACAGACCACACAATCTAGTGTAAAGAAAATCCATAACAAGCTAGATCTACACATCAATAGTAATCAGAAGAAGCAGGAAGAACTGAAGACCGAATTATACCACACGCTTCGACAGCAGCAGCAAGAGATAGGTGAAGCCAACCACACATTGCAACAGAAAATCGAGGAAGTAGACGGCCGAAAAAAGGACGACCGAACAGAAGCTCGACGAGAACGTCAGAGAGAAAACAACCCACATCCAGGAACTCAGGTGTCAAGTAGAGAGACTGCGGCGACAGATCACCGATGGGGAGTCTGGGCCTCACAGAATAGTAAACGGACAAATACAGATTGAATTGAAATATGACGGAACCGACAGATTCCCGATGGAGTTCCTAAAAAAGTTGTCGGAGTTTCAAGAATCCTATTACCCGAGCAGCGACATCAGGTGGATCGGCAAACACCTAGAGAAGGACGCAAGCATATGGTGGCGTGTGATCCGGGACCAGATAAGTACCTTCGAAGAATTCAAGGAGGCGTTCACACTGAAGTACTGGGGGTTGGAACGACAGGACATTATCCGCGACAACCTTGAGTACGGCAGGTTTGAATGGCAGGGACCCGTCACAGCTATACAGTACGTCGAGAGGATTCTTTTGGAAAGTCGTCAGTTAACCCCAGCGTTGACCGACCGCCAACTGATAAGGAAAATTTCGAGGCACTTTGGAAGGGACTTGCAGATCGCCGTTATAACACGCGGGATCGTCACCATACCCAATTTCGAGGCCTTGATCACTGAATACACTAGCATTCAATCAAGCCACGCAGGAAATAGACGTGCGCAATATAAGATAACGAACGAAAGGGAAGCCGGAACTGTCGATCGTCCCAGTGGTAACTTTGTCAACAAGAACGAGAGTGAAAGGAAACCAGTTTGGCAAGGACGGGCGCACGGCGGTAACCGTTACGAGGGTAAATCACACGGAGTAGTAAACACCGTTGAATACCTGAACTCCAAACCGGGTACAAGCCAGGCAAGCGACGACAGTAATTCTAGGTCGAACAATGACCAAAACAAAAAAAAAAAAAAAAAAAACACCCCTACACAGCGAACGACATAGTTTTTGACGACAATTTGTTTGTGATCGATTTCCCACTTATTTTTTTATGAAGGGAGGGGAGCACCATCACAATTACATATAACTTTATTTATACGAATTTTAATATCGCTTTCTAACAAGCAAATGAACAATTTTTTTATTAAAATTTATCTGAAATTAGACACGAGTGAAAATAATTTGTTTAAATAAAAATGCATTTTCAGAATAACCGCAATACCACAGTCTTGTACACTCGAGTATTCAATTTCCTGGAAATTGAAACAACATTCTATTTATGTTCTCTTTGTAAAAACAAATTTCAATCACTATCGGAGCCCCAGTTGCAAAAGCCACAGTTTAATGAAATCACTGAACGCATTTTTCATTTTCTTGTTTTTATTAGATTACATACGTCGGTTTATACGATACACAGTCCAATGTATAAGGTAATTTAATTATATTTGTATTCTCTCTCTCTCTCTCTCTCTCTCTCTCTCTCTCTCTCTCTCTCTCTCTCTCACACACACACACACACACACACACACACACACACACTAATATCATTTATGTACAAAAAATAGAACAAAAATAGATGCAAGACACTGATTAAATTGAAAGCTACCGTATTACTCAGAGTTCTTTGAAGTGTCGTAACAGAAAACACGGTACAAGTCTGCACACAGAAAATCCAAGTTGACACACACTAGTTTGATTTGATACAAACTAGCGACACCTACATAAACACTTCACACTTTAATATAATTTCCACTTATGAATCGTACTTCTCTGCGCAGTAAGAATATATTTCCCTTAGTAAAATTAATTTATCAACTACTCGTTTAATAAATTAATTACTTTAATAATAGTTTGTATCAGACAGACATACAGAGTTAAAGCGAATTGTGGTGGGTTAATTTCACTACAATTAAATATAACACAAATATCTTCCACTCGTTTTTCTTTGTTATCAGTCTCTTCGTTTTTTACAGGATATCTTTTTTCTTTAAAAAAAAAAAAATTAACTTTATTCCAGCTTTTGCCTATGTCTTTCCTAATCTTCTCAATTTTTGCTTTCCAAATTCTCAATACTCTTCTCTTCTTCTTCTCCATCTTCTCAACCACAGGTTGGTGGACTTCCAATTCCTTCCCTTCCGAAGACGTACATTTTCTTAATCTGTAGATGATTCCTTCCTCTTCTTATTTCATCCACATACTCCTGTCTAGGCTTTCCCCTCACAGTATAACCCTCGATCAGGATGATGAACCGCTTTGAATGGCATAGCAGGTAACAAACTATACTGCTTCTCCTTTCCGCAACAGTTTCATCGACTCTCTTCAGTACCTCTTCTTAGTTACTGTTTGTGTCCACGGTATTCTTAAGGCCCTCCTCCAGCATCACATTTTAAACGCTTCAAGGTAGCTTCATTCCTATTCCTCATGGTCAAAGTTTCTGTACCAAATGTACACATAATCCAGATTAAATGTTTTAGGAATTTCTTACTGGTTTCCGAGGACACACGTTTATGGAGCCAGAAGAGACCTTTTCTAGAAAAGTGCTCCTTTTACAATTCTTAAACGCTGAAAATATTCTACCGACGGCTCAATTGTAGTTTCTAAATTGTAAATAGGAGTAATTAATTCCTTCCCAGTGTATTATATGCTAAGTGTCTTCACTTCATCTTAGATGCTTCATCTTCACAGGCTATATTTTGCTTTTATATATTTCACTCAAATCATTGGTTTATATTTAAAAGTAAACTGTTACGTCTTGAGAAGCCGTATTAAATGACCTTGCGCGTGAATGTGTCGTAAGTTGTTTGTATGTGACAGACTGTGGCAACGTTGTTTCCGTTTCATTACAAGTGTCATTACAATACCAAAACTAGTTTTAATAATAGTATAAATGTCAAAATAGGTTACTGTATTGTACCTAATATCTCTGTTCTTAGCAATATATCACTCTCTAATACTTCTCTTAGTAATTTCTTGTTTTTTGAGAAGTTTGCAATCACGAATAGTTAACGTTGTCGACTCTTTCCTTGATTTAAATTTTCTGCGCTCGTTTTTAATGTTAAATACAAGAATTTAAAAGCAAATATTTATAAAGGCCAAGATAAATACTAAACTAAGATCTTTCCAATAGTTATATTAGAGAAACTAATTTATTAATGGCCTACTTAGTAAATTAATTTCTTTCTTTTAATCTTAGTCAGTTATACTGTAGAAAAATTATTTGAGAATTGATACGTCGTCATTGTTCAAGTCCTACAAAATGTTATTTTAGTCCTACTTTTTTTTCTCTGTTGTCTTTTAATTGTTTAGGCCTATATTTATTAAGTTGTGAGAATAAATGTGGTCACGTTTGGGTAAAGAAATTGATAAAAATGCAAGTAGTAGAAATGCATCAAAAGATATCAAATATACTACGATTAGGGGTCTTTGCAAGACGGTGGGATGCTCTGATTAAGTACTGAAGTATAGTATAGAGGACAAGGATAGCTTAGGTAAAACGTTAACGGAGAATGACTTGCAAAACACCACTGATAGACGTACTGCACACTCATGCACACATGACCGCCATCCGGTAATTCTCACACTGTATATGCATACCAATTTGAGGTGTGGGCAATGTCTTTATCTGAAGTCAATTGATTTTTGTTACCTCATATTTGCCCTCAAGTATATGCCATCTGAATGGCTTCATTGCATTCATAACTTCATTATATTAATATAACAAAAACTGATCTTCAACTGAAATAAGAATTAGTTGAACAGGTCTTCAACTAAATTAATTTCTCCTAGGTTACCCATTAATTTGGCAAACCCAAATTTCTCAACACGAAACTCTAAGTCGTTTGTGACCACAATACATCTGTGCTGCCACTAACTGTTCAATATGTGCCACTCGATAACGAGCCTATAGTTAAACTTTATGAGTCGGCAAGTGTCTTTAAGTGGAATCTTGTCAACTAGAGAATTCATATGTATCGTACTTAGCCAAACTAAATTACACACGCGCGCGCGCACACACACACACACACACACACACACACACACACACACACACACACACACACAGAGTCAACTGAACAACAGTATTTAATTTCTTAATTTTACCATAGACAATAAGGGAAAAAGGAGTGGTTTATGTACGTAGGTATTTACATTACATAGGTGAAACTATAAAAAGTTCGTTGACTATACAAAAACATTTATTATCACTAAGAAAAATTAAAGATAATACATAATTCATATAAACTATTGCAGGTTCCAAACTATATGTGGAATATTGAAAAGGAGACTGAAAAGGAAAGCTAGGTAAGAGACGTGTACCAAATTCTATAAGACAATGGCAGTAGGCCTATCAGGCACTACTGTATGGATGTGAGACCTGGAAGAAAAAGGACTGGTGCCAATTACAGGCTGCAGAAATGAGCTATTTGAGATCGGTATAGAGATACACGCGACTTGATCATATAAGAAACGAGTATATTAGACGAAAACGTGATACAGTTTCCATAATGAACACATTCATAATTATATCAATTGCTAGAAACAACATCTAGAAAGAATGGATGACAATACCCGCAGTCCGAAGTTGGCTTATGAGTATGAGCAGGTTGGAAGAAGATCTGTAGGTAGGACAGTCATAAGATCGCGGGATTTAGGAGGAGGCCAGAACAGGAGAAATCCTATCCATGAGGTGACGATGATACAAAAGTTCTCGACTCACCTGACACATTCCTGAGACGCAGACCCACTGCGTTGCGCTCGGCTGAGTGATCAGTCCTCGACACGAGGTGCCGTCTTCAACAGTGTTGTTGAGCGTCGCGTAGAAACGGAATCCTCGAGCTCGACAGTTGAGCGCACACTGATTCGGCGCTGTGGACAAATAAGAAACAAAGCATGAGACATAACTCAGAAACGACACAGTAACGACTTTCGAAATAACGATAAGAAAGACATTAAAAACTATTTTAACTTTGTATTAGTGCACTATAATTATTTATAAAAACAGATAAAGTACCAAGCATTACTACTGTTTAGTCTGCCGGCTGATTTGACCAAAGGTAGGGCAAGGTTGATAGTGGATCAACTCCAAAAATTTTTAATTCTTCCATCCTTAGTAGAGGGATAATGGGGGTTCAAACGCACAAAGGAATGCCGCCTTTCTTAAAAAACAATAAAAAAACACTAAAAACATGATCTAAGAGATGACTCCGCCACCGCTGGACCCGCAGCATCCCGGTGGACCACAGCATCCGCGAATTTCCGCGAATAAAATTTTTTTTATTTTTTTAAATTGATTTTTTATTTATTTTTTTAATTTGATGTTTTTATTTTTTTAATTAAATTGATTTGCATATCAAGGGGGTGGGATGAGGTTCAATGGACCACCAGCATCCGTGAATATACTTTTTATTTTTTAAGAAAGCCGATTTGCATATCAAGGGGTGGTGTTGGGTGGGTGGTTTTTTTATTTCATATCAGTGGGTGGGGGTGGTTCCAACTCGATGCATTATAGTGTATATTAAAATATATGATCAGGTGTACCAACCTTTGCATGAGTTCAAATTTGTCGTGTGTTATAATGTATTTTAGCTCTCTCTCTCTCTCACACACGTTGTGTATGTCTCTCTCGCTCTGTGGTCAGTACCGCGCGCATGTATATGAAATTAGAAAGTTTATATTTATTCGACAAATATTAACGCCCTCTCTCTCTCTCTCTCTCTCTCTCTCTCACTTGTTTCAACTATGTCAACAAATAGTAACGCCCTCTCTCTCTCTCTCTCTCTCTCTCACTCTCTCTCTCTCTCTTACCGTGTACATGGAGTAGTCGATGTGATGAGTAAATAATTTTAGCTCTCTCTCTCTCGTTGTCAGTGTGATTGATCCTTGTTAGAAATATATATATATATTTGGCAAATATTAACTATGTATGTGTGTTGTTGGCAATGAACTACTCACCTGTGTGCTGTTACAGATGACAAATCCATACGTTAACGGCGTATCAATCTGGTACAATACTTCTGTTTAATGGGTACAGTTTACACACGCACATAGGTTCAGTAGTGTATAGCGAAATAAATTAAAATTATACACACACATGAAAACGGTGGTTGAAATTCATACAAATCTTCTGATGTAACAGTTCCCACAAGTAATACAGTTCACAAAAAATAAATTAATTGTACACATGTTCAGAGGTGTAGAGTGAAATAAAATAAAGTCATAATTTGTTTAAATGATTAAATATATTTTAACATTCACAATATAAAATTCACAAGTCATAATTAAATAAATACATTATAAAATTGATATTTTTTTCGAAAGTTTATATATAATTGTGTTGTACTTGTAGGAGAAGCAACCTGCAACATAACAATACAACAACATTAAAATCATGTTAAATATCACACACACACACACACACACACACACACACAGATGCACACGCAACGCGCGCACACACAGACGCATACGCAACGTAATCACACACATACATACATACGACGTACACACGTTTGGGTTATACCACACAGGCAACGCGCGCACACACACACACACAGACGCATACGCAACGTAATCACACACATACATACAACGTGCACACGTTTGGGTTGAATCATGTACATGTAGGTCCAATAAAACAGATAACAGATGTAAATATGCTATAGTCATTGTAAGACGTTACAATCCTTGAAGTGTTTAATAAGTAAATTGTATGTATGTATATATCACTGAATAATAATAATATAATCGTTCTAGTGTTATCGTTTGCTGCAACAGGTAACGCAGTTTACAAATAATTACATATAGGTTCAGAGGCGTATAGTGAAATAAATTAAAAATAGAAATTAATTTCCTCATAAGTTAATGTCCTTTCATCAAACTTTGTAAATTAGGATCTGCACTACATTCAAACACATGCACACACAATGATAAAAAAATTGTTTATTAAAAGTAGTTTGTCACCTTATAACACAAAAAAAAAATTTTTTTCGAAAAGTTTTATTTTATAATCAGCAGTAAGGAATGTCGCTGAAAGCAATAACGAAGGGTGTATGTGTGGAAAACATATTTTGTAAGGGACAAGAGGGGAACGAGCAAGCACGCTGTAGTGACGGACAGGTCATAAATTTCTTAGGCGGCTGCAACGCGTACCCTGTGAACAGAGTTCACTGCTCCCGGTACGTAGAACACCAGTTTTTTATGAAAACACATTGATTCCATAGGAAACTACATACAATGTGTAAAGAGCCATTAAAGGAGAAAAGGCTTAACAATGGTCAAGCATACATGTGTACGCCAGCTGTCAGGAGAAAGCGACGAAGGGTGGATTGATTTGAAGGACTCCAGCGGTCGATGACAGGGTTTTGACCTTACTTGGAAACGAAAGCGCAGAGAGTACGTCCAAACTCAAGGATGGGGTGTTGCCTGGCAACTAAAAGAAAAAACCAACTTTCAAAGAAAGGTAGGCGAGGCCCTTGAACAACAATAGATAATAACGGCAGAGCGACGAAGTTGAGAAACAATGAAAATGGAAGAGAAACTCAGGGTTGTCACTGAAGACTTTAGAAAAAAAACGACAGATACAATTTATTGCTGCGTTGGCTGGAAATGACAACGACCTCAAAATACGAAGCAAGGGAAGAATCTGGTGGGGAACCAGAAGCCCTATCAGAGAACGCCTTTGAAAAGATGGGTGGTATTTGGACTTGGAGGGAAAAATATGAAACCAATAAGGACACGGCGTCGTTGGAATCAGAGTCTGGTGGGAGATTTGGTAAGGAAAATATAGGAAGGAGACAGGAACGCGCTCAAGGAGTTCTAACTAAATTTCGGACGCGAGAGGAGTGAAGTCCGTGACGGGAGAAATTAGCATTTTATCGAACTTAGAATAATTCGATACACACTGTGAGAAGGTAGTTTTCGAACTTATAACAAAAATTAATACAGTAATTACAAGCAAACGAACTATGAAGTAGAGTCACACTATTAGCCTACCAGTGAACATTAACTGAAACAAATAGTAACCAGACAATAATGTAATTTCAGTGTATAAAAACACTTTACAACAATAACTTTTAAGAACGTTTAACAACACAAACTACATTCATGAACACTTAATAACCAGACATACCGCAACAAAGGTGCGTAATATTAATTCAGATTTGAAATGATTTACGATGTCGGTGTACAACAGAGAATGCTAACTTTTATTCATAAATTATAATCCGAATGCGTGGAGTTGGTGAGTGAAGTATCTGTGAGTGACATCGTGGAATTCATCCAGTGCCATCTATCATCTGGAGGAGTTATCTGCACGATTCTAGAACGATCGACATGAGAGAATCGTCACCGCAACCACCGAGTGATTGGATATTCGAATACCAAGTATAGTAAAACATGTCTTAATTAATTTAGATCCACTGTCTGTCATCTCAAAGAATCCACACACACTAAAATTCAATAAAGTAATCGTAAAGGAATTAAAGAAATCGATTCTAAAGTTTGTTTAGAAGTAAAATTATCATTGTTCATCAGTTTTGGAGTAATGTTTATTTCCAAGTTCTAAATGAATCCGTAATTACAAAATATAGTAACAGCTTAAGAGATATTCATATTAAGAATTTATAAGATGAGGCTAAACATTATAATTTACTTAAGTACTAAACGCAATTTGATGAATGATCATTAATATGCAACCATTAGATTGAGAGTTTGGATAACTAATTTTATTACTGTATTATTTTGATATGTACAATTTAATGAGTATTCAATTTTATTAATGTATTATTTTGATATTTACAATTTAATGAGTATTCAAGTTATTAATGTATTATTGTTTGATATTTACGATTTAGCCATGAGTATTAAATTTTGGTAATGTGTTAATTTTATATATTTACAAGTACTAATGAGTACATAGAATTTTGTGCTACTTTAATATTTACAAATAATAGCAAACTAATGTGAATAAATTTAAGAGCTATCAGTCGAAATGAGCATTTATTATTATTTTTTAACCCTGAGATAAAGAGAATAAAAAGTAAATAATGTTAAAATTGACGCACACAACGTCAAACGTATATAAAAATTGTTAAATTGGCGTCCACACGCGGGACATTCAATAGATAATATAACAGTAATTGTTAAATTTAATGTTAAAACCTTAACGAGGTACTATTTCCACATGCGCTGTCTGGTTCTTCATCCCTCGAAACACATGATGTAGGTCGCTGGGATTTATATGACGGAGTTCTTCATCTGTAAAGACGTCAGCATACCTCTTAGGTAGATATACACGATAGCGACGCTCACAATCTTCCAACGTTACAAGCACAGACTTCCCATATCTCGTGTCCACATGCAACATGTTAACGATCGGATACTGCTTGTCCACTGTTAATTCTGCACACCGTTTGTACTCAATAGCAGAAACTGCGTTGAATTTTGTGATAAACGACATTATTTATTAGAAGTGAAGACGTCTGTATCAAACGAGGTGGAACCAAACAATGTCAGAATATTCGCTACAAAGAAGACTAGTGAAAGTAATGGTGGTGTGGTCATCAGGAAAGTTCACTTTCAGCGCCTGAAGCTTTGCATGTACATACACACAGGCAGAATTAGCGCTGTTACAAAATATATATATATATATATTAGGAAAGTCAAGCCCACAGACTACTAGAAATAGTTATCGTCTGAAAAAAAGAAACCGCACATTACGAACTAATATGTATAAACACAAATATCGTTACAATAATAATAATAATAATACATAAACTTATGTTTACTGTCGTCCGAACTGAAGTATGGAGAGGCAATAACTATAGATATCACAGTAAGAATTTTTGTTGTTGTTGTTTTTAACAGGTGATGTTTTTCATCCCCTGAAGCTTTGCATGTACATACATGCAGAATTATGGCTGTTACATAATATATATTAGGAAAACCCACAGAAATAGTTATCGCCTGCAGGCATATACAAGTTTACTAACGAAATTAACAATGCTATGAGACACTCACATTAAAAATGTTTGTATAACAGAAAAATCATTAATTATCCACTCTCTAAGTGCGTGCACATTATGATTTGTACATAGTGTAGAAGAAGAAGAATTGCAATGTGTAAGACATACCGTACCGGGAAATAGATATGGTATGTCTTTTGGGCAACCAATGTCATCAAGATTTATTATATGACGATGAATTATTTTCGATTCTAAAAAACGTTTTTTCTCAAGACCCTTCACAAACACATATTTATATATGTTCGTATACGTTGTTAACACTGAAACAAGATTGTCGTACGATGTCTCTCCTTCACCCCATCTCAGCCCATGATAGTTTGTCGTTAACCAACAGTTGGTTCTAGTGTATTTCGAATTCGTAACGACTGTAGCAGGCGGGACGAAAATCCAATGTCTGCATGCAAAACGTGTTACGTCCATAACCGACAACTCCTTTACTATATAATTGCCGTCGTCATCATAAAAGCAGTGAAAGTCAATTATTACAGAAGCGTTTTCCATTATACTATAAAAAAAAGAAACCACACATTACAAACTAATATTTATAAACACAAAGATCGTTACAATAATGATAATAATACACAAACTTACGTTTACTGCCGTCCGAATTGAAGTGTGGAGTGACAATAACTAACGGTAGAAAATAAAGTGTATGTAGATATCACGGTGGGAATTTGTTGTTTTGTTTTTGTTTTAACATGTGGTGGGGTGTAGTGTAACACGGAATGTTAGCAGGCGGGGAGAGCAGAGTTGTCGACAATTAATTTGTCACGTATCCGATAATGACTGTACACGAATGTATCATGGCAGTTGTCTAGTATATAGCGCTTATCAGCCCACGTACCTGCTGAAGGTTGGCCATGATCTGCAAGAGAGAGAGAATGAATACCGAAAACAAAGGAACTGTTATACATATATATACATAGTTTTTTTTTTTAACCGCATGTATTATGTTAGTGTATCTTAAACCATGAACAACGTACGCAAGAATATTGCGCAAGAGCTACACAGAGCGGCGAGAAGGAATTTCGTTAGACGCGCGGTTGAACTGAAGGGTATGCACGATTTGTACCAAGCGGATCTTGTGGAAATGATACCATACGCTCGAGTGAACAAAGGGTACAAGTATATGATGACTGTAATCAATGCGTTTACCAAGTACGCGTACGCTGTACCATTGAAAACGAAGACCGGGAAAGAAGTGACGAACGCGTTGAAGCCTATACTAGCCGCTAACCGAATGAAGTATTTACAGACAGACAACGGGAAGGAGTATTACAACAGCACAGTACAAGCGTTGCTAAAAAAGTATAATGTGAAACATTACTCAACCTATAGTGAGAAAAAAGCTTCCATAGTGG
The DNA here is from genome assembly GCA_034769895.1 of Magicicada septendecula. Taxonomy (NCBI): domain Eukaryota; kingdom Metazoa; phylum Arthropoda; class Insecta; order Hemiptera; family Cicadidae; genus Magicicada; species Magicicada septendecula. The sequence goes on from CM068367.1 coordinate 1,251,084,588, forward strand.
AACGTTTTAATCGCACACTGAAGACACACATGTATCGAGCTTTCAGCGAACAAGGACACTACCGCTGGTTAGATCTACTACCTATATTACAGAAATCGTACAACAATACCACACACAGAAACATTGGTATGAAACCGAGTGAAGTGAATGACGCCAACGAACATATAGTGTTGGAACGAATAAGGAAGAACACAGCGCCTAAAATCAGTCCAGCGAAACCACCCAAATTTAAAGTCGGTGACCGTGTTCGTATAATTAAGCACAAAATGACGTTCGTCAAAGGTTATACACCAAATTGGACTAATGAAATATTCACAGTGGATAAAGTACAATCCACTACCATCCCCGTCACATATGGTTTATGGAACCCGTGACGGGTATGGAACCCGTGGCTCGGTTTTGATGGTAAACACGATGCATGGATACATAAGAAAGATCTAATATAAAAAAGGTGACAGCACGTGCTGAAAACAGTATGCTTTCGGTATTAACAAAGATGAAGATTGTACAGCAAGCAAACAAATTACCAATAAAGGATATGGACTTTTTGGCTGGTGACGAAGGCAGTGCTAAACGTAAACATGGTCCGCTATTACCGAACAGTATTCGCTGTATCGTTACAGGCCCAAGTTCCTGTGGGAAATCCAATGTGCTATTCAACCTACTGTTTGATGCCAACGGTCTATGTTTCCACAACGTATACGTGTTTTCAAAATCATTATTTCAACCAAAATACAGAATGCTAGAAACAGTGATGAAATCACTCGCTGATGAAGGTTTAGGTTATCATGCATACAGCGAGAACGAAGAAGTCCCACTACCATGTGAAATCGCCGGACTCGACTCTGTTATCGTATTCGATGACGTATCGTGTGAAAGACAAAACAATATTCGAAAGTATTTTGCTATGGGGAGACATAGCGGTGTGGACACATTCTATCTATGTCAGACATATAGCCAGATACCGAAACAATTGGTACGTGACAACGCTAACTTGTTGATATTGTTCAAACAAGACGATCTAAATTTATGACATGCATACGCTGATCATGTTAACACAGATATGAAATATGATGCTTTCAAAGACGTTTGCATGGTAACATACACGTGTGTGTGTGTGTGTGTTTGTTTGCATTTTAACCTAACGTGAAACGTGAATGGACTGCATTTTAACCTAACACACAACGTGTAACAAACCTAATTGGACCTATCACTCCCGTTGCGTCATGTACTGATGACCTAAACACTACTGGCTGATCCAAGTTTGTTTGGTTCTCGTCAACAACCTCTTGCATAACTTTGCCCTCAGGCGCTTCTATCAACTCAGGAACAAGCAAGAGTTTTGTCTCGACACCCACAGTTGACTTTCCAATCACTTCTTTTATTGTTACACTTAATTGTATTTCCTATGATAGTTCTTCCTACATTTCCGTATGTGTGTGTGTGTGTGTGTGTGTGTGTGTGTGTGTGTGTGTGTGTGTGTGTGAAGTTAACATAGCTTAGACAAAATAACGATAATGTATGACTTTCATTATGCTGCCGTCGTAACGTTAGATTGCTAATGACAGATACAGGCAGTCTGATGTATAGTATTCACGTATAGGCTACTCATAGTACCATATCAATATCTGTAATGTTATTTATTTCCAACTAAAGTCAGAGACATCCCCAGTAGTTTTTCACCTAGAACGTATACAAAACATCTGATTCTTGTGTGTGTGTGTGTGTGTGTGTGTGTGCACTTGATATTGCGTAAACGTGTCTGCTCTGCTCTACCTGAATATTCTCATGCAATAAAGGACGTGCCTCGGTCATTACGAATACTATGTCATGATCCGACGCGCGCACACACGAACACACATACGCACACGTAATCACACATCTGACGTGCACACACACACACACACACACACACACACAGACGCATACGCAACGTAATCAAACACGTACACACGAACACGCAGACGCACACGCACACACAACGAGCGCACACGTTGGCATGAATCATGCTTTTGGCTGTCCTAAAAACATACCATATCTATTTCACAGGACGTTATGTATTACAGCATTTTTAATTTTGTTTAGCAACACTCGTAGACGGATATGGGCGATAGCTATTTCTGTATGAAAGTAAGCCATGTGTCAAATTAGAAGGTGAAAGTAAAATGCATCGATTTAGACACCAAACCTCTGAACATACATACAATTATTTTTATAGTAATCAGAAACGTGTGTGTGAGAGAGAGAGAGAGAGAGAGAGAGAGAGAGAGAGAGAGAGAGAGAGAGAGAGAGAGAGAGAGAGAGAGAGAGAGAGAGAGAGAGAGAGAGAGAGAGAGAGAGAGAGAGGAGAGAGAGAATTTAATGTGCATCAACTTTCAAACGTGTACGCTACCGCCGTATGATATATATACACACAAGACGACATGTCACTATTTCTCATTTGTATGAGACACTCATCGTACAATCGGCTATTGTGTATAACGACAACAACATTTAAGAGGTAAGTAAAAGATTTGCATATGTTACAAAGTAAAAAAACATAATTTTATTGAATATTCAGATTTTATTTAAATTGAGCTTATAGTCGTCTATTTGATTTTTTGGTCTGTTGCCTAATGAAGCACATGTGCTTAGGTCAGTTACTGTTGTCTCTCGATAAGAATGGTGTTTTTGTTTGACAGATATTTTTGATGTGTTTGTAGATTTCCAATTTTAAGTGTTCTAAATACGCTGTCCTGTCATTATTATTATACGAGGTTAATCTGTATTATTACATGAGTCATCAATCGTTTAACATGAACATCCTTCGTTTTCAATGGTACAGCGTACGCGTACTTGGTAAACGCATTGATTACAGTCATCATATACTTGTACCCTTTGTTCACTCGAGCGTATGGTATCATT